>CM065302.1:62914064-65851564 GCA_032871835.1 Dipteronia dyeriana | reverse complement strand
TAGAAAGGTCATTTTAGGGCAGTTTTACAATTTATTTTGGTTTTAGGGTAGATTTACAATTCAGTCCCTAAAATAGGGTAGTTTTGCTAAAAACCCAAAAAAAGTTACTGATGATTAATTAAATTACTTAATCCTCATATGTAATATAGAACAAATTTCACAAAATTCTTTTGAGGTTTGTTCTTTTATATGCGGACACAAATTTATTGTTTTTCCTCCCGTGCCGTTAGGGTTTGACCGTTATATGTGAGAATTGACTATTAAAAAATGATAAAATACAGAAATAACCCTTATTCACCAAAAATCTAAAAGAACTAATTACACTAAACTCCCCTAAGGTTTGCTTTTTTTACACATAAAAACAACTTTACAGATAATTGACGCACATCTCCCTTGTCGTTAGTCAAAGTTGGTTAAACTAAACCGTTGACCAATCTTGAATATGAAAAGTAAGGATAGTTTAGTCATTATTATATATATTATACATATAATGAAATAAATATTTTTAAATGAAGATTTTTTTAAGGTATTTTAAAATGAAGATTAAGTGAAAAAAGAAAAACTGTTTTTAAAATTAATATTTTTTTAAGAAAAATAAAATCAGTTGAAAATTAAAAATTAAAAAATGGAATTTTCATTAAAAAAATGGACAGTCCAATCTAATTTAAAAGAAGTTCAAATCAAAAAAATAAAAAGTATATTAATACCTTTAACATTTCTCTATTTCCACCAACAATACAAATCACAATCCCTTCCTAATTTGGTGCAATTTATTTAAAAATTTTAGAAGGCTCAAAATCTATTTATAAATAAGAAAAAATATTTTTTTCCAAAGAAATAGAATTAAAAAGTTTTAATTTTTTAATAAATAGAAAAATAAACTAAAAATAAATTAGGAATGAATTGTGATTAATGTTGTTGGTGAAACTGCCACTGGCTCAATCTCTCACGAAGGATATCGAACAAATTACAAAGGGATTGTGATTTGTGTTGTTCGTAGAACTGGCGAACTGTTAAATGTATTATGATTTTTTTTTAATTTGAATTTCTTTAAATTATATCGGACTATACATTTTTTTAATGAAAAAGTATGTTATATTTTTTCAATTCTTAATTTTCAATTAATCTTATTTTTCTTTCCAAAAAAAAATCTTAATTTTAAAAACAAATTTTTTATTCGCATAATCTTCATTTTAAAATACCTTAAAAAAATCTTCATTTAAAAATATTTATTCATTTGTTTATATATAATGTTTCAAATGACTAAACTATCTTTAGTTTTGATAGTCAAAATTGATCAAACAGTTTAATTTGACTAACTTTGACTAACGACAAAGGAGGTGAGTATCATTTATTAATAAAGTTGTTTCTGTGCGTAAAATAGCAAGTATCATAGGAGTTTGGTATAATTATTTCTTTTAGATTTTCGATCAACCATGAATATTTTTATATTTTATCATTTTTTAACGATAAACTCTTACACTTAACGGTCAAACCTTGATAACATGGATGTGAGTATCACTAAAGTAGTTTATCCGTGTAAAATAGTAAACCAGTAATGTAATTTGTTCTATGCTTGAGTTATTACCGGGGCATTTTATGCTCTACTTGTCAAATTTAGATAAAAGAAATGGAGTTGTTGAAGTCCCACTTGAGATAAATAAATAAATAAATAAAGAGAACCGAGAAGACAATGCCAATTTACAATTATTTGTAAGCCACTGTTGTAGTCATTAAATTGAAAACCGAGAGAACCGAGGCAATTGGTTTTCCGCCATCCATTTGACCGTGCTCTACGTGAGAAATTGTTCATTCACTTTATAAATCTTTTTTTTTTTAATTAAGAATCTTTTTTATTTATGTAGATTGTTTGCCTATCGAAAAAATTGTTGGATGATGGTGTAGTGAAACGTGAGGATATATGGATCACCTCACAACTCTGGAAATTTCATAGAAATTTGAATTTCAATGCATAATTCATATGCACCCTTCTTTGTGATGTAATATTAGCTTACTCTTCTTTTTATTGATAATATACTGCAGTAAATTAAGGTTATGAATTTATCTTAGAGCAACTATTTTACAGTGTTTTTTGTATTATATTTTGTATGTATTTAGTATATAATATTAACTACTATTATTAATATATAGTAGAAGCTTAAAAAAATGAGTATCCCTAAATAAATTTAAATATATACAGCTGCAATTTTTTTTTTTTAAATACAACAATTTTTACTGCCGTGGGTATCTAGCCACGGTAAATATAAAATAATCTTACGACAGTTTTTGGCCGCAGCCTGCAGCACATTCACCTCAGTAAAACTCTTTTTCAGTACAGTTCAATCCGTAACAAATGCTTTTACCACGGTTTTATTTGCAACGCTCCAAATCCATGGCATATCCACAGCAAAAGACTTTTTACAGCGGATTTTACCATAGATTTACACCCTTTTTTGTAGTGTACCTTATAATTGATTAATTGCATTAATCAAAGCTTGTTTGTTTAATCAAACTTGCATGTATTTTTATTGAGATTATATGTACTAAAATAAAATAAAAAGTATGGTCTTGTTTAATCAAGTCAGTGGCAATTTTATAATCAAACAGATATGTTAAACGCACAAGTATGCTCAAGGGGAAAAGCATGATTTATACAACTTGAAAGTACTGTATTTAGTTTGTTCTTTTGTATTTTTCAGGCTAAACGCATGTTTAATACAAATGTAAGTATTTATAGAAATATATGATGTTGGCATTTGGGATCCTTTGTTCATTAAAGTGAGCACAACAAGCTAAGTGCTGCAAATTCCACAAGTTGTTCATGGTAAAGAAAATTCTGGAGTGGAAAAACCTGGGTTTCTCCATGAGTTTTTCAAGTTTACTATTGTAGTTTGTTAATAGAAAATTCGTCTATTAGAGTCAAAAATCTTCGTCTAGAAGGGTCAATATAATAAAATAAAAGATTTGAAGTGAGCCAAAATTAAAAAAAAAATGAAATTTAATGATAAATTTATAACTTTTAAAGAGTTTTCTTTATAAAAAAAATTGCGGAAACCGGGATCATGGCCAATGTCCGTGGAATGCCTCAAATATAACAATTCATTCTATTTTATAATCGAATCCGATGGCATCTCTCGATAATTGATATTATGTATAAAAATGTTACATGTTTGCGATATGGTATTTTATGACCAAAAATGCTAGGTTTCCCAATTTGTTCCAAAGTTTTTTTCTCAATTTTAAATAGTACATAAGGTGTCAACATCACATCACTTACAATATAATCTTATGATTTATAATAGGGGTGTGCGGCAGATCGGATCCAATGGATTTGCCATGATCCAATATCATGAAGGTGCAATCCAATCCGATCTATTTTTATAACAGGATCCGATTACTATTTGATTAGATCCGATTGTAAAATACTTCAATCTGATCCGATATGATCCAATGGATTGAGTTAATATAAAGTCATTCTTAATATATAAAAGTTATAATCCGAAATAAATTAATCAAACATTACTAATTAATTCAAATAAGATTAACATTAAAAAAACATAATATAACTTATAAACTTTATATAATTTAAAAAGTTTATAAGTATTAAACATCAGCTCTAAATTTAAAACTTAATAAGCCATGATGTTGACGAAGAAGAATAGAAGAAAAGAAGATGGTGGATTGTTGGCATAGAGAATTTGAGAAAGAAAACCCAAAATACTAACATTTGAAATTACATTTGAGTTGGGCTAGAATCCAATTGTATTTGATTTGGACACTTACATTAAAAAGCAGTGGATAAAATAAATTGTCCAATATAAAATTATTTTAGATGGATTCAGCAGATTTCCAAACGAAAATTCAAAATCCGATCTGATCCAATGGCTTTTAGAATTTAAGATCCAATCCGATCCAATCACATTTCCAGATCCGATCCGATCAAATGGATTGTATTGGATTGGACTGGATCCATCACACCCTTAATTTATAAGATGTTGACACCTCACATGCTATACATATTTAGAAAAGAATTTGAAAAAAAAAATGGGATGCCTAGAATTACTATTTACAAAAAATATATGACATTCCGAATTTGGTATTGATATTGATACCCCTAGCGGAATATGTAGTTTAAAGTTTGGGAGGGGGCAAATTACAAAGATTTTAAATTAATGGCATTAAATTGTAAATTTATAAGCTTTTTAAAAAATATAATTTTTTCAATTTTTTTTTGGGTGGGGCAATGGGGGTCTATTGCCCCCGTCCTCTACAGGGTTCATCTGAATATCTCAAAATACGTAAATCTCTATAAAAATAAAAGAAAATTATCGCTATTTCAAACATTGATTTTAAGAAGGTGAATAAGGGGTCCAAACCATATAAAAGAACGTTGTTAACATAAATTGGCATTTGAAATCCACAGTGGTTAATTGAATAATTTTTTAATAAAAAAGCATAAAATATTAAAGTAGCGTTGGTTCAACTGTATACCACCGGCACAGATAGAAAATTTACAATTATTTTGAAATTTCCTTGCAATGTAATCAATTTATCAAAGCGTGAGATATTTGTAGGAGAAAATGCAACTCAAAAGTTGGTGAAATTTTGCAAAAGCTTTAAAATTGTTTTCTTGATGACTGAAAAAATTATGGTGAGTAATGGTTTCTAAAAAAAATCAATTGTGTGGTTAGTGGTGTCTTTTGAGGAAAATAAACAATTCTATGGGTTTTCGCCTGCCAGTAGAATAACCTTCTTGGCTTCTTTTTTGTTTTTAATTTTTTAGGTTCATTTTAGAAAAAAAATAAAAAATAATTTTAAAATAAACAAAAAAAATATAATTTTAAATGGGTGGAAATATGGAATGGAATCCACAATATTAAAGTAGCGGAAACATCAACGTTGTCTTTTTGTCTTTTTTGAAATATAAAAATAGTTTATTGATAATTGTCAAGTCTATATACCTGCAATTATCAATTTTTACAAAGTAAATTCTACCTGCTGAATTCTTTGCTTTCTCTTATCGTTTCCCTTTCATTTCTTTGTTTCCACTTTCCACAATCTAATCAAAAAAAAAAAAACAATTCCAATGGCTGAGCTCATTGTTTCTCCGGTACTTCAGGTTCTGTTGGAGAAATTGGTGTCTGGTGAACTGCTCAAATTTGCAACTCAAGAGGGTGTTCGTGAGAAGCTGAAAAAATGGGAAAGGACTTTGAAGATTATCAAAGCACTTCTCATCGACGCAGAGGACAAGCAGCTGACGAATGAAGCTGTGAAGATGTGGCTGGAGGATCTCCAAGACCTGGCTTACGATGCGGAGGACATCTTGGATGAGTACGCGACTGAGGCTTTGAGAAGAAAGTTGAAGATACAAGACCATCAGGCCGCTACCACTAGCAGAGCTCGGAAACTCATTCCTGCTTGTTGTATTGGTTTCACTCCGAGTGCTTTATGGGCCGATTTCAGTATGCGATCCAAGATAGATGATATTACTAGCCGGTTGGATGATCTTTGCGGACAAAGAACTCAACTTGGGTTGGTTGAGATTGCTGGAGGGAGATCCACCACTGCTTCATTGAAAAGGCCACCCACTTCAAGTTTGCAAACCGAACTCGATGTTTATGGGAGAGATGAAGACATAGCTAAAATACTTAAAATGGTGTTGACTGATGAACCGAGTGATGCCAATAACTTTGGTGTGATATCCATCGTGGGCATGGGAGGACTCGGTAAAACAACATTGGCTCAAGAAGTGTACAATCACCAGTCATCGAAAGGTTTTAACCCGAAAGCATGGGTCTGTGTATCTGATGATTTTGATGTTATAAGAATCTCCATGGCCATTCTCGAGTCCATCACCGGCTATTCTTGCGATCTAAAGGATTTAGATGCAGTGCAAAATCAACTCAAAGAGAAAGTAGGTGGAAGAAAATTCTTGATTGTCCTTGATGATGTTTGGAGTGAAGACTATAGCAAATGGGCAATACTGAGGTCACCGTTTATGGTCGGAGCTCATGGGAGCAAGATAATTGTAACGACTCGTCATGAACGGGTTGCCTTCAAAATGGGACGTCCCACTGAATGTCATAGATTAAAGCTACTTTCAGGCAATGATTGTTGGTCTTTGTTCGGAAAGCATGCTTTTGATAATGGAGTCATGGGTGCAGAACTTAGCAAGTTAATTCGTCAAAAAGTTATTGAAAAGTGTAGCGGTTTGCCCCTAGTAGCGAAGACTCTTGGTGGCCTTTTACGCTCTGAGGAAAGAGACAAGTGGTTAGATATATTGAACAGCAGACTATGGGAATTACTGGATGAAAGTGAGATCCCTGCAGCCTTGCAAATAAGTTACCATCATCTTCCTTCACATTTAAAAAGATGTTTTGCTTATTGTGCTATTCTTCCGAAAGATTACGAATTTGAAGAAACGGAACTTGTTTTTTTATGGATGGCAGAAGGCTTGATTCAACAATCAAGTACGAAGGAGCAATTGAAAGATTTAGGAGGTAAGTATTTTGGTGATCTATTATCAAGGTCAATCTTTCAAATATCAAGTAGCAATGGTTCTAAATGTACAATGCATGACCTTATAAATGATTTAGCCCAAAAGGTCTCTAGAAAACAAAGTTTTAAGTTGGAGGATAAACAAGAATCCAACAATTTATCAACAATTTCTCAAAAGACTCGTTATGTTTCTTATATATGTCATGAGTATAATGACAAAAGAAGATTTAAAGTCTTCAATGATGCTTTGCACTTAAGGATGCACTTGTCAGTGCCACCAATAAATAATAATAGGGTTACAACATGTTACATTAGTAATACAGTTGTTTCTGATTTATTATCGAGGTTTAAAAGGTTGAGGGTATTATCTTTACAAAAATATTCTATCATTGAATTACCTGATTCAATTGAAAACTTGAGACTTCTAAGGTACCTCAACCTATCTGATAGTGAAATCAGAAGTTTACCCGAGTCTGTAAATTCAATGTGCAACTTGCAAACTTTGTTACTAAGAAATTGTCGCAAATTCAAGAAGTGGCCTTCTTATATGGGGAATTTAATCTATTTACACCATCTTGATATTTTAGGCGCTTCGTCGATAAAAGAGATGCCATTCGGAGTTAGAAAATGGGAATGCCTTCAAACCTTATCTAACTTTATTGTTGGTAAAGGTTCTGGATCGAATTTGAAAGATTTGAATGATTTAAAATTACTTTGTGGAGAACTTTACATTTCAAGATTAGAGAATGTGACTCATTTTCCTGACTTTGGAAAAGTCATATTAAGTGATAAGAAAGATCTTAAAGTGCTTTTGCTAGAATGGGGATCTAGATTTGATGAATCATGGGATGAGAAAGTAGATAAAAAAATACTTGATATGCTTCGACCTCATCAAAACCTAGAAAAGCTCACAATAAAAAGTTACGGGGGTACCAAGTTTTCTACCTGGGTTGGAGATAGTTCATTCTCTAAAATGACAGCCCTGAAATTGGATGGATGTATGAAATGCATTATCTTACCTTCACTTGGGCTATTAAGCTCACTTAAGAATCTCACTCTTGAAGGTATGAAAGGAATAAAAAGCATAGGTTTTGAATTTTACGGAGAAGGTTGGTCAAAACCATTCCTATCTTTGGAGACTCTTAGTTTTAAGGATTTAGAAGCATGGGAGTGTTGGAATCCTGTCAAAGAAAATGAGAGCTTTCCTAAACTCCAAGAGCTTTCTATTGTAAACTGCTCTAAACTCTCCGAAAGATTACCCAACAATCTATGTTCATCGAAGAAGCTTGCGATTCACAGTTGTGAGCAGTTGGTGGTCTCATTATCAAGCATTCCTATGTTGTGCGAATTGGAGATTGATAAATGCAAGAAGATTGTGTGGAGCAGTTCAGCTTATTGCGAGTCATTAGAATCTATTACTCTTTCAAATATTTCAGATTTTAGTGATTGGTCATGGCTTGAATTTAAGAAAGTTGAAAGTCTAAAGATTGAGGGTTGTAAAGAGCTGATAGAATTATGGCAGAATGAGATTTTCCTTGAAAAGCCACCTCAAGGGTTTCATAGTCTCATCTCCCCTAGAAAGCTCGATTTTACAAATTGCAATACCCTTACAACTTTGCTTGAAGGAATTAAACAGAAGAACACACAAGTGGAAGAGCTAAGAATTGAGAGATGTGATTCTCTAAATTTCGTTTTTAGAGGACAACTACCTCAATCTCTAAAGAAGCTTCGCATAGAAAATTGTGAGAAATTGCAATGTTTGTTGGATGATAATGAGGATACTAGTACTTCATTATGCTGTGCCGATGATGATGTGGATACTAGTACATCTCATCATCTTCAAGACTTGAATATAAGAGACTGTCCATCTCTGACATGCCTGCCATCAGTACACCAACTCCCTGCCACACTCACAAGACTCACTATTAGCAACTGTTCGAAGCTCACAACTTTGTCGTCGGGTCAGTTATATGTATCACTCAAACATCTTAAAATTGATAGTTGCTCGGACCTCACAGCCTTATTACCACAAGGCCAATTACCTGAGACTCTTGAAACCCTGGAAATTAACAGCTGTCCAAAACTGGAGTCGATAGTTGAAAATTTTTATAATAACAAGGCTCTTTACGATATCTTCATACGATATTGTGGTCATCTCATATCCTTTCCAGAGGGACTAGAAACTCTTAGCAGTCTTCTTAGACTTTATATGGTAGATTGCAGAGGTTTTTCTTCCTTTCCAAAAGGACGATTCCCCGACAGTAATTTAGCAGTTATTGTCAATGAATGTGAGAAGCTAGATGCACTGCCCAGCGGAATACACAATCTCTACTCTTTACGAATACTCGATTGTCCAAATATACGATTGTCTAAAGAAGGTCTGCAAGCCAAACTTAGAGGTCTTTCAATTGGGGTTGCACAATATAAAGCGCTCATGGAATTGGGGTTGCACAATCTCACCTCTCTCACAGACCTCCGCATTTCTGGACAGCTGGATGGAGAGTCTTTACAAGAGGAGGACATGAGAATTACTTTGCCCCGCTCTCTAAATCATCTGTTGATTAGAAATTTCCCGAATTTGAAATACCTGTCTTTCAAGGATTTCGAACACCTCCCCTCTCTTGAATCCTTGAGGATCTGGAATTGCCCAGAGCTCACATCCCTTCCAAGTCTGCCACCCTCACTTTTGAAATTATATATAAATGAATGTCCTCTTCTGAAAGAAGCATGCAAGAGAGGTAAAGGAAAAGAGTGGTCCAAAATGGCCGACATCCCTCAAGTATTGATAGATGGAAAATTCATCTACGAACCGGAGGAAACATCTGAGAATTAGCTCATTCATCCCATATTCTATTTCAGGTATTACACTTTCATCATGATAAACAATTTCTCAGTATTTTATTGTTTTAAACATATGTTTTAATGCTCTGTTTAGTGTTTTGGAATCACTCCTCTGCCTTAAATTAAGAGACTATCGGTCCTTTCACTTGTCAGATAAACGTATGAACTGCTGATCTGTAAACTGGAGTCTCTCTTGTTTGTGAGCCATCTCTGTCCTTTTCTGTGTAAGTCACTCTCTTAGATTGCTTCCTCTGTTTCTTATATGATTTGCTTATGAGAAATTGGGAATCATCATCAACCAATTGTTTTTGTTTTCAATAGGACTATTGCTAAGTTTGACATTTTTTTTTTAACTCAATGTTGCTATCCTGATTTTCAATCTCACTACATTTTTTTTTTCATACATTCTTCCAATGTATGGACATGAATTCCAAATTGTGTTTGAATGTAGCCTCTGTCAAGATTCTACCAGTTGCTACTAGTGCTCCAAATGTATTCTTTAGAGATCTATGTTAAATGGCCCGACAAGGATTGGATTTGCATCACATGTACTGTTCTCCGATTCAGATTGAAAATATTTTGGAATAATCTCAGCATTGGAAGAACTAATGGAAGATTTACAAATTTACAGAAAATTCCTTGAAGTCCCTCTTTACCGGTAGGTAGTTATATTCATTTGACAGATTTATCAAAAGTGAAAATAACAAAATCAATTTTTTTAATTGATGATGCATGGTCTTGTATATGCCTTGAAGTTATAGCATCTTTAGTTTGATTTGAAAACTCAGATTTCACAGTTTAATATAGGTTTTCTCTTCTGGCCAGGCTTGTTATGACTTACGATGTCATGAATTCTTCTCGTCAATGGATGACATTTTCACTACTCTCTGGATGTGGACTACTTACATAACTCACTGGCCTCAAGGAGATGTCCTTTCTATTATATAAGATGTTTTCAAGTTTGAGTTCGTAGGTAAAACAAGTTTGAGTTGAATCTCTTTAGTCCATTGTAGAGTTGAACTTTTTCATCTTTCACATAAAAATGAATAATCATATTGGCAACTGCAGCATTGCATATAGGGTAAGCCGGTAAGGAAAACATGTACTCCTGGAATGAATAACTTTGCTGCAATTTGCATCTTTCCCAGAGTTTCTTTGCTCTTATTTCAGTCGGTTTGTAACAGTTTCCTTTCTCTCATTTTAGGTGAATGCAGATCTCTTTTCCATAGTCAGCTACCGATCAGTTGGTCTGCTATCCTCCCTGTAGGGGTTTTCCATTGTTATTTGGTATGTTCTACTGGTAATTTGATTAGGTCTGATAACGTTCAGAATATTTTAAACATTCAAACTTGTACAAATAAGTTTCTGTTTTTGTGTTCACAAAATAAATTGATATGTCTATATTAAACGATCTATTCAGACGGTTTCTTCTTTTCTTGGGAACTGATTTAAAGGACAACAACAATCCAAGGAATCCTTCGCTGGACCAAATGTTACCACAGTGAAGGGCTGCTAGAATGAAGGGCTGAGCATTCTTGTTCAACATCTATGTATGAAGATACAAAAATATTTCTAGCTAGTTTCCATGAAAGGTGGTTTGAGGCTTATAAATTATTCTGATTCCCCATATTGTAAGGCAACTTCAAGAGATTGACAATTTCTTATTACCAAAGTTTGCAAGTTGAACAATGAGTTCTGACGCCATGGTCTAAGGTACCATTGTTCAAATTTTCATATTTGTTCTATTTCATTCTAAATGATGTTTATGAGAAGACAGAATATGATGTAGAATCATATACCAAAGCCTGTGTTTTTTTTCCAATTTTCTGTTATGAGTTTGAGTTCCTGATGTTGTTTCCTTTTTCTAGACAAGTCTTTGTAGTTCTATGTTTTAATCGGTGATAATGCTGATGAGAGATGTTCTGCTATGGCTGGACAATGTGAGGTGCGGTGTTATATGCTGGAATTTTTGTTTTGTAGTTTTTTTTTTTTACTTTTTGAGATGCTAATACTATCTTTTATATTAGAGACTAAATTTCTGCATTTTAAAAGGGGTTTTCTGCAAAGTTATGAGGAGGCTGCAAGGTTGAGCTGTATGTTGCCTTGGAAGCGAGGACCAACAGAGATCAAACAGCATCCCCTGTCTCAAGTTGTAATTTGGATTATGTGAGCCTACTAGAGATCTCAAAACAGTCGAAATTAAGCAGATTCTTGCTCCAGCATCATCAACTGATAATAAGGCTGCTGCATCCCCTTGGCATTCAATTCCCTGATCAAATAAGTGGTTCAAAATAGACGGCGTCTCTTCTGTTAAGACAGATTGGAAATTCATCTTAACTCATTAATTCCTTATCTTCAATCTCAGGTATGCCAATTTATAATAGCACAACTAGTGCACACATTTTCTTAATAAACAATTTCAGACTCTTTCTTTCTTTAAATTTTATGAATTGCTTTACATTTAAATCCCATAATTTCTAATCTTTTGACTATAACTCCTCTACCTTTAATTGAAAGTGTGTGAACTTATATCCATTTTAATTTGTGAGATGTTTTGTGGCTTACTTGATAGTCCAATCCCGATTCATTGAACTTTGAAGAAAAACTCATATTGGTCTACAAGAAATATATTGTTCAAATTCCCTGTATTAAAAGCAAACTTTGAGAGACAGACAAATTCTTGATATCAAAATTGCAAGATGTACATTTGATTTGGGTCAACTTTGATCTTATTGCTAGAAACCTTAAGGTACCAATATCCAAACTACATTTTCTAATTCATGTTGTTGTACAATATTGTTTGTACCAGCTTTCAATAGAGCAGAGTTTTCTTCAAATCTAGTTGATTTGAGTTTGATGCTAGCCTAATTGAAGTTGCAATCATCTCTAAAGCTGTAGATTGCTAGAGACTGGATATTGCTTTTGTTTTCTCTAGCTGAGTTGGAGTCGTTTCTTCGGACAAGTTCTATTGCATCTGTGTTGAATGACTGATCATGCTATTTAGAGATGCTTTATGCTACTGCTGGCTGACCACAGGGAGATTGTATATGATGGAATTTTGGTGTTGCATTTTTGTACAGAATCTTAGAAGATGCTGCTATTGTCTGCTTTTAATGGAGACAAAATCGCCGCAATTTTGTTCATATATGGTTTTACTTCAGAATAATGAGGAGGCTGCAAGGTCCAGTTGTAGTTCCACACTTTGGCCTGCTAGTAAAAGACTAAATTGAAGTCTCTTTTGTTTGTGGCCCATCTGTCCTTTTCTGTGTAAGTCACTCTCTTAGATTGCTTCTTCTGTTTAACTTTGACATTTTTTTTAACTCAGTGTTGCTAATTATGGTTATCCTGATTCTAACTCTCACTACATATTTTTTTTCATACATTCTTTCAACATATGGACATGAATTTCAAACTGTGTTTGAAGGTAGCCTCTGTGAAAATTCATCAGATTGATCTATTCCTTTAGATGTAGCTTTTCTGCAAAGAATATAAATGCTACCAGAAGCTACTAGTGCTCCAAATGTATTCTCTTGAGATCTATGTTATATGCTCTGACAAGGATTGGATTTGCTTCACTGGTCTCTGTCTCAGGTTGAAAATATTTTGGAATAATCTCAAGATTGGAAGAATTCATGGAAGATTTACAAATTCACAGAAAATTCCTTGAAGCCGCTCTCTACCTATAGGTATTTAGATTCATTTGTAGATTTATCAGAAGAGAAAAAAAAAACAAAATCATATTTTTTAATTGATCATGCATGGTCTTTGTATATATGCCTTGAAGTTATAGCATCTTTAGTTTTATTTGAAAGCTTAGATTTCAGAGTCTAATATAGGTTTTATTGTCAGGTCGGGCCTATTATGACTTATGATGTCATGAATTCTTCTCATCAATGGATGGCATTTTCACTAATATTTGGACGTGGACTACTTACATAACTCGTTGATTAATTCGTTACATTGGTGAGTTTTTCACATTCTTTACATTACGCGTGGTGATGTGATTATCCATGTTTGTTATCATTACATCACTGCCTTAAAAATTTAGGCTATTGATGTCATATCTTGCAAAGCAATTTATGTGCTTTGATGCAATTCCTTATTTATCCATATTTGAAGACAATGATAGCTATGTTTAATCCTATGTTGTTACTGCAGGGGATCTTGTATTTCAAGATGTCAACAGATGCTTAGAAGATTGTCTATGCCTTGAAAATGTAAAAATGTAAGAAATGTGATTATCAATGTGTTGACGTCGATTTTCTGGATTATGCCAAAAAAACCAACAAGAATTGGATTTCGGCTATTGAATTAAAGAGAAAGAGATGCAGAGAGAGTAACAAAGACAATTTTTACGTGGTAAAACTCCGATGGCCGGAGAAACATCCACGGGTGGTTGAAGGATCAACCAAGCCAAAATCCACTAAGAGAATAAGATGTTTACAAGCTCTCGATATCTCTTTTTTCTCTCTGTATTTACTATAATTGCTGTATGATATATTGCCTATATCTTTTCTTGACGAGATCATGGGTCTATTTATATGTTTATAGAACCCTAATCTGCCGTGTACAAGTAATACCGGATCTTTGTATTTAATTGTGATTCGGTTACTTTCTTGAGGTCGATTTGTCTTCTTTACTGTTTCGGAGTCTCTTATGGAAATCGAGCGAGATTCTAGTAGTTCAGTTCAATTTGGACTTGTTTCCTTATAAGAATGTAGCCTTTGCAAAGAAATCAAGTTATTTCCTGATTGGGGACTCTTCTAATTTAATGCTCTATTTTATTTGGGATTCCTTCATGATGGATATCGTCACGTATTTAATGACTTAATCCGTATGAAATAAGTACCAAGCTCTTACTCGAGTCGTATTTATTCCCGAGTAAGAGTAATACCTGATGGTCCCAAGTAGCACCGTTTGAGCCCGAGTAGAAGCGTTGTTTAACCAGTCCTGAGTGCTGTTAACTGATCCCGAGTAGGTTTTATTCAATATATGCTTACTCGTGCTTTCTTCTCTTTAATGATACCTTATAGGATATTTCCCGAATACACATTTGGGCGTCCACCTGGCTATTTGTTCCTTCCTGTCAATAACGTGTATGCTTGGTAAAATTTACATACGACACAATGTTTCATGTTCTTTCGTCCACCGAAGAGTTCAACTTTTTCATCTTTCACATAAAAATGAGCAATCATATTTGTAACTGCAGCATTACATATAGGGTAAGGAAAACAAGTTCTCCTGGAATGAATAACTTCACTACAGATTGCATCATTCCCAAAGTTTCTTTGTTCTTATTCAGCTAACGATCAGTTGGTTGAAAGTTGGTTTGAGGCTTATATATTATTCTGATTCCCCATATTAGAAGGCAAGTTCAAGAGATTGACAATTTCTTACTGTCAAAGTTTGCAAGTTGGACTTTATTGATTTAGGCATACTTCTGAGTTCTTACGCCATGGTCTTGAGGTACCAGTGTTCAAACTTGCATATCTGTTCTATATCATTCCAAATGTAGAATCATTTACTGGAGCCTGTATTCTCTTCTAGGTTTCTATCCTGATGTAGTTTTCTTCTTCTAGATAAGTCGTTGTGGTTCTATGTTCTAATTGGTGATAATGCTGCTGAGAGATTTCTGATATGGCATGACATGGTGAGCTGTGGTGTTATATATTGGAATTTTCGTTTTGCAGTTTTTATATACCTTTTGAGATGCTAATACTATCTGTTAATATTTAGAGACCAAATTTCTGCATTTTAAAAGGGGAATTGCTGCAAAATTATTAGGAGCCTGCAAGGTTGAGCTGTAGTTCCAAAACCTGTCATGCTAGTAAAAGGGTAGCTGCAGCTTCATATGTTGGCATGTAAGCGAGGACCAACAGGGATCAAACGGCGTCCACTCTCTAAAATTGTAAATTGCACTTTGTGAGCCCACTGGAGATCTCAAACAGTGAAAATAAAGCAGATTTTTTGCTCCGGCATCATCAACTGATAATAAGGCTGCGGCTGCTGCTTTGGCTTTCCCTTAACTCATTCATCTGAATCTTCTATCTCAGGTATACCAATTTATAATAGCACAATAGTTACACACATTTTCTTAATAAACAATTCCAGATTCTTTCTTTCTTTATATTTTATGAATTGCGTCACATTTTAATCCCACAATATCTAATCTTCTGACTATAACTCCTCTGCATTAAATTGAAAGTGTTGTTAACATATCTATTTTCACACTTGAAATGTTTTGTCAAGCTTATTTGATAGTCCAATTCCCATTCATAGAAATGTGAAGAAAAGCCCATAATGATCAAAATTTGCAAGTTGTGCAATTGGTTTGGGTCAAATTTGATCTTATTGCCGGAAATCTCGAGTTACAAATATCCAAACTACATTTTATAATTGATGTTACAGTATTTTTGTATGTCTCAGCTTTCAGTTGATAGCAGGGTTTTCTTCGAATCTGGTTGATTTGAGTTTGATGCTACTCCAATTGAAGTTGCAATAAACTCAGTAGATTGCTTTCTTCTGCTAGAGACTGGATTTTGCTTTTGTTTTATGTGGCTGAGTTGGAGTCGTTTCTGTAGTTTTCTTCTAAAGACAAGTTCTATTGCATCCTTGTTGAACAGCTGATCATGTTGATATGTATTATACTGCTGCTTGCTGATTTGCTGATCTCAGGTAGACTGTATACGCTGGAATTTGGTGTTGCATTTTTGTACAGAATATCTTAGAAGATGCTGCTACTATCTGCTTTTAATGGAGACTAAATCGCCACAATTTTGGTCATTGTTTTGCTGCAGAATTATGAAGATGCTGCAAGGTCTGTTGTAGTTCCGCACTTTGGCCTGCAAACTCATTATACTGCAAACTTAATGAGTGGACTAGTTGAAGATTGTGTTTTGGAGGTACAAAATGTTTCCTATTTAAGCCTTATGTTTCTGGCACTTACTGCAAACTTTCTCATGATTGACCAATATGCAATTTTGAGTCTAGCATCCTCCTAGTGGGATCTTCTACTACAAGTTTCCACTATTTATAAGATAGGCAATTGGAGGCTAACATCAATAAGCACTAAACATAGATTTAGCTTAAAAGAGATAAATTCATCTACAATTACTTCAGAAGATGATTACAACAATTGCTTATTTGTTATATGTTTTACTAATTTATCATACTTCTTACCTCTTGTGTGTTGTGATTGGAAACCAATTTTATTTTTTGCTAAGATTGATATAATGCCTTTATGACTCTAATTCGTCTCTATTGTCTTTCCTATTAATTTTAGGTATCTACTCAATGTAAGACCTTATATAAATTTATATCAACACTAAAGTTGAGAAAAGATGTAAGTAAATGAATTAATATCTGTAATTCTCATTTGGTTGTAATTTTAGAAATAGCACCAGCTAAGAGCTTTTCTACTTTGTAAATTTATAATAGTATTTCAAAACTTGAAATGAAAATGGTTCTGTTATGTAGTTATTACTATTATTGGAAGTGCTAGAATAAATTACTTTTAAATCCTCTATTGTTGTATTGCAGTTGATATCAGGTTTGAACCAAGCTCTGCCATCTCTACAGCAGTATGGTTCAAATTGGTTAGGTCAGACTAGAATATCCTACGAACTTAACTTGACGCTCTTCAACATTTATTCTAGAACATAGCACTCGAAATACATATCCTCTCTCCTGATAGTAAGTATTATAAGTTGTACAATAGATCTCTCATGTCCAAACTTATATCCGTATAAGATTTTTTAACTTATGTCATTAATGGGGTAAAAATTCATACAGGGGTTGTTTGTCTATAAACATTGTGCAGATAGCACAATTTTCTTCAAATCCAGTTGATTTATGCTTGTTGCTGCTCTTTTATCTACCAGTGAAGTCTAAAGTTGTGGACTGCTATCAACTGCCGGAGGCTGTATTCCTTCTTGGTTTTCTGTTACTGAGTTGAAGTCTTTGATGTGAATTTTTTAATCCTTCTAGAGCTGCTGTTGGTATTATATATTGGAGATCATGCTACTCAGAGGGGCTTTTCTGCTACTGCAAGCTGACATGAGACGGTGTTTCATCGTTCTTAAAGAAACCTTTAGAAAACCAATCGAAATCGAACTGATTCCCGCCCCCAACATCATCAATTGGTGCCACTGAAGTCGTTGCTTCCACCGTGCAGGGGCATCTAAGTATTGAAACTTCTTCATTCTTTTTTCTCCCAACATTATAACCTTACTATTTTCTCCATTGTCAGACTAGTGCATTCAATTTGAACTCATCAGAATCTTTGTATTGTATTATCCTAAATGAAGCTATGTTTTCTCCAAAAATGATCTATACATACAATAGTCTCCCTCTAGAATATGTTTCATGTAATCAAACTGTTCAGCTCAGTAGAGTTCACTATCTCCACGCTCCATTAGTGTTATGGTAATGACTAATGGTGACAAAAACTAGTTAAAAGAAGCACAGCTAGTTTGCTATGGCTGTTTAGTAAATAAATCTTGACCTTACTATTAAGCAATCAACTGCTCTGGAAACAATCACAAAGGAAACACACAACCACCGAACATGATCAAAGAACAATTGAGGCAAGCTTATATATGCAATAAAATCATATCAAATCATGACAAGAAACTGGACTAGAGAAGATATATATATATATATATATATATATTACAAAAACTAACAATAAGCAACTTTATCCAATAGAAACAGCAGTTAAAAGAGTACCATGCTCTAACATAAGAGAGCATATATCACAGTTCAGAAACTTGAATAGAACATAAAACTAGAAACACAAACATCACAATGCTAAACAAGATCGCCGGACACAGAGAGAGAAGCATAACACCATCAGTAACCACCGAGGAGGCGAAGGACAAGATGCAGAGTAGATTCCTTCTGAATATTGTAATCTGCCAAGGTGCGCCCATCTTCAAGCTGCTTCCCAGCAAAGATCAACCTCTGCTGATCTGGTGGAATCCCCTCCTTATCTTGGATCTTGGCCTTTACATTATCAATGGTGTCTGAACTCTCCACCTCCAGGGTTATGGTTTTTCCAGTCAATGTCTTGACAAAAATCTGCATCCCTCCACGCAGCCTCAACACCAAGTGCAGGGTCGATTCCTTCTGGATATTGTAGTCAGCAAGGGTCCTCCCATCTTCAAGCTGCTTCCCTGCAAAAATCAACCTCTGCTGATCTGGTGGAATCCCCTCCTTATCTTGGATCTTGGCCTTTACATTATCAATGGTGTCTGAGCTCTCGACCTCCAAAGTTATAGTCTTTCCAGTGAGAGTTTTAACAAAAATCTGCATCCCACCTCTGAGGCGAAGAACCAAGTGAAGGGTAGACTCCTTCTGAATGTTATAGTCTGCAAGAGTTCTACCGTCTTCGAGTTGCTTGCCAGCAAAGATTAGCCTCTGTTGATCTGGCGGGATACCCTCCTTATCTTGGATCTTTGCCTTGACATTATCAATGGTGTCGGAACTTTCAACTTCCAAAGTAATGGTCTTCCCAGTAAGAGTCTTTACAAAGATTTGCATGCCTCCTCTATTTTTTTTCCAAAGAAATAGAATTAAAAAGTTTTAGTTTTTTAATAAATAGAAAAATAAACTAAAAACAAATTAGGAAGGAATTGTGATTAACGAAGGATATCGAACAAATTACAAAGGGATTGTGATTTGTGTTGTTCGTAGAATTGACGAACTGTTAAATGTATAATGATTTTTTTTTTTAAATTTGAATTTCTTTAAATTAGATTGGACTATACGTTTTTTTAATGAAAAATTATGTTTTTTTTTTAATTCTTAATTTTCAATTAATCTTATTTTTCTTTCCAAAAAAAAATATTAATTTTAAGAACAATTTTTTTATTCACTTAATCTTCATTTTAAAATACATTAAAAAAATCTTCATTTAAAAATATTTATTCATTTGTTTAATATATACATATAATGCTTCAAATGACTAAACTATCTTTAGTTTTGAAAGTCAAAATGGATCTAACAGTTTAATTTGACCAACTTTGACTAACGACAAAGGAGGTGGATATCATTTATTAATAAAGTTGTTTCTGTGTGTAAAAGAGCAAATCTCATAGGAGTTTGGTATAATTATTTCTTTTATATTTTCGGTCAACCATTTTCTTTCTTTAATCATTTTTTAACGATGAACTCTCATATGTAATAGTAAAACCCTAATAACAGAAAAGGTGGGTATCAATTAACAGTAAAGTAATTTACACGTGTAAAATAGTATACCTCATTGGTAATGTAATTTGTTCTATGCTTGAGTTATTATTGGGACCACATCAGTTTTTATCAATATTAATAGTTTATGGTCATGATGATGCCTTCTAGCCGAGAGAGATGGTGTTAATATTTGTTTATGATGTATTATTTTATGCTCTACTTGTCAAATTTGAAATGGAGTTGTTGAAGTCCCACTTGAGATAGATAAAGAGATAAATAAATAAAGAGAACCGAGAGGATAATGCCAATTTACAATTATTTGTAAGCCACTGTTGTAGTCATTAAATTGAAAACCGAGAGAACCGAGGCAATTGGTTTTCCTCCATCCATTTGACCCTGCTCTATGTGAGAAATTGTTCATTCACTTTATAAATCCTTTCTTTTTTAATTAAGAATTTTATTTATTCATGTAGATTGTTTGCCTATCGAAAAAGTTGTTGGATGATGGTGCAGTGAAACGTGAGGATATATGGCTCACCTCACAACTCTGGAAATTTCATAGAAATTTGAATTTCAATGCATAATTCTTATGCACCTTCTTTGTGATGTAATATTAGCTTACTCTTCTTTTTGTTGATAATATACTGCAGTAAATTAAGGTTATGAATTTATCTTAGAGCAACTCTTTTACAGTTTTTTTGTATTATATTTTGTATGTATTTAGTATATAATATTAACTACTATTATTAATATATAATAGAAGCTTAAAAAAATGAGTATCCCTAAATAAATTTAAATATATACAGCTGCAAAAAAAAATAAAAAAAAATTACAACAATTTTTACTGCCGTGGGTATCTAGCCACAGTAAATATAAAATAATCTTACGACAGTTTTTGGCCGCAACCTGCAGCACATTCACCTCAGTAAAACTCTTTTTCGGCACAGTTCAATCTGTAACAAATGCTTTTACCACGGTTTTATTTGCAACGCTCCAAATCCATGGCATATCCACAGCAAAAGGCTTTTTACAACGGATTTTACCATAGATTTACACCCTTTTTTTTGTAGTGTAACTTATAATTGATTAATTGCATTAATCAAAGCCACTTGGTTGTTTAATCAAACTTGCATGTATTTTTATTGAGATTATATGTAATAAAATAAAATAAAAAGTATGGTTTTGTTTAATCAAGTCAGTGGCAATTTTATAATTAAACAGATATGTTAAACGCACAAGTATGCCCAAGGGGAAAAGCATGATTTATACAACTTGAAAGTATTGTATTTAGTTTGTTCTTTTGTATTTTTCAGGCTAAACGCATGTTTAATGCAAATGTAAGTATTTATAGAAATATATGATGTTGGCATTTGGAATCCTTTGTTCATTAAAGTGAGCACAACAAGCTAAGTGCTGCAAATTCCACAAGTTGTTCATGGTAAAGAAAATTCTGGAGTGGAAAAACCTGGGTTTCTCCATGAGTTTTTCAAGTTTACTATTGTAGTTTGTTAATAGAAAATTCGTCTATTAGAGTCAAAAATCTTCGTCCAGAAGGGTCAATATAATAAAATAAAAGATTTGAAGTGAGCCAAAATTTAAAAAAAATGATATTTAATGATAAATTTATAACTTTTAAAGAGTTTTCTTTATAAAAAAAGTTGCGGAAACCGGGATCATTGCCAATGTCTGCAGAATGCCCCAAATATAATAATTCATTATATTTTATAATCAAATCCGATGGTATCTCTCGATAATTGATATTATGTGACGTAGAACAAGTGGTTGAGTCCTACATTGTTTGGTGGGACCATTCTAAATCCAAGATTAAATGATTTCTGTACTTGTATGTCTACTTCAACATATTTTAACCCTTACAGTAAAACGTCCATTTTCGGCCAAATTCCATCAATTAGGTCCCGAAATCGCAATTCTTTCTTTTTTGGAAAATTTCCATTTTTGTCTTAAGTTGACTTTGACAAGCCAGAATCGTCTACTGTTAATTCCGGCTTGTTTATGGTCGTTAGTATATTTTATTTCCATAACTTTTGTGATTTCGCTATTTTTGGCAGTTTCGCTATTTTTGATAGTTTCGCTATTTTTGACAGTTTTTGATATGTAATCCCGTTTTTTGTCCAACAAGGATTCGGGTTAGGGTCTTTCGCTTTAAATAGCCTTGTAAGCCGAAAGGCTCAAATAGCTTATTATTCAATAAAATTTCTAAAGTTTTAACTTTATTCTGGTGGATTCCAGTTTTTCAAAAGAATTTAGACGTCGGTCTAATTCTAGTTATGTTTTCACTGCGTCAATATGTATAAACATGTTACATGTTTGCGATATGGTATTTTATGATAAAAAAATGCTAGGTTTCCCAATTTGTTCCTAAGTTTTTTTTCCTAAATTTGAATAGTACATGAGGTGTCAACATCATATCACTTGCAACATAATCTTATGATTTATAATAGGAGTGTGCGGCGGATCGAATCGAATCCAATGGATTTGCCATGATCCAATATCATGAAGGTGCAATCCAATCCGATCTATTTTTATTGCAGGATCCGATCCGATCCAATTACTATTTGATCTGATCCGATCCGATTACTCTTTGATCAAATCCGATTGTAAAATACTTCAATTTGATCCGATATGATCCGATGGATTGAGTTAATATAAAGTCATTATTAATATATTATAATCCGAAATAAATTAATCTAACATTACTAATTAATCTTTCACAATCCGATCTGATCCAATGGATTTTAGAATTTAAGATCCAATCCGATCCATTCACGTTCCTAGATCCGATCCGATCAAATGGATTGTATTGGATTGGACTGGATCCATCACACCTCTAATTTATAAGATGTTGACACCTCACGTGCAACATATATTTAAAAAAGAATTTAAAAAAAAGTGGGATGCCTAGAATTACTATTTACAAAAAGTTTATGGCACTAATTTGGTATTGATATTGATACCCCTAGCGGAATATGTAGTGTAAAGTTTGGGAGTGGGCAAATTATAAATATTTTAAATTAATGGCATTAAATTGTAAATTTATAAGCTTTTTTAAAAAATATAATTTTTTCAATTTTTTTTTGGTGGGTCAAAGGGGGTCTATTGCCCCTGTCCTCTACAGGGTTCATCTGAATACCTCAAAATACGTAAATCTCTATAAAAATAAAAGAAAATTATCACTATTTCAAACATTGATTTTAAAAAGGTGAATAAGGGGTCCAAATCATATAAAAGACCGTTGTTAACATAAATTGGCATTTGAAATTCACAGGGGTGAATTGAATAATTTTTTAATAAAAAAGTATATAATATTAAAATAGCGTTGGTTCAGCTGTATACCACCGACACAGATAGAAAATTTACAATTATTTTGAAATTTCCATGCTATGAAATCAATTTATCAAAGCATGAGATATTTGTAGGAGAAAATGCAACTCAAAAGTTGGTGAAATTTTGCAAAAGCTTTAAAATTGTTTTCATGATGACTGAAAAATTTATGGTGAGTAATGGTTTCTAAAAAAATTCAATTGTGTGGTTAGTGGTGTCTTTTGAGGAAAATAAACAATTCTATGTGTTTTCACCTGCCAGTAGAATCACCTTCTTGGCTTCTTTTTTGTTTTTAATTTTTTAGGTTCATTTTAGAAAAAAAAAAATAAACAAAATAAACAAAAAAAATATAATTTTAAATGGGTGGAAATATGGAATGGAATCCACAATATTAAAGTAGCGGAAACATCAACGTTGTCTTTTTGTCTTTTTTGAAATATAAAAATAGTTTATTGATAATTGTCAAGTCTATATACCTGCAATTATCAATTTTTACAAAGTAAATTCTACCTGCTGAATTCTTTGCTTTCTCTTATCGTTTCCCTTTCATTTCTTTGTTTCCACTTTCCACAATCTAATCAAAAAAAAAAAAACAATTCCAATGGCTGAGCTCATTGTTTCTCCGGTACTTCAGGTTCTGTTGGAGAAATTGGTGTCTGGTGAACTGCTCAACTTTGCAACTCAAGAGGGTGTTCGTGAAAAGCTGAAAAAATGGGAAAGGACTTTGAAGATTATTAAAGCACTTCTCATCGACGCAGAGGACAAGCAGCTGACGAATGAAGCTGTGAAGATGTGGCTGGAGGATCTCCAAGACCTGGCTTACGATGCGGAGGACATCTTGGATGAGTACGCGACTGAGGCTTTGAGAAGAAAGTTGAAGATACAAAACCATCAGGCGGCTACCACTAGCAGAGCTCGGAAACTCATTCCTGCTTGTTGCACTGGTTTCACTCCAACTGCTTTATGGTCCGATTTCAGCATGCGCTCCAAGATAGATGATATTACTAACCGGTTGGATGATCTTTGCAGACAAAGAACCGAACTAGGGTTGGTTGCGAATATTGATGGAGGGAGATCCACCACTGCTTCATTGAAAAGGCCACCCACTTCAAGTTTGCAAATCGAACTTGGTGTTTATGGGAGAGATGAAGACATAGCTAAAATACTTAAAATGGTGCTGACTGATGAACCGAGTGATGTCAATAACTTTGGTGTGATATCCATCGTGGGCATGGGAGGACTCGGTAAAACAACATTGGCTCAAGAAGTGTACAATCACCGGTCATCAAAAGATTTCAACCCGAAAGCATGGCTTTGCGTATCTGACGATTTCGATGTTATGAGAATCTCCACGGCCATTCTGGAGTCCATCACCCGCAATCCTTGTAATCTGAAGGATTTAGATGCGGTGCAAAATCAACTCAAAGAGAAACTAAGTGGAAGAAAATTCTTGATTGTCCTGGATGATGTCTGGAGTGAAGACTATAACATGTGGGCAACATTGAGGTCACCATTTATGGTTGGAGCACATGGGAGCAAGATCATTGTGACAACTCGTCATGAACGTGTTGCCTTAACAATAGGATGTTCCACCGAATGTCATAGATTAAAGCTACTGTCAGACGATGATTGTTGGTCATTGTTTGGAAGGCATGCTTTCGATAATGGAGCTATGGGTGCAGAACTTAGCGAATTGATTCGTCCAAAAGTTATTGAAAAGTGTAACGGTTTGCCCCTTGTAGCCAAGACCCTTGGTGGCCTTTTACGCTCTGAGAAAAGAGACAAGTGGTTAGATATTTTGAGTAGCAAACTATGGGAATTACAAGATAAAAGTGAGATCCCCGCAGCCTTGCAAATAAGTTACCATCATCTTCCTTTACATTTGAAAAGATGTTTTGCTTATTGTGCCATTCTTCCGAAAGATTATGAATTTGAAGAAACGGAACTTGTATTTTTATGGATGGCAGAAGGCTTGATTCAACAATCAAATAAGAACGAGCAGTTGGAAGAATTGGGAGGTGAGTATTTTGGTGATCTAATATCAAGGTCAATCTTTCAAATATCAAGTAGCAATAGTTCTAAATATACAATGCATGACCTTATTAATGATTTAGCTCAAAAGGTCTCCAGAAAACTAAGTTTTAGGTTGGACGATGAAATGGAGTCCAATAATTTATCAACATTTTCTGAAAAGACTCGTTATGCTTCTTATATATGTCATGAATATAATGACAAAAGAAGATTTCAGGTCTTCAATGATGCGGCACGCTTAAGGACACACTTGTCAATGCCACAAGTAAATGCATGGATTAAGACTTGTTACATTAGTAATGTAGTTGTTTCTGATTTATTATCGATGTTTAAAAGGTTGAGGGCTTTATCTTTACAAAAATATTATATCATTGAATTACCTAATTCAATCAAAGCTTTGAAACTTCTAAGGTACCTCAACCTATCTGGTAGTAAAATCAGAAGTTTACCAGAGTCGGTAGGCTCAATGTGCAACTTGCAAACTTTGCTATTAAGAGATTGTCATACTCTTTTAAAGTTGCCTTCTAATATGGGGAATTTAATCAATTTACGGCATCTTGATATTATAGGTGCTTCTTTGATTGAAGAGATGCCCATGGGAGTTAGAAAATGGGAATGCCTTCGAACCTTATCTAACTTTATTGTTTGTAAAGGTTCTGGATCCAATTTGAAAGATTTGGAGGAATTAAAATTACTTTGTGGGGAACTTCACATTTCAAAATTAGAGAATGTGACTCATTTTCAAGACATTGGAAAAGTCATATTAAGTGATAAGAAAGATCTTAAAGTGCTTTCGTTAGAATAGTGATCTAGGTTAGACAAAAAAATACTTGATATGGTTCGGCCTCATCAAAACCTAGAAAAGCTTACAATAAAAAGTTACGGGGGTACAAAATTTTCTACTTGGGTTGGAGATAGTTCATTCTCTAAAGTGACGGTCCTAAAATTGGATGGTTGTATGAAATGCATAATCTTACCTTCACTTGGGCTATTAAGCTCACTTAAGAATCTCACTCTTGAAGGTATGAAGGGAATAAAAAGCATAGGTTTTGAATTTTATGGAGAAGGTTGGTCAAAACCATTCCTTTCTTTGGAGACTCTTTGTTTTAAGGATTTAGAAGCATGGGAGTGTTGGAATCCTGTCAAAGAAAATGAGAGCTTTCTTAAGCTCCAAGAGCTTTCTATTGTAAAATGAGTGCAGAGGTTTTGCTTCCTTTCCAAAAGGACGATTCCCCGATAGTAATATAACAGTTTTTGTCTATGAATGTGTGAAGCTAGAAGCACTGCCCAGCGGAATACACAATCTCTCTTCTTTCCAAATACACAATTGTCCAAATATACGATTGTCTGAAGAAGGCCTGCCAACCAAACTTAGAGAACTTTCAATTAGGGACCGCATACAATATAAAGCGCTCATGGAATTGGGGTTGCACAATCTCACCTCTCTCAAATCCCTCAGCATTTCTGGACAGCTGGATGGAGAGTCTTTACAAGAGGAGGACATGAGAATTACTTTGCCCCGCTCTCTAACTCATCTGTCGATTGAATATTTCCCGAATTTGAAATACCTCTCTTTCAAGGATTTCGAACACCTTCCCTCTCTTGAGTTCTTGTGGATCAGGAATTGCCCAGAGCTGGCATCCCTTCCAAGCCTGCCACCCCCACTTTTGCTATTACATATATGGGGATGTCCTCTTCTGAAAGATGCATGCAAGAGAGATAAAGGAAACGAGTGGTCCAAAATAGCCGACATCCCTCGCGTTGATATAGATAACAAATTCATCTACGAACCGGAGGAAACATCTGAGAATTAGCTCATTCATCCCTTATTCTACTTCAGGTATTGTTTTAATGCTCTGTTTATTGTTTTGGAATCACTCCTCTGCCTTAAATTAAGAGACTCTTTGCCCTTTCACTTGTCAGATTATAAACATATGAACTGTTGATCTGTAAAATGGAGTCTCTCTTGTTTGTGAGCCATCTCTGTCCTTTTCTGTGGAATTCACATTCTTAAATATTGCTTCTTCTGTTTCTTATATGCTCTAAGTAGCTACTAGTGATCCCAATGTTTTCTTGAGAGATCTATGTTGTATGCTCTCACAAGGATTGAATTTGCATCACTGTTCTCTGATTCAGGTTGAAAATATTTTGAAATAATCTCAGAATTTGAAGATTTACAAATTCACAGAAAAATCTTTGAAGTCCCTCTACATGTAAATAATCATCTTCATTTGATAGATTTAACAGAAGAGAATAACAAATCATATTTTATTGCATGGTATAGTCATAGTCTGATAGTATTTAGTCAGTTTCAAGAAAATGTAATTGTTCAATACTGTTGATCTTAATGTAGTTAGTGTGACCTTAGACAAGGGCTTATCGTGTGCAGTAACTATTTAAAAAAATATATTATGAAATTAAGTTGGTGTTTCCTGCCTATTGTTGACATGTAAGTCATAGCATCTTTAGTTTGTTTTGAAAGCTTAGATTTCACAATCTTATATAGGTTTTCTTATCATGTGGCCACTGGCCAAGCTTGTATGATGTCTTGAAAAGCACAGACACTTTTGATCATCTTGGATTCTTCTCGTCAATAGATGACATTAATTTTCACTTGTCTCATGACGGGGTCTAGTTACAAAACACGTGGATTCATTGGTGAGTATTTCCCATTTTTTACATTTATACAAGGTGTTGTGATTATCTGTGTTTGCCATCATTACATTAATGCCTTGTAAATGTAGAATGCCATATAATCTTCCAAAGCAATTTAGTGTATGTGCTTTGCTGTAATTACTTAGTTATTCATATTTGTTGACCATGATAGCTATGTTTAATAATCATTATGTTCAACACACACCATTTCATCTGGCACTGGCCTCATGGAGATGTTCTTTCTTATTTGAAGGTAAAAGAAGTTGGATTTCTTATTTGACGAGTTCAATACTTGAATCTCTTTAGTCCAATGAAGAGTTAAAGGTTTTCATCTTAAGCAATTATATGCTTTTAACTTTTCAAAATCAATTTATAGCTTAACATGGCTTTCACTACATAATAATCAATAATCATATTGACATCTGCAGAATACATATAGGGTAAGGAAAATACAGACTCCCGTGGAATTCGGTACAGCAAGATTCTTGGAACTCCTTGAAGCCATAAGGTATAGAACTGATTTGACTTAAATTGTATCGTTCAACTCTGTTCAAAGTCTTTCCAAGAGGAGGAGATGAGGATTACTTTGCCCTTCACTCTGACTTCGCTGCAAATTGCATCTTTCCTAGAGTTTCTTTGCTCATATTTCAGTCGGTTTATAACGGTTTATTTTTCTCTTATTTTAGGTGAATGCAGATCTCTTTTCCATAGTCAGCTACCGATCAGTTGGTCTGCTATCCTCCCTGTAGGGGTTTTCCATTGTTATTTGGTATGTTCTACTGGTAATTTGATTAGGTCTGTCAACGTTCAGAATATTTTAAACATTCAAACTTTGTACAAATAAGTTTCTGTTTTTGTGTTCACAAAATAAATTGATATGTCTATATTAAACAATCTATTCAGACGGTTTCTTCTTTTCTTGGGAACTGATTTAAAGGACAACAACAATCCAAGGAATCCTTCGCTGGACCAAATGTTACCACAGTGAAGGGCTGCTAGAATGAAGGGCTAAGCATTCTTGTTCAACATCTATGTATGAAGATACAAAAATATTTCTGGCTAGTTTCCATGAAAGGTGGTTTGAGGCTTATATATTATTCTGATTCCCCATATAGGCAACTTCAAGAGATTGACAATTTCTTACTACCAAAATTTGCAAGTTGAACAATGAGTTCTGTCGCCATAGTCTAAGGTACCAATGTTCAAATTTTCATATTTGTTCTATTTCATTCTATTATGAGAAGACAGAATATGATGTAGAATCATTTACCAAAGCCTGTGTTCTTTTTCCGGTATGAGTTTGAGTTCCTGATGTTGTTTCCTTTTCTGGACAAGTCCTTGTAGTTCTATGTTTTAATCAGTGATAATGCTGATGAGAGATGTTCTGCTATGGCTGGACAATGTGAGGTGCGGTGTTATATGCTGGAATTTTGGTTTTGTAGTTTTTTTTTATACTTATTGAGATGCTAATACTATCTTTTATATTAGAGATTAAATTTCTGCATTTTTAAAGGGGTTTGCTGCAATGTTATGAGGAAGCTGCAAGGTTGAGCTGTAGCTCTACGTTATGTCATGATAGTAAAAGAGCTGCTGAAGCTGCATATATGTTGCCTTGGAAGCGAGGACCAACAGAGATCAAACACCATCCCGTCTCAAGTTGTAATTTGGATTATGCGAGCTTACTAGGATCTTTAAACAGTCAAAATTAAGCAGATTCTTGCTCCAGCATCATCAACTGATAATAAGGATGCTGCTGCTGCCTCGGCTTTCAATTCCCTGATCTAATAACTGGTTCAAAATAGGCGACATCGCTTCTGTTAAAGATAGATTGGAAATTCATCTTAACTCATTCATTCTTTATCTTAAAACTCCGGTATGCCAATTTATAATAGCGCAACTGTTACACACATTTTCTTAATCAACACTTTCGGATTCTTTGTTGTTTTAAATTTTAATGAATTTGCTTTACATTTTAATCTTGCAATTTCTAATCTTCTGACAATAACTTCTCTGTCTTAAATTGAAAGTGTTGTTAACTTATATCCATTTTCATTTGTGAGATGTTTTGTTAAGCGTATTTGATAGTTCAATCCCGATTCATTGAACTGTGAAGAAAAACTCATTTTGGTCTACAAGAAATATACTGTTCAAATTCCAAGCAAACTTCGAGAGAGACAAATTCTTGATATCAAAATTGCAAGTTGTACATTTGATTTGGGTCAACTTTGATCTTATTGCCAGAAAGATCAAGGTACCAATATCCAAACTACATTTTCTAATTCATGTTGTTGTACAATATTGTTTGTACCAGCTTTCAATAGAGCAGAGTTTTCTTCAAATCTAGTTGATTTGAGTTTGTTGCTAGCTTAATTGAAGTTGCAGTCATCTCTAAAGCTGTAGATTGCTATCTTCTGCTAGAGACTGGATATTGCTTTTGTTTTCTCTAGCTGAGTTGGAGTCGTTTCTTCAGACAAGTTCTATTGCATCTGTGTTGGATGACTGATCTGCTAGAGATTCTTTATGCTACGGCTGGCTGACCACAGGTAGATTGTATATGTTGAAATTTTGGTGTTGTACTTTTGTACAGAAAATCTTAGAAGATGCTGCTATTGTCTGCTTTTAATGGAGACTAAAGCGGCCGCAATTTTTTTCATATATGGTTTTACTGCAGAATAATGAGGAGGCTGCAAGGTCCAGTTGTAGTTCCACACTTTGGCCCTGCTAGTAAAAGACCAAATTGAAGTCTCTTTTGTTTGTGGGCCATCTCTGTCCTTTTCTGTGTAAGTCACTCTCTTAGATTGCTTCTTCTGTTTCTTATATGATTTGCTTATGAGAAATTGGGAATCATCATCATGCAATTGTTTTTTGTTTTGAATAGGACAAATTATTGCTAACTTCGACATTTTTTTTAAGACAGTGTTGCTAATTTTTGGTTATCCTGATTCTCACTCTCACTACATTTTTTTTTCATACATTCTTTTAACATATAGACATGAATTCCAAACTGTGTTTGAATGTAGCCTCTGTGAAAATTCATCTGATTGATCTATTCCTTTAGATGATAGCCTTTCTGCAAAGTATATAAATACTACCAGAAGCTACTAGTGCTTCAAATATATTCTTTTGAGATCTATGTTATATGCTCTGACAAGGATTGGATTTGCATCACTATTCTCTTATTCATGCTGAAAATATTTTGGAATAATCTCAGAATTGGAAGAACTAATGGAAAATTTACAAATTCACAGAAAATTCCTTGAAGCCGCTCTCTACCTGTAGTTATTTATTTTCATTTGATAGATTTATCAGAAGAGAAAAAAACAAAATCATATTTTTTAATTGATCATGCATGGTCTTGTATATATGCCTTGAAGTTATAGCATGTTTACTTTTTTTAAAAGCTCAGATTTCAGAGTCTAATATAGATTTTCTTATCAGGCCATGCCTATTATGACTTATGATGTCATTAATTCTTCTCATCAATGGACGGCATTTTCACTAATATCTGGATGTGGACTGCTTACATTACTCATTGATTAAGTCATTACATTGGTAAGTTTTTCATGTTCTTTACATTACGCATGGTGATGTGATTATCTATGTTTGTCATCATTACATCATATTGAGATGTTATATACTGCATTACTGCGGCTTGCTGACCCCAGGTAGACTGTATACGCAGGAATTTGGTGTTGCATTTTTGTACAGAAAATCTTAGAAGATGCTGCTACTATCTGCTTTTAATGGAGACTAAATTGCTGTCATAGTTTTACTGCAGAATTATGAAGATTCTGCAAGGTCTGTTGTAGTTCCACACTTTGGCCTATGCTAGTGAAAGAGCTGCTGCAACAATATACTGCAAACTTAATGAATGGACTAGTTGGAGATTGTGTTTTGGAGGTACAAAATGTTTCCTATTTAAGCCTTATTTTTCTGGCACTTACTGCAAACTTTCTCATGATTGACCAATATGCAATTTTGAGTCTAGCATCCTCCTAGTGGGATCTTCTACTACAAATTTCCACTATTTATAAGATAGGCAATTGGAGGCTAACATCAATCAGCACTAAACATAGATTTAGCTTAAAAGTGGTAAATTCATCTTCAATTACTTCAGAAGATGATTACAACAAATGATTGTTTGTTATATGTTTTACTAATTTATCATACTTCTTACCTCCTATGTGTTGTGATTGGAAACCAATTTTTTTTGGCTATGATTGATATAAGGCCTTTATGACTCAAAGTCATCTCTATTGTCTTTCCTATTCATTTTAGGTATCTACTCAATGTAAAACCCTATCTAAATTTATACAAACAACAAAGATGAGAAAAGATGTAAGTAAATGAATTAATATCTGTAATTCTCATTTGATCGTAATTTTAGAAATAGCACCGGTTAAGAGCTTTTCTACATAGTAAATTTATGATTGTTTCAAAACTTGAAATGAAAATGGTTATGTTTTGTAGTTATTACTATTATTGTAAGTGTTAGAATAAATTACTATTACCTCCCTTATTATTGTATTGTAGTTGATATCAAGCTTGAACCAAGCTCTGCCATCTCTACAGCGGTATGGTTCAAATTGGTTAGGCCAGACAAGAATATCCTACAAAGTCAACTAGACATTCTTCAATATTTATTCTAGAGCATAGTACTCGAAATACATATCTTCACTTCTGATAGTAATATTATAACTTGTATCATAGTTCTCTCATGTCCAAACTTATATCCATACAAGATTTTTTAACTTATGTCATTAATGGGGTAAAAATTCATACATAGATTGTTTGTCTATCAACATTGCGGAGATAACACAATTTTCTTCAAATCCAGTTTATTTATGCTTGTTGCTGCTCTTTATCTACGGTGAAGTCTAAAGTTGTGGACTGCTATCAAGTGCCGGAGGGTGTAATCATTTATGGTTTTCTGTTGCTGAGTTGAAGTCTTTGAAGTGAATTTCTTATCCTTATAGAGCTGCTGCTATGGTTCTCGATTGTATTATATATTGGAGATCATGCTATATTCAGAGGGGTTTTTCTGCTACTGCAAGCTGACATGAGACAGTGTTCATGTTTTCGAAATCTGGTGTTTCATCGTTCTTAAAGAAACCTTTAAAAACGAAGAAATTATCTACTCTTGAAGACAGAATTGATGCATTTCCACATATATGTTCTGCTACTGAAAAGCCTAACATAGGTTTCATCCTTTTACAAATTGGGCTCGGATTTGTTGTGCAAGCATGCCACTTATACCAAAACCAATCAAAATCGAACTGATTCCCGCCCCCAACATCATCAGTGGGTGCCACTGCAGTCGTTGCTTCCACCGTGCAGAGGCGTCTAAGTATTGAAACTTCATCGTTCTTTTTTATCCCAACATTATAACCTTCCTATTTTCTCCATTGCCAGACTAGTACATACAATTTGAACTCATCAGAATCTTTGTATTTTATTATCCTAAATGAAGTTATTTTTTCTCCAACAATGATCTATATATACAATAGTCTCACCCTCGAATGTTTCATGTAATCAAACTGTGCAGATCAGTAGAGTTCACTATCTCCACACTCCAGTAGTGTTATGGTAATGACTAATGGTGACAAAAACTAGTTAAAAGAAGCACAGCTAGTGTGTGAACGGCTGTTTAGTAAATAAATCTTGACCTTACTATTAAGCAATCAACTGCTCTGGAAACAATCACAAAGGAAACGCTGAACCACAGAACATGATCAAAGAACAATTGAGAAAAGCTTATATGTGCAATAAAATCATATCAAATCATGACAAGAAACCGGACTAAAGAAGATACATATATATAATACAAAAAACTAACAATAAGCAATTTATTCAATAGAAAGAGCAGTTAAAAGAGTATCATGCTCTAACATAAGTGAGCATATATCAAAGTTCAGAAACTTGCATAGAACATAAAACCAGAAACATAAACGTCACAATGCTAAACAAGACCGCCGGACACGGAGAGAGAAGCATAACACACCATCAGTAACCACCACGGAGGCGAAGGACAAGATGCAGAGTAGATTCCTTCTGAATATTGTAATCTGCCAAGGTTCGCCCATCTTCAAGCTGCTTCCCAGCAAAGATCAACCTCTGCTGATCTGGGGGAATGCCTTCCTTGTCCTGAATTTTGGCCTTCACATTATCGATGGTGTCTGAACTCTCCACTTCCAGGGTTATGGTTTTTCCAGTCAATGTCTTGACAAAAATCTGCATCCCTCCACGCAGCCTCAACACCAAGTGCAGGGTCGACTCCTTCTGGATATTGTAGTCAGCAAGGGTCCTCCCATCTTCAAGCTGCTTCCCTGCAAAAATCAACCTCTGCTGATCTGGTGGAATCCCCTCCTTATCTTGGATCTTGGCCTTTACATTATCAATGGTGTCTGAGCTCTCGACCTCCAAAGTTATAGTCTTTCCAGTGAGAGTTTTAACAAAAATCTGCATCCCACCTCTGAGGCGAAGAACCAAGTGAAGGGTAGACTCCTTCTGAATGTTATAGTCTGCAAGAGTTCTACCGTCTTCGAGTTGCTTGCCAGCAAAGATTAGCCTCTGTTGATCTGGTGGGATACCCTCCTTATCTTGGATCTTTGCCTTGACATTATCAATGGTGTCGGAACTTTCAACTTCCAAAGTAATGGTCTTCCCAGTAAGAGTCTTTACAAAGATTTGCATGCCTCCACGAAGGCGGAGTACCAAATGGAGAGTTGATTCCTTCTGAATATTGTAGTCAGCAAGGGTACGACCATCTTCAAGCTGCTTCCCAGCAAAGATCAATCTCTGCTGGTCTGGTGGGATCCCCTCCTTGTCCTGGATTTTGGCTTTTACGTTGTCGATGGTGTCAGAGCTCTCTACTTCAAGGGTTATGGTCTTGCCAGTAAGAGTTTTCACAAAGATCTGCATGCCACCCCTGAGTCTAAGCACCAAATGAAGAGTGGATTCTTTCTGAATGTTGTAGTCGGCAAGGGTTCGACCATCCTCAAGTTGCTTACCAGCAAAGATAAGCCTCTGCTGGTCTGGCGGGATCCCTTCCTTATCTTGGATCTTAGCCTTCACATTGTCGATGGTATCGGAGCTTTCTACCTCAAGGGTTATGGTCTTACCAGTGAGAGTTTTAACAAAGATTTGCATCTGTTGAAACAAAAAAGAAAAACATATTATAAATAACTACATGGAATAAAAACTTTGCTTTTAGACACAAAAAGCAGTCAGGGCAATAGCACATGGAATTCAACATTCATAATGATGCTTTATTAATTTAAGCTCGACAGTTAGCAACATATTTTGGTGAACAAAATAAATAGCACCAACCAATCAATCAAAATTAAGGCATTAAAAGTCTGATTTCTATGCATACAATCAGATATAAAAAAACATGGAAAAAGTAATAATGCATCATATATAACAAATTACAAAAAACTTCCATCACATTCAGAAAATTACCTAACTCAAAAATGTTATCAAATCAAAATTAAAAGTCTAATCTAGAATCAAAAAACGAAAATACCAAAAAAAACAAAAAAAAAACATACATCTAATTAAAAAATTCACAACTTCGATCAAATTTAGAAAAACCTTACATCAAATACGATATCAATCAAACCAACCCCAGGAAAAATGTCATCGCAAATCAGAAAAGGTCCTTCAACTCAAGGTAAAACGCAAAATCTTAATTAAAAAGGAGAAAAAATCACGATCTGCTAAACAAAAACTCAAAGACATAAATACCGATTAATATAATGAAATACAAAGTATATATTAAATCCACCAGTCGCAATAAGATTTCTTACACACCCTCTACAAGAATTCTGATAAGAACCAATAGGTTCGATTAAACTAATACTAGATCTAATACAATCAATTAATCAAGAAATTTCGATATCGATTATCATCATAAGACCAAAAAAATGATTTTTAATTACATCAAACGCAGAAAATAACGTTCTTCATAAAAAAAAAGTCAAACATATAAATCATATATATAATCAATCCACCGTAAAATCCAGATCCAACAAAAATTCATGCATAAAATCACGAATCAAGATAATTCTTAAAAAGCTATTAGATAAAGAGACAATCTATTAGATCTGAAGCGGAAATTACCTTGAAAAGCTTGAAAGAAGGAGAAAGAGAAATTATCAGAGATTGTATTTGCAGACTGAATTCGATGAATGCAATTTTAGGGTTGAAATTGGGGGTCTTGTGTATTTATAGCAGAGAATGCCAACATTGAGAAGGAAAAGTATAAAAGAACCGACGAATAGGATAGTGCCACGTTTCAGTTCCACCCTGTCATGCTTTGTGCGTAATTACATATACGCAATGTTAATAAAGGAAATATATTTTAATTAGGTTTATATAATTCAATTTAATTTAAGTCGTCTCTATATTCCATTATTTCTTCGATCTATAAATTATTATAATACTTTAAAAAAAAAAAAAATAGGAAAAGAATTTCGACCGAATTCTACTCTGAGTTTATCAGCTAATCTGTAATTAACAATTTATTTCATTCAAATATATAACATAAGAGATTTAATAAATTAAAAAATAAAATCTGAAAACATATAAAAATAAATAATATCTGTCTTTTTTTTAATATAGGAAAAAAACGTAAAAAAAAATAAAAAAAAAAAAAAACTAGCTATAGCACTCGGGTATTACAAATTTCTTCACACACAAACATAATTCCTCACCCAAAACCTATCTTTATCGTAAGACGAAACAAATTTTTGATGGCACATTAATCACTTGATTAACCGATATCGACACCTAATCCATAAAAACACAACTTATCCTTAGAGTTGATGTTTATCAGCTAAACTCTAAAACTTGAGTCATGCTAACGAGATGGCCGACTTTGATGTCCAATAAAAGTTTCTTCTGTTTTACCCTTTATATATATATATATATATATATATATAGTGGTTTTCCTATTAATACTTATTGATATAAATTCGAGATGACCGACTTTGATGTCCAATAAAAATTTCTTCTGTTTTACCCTTTCTATATATGCAGTGGTTTTCCTATTAATACGTACTGATATAATTCAGTTTTGTATGTGGATCATTGATTTTACAGAAGTTTTGATAAGTGCATACATTTTGAATTAAAGTATATAAATCTAATGATTCACATGCAATAGGAATTTATATCGATACATAATGATTTGAAAATTTCTAATATATATATATATATAAATTATGAAGTTGTGAATCTATGAAATCAGTTTTACAGTATGAGTTTGAAAGCCCTATTGCCTAGTTTATTAGTTGCAATTAAACAGCATTATTAAACTTAACCAACCATTATATTTATATCATATGTTAAATCTTTTATCATACCTCAACATTTTTTCCTTTTTTTTGGAGAAATATATCATCGATCGAGAAAGATACATTGGAATACACCCTGAATATTGCCATTTGAATCAATCAAATAACTCGTCTATATCACATTATCATGCCATTTGAATTTTGAATCAATCAATAACTTTCATCTGACATTTTGGTAGCAACCGATCCTTTCCACTATAAAGATGAACAATAGTGAACTCAACACACCATTCTAGGAGGAATCACAAACTTAAGCAACAACATTATAAGTTTACATATTCTAATTTGAAAAATCTTAGAATAAGTGGGAGAAAAATCTTAGATGACAAACTCAATTCCGAAAGGCAAAAGCAGAGGAATGTTCTGTTATGGTCTGAAATCTGAATTTCAATAAGCTCTTGCAATTAATAAAATGATTAATATTAAAAACATCCTCTCATCTTTGAACTTTTATTGGATTTATATTTACAAAAGCTTTTATGTTATAAACCTCCCATATGAACTAACACCGTTACTATTGACTGAGTTTGACCGTTAAAAAGTCTAAAATATCTCTATAAATTGACCATTATATCCGTATACTTTTATCAAATAAATTAATAATATGAAACAAAATATGAGAATATTAACTTGCAAAGGATAAAAAATTTTATGGAGAATTTTATCCCTAAAATTAACAAAATTACAAATGAACCAAAAACTTTGAAAATGAAAATTTGCTTGGATTTATAAAAAAATACAAATGACTACATAAATATATACATATTTTGGTTTATTTTCAATAATTTTGGTTTATTTATAATTTTGTTATTTTTTGAGATAACATTTATTAATTTTTATTATGTAACCATATGAGGGTATATAATGGTCAATTCATACAATTGAAACTTAAATGCATATATTTTGGACTTTTTAACGGTCAAACTCAATCAGCACAAACGGAATGTTAACGGCGTTAGTCTATAGGGGAGATTTCTAAAATAAAAGTATTTGTAAATATACATCAAATAGCAGTTTAAAGGTGAGGGAGGGTGTTTAATATTAACCCTTAATAAAAATAACAAACTTAGTTAATATATGTTGGTCTGTTATGACAATTTGTCAAGTTCACAAATATCCAGATATTACCATATGTGAGATTTATATTTTCTTAATATCACTGAAATTAACAAGATGCTAAAGAGACGGAACCTGCGAAGTATTAGCGTTTGGGCTTACAGCATGGAGGCGTGCATTGGCATATGCAGAAGCTGATTTAGGCAAAACTAGGTTAGTCGCTAACTGATATGTGAAATCGTGTTCATAAAAAAATACTCGTAAGTGTAAGAAGTAAGGATCATTCCCTTAAAGACTAAAAATTTAATGGTTGGAAACTACTTTTAATTAAATCTAAATTAAAGTAACCAAAAATTATGGTAAATTGGATTAAACTAAAAACTAAATTAAATTAAACTAATTAAAGCAATTAACAAGAAATGGTGTGTGTGATCAAGAGAAGAAAACACTAGGTCATCAATGATCCTCAATTATGAACACTCAATGTTGGAATTAATTTGTAAACAAGATTCAATCAATTTTATGGTTCATTCTTTATCTTTAATGTGACTATTACCGTTCGGTCGCGGGTTGAGTCACGTGTTCTCAACCGTTATTCACCCTTTGGTTAAGGTGTGAACAATAATAGGAAAGCCATTTAGTGCAAGAAATAAGAACCAAATTCTATTACTTTGTCTTGGTCAAACTAAAGATAAAATTAAGGACATTGCTTGGGTACTGACTAGTCAGTACCCAGCTATACTGACCAATCAATGGTTGGTTGTCACGTAATTCAAAGCAAGGATAAAATGGTAAAAAATTAAAGAGTTTTTGCCACGTGGCAACACCCCCATTAGGAGGGTCAGTATAGCTGGGTACTGACCTGTCAGTACCCAAGCTTTTTCCTAAAATTAATTCATTCGAAAGATCATTAATTAATATTAAGTTTGGTCAACTTTAACCCTAATTATCAGATAGTCTTAACCCTAAAATCATGTTAAATAATCATCACCCTTTGGTCAAGATTAAATAGTTAAGAACAATGAATAATCAAGAATTGAATTGACGAAATAATAATTAATTCAAACATGAGCATTCACATAAGATTCACATTGATTCGTTGTTATAAGATTATTTACACATCATGAAAATAAAAAGACAAAAGAAAGAAAAGATAAAACCTATTCAGATCTTTAGGCTTCAATTGAAATCTTCTTAGTCTTTGAATCTTCAGATATGCAAGATGGTTGAGAGAACAGTGTTGTGATGTGAAGAGTTATGAAGAAGTGGTCTGTAAGTTCACTCTCAAAACCCTAAAATCATGATATATTTATATGGAACACAAATTTGATTGAGATCGAAATCAGAAATCCTTCTCTCACACGATATTGCCCGACCACTGTGACCACCATTGTAGGTGGCACAACGGTCTTACAGCAGGAGTACTTCTTGGGACGAAAAACTTGACTAGCACTGTGAGGGATACAACGGTCCTGGAGCAGTTATGCAGCGGTCGATGCCTGTCTAGACTTGTCGCCGATTTCGGTTTCGGTTCGGTTTCGATTCGGAACCGACGTGTTCGGTTCAGAACCGGTGGTTTCGATTTTTAGGAAACCAGAATCGAAACCGAAACCTCTTGAGGGAGTTTCGGTTCCGACAATTCCGAAGGTTCGGTTCTAGTTTTTTTATTTATTTTTTAAAGAAAAAAAAAACAAACCCAAATTTCCAAATCACAATTATCACCTTCATCAGTTTAAAGTTTCAAACCCAAATCAAACCAACACACACGGTCACACCACACACCACACAAATCAAACCCATAATCACACACACTACACCACAAATCAAACCAGTCAAAACTCAAACACACACACCACCGCAAACTCAAAACTCACCATCACCTAAACTCAATCACACACATCCATCGCACTGGCGACCACCATCGACCACCCCCAATCTCGTCTCTCTCGTTCGATCCAAGCAACAAGAAGAAAAAAGAAGAAAGAAGAAAGAAGAAGGAAGAAAAAACCGGCCAACCGGGCGAGGAGGCGAGGAAGACGAAGAACTGAAGAGGAAAGAATAAGATGATGATGGTGAGTGGTGTGGACATGTGGTGTGAGAGAGAGATATCAAAATCAGATAAGATAATTTAAAAAAAAAACAGATATCACATATCAGCCATAAGATCTTATATGATTTAAAAAAATAAAAATAAAAACATTTTTTTGAACCGTCGATTCTAGAAAAATGATAATTGGAACCATAACCGCCCCTCCACCTGTTTCGATTCGGTTTTAGAACCGAAACCGAAACCGAAACCAAAATTTTTGGTTTCGGTTCCGATTCCAGTCTTTACGGTTCAGTTCTCCGGTTCGAACCGTACCGTCAAAAAGTCTATGTCTGTCTTCATAGTGCTCTCTCACCGTCGCTTTTATAATTCACAGCGATCAAAACAATTTGCATAGAAGTCCCTCGAGTCTTCAATAATTGTCTTTTCATCTAAAATTCTCCAAACACCTCACTTATATCCAAGAACCTAAAAATACTCAAACACACAAATTAAAACCTCTGAATAACTCAAGAAACAAGCAATTGATTGGAGGAATGAGGATCAGAAACATATATATAATGATCGATCACTAGCTTCCACAGGAGTGTTTCCTTAGGGAAGATATCAACTAGAATCTGTGACTTAAATCATCAATCATTTTCTCCACAGGATTAACAGCACATAAAAATAAAAGTACAATGTTAGCATCAACATGAAAGTATAAATCGCGAGGCAATAATTTCTGTACAACTGCAACACATTTCAATGGAATTGTTGAATTGGAATTGTTGGTATATGTGGGATATTGGGCAGTAAATAATCAATAGAAATCTACTATAACCATAAATTAATATCAATTTCAACCATAAATTAATAGAAAGATAGAAAGAGTGATGCTAGGATCCCAACTTGAATTACAACTTGTGACGTGACAATTTAAACTAAAACCGATACATCCTATCATAAAAAAAAAAAAAAAAAAACTCCAATTCAAATCTGAAATCCAACATATTCTGAATCCAGTTCAATTAAAACAGAATCCCATTTTACAGAATTACGTTGATGAGATGGATTGAGTAATAAAAATGAGAAGAAAGCGAACCTGTGATTAAGAGAGGCTAGTTACTTGGTCTGGCACGAGTCCTAATAAAGTTACCGTTTGTTGCAGCACTGAATTGCTATAAGACGTTGCTGCTAGAAAAAGAATGTCAGTTTGAGTAGCCAAGTTATATACTCCATTGAATTCCAACTTCTTTAAAGCTTGCTTCTTCTTTCTTTTCCTCGTAAATTTTGAAATTTCAGTAACTTATTGGTATCAATAGAAAGATACAAATCGGTTCCCAAAAATATTTAATAAATAATAAAATTCATCAAATATATAACTGTGATGTGGAGATTGTGATGTGGAGATTGTGAGAAATGTCACATTTTTTTTAGGTGAGTTACAGTGATGTCACTGATTTAATAAGTTAAGTTTAAAATACACATATTATGGTAAACTACTCATATTGCCCTTAAATAATCAATTTTTAATTCTCTTTGTACTTCCTTCTCTACACTTTGATCACTGAAGCAATAACTCATCTCTCTCTCCCTCCAAAAAATTTGTCTGAAAATCAATCTACAATTTGTCTAAAAGTCGACTTGTTTCAGCACAGTATACTATAAAAGGCTCGAAAAGTAAATAAAAAGTCTCGGGTATTGCAAGAAAAAGGCTTGGACACTGTTTTAAAAAGTATGAATCATTGAAAAAAAGTCTCAGACACATTTTTAAAAAGATCGGAGCTGTGAAAAAAGTATCAGATACAGTTTTAAAAAGCTTGGAGCTTTGAAAAAACAAAGCACGAAGCTTTTAAAAAAAAGTTCGGACACTATAAAGTTTAACAAACTTAATATTCCTAAAGAAAAAACCCGGACGTGTTTCATAAAATCTCGGATTTAGTTCAAAAAAACTCGTACATGTTTTAAAAAGTCTCGGAGATTCAAAGTTAAACATAATTTTCCTAAACAAAAATCTAGGATGTGTTTCAAAAAAGCTCGGAGCTTTAAAAAAAAACTCGGAGTTTATAAAAAAAAACTAGGAGCTTTGAAAAAAAAATCGGATTTGGTTCAAAAAAATTCAGAAATGTTTTAAAAAATCTCGAAAACCCAGATATTCATCTTTGTCAACACATACCATATCAAATAAAAATAAAACTCAACGCCCCCCCCCCCCCCCCTGCGAGCACCGGGTAGCTCGACCACCATTAGCTCGGCGGGGAGCTCGACCCCCGAACGTATCTGCGTATAGTCACTCCGTCGCCGTTCGAATGATTGTCTAGGTTTCAACAAGACTTTCTCTCTCTACTTCACAACTCTGTTACTGTAAAATGAATGAAAGAAATCTATTGTGGAACAATAATTGAGGGTATTTTTATCAATTCACCATAATAGGTGCCTTTTAAACATAAGTTATTAAAGTGATGACAGTGTCGAAGTGAAAATTGTGAGAAATGTCACCTTTTTTTTGGTGAGTTGCAATAATGTCACCATTATAATAAGTTAAGTTTAAAAGGCACCTATTATAGTGAGCTACCGAAATTGCCCTTAAATAATCGATTCTTTATTCTTTTAAAGCCTCTATCGTTCAAAAAAATTGTCTGAAAATCAATTTACTCCGTGTATCTCTTCAAAAAACGAGCTTCATTCTAGATATTGCACAAGAAGATAAATTAATATTTCTAATCTTCATTTCCATTTTTCTTGTATTTCTGTGTGGTATTATATTGTATAAACATTTATGAACATGTTGTCCCAATTTTTTTTGTTTATGTTTGGGAGTTGTAAACTTTTAAAAAATAATTAATGAACATGTATGCATTTTTTTTCTGTATATATATTTGGCCGAGTTGATTTGAAGTGGTGCAAACAAGTTTAAAATCTTGGGCATAAAAGCTGGGAAGCATTTTAAAAAAGCTCGAAACATTTGAAAAAAAGCTAGATCAAATTATAAAAAGGCTCGATCCATAAAATAATTGCTCGATCCAAAAAATAAATGCTCGATACGTCACAAAAAAAGCTCGATCCCTCACAAAGAAAGCTCGATCCCTAAAAAAAAGCTCTATCCCTCACATAAAAAGCTTGATCCCGCACAAAAAAAAAAGCTCGATTCCTCACAAAAAAATATAAAGGTTGAGCCATATTTGAAAAAAGCTCGAGCCATATGAAAAAAAGCTCGAGCCATATTAAAAAAAGCTAGATGATGTACAAATAGAGCTCGGTACTGAACAAAAAAAGCTAGATCTAGTTCAAAAAAGCTCTATCATGTACAAAAACGGCTCGATCATGTACAAAAACGGCTCGACCATGTACAAAAAAAGCTCGTTCAGTAAAAAAAAGCTCGATCGGTTACACTTTTGATTTTTGTTTAATCCTTTATAATTGTAAATTTAATATTAAATATTTATTTCTTAATAATGGTTTTTGATGATGATTTTGACAGGACAATGGATAAGGTGAGAATAGTCATATCTTACAATGGTCGATGGGATCAATTACCCGACGGAAATCAGAGGTATTTAGGTTCTGATAACCAAGGTTTGTATGTGTCAAAGAATTTGAGTTACAACGAACTAGTGTCGATCGTGCAAACCATTGTGAAGTTTGATGAGAACAAATACAGTGTTGATCTACAGTCTATATCAATTGTTCCTGGGACTACATGTCGTACATTTATAAGAAACAATGATGATGTTCAGTTTATGGTAGGAGAAGATAGGGTAATCCCTCAAGTATGTGTTAGTCTAATCGAGAGGCCATCAGGAGGTGTCATTGGTGAAGATATCCCTCATCGTGAAAACACCGAACAATGTCGATCGTCATGCGGAAGCAACCAGTTGTTCAAGAGAAGAAGTGAGATTGATGGTCGGGAAAACATATGTGCTGTCCCACCGGAAGTAGCCGCCCATGATAATATACTGGGACCTCAATTCGACGATGTATTTGGTTGTCAAATTGAGATGAATGGTAGGCAGTACTGACACGTCCTAAAGAAGTGTTTCTACTCTCAAGTATAAGAGTGTCAAAGTAATAAATTAACCGGTAAGATCGGGTCGAACCACAGGGAGGTTGTTCACTTGTCCTTGTAGAATTAATTATCTAAATTAATTACTAAGCTTGTATAAAAATATAAATCAATTAAAATTAAAACTTGGGCTAAGGGATCCATTGTTGGTAATTCGAATATGATCCAATTATTTATATTTAGTATAGATTAATGGGAGGGTATTCCACTCCACTGACCACTCTCTAATAGATGTGGGTCAAAGTACTCACTGTGCCAGACAATATATGTCTGTCTACAATGAGTCAAAAACTCCACAAATATTAGAGGGGATAAACCACTTTCTGATAGATATGGGTAAAAGTACTCATTGTGCTAGACAATATCTGTCTATCTACAATGAGTCAAAAACTCCACAAAGATCAGAGGGGAGAAAGCATAAAAATAATAAACTTACCAAAATTGGATCATATTTTCCATACCAACAGTATCACCTTTGGCCCCAGCTATATAAAACTAGCCAGACATAAATTAACTAGAAAATAACTATTTTATTTAAACTGAGAATTTGAGAATAAAATAGAGAAAATTTCACAAATCTAACATTAGATTTAGATTCAGAACATCAAAATTAGGAAAGAGAGACCCCCTATTTATACAAAATACGGATGAAAATTGACCATCAGATGAATTTAGAATGGAGCATCCAGATTTCGCCACGTCATCAATGAACAGTAACCCATCCATGAGTGAACAGTAACCGCATCAGTGAGTGAACAGTAAAAGTCAACTGTGAACAGTGAAGGTCAACTGTGAACAGTGAATAGTCAAAATTATGAAAATGCCCTTCAGTGAACAGTACCCATCCATGAGTGAACAGTACCGCATCGAGAGTGAACAGTGAAAGTCAACTATAAACAGTAAAAGTCAACTGTAAACAGTGAAAGTCAACTGTGAACAGTGAATAGTTAAAATTACGAAAATGCCCTTCGTGGTCTTCTTAAGGTTTTTTGACATTCTAAACTTGAAAACGATATTTTTTTTGCCATCTGACATCTCCATGATTCTGAATTGATCGAATTACCTCTGAAATACAAAGAAAAATACACTGATTACTACACAACACATTTATTTAAGCGAACGAACGAACGAACGAAATTATGTCTAAATTGAGGAATTAATCATATTAGAAATGTAAAATGATGATATTATCCCTTAGTAAACATACACTTTTCAGTTTTAATCACACCCTCCAACCAGCTTATTGCTAGTCCCTAGCAATTAAAGCGAAAATAGTAAAGACTCAAATTCAAATCTATAAACTATCAAATAGACAAACTCCTCCATACCTCTTTTCTCACCCTTTGACAACCAGTCATCAATTGAGTTATCAGTCAAACTTTCTTGTGCTCAATAAAGATCAACACGATAACTATGAGATTCAATTGAAATCAATCAACATTTTCATTCCAAAATCTCACCATGGCTTTTTCCTTAGGCAGCAGTTTATTCCCTTTTTTTTTTTAATACAACAAAATTGGAAACAAACATTCCATCTTTAATCCATGTAGCGAGCTTTAGGCCAATGACTCCCAAACCAGTTGGCTTTAGGGCATTAAGTGTTAAAACACTCCTACGGGCTTAATTACTCGGATTGCAGATATGTTTTTTTTTTTTAGTACAATTCACTTAAGCTTTCTCTTTAACCCGTGTAACGAGCTTTGGGTCAATGACTCCTAAACCAGTTGGTCTTAGGGCATTAAGTGTTAAAGCACCCCTCAAACTTAATTGCTCGAGTTAAAGAGGCTACGGAACTGCACTTTATTCTTATCCAGACTCCACCGTTTTACTTGAACACTCTATGCTTACTGAGGCATGAGGCCCGGCTACTAAGTAAGAGTTTTGGTCACAACACACAAAATTATTATTATTATTATTACTATATAAAATTTTAAACAAGACCATTGCCTTCCGTTGTTACCCTTGAATGATGTTTCAGAACTCAATATCGTAAAATCTCAACTTACTGCATATAATCACGTGTTAATGTGCGTGTGTCTAGAATAGTTCGAAAAATTTCTCAAGATGACTTAATGAACAAAAGGATTAGTCAATGATATCACAATGGAGAGTTTATAAATTTGAATAGTCAGAAGAGAGGAAAAGAGAAAGAAAAAATAATACATCAGAACTACAAAGATGCGTCTCAGAAGTATCTAAAAGATCTCCTTACTCGGCCATCTTTAAAAAAAAATGGTCAAAAGTTAGTTTTTTTTTTTTTGAAAAACAAAAGTTATTGAATCAACTATCCCCTCCCCCTAACCAGAATGAGACATTGTCCCCAATGTCTTTAGAAAGAGTTAAGGTTTAGAAGATATCACCTGAACAACTTGAAAGACAACAAAATCCTGCAAAACAACAAAAGAAATACAAAATAAAGGAAAATAAAATGCATAAAAACCATAGGACAATCACAAACTGAGATTCAGATCAATTCTGCGTTTCTTGTTCTCTTCATCAGTGGACCAATCAATTTTGGAGGTTGAAGGATCTGGCACATAATTGAAAGCTTGTAACTGATCAATCAGCTCATGAGGACTTGAAGCAGATATAAAGATTTTTCGGATTGAAGGTGGAATATAATAATTTTTCTGAGCATGATCAAGAAATGAAAGCAAACCATCATAAAATTTAATAACATTCAACAAACCGATGGGTTTCTCATGGATGTGTAGTTGCGCCCAGGATGCCGTTGTAAAGATTTCTTCTAAGGTTCCAAAACCACCTGGTAAAGCTATAAACGCATCAGCATGATGTAACATACCTGAAACAACTAGCTTTTCGCCGTTTGTCTTTCCGATGATGTCTGCTGCGGCCATAGGTTTTTGGACAATACCCAGAACTTGACTACATCCGTCTCGTGCAGCTCGTGAAACACACCCCATTAATCCCAAGTTACCTCCTCCATACACTAGGTGTATTTTTCGCTCAGCCAAAACCTTACCAAGATAAGTTGCAGCATCAACAAACTCTCTGTACTTCCCATAATTGGTGCCACCAAACGCACAAATGTTTGTGAATCGTTTAGTTAAAGGTGACACCATTAATGCACTCTCTGAATTTTTCTTTTGAATGTTTATGAGTGCTTGAAGCAAAAAGGAAAAAAAATGCTTGTATTTATAGATCCTGAAAAGGTAACACAATGATACACCTATATGTATAGGGCGGCGTATTTGTCAATGATATTAGATCCAAATGGTTCAAAAATCAAAAGTAAACAACAATAATTACAAAAGACATTAAATGCGGAAGGAAAAAAATAATAAAAACAAAAGGATATTTATCGGTAGTTGTGATTGTGGCTCACATCTTCCTCTGGTTTTAGGTCCATAAACGGCTTCAACGCCCTCTATGGGTCGGGGATATGTTTCCCATCCAATTTTCTTATAAATTGACAAACAGGGTCTTTTAAAGTCAGATTCCCAAGACTATATTGTGCATGTTCTTTTTGAAATTGTGGCCATAATCGGTCAATTGCCATTTGCACATATCCACTAGGATGTGCATCAAGAGTCGTTAGGATATTATCCAGTGACTCCCTATGCAAACCATGACTAATGAATAAAATTTTATCTTCCCGATTATTAGACACCATTCCTAAAGAACGACAACGTGTGTTGCAAGTTGTACGTGCACATTTGTGACAAGTAACCCCTAACTTCTTAACTCTTCATTTTTTTTTTTGCAAGGTTACTTCTTCCAAAACCAGGCATGTAAGATATAAATGAATCAGCAGACTCACCTGCTAGACGTACCTTAGCTTCGATCAACCAACGAATTTTAACAGGAATGTTGTTTATCTTCAGTAAGCATAATCTTTCGGAACGTGCTTTGTAAATCTTTTTCAGAGCATTTTGGGGCAACGATGGAAAATGTTTTCGCAGGTTTGTGAAAATTTCATCCATGCCTTGTTTTGGGGATCAGTTATTTAGGAAACTGAATTAAACCGACTGGAATTGTCACGGAGTATTATATAGCAAAAACACACCAAGCAAAAACTGAACCTAGAAATTAATCCTGCAAAAATTCAAAACGTAAAAGCGAACAAAAACAAAAATAATAATTGCAAACATAAATAAATTCAAAATCAAAAGATTTGTTTACTCACCTTTGTAACAAGGGTCAAAAAGAACGGTAGAGTCTTTTTGAAAATCTGTATTTTCTAAGATTGGTTTCACACGTTGTCCATTTACTTTAAACACATTGTCATTCCTAGGATTCTCAATGTCAAGGGCACCATATGGATACACGTGTTTCACAACAAATGGACCACTCCATTTTGATTTCAATTTATCAGGAAATAAATGAAATAGAGAATTATAAAGCAAAACCTTTTGACCAACTTCAAATGATCTTCTTAAAATTCGTCTGTCATGAAAGATTTTAGATTTTCCTTTAAGAATTTTTGCATTTTCATAAGCATCATTTCTTAATTCTTCAAGTTCATGTAATTGCAACTTGCGCAATTCACCAGCATCATTTAGGTTAGAATTGAAAGCTTTAATGGCTCAATATGCTTTTTTCTCAAGTTCAACAGGTAAGTGGTAAGGTTTTCCATAATCTAAACGATAAGGAGACATACCCAAAGATGTTTTGAATGCAGTGCGGTAAGCCCAAAGTGCATCATTTAGTCTAAGAGACCAATCTTTTTTATCAGGGTTAACCGTTTTTTGCTAGATATGTTTTATCTCCCTATTTGCTAACTCAACTTGACCACTTGTTTGAGGGTGGTATGGTGTGGCAATTTTGTGTGTGACTCCATATTTCTTCATTAAAGACTCAAAAGGTTTGTTACAAAAGTATTTGCCTCCATCACTGATAATGGCTCGAGGGATTCCAAATCGACGCAAAAGATTTTCCTTTAAAAACTTGATCATTGTTTTGTGATCATTATTTCAACAAGGAATTGCCTCGACCCATTTTGACACATAATCAACAGCAACTAAAATGTACAAAAATCCAAATGACGGTGGAAATGGACCCATAAAATCAATTCCCCAACAATCAAATATTTCAATGACAAGAATGGGGTTTAAAGGCATCATGCTTCGCTTGGAAATGGATCCTAACTTTTGACATTTTTCACAAGTTTTACAAAATGCATGTGCGTCTTTAAATAAGGTGGGCCAATAAAATCCACACTACAAGATTTTTGCAGCCGTTTTCTTTGACGAAAAATGACCACCACATGCTTCAGAATGACAAAATTCAATGACACTACTTATCTCATTGCCTGGAATACACCGTCGAACAATTTGATCAAAACAATACTTGAATAAGTACGGGTCATCCAAGTAAAAACGCTTTACCACGATCAAAAATTTCTTTATGTCCTGTGCATTCCAATCGAGTGGCATCATTCCTGTTGCAAGATAATTAACAATGTCAGCATACCAAGGCAAAGTTGTGATAGAGAATAAAAAATCATCAGGAAAATAATCATTGATGGGTGCTTTTTCTTCTGGCTCATCATCTTTCTTTTCCTATTCTTCAAAATCTAAAGTGTCTCTTTCTTTTTCGGCAATCTGCAAACAATTATCAAGATGTGAATGCGAGCTTGACTCAGGTGAATTGATCAAACAAATTTCATATGAGTTAAAAGAATCCTTTGAACATGATCTTCAACAATGGTTTCAATAATGTCTACATCTTTATCTTCATTTTCAACATCAAATGGTTCATTAAACATGTTGAAAACATTAAGCTTAATTTCCATATTTCCAAAAGACATGCTCATTATTCCATTTCTGCAATTAATTAAGGCATTAGCAGTAGCCAAAAATGGTCGGCCCAATATAACAAGAATTGATTTGTGCTCATTAACAACAGGTTGTGTTTCCAAGACAATAAAATCTACTGGGTATATACATTTATCGACTTGTACTAACACATCTTCCACTATTCCTTTTGGTATTTTAATTGATCTATCAGCAAGACAAAGTGTGGTTGAAGTCGGCTTTAACTCACCAAGTTTAAGTTGCTGATAAAATGAGTATGGGAGCAAATTTACACTAGCACCTAGGTCAAGTAAAGCATGCTCAATTTTATAGTTACCAATTGTGCAGGAAATAGTGGGATAGCCAGGATCTTTATATTTCAAAACATTTTTATTGGAAAGAATGAAACTTACCTGTTCAGCCATAAAGACTTTCTTTCTTACCCGATGCTTCCTTTTCGCAGTGCACAAATCCTTCAAAAATTTGGCATAAGAAGGTACTTGTTTGATTGCGTTCAACAAAGGGATATTGATCTTTACCTATTTGAAAATTTCAAAAATCTCTAAGGAATGCTTTGATTTCTATGAATTTTTAAGAGCCTGAGGATATGGGAGTGTAAGTGGGGATTCAATTATTTCTTCGTCAACAGTGGTTTCATCAACCCCTTCCTTACCCTTGGAAAGTGACTCGTCATCATTTTTACCAGATTCAAGAATAGGTTTTTCGATGACCTTACCACTACGAAGAGCGATAATTGATTTGACTTGATTTGGGCATTGGTTATTATCATAGGAACTTGATTGTCTCTTGGGATTTGGTTATGGTTGAGATGGAAACTTACCTTTTTCGTGTGTTGTGAGTGTAGAAGCAATCTTTGCCAAAGTATCTTTAACATCTATCAAGGTTTGTGCAGTTTGGCTGTTAATGGATTCTTGCTTCTCAATGAATTAGTGTAAAGTGTCTTCAAGGTTTTTCCTATATGGTTGGACATAAGGTGCTTAACCTTGAGGGTTTTGGAAATTCTGGTGTGTTTGTGGATGTGATGGACCTGGTGGTTGTGAAAACTGGGCTTGATTGTTGTTCCTCCAACTAAAATATGGGTGATTTTTCCAACCAGGATTGTAGGTTTGTGAGTATGGGTTGGAATTTGGCTTGTTGAAAGTGTGCAAAACATTGGCTTGTTCATGAAGGCAATCTTTTATGGCTGGCAAAGTTGGACAACTATGAGTGATATGATCATCAGAATCACATACATGGCATGTGATTTCTTGTACAGATTTTACATGTTCACTTTTTTTAGTTTCTAAAGCTTCAACTTTCCTAGCTAGGGATACGAATCTAGCTTGAAGGTCATGATCTTCCCTAAGATTGTAAATGCCTCCACTAGATGGAGATGGTTGTGGTTTGCTCATGGACTCATAGGAACCAATGGTGTCCCAATTTTGAGCACTTTCGGTGATATGGTCAAGGTATTCAAGTGCTTCTTCAGGATTTTTGTCACTGAACTCCCCATTACACATCATTTCAATGACTTGTCTACTTTGGGGTGTGAGTCCCTCATAGAAATGTGACACTATCCTCCATGTTTCAAAACCGTGATGTGGATAGACATATAACAACTATTTGAACCTATCCCAACATTGGTAAAGTGTTTTCCCAGGTTTTTGGGCAAATGAAATGATTTGCCTCTTAAGAGAGTTTGTTCTATATGGTGGGAAAATTCTTTAAGAACTGTTGTTGCATATCATTCCAAGTTTGGATTGATCCTGACCTAAGGTTTTGTAACAAAGTTTTAGCTTTATCTTTTAAGGAAAAAAGGAAAAAGGGAAAAACTTAAGCTTGATTATATCCATGCTAACATTTTGGTCAGTGCAAGTGTTACAGACTTCCTCAAATTCTCTAAGATGCAAATATGGATTTTCAGATTCAAGACCGTTAAAATTGGGTAAAATTTGAATGATTCCCAGTTTAAAATTAAAGTGTGTTGCATTTGGTGGGAAAGCTATGCATGAAGGTGCTCCAGTACGTGTGGGATTCATGTAGTCTCTAAGAGTTCTAGGTGGATTTGGGTTAATGTGGTTGTTATGGTCAACATAAGGCGGATGGTTGCTGTGTTGAGATATGTTGTCAAGAGTTTCTAAAAGATTTTCAACTTGGTTTCCTGCTGGATGTCTAAGTGGGTTTTCAGCCATGTTGTTAGTGAATGAGGGTTAATGGAGATGAAAAACACAAAAATAAAGAAAATAAAAGAAAAAGTGATAAAAATAACAAGATGCAAAATTCTAGGGGTATAAATGCAAATATGTACAAGTATTGGAGTAAAAGTGTAAATAATTAAAAATATAGGAAATAAAGTGAAAATAGAATAATTACAGGGATTGGTATGCAAAAATGAAAAATAAAATGATCTATATGCAAATGCAAACTAGATCTAAGCTAAAATGCAAATAAAAAATACAACGACTAAAATGCAAAAATGTGATTAAAGATAACAAGTGTTATTTTTTTTTCAAGTGGATGAAGTTTATGATTGAGATAAGTGATACAAAATAAAATACAAAATAAAAAAAAATAAAAATAAATAAAAAATAGCAAAACTAAAATAAAATTAAAAAGAAATTACTACTATAAAGAAAAGGCGGACTTACCTCCCCAGCAGCGGCGCCAAAAACTTGACACATCCTAAAAAAGTGTTTCTACTCTCAAGTATAAGAGTGTCAAAGTAATAAATTAACCGGTAAGATCGGATCGAACCACAGGGAGGTTGTTCACTTGTCCTTGTAGAATTAATTATCTAAATTAATTACCTAAATTAATTACTAAGCTTGTATAAAAATATAAATCAATTAAAATTAAAACTGGGGCTAAGGGATCCACTATTGGTAATTCGAACATGATCCAATTATTTATATTTAGTATAGATTAATGGGAGGGTATTCCACTCCACTGACCACTCTCTAATAGATGTGGGTCAAAGTACTCACTGTGCCAGACAATATATGTCTGTCTACAATGAGTCAAAAACTCCACAATATTAGAGGGAATAAACCACTATCTGATAGATATGGGTAAAAATACTCATTGTGCTAGACAATATCTGTCTATCTACCGTGAGTCAAAAACTCCACAAAGATCAGAATGGAGAAAGCATAAAAATAATAAACTTACCAAAATTGGATCATATTTTCCATACCAACAGTATCACCTTTGGCCCCAGCTTTATAAAATAGTTTAAATAACTATTTTATTTAAACTGAGAATTTGAGAATAAAAGAGAGAGAATTTCACAAATCTAACATTAGATTTAGATTCAGAACATCAAAATTATGGGGGAAAGACCCCTTATTTATACATCTGATGAATTTAGAATTGACCATCGGATGAATTTAGAATGGAGCGTCTAGATTTCACCACGTCATCAATGAACAGTAACCTATCCATGAGTGAACAGTAACCGCATCAGTGAGTGAACAGTAAAAGTCAACTGTGAACAGTGAAGGTCAACTGTGAACAGTGAATAGTCAAAATTACGAAAATGCCCTTCAGTGAACAGTAACCCATTTATGAGTGAACAGTACCGCATCGTGAGTGAACAGTGAACAGTGAAAGTCAACTATAAACAGTAAAAGTCAAGTGTGAATAGTGAAAAGTCAACTGTGAACAGTGAATAGTTAAAATTATGAAAATGCTCTTTGTGGTCTTCTTAAGGTTTTTTGACATTCTAAACTTGAAAACGATATTTGTTTTGCCATCTGACATCTCCATGATTCTGAATTGATCGAATTACCTCTTAAATACAAAGAAAAATACAATGATTACTACACAACACATTTATTTAAGCGAACGAACAAAATTATGTCTAAATTGAGGAATTAATCATATTGGAAGTGTAAAATGATTATATTATCCCTTAGTAAACATACACTTTTCAGTGTTAATCAAGTACAACCACCAATACAATGAGATCTACAATGACATCAACAATGAGCAGAATACAGCACTGAATGTTGGGGTGATTCATGAGGTGGATAATGAGGGCAATTTCAATTATGTACAAAATGTAGAGGACAATGAGGATGATGAAGAACCTGTCCAAATGGAAAGATGTGTAAGACATGTACACAGATTTAGTTTCAGTGCACCAGATATAGCTGGGACCTCCGAGGTCCGGGCTAATGTAACTCTAGATGATTCTGATAATGCCACAACATGGGTTATTTCAGGAGCAGAATCATACTCGTTTGGTATGGGTGAAAGCAGGAACTTAGTTAAAGATGAACCTACAAGCATGATATATAAAGGGCAATTTTTTCCAACGAAAAAAGATTTGAAGAGACTAGTAGGCCATTTTGCAATGCGGCAGAACTTCGAGTGGAAGATGAAAAGGTCCAATGAGACAACATTACATCTAGTTTGTTTGATGGGAAATTGTACGTGGAAGTTAAGAGCGGTGAGGAGAGATGAAGGCACATACTTTCAAGTAAGAAGTTTTATCAACGAACACACTTGTCCATTAGAGGAAATTCACTGTCGCCACCGACAAGCTAGTACAGTCATAATTGGAGAAGTTATTGTACCTAGACTTCAACAACAAGATGGTCGACTAATGCATCCGAATGACATAATCACCGACATGAAATCAATGTATAGAATCCAAATCATGTACAGTAAGGCACACGCCGCCCTTGATTATGCGTTGTCACTGACATATGGAACGCATGAGGAAACCTTCCAACTGCTTCCATCATTTGGTTACATTTTGGAACAAAAAAATTCATGCACAATCACTGACTTACAGTACAACAAAGATGGTAAATTTCTATATTTTTTCATATCGATTGGTGCCTTACTTAGAGGATTCCAGATGTGTATGTGTCCAGTAATTTCCGTTGATGGTACCCATTTGAAGGGACGATTCTGGGGTACAATGTTTGTTGCAACAGCATAAGATGGGAACAAACAGGTGTATCCAATTGCTTTTGGGTACGGCGACTTAGAAAACAACCTTTCATGGGAATGGTTTTTGGATTGCTTGAAGGGTGCCCTAGGTCATATTGATGAGCTAGTTTTCATTTTCAATAGGTATGCAAGCATTGAAGCAGAGATTTCTAAAGTGCTCCATGATGCCACCCATACCATATGTTGCTAGCACTTTGCTGAAAATATTAAGAAGCGATTTCAGAGGAAGGATGTTGCCGCAATAATGGACAAAGCAGTCCGCGCTTACACCGAGTTTGAATATAACTGGCATATGGAAGAGTTAAGAAACTTACACCAGAATGCATATGATTATGTAATTGATACTAGTCTACACAAGTGGTCCCGTGTACACTGCCCGGAAAGAAGGTACAGGGTGATGACAACAAATGTTGCAGAATGCATAAACTCATGCCTAAAATTTGTACGCCAACTGCCTATGTTGACTCTGGTTGAGTTCATTAGGAATATGCTACAACGGTGGTTTCACGATAGCTATAGAGCTGCACAAACCATGCATCATCAGTTGACTGACGCAACACATCTTGTGCTCTTAAAACATGTGGAGAAGTGTGTTTTATTTTATCATAATCCAGTATACTGGAATATTTTCTCGATTAAGCTATCTGGAAAATAGTGGACTGTTGACTTAGCCCGGAAGACTTGTACTTGCAACAAATTCCAAATGGATCATTTTCCATGTTCTCACGCTCTTGCGGCAGCACAATATATTACTTTCAAGTTTTACTGTGAGGTGATTATTACTGAAACGTGAAGCTGATCGTTTTCAATATTTTTTACAGGGAGCGAAACTTGGACTTGACAACTTTGTGTTCGGACTACTACAAGAGACAAACACTTATTGACGCGTACTCGATTCCTATTATGCTGGTGAGAGATCCTTCCACTTAGGTTGTGCCATCTGACATTGCTAAGAGGGTGATTTTGAATCCAAACTCTAGGAGACAAGCAGGACGCTTGAGGGCGGGTCGCCATGTCTCGTCTTCGGAGAGGACAACTACACAATCCTGTAGAAGATGTGGACAACCAGGGCATAATTCCAGGAGATGTTCTAATCCACCTATGATTAATGAAGGTCCAAGCAGAGGTGTTCCCGATGAATACCGCCGTAAGTGTAGCATCTGCCATTCAATTGGACACAACAAACAGACGTGCCCTAACATTGACTCTAATAGGGAATGAATGACAAAGTTTTGATCACATTGTAAACATTTGGAATTGTATCAGATTGTAACAATTGGGAATTGCAATAATTACTTATTAATGAATGGATTAATATTAATGAATGAATAATGAATGAATTAATATTCATGAATTAATTACATGTCTTTGTATATAAAAAATGGTAATATACATCCAATCACTAGGCGGGCCTGGAGTTACAAAAAATCTCCACAGCCATTTTCTCCCGAATGATCCCCATGTCGTCCTCTGACCAATCAAAAGGGCTTTGACCCACCAGTAAGTACTCGATAAGTCTCAAAGTATTGGGACCACAGTTACCTCTGCAATTGGACATATAAAACACCGTTACAAATCGTTCTTAAAGAATATCTAAGCATGTGAATGAAATAGAATGTCTTACGATTTTTTTTGTTGGGAGACTGTAAAAGTAGGCACCATACTGACCAAGAAGGGTTTATTTTCCTTAGGGAACGGTCGACGACCACCTCATCTTGCAGTGTGGAACCCCGCGTCATTCAACATGGAGGGTTAAAACCACTGTAATGGCTGGACCTGCTGCTTCCTGATATAATGAGACACTTCCTGTCTTCAAGGGTCAAATATCTCAATCTTCTCGAGAATAAGGTCGACGGTCACCACCAGCCAATGTTGGTCCCCAACGTTGCAAAGAATCAGGACCTATAATAGTATGTATACGGTGTTAGGTCAGGATATACGAACAGTTTATATTTTAAATGATTTCCATCGTCTAACACTTACCAGGTCAACTTCGTGCCATGGGCGGTTTCCACTCGTGGTTGCTCCACGGACCGTCTGAAGGTCCTCTTCCAACCATCGGGACTGTAACACATTCCACCTTGTCGTGGTCACAGCCCCGTGCGAATCACGAGGCATCATCTTCTCCCACTGTAACAATATAAGTGGTTGTACATACAATCATTGACAATATCGTATTAATAATACAAAACCATAAAATGCGATTCGATTCCATAAAATTTATAACTACTTACATAAAATTGTGTATCCAATACGTTGATCCTATGGTTGTACACATTGGGGAATCCTTATTGACGTTTGCGAAGAATATGGAGGTATGCGTCCATATGTTGACAGACAATATAACTAATGAATTGTTAACAATACAATATTACTTACACAAACGTTAATATGAAAATCACGTAAATATGTACCGTGTCCTCCAAGTCCATGAAGTTGGACTGCATACGCATGAACCATCCGGTGTCCACTGGTGCCAGCACGTCCACATCACGCCTGTTTAATGATTGAATTAGCTTTAGGTAAATTTGAATAAACATGAAATATACAACCATTTTTATTAGAAGAAGTTGGACTCACAGTTCCCCGTTGATATTCCTCTTAAAGGCTTTGTATGCCGCAAGCTAGTCAGCGTCCACTAGTCCTTGGGGGTCAAAAATATGTTCCACGGAATCGGGTCGTGTCCTCAACCTCTTTGGCCGGCATGGATCTATGTAAAGGCTCATCAACTGTCATTCGTGCTTAACTAAACGCTTCATGTGTGGTAGTCCAGCCTCCAATGAGCAGCTAGATCGATGTGCTGGGTGGTGCAGAGGGGTGCTAGGCTGAATCGATGTGATGGGCGGTGAAGGGGACTGCAGACCCTGGACCGTCATGCTATTTGGGGGAGGGGACTGCTGAGCCTGGGTGGACATGCTGGGTAGGGGAGAGGACCGCACCGACGCCGCAGACGTCATAGGTAGGGGAGGGGACCTCACCGACACCGCAGATATCCTGGGTAAGGGAAGAGACCCTGCCGACGCCGCAGACGTCCTGGGTGGGGAAAGGGACTGCACCGACAGAATCGATGTGCTGGGAAATGGGGGGACCGCTGAGCCTGGGTGAACCCAGATAAGACAGTTGGGAGGTCCGACCCGACTGTTGTACGTGAAGTAAGCCTATTATCGCTAGTATGCGACTGAGGTTGCCTCTCCGGACCTACCCTCCCGATAGGCGGGTCCTGACTGCGTCCACCTGACATGTCTGTCCCCCCCCCCCGTATACCTATCAGTCCAATCTCTGAGACTAAAGTCTGGATCAGGAGGTGGGGGGGCCATCCTGGTGTGTACGCATGGTCGACTCCTGAATCCCCTGGATCATATCCAGTAACACTCGGTGTTGTTGCTGACGATCCTCATCACTCTTCCGGATCATATACACCAACTCCAAGTGTTGACGTTATCAATCCTCCTCACTTTTTCGGAGGGCTTCACGCACATCTTTCAACAGTTCTGCCCACGGAGCCTGAAATCATGTCTACATTGTTAGTACAAAACTATCAACACGTGTTAATAAAAAACACTAAACTTTGTATTCAACTTACCTCTCCATCACGTCCAACGCCCCCACAGGAATCCCCTATAGATGTACCATGTCCGGGGGTGATAAACCGAACCCGTATACGCCTATGCCTTTCTCATATCCCTCACTGTCACTGGGCCTTAAACCCCCAGCAGCGGGCTCAGATCCCTCATTGTCACTGGTTCTGTCTGTTAAACCCCCGCCCTCTGTACCACTGTTCCCGCCAAAGGTAGTCTGATCAGGGACCGGAGGTGGCATATCATCCTTGTCATCTTCTATATATAAGCTCTCCCCCTCGTTTAGCCCGGCATAGTACGGTGTCTGTCTCTCAGCTGGTGTAGGTACCAGTTCCTTCATCGCAAATATCTGAAATATTAGTTAGAACAATATAATTGTACAAATACTAACTAATAAAAATATTAACAAATTAAATACATACTCTGGCTTTGAAAATCTTTGCCAACTTCTTCCCTCTCGGTTGTTTGATCAACTCCCATTTCAAAATACGGGGAGTCAGATCTGTAACCCTCTGGGCACGGAACTCTTTGGCCAAATCAGGGATCACCTCGAAAGCAAATATCTGCATCAAAGATAAGTCCGATAACTAATCATAACATTGAGGACAACACCAATAAAGTACAACTTGTAATTCGAATTTCTTACCAATAGGGCATGAGATAGACCGTATATGTTGTAGGTCTCCACCGTGTATGCTTGAATGAGTAAATAGAATGCTTGTACACGTGGGCACCCTATGGGAATGTGTCGAACGCATAAAGATCCTCAACCAGTCGAAACTGTCAAACTAGAATCTTGAATCTCTCATCCACCCTCATCAGTATCCAGATTAGAGAGCTTGACAGCATCGTACACATTTTTGAACTCTGCGACGGTGACAACACCCCTAATCTCCTCCAACGAGACCTCATCGGCTCCAGGAAAGTACCGATGATGTATGTCATTCTCCACTGCTGCATACTTGGTCGTGTCTGGTACAACTCCAAACCGTAATCCGGTGATCAGACAAAATTCCACCTTGGAAACCCTCACAGACTGGTTCCCTAACATGAACTGCATCTCATCTGTTGGCCTATTATGATGCAGCTCCCTCAAAAGCAACCGATGGATAATACCACCCGAAAACTTCATCTCTCGATGCATCATCAGAAAATGCCCAAAACATGACGCCATGAACCGACGCCGATCTTCATCTGCAAATTCTGTAAGAACCCTGTTCAGCACGTCGTCTATATGGCCAAGGACATCAAAATGGTTGTGTCGAGTCAATTTTCCCTCGTACCAGTCTCTTTCTGCAGTTTTAAGCAAATCTCTCAACCTATTTCTCATCTGTAATGTAACAGAAATACAACATCATTAAACATAATAAATTTCGTAACCAAAATTAAAAGTCTCGATCCAATGTAAAAATAGTTCGGTCCTATAAGAAATAAGTTCGATCCAAGGACAAAAAAGCTCGATCCAATTATAAAAAAGCACGGTCCAATAAGAAATAAGCTCGATCCAAGGACAAAAAAGCTCGATCCAAGAACAAAAAAGCTCGACCCTTTAAAAAAAACTCGATCCTATGAAAAAATGCTTGATCCTATGTAAAAAAAACTCGATCCCATGATGAAAAAGTTCGATCCAATGTAAAAAAAAAAAATCGATCCCTTTCAAAAAGGCTCGATCCTATTCAGAAAACGCTCTAACCCTTATAAAACAGCTCGACCCACCAAAACCTAATTTTCACGAAAATAAAGCTCGACTCATATACAAAAAAGCTCGACCATTTAGTAAAAAGCTCGATCCTATGAACAAAATGCTCGATCCCATAACAAATAAACTCGATCCTATGTAAGAAAAGCTCGATCTTATTTAAAAAAAGCTCGATGTCATGATGAAAAAGCTCGATGCAATGAAAAAAAAATCTCGACCCTATTGAAAAAAGTTCGAATCCTTTTCAAAAAAGCTCGATCCTTTTCAAAAAAGCTCTATCCAATTCAAAAAAAAACTCGACCCTATTGAAAAAAGCTCGATTCCTTTTTAAAAAAGCTCTATCCCTTTCAAAAAAGCTCGATCCAATTCAAAAAAAGCTCGACCCTATTAAAAAAGCTCGATTTCGTTTCAAAAAAACTGGATCCCTTTCAAAAAAGCTCGACGAAACATTACAAAATAAGTTCGACTTACCAAAACCTAATTTTCACGAAGAAAAAAAAGCTCGACTCAATAACAAATAAGCTCGATTCTCTTGCAAAAAGTCTCGATAACCCAGATTTCATCTTCCTCAACTGATATTCAACCAAATTACAAACCCTAGCCTAAACCACAACCATTCTCAGATCTCTATTTTAACCGGTTTCTACAATTTCTATCAACAAAACTCAATTCTAACATATAATGCAAGTTAACAACAACAAAAACGATGAAAAAAAACTAATCTTACTTTTCTCAATCGCAGCTGTTCTCGTTTAATCTCGTTCCGGTCACTTCACCGTCGATTTGACTGTTGCTTTTCTCTGACTTAGAAAACTATAAATTCCTCATTGTTTTAATATTTCGGGATATTTTTGTCTGAACAGGTTAAATGGTGTCTTTTAAACATACACTAGTAAAGTGGTGATATTTGCACAACACCACCCCCCCCCCCCCCCCCCTCAAATAGTGGCAATAATTTTTTGACCCTCAGTGTCGAAATGCTACCTCCAAAAGTGTTATTTAATTTTTGAACCCTAACTGTGATATGTTATAGAGTATTTTTTTTATATAGTATGATTGATGTCTAAATTGTTGTCAATAAATATATAGAAATGCAATCAGCTTCTAAAAACACTTGTAAGATCGACATGAGGATTACGAGCAAGGCATGCTCCAAGAGACTCTCTATCTAGATATATCATATATGGGTCTTTTTGGCAAATTACTATTCTCTGACTTTACCTTTTTTTTCTATTAGCTTTATTGGATCTGTACCTGTACCATACTACCATGTAACAATATTCTGACAATATTTAAGGGTCAGTGATATCTAAAGCCACTGATTTGGTGAGGCAATACTAAATGACCATTAGGGATGGCCAATGGGGAAATGGGGGCTGATGTAGGTCCCCCCATCCCTAAACCCAACCTCATCACCCCACATTCAACATTTGGGAAAAATGGGGTTGGGGTAATTTTGGGGGAGGTCCCCCTATCCCCATCCCCATTTCTCAATTTTTCCCGTTTTTCCCCATTTCCCTATAGTACCCTGTTTTTCCATTCCCACATTTTTTCTGTATCAGTAAAAATTACATATTAAAGAAATACACAAATTCACAATCCAATAAATTCGAATACAAAATAACATCTCATACAAATTGAAATTACAAAATAACATCTCATACAAATTGAAATGAAAGTTAAGTTGTTTAATATGTATATATAATTAGTAAAATATGTTAATAAATTATATGAAACTTGCTTGATGTGTAATTTAACAAGAAAAACAATATGTACGTATAGTTACCTTGCTTGGTGTGTAATTTAAGTTATAGTTTATAAATATGTATATATAGTTAGTAAAATAAAAATAATAAAAATATTGAAAATATATATTAATATATTTTTTATATAATATTATAATATTTTGGGAAATTTGGAAAATGGGGATGGAGGCATCTAAACCCAATCTTATCCCCATTTCTAGGAATTCATGAGGGGAAAGGGGAAATGAGGATGGGGACGGGTCCCCCCATCCCCAATCCCATTTAAATTTCTCATCCTCATCCTCATCCCCCTCATTTCCCTATTTTCCCCTAAAAAAATCCCCTCAAATGGGGATGGAGATAGGGATGGGGATGGGGATGGGGGAGCGGGGGTTTGGGACCTCGGGGTAAAATGATCATTAATTTTTCAAAATGACTCAAATTAGTCATTTCATAGAAAGAAAGTATCAATTGTTGCTACTTTACCCATTAATTGTTTGAAGTCCGTTTACATATGTTATAACATGTTATAATATAAGTCAAAAATTAGTAAAACATATTTTGCATCGGTTTTTGAACTGATTTTTTAATAGGTTTTAAATTGGTTTTTTTACCTATATTTTGAATATATATTTTTATCGTGATTACTTTATAAAACATGAAATATTGCCCATAAAATTCTTATAATCAAATCATTACATTATATATATAAATAATTAAATAATAAATTAATCATGAAATAAGTTTGATATCACCCTTAATTAATGGGAATAATAATAAGTTTGGTATCACCCATAAACATAAAATATTACCCATAAAAATAATAAATTAATCAAATCATTAAATTTTATATATAATCAAATAATCAAAATACATAAAATATTATCTATAAAATTCTTTATTTGTGTCATGTTACAGATAACGGCAACTTTCTATTAGATTTTAATAGAACGGTTGCCAATGAACAATATTTTGTTAAAATGATGGTTTTAGAATAATATTTTATCAAAATGACATTTTTAGAACAATTTAAACAGTAATAACCTTTTTAGGACTCCACCCATCAATTAATGGTATCTAATATTATTTTCTCTTTAATTAATAAATTTAATGGGAAAAAAAAAGACGACTTTTTCTAGATAAAGAGATCCTTGGATACAGTGATAAGTGAGAGATAAATATGGACCTGTAAATGATGTCGGATCCTTGACTGGAATATGCAAGCACCACACATCGAAAATCCTGCATAGATATATCAATAGGAAAAATCACCTCATAAATTAATCTATATCAACAATTATATTATTACACAATATAATACTCCGATTGCCGCCATGTAAATTAAAAGTGTAAAACTGACTTATAATTAAGTCGTTCTTGAGAAGATGATATGTGTAGTCAGTGTACACACTACAGCCTACATAAACGGAATTTAAATTATAAAAATAAGGGTTATAGGCACCGGTTTCTCCTAAACTTTACATGAGTTTATATTTTAACCTGAATTAATTAAATTCAACTAACAGTCAATTAATTGTCAATTAATGGTAGATAGTCTTTTGCTGATTATTCAAACCAAAATGGTTTGATTTGATCTTTGATCAAATTTTAAGGGTTATTTACAATTCTCCCTAAAATAAAAGATTTAAAGGGAGCCAAAATAATTTTTTTTATGAAATTTAATGATAAATTTATAATATTTAAAGAATTTTCATTTTTTTTTTTCAGGAAGCCGAGATCATGGCCACTGTCCGTGGAATGGCCCAAATATAACACTTCTATTTTGATAATAGAATCCAATGGTATCTCTTGATTATTGATATTATATATAAACACGATACATGTTCATTGATATGGTATTTTATAGCCAAAAAGTTTTTGGATATTTTACAAAAATGATATCACACCCTCGTATTAATATTGATACCTTTAAATACGGAAAATCCATAGAAATATGGTTCCGTCCTACAGCTGTTTTCAGTCCGTTTTCGTTTTTATTTTCTAAAAATGGTTAAAAAATAATTTCGAAAACGCGTTCATTAAACGTTTTTCATTTTATTTTCAAAAATCAAAATCAGTATTAAAATTGAAAGGTTTGAAAAACACTAAATACTTGTTTTTGTTTTTGTTTTTGTTTTTGTCTTCTTTTTTTAATGTGATTTTTCTTAATCCCTTCTTCTTCACATCTTCTCGACTGTTCTTCTTCATCTTCTTCCAAACTTTTTATTTTTTCTTCTTCTTCTTGACTTTCATGCCTCCTTCTTCTGCCCGCCGATCTCCCTTCTTCTTCTCGTTGATCAACTCTTCTTCTTCTCCGACGGGCCAATCTGCTCTCTTCTTCTACTTCAACGACACCCTCCTTCTTATGTCCGTCGATCTGCTCTCCTCATCCTTCTCGTCGTCGTCGTCGTCGTCGTCGATCGGCCAGTCGATATGCTCTCCGCTTCTTCTCCGGTGACACCCTCCTCCTCCTCCTCATCGATCGGCCTGCCGATCTGCTTTTTTCTTCTTTTCCGACGACACCCTCATGCTCCTCCTTCTTCAGTCGATCTGGTTGTTCAATTTTGTATTTTATTTTATTTTATTTTTTACAATTATAAAACTTCAATTGATCTAGTTGCATTTTGTTTACAATTATAAGCTTATTTTAATTTTTTCCTTGATGTAATTTTTAAATAAAATGTAAAAATGATATTTTAATTTTTGATATTTTTGACTAACCTACCAGACGCGTTTTTTCTGTTTTCATTTTTACAATCTAGCTTTTATCATATACTATCAAACATGTTTTTGGATTTCGAAATTGAAACCAAAACACTGTTTTTATTTTCATTTTTCTTTTCAAAAAACAATGAATGAAAAACGCTAACAGGACGGCCCCTAAGATTTCTAAGCCATCGAAAGAAATTAGAAATCATTATAGGGAATAAGAATCTATAATTTCTACTTGCATGCATGAGAATTAAAAGGGGTGGGGTGGATTCAAGTTCTAGCACATTTTACATCAATATTGTCACTTTTGTTCTTATTAAGAGTAGTAGTTGTTGTGTTGGATTAGTAATATTTAATAAATTTGTAGAGTAAAATTATGGATACTCTTGTCTTTTAAATTTGTTCAAATAGTATAAAAGCCAATAAAATTCAGTACTCAAACCCTTAGTCCTTGTGGAACGATCCCTACATATCCTTATACTAGATTTTGACCTTGTACTATTGCGAGGGTCTTTCTTGTGTAGTCTGAAACCGATCACTTGAAAAGCACCCTCAGTTACATCATTACTTCTCATAGACATCCTTTGCTTTTGAGCTTGCAGTTTACTGATCATCTCTGAAATGGTCATCTGTTTTAAGTCATAAAACTTCTCAATAGCTGCAACTTTAGCTTCAAATTTTTCTAGCAAGCTTATCAACATTTTCTCCACAACCTTATAATCCTCCACTATCTCACCATATAGCCTCATTTGATTCACTAATTCTGACAGCTTAGAAGAATAGTCTTTGACAGATTCAATCTCTTTCATTTTCATCATTTCAAACTCTCTTTTAAGAGTTAACATCTTAACATTTCTTACTCTTTCACTGCCTTCATACCTTTCCTTCAGCTCATCCCATATTTCTTTTGTGTTTTCCAGATGCATGATGCTAGTGAAAACAGAGTCTGTAAATGTTGAATAAAGGCAAGTAATAACCTTGTCTCTCTTTATCTTCTTCTCTTTATGTTGCTTCATTTGAGCTATTGTTGGATTAGCTCTCAATGGTGGAATTTGTTTGTCTTGATCTATGAACTCCCATAAACCAAAAGACTTTAAATACAATCTCATCTTAACAGTCCATACTTGATAATTTTCCCTAGAAAATCGAGGAACATGAATAGCATCACTGCTTCCAATAGCCATGTATGCACTCATGGGTATTTAACACTCACTCTCTAGTGTTTGAGACCTCACAAGCACTCAATAAACTGAAAATAAAACCTCATAATCCCTCAAGAACAATGCTCTGATACCACTGTTAGAAATCCATACCATTAAACATCCATACATACTATCAATAACATCAATAACCATCAATAAACATAAAAAACATACTCTCGGTTTAGAGGAGAAAACAGAGAGTTCACTCAATATTTTGCTATAAAATCTTCAATTATCTTCCATTCATCCATCCATAGATAATAGACAGGCATAAAAGTTTATATACAAAATACGGGGGCAACATGCAACTATTAGATCGCACCACCATTGTCATCCAATGGACAATGTGTACCAATAAACCGATACAGCCACCGAAAACATCATTACCATTTAAAGCTAAACTAACAAGTTAAAGCAATTTAAAGTAGAACTAAATAGTATAACTAATTCCAGTGAAACTAAATTATGATAACCATAAGCTAAAAAGTATATAGGTAAAGTTTCATTGGTTTAACAAAGACAACCCATTAATTCACAAAAGATCGAGAAGATACCTATAAGAATTATTACAACACTCAGCTTCACCGAATAACTGAAATGACACAACATTAGCCAAGTTATGCTATGAAATTGTGCATCACAATTCACAAGTGAACATGATATTACTAAGGATGAGTGGGAATTGGCACAAAAATTCCATGGAAACCATATGGCACCCTCTGTGGCAGTGCAATTTTGGCAACTGGTTCACTTTCCATCTTCTTTGCATCAATTATATGAACCTGCAACCAAAGATTTTCATGGCCTTAATTAGACTTACTAGTAACATAATTCAGTTAGATAGACATACAATTCTGAAATATCTTTGCTTCAGAGCTGTACATATACACTTACTTGACTGACATTAGTCTCCTCATTGTGGACAAAGGAGACGAGCCACCCATCGTCTTCCTCGGAACCTCCAGGTTTACCTGCAAACACAGTTCCACTGCAGAAACTGTTTTCTGCAAACTTATGGTACCCCACTTCTATAACCTGATTATTTTCTCCACCATTCTTGTTTCATAGAGAAATCATTATTAGCCACTCATATCTGTGTAACTCTAGATAAGATTTTACAATGAAACAAGATCAAGATGCATGTTTTTAATACCTGTAATGGCTCAGGCCGGTGTGGTTCATCAAGGTATAGCTTTGCTAGGCCTCCATATTTAGCATAGCCTAATAAGAAGTAAAATGTCCATAAGAAATAAAATTTGACATTGAAATACCAAAGAACAACTTTTAAGTTTGGAAAGTTATTGTACCAGCACTAGAGCTTGCAACAGAATCTACTACTTGAGTGTAGCCATACTTGTGTTTTAGACCGGTATATTTCCCATTGATCATGGGAAAGTCCATAGATGATTCATTTCCGGAAAGATTTCTCTCTTTAACCTCTCCGGTTACTATGTTTAATCTCCATTCATACACGCGAGTGAAAAGATACCCCCCCTGTATAGAACTGTCCCGATTTTCTTCAGTAGATTGTGTAAACTCGAATCCTCTAGAGAACCACTCAAACTTGTCTTGACCGCGATCAGGGCCTGGTATGATAGCTTGGCAGGACCTGCATCCCCTCACTACAACCTGTTCACTTATTCCAGAGAAAATCGAACTTTCAAATCAGTATTGATTTACGAGTTATTTGTTGAAAGTTTTGTGTAAAACTAAAAGGGCACTGTGAAGGTATTATAGTGACCTCATTGCCATCCTCAAAACAGTTGAGAAGGTGAAGTGTACAATGAGATTCAACCTCAAACCATTGCACGGAATCTGCATCACCATAACGCAGCATCACTCCTATTCTTGCATGGCCTCCCTTTTGATACTTCATAAATCTGTACATAATTCAATGAATTTCAGGGTATTTTCCAATAACAGAACTATCTAACCACAAGAATTGTACTTACGATCCACCCATGAGAAGTCTCTTTACATCAATTGTAAGCGGATAATCCATAATTATATTGTACCTGATAAGGAAAGAAGAACTAAATCTCAACAAAAGGTTCAAAGGAACTTTATTAGAGGATCAGATGATAATTCTGACATGTACACATTTCATAAAAACTAAACATTAAACGTATAATTAGACAGTTCAATTGAGGTTTGGAGATTGAAGGACTAAAATGTATGTATTGAGAAAGAACAAGTACATAACTTAAACATACTTCTCTGTAACTCCAATTTCATGGCTTAAACAACACCTATTGAACTTGAGATCAACCTTATGAGATAATTTCTTCCCATCAGCTGAAATGACAATTCAATTAGATTGTTTTGAATAAATTTGTGTATAACACGAAACGAAATAGAAAAACCAACAGAAGTACCAGAGACAATTCCCACTACATAGTACGGTTTTACTGCATCGAACCCCATTATAACTAGCTCTCCTGACTCTGGTGCTCTCTGTATCACAAGGAAATGTTATTGGTTTCTAAGTTGACATGGAAAATCAGTGCTGTTTTGGTGATATCTGAAGAAGAAAAAGAGAAAATATAAACCTTTGGATGGCTAGTGAAAGGGCGATTCCAGGCCCCATTGACATTCCATTCATCATAGGTTTCTAAGGTAGAAATGTCAATCTCTTGAGGCAAGTAATTCTCTGCAATGGCATAGAACTTTCCAGAGTGTTCAAATACGGTTGTGTTTGATGCATATCCATTTGCTGCCCCAAACCGAACCTGGAAAATTATAACGAATCCTTAGCTAATGTATATACATACAATGTGACAACTTTGTTCAGAATAATGTTATGGAATACCATATTTAGAAGACTTCCAGCTGCTACAACTATAGAATCTCCCTCTACCGCAGGAAGAAAAATGGGTCGATTTCTTTGTTTTTGTAGCTTGAATGTTTCGGTCTCAACATATCTGTTATTGTAAGAGACAGTCCACTGTCCACAAGCATTCTTCTTCAAATATAACGCATGAATCATTCCTTCTCCTTCCACCCAAATTTGACTCGATTTTCCAAACATCGAAACTGTTGATTGCAGACTTCCAAATTGAGGATTTGAACCTGCATCATGCACGTTATATATGATATGATATGGAACAGCTAGCTTAACTTAATCTTAGACTAATGTAACATATAATTGAAGGAAGATATATATAACGTAAAAACCATTTCTGAGATAAACACCCTCAGGAAAATCAGCAGGAATTTGCCCTTCAATGCAAGTAACCTCAACTAGTCCTCCAATCTCTTCAACAGGTGCAAAGTTTTTCTGCAATATAAATGCCATTATATATTATAACGAACACAGAGCACAATAACATCAAATACTTAGCTTGTCAATGATGCACCTGAGATGGGAGATATGGTATATCGACAAAATGGAAGATCGAATCCACAAAGGCATCCAAAAATCTAGCAGAAGTGTTTCTGATTGCTGCAGAAACATCTATTTTCATAGGATTATGTTGCAACTCTTCAAGGAAAGGCTGATCACAACATTTAAAATCAAATCATTGTTGTAATGTTGCTATTTCGGTTAAACAGCATTGTTTTGTAACATTGCATTACACTGACCAAGTACAATGCATCCGATCCACTGATATCATATATCTTATGATATAAAACACGTATTTAATTAGTTATCTATATAACACATGACAAGATATCATTAGACACGGGGTCTATGAAAGTTTTTCTCTAATTAAATAGGCCATACAAAATAATACCAAGATGCAACTTCTCAAAGCTAATTAAGAGAAGTTTGAATGTACCTTTACAGTGGAGGAAAGTGAGGATTTCAAGTGTTTCAATCCATGAGAGACCAAATGCATATGAACAGATCCATTTATTTGCAAAGCAAAGGAAGAAACAGCCATTTATTAATTTCTTTTCTTTCTTCAACGTTTTATGAGTCTAGTTAATACCAACATAAAGAGGAGAAAAGTGGCTCCTATCTATAAGAAGCAGGCTTCTTTTGGAATTTGTGATTGGTTTTGCAAACGTAATTGCTTAACAATTAATTGTTAATGAAAAACTGAATAGACCCATAACCAAACTTGGCCAATTAAAAGGCAAGAAATCAGCTCACGATTGGATAGTCCTACTTCTGATGAATAAAATTTTCTCCACGTAAAGACAATAAAATAAAATATATATATATATATTAGTTTGACTTTATAGTAAAAGCTTTCTCAGATAAGAAAAAAGGTATCTACAAGCTTCTGATAATCAATGAAAAGACAAAATCTCTTTGGATGCAATCTTTGTCTTCAAACAAAGTTCAATAGAATTCATGATTTATGTGATCCTGATAAACAATTTTTTCCTTGCTAAATACGAGAACAACTTAACTTCAATGGCCTTTATCTAATGATAATTGTCATCATATGATATGAATAATCTTAGCATATTAGTTTTTTAAGTTTAATTTGAAATTTTTCATTTTCCATAAGACGAGAAATATCTACTTATTGAAGCATTTCTCCTCTCTTGGATCACACCGTACATTTTAATCATCCTCCATGTTATACATTTCTTTATATATTTACGGAAATTGCTATAATATAGATATGGTGATTTCACAAGTAATATATAACTTTACATACGAATCATTAGATTTCATTTTTATTTATCTGTATCACTGTAATTCAGTGGTTACCGACTATCTCAATAACATTATGGCAAAACGCGTCATAATAACATCACAATGCTTCAAAAATATGCAATGAGATAGGCATGAAATCTCCATGGAAACCATATGGGACTCTGCATGGTAGTGGAACTTTGGCAATTGACTCACTGTAGAACTTCTATGTATCAATTATATAAACCTGCATTAATGAATCAAAAAACTAATATTAAAACGGTTTTACATTATCATAAATCAGCTCTCAGCAGGGTCTTTTCCCACTCACTTGAGATGTGTTGGTATTTTCATTGTGAACAAAAGTGATTATCCAACCATCATCTTCTTCAAGACCTCTTCCTTTAGAGACAAAGGCAGCTCCAGTGCAAAAAACACTCTCCTCAAACTTGTGATATTCCACCTTTATCTGTTCTTCAGATTGCACCTCTCTCTGATTCACAGAACCATTGTTAGTGAAGTCACACATCAAGAAAAGAAACGGATAAAAAATCGTGCGGGATCCCAATTGGCACCGGCACAAAATGCATTTTTTTTCTTTGTACCTCGGTGCCAATTGGGATCCTGAATGAAAAAATATGTGAGGATTCTTAATAATTTTCAGGTATAAGAATATGTGGGAACTTATTTACCATCTAAATCTCTGTATTTGGCTCTTCAAAATATAGCTTGGCTAGACCTCCATATTTTGGCAAGCCTGATATTTTCAATCGAGAACCATAAGCATTTTTATGAAAAGGGTTGCAATCTTTTGATATGAAGATTGTGATTATGTAATTACCTGAAGCAGAACTTGCATTGGAATTAACAATTTGTGTGTAGCCGTATTTATTTCTAATACCTGTGTAGTCTCCATTGATCATAGGAAAATCCATCGAGAACTCTATCCCGGTGAGATTTCTCTCTTTAACCTCTCCGGTTTACATATTCAGTCTCCATTCATAAGCACGACAAAACAATAATTTGTCACTTGTTCTGGTATCAAAACTTTCTTCAACTAATTCTATATGCTTAAATTTTCTTGAAAACCACTCAAATCTATCTAATCCCAAATCAGGTCCTGGTATGATTGATTCAAGAGCTCTACACCCCCACACCACCACCTGCATGGTCACAAACATTAATGTTTAAAAAATGTGCACAGGTCAGAAGTTCATTTCTTTTATCAGTCTCCGTAGTATAATAGTAAAAGTCTAGGCAAAAATACTTAAGGTAAATGTTTCTGCAACTCGCCTCATCACTGTCCTCGAAACAATTGAGAATGTGAAATGTACAATTTGGTTCAACATCAAACCACTTTATTGAATCTGCATCGCCATAGCGAGGCATTATGCCAATCCTTGCATATCCTTCGTTTTCGTACTTTATTAATCTATGAGATAAAATTGGTTTAACAAGTGAGTTTGAAAAGTCTTTTTTGAGTGTAGTCATGTAAAGAAATAGATTTATTTGTGAATATGCACTCACGGGCCTCCAAGAACAAGCCTGCTTATGTCTATAGACAGCGGATAATCCAAGAACACATTGTACGTAGAAAACCAATAGCGTCCATGAGAATTGATGGAAGTTTTGATTCTGAAATAACAAGGAAGCAAGCAGATATTTCCAAACTTTAAAGAAGGAGAGAAGATCACTAAATACCTCTTTGTAACACCTATTTCATGGCAAAGGGAGCATCTGTTGAGTTTGAGATCCACTTTGTGAAATAATTTATTTCCATCAGCTGAAAAAAAGATATTCATAAAACACATTAAACTACTCTTCCCTGTAGTGTAGAACGTTTTGTTCTAAATGCTGTTCTTCAAATGAAGAGCATACCAGAAATTACTCCCACTTCAACAAAAGGTCTAGTTGCATCCACCCCCATTATAACCAGCTCTCCTGTACCTGGAGCTTTCTGTTGCATGGATCAAGAAGAAATAAATTTTCTGCAACTGAGTAGAACTTCCCCGAATGATCAAAAACGTTGGTGTTGCTAATGTACTTGTTAATTTTGCCAAATCTCAACTGAGAAAACGAATCAAAGCATTAGATATATGTGAGAATTATATTTTTAAATTGGGATGAGGCTATTCGATTCGAAAGAACGTTGTTGAATTAAAATCCTCACCAAATTCAGAATATAAGCTGACAAAATGGCCAGCGAATCCCCTTATATTGCAGGAAGAAAAGATGGCCTATTTCTTTGTTTTTTTAACTTGAATGTTTACTTCAGAAGATGATTACAAAGCATGAAGCATTCCTTCTCCTTCTACCCAAATATGACCTGACCTCCCAAACAAAGATTTTGTTGAGTTAAACCCTCCAAAAAGGCGGTTTGGTCCTGCGGTTATAGCAATACCCACCAATTAAACAACATTTTAACAAAAATTGGTAATTTTATCTCAAATAACTAAATTCTCAATTGTTCATCAACGTCCGATCATTCTACAAATAGGAAAAAGTAAAGAAGAAGAAGAAGTCAAGTAAACATGTGTGTTAAAAAATAATACATATTTTTTTGAATGACTGATCATGCTATTTAGGGATGCTTTATGCTACGGCTGGCTGACCACAGGTAGATTGTATATGTTGGGATTTTGGTGTTGCATTTTTGTACAGAAAATCTTAGAAGATGCTGCTATTGTCTGCTTTTAATGGAGACTAAAGTGGCCGCGATTTTGTTCATATATGGTTTTACTGCAGAATAATGGGGAGGCTGCAAGGTCCAGTTGTAGTTCCACACTTTGGTTTGCTAGTAAAAGACTAAATTGAAGTCTCTTTTGTTTGTGGCCCATCTCTGTCCTTTTCTGTGTAAGCCACTCTCTTAGATGATTACTTCAGAAGATGATTACAACAATTGCTTGTTTGTTATATGTTTTATCATACTTCTCACCTCTTATGTGTTGTGATTGGAAACCAATTTTTTTTTTGCTATGATTGATATAAGACCTTTATGACTCTAATTCGTCTCTATTGTCTTCCCTATTGATTCGACTCAATGTACGACTTTATCTAAATTTATACAAAAAGCAAAGTTGATAGAAGATGTAAGTAAATGTATTAATATTTGTAATTCTCATTTGGTTGTAATTTTAGAAATAGCACCGGCTAAGAGCTTTTCTACGTAGTAAATTTATAATAGTATTTCAAAACTTGAAATGAAAATGGTTCTGTTCTGTAGTTATTACTATTATTGGAAGTGCTAGAATAAACTACTATTACCTCCCCTATTGTTGTATTGTAGTTGATATCAAGCTTGAACCAAGCTCTAGCCATCTCTACGGCGGTATGGTTCAAATTGGTTAGGTCAGACTAGAATATCCTACGAACTTAACTAGACGTTCTTCAACATTTATACTAGAGTATAGTACTCGAAATACATATCTCCACTCCTGGTAGTAAGTATTATAACTTGTATCATAGGTCTCTCATGTCCAAACTTATATTTGCACAAGATTGTTTAACTTCTCAGTAATGGGGTAAAAATTCGTACAGAGGTTGTTTGTTTATCAACATTGTGGAGATAGCACAATTTTCTTCAAATCCAGTGGATTTACGCTTGTTGCTGCTCTTTTATCTACCAGTGAAGTCTAAAGTTGTGGACTGCTATCAACTGCCGGAGGCTGTATTCCTTCTTGGTTTTCAGTTACTGAGTTGAAGTCTTTGATGTGAATTTTGTTATCCTTCTAGAACTGCTGTTGGTATTATATATTGGAGATCATGCTACTCAGAGGGGTTTTTCTGCTACTGCAAGCTGACATGAGACGGTGTTCATGTTTTCTAATTTTGGTGTTTCATCGTTCTTAAAGAAACCTTTAGAAATGAAGAAATTATCTACTCTTGAAGACCGAATTGGTGCATTTCCGCATATATGTTCTGCTACTGAAAAAGCTTAACATAGGTTTCATCTTTCTTTTACAAATTGGGCACGGTTTTCTTGTGCAAGCCTGTCACATATACCAAAACCAATTGATTCCCGCCCCCAACATCATCAATTGGTGCCACTGAAGTCGTTGCTTCCACCGTGCAGGGGCATCTAAGTATTGAAACTTCTTCATTCTTTTTCTCCCAACATTATAACCTTACAATTTTCTCCATTGTCAGACTAGTACATTCAATTCATCAGAATCTTTGTATTGTTGTATTATCCTAAATGAAGTTATGTTTTCTCCAAAAATGATCTATATATACAATAGTCTCCCTCTAGAATATGTTTCATGTAATCAAACTGTTCAGCTCAGCAGAGTTCACTATCTCCACGCTCCAGTAGTGTTATGGTAATGACTAATGGTGACAAAAACTAGTAAAAAGAAGCACAGTGTGTGAACGGCTGTTTAGTAAATAAATCTTGACCTTACTATTAAGCAATCGACTGCTCTGGAAACAATCACAAAGGAAACACAACCACCGAACAAGATCAAAGAACAATTGAGGCAAGCTTATATGTGCAATGAAATCATACCAAATCATGACAAGAAACTGGACTAGAGAAGATATATATATATATTACAAAAACTAACAATAAGCCTTTATTCAATAGAAACAGCAGTTAAAAGAGTCAATGCTCTTAACATATGAGAGCATATATCAAAGTTCAGAAACTTGAATAGAACATAAAACCAGAAACACAAACATCACATGCTAAACAAGATCGCCGGACACAGAGAGAGAAGCATAACACCATCAGTAACCACCGCGGAGGCGAAGGACAAGATGCAGAGTAGATTCCTTCTGAATATTGTAATCTGCCAAGGTGCGCCCATCTTCAAGCTGCTTCCCAGCAAAGATCAACCTCTGCTGATCTGGGGGAATGCCTTCCTTGTCCTGAATTTTGGCCTTCACATTATCGATGGTGTCTGAACTCTCCACTTCCAGGGTTATGGTTTTTCCAGTCAATGTCTTGACAAAAATCTGCATCCCTCCACGCAGCCTCAACACCAAGTGCAGGGTCGACTCCTTCTGGATATTGTAGTCAGCGAGGGTCCTCCCATCTTCAAGCTGCTTCCCTGCAAAAATCAACCTCTGCTGATCTGGTGGAATCCCCTCCTTATCTTGGATCTTGGCCTTTACATTATCAATGGTGTCTGAGCTCTCGACCTCCAAAGTTATAGTCTTTCCAGTGAGAGTTTTAACAAAAATCTGCATCCCACCTCTAAGGCGAAGAACCAAGTGAAGGGTAGACTCCTTCTGAATGTTGTAGTCTGCAAGAGTTCTACCGTCTTCGAGTTGCTTGCCAGCAAAGATTAGCCTCTGTTGATCTGGCGGTATACCCTCCTTATCTTGGATCTTTGCCTTGACATTATCAATGGTGTCGGAACTCTCAACTTCCAAAGTAATGGTCTTCCCAGTAAGAGTCTTTACAAAGATTTGCATGCCTCCACGAAGGCGGAGTACCAAATGGAGAGTTGATTCCTTCTGAATATTGTAGTCAGCAAGGGTACGACCATCTTCAAGCTGCTTTCCAGCAAAGATCAATCTCTGCTGGTCTGGTGGGATCCCCTCCTTGTCTTGAATTTTGGCTTTTACATTGTCGATGGTGTCAGAGCTCTCTACTTCAAGGGTTATGGTCTTGCCAGTAAGAGTTTTCACAAAGATCTGCATGCCACCCCTGAGACGAAGCACCAAATGAAGAGTGGATTCTTTCTGAATGTTGTAGTCGGCAAGGGTGCGACCATCCTCAAGTTGCTTACCAGCGAAGATAAGCCTCTGCTGGTCTGGCGGTATCCCTTCCTTATCTTGGATCTTAGCCTTCACATTGTCGATGGTATCGGAGCTTTCTACCTCAAGGGTTATGGTCTTACCGGTGAGCGTTTTAACAAAGATTTGCATCTGTTGAAACAAAAAAGAAAAACATATTATAAATAACTACATGGAATAAAAACATTCTTTTAGACACAAAAATCAGTCAGGCAATAGCACATGGAATTCAACATTCATAATGATGCTTTATTAATTTAATCTCGACAGTTAGCAACATATTTTAGTGAACAAAATATATAGCACCAACCAATCAATCAAAATTAAGGAATAAAAAGTCTCTGATTTCTAAGCATACAATCAGATAAAAAAAACATGGAAAAAGTAATAATGCATCATATATAACAAATCACAAAAAACTTCCATCACATTCAGAAAATCACCTATCTAAAAAATGATATCAAATCAAAATTAAAAGTCTAATCTAGAATCAAAAAACGAAAATACCAAAAAAAAATACATCAAATAAAAAAATCACAACTTCGATCAAATTTAGAAAGACCTTACATCAAATAGGGAAAATATCATCGCAAATCAGAAATGGTCTTTCAAATCAAGGTAAAACGTAAAATCTTAATAAAAAAAGAGAGAAAATCACGATCTGCTAATCATAAACTCAAAGACATGAACACCGATTAATATAAAGCAATACAAAGTATATATTAAATTCACCAGTCGCAATAAGTTTTCTTACACACCCTCTACAAGAATTCTGATAAGAACCAATAGATTCGATTGAACTAATACTAGATCTAATATAATCAATTAATCAAAAAAAATCGATATCAATTATATCATAAGACCTAAAAATAGAAACGATTTTTAAATACATCAAACGCAGAAAATAACGTTCTTGATCAAAAGAAATAAAATAAAACAACTGCAGATCCAAAAGAAATTCATGCATAAAATCACGAATCAAGAGAATTCTTAAAAAGCTATTAGATAAAGAGACGATCTTTTAGATATGAGACGCAAATTACCTTGAAAACCTTGAAAGAAGGAGAAGAGAGAAATTATCAGAGATTGTATTTGCAGACAGGAATTCGATGAATGCAATTTTAGGGTTGAAATTGGGGGTCTTGTGTATTTATAGCAGAGAATGCCAACATTGTGAAGGAAAAGTATATACGAACCGACGAATAGGATAGTGCCACGTTTAGGTTCCACCCTGTCATGCCGTGTGTGAATACGCAATGTTAAAAAGGAAATATATTTTAATTAGGTTGATATAATTCAATTTAATTTAGCCTTATAAATAGGACTGGTCGGTACTCGGTACCAAGCCTTCACCTTATAAATAAAAAAAGAATTTCACGAGTCACAGGGATCGTTTGTTTTTTTCTTATGAATATCGAATAGTATTGGAGTTTTCTAAAGTCTGAATAGAGATTGAAATCTGGAGTTTTCTAAAGTCTGAATAGAGATTGAAATCTGAATCCGAATGATATGTTTTTTTTTCATATCTGAATGTATTGTCGACGCATTTGTTTTTTAAAAATAAAATTGTCTAAAAATAAGTAATTTTACATTTATACCTATATTAAACAATTATACATATAATATAAAATAAAAACAATCCAAAAACAATACTTATATATGAACACATATGATTATGATCTTCTTCTTAGATTATAAATAAACTTCATTTTTACTAAGAAAAGAAACATTTTCTTTTCTTTAAAAAAATGAAAGGGTAGCAGTAAAAGCTTACACAAAACTCTTATATATATCAACCTAATATCAAAATGAAGTATTGATATTAATATAAAATATTTATATACCATATATAATTATGATGAAATTAGAAGCATGTTATATACGAGGGGTAGTATCGAAAGAAAATATTTTAGATTGCATTTAATGCAATTTAATGATTTGTAATTATGTGAAAAGTCAGGATTTTTTACTTTTTATTTTAAATTGTTTTTTAAGATTTTTAAATTGTTTGACCACCTAAAAAAATAAACAAAACAACTTAATAATTATAATTCAGACCCATTATATTTTAAGTGAAAAAAAAAACGACCCAGTAGTCTATACTCTATATACTTCTTCAACATATAAATTATTGTAATAGTTGAAAAAAAAAATTAAGAAAAGAATTTCGACCAAATTCTACTATGGGTTTATCAGCTAATCATTCAAATCCAGGACCACCCCAAATGGTTCAATCGGTTTATTATTTTTTTGAAACCACATATCCAAATTATTTTAGTATAAGCATAGCTCAATTTCAAACATTGTTTTGTTTTTTTAATAAGACCCAATTATCTATATTTAGTTCAATTTAATATAAATAAACATCAAAACCCAATTGATTCAACATATCAAACTTAGTTTTACATTATTTGAGAGTCCAATTTTTATTTTTAAAGAGAGTCCAATTGAATAGCTACATTTATTTGTTAACCTAGTCAAAATCGCCACTCACTTACTTCGTGACTCCGTTGTAGTCCACTTTATTTGCGAACCTAATCCAATTGAATTGCTAACATTTCTTTAATGATAATAATTTTTTAGAATAATAATCGGATATTGACCCGTCAGTACCCATTTTGTGAGAAAAATATAAAAAATAAAAGAAAAAAGACTCATGTTGCACTCCCATTGATAGGATCAGTATTTTGGATACTGACTGACATTGTTCTAATTTTTATATGGGACCTCGATTTGTGTTAATATCATTAAATGATTCGGGGCCCAAAATATCTAGTGACGGCCATGTTCAAATCTATTAAATATCAATTTAACAACTCAAACGATTTAGGAAATTAAAAAATAAAAACTGAAACCTAAAAACATATAAAAATAAATAACATCTGTCTTTTTTTGTTCAATCCGTTGAGGTTTTTTTTTTAATAGGAAACACCGGTGAAAAAAAACTAGATATAGTACTCGGCCATTACAAACAACAGATAATCCACATGAACACAACTTATCCTTCGAGTTGATGTTTAATACCTAAACTAGGGGTGGGCAAAAAAACCAATTAATCGAACCGAACCAGTGGATTAAATCGGTCCAATTGATATTTTATCGGTTTTGATTGGGTAATCGGTTCGGTTCGGTTCTAATTTTTAAAAAACCTGTTTGATCGGTTTTTGTCCAGTTTAGTTCCAAAAACTGGATAACTGAACCGGTACTCGACTATAAGTTTTTAAAAAAAAAACTAATTCTAACTTTCACTCTTCACTCTTCAATTATTAGGTATATTTTATTGGATTTAAAATGTAATTTGACTTTTTTGGTATTGACTATTGTATTAGCTATCAATAAAAAACTTGGCTGGCATGTATTTTGAAATATGTTTACTATTTTGTATTAGATTTTGTAGTTTTTTAATATGTTTTTATTGTGATGTAAATAAATTTGGTCCAATAGGTTCGAAAAAATGAACTAAATATATAATAAATGAAATTTAGAATTTTGGCTCATCAGGTTCAAAATCAAAAAAACCGAACCGAACCGAACCAGTCCAATTCGGTTGGTATTTTATCGGTTGGTAAATATCAATTTGATTGGATCGGTTCACTTTTTTGAAAACCGAATTTTATCGATTTTTTATCGTTTCTATGAAAAACCAAACCGATCCAATCAACGCACACCCCTAATCTAAACTCTAAAACTTGAGTCAAGCTAACAAGATGGTCCACTGTGCTGTCCAATTAAAGCTTCTTCTTTTTTGCCGTCTATATAAATAATAATGTATATAAATTATGAAGTTTTTAAAGCATACCAAAAAGACTTTTCAAATGAGATATTTATTAAAGTTGAGTGTTGATATTTGCACCCTAATATTGAACTATTTATATCCTAACTTCTAAAATTTTAATTTAATTATATAAAATTAAATGGTTTTATTAAATTTTTTAATTTATTTCCTAGATTACCCTTTTACATATTTTCAAACTTAATACACCACATATATTTTTAAAAAAGAAATTACACTTTTCTAATATTTATGTACATTTTTCTTATATCCATATTTATTTTTTCTTCTTATTATCATGGTGAAACCACCCTTATTAGACGAAGTTTTTTTTTTCTGTAATCGATTGAATTTTTGGTGGCAGATTGCGAGTGTGATATTGATCGTTTCATGATTTTTTTAGCGATTGAATTAGGATTTCAGTGTGGTTTCGTTTCGTTAGATATTAGGTTTTCTTGGTTGCGATTCTTGATGTGGATACATATCATTGTATGTATAAAAACTCCAAAAGAAAATAAATCGAGAGAAAAAAATAACAAACATGGATATGAAATTCGAAAAGAAAAACAAAACAAACATGTGGAACAATAAAATGAAAAAATATTGAACATGGAAAATATGATATTGAGATCCGAAAAAATAAAAATAAAAATAGTAAACATTCAATTATTTAAAAAATATATATTATTAGGGTTTTGAAATAAAGAAAGTGATACTAAATATGAAAAATATGAGATTAAGATCTGAAAAAAAAAAAAAATAGTAAACATTTAATTATTTAAAATAATATATGTTATTAGGGTTTTGAAATAAAGAAAGTGGAGGTTTTATTAATTTTATTTTGTACAGTATTCTTTTTAATAAAAATTGTACGTATATTTAAGTAATTTGATATAAAAAAATACTAAATAATTTTAAAAATAGGATATTCATAGTTCAGCAGTAGGTGTGTCAATAGCAATACTCTTAAAGTTAAACAAATCAAGTCATTAAATTTAAATCCAAGAGGTCCTACAAAAGAGATTGTTCATGTAAGATTTCCTTTCTCTCTTCAATATTGCAAGTACTCTCTCTTTAATTATTATTATATTATTATTTATATCACATCATCATTAATATTTAATATCTATATATTTTTTAATCCTTTTACATAAATTCAATTAACATAAAATAAGTTTTAATTTACAAATTTTATCATCGAAAAAATTATATCATTAAAAATATCTCATCTAAATCTTTAAAATAAGACTAATAATATATTAATAATTTGAAACGTATTCAAATGATTTTCATCAGGGGTGGGCACCAACCCCAACTCGACTTGATTGGGTTGGGTTGTTTTTAAAATTGGGTTGGGTTGGGTCTCATTTTTAAAAAACATTTACAATTTTTACTCATGCACCATTTATAATATTATAAATCATAAATATAAAGACATAATTATATTTTATACCATAAATATATAATATATTTATTAAAAACATGCAATTATATTATCTTCACCTTTTGTATTAATTGACACATCCTTTGTTATATTTTAAAATGCATTTTTTTCTAAGGATTTGATTAAGAATTTAATAGAAAAAAGTATAATAATTGTATATAAACTCAAACTATTATGTTGGTTGAAATAAATAATAGATTATTCAACTACGAGTTATTTGACGAAGTGATTATAATTGTAAAATTAATAACAGACTTAGATGGAGGCTTTCCATGTTTGATAAATTGTTATATTTTTATTTATTTTTTAATTATGCAATAGATATTTAAACAATTTGTATTATATGTGGTGATTTGATTTTGATGTTCGTAAGAAATCTAAACTCAATGTGGTGATATTTAAGTCAAAAATTATTTAAAATTTGAATTTTGATATAACAAAATTCGAATTCAAATATATTTTTTCTATTGGGCTTAAAAAACCGAACCCAATCAACCCAACCCAACCCAACCCAACCAGATAAATATTGTGTTTGGTTGGGTTAGGTTAAAATTTAAGTTGGGTTGGATTGGGTCGAAAAATTTCCAACCCACCCCTAATTTTCATACTCATTTAAAAATAATTATAATTATTGACAATAAGAGAGGAATTTAAATGTTTTTATTAAAATAATATAAATGTACTTCAAATTGAATATTCTGTTAAAATAAGTCTGAAAGTAAACAGGCATTTAAATAGTGAAATCAGTTTTTTAGTGTCAGGTAGAAAGCCCTGGTGCCTAGTTTATTATAGCCGCAATTAAACAAAATTATTAAACTCAACCAACCATTATATTTATAAGATATATGCTAATCTTTTATCATAGCTCAACTTTTTTTCTTTTTTGGAGAATACATCTACTGAAAAAGATTACACTGCAATACACCTGATCTCGTATATAACTCGGATATAACTTCAATTTTGAATCGATCAATAACCTCCATAGCTCAACAACGAATACTAGTATTGATTCATTATTATTCATAAACTACACACATTTTCCATTAAAACATCCCGAGTAAGATTTTAACAATGAACAAACCAATGTAGGCCTATCGAAGCAAAGAGAAATAAAAACAGAGATGTATGCAAACGTAAAGCAAGAATTAGAACATGTACTAAATATAATACCGAGATTTATTAATAGAAATTCTTATAACAATACTTTTGGAAAACACTTAAAACACTTGAAACATAAAACCATAACGCATTAAAGCAAACTTAAAATCGTTTTAACAACTTTTATTTAAAAGCCATTTCACCATGGCTACCAACCACAAACCACAGTCGACCAAACTCAATAACCTCCACGTAGACGGAGCACAAGATGCAGAGTGGACTCCTTCTGAATGTTGTAATCTGCCAGGGTCCTTCCATCCTCCAGCTGCTTTCCGGCAAAGATCAACCTCTGCTGATCTGGCGGAATCCCCTCCTTGTCCTGGATCTTAGCCTTAACATTGTCAATGGTGTCCGAGCTCTCAACCTCCAAGGTGATGGTTTTCCCAGTAAGGGTCTTCACGAAAATCTGCATGCCACCACGGAGTCGGAGAACCAGGTGGAGTGTGGATTCCTTCTGGATGTTGTAGTCAGCAAGGGTCCTTCCATCTTCAAGCTGCTTACCGGCAAAGATGAGCCTCTGCTGATCCGGTGGGATACCCTCCTTGTCTTGGATTTTAGCCTTGACATTGTCAATGGTGTCCGAACTCTCCACCTCCAAAGTGATGGTTTTGCCTGTGAGGGTCTTCACGAAGATCTGCATACCACCACGGAGGCGGAGCACCAAGTGGAGGGTTGACTCCTTTTGGATGTTGTAGTCCGCCAAAGTTCGGCCATCTTCAAGCTGTTTGCCAGCAAAGATCAACCTCTGCTGGTCTGGGGGGATTCCCTCCTTATCCTGAATCTTGGCCTTTACATTGTCGATTGTGTCAGAACTTTCAACTTCCAAAGTGATAGTTTTACCGGTAAGGGTCTTAACAAAAATCTGCATACCACCCCTGAGACGGAGGACCAAGTGAAGGGTTGACTCCTTCTGAATGTTATAGTCAGCGAGAGTGCGACCATCCTCGAGCTGCTTGCCGGCAAAGATCAACCTCTGCTGGTCTGGGGGGATCCCTTCCTTGTCCTGGATCTTGGCTTTGACATTGTCAATGGTGTCTGAGCTTTCTACCTCAAGGGTGATGGTTTTTCCGGTGAGCGTCTTCACAAAGATCTGCATACCACCCCTGAGACGGAGAACCAAGTGAAGGGTGGACTCCTTCTGAATGTTATAGTCAGCAAGAGTGCGCCCATCCTCGAGCTGCTTGCCAGCAAAGATCAACCTTTGCTGGTCTGGGGGGATCCCTTCCTTGTCCTGGATCTTGGCTTTGACATTGTCAATGGTGTCCGAGCTTTCCACCTCAAGGGTGATAGTTTTTCCGGTGAGAGTTTTTACAAAGATTTGCATCTATTGAACAAAACAAAACGTGAAATCAGCAAATTATTCAGATAAATCAGACTTCATACCCACAAGAAACAATCAAGATAACCAAATCAAAATATAATTGAAGCACGAATCAAAGTAATCCATCATCATCACAATAATATTGAAGCATAGTTTAAAAATCCGAGATATGTTAAACTAAAAACATATTGTTTCAGATTTAAAAACAAACGTAAATAATTCCACCAGTTATTCCCTCTAAATATAAAAAGATATCCTTGCTAGAGAAAAAATTCGGTGCTCCAACATATCACCAACACAAAGAAAACCAGCAACAATACACACAAAAAAATCAAACTCTTTATCATAGTAATTGAACAGATTTATAATTGACCATCAAATATCCAAACATATAAAATAAAACCACCCTTATTCAACAAATAATATCATCAAGAACAATAAAACCCAAAACTGATTCACAAAATTTCTAGAGAAAAAATTATATATCAGAACAATATTCAGATAAACAAACTTCAAATACAAGACCCAATCAAGATAACAAAATCAAAATATAATTAAAACAATAAATTAAATCACTTCATTATCAACATACAATCGGAAAATAATTTTACAGCGTAGATGAACAATCTGATATATGTTAAATTAAAAGCAAATTATTTAAGATTTAGAAACAAACGTAAATAATTCCACCAGTTATTCTCTTCAATTATATAAAGATATCCGTGCTTGATTAAAGATTAGATGCTCCAATATATCACCGACAACAAAGAAAACTAACAAAAATACACACAAAGAAAAAAAGATCAAACTCTTTATCAAAGTAATTGAACAGATCTACAAATGACCATCAAATATCTAATGAAATAACCTAACCTAACCCTAACCCTAACCCTAATTCAACAGATAAAAACTTCAACGACAATTAAACCTAACCCTAATACCCAAAATTTCAGGGAAAAAAAAAACAAGAGGCCGAATTATCAAACAAACAAACGACGAAACTGATTTTAAAAAATAAATTATTAAATCGGAAATTAAATTATTGAAAAACGGAGGAAATAAAAAGAATTACCTTGAGAGAGTTTCGAAAAGACTTTGATTCGACTTTCGATGAGAGATTATAAGAGAATTGGCGAGGAAACAAGGTTGGAGACCTCCTCGATTTATAGTCGAAATTGGAGTGCGAAATGACAAAACTGCCCAAAGATAAAGCCAACAAAGTGATGCCACGTGTAATTATCGCCTGTCCTTGCTTGGCACGCATGCCAAGATTAGTTTGCCTAATCTGTTGGCTAAATAGTTTCGGGCGGATTCTTATATGATATTATTAGGAATGGTCTTGTACCACGCCCTTCCAACGCGTGTGTACCACGCGTTGATATTATTTTTTTTTTTTCTTTAATATGTTTTGCTTTTGTTATCTTTTTTAAAGGAAACACATTTATACTTTTATGATTGTTATTGGAATTTTTCACACGATTTTTTCTTGTCCCTTGTTTTTAGAAAAAAAAAATGATAGCAAAGAACTATTTTTTATTTGTTCTTTTTTTTAAATAAGACTCCAAGTCCAAACATACTAGGATTATCCTGGTTCTTGTAAAAACCAAGTACTACTATTCTCTTTTAATGTAATATCAAAAACTTGCACAAGGTAGACATCTACGGGTAGAGGTGGACAAAAATCCATTAAACTAAACTGAACTGATCAAATCGTTTTTTCTTCGGTTTTTCTTTAGAGTTCGGTTCTTGAAAATATTAAAAACCGGATTTTTCGGTTTGGTGGTAGGAATCGAGAACCGAACCGATGAATCGGATATATATATATATATATAAAAACCTGGTTTTTTCACACCTTCTCTGATCTCTCTCTCTGCTTTTCAGGCCGCAGCTAACCAGCCTAACCCTAAATCTCTCAACGTTGTGTCGTCGCCTCTGCCATCCGCCCCCTTCTCTCGTCCGTAGTCTCTCTCGTCCGCCGTCCGCCTTCCGCCGTCTCTCGTCCAATTGGTGAGCCACCGTTTGTCTGCTTGTTCGATTGACGAGTTGCTCCATTTTGTTCTACGTTTGACGGCTTGCTCGACGACTTGGTCTTGGATCGATGTTCTCCGCCGTCCGCCGTCCGCCGTCTCTCTCGTCTGCTTCTTCTCTCAACAACGGTTGTGATTCTCTTCTCCCTCCATGGCTCCACCGACCGTAAGTTACTGTTATTTTAATTTTTTTCGATTTCGATTAAGTTAATTGATAATTTTTTCATTTTCGATTTTGATATATATAACTATCCACTGCTATTCTCCCAGTTGATGATCAATTCAATGTGAAACGGTATTGTGAGTACACTCTCCATCTCAATCGATGTTGCCCATCACATTTAATAAACTCGATTATCTCTTAAGCCTTACCTTTCCTACTTTGAATCAACAACTATTTTCCAACTTAATTTCCAAAATATTGGTATCTATATATGGTGATATATCTATCCACTAATATCCATCATATATAGCTAGTTATAACCAATCCTAGCTAGTTTATATGTAGAGATTATTGTATATATACGTATTATATTCGAATAAATTATTAATTGTTGAAAGTATATATACTAGTCGAATTAATAATTGAGATCTTCTCGATATTAAGGTATATACTATATATACTGCTCCAGTTGACTGCTCTAGTTTATATGTAGGGATTTTTTTTCGATTGTGTTGCTTTGCTATTGTGCTTGTATATGTGATGCTTGATTGTGCACGTTTTGCTCCAATAGATCCCAACATATAAAAAACTTGTTATTAATTTTTATTTTTCAGACTATAAACTATAGTAGATTTTAGAAATTAAAGCCCAATAATTGTATCCAATCAGCCCAAACCCAAAAATCGAACCGGTTCAGTTCAATTAGTTTTTTACCTGATCATATTTGTATATCGGATCTTATAGGATCATTTTTTCAAAAACCGAATAGTATCAGTTTTTTATCGGTTCACTCTAAAAGTGAACCGATCCAATCAACGCCCACCCATATCTACAGTCGCATTTGTTTGACAGGATTGGATGAGAAAAATGACTAATTTTAGTACATTTCTCATGTTTGGCTCGGTAAAGGGATGAGATAAATTAGTCATGTTTGACTTTTTAATCCCACTGACTCGGGATAAATTAGTCTCGTTCAAAACGACCGAAAAACAAAAAATTTATTCACAGATACAAAATCAAAACCTTCAATCACACAATCACAAAAGCAAAACCTTCTTCAGATCTACTACTAGTTCATCTGGTTTTTGTTGTGTAGAGAGCATGTCCATCAGGGAAAAAATATAGAACCCCATAATCCTAAAATCAAAAATTTCAATTGCAAAATCAAGCATGAACCAGAGTTTTTATAGTGAACCAGACTTTTTTCCAGATCTTGCTCAGAGCTTACCCAATAATCACTACAACAAAATTAAGGATTATATATAACACAATTAGTAAAACGCAGTGTCATCTACTTAGATCTACACTAACTTCGGTTTAAAAAAGAAAAGAAAAACTCAAAACTAGAAGAAGAAGAAGATATGCACTGGTGTAAGAAAGAAAGAAAGAAAAAATTGAAAAATTAAAAATAGATGAAGAAGAGATAAGATCAACTATGGAGGAGTTGAGAGCCGGTGGTTGTATTCGGTCAAGGATTTTTTTTTGGCAAGTTTAACTAAGATTAACACAGGGGAGGAATGTGTAATCATTCGTTTACTTTTAATCATATCCTATGTTGAACTAAACACGGTATAACACTGTTTTTAGTCCAATCTCATGTTGCACCAAACACGTGAAACACAATAATTAATCCAATCAAATATAATCATGTCTTAAAAATAGCCAAATCCTATTTCGTGCATCAAACTCACCCTACAAGTCTTATATACTCTATTTGTTTGTTTTGTTTTTTTCTTTAATATGATACCATATGGGTTAAGGGTATGTCTTGATCTGTCGAACACGTGTAACCTAAATATCTACTTTCATGATACTAGATGTCCTATCACCAGTGTTCGAAAAATCGGGCCTAGGAAGCCGCCTAGTCGCTAGGCGAGGCTTGGCCGTCCCAAAACATGCCAAATCGACTGTTTTAGGTGGGTCACTAAAAAATCGCCTGATTTGGGCCCTTTTTTTTAGGGCTAGGAGAGTCAAAGTCGGGTTTGACCTAAATAGTCATTTTTAAAAAAATCGGTTGAATAAAGCGCCATATAAATACATTTTTGTTGTCTGATTTCATTTTCTCAACCTTCACGATTGAACGACTCCACCAAATCCCAATTTCCCAAATTGAAAGATTCCCAAATCACAACCCTAGACCTATCAATAGCCTCTCTCGTCGTCGTCGATCACCACCTCTCGTCGCCGTCGATCACCACCTCTCGTCGCCGTCGGAACTCAGAAGCAAGGGTCTTTGGTCGTTGTCACTCCTCGTCGCCAAATTGAAGTGTGGTCACTGATCGTAACAGGTTCATCGTCACAGCTTGCAGGTTCGTCGTCTAACTTAGTTTTTCTTTTGTGCTTTTTTGAGTTTTTTCATTCATTATAAAATGATTCTTGACTTCTTGCTCTATACAGCTATACTTCTATAGTCTATTCGACCATGATGCAATGATGTGTGCTCCGTTAGTCTGTTGTTAAAATTAAAAATGTTAAAAATTAAAAAATTAAAATGCACCGAGACCTTGTTCTGTGTTAGTTATGTCATATGTGTTTATTAGTTATTAATTTATTGTTTAAGATGAAATTCATTGAAATTCATTGCAATTTTCATTATTATTTTGGGTTGCTTTACTCAAATTTTGTTACTTTGTTAGTTAGATCTTAGGAGCTCTTTGCTATTATATTTGTCTTCTTCTTTTTTCGGTTATCAATCTAAATAGGCTTTTGGGTTTCAATTGTGCATTCAAGTAATTCAAGTTTAATTTACTATCAGATATCCAAATAAGCTGTTAGATTTGGTGGAATTATCGAATTAGATTGCCCATAATTTGAAGTTTGAAGCAGAAATGTGAATATAACAAAATGATTGATTTTGGTTTCTAGATGTGATTTTTTCCTTCTTTTTTTCCCTTTTTATTGAATCAATTTTGTATTCGATAACATGAATTTGCAATTAAATAAAACCAAACATGTCCAAGTTTTTTTTTCCTTTTCATTGAAGCAATTTTGTGTGAGAATTTAATATTGGACTATATTTATTATTTTGAGGATTTTGTTGTTAGAATATTAGATTGCGAAATTTGAATTGTGAAATTGACAATTTGTGATTAGACTTTATTGGACTTTATAAATATGGACTAGATGTTATGGTTTTGAGTTAATTTGATAATAACATGAGTTTTATTATTGGTTTTATAGAATTATAGGTAGGAAAAACAAAACAAAAATTGGCCGCCTAGAAATCCGCCTAGGCGCTAGACGCTGGTCTACCACCCGACTAGCGCTTAGCGTTTACTAGAACACTGCTCATCACCATTAAAACGGGTAGGAATGTACATACAAACTAAGGGGTCATTTGTCTGTTTTTTTTTTCATTTAAAATTTAATGTGTCTGAATTGAATTCGTTAAGTTGTCTTATTTGTTTTTTAAAGCGGTTCGATCAAACAACTTAAAAATATCAAAATAAAACTTAAAAAAAATCATGATTTTTAACTTAATTCTTAATCACTATATTATAGTTAAAATATTCTCTTTCAAGTCTATCATTCAAAGAATATATACTTCTAAATTTATCATAATTTGATATGGTGTATAATTCTTTATTTTAATATATTTATTATTTTAAACGGCTTTTAGAAAAGAAAAAAAAAATTGCTCACTTCACATAAAGATCAGTGCATATAATTCAAGAACCTATTTCAAAAAAATAAATCAATAATTTTTTTTATTTGGTTTCCTATGTGCATGATCTAAGAAACAAAAAAAAAAACCGATTTTCTCAATTATATATATTGGAAATGTAGATAATAGGACTGTCAAGATTAAACAATATATGTGTGGTTCAGATATCTACTCCATAATGGGAGATAACTACTTTCCATAATCCGGAAAGAAAATTCTACATGCTTATAAAATGCACATGATTGGATTTGAACCTCTGACCACACATGTGGAAGAGAGGTGCACTACTAGCTCTGCTAAGAGTTGATATAAATATTTTAAAAAGTTCTAAAAACACTCAATTTATTCCAAAATTATCATTTTTATCTTTAGATATTTTTTTACATCCTAAAAACCTACTTTTTTTTAATTAAAAAACATTTTATTTCAAAATTATATATATTTTTCATTAAGTTTTTTTTTATTGTTTTTTTCTTTATTTGGCTCTCTTTTTTTTCCAAAATTTTGAGAATCAATAATTTTTTTTTTAATGTATTTTCTTTTGCTTTTATATAAAAAATCAACACTTTTAAAATATTGCTTCTAAGTTGATAATCTGATTCCCAATCATCTTGACTGGCATCAACACTTTAAGTTGTTGTCTTTAACCTGTCTCAAGTGTGCTGGTCGGAGGATTTTCCTCCTTTGCTGCAATGCTTGCCAAGGCTGTCGTGCTAATAGATTATTACTTATATATATATAAAAGTTATTTCATTTTTGTCGCAATAAAGTAGGAGTCTAGAAAAATAGGTATTTAAAATTTCTTATATATTTTAGTAATTTTAATTTGGATAAAACTGTTATAAAATGTTAAAAAGATTAAAATGAAATGTAGAAAGATATTTGGTGGATTGTCAATGGTATCACTCATAAATTAAAAAAACTAAAATAATATTTCATGATACGATTATATTACCTATTAATAATAAAGTTATTATAGTTAAACCCTACTTTTTAGTATTTCATGATATATGCATGTTTTTTTTTATGTTTCATGATATATATATATCAATTAGTTGATATTTAAACTCTATTAATTACTAAAATCAAACCAAAAATATTCTTTTTAAAAAACCAAACCGGTTAACTTTTGATGTTGGGATCTCGTTTTGAAAATTGAATATCACTTGCATCTGTTGGTTGATATTTAAATTATATTCTTTTAAAGTAAAATAAAATAATTATATTGTTTTTTTACATAAAAAATATTATATTGTTGTACAATCATAAAAGCACAATATAATTAAAGTTGTATTCTTTTTTTCACTTTTTCTTTTTTGTTGTTGTTGCAAATATCAGGAATCAAAGTTGAAATGGAAAAATAAAATAAAATAAATACTAGCACCATGTACAAACGCCGTCTGTGGGGATCGAACCCACGACCACGTGGTTAAAAGCCACGCGCTCTACCACTGAGCTAAGACGGCTTCAGTTGTCACTTTTTGTTTATTAAATTAAAAAAACTATTACAATACTGACAAATTGGCACGTTAACAGATTTATCGAAGAATTTGTGTACAATTTAAATACAGAATCATTTCAGTTTCTTTATTAGAAAAAAATTAATTAAAATTCCAATTTTTTTAATGAATTTTTTAAAAACATTACGATAATCCGGGGGTCTTTAGGGAAGGGAGAGATATTCAAACCGAAGTATATCACCAAACCAACTCATATTATCTAATCATTATAATTCATTTGTTACGTTTCTATAAGATATTTTATTTTATTTTATTTATTTATTTTTAAAAATGATATCAAAAAAGGTAAAGGGTTTTTGTTAGGACCTGATCTGTGATAAAACAAGATATGAGTAATCTGGTATCTGCTCCTATAATCTGTATGGCCTATGGAGTAAAATCCTTAGACATATTTGTAAACAGTAAATAGCGTGATTCAAACTGTAACCCCACTCATATTAAAATAAATTGGGAAGGATAATAGGAGGTTAACCTAATGGTAAAGCCTCTTACATCACACCATAGGGTTGATAGGGTAGGTTCGTGTCTCTCTCCCATTATATAAAAAAACCTCAAATTATTATAACATTTTAAAATATAATAATTCTAGCCATTTTAAATTTTTTCCAAATTCCTTTATAAATAGTGTTGGGATATGTGGTAACAACAGTATATCACTCAGCAAATAATCTCATAATTTTTAAAATATTGATACCTCACGTACTAATACAATTTGAGAAAAAAAATTAAACAGCTTAACTTTTTTCTTTAAAAAAATATATACGGTAGTTGGACACCGTATGAACTCCCAACTAAAAGAATATGTGTTGTATTTATATATATATATATATATATATTGGAATTCAGTGTATCTAAATTTGGATACCATACACGACATACTACCAACCTAAAAATAAAATAAAATAACTCATACTACCAATATCACTATAAAAATATTTATTCATTTACTTTAAAAATTAAAGAAAACAATGTTTTTTTTTTAAGAACAAAACAATCTTGATTTTGGGTGACGTCTATTTTGTTGGAAGTGGTCAAATGAATGTTAAAACACGCGTCGCGGAAGAGCGTGGATTTGTTTGAGTACACGGCTGGTGGTTGGTATACGTTACTTGCCGTTCGTTTTTTCGTAACGGGGTTAGCTACACGTCAACAATTCAGTCACCATCTAACTCGATAATAAATAAACCAAGAAATCATATTATGACAAAATCAATAAATTATAATCAACTGGTCCCATCAATAATTGAAATTTCTAGTTGCCAAGTTGATAACAAATGATTAGACCCCTCAATAAATAGAAACCTGAATGGAGCCGATGCACTAGGCCGGCTCTCAGGCATGCGATGGTCGAGTTATTGTTCCACCTAACATGATATAAGTAAAACGTATGCCATACACATCATGTATTTATCACAAGTGATATATTATAAGTGGATTAGATATGCTACCATGTAATTTCCCAGTTATTTATTTCATGTGGCTTGCCGTATTAGGGTGTGGACATATTAGATATACAATTTTCGAGAGTTTTATGAGTGAAGCAAGTGTGATACATCATATATTGTTGATATGATCGTTTTAGTCTTGTTTACATATAATATAATGTACACGAATTAAACATACTACCCACACGGTCCATCGTTTGTTTATTCCACGTGGCTTATAGTATCGTGGAGCAAACATACCAGTGATTTAATAATTAGGTGCTTTGATGATTGTCCCAACTCCCATGTCACATGCTATAAGCCTTCACATTGTGATTGCCAAATGATTATCTCACATGACATGATGCAAATGGAATTGACACACTACTTTGGGGAGATATGCAATAAAAAACCTTATTTTTACGCTTTAGAACAGTAACATTATCAGTCCAAGCCCCAAATACCTAAACACGGTGCAACCCAAAATAAGACCCAAATCATTTGCTTTGGGCCCAACCCAAGATCTGTAATTGAAATTTCAAACAATGGAGGGGTGAAAATAGAAATAAAAAAAATTAAATGGTTAACGTCTGACGCCTGTTAAGTCCAGCAAGTGCAAGTCTGCAAGAGAGTACAGTTTAAGGGGGTTTATTCGATTAGAATTCTTGAGGACATTTAAATATATTTTTTAAATGACAGATTTTTATGGATTTTTACGGACTTTTATAAATTCACATGGACTTTCATAAATCCATATGTACTTTTATTGATTTGTTTAGATATTTATCTCAGATTTTTATGGATTTGTTTAGACATATGTCTCAGACTTTCATGAATTTGTTTTTTTAGATTTATATTATAGATTGATTGATTGAGACATTCAAATACAATTTATAATGAGCACGTAAGAAAATCAATCAACCATATAATAGATATCATTACGAAACTACTTAAAACAAACTGAAAAATGAACTGAAAATGAACTAAAAAATATGAATTAAAGTAAAGTAAATTTCTTATTCTATAAATAGATATATGAAAAAAAAACAAATCTTTCTTTCACACTATAATATATAGAATATTAAATAATATAACGATAAAAGAATATGATCAAACAATAACGGACCAACAATCGAATAATCAAGCAAACAATAATAAGATATTTGTATATTCAACTAATCATATAAACAACAAACTAATTGAATAACCAAGCAATGCTACACATAAAATATTGAAAGAAAAAAAAACATAACCCTAAACCAAACTTTATCACAACTGACCACCCTTTGATCCACGATTTTTAATTAATTCCTTACAACTTCAAATCTTATAAAATTTGATATGGATAATCTAGACATATAAGATATAGTACAGTAAAATTATCAATTAAATCCATGATCATTTGTATATGAAAACATTCATTTTTTTTCTTGTTTCTCAAATTTGTCCAAAAGAAATTAATATTAACTTTTGTCCACTTCAAAATTTATAATAATTTTTATACTTATTTATAAATCACGAAATTTTACAGATTAAATGGGCAAATATATATGATGATGCATATTTGATTTTGTACAAACTAGCACAGTAAATACACTTGATATGTATTAAACTATTAATAATACTTATTGATACCAGATTACTTGGAAAAAAAACAAACAAAAAACCAGTCAATGACAGCAGTATGGAACTACAGCTTATTGAAGTTAACAGTATAATCTAGGTTTTGTCAACATTTCAAGTACAATAATGCAGTACATATAGTACCGAAACAAAGCAATTTGTTTTTTTTTTACATAACATTCTATCTAAATATATATATTTTTAATAATTTTCTAGATAGAAAAACTAATCCAAATAAATTTACAAATTCTGGTCATTTGTCAAGATAGAAGGGTTCTAGTATGCGTTTGTATATTTTGAAGCTAAAGTCCACCAAAATAATATATATTATCGGTGGAAATGATCTATAACAACAATTTCGGCCATATGATATAGTAAAAATATTATAATAATGTATATAATATAATAATAAATTAATTTAAATATAAATTTATTGATAATTTCTTATAAACAATAATACGATATACAAATTCACCACATATAATAAGTAATAGACATATTAAAAATATAATATTGAACAAATAATAAAGAGTTAATGACTTAGAAAGAAAGATATTATAGTAATTAGTTATAATTTATCTTTATTATATAGTTAGTCACTACTAACTGTAACATTGATAATAACAATTTCAATGGGGCTCTACTATCCTTATAAACTTTTAATAATGTGAAACTATTTAATTGAAATGAGTTCAAAATATTTATATTGGATATATTTTCTTTATATTTATATTAGATATAATTTGACAATGTAAATAAATTATTTTGTTAGTACTACTTTTTTTAAAATATTACAAGAACTATTACAATAGGAACCTGATGAGATCAAACAATATATGTACGGTCCGGATATATACTGTCATAATAGAAAATTACTTCTTATGTGAAAGATAGATGCACTAGTATCACTACCAACTCTGTTATAGAAAATGAATTATTAAATAAAAACAAAGTAACTTATATAATAAATTTATAATATTAATCAGATCCAATAAATATTATTGTTTTACTTTTATTTAAATAAAAATAATAATAACATTATTTTATACGACGTGAAATTGTTACCGTAAATAATATATATGTTTACAATTATACGCAAAACATGTTTTATGGTATGATTTTTTTTATAAATGAGTTATTAACATTCTACTGCAAGTTGTTGTTATAGTGTACATTTTAATTATTACATTTTACGATATATTTGTTACAACGTTAAATCGTTATCACAGACATCTTAATTACAATTTTTATGTAAAACTTGTTATATGGAACGGATATTTTGTTACCCATATAAAATGAGTTGTTACATGATACAACAACACTATCACAGCCTATAACTTTATCGTTATATATCAAAGCAACGTGAAATTGTTACCACAAACATCTTAACTACAACTTACTACTTGAAACTAGTTACAATGAACATATATTTTGTTACCCATATAAATCGAGTTGTTACATACTACAAAGTTGTTACGAGCTACGACTTTATTGATACACATCATATCTTATTTGTTACAACAATAATCGTTACCACATACATCTTAGTTATAGCTTTTTAACTAAAATTTGTTACATAGTATGAATATTTTGTTACCCTTTTAAAATGAGTTGTTACATGATACGATAACATTGTTACAACCTACAACTTTACCGTTACACATCAAATCAACGTGAAATTGTTACCACAAACATTTCAATTGTAGCTTTCTACTTGAAATTTGTTACAAAACATGTATATTTTGTTACCCATATAAACCGAGTTGTTACATGCTACAATAAAGTTGTTACGAGCTACGATTTTATTATTACATATCACTTACGATTTTATTATTACATATCACTTAAAATTCGTTACAAAGTTGAAATTATTACCACACACATTTAAATTACATTTTTTTATTCAAGATTTGTTAATTATATAAAAATTATGTTAGACCTAATTTATCATATAAAAATATTTGTAAATATTTAAAATGAAATCTTAATTCAAAAATTATTATGTTACAAATATTTTATAAAATTAAATCAAATAATGATTAATTTCAAAATATAATACATCAAAAATATTTTACAAATTAAACATTTTTTTATTTTATGAAAATAATAATAATTTAAACAATATAAAAAAATATTTTAAATCTATTATATTATAAATATTGAATTAAATTAAATACAAATTTAAATAATAAAAAATATCACATATTTATTTAAATCACAAAAGATTATTATAAGGATATGTATAGTCCTTATCTAATTATCATTTAAAATTATTTAAATTAAATTAAATTAGATTATTATATTTTTATAATAATTTTTAAAAAATATAAAATAAAATAAAATAACTTGAAAGTATATGGTTAACTGGTTATAACCAGTTACTTCATATTCTTAAAGTGTTTGGCTGCCACATATCAACCAAATATTGGATAAATCTGGTAATAAAATTCCAATAACCTTATTGGGATTTAATCTTTTAACAAGGTAGTCATACCCTTAATTATGATAGAGATCCCAAGACGGAAATTTCCTTATTAATTATGAAAGAGATCCCAGGACGGAAATTTTCTTATTAATTATGATAGAAATCCCAAGATGGAAATTTCCTTCCTTGATACCAAACCACAACTGTATAAATATACAGAGACATGAAAGGACCTTTTTAATTTAATTTAATTTAACTGCACGTTCACTCACCAATCTTTTCTCTCTTCTTTTGACTGTGAGTAGCAACAACAACAATGGCTCTGGTTTGGGCTAATGCCGTGACGATTTTGTTGTTGGTGATGACAAGTTTTAGGGTTTCTGTTTGTTCTATTTACAAGGTTGGTGACTCAGCTGGCTGGACAAGTATAAGACGTCAGGGCAACGTTGTTGATTACAAGAAGTGGGCTCTTTCTAAAAGTTTTATGGCTGGCGATGCTCTCTGTAAGTGTAACATATTATTTTATCTTTTCTGTTGTAATTTATTTATAAATATGGATTTTAATTTATTTCAATACAGTATTTGAGTACGACCCTCAAATTCACAACGTGATGCAAGTTAGCCGTCGAGATTTTGTGTCATGCAAACCAACGGATCCGATTAATACATATTCTACAGGCAAGGACACGATAAGTTTAAACGCACCGGGTCACTATTACTTTGTTGGCCCCAACCACTGTGAAGATGGACTGAAATTTGCAATTAGGGTTAGCAAAGCTCATCCTAACTGTGGAGGTGCGGATGCCGACGGATCCAGTCCTGGCGACACTATGATATACACATCGGATGATTTAAGCGGTTCCCTGTCGTTACATTCTTTTGATGGTCAGCTTGTAACTCAATTAATTTTAGTTGCAGGAGTTGTTGTATATTTTTCTCTAGCTTTTGCTTGTTAGGAAGATTACAAGTTTAAGGTATAAGGAGAGAATGAGTTTATACATTAGGAATTGTAAAAATAAATTTTGATGACTGAAAAAAATATTCTTAACCAGATGTTTTTTTTGTTTGTTTTTGGTATCAAACAATTTGGCTCTTAATATGAACCTCTGTCCTACAAACCTCTCATTGATTTTGTCAACTGGGGATTCCGATTGAGTAGCTTTGGTTCGTTCCCATAGCATGCGGCTTTGCCTTATACAATCACTGCTTCCAAGCTTTAGTTTACTTGTTAGATGGAATATGAAAATGTTGCGACTCTTTTTTCCTTCTTGTTTGTTTGTTTACATGATGCTCTAGCTCGATTTGATGTTTTTTTCTTTTTCTTTTTTTATCTTACATCTTGTCTTTTAATGGTTGTTACTCCGTAATTTGGTTATGTATATGACATTTGATGTTAATTTTCATCTTGCAATTCTTGGATAAAAAGTGAGTCACCAGACAATGGTTTGCGTGTTGCTAATGGCACCTATGTCTTCATAGCTAACAATTGTGCGAAGTGCAGATGCGATTCTGCTAGTAGCCCGACGTAAGAGTTTTATTCAATGACTTGTTTATGTTGAAAATTTCTCTTGCATTATTTTAATGAGACAAAAAAAAAATGTTGATAAAAGAAAATATACGGAAATGAACAAGCAGTTAATTTCTTAATCACTGTGGAGGTGCGGATGCCGGCGGATCCAGTCATGACGACACTATGACATACACATCGGGTGATTTAAGCTGTTTTTTGTTGTTACATTCTTCTGATGGTCAGCTTGTAACTCAATTAATTTTAGTTGCAGGAGTTGTTGTATATTTTTCTCTAGCTTTTGCTTGTGAGGGAGATTACAAGTTTAAGTTACAAGGAGAGATTGAGTTTATACATTAGGAATTGTAAAAATAAATTTTGATGACCGAAAAAAATATTCTTGACTGAAAATGAAAAGAGAAAGTTAGAAGAGAAAGTTAGAGAAAAATCTAGAATCACTTTATTTATAGAAAACCATAACCGGAAAAACAATACAATTAGTAGAATAATTACCTTATTAAAATCTCTCTCCTCAAATACATATCTCTAATTTTTTGTCTCTATTCTTTTTCAAAAAACACTGGCAGTTAAGAAAAAAAAACGTACGAATAAGCTAGATTTTTTAGAACCGTATACATATACATATTAAAAAAAAACTCAAAAAACAAGTATCTTGTTTTTTTTAAAATCAAAATAAGAAAATGTTTTTTCTTATTTTTGTAGTTATGTGATTGCCTTGAAAATTTTAATCTTTCATTAGTCTTAGAAACTCTTGGTTTAATCGAATCTAATTGCAACAAATCAAATTCAATTTTTTTTTTCTGAAGAACAAAGTATTGATATATACTTTTTAATGTGTGTATATATATATATTAGTTTAATAAAAAACCAAAATAATCATAAGTTATTTCTCTTTAACTATTAGTCAGAGATTAATAGAGAAAGTATGTAGATAGATTTTTTTTTTTGAACAATGGAGAGAGAGAATAATTAGGAGAGAGTGTTTAATATGGTAATAACGGATTTAGTAGAGAGAGTTTAATACATACTATTTAATCTAATGATTTAGGAGATATAATATTTTTTTTAATAATTTAATTAGTTTCGTGTCTTTAGAATTTTTTATCCTTTTTAGTTATTTTAATTCAGATTAAAATTGTCATTAATAAAAAAATTAATTGAAGTCTAAATAGATAATTTATGGATTGTAAGGAGAAACTCTCTATTTATTTTTAAAATTTTAGATATATATGTACTTATACAAATGGGTGTACTAAAAGATTTGAACTATAATTAATATTTAATAAAAATTAATATTTGTTTTTTTTTTTGAAGTATTGCACTATTATATAAATTTGGGGTTGTTTGGGGAGAGAGTTGAACTCGAACCCACAACCTCATGATGATGCAAGGGTGAAGATCGAGTTTACCACTGGACCAACCTCATCTCATCATTAATATTTGTTTCTTAATTATGAGTTTAGTGTTGAATCTATTAGTTGATAATTATATGTGATGAAATTACAATAGAAAATTTATACTGTCCAATTATTAATTTACTAAATTGTTCTACAATTTTAGATTGTAATATAAAAAAAAAATCAATTTAATGTTTTTTTCTTCTCTTAATCTATCGAATGCGTTTTTACATTTTTTTAGAATACAACTTTTAGTATATGCTACTATACGTGTTTTCAAATTTCGAAATTGAAACAAAAATAATTGTTTTTTTTATAAACAATTAGACAAAGATTATAAAGAAAGTACAGAAGCTTGGTCTCAGCTAGAAGATCATTTATTATATTTAGAAAGAGAATGAGATTTTACTAAAAATAGAATTAATAAAGTATATAAAGTTTTAGAAGAATTAAAATATTTTATAAAAATAGTAGAAAATCAAGCTAGTAGTAGAAATAATATTGATACTTGTAATAATTAAATGTTAGTTATAATTTAAGAGTTATTTTCATGATTTTTATCTTAATATTCCTTATTGAGTAACTCCGTATCTAAATCAAATTGACGTAGAAACCATTAATTGTGTTTTAACCCTAGAGAAATAAAAGACACTCTACACACAACCCTTAATAACAGAAAAATTAAAACTAGTTAAGATAAGATTATTAGAACTTTAGAGAGAATCTAAAAGATTAGAATGACCTTAACAAAAGAATTTTATTATATATATGAATTTCAAGAAACTTGAATATTTAGATTTAGGGATGACATATTTTAGAAAGGTAAAATTAAATTTACAAGATAAACTTAATTTTTTGTACAATATAGAATGTTTAGAAAACCAATATAAGCATATTCCTCCTAGCAATAGTCCACAAAATATTCTTGGGATGCCACGTTGAAATACACGTTCATTTATCATTTTCTTTTATAATTCTCATAATAATTTTTGCTTTGATACCTATTTTCCAGCTCAGATGTTCAGATTATATGACAATTTTCAGGATATGAAGTTGTGTCATTCTCAATTTTTTTTTAAAAAAAAATTCCTTGAAACTCCTACATTTGTTCTTATAAATACTGATAAATAAAGGTGTCAAATTGTCAATACCTACTGCTACCAAGAGAGGAGAGAAACCTGTACTTTTTCGCACAAATACAAATAATTCTCAACTCAATCAACTAACAAAATCAAAAGAGAGAGAGAGTTGGCACAAGTTTTTTGTGTAAAATAACACCAACGAATAAATAAGCAGCGAGACCATATTTCTTTGGTCATTTTATCGCAGAATACACTGATTGATAAAATAGATACACCATCAAATCGATTTTAATCTCTGTCGGTAAAGTCATAAAATTCAAAACATATTCAACCCCTCCCATCCTCTAGGTGTTCCTATATTTATAAAATTATTTTTTAGATAAACTTTTAGGGTGGTGTATTTAATTAGGATTCTTGAGGATATTTAAAGATTTTTTTTAAATGACAAATTTTCATGGATATTTACGGACTTTTATAAATCCACACGGACTTTCATAAATCCACATAGACTTTCATTGATTTGTTTAGATATTTATATTATACTTTTATGGATTTGTTTAGACATCTGTCTCAGACTTTCATGGATTTGTTTTTTTAGACTTCTATTATAGATGGATTGATTGATACATTCAAATACAATTTATAATAAGCACGTAAGAAAATCAATCAACCATCTAATAGATATCATCACGAAACTACTTAAAATAAACTGAAATATGAACTAAAAAATATGAATTAAAATGAAGCAAATTTCTTATTCTATAAATAGATATATGAAAAAAAAAACAAATCTTTCTTTCTCACTATAATATATAGAACATTAAATAATATAAAGATAAAAGAATATGAACAAACAATAACGGACTAATCGAATAATCAAGCAAACAATAATAAGACATTTGTATATTCAACTAATCATATAAACAACAAACTAATTGAATAACCAAGCAATGCTACAAATAAAATATTGAAAGAAAAAAAAACGTAACCCTAAACCAAACTTTGTCACAACTGACCACCCTTTGATCCACGATTTTTAATTAATTATTTATAACTTTAAATCTTATAAAATTTGATATGGATAATATAGACATATAAAATATAGTACAGTAAAATTATCAATTAAATCCATGATCATTTGTATATGAAAACATTTATTTTTTTTATTGTTTCTCGAATCTGCCCAAAAGAAATCAATATTAACTTTTGTCCACTTCAAAATTTATAATAATTTTTATACTTATTTATAAATCACGAAATTTTACATATTAAATGGGCAAATATATATGATGATGCATATTTGATTTTGTACAAACTAGTACAGTAAATACACTTGATATGTATTAAACTATTAATATTACTTATTGATATACTTGATATGTATTAAACTATTAATAATATATAATTTACTATTTAATAAAATTGAATTAAGTAAACCACAAATTAAGAGTAGTTAGGAATTTAACAATAACGGGAAAAAGAAAATTAATTATTTTGTTGTAGAATAAGATGAAAATTTGAGAAACGGATTGAAAAATTGTGTAAAATACACCGGCACAATAAATACACTTGATATGTATTAAACTATTAATATTACTTATTGGTCGATCTTCTGGTCGATAATTATGGACTGTAGCGTTACGGGTGTGCCAGTTGAGGATTTGTTCAGCCTGGGATGGCTGTTTGAGAGATCCGTCAGGTAAGACTTCAGTAGATTGAATGAAAGGTCTGGAAAATAAGTTCCTTTCTGGATTTGAGGAGGATTCCAGAGGCGGAAAGTCCTTATCATAGCTAGAGGCCATGAAGCAAGGCACAAGAGCCGGAGTTGGGGGCAGAATATGTTCCGGTTCTGTTGGCTCATCAAGAAGTAATCCTTCATCCTTCAGGATTTGAAGAGCTCTATCATAGATAAACTATTAATAATATATAATTTACTATTTAATAAAATTGAATTAAGTAAACTATAAATTAAGAGTAGTTAGGAATTTAACAATGATGGGAAAAAGAAAATTGATTATTTTGTTATAGAATAAGGTGAAAATTTGAGAAACGGATTGAAAAATTGTGTAAAATAAAAATAGATATTAAAAAACATAATTGTTTCGCTCTTGCTGAGAATTGAAAATGTTACTGCCATGGACAACTAAAAGAAACATCACCAACTGCGCTGACAATCAATGTCGCAAAATTGTATTATCTGTTGTATATATAAATATTAATACATTAAATTATTAAAAAAAAAATTGAGGTGGGACTGGTCTCCACGTGGGTCCGCCCCCGAGTAGCAGTATGGAACTACTGTAATTTGTACATATAGTATCGAAACAAAGCATTTTTTTTTACATAACATTCTATCTATTTTTTTTTTTAATAATTTTCTACATAGAAAAACCAACCCAAATAAATTTATGAATTCTGGTCATTTATCAAAATAGAAAGGTTCTAGTAAGCTTTTGTATATTTCGAAATTAAAGTCCACCAAAATTCTTAAGGAGAAGGCTGGACTTGTTATGACTTTTGATATTCATATTTCTTATCATCAAGTAGGGATGTGTAAAAAACCGTCAAACCGAATCAATCCGTCTAACCCAACCTAAACTTTATGCGTTGGTTCGGTTTCATATATAAAAAATTTATTAATCGGTTTGTCATTTAACAAACCGATCAAAGATTGATTTGGTTTTGTTTAGGTTGTTAAAAATAAAATTTATGCAACCCAAACCAACTCATATATTTAATAAAATCAAATCCACATTGGGTTTTGTAACTTTTGTTTATACTTATTTGCATCTTATATAAATAAGTTTTTTTTTCCTTCTAATTTATTATTATCAACTATTTGGTATTGCATTACTCCTCTTTATATATTAATAAATAAAATACAGTTACTCATCCATTCAAATACATTTAGAATATGAGTTCTATTATGTTTTATTTTTTATTTTTTATTTTTCTGTTATGGTACCTTTTATTATTAATTTGTTAATTATATAATATTTTTAATTTTTAAAATAATTAAATAACACCTATATTTAATATTTTTATATTTAAATAATTTTTTATAATAATACAAAAAATGATTTTTAGGTTCAAACCTAAACTCTTAAATCAACCCAAATCAACTCAAACAAATAAGTTTTTTTTTTGTTTGGTTTGAATCGGTTTGGTAAATCACATAGGTTTGATTTGAGCTGAAATAAAGTCAAACCGATACATATCGGCTTGGTTTGACATTGAGCTTCAACCCAAACCAAACCGAAAATGCACACCCCTGCCATCAAGTCTACCAAAATCCATGACTTAAGAAAACCCTTTAAAATCTTGTCTCAATTGAACATACCTTGATTTTTATAGACATTTTTAATATTTCAGTTCAATACATCTTGATTTAGAAACTCTCCTATAGAAATCCAAATTGAATACCAATAGGGCCCAGTTTGACATTGCTTCCCCAGTTGCTTTTGGGGCCAAAAGTGATTCTGGACCTAAGACAGAGTGTTTGATAAAATCGTTGGGAAGTGCTTTTGGTCACTTTTAACTTCTTCCAACTGAGTTTTTGAGAAGCTACAAATACATGCGTTTGGATTTTGGCTTCTGCTTTTAGAAAACGCGTTACAGTGATATTAAATGAAATTTTACTAACTTTCCAACTTTGTCCTTACCTTTAATGAAATTTAACAAAAAAAAATTGGACTTATATTTTTGTACAAAAAAAAATGTTGTCATATAAAAAATTTGGGATAATTAATTCAATAAAGTAGAATAAAATGAAATTAAAAAATAAAGTAGAATAAAATAAAGAAATAAAGAAATTGGACTAATTAATTAAATAAAATAGAATAAAAAATGTGGCTAATTAATTTAATAAAGTACCATAATTATATAACACTTAACACTAAATACAAATAAACAAGAAAAATGTAAATTATAACACATTAGTATCATTTAGATGTCTATGTCCTTTTAGTAATTTTACACACTCACGGCACTTTTTATTTCAGTTTACTAAACACATTGGAATTACTTTTACTTCTCAAAACACTTTTGAAAATCAGTTTACCAAACACTCAGCTGATTCTTTCCACATCAATTTCAAAAAGCAATTCCAAAAGTAATTTTCCCCACAATAATTTCAAAAGCATTTTTACCCTATCATTTAGATGTCTATGTCCTTTTAGTAATTTTACACACTCACGGCACTTTTTATTTCAGTTTACTAAACACATTGGAATTACTTTTACTTCTCAAAACACTTTTGAGAATCAGTTTACCAAACACTCAGCTGATTCTTTCCACAACAATTTCAAAAAGCAATTCCAAAAGTAATTCCAAAAGTAATTTTCCCCACAATAATTTTAAAAACATTTTTACCGACAACACAACAATATCAAACCGGATCTAGATTAATACAAACTCTTTCAAAATCTTTAAATGTCCAAACGGAATCCAACCGTATTTATAAATTCTTTAAATATCTCGGGAATCCTAATTCAATATAGCCGCTTACCCTTACTACCTACTAGTTTGATCTCACAATACAAAGAGCGAATCTTCGCGAACCAATTCACGGTTTCACTTGAAATCCAAAAATGGCGCCTACTGGTCCTCGATCCGGTGATGCAATCTTCGCCAGCGTCGAACGCGTGGTAAATTACTCGATTTTTTGTGTTTTTTTTTTTGTACTCCGTGAAAAAAATTGAATCTTTTGAAGCTGTGTGTGTTTTTTTGTTGGATTTTTTCAATTATTTGTAGTTGATTGATGTATTTTCTTAATTGTATAGAATGCTGAGCTGTTTACGTTAACTTATGGAGCGACGGTGCGGCAGTTGCTGACGGATCTAGAGGAAGTTGAGGAAGTTAACAAACAGCTTGATCAAATGTATGGGTTTTTTTTTCTTCTTCACATTTTCACTTAGATTCAATTTATAGTCATTTGATGTTGTTAACTATGATATTTATGATATAGATTATCGATTTTTTTATGCTGTTTTTGGAATTTAAGTCGATTGAATATGAGAAGATAAATGATAGGAGAGAACTGAGAAGTTAAAATTAAAGTAAACAAGAGAAAGCAAGTGTTTGATGAACGTAAACAAAGTGTTTGTTAAAAGGTCTCAAAGAGAGCCATTTTTGAGGGCTTGAATAAGAACGGTAATGGCGAAGAACTGAAATCTTCTGATTCTGATTGATGAATTAATTACGCCTAATACAACCTATATATACATTATACACAAAGAAAAGCCTGAAATGTCAAAACAGAATTTCCTGATTAAGAATAATTACAACTAATTCTAATTAAGTCTGCCACCACAGCTGTAACTAACTCGCACACACTTATTACATGCTTTTACTTTGTTGACTCCCCTCTGACTTCCATTGACTGACATCCTGAAATATTGATCATGATTATCATGATCGTAGTCACATATACAACCATATTGACTATATTCTGTATGAGCTGAGGATGGCTGCTTCTGATTGTTGCTCCTCTGCTTTTGATTGCTGTTCCTCTATTCTTCTTTGATTTGATGCAGGTGGTTAGCACTTGAGCTGTCACCTCTGTTGTCCTTACTTGAGCTGCTATCTTTAGTAGTACTTTTAACAAAAATCAATTTCTGGTAGAAAGTTATTTAAACGAGCTTAAAATGTCTGTTATTTACTTTTCAATTTATGCCATATGTTTAGTTGATTCTATTTCTCCAAAAGTTATCAGAATTAACTTAGATTTTTTTTGCATTCAGTAAGTAATTGTTTCAGTAAATGTGAAATATTGTGTAAATAAGTCTAGGCAAAAGCAATCCAAAGACAGTAATCTAGATGCTAAGCTAAATTAACCAAAAACAGTAAAGACAAATTGCTGGAAAATAAGAAGTGGAATAATGAAGACAGTCGGCTTGAGTGGAATTTGTTTTGTGCTTGCCATTGTGTTTGATCAAATAAAAAATAAAAATTACCGAACAAGCAAACATTCTCGATATCACGAGTTCACAACATGGCAAATTCTTGAATTGACGGAGAGATCCCATCTTTGTCTCAAGTTCAATATTATATTAATCGGTCTATGCAAGAATTTACAAAGAATATTCATCAGTTTATATACAAATGTATTTGGCTAACTGGTCTAAGTGTTTCTTTTATACCATCTAATGGAATTCTCTGGATTAGATGATGCCATTTATTTTTATCTTTATTGTGTTGCAGGGGATACAATATTGGAATTCGACTGATTGATGAGTTTCTAGCAAAATCTAATGTCTCTAGATGCGTTGACTTCAAGGAGACTGCTGATGTTATTGCAAAGGTCTATTTTGATAACTTGGCGTGATATAAAGTTATAAATATAGAACTTTGTGAAGGTCTAAGTGTTTATAGCTTCTATATGTACTCTTACTGATATTATTGTCGACAGTTCAAATCGTCATTGTATTGTTCTTGTTGCTTCCCAGCTACCATTCCCACTCCCTATGTCCGTGTCGTGTTAAATATTTGGGTAGTCATTGGTTAGTTGATTTAGTAAAGTAGGTGAATAGAAGTTATGTTTCGGTAGAACCAACAGCAGACTGAATATTGAATGGTACTTCATCTCGTTGGTTGAGGTTGATACTTTTTGGGCTAATAAACTAACTAGAGGAAGCTAGCAAGATTTCAGACATAGGTATACAGTGCAACCACAAGTTGACATATTGTTTGAGCTATTGTCTTTATGTTAAAGTTCAGTAGAATCCTCTTGTTGAAAAAGTGCGTATTGTTTGTTTTGCATCTGGATTGAAAATATAATTGTGAACATTATTTGGTTGGTACAATATGTCATGTATGTCATGTATGTCATGTATGTCAAAAATTCCATCTGAGGTACTTGGAACATGATGGCATCCGATTGGGTTGCAACTTGCAAATAAAATATTTGAGGACTTGTTTTTGTCATGTATGTCACTAACTAGAGGAAGCTAGCTTGACATATTGTTTGAGCTATTGTCTTTATGTTAAAGTTCAATAGAATCCTCTTGTTGAAAAAGTGCATATTGTTTGTTTTGCATCTGGATTGAAAATATAATTGTGAACAATATCTGGTTGATGCAATATTTCATGTATGTGAAAAATTCCCTCTGAGGCACTTGGAACATGATGGCATCTGATTGGGTTGCAACTTGAAAATAAAAATATTTGAGGACTTGTTTTTGTCATGTATGTCATTGTTTTATGTGTTTGCTAGATCATTACTTCTTATCTGAACATTGCAACATGCACAAAAAGGTCAACATTCCACACAAACTTGAACAATTGCATTAATCGTATTGTCGTTGAGCTGTAGTTGAATGACCACTTTGTAAAAGTGTACGGTCCTTATATTACTTGTTCAACCTCTTTTATTGGACTTGGTGTGGCCTTTGAACTAATTGAGCCTGTCTGGCTTGTAGCGTTACTCAAATTTCTGATAGTAGGGTAGTTCAGTTGTTTCATTATTTAGTTTCGTTTCAGTATGGAGTTATGTGGCTGTCTATATTTTTGACTCGTGTGTTTTGATTCTTAAAGGCAAGTGCTTCAAATATATTTCTGTGCTTGAAAGTGTTGTCCAAGACATGTTATGTGGTGCAAGTTGCTATGCTTTCTCAATTTTCTCTTTTAGTCTTTTTAAGTATGAAGTAGGTTCATTTCATGTGATCCCTAATACAAGCTTTAATACAGGTGGGTTTCAAAATGTTCTTAGGGATTAATGCAACTGTGACCAACTGGGATGCTGATGGGACATGTTGCAACATAATTTTAGAGGATAATCCCCTGGTGGACTTTGTTGAGCTTCCTGATACATGTCAAGGTCTTTACTACTGCAACATCTTAAGTGGAGTCATTAGAGGAGCCCTAGAGATGGTGAGTGCCTTCTGCTTTGAATGGGATTTCCATGATTGCTGTTTTCTCTTGTGCATTATGAATTTATGCCTCCTAGTGATTCACATGCCTCCTTTTAAAATTAATTTATGATATTGTAATCCACTTGAGGTTATATTAGTGCACTAATGCTGTCAATTATATTATCACTAATTCACTACTCAGTTAAAGATTTATTACATCTGCTATCCTGAGAGAGATAGTTTGGCAGTGGAGTTTGTTTTTCAAAATTGAATGCATGGCTAATCTCTCACAATTGTGAGATTGCTTTTCTTCGTGCTAACATTTTAATAGCAGGTGAACTCAACACAGGTGACTATTATGCTAAAACAAAATGAAAAGGTCCTCTATTTTAAGAAACTTCTGTTTGTTTCTGCATGGTATTGACTATTGAGTGTTGCATAGCTTCTAGCCCTCTTTTATTTCATTTGTTAGGATGGTTGATATGGAAATCTCCATTAACTCTCGATGAAAAATTATTAATTTCTTACAATAATTGCTAATTGTTTCTTAACAATCTTTTATCTGGCACCCGGTTAAAGATTTCCCCCAATCTGAAGTTTCTATCTTAATATCCCAATTTATACCCAAATACCAAAATATGGATTCTTTGGCAGAATCATTTCGTTTGTTGAACAAAATTGTCCATTTGTAGCTTTGGTACTTTTGTCGTCTCCTTTGTTGGTTTCTGTAGCTTGAGTAAATCCGGATGATACTCATGCCTTTGTTTTACTTTCCATCAACTTTTGTTTACCCTATCTTCCTTGTCATTATGGTGCACTGATTTTTCTTCCACTGCAGGTGTCAATGAAGACTGAAGTCACTTGGCTCCGTGACATGCTTCGAGGGGATGATGCATATGAGCTGCAGGTGAAACTTCTGAAGCAAGTTCCAGAAGAATACCCATACAAGGACGATGAGTAACATCTTCTCTTCATACTTGACGTAATGATAAAGCACTATTTTTTCTTGCACTCCTGTCTCTTCCCTAAAAATAGCCTTTTAACACTTGTCTTCTTATATATGTAGATCTCAGATACTTTGAATATATTTGACCTTTTCACTGATACATTACCTTTGCCAAATTTCATCAAGATTTTGATTGATCCTAAGTTAACTACTACAATATTTCTATCAAAACATCAGATCGTAGTCTTTTAGGACAATTCCTACACCCGATTCTACCTGGAAGAGTTTAAGCTTGAACCCTTTACTTCTAATCTGAGTTCATTTTAGTGTTACACGAGTTGCCATTGAGTTGTGGTTTGATGTTTCGGTTTTTCCAGATTGTGAACTAGGAAATATTAGATTGTAGTTGTCGGGGTACTACAAATCTTAACAAGGTGGAAGATATTATGAGTTGCTTTGTGATTTATCAGAGCAAATTCAACCGGTTTTGTCGAATGAAACATGTCTGAAATCCAGGATTTATTTTCCATGGATTTTGAATAACACAGTTTTCTCATGTCCATTGTGGATGTGATATATCTGTTAGATTCCATTCAGATAGGGAAATGCCCGGTAGGTTTTTTTGTTTTTTTTTTGTTAGTAATTGTTAGACAGAGAACCTCATGTTCAAGACCATGTTGACACATGGATCAAGTTCGAATACTGATGCAAATTTAGAGTTCTTGCAAAAAACTAATTTTGATATCCTTTTAAGTAACCATTAAACAGAAAATTTAAAGCCAGCAAATTTTTTTCTTCCCTTTGAACCTATTGGACAATTTTGTTTTTGAAACATTTCGATAATTCTTTTAGTTGCAATTGTCGTGGCTCGTCTATTCTTGGTCTTTATAGAGGCGGTTGTGTAACCTGTGGGTTGTGGCGAATGTGAATGGTTAGCTAAAGTTTCAATTACCCAGAAAATGAAAAAAATATGTTATATTTTTTCTCAGGCTAGACAAAGATTGACCTTCGAGTGCAAAAGAAGATCCACTTGTACTGTTGAATTTAACGATCTCTTAACTAAATGTTATGATTGATAATTAATAATTTAATAAATTTTTAAAATTTTAATGAACATCATGTGAAAATACATTTTGATCGAAACCCAATATAAAAAAAATAAAAAATATTTCCCAATCCTTTCCAAAAATCCCAAAAATAAAAATAGAGAGACGAGAGATTCTACATGAGGGGTTAGCTTCCATAATATCCGATTTTAATCCCTTTGTGAAGTAGCTGGCCAAAAGCCATAGTTTCCTTTTTTTTTTTTCAAGATTTTAGAGTTCGATGGGAGCTCAAATTTCAAACTTCTGGGGATTTTTAGATTAAGAAAAAAAAAATGTACAAGATACTAGAAATTGTAGAGTAATTTATCAATCATGTATAAGTGCATATGACAGTATGGTTTCGGTTGCCGACACTGCTAATGACTAAATCAATTATTTTTATATGCAAATAAAATTAATTATATATATTCATAGGCTGCTCAAAGACCAACAAATTTAGTGTAAACCAAGCTCATATATTAGCACAAACTAACATTCAAAATGCAAAATAAATCATTGTCAAACCGTTGCAGAAGTGAAATCTCTTTCATTAGATGAATATATCGAAATTTTAAATCCTAAGTTTACCGCGATTCGATAGTTATTCATCTTTTAGTTAAACTGATCTGAACATCTATATCAAAAAATGACTATATATAAATACATAAACGTATAAATTATTTATAATTTCAATACACCATGAATACATGTATAAATACATACGCATTACATTTATATACTATGGGGGTGTAGAGTGACCGACATAGCAATTTAGAATTTAAATACATATAAATTGTTGAATATCTAATTTTTATGTAATGTAATAGACCACAATACCATATGCTTGCACATAACCTTGTTATAAATTCATAAAGACATTCAACAGATCAATTATGCCAGTTCCATGCCACATTTTTTTTTTGAACAATAATAAGATGAGGAAAACAATTAAGGGTTAATACCACCATTGCCCCTAAACTTGTAGCGCAGTTGCATAGTGTCCCTCTGATTTTTTTTTCTTGACAGTTTACCCCTTGAACTACCATAAATTTGCAAAATTGGACGGATTACTAACTTCCGTCCAATTTTCGGTCATGTGTTGCTCACGTGCAAACAGACGTGGGGGAAAATTTGGAAATGAATAAAAAAACTATATAATAATAATAATAATAATAATAATAATAATAATAATAATAATAATAATAATAATAATAAACAATATTTAAAAATATATAAAATAATTCATTAAACTCTCTCAAAACCAATCTCGATCTCAAATCTCTCTCCAATCTCTTTCACCATTCATCAAACCCAATCTCGATCTGGAATTCATCATCAACTTGTGTTTCCCCAGACGATTCTTTCTCTCGCGATCACTCACTCTTTCTCTCTCTCTCACAACAAACCGAATCGAACCTCAATCGACGTTGTTGGTGGTTGTCGTCGTGTGGGTGTATGGGTATTGGTGAACGAAGAACTGTTGGTGGGTAGTTGATTTCGATTAGGGTTCTAGATTGGGGCAGTGGCTTGATTAGTTTGGGTGGTGGTGGTGGTGTGGTGGCTTGATTAGTTTAAACAAAACCCTTGAACTTGATCGTTTGGTTGGATTGATAATTCTGGTGTTTTTTAAGAATGGCTGCGAGGGTAATTGATTCGGCTGCCTCTTGATCTTCGTTTGGTGTGGATTCAATTCGGGCGATGGTTGTGATTTGTGTGGGTTTGATTCGGTCGTCGTTGGTTTGTGTCGGTTTGACTATAGAGGTGTATGATGGGTGTGGTTGATTGTGGGATTTGGTGATTGATGTTGAATGTGGGTTTGTGATGATGAATGTTATTTTCTGGGTTGATGAATTTATTTTTTGGGTTTGTGGGATTTGTTTGAATATTATTTTCTGGGTTTGTGGGATTTGTTTGAATGTGATGAAATTTATTTTCTGGGTTGTTGAATTGATCTCTCATTTTTGTTCTTTATTTTGTTTTTTTGTTTTTGTTGTGATATTTTTAAAATCAAATTTCAGTTTTTTTTCATTTCCAAATTTGCCTCCACGTCTGTTTGCGTGTGCAACCCATGACCGAAAATTGGATGAAAGTTAGTAATCCGTCTAATATTACAAATTTATAGTAGTTCAAGGGGTAAACTGTCATTTTTTTTAGAAGGTACTATACAACTGCGCTATAAGTTTAGGGACCATTGATGCTATTAACCCAACAATTTATGTCAGAAAATAAAAATAAAAATCTCGAGGCTAGGTGTTACGAATTCCTGCCATTCGATGGTGTTATAAACGACAAACAACACAAGTCCAGTCGATGGAGAAATATTTGTGTGGGACGGTCTCACACGTCAATGGTAAAACCATCCAATGTAATAATTGTGACTTACAATAAAACTTTTAAAGCTTTAAAATTCAATTTTATGTTCCCAACATAAATTATACGAAAATATATATACATCCAATAGAATCATTAAGATGATTAAGAGAAATAAATAAATTAATAATCTAAGAAGCGTTTTAATTGATAAACTAAAAATAATTTTAATTAATAGAATTAGCTACTTTTTTCTACCATCCGTAGGTATAGTACGACAACTCGAACTTAAGACTCTTTATAACTAAACGAAGTTAAGCGATTGTATTTTTATTTTTATTTTTTATATCGAGTGTATGGACATTATGATGGTTCCAAAATATTCGTAAATTTCTAGGTATTCTCTATATAAAGTAGTTTAATATATATATATATATATATATATGAGGAAATTACACTCACAACCACACGGTTTGAGGTTGAGACACCTGGATGGTAAGATTTTCTTATTCTACACCAATACCTTTACACTTAACAGACGTCCGTTAACATCTAATAGTGAAGGGTTAACACCGTATTTTCCTTGACTTTATATATATTAGAAAATAAAAACCAGATTGTTCCGCGATAGCTTGAGCATCTTGAAATAGTGTCGACCAGTAGAAGCCTTGTCTGAAAGTCTTGTGCGCTATACTTTTTCCCTCGGAGTGGTTCCCACACATACCCCCGTGGATACTTTCTAATATCTGCCTACCCTCTACTAGGCAGACACACTTCCATAAGGTTTTTGAAAATCCTCTCTTATATAATGCTCCTCCGACTATTGAATATCCGGTGGCTCTATACCTGAGGCATTTTGTTTAGGTTACTTCTACCGAGAGCGTTCTATCTTCTAGCTATTCCCTGATCTAGGTCATTCAGGTGGCATGCTTTCCTTTGATTACACATACTTTCAATACTTCCTCTTGATCCTCGATACTCGATCTCTTAAGGTGAGCAACTGGGATAGTCTTTGACCGTATGCTGATAGTAGCTGACGCCAATTTTGACAAAGCGTCTGCCTTCTCATTCTTTTCCCTCTGGATCTGAGTAATCTTATATGCCTTGAAACTCCCAAACAACATCTTGGCTATCCCTAGAAAAACAACCATGTTGCTGTCTTTGGCCTGATATTCATGTAGGATTTGGTTTACCACCACCTGCGAATCACTGAATATCTCCAACTCATCTACCCCCAGTGCCGTGCAAACCCTAAGTCTTGCCAAAAGTGCCTCATACTCAACCATGTTGTTAGTGGCTTTGAAGTCAAACCGTAGGGCACACTTTACTTGATCACCTTCTGTAGAGGATATCACTATACCGGTCCCACTTCCGTACGTGTTTAACGATCCATCCACATGCAATTTCCAGATAAATTCTTCATTCTCTTTCAACATCCTGATAACCTTGCTGTTTGGTTTGGCAAACTCAGTGATTAGGTCAGTTACCACTTGCCCCTTTATTGCAGCTCTTGGTAAATACGCTATGTCGAACTCACTCAGTTCCACTGCCCATTTCGTTAACCTCCTAGACACCTTAGGCTTAGATATAATCTGTTTCAGTGGGCAATCCATGCAGACCTTGTTCTTGTGAACTTGAAAATAAGGTCTTAGATTTCTTGCTACATTTACTAACGCCAATGCCATATGTTCGGCTGGTGAGTATCTTGTTTTAGTTGGTAGTAAAGCCTTGATTGTGTAGTATACCGGCTTTTGTATCCCTTCGTCTAGCCTAATCAGTACCGACCCTGTTGACACAACTGTCACCAACAAGTATAGGTAGAACACTTCTCCTTCCAAGAGTTTAGATATAATTGGTGATTTACCTAGGTACCCATTGATCTTTCGGAATGCCTGCTCGCATTCATCGTTTCATTCTACCCCCTTTCCCTTCTTGATTATTCTAAAAAAGGGAAAGCATTTGTCTGTTGATTTGCTAATGAATCGGTTCAGAGATGCTAAGCAGCTTGTTAGTCTTTGAATTTCCTTCAGTGTTTTTGGGGACCTCATTTCTTCCAATGCTTTTATTTTTATGGGTTTACTTCGATTGCTCTCTGATGAACTTGGAATCCAAGGAATCTTCCCAAAGGCACCCTAAAAATACACATCTTTGGATTGAGCTTCATGTCAAACCTTCTTAACACCTCGAACGTCTCCCTGAGATATTCTACATGTTTTTTGGACGTTGTGCTCTTTGTTAGCATGTCGCCTACATACACCTCCATATTTCTATCGATCTGTCGGGCGAACATCTTGTTTACTAGTCTCTGGTAGATCGTCCCGATATTCTTCAGACCAAAAGGCATAACTTTGTAACAGTATAACCCCTAATCAGTTATGAAAGAGGTTTTGTCTTCATCGGGTTCAAACATTCGGATCTGGTTGTAACCCGAGTAAGCATCCATAAAGCTTAATTATTTATGACCGATTGTTACATCTATCAACTGGTCAATCCGAGGAATGAGAAGCTATCATTTGGACATGCTTTATTGAGATAAGTGAAATCTATACACATCCTCCATTGGTTGTTCTTTTTTTTTTCACTAGCACCACGTTGGCAACTCATTCAGGGTACTTCACTTCCCTTATAGATCCTACTGCCAACAGTTTATCTATTTATTCATTGATTGCCTTGTTTTTTTCCATGTTAAACTGTCTTCTCTTCTGGATGACTGGTTTCCGATCAAGATCAACCGCAAAGTAGTGTGACATTATCTTCGGATCGATCCCGAGTATATCTTCATGTTTCTAAGCGAACAAGTCTTTATATTCTTTCAATAGGCTAATCATTCTTCTCTGAATTTCCTTCTTCAACCAGGCCCCAAGTCTTATAGTCTGATTGGGATTACTTTCATCAATTATGACCTTCTCGGTTGGCTCGTCTTTCTGGGCCTTCCAGTCTTCTGGAGATGTCTCCATTGGATCCATGTCGAATTGGGTAAGCGTTTCTGCAGCATATTCTCCTTCATCCATCTTTGAGTCTCCTTTATTTATTTGGATATCTATCTGCATCACGCCTAGCTCTGCCTTTTCTCTATATACAACTAGATTAGTCTTTCTTGCCCACTCTTGAGAACTTTTCATGACAACGCCCCTGCCTTTGTTGGGAACTTTACTGCCAAGACATAGGTGTCTATCACTGCTTTTGATTTGTCCAGGCCCAGTATGGCGTTGCACGACCAGTTTTCTACATTTACGACCATAAAATCCAATAGTATTGTCTTAGTACAGGGAAAGCTCCCAATCTCTACATGTAACTTCACTGTTCCCACCGATCTTACTTCTGCTCCCTCAAGGCCTCTCAATAGGACTTTGAGCGGCTGAAGGTCTTTTCTTTGCAACCTGAGTTGGTCAAATACTTCTACACTCGGGATATCTGCTGAGCTCCCATTGTCGATCAAAATTCTTCTTACTTCCCTGTAACCCACGGGAAATGATACAACAATCACATCGTTTGACCTTACCTCCGATCAATGTGTGTCTGCCTCAGTGAAGACTATAGGGTCCCATCCTTGCTTTAACTTTTTCTGATCGGGACCCAACAAATTTACTTCCAGATTCCTCTGCCATCTATGGTTTCTCTGACCTTAGTCATTCTCTCTCGGCTGCTACCCCCAGTGTGTAGCCCGCTAAAAATGGTGTTGATTGCCCCACTGTCTGAATTTTCTTTTAGGGCTCTTTTGGTTTCTATCACGCTTCTCCATCGAGGTGTCCTTAAATCGGTCATCCCCACTTCTAAGGACCAAGCACTTGAGATGTCCCTCTCGGATCAGCTTTTCGATGTAGTCCCTCAGTTGATAACATTTAGAGGTTTTGTGGCCATTCTTCTGATAAAACCTACAGTATTTGGTGGTGTCTCTCCTAGCAAAGCTCGACTATCTCGGGGGCTTTTGTACAAATTATTGTCTTCTATCACATTCAAGATCTCCTAGCGGGGTGTAATTGGTGTATAGCCTTCTAAAGTGCTTGCCACCTTTATCGTCATCCTTGCATTCATCCTTACCCTTTCCCCCATTGCCTTTCTGATACCCTTGCCACTATTGTTCTAGTTGCCATCCTTGTGTTTTTGGCTGCTCTCGGGCCGACCCCCATGTATGAGCTCTCCACCATGGGCTATCTGCTATTCCTCTGCCATGACATATCCTCCAACAACGTTCCCCTTTTGTCTCAGACTTAAGGTTAAGTGACTATGCCTCTTTCTTGTCTCTCTCACTTTCTTCCTTGCGGATTTACTTGGAAAAAGGTCTAATGAATTAAGTTTCCCATCCTCGATCTGGTTTGAGGTCGATTCCAACTCCCTTTTATTACAGAATTTTCGAAAGAACCCTGATACATCATTAGAGCCCGGATGTTCTTTTCCTTATGCGTCCTGACTCGAATTAGACCAAACCAAAACATCATTGACTTGGTCCAATTCTTTCTCCTTAGCCTGGTCATTAGTTGCGCCTAAGATTCCTCCCTTGTCCTTGCAGGCCTAGATCCAACACATATGTCTGTTTCAACAGGCCACAACCCAATTCCACAACGGACGAAAATATGATCTTACTTTAGAAGATTCATCCCTGAATTTAGGAAAATGCGAGATTAACCCCTCCCCACTATCATCGTCTGATGAAGTCCTGCTGTCAAATCCCACTTATTCCTTTTCGCAGTTCGTTCATTTCCTTTTTTCCATAACAACCTTAGCGTTGGAAATAAAAGGGTAAAAAGGTCTGTTTTTCGATTTCCTTATATACACACATTTTCCTTTGGTCGTGACTCTCTTAGTCTGATTTCCACTTGGTAAACTAACCATGTTATGTTCCAAGTTGATCTTATCTAACATGCGAATTTTCTTAGTCTTTCCAAACTTATTAACAACCTGTGACTACACAGGGGGTTCTTACCAACTTGTCTTGGAAATAAAGATTGGAAAATGCCCAATTCCCTGTCACCTTTCTAGCTTTGAACTTTTCTTCATTTTGAGAAGCCAAAAGAGCATCTTTCTTTGACGAGGTTTGACACCTTTCCTTCTCCAGGAAAGAATTCAAAAACTCTGATGAGACAATCTTAGAGAGCCCCAAACACGTCGAAACCTAATCAGAGTTGATCAGAGATTGACCCTCCATTATTGAGATAAAAAAAGAGTGATTTTTCGGTGGCTAGTTTGATTTTTCTAGGGCAACAATGGCCAACCGGGAAAAGAACTAAGACTCTTCCCATGTCCAATCTTTATCTTCTTGAGGTGTCTTCTTCAACCAAAAGCGGTTCACCTAAATGCCCAACCTATCGCTATGAAAAAAGCTTCGCTCCAACAATGCAAAAGGGATTCCCTTTAAATCCACCCAAGACAACCTTGATTGAGGAGTTATTGTCGGAGACCAGTCACCGACCAAGGAGAAACAATCCCCTTATAAAGATCTGTTCCTTACAAAAACTGCTTTATCCTTAAAAGGATTGAAAAACCCATAGAGCTTTCTTGTCACCAAGATAAAATGAGGAATTCTTTATCTTCTTATTATAAAGATTTATGATTACAAGGAATACTTCTACAAAGGATTTGAGAAGACCAACCCCAATTATCATCATTCATGCCAATGCCCCGTTTCACAAATTCTCCATTGTCTTCAACAACTTTACCTTCGGATATGATCTCCTCTTGATGACCCTTCACCACCTCCACGACTCCATAACGAACACCCAGGCTGAATTCTCTCATACTTGCCACTTGTCTTTCTGCGAGGAAATATGTGGCTTTGTCACTTTTTAAGTCGGTGTTTCAAGACTATCACCGTTTTAATAACTTATGTTTTAAAGATACCAAAGTAAGTGACTTTTAAAAATATCCTTACTTTACTCTATTTTTTATTTGCTTTTCAGTTCTTATTTTATTTTATTCTTTCATATTCTTTATAGAAGTATGTTAATTAATCAGACCTCCAGTGGGGGTCAAAATCAACCTCCATTGGAGGTTGAAGTCGTTAGACCACCGTTGGAAGTCTGTTCAACCTCCATGGAGGTCGAAATCGACCTTTAATGGCAGTCAAAATTGATCTCCATTGGAGGTCGATGAAAAAGAAGATGAATTGTTTTTTGGAATATTTTTTTTCATGACTTTTCGTGTACTTTTCGAGACTTTCATATTTATCCGAGACTTTTTGGGTATTTTTCAAGATTTACATATTTTTTCAAGACTTTTCATGTATTTTTTGAGACTTTTCATATTTTTTTTGAGACTTTTCATATTTTTCCGAGACTTTTCTTGTATTTCCGAGACTTGTCAAGTATTTTCGAGACTTTTCAAGTATTTCTGAGATTTTTCATGTATTTTTAAGACTTTGCAGGTAATTTCTGAGATATTTCAAGCATTTTCAAGACTTTTGGTAATTTTCAAGACTTTCTGGGCGAAAATAAATTTTTTCGAGACCTTTGGTCATTTTTGAGACTTTTTGGTAATTTTCGAGACTTTTTGTAATTTCGAGAATTTCTAGGTACAAATGAAAATTTTCAAGACTTCTTTCTAGACAACTACGAAAAGTCTTGGAAATTTTAATTTTTATCCAGAAAGTCTCGAAAATTACCAAAAGTCTCGGAAATGGCCTCCAATTTTTATTTTTATTTTTCCATTTTTTTTTCATCTTCTTCTTAATCAACCTCCAATGGAGGCCAATTTTGACCTCCATTAGAGGCTGATTTCGACCCCCTTCGGAGGCCGATTTCGACCCCCATCGTAGGCCGATTTCGACCCCATCGGAGGTCGATTTCGATCCCCATCGGAGTTCGATTTTGATGGAGGTCCTCTGTTGATGGAGGATTTTGATAAAAAAAACTAAAATGGTGAAGAAGTTTACTATGAGGGATATTTTTATCCGTTCACCATAATATGTGTTATTTAAACTCAAGTTATTAAAATGATGATAGTCTTAAAATGCATCCTAAAAAAAGGTGCTATATAATTTTCGAACCCGTCTTAAAATGCATCCTAAAAAAAGGTGCTATATAATTTTCTAACCCGTCTTTCTACCCTTCTTTCTTAGACTGAAATCTTAAGGCTTCATTTAAGAGATTCTATCAGAACCTATTCTTCAATTCCTCCAGTTGGAGGAGGCAACCTTCGAATAGACATGCCCGCCATACATGTGCATACAATTCGATAGTCTAGCGACTCTTTCTGCCTCTTCCACCGTAGCGAAACGGATGAAAGCAAAGCAATACACATATATACAAACTACTTTCAATAGGGTTCAACTAATATACATGATAATATGGTTGCTGGATCAATTTTTAGCTTTTAGATTTCAATCTAAGTGTAAATATAAATTAAGGATTTAAAAATTAAAATAAATTAAAATGAAAAGAAACTAACTATCTCTCGTCCATTAACCATACAGTTGCATATCATCTCTTAGTAGAGATGGTTGTGTACCTTTCTTCCACATCTAGTGGTCAGGGGTTCAAATACCACCGTTTGTATTTTATAAGCACATGTGGAGAGTTTTCTTCCGATTTGTGGGAGCAACCCTTTATCCAGTTGTGAGAGTTGTAGTCCATATGTAACCTCTCCCCGATAGTGGGAGTAGTACTTTGGATCGTTCTTAAAGAATCTGATTAATCTCACCGGGTTCTGATAGTAGTTATATATTTTTTTAAAAACAACAATACAGTTTCAGTATTATAGTTGAACCCTTTTCGATAAACCATACATGTATAAATAAATACGTATGTATTGCATTTATATAAAATGAAGTGCAGTGTCGCCGACATGGCAATTCAGATATAAATGCATTTAAAATGTTGAATATCTAACGCGCATACTATTTATAGAATAGACCACGCACCGTATGCTTGCACATGTCCTTGTTATAAATTAATAAAGACATTCAATAGATTAACTATGCCAGTTTCATGGCACGTTTGTTTGAACAATCAAAAGATGAAGAGAACGATTCATGTCAGAAAATAAAAATAAAATCTTGATGATAAAAATAAAATCTTGATGGTGTTATAATTTATACACGTAACCAGATTCGATCTCAAGTGCAGCACGAGTTTAAATCAGTCAACAGATGGTTTCAGATGGTTTCACCATGAAACCATCTGATGTAATAAGCAAATTATGCGATATGATACGATTTCATTGGATGGTCGTGGTGTGACCGTCCAGCACAATTTTTTCTTCTGTCTTCTGTCGACTATTCTTCTGAAAAAGTACATGTACTACATCTGGTAGCTAGCTTAGTGTTTAGTACTTAAGCTTTTTAATAATGTTAAAAGAAGGACAAGCTCATATAGCAGAAGATCTTGGTCCTTTTAGAGGGAAGAATATGTACATCTGAATCATCTGATAGAAGGTCTCAAATGATTAATTGTAAAAATTAATTGGGTATTATCGTTACAGTCCCTACTTTTTAATGAATTATCATATTTTTAAACGTCTTTACCGTATTAATCCCTTTAGTTCTTTATTTTTTCAAAATACATCACTTTAGTCCATTGATCCATTTGACCAAAAACTAACGGTCAAATATTTTCTTTTAATCCCTCTAGTTTCAATAATAATCAACCTCTGGAAAAAAAATAATTAAAATGCATCCATCAAAGTTTGAACCAAGGTTGAAAGACACAAACCCACAAGCTCTAACCAACTAAGCTATATTAACTTATTATTAAAGATTTATTGATTTAAATGTATATATATATATATATATATATAGTTATATAATTTGTTTAAACTAATTTAAATCTATTTATATAATTGAAAATTAACTCATATATATATATATATATATATATATATATATATTAAAATGAACTTATATTTAATGATAATATATAAAAACATATTTATGTAAATGAAAAAGAAAATAACAAAACAAAAGAAAACCTAGAAAATCTAAAAAATAAAAGCCAGTAATTTTTTTTTTCTTTCTTTTTTGGATTTTTTCCCTTTTTAAAATATATTATTTCAATTTGATAAAAAAACCCTAGAAAATCAAAGCCCGTAAATTGAAAAGGGAAAAATCAACAAAAAATAAATAATGAAAAACATTTACGTTTGTTTCCTTTAATTCCTTTTGTTTTGTTATTTTCTTTTTCATTTTTATAAATATTTTTAAATATTATTATTAATTATATATGATTTTATTTTAAATTATATAAATATGAGTTTATTTTATTTTTATTTTTGTTTTGTTGTTGATTTTTTTTCTCTTTTCAATTTATGAGCATTGATTTTTTGGTTTTTTTTATCAAATTGAAATAATATATTTTTTTTAAAAGGAAAAAAAAAATCAAAAAGAAGAAGAAGAAGAAAGAATAAAATTTAAGGGCTTTGATTTTTTTGATTTTCTTTGTTTTGTTATTTTATTTTTCATTTTCATAAATATGTTTTTATATGTTATTATTAAAAATGAGTTTATTTTAATATAAATATATATATGAGTTTATTTTCAATTATATAAATAGATTTAAATTAGTTTAAACAAATTATTTAACTATATATATATATATGCATTTAAATTAACAAATCTTCAACAATGAGCTAGCATAGCTCAGTTGGTTAGAGCTTGTGTCTTTGTGTCTTTCAACCTTGGATCATACCCTGATGGAGACATTTTAAATTTTTTCAGGGGTTGACCAACTATTATTGAAACTAGAGAGACTAAAAGAAATATTTTAAAATAACAATAAGGGTAATATTATAAGTGATGTATTTTAAAAAAAATAAGGGACTAAAGTGACTAATATGATAAAAACATTTAAAAAAATGACAATTCATTAAAAAATAGGGACTTGAGTGATAATACCCCAAAATTAATTATTGTTCTAAGGAGCTTTTGATCGATAACCCAAAAATACTTTTAACTAATTATTGGTTTTTATTTTTATTTTTGTTTTGAGGTTATGTATTTAGATATGTTAATAGATTTAGCTCTGACCATTCCAAAATACGGGTTTTTTAAATATTTTTTAAATATTTTTTAAATATTTTTTTATGTTGTTGATGTTATTCTCTATACAAATTAAAGTAGTTTACTATATTTTCGTTTTCTTTTTATTTCTTGAGGATCCCATCTATAATTTCTTGTGACATTTTGAATTTATAATTGATATTACAAAGAAGTAAGGACACATTTACTAATCAAAAATGGAAATAAAAGAAAATCAGGAAAAAAAACTCGTTTCCTTTAAGTGAGATAATTTGATTTCTAATTAATTTTAGTAAATATTATAATTAAAAATCAGCAGACATACCTAAAGGATAAATAAGTAATTTGTAATGATACAAATTGGATACCCCGCTGAACCAAATCATTGATATATGATTAAACGTTTGGTACTTAAAGCAAGACTTTTTGGAAATAATTTGGAGAGTGATTACTAATAATTAAGTAGTAGGTTATGAACGCTAATTATTGTCAAGTTATTTTCGTGAGATGTTGTTATATTGTCAAGTGTCAACTCATAAGTCATAATATATTTGAGATGAGACATTTTATCATTTAAAGATGCTAAAAGATGAGAGACTTGGAAGAATGAGAACCAGAGGAAAATGCATATTAAACAAAACACATTTTTCAGGCCTGAAAATAAAAATAAAAAATTTATATCAAAATCTTATAACATAAATATATGGCCTTATTTAATTAACACATAATTAATTGGCACGAAACATAATTACTTTTGGCTGTTTAGAAGGAATACGTGTTCTTTATTCCAGCCATAAATTCTCAATCTAGATACCATGTATATATATATATTTTGAAAAGGTTAAACTTCATACCATATATAGATATATATAGATTCCATGGTTTCCAAAACCCCCTAGATTGCAGAAGCCACTCATGTAATTGTAAGTGATCATGCCATGTTTTTTTTTTATATGAATAGTTGCTTTCTTGTATGAAGTAAATAAAATGGACATTTTAATTCTAATTCACATTTTTGTTTTCGTTTCTGTTTTTGCAGTCTTACTTTTGTGTGGTTCGTTTGGGTTTCAGGTTTTGGCAGCTGTTTGCTTCAGTCGGTTTTGGTGGTTGGTTGTTGTTTGCTGTAAGCTGTGGGCACCTTGCGTCTTTTGAATAAATTTGTTGTTAAAAAAATAATAATTCTGTACTTATAGCTATAGGTGATAGATATTGCAGAGGACTTTTGCTGTGTATATATTAATATATTATGCTTGTCACTGCATATTTTAGTTGTTTTATGATTAATGATTGAAAACCATGCCTTGGAATTGAATTATTTTGCCAAAATCATTTGATTCATTGTGATTCTCCTCTCACTCACTCTCTATCATCTCTCTCTTTCTCTCTATCATCTGAAAAACCAGTAAGAGCACGTCACATAATGTGTTCAATCAATTAAATTAAAAACACTTGCCGAGGTATATATATATATAAATAAAAATTAAATTTTCTCCTCAGTAGAAGGAGAAGAACTTAGGTGCACCTGGATTCACTGTGCAGTTCATCATTAACTGCAGTTTTGGTTTTGTTAAAGATCCTACAATATTCAATAGAATTGTCATGGACCAGTAAAACAAATAATGCATGCACGTTTTGTTTTTATTCATTTTGTATGTCTAAAGTTGTTCTGTGCAAAAGTTAATAATAAAGCTCATGACTTTTTGTTCCCTTATTTATGTTCTAGTATTTCTCTAGATTGAAGAGAAACTCCATTGAATTATTGATCATCAATTGGGTTGTTATTTTTGGCAGTTATAATATATAGCATATGCTTGGATTCTTTGTCCTCTCATGATGTCCGCAAGGCTGCACAGAAACAAATCCATGGATGAAGTACAAGTAAGAAATTTCTATATATGTAGTATGACTTTTCGCATTAAAGTTATTTTACAAATTTAAGTAAGAAATTTTCTATACATAGTTATTAATTGTGGACAGTCAGTCATGAGTCACTGCATGTTTTGAAATGCGGACTGGATACTTCATCCATACATATAAATGTTAAAAGTAATGAACTGAAGTCGGCTAGAAGCTGATGATGATATTTTATTTCCTTTTCTTTTCAATTATAAATGAGTTGGGTCTCTTATTTAAAAGGTCTATTTGCATTATGGTTTCTTGTGGGGTAGCGATCATAAAAGAATTATATATATATATATATATTAAATTTCTCATATCAACTACCAACAAGACGAAACAATACAAAGCAACAAATTAAGCTTTATAACCTACGACAACAAGTCAATTCATGCATATCCTGAGTGATAATACTTGTAAGTATATATTAATACAAAAACTGCATTATAGTTTTGGTGGTGAATTTCTTATTTTATATATCTATATCTATATATATATTGTGAAAGTTATGTGAGTATACAAATAGAGAAGGTTTCAGACATTATACTCTTACACATCTGTATTTTTACAGAATGAAATACATTCTCTTAAAAAGTCACAACGTCTTTATGTAATATTATAAAGTGGATCGACCCGGTAAAGTTATATAGTTGAATCCATATGAAAAATATACGGAAATCTTGCACCATAAATGTTATATATATGTGTGTGTAGATTTAGATGTTGATCATGGTTGCTCTTGGGAGATCGAGAATCTTCAAATTGAGACATCTGAAACCCCCATTTTATAATGATATGAATTTGAGTACAAGATTAACAAAAAATTTAGAGTTCTTTAATATTTGACATAATTAGGCTGTATTTATTAATTGATTTTAGTTACTTTTCAGCTGTCATAGACGCATAGTAGAAGTTTGAAACCAATATATATCCGAAGGTAAAATTTAGAGCAAATACACATTATTAAGAATATTCTGTGTTAATTAAAGCCTTCTACTTGTACATATATGTTCATTCTAAGTTAGATTGTACATTGACAAACAAAGTTGATTTGATATTAGAAACAATTCACATACCATATCATTTAAATATGAATATGAATAAAAGAATTACTATTATGATTGAAAAAATCTATTATATGAATAATGTTACTTTGTTCAAATTTGATGTCCAAATGACGTGACATTACTCTATCCATTATATATACTAAAAATCTAACTTCAAATGCATGATTTCAATTTTCATCCATTCATACGGTTGAGAGGAAGAGTAAGTTACAACTCTTAGATTTAGACCAACAATGGATGGATGTTGTCCTTAATTTACAACATACAACAAGATCACTTGAATATTTCCATTTCTCATTTACTTTGTAAACGATCATATATGTACTATTAATCCTGCATTACTCAGGTCTAAGAAGTCACTCAAAGGCATTTCTCTCTCTAATTTCCATGGATATTAATACTCATGAACCTCCATTGCAAGAAACCTACAGAGCTCTCTTCCAGAACTCTACGGCTCTGAAAGCTAAAGATCTTGATCAGAACCATTCCATGGTTGATAATAACAAGGAATGTGAGCTGCCTCTGATTGATCTTGATCGGTTAAATTTCCAGTACTTGGTCAACGATCATTTGAACAGCTTTCAGGAACTTGACAAATGCATAGAAGAGATGGCTGAAGCTGCAAGTGAATGGGGTTTCTTTCAAGTTGTGAATCATGGGATCCCAAGGAAAGTTTTGGACAGCATGAGATATGAGGAGATGAAGATGTTTCATCAGCCTTTTCGCAAGAAATCCGAAGAGAATTTCATGAACTTGTCTGCTGATAGTTATCGTTGGGGGAACCCTACAGCTACTTGTTTGAGACAGTTCTCTTGGTCAGAAGCCTTTCACATTCCTCTTACAGATATCTCAAGATTGGATGTATGCAACAATTCCAGGTACTATTTTATTGCATTAAATCTATATATGGCATTTGATGCAATTTATCTGTGTACAGATCACCATGTATATATTTGATTGCTTTTGTATTTATGTTCAATGCCGAGTTCGATTATAAAATAGTTATAATCAATCAGACCGTTGAGAGTAGATGATTATCACGGTATCTATACGGATATATTTAAGTATTTTCTTAAGAAGTATATTCACAGGGGAATCAAATGCTCTATGTGTTATTCCCTGAGATCTAAAATAGTTAAAGATAAATTACATTTTTTTAAATGAAAAAGATAAATTACATTTAAATATAATGAAAGTGAAAAAAATAAAAATAAATCTTAGCTATTGTTTAAAAAAAATATATATTTATAAAAAAACTCCTTAGCTAGAGTCAAATCCATTAAACATTCGAAGTATTTAATTATATTTCAAAAAAAAAATTGTTTAATAGTCGAACACTGCAAGTCAAATAAGCAATGAAATCATTTTTAATTCCTAAACTTACAAATTACTTTGTCTAGTGACAAATTAATCAATCACATAATGGAATATTCTAAACCCTAATTTTTTTATTCCCCATCTAAACTAGTTTTAGTAGCTACCAAACAAATAGGTGCATTATCATAAGTACATTTGTATGTGCCATATCAAATGGGCCAAAAGCAAATTAAGGGTTTCACATAAATGCCACAAATGTTGGATATTTTATGTGGGACGGCAATTAAAAGACTTTAAAGGTTAGATGGACGCACAAAGTAGTACTTCAATCTTCACTTCAAAGTTTCATGCACTTCTACTTCTAAATTCTAATTAATTTTCAAACCTTATCCAAGTCATTTCATGTACGAAGATGACCATGCACGAATGACATTGATTTATAAACAACCTATAACTTCCAAACATATTTCATACCCTACTTATCTTTTTTCTATCCCGTGAATTCAGTGATTCAACTACACCAACATCTTTTTTTGTAAACAACCTATAACTTCCAAACATATTTCATACCCTAATAATGCGTGTTAATTTTGTATATCCAGAGGCGGAGCCCATGGAGCCCGGGGAATTATAAAATTGTATTTAAAAAAAATATGAATTTTTTATCAGTACCAGAGCTTTTAAGTTTTTATCATTTGGACCCCAATTTCTATAATTCCAGTTTTGCCCCTGCTTATATTATTATCATTATATATATATATATATATATATATTCTATCCATCTTTGATATGAGACTATATTTGAAATTAGAGTGTTTGTACACTCCGGTAGCAGTTACCAATGTGTCCATTTGATTGACATTTTTATAGATAGAAACAATGGTGAAATACGGATGATAATAATTAGTGCCAGAATTCTCCGAGCAACGTGGAACATACACACAACAGTATCGACTTAGTTTTTTTTTTAAAGTTGTAACGACTTAGTTAATTAAAGATAAATATCGATATAATAATTACTGTATAGAGCCAATCTTAGTTTATTAAAGACCAGGGTATAGAGCCAAAAATTTAAGATTGGAGATAATAATTAGTGTCCCAAAAGAACATACATATCAACAGTAACGACTTAATTAATTAAAGATAAATATCGATGTATCTAAGAAAGCATAATATACTGTTGTATCTTCACTTATAATATTGTTAATTTTTGTGTCTAATGGTTATTTCATATTTGTGTACGTTTATATCATGCGAGTGATATTTTTCTTTAATGAGGAAAGGGAAAACTCCATTACAAATAACTACGAAAGAGGAACATCTTGTAGTACACACTTAGGTGAAGCATGAGCTATATGATTAGCTTGGCAATGAACTAAACAAATATCAACAATCAATAACCTCTAAAATATCTTTAATAAAATCTTTATGAAATATTTTACCATCTTCATCTCGATCAGATCGGCTATTGGATTGTTTGCGAAGAAAGCTGCCGGTCTGGCTCGAAGAATAGCTGAATGTTTAGCACAAAATCTAGGGGTAAAATCATCTTATTTTCAAGAGAATTGTGTACCAAGCTCCAATTATGTTCGAATGAACAGATATCCTCCATGTCCATCATCTTCAGAGGTCTATGGGCTGATGCCTCACACTGATAGTGATTTCCTCACCATTCTGTATCAAGACCAGGTTGGTGGGTTGCAGCTGATGAAAGATGGGAAATGGCATAATGTTAAACCAAATCCTGAAGTTCTCATTATCAACATTGGTGACTTATTTCAGGTAGTTTAATTTCATGTATAATTTATTTTAAAAATAATCAAATTCTATATATATATATATATATAGATAGATAGATATTTCTGCTTTGTTTTTTTTATTTGGAAGCATATTAATTATTATACCTGATTTTGAAATTTTGGACTAATTGCACATACACCCCCGAGTTTAGGGTAACTCTAGACATGAACCTTTTGCCAAATATTGTACAAACATTCAATGTTGTTAGTTGATTTACATCCAAATTGACAGTTGATCATCTTTTCAAGTGAAATATCTAAATTGCCCATAGTTATTTATTTTAACCAATGCCTTATTATTTTAAAGCTTGCTTTAAAAAAAAATAATTTTTTGATTACTTAAAGGTTTATTTTAAAAATGATGGAGGAGATCTCTCTGTTGAAAAATAAACCTGACCTCTAGCCAACCACTTTCCAGCCAACCACCTTCCTGCCACTTTTCTAGAAACCGGCCATCACATGGCTCTAACAACCAACCAAAATTTTCAACAAACCAGCTCCCAACTGCCATCAACCAGCTGTTTTGCTTTTATTGTTTTTTGTTTTTTTTTATCATCTCATTTTCCTATATAAAGGGATAAAGTTTGTGTTGTAAAAGTGTGGAGTGGTGTAAGAAATCTAGAGAGATATATAAAAAAGCTTGTCCTTTCATTGTATTTGTGTTCGAAATCTTTCTCAGAGGTGCACCATAAGTGATCTCAACCATACCATCCCATCCCATCAAAAGTGGTATCAAAGCTCAGGAGAACCAGAAACTCGAAGAACAGATGCCAAAGTCGAATTGGCACAGAAATCAAAGTGGTCAAAATCCATTTTTGATCAAACCAGAGTGTTCTACTCATCGTCAGGAGTTCAATGGTGAAAACGCCACTCAAATCGGAGCACCAGAGAAGCCGCACGCGTTGCTTGAATTTGGAGAGTGATCTCACGCGCCGTCCACGCGCAACCCCTTCCCCGGCGCCTCACCAACACGCGCCGATCATCTTCCTCGCCCGTTTACAGGATCCAACCCGAAGTCCGATCCGTCAGCCAGATACCAGATCCGACCCGACATCTGACCCAATATGGGATTGCCTGACCCGACCCGTAATCCGACCTAAGACCCGTTACTGTTCACGGTGCTGACGTCACTAACACCGTTATAACGGCTGGAATATTCCATCAGTCAAAGGGAATATTTCGTTATCTTTAGTTGACTTTTCCAAAAAGTTTGGCCGCTCGTTTCGGACGCTTTCGAACTAGGTTTTTGACAAACTCGGACTGGTTTCCAAGGTTTTGGACCATTCGGAACGCAACCGTGCACTCCATTTTTGAAAATTCAGACTTCAGATTCGCGATCTAAGCACTTCAAGTCTCAATGGCCAACGGTAACGCACATGTCATCCCGAAACTCACCAAAGACAACTTTGACAATTGATACATACAAATGAGAGCTCTACTAGGCTCTCAAGATATTATGGATATTGTGGAATATGGATATACAGAAGCCGAATCCAAAGAAGCTGAAGGAACCATGACAGAAACTCAAATATCGACTCTTAAAGCCGATCGAAAGAGGGATTGTAAATCAAAGTCCATAATCTATCAAGGGCTAGACGAAGCAACGTTCAAGATCATAGCATCCGCTAAGTCGTCAAAAGATGTCTGGGACACCATTCTCAAAACCTATAAAGGTGCTGACAAAGTGAAAAGGATCCGTCTTCAAACTCTACGAGGTGAGTTCGAATCCCTACGAATGAAATCTAGTGAATAGATTGCTGAGTTCTATACACGAGTTATGGTCGTTGTGAATTAGCTAAGAAGAAATGGAGAAACTCTTACAGACATGAGAATTTCAGAGAAAATTTTACCATCATTAGATCCAAAGTTTGACTTCATAGTTGTGGCACTAGAAGAAATAAAAGATCTGGAGACGATGTGTGTTGAAGAACTATTGGGATCATTACAAGCCCATGAACAGAAAGTCACAAGAAAAAAGCGACGATAAAGTATTGGAGCAAGCTCTCCAGTCAAAGCTCTCCCTCAATAAAAAAAGATATGAGCAAGGGGGGACCTCACAATAAGGAAGAGAATGAGGTAGAGGATCTCGTGGAAGAGGTTCAGAAAATGCTGAAACCAAGAGTAGAGGCAAGGGAGAAAGAGACACAAACATAGGAGGGCGTGGACAATAAAACTATGTCCCATGAGGAAAAGAGCATAGAAGAAGATACGGGTACAACAACCGTCCGAACATTGACAAAAGAAATGTTCAATGCTATAACTGCCACAAATATGACCACTATAGCATCGAGTGCAGAAGCCTGCCAAATGAGGTAAATGAAAATTCTAAATTTGCAGATAAAGAGCAAGTTGAAGGAGAATCGTTGACGTTGATGGCACACAACTCAACATATCAAAACCAAAATGTTTGGTTTCTTGATTCTGGAGCCAGCAACCATATGACTGACAGAAAAGACTTATTCACCGAACTTGATGAGAAAGTTCACGGAGAAATCTTATTTGACGACCTCTCTAAAATGCCTGTCCTAGGAAGAGGAGATGTCATGATCAAGCAGAAGAATGAAGATCATGCTTTCATCTTAAATGTCTATTATGTTCTAGACATGAAGACAAACATCCTAAGTCTCGGACAACTCTTGGAGTAAGGCTACCACATTAGCCTTCAAAATATGCAACTCACCATCACAGATGCTCAAGGAAAGCTGGTTACTCGAGTTCAGATGATGAAGAATAGGATGTTCCCTCTCACAATTCATCATGATACGTCAAGATGTTTGATAACCATCATCGATGACAAAGACTGGTTGTGGCATATAAGGTATGGACATCTCAATTTTGAAAGTTTAAAGCAACTGGGAAGTAAGAAGATGGTGAAAGGATTGCCAAATATCCATCACCCAAATGAGATGTGTGAAAGCTGTGTTCTCAGTAAACAACACAGAAATAGCTTCAGAAAGGAGGTAAATTGGAAATCAGCCATGCCACTTGAGCTAGTTCACACAGATGTGTGTGGTCCATTGACGCCAGTATCAAATGGACAGAATCAATACTTCATCACCTTCATTGACGACTATAAAAGAAAGACTTGGGTTTATTTCCTAAAAAGAAAGTCTAAAGTATTTGATTACTTTAAAGAGTTCAAAACTCTTGTGGAGAAGCAAAATGACTACTACATCAAAACACTGAGATCAGATCAAGGTGGAGAATATACTGCATGTGCTTTCCAGGAATTCCTTAAGCAATAAGGAATCAGACATCAGTTTACACCAGCTTATACTCCTCAGTTAAATGGTGTAGCTGAAAGGAAGAATCGAACAATCCTTAACATGGTCAAAAGCATGTTAAAGGATAAAAACATGCCTAAGAGTTTTTGGGCTGAAGCAGTCTTGTGTGCGGTATATCTAAAAAACAGATGTCCTATGAAGAGTCTTGATACAAAGACACCGTAAGAAGCATGAAGCACTCACAAATAGAGGTGTCCACGGTTCGGTTTCAGTTACGAACCGTCAGTTTCGGTTCCATAAAATGGTCTAACCGTAACCGTAACCGTAACCGTAACCGTAACCGTAACCGTAACCTGAAGGTGACGGTTTGGTTCGGTTACGTAACCGCCGGTTTAGTGGTTACGGTTGGTTTTTTTTTTGCAAATAAATTGCCACGTGTCGCAATTCTATTGGTTCATTTTTTTTAATAAAATTTTGTAAAACCGACGGTTTTTGGGATTGGATTACCATAACTGAACCGTCGGGAAATCGGTTTCCAACCGGTTTCATAACCCATGGATATAGACATGACCACGGTTCGGTTCGAACCATGAAACCGAACCGTTACCTTGTGAAATAAACCGAACCTTGTGAAATGAACAGGAACTGTAACCGAAACCGAAACCGAAACCGTAGAACCGGTTTCTGAATCATAACCGGAACCATAGGCTTTAAGGTTCGGTTTTGGTTCGTCCAAAAAAGTAACCGGTCTAAAACCGCCGGTTCGGTTCGGTTCTGAATCGGAGGTTCCAGACTTTTTTTTTTCTTTTTAAATGTCCATGTTTTGGACTCTTCTTTCTCTCTCTCTTTTCTTCTTTCTCTCATCTTTTCTTAAATTCTCAGATCTCTCTCTCTCCTTTCCTTTCACAATCTCTAATCTCTGATCTATCTATTTCTTTTTTTCTTCATGATTTTTTCTTCTTTCTTTTTGATTCTTTCTTCTCGGAGACGATTTCTTTCTTCTCTCGCTGTCGCTGACGATTTCTCTCCCCATCGTCGGTAAACTCTTCTTTGATCGTTCTCTTGTTGGCGACCTATTCTCCAATAGTTTTGTCACCGACAATCTTCCCTTAAAAACCCTCTCTCTCTCTTTCTCTCTCTCTCTCTCTCCTTGAGTCCCTCAAATCTTTTATTTGATCCTTGGTGACTGGTGACTGGTGCTGTGGTGGTGGTGGTGGACTGGACGATTGGTGAACGATTTAGATTTTAGGTTTTGATTTTTATTTTTATTTGGGTTTGATTTGTGTGATAAAACAAGTTAAAGAGATTTTAGGGTTTGATTTTTTATTTTGGTTTGATCTGCGTGAATGTGTAATAATATGTGTGATCAGTGATGAAGTCAAGAACACATGGATGAGTTTTTTTTTAAGAAACCGAACCGCCAGAACCATCGAAACCGGATCGGAACCTTTGGAACCGGAATCAGAATCGGAATCGGAATCGAAACCGGCTTCCAGACGGTTTCGATTCGGGTTCCGGTTTTAGGTCCCTCCGGAACCGACAGTTTGGAATCAGAACCGGAACCGTGGTCATGTCTAGACGGTTACGGTTCTGTTTTGGTTACTGTTTTTGGAAGACGGTTTCGGTTCTATTTCGAATGGTTTAACCGAACCGTGGACACCTCTACTCACAAACCAAATGTGAGCCACCTTAGTGTTTTTGGCTCCATTACCTACATCAAGGTCCTAGAAGCAAGAAAAACGAAGCTTGAAGATAAAGGAGAAAAGTGTATCCTGGTTGGATACGGTGATAGAACTATGAGTTACCGGCTATACAACCCCATCACCAAGAAAATAATCTTCAGCAGGGATGTCATTTTTGAAGAAAATGAATCCTGGAATTGGGATCAGAACAAAGCTTCAAGAAGTGCAGAGTTGATATCTTAAGAAGAGACAAGAGAAGTGGTTACAGAGCCACAAATACCCAGAAATCAGCAGACTCCTCAACGTGGTTTCCCTTCACCACAAAGGTATAATTCTCCATCATCGATTGACAGTGATTTTTCATATATGATGCCTAGAGAGACACGTAGCCTAGAAGATCTATATGAAAATACAGAACAATTAGAAGAAAACATTACTCTGTATTGTCTGTTGATGAAAAGTGATCCAGTTAGATTTGAAGAGGCTAACCAAGAAGGAAAATGGAGAAGTGCAATGGATGAAGAGATTCGATCCATTGAAAAGAACAAGACATGGGAGTTGATTAATCTCCCAAAAGGCCGAAAAACCATCGAAGTGAAATGGGTCTACAAGACCAAAAGGAATGCGAAAGGAGAAGTCTATAGATACAAGACAAGACTTGTAGCAAAATGCTACAAACAGAAAGAAGGAGTTGATTACCGAGAAGTCTTTTCCCCGGTTGCCAGACTAGAGACCATCAGATTGCTAATATCATTAGCAGCTCAGAAAAGTTGGAAAATTTATCAAATTGACGTAAAGTCAACATTTCTGAATGGCTTTCTTGAAGAAGAAATCTTTATGGAGCAACCACTTGGATATGTGCAGAAAGGCAATGAAGATAAAGTATGCAGACTGAAGAAAGCTTTATATGGTTTGAAGCAAGCACCTCGTGCATGGAACATGAGGATTGATGATTACTTCCAAGAGAACGGATTCGAGAAATGTCCGTATAAGCATGCACTTTATTTGAAGAAGAAGACTGATGGAAGCTTGTTATATGCATGCCTATATGTTGATGACTTGATCTTCACCGACAACAATCCAGCAATGTTTGAAGATTTCAAACGGAGAATGGTGAAAGAATTTGAGATAACTGACATTGGTCTTATGACTCATTTTCTAGGTATTGAAGTTGTGCAAAGCAAAAAAGGTATCTTCATCTCCTTGAGTATCTATGCAAAAGAAATTCTGAAGAGATTTGGTATGGAAAAATGCAATCCTGTCACAACTCCAGTAGAAACAAGATTGGAGTTAAGAAAGAATGAACGAGGAGATGTTGATCCAACCTATTTCAAGAGCTTGGTTGGAAGCCTGAGATACTTGACGTGTATCAGACCAAATATACTTTATGGAGTTGGACTAGTCAGCAGATACATGGAGACTCCTGACCAGTCTCACCTAAATGCTGCAAAGAGGATACTTCGCTACATAGAAGGTACAATTGATGATGGTATATTTTATACCAAACGTAAAGATTGCAGGTTGATTGGCTATTCAGACAGTGATTGAGGAAGAGATCTAGATGAACGTAAAAGCACGTCAGACTTTACCTTTTTTATGGGGGATACATCGTTCGCATGGTCATCCAAAAAGCAAGTCATTAGAAACCGGCCATCACATGGCTCCAACAACCAACCAAAAATTTCAACAAACCAGCTCCTAGCTGCCATCAACCGGCCGTTTTGCTTTTATTGTTTATTGTTTTTTTATCATCTCATTTTCCTATATAAATGGATGCAGTTTGTGTTGTAAAAGTGTGGAGTGGTGTAAGAAATCTAGAGAGATATATAAAAAAGCTTCTCATTTCATTGTATTTGTGTTCGAAATCTCTCTCAGAGGTGCACCACAAATGACCTCAACCATACCATCCCACCAACACTCTCGGCTATATGATCTGATCTTGATCTCCAATATTACGGATCTACCTAACACCTCTTTCCATAGAGGAGTGATCCGATTCTTCCATCATGGAGGACACTCCACGATGGAGGAGATACACCGTCGGTGGCTTCATCAATGGTGAAATTCTTTTTCTTTTTCTTTTCTTTTAATTTTTTGTAAAAAGTAGTTGACATCTATTTCAAAGGATTTGATCTCTTCTGTCCAATTTTTTGGATGTTTGTGTAATTCTTGAGTACTAAAGTTCCACATGCGTGGAATTAGGCCTAAACTCCTAAAAATTATTGGAAACCTAGTCGGTTAGAAATTAATCTAGGTCAAACTTCATCAAATGTTAAAAAACTTACTCTTTTCTTTGTTGGGTTAACTTTCATATATATATATATATATATATATATATATAATTATGGGGCATGAGGGCATGCAGGCAGTGAGCAATGGAGTTTACAAGAGCATTGAGCACAGAGTGGTTGCCCATCCAAAAGTTGAAAGGTTTTCTATGGCATATTTCTATTGCCCTTCTCTTGAAGCTGTGATCGAGAGTTGCAGCCACCCAGCAGTGTATAGAAAGTTTAGTTTTAGAGAGTACAGACAGCAAATCCAAATGGACGTTCGAGCTACTGGTGACAAAGTAGGCCTCTCAAGATTTCTCTTACAATAATAATAAGCAGGAGATTTCTTTATTTTGCAAATTCATGGCAGAAATAAGTTAGAAGTTTATTGTATATATTGAAGCAAGGATATTCTCAAAATGTTATGAAATGAACTATTACTTTTCATTTTAATGGTTTTTTCCTTTTTGAAATCCGACATCAATTGGATTTGGGATCTGCCGAGACCTAACAAGGTCAACAGCGGACTCAACATTGAATGGTACTTCATCTTTTGGTTGAGGTTGATACTTTATGGGCTAATAAACTAACTAGAGGAAGCTAGCTAGATATACAGTGCAACCACAAGTTAATTGACATTGTTTGAGCTATTGTCTTTATGTCAAAGTTCAGAAGAATCCTCTCGTTGAAAAAGTGCACATTGTTTGTTTTGCATTTGGATTGAAAATATAATTGTGAACATTATCTGGTTGGTGCAATATGTCATATATGTCAAAAGTTCCATCTGAGGTACTTGGAAGTTGGAACATGTTGGCATCAGATTGGGTTGCAACTTGCAAATAAAAATATTTGAGGACTTGTTTTTGTCATGTATGTTTTTGTCATGTATGTCATTGTTTTATGTGTTTGCTAGATCACTACTTTTTATCTGAACATTGCAACATGCAGAAAAAGGTCAACATTCCACACAAACTTGAACAATTGCATTAATCGTATTGTTGTTGAGCTGTAGTTGAATGACCACTTTGTAAAAGTTTTTTTTATTTGAACGGCAAATGTAACTTGTCAACCTATTTGATTGGTCTTGGTGTGGCCTTTGAATTAATTGACCCTGTCTGGCTTGTGTCGTTACTCAAATTTCTGATAGTAGGGTAGTTCAGATGTTTTCACTATTTAGTTTCGTTTCAGCATAGAGTTATGTGGCTGTCTATATTTTTGGCTTGTGTGTTTTGATTCGTAAAGGCATGTGCTTCAAATATATTTCTGTGCTTGAAAGTATTGTCCAAGACATGTTTATGTGGTGCAAGTTGCTGTGCTTTCTCAATTTCCTCTCTAGTCTTTTTAAGTATGAAGTAGGTTCATTTCATGTGATCCCTAATACAAGCTTTAATACAGGTGGGTTTAAAAATGTTCTTAGGGATTAATGCAACTGTTACCAATTGGGATGCTGATGGGATATGTTGCAACATAATTTTAGAGGATAATCCCCTGGTGAAATTTGTTGAGCTTCCTAGAAGGGGAGAGGAGAATGATAATAGGTTTCATGAGTTGGTGAAAAGTTTGGTTACCAAATACATGCCTATGAGGTCCTGAGCTTTTCATGTCTCCTCGTTTGTGGGTCTTTGATGTGGGGTCTCTATGATGCATGTTTCATTTCCTTTTGGTTGGCTTTGATGGGCTGTTTTCTTAGTCCTCTGTTTTGTTTTCGTAGTGTTAGGGTGCGTCTGTTGTGGGCATTTTCTGGGTGTTGTTTTCTTTGTGTTGCTCTTTTGTTCTAGTTGGTTGTGGCTGTGTGGCCTTCAGTTGTGTTGGCTTTGTGTTTTTTGCTTATTTCCTTGTTGCCGCTTTGCTTACCAAAACTCGCCGTTAAAAAAATAAACTTTGTTGAGCTTCCTGAGACATGTCGAGGTCTTTACTACTGCAACATCTTAAGTGGAGTCATTAGAGGAACCCTAGAGATGGTCAGTGCCATCTGCTTTGAATGGGATTTTCTGATTGCTGTTTTCTCTTGGTGCATTATGAATTAATGCCTCCCAGTGATTCACATGCCTGCTTTTGAAATTAATTTATGATACTGTAAATTCCACTTAAGGTTATATTAGTGCACTGTTGCTGTCAATTATATTATCACTACTCAATTAAAGATTTATTACATCGGCTATTCTGAGAGAGATAGTTCGGCAGTGGAGTTTATTTTTCAAAATTGATTGCATGGCTAAGCTCTCACAATTGTGAGATTGCTTTTCTTCGTGCTAACATTTTAATAGCAGGTGAACTCAACACAGGTGACTATTATACTTATAAACAAAATGAAAAGGTCTTCTATTTTAAGAAACTTCTGTTTGAAGTCTTTTTTTTTTAACCTCTGTTTGAAGTTTTTTTTTTTTCTGCATGGTAGTGAGTATTGCATAGCTTCTAGCCCTCTCTTATTACATTCGTTAGGATGGTTGATACGGAAAACCCATTAATTAACTCTCTCTCATGTGTAAGAATTGAGATGAAAAATTATTAATTTCTTATGATAATAGCTTTTTGTTTCTTAACAATTTTTTATCCAGCACCTAGTTAAAAGATACCCCATATTTTAAGTTTCTATCTTAATATCCCAATTTATACCCAAATACCCCGCTTTTACAAAAATATCAATTCTTTGACGGAATCATTTATTTTGATGGACAAAATTGTCCATTTGTAGCTTTGGTACTTTGGCCTTTGTTTTACTTCCCTTCAACTTTTGTTTTCCCTACCTTCCTTGTCGTTATGGTGCTCTGAATTTTCTTCCATTGCAGGTGTCAATGAAGAATGTTCGAAGTCACCTGGCTCCACCACGTGCTTCAAGGAGGTGGAAATGGTGAGGAAATTCACATTGTTATTACTGTATTACAATGATGTCACCAGTTTAATGATTTATGTTTAAAATGTATCTATTACAGTGAACTTTCTAAATTACCCTTAAAATTTGTTTTTGTATTTTTTCAAGTGTTTGAAAACGAAAAGTTGTATTCTCTCTAAAAAAAACTATCTGATAATCGATCTACAACTCCTCTCTCTCCAAAAATTTTGTGTCTCTTTTCATTCTGCAGGTAACAGTTCTTTTTGATCTTCGTTTTTTTTTTTCATGCATTTGTGTCTAGTTTTACTATGTATCCATTCGTGTATGAACATGTAGTCCTCAGAATGTGTTCGAGACTTTTTTGTAATAGTCCGAGAATTTTTTGTACTTATTTGAGCTTTTTACATTGTTTCAAGCTTTTTTAATAAGTGTCCAAACATTTTTTTTTTTTACTTTTGACGATTTTTTTTTAAAAGAGTCCGAGCATTTTTGTGAAAAATAAGCTCGAACCTGGTTTAAAAAAGCTCGGGCAGTTAACAATAAAGCTCGAGCACTTTAAAAAAAGCTTGACAAAGGGCTAAAAAAGCTCCGGCAGTATTCAAAAAAGTTCGATCTATTGCCAAGAAAGCTCATGTAGTTGGGAAAAAAACTCTAGTACTTGCGAAAAAAGATCGAGTTTTTTTTAATTGTTATTTAAATCATAATTTGATTTTCTTAATAATGGTTTGTGATGATGATTTTGATAGAAGAATGAATCGGGTGAGAATAGTCATATCTTTCAAAGGTCGATAAGAGTAGTTACCTGACGGAAGTTAGAAGTTTTTAGGTTCCGATAACCAATAAATGTATGTACTTACGAAGAACCGTTGTCGATTGTGCAAACCGTTATGAAGTATGATGTGAAAAAATACAATGTTGATCTACAGTTCATATAAATCGTTCATGGGACTACATGTCACACATTTATAAGAAACGACGATGATGTTCAGTTTATGCTAGGGAAAAATAGGGTGATCCCTCAAGTATGTGTTAGTCTAATTGAAAGGGCAACAAGAGATGTGATAGGTGAAGATATCCCTCATCGTGAAAGCACCCAACAATTTCGATCATTTAGCGGAAGCAACCAATTGTTCACAGAAAGAAGTGGGATCGAAGGTCGGGAAAACATGTGCGGTGTCTCACCAGAATTAGCCGACCATGTTGATATCGTCGGACTTCAATTCAACGATGTCTTTGGTTTTCAAATTAAGATGAATGATGGGCAGTACAACCACTAATACAATGAGATATACAATGACATGAACAATGAGTAGAACACTGAACCGAATCTTGGGCTGATTCATGAGGTGAATAATGAGATAATTTTTCATCCGGCAGATAATGTAGCGAACAATGAGAAAGAGGAAAAAGTGTACATAGATTTAATTCCATTGTACTAGATATAACTGAGACATCTGGTAGATATTGTATGACTTGACATATGCAATGTGTTGTTGTTCAACGTTAACAGATTTAAATAATGAAAATAATGAATTAAATTATAAATTTTATTACTAAGAATATTATGTACAATAACTACAACCAAAATTGTTGCTCGGAGTTACAAAAAACCTCCACAACCATCTTCTCCCTGATGGTGGTCATATCGTCTTCTATCCAATCGTACTCGACCTTGTCTACCAGTACGTACTCGATTCTCAATGTATGAGCACCACAGTTATCGCTGCAAAACACCACATGAACAATCGTTAGAATATTAATAAATTATGCAGGAAGTTAATTTGATGTTCGATCATTCATACCTTCTATCCTATTGCGGCATAACTGATGTCGACACTAGGCTCACCTTAAAGGGCCTATTTCGTCTCACGAACTTTTGGTTGTTGGCTTTCCTGGCTTCGTGAAACCCGTACTGATGCAACATGAAGAGCAATAACCATCTCAATGGCGCGATCTGGCATTTCCTGATATGCAAGGGTGTTGACTGTCTGTAGGGGTCTTGGAGGTGTATCCTCCCGACAGTGAGGTCCACGCTGGCCAGAAGCCAATGCTGGCGGCCAACGTTGCACGGAATAAGAACCTGTATAACATATATATATATATATATGATAAAATCAGTTTGTTTAACACATTTACAATGAAATATATTTGGCATTTAATTTTATAACACTTACCATGTCAACCTCGTGCCATAACCGGTTTCTTGTCGTGAGTAATCCATGTACGGTCATAAGGTCCTCATCGGACCACCTGCACTGCAACACCTTTCACCATGACATCATCACTTCCCCGTCAGCATCACGAGATATGATTTTACCCCACTAATACTCTAACAATGACAGTATAGATAAAAAATTACACCGAAGTTAGGATCACGAAAAACAGCAAACGTTAATGCGAAACGGTACATGACAAAGCACTTACAAAGAACTGAGTGCCTAAAATGTTCATAGTTTGATTGTACACAGTGGGGTATGCTCGCTAACACTTCCGTAAGATGGTCAGGTACACGTTCATATGTTGGAAAAAAATTATAAAACAACGTTAGAATTCTATTGAAAAGAAAGCCAAACACAGTTGAAGTTAGGTGCATACCGTGTCAAACAACTCCATGTAGTTTTGTTGGAAGCGGTGGAACCAAATCGCTGATACTGGCTCTATTAGATCAACATCGCACCTGTATTTATTTTTTCAAAACATCAAAACAATTAAACAAATTTACGTAGGTACTTCAATTATCTAAAAAGTTTGATACTTACAGTTCCCCTGTGGTGTTCCTCTTGTATGCTCTGTAGGCCTCCAATTGCCTAGCATCAACTAAACCAGTCAGAGTGAATGCATGGTCTGATGCTGTCTTTGGCCTCTTCGGCCGACAGGGGTCTGTGTATGGGCTCAACAACTGCCACCCCCGTTTACGCACTCAGGGGATACGGGGGGTGTGATAGAATGGACAGGAGGGGTCCCTGATGGGGGTCAATAGGGATGAGCCAGTGGGGTCTTTTAGAGGGGTCTGACGGGATGGTCATGAAAGGTCCATGGGAGGAGGGGTCCGACGCGATCGACTGGAGTTGTCCCTAGGAGGAGGGGTCTGATGCGATCGACCAGAGCTGTCCCTAGGAGGAGGGGTCTGACGGGATTGACCGGATGTGTCCTTGGGAGGAGGGGTGCCACATGATCGATCCGTAGAGACAACCATGGTGGAGGAAACAGTCTGATTATGTGATCGATCGGACGAAGTCTCATGGACCTCCTTAAGTAGGGGAAACTCTAGTAAACCCTCAGTAGGAATCTCTTACTCTCTTCATGTAACTCTAGTCCCAGTACCCTGTGTCTCAGGTCTGGTGCCCTGCATCTGAGGTATACTGCCAGGGTCTGTCCCCTTGACTTGGCTACGACGCCCGTCTCTATCTCTGGGTTTAGAGTCTCGATCATGGGACGGTGGATCATTCTTATGTGATTGTGATATCGAACCCCACCACTCCCGGAGGAAGTCTATCAACTCGTTATGCTGCTTGTTTCATTTCGTATCATTTCTCTGAAGATCATCTTGTAAAACAACGACGGAAGCCTCCAAATCTTAGATTCTACGTACCAGACGGTCCTGGAAAAAAATAGAAATTGTCAGTATTTGCACATGTACATGCGTTTGAAACAATTTCATATAGAATAATAAATTTAAAGTACCTCACGCTCCCCTTCAACGTCTCTTTCTGATTGATTTCCAACAGTATATCCAGACATCCTAAATCGTACCCGCTTCTGCCTCCGGTGTTTGCTACCACCTAACTTTGGCTCTGAATGCATATGTAGACTCTCACCACCATACTCTGGCCCCAAGCCCTCTGTATCATTGGCTCCGACTCTCACTAGATCCGGTATGGCCTTCTTTATGCCCGTATAATACGATTCACTCCTCTCAGCTTCTGTAAGCACTAGTTTCATCCTCACAAACATCTGAAACCGTTGTTAGACCGTTGTAATTGTAACAATTATTAACAGTAACAATTAAGATACTTACCCGCGCTGTGAATATCTTGGACAACTTATCCCTTTTTGGTTGTTTGTTTAACTCCCACATCAAAATACGGGGAGACAACTCGGTAGTCCTCCGGGGTCCTGAACTGTATGCTAAGCTCGGGGATCACCTCGACAGTAAATATTTGTATAAAAAATAAGTACGATAAGAATCCTTAATTTATTACATGATAAATAGCGTAAATGTTGTAATTAAAAATTCTTACCAACAGGGTGTAAGATAGACCGTAAATGTTGTAGGTCTCGAGTACATGACGTCATCGCCTTTTGCCAGCTAGTGTCTCTCGAACCGCTCTGTTGCTCGTCAAGCGCATGCTTGAATGAAAATATGGAATGACTGTATACGTGGGCACCCCACGAGAACGCGTCGAAAGCATCGAGATCCTCTACCAGCCAAAACTGTCAAACTGGAATCTTCACTCTTTCGTCCAACCCCATAAATATCTAGTTCAGCATATAGAAGAGGCAAAACTTCACACTATCGTATGCCTTCAGAAACTCGCTGAAACTCTGAACTCTTCAAATAAAATCTCATCCATACCAACAAAATACCACTGATGTATGCCATTATCCACGCTAGCATACCGAGTCGTGTCCGTTACTTCTCTGAACCGCAATCCTGTGATCAGACAGAATTCTACCTTTGAGAACCTCACCTCATGATTCCGTAACATAAAATGCGTCTCATCTGACGGGACTTTATGATACACCTCTCACAAAAGCAGTCGATGGATAACACTATCCGAAAACTTCATCTGCCGATGCATCATCATGAAATGCCCAAAACATGATGCCATGAACTGACAACGTTCTTCAACAGTAAATTCTGCAGGGACCCGGTTAACTGCGTCGTCTAAACGGCTGAGAGCGTCAAAATGGTTTTGGTGAATGAGTTTGTCCTCGTACCACTCTTTCTCCGGAGTTTTAAGCAATTCCTTCAAACGATTCCTTATCTGAAAATTAACAAAAAAATACATAACTATACTGCAAAAGCCTCATAAATAACAAAAAAAGTCTCGGACACATAAAAAAAAGCCTCGACTCTATGAAAAAATAGCTCGGGGCTATAATAAAAAAGCTCGAAGCTTTTATAAAAACGCTCAGTCATTTTGTAAAAAAGCTTGAAGCATTTTAATACCTTAAAAAGCTCGACTCTAAAAAAAATAAGCTTAAAAAAAATGCTCGAGGGTTTAATACAAAGTCTCAGATCTTTTAAAAAAAAGCTCGGAGCTTTGAAATAAAGCTAGCAATATACAAAAAGCTCGAATTTGAATAAAAAATTCTCAAACATGTACAAAAAAAACTCGGTCTGTGATTCAAAAAGTTTGGGTTACAAGTTAAAAATCTCGAATAAACTCAACCAAATTAAAAAAAAAAAACTTGGCGTGCTTTTAAAAAAGCTCAGACTCAAACAAAAATCTCGGATCTATATAAACAAGTCTCGGAAACCTAGAAAACTCATCTTCCTCAACAATTATTCAACCTCATTTCAAACCCTAACCTAACCCACAATCATTCTCACATCGACAAATCAAACCTAATCTACCATTTCATTCAACATAACACCTTATCTACAACAAAAACTATACCAAATCTAGCTCAACTTACCTCGATCGATTGTAAATATTTTGTTGAACTCTCGAAATGCCACTGGTCTCCAACTTTCGGTTACTTTGCCGTTGAAATCGAAGCCGTCGACTCATTTCCGGTTGGTTTAAAGTAAGTTCAGTTTTTCTCTCTCAACTTTTTCTCTCGCACTTTCAAAACGACAACGGGGTATTTTGGTCTCCACACATTCATTGGTGACTTTTAAACATATATTATTAATGTGGTGATATTTGCACAACAGCCCCAAAAAAAGTTCCGTTAATTTTTCGAACCCTGTCGAGGAGATGATGCATAAGAGGTGCAGGTGAAACTTCTGAAGCAAGTTCCAGAAGAATATCCATACAAGGACGATATGAGTAACTTCTTCTCTTCATAATTTACGTAATGATCATAAAACAGTGTTTTTTCTTGAACTCCAGTCTCTTCCCTAAAAATAGTCATTTAACACTTGTCTTCTTATATATGTAGATCTCAGATACTATGAATATGTTTGACCTTTTCATTGATAAATTACCTTTGCCAAGTTTCATCAAGATTGTGATTGAGCCTGAGTTAACTACAATATTTCTATCAAAACATCAGATCGTAGTCTTTTAGGACAATACATACATCCAATTCTACCGGAAGAGTTTAAGCTTGAACCCTTTACGTCCAATGAGTTCATTTGAGCATTAAACTAGTTGCCATTGAGTTGTGGTTTGATGTTTCGGTTTTTCCAGATTGTGAACTAGGAAGTACTATTAGAAGTAGTTGTCGGGGATAATACAAATCATAATAAGGTGGAAGATATTATGAGTAGCTTTGTGATATATCAGAGCAAATTCAACCGGATTTGTCAAATGAAACAACATGTCTGAAATCCAAGATTCATTTTTCATGGATTTTGCAACACATGTATGAAATCCAAGATTGAATTTTCATATCACATTACTTAGTCATGTCCATCGTGGATGTGATATATCTGTTAGATTCCATCAGATAGGGAAATGCCCTGTAGTTTTTTGTTTTCTTAGTAATTATTAGACAGAAAAGCTCATGTTCAAGATCTAGTTGGCACGTGGATCAAGTTCGAATACAGATACAAATTTAGAGTTCTTGCAAAGAACTAATTTTGATATCTTTTAGGTAACCATTAAACCGTAAAACTTAAGGCCAGCAAACTTTTTTCTTCTATTTGAATTTATTTCAATAATTCTTTTAATTGCTCTGATAGGTGCAATTATCGTGGCTCGTCTATTGTTGATCTTTATGGTAGAATCAGTGGGGTGAATAGTTAGCTAAAATTTAGTATTAACCCGAAACTCACAGGAAATGATCAAAAAATCGATTATATTTTTTTCTAGACCCGACGAAGATTGGCCCTCAAGTGCAAAAGCAGAAAAGGGTTTGATCATAAGATCCAGTCGTGCCTAGTTGCCACAGTTGAATTTAACTATCTCTTAACTAGATTTTATGATTGATAATTAATTATTTAATAAATATTTAAAATTTTAATAAACATCATGTAATTATGTAAAAATACATTTGGACCAAAACCCAATTTCTAAAAGAAATACAAAATTTATATTTACCAATTCTTTCCAAAAATCCCAAAAATAAAAATTGAGAGACTAGAGAAATTCTGAAAGAGGGGTTAGCCTATGTGTAGTAGCTGGCCAAAAGTCATAGTTCCCTCTTTTTAGAAGGCCTTAGAGTTCGATAGGAGCTCCAATTTCGAACTTCCGGGATTTTTAGGTATAAATAAATAAAATTGTACAAGGTACTAGAAGTTGTGGAATAATTAATCAATCATTTATAAGTACATGTGGCAATATAGTTTTGGTTGCCGACTAATTTGCTAATGATTAAATCACTGATTTTGATATGCATTTATGTAGTGTAGTCGGCTGATCTTTCTTCTGTTCTTCCACTTTAAATGAATTTTGTCTTTAATTTTGGTTTGGGTGCAGCTAGTTTAGAGGATCTTTAAAAATCAAAACAATTGAACCTAAATTCGAACCTCAACTCTCACGCATCGGATAGATTTAAAGTGTGCAAATGTAATCTGGAAAATATACGGAACACGACTTTATAACGTTATAGAATACGGTCCTGTATGACACTTAATGTGCTCTATTAAGATATTTTATTTGTTTTTCTAAGTAATAAAATCACTTAAAGAACCACTAAAACCACTTGTTTAAACAAGTAAAAAAATTTCACTTTTCAACTAACAAAAGTTCACTAGAATTTAATGAATTTTTTACTTCCAAAATTATCCTCACCAATCTAACTAATTTTTAATTTTGTTTTATATAAAACTAGTATTTATAATAATATTTTTTTCCCGTTCTTACAATAAACAACTACATCATCGTAAAACCTAATTGCTTCAAAACTCAAACAATTAGAGACTGATTTGCCTACCATATACCGGCTTTCGGCAAGGAGTCATTTTTTTTCCCTCATAATTTTATAATCAGTTTTATTAGTTTTATTTTAGACTTTGATTGCATCTAAATGATATTATTAAAATAAATCTAAAATATTATTAATAACTAAATAATTTTGTTTTACAATTATTAAATTATTTGTTATATTTATCCTCAATATATTAAAATGTAAATATATAACAAATAGTTAGAAGGGTATAGATATACAAGTATTAGTTTTCAGATATTTATAACTTAAAAAGTGTTATCACTTATATTCAGTTTTCAATAAAAAAAACAAACATGTTTTTCAGTTTTCAGTCTTCAGTCACTATTCAGTCTTTATTAACATTCAACACTGTACAGTCTTCAAACAAAATATCAAACGAGGCCTACACCTGTAAAGTTGTAGAATCGTAATTTTGTATGAAACAAAAGTACAAAATTGTATATAATAGTTCTTTTTTATACACACACACACATATATATATATATATATATATATATGGTCATAAACTCCTCAACAAATTTAGTGTAGACGAAGCTCATATATGAGCACAAATTAACTTGCAAAATAAATCGTTGTAAAACTGTTGCAGAAGAGAAATCTCTTTCATTAGATGAATATATCGAAATTTTAGATCCTAAGTTTACTGATCAATGATTGGATAGTTATCCATCTTTTAGTTAAAATGATCTGAACATCGATCTGTATAAAAAAATGCTAATAAATACACAAGTACGTGTGTAAACTATATATATAATGTCAATAAGCCATGCATGCATGTATAAATACGTATGTATTGCTGGGGTTTCTTTGGTTTTGCTCGTTTGTGGCTTGGTTTTTCTGATGTTCAGTTTGGGTTGTTTCTGTTGTTTGTGTTCAGGTTGTCCTTGCTTTGTTGTTGCTCTCGGGTCTGCTGGCTCTGTTTTGCTGGGTTGAGGTTTTTCCAGTTTTGTGCTTTTGCTTTTGTTCTGTTTAATTATTTGGGTCTGTTGCTCGTTGCTTTTCCTTGGTTGTGCTTGTTGGTGTTCTTGGTCTTGTTTTGGTTCTAGATGTGTCCCTTACTTACCTTTTTGGTTTAATAAAATTTTACTTGTTCTAAAAAAAAACGTACGTATATTTGCATTTATTTACAATAGGGTGCAGTGTGACCAACATGGAAACTCAGAATTTAAATGCATATAAAATGTTGAATATCTAACAAGCATACTATTTATATGTAATGTAATAGACCACAATACCATATGCTTGCACATATCCTTGTAATAAATTCATAAAGACATTCAACAGATTAATTATGCCGGTTTCATGCCACCTTGTTTTTGAACAATAATGAGATGAGAAAAACGATTAATGTCAGAAAACAAAAATAAAAAATCTTGAGGCTAGCAGTTAAGAATCCTTGCCATTCGATGGTGTTATAAACGACGAACAACACTAGTTCATATTGGTCATATAGAGAAAATTTTGTGTGGGATCACAACATCAATGATAGTGAAACCACCATAGTCAGCTGGTAGATGGATGAGTTTGGAGCTTGGATAAATAACTCCCAAGTCAGCGGCTCGAATCCTACAAATGATAAAAAAGTTTCAAAAAAAAAAAACCTGATTTATATAGGTGTTTACAAAAAAAAAGATAAACAGAGAAAGAGTTGTACGAAATGTGAAATTGATATATATATATATATATTACTCATGCAAAAGATACAATTTATTTGAATCTCATGATCTCCTTTTATAGGGAAATATAGAGCTTACAAACAACTGTCAAACAAACTGAAAAACAAATTTCACCTAGAAATCAGGCCTAAGACTTGAGAGGTGGCAGAGGAATCGGTCATATTCAAGACCATGCTTTATTTTTACTAGAAGATCTATTCTTTAACATGTGCATCAATTTTGATTTGTTACTTCCAACACCCCCCTTCAAATCAAAATGACTCCATTCCAAGCATAGCTCTTAATCCGTTAAAGACTTCAAATGACAATGGTTTAGTAAAAATATCTGCTACTTTATCCATTGTATGGCAGTAAAGTAGTTCAATTGTCTTTTGTTTCACATGGTCCATGAGAAAATGAAATTGTGTGTCAATATGCTTGCTTCTTCCATGCTGGATAGGATTCTTGGACAGTTTAATTGTTGATTTGTTATCTACATATATCACCGTAGAACCTTCTTGTGTGTGATTCAGTCCTACAAGTAAATTCCTTAGCCAAATAGCTTCACATACAGTAAAATAAACTGCTACACATTCAGCTTCACATAAAGATAGAGCGTACTCGGTTGTTTCTTCGATGTCCAAGTAAAAGTTGTCGAACCAAAATAAAACACGTAACCTGTTGTGCTTTTTCTCTCTTCTGGATCTCTTCCCTAATCACTATCCGAATATCCCATGAGCATTGAGTTTTCTCCATAAGCATAAAAAAGACCAAAGTTAAGTGTGCCTTTAACATACCTCAAAATTCTTTTAGCTGCTTGCCAGTGGGATTCTCTTGGCATTTCCATATAACGATTGAGAAGACCAACTCCGTAGACTATGTCTGGCCGTGTTACTGTTAGATACCTGAGGCTCTCAATCAGACTTTTGTATAGTGTTGATTCAACAAGTTTACCGTCACTTTCCTTTGTTAAATGAAAATCTGTAGTAACAGGAGTTGTGACAATGTTGCAATCATTCATCTTGAATTTCTCCAGAAGTTCTTCTGTGAATTTCTGTTGACATAAAAAAAATTCCCATTTTGATCTTGTCGAATCTTTATGCCAAGAATGAAGGACATAAGTCCATTATCTATCATTTCAAATTCATCAAACATGGTTTGTTTGAATTCTATGAATAGCCTTTCGCTGTTGCCTGTACACAAAAGGTCATCCACATATAAACAGAGTACTAAAAATTCACCATGAGTGTTACTTTTTGTATACACACATGGTTTATACAAGCATTGAATAAAACCAGCTTGATGAAGATAACCATCTATGCCTGCATTCCAAGCTCGTGGAGCTTGCTTGAGGCCGTACAAAGCTTTTTTCAACCTGTAAACCTTGTATTCTTCTCTTTTTGCTTCAAAACCTTCTGGTTGGTGGATATATACTTCTTCCTTATGAACTCCATTAAGAAAGGCTGATTTGACATCAAGTTTGTAGATTTTCCAGCTATGAGATGCTGCAAGAGAGATGAGTAATCTTACTGTATCGAATCGAACCACCGGAGCAAACACTTCTTCATAACCTTTGGCTACAAGTCTTGCTTTGTAGCAGGCAATACTACCATCTGCATTACGCTTGATTTTGTATATCCATTTCACTCCGATTGCTTGCTGATTTGGTGGAAGTGTGGATAACTCCCATGTGTCATTCTTGTTGATTGCCATCATTTCTTCCCCCATAGCAGTCTTCCAACAATCTTTGGTGACAGCTTGTTCAAAACTGATAGGTTCATGATCTGTATACAAATAGAATAAGTTTGTTGCCTCCTCTTCTACTTCTTCAGAAGCATTGTAGATATCTTGAAGACTTCTCATTTTGGGTGGAGGTGAACTGTTGTTGCTTCTAGTACTTGATAATGAATTACTGCTGCTTGTATTGTGAGAAGGTGTGACTGATTGTAGAGAAGACTGTGTTGTAGATGATAACTCTGTAGTAGTTGTGGCAACATAAGATATTTGATTTGCTATAACTGCAGTAGAAGGAGATTGAGCTGCTACATCCTTATAGACAATGCTACTTTCACTCATGTCGTTGTCATTGCTCCAGTCCCAAGCTCCTGCTTCATCAAAACTATATCCCTACTTACCACTAAATTTTGGGTAAGTGGATTGGAGAGTTTGTAGGCTTTTGATTCTTCACTATAACCCACAAAAATGCATTCTGACTTTGATAATCTAGTTTCTTTCTTCTGTTTTCAGGTATTTGGGCATATGCAAGACACCCAAAAATTTTCAAATGGCCCACACTAGGCTTATGTCCATTCCATGCTTCTTGTGGTGTCATGTGTTTGACATTTTTCTTTGGACACCGATTGAGAAGATAAACCGAACATGCAACAGCTTCATCCCAAAATTGTTTTGGTAAGTTCTTCTCTTTAAGCAGTGTTCTTGTCATGTCAAGTATGGTACGATTCTTCCTCTCAGCAATCCCATTTTGCTGTGGAGTGTATGCAGTTGTCAGTTGATGTCGTATACCATTTTCCCTGCAAAACACTTGAAAGACATTGGAGGTGTACTCCCCACCTCTATCAGACCTTAATGTGCAAAGCTTCCAATTGCTTTCAATCTCTACATGAGCTTTAAACTGTTTGAATACAGTTAATGCAACACTTTTTTCTTCAAGAAAAAATACCCACACCTTTCTACTAAGATCGTCAATAAAAGTTATGTAGTATTTATTCCCCCTAAAAAAGTAAGGTTCTATAGGTCCACAAATGTCTATATGTACTAATTGTAAGGGTGGATTTGCTCTCCCAGAAGAAATATTGGGAAAAGGAAGACGAGATTGCTTACCGATCACACATCCTTCACATACACGGTCGGATAGCTCAATATTTAGAAAGCCATGTACCATGCCGGTCGAAGATAACAGCCTTATCCCATTAAAATGAAGATGTCCAAATCGCAAATGACATTTTCCCGACTCGCTTTCAATTAGTCTGAGAAGACATGATTCATTTATGGTGTGCAGATGCAGAGGGAACATACGATTCTTCGACATTTGTACTCGAGCAATAAGTTGTCTATCTGCATTTCTTAGATAGAGCTGATTGTCTTCCATGTGAATAATATCTCCTTTTTCAAGCAGCTGACCAAGACTGAGAATATTACTTTTCATACTAGGAATATAATAGATATCAGAAATGTACCTGACTTTTCTATCGTTCTGATAAATTTGGATTTGTCCTTTCCCTGCGACTTGTAATTTAGAGCCATCACCAAGACTTACCAATTTGTCGATTTCTTCTTTGAGATTCATAAAATATTCCTTCCTCCCACACATATGGTTGGACGCACCAGAGTCAAGATACCAGACATTATTTTGTCCAACAGAGTCTTTGTGGACTATAAAAAGAGTAGGCTCCTCAGTAATGTCATTAGAAGCTTCAACTAGATTGACACAATTTTCAGGTTTATTTGGACATTCAGATGAATAATGTCTAAATTTTCTACATTGAAAGCATTGAACATTTGATTTACCTCTACCATATCCAGTTTGAGAATAATTACCGCGACCTCTACCTCGACCATGTTCACGTTCACCACCTGAATTCTCCGGTGTGAGGTTTGATTCCAGTGCTTGCTCTGTTGTAGTGCTCTGAGTATTCTTATGAATACGCTGCTCTCAGAGAGAACCTAAAAGTTCTTCTTTACTGATAGTTTCCAAATTCTTGGACTCCTCTATTGTTGTTACTACATGCTCAAAGTTATGAGTGAGAGACGTCAGTATCTTCTCCATCACACGAATGTCACCAAGTTTTTCACCATTCCTCTTCATTTGATTGGCAATCGCAATCAGCTATGAGTAATAATCCGAGATTGTCTCTCCTTCTGTCATGCGAACTGCTTCAAATTCACCTCTTAAAGCTTATAATCACACTTTCTTTACTCTATCAACTCCTTTGAATATTGTGCCCAGTTTGTCCCAGACCTCTTTGCTTGTTGATGCTTCAGAAATTTTCTCGAGCGTATCATCCTCCAATCCTTGATACAGGAGAAACAGAGTCTTCTTACCCTTTTTTCGGTAATCTTTGAGAACGGCTTCTGATCAATAGTGTAGAGTGCTTTTTTTTCTGAACTTGGTTCAATATAGCCATTATTGACTATCTCCCACAAATCTTGTGAACCAAATAGAGCTTTGAACTGAATGCACCATTTTTCAAAATTTTCTATTGTTAACTTAGGAACTTGAAGCTGGACCAAGTTTGATGACATGGTCATGAACAAGCAAAGAAAAAAGAGAAGAAAAAAAAAAACAAAAAGGCTGCGAGGCAAATAGGCTCTGATACCATTATGTAGGTGTTTACAAAAAAAAAAAAAAAGATAAATAGAGAAAGAGTTGTATGAAATGTGAAATTGATATATTTATTACTCAGACAAAATATATAATTTATTTGAATCTCGTGATCTCCTTTTATAGGGAAATGCAAATCTTACAAACAGCTGTTAAACAAACTGAAAAACAAATTTCACCTAGAAATCAGGCCTAAGACTTGAGAGGTGGTAGAGGAATCAGTCATACTCAAGACCAGACTTTATTGTTACTACAAGATCTACTCTTTAACACGTGCATCAATTTTGATTTGTTACTTCCATTAGTTTAGATAGGTGGATAAATAGATATCGTCAAAAAACCAACCAATGTAATAATTGTGACATAATAAAACTTTTAAAGTTTCAAAATTCATTTTTATGTTCCTAGCATAAATAATGCAACATGATGCAATTTTATTGGACAGTCATGGTGAAACCGTGTACTTGATCTTTTAATAATGTTAAAAGAATCTTTTTAACTGTTCTTAAAATCCATAAAGCCATGAGAAAGAAAGCTAGAACGAGTCACTTTGATCGGTTGGGACATGAAGGTCGAAAGGATTTCAGAGAGAGTTGGTTTTCAATTTTTACGGACAATTTGAATCCAAAAGCGGATCAAATCTATCTTTAAGGGCTATTCAAACCGATCAGGAAAGTGAGGGATATAAATCTATTTGCTTCGAATAGTTCAAGAAGTACCGGGTTTGATTTTCTAAGGTTTGAAACAATGGCAGAGGTTAACAAGGTGGTGGAGAGGACGAACGACATGCATGTTTATGGGTGGCATATCAGTGTGAAAGTGGCGCAGTATGGATCACTGGTTCCAGACCTTCTGAGAGGAAGAATTTTGAAGAGAGGGCTAAAGTCGGATTTAGAGGAGATGAGTTTCATCAAAGGTAGAGGGGGAGGACATTCTTTTGCAGAAGCGGTGAAAGGCAACCCGATTTCCTTATCCGACATGATAGAAGCTCCAAAGGCTTTATCTAAGATGCTACTTTTAGAAGATCATCAGAACCATGAGAACTGGAGTGCTAAGTGTGTTGTTGGAGTGTTAAAAGAACTTTCCAGTGTCTCTAAAGTGAACCAACTTCTGATTAATAAAGGATTCTTTTTCTCCTCATTTTATTCAGGCAGCAAATCCATTTTATGAAGGTTCGAATCAAAATTTGAGAGCGAAGGTTTCATCAAGAATAGATTTTTCTGGGATGCAACGTCTTTGTTTCAATGACAAAATGGACAGAATCTTTAGTGCCTTAAGAAAGATCGATTTTGATTGACACTAGCGGCACTCCATTGATTTATTGGAATGACCTTAAAAAAAAAGGTTGGAATCTAGGTGAACATTTAATGGTAGAATAGGACACTTTGGCTAGGAGAAGGTTGATAGAGGAAGGATGTTGGTTTTGTTACCTTTAGACTAGCAATGTCCTTACAAGGTCAAGGTTGTGGATGATTTTATGTTTCTGTTGAGAAGGATGAGGCACCCTTAGATTTCTTATGGTTTGTGAAGCTTTTAGACTTGAAAATGGATATCTCAGTAGCAATCTCTGATATCCATCCGAAACTGGATAAGTCTCCTAGCCATCCAAAGGAAGAAGATAAGTAGTAGATACCTTTCTTGTCAAGGATCTCAAAACAGAAGATCAAGGAAAGGTTGGTGTTAGTAGTCAGTAGGATAAAATTGACATGATGGGTAAAAGGGGCACAAAGAAATGAGTCAACATTAGAGGTAGGAAAGGAAACAAGGAGAGTTTTGAGGAAAGGGTCAACTCAGGCCTTCTAAGCTAAGAAAGGATTTCAAACCTCTTGGTTCTATCTTGAGGGTCTCTGACGATAAAGGAAATGGTACCTTTGTTCAAAAATCTTAGAAGAGACCGTTGTATGTATCTGGTCTGAAAGCCAGACTGGATTTAGATAAGAGAGGAACATATGGGAAAAAGAGAGAAGAGAGTACGTCTTCATCTGAATCAGATTTCGATGAGGGGCAGATGTCGGATTTTGGAAAATACAGAGGTGAATGTTCAAATGTTGGAAAATCCAACTCTCAAGTGGCTATTGAGTCAGGTTTGTCACTTTTGTGTGTAGGGCAGATACAACTCCTTGAAAGGCAAGGCTCACTGTCTCAAAAACTTAGAATGAATCCCAAATGATGCTCCTAATTTGGGTTTAAAGATTGAGGGCTTAGTTGCTTCTTTGGAGAACCCAATTTCAGTTGGAAATAGGATGGGTATTTTATTTCTGGATGGTGATCAGTTGATAAACTCAGGATATCAATCAAGCCCTACTTTTGGTGAATTAAGTTGAGACCTTCGTTCAGATTTCAGCTAGGAGATGAGTTTTTTAGGCTATAATTTTTTAAGAGACAAGAATAGGGTTCAGACTAGGAAGAAATAAGTGGCATTAGGAGACAAGGAAATAGAAGACAGAGTGAACCAACACAATTTTTCAAAGAGTAAGAGAGGAAGAAAGCCTTAAGTGATAACATAGAAACATGATATAAATACTAGTAGTGCAAAAGTTGTTGAAAAATAAACTTGACTTTCAGCCAACCACATTGCCACCCATTTCTAGAAACCGGCCATTGATATGGCTCCAACCACCTCCAACTCCCAGTTGCTTCCTAACCACACATTTGACTTTATTGTTTGCATTTATTTTGTTTATAGTTTAGCTCATCTCATTTTCCTATATAAAGGGATTAAGGTTGTATTGAAAATGTGTGGAGTGGTGAATGAAATATAGAGAGATATAAGAAAAACTTCTCCTTTTATTGTTTGTGTTCGAATTCTCTCTCAGAGGTGCACCACAAGTGACCTCAAACCATAACATCCCACCAACAGTGGTATCAGAGCTCAGGAGAACCAGAAACTCGAAGAACAGAGGTCGAAATCGAATTCGCCCAGAAATCAAAGTGATCATAATCCATTTTTGATCACACCAGAGTGTTCTACACACCGTCATAAGTTCAATGGAGAAAAAGAAATTCAAATCGGAGCACCAGAGAGTGCGCATGCGCCTTTAGAAGTTGGAGAGTGAACTCACGCGCCGTCCATGTGCAGCACAGTCTCCGGCACATCACCAACACGCGCCGATCATCTTCCTCGCCCGTTTTGCAGGATCTGATCCGAGATCCGATCCATCAACCCGGTACCAGATCCGATACGGTATTCGGTTGACCTGTTCGACCCAGAATCCGATCCGAAGACCCGTCACTATTCACGAGATGCTGTCGTCACTAATGGCTGAAATATTCCGTCAGTCAAAGGAATATTCAGTTATCTTTGGTTGACTTTTCCAAAAAGTTTGACCTCTCGTTTCGGACGCTTCTGAACTCATTTTTTGATAAACACGGACTGGTTTCCAAGGTTTTGGACCATTCCGGACGCAACAGTGCACTCCATTTTTGCAAATTAGGACTCCAGATTTGTGATCTACGTATTTCAAGTCTCGATGGCCAACGGTAACGCACATGTTGTCATTCTGAAGCTCACCAAAGATAACTATGATAATTGGTGCATACAAATGAGAGCTTTACTAGGCTCTCAAGATGTTATGGATATTGTGGAAGATGGATATATAGAAGCTGAATCCAAAGAAGCTGAATGAACCATGACAGAAGCTCAAATATCGACTCTCAAAGCCGATCGAAAGAGGGATTGTAAAGCAAACTCTATAATCTATCAAGGGCTACATGAAGCAACGTTTGAGATCATAGCATCCTCTAAGTCATCAAAAGATGTCTGGGACACCCTTCTCAAAACCTACAAAGGTGCTGACAAAGTGAAAATGATCCGTCTTCAAACTCTACGAGGTGAGTTCGAATCCTTACGAATGAAATCTAGTGAATCTATTGCTGAGTTCTATACACGAGTTATGGTCGTTGCAAATCAGCTAAGAAGAAATGGAGAAACTCTCACAGACATGAGAATTTTAGAGAAAATTTTATGATCATTAGATCCAAAGTTTGACTTCATAGTTGTTGCACTGGAAGAAACAAAAGATTTGGAGACGATGTCTGTTGAAGAACTTGTGGGATCATTGCAAGCCCATAAACAAAAAGTCACAAGAAGAAATGATGATAGAGTATTGGAGCAAGCTCTCCAGTCAAAGCTCTCCCTCAATGAAAAAAGATATGAGCAAGGGGGGACCTCACAACAAGGAAGAGAAAGAGGTAGAGGATCTCGTGGAAGAGGTTCAGGAAATGCTGAAACCATGAGTAGAGGCAGAGGAGGAAGAGACGCAAACAGAGGAGGACGTGGACAACAGAACTATGTCCCACGAGGAAGAGGACGGGGAAGAAGAGGCGGGTACAACAACCGTCCGAACATTGACAAAAGAAATGTTCAATGCTATAACTGCCATAAATATGGCCACTATAGTAACGAGTGCAGAAGCCCACCAAATGAGGTAAATGAAAATTCTAACTTTACAGAGAAAGAGCAAGTTGAAGGAGAATCATTGATGTTGATGTCACACAACTCAACATATTAAAACCAAAATGTTTGGTTTCTTGATTCTGGAGCCAACAACCATATGACTGGCAGAAAAAACTTATTCACTGAACTTGATGAGAAAGTTCATGGAGAAATCTCATTTGGCGACCTCTCTAAAATCCCTGTCCAAGGAAGAGGAGATGTCATGATCAAACAGAAGAATGGAGATCGTGCTTTCATCTCAAATGTATATTATGTTCCAGACATGAAGACAAACATCCTAAGTCTCGGACAACTCTTGGAGAAAGGCTACCATATTAGCCTTTAAAATATGCAACTCACCATCATAGATGCTCGAGGAAAGCTGGTTACCCGAGTCCAGATGACGAAGAATAGGATGTTCCCTCTCGTAATTCATCATGATACGCCAAGATGTTTGACAACCATCATCAATGACAAAGACTGGTCGTGGCATCTAAGGTATGGACATCTCAATTTTGAAAGTTTAAAGCAACTGGGAAGTAAGAAGATGGTGAATGGATTGCCAAACATCCATCACCCAAATGAGATGTGTGAAAGCTGTGTTCTCAGTAAACAATACAGAAATAGATTCGAAAAGGAGGCAAATTGGAAAGCAACCACTCGTTCACACAGATGTGTGTGGTCCATTGACACCAGTATCAAATGGACAGAATCAATACTTCTTCACCTTCATTGATGATTACAGCAGAAAGACTTGGGTTTATTTCCTTAAAAGGAAGTCTGAAGTATTTGATTACTTTAAAGAGTTCAAAACTCTTGTGGAGAAGCAAAGTGGCTACTACATCAAACCATTGAGATCAGATCAAGGTAGAGAATACACTGCAGGTGCTTTCCAGGAATTCCTTAAGCAACAAGGAATCAGACATCAGTTTACACCAGTTTATACTCCTCAGTTAAATGGTGTAGCTGAAAGGAAGAATCGAACAATCCTTAACATGGTCAGAAGCATGTTAAAGGATAAAAACATGCCTAAGAGTTTTTAGGCTGAAGCAGTCTTGTGTGCGGTATACCTACAAAACAGATGTCCTACGAAGAGTCTTGATACGAAGACGCCGCAAGAAGCATGGAGCACTCACAAACCAAGTGTGGGTCACCTTAGAGTTTTTGGCTCCATTGCCTATATAAAGGTCCCAGAAGCAAGAAGAACGAAGCTTGAAGATAAAGGAGAAAAGTGTATCCTGGTTGGATACGGTGATAGAACTATGGGTTACCGGCTATACAACCCCATCACTAAGAAAGTGATCTTCAGCAGAGATGTCATTTTTGAAGAAAATGAATCATGGAATTAGGATCAGAACAAAGCTTCCAAAAGTGCAGAGTTGATATCTGAAGAATAGACAAGAGAAGTGGCTACAGAGCCACATATACTTAGAAATCAGCAGACTCCTCAACGTGGTTCCCCTTCATCACAAAGGTATGATTCTTTATCACCGATTGAACGTGATTTTTCAGATATGATGCCTAGAGGGACACGTAGCCTAGAAGATCTGTATGAAAATACAGAACAGGTTGAAGAAGACATTACTTTGTATTGTCTGCTGATGACAAGTGATCCAGTTAGTTTTGAAGAGGATAACCAAGAAGGAAAATGGAGAAGTGCAATGGATGAAGAGATTCGATCCATTGAAAAGAACAAGACATGGGAGTTGACTAATCTCCCAAAAGGCTGAAAAACCATCGGAGTAAAATGGGTCTACAAGACCAAAAGGAATGTGAAAGGAGAAGTCCAGAGATACAAGGAAAGACTTGTAGCAAAAGGCTACAAACAGAAAGAAGGAGTTGATTACGGAGAAGTATTTGCCCCGGTTGCCAGACTAGAGACCATCAGATTGCTAATATCATTGGCAGCCCAGAAAATTTGGAAAATTTACCAACTTGACGTAAAGTCAGCATTCCTGAATGGCTTTCTTGAAGAAGAAATCTATGTGGAACAACCACCTGGATATATGCAGAAAGGCAATTAAGATAAAGTTTGCAGACTGAAGAAAGCTCTATATGGTTTGAAGCAAGCACCCCGTGCATGGAACATGAGGATTGATGATTACTTTCAAGAGAATGGATTCGAGAAATGTCTGTATGAGCATGCACTATATTTGAGGAATGAGACTGATGGAAGCCTGTTATATGCATGCCTATATGTTGATGACTTGATCTTCACTGGCAACAATCCAGCCATGTTTGAAGATTTCAAACGGAGAATGGTGAAAGAATTTGAGATGACTGACATTGGTCTAATGGCTCATTTTCTTGGTATTGAAGTTGTGCAAAGCGAAAAAGGTATCTTCATCTCCCAGAGTATCTATGCAAAAGAAATTTTGAAGAGATTTGGTACGGAAAAATGCAATCCCGTCACAACACCAATAGAAACAGGATGAAAGTTAAGAAAGAATGAAAGAGGAGATATTGATCCAACCTATTTCAAGAGCTTGGTTGGAAGCCTGAGATACTTGATGTGTACCAGGCCAGATATACTTTATGGAGTTGGACTAGTCAGCAGATACATGGAGACTCCTGATCAGTCTCACCTAAATGCTGTAAAGAGGATACTTCGTTACATAAAAGGTACAATTGATGATGGTATATTTTATACCAAATGTGAAGATTGCAGGTTAATTGGTTATTCAGACAGTGATTGGGGAAGAGATCTGGAGGAATGTAAAAGCACGACAGGCTTTACGTTTTTTATGGGAGATACATCGTTCACATGGTCATCCAAAAAGCAAACCATTGTGACACTGTCATCATGTGAAGCTGAGTACGTTGCTGCCTGCTCAGCTGTTTGTCATAATATCTGGGTCAGAAATGTGTTACAGTACTTGGGATTTCCACAAGATAATCCCACAAAGGTCTACATCGACAATCGGTCAGCGATTGTGCTAGTAAAGAATCCAGTATTCCATGAAAGAAGCAAACATATCGATACGCGGTATCATTTCATCAGAGAGCATGTGAAGAGTAAGGAGGTAGAACTAGTCTCTTGTAGAACATATGATCAAGTTGCTGACAGTTACACCAAGCCTCTCAAACATGATGTGTTTTCAAGACTAAAGACAATGCTTGGTATGGCGAAACATGGGGAGTCAAGTTTAAGGGGGGATGTTGAAAAATAAACTTGACTTTCAGCCAACCACATTGCCGCTCATTTCTAGAAACTGGCCATTGATATGGCTCCAACCACCTCAAACTCCCAGCTGCTTCCTAACCACACATTTGACTTCATTGTTTGCATTTATTTTGTTTGTAGTTTAGCTCATCTCATTTTCCTATATAAAGGGATGAAGGTTGTATTGAAAATGTGTGGAGTGGTGAATGAAATATAGAGAGATGTAAGAAAAGCTTCTCCTTTTATTGTTTGTGTTCGAATTCTCTCTCAGAGGTGCACCACAAGTGACCTCAAACCATACCATCCCACCAACAAAAGCGAGGTCATGAAGGTTATTAAGTTTGGGGTGTTACTAATATTTGATTTCAGATCAAGAAGTGGTTAGAAGCAATAATGATCAAGTCACCAACATGAGTGGAGACTTAGATATTGAGCGTCAAGCTAGGAAGAAGTATGGCTTAGCTGCTTGGAGTTTAGAGGTTGAGATTGTGAAGGTGATAAAGACATGGGTAACACTAGGCTTTAATTTCAACAAGAAAGAAACAGAGATTGCTGAGGTAATTGCGATGAGAGAGAATAATGATGCATACCGGCTCCAAGATTAAGTCAAAGCTAAGTGTTTCTTGTTTTTCTGTTTGTATTTTTGGGATCTCTTGTTTCCTGTATTAGTTATGTCATGGAATGTGAGAGAGCTATGCATGAAGGAAAAAAAAGGGTGGTCTGTGGTATAATGAATTATCATAAGCCGATTATCATTTTCATATTATAATCGAAGTTACATGATTTTAACAGTAGTGTGATAGAGATCATTAGGGGGCTCTTAGCTTTTAAGAGGTGTAGGCAGGGCGGAAAGTGCATCTGGAGGTTTGATTACTCTTTGGAACGACAACTCTTTTTTGGCAAAGGCTTGTATCTCTAATAATAAATGTATAATCTTAGAAAGAGAATTGACGAGTTTGAATAAGGATATTGTGTTTTGCAAAGTGTACGTAGCCTCTTTGGAGAATGAAAGGAGATGATTGTGGGAATATATCTTAAGTTCTCAATAAACCTTTCCGGTCTGTGGTGTTTGGGAGAACACTTCAATACAATTTTAGATCCTTTGGTGAGAATCAGAGAAGGTTGCAATATGGGGTCTGTTAGAAGTTTCAACGAATTCATTTAAAAAGCTAAAGTGGTAGACATTCTGTTGAATAGGATGGCCTTTACTTGGTTTAACGATAGAGAAAATGAAGCTTGGGAAAGATTGGATAGGCTCTTACTCTCTCTTTTGATTTTGTTGTGGTTTCCAAAGTTAATTTAAAGAGGGCTTCCAAGGTGCATATCGGACCACAATATGATTTCAGTAGGAGATTCGGGTGTTGATTGAGGGCCTTGCCCTTTTCATTTTTATAACAGGTGGTTAGAGGACAAAGAACTTATGAAGGCGGCTTATTAATGGCTGAAGAAATTGTGAGGTGGTAGGTAGTAAAGGTCATATTCTTTTCTCTAAGGCAAAACCTTTAAAAGTTTACAAGAAAAACTGGCTAAATTCTAACAAGAGGAATTCGACCTTGTCTAAAGATATTGAAGTCCGGCTGGATGATGCTGATAAAAAGGCAGAAAGTGAGAGGTGGTCGGAAAGGCTTAGATGAGATCATTTAAAACTTATGGCTGAGTTATGGAAAAACCTAAGAATGGAAACACAAATGTGGAGATCAAAGTCGAGGGTCAAGTGGTTAAAGGATGGTGACAAGAACACCAAGTTCTTCCATTGTATCACGAACGGAAGGTGGATACGTAATTTTATTAGTGAATTTGCATTCAATGGAATTACCTGCTCGGATCCTCACCAAGTTAGAAACGGGGTCTTTAAATTTTTTAAGGAGCATTTTTGGAACAATTCATGGCATCGATCGCAGATTAAAGGGTAGACCTTAATAGGTTGATGGTCATGGAGAGGAAATTATTAGAAGAAGATTTCAACAAGGAAGAGATTTGGGAAGCCGTGTCCAGTTGTGACGTTAATAAGGCTCTGGGTCCAGATGGCTTGAACTTAAACTTTTTCAAGATGATTTTATGAACTTCCTAAAGGAATTTCATAAGGACAAATTATTGTAAAGGAATTGAATATTACTTTCATTGCCCTTAATCTCAAAATCAACAATCCGGTGACGATGATAGATTTTAGACCTATTAGCTTGGTTGGGTCTATATACAAGGTGCTAGGAAATAGGATCAAGAGAGTCGTGACAAAAATCGTCAATTTGTCGATTCCTTTGTCATTGCGGAGGAAATCATTCAAAATTGGAAGAATGACAAGGAATGAGGCTTACTAGTAAATATGGAATTTGAAAGGCGTACGATAGTGTGAATCAAGGTTTTCTTGATAAAAGCAAAAGTTTAAAAAATGGCAATGTTCACATCTCGCACCTCCAATTCATGGATGACACCATTCTCTTCCTCTTGTCGAGGTTGGAAGATATTCTAAATTCAAAGAAGATTATTTGTTGCTTTAAGGTAGCTTTGGGTTTGAGAATTAATTTCCATAAGTTGTACTTTGTTAGAGTTGGGAAAAATAAGGGAGCCAAGGTTTATTTTTGGCTTACTTATGCTTCTTGATGAGGGCTCTCCCTTGCTCCATGGCCTTTTGGAATTTGATTGTGACCAAAGTAGAGAAATGCCTAACTCCGTGGAAGAAGAATTTTTATCTAATAGGGGAAGGTTGGTTTCGATAAAGGCAGTAATCTCTAGAATTCTAACATATTTCTTATAAATATTTAAATTTCTAGTCAGGGTGGCTCAAAAGATTGAGAAGCTTTAAAGGAGTTACCTGTGGGGGGATGAGGCTACTAGAAGGAAGGTACATGCAGTGGATTAGATGTCGGTTTGTAAAAGAAAGGAAAATAGAGGGTTAGGCATTAGGAGAGTTGTGGACAAAAATATGGTCAAGTTATCAATGTGGATATGGAGATTTGATAGGGAAGAATCATCCATATAAAGAAGGGTTATTTGTGCAAAATATGAGGTTCACGATAAAATTTTAAGTTGGACTTGGCGAAATGCTAGGGCATTGTCCTTTTTTTTTAATGTGAAAACTATTGGGGTTCTTTTGAAGGAGGACGATCGATCAACTAGGTTGGTGGATGAAGGCATGAAGGTGGTAGTGGGTAGTGGTGATAAAACTGATTTTTGGTCTGAGATCGAATGAGACTCGAAACCTTTAAGAAAAGTGGTGCTATGCAGAAGTTTGGTAGTTAGGTTGGTTCGAAATGGGAGTGAGAGGTTCTCTTGAGAAGAGCATTTTTCGATTGGGAAAAATATCAATGGAGGTGTTTTAAATTTTCCTTATATTGTATTCCTATCCGTAGAAATAATTCGGAAACCATTGCTTGATCCTTTAGCCCCAATGGCATCTTTTCAGATGGTTCTTTCGTAGAGGTCTTGAAAATGCTTCGAATGCAGCTTCTTCGGAGTCGAAAATTATTTGGAAAGGGGTTTGTTAACCCAGGATAGAGGTTTTTCTTTGGCATATTTTCAAGGAAAAGGTTATGGTTAAGGACATTCTTCATCGTTGGGAAATTGGAACTGTCACTAACGTTGAATATATGGTTTGTCCAGGATGATTTTCCCGGTTATTCCTCGTCAATTATGTCTATGATAACTTGAATATTGGCCATGACTATTTTTACCAGTCAATCCTTAATGCCAAAGCTTCTGTAACTTGTGGGAGAAATTCGCTTCAATCCTTTACGCACTGGAAGCCATAACATTCCTATTTTAATCCCGAATCACCATCCCTAGGCCAATGCACTGTGAGCTAGAGTCAAGACTAGCATCAATATTCAGCCTGTAGAGACCAACAATCGGAGGTCGCCATCAAACCGGGCAGAAAATCACCATGCCCTACTTTCCCTTCTCCTTCATATTAGCTGCCATGTACTCTGCCAAATAACTGGTAAACTAAGAGGCCACATCTCCCAGATTAATACGGCACTATGAACCTATAGATTTCGAGCATACCAAATTCCCCACTATATGATACAAATCAAATCCAGTTCTCCATCATCCAAAATGTGCAGGTGGGAGGAAATAAAATCAATAAATGGGACATTATCTTTACAGCTCAAGCCATCGAAAGAATCAGTCGATACTCGCACCATCTTCAAACCCGAATACCCCCACAATGCATGAGTGGTTGTTTTAAAAGCCTTAATGCAAACAGGACATAACCCATCAACCAGGACCTTTCGTTTGGCCAATCTGACCATAGTAGGAAGCCACTCATGGCAAGCCTTCCATAAGAAAATTTTCACTTTAGTCAACACTTTTAAACCCTAAATTTTCCTCCGCAGGAAGCCATTGCCCTGCCCACATGAAGGAGAGGTATTAGTACTCATCGTAACCCCCAGCTTATATCCACTCTTGATCATAAAATTGTCATCACTAGAGAAATGCCAATAGTAAGAGTCATCCCTTTGAATATTATTGCACATAATATATTTAATCATATCGATGTCATCCTTAACAAACAAATCATTTAAGAGCGCACCATTCCAAGAACCCGATGGATGCTTTAAGTGTCTTATGAGCCAAATGTCATTTCTAGTTTTAAGAGATAGAACTTTAAAAGTCGACAGATGGTGAATCCATATATCCTCAAAAGTTAAAATCGAGGATCTCGTCCCACTCGTATCAAGAAGGCCATGACCCCAGCAAATGCTTTTCCAAATCTGCGACCCTTCAACTGAGATATTTACTCTCATAAAGGTACCAGAAAGGTAGCAGCAGCTTTGCAACACTCGAACAGTGAAGAACTAAGGGGTTCTTCTCCATACGCCATCCCTATTTTGCCAACAGAGAACAATTAAAAACAAACAAATCGCGAAAGCCTATACCCCCATTCTTCTTCCCCTTGCACAATTTCCTTCAAGTTGCCTAATGAACTCGATTTTTTGAGTCAGCACTTCCTTACAAGAACCTATTAAACATCTTATGGTTATCAGCAATCAACTTCTTCGATAACTTGAAAAGATTTATCAAATAAGCAGGGATAGATTGGAGAACCGCTTTGATAAGCACCTCTTTACCTATAACTGACAAGAGCTTACTCCTCCACCCATTTAGCTTGCCCCAAATACCAACCTTAATGTTATCAAACACCACTCGCTTATTACGACCCAAGATACTTGGCAAACCAAGATAACGTTCATGACATTCACCACCTGTACCTCGATAACGGCTGGGGACTTCTCAAAATTTACCAGTTGCCTAGACGCTCTTGAGTAGACATCTAATACTCCACGAATAACCTGATAATCCTTCGTAGTGGCACCACAGAACAGAATACTCTGATCAGCAAAGAACAGAAGCAAAATGACAGGTCCCAACTTATTGCACTGAAAACCTTTGAGATTACCATTTCTTACAGTTGCACTAATTAAACCCAACAACCCTTCAGTGTCTAGGAAATAAACATAAGGAGATAGAGGATCCCCTTGTCCAATTCCTCTTGAAGGAATCATGGAACCACAAATCCCGCCATTAATCAATAATGAAAATCTTACCAAAGTAACACAACTCATAACTCAACAAACCCAGCTGTCTGGAAACCAAAGTTTTAGCATTATTTTAGCCAGAAAATCCCATTCAACCCTATCATATGATGTTGTAAATTGTGAATAAAAACTAAAATTGGAAGTGTACGAATCATGAGATAAGTACAACAACAAGTAGAGATCGTTCCCACGAGGAAAATTGATTTATCGACTAAAACTAATTCTAATTAAAGTTACATTAAAAGTAACCAACATATTTTAATTTTGTGAATTGAATTAAACTACTAATTTAACTAAGAAAGCGATTAAGGAGAAAGAGATGTTGTGATCAAGAGATTAGCGAACTAGGTCATCAATGCTCCCCAACTATGTTCACTTCATGTTTCAAATTGACTTGTGAATAAAATATTAATCGTGATAAGAGTTCATTCTTATCTTAAGTATGATTTTTACCGTATGATCTTGAGATGAATTTAGTGTTCTCAATCATAATTTACCCATAAATCAATGGCGCAAACTACAATCGAGAACCTAATAAGTGCAATAACTAATGAACCAAAACTTAATTGCATAAATTAATGCTAATATCAGTTTTACCCATTCAATGAATATTAATTAAGATTGTGTGTAAATCAACACTCCAAACTCAATTATTAAATTATCCAAACCCTAAATTTACGTCAATGTATAATCATGCATTAACACAAATGAATAAATAAGACATAGAATGAATTGAATAAATCAAAACTTGAATTAATGAAAATATAGTCAATTCTAACATAGAGCATTTATAGAGGTTCATATTGATTCCCTAGTATGGGGTTAGTTACACATGATGAAATTAACAAGAGAAGAGAACTAATAGATAAAACCCATTGAGGCCTCCAATGAGTTCTTTAGATCTTCATTGTTGAGTCCTTTTCATCTTGCAATTCTTCTGTGTAAAGACGGATGAAAGAGAATTGTGTGTTATGCTTGTGAAAGAAGGATTAATGAATGATTGTTGTGGTGGTTGTGGTATTCCCTTTTGAAATAGAATAGGTGTTGGGGTTTATGCCTTAAAACTTGTAATTTATAAATGTGAATGAAACATTAATAAAAGAAGTATTTTATTCATTCTATATACATGTCTCATACATTTATATCATATGTACTTAACATCCAAGATTACCTGATGTAATCTTTAACTGAGTATATGAGTGTCATATACATAGGTATTCAGTTTGAGATGAACAATCTAAAGAGTCCGTAGATAACAAGTAGAGTTGGGTACTTTATTTATGATAAATCTACAGCTACGGTCAATTCCGTAATGTACGGTGGTTTTAACCTAGACTATTCATATTGTGATATGAGAATGGAGGCACCTTGTACAATATGATCATATAGGACCGGGCCATGATCTATATGATTCTCTCACCAAGATCCGTTACAAGATGAGATTCATATATATCGAAAAATGATGGCTATAAATGGGTGATCTTAATCCTAAGTGTCTTATTGACTCCTTCAGGTTAGATCGTGGTTTTTGAAATACCATGGGTGAGATTAGAGTTATATTCCCGATCAATAACTTCGCATGTTGGAATCGCGGTTTGGCTTGTGGTTGGGAAAGTTTATGCATAATAGTAGAATCCGCTCCTTCTTACAAGAAGTAGATGACATTTCCCTTAAGGGTTGATTCGGGGCTTGAACAAAATGAACGCTCTCCTTATTCCATAAAGGAAGTTAGGATTTATTGTTCATTAGAGAATCAATGATACTTAATGGAAAACAATATAATTATTAGGGTATAACGGACTTTATGACCTAGCTATAATTATGAACTACTTGTGGAGGATTATACCATATGTAATAGCTATATCGATGGACAATCGTAATTTCGGTTTGTGTAATATATCTACAGTTATGAGAGTGCAACCTCGGGTTTTTAATGGAATAACTCCGAGGTTAATAATCATGAAATATTAATTAAAGAGTTTAATTAATTATTTCTAAGTATTATTGGAGCTCAAAACTATGGGTTCATTAGGTCCCCTCACTAACCCGATTGATTAAAGGTAACAAGGGTCACAGTTAATTTGTTGGATTAATCAATTAATTGTGTTATAAAAGTGACACGTATTTATTCGAAAATTAATTGAATAATGAGATTCTTTAATTAATATATTAATAATTAAATTAATTAGAAAATTAGATTATTTAATTAACGAATTAATAATTATGAATTGAATTATGAATTAATTATTAATTGGAGGTTGCAGGTTCAAATCATGACTGAGACAAAGATTAAAATAATTAGATTATTTTATTCTTTAGTTGGTCTAGTATTTACATTTAAGTCAATTAGGGTTATGTGGGAGTAAATTTCCTATTTTGCGTAGGACACTTAAATACTAATTTCATTTAATATATTGAAATATATTTGGAAATTGATTTGTATCTAGTTATATATATATATATATATATATTTATTTATTTACAAAAATAGGATACAAGAGACTAATTGTGATTCTTAGAATCAAAAACAATAAAACAAAACTAAACAAAACAAAACCCTAGAAAGTCTATGAATTGCCAAAAGAAAAAAAAAATTCTTGCTTGTGGTGGCCAAATTTGCCAAGAAAAAAAGAAGCTCTATTCTTCAAGTCTTTGAATCCAAATGTATGTTCCTGAAAGATCGTGATGTGCCTACACATAGTTACCGGATCGCGAGACATAGCGAGAAAGGCTTAGTGGTTCTTAATCGGAATAAAGCTTAAAGAAACGAAGGAGTTAGCACCAAGAGTATGATCTAAATCCATATTTAAATATTCTTAAATGTTGTAGATGGTTTACATGTTGTATAAAATTTTAAAAACCCCATTTCCGCTGTGCAATGTAAATTCGGGTTCCTACACTTGGTTTAGTAGATTTACCAAGTCAATGAAGAATTTCGGCTATAAACAAAGCAACTTAGATCACACTTTGTTTTTAAAGCATCGAAAGGGTAAAATTACTGCTTTGATTATCTATGTTGATGGTATGGTGGTGATAGGTGATGATCAAGATGAGATTGATAGCTTGCAACGACACTTGGCCTAAGAATTCGAAATGAAGTAGCTTGGTGACTTAAAGTACTTTCTTGGGATTTTAGTGCCCAATCGAAGCACTTTATTCTCTTGTCTCAACGGAAATACATTCATGATTTATTAAATGAAACCGGAATGCATGGATGTTAGCCCATCGATACTTCTATTTGAGCAAAATCATATGTTGTTTCATTGTTTAGATGCAACTTCTACTGAGAAAGGGAGGTACTAGATACTTGTCGAAAAATTAATTTATTTGTCACATACCAGGTCAGATATTGCTTATGCGGTGTGTGTAGTGAGTCAGTTTATGCATGATCCTCGTAAACCTTACATGGATGCTGTAGAAAGCATATTGAGTTATTTGAAGTTTGCTCCGGGTAAAGGTTACTATTCACCAAGTATAATCACCTGAAGGTATAGGGATATATTGATACAGATTGGGCAGGTTCAGCAAATAATAGAATATATACTTTAGGGTATTTTTCCTTTGTTGGGGGAAACCTTGTGACCTGGAGAAGTAAAAAACAACTGCTATTTGTGGTAATGCTTATTTCTACTTTTCGTGTAGCCCCATATCTACTTCTTTTATGTTTGTTTCTTGGATAAAACTGAATATTTAACATCGCATTTAAGTGTTTCAGGAGTTTTTCCAACAAAGGGACTAAAGTGCAAAAATGAAGAACTTTTGGGGCAAATGTGCAAATTTTTGAAGTTTTGGATGTCAGCTTTCGCTTGAACATCGAGCGAATCCTTGTACGAAAAACCATCCATCCATTTTCGGTCGAGAAGTCTTCGCCCCTTCTTCGAGCAAAACACCATCTAGCCCATTTTTGCTTGAGAAGTCTTCGCCCCTTCGTCGAGCGAAACACTATCCAGCCGTCGCTCGAGAAGTTTCGCCCCCTTTTCGAGTGAAGTCTCCAACGAAAGAGCCTTATAATGCGTTTGAATTTTCCTAGAAAGTGTGTGACTATAACCTAGAGGGGGGGGGGGGGGGGGGGGTGAATAGGTTTTAATTCGATAAATTACCGATTTTACGAATTAGTCAATGTTATCAAATTTACCCCATTCTACTAAGTGATCAATTAAAAGATAACAAGCATAAAACAATAAAAACACGTAATGTATACATGGAAACCCTCCAAATGGGAAAAGCCACGGGCTGTTTAGAGCGCCACCCTTGATCCACAAAATCCACTATTGAGTAAAAGTTTACAACCTAAGTTGATCTCCCGTCTAACCCTCCAGTTACTAACCCTTTCACTCTACCCAACGGGCTTTAATAGTGATTTTGGATCCTTGTGCACTAACCACTTTGCCACAAGCTAACTCAACAATGAAGAGATAATGACAACCTAAGTGAATATGCAAGAATATTCAATATGCAAAAATGTTAGGTCAAGACATTTATGCTTATCTAAGATTAATAATGACAATTAAAATAAATCATAGATATCAATGTTCTAAGTGCAAAGGCAAGAAGAATTAGCTAGAAGGATAAAATCGTCCTAAATGCTAGCTATCATAAATTAATGCATCTCAACCAACAATCAATACACAAGCTTGTCATAAAAACAATTAAACAACCAAGCAAGCAATTAATATGCAATAAAGACTAAAACCCTAGGCATACATATCTTAGTAATGAAATCATAAAGCTTAGAGCTTGTAGAGAATACCTAGGTATGAACACACAAGAAATCCATGCTTGAAAGATGGTTGATAATTTGGATATTAAGGATGGTTGAGTAAAAATGCCTTCTTGGAGCTTCTCTCTCTAAAGAACAATATTTCTCTCTCAAAAATAGGTTTGGAAGCTCTCAAAACGAATTGGGAAGAAGATGGTTCATTTATATGAAACCTAAAATGAAACAGCGTCGTTTTGGGCGAAAGGCAACAAAAACTCGTCAGGACTGCTGGCTGTACCGCGGTCCAGGCAAGTGTCCAGACCGCGGCACATAGAGCGGTGTATCTCTGGACAACGCCGCTCTGTAGGCCGCTGTGCATACAGTGTGCACAGGCCGCGGTCTAGACAGCATGCATCCTCTGTGAAACTCCGTTTGGGAGACCGAGGCGTAGGCAACATGCACAGACCGCGGTAGACACAGCGTGCATCCTCTGTGAAACTCTGCTTGGGAGACTGCGACGTAGGCAACATGCACAGACCGCTGTAGACACAGCGTGCATCCTCAGCCAAACACCGCTGTGTAGACCGCGGTGAGGGCACTGCACAGAGCGCGGTCTTGACCGCGGTCAAAAGGAAAAGTCCTCATTTTGAGGCAGAAACATACAATCAACACTCAAATAAAATTAAGACACACAAAGCACACAAAATGGGAAATAAGCATGCAAGCAAAATGATTAAAATAAAATGCATGAGAGTGATTGTGTGCACTAAATCTCTTCAATGAAGATTAATAAAGTGATTTTACCTTTGATGCTTGAGAAGGGACTTGAGCAATGAAGACCTAAACTACCCTTACATATTGATCCCAAAAAGTGGTTGTCAAAGAAATAAGCCAATCAAATAACCGAGGAACTTACAATCTCCCTCTTTGGCTATTTCGTGACAAAACCACTCACTCACAAGTTATCCTCACAACAAATAACAAGAAACAACAAGAGGTCAACAAACAAACATTCTAAGTTATAAGAGATACCTAAAGCTAAATCTTTAAATCTTTCATCTCTTGTAGCATGATTATCATTACAAAACAAAGAACTACACTTTCCAAGACAAGTGTATGAGAGGGATCAAGAAAAATAAAAACAGGTGCAATTTGCATGAAATAGAAGCACATAACATGCAATCAACAATGCATAAAGCAAATGCTCCCCCTTAATAGGTCAACCCCTTAATAGGTCAACCCCTTAATAGGTCAACCCCTTAAAAACATGCCAATATCAACTCCCCCTAAATCCAACACTACTCCCCCTATTTGTCACAAGATAGGCAAATGAGTATTCCCCAACCGGGATGCTGTAGCAAAGAGAGATATTTGTAATGTAAATGCATAATCATATACAACAACTTTATACAGGTTAATTAAGAGAGAGAGAAATCCTAGGAAGTTTTATTGATTTGAATATGTGCGAAAGATTTGCCTTGAGTGAAATACATGCAACATCAACTTCCAAAAGCATGGTATTTGGCAAAGAAAATAGCACATGAGGTTCCAAGAAAAGTCAAACCAATTTTCACAAAATTGACAATGGAAAACAAGATATAGTTCAACCAAAAACATAAGAGCAACTATCAAACTTTACAAGTTGAACAAGACATGAGCGACTATTGCGCCCTATTAGATTTTTCTGGGCAAGATGCCCGTATGATAGTAGCCTTGTTCAATAAGTAAAGAAAGAGAGACTATTGGATTGAGAAATCCTTAAAATGGATACAATATCCTTATTGAATGAAGTCTCAAAAGTTACTTGCACACATATTTGCAATCATTTTGTAAGCATTCAATAAATTCATCATGCACATCACTTTAAGCATGTCAAGATCAAGTTTTCACAAACATGAAGATAAACTTTGGGTCAATCAAATGTACTTCCCAATTACATTTTCTAGTCCAAAAGTGCATGTTTGAACACAAATGAGACATGTATTTCAAATAAGGCAAACCCACACTTATTGAATAAAAAAGATATATAATAATATATGCATCCAAGATACTCAAGCAATTAATTAAAGAGCATAAAATTGAACAATTATTTGCTTATTAAGATGCAAGTTCGCTCTCTTTGCTTGAGCTCCCCATATGGGGTCAACCACCAAAATCCATCAATGCATATGACAAATCCCAATAGACCTACTAAGAGATTTAAACTTAGTTGAATCTATTGTTTTAGTAAACAAATCCGCTAATTGATCATTTGTGCCCACATGCTCAAGTGCAATGCATTTGCTCTCAACTAGGTCTCTAATGAAATGATGTCTAATGTCAATATGCATAGTTCTAGAATGTTGGACAAGATTTTTTGAAATATTGATGGCACTCATGTTATCCCAATAAAGGGTTAGAGGACCTTGCTCAAAGCCATAATCCACAAGCATTTGCTTCATCCAAAGAAGTTATGTGCAAGCACTCCCAGCTGCTATATACTCGGCCTCGGCTGTGGATAATGAAATGGAATTTTGCTTCTTGCAAAACCATGACACAAGATTGTTCCTTAGGAAGAAGCAACCGCTCGATGTACTCTTCCTATCATCACAATTACCTGCCCAATCTGCATCACTAAAGCCAACTAAACTAGCATTAGTGTCAACAGTGTACCATATCCCATAGTTGGATGTCCCATTCACATATCGAATGATTCTCTTCACAGAGGAGAGATAGGATTCCTTAGGATTGGCTTGGTACCTAGCACACACACCAACACTAAAAGCTATATCGGGCCTACTAGCAGTTAAGTATAGCAAGCTCCCTATCATACCATGATATAGACTTTGATCCACATTTTTTCCTCTAGCATCCTTGCTAAGTTTCAAAGTGGTACTCGTTGGTGTGTCACAATGCTTGGCATTCTCAAGGCCAAACTTCTTCACTAGGTTCTTAGCATACTTAGCTTGGGATATGAAGATCCCATCATGCATTTGCTTGATTTGTAAACCTAGGAAGTAATTGAGTTCACCAACCATGCTCATTTCAAAGTCATGGGTCATGACATCAACAAATTGTTGAACTTTTAAGTTGTTGGTGGAACAAAAAATGATGCCATCAACATAAATTTGTGCTATGAATAGCTCATCTTTAGTGCACTTGATGAACAAAGTCTTGTCAACACTACCTCTAGAGTAGTCATTGCCAACAAGATAAAGAGTGAGGCGCTCATACCACCTTCTTGAGATGATAAACATGATTGGGGTGGCGTGGATCCACAAACCCTTTAGGTTGCTCAACAAACACTTTCTCTTGCAAGAAGCCATTGAGGAAGGCACTCTTAACATCCATTTGATACAATTTAAATTTGTGAACACACAATATTGATAAGAGAAGCCTAATGGACTCTAAATGGGCAACGGGAGCAAAAATCTCCTCAAAGTCAATACCCTCAATTTGAGAGTATCCTTGTGCAACAAGTCTAGTTTTATTCCGCACAATGTTGCCATCCTCATCTGATTTGTTCCTATAGACCCACTTGGTGTCTATTACATTAGTGTTCTTAGGCCTAGTAACTAGAGTCCAAACCTCATTTCTTTCAAATTGTTTTAGCTCTTCTTGCATTGCAAGAACCCAAAACTCATCACTTAAAGCTTCATCTACCTTTTTGGGTTCAATTTGAGAAGTGTAGCAAGTGTAACTAATTTGATTTGCTAGTTGATGTCTAGTTCTCACACCCTAATTCACATTTCCAAGAATGTCACTCTTGTTTTGGAGATGCCTAACCCAATGAGCAGGTTCCTTAGAGTCCAAAGTAGGATCTCTATCAAGAGATTGAGTGACCTCTTTTTCAAGCTTTGTTTTTTCATCACTAGACATCTCATCAATCTTTACCAAGGAAGTATCATCAACCATACTAATCTCCTCATCATGGTTACTAGTCTTAGGCCTACAATCATCTATGACCACATTAGATGATTCCATAGCACATTGTGTCTTCAAATTAAAAACTCTATAGGCCTTACTATTTAGGGCATAGCCAATGAAAATCCCCTCATCACTCTTAGCATCAAACTTGCCAAGTTGATCACGGTCATTTAGAATGTAGCACTTGCTTCCAAATGAGTGGAAGTAGCTAACATTTGGCTTCCTACCCTTCCACAATTCATAGGAGGTTTGCCTAGTCCCGAGCCTAAGAAAGACCCTATTGCCTATATAACAAGCCGTATTGACAGCTTCAGCCCAAAGATTCCTAGGTACATTGTTGATATGCAACATCACACGGGCCATTTCTTGGAGGACTCTATTCTTCCTCTCTACTACCCCATTCTGTTGAGGAGTTCGAGGAGCTGAGAACTCATGGGAAATGCCAAGACTATCACAAAAGTTTTCAAAGCTAACATTCTCAAATTCTCTCCCATGATCACTCATAATTCTCTTAATACATTTTATGTGAGAATCCTTCTCATTTTTGAATTTTAGTGCAAAGCATTTTAAAGGTTTCAAACGTTCAGATTTTTCTTTAAGAAAGTAAGTCCATGTAAATCTAGAAAAATTATCCACACATACAAAAATGTACCTCTTGCCACCGAGACTCTCGGTTTGCATGGGACCCATAAGGTCTATATGAAGAAGCTCTAATGACTCCTTAGTGGCAAGATATTTACCCTTCATATGAGCACTCTTAGTTTGCTTTTCTTGTTGACAAGGTCCATAAAATCCCTAAATCCTATTTCCAAACTTAGGAAAGCCTCTCACAACTTTCAACATCTCAAGAACTTTCAAGTCTTTGAAATTCATATGACCTAACCTTTGATGCCATAGTTCAACTTGATCACAACTAGACAATTTGCAAGAGACACCATTAGAATCAAGACAATAACAATTGTCACTTGATCTCTTGCCTTTCAATAGAACATGTCCATCTTCTCTTAGAATAGAGCAATCAACTTTCCCAAACAAAACCGAAAGCTCTTCATCACTTAAATGTGATATGCTAATGAGATTGGCTTACAGGCCATCTACATAGAGAGCATTAGGCAAGGAGGGCAAACCGGGGATGGAAATGTTACCTTTTCTTAGAACTTTCTTATGTGAACCATCGCGAAATGTGACAAATCCACCATCTTCCATCACAGGAGTTTCAAAGAAACTCTTATTTCCGGTCATGTGCCTAGAACATCCACTATCAAGGTACCAAGTGTTAGAGGCTTTCGCCTTCAAATCCACTTGGGCCACATGGCAAACATACTCATTTGTTCTAATCCACCTAGTAGCAACATTGTCATTTCTAGGTGCCTTGGGTTCATTGGCTCTAAAATTCCTAGGTGCATGCATTTTGGCTCTTTTAAGCATATTCTTCTCAATCATGATTTGAAAATGACACAACTTAATAAATTTAAAACAATTCGGCCTTATGTGGCTTTCAACACCATAATAATGAAAAATGGGAGTAAAGTAAGAATTCATACCATATCCTTGTGAAAGCATGAAAGACTTCTCTCTCCTTTGAGTTGTCCTTTGATGTTGAGCCGAATCTCTTCCTTGAAAGAACCCTTGTGATTGAGCCAAATTAATTCTCCCTTTTGGTTGTGGATGAATGGTCATTTGTTGATTTTGAGAGCTCCTTGGAGGTTGTAGTCTTGTTTGATGAGCTCTAGCTTTTGGTGAATGTGTTTTAGCTTGAGACTTTGTTTGTGCTTGCTTTGATGATTCACTAACCTCATTTGATCTCATTTGTTGGTATGACTCTTGAACCTCTTTGTCCTTTAGACTCTTGACAAAGATGATCTTCTTCAAAGAAGTGGCATCCTTGCCTTTCATATATCCTAGGCCCATTTTATCACTAGGACTCTTCCCACATGATATCATCTTGTCAAGTCTCTCAGTTCCGGATGTCATCTTGGCAACCAATTCTTTTGCTTCCTTAAGCTCAATCTTCAAGTTTTCTTCACTCTTCTTAGTGATCACAAGCTCTAATTTTAAACTCTCTTATAACTCTTTTCCACTTTTTACCTTCTCATTCAAGTTGGTAATCTTGAAAGTTAACTCTAGATTCTTCTTTTTCAACTCTTGAGCTTCCTTCTTCTTTTTCAATCTAGACTTTTCAAAAAACTTCATGAAATCTACATAGTCCATTTCCTCATCAATCTCAAATCTAGAGTTAGAAGAGGTACTCTAATCACTAGAGTCATATACTTCTTCCTTGTCACTCAAAACGTCCTTGCCATTATGAGATGTTGTGAAGGCAATAAAGTTTGCAACTCTATCTTTATCATCCGAAGACTTTTCTTCCTCTTTTAAGTCTTCACTATCACTCTAAGTAGCCACCATCACCTTCCCCTTTTTTTTTTCTTCAAATTTGCACATTCTGAAGTAATGTGACCAAAACCACTACATTCATAGCATTGAATGCCCTTCTTGGAGTCACTTTCTTGAAACTTTACAATCTTCTTGAAGGGAGTTTTCTTTTTCACTTCCTTTCCCTTTGACCAAAAACCTTTCATCTCAAACTTCATGAATTTCTTGAATCTTTTAACCATGAGGGCAATTTCTTCATCTGAGTCCTCCTCCTCTTTCTCAACCTTAGTGGTCTTCAAGGCAATGCTCTTTTGCTTCTTTGGAGGAGTGGGTGAGGTGTTCCATCTTGACTCATAAGCTAGAAGTGCTCTTTTGCTTCTTTAGAGGAGTGGGTGAGGTGTTCCATCTTGACTCATAAGCTAGAAGTCTTCCAATGACTTCACTTGGCTTCATATTCTTATACTCACTATTCTCTTCAAGTGCCGTCACCTTTGATTCGAACCTTGACGGAAGTGACCTCATGGTCTTTTGGTTGACTCTCCTGTCTGAATATGGGTCACCAAGTTGATGGCTTTGGTTGACAACGTCCATCAGCTTCACTTGAAAGTCATTGAAGCATTCGTGCTCCTCCATCATAATCATCTCAAATTGTATTTGGAGGACTTGGAGCTTTGAGTCCTTTACTACCTCGGTTCCCTCATGTGCCGTTTAAAGAATGTCCCAAGCCTCCTTTGCAATCCTAGTGTTTTGGACCAACTTGTATTGATTGTCGTCCACGACACAAAGAATGGCATGCATAGCCTTGTTGTTCCACTTAGATGCTTCAAACTCTTGAGTGCTCCAACTAGACTTGGGCTTATGAGCTTCTACACCATCGTCGGTGGTCATTGTTGGAGGAGTATAACCGTCTTCAATAGCCATCCACGCACGGTCAACTATTTGGAAAAGATAGGCTTCCATCATGTTCTTCAAAGGAGCATAGTTCACCCCATTGAGCAAAGGGGGTCTTGTGCTTGAGGCTCCCTCATGACTATTTCCGTTTCCACTCAAAGTATTTGAGGGTCATAAATGATATAAATATGCAAATGTAATGCAACACACAAAAATGCAAATAACCAAAATGCACATGGTAAGGCACACACAATGCACGGATCACCTAAGTATATCTAGGCACAGGCTCTGATACCAAATGAAATTCCCTAGAAAGTGTGTGACTATAACCTGGAGGGGGAGGGGGGAGAGGGGGGTGTGAATAGGTTTTAATTCGATAAATTACCGATTTTGTGAATTAGTCAATGTTATCAAATTTGCCACATTATACTAAGTGATCAATTAAAAGATAACAAGCATAAAACAATAAAAACACGCAATGTATACGTGGAAACCCTCCAAATGGGAAAAACCACGGGCTGTTTAGAGCGCCACCCTTGATCCACAAAATCCACTATTGAGTAAAAGTTTACAACCTAGGTTGACCTCCCGTCTAACCCTCCAGTTACTAACCCTTTCACTCATTCCAACGGGTCTTAATAGTGATTTTAGATTCCTAGCCTTGTGCACTAACCACTTAGCCACAAGCTAACTCAACAATGAAGAGATAATGGCAACCTAAGTGAATATACAAGAATATTCAATATGAAAAAATGTTAGGTCAAGACATTCATTCTTATCTAGGATTAATAATGACAATTAAAACAAATCCTAAATATCAATGTTCTATGTGCAAAGGCAAGAAGAATTAGCTAGAAGGTTAAATCGTCCTAAATGCTAGCTATCATAAATTAATGCATCTCAACCAACAATCAATACACAAGCATGTTATAAAAACAATTAAACAACCAAGCAAGCAATTAATATGCAATAAATACTAAAACCCTAGGCATACATGTCTTAGTAATGAAATCATAAAGCTTAGAGCATGTAGAGAATACCTAGGTATGAACACACAAGAAATCCATACTTGAAAGATGCTTGATGATTTGGATATTAAGGATGGTTGAGTAAAAATACCTTATTGGAGCTTCTCTCTCTAAAGAACAATATTTCTCTCTCAAAAATAGGTTTGGAAGCTCTCAAAATGAATTGGGAAGAAGATGGTTCATTTATATGAAACCTAAAATGAAACAGTGTCGTTTTGGGCGAAAGGCAACAAAAACTCGTCAGGACAGCTGGCTGTACCGCGGTCCAGGCAAGTGTCCAGACCGCGGCACATAGAGCGGTGTATCGTCTGGACAACGCCGCTCTGTAGGCCGCTGTGCATACAGTGTGCACAGGCCGAGGTCTGGGCATCATGCATCCTCTATGAAACTCCGCTTAGGAGACCACGTCGTAGGCAACATGCACAGACCGCGGTAGACACATCGTGCATCTTCTGTGAAACTCCGCTTGGGAGACCGCGGCGTAGGCAACATGCACAGACCGCGGTAGACACAGCGTGCATCCTCAGCCAAACACCGCTGTGTAGACCGCTGCGAGGGCATTGCACAGAGCGCGGTCTAGACCGCGCTCAAAAGGAAAAGTCCTCATTTTGAGGCAGAAACATACAATCAACACTCAAATAAAAATAAGACACACAAAGCACACAAAATGGCAAATAAGTATGCAAGCAAAATGATTAAAATAAAATGCATGAGAGTAAGTGTGTGCACTAAATCTCTTCAATGAAGATTAAAGAAGTGATTTTACCTTTGATGCTTGAGAAAGGACTTGAGCAATGAAGACCTAAACTACCCTTACATATTGATCCCAAAAAGTGGTTGACAATGAAATAAGCCAATCAAAAAACCGAGGAACTTACAGTATTGAAGCCAATTTTCACTCGATGTTTCTCCCTCTCGTCGAGCGAATCCTTGAGCGAAAAATGCCACCTCTAGCTTTTCTCTTCTGAAACCTTGAACCTCTAAAATCTGGGATTTGGTGTCCCATCTCTGAATAGGAATCATTTCTCCTACTTTTTGAGGTCATCATCATTCCTAGCTTTCCCACACTTTACCTCTCACTAATCCCCTTTCATGCAAACACCTCTCTATATACCTCACCACACATGTATTTTCTCTATATCTCTCACTTTCCATTCATTCATTGAACACACATTTTTTCTCTTCTCTACCAAACAACCGAAAACTTCTTCTCTTCTTTCTCTCATCTCTTTCCTCTTCATCTTCTTCACCCAAAGTAAGGAGAGCACTAAGCTCCCATGGAGGTTTTTTCTCCATAGGAGGTCACCATACACCTTCACTACCATTTTTAATACTTCCTCCACCATCTTAGAGTAGATTGCAATGAGCTATGAGTGGTCTTTGGACCAATTTCGACCTAGGAAATCATGAAGCATCTTTGGGGGAGTTATCTTCATGGGTTGTCTCTTTTATACTTTTTTCCTTGTATATCTTGTTTTCTTTGATGTAATCACCAATTTGGGAATTTTTTAAACCAACATTTATGTAATATATGTATGATTATTCTTAAATTCGTTTTGGTTTTGTTTTACTCATTGATTTTGCATGATTAAATCTTTTGTTATGAAATTCATGTGTGTTGAGAGCCAAAATTAACATGCATGCATGATTGAGATTAGGAGTAGAGTAATTTAGAGTAAGAGTAGTGTACTTTAGCATCCTATGTTTGTTTATATGTTGGTTGATAAGTGAAAATACCATGCTTTTAATGACTTGACTGCTAGAGCTTTAACTCTAAAGAGTACGAAAGGCTTGGTTGATTCATTTGAATGCTTAATTAAGCTTGGTTCAATATTCTTATGCTTAATGGGTCTTTGTATTAAGACACAATTGGTCTCCTATGGCTTGGGTTGAGTGATAAAATGATTTTGGTGTTTTCCTTAATCAAGAGAATGAATCCTTTACTAAAATTGAATGGTCTTAATGAATAATAATCAACTTTGTTGCATATTGTTGTTTGGTGAACTTGTCTCCATTTTGTGCCATCCTAGGGAGGTTGATAAAACCGAATCCTTGACTTAGAGCAAAGATAAACCAAATTCCTCTTGTGCTTGTGTTGTAATATGGATTTTAGTGAGTTTAATGCTTTCACTCGGTTAGCCACCTTGTGAATGATATTTAGGCTGTGTGTTATATATCGCGTGGTTTGCATTAACATGCTCAGCGTGATATTCTCTACATTTGACCAGAGAGCTGAGAGATCACTAGGCTGTCATGTAGAGCTCGTGTGTGTGTCTCACCATTCTTAATGGATTCATGCTTATGCATGGATGCAATCTCCATGCGCTCGAGAGAGGGTATAGATTAATTAAGGGGACACAAACATATAACATACCTGTTGTATAGGTATCTCGTATTCTTAATATTTTCACTTGGTTGCCATCCCATATTTGGTTAGCCTTATAGATGATTCATTGGTTGTAGTATGTATGGCCCATGCGGTTGCGCATTACATGCCTAACTAATCGTCATGGTATATGACCAGAAAGTTGAGAGATCACTAGGTTGGCGTACATGGTTCGTGTGTGTGTCCCATATAACTTATGCATATGTATGGATGCAATCTATATGCGCCCGAGAGAGCTTAAAGATTAACTAAGGGAACACGAGTCTTTGATATACTTGCACATTTGAGAGACTAAATATTGCTAGTGCTTAATTAGAAGGATTGTCACAGTTGAGTCATTTTCCTAGTGTATCCACATTTCATGCATTCTCTTCATTACGTCCTATCTTTGTACATATTATTTATTGGTGTAGTTTGTTAGTTAGTTTAGCATTTACTTTCTGAACATTCTTTTTTTTTTTACATATGCAACACACGAGTCCGCTCGGAGTGTTGTAATAATAGCTAGAACTAGAGATGATCAATGAATCCCACCTCCTTGTGGAACGATACCCCAACTTATCGCTTTACTAGTCTTTTTCTAGTTTAGAGCACATTACGTAGGAACTTTTTATGAATATCCTTTTGGTATCCGTAATTCCCTAACGACGGAATCCATGGGTATCTAGTAGCAAGGTCCAGTGCAGAAGCTGAGTACAAAGGCATGGCTTTTAGGGTATGGTTGAGAAACTTATTAAGGGATTTAGGTGTTAACTCCAAGGATGCAATGAAGTTGTATCGTGATAACACTTCAGGTATAAAAATTGCCCCTGATGCAGCTCAACACGATCAGACAAAGCACGTAAAGGTTGGCAGACATTTCATTAAAGAGAAACTTGAAACTAGTATTATTATATTTCCTTTTGTGAAGCCTGAAGAGCAACTAGCCGATGTACTTACCAAAGCTGTAGCCAGCGAAGCATTTGATGACTCTCTATGCAAGTTAGGCAAGTGTGATATCCATGCTCCAACTTGAGGGAGAGTGCTAGAATTATGAGATTGAATTGGACAATATTCTTAATCAAGCCTTTATTCTCTTCTTAATTATAGGAAATTTCCTTTTTATTTTTTTCATGTATTATTATTTTGTTATTACTCGTTTTGATTCTTTGCCTGTAAATGGTCCTTGTATGTATTCTATATATTGTAGAAACACAATAAATAAAATTATCAGAAAATTATTCTTACAGTTGTGTTCTTGACACTTCTTGTGAGATTCTCTTGTCAAAAAATGCCCGAAGTTTCTGGTCATCTTCAATTTCGAGCTTCTTCTGGCACCCAATGGTTGGATTTGCAATATTGAAATTCATGTTGTTAGACAAAGTCTGTCGCTAACGGCACAAATGATATGCTCTTCGGCTCTGCTGCTTACATGACTCCTAATAGACATCCATTTTAAAGGAGACCAAATCTCATCCGTTCATTATTTATTTATTTAATTATTTTAAAACAATTAATGATATAATTTGCCATATTTTAAAGGTAAAAGTCTTTTACCCTTTGAGCATTATCTTCTACCCGTTAACCACTGACGATAAGAGATGTTTGTGTAATACTTGGCAAAAGAAATTTCATGGATTTTGCATATCACATGACTTAGTTAAGTCATATTTTCTCATGTCTCACTGTGGATGTGAAATATCATTTAGATTCCGTTCAAATAGGGAAATGCCAGTCGTTTTTATTGTTAGTAATTAGTTTGAGAAGGTCATGTTCAAGATTGAGTTGGCACGTGAATGAAGTTCAAATACAAATGCATATTTAGAAGAACCAGTGAACCGAAAACTTAAAGACTGCAGATTTTTTTTCTTAAACTCATTTCGATAATTCTTGTAGTGTCTTTGATAGGTGTAATTGTTGTAGCTTGTCTATTGTTGGTCTCTATGGTAAAGCGGTCCTGAGAGGTGGTATTGGTTATACCTTGTGGGTTTTATCTTGTGGCGGGTCTGAGTGTTGGGATTATGCTCAATAACAAGAGTGTAATAATGTATTTGACAATATTTTTATATTAATAAAGTGATTTTTGGTTTAACAAATCTTATAGTATTTATAGTTTAATTATTATAATTGTCAAAAGTAAATAATCATAAGGTCAAAAGACTATGAGAAAATAAGAATTATTCGTACGTACATCTAGATATGTATGAGGTAGACACAATTTTTTAGTTAGTCTTGAAACAATATTCACAACTTAGATAAAGGTTGGACGCCTTTATCTTGTTAAAATTGAAGATTCTTTTGCTAGCATTTGTGTTATGATGAGTCTAAAATCATCAAAGTGTGGTGTCTTTGGGCAAAAGAACCTAGTGCACTAGGTGCATTGAATAGGATCATAGTGAAATACTTTATCCAGAACCTTCAATAGATAAAAATTTTCACTTGAAGTCTTGAAGACAATCGGAGAGTTTATATCAATCCTGAGATAAATGATGGACTTATGGTTATAAGTGTTATCATTTGAGCCATCAATGAGTACGATTATATAGCATAGTCTATCATCGATGGTTTGGTAGTATTCATTTATTAATCTATAGAGGACTTCATTTATAGATATGGGCAACGTGCCTCCATTTATTAAATGTGTGTAAAATATCATCATATAGATATTTTGAGGTATTAGGTAGATATTAAATCTTAACGTTAAGTTTTCGATAGTGCCTATTGAAATATGACTTCTGGACAATTCAAAATATCAAAGTTCAAAATGTGGTCATATGAGTAAATATGGTAACTACGAGAGCTGTAGGCAGTCTGTGAGCACTTGGCGATTACTGGTATTCTTCACGATGATACACTATCTCCATTAAGATTGTCTAGGGTACGAATAAGGAACATTAACTTATTATATATTTATTTAAGAGTTCAATTTTAGTTCTTTAGTGGATTAAACTAAAATTTATAGATCGGACATAAGTGAATCATTTGTTGTTTGTGATTAGGTTATGTCTATTGGAGCTTAAACTTAGATAGCCCACCAAGATCCTCAATTAACACGAACTTGTATGGATCACTTGACATATTTTACCGGACCAATTTCTGGATCCATCTAGAATTGTTTTTGGAGAGGTGTAGTCATGTATGATCAAGACATGCAGGAACTCTTCAAAATACCTGGAATGGGCGGCCAAGGATGTGGGAATCCTTGGGCGGCCCTAATGGGGTATAATTAGCATTTCATTAATACATTAAGAATATAATTTATACATTTTAATTAAATGGGTTGTTTAATTATATTAATGTATTAATTTAAGACATGTGGACTTGTTTCTTTTTTAGTAAGAATGAGTCTAGTTCGCATATGTATTTTTTTTTAAGTCCAATGAATTTAATAAAATGAAAAAAACGATAAATGCCCCATATACATGGCTTGGGCGGCTAGGGCTTCTATAATAGACTAATATATTGTTTTTTATTTTATCATTTAATTAAATGGAAATTAATTAATTAATTAAAAATCAAAATCTTTTTCTAGTAGGAGTAGGTCTTCTAGTGTCATACTATTGTTGGTAGTATGATAGATATTAAAAAATGAATTTATTTATCTAGCAAATTAGGAAGTATTTGATATATATCAAAACTCTATTGATAATTGGTCAAACTAAGAATTTTTTTATAAAGTCACAATTTAATTTATATTCAATAATTAGTTATTGGATAAATACTCTAATGAGTTGGAATATGAGTTTTGGTGTGGAAAATAATTTCAAAAGTTGATAGGAATCTTGGTGAAAGTAAATCCTTCTAAAGAGAGAATTTTTGACCACCAAGTAAATCCTCATAGAGAGGGGATTTGGCCACTTATATATACTCCTATAGAGGAATTCAGTCAATCCTAAGAGTTCTATACAAAGAATTCATCCAAGCCTTGTTGAAGTCTTGTGAGAAGTTTTTTTTTTTGCTTACTATAGTTTTTTTTTTAAATTCATCCAGCTCATTGTGTGAAGAATTCGACCAAACATAGAGAAAAGAGGGAATATTTTTGTTTTCGATAGTGCACTAGTACCCTTTAAATCAAAAGGTTTTGTGTACAAAAATCAAATCGGGTTCACGCGGGTTTTAATCACATAGATTGATAATTCCCAAGTGACCAAACGTCCTTGGGTTTTCTCTAGGAGGATTATTATGACTAACAAAAGAAAGAGATTTTATTCGTTTTCCATCCTCAAATATACAAGTCAAAGAAAGGGAGCACACACTATTAGTTGATTCATGTTCGTGATTGGATTGGAAGATCTTACGGATTCAATTCGGTGCAACTTCAACCGTCACGAGAAAAATGTATGACACTTTTATTAAATGTTAATAATTAAGGGGTAAGGTTTATTCTTTTAAAGGTTTTTTTTTAAATATACCAATTGAATTTTCCGCTTTCGCTGCGCGTTTTTTCCTACTCTGAGTGCTGGTTCGCTAAAATAATGGTATTATAAATATCGGCATTAAACCTAAAAGTCTTTATAAATGACCAATGAACACATGATCAATAGAAAGAATCAGTTATATTTTTCCTCAGGACGGACAAATATCGGCCCTTAAAAGAGAGCTTGACCATAAGACCCACTCGTGCTTAGTTTTTTTTTTTTTTTTTTTAAATTGACAGTATCGATCTATCCACCTATCTAAACCATATATATATATATATGTATTTTTAAAAACTTTTGTTATTAGTAGGATTCGAGCCGCTGACTTAAGACTCATTTACCCAAACGTCAGGCTCGTCCATCTACCAGCTGAGCTATGCCCCTAGGGCCAACTCGTGCTTAGTTACCACCATTAGATTTAACTATCTCTTAACTATAATTTCTGATCATACGAGATGAGTTTGATCCGATGGTATACACCTCAAACCTACACAACGAGGTTGCAGATTCGAGTCCTCCCCCTACCAATATAATTGACGATCGATAATTAATTTTTAATAAATATCATGTAAAAACTAAAAAGTACATTTGTACAGAAAACCTAATTTATAAAAATATTCTATTTCTTTTTACCAATTGTTTCTAATAATAATAATAATAATAGAATGACAAAAGAAATTCCACAAGAGGGGTTAGCGTAATGGTCAAATATGTTGTTTTGCTCACAACATCGGTTTCGAATCCGCTTATAGGCAAGAAAGAAACTATTGGTATTAATATCGGACTTTCAAATTTATAGAAATATCGGGAATAATATCAATATCGGTGGATATTTTGTTAAAAATTGAAATTCATAAACGAAAAGATTGATATATATATATATATATATATAAAAGTTTTAGGTACATGACCAAAAATCATAGTTTCATCATTTTTTAAGATCGTTGTGTTTGACAGGACTCAGATTTTGGGGTTGAGGGATATACAAATCTATATATCAGAATTTCACATAAGTCCCACATTTTTTACGAATTATCACCTTTATAAATGTATTTTCATATTCATCACTTTAGTCCCTATGTTTTTTTTTCAAAACTCATCAATTTAATCCATTTGACTAAATATCTTAAAGTCAACTATTTTAAAACTTATGAAAGTACACTTTTACCCATATTACTATTTAATTTAGCTAAAATGATTATCTTAGCTGTAAATTAAAATTAAAAAAAAGTTCTCAATAATAAAATATTAAATAAATAGATTACAAAAAAAATATTAAATAAATAATAAGAAAAATTCCATTGATTTTTTTCTTCTTATTTTGTATATTTTTATAATGGATATTTAATTAGCTAAAATGATTATCTTAACTTTAAATTAAAATAAAAAAATCTCAATAATAAAATCTTAAATAAATAGATTAAAAAAATCTTAAATAAATAATAAGAAAAATTCCATTAAATTTTTACTTATTTTGTGTTTTTTTTATAATGAATATTTATTTAGTTAAAATGATTATCTTAACTTTAAATGATTATTTTTCATAATTTGTTTTGTAATATATTTATTTAAGATTTTATTATTGAGAATTTTATTGTTTTTCATTTTAATTTAAAGTTAAGATAATCGTTTTAGTTAAATAAAAATCCATTATGAAAAAAAATATACAAAAGAAGAAAAATTAATGGATTTTATTTATTTATTTAGTATTTTTTGTCATCTATCTATTTAAAATTTAATTATTGATAATTTTATTGTTTTTCATTTTAATTTAAAGTTAAGATAATCATTTTACCAAAATTAAATAGTAATAAGGGCAAATGTGTACTTCAAAGGTTTTAAAGTAGTTGACTTTTAAATATTTGGTCAAATAGATTATAGCAGGGGCGGAGCCAATCAAGGAAGAGAGGGTCCACTGCCCCCTGAAGTTCCACAATTTATAAATTTACCTATTTAGTTTTTAGATTTTTATGTTTGACCCTTATTTCATTTTTTATATATTTTATAATTCTTTTAAAATGCATTGTTATTTATAATATATTTATGTACACATGTAGAGTATATATATTTGATTGTAAATATTTTTTTTCTTTATATCTCAAATATAAATAAAAAATCACAATATATATATTTTGTTATATCAATCATAATTCTTTTTTCTAATCAAAATTACACTTACTTTCTATCTTAACTTATTTTATCATATACATAAAATTATTTCTCCAAATCTTAACTTATTCACTCTAATGCTATGTTGATGTAGCGGAAGCTTTTTCGAGAAAAACCTGCAAGAAACAATTAGAAACAATGATTTGGATCCGTTGATTCGTGCACGAATACTGGAAACAAACCCTACTAATATTCTGTTGATCCATGCACGGATGCCAGAATACCAGGCTTCAAATACAACAATCGACTTCGCACCCGAAGGATGTGTAATTGAATTGTTGAGAAACAATTCTCTATATTTTTATTAATCAAAAACTACCTTTCAAACCTGATGTAGAACAAGTGACTGAGTCTTACATGACTTTGTGCGACCATCCTAAATCCAAGAATAAATGACTTTAATTGAAGGGAACAAACGAGATCTTTTGAAATCAACACCTTTGGTGTTGAGCACGACCTTTTTCGGCCAAATTCCATCATTTAGGCCTCGAAATCGCAGTTATTTCCTTTTTGGAAAATTTCATTTTTATTCATAAGTTGACTTTGACAAGCCAGAATCGCCTACTGTTAATTCCGACTTGCTTGTGGTCGTTAGTATATTTTATTTTCGTTACTTTTGTGATTTCGCTATTTTTGACAGTTTTCGCGATTTTAGGATGCTTTTGATATGTAATCCCGTTTCTTATCCAACAAGGATTCGGGTTAGGGTTCTTTCATCTTAAACAGTCTTGTAAGCCGAAAGGCTCATTTAGCTTTTATTCAATAAAATTTCAGAACTTGTTTCTTAATTTTCTGATGGATTCCAGTTTTTAATAGAATTTAGACGCCGGTCTAATTCTTTTTATGTTTTCACTGCGTCAATGTGCCAAAATATCACACACCAAAAATTTTGAGTTCAGAACTTGTATTTTCAAAACTGATCACCGACTTTCTTATCAGCATTTATAATTCACTCATTTGTTTTCAACGAACTTTCCTCCCTATGTACTAGACTATGGCTGCTAAAATTCTATTCATAATATATTACAAATAACAACTTGGCATATTGTAGCTAGGTTTTATTGGTACAGGTGTAACAGGCATGTCTTGCAAAGATTTTCTCCTACTATAATATCGTTACTCTCTAAATTAGGGACAAAAAATCACTCTTTAAAGAAGCGTCTACAAAATTGCAAAATATATTATACTTATCGGGTCGGCATCTAATTTTATTTTACTTTTCTAAAAAATGCATGCTATGGAGTTTTTCAATTAATTGCCACAATCACCCTGATCATTCACTTGTATAATCGAGTCCAAATTACTGGAGATTTATTAGGGAAAATTTAGTAGGGAATTGTATTTCAAACAATTTGAATATAACACCTTGTTGATTATAAAATATGGTCAAAATGCCGTGTAAGTAGCATTAACCGATTAAGTTGAACAAATCTAATGTGAAGCCTCCGTCAACGGGTGTATTGGGTAGAAGGATGTGAAGAATATCCAAATGTTCCTGAGTATGAAGAAGAAGGTGATTTGTATGAGGGAGCAGAATTCACTGAAGAAGATGGTGAGCGGGTTAATTGTGTGGTGCAACGGGTGTTGTACGCACCAAAGCAAGAAGACCTCAGTCAGCGTAACAATATATTTCAATCTTACTGCACAATCAGTCAGAAAGTTTGTGACCTGATCGTGGACAGTGGAAGTTGTGAGAACTTTATCGCAAAGAGGTCGGTGGAACATCTGAAGTTGCCAACCGAGAAACATCCCAGACCATATACAATTGGTTGGATCAAGAAGGGACCGTCAGTAAAGGTAACTGATATTTGTCGTGTTCCTATTTCTATTGGTAAGATATATAAGGAGGGGGTAGTTTGTAAGGTGATTGATATGGATGCTAGCCATGTGTTGTTGGGTCGGCCATGGCAGTATGATGTTGATATTACTTATAGGGGTCGGGATAACACTTATTTATTTACTTGGGGGTCGTATAAAATTGCTATGGCTCCTTCCAAACGTCAGACAGTGCCTAACAAGCCCTCTGTAGTGGAGAATCAGTCTTTTCTAACCGTGTCCGGATCCGACACAGAATTCATGACAGATGTTAAGAATGCACATAAGATCTATGCTTTAATGGTTAAAGCTCTTATGGTAGAGGGGAACGAAACATCAGCTGTAACTGTTCCTGAGAAAATACAGCCGTTGCTAGAACAATTCAGGGATATTACTTCAGAAGATTTACCCACCAACTTACTGCCATTAAGAGACATTCAGCACCATATAGATCTTATACCTGGGGTGAGTTTGCCAATCTGCCACATTACCAGATGAGTCCAAAGGAGAATGAGATTCTGCAAGAGAAAATAGAAGAATTATGGTTTCATACGCGAAAGCATGAGCTCGCGTGCAGTTCCTGCGTTGTTGACACCAAAGAAGGATGAAAGTTGGTGTAGTGTGTGGACAATCGAGCTATCAATAAGATAATTGTTAAGTACTGATTCCCGATTCCCCGTTTAGATGACATGTTGGATCAACTGGAGGGTTCAAAGCTGTTTTCGAAGATTGATCTACGTAGTGGGTATCACCAAATTCGGGTCAAACCTGGGGATGAATGGAAGACGGTGTTCAAAAGCAAGGATGGTTTGTATGAGTGGTTGGTTATGCCGTTCGATCTATCAAATGTACCCAGTACTTTTATACGGGTGATGAATCAGGTATTGAGGCCTTTTGTGGGAAAGTTTGTTATTGTTTATTTTAACGACATTCTTATCTATAGTAAGACTGAAGAAGAACATGTGGAGCAGTTACGAGAGGTATTAAAGGTTTTACAGGAAAATCAATTGTTTCTTAATCTGAAGAAATGCAGTTTTATGACCAGAAATTTGTTATTTTTGGGTTACGTGGTGAGTTCAGAGGAATTCATGTGGACGAAAAGAAGGAGCTAGCAATTCGAGAATGGCATGCGCCAAAAACCATGAGTGAAGTTTGTAGCTTTCATGGCTTAGCCACTTTTTATCGCCGGTTTATTTGGAATTTCAGTACTGTCATGGCACCGATAACAGAATGCGTGAAGAATGGTCGATTTCAATGGGGAGAAGAAACATAGATGAGTTTTGCATTAATCAAGGAGAAATTGTGTACTGCGCCAGTACTTGCTCTACCCAGTTTTCAGAAGATTTTTGAAGTTGAGTGCGATGCTAGTGGGGTGGGAATTGGAGTTGTGCTGTCCTAAAAATAGTGACCAGTAGCTTTTTTTAGCGAGAAATTAAGTGAAGCTCACCAGAAGTGGAGTACTTATGATCAGGAGTTCTACACAGTAGTCCGAGCCTTGAAACATTGAGAACATTACCTAGTACAGAGAGAGTTTGTCTTGTACAGCGACCATCAAGCTTTGAAGTTTATCAACAGTCAGAAGAACTTGGATAACATGCATGTCAGGTGGGCTACTTTCCTTCAGAAATTTTCTTTTGTTATCAAGCATAAGTCGGGTTTTGAATTGAGTTGCTGATGCGTTGAGCCACCGTGCCACTCTGCTCGTAACCTTAGCTCATGAGATTATGGGGTTTGATTCTTTGAAGGAATTGTAAGGGGAGGATGAAGATCTCAAGGAAATCTGGTCAAAATATATTGAGAACCGGCCTGTAAGTGATTTCCATGAGAACGATGGGTATCTGTTTTGTGGAAATCATTTGTGTATTCCTAGGACGTCTTTGTGGGAGAAGTTAATTCGTGACTTGCACGGAGGTGGATTGAGTGGACACCTAGGACCAGACAAAACGATGGCTAGCTTGGAGGAGCTGTATTTCTGGCCGTAATTGAAATGAGATATTGGTAGCTTTGTGCAGAGGTGTTATACTTGTCAGGTGTCTAAAGGTCAGTCATAAAATACCGGTCTTTATATGCCTTTGCCTGTTCCTAACAATATTTGAGAAGACTTGTCTATGGATTTTATGTTAGGGCTACCCCGTACCCAGCGAGGAGTAGATTCGGTTTTTGTGATGGTTGACAGGTTCTCAAAAATGGCTCACTTAATCCCTTACCGGAAAACCTCTGATGATTCGTACATAGCCCGACTATTCTTCAGAGAAGTGGTCCGATTACTTGGGGTACCACAGTCAATTACTTATGATTGTGACACAAAATTCCTTAGCCACTTTTGGCTGACCTTGCGGAAGATGTTTAATACGTCTCTGAAGCGTAGTACTACTGCACACCCACAAACTGATGGACAAACAGAAGTAACGAATAAGACTTGGAAAATCTGGTCTGTTGCGTTTGTGGAGATAAACTGAAACAATGGGATCATGCATTACCTCAAGTTGAGTTTGCCTACAATAGTGTTGTACATAGCGCCACGCAAAAATCCCCTTTCGCTTTGACATGTGTCACCACTGAAGTGTATTGTGGATTTAATTCATTTACCATAGGGTCCAGGAGTTAGTATTGCTGCAGAAAATATGGCTACTCAAGCTCAAGCGGTGCAAGCAGAGGTGAGACAGAAACTGGAAAAAACCAATGCAAAATATAAGGCAGTTGTAGACAAGCATAGGCATTGGGGAGGGTGACTGAATAATAGTTTTCTTGCGCAAAGAAAGGTTCCCAGTTGGGACTTATAACAAACTGAAGCTTAAAAAGTATGGTTCGTACCAGGTTTAGAAAAAGATCAATGATAATGCATATGTGATCGACCTACCTGAGACCGTGGGGATTTCCAATACCTCCAATGTTACTGACTTGTTCCAGTATCATGCGGAAGAGCCTCTTTATCCTGAACCTAACTCAAGGTCGAGTTCTTTGCAAGTAGAGGGAATTGATGTAGAACAAGTGGCTGAGTCCTACATGGCTTTGTTGGACCATCATAAATCTAAGAATACATGATTTTAATTAAAAGGAATCGACGAGATCTTCTGAACTCAATACCTTTGGTGTTGTGGCATGACCTTTTTCGGCCAAATTCCATTATTTAGACCCCGAAATCGCAGTTATTTCCTTTTTGAGAAATTTCTTTTAGTCATAAGTTGACTTTGACAAGCCAGAATCGCCTACCGTTAATTCCAACTTGTTTATGGTTGTTAGTATATTTTATTTCTGCAACTTTTGTGATTTCGTTATTTTTGACAGTTTTTGCTATTTTAGGCAGCTTTTGATATGTTATCCCATTTCTTGTCCAACAAGGATCAGGTTCAGAGTTCTTTCATCTTAAATAGCCTTGTAAGCCGAAAAGCTCAACAGTTATTGAATAAAATTTTAAAAGTATTCTCTTCATTTTTCTAGTGGTTTCTAGTTTCCATAGAAATTAGAAGTTGATCTATTTCTTTAGTATTTACCACTACGTCAAAACCCTTATACAGTCTACTTAAATAGCATTGTAAGACTTGACTAACAAAAAAACCCTAAACAAACGGGAAAGAATCCTAAATGAAAAAGATACTAAATTTCCTAAAATCAAAAGAATCCTACAACATTTAAAACCTATATAAAAGGAAATAATTAATAACCTAATTACATATAAACTAGAAGGAAATAAAATAAACATACGGAATCATGACAACAATTAAAAACCATAAAACAAGAAACTGTTGTCTTGGCACGCCAGAAACTTAATAGCCAAATTCGGATATTTTGCAGTCCGTTATAGAAGGCAAAGTCTTCATAACATTTGTAGGGATCTTCCTGGGCTTTCCGGAAACATAATATTATGTTGATTTTGAGTTTTTTTACCCTCTGAAAAGACCAACAAAATTTGCCCATTCTGACTGTTTCGACCATTCGGAGTTTTTGCATCCTTCTTTCCGCACCCTTCGTCTTTGAGTCCATTCCTCCGCTCCTTGAAATCCAAACCTTTGTTTGTCGTATCGTCTTTGCTTTCTGCATCATTCTCTCCAGGTTGGAGAAAATTCATCCATGAATTTTGGAAAGGTAAATTGAACACAACAACCTATACGGCGATTGAAAAACATTGTTTCGTAACCAATTAGTTTTTTCTGCATGAGGAGTTAGGAATGCACGTCTTACCACCATGGCTGACCCATGTTCTTCAGCTATGTTGCCACTGTCTAAGACCCCTATATTTTTTAATTTGGGTGTTGATTGGTCACCTATGCCAAAGGTTGCCTCCTTGTCGACTTTTGTTGCTACATGACACTCCTTTTCAACTAATTCTGGATTTGGATCATCATTAGTTGTTATGAAATCAGGGCGTACCATTAACATTGGACCAATATCGCCCTCTACCCAATCTTCATTGACCATCTCCTCTCCATCAAACTGTAGTTCGTCCTCTGTTTTAGCTTCGTCTTCATCTTCAAACTGCTGTATCTCTGCATGGAGACACTGTTCCATCAACAAAGCACCAGTGTCGTTGTCCACAAGGTCCTCTTCCATGGTCTCTACTTCGTCAAACTAAGGTTCAGCTCCAATGTTATCCACTAATTCTTCTTGGACTTTCTCTTCTTCATCAAATTATGGTTCAACTCCAATGTTATCCACTAATTCTTCTTGGCTATCTTCCGGTTCAGCGAACAACATTCTCTTACCCACTTTTCTACACTCGGACTATCTGTGTTCAATGTCACCACAACTGAAGCATTTCACCCACTCGATGACCTAGGTTGTAGTTTTGGATAGCAACTGGAGGCGGAACGACACCATTGTTGTTACCTGATAGCATTCCGCCTCCTCTCCTACGTGTGACTGTCTTCTTCACTTGTAAGGCTCTTTGATGGGCTTCAGATTCAATACCCTGGGTCAAAGAGTTTCACCACCTCAACGATTTGCGAACGAAGGCCACTGTAATACCTGGATACCAATTGATCATGAGTTTCTTCAATATTGTTACGCACAAGCAATTGGTAGAACTCTGTTGTATACTCATCAACTGTCCGTAAACCTTGACGCAATTTTTACAATCTTTGATACATTAATTTCTGAAAATTATGGGGTAAAAGTTTTGATCGCATATTTCTCTTCATCTTCTCACAATCTGTTAATTTTGACTTTCCCAATCGATTCTGTGAGAGCTTGAGTTGTTGCCACCATGCGGCTGCCCGTCCTTGAAGCCGAGTTGCCACCAAGGCTTGGCACATTTTTAAACTCCAAGATCTCTTCCACGACTCCGAGCCAATCGAGGAATTCTTTGGGCGAAGGTTGCCCTGAAATTCTGGAATATCTGTCCGCATACCCGACTTCCACCGCCAGCTATTTTCACGCGCTCGATCTATTCGACGTGGCAGCGGAACCAAGTCTTCCTCGCTGCTCTCCTCATTACTTCCTTCCTTGTCTCCATCCGAACTTGAGTCTAGGGGACGAAAGGTATTTTGGTTGGCCATGAACATAGAGATTTGCTCAATTAATCGCGAAACCTGTTGCCCCAATCGTGCCATGTGGTCACATTCGATGGCTTCTTCTACTGGAACCCGGTTTGGTGGACGTCTTCTCGGTGGCATGATGATGTTGTCCCGAATGAACACGGCTCTGATACCAAACTGATGTAACGGAAGTTCTTTCGATAAAACCTGTAAGAAACAATTAGAAACAATTAGAAACAACGATTTGGATTCGTTGATTCATGCACAAATATCATAAACAAACCCTACTAATATTATGTTGACCCGCACACGGATGCCAGAATACCATACTTCAAATACAACAATCGACTTCGTGTACGGAGGATGTGTAATTGGATAGTTGAGAAACAATTCTCTATATTTTTATTAATCAAAAACTACCTTTTAAACCCTAATACAATCTACTTAAATGGCATTGTAAAACTTGACTAACAAGAAAACCCTAAACAAACGGGAAAGAATCCTAAATTAAAAAGATACTAAATTTCCTAAAATCAAAAGAATCCTACAACATTAAAAACCTATCTAAAAGGAAATAATTAATAACCTAATTACATATAAACTAGAAGGAAATAAAATAAACATACGGAATCATGACAACAATTAAAAACTATAAAACAAGAAACTGTTGTCTTGGTGTGCCAGAAACTTAATGGCCAAATTCGGATATTCTGCAGCCTATTATAGAAGACAGAGTCTTCATAACATTTGTAGGGCTGGTCTTGGGCTTTCCGGAAACATATTATAACACTGATTTTGAGTTTATTTGCCCTCTGAAAAGACCCCCAAAATTTGCATCCTTCTTTCTGCACCCTTCGTCTTTGAGTCGATTCCTCCGCTCCATGAAATCCAAACATTTGTTTGCCATATCGTCTTTGCTTGCTGCATCACATGTCATACTTTTGTTTGGTCATTTATTTATTTATATAGTTTTTGCTTATTTATTTTAAATATATATATATATATATATAAATGTGTTGATTTAATGAATTTATATAATTAAAACACGGTAAGCATAGGCATATATTTATGTTTAATTATTAATAATTTTTTCTAACAAACTCATATAATTTTTAACGATTAGAACAACTTTTGGATATTAGAAAAATATTAGAATTACAATTTAAGCTTCAATTTGTTTATTAACTCTATATTTCTAACTTTTGGTATTATGAAAATATTAGAATTACAATTACAATTTTTTTTTCTAACTATATATATGTTTCTAACTCTTAAACACTATTATTCAATCTTAAATTAGTGATCATACGGTATATATTATTATTAGAGTAATGCTAGACCCACTGCTAAATTTATATTCTAATTTGTGAAGTCTCAATTGACAAATGAATATATATTAATTATTATTCATTTCGTATGTCACATTTATATAGATTAAATTGTTTATCCCCACACCTAAACCACAAGTTGGGATTTATGTGAATTTATATATATATATATATATATATATATATGAGGTCAAACTATATCGATTTAAATTTTTGACTCAATTTTTTAACTTCAATATATCAATCATCCATTTGTTTATGTGTTCTTCAATCCGATTGTTGAGATAATGAATTAGAGCATTATGGTTTTTGTTGCCGACATCACTAATGATTAAATCAATGTTTTTATATGCTTTTAATTGGTAAAGCCGACTGATATTTCTTCTATTCTTCTTCTTTCTTCCACTAGGAAGGAATTTTGTCTTTAATTTTGGTTTGGGGCAGCTATTTGGAGGAACTTTAAAAATAAAAACAACTGAATTATCTTTGTATTAATTTAGCTACTACCAATAATTGTCACAACACATTTCTGTCTCTCCCAAAACTCTTTGATATTTCTCTGGGATATCAGAAGCTTCTGGTGAGAGAAGTCGTAGGATCTTTAGGATCACTGTCATTTTTACCTGTTAGGTGTGTAGTTGATAATGAATCCAGACGAGGTAGACAAACTCTGTGCGGCTCTATCGTTGAAAGAAAGGGAGGGACCATTAATAGCCCTGAAAGATAATCTGAGGGATGACGAGGAGAAGAGATTGGCACGTCGACTGGTAGGACGGATCTTGTCCAATAAAATGGTGAATCGGGATGCGTTCGTCAATCTGATCCCTAGGATCTAGCGAGATACGGAAGGGGTAGAAGTTGAGATTATCAATGGTAATACTTTTTAATTTACTTTCAAAAGTGAGAAAGACAAACGGCTTGCATTGAAAGGGGGGCCTTGGAGATTTGATAAATCTCTTTTGATCTTGGAAACGCCTTAAGAGAGAGGAGATATTAAGGATATGAAGTTTAATAATGTGGCTTTTTAGGTGCAAATACAAAATGTTCCATTATTATGTATGACAAAATAGATTGCGTGGTTTTGGGGTAGTCTTATTGGGGAAGTTCAAGAAGTCGATGAAAGGGCATCAGGCGACTGTGTTGGCAAATTTTTACAGGTTCGGGTAGTCATTGATGTCGGCATGCCGCTCAGGCGAATCCTGAGAGTTGATATGTTAAAGGATGGTACAGAGTCGACTATGCTGCTACGTTATGAGAAACTTCCAGAACATTGTTTTCGATGTGGCAGTTTGGGGCATGTGGTTCGTGAGTGTCCAGAAAGAGTGGGGGCGGAGGGGCCCAAGAATTATGATTTGCTATTTGGAATGGCCATAGAGGAATGGCCAGTCTAGGACTTTCCGAAGGGAGGTTTTCCAGGAGGGCAATTCGGATAGGAGAGGGTTTGATTGAGGGAGGGCTAGGCTGGCGGAAGTCCGGTGTCTGAGATTAACCGCAATCATGGAGGAGATAAAGGGAAGTCGGTGATCAGATCTGAAGATAGATGCGAAGCTGGTAGGGGAGAGAAGGAATTTACGGGCAAATCCCGAGATTTGGGGGATGTTGTTTATCAATTAAGCGATAAAGAAGGAAGTGGGTTAGACAAGGATGGTGTGAGAGTAGCTTTGAGCGGTAAATGAAGTAAAGATTTTTCAAATATGGTACATAATAGTCATGCATTGAGGAAGCAAGATCTGGATATTGTGTTGGGGGAGGAAAATATAGGGTTATTGAAGGATAGTGGATTGATTTTAGATGATCGATCTATTTGCAAGGGTGATGTTGTGAATCTAGATAAGAAGATTAGTGGGGGATTGTGTGGACATGGATATGGAGTTGGGCCTGGGGGTTGGTGATTACTCAATAGATGAGACTTTTGGATCTTTTAATTTAGTGGGCTTAAGAGAAATGGAGAAGAGTGGGGTCATTGGTAGTAATGTTAAGATCATTGAGAAGACAACTGAAAGTCAAGAGGTCATTGGGCCTCCTTTGTTTGCGTTGGCCAGTGCTACAGAGGCTAAAGTAGCGAGAAACAGAAGTCAAGGAAATGGAAAAGAAGAGCCAGGGTGGGAAGTCATATGGGAGATGAACAAAAGTTAAGACACTAAGGGGCGTTTGGTATGAGGTAATCAAAATAATATGATTACTGGAAAAATTTTATGTATGTGTTTGGCTGTGTATGGAAATATTATATTAGATTCCTGAAATATTATATTGGATTTCTGAAAATATTAAGTAATAGTGTTTGGTTGTATATGAGAATTTGTTTTTTTATTTTTTATTAAAAATTAACAAATTTAAAAAATTAAAATTAAAATCATTCTATATACTTAAAAAATACCTAGATCCATTTCTCAATTTTTTTTTCTTTCATTTCTCTCTCTCTCTCTAGATCGCCGTTTTCCTTACCTCCAGATCGTCGTTGTCACCTCCAGCCCGTCGTCCTCGTCAGCGTCGAAACTCGCTGTCGTCTTCGTCTTAGTCATCGAAGCTCACCGCCGTCGTCGTCTTCGTCGTCGAACCTTGCCGTCGTCGTCGTCCTCATCGAAGATCACCGTCGTCGTCATCATCATTGAGCAAACCTAGATCTTGTTTACTCATACTTGCTGCAAATTTTTTTTCTGGTGGTGTTTGAGATGTTGATTTGTTAATGTTTTCATATAAGATTATTTGTGAGTTGATTTGTTAGGATTGAGATTTGGGGGTGAATTGAAGAGGAGAAGATTTAATCTAGGGTTTGGGGATTTTTTTGTATTAATTCTCAGTAGATCATGAAGAACAAAGAAGAAGTAGAAAATAAAATAAAAATATATATTTTTAATAATGATGGGTCTCACGATGGGAATCAGATGGAGGTAATCTGAAACCCACCTATTTTGATGAGAATCACATTACCCATCTAGAGGGTAATGTGATTCCCATGGGATTCACATTCTCGGAAAACAAAAAACTCAAACCTGCTACCAAACATGGGAATGATTTGAGATTCTCTTTTCCATGCAAAGATACCACCATACCAAACGGCCCCTAAGTTAGGTAAGAGGGGGTTAGACGAAGACACTGGGAGCTTTGAGAAAAAATCTAAGCTGGTTAGTGATACGGAATCGGACTTGGTGGATCCTGGTTATGTATCGGCGGGCTGGCTTTATCCAGCCTGTTGGTTGCCATGAAAACGTTCATATGGAACGTCCGGGGTTTGGGTAGGGCTCGGGCGTTCCAAGTGCTTCATACGTTCAAAATGACGTACGTTCCAGATGTAATATTTCTCATAGAAACGAAAGTGGACAATGTGGTGTTAGAGAAGGTTCATATTAAATTAGGATTTTGAGGGAAATTATGTTGGCTATTTGTTCCAGCTCAAAATTAAAAGAAACAAAATGGTCCCTTTCTCATATAAAAGCAAGTATAAAACAGGGGATAACAGAGTAGTTTAGCTGCTCAAGAGTCAAATTTTTTTTTGTCTTTTCGTCTCCCCTCATTCCAGAAGATTCACCAGATTATATACTGGTTTTTGTACAAAGCATAACAATCATACACATGTCTATATTTCATTCATGCAAGCTAACCCAAGTTAAAGTTAACATAACTCTAATTAGTTAACCTAAGAGAATAATTTATATATTTTTGATAACACAGTAACAACACAACATATTAACTTCAACACTCCCTCTTAATATGTTGTGCTTGAACTCCCAAAGCTTCTCTAAGCTGCTGGAATTTCTCTCATGGAAGTGCCTTGGTTAGTATGTCTGCAATTTGATCTTCAGACCTGTAAAATTCAAGTTGAATTTCTCCATTTTCTGAAGCCTCTCTGACGAAGTGATGCTTGAGTGCAATATGCTTGCTTCTGCTGTGATGGACTGGATTTTTGACCATGGCAATGGCTGATTGGTTATCACAGAATATTGTTGTGACTCCCTCTTGCTTCACTCCAACATCTTCTAGAATTCTTCTCAACCAAATGGCATGAGATGTTGTCAAAGAAGCAGACACATATTCAGCTTCAGCTTTGGATTGAGCAACAGTTTGTTGCTTCTTTGAGCACCAAGAAAACACACTTGAACCAATTGAAAAAATAAAACTAGAAGTGTTTTTTGTTGACGTCAATTTCCAGATGCGTGAGAAAAGTCAACAAGATCGGATTCTAGCTGTGATTTCAAATAGAAAGAGAAGGAGAAAGTAGTCGGACACAAGTTTTACGTGGTAAAACTCCGATGATCAGAGAAACATCCACAGGTGGTTGAATAAACAACCGAGCCAAGATCCACTATTGAAAAAGACTTACGACTCTCGATCTTTCTTTTTTCTCTCTGTATTTGCTGTATTTTCTATATATTTTTATAGCGAGATTATGGGTCTATTTATATGTGCATAGAACCCTAATCCTTTTTGTACAAGTAACAAAAGATCTTTGGATTTAATTATGATTGGTTACTTGTTCGGCGTAGTTTGTCTTCTTTCCTATTTCGGAGGCTTGTATAGAGATCAGACTAGTGATTGGTTAGGACTTATTTCCTTATGAATGCATAGTCTTTTTGAAGAAATAAAATTGTTGTCTGATTAGAAACCCTTTTTGTTTGATATTCTATTCTTCTTGGAATTCTTTTTTGATATGGATATCTTTGCGTATTTTAACGACTCTTGATTCGTGTGCGAGTTATGTGCCGGGTCTCTTTGCTCGGTTTTCTTCATATTTGTCCCGAGTAGAACATGATATTTGCTAGTCCCGAATGACGTCATCTAAACCCGAGTAGAACATGTCATCAGCTAACCCCGAGCATCGTTAATTGACCCCGAGTAGGTTTTGTTCAATATTTGTTTACTCGGGTTTCTCTTCTTTGGTGATGCCTTGTAGGATATTTTCTGAGTGCCTACTCGGATGTCCACCTAGCAATTTTATCCTCTTTGTCAATGACGTGTACGTCTGATAAAATTTACATACGACAATACCCCTTAAAATATTTTTTCCGAACAGGTTTTCATTCAGGGCAAAAGTATTTTAATCAACCCTTCAATTTTTTATATCTCTTTAATGTCAGGGTAAATGTTTTGTCATAATGGCGTGTCTTAATGGTGACCATATAAATTCAATTTACCTCTTCATGCAAGATCTCAATGATTGCGACGTTTTGGAGTTCTGACGGCCTTGGCCAGTTCTTCTCTTAACATGTGTCCTCTACCGCTTCATTTCTCGATACCATTTATGAGAAACGACCTACGCGTCTCCTAGTGCGCCACATACGTCATCAAATCTGTCTTTGATTTTTCCCGCCTTGAGATCCTAGGGTTTCGTGCTATTACCCCTTAAAATTCTCCACTGAAAGGAGTTGTGTTGGTTCATTCTAAGAGATTCAAACCAGAAAATTTCCAACCCAGATTTCTTTATGCAAAAAATCCCTATTCTCTGTTGAAGATTTTACATCAGGCTTCTTAATTCAAGGTTAGTTTTAATGAATCCGACTTCCCATCGTCGACTCTTTACTATAACTCCCGAAGCGCTTGATCGTGGGGATTTTCAACTGGCTTCTTGCGCTCGTAGATTATTACAGAAAATTCCCCCTGACGAACTTCCTTTTATAGAAGTCAACATTTCTGGGCTTTACCCTGACATCTGTTTTAGTTTTGAATCCAGTTCTGATTTATCTAGTTATGTACCTATCGTTTCTGATTACAGGGTACATCTTCGATCGAGGATGGGAAAACTTGAGCAACGTCCAGATCAGGGAGCAGTTTATTAATGAGAAGGACGTCGAAGAGGAGTTCAGAAAATATCGTCTTTCTTTTTCTGTTGATCGCCCGAGTGGGTATGACGCCGAACCGAATTTGGTCGGGGAAGATGAGATAGGAAAATATCGTGCTCGATTCGACTTGGACGATTCTATCATTCTGATTCCTGCTGGTGATAGAGCCGCATGGAACCCTCCCCCGGGTATGGTGGCAATCTATGGGGCCATGCTTTGTTGCGGCGTTACTCTCCATCTTCAGCCGTTTATTGCTTGGTTTCTGGCTGAAGCAGGGATTGCTCTGGCCCAATTGGCCCCGAATATCTACATGATCTTGATGTGCATGTGGCACATGTGGTGCCGAATGAACCTGTCGTCGCCTTTCCCTAGTGAGATCAGGCCCTTTCCATACGCTAAGGCAGTCAGGTAAGACAGGGACTTATTTCCTCATGTCTAACCCGCTAAATTGTTGGGTCCCCGAGGGGACAAAAGTGAATCGGGGATTTGATACCTCCGATGATGCCAAAAAGAGGGGTTTTGTATGGGGGTTCCTTTCGCCCAACAAGTATTGGAAGAACAATTGGTTTTTCACCGGAGGGAACCTTGAACTGGAAGTTACTCTTTCGGCTGGGAAAACTCGGACGGTGCTGAAAGTTCCCCGTTTTTTTCCCTTGAGGCGTGGAACAAGAAAAAATTTGAATTTAGCGATGCTGAGCTGACCAGACTTGCTCGGGCAGTAGTTCACACTCTAGAAAAAAGGAGCAGGGTTTATCTTTTTAACGAGAAGAAGATGATAGATCTTGGCTTCTTTAGCAAGATTTTAGGCTACCGCATGCGATGTAAGTGATCTTTGTACCCTTTTTTTTAATGTTACATTTTATACTGACGTGGTTCCCTTTTTCTTCTAAATGTATGACTCGAACATTGTCTGCGACCTTCCAAGCAAGCCAAAAAGAAGCTTCTCGTTAGAGCAAAGAGGGCATTGCCTCACCCTAGTCTGATGAGGACCTTGATGCGACTGATAAGCCGACCCCTGAGTATGTCCTTGAGGAAGTCATTTGGCCGACTGTAGGGGAGTCTAGTGGTCGAGTGGCCATACTCAGGAATTTCCTGAATATGGAGAAAGACAGAGCGATGGTCTTGGTGAGGGGCCTGGTGAATCGAGCTCCCCGGTTTTGGTCTCTACCGAGTAGACGGACGTCGGTGATAGAGGAAAAACCTCTGAGGGATAAGCAAATATAGATCCTGAATTTTTTGAATCCTTTCGAGATGATATTCAGGAAGATCCCTCAGCTGATCTCGACTTTCATTGCTCTCGGATCGAGAAAAGGAAGGCGGTCGATTCTTCCGCTCGTTCTTATAAGGTTCGTCAGGTGGTTTCATTTATCGACTCCAGTGATGAAGACACCGGGGTTGAGATTACCCCGAGCATTGATGTTGAAGCATCAGTGGGTACGAAAACTTCTGTCCCGAACATGGGCTCTTTCCCTACCGAGGTTGAAGATCTAAGGACTGAATCTTTGAGAGGTCCTTCCTATCCCCCTCATTCTCCCCAGGATATGCTTAGGGCGATGTCATTCAGTCGGGCTTTCATCAGGGATGATCATTGGAGCCACCTTAGGGACGCTTCTTTGACGAGTCGTCTTCAGAATACTTTTAATGGCGTATCTTATGTAAGTTATTCCTAACTCTTCAATAGTCTTGCTTGCTTGCTAGATTTTTAATTAAACTCTTTGTAGATGGTGGTCGAGTTCGCTGAGCTGGTTCAGAAGCAACAACATCAAGCCGATCGAATAAGGCGTCTTGAGGCTCAGCTGAAAGAAAGTGAGGATAGCCGTGCTCGGGTTGAATTAGCTTATCAAAAGGAAGTAGGGTCCGCCCAAGTATTTGCTGACCACTGTTTGGCGAAGCAAGTGGCGGCCGAGGAAAGAGCTTCTTTGGTAGAGGAGAAGGCTATTTCACTACAAAACTTGTTGTATTCTGCCTAGGAATCAATGCTTAAAGCCGAACAGAAAGCAGAGCAGTCCAAGTTTGCATATGAAAGGAAGATTGAAGACTTGGAGCGCCAAGCTTTGACAATTGAGTCTCTATCCAAAAAGGCCAGGCTAGAACTCGAAGTCCAAGGGGTTGACCGTTTTAAAAGATCCCCTGCTTATGATGCCCTTCTCCTTTAGGAATTTCAGCGAGGGCAAGTTTCAGCTGGTGAATTTTTTAAGGTTAAGAATCTGGCAACTGAAAAAGCCCAAACCAACTGGGAGCTGTCGATCAAGAATCATATGGATCGGTCCCTGGAATCTCTTCAGACTCAGATGAAGGAGTGGAGAGCTTATTGCCGTAGTCGAGGCAAAGAGCCTCATCCCATGCATTTGGAGGTTCCATCATAGCACTCCCTCTCGACCTTTTATGCTAGTCAGGAGTCGGGCGTGGAAGGTTTGGTGCCTGATGTCAGATCGATCCTGGGAGAAGATTACAACAAATGGATGGATGATTCGGTCGATACGATTGCTTGGCCCTCCAATGAAAGTCTCCTCCGTGAATACGAAATGGTGCCCGACCCGAGCATCGGTAATAGTTCTAAATCCTCATAACCTTGATTTATTTAGTAGAAATATTATTTTTGTAAAGATTCTGTAACGATTCTTTGTAAAGATTTATCAATGAGATTCCGAGTTAACTGTAATTATGAAAACCGAGTGGTTTGATCCGATTCATTGCTCTAGAAATTTCACCGAGTATTTTTCTGAACTGGCTAATGCAATCTTTTGTGCCAAGTATCTTATTAAACTGGCAAATGCAATCTTTTGAGCCAAGTATCTTATTAAACTGGCAAATGCGATCTTTACGCCAAGTATCTTATTAAACTGACAAATGCAATCTTTATGCCAAGTATATAATTAAACTGGCTATTTTTATTGAGTCATCTTGAAACAAATAAGTGAATTTACTTGCTTCATACTCAGTTCATTACCCAAACATTACATCAAAGCTCACAATGATCATATGTTCGAGTCCTTACACATTACCGAGGACGTCTCCCCAGTTTTTATATGCAAGGGTTTACCGAATCGTTAAGCTTTTTGAACCGCTTAACACTGCTACGCATTTCACCATAATTTTTTCCTGATAGTACCCTTAGCTTCTCCAGAATCTGGTGCATCGGGTTTGCCTTTTAGCTAAGGTCAACCAACCTTGCTCGGCTAGCATGCTCATTCGAGCTTCTCTGCCCATTCGGGAATCAATGGTCCCGAGTATTCTATTTGCATGTTCTTATTATCATGCTCGTCTTTCATATGTTCTTATTATCATATGCTTTATTTTTTGTAAATCCCGAGTTTGATTTTTATTTATAACTGTAAAACCAATAAAGATTTAAATTCCAAAGCTAATAATTGATCCTAACTAAAATTGTCCTAACTAAAAAGGAAAAAAATAATTTAATGATAATTTTTTTTTCAGATATTGGGCATTGCATGGTCGGGATAAAACCCCTCCATTGGGTCGTGCAATCCAATATGCTCCATGGTCAGCTATTCGTTTAATTTTGTACGGGCCTTCCCACTTATCTGCCAGGGAACTTGGAACTTTATTTTTTGTATTCAATGATACCTTCCTGAGTACCAGGTCTCCTAGTTGGAATTTTCTGACCCGAACATGAGAATTGTAGTGGCGAGCTACTCTTTGCTGATATGCCATATTTTGTATTCGGGACTTCTCTCTTTTCTCTTCTAGCTCATCTAGACTTTGTAACATTATAACAACATTCTGATCTTCATTATATAGCCTGACCTGGGGTGATGCATATGACGTTTCTATGGGGATAACAACTTCTGTTCCAAACGCTGAATTGAATGAAGTTTCTCCGGTTGAAGTTCTTGCTGTTGTCCGATATGCCTATAATACTTCGGGAAGTTTTCAACCCAACTTCTTTTATTGGCATCTAGCTTTGCTTTGAGTGTGTGCTTGATGATTTTGTTCACTGCCTCAACCTGCCCATTTGTTTGAGGGTGGGCATGTGTGGCATAGTAATTGGTAATCCGGTACTCTTTGCACAGCTGTCTGAATTTCAGGTCCTCGAACTGGGTGCCGTTGTCAGTGATAATAGTGTTTGGAACCCAAACCTATAAAGTGTATTCTTTTTCATGAAATTTGTGGTGTTTGCTTATGTGATATGCACTAATGCTTCAGCTTCTGCCCACTTCGTGAAATAGTCAACGGGTACTATTGCATACTTTGCTCCACCCCCAGTCCCTGCTGGCATTGGGCCAATTAAATCCAAACCCCACATGGTGAATGACCATGGGGACGGGAGGTTTTTGAGCTGTTCAGAGGGCTGTCGGATATCATTAGCAATCTTTTGGCAAGTATGGCAGCTCTCTGAACATCGCTGTGCATCAGAGAATAAAGTAGGCCAATAATATCCTTGCATGGGTACCTTGTGTGCTAAACCTTTACCCCCATTATGGTTTTCGCAAACACCCCCGTGGATTTCCTGTAATATCCGACATGCATCCTCCTCTAATAAACACCTTTAGAGTGTTCGGGAAAACCCTATTCTGTATAGTTCTCCTCCAACCAACGTGTATTTTGCTGATCGATATCTAATACGTTTTGCTTGTAAGAGATCTTCGGGAGCACGCCTTCTTCCAGGAACCTTCTCAGCTGAGTCATCCAATCGTCTGACGGTGTTCGAATTTCTAAAATTTCAAAGTTTTTTGGCTCAGCTGTGCTCGGTTTGAGGAGGTATGCAACCAGAATAGTTTCTAGCCTGATTGTGGTTGTTGCTGATGCTAGTTTGGACAAAGCGTCTGCCTTTTCATTCTCCTCCCTAGGGATCTGGGCAATCCTATATTCTTTGAATTTTTAGAGGAGCTGTTTTGCAATGTCACGATAAGCTATCATGCCTTCATCCCTGGCTTGGTATTCGTCCAGGACTTGGTTGACAACTACCTGTGAATCACTAAATATCTCGACTTCATCTGCCCCGAAAGCTATGCAGACTCTGAGTCCAGCTAGTAGCGTTTCGTACTCGGCTTGATTATTGGTTGCTTTGAAGTCAAACCTTATGGCACACTCGATATCATATTCTTTTAGAGTGCATAATACGATCCCTGCCTCTCTGCCGTGAGTGTTTGAAGAGCCATCGACATATAATTTCCATGGGAAATTTTTGACCAACATCTTTTTTGCTTCCAGGTTTGGTTTTGTGAACTCTGCTATAAAATCTGCCACTGCTTGGCCTTTGAGAGATGTCCTGGGGACGTACTAGATATAGAATTCACTTAGCTCGATTTTCCATTTGGTTAGTCTTTCTGAAATCTCTGGCTTATGTAAGATTTGCTTTAATGGGCAGTCGGTGAGAACCTGGATTGCATGAGCCTGAAAGTATGACCTTAGCTTCCTTGCCACTGAAACCAATGCTAGGGCCATTTTTTCTGCCTGTGAATACCCGGTCTCGGCTGGTAAAAGTTTCTTACTGGTGTAATACACTGCCTTCTGTACTCAATCCTCTGTTCTGACTAGGACTAAGTTTGCTGCTAGTTCTGTAATTGATAAGTATAAGTAGAGTATCTTCCCCATTTATGGTTTCGAAAGGATGAGAGTCTGTCTTAGGTACTCTTTGATTTTAGGAATGCCTGCTTGCACTTTTCATTCCATTCGAGTCCTTTTCCTTTTTTAATTACTCTAAAAAAGGGTGCACATCTGTCTATGGCCTTTGAAATGAATCTACCAAAGGAAGCTAAATATCCTGTTAAGCGCTGTACTTCTTTTAGTATCCTTGGTGAAGTCATTTTCTACAGGGCTTGGATCTTTTCAGGATTGACTTTGATTCCCCTTTGGTATACTTGGAAAACCAGGAACCTTCCTGAAGGAACTCCGAATAAAAACTTGTTCGGATTCAACTTCATTTGGTACCTCCTCAAAACATCGAATGTCTCTCGCAGGTCTGAGGTATGCTTGTCTGCCGAGAGGTTCTTGGTCAGCATATCATCTATTTATGCTTCCATGTTTCTTCCTATTTGTCGTGTGAAGATTCTGTTGACCAACCTTTGATATGTTGCCCATGCATTTTTTAATCCGAAGGGCATTACTGTATAATATACAAGCCCTGATTTGGTTATATCCCTAGTAGGTGTCCATTAAACTGAGCAATTCGTGGCCTGATGTAGCATCCCCCAATTGGTCTATCCTTGGGAGTGGAAAGCTGTCTTTTGGGCATGATTTGTTCAAATCTGTGAAATCTACGCACATTCTCCATTTTCCATTTTTCTTTTGGACGAGGACTACATTAGCTGCCTATTGTGGGTAGTTGATTTCTCTAATCGACTCTACAACGAGCAACTTATCCACTTCTTGTTTGATTGTCTGACTTCTCTCGAGATTGAATGACCTTCTTTTTTGTATTACTAGTTTTGCATTGGGGTCTACCGCGAGATAATGAGATATTATTCGGGCATCTATCCCGACCATGTCTTCATGACTCCAGGCAAACACATCCTTGTATTCTTTAAGCAGATCAGTATGGCTTTTTTTGACTTTTCCTTCAAAATTGGCCCCGATCTTGATCTTCTTATCTGGTTCATCTTCTTTCAAGATAATTTCTTCGACCGGTTCTTTTTTGGTCTCATTCGACTCTTCCCTTGGATCAAATTCGAATGACAACGACTCTTTGTTCTGACTCAGCTGTTTTATAATGCATACTTTCTCACTATCATTTTTATCTTTGTATAATGACAGGTTAGCTCTTCAGGCCATCTCTTGGGACCCCTTGACTACTCCGACCCCCTGTTCGGTCGGGAATTTGATCATTGATGCATAAGTGGCTGTTACGGTCTTAGTTTAATTCAAGAATGGCCGATCTAACAGTGTATTGTAAGGCCAATTGTTCAAGTCTACCACCACAAAATCGAGCAATACTGTTCTTTGACAAGGTGCCGCTTCAATTTTGATAGGTAACTTTGTCGTCCCAAGAGACCTGACCTCAGCTCCTCTAAATCCTCTGAGTAGGGTATGAAAAGACTGTAAATCCTTTCGGTCCAACCTGATTTGATCGTAGACGGCTACGTTGAGAATATCTACCGAACTTCCATTATCTATCAGGATTCTCCTAACTTCCCGGTGACCAATCCTGACACTTATGACCAAGGCATCATTTGGTCGAACATCGACCTCATGTGAGTCAGCTTCTATGAATATTATTGAATCTCATCATTCCTTTACCCTTTTCGGGTCTGGTTCGACCGAGTTCACGTCAAAGTTCTGTCTTGCTTCCACAGCTTCTCAGATTTCCTGTGTTTGCTCATGGTTGCTTCTTCTAGTGGACGGTCCTCCAAAGATTGTTTGTATTACTTTATTGGCCTCGGGGCTGGCCCTTTGATTTCGACTGGAGCTGTGATCGGCCCTGGTCTCTTTCTTTGTTTCTGATCTCTCATCCCTTTTCAAGATTACATGCTGAAGGTGTCCTTCCCGAATGAGGGTTTCGATGTAATCTCTGAGCTGGTAACACTTGGAAGTCTCATGATCGGTTTCCTTATGGAATCTGCAGTATTTGGTTGTATCTCGCCGAGCAAACTGAGACTATCGGCGTGGCTCTTTTACCAGATTTTTCTCTTCCAGTATGATCAGGATTTCCTCTTGCTTTTTTCAAAAAGGGGTGTAGTTGGCGTATCTACCTCGAAATTTCTCATTGGTCTGGTCGGTATTACGTTCGTTTCCTCCGTCCTTGCTTTTTTATTTGCCGTTTCATTTCTATTTTCCCTTTTGGTTCAGTACCTTTGACTCGGCGTCCTTTTTGGGTTTTTCTCCATACATGTAGCATCCTCCCGTGGCTAACTCTTCTTCTTCGGCTAGTACATATCCTCCCGCCATGTCTATCATATCTGAATATCTGGTTAGACGAGCTCTTCTTAGGTCAAAAGATAGTCGTCCATTCTTTAAATTGTTGATGAATGCAGCGATTATCGCTTCGTTGTTTGCACTGCCGATTCTGATACCGCTTGGCCGAATCTCCTATAGTATTTCTTCAATGACTCATCTTTCCCTTGTTTCAGCTGAGAAAGGTAAGCCACTGATTTTTTCCGATGAACGTTGCCCATAAATTGTCTTGAGAAACTTCTGCTTAGTTCATTGAAGCTTCCGATACTCGCTGGGGGCAATCTCCTGAACCATTTTGAGCCTGTGTCTCATAGAGTTTGTGGAAAGTTGAGGCATAGTAATGGTTCGCTGTGGGCATACTGAGCCATATCACTTTTATACCACCTGACGTGTTCTTTAGGATCCATATCCTTCTTGAACTACTCCACGTGCGACATCCTGAATCTTTCTGGAAATGAAGTCCGTAGGATGTCCCTAGTGAATGGACTGTCAGAATCTTTATCAGATAGGTTGTTGTACCCATAACGTTTGACTATTGCGTCCATCTGACGCCTATTGTTTTAAACTTCTCGGGTCAGTCTCTGAATCACGATATCTCTATCTCCCACCGGACTTCCATGATTGTTAAACCGTCGAGTGACTGTCATTCCTCTCTCTGGCTCTTCGCTTTGATGTTGAGTCTCACGGGTTGATTCTTACAGGCGTATGGTTCCGTGAAGGCACTTACGATAGTTCCGATCACTATCCTCTGATGACGATCGATCCCTGTATCGGTCATGTTTACGGTGTCTGATATGGGCTATCTGATCGTGGCTCTACCTCTGGAGTGGTTGCTTCTCTTCGGGTGTTCCACGTCTAATCTGATTAATTGGAACAAAGTTCCTTCTTGCTTCTGGTGCATTTGGTTTTGGCCAAACTATAACCGAACGAAGCCTTGTAGGTGAGAGGTTCGGAGCTTCAGCCAACAGATCAACTCCTTCCTTTGCTGCATCTGCCACCAACTGTTGCAGCGCCTCACAGAAGCGTCGTGTCAGGCCTTCGCTGGTCGAAGGGATTTGTTGGATCCCCGCTAGGGATATTGGTTGATTTTCAGTGGTTGCTGCAAGATCTTTTGAGCTACTGCCAATATAGGTATTATCTGGAGATTCTTGGATATCCTCAGGACTGTTTCTGCCTCCCGCCATTACTTATCAAATCGGAGGTTCAACCCCTTCTTCCAACGCCAATTGTTAACGTCAATTTCTAGATGTGTGAGAAAAGTCAACAAGATCGGATTTTAGCTGTGATTTCAAAAAGAAAGAGAAGGAGAAAGTAGTCGGACACAAGTTTTATGTGGTGAAACTCCGATGATCGGAGAAACATCCACAGGTGGTTGAATAAACAACTGAGCCAAGATCCACTATTGAAAAAGACTTACAACTCTCAATCTCTTTTTTTTTCTCTCTGTATTTGCTGTATTTTCTATATATTTTTATAGCGAGATTATGGGTCTATTTATATGTGCATAGAACCCTAATCCTTTTTGTACAAGTAACAAAAGATCTTTGGATTTAATTATGATTGGTTACTTGTTCGGCGTAGTTTGTCTTCTTTCCTATTTCGGAGACTTGTATAGAGATCAGACTAGTGATTGGTTAGGACTTATTTCCTTATGAATGCATAGTCTTTTTGAAGAAATAAAATTGTTGTCTAATTAGAAACCCTTTTTGTTTGATATTCTATTCTTCTTGGAATTCTTTTTTGATATGGATATCTTTACGTATTTTAACGACTCTTGATTCGTGTGCGAGTTATGTGCCGGGTCTCTTTGCTCGGTTTTCTTCATATTTGTCCCGAGTAGAACATGATATTTGCTAGTCCCGAATGACATCATCTAAACCCGAGTAGAACATGTCATCAGCTAACCCCGAGCATCGTTAATTGACCCCGAGTAGGTTTTGTTCAATATTTGTTTACTCGGGTTTCTCTTCTTTGGTGATGCCTTGTAGGATATTTTCTGAGTGCCTACTCGGATGTCCACCTAGCAATTTTATCCTCTTTGTCAATGACGTGTACGTCTGATAAAATTTACATACGAAACTTTTCATGTCATCAATGCAGCCTCCTCAATCACTATCACAATAACCCACCAATTTTGCTTCTTCTTTCTTGTTGAATCTTATACCATAATTCATAGTGCCTTGGATGTATCTCAACACCGTTTTTAAGGCATCTAAATGAAAATGACTGGGGTTGTGCATAAATCTTGACAGCAGACTTGTTGCATACATGATGTCAGGTCTTGAAGCTGTGAGATATAGCAACTTTCCCACCAAACTTCTGTAAAGTGTTGCATCCACCATCTTTCCACCATCTTTCCACCATCTTCTTTCTTTAACTTATCATTCACAACAAGAGAAGTATCTATAGAATTGCACCCAATCATACCTTGATTCTTCAAAATATTTTTAGCATACTTTCTTTGAGAAATGAAAACACCATCAGCATCTTGACATATTTCAATTCCAAGAAAGTAGCTTAGCTGCCCCCATATCACTCATTTCTTACCTCTTCATCATTTCAGATTTAAACTTCTTTATCATACTCTCATTGTTGTCTGTGAACAATAAATCATCAATATAGATGGCTGCAATGAGAATATCACCAGCCTCATTCTTCTTAACATACAAAGTAGGCTCACTCAAACTTCTTTTGAATCCTTTTTCATTGAAATACCCATCAATCTGACTATACTAAGCTCTAAGAGCTTGTTTGAGCCCATACAAGGCCTTTTTGAGCTTGTAAACTTTGTCTTCTTCTCCATTGATTACAAAGCCTTAAGGTTGATCCACATACACCTCTTTATTTAAATCACCATTCAAGAATGCTGATTTTACATCTAATTGGTAAAGTAACCAACCTTTGTGAGCAGCTAAGGCAATAAGAATTCTCACTGTATCAAGTCGAGAAATCGGTGCAAAAGTCTCATTGAAGTCAACACCAGCTTGTTGTAGGTAGCCTTTGACAACCTAGCCTGGCTTTATGTCTTTGCACAGACCCATCTGAGTTGTATTTCACTTTATAAATCCACTTCACACCAATAACTTCCTTGTCTCTTGGCCTCTCAACCAGCTGCCAAATGCTATTCTTTTCTATTCCTTCAATCTCCACTTCCATCGCCTGTCTCCAAATATCTTCTTTGATTGCATCTTTAAAACTTTTCGATTCAACAAAACAAAAATTACAGTCATAAATTTCAGCCAAGCCCTTCATTTTCTAAGGAGTCATACTTGGTTGAGCATCTAGAGATGTGGAAATCTTATCATAGGTGCTTGCTTGTGAATATTTATCCTTCCAGTGAATCGTTTGTTATTCGTAAAGGGGGACTGACGTGTCGCTTCCATTTCGAAGAGTGTTGGGCTGATAGAGAGCAATGTCAAAAGATAGTTAAGCAAGCTTGGGGAGGGTTCGATGATAGGATGGCCATGCAGGACGTTGTTGGGGGTATTCGAAGGTGTATTCTTGAATTGGGAAATGCTATGTCAATAATAATAATAATAAAAATGAAGCGTGATATTGTCCAAAAACAGACAAAACTTTGTGTTGCGACTAACTAAGAGAGTATAGGCGATTGGGAGCGTATTAGGAAGATTGAGAATGAATTAGATTGTTTGCTAGCTCATGAAGAACGATATTGGAGGCAACAATCTCATGAAATATGGCTCAAGAATGGGGATACGAACACTAAATATTTTCATGCAAGAGCATCACATCGTAGAGCGAGAAATATGACCAGAGGTATATATACTGATATGGGTGGTTGGGTTAGTGGTCAAGAAGGGATTTGTAAAGTGGTAGAGAATTATTTTGGAGATATTTATAAATCAAGTCAGCCTTGTCAGGAGGATATAGAAAGAGTGACATGTCATGTTCAACCTTGTTTAAATACAACAATGAGTGTTTTTTGGAAGTTTTCAACAGATGAGGTTCAAAGAGCTGTGTTTGAGATGTTTCCTACTAAAGCTCCGGGCCCAAACGGTTTTCCTGCTCTTTTTTACCAAAAAATTTGGCCACATGTGGTTGCTCACGTTACTAAGTCGTGTCTTAGTGTTCTTAATGATGGTCATAGGTAACAGATGGTAAATGAGACTCTTATAACTTTGATTCCGAAGGTGAAGCGAACAGAAAGGATTTCAGAATACCGATCCATTAGTTTGTAAAATGTCCTATATAAAATTATTGCAAATGCTATTGCCAACAGATTTTGAGGAGTTTTAGATAAGATTATCTCGGATACTCAGAGTGCTTTTATTCCCGGAATGTTAATATCTTATAATACTATAGTTGGTTATGAATGTATGCATGCCCTTAAGAGACGAATAAAGGGTAAACAAGGGCCAATGACTCTTAAACTTGATATGTCAAAAGCCTATGATAGAGTAGAGTAAAGGTTTCTTGCTTGGATGATGAGTAATTTACGTTTTTCAGCCAGTTGGATTGACCGTATTATGAGCTGTGTCACATCAGCCTCATTTTCCTTCTTGGTTAACAGGGTCTGGTGTGGGTCAGTTAAACCTTCAAGAGGGCTGCGTCAGGGTGATCCTCTATCTCCTTATATATTCTTAATTTGTTTGGAGGGCCTTTCTAGACTTATTTTCGCGGCTGAAAGGAAAAGGGATATTGCAGGTTTCCGTTGTTCGCCTTTTTTCGCTGATGATAGTTTACTGTTTTCCAAAGCCTTAGAAAGAGACTGTTTAGCTATTCGACGGGTTATAGATTGTTATGCTTTGGCTTCAAGACATGTGGTGAATTTTCAGAAGTCGGCTATGTGTGTTAGAAAGAAGGTGACTGATGGTAGAACAGTTAACCTTGCTAGGATTCTTGGGGTAGAATTAGTACGGTGTCATTAGAAATATCTTGGATTGCATAGCTTTGCAGGTCAGAATCGAAAGACCCTGTTTACTAATATTAAGGATCGTATTTGGGATCGAGTGAAAGGTTGGCAGAGTAAATTGTTTTCCTTGGGTGGGAAGGAGGTGCTCATAAAAGCCGTAAGTTTTATTAACGAGCTTTATATTGGTGGGGTTCGAAAGAGGAATCAAGGCATATTCATTGGTGCTCATGAAAGAGATTATGTTGTAGTAAAGTGTCAGGAGGGATGGGGTTTCATGATTTCACCATTTTAAATAAAGCTTTACTTGCGAAGCAATGCTGGAGGTTAATCCAACAACAAAATTCATTGGCGGCTAGGGTGCTTAAGAGCTGTTACTTCTCTGATGACAATTTTTTTCAAGCCGAATGCTCTGGAGGGGAGCCCTTTTTTATGGCAAAGCTTGTGTTGGGGTAGAGAGTTGTTGGCTGAATGCACTCGGTGGAGAATAGGTAATGGTAAATCAATGTTGATTTATAAGGATAAGTGGATTCTGAGACCGTATACTTTTAGAGTAATCTCTCCGCCTATGCTTGAGGAGAAAGCTAAAGTCTCAGAGCTAAAACTTCCTTCTGGTGCTTGGAATGAGACGTTGATTCGAGGGGTTTTTCTTTCGGCTGATGTGGATTTGATTTTGAGTATACCCTTTCTGTTTTCCAGTAGGTATGATTCTTTTTTGTGGCATTATGACAAGCTGGGAATGTTTACAATTAAGAGTGGATATTACATAGGGTGCAGCTCGTCTGGGTTGGATAAGGCAAAATCTTGGAGGAAATTCTTATGGAGAATGAAGCTTCCGTCTAAAGTGAAGTTATTTATTTTGAGAACATGTTACATGCCCTAACTGGATTTCGACGAGGACTGTTTTGGCTATGAGGAAAGTTTCGATATCGGTGGAGTGCCCATTTTGCTTAAAGAAGCCGGAGACATTCATGCATGCACTTTGTACTTGCCCGTTGTTGGAGACTTTGAGAGGTAGGTGTATCTTTATGAATGCTTTTTGGGGTGGAGATACTTCCAACTTTCTAGATTTTATGAACTATTGTCAAAGTCAGTTGGTCCAAGAGGAAATACCTGCTTGGTTGTTTGGAGAATTCGGTATAGGCGTAACATGTTCCTTCATAATTCTGGATCCTTACTACTGGATGACGTGTTGCCTTGGGTTACTGCCTATGGTAAGGAGTATAGTAGGGCTATTGAGCCAGAGGTGGGGAGAGATGGTAGCAATATTCACAAGATTGAGAAATGGATACCTCCTTCTTCAGGTGGATATAAGGTCAATACGGACGTTGTGTTGGATGCTCAGGAGGGGCACATTGGAGTGGGGATTATTATTAGGAACGATGTTGGTGATGTTATGGCCTCTGGTGCTCAGAGAGTAATGGGTGGTTATTCAGTTCCTATAGCTGAAGCTATAGCAATTTTGAAGGGGATGCAATTTGCTTGTAATTCAGGACTCAATCCTTGTATCTTTGAATCGGATGCACATGAAGTAGTTTATATCATTAATTCTAGGGTATCTCCTCTTTCTGAAATTGGTTTGATTATTTCAGATATTATGAGATTGTTGGATGGTCCTTTTAACTTTCATGTAACATTTGCTCCCCGATCTGCGAATAGGGTTGCTCATGGTCTAGCGAAATTGGGTTTGAAAATTGTCAATAATTTGTTTTTTATAGAGGAATGTCCTCCTTGATTGGATAGTACTGTAATGGGCGATTGCCCTCTGCTATGTTCTTCATGTTCCTTTTAATGAATTTGGTTTGTCTTAAAAAAAAAGGGAAATGTCACAACAAATTGACATGCATTAATACAGTTGACTTGCTTATGTGCAATAAATTGGCTTAATTACACAAAGTGTTTTTCCGATGGATCTAACATGTGCAAATATCTTCTGAAAACGAGTGAATCACAGACTTCCTAACGTTATAAAGTGCTTATGTAATATAATAGAATTGTTAACCCGTGAAAAAAATGCCAAATTATATATATATATATATATTAGAAATCGTGAGAAATATCACTTTTTTTTTGTGAGTTGCAATGGCGTCATCAGTTTAATAAGTTAAGTTTAAAAGACACTTATTAAGGTGAACTACCTAAATTACCCATTAATAATTGATTCTTAATTCTTTAAAAGGCACATCTCTCTCTCTCTCCAAAATAGTTGTCTGAAAATCGATCTACAACTCCTCTCTCTCTCTCTCCAGATATTACACAAGAAAATAACAAATATTTCTGATCTTTATTTTTATTTTTTTCATGCATTTCTGTGTGGTTGAACAATGTATGAACATGAATGAACATGTATGAACATTTAATCACTAGTTTTTTTATATGTTTATGAGTTGTTGTATATGTGTTCGAGATTTTATTATATTGGTCCGAGCATTTTTTTTTTTCTGAGTTTTTTAACATTGGTCAGAGTTTTTTTTTATGTGTTCAAGCATTTTCTAACTAGTGCAAACAAGTTTATAATATTGAGCAAAAAAGCTTGAAAGCCTCTTTAAGAAGCTCGAGCCCTTAAGAAAAAAACTCCAGCCCTCACAAAACAAGCTCGATTGTGTACAAAAAATTTCTGTAAGGATCTCGATTTTATGATTGGCTTATTTCATGACAAACCATACCACATTGGGGATAATTGTGTAATGGGTAGATTAGGCCCTCATTGACAAGCTTCCAAGCATCTCGATGACTTCAAGAGAAAAATGTATATTCACTTGACTTTGCCTCTTGAAGAGTTTAGGTGCACACACACACCTCATGCATGCTTTGTTGATTTTGCATTTGTATTGATATTGTTTATATGTGCATCTCTTTACAATCACACTTGCACTCCATTTATAGATTTAAGTGTGGTATTGTGTTGTGTTCATGCTTGCATGATGGTGTGCTTGTTTTAGTACGTTGAGTGACCATATGAGAAGGTCTCATTCTTCTCTTGGTTTGGTTATATGGAGTAAGGTGTCTAGTTTCAAAAGAGTGTATTTCAATGATTTAAATGATTTTCAAAACTGACCTGTGTATGGTCTTATGACCATATCTTTTTATACAATGATTAAAATGAGTTTTGAAAATTTTTGTACAAACTAGACACCCATACCTTTCCAATGGTATATTATTCATAATATTTCATGACCGTTTGAATTGGTTTTAAAATCTCCAAAGTGACCACAAAAACAGGGCAACTATGTTGTTGTCCGTTTCTAACCTTTAGTCACTCAAATAATTATAACTCTTTCTATAGATGTCCAAATGTTGTTTTGTAAATTGAAGTAGAAAGTAGACTTCCATACCTTTCCAACGGTATATTATACGAAAGGTTTGGATATCATTTGATCATGTTTTGGGTCACTTGAAGCTCAAACTGTTGTGCTGTCGCGTTTTTCCCGAGAGCATAGCGACCTCAAGGTGACCTCACTTCCAAGTCGCCCTAAGGTCGCTTCTGAACGCCCGAAAATCAGTTTTTTCTCTCCCAAAACATCTTAGTTTGATTTGGATCATATATATACTTCATCTTCTTCCCCATTTCGACCTAGAACTCAGAATTTCCAAATCTTAGTGAGAGAAAGAATTCCCCTAGTGAGAGAAAGCACCAAGCTTGCTTTTTTCACTCTCCAAACCCAAAACCCATCTCCATCTTGCATCATTCTTTATCATACGAGCATGGGTGTTCTTGGTTTTATGACTAGGTAAGTAAGAACTTCATTGAACATCTTTTATTGTTCTTCTTACTCTAGATTAGGTGTTTATTGCATGATTAAATACCTAGACTCTATTTTATTGCATATATTTATGAGTCTTGATAACATGATTGGGTTTGTTTGTTGATAGCTAGCATTTATGACATATTTACCCTCTAGCTAATTAGGTCATATTTATGGCATTTAATGATTGCATTTATTGACCATACCATGTTTATTGACAACTTGTGTTGAAGTGGCTTTGTTTGATAACTAGATTGTAATATTGCATATCCATATCTAGTTAAGTCTTTATGTATTGCATTTAGACATTATTGTTTATGTCTCATTGATTGCAATTATTGATTGCAACATTGCCCTTGATTATATGTTGTGACAACTTGTGTTGGTTGGACTTTTATTGACAATTAGGTTGCTAGATTCCATTGCATCTAATTGAGTACTTATGTATAGGCATGTAGGCATTGTTTGATAACTAGGTTATTGTATTACATTATCTACACCTAGTTAAGCACTGTATGTTTGGTCTAACATATTTTGCATTGAGCATTTATTGATTATTCACTTAGACCATATACTCTTCATAGAGTCAAAGTATTGTGGCTTCTAGGTGAAGTTGCACAAGAAAGGCAAGTCTTGCAACCAAGGATATGTTGGCATGCAATTGATCGGGTATCCACTGTAAAAGGCCCGAGGGGTAGAGTAGGAGGTGCTCACGCTAAGAGTTGTGGATAAGGGGATATCACTAGGGATTGAACCAAGAGTGGTGAGTGGTAGTTGTCATAGTCTGAGGTTGTCAAGAGTGAGAGTCCGAGTATCACTTGAGGGTGTAACTTTTTACTCATATAGTGGATTTCTGCGATCGAGTGTGGTGCACTTAACAACCCGTGGTTTTTTACCCGTTTGGAGGGTTTTCTACGTATACATCTTGTGTCATTTATATTTCCGCATCTTTACACTTGATGTTGTATGTTTGTTTTATTGGGTGAATATTGAATATTGACTAATCAAGAAAATTTGGTAAGTGGCTTGGTTAAAACCTATTCACCCCCCCCCCCCCCCCCCTCTAGGTTGTTAGACACACGTTTCTAGGGTTATTTTCAATCTCGATCAATTAAAAAAACTCGATCACGTAGAAAAAAAGCTCGATCCCTTACAAAAAACAGCTCAATCATGTACAAAAAAACCCGATCTCGTACAAAAAAAAGCTTGATCATGTAAAAAAAACTCAATTCCTTAGAAAAAAAAGCTCGATCATGTACAAAAAAAGCTCGATCCCTTACACTTACGAATTTTGCTTAATTCTTTATAGTTGTAAATTTAATATTAATTATTATTTTCTTAATAACGGTTTGTGATGATGATTTTCACAGGACAATGAATCGGGTGAGAATTGTCATATCTTACAACGGTCGATGAGAGTAATTATCCTACGGAAGTCAGAGGTATTTAGGTTCCGATAACCAAGGATTGTACGTGTCAAAGAATATGACTTACGATGAACTGAAGATGATCGTGCAAACCGTTGTGAAGTATGATAAGAACAAATACAGTGTTGATCTATTGTCTATATCAATCATTCCTGGGACTACATGTCGTACATTTATAAGAAACGACGATGATGTTCAGTTTATGCTAGAAGAAGATAAGGTGATCCCTCAAGTATATGTTAGTCTAATTGAGAATGTAGCAGGAGATAGGATAGGTGAAGATATCTATCCTCGTGAAAACACCCAACAATTTCGATCGTTAAGCAGAAGCAACCAGTTGTTGACAGAAAGAACTGAGATTGAAGGTCGGGACAACATGTGTGGTGTCCCACTAGAAGTAGACGACCATACTAATATAGTGGGACCTCAATTCGACGATGTCTTTGGTTGTCATCGTCGAATTGAGATGAATGCTAGGCAGTACAACCACCGATACAATGAGTTCTACAATGACATGAACAATTAGCATAATACTGAACAAAATGTTAGGCCGATTCATGAGGTGGATTAAGAGCAGTAAGAGAGAGATGAAGTAAGAAGTTTTGTCAACAAACACACTTGTTCGTTGAAGGAGATTCACCGCTGCCATCGATAAGCTAATGCAGTCATAATTGGAGAAGTGGTTGTACCTAGACTTCAACAACAAAATGATCAACTAATGCATCTGAAGGATACCATCGCTGACATGAAAACAATGTATGGTATCCAAATCATGTACAGTAAGGCACATCAAGCCATCGATTATGCGTTGTCACTGACCTATGGAACGTATGAGGAAACCTTTCCACTATTGTTATCATTCGATTATGTTTAGGAATAAAAAAATCCTAACACAATCATTGACTTACAGTGCGACGAAGATGGTAAATTCCTCTACTTTTTCATATCGTTTGGTGCCTTACTTAGAGGATTCTGGATGTATATACATCCAGTTACTGCCGTTGATGGTACCCATTTAAAAGGACGATTCGGGGGTACAATGTTTGTTGCAACTGCACAAGATAGGAGTGAACAAGTGTATCTAATTGCTTTTGGGTACAACGAGTCAGAAAACAACCTTTCATAGGAGTGATTTTTTGGATTGCTTGAAGGGTGCCCTAAGTCATATTGATGATCTGGTTTTCATTTCCGACCGACATGCAAGCATGGAAGCATGGATTTCTAAAGTGTTCCCTTATGTCACCCATACCATATGCTGCTGGGACTTTTATGAAAATATTAATAAGTGATATCACATAAAGGATGTCACCAAAATAATGGAGAAAACAGCCCGAGCATACACTGAGTTGAAATATATCTGGTACATGGAAGAGTTACTCAACTTGCACGAGAATGCATATAATTATGTGAATGTTGTCGGTCCACACAAGTGGTCCCCATGTACACTGTCCCGAGAGAAGGTACATGGTGATGACAACAAATGTTGCAAAATGCATAAATCGATGCCTCAAATTTGCACGGCAACTGCCTATGTTGACTCTGGCTGAGTTCATTAGGAATATGTTATAGCGATGGTTTCACGGTCGATATCTAGTTACACAGTCCATGCATCATCAGTTGATTGACGCATCACATCTTGTGATCCTAAAACTTATGGAGAATTGCGGTTATATGATAATAAATTCGGTGGATTGGAACATATTCTAGTTGAAGCAGGTCTGGAAAATAATGGACTGTTGACTTAGCCCGGAAGACCTGCACATGCAGCAAATTTCAAATGAACCATTTTCCATGTTCTCATACTCTCGCAGCCGCAAGGGACATTACAATTTATAGTGTATTGTTAATATTACTGAAACGTAAAAAACCAACATTTTCATTGTTGGTGTTGTTGGTGCAGGGAGCGAAACTTCGATTACACATCCCTGTGTGTGGACTACTACAAAAGACAACCATTTATTGATACGTACTCGGTTCCTATTATACCAGTTGGACATCCTTCAACATGGGTAGTGCCATATGACATCGTTGAACGGGTGGTTTTAAATCCAATCTCCAAGAGACAAGCAAGACACCCGAGGGCGAGTCGACACGTTTTGTCTTAAAAAAAGACATCCATACAATCGCGTAAAAGATGTGGACAATTAGGCCATAATTCCAGGAGGTGTTCTAATCCACCTTTGATTAATGAAGGTCTAAGCAGAGGTGTTCCTAATGAATATCGCCGCAAGTGTAGCATCTGTCATTCAATTGAACACAACAAACAGACGTGCCCTAACAGGAACTATATTGGGGAATGAATGGTGACGTTTCCATTAATGACATTGTGATATTTTGAAATTGTATAACATTGTAATAATTTGGAATTGTTGACTTGTTTATTAACTTATTTTGTAATTAAATGAGAGTTTTTTTTTCAGTTATAATATTGTTCAATGTTTGCAATACGTGTATTACTTTTGATGGTAGACACTTGAAACAGAAACATTAAAAAAAATATATAACTAAAATAAAATGTCTTTGTACATAACAAATTGTACAAAGCAGAAATAATATACAACAATTAATATACAACCAATCTCTGTGCGGGTTTGGAGTTACAAAAACTCTCCACAACCATTTTCTCCTGAATAATCCCCATCTCGTCTTCTAACCAATCGAAAGCATGCCAATCGACCAGTAAGTACTCGATCAATCTCAATGTATGAGGACCACAGTTACCCTTGTAATTGGATACATTAACACGCGTTATAATTCATTTTTAATAAAACAATCTCTAAGTTAGTTAATGAAATAGAATGTCTTATGATTGGTTTTGTTGGAGGACTGTAGACCACACAGACCGAGAATGGCTTATTTTGTCTGGGGAATGTCCCACGACCAACTCTTCGCACAGTGTGGAACCCTGTGTCATTCAACGTCGACAGTAAAAACCAGCGCAATGGGTGGACCTGCTGCTTCCTGATATGCACAGGGACATCATGTCTCTAGGGGTCTAGTATGTCTATCTTCCCGAGAGTAAGGTCGACGGTCACCAGGAGCCAATGTTGGTGCCCAATGTCGCACGATATCAGAACCTGTAATAGTGTTTAGAAGGTGTTAGGATTTACAAACACATTTTAATTTAAATCATTTACACCGTGTAACAATCACCAAGTCAACCCCGTGCCACGGACGGTTTCCACTCATGGTAGCTATACGGACCATCTAAAAGTCCTCATCCAACCACCAGAACTGTAACACATTCTACCTCGCCTTTGTCATAGCCCCGTGAGCTTCACGAGGCTTCATTCTCTCCCATTGTACCATCGTAAGTGGTTGTACATACATTCAATGATAGGAAGTTATCAACAATAAAAAACCAAAAAACTATATGCGAAACCAATAAGTTATAAGTACTTACATAGAATTGTGTATTCAATACGTTGATCCTCTGGTTGTACATAGTGAGGAATCCTCGCTGACGTTTCCGAAGAATATGAAAGTACACATCCATATGCTGACAATATATAAATGTAATGAATTGTTAGCAATACAACATTACTTAAACAAACGTCAAATACAAAATCACGTAAGTACGTACCGTGTCCTCCAAGACCATGAAGTTGGACTACATCCGTTGGAACCATTTGGCTTTGACTAGCGTCAGCACGTCCACATCATGTCTGCTTAATTGTTGGATTAGCTTTATAATAAATTTATTAAACATAAAAAGGCTGCCAAATTCATAGATAAACTTTTACTCACAGTTCCTCGCTGATGTTCTTCTTGAAAGCTTTGTATACCGCTAGCTGGTTAGCGTTCACCAGTCCGTGGGGGTCAAATATGTGGTCCACGGACTGGGGTCGTGTCCTTACCCTCTTTGATCGACATAGATCTGTGTAAGGGCTGAGCAACTGCCAACCGTTCTTGAGTATACATTTCTTGGGCGGGACTCCAGCCTCCAGGGTGTGTTGCGATGAGGATCTCTATGCCCGTATGTCGGTTGGATCGGTTGATGTGCTGGGTGGTAGAGGGGACCATTGACCATCGATCGATGGGTAAGGTGGGGGGGAGCTCTGGAGCTCGGTCGATGTGCTGGATGGTGAAATAGACCGTTGCGGTTGGATCGATGTGCAGGGTGGAGGGGGCCGCTGGCCACCGATCGATGGGCGAGGTGGAGGGCTCTGAAGCTCGATCGTTGTGCTGGGTGGTGGAGGGGACCCGTTACGACTGGATCAATATGCGGGGTGAAGGGGACCGTTGGGCATCGATCGATAGGCGATGTGGGGGGAGCTCTGGAGCTTGGTCGATGTGCTGGGTGGTGGGGGGAGCTAGGGTCTGGGTCGACCTAGACCGGACTGCTGTATGTGTAGAAGGCCTAGTATCACCGGTACACAGTTGATCCTCACTCATCGAACCTGCCCCCCGGTAGGCAGATGCTCAATACGTCCACATGTCCTGTCTATCCCCCCATATGCCCACTTATCCTGTCTCCGGGACTAAAATCTGGATTAGGTGGTAGTGGTGGACCATCCCTATGCGTATGCGTCGTCGACCCCTGAAACCCCCAGATCATATTCAGTAATACTCAGTGTTGTTGTTGTAGATCATCGTCACTCTTCTAAACATATCCAGCAACTCCCAGTACTGCTGATGTTGATCCTCTTCACACTTCCGGAGGGCTTCACTCACAGCGTTCAACAGATTTTCCCAAGGGGCTTGAAATCATGTCTACATTGTTAGTACAAAACTATCAACATGTCGCGTTAAAAAAAAAAAACTATCATTTCAACTTACCTCTCCATCACATCCAATGCCACCACGGGAATCCCCTCTAGATGTAGAAGGTCCAGCTCATATCCCTTATTGTCACTGGCCCTGGCCCTGAAACCCCCACCCACTGTTCCGGCTAAAGGTAGTCTGATCAGGGACCAGAGGCGAAATCTGAAGCTTATCCTCGTCTATATATAGCCGCCGCCAACCCCCCTCATTTAGCCTTGCATAGTACGGTGCCTCTCTCTCAGCTGGTGTGGACACTAGTTCTGTCCTTGCAATCCTCTAAAATCTTGGTTAGAACAATGTATTTGTATACTTAGTAACTAATATAAATATTAACAAATTAAATAAATACCTTGGCTTTGAAAATCATGGTCAACCTCTTCTCTCTTGGTTGTTTCCTCAACTCCAACTTCAAAATACAAGGAAACAAGTCTGTAACCCTCCGGATGCCGAACTGGAGGCCCAAATCGAGGATCACCTAGAAAGAAAATATCTACATCAAAGATAAGTATGATAAGAATCCATAAAATTTAGGACACCAATAATAAAGTACAAGTTGTAATTCAAAGTTCTTACCGATAGGGCGTGAGATAGACCGTAAATGTTGTAGGTCTCCACCGTATGTACGTGAGCGCCCTTTTCCTGCTGAGGTCTCTCAAACCCGTCACGTCGCCTTCAAGCGCTTGCTTGAATGAGTAAATGGAATGCTTACGGGAACACATCGAGGTCCTCCAACAGCCGAAACTGTCAAACTGAAATCTTGAATCTCTTGTCCACCCCCATCTGTATCCAGTTTAGCATATATATGAGACAGAGCTTCACAGTATCATATGTCTCCTGAAACTCTCTGAGGGTGAGAACAACCATCTCCTCGAATGAAACCTCATCGGCTCCAGGAAAGTACCACTGATGTATGTCATTCTCCACTTCTGCGTACACACTCGTGTCCGGTACAACTCCAAACCGTAATCCGGTGATCAGGTAAAATTTTACCTTAGAAAACCTCACTGAATGGTTGCCTAACATGAATTTCATCTCATCTGTTGGCTCCTTATGATGCAGGTCCCTCAAAAACAACTGATGGATAACACCACCCGAAAACTTTATCTCTCGATACATCGTCAGGAAATATCCAAAACACGACGCCATGAACTGACGCCGGCCTTCAACAGCAAATTCTGTAGGGACCCAGTTAAGTACATCGTCTATATGGCCAAGGGCGTCAAAATAGTAGTATCGAATAAGTTTGCCCTCATACCAGTCTCTTTCTGGTGTTTTAAGCAAATCCCTCAACTTATTTCTCATCTACAATGTCACAAAAATAATAAATCACTAAATTGAATAAGGCTCAGAACTAATATTAAAAATCTCGGGTCATTGTAAAAAAAACGCTAGCTTTTGCAAAAAAAGCTTGGCTCTTTGATAAAAAAGCTCTGACCTTTGAAAAAAAACTCGAACATTTGATAAATAATCTCGGACCTTAACCAACCCAAAATTATAAAAAAAAAAGCTAGATTATGTTTTAAAGAAAGCTCGGTTCACAAAATAAAGCTCAATAATTTGAAAAATAAGCTCGAACCAGTGAAAGAAAAGCTCGATCCAATGAAAAATTACCTTGAACCAATTAAAAATAAGTTCGAACCAATGACAAAAGAGCTCGAACCAATGAAAAATAAGCTCGAATCAATGGAAAAAAGCTCGATCCTTTTAAAAAAAAGCTCGATCCCTTTCAAAAAAATAATCGATCCTTTGAGAACTAACTCGGAGCTTTTTAATAAAAGCTCGATAATGTTAAAAAAAACTCGATTTCACTTAAAATAAGATCGATTTACGAAAACCTAATTTTTACAAAAAAAAAATACTCATAAATCTATCAAAAAAGCTCGACTCAACTATGAAAAAGCTCGAATCTCCTTCAAAAAAGTCTCAGAATTTCATCTTCCTCAACATACATTCAACCTCATTTCAAATCATAACCTAAACCACAACTATTCTCAGATCTCTATTTCAACCCTAATCTACAATTTCAATCAACATGCAATGCAAGTTATCAACAACAAAATCTGGTGTACTCTTGTTCCGGTCATTTGACCGTCGATTAGCTTTCCGTCAGTTTCTCTCTCACCCTTGCTTTTCTCTAACTTTGAAAATGATAAATTTCTCTTTTTTTCAATAATTTGGGGTAACCAAGAAATTTATAATGTAGACCTTTCACATGCAAAATAAATCATTTATGACTTAAATGTCAACCCTCTAATTTGAATAATTAGTAAAAAACCATCTACCATTAGTTGACCGTTAATTAACTTGATTTAAATCAAATATGACAATTTAAATCATTCATTATAACTTGAATTAAAAAGGAAAATATAGTAATAAAATATATTAATAATAATAAAATCAATTTCTTTTTAAAAAATAATTTTATAACATAAATAACAAATTAAATCAATAAATTATAAAAAGGAAAAGAAAAACCAAATATTTTTTTATATAAGAAACAAAAATTATTAAGAATACATGCACATTACCGAGATAGACATTTGTCTTTAAGTTTTTTATATTTTAAAATAATTTTAATATTGTTTTATTTTAATTTTAAATTTTTTTTAGTATTTATTGATTTGTTATAGTATATTTTTTGAATATTTAATATTTTATTAAAATATTTTTTTATTTTTTTTTTTCTTACACAATTTTAGTATATATATTTTTCATTTTTCTTTAGTTTAATTATAAAAAAAATCACTTAAATAATCATGTTTCATTGTATTTAAATAAAGTCAACTAACAGATAATTAGTTAACTAATTGTAGGGATTTTGATTGTCCTTAACTTGTCTTTATTTTCATAATCTATTACCACTTATTTTAATAAGTAAATTAGTGACCTTTGATTAATTTTGTCTTTTGGCAAAGTAAAGATATAAAAAATTAAACGAATTAATCAAGACCATTGATTTGCTTATTATACCCGTGGCAATAGATTATGAAAGTGGGGATAATGTGAAAACACTCAAGATGATGAGGAGATCCAAATCCATTCATATTTTAGTTAAAATGATATGGGTTGTCTATCAAAAAATGATTTGTGTCAATTGATGAGTGGATATATAGATAAGTGATGAGTGAATACATAGATAAGTGAGATAAATCACAACTAAAATCACAACTTTTCCATCACAACACACGTGGCAGCTGAGGTATCAATTGATGAGTGGATACATAGATAAGTGAGATAAATCATTATTAACGTGTATCCACTTACCAATTGACATATCAGCTGCCACATGTGTTGTGATGGAAGAGTTATGATGGAAGAGTTGTGATTCTAGTTATGATATCAAGTATTACTCATACACATAAATACAAACTAGTTTCACTAGGTCTACTATACAGGCTATACATGATTGTATGGTTGTTGGATCAATTTTTATCATTTAGATTTCAATCTAAGTGATATATAAATTAAGGATTTAAATTTTAAAATAAATTAAAACAAAAATAAACTAATTGTCTCTCATATAACTGCCAATAACAATACAGTTTCTAAATTGTAGCTAAACCCCATCCGATAAGCCATGCATGTATAAAATAAATAAATACGTACGTTTTGCATTTATATACAATGAAGTGCAGTGTGGCCGACATGGCAATTCAGATTTAAATGCATTTAAAATGTTGAATATCTAATGCGCATACTATTTATGGAATAGACCACAACACCATATGCTTGCACATGTCCTTGTTATAAATTAATAAATACACTCAATTGATTAATTATATGCCAGATTCATGGCACGTTTGTTTTGAACAATAAAAAGATCAAGAGAACGGTAAATGTCAGAAAATAAAAATAAAATCTTGAGGCTGTTAAGAATCCTTGCCATTCGATGGTGTTATAATTTATAAACCACTCACGTAACCAGATTCGATCTAAAGTGCAGCACGAGTTCAGATCAGTCAACAGATGGTGAAACCACAGCACGAGTTCGGATCAGTAACAGATGGTGAAACCACCCGATTTAATACATTTAACTTATAATAAATCATATCATATAGCAAATTATGCTATGATACGATTTTATTGGATGGTTAAGGTGTACCGTCCTATACAATTTTTTCTTCTGTCGACTATGTTTCTGAACAAGTACATGTACTACATCTGGTAGCTAGCTAGTGTTTAGAACCTAAGCTTTTTAATAATGTTAAAAGAAGGACAAGCTCATATAGTAGAAGATCTTGGTCCTTAAAGAAGGAAGAATATGTACATCGGATTCATCTGATAGAAGCTTTCAAATGATTAATAGAAAAATTAATTAATTGTCTAAGAAGCTTTTGATAACCCAAAAAATACTTTTAACTATTGGAATTAGCTATGGTTTTTATTTTTATTTTTTGTTTTAAGGGTATGCAATTAGATATGTTAATGGATTTAGGCATTTAGCTGTGACCATACCAAAGAGTGGGTTATTATTTTATTGTTATTTTTTTGAGGTTATTCTCTGTACAAAGTAGTTTACTATATTTTCGTTTTCTTTTTATTTCTACAGGATCCCATCTATAATTTCTTACAAGATTTTGAATTTATAATTAATATTGTAAATAACTAAGGGTGTATTTACTAATTGAAAATGAAAATAAAAGGAAATAAGGAAAAAGAACTCGATTTCTGTAAGTGAGATAATTTGATACCCAATTTTTGTAAACATTATAATTAAAAATCGGTAGACGTATCTAAAGGATAAATAAGTAATTTGTAATGATATAAATTCGATACCCCGCTGCGCCTAATCATTGATATCTGATTATTAACGTTTGGTTCTTAAAGCAAGACTTTTTGGAAATAATTTGGAGAGTAATTACTAATAATTAAGTAGTAGGTAATGAAGCTAATTATTGCAAGTTATTTTCTTGAGTTTTGTTATATTGTCAACTCATAATATATTTGAGATGAGACTTTTTATCATTTAAAGATGCTAAAAGATGAGAGACTTGGAAGGATGAGAACCAGAAAATGCATATTAAACAAAACCCATTTTTCAGGTCAGAAAAGAAAAATAAAAATTTATATCAAAATCTTATAAAATAATTATATGGCCTTAATTAATTAACACACAATTAATTGGCACAAAACATAATTAGTTTTGGCTGTTTAGAAGGAAAACGTGTTCTTTAGAAAAGCCATAAATTCTCAATCTAGATACCATATATAGATAGAGAGATAGATTCCATAGTTTCCAAAAACCCCTAGATTGCAAAAACCATTCATGTTCATGTAAGTGATCATACCCTTTCTTTTAGATGTTTTTTTTTTACATGTATAGTTTTTTTCTTGTATGAAGTAAATAAAATGGATATTTTAACTCCAATTCACATTAATTTCTATGCCTATAGCTATAGGTGATAGATTTTGCAGAGGACTTTTGATGTGTGTGTATATATATATATATTCTACTTGTCATTGCATATTTTGGGTATTTTATGATTAACGATTGAAAACTATACCTTGGAATTGAATCATTTTGCCAAGATCATTTGATTCATTGTGATTCTCTTCTCTTACTTTCTCTCTATCATCTCTCTGATTCTCTCTATCATCTGAAAAACCAATAAGAGCACGCCACATAATGTGTTCAGCCAATCAAATTAAGTACAATTGCTGAGCCTATATATATTAAATTTTCTCTTGGTAGAAGGAGAAGAACTTAGGTGCACTTGGATACACCGTGCAGTTCTAATCATTAACTGCAGTTTTGTTTTTGTTAAAGATCCTACAATATTCAATAGAATTGTCATGGACCAATAAAACAAATAATGCATACACTTTTTGTTTTTATTCATTTTGTATATCTAAAGTTGTTCTGTGTAAAAGCTAATAATCAAGCTACCTTATTTATGTTCTAATATTTCTCTAGATTGAAGAGAAACTCCATTGAATTATTGATCATCAATTGGGTTGTTATTTTTGGCAGTTATAATATATAGCATATGCTTGGATTCTTTGTCCTCTCATGATGTAGTAGTATATCTCCGCAAGGCTGCTCAGAAACAAATCCATCGATGAAGTACAAGTAAGAAATTTCTGTATATATAGTATGACTTTTCGCATTAAAATTATTATACAAATTTAATTAAGAAATTTTCCATAAATAGTTATTAATTGTGGACAGTCAGTCATGAGTCACTGCATGTTTTGAAATGCAGACTGGAAAAATCATCAACCAATTCATCCACATATATAAATGTTAAAAGTAATGGATCGAAGTCGGCTAGAAGCTGATGATGATAATTTATTTCCTTTTCTTTTCAACTATAAATGAGTTAGGTCTCTTATTTATATGGTCTATTTGCATTATGGTTTCTTGTGGGGTAGCTATGGACAGATATCGATCATAAAAGAATTATATATATAATTATATACATATATTAAATTCTCATATCAACTACCAACAAGACGAAACAATACAAAGCAACAAATTAAGCTTTATAACCTGCGACAACAAGTCAACTCATGCATATCCTGAGTGATAATACTTGTAAGTATATATTAATACAAAAACTGCACTATAGTTTTGGTGGTGAATTTCTTTATATATATATATGGTGAAAGTTATGTGTGTATACAAATAGAGAAGGTTTCAAACGTTATATTCTCGCACATTTATATTGTTACATAATAACATATACATTCTCTTAAAAAACATTATGTAATGTTATAAAGTGGACTTAGTAAAGTTACATAGTTTAACCCATATGAAAAGTAAATCCTGCACCTGAAATGTTATATATATATAGATGTTGATCAAGGTTGCTCTTGGGAGAGAATCTTCAAATTGAGACATCTGAAACCCCCATTTTATAATGATATGAATTTGAGTACAAGATTAACAAAAAGGAGAGCTCTTTAATATTTGACATAATTAGGCTGTATCTATTAATTGATTATAGTTACTTTTCAGCTGTCATAGACGCATAGTAGAACTTTGAAAACCAATATATATCCGAAGGTAAAATGTAGAGCAAATACACATTATTAGGAATATTTTACGTTAATTAAAACCTTCTATTTATATATATATTCATTCTAAGTTAGATTGTACATTGACAAACAAAGTTGATTTGATACAGTGTGTGGGTACGTAGTCAAACTATGGCCAGAGACTCAGAGAGGGGTTTGGTTTTCCATTTTTTAGCGACTGGGGTAGTGGGGTGGGGTTATATACTAATAATGAATATTGTTACTCAATTTTTTCACTCAAATGAGGTGACGTTGTAACAACCCATATAAATCGTGAAATGACGATAGACAATATGTTAATTACAATTCACATATCATATCATTTAATACGAATTTAAAAAATATATATATTATGATTGAAAAAATCCATATTTCACTCATTGATGATCTTTTATATATATATACTAAAAATATGACTTAAATTGTATGACTTCAATTTTCATCCATTCATCCGGCGATTGAGAAGAAGAGTATGTTACAACTCTTAGATTTAGACCATCAAATGGATGGATGTTGTCCATAATTTACAACATACAACAAGATCATTTGAATATTTCCATTCTCATTTACTTTGTAACGATCATTTATGTACTATTAATCCTGCATTTCTCAGGTCTAAGAAGTCACTCAAAGGCATTTCTCTGTCTAATTTCCATGGATATCAATACTCATGAACCTCCATTTCAAGAAACCTACAGAGCTCTCTTCCAGAACTCTATGGCTCTGAAAGCTGAAGATCACGATCAGAACCATTCCATGGTTGATACTAACAAGGAATGTGAGCTGCCTCTGATTGATCTAGATCGGTTAAATTTCCGGTACTTGGTCAACGATCATTTGAACAACTTTCAGGAACTTGACAGATGCATAGAAGAGATGGCTGAAGCTGCAAGTGAATGGGGTTTCTTTCAAGTTGTGAATCATGGGATCCCAAGGAAAGTTTTGGACAGCATGAGATATGAGGAGATGAAGATGTTTCATCAGCCTTTTTGCAAGAAATCTGAAGAGAATTTCATGAACTTGTCTGCTGATAGTTATCGTTGGGGGAATCCTACAGCTACTTGTTTGAGACAGTTCTCTTGGTCAGAAGCCTTTCACATTCCTCTTACAGATATCTCAAGATTGGATGTATGCAACAATTCCAGGTACTATTTTATTGCATTCAATTTATATATGGCATTTGATGCAATTTATCTGTGTTTATATGATCACCATGTATATAAAACTTAAAAATATATTTGATCACTTTTATATTTATGTTCAATGCCGAGTTCGCTTATAAAATAGTCATCATCAATCAGACCGTTGAAAGTAGATTATGTCGGTGTCTATGATAGATGTATGAATAATGTTATACATCCTAATTTTTTTTCCTAAATTCTGTCACAAATGATGTGGCACGTGATGTGTTAGCATCATATCAGTCACCACATAATCTCATGATTTATAAGATGCTGACACCTCACGTGCCACATCATTTGGGACAGAATTTTGAAAAAAAAAATTGGAACTTCTAGCATTACTCTATATATATTTAAGTATTTTCTTAAGAAGCATAATCGTAGGGGAATCAAATGCTCTATGTGTTAATCCCTGAGATCTAAAATAGTTAAAGATAAATTACATTTTTTTTTAAAGGAAAAAGATAAATTACATTTAAAATAATGAAACTGAAAAAAAAAATCTTAGCTTTTGTTCAAAAAATATATTAAAAAAACTTCTTAGAGCCAAATCCATTAAACATGCGAAGTATTTAATTATATTTCAAAATATTTTTTTTGTTTAATAGTGAAACACTACAAGTCAAATAAGCAAGGAAATCATTTGTAATTCCTAAATTTACAAATTACTTTGTCTAGTGACAAATTATTCACATAATGAAATATTCAAAACCCTAATTTTTTATTCCCCATCTAAACTAGTTATAGTAGCTACCAAACAAATAGGTGCCTTATCATAAGTAGATTTGTATGTGCCATATCGAATAGGCCAAAAGCAAATTAAGGGTTTCACATAAAAGCCACAAATGTTGCGTATTTTATGTGGGACGACAATTAAAAGACTTTAAATGCTAGATAGACACACAAAATAGTACTTCAAACTTCACTTCAAAGTCGCATGCACTTCTACTTCTAAATTCTAATTAATTTTCAATCCTTATCCAAGTCATTTCATGTACGAAGATGTCCATGCACGAATGACATTGATTTGTAAACAACCTATAACTTCCAAACATATTTCATACCCTACTTATCTTTTTTCTATCCCATGAATTTAATGATTCATCTACACCAACAATTTTGTTTTTTTCAATACACAATAATGCGTGTTAATTTCGTATATCCAGGGCGGACCCATGGAGGCTATTTGAGTGAAATTTTTATAAATAATAGAAACAAGGGTGAAATACGATGATATTTATGTAATTAAAATTAAATGATTGACATGTGTTAAAAAAAGACACTACCTACTCAGCCGTGAGTGTCTTTAGCATTTTCCAAGAACTTAATAAGTTTTATAATATATATTTTTTTAACAGCTTAAAATGTATTGAAGGCCAAAAGACCAGAATAAGTTTATAATTAACTATAAGAAAATGCAAAAACAAGAATATGCCAATATATATTTTGCTAAATATTACAAATGTATCTGTTTAAATGCAAAACATTTTTGTTATTTTGAAGAGGAGATGCAGAACATTTATAAATACACATAGTTATGGGGCGGTATTTGAATCCAAATTTCATTGCAAAACCGCCCTATATAAACCCTTTAAGTTACCGATATATCCAAACATTTAAGATTGGACATAATAATTAGTGTCCCAAAGAACATACATATCAGCAGTAATGACTTAATGAATTAAAGATAAAGATCGACATATCTTAGAAAGCATATATAATATACTGTCGTGTTTTCACTTATAATATTGTTAATTTTTCTGTCTAATGGTTATTTCATATTTGTGTACGTTTATATTATGTAAATGATATTTTTCTTTAATGGGGAAAGGGAAAACTTCATTACAAATAACTACAAAAAAGGAACATCTTCTAGTACACACTTAGATGAAGCATGAGCTTTATGATTAGCTTGACAATGAACTAAACAAATATCACAATCAATAACCTCTAAAACGTCTTTAATAAAATCTTTATGAAATATTTTACCATCTTCATCTCGATCAGATCGGCTATTGGATTGTTTGTGAAGAAAGCTGCCGGTCTGGCTCGAAGAATAGCCGAATGTTTAGCACAAAATCTGGGGGTAAAATCATCTTATTTTCAAGAGAGTTGTGTACCAAGCTCCAATTATGTTCGGATGAACAGATATCCTCCATGTCCATCATCTTCTGAGGTCTTTGGGCTGATGCCTCACACTGATAGTGATTTCCTCACCATTCTGTATCAAGACCAGGTTGGTGGATTGCAGCTGATGAAAGATGGGAAATGGCATAATGTTAAACCTAATCCTGAAGTTCTCATTGTCAACATTGGTGACTTATTTCAGGTAATCTAATTTCATGTATAATTTATTTAAAAACAATCTAAAATCAATATATATATATATATATATATATATTATAATAATCCTGCTTTTCTTTTTGGAAGCGGATTATACCTGATTTTGAAATTAGTCAAAAGCTTCTTTTGAAATTTTGAACTAATTGCACATACACCCCCGAGTTTAGGGTAACACTAGACATATGAACCTTTTGCCAAATATTGTACAAATATTCGATGTTGTTAGTTTACTTACATCCAAGTTAACAGTTTACCAGCTTTCAAGTGAAATATCTAAAATGCCCATAGTTATTTATTTCAACCAATATATTATTACTTTTTTAATTTGATTACTTAAAGGTTTATTTAAAAATAAATTTTAAAAATGGTAGAGGAGATCTCTTAGCCATATATGATCTGATCTTGATCTCCAATATAGCGGATCTACCTGAGACCTCTTTCCATAGAGGAGTGATCTGATTCTTCCATCATGGAGGACACTACATGATGGAGGAGATCCACCGCCGGTGGCTTCATCGGTGGTGAAATTCTTTTATTTTTCCTTTTTAAAATTGTTATAAAAAATAGTAGACATCTATTTAAAAGGATTAGATATCTTCTTTCCAATTTTTGGGATGTTTGAGTAATTCTTGACAAAAGTTCCACTTGTGTGGAATTAGGCCTAAACTACTAAAATTTATCGGAAACCTAGTTGGTTAGAAATTAAACTTACGTCAAATTTCATGAAATGTTAAAATACTTATTCTTTTCTTTGTTGGGTTAACTTTGATATATATATATAATTATGGGGCATGAGGGCATGCAGGCAGTGAGCAATGGAGTTTACAAGAGCATTGAGCACAGAGTGGTTGCCCATCCAGAAGTTGAAAGGTTTTCTATGGCATATTTCTATTGCCCTTCTCATGAAGCTGTGATCGAGAGTTGCAGCCACCCAGCAGTGTATAGAAAGTTTAGTTTTAGAGAGTATAGACAGCAAATCCAAATGGATGTTCGAGCTACTGGTGACAAAGTGGGCCTCGCAAGATTTCTCTTACAACAATAATAAGCAGAAGATTTCTATAACATTATTTATTTTTCAAATTCATGGCAGAAATAAGTTATAAGTTTATTGTATATATTAAGCAAGGATATTCTCAAAATGTTATGAAATGAACTATTACATTTCATTTTAATGGTTTTTTTTATTTTATATATATGATACCAATTAGATTAAGGATCTGCCAAGACCTAACAAGGTCAATCTCTAAAGCACGGTTCAATATGTAACTTTCACACCAGATGTCTTTACACTTTACGATTAAATGAATAAATGAGCCGGTGAGGTTCTTTGAAGTCTCCAATCACCAGACTATACTTGGGACCCAATCGGGCATGTCATAGAAGTGTTAATGAACAAATAAACCATTGGATTATTAATTTTTTTATCGTATTTTAATTATTTTGTTTCCTCAGCTGAAGGAGACAGAAAATTGTGACCAATGTGGTTTTTGTAACCAATTGTATGGCAATGCAAGCTACAAAATCTTTATAACGTACGTTGTAGAGATAAGGTAGCTACTTGACGTTTATTTTTGTATTTTTGTTGCCGACTAGGTGTGGAATTCAAGTCAATTTAGTGGTGGGTTCATGATGGAAGCTTGAAAGGAAGGAGCAACAACCACCAGGGCACCACCACCACCTATGTTATCGGTAAGAAAAACTTGCATGTGACGGTCTTATTGTTATGTGGTGAGACCGTATAATAAAACTCTGTTATTTATATTTGAAATATAAAAACATATTTTTAAAATACAATATAGCACACCTTCATTGGACGGTCTCATTGCAACGTTAATGAAACCATCTCATGTAAGTGTTTCTCATTTTTGATTTACTTTTACCTTAATTAGCATTTCCAAGGGAAGCACTTTCTATTTTTCTCTATCCCACATTTTATATTTCACCGCATCCAATCCAAAATATTTCTTTTTTTCCAACCTTTGTGGAGACATGGTATTTTATTATTATTATTTTAAAAAAAGCTGATATCCATCGGTCATAGGGATCTAAATAGACATGTCGTCGATTCCGGTTTCGATTCTGGGGTCACCGGTTCTGGTTCAGGTTCCAACGGTTCGGTTCTATTTTTTTTTTCATTTTTCGTTTAGCCCACTTTTTTGCACACATACACACACACACACACATACACACACACATATATATATATATATATACACACACACACTGAGTCAAAGTACGTAAATCTAATGATTATCATCTAAAGCACTGATGAATTTATATCAGTGCGCACTGACTTGAATATATATATATATATATATATATATATATATATATATTAATTTTATTTTACTTAAAAAAAATAACTCTAACCTGCAATCACCCACTAACCCACGGTCACCCACCAACCCACCTACCACCACTAAGTCACTAACCAATCCATATTACTATAACGATTTGTATTAATTTTGGATTAAATTCCAATTAAATATTTTAAATCGGATATTTTGATTATTTATTCAATTGGATATTGAAAGATTGAGCGAGATGATCGAATTTCGAATTACAAATTCTAATTTATGAATTTCAGATTGGAAAATATTGAGATTAGAAATTAGAGAAATAGGAAAAATCGGGGATGGGGATGGGGGTGGAGGCAAGAGAACCTCCCCCCAAACATCTTCATCCCCATCCCCATCCCCGTCCTCACTTCCCCTAAATGGGGTTTGGGGGTGGGGGAAGATTTTAGGAATGGGGATGGGGATGGGGATGGGGCTAGGGCTAGGGCTGGGGCAGGGGCGAGGGGGCTGGGGACCCTCCTCTGCCCCAATGGTCCCCCACTCCCATTCTTAATTGAGATCAAAAACACTATGATCCTATCATGTAAATGTTTTTCAGTCCGTTTTTACTTTCGTTTTTCGAAAACGATTTCGAATTTGTGTTCGTTAACCGTTTTTCATTCTGTTTTCAAAAAACAAAAATAAAATGAAAAGCAAAACGGTGTTAAAATTGAAAAATAAGAAAAACAAGACCCAGGTTGACATTGTTGTGATGTGGGGAGAAGTGCTTTTAGAATTGCTATGGGGGGAATTGCTTTTGGAATTGCTATGGGGGGAATTGCTTTTGGAATTGCTGTGGGAAGAATCAGTTGAGTGTTTGGTAAACTGATTTGTAAAAGTGTTGTGAGAACTAAAGCAATTTTAATGTGTTTGGTAAACTGAAGTAAAAAATGTTGTGAGTGTGTAAAATTACTAAAAGGACATAGACATGTAAATGGTACTAATGTGTTATACTTTATATTTTGCTTATTTATTTGTGTTTAGTGTTAAATGTTATATAATTATGGTACTTTATTGAATTAATTATCCCTATTTTTTATTCTAATTTATTGAATTAATTAGTCTCGTTTCTTTATTTTTATTTATTTTTTTATTCTACTTTATTTCTTTATTTTTTTTATTTTACTTTATTGAATTAATTAGTCTCATTTTTTTACGGTTATGGCAACAATTTTTTTGTATAGCAATGTAAAAAAAAAAATTGGTAAATTTCGTTAAAGGCAAGGAAAAAGTTGGAAAGTTAGTAAAATTTCATTTAATATCCATGTAACGCATTTTCTAAAAACAGTAGCCAAAATCCAAAAGTATGTTTTTATAACTTCCCAAAAGTATGTTTTTGTAATTTCTCAAAAACTCAGGGTGGAGAAGCTAAAAGTGATTAGAAGCATTTCCCTGCAATTTTACCAAACATCGTGTTTTTTATCCGGAATCACTTTTGATCCCAAAAATAACTGGAGAAGCAATGCTAAACTGGACCAAAGTTTAAGACGTTTTTCATATTTTTCTTTTTATTTTTCGATTTGTTTTTTTAACTCATTTTGTTCTCGCTTTTTATCTTCTTATTTGTTTCGTCACAAGTCATCTTCTTCACCTCTCCTCCTCCTTATCTTCCTCTTTTACTTCGTGAGCCAATGCCAGAGGAGATGACATCCTGCTCTGGCGACACTAATTTGGCCAGATCGGTGTCTCCGAATGAGAATCTCACCTCCTCCGGTGTTGGAGCCTCCGTGGCTCCTGTGATTTTTTATTTTGTTTCAAATTCCTTTTTCTTTTGAAAGATTTATTTGGTGCTGGCTCTGGTTTATTTGGTACTGCTGCAGAGACCGTGGCAGTGGCGGTTAATGTGGACGGTTCTCATGGTGTTACCTTATGGCTTATATTGCTTCCTGTATTTCCCATTTGAAAACAAAAAACAAAAAAAAAAACAAAAAAAAATCCTCACTTCTCAATCAAAACAGACCCCAAACTGAAAAAACAAGAATTTATGATTTTCCATATGAGAAAATCTTCAGAGAGTCAGCAGATTGATTTTGAAAAATAAAATTGGTGTTTATCTTGTTTTATATCAAAAATAAAGGGGAAAAAACAGCAATAAATAAGTGGATTGTTTGTGTGCTGTAAAAAACATAAATAAGAAGAAATAAAAAGGAAGCAACAGGTATATTGAGAAAGAGAAGATTCTAAAAGGAGAAATAAATGGAATAAATTTTCAAGGGTAAACAATTTTTTATATTTTTTGTTCTCTATTAAAAGTGTTTTTACGTTTTCATTTATAGAATAAAACTTTTAACATATATTATTATATATTTTAAAAAAAATTAAAATTAGAACAAAAAAAATATTGTTTTTATTTTTATTTTTATTTTTAAAACTCACAGAAAAGGAAAAACGCTTGCTTTCTATATTGTTAGGGATGATAACGAAGGGGCGGACCTTCTTTCTTAGCAGGGTTTAGATATTGACTTTTGGTGGTCTACTACTCTGGTTTTCTGCTCTTCTTTAGTGGGTATTAATTGTATGGGTCGCAAGTCTTTTTGTTTTAGTTAATTTGTTTTTTTTATTGAGGCTTGGGCGCCTTTCTGTTTTGTTGTTGGCTCTACATACCTTCGCTTTTTTTTTTTACTTTAAATTTATTATTATTTGTTTCTTTAATATGTATGGATATTATCTATGTTTATTCTTGTGATACTTTTTCCTCTTAGATTAGTCAAATTTTTATCTAAAAAAAGTGCACCTTCTATTTTTGAAAAAAAAAACACTATTTGCACCTTTCAAATGTATACTCTAGTATAGTTTTTACTTTATACATTAAGCCTATCACTTCCATAAATTCAAAATGTTATTGTATTATAAAGTATTTTCAATGTCATTTTATATGTGACACAGTTGCCAATTTTCCTTTTTCTAAAAAAATAGGTGAAATTCATTTTCGTCCTACCTATTTGATTTAATAGTCAAACTAGTTTTCGAGTTTCAAAATTGTTTCGTTTTATCCTTTTGTTAAGATTTCTTTTTAAAAAAGAGTGGTGCTATTGGCACCCTTATTATTGAACTATTTATACATAAACTTTTAAAATTTTAATTTGATTATATAAAATTAAATGGTTTTATTAAATTTTTTAATTTATTTTCGGATTACCCTTTTATATATTTTTAAACTTAATACACCACATATTTTTTCTAAATATATATATATATACTTTTCTAGTATTTATATACAGTTTTCTCACATCCATATTTGTTTTTCCTTCTTATTATCACGGTGAAACCATCCTTTTTAGACGAGGTTTTTTTTTCTATAATCGATTGAATTGTTGGTGGTAGATTGTGAGTGTGATATTGATCGTTTCATGATTTTTTTTACCGATTGAATTAAGATTTCGGTGTGGTTTCGTTTCGTTAGTGATTAGGTTTTCTTGGTTGCGATTATTGGTGTGGATACAGATCATTGAATGTATAAAAACTCTGAAAGAAAATACAGTAAGAAAAAAAATAACAAATATAGATATGAAATTTGAAAAGAAAAACAAAACAAAACTAACATGTGGAACAATAAAATGAAAAAAAATACTAAACATGGAAAATTTAAGATTGAGATCTGAAAAAAAAAATAGTAAACATTCAATGATTTAAAATAATCTATGTTATTAGGGTTTTGAAATAAGGAAAGTGATACTAAACATGGAAAATATGATACTGAGATCTGAAAAAAATATAAACAAAAACAATAAATATTCAATTATTTGAAATAATATATGCTATTAGGGTTTTGAAATAAGAAAAGTAAGGGTTTTATTAGTTTTATTTTATACAGTATTCTTTTTAGACTATTTAAGTAATTTGATAAAGAAAAAAACGAATACTAAATAATTTTAAAAATGGAGTGTTAATAGTTCAGCAGTGGGTGTCAATAGCACCACTCTAAAAAAGTGCAATCTGATAGGGTCATAAGGTAAAATGACCGTACTGCTCTTTATAGCTATTGAAATTAATCGAAGGACAAAAATACACCTCTTAAGCCTAAACTAAAACACCCAAATCTACAGTCCATCACCACCACCACCAGATTACCATCAAAACACCACTACCACCAACTGAAACTCAAATCGAAACCAAACCCAAATCGACCATTTTCTCTGTATCAACAGTTTCTTGCGCCCTTCACATTCCCGATCTCTTTCTCATTCAAACAACCAATAAAATCAAACCCAGATCTGTAAAATAAAATAAAATAAATATATAAACCTAAAAACGGCAAATTTCAAACCTAGAAATCTCTCTTTCTTCAACCATCATCATCATCACAACACCAAACCCAAACCTAGAAATCACCATCGCTTCTTCAAATTCCCTATTTCTTTCTGTTGATCAAATAGAGATAAGTTCATCACCATCATAATCAACAACGTCAAGCCTAAAAATCACCAAATCCCTACATCAGATTTCTAGAAACCCCATAATCATCACAAACCCAGAAATAACCAAACCCCATAATCTCCCTCTTTCTCTCTGGTCGTCTCTCTCCAAACAAATCCACCACCAGCCATCAAATCTCAATCTATAGAGAAGGACGATGGATCTTCATGCGAGATCGAGAAGGAGAGAAAAAAAAAAGAAACAAATGCAGATGCAAGATCGTATCGAGTTGAAGATGAGATGCAACGAAGAGACAGATGCAGATGCGATGAGAAATGGGGGGTTTGGATTGGGGGTGATGGCATTGGTTGATGTCGATTTTGGATTCTCGATTGGGGGTTTTCGATTAGGCTTCAATAGTTGATAATGGTAATGGTTTGGTGTTGGAGATTGGAATTGGATGTTGGAAACTAAATTAGGCTTCAATAGTTTTTTTTTTAATTACAATAATATATATATATTATTTGTAAAAAAAATCTTAATATCAACTTTTTATTTTAATAATAGGTTAAATAATTTTGGTTTTTTTTGTTTTTTTTTTGATTGCTTTGTAAATAATTTTTTATTTTTTAATATTTTTTTTTGAATTATTTTATTTTAATTTATTAATTTATTAATTTTTAATTTATATAAATATTTTAATATTTATCATTTTATTATTTAATTTAATAACTATTATTTATTATTTATTAAATTAAATAATCAATATTGTTTTTTTTAACTAATTCAGACTGTTTTCGTTTTTATTTTTTAAAAACGATTTCGAAAATGCATTCGTTAATTGTTTTTCATTTTATTTTCGAAAAACAAAAAACAAATGAAAAAAAAAAACCAGTGTTAAAAGTTAAAGATTTGAAAAACACAAAATACTTGTTTTTTGTTTTTGTTTTTGTTTTTCACTTTCTTTATATAAAAAAATTATTTTTTTTTAACTATTAATTGTACTGTTATACGTTAGGACAAGACGAGACAAGATTTTCAAATGACCAAAGTGCCCCTCTTATATATATATATATTCTAAAATAATTTATTTTCAACTATAACTAAAAACATTCATGCAATAATATATATATTGACGTCGATATCTCGATGGATGAGAAAGTTAACGATGTTGGATTTGATTGTGGCATGTCAAAGAGAAAGAGAAAGAGAATGCAAGTTGAAATTAATAAAACACGAGTTTACATAGTAAAACTTGGGTGATCAAAAAAACGTCCACGGGTGGTTGAATAAACAACCGAGCCAAATTCGCTATTGAAATAAAGAATTACACAACTCGATCTCTTTTGCATCTCCCTTCTAGTGATTTTTTATGTATATTTGTTATATCTCTTTTTCAATGAGATTATGGGTCTATTTATATATACATAGACCCTAATTCGTGTTATGCAAGTAAAAGGAATTGTATTTTAGTTAAGGCTGGTTGCTTGTTGGAGTCGTCTTTATCTTTTTTCCTATTTCGAAGATCGTGTGAAGATTGAGTATAACTCTGGTGGTATAGTCCATTTATGACTTATTTCCTTATCGATGTATGGTTTTCTTGAAGAAGTAGAGTTGTTGCTTAACTTGGAATCTGTTTCCTATTTGGTGTTTTATTCTTCTAGAAACTCTTTGACGCTGATGTCTTGCGTATTTGAGCATGACTCTTGGTTCACCCACATATGAATCGTGTGTTGGGTTTCTTTGTTCAGGTTTCCCTTATTATCCCGAGTAACACATAACGTGCTAAGTACTCGGTCCCGAGGAGAACACAACATGCCTAATACCCGTTTTCAGACTTACTCAGGTTCCTATCCCTTTGTGACGTCTTGAATGGTATCTTTTAAATGCCAGCTCGGATGCCCATTCGGTAATTGTTCTAGGGATTGTCCTACCTGTCAGTGGCGTGTACATTTGACAAAATATACATATAACAATACCCCCTTTAAAATACTTTTGCCGAGTTGAATTTTGTCTCGGCAGGAGTATTTTAATCGAGCTCCCGACTAGCTTTTTGTCTTTCCCTCTTTTTATGTCTTCATTAATACTTGAATAATTAATCCTTAAACGACGCTACGTATTAATGACGTGTCTTAATGGCTACCATATATGTGCAATTTGTCTCTTCACGCGAAATCTTAATGATTGCGACGTTTTGGAATTCTAACGGCCTGATCAGTTCTTTCCATGATACGTGTCCTTCAACCGCTTCATTCCTCTAATAATATTTATGAGAAATGACTCATGGGTTGCCTGATACGCCACCTTCGTCATCAAATCCGTCTTTTTGATTTTTCCCTCTTTTTGAGACCCTAGGGTTTCTTGGCATTGCCCCTTTAAATGGTTTACTGAAAGGGGTTGTTCTGGTTCATTTTCACAGAAGCAAATAACCAAACCAGATTTTCTCGTGCACAGATTCGTCTTAATTCTTCATCGAAGTTTTTCCGGGTTTCTTCGCATCTATTTTAAAGGTCAGTCCCTATGAATCCTATCTCACGTCATCGCCTTTTTGTTATAGCTTTCAAAGCGCTTGAACGCGAAAACCTTCAATTGGTTTCTTGCGTTCATAGATTATTGGGGGAAACTCTTTCTGACGAACCTTCTTTTTTAGATGTTGATATTTCTAGGCTTCATCTTGACGCTCATTTTAGTTATGGCTCTGAATTTTCTGTTTCTGATCATCACAGGGTTCTCTTGCGATCAAGGATGGGAAAGCATTAAAGTAACCGTGTGGTACACAAATATGGCTCAAGTGGCATTCGAATTGGAAGACAAACAGTTGACGAGAAGGAGGTTGAGGAGGAGCACAGTGCATCTCGTATTCCCTTTTCCCTTGATCTCCTGAGTAGATATGATACCGAGCCGAATGTGGTCGGGGTAGATGAAATCGAGAAGTATCTTGTTCGGTTTGATCTGGGCGATTCAATTTTAATGGCTCCTGCTGGTGATAGAGCAGCATGGAACCCTCCTCCGGGCATGGTAGCGATTTACGGGTCCATACTCTACGGTGGTGTGACTCTTCCTCTTCAGTCGTTCATTGCTTGGTTTCTTGCTGATACGGGGATCGCCCCTGCTCAACTTGCCCCGAACAGTTATAGAATACTAGTGTGTATGTGGCACATGTGGAGTCGGATGAACTTGTCACCGCCCTCTCCCCATGAAATCAGGCATTTTTACACACTGAGGTAATCTGGTCAGACTGAAACTTATTTTCTTATGTCTAGCCCGCCAGACAACTGGATCTCCGAGGGGACGAAAGTGAATCGGGGAGTTGATATTTCCTATGAATCCAAAAGGAAAGACTTTGTATGGGGATTTCCTACCTCGAATAAGCACTGGAAGAATAGTTGGTTCTTTACTAGAGGGAACTTGGGACTTGAGGTCAAGCTCTCGGTTGAGGAGAATCAATAAGTGTTAAAGGTTCCTCATTTCTTCTGCTCCCCTGATTGTTGGAACAAGTCAAAACTTGTTTTTACTTACGCCGAGTTGACTAGACTTGCTCGAGCGGTCGTGCTTACTTTGGAAAAGAGGAGCAGGTTCTATCTTTTTAATGAGAAGAAAATGATAGACCTTGGCTTCTTCAATCATATTTTAGATTATCGCAGGCAATGTAAGTAGAATCTTCCTTGTTTCCATTTCATTCGTAAATTTTAAGTTTTTTTTTTAATTGTTCTTTTATAACTTGTGCAGTATACGACTCAGACATCGTCTGCGACGTCCAAGCTAGCTAGGTGAAATCGATCATTCAGACGAGCCGAAAAGAAGCTTCTGGCCAAAATAAGGAAGGGGTCGGTCCTCCTGATGACGAATCAGATGAAGATTTTGATGAAGCTGACGAGCAAATCCTGGAGCATGTTTCTGAAGAGGTCGTTCGGCCGACCGTGGGGGAAATAAGTTGCCCGAGGGGCCCTATCGGGACTGATGATGCTCAGGTGTTTGAGGATGAGGGCACACAAAGAGGATATTCGGGTGGCATAGAGTTCGGCGAGCCGAGTTCCTTGGTCGAGGAAACGCCTACCGAGCAGTTTACGGTTGGGGATGAAAGAGTTAGTATACCCCTAAATGAGCAAATTAATCTTGATTCTGGTTTTTTCGAATCCTTTCAGGATATTAATGAGGACCAGGAAGATCCTATGGCTGACCTTGGCTCCCGTCATACTCGGGCTGAGAAAAGGAAGGCGGTTGATTCTCCCGCCCGTCCCCATAAAGTTCCTCGGGTGGTATCATTTGTTAAGTTAAGTGATGATGATAGTGAGGTTAGCCCTAGCGTCCAAGCTGAAACGCATATAAGGAGAGCAAAAACTCAGAGCCTGAACAGGGATTCTTTACCCCCTGAGGTTGAAAACACAAAGGCAGAATCCTCGGGAAACCCTTTCTGTCCCATCCCTCAGGATATGCTAAAGGTAATGTCATCTGGTCTGGATTTTATTAGGGATGACCACTGGAGCCGCTTCCGAGATGGTTCTCCTACAGATTATCTTCAAAACATTTTCAATAGCGCGAGCTACGTAAGTCTCTATTTGTCTTTTACCTTAACGCTTGTCTTTGGATTTTTAACTCACTTTTACTTGCAAGTGGTGCCCGAGTATGCTGATTTAGTTCAGACATAACGACATCAAGCTGATCGGATAAGACATCTCGAAGCTCAATTGAAAGAGGAGGACAGCAGTGCTCGGATTGAGGCGGCCTATCAAAAGGAGGTGAACTCTGCCCAAGAATTTACCGAACACTGTTTGGATAAACAAATTGAGGCTGAGGAGAAGGCTTTTGCAGCAGAAGAGAAGGTTGTATCCTTCCAAAATTTGTTTTCTGTCGCCCAAGAGTGATGCTCAAAGCTGAACAAGAGGCTGAACAGGCCAGATCGTCCTATGAGCTGAAAATAGAAGATCTTAAGCGTCAGGCCGTGACCGTTGAATCCTTTTGGAAGGAGGCTAGGCTGGAACTTGAATTTTAAGGGGTTGATTGTTTTAAAAGGTCCCCAGCATATGATGCCAACGAGGGTTAGTTTCGGCTGGTGAGTTCTTCGAAGTTAAAAATTGGGTGACTAATAAAGCTCGGGCGAACTGGGAGCTATCAATTAAAAACCATGTTGATTGGTCATTGGAGTCTCTTCAAACTCAAATGAAAGAATTAAGAGCTTACTGTCGAAGCCAAGGCAAAGATCCATATCATATGCATTTAGAGGTTCCATTAGAACATTCTCTCTCGACCTTTTATGCTAATCAGGAAGCTAGTGTGGACGGGGGGTCGAAGCCTAACACTAGACCGGTTCCTGGAACGGATTATAGTGAATGGATGGACGACTCGGTCGACTCAATCGTTTGGTCTTCAAATGAAAGTCTCCTCTATGAGTACGAAATGGTGCCCGACCCGAGTATTGGAAAGAGCTCCAAATCCTCATCTCAGCCTTAGGCATATTTGTAAAATTTCATTTGTTAAAAAAGATTGATCAATGAAATTCCATATTTTGCCAAGTTTTTGCGAGTTTGAAATGCCAAATCTCAGCCGACCATTCTTAATTCCTTTAATCGCCGAGTATCTTTTTTAACTGTGTAGTTTTGTTACCCGAGCAATTTCTAACTCAAGTATCGTAATAAACTAGCTAACGCGACTTCATGGGACAAGTATCTTATTAAACTGGCTAACACGATTTCATGTGTCAAATATCTTATTAAACTGGCTAATGCGATTTCATGTGCCAAGTATCTTATAAAATTGGCTAATATTATTAACCGAGTCACCTTAAAACAAGCAAGTAGACACTTGTGCTTTATACTCGGTTGCTACCCGAACGTTACATCGAGGCTCACCACGATCATACGTTCGAGTCCTTACACAAGTTACTGAGGATGTCTCATAGTTTTATCTGCGCAAGGGTTTGCCGAATCATTAAGCTTTTATACTGCTTAACACAACTGCGCATTTCACCGGGATTTTTCCTTACGATGCCCCGAGCCATTTTCCAGAATCTGGTACATCGGGTTTATCTTTTTGCTAAGGTCGACTGACCTTGCTCGGCTAGCGTGCTTTTCCGTATATTCTTTTTGTCATGCTTGTCTCATATGTTATTATTATCATATGCTTAGATTTTTGGAATCTCATGTCGGGTTTTTATTCATAACTGTAAAACTGACAATGTAAATCTAAGAATTGCTAAAAATTAAAAATACCCTGGCTAAAAATTAAAAACAAATTTCAATGATAGAAAATCTTCAAATACTGGGTATTGCATGGTCGAGGTAAAACCCCTCCATCTGGTCGGGCAATCCAATATTCTCTATGACCAGTTATTCCTTCAATCTTGTATGGGCCTTCCCATTTGTCAATCAATAAGCCTACAGCTTTGTTCTTTGAGTTCAGCGATACTTTCCTGAGCACCAGGTATCCTAGTTGGAATTTCCTGATCCGAACATGAGAGTTGTAGTGTCGGGCCACTTTTTACTGATATGCCATATTTCGTACTCGTGATTTCTCTCTTTTCTCTTCTAGCTCATCTAAGTTTTGTAACAACATATCAACATTCTGGTCTTCATCATATAGCCTAACCCTAGGTGACATGTATGACGTTTCTACCGGGATGACAACTTCTGTTCCTAACGCCAAAGAGATCGGAGTTTCTCATGTAGAAGTTCTTGTTGTCGTCCGATACGTCCATAACACCTCAAGAAGTTTTTCAACCCAACTACCTTTCTTGGCATCTAGCTTTGCTTTGAGCATGTGCTTGATGATTTTGTTAACTACTTCAACTTGCTCATTCGTTTGAGGGTGGGCATGTGTGGCATAATAATTTGCAATTTGGTACTCGTTGCACAGTTGTCTGAATTTTTGATTATCGAACTGAGTGCCGTTGTCAGTGATAATAGTACTCGGGACTCCAAATCTGTAGAGTATATTCTTCTTTAAAAAATTTATGGTATTTGCTTCTGTGATAAGTACCAACGCTTCAGCTTCTACCCATTTTGTGAAATAATCAACAGCTACAATTGCATGCTTAGCTCCACCCCTTGTTCCTGTTGTCATTGGACCAATTAAGTCTAGTCCCCACATGGAAAACGGCATGGGGATGTGAGGCTTCTAAGTTGTTCAGGAGGCTGCCGAATATCATTGGTGATCCTTTGACAAGCACTACAGCTTTCCGAGCATCGTTGTGCATCCGAGAATAAAGAGGGTCAATAATAACCTTGCATGAGTACCTTGTGGGCTAAACTCATGCCCCCGGTATGGTTTCCGCATATTCTGCCATGTATTTCCTATAGTATCTGATGTGCTTCTTCCTCTAATACACATATTTGGAGTGTTCAGGAAAATCCTCTTATGTATATTTCCCCTCCAATCACCGTGTATATTACTGACCGGTATCTGATGTGTTTGGCTTCTAAGAGATCTTTTGGGAGCATACCTTCTTCCAAGTATCTTTTTAGTTGAGTCATCCAACCGTCTAACGGTGTTCGGATTTTTGAGATTTCGATGTTTTTCGGCTCAACTATACTTGGTCTGAGGAGATGTGCAACCAGGATAGTTTTTGGCATGATTGTGGTTGTTGCTGATGCTAGTTTAGACAAAGCGTCTGCCTTCTCATTTTCTTCTCTAGGGATCTGGACAATTTTGTATTCCTTGAATCTTTGAAGGAGTTGTTTTGCTATGACCAAATAAGTCATCGTACCTTCATCTCTAGTCTGATATTCATCTGAAACTTGGTTGACAACTATCTACGAGTCACTGAATATATCGACCTCATATGCTCCGAGAGCTATGCAAACTCTGAGTCCTGCTAGCAGTGCCTTATATTCGGCTTGATTGTCCGTTGCTTTATAGTCGAATCTCATAGCACATTCAACATCATCTTCTTCCGGGGTGCATACCACGATCCCTACCCTGCTGTCATGAGTGTTCGAGGAACCATCGACATACAGCTTCCATGAAAAACTATTACCTAACATCTTTTTTACTTCCAGTTTGGTTCTGTGAATTCTGCTACAAAATCTGCCACTGCTTGGCCTTTGAGTGATGTCCTGGGGATGTACTGAATATCAAATTCACTCAACTCAATTGCCTATTTAGTCAATCTCCCTGATATTTCTGGCTTCTGGAGGATTTGTTTAAGTGGGAAATCGATGAGAACCTGAATTGTATGAGCCTGAAGGTATGGCATCAGCTTTCTTGCTGCTGAAACCAATGCTAGAGCCATTTTTTCTGCTTGTGAATACCTGGTTTCAGCTGGGAGAAGAGCCTCGCTTGTGTATTAAACTGGCCTCTGTACTCCGTCTTCTGTCCTAATTAGAACTGAGCTTGCTACTAATTCTGTAATGGATAAGTACAAATGGAGTATTTCTCCCATTTTAGGTTTTGAAAGGATGGGAGTCTGCCCTAAGTACTTTTTTATTTTTATGAATGCATGTTCACACTCTTCATTCCACTCGAGTCCTTTCCCCTTTTTGATCACTTTGAAAAAGGGGGAACATCTATTCGTGGCCTTTGAAATAAATCTGCCCAAGGAAGCTTGGCATCCTGTTAAGCGCTGCACTTCTTTTAGCGTTTTTGGTGAAGTCATTTTTTGAAGGGCCTGGATCTTCTCGGGGTTCACTTTGATTCCCCTCTGGTGAACTTGAAAACCAATGACCTTTCCTGATGGAACCCCGAATAGGCACTATTCGGATTTAACCTCATCTGGTATCTCCTCAAGACATCGAATGTTTCCCATAGATCTGAAGCATGCTAGTCTGCCGAGAAACTTTTGGTCAACATATCGTCTATATAAACTTCCATGTTTCTTCCTATTTGACGAGCAAAGGTCTTATTGACCAATATTTGGTATGTTGCCTCAGCATTCTTTAGCCCAAAAGGCATTACTGTATAACAGTACAAGCTTTGATCGGTCGTGAACGCTGTTTTTTCTTCATCAACTTTATTCATTCGGATTTGATTGTATCCCGAGTAAGCGTCCATGAAGCTGAGTTATTCATGGCATGATGTAGCGTCGACAAGTTAGTCTATTCTCGAAAGCGGAAAGCTATCTTTTGGGCAGGCTTTATTCATATCTGTGAAGTCCACGCACATTCTCCACTGGCCATTTTTCTTCTGGACTATGACCACATTTGCTACCCACTCAGGGTAGTTAATTTCCCTGATCGACTATACAGCGAGTAATTTCTCTACTTCCTATTTAATTGCCCTACTTCTCTCGAGGTTAAATGATCTTCTCTTTTGTATTACTGGTTTTGCGTTTAGATCCACTGCCAGATGATGTGATATTATTCTGGCATCTATCTCTACCATATCTTCATGACTCCAAGCGAACACATCTTTATATTCTCTAAGCAAATTAATAAGGTCCTTCTTAATCTCTCTTTCCAAATTGGTAGCAATTTTGATCTTCTTTTAACACTACTTCTTCTATTGGTTCACTTGTAGATACCTCTGGCTCTTCCCTTGGATCAAACTCAAACATCAGTGATCCCTGTTAGATCTGATTTGGTCATGTTATGGTGACACTTGCTCACTATTGTCTCTGTCTTTGTAAATCGAGAGATTAGCTCTTCTGGCCATCTCCTGGGACCCCTTAGCTACTCCTACCCCCCTCCCCCCCCATTCAGTTAGAAATTTGATCATTATAGTGTAGGTAGCTATTACTGCTTTGGTTTTATTCAGGAATGGTCGACCTAATAGCGTATTGTATGGCCAGTTGTCCAGGTCTACCACTACGAAGTCGAGTAACACTGTTTTCTGACAATGTGCTACTCCGATTTTCACTGGCAGCTTCGCTGTCAAGAAAGACCTGACATCGACTCCCTCAAATCCTCTGAGTGGGGTAAGGAAATGTTGCAAATTCTTTCGATCCAAACTAAGCTGATCATAACAGCCATATTGAGAATGTCTGTCGAACTGTCATTGTCTACTAAAATTCTCCTGACTTCTATGTGGCCAATTCAGGCACTTATGACTAGGGCATCATTTGGTCGGACATCGACCATATGTGAATCGATCTCTGTGAATATTATCAGGTCTCATTCTTCCTTTATTCTTTTCGGGTCTAGTTTGACGGAGTTGACATCAAAATTCTGCCTTGCTTCCACCGTTTCTCAGATTTCCTGAGTCTGTTCCTGGTTACTTCTCCCAGATGATGGTCCTCCGAAGATAGTTTGTATTACTTAATTCACCTCGGGACTGGCCCTTTTGTTCTGACCAGAATTATAATCTGCCTTGGTTTCTTTCTTTGTTTCTGACTTCTCATCTTTCTTCAGGATTATATCTTGCAAGTGTCCTTCCCGAATGAGAGTCTCTATATAATCTCTAAGCTAGTAACATTTGGAGGTCTTATGACCGATTTCCTTATGAAATCTGCAGTATTTTGTCATGTCTCACAGAGCAAATTAAGATTGTCAGCGTGACTCCTTCACCGGGTTCTTTTCTTCTAGTATTACCAGGATTTCTTCTTATTTTTTTCCATAGAAGAGTGTAGTTCGTGTATTTTCCTCAAAACTTTTGTGGTCTGGTCAGCATTACGCCCACTTCCCCCGTCCTTGCTTCTTTCTTTGCTATTTCCTTTTTGTTTTCTTTTATGGTTTTATACCTTCGACTAGCATCTTTTTGTTCGGGCCTCCCTCCATGATGTAGCAACCTCCTGTTGCTAATTCCTCTTCCTCGGCCAATGCATATTCTCCAGCCATATCCATCATATCTGCATATCTGGTTAGACGAGCCCTTCTAAGCTCAAAAGACAGTTGTTCATTCTGCAGGTTGTTTATAAATACAACGATTATTACTTCGTCATTTGCACAGCCGATCTCTGAGACCGCCTGGTCAAATCTCCCTAGGTATTTCTTCAGTGACTCGTCATTCCCTTGCCTTAGCTGAGAAAGGTAAGCGACTAGCTTTTTCCTGTGCACATTGCCTAGGAATTGTCTTGAAAAGCTTTGCTCAATTCGTCGAAACTCCCAATACTTGTTAGGGGCTATCTTTCGAACCATCTCGAGCCTATGTCTCCTAGAGTTTATGGAAAATTGAAACACATCAAAGGGTCACTGTGGGCATACTGAGCCATAGCGTTTTCATGTCGTCTGATGTGTTCTTTAGGATATGTATCTTTCTTGAACTGTTCCAAGTGTGGCTTCCTGAACCTTTCTGGGAATGGGGTTCGCAGGATGTCCCTGGTAAAAGGACTATCATAATCATCATCAGACAACTCATTATATCCATATCGCCTAATCAACGCGTCTATTTGACGCCTGTTGTTTTTGACTTCTCGAGTCAGGCTCTGAATCATAACATCTTTATCCCCCAACGGTTCTCCATGATGGTTAAACTGTTGGGTGATCGTCATACCCATTTCCAGCCCCTTTTCGCTTTGTTCCCGAGTCTCATGGGCTAATCCTTATAGATGTATGGTTCCATGATGATGTTTGCAATGGTGCCAATCGCTATCTTCTGATGATGATGATCTATCCCTGCACCGGTCATATTTGCGGTGTCTATCATGGGCCACCTGACCGTGGCTTCGCCTTTGGCGTGGTTATTCTTCGGTTGTTTCATGATCCTTATCCTGATTGCATGTTACAGCCCCAGATTAATTGATTTGATCTGAGTTCTTAACAGTTGCTGGTACATCTTGTTCCGACCCAACTATAACCGAACGAAGCCTTGTAGGTGAAGGGTTTGACGGATGCGCCTCTTTCTCAGCCAATAGGTCTACTCCTTCTTTAGCTACGTTCATCAGTAGTTGTTACAGTGCCTCGCGTAAACGACATGTTATGTCCTTACTGGTATGAGGGATTTATTGGATACCAGTCATGGGTACTGGTTGATTCTCGGTGATTGTGGTGGGATCTCGTGTACTCCCGCCTATATGAGAGTTATCTGGAGATTTTCAGGTATCCCCAAAACTATTTCTGCTTTCGCTACCAGCCATTGCTTAATCAGATCGGAGGTTCAACCCCTCCTTCTAGCGCCAATTGTTAACGTCGATTTCTAGATGGATGAGAAAGTCAACGATGTTGGATTTGATTGTGACCTGTCAAAGAAAAAGAGAAAGAGAATGCAAGTTGAAATTAATAAAACATGAGTTTACGTGATAAAACTCTGATGATCGGAGAAACGTTCACGGTTGGTTGAATAAACAACCGAGCCAAATCCACTATTGAAATAAAGAATTACACAACTCGATCTCTTTTGCCTCTCCCTTCTAGTTATTTTTTCCTTATATTTGTTCTATTTCTTTTACAATGAGATTATGGGTCTATTTATATGTACATAGAACCCTAATCCGTGTTATACAAGTAAAAGGAATTGTATTTTAGTTAAGGCTGGTTGCTTGTTGGAGTCGTCTTTATCTTCTTTCCTATTTCAGAGATCGTGTGGAGATTGAGTATGGCTTTAATGGTATGGTCCATTTAGGACTTATTTCCTTATCGATGTGTGGTTTTCTTGAAGAAGTAGAGTTGTTGCTTGACTTTGAATCTATTCCCTATTTGGTGTTTTATTCTTCTAGAAACTCTTTGATGCGGATGTCTTGCGTATTTGAGCATGGCTCTTGGTTCACCCATGTATGAATCGTGTGCTGGGTTTCTTTGTTCGGGTTTCCATTATTATCCTGAGTAACATATAATGTGCTAAGTACTTGGTCCCAAGAAGGACACAACTTGTTGAATACCCATTTTCAGACTTACTCGGGTTCCTATCCCTTTGTGACGTCTTGAAGGGTATTTTCTAGATGTCAGCTCGGATGCCCATTCGGTAATTGTTCTAGGGATTGTCCTACCTGTTAGTGACGTGTACATTTGATAAAATATACATATAACAATATATATAATAATTATTATTATATATATATATTATAATATTATATATTATAAAATAATATATTTTATGTATATTATAATATTATATATATATAATATTATAATACAGACGGGTGGCAGGAAGCTCCACGACCATCTCACTGTGAGTGCAGTCTCTTAGTTTTCCCCATAAACGGCCTTTTTCGACGGCCTAAGCAGGGTACTAACATATGGAAGACACTAGTTGGAGATGGGTGGAGACCTTAAGCCAAAAATCTGTTCTGATATGCAGAATCCTCAGAGGAGGCAAGCATAGAGCATACTGAGATTTTACAGAACTAAATATCTTAGCATAATAGACTTCTTGAATATCAGGAAAAGAGAAAACTTAGAAAGTCATAGGTTAATAAACACAGATTTTATTTTAATTTTTCGATTGATTTTAAAATAAGAGCATCTCAAACCTTATATAGAGAGCTCTGGAAGAAAACAAGATAAGGCCAAAGCATATGGCCGAAAAAAATATCTTACAAAAGAAAATAATTAAAGGCATATGGCCGACAAACATATCTTACAAAAGCAAATAATTAAAGCACTGTCGGATAGATGACAGACATATAGCAAAGCATCAAAACCAACAATAATTAGATAAAGTTGTCTGGCAGCTGGCAAGCAGGATAAAGGCATGATTAACTATAGGATAAAGGTGTCGGTCATGGGCTGCTGAGGTTACAGGCAGCATGGTCTTCATCATCAGAGTCAAGAGATTCGCAAATAGAAAAGGGCCACGTGTCACCTTGTAGTGGATCCTATGAATCTAGAAGATAAGAGTTTTGGAAAGGATTCCATCTTAGAGATGGGTCCCTTGGGACACCTGGAAGGATGAAGAGAACATTTGCCGTGTCACTGTTGATGTCACAAAGGAAATTGAGGAGAGTGATTTAGATACAGAGCTGATACAGTTTTTCGTAGTCATACGAAGTATCCCATTTGTAGCTGGTGTTAGTAGTCCACAGGAGTCTGGTATGTGGATTGTAATGGTAGGGTCTGTGAAAAATCCAGATACAGCACATCTTGGCTGCCATCTTTGTGTCCATCTTCCAAAGATGGTATTGCCCCATAAGCACGGTAAGTTCACTGTCCCAAACTGGCAGAGGATTGAACCATTGAAGGAAGGCTCGAAGGTTGACATTATAGGAGGATGAGTTATGGACAAATCCATATAAGGCTTGAAGGGGAAAACCATAGCATGATGATGCAGGGCAGATTAGCACCATAAGAACCATAAAACCTGAAGGAAATAGTAGTAAAAAGGTGGAGACACAAAGGGGTCAAGAAATGGCATGGAAGGGTTGACTAGACGATGTCTACAATCTTGGGCATTGACCTGAGAAAGATAGATTGGAAGATGTGTTTTGGAAAAGCTATGTATCTATTGAACAGATGGAGATTGGCCTGGAGAAAGGGTCACCGTTAATTCTGGAGGGAAATTAGGCTGAGAAGGTATGGCCAGAGAAGTGGTTGAGGAAGAGGCTGTAGATGTTATCATATAAAGTAGGGGAACAGTTCATTTTTAGAAATAAGGTGATAGGATGAGGTCTGAAGAGCATTTCAGAAATCATGTTGTTATGTCCTTTAATGTGTTTCACAGTGAAGTCGTATCTAGAAAACCAATCCTTAAGCCTTAATAGTTGAGGGTTTGGAGGAAGTTTATTGCGGAACTCGAGGACTTTTGGAAAGGATGAATTGTCCATTTCTATGACTAAGTTCCTAGTTCTGATGTGGAAATCAAATTTAGAGATTCCATTTTTGACTGCAAGTATCTCTTTTTAGACTGTATGATAATGTTACTGGACATCTTTGAACTGTCCATTGGCATGGCCGCAGTAATGTCATTTTCCTTTGATTTCTTCAATGAGGAAGGTGCCCCAAAAATGGTCACTAGCATCTGTTTGGAGGATGAGCTGTCCTTAAGAGGGTATGTGCAAAGGAAGTGGTTTCTGGGAGACAATCTTAATATGGGCAACTACTTTAGTATGGGAAATATCCCAATGAGGTGGATTCTTCTTAAAAAGACTGGACAAAGCTGTAGTGTAGAGGCTGACCTGTAGGATAAAATCCCTGATGTAATTGGTGATACTAAGGAATTGTTGAACTTGCTTTTAGGTGAGGTCCGAATAAGGGAAATCAAGGAGTTGTTTGACCAAGTGAGGACCAAGGAGAAATGTTCCTTCTTTTATTTGCATGCCAAGGAATTCAATTTCCGAAACGCCAATCGAGCTTTTCTTTTCTGAGATCATGATCCTATATTGTTCTATGATTTCAAGGAATAGCCTTAAAAGCTTGTTGTGAGAGATACTGTCTGGTGAAAACAACAGTATGTCATCAATGTATAGTAAGGCAGAATGGAGAATAGGACGAAAAATCCTGGTAATGGCATTTTGAAAAAGTGATGGAGCAGTTTTCAAACCAAATGGTAAAACAGTCCATTAGTATTGTGCATTCGGGAGGCAGAAAGTCGTTTTGTATCTTTCTTCATGATGAATTCCTATTTTCCAAAAAGCTCCATTGAGATCAAACTTGGAAAACACAGTTGCACCAGGCAGTTGAGAAAACATAGAGTTGGCTCTAGGAACAGGGAATTTGTCATCACAGAGGAATAGATTGAGGGGTTTGTAGTCAATAACTAGTATTTTCTTACCTCTGAGCTGTTCAGAACTCTTTTCAACATAAAAGTCTTGGCACGCCCAAGGGGAAGAAGTGGGCTCTATCAAGCCTTGCCGGAGGAGCTCTTTACATTTTTCATTAGCTAGCAAAAGATCTGTGAGGGACATCCTAGAATGAGAAGCTTTTGTTGGGTTGATATCTTCATTGAGCTTGAAAGGTAGATTGATGAAGAAGTCTGGGTTTTTCCACTAAGGCTTAGGATGCTTGAAATCAGCATGACTGTTTATGCAAAAACTAAGGAGCATCTCTTGGATTTGTTGAAAGTCAGGGTTAATGGCCAAAAGAGGGAAAATCTTTGGTATGTTGTAGAAAGGTTTGAATTCCCTTTTGAACCCGATACCCGTGGTAAGGATTTTGATGAATTTGGAATGGCTGTAAACATCCCAACCAATTAAGATATCTTTGTCTAGTAGAGGGGTACCAATAACATGAGTACATAGGGTGCATGTGGGGAAAAACTGGATACCAATTTTTTGTTTAAAGACCAAATTGGTGGTCAAGATCTGACCATCGGCTGCTAGAAACTCATTATCCTTTTTCTTCCAGGTGTCTGAAGGCAGGACTCGTGGGTTCATCATGGTGGAATAGGCACCAGTGTCTAAATATGCGATGGTAGAGATAGATCTGGAGTATTTTTATGTGAGAATCTGGACCTGAACTTAGGGGACCTAAAGATAGGTTACTTCCACTCGTAGTTTGATATGCCTCTGAAGGGAGGTCAGACTCTGAGTAGTCAGATGGTTCTGAAGAGAGACCGGAGTCATCTGAGTCTTGGATCATGAAAGTAGTATGTGGGTTGACATTATCTCGTTCAGAGAAAATGGATTCGATGTCATCATCAGAGGGGACATCATCAGCTATCTGTCTGAGCTGTTGAATGAGTTTGGCAAATTTCATCCTCTTATTAGGACATTGTTTTGCGTAATGTCCTTATTCTCCACAAGCAAAGCACTTGTTTGATTTGTTCCAGGATCTTCTAACCTTCTTCTGGTAGTACTTGTATTTCCTATTCTTTTTATTGCTAGGAAAAACCTTTTCCTTCTTAGATTGCCTTCTGGATCGATGGTAAGGTCTGCAATTGCAATGGTCTGTGGATTTGCATTTGAGGTGATACGAATCAGGTAGTTTGTAGTTCTTGTCATACTTCCTGCCTTCCTTGATCATTTTTGTGAAAACCCTTTGCGTAGCACAGAGCTTATCTAGGGCGGTAAGAGTGAACATATGGATTTCTCCCAAGGTAATATCTCGAAGGGTTCTGTTTGAAAGTTCAATTGTTCGTTGGAGTTCACCCTGAAGTTCTGTGGGAAGGGAGTTTAAGTATACATGCCTTAGGCTTTCATCATTGATTCCACCAAGGGCATGGTATCAGAAAGACATGCGTCTGTAATGAAAATCTATGTCTCTCATGTCAAGGGAACAACAACGCATTTCAAAGAATTCTTGTCTATTTTGTTTGTAGAATTGAGAGGTGTCTTCAAGGAATTCTCAAAAAAAAGGATTCCCATAGCCTGGGACATTGAACCATATCGGACTAGCTGTAGCTGTCGGTATTCTCCGAGAGCCTGGTACCAATCTTTGAGAGATCCAGTGAATCTGGAAACGAACTCTCTTAAGATGGTTTCTGTGTTGTTTTCACGCTTTGCAGTCTGGAGATCGAGCCATGCGCTCATTTCTGACATTTTCCTTCTCCATTGACGGGGAGCAGAATCTTCTAAGTTGAACCAAGGACCACTTGTGGGTTTAGGAACATGAGCCGGGGCATGGGGCCTATGTTTAGGTGGTTTATCAACTATGGGTGTTGGTTCATCCGAAGTTTCATCTGTTGATTTTTCTACCATCTGAGTGGATGGCTGAGGATCTGTCCTGGATGTCATAAAGATTTGAGAAAGATCTAGTAGGGCATCTGAATCAGATAGGTTAGCACTAAGGTAAGATTGTTCAGATGAAGCAGGAGAATATGTTTCCCAAGAGGAATAGGACTCGTAGGAAGATTCTGAGGGTGCAGTAGAGGTTTCAGTTGGGGTTTCTTAGGAAAAGGAAGTAGACTGGTGAGAAACGTAATAAGTGTGTTTGTGATGGTCTGAAGCTTTCTTTTTCCGGGGAGAGGATTTTTTAGAAGGTCGGGTAGTTCTGCTGGACGATGGCTTGTCTGATTGTCTTGGCGGGGATAAAGGTGGATATTTCTTGAAGAGGTCTCCAGTTGATTTGAAGAACTGAGAGTGATCAGGAGGTCTAGGGATATGTGGTGGAGATTGGGTTGGAAATATCAGGGATGGAGTATAAGGATGTGGATGTGGCCTTGGTACATAGGGTGTACTTGTGAAATGGTCTCGACTTATTTGATCCAATTGGTCTTTCAATTGTCTGATCTCTCTTTCTTTGTTATCAAAGTCAGGGCCAAAATATCCTTGGTTTATGTATTGATGGAGGTCAGCATCCAATCTAACAACTCTAGACTATAAATCTGTGTACATGCTGCGTAGAGAGGTATCCAGGTGTTGAAGATGAAGATCATGTTGAGAGAAATGATGTGAGACTTGATCAATTTTTTGATCGATAGAGTGTAGAACTCTATTCTGAACTCTAGCATTGCGAGAGTGCCAGTTAAGAACTTGTTCAGCATGAGAAGGTTGTTTGAGGGATCCATCAAGAAAGATCTCTATGGTTTGAACGAAAGGTCTAGAGAAAAAATTTCTTTCTGGGTTGGAAGATGGTTATAAAGGAGGAAAATCCTTGTCATAACTGGAGGCCATGAAGTAAGGTGTGGTAGGTTGAAGATGGGGTAAGAGTTTCTCTGGTTCCTCAGGCTCTTCTGGCAATAAACCTTCTGATCTAATGATTTGAAGGGCTCTGTTGTAGATAGGGAGAGGCTTGTTTTTAACAGGAAGTAAACCGATTTAAGGACTGTTCGGATCATCTGGTTTACGGTAGGGATGACCTGATTTACAGGATGACCTCATGACTTTAGAACAGGCTTTGCATTCACAGTCTGCATCACACATCTCTGGGTCAACGTCTCATATAAAGTGACTGTTGATTTTTTCTGTGTAGATAAGAGATCCGTCAGCTTCAAAACTGTGTATCGGGATATCTTCTTCAGAGGTGACATGGTGGATCATGAGAACCTGGAAGATTTGTGGTGCACTGGCAGAAGCATCAGAAGAAGAGGCTGAGATATCAGGGGTTGAGATTGGTTCATCAGTGATCTGGATAGAGCCATCAGACAGCTTGGTGAATTTGGTGTCTTATGTAATAACTGGAGTAGTGTTTCGAAAAGCCTTCTCATAATTTGTGATACATTTGAGAGACATGATTTCTGTAAGCTTATCCCTGGGGAGTTTTTTAGGGATCTGGATGATGGTGGGGACTTCATCTTCCCTTTCTGCTTTTATGAAGAGGGTGTCTCCAATGTGGCCGGGGATAGGGTGATCAGGGGCATGATCCTAAAGCCTATAAACGATCTGATGATTAAGGGTTTCCATGTAAGAATTGGGCATCATAAGTGCTCCTACAACTTGGAGTTGAACTTTGAGGCAGTTGCGGAGATTCTGGTCTCTAAACGGGATATTGAAGTTAGGGTAGTACGTGAGAGAGATACTGCCAGCATGAAGGGTAGACAGGCAGGTTCCTATAACTGCATGCTCATATTCTTTCTAGATGGTGTTGAGGAGGGCAATTCTGGCGGTGACGGGGAGTCTTTTCCTTCCATGGAGAGGGAGGACTAGCCTAATAGCTCTGATGTGTATGTGAGAATAGCCTTCTTTGATCCATTGTTCAATCAAAGGTTGACCTATTTCTAGATCAACGTATTGTTCATCTGCAGAAGCTGGGACTAGACAGTTGTCTAGGGCTGTAGATTGGACATACTCTTTTACCGGAGGAGATCGATGTTGGACTAAAGCAGTAACTCTTCTGGAGAGTGACTTACTGCGTTTGAAGACAGTGTAAGGATTAAGCAGGGGTAGCGAGGTTTTATTGATCTGAGCTGATTCAGGAATATAAGTGTATTCTACAAGGTTTTAAATTTTGTTCGTCTGAGTTTGACGAATAAAGATAGCAGAGGAAAGTCGAACATGGGCGTTTTCAGTTAAACTGTTAGCCATTGTTTTGGGGATTCCTTTTCTTCTTTCCGTTTCTTATGCTAACCCATACGGGTGGTAGGTGCAGTCTCTTAGTTTTCCCCACAAACGGCCTTTTTCGACGGCCTAACCAGGGTACTAACATATGGAAGACACTAGTTGGAGATGGGTGGAGACCTTAAGCCAAAAATCTGTTCTAATATGCAGGATCCTCAGAGGAGGCAAGCATAGAGCATACTGAGATTTTACAGAACTAAATATCTTAGCATAATAGACTTCTTGAAGATTAGGAAAAGAGAAAACTTAGAAAGCCATAGGTTAATAAACACACACAGATTTTATTTTAATTTTTCGATTGATTTTACAATAAGAGCATCTCAAACCTTATATAGAGGAGAAGAGAGAGCTCTGGAAGAAAACCAGATAAGGCCAAAGCATATGGCCGACAAACATATCTTACAAAAGCAAATAATTAAAGGCATATGGTCGACAAACATATCTTACAAAAGCAAATAATTAAAGCACTGTCGGACAGATGACGGACATACAACAAAGCATCAAAACCAACAATAATTAGATAAAGTTGTCTGGCAGCAGGTAAGCAGGATAGGGGCATGATTAACTATAGGATAAAGGTGTCGGTCATGGGTTGTTGAGGTTATAGATAGCATAGTCTCCATCATCAGAGTCAAGAGCTCCGTAAATATAATAGTGGATCTTGTGAATCTATAAGATAAGAGTTCTGGAAAGGATGCCAACTTAGAGATGGGTCCCTTGAGACACCTGGAAGGATGAAGAGGACATTCGTCGTGTCATTGTTTATGTCATAGAGTAAATTGAGGAGAGAGATTTGGATACAGAGCAGATACAGTTTTTCGTAGTCATACGAAGTATCCGATTCGTAGCTGGTGTTAATAGTCCATAGGAGTCTGGTATGTGGATTGTAATGGTAGAGTCTGTGGAAAATCCAGATACAGCATACCTTGGTTGTCATCTCTGTGTCTATCTTCCAAAGGTGGTATTGTCCCAAGAGCTTGGTAAGTTCATTGTCCCATGAGCTTGGTAAGTTCATTGTCCCAAACTGGCAGAGGATTGAACCATTGAAGGAAGGTTCAAAGGTTGACATTATAGGAGGATGAGTTATGGACAAATCCATATAAGGCTTGAAGGGGAAAAACCATAGCATGATGATGCAGGACAGATAAGCACCATAAGAACCATAAAACCTGAGGGGAATAGTAGTAAAAAGGTGGAGACACAAAGGGGTCAAGAAATGGCATGGAAGGGTTGACTAGAAGATGTCTACAATCTTTGGCATTGACTTGAGAAAGATAGATTGGAAGATGTGTCTTGGCAAAGCTATGTATCTGTTGAATAAAGTGGCGGACAAGTTGTTGTAGTGTCATAGCAGCAAGCAAGGATTGTTCCATAGGGAGGTGGGATTCATCGACCGTCTCTAGTTCTAGCTATTATTACAACACTTCGAGCGGACTCATGTATTGTGTATACGAAAGAATATGTTGAAAAGTAAATGCTAAACTAACCTAACAAAATACAGAAATAAACAATATGTACAATGATAGGATGGAATGGAGTGATATGGAATGTAAATGGTTACACTAAGCAAATGACTCCATCATAGCAATCACACAATTTTATACAACATGCATAGTCCAGGATGAATGCCGTGCTCACTTAATCCTCACCAATTGCCCTCACTCCAGCGACAATCAACTATACCGAAATGCACCAACAACCTATCTCTCTATGGTTGCTTGAACTGCACTCGGTTCAATAAGAACAATGAGACACATGTAGCGACAATACGTGTAAAACCGCGCACAGGCTCTACGTAGTGGCCATTCTTCTAAATGCACGTTGAGTGCTTCACCTCTCGGTCCATCACACACAACCTAGGTTCAATGAAGGGGTGGCTAACCACTCAAGGATTTATGCATTTCGAAGGGCCACTCAACCAATAACAAGCATATGCAACGAAATAGGCAACAATACTAGGTTTATATCAAATTCCTAATGAATGGAAGTACACATCAAAAAAGAGACAAAGATGCAAGGAAAGAAATACAAAATAGATAGAAAGGAGACCTCTCATCCGTAATCGGGATTCGAACACCGGGTCTTCTCGGGTGTCAATCCGAAATGTCCTCACCACTGGACGACTACGGTGTTCTCCAATCTTATGAAAGCACAACCCCCTCAACAAGAGAGAGCTCTCTCCTAATCTCTCTAGACTCCCTAAGATGGATAAATACAAATGGAAAATATGATCACCTAACACCAATGTGCATCAATGTAATTACTAAGACATTAAGTACATTCAATATGAATTAAGGGTCCATCCTCTTGATTTGGGAATTATCCCTAAACCAATTCACCACCCAATCCGGCCAAGAAATGGAATTTGTGTCCTAAAAGGACTCATTAAGTGCAAGGAAATGAACCAAAGCCAATTTAGCACCTAAATGCATGAACTAGCATTTCCCACTCTTTGGGGGAAAAATCCCTAATCACTCAAATCATCAATACATAGCATTTTGGTCATCCATTAACATACAAGCAATCATGGGAAGCTAAATTAATCTACTAATACATTAAATTACTCTACTCCTAATCCTAATCATGCATAAATATCAATTTCAAGTCATTCATACACATACATATCATAATAAGAGCATTAAAACATATAATTCCGAGAGAAAAACAAAACCCAAATGAATTTCAGTACAAAAGTACATATATAGCACATGTAAAAGGTTTAAAAATTCCCAAATTCGTGATACACAATTAAGAAAACAAGAAATACAAAGATAATGAGTAAATAGAAACAACTCTTGAAGAAAACTCCTCATAGAGATCTTTTCCATGCTTGGCTCATTTTTGGTCAAAGACCTCTCCTATATCCTTGCAATCTACTCTCAATTGGGTGGATGACGTGTATAAAGAGGTGGTAGAGGTGTAGGGTGAGCTCCCATGGAGGAAAAACCTCCATGAGAGCTTGAATCACTCACTTATTTCGTGAAGAGGATAGAATAGATGAAGTATATGGATGTTCGGTTTTAGGGTGTTGGGGCTGTGTTTGGGAAGAGAGATGGGGAAGAGAAGTCTCTAGAGTGAAGAGAAAATAGGGTATTTATAGTGTTTAGAGGTTATGGCAAGAATTGGGTGTGAAAAGATAAGATTGCCCCCTAAAAAACGAGCTGAAAATGGAAAATCTGGGCACGTACGTTGGTGAGGGGTGCGTTGGTAGACCAGCGCCAGCCTACTGATATTTTACGATGGTGAGGGTGCGCTGGTCAAGTGGCACTTCACCAGCGCCAGTATTTTCCAGCAACGCGCACCATTACGGAAATGGTCATAACTTCCTCTAGAAAGCTCGGAATCTTGATCCATAAAATGCGTTAGAAAGAAGACATCCGGTGCTTTCCGAAAAGTGATAATAGAAAATGTAGTTCGATCTGAGGAGGAAGATATGGTCCCCAAAATTTGGGTGTTCTATATAAAGCTCTCAGTCGCTGTCGTGTTTCCAGTCTTGCACACCATTACGAAAATAAACATGTCTCCCTCTAGAAAACCCGGAGTTGTGATCCGTAAAAACCGCTGGAAAGAAGACTTCTGGAGATTTCTAAAAATAGGTGGCACGAAACCCAGTTCACTTTGAGAAGGGAGATATGGACCCCAAAATTTAGGTGTTCTGCACAACCCATTTTCAATTTAGCCCATCTAACCTCCAAAACTCTTAAATTAAGCTCAAATACCTTCCATATGGAACTTATACCTACACAAGGCTTACAAACACATTAAATACCAAAATATGCTCGAAAAAGATAACAAAAGATAGGTAATAGGGACCTCAAATAGGTATATAAATTGTTTCAATCAATACCCCCAAACCTATCTTTTGCTCATCCTCAAGCAAAACTAAAACGAAAAAATAATAAAACAAAATGAACATAATTAAAAACTAAGGTATGCTAGTCCACTTTGGTGGGAAACACGATGACACTTAGCACATGCCACAAGCCTTTCAACCACTAAGCGATCTCTAGATGCAGAAGTTTTCTCTTTTGAGGGCTTACAGATACGAACTCCTACAAACGTATTACTCTACAACAAATTTGAGATGCAATCCAAACATACCACATAAAGACAACACATGCATGCTAGTATCTCAAATATACCAATCAATAACAATGCTTCACACAATACAAGTATGTCAATACTTAGGATGTTTTCGGTTTACAAAACAACTACACTCGAATGCTCAAGATAAAATTCGTCTCGACTCTAATCCTCACCAGATTTCAATCAGATTTTTCCACTCAGAACATAGGCGATCACTCTCTAGCAAACACATGCAATTTGGAAGTTATGTTCATGGAATCAAATATAATTGCATATGAATATTTTCAATGAAAGCACATTTTTCTGAAAATAGATCCCATGGAAGGAATTGAAATACCATGAACGTGGAAAGAGCATGCATCAATTCATATTCCCAATATAGACTTTCTAAGAGATCAAATGGACTTTCCCTCACTTGTATTTGGCCAAGGTGATTTATGGTGGTGTATGAGATGGAATATATGGTAGGAGTGGGAAGGATAAAGTTATTAACCATGTTAATGTGTTATTACATTATAATACATTAGTACGCTCTAAAATACATTACAACATAACTGACTAAGCACTAAACTTTACATTGCACATTTGTGCTACACTTGTACTCATTGGTGAGTAACTTTACATTTGAAGAACTTGAAGGCTTAAGTGTTTGTAATTCACACTTATTTGATTTTTCTTTTTTTTCCTTTTTTTATAAGCCTTTGCCTTTGCACATATACACAAAGTTGCCTAAGTACACATTTCTACAAAATTTAGAGCAGAATACAACTTCTCTAAAACTATACACCTTAACATGATTAATAACTAGGGTATGGCTTGTGTTTGGGTTATATTGGTGAATGGAGGTTTAGTGTTTGGTCTAAATTTTTGCAATGAAAACACACATAGGGACATGGGAGTGTTAGGGCTATATTTTTGGAGTTTAAGAATACACTCAAGTCAAAAATCACTTCTAAAAGTCGATCTAACAAGGGAATACAAATAACAAGCAGTCCACATGATAAAGTTCTATGGTAATTAATGCAAATTTAAAGTATAATGAGATCACAGTTAAGAACAAAACCGGAAAGTGTTTAAAGAGTAGAAACAAAACCCACAAATTTCACTTTTAGGCTTAAGTGTAGCTCACTGGTAGTCTCCACTATTTTCTAAGCTAAACAAGCAAAGAGTTCTATCCACCTCAACATCAAAAGATTGATACTGTACAAGCAAATTTAAGTGATGCACGGAGCTAAAAGCATACAATGCATGTCTCTACTGGCACACCAAGAAAACAACTCAACAAAAATGGACTAGAATTCCAAGATTTTTCAAAAATGTTCGATTTGTGCAGAGATTTGAAAATTGACTAAAACAAATACTTTAAGATCTAAGCACAACACAAATCCACTCTTAAATCTAAACAAAAATAAAAAGAAACGTGTCTACACCCCCAAACCTAAACTCAACATTGTCCTCAATGTTGCTCCACTCATAAAATATGGACAACGCTTAGCAAGATTCCGGAGCTAAGACAAAACATAGCATTCATATCATTAAGCGCATGGGCGATTCCCCTCTAAGTCTACAACTAATCTACAAGCACATAAATTGAAGCACCAAATTTAGAGAATACCTCTTTTGGCTACAGCCACGTGGCCTTTATGGCATTTCCGTTTTACTTGGAGGGTTGTTGTGGTGCGATAGGCGCACACCTGGTCCTCATGAGTCGTGCAATCCATTAAACTTGAAATTTTTTTGTTCCTCGCACAAGTACTACTCAAAAACAATTAAATGCATATGCTTTAAACAAAAATAAGAAAACAAAAACACGACCAACACCTCTTAAACCTAGCCTGAACACCATCGTGCACATAAGGAAAGACATGAGTAAGAGCAGTGCTTATTATCAACATAACAATCTACTCCGCAAAGCAATAAAAAACAGTAAAATGGAAGCTAAAACTATCAACAATCAATAAATATGCTACATCCCCAGCAGCGGTACCATTTTGATGGACACGTCATTACAGTGTCGTCAAATATGAACATTTAAGTTCAGCCTCGCAAGCGTACGAGTCACAGAGACTAGCACAGCGGCAAGCAATGATCTATAGAGAGGTGGAATTCACCGACCGTCTCTAGTTATAGCTATTATTACAACACTCTGAGCGGACTCGTGTATTGCGTATGCGAAAAAATATGTTGAAAAGTAAATGTTAAACTAACCTAACAAAATATAGAAATAAACAATATGTACAATGATAGGATAGAATGGAGTGATATGGAATGTAAATGGTTACACTAAGCAAATGACTTCCCAATAACAATCACATAATTTTATACAACATGCATAGTCCAGGATGAATATCGTGCTCACTTAATCCTCACCAATTGCCCTCACTCCAGCAGCAATCTACTATACCGAAATGCACCAATAACCTATCTCTCGATGGTTGCCCGAACTGCACTCGGTTCAATAAGAACAATGAGACACATGTAGCGACAATACGTGCAAAATCGCATACAGGCTCTACACATAGTGGCTAATCTACTAAATGGACGTTGAGTGCTTTACCTCTCGTTCCATCACACACAACCTAGGTTCAATAAAGGGGTGGCTAACCACTCAAGGCTTTATACATTTAGAAGGGCCACTCAACCAATAATAAGCATATGCAACGAAATAGGAAACAATACTAGGTTTATATCAAATTCCTAATGAATGAAAGTACACATCAAAATAGAGACAAAGATACAAGGAAAGAAATACAAAATAAATAGAAAGGAGACCCCTCATCCATAACCGGGAATCGAACACCGGGTTTTCTCGGGTGTCAATCCGAGATGTCCTCACCACTGAACGACTACGGCGTTCTCCAATCTCATGAATGCACAACCCCCTCAACAAGAGAGATCTCTCTCCTAATCTCTCTAGACTCTCTAAGATGGATGAATACAAATGGAAAATATGATCACCTAACACTAATGTGCATCAATGCAATTGCTAAGATATTAAGTACATTCAATATGAATTAAGGGTCTATCCTCTTGATTTGGGAATTATTCCTAAACCAATTCACCACCCAATCCGGCCAAGAAAGGGTAATTATGTCCTAAAAGGACCCATCAAGTGCAAGGAAATGAACTAAAGCAAATTTAGCACCTAAATGTATGAACTAGCCGTTCCTACTCTTTGGGGGGGGGGGGGGGGGGGGGGGGGGAATCCTTAATCACTCAAATCATCAATACATGGCATTTTGGTCATCCATTAACATACAAGTATTCATGGGAAGCTAAATTAATCTACTCCTACATTAAATTACTCTACTCCTAATCTAAATCATGCATACATTTCAATTTCAAGCCATTCATACACATACATATCATAATAAGAGCATTAAAACATATAATTTCAAGAGCAAAATAAAACCCAAATGAATTTAAGTACAAAAATACATATATAGCACATGTGAAAGGTTTACAAATTCCCAAATTTGTGATAAACAATTAAGAAAATAAGAAATACAAAGAGAATGAGTAAATAGAAACAACCCTTGGAGAAAACTCCTCCTATAGCTCTTTTCCATGCTTGGCTCGTTTTTGGTCAAAGACCTCTCTTATGTCCTTACAATCTACTCTCAATTGGGTGGCTGACATGTATAAAGAGGTGGTGGAGGTGTATGGTGAGCTCCCATGGAGGAAAAACCTCCATGGGAGCTTGAATCACTCACTTATTTCGTTAAGAGGATGAAAGAGATGAAGTAGATGGAGGTTCGGTTTTGGGGTGTGGGAGGTGTGTTTGGGAGGAGAGATAGGGAAGAGAAGTCTCTAGAGTGAAGAGAAAAGAGAGTATTTATAGTGTTGAGAGGTTAGGGCAAGAATTGGGTGTGAAAAGATATGATTGACCTCTCAAAAACGAGCTGAAAATGGCAAATCTAGGCATATGCGCTGGTAAGGGGTGCGCTGGTCGACCAACGCTTCACCAACACCAACCTACTGATATTTTTCACTGGTCGAGTGGCGTTTCACCAGCGCCAGTATTTTCTAGCAGCGTGCACCATTACGGAAATGGCCATAACTTCCTCTAGAAAGCCGGAATCACGATCCGTAAAATGTGTTAGAAAGAATCCGGTGATTTCCAAACAGTGGTAATGGAAAATGTAGTTTGATCTGAGGAGGAAGATATGGTCCTCAAAATTTGGGTGTTCTACATAAAGCTCTCAGTCGCTGTCGTGTTTCCAATCTTGCGCACTGTTACAAAAATAAACATATCTCCATCTAGAAAACCCGGAATTGCGATCTGTAAAAACCACTGGAAAGAAGACTTCTGGGGATTTCTAAATATAGGTGGTACGAAACCCAATTCACTTTGAGGAGGGAGATATAGACCCCGAAATTTGGGTGTTCTGTACAGCCCATTTCCATTTCAACCCATCTAACCTCCAAAACTCTTCAATTAAGCTCAAATACCTTCTGTAGGGAACTTGTACCTACACAAGGCTTACAAATACATTAAATACCAAAATATTCTTGAAAACGAGAATAAAAGATAGGTAATATGGACCTCAAATAGGTATATAAATCTTTTCGATCACAGAGGGAGATTTGCCTGGAGGAAGGGTCACCGTTAATTCTGGGGGGAAATTAGGCGGAGAAGGTATGGCTGGAGAAGCGGCTGAGGAAGAGGTTGTAGATGTTATCATATAAAGTAGGGGAACATGTCCATTTTTAGAAATAAAGGTGATAGGATGAGGTCTGAAAAGCATATCAGGAATGATGTTGTTATGTCCTTTAATGTGTTTCACAGTGAAGTCGTATCTAGAAAACCAATCCTTGAGCCTTAGTAGTTGAGGGTTTGGAGGAAGTTTGTTACTGAACTCGAGGACTTTTGGAAAGGATGAATTGTCTATTTCTATGACGAAGTTCCTAGTTCTGATGTAGAAATCAAATTTGGAGATTCCGTTTTGACCGCAAGTATCTCTTTGTAGACTGTATGATAGTGTTTTTGTGCATCTTTGAACTGTTCACTGGTATGGCCGCAGTAGTGGCATTTTTTTTTATTTCTTCAATGAGGATGGTGCCTCAAAAATGGTCACTAGCATCTGTTTGGAGGATGAGCTGTCCTAAAGAGGGTATGTGCAAAGGAAGTGGTTTCTGGGAGACACTCTTAAGATGGGCAACTGCTTCAGTATGGGAAATATCCCAATGAGTTGGATTCTTCTTAAGAAGACTGGACAAAGCTGTAGCGTAGAGGCTGGCTTGTGGGATAAAATCCCTGATGTAATTGATGATACCAAGGAATTGTTGAACTTGCTTTTGGGTGAGGTCCGAATCAGGGAAATCAAGGAGTTGTTTGGCCAAGTGAGGACCAGGGAGAAATGTTTCTTCTTTTATTTGCAAGCTAAGGAATTCAATTTCAGAAACGCTAATCGAGCTTTTCTTTTCAGAGAGCATGATCCCATATTGGTCTATGATTTCAAGGATTTGCCGTAAAAGCTTGTTGTGAGAGATACTGTCTGGTGAAAACAACAGTATGTCATCAATGTATAGTAAAGCAAAATGGAGAATATGACAGAAAATCCTGGTAATGGCCTTTTGAAAAAGTGATGGAGCAGTTTTCAAACCAAATGGTAAAACAGTCAATTTGTATTGTACAATCGGGAGGCAGAAAGCCGTTTTGTATCTTTCTTCATGATGGATTCCTATTTGCCAGAAAGCTCCCTTGAGATCAAACTTAGACAACACAATTGCACCAGGCAGTTGAGAAAACAGAGAGTTGGCTCTAGGAACTGGGAATTTGTCATCACAGAGGAACAAATTGAGGAGCTTGTAGTCAATAACTAGTCTTTTCTTGCCCTTGACCTGTTCAGAACGCTTTTCAACATAAAAGGCTTGACACTCCAAAGGGGAAGAAGTGGGCTCTATCAAGCCTTGTCAGAGGAGCTCTTCACATTCTTCATTGGCTAGCAAAAAATCTATGGGGGACATCCCAGAATGAGAAGCTTTGGTTGGGTTGATATCTTATTATAGAATATTAATATAATATATATATACATAATATTATAATATATATTACTATATATAAACATTATATAAAATATTATATATTATAATATTTACATAATTAGTTATATATTATAATATTATATATATTATATGAATATAGGGGTCCAGAGAGCTCCACGACCATCTCACAGGGAGTCTCATGTTTCGTTTTCCCTACAAACGGCCTTACCTCAACGGCCTAAATAGTGCACTCACTTACAAAACACTATCAAAGATGGGTGGAGATGTTAAGCCAAAACTGTTCTGATATGCAGGGTCTTCATAGAAGGCAAGCATAGAGCATACTGAGATTCTGAAGAACTACAGATCATAGATATAGAACCTTCTGAAGAACTACAGATCATAGACATAGAACCTTCTGATGATTAGGAAAAGAGAAATTTAGAAAGCCATATGAAAGCAAACACTCAGATTTTTATTTTTTCTTCGATTATTTCCAAAGAGAGCATCACATCCCTTATATAGGGGAAATGAGCTCTGGGAGGATCAGGCCCAAGCATGAGGCCGACAAACATATTTTTACAAAAGAAAGCATATCCAAATCATGTCTAACAGATGCCAGGCTTATCGTAAAGAAAAGCAAAAGAAAGCTGTCTGGCAGCTGGCAAACATAATAATAATTTAGACACATATAGGATAAGCATGAAAAGCTACGGGCTGCTGAGTTTACAGGTGGCATGGTACTCATCGTCCGAGTCGAGAGCCCCACAAATGGAATAGAGCCACGTGTCAACTTGATCTTGGGAATCTAGAAGATAAGAAGTCTGAAAAGGTTGTCAGCTTCGTGATGGGTCCCTTGGGACACCTGGAAGATAAAGAGGACATTCGTCTTGTCATTGTTGACGTCACAGGAAATTGAGGAGGGGGATATGGATACTGGTTGGGTATAGCCTTTCGTAGTCATACGAAGTATCCCATTCGTAGCTGGTGTTGGAAGTCCAGAGAAGTTTGGTATACGGATTATGCCTGTAGGGCCTGTGGAATATCCAAATGCAGCATACCTTGGCAACCGATTCTTGGTACATCTTCCAAAGATGGTATTGTCCCATGAGTCTGGTAAGTTCAGTGCGCCAGACGGACAAAGGATTAAACCATTGAAGGAAGGTTCGGAGGTTATGAGAAGATGGTTCTTGAACAAAACCATATAGTGCTTGAAGTGGGAAAATCATGGCATGATGATGAAGGACAGATAAACACCATAGGAACCATAACACCTGGTCGGAGTAATAGTATAAAGGTGGGGATATGAAAGGTTCGAGGAATGGTTTGAAGGGATTAGCTAACTGGTGACGACAACCCTGGTCATTGATCCGGGTGAGGTATATTGGGAGATATGTTTTGGCAAAATTCTGGATCTATTGATCAGAGGGAGATTGGCCTGGTGGTAGAGCAGCCATAAACTCCGATGGAAAAGGAGGAGTAGGAAGGGGAACAGTAGGAGAGGATGCTGAGGAGGAGGCCTGTGAGGATATCATGTAAATTAAAGGGATCGGTCCAGCACGAGAGACCAAGGTGATTGGGTGAGGCCTAGAAAGCATGTCTGGGATAATGTTGTGGTGACCTTTAATGTGCTTGGCAGAAAAGTCATATCTAGATAACCAATCTTTGAGCCTCATGAGTTAAGGATTTGGAGGGAGCTTGTTGCGAAACTTAAGGACCTTTGGGAAAGATGAGTTATCTATTTCGATAATGAAACTCTTAGTCCTGAGATGGAAGTTGAACTTGGAGATTCCATTTTTTACAGCAAGGATCTCCTTATAAATTGTGTGGTAGTGTTTTTGGGCATCTTTGAACTGTCCACTGGCATGACCGCAATAGTGGCATTTTCCATTGGTTTCTTCAAAGAGAATAGCTCCCTAAAAATGGTCGTTGGTATCAGTCTCTAGGATTAGTTGTTCTGACGAGGGGATATGTAGAGGAAGAGGCTTCTGAGAGGCTTTTGAGAGACTTCTTTTAGATGGGCAATTGCCTCAGAATGGGAAGTGTCCCACTGAGGAGGATTCTTTTTTAGAAGCTTGGAAAAAGTCACGGTATAGCGACTGGTCTGAGGGATAAAATCTCTAATGTAATTGGCGATGCCAAGGAATTACTGAACCTGTTTTTGAGAAATGTTTGAATTGGGAAAATTGAGGAGCTATTTTGCCAGATGAGGTCCAGGGAGATAAGACCCGTCTTTTATTTTCATGCCAAAGAACTCGATTTCAGTAACACCAATTGAGCTCTTTTTATCAGAGAGCATGATTCCAAACTGGTCTATGATTTGATGGAATTTTTGTAAGAGCTTGTTGTGGGATTCCTTGTTGGGTGAGAAGAGTAGGATGTCATCAATATATAGCAGAGCAGAGTAGAGAATAGGACGGAAGATCCTAGTGATGGCTTTCTGGAAAAGTGAATGAGCAGTTTTTAAGCCAAAAGGCAGGACTGTCCATTGGTACTGAGCATTTGGAAGACAGAAAGTTGTTTTGTACCTTTCACTGGGATGGATACCAATTTTCCAGAAGGCTCCTTTTAAGTCAAACTTGGAGAATACGGTAGCTCCAGGGAGTTGGGAAAAAAATGTGTTTGCTCTGGGAACTGGAAATTTGTCATCGAGAAGGAAAAGGTTGAGAGGCTTGTAATCAATTACTAGTCTCTTCTTTCCTCTGAGTTGTTCTGACCTTTTTTCGACATAAAAAGCCTGGCAAGTCCAAGGAGAGGAGGTAGGCTCTATCAAGCCTTGCCTGAGGAGTTCTTCACATTCTTTAGTTGCTAAGGAGAGGTTTGAGGGAGACATCCCCGAATGAGTGGCGTTGGTTGGACTGACATCTTCATTGAGTTTGAAGGGAAGTTTGATGGAAAAGTCTGGATTCTTCCACAAGGGTTGTGGGTGTTTGAAATCTGCGTTGCTATTGGTGCAAAATCCTAGGAGTTTTTCTTGTATCTGTTGGAAGTCAGGGTTGATAACAGAGAGAGGGAAAATCTTAGGTATATTGATAAAAAATTTAAATTCTCTTTTGAAACAGATCTTAAAAGGGAGGATCCTGATGGTTTTGGATTGACTGTAGATATCCCAACCAATAAGAATATCCTTGTCAGAAAGAGGTGTTCCAATGACGTGGGTCCAAAGGATGAATGATGGGAAGAACTGGATGCCAATCTTGTGATTAGATATCAAGTCCGTAGCAAAGGTTTGTCCATCTGCTGTCAATAACTCATTTCTTTCTACTTTCCAGAATTCTTGAGGCAAAACCTTGGGGTTCATCATTGAGGAGTGTGCTCCAGTGTCGAAATAGGCAATGACCGGAACTGACTTGGCGTACTTTCCTGCCATAATATGAATTTGAATCTGGGGGCCTGTATTGCTATTGTTAGTTACTTGGTAGGCTTCCGATGAGAGGTCTGGTTTTGAGTAATCCGTGAATTCTGAGTATGAGCTGGAGTCTTCTGAGTCTTAGATCATAAAATAGGTCAACTGGTTGACATCTTCTTGTTCTGAGAAGATAGATTCAATATCTGCATCAGAAAGGATTTCATCAGCAACTTGTCTGAGCTGTTGGATGAGTTTTGTTAATTTTGTCCTCTTATTAGGGCACTGCTTACCATAGTGGCCTTCTTAACCGCAGGTAAAACATTTGTTGGATTTGTTCCAGGACCTTCTTGCCTTCTTTCTGTAGTATTTTTATTTCCTGTTCCTCTTCGGGGTTTGAGAAATTCTTTTCTTTTCGTTGTTGGTTCCTAGAAGGTCGTCTCCTGTAGAATCTGTTGGCTCTACAATTGCAATGTTCTGTGGATTTGCATTTGAGGTGGTATGAATTAGGTAATTTATAGTACCTATCATACTTCTTTCCTTCTTTGATATTTTTTGCAAAAACCCTCTGTGTGGCACAGAGTTTGTCCAAGGCAGTGTAGGTGAACATGTGTATTTCCCCTAGGGAAATATCTCGTAGGCTTCGGCCTGAGAGTTCAATCAGACGTTGTAGCTCACCTTGAAGTTCTGTAGGGAAGGAGTTCAAATACACCTGTCTTAAGGTTTCATCGTTGATTCCGCCAAGGGCATGGTACCTAAAGGACATGCGTCTGTAGTGGAAGTCTATGTCCTTTTTATCAAGTGAACAGCATCTCATTTCAAATAATTCTTGTCTTGTTTGTTAATAGAGTTGGGAGGCATCTCCGAGGAAATCTCAGAAGATGATTCCTATTGCTTGGGATACAGAGCCGCATCAGACAAGTTGCAACTGCCTGTATTCTCCAAGAGCCAGGTACCAATCTCTAAAAGATCCAGTGAATCTGGAAACGAATTCTCTTAAGATGGATTCTGTATCTTTTTCTCATTTTGCTATCTGCAGGAAAAGTCATGCGCTCATCTCTGACATTCTTTTTCTCCATTGGCAGGGAGCAAGATCATCAAAATTAAACCATGGGCCATTTGTAGGTTTCTGGTTAGGGGCCTGAGCCCTGGGCCTATGTTCTGGTGGCTCATCAACCATAAGAGCTGGTTCTTCAGAGGTTTCTCCTGAGGATTCAGACGTATCTACTGTCTGAATGGATGGTTGTGGATCAGCCCTGGTTGCTAAGAAGATCTAAGAAAGATCTGTTGGGGCATCTGGGTCTGAGTAGTCTGCATGATCTGGAGATTCGGGGGAATACGTTTCCCATGAAGAAGGGGACTCGTAAGAGGATTCAGTAGGTTCAGTGGGTGTATTGGAAGTTTCTGTGGAAGAGATTTGGTCATACGAAAAAGGGGACTGATGAGAGGCATAGAAAGCATGCTTAGGGTGGTCAAGTGCTTTCTTTTTTCCTGGGAGAGGATCTTTTAGTTCTGCTCGAAGATGGCTTGTCTGGCTGTGAAGATAAAGGTGGATATTTCCTGAAGAGGTCTCCAGTTGATTTGAAGAATTGGGTATGGTCAGGGGGTCTAGAGGGAGGAGGTGGAGATTGAGTTGGGAATATCAAGGACGGAGTATAGGGATGTGGTCTTGGAATATATGGTGCACTGGTGAAATGATCACGAGTTATCTGGTCTAACTGATCCTTATGTTGTCTGATTTCCCTTTCTTTGTTGTCGAATTCAAGGCCAAAATATCCTTGATTAATGTATTGATAAAGGTCAACATCTAGTTTGGCTACCCTAGATTGTAAATCTGTATACATGTTGCGTAGAGTTGAATCTAGGTGCTGGGGATGGGGATCATGTTGGGAAACATGATACGAGACTTGGCCAATCTTCTGATCAATAGAGTGTAAAAATCTATTCTGAACTCTGGCGTTACGGAAATGCCAGTTGAGGACTTGTTCAGCCTGGAAAGGCTGCTTGAGAGATCCATCGGGAAGTAATTCAGTGGTTTGAACAAAGGGTCTAGAAAATAGGTTTCTTTCTGGGTTGGAGGAGGGTTCCAGGGGAGGAAAATCCTTGTTATAACTGGAGGCCATGAAACAAGGAATGGGAACTGGAACAGGAACAGAAACAGAGGGCAGAGAGCAGAGGGCAGAGACCCTTTTGGTTCTTCTATTTCATCTGAAAGTAAACCTTCGGATTTAAGGATCTGAAGAGCTCTATCATATATAGAGAGAGGCTTGTTTTTTACTGGGAGTAATCCTTTCCAATGACTGTTGGGATCATCTGGTTTCCTGTAGGAACTGCTAGGTTTACAGGATGATCTTATGACCTTGAAACAAGCTCTACAGTCACAGTTTGCATCACACATCTCTGAGTCAACGTCCCATATGAAGTGGTTGTTGATCTTGTCTGCATAGACAGGAGTTCCATCAGGTTCGAAGCAATGGATTAGAATTTCATTTTCTGAAGTGACAGGCCGGATTATGAGGACTTGAAACACATGAGGGGCACTGGGTATGCTGGATGATGGTTCAGTGGCTGGCGTGCTAATTGGTTCATAAATGGTTTGAATGGAACCATCAGTTAACTTGGTGAATTATGTGTCTTTAGCAACAGAAGAAGTAGAGTTTTGAAACGCCTTTTCGTAGTTGGTGATCCACTTGAGAGGCATAATCTCTGTAAGCTTTTCCCTGGGAAGTTGTTTGGGAATCTGGATGATGGTGGGAACTTCATCTTCTCTTTCTGCTTTAATGAATATTGTGTCTCTAGTATGTCCCGGTACAGGGAGATCAAGGGCGTGATCTTGAAGTCTGTAAGCGATCTGGTGATGCAATGCTGCCATGTAATAATTAGGCATCATGGGCGCTCTTACTATTTGGAGTTGAATCTTAAGACAGTTGTGAAGATTCTGATCCCTGAGTGGGATGTTGAAGTTGGGGTAGTAGGTGAGTGAGATACTTCCTGCGTGAAGGGTTGACAGGTAAGTTCCAATGATTGCATGCTCATATTCTCTGTAGATAGTGTTGATGAGAGCAATCCTGACGGTGACGGGAAATCCTTTCCTACCATGTAGGGTGGGGATTATCCTTATAGCCCCGATATGTAGATAGGAATAACCTTCTTTGATCCATTGATCAATCAGTGGCTGGCCAATTTCTAGGTCAACATATTGTTCGGTTGTAGATGTTGGGACTAAGCAGTTATCCAGTGCAGTGGATTGGACGTACTCCTTTATTGGAGGAGAACGATGTTGGACTAACACTGTGACTCTTCTAGAGAGAGACTTACTGCGTTTGAACAAAGTATAAGGGTTTAACAAAGGTAAGGTAGTTTCAGTGATTTGTACGAATTCTGAGATATGGGTATATTCAACAAGGTTCTGGATTTTATTTGTTTGTGTTTGACAAGCAGAAATAGTTGAAGAAAGCCTAACTGAAGTGTTTTCAGATATGTTGTTTGCCATTGTTTTGAGAGGTCCTTTTCTTCATCTGGTTTATGTCTATCACTATGGTTTTTTCTCCCTGAGAAAATATTATATATTATTATATATAATAATAAAATATAATATATATTTATATAATATTACAAATATTATATATAATGTAATATAATTTATATTATTTTATATATTATTATAATATGTATATATATATATTGTAATTATCTATTTATAATTTAAGAGTTTAGTTTGATTAATTCATTTTTTGATATGTTTTTTTTTAATTAATATTTTATGTTACTTTTGTATAATTTAAAAATTATAATACAAAAATTATATTGGTTAATTATGTAATCAATTTGTTTATAGTTGTAACAATATTAAACAAAATGCCAAAATTGATATTTCAATTTTTGATAGTTTTCGGTTAACCTACTAGACGCATTTTTCCTTTTCCGTTTTCATTTTCAAAATACAACTTTCAGTATATGATACCAGACGTGTTTTCAGAATTCAAAACTGAAACCAAAAACATTGTTTTCATTTTCATTTTCATTTTCATTTTCATTTTTATTTTTGAAAAACAGCAACTAAAAAACGCTTACAGGACGGGTCCCAAAATACATATTTTTGAAAACTAGAAAGACCTATCAACATACCACTAAAAATGGGGAAACCAATTTGGTTATTAGATCAAACTGACGAAAATGAATTTCACCCAAAAAAAAATATTGGATAGAAATGTTATTGATACATAGTACTCATAAAATTAATGTTGCCAAATTAATTGGTATTTTATACAATTTATGGAGTTTTTCTTGAAGTATGTGAAAAGCAATATTCTATTAGTAATTCGAACCCACAAATATTCTATATACATTAGAGAAATCAGAAAGGGAAAATTTATGTCGTGGGATTGGAATGTTTATAAAATAAAAATGAAAGGAGAAACCATTTACTAGCATTGTTATAAATATTATAATTTCAATAACATTCATTTTCTTTTTAACGAATTAAAATTTAATATACAGTATTGCGGTCATGCTAATATATATTCGTATAACAATTAACCAATATATATTCATATAACAATTAATGTGCGCTGGATTGAAATCCATTGTTTTGTGAACTCTCTCTCATATCACTAGTACTAGGGATGATAGCGGATCGGGTTCGGGTAGATTTTGTAAAATCCAAATCCTCACCAGTGAAAATTTTCCTCACCTGTGAAAATTTTCCTCACCCACACCCAACCTCGAACCCGGGAAGGTAAGCGGATTCGCGAGTTCGCGGGGCGGGTTATGGTTACACCCATATCCTCACCCGCGAACCCGCAAAATAATATGGGTTCACGGGTGGATACTTCACCCCCGGGATACCCACAAACCCGCAACACACGAATCCGCGAACTCGCGATTTGTCATTTGTAAATTTACACATGTAATCACTTATTGGATACTTAATTGAATTAACTTTCCATTTCTAATTCCCTACTTGATATATTACAAAACAATAATAACCATAAAATTAAAACAACAACAAATAATTCAAATGTTTATATATGTTTATATACAAATATTTTATTTATGCGGGTTTACGGGTCCAACCCGCGGGTTCATTTTTTCAATCCGCACCCACCCTCGAACCCAACAGTTTTACATTAAACGGATTCGTGGGTTCGCGAATCGTAAATTCACCATCCATATCCGACCCTGTAGGGTCGGGTTCGGACGGGTTTTCGCGGGTGCGGATCAAATTGGCATCCCTAATCACTACCTTATAAGTTATAACTATACAAATATATATTATATATCAACAAAATTGAACATTCTCATCAATGTCAATTAATTATATTTTAATTACACATTTATTTGTAAAATCTTAGACCAAACGGCTAGTGCTCTGTCAAGACCTATCACGACCCAAATATCTATTCTTATGATCGAATTGTATAAATATTATATAGAACCAAAATCGACAATATCATAAAAGTATAAGACTAATCACTATATAGTTATTATGGGCTTGAATCCGATCCAATATTTTTGTGTTGCAAGTCTTTGTATTTTAAGCAGATTAAATTCGGGGAAGGCCATTGTATTATGAGTGACGATATTGATTCCTCTAAAAAACTGGATGTACATCCCTTTTGTAAGTATACCTCTAAAATATTTTAAAAATCTATGTTTCATAAATAAACCTCAGTTAATACCAAAAATACTTTTTCTTTAATTTTATTATACTATATTTTGTTAGCACACACCACTATTTTGTTATCTAATCAGATTTATTTAAAATTTTATTATTTCATATCTTTTTATTCAAATAAATAATTTCTCTTTTAAAAGAATATTCTAACTCCTGCAAAAACATTTGATGTCATTAATAAATTGTTTGAAAAAAAAAATCTTACCATTGCATTAAAACTTTTTTAAAATTCTTTAATTTTTTTAAGCTTAAAATTCCACCAAATTGAAAAACTACTATCTCTCAACACACAACAATAAATCTCAATTCCTCTGTTCCTTAGAAAGTTTTTTTTTTTTTACAATAGAAAGTTTATTGTTTGTATTGATTTTTGTTTCACTCAATTATATCAGTAAATTGTTGGTCAACTCAATAAATTTGTATTCCTTAAAAGAAATTGAAATTAGTATTTAAATAGAAGTATGAGTTCGATAAAAATAAAAAGGTTTTTATTATCATATCAAACAATTAATACGAAACTTCTTTTTGTTTTAAAGGATTGATATAAAACCAATTAATAATTATTAGTGTATACTTACAAACTATTTAGTCATTTAAGTAATTTTACTTAATGATAATATTATATCTTCAAAAATATACTAAATGGGGATGTACATACAGCTCTTAAAGAGTGTAAATATCGTCACTATTGTATTATTATTTTAGGCCTACAAGTACATCTGATTGGACTTATTATTTCAGAGCAAGGCCCAATTTGCGATTTCATTTTTTAGGGATGATAATGGTATCCATCAAAAACTGTATCTATACTCATTTCGTATTCACACCAATCAAAAAAATTTAAAAAAATCTCTAATTCTTAAATAAACTTCACTTAATACCAAAAATACATTTTCTTTAATTATATTGTATTGTATTTTTGTAAGTACACACCACCTATGATTATTATTACGTTATTTAATCAATTATTATTTCTTTTTTTTTTTACCTTTTATTCTTTTACTATTCTTTCTCTTCCCTACTTCTTTTCTCTTCTTGGTTTTTTCAAAATCAAAGTTTATTTTTTGATAAAAATCCATTTAAAGAATTTTTATTTATTAACGAACCACTTTCTGTTTCAGAGAGTTGTAGGGATGTAAGATTTGTACTATATTCCAAGTGATGTGGAAGTAGAAAGGTATTAAATGATATTTAAAAAAATATATCTAGGTGTTCGCTAAAATTGAAAAACATCTAATATTTTTTTAGACAAAAAGAAACATATAATAATGATAAATAAATAAAAGTATAAAGTATGTTTGAAAGAAATAATAATAATAATAATAATAATAATAATAATAATAATAATAATAATAATAATATATATGCACTATAGTTAATTTAAGGGATAGAATCATTTTTTCCCATATAGTGTGTCATATTAAATACTTTATCTAATCTAGTTTCAATAATAGCCCATCTTCTCCCTTATCACAGAATAATAAACATATTACCCGTTGTCGTCAAAATTGTCATTAAACCAGCACCTTCTCCCTTATCACAAAATATTAAACATATTACCGGTTGTCGCCAAAATTGCCATTAAACCAGCACTTTGACCGTCAAGGCAAATATTGTGACTTTGCAAGGACATGAATGGGAAGTTTGAAAGAGTTAAAAAGGAAAAAACAAAATAAGAATTAATAATTTAATAATTACAAAATAAATTAGTGGATGGGACTAATAAACCTCACCAGAATTATCATAAATAAAAAATAAAAAAATAAAAATAAAAACCAAATATATTTTTTTTACTTCAACCAAGTTCCATGAACAAAAGCCAAATCAATTCCAAACAAAAATAATAATAATTAGATTCCGGAAAAATTAGATTCCTTCAACCAAAACTTCCATCAATCTCACATCATCTTCCAAAAAAAAAAAAAAAACTCACATCACTTCTAGAACCATAAATCTCATCCAATAATCCATATTTTTCAATCAAAACCAAACAAAAATTAGAGAGATCAAATGGTATCCAGAGGAAAGAACGGCTATTATTAAAACTAGAGAGGACAAATGATATACAGAGGAAAGAACGGCTATTATTAAAACTATAAAGGGTAAAGTGTCTAATATGACAAATCAAATGGGAAAATGGTTTATCTCTTAATTTATAAGTCTGTTTATATACATAATGATTTTGTTCTTCTAATAAAAATTAATTTAAAACTTTAATTTTTCATAATCAAATTTGTCTCATGATTTTGATTCATTTTCATAGTTAACAATCAATTTGTATTTCCTTAAAAGAGATTGAAAACATATTTAAAATAGAATCTATGGTTTATTGAAATGGAAAGAGGTTTTACAATATATGTTAATATCAAACCATTGATAGGGAAAAAATTTACAAAAGATTAAAATAGAAAACTAATTAATAATTATTTGTGGGTGTACTAACAAACAATTAGTCCTCTTAGTAATTTTACTCATGGATATTATTGGATTTTTAAAAATATAATAATTTAAGATATACATACGGTTTTTAAGCGGTGCAAATATCGTCCCTTTTTTTTATTATATATCTAGCAGATTTCAAGCTTATTTTGTAAAGTTGTAAACTGTGATTTCACACTTTTCTCGCGGGATCCTGCACCGATAATTATTAGTCATGTATCAATAATAATTTATAAATTTATATATTGTTTTTTGATGAGCAATTACCAACTAGGTCCTGGACTTTTTTAAAAATTTCAATTGTTTACGACTTTTACAAAAGAGACCTAATTGATCTTCACATTTTTTCCATGTGTCAAATTAGTCCATCTCTTTTAAGAAATAACCAAATTGGTACCTTTAACGATTTAACGATATTAAATATAACAGTTGACTTTAACAATTTTAGTTAAAGCAAATAAATACCCTTATTTTATTATATTATAGCAAAATTGTTTTGTTTTTTGTGCATTAAATTCACCATTATAATACAAAAAAAAAAAAAAAAATCAAAAATGTTAGTAATGAAACATCATTTGTGCCTTTTTAATTAAAATTTTCTAAAAAAAATTGAAAATATTTTAATAAGACAATGTCAATTATACCCTTAGTTATTATTCATTCTCAGTTTAGTCTTTTACCATTTTTATATAATTGTTATTTTGTTAATATTATACAAGCATTGTTGTCAAAATTGTTCAAAAATCAAAACTCACAAATAAAATAAACAAAAATATAATGTGTTATAAAAAACTGTACATATGTCACTATTATATTGTTTATAAGTAAAGCACAATTTTACCCCTACAAAATTAAAGTTAACTGACAAAACATAGTTAGAAGTACTAATTTGGTACTTGGAAAAAATATAAAGACCAATTTGATCACTTTTATAAAAGTTGTAAACAACTTGACTTTTTTTAAAATGTTTAGGACCTACTTGATAATTGCCCTTTTTTGATTGATGATGCTACCAAACTTCTATATTGAGTAAGGGATGATACAACTTCTGTCAATTTATTTACCAACTTTATATATAATTGTAATTACTAATTTTGAATTATGTCAACTATCAAGCTTACACTTGAAAATTTTAATTCAATACTGTGAATTGTGAACTTGGCATTGCAACACAACTTGATTATTAAAAACTATACATATATAGGCAGGACCATTAATTATATGCAAATTGTAGGATAAGGTTTACATGAATTTTTATAAGAGTTGCCATTGTTAGTTAATAAAAAAAACTAATTATATATATATATATATATTAGTTTATATATTCTCTAATCGAATTGACTTTAATAAAATTGTTAAGCTTTAACTATCAGTTATTAGATATAAAAATTTGTCTCTATCATGATATTAAAAATATTTAGGATAGTTCTTAAGGAATAATTTCTAAACGTTGATGGTACATTAATGATAAAACACACATATCATAAAATCATTAAAAACTTAGTTGAAGATGGGTCATAATTAGAAACTTTTTAATAGATGCTTGGGCTTATAAATAGACAATCACTTCCATTAGTTATAATTCTCAGGCATCTAAACTGATTAATCAATCCTTGTCAAAAAAAAAATTTAAAAAAAAAAAAATTGAGAAACCCTTGTCTAAACTCTAACCGATCAATCAAAGAGATCAAATGCTATCAATTCATGGTGAAGTACATGCATGTCGATCACAAGACAAACAGGTTTTTTGACGAGTTGGATCTTCAATGTGGGCATTATGACTTTCAAGTTTCGACTGTCTTCCTTAATTACCGGTTATCAGCATTGTCATGGTTTACCTATATTTTCTTCCAATCTATGTAATTCAATATTTAATTAAAACTGTTACGACTAACAAAAGCGATTTCATAAATATGATATACGGTGCTATATATTATTGGGTTCGAAAAATAAATAGCTCTGTTTGGTGACTATTGTGCAAATATCATCATATTAATAATTTATATTTAAAAGACACCAAGTAAGGTGATCAGACCAAAATACCCCGAAAAAGTGAGTTGTTGTCGTTTTCAAAGTGAGAGGGGGAAAAATTAGAGTGAGATTAAATCGACAGCAAGTGAATCAACGACAACGATTTCGACGGCAAAGTAACCGGAAGTTGGAGAGCAGTGGAATTTCGACACTTCACCAGAAAATTTGCAATCGATAGAGGTAAGTTGAGTTAGATTTTGTTGTCGTTTTGGTTTTTGATAAGTTGTTGTGCATATTTGATCAGTTGTGTATTGATTGAAAATGTAGATTAGGTTTGATTTGTTGATGTGAGAATGGTTATAGGTTAGGTTAGGGTTTGAAATCATGTTGAACTTTTGTTGAGGAAGATGAATTTCAGGGTTTCCGAGACTTTTTGAAACATTAACGAACTTTTTAAAACCTAATTCGAGCTTTTTTTAAAAACCTCTGAGCTTTTTGTTTAGTAAAAGTAGGTTTGTTTGACATAGAATCTCCGAGACCTTTTGAAACCTGTCCGAGCTTTTCTGAACCAAATACGAGTTTTTTTTAATAATGTCCGAGCTTTTTGTTAAGGAATATGAGGTTTTTTTAACTTTGAATCTCTGAAACTTTTTGAAACATATCCGAGCCTGTTTGAAACATGTCCGAGCCTTTTTGAACACGTCTGAGCTTTTAATTTTGGAAAATTAGGTTGGTTAAACGTTGAATCTCCTCCAATTATGAATGCACTAGCTTGTCAGTGGCGACAGTGAATCTCCTCCAACGGACAAGTGTGTTCGTTGACAAAACTTCTTACTTGAAAGTACGACCCTTCATCTTTCCTCAAAGCTCTTAATTTCCACATACAGTTGTCCATCAAACAAACCAAATGTAACGTTGTCTTATTGGACCTTTTCGTCTTCCACTCGAAGTTCTGCCACATTGTAAAATGGTTAACTAGTCTCTTCAAATCCTTTTTAGTAAGAAAAAATTAACCTTTATAAATCAAGGTTGTAGGTTCTTCTTCTTCTACCAAGTTCTTATTTCCACTCATCCAAACGAGTATAAATCTGCTCCGGGAATAACTTACATTGTGGCATTATCAGAATCATATGGAGTTACATCAGTCTGGACCTCGGAAGTCCCAGGCATATCTGGTGTACTACAACTAACAATGTTTACATGTTTTCCACGTCTTCCGATTTAGACAGGCTCTTCCTCTTCCTCAGTGTTATCTACATGATCTACCATATCAATATTTACCTCATTATTCACCTCATGAATCGGCCCAAGATTCAATTCAGTGTTCCTCTACTGCCCATCATTCATCCCAATTTGACAACCAAACACATTGTCGAATTGAGGTCCAACTACATCAGCATGATCGGCTAATACCGGTGGGACATCACGCATATTTTTCCGACCTTCGGTCCAACTTCTTTCTATGCACACTTGGTTGCTTCTGCTAAAAGATCAAAATTGTTGGGTACTTTCACGAGGAGGAATATCATTACCTATCACATCTTCCGATGTCCTCTCAATTAGACTAATACATACTTGAGGGCTCACCCTATCTTCCCCAAGCATAAACTTAACAGCATTATCGTTTCTTATAAATGTGCGACATGTAATGCCAGGAACAATTGATATACATTGTAGATCAACATTGTATTTGTTCACATCATACTTTACAACGGTTTGCACGATCGCCACCAATTCTTCGTAGGTCATACTCTTTAACACATACATTCTTTAGTTTTCAGAACCTAAAAACCTCTAACTTCCGTCGGGTAACTGCTCTCATCGACCGTTGTAAGATATTACTATTCTCACCCGATTCATTCTTCTGTCAAAATCATAATGACAAACCATTATTAAAACAATTAAAATTTAAATTATAAACGCTCGAAGACTATTTCAAAAATCTCGGACACACCATAAAAAGGCTCGGTGACTATTTTAAAAAGCTTAGAGCCTTTAGAAAAATGGTCGGAGCATTTTGAAAAAAACTTAGAGCCTTTAGAAAACAACTCGACACCTTTAGAAAAAAGTTTGGAGCCTTTAGAAAAAAGCTCTGACCCTTATGAAAAAAGCTGGGACCCTTATGAAAAAAGTTGGAGCCTTTAGAAAAAACGAAGCCTTAGAGAAAAAGCTGGGAGCCTTTTCAAATAAGCTTGGAGATTATAAAAACATCTCAGACATTTACAAATCAAATGTTCATGCTCACACAAACACTCAATAACAAATCTTAAGGGAATGGATAATTTGTTACAAGACTCAGAAATGCATGATAAACAAAACGAAGATCATAATTATATATTACCTTGTGCTGAAATACATCGACTTTCAGAGAAGTTGTGGATCAATTTTTAGACAAATTTTGGAGAGAGAGAGATGAGTTACTACTTTCTGTTATCAAAGTATGGAGATGAAAGTACAAAGACAATTAAAAATTGACTATTTAAAGGTAATTTCGCTAGTTCACCATAATAGATGTCTTTTAAACTTAAATTATTAAAGCAGTGATATCACTGTAACACGACAATAAAAATATGACATTTTTCACCATTTCCACATATATTATTATCAAATCAGTAGTGAACGATAATTTGTTAACGATATAAAGTTGATTAATTAAGAGGTAAGTCCGTCCATAAATTCCATACAATGTTATAGTATTATAAAGTATTTTCAATGTCATTCTGTGTATGTGATACAGTAATTGCCTTTTTCTTTTTCTTAAAAAATAATTTGAATAGAGATATTATTGATACATAGTATTCATAAAATTAATGTTACCAAATTAATTGCTATTTTATACAATTTATGGAGTTTTTCCTGAATAAAGTGAAAAGCAATATTCTACATTAGCAATTTGAACCCACAAATATTCTAAATACATTAGAGAAATCAGAAAGGGAAATTTTAGCTCTTGGGAGTGGAATGTTAATAAAATAAAAATGAAAGTATAAATCATTTTACTACTCCCACTATCGGGGAGAGGTTGTATATGGACTACAACTCTCACAATCGGAGAAAGGGTTGTTCCTACAAACCGGAAGAAAACTCCTCACATATACTTATAAAATGTGTATGGTAGGACTCGAACTCTGACCACTATGTATGGAGGGGAAGTGCACAATCATCCCTACTAAGAGATGATGTGTATTTACTAGCATTGTTATAAAAATTAAAATTTTAATAACATTCATTTTCTTTTTAACGAATCAAAATTAATATACAATATTGTGGTCACGCTAATATTCATATAACAATTCATGTACGTTGGATTGAAATCCATTGTTTTAAAAAAATCAATAATTAAAAAAATTAAAACAAAAAAAACAGGAAAAAGTATTGCGAACTCTCTCATATGACTACCATATATTATACAACTATATATTATATATCAACAAAATTGAACACTCTCATAACTATCGCTTAATTATATTTTAATTAAAAAAATTAAAATCTGACACCAAACAGCTAAAGATTTATCGGGACTTATTGCCACCGACATAATCGAATTATACAAATATTATATAGAAATAAAATCGACAAAATCGTAATTAAAATCACTATATGTTTGTAATGGGCTTTTTATATGGCCCAATAATTCTGTGTTGCAAATCTATGCATCATTTTAAGCAGGTTATATTCGGGCCAAGGCCCATTTGCCTACAAGAGCATCTGACTGGGCTATATTATTCCATAGCATGGCCCAACTTACGATTTCTATATTATTATTTTTATTTACACGTATTATATACTCATATCCGATAGATTTCAAGTTTATTTTACACCGTTGTAAATTGATAATTATTAGTCATATATCAATAATATTTAAAAGGTTGCATATTGAATAAGGGATGATACAATTACTGTCAATTTACGTACCAACTTTATATATAATTGTAACTACTAATTTTGAACTATGTCAACTATCAAGCTTAAACTTTAAAATTTTAATTCAATATTGTGATTTGTGAACTTGGCATTGCAACACAATTTGAGTATTAAAAACTATACATATATAGGCAAAACCATTAATTATACGTAAGTAGGAGGATAAGGTTTATATGAATTTTTATAAGAGTTGTCATTGTTAGTATCAACCAAAATTTATAATTTAATTTTTTGATTTTAATATCGCAACCACTCATATACTCTTAATCCAATGATTAAGATTTGAATACATTTACAACTCTTTGATTAATAGCACATGAATGGTTAAGATGTTGAAGTCAAAAAAATAAGTTATAAAAATAAATTGGTTTAGTCTTATCTTTATAATTAATTTTGTATATATCTTCTCGGTTCAAATCGACGTTAATAAAATTGTTAACCTTCAAAATTTGTCTCAATCATGAAATCAAAAATATTTAGGATAGTTCAATTCTTTGGGAATAAATTCTAGTCTCCAGATGTTGATGGTACGTTACTTATAATACACACGTCATAAAATCATTAAAAAAATTAGTTGAAGATGATCATAATTAGAAACTTTCTAAAAGATGCATGGGCTTATAAATAGACAATCACTTCCGTTAGTTATATTCTCATGCATCTAAACCGATTAATCAACCCTTATCCATAAAAAAAAAAAAAAATTAAAAAAAAACTGATTGATCAATTACATTATAGAATATTTATTTCAAATTTTTATAAAAAAATTATGACAATAAATATAATCAAAGCGTTATATTAAAAGGATTTGAAGTCAAGATTATTCATTATTGTATTTAGAGGTGTTAAATGGGCCTGGTAGGACTATAATTTTGAGCCCTTAACTTTTTGATAGGGTCCGATCCTACTCATGAGCCCTGTCCAAAACCTGTTTGCCCGCATGTGTTGAAGCAACCCGTATGTAACACTATTGGATCGGACCGCCTGTTCCATTTAACACCTCTAATGTAATTAGAGCCAGAGATATTATTAAATGTTTTTTTTACCGATATTGACATTCATAAAACTTATTAATATATCCATATTTTATTAAAAAATTAATTATAAAAATATCCCAATAAAAATTTACCAATAAGAACAGGTTACTTTAATTAAAAATAAATCAAATACTATACACACTCATTAATTACACTCGTATCTTCAACTGTATTTCTTTATTAAAAAAACTTGTGATAATCCATAATTAAACTTTAATTTTATTTCAAATATCAAACTTTTTTATCATCACATGATTATCATGTTATATCTTTCTTTTATGTATAGTTATGAATTCTATAAAAAAAAATTATTTTTTTATCTATAGCTATAGATATCAATATATATTTTTTTAAGATAGCTATATATATCAATAAGGTTTTTTTTTTTTAAGATAACTATAAAAATAGGAGAATTCTAGATTGAATTTTAAGATAACATAGATATCAATAAGATTTGTTATTTAAGATAGTCCGTATAAATAAGAGAATTCCAAATTGAAAATCTTTTAACCAAATATATGGTTCCACATATTCCCTTTTACAAGGCTCTTATATATTTGATATTTCCCAAAGTAAAGTGGATCATCATTAAAAGAGGATTTGATTCTAAAAATAATATATATTTTTTTATAAATTGGGTGTGATAATAATTTAAGAGTGTTTATAAATAATATATTTTAAAATGAATATATTTATTTTAATAAGGGTACTATTGACATTAGGATAAGTGTTTATAGTAATATTTATTTTTTAAATTTTAGACATGTGTGTACTCATAAAATGGTTGTACTAATAAGTTTTATGGATATCAGTATCCATAATATATATATATATATATATATATATATTGTATCTATATATCCACATATTTAGACGACGTATTTTTTTTTTAAAAAAAAACTTTTACCATTGATAGGATCCTAACCGCTAGTTTGAGAGTCATTTACTTAAGTTCTAACTTCGTCCATTTAATGGGTTGAGCTAAGCTCATGGAGACTGTTAATAAATGAATTAACTTAACATTGAAGATATATTACCACGTAATAATAATAATAATAATAATAATAATAATAATAAAAAAGAGCGAAAAATCAAAACAAATTAACGCTAAGACACATTCAATCATTAATAGTAGGTTAATGTTCAGAGCACAAGTTAAGAATACAAAAATTATTATATTAGAAAACTCAATTACCATATTTATTGTGGAATTACGTTAAATACAATGATTGAGTTTTTAATAAGATAAATTTGTATGTTGTTAACCTTTATCCTATTTTTAATCTTTCTTTTAGTCTGTCGTCACATGTAAAAAGAATGCAACCAGGAAATTGGTCAGATGAGGTTCACTGACAATTCAGGGAACCCACAAACATTTCATAAAGTTCCTAACCTGTATGGCTGCCAAGTTCCAACATCTTGGATTTTCTTTTCTCTTTATCTAAATAATCTTTTCTATTCTTTTTTTTTTCTTTTCTACAGGAATTGAAATTCAAATATACGCCAATCAAAGGCAACACTACAGTTCAATCACCTGAAGTTGCACCAAACTATCTCACCACCCACCACCAATACACTCTCCTCATTGGTCCACCTTAATTATATCTCCTAGTCAATCGTCAAGTCAATACACTCAATTCCCACCATTCAGGAGAAAAACTTGCCTACACCATAGATGCAAATCAGCAATGCATCTGCCCAATGGCTACATGCCATGTGTCAAAAGGCTACAAATCTAATGAACTTTTCATACCATTTGGTTGAGACGAATTACCTTCATCAAATTTGGGATGTACCCATAACCTATACATTAGAATACATTCCATCAGACACGCATGATGTATCTCTCACTGTCATCCTATTATATATCAAATTTTAACACATGACACAATCGTAAAGTGGGATGCATCAAAGAACTTATCCTCATAAACCTACCCAACACCCACATGTAACACTATCAAAACCTCAAAGTTAAAACATGTTATTGTGTCCTCTCTTCCGTCTTTATAAAGAAACAATAAATATATACCTCTCTCTCCCTTTCTCTTTACACATTCAATGAATTTTCATCTTCAATTCTACTTCTTCATGTTGCAGCAAAATTTTGATTTAAAAATATGTATCTTTGAATGAGACATATATACATTTACATCTTCTACTTCTTCTTCATCATCTTCTTCTACAACAGCTAATAACCATCGTCGATCGGAAAACAGCTTCTTTTTTTGTATCTCGCTGGAAAACCATGTCGGAGTCCCAAGGATGTTGCCGGTGTTGTTGCAGCTTCATTTTCACTCTAGGGTTGACTTCTCTCTTCATGTGGTTAAGTATACGTACTTCAAACCCCAAATGCTCCATCGAGTCATTTTACCTTCCTGCCCTCGACACCTCCTTGAACAACAGCAGCAGAAGCACCAACGACACTCTCTACTTCTTACTAAGGCTTGAAAACCCTAACAAGGACAAAGGAATCTACTACGACAACGTCAACGTCAACGTCTCCGTCGCCGTCGACAACGACACGCCGTCAAAGAACCGCAGCCTGATTGGGACCTCTGTGATCCCCAACTTCTATCAGGGACACAAGAAGAAAGCCAAGAAGAACGGGAGCGTTGAGTTTAATAGGCAGCTGGCGGTTTTCAAGGCGGTTTTGAGTAACTCCACGGCGGCGGAGTTCAGGTTGGATATGACGACGGCGGTGAGGTTCAAGATCATGGTGTGGAAGACTAAGAGACACAGGATCAGAGTCGGAGGTTATGTGAAAGTCAACGGTGAAGGCACCAAAGATTATAAGAAGAACATCAAGCTCTCGTCTATGGCAGCACCCAACAAGAAGACGATGAGCTGTTTTGTGGCGGTGGTGGTTGGGTTTTTGATTAATTTTTTTGTTTTTTATTTTGCTTAATTTTTGATGTTGTTACTACTTGTTAGAATTATAATTGGAATTTGATTTGATTTTTTTTTTCCTGGGGTTAAAATATGTGGTTTCAGAGCAATTTACATTTTCAAACAAGAAATAATTGCAGGTAGTTGTTAATTTGCAATTAGTCTCAGACTCTCAGTCAATAGATTAATAAACAAAAAAGAAAGTGTGGAATTTCAATAAAAATGGATCATGGACATATCAATTTCAAGTTTAAATGCTCAATGACTATTCACACCAAGTACACACATTTTACTAAGCATTTTTAAATGGAGATGTCTAGATTATAGTATTAATATATATAGAATTATTGGACGTGAGATTCCTTAATTATTTTTTTTTCATTTTAAAGAGAAATTCTATGTAATAGATGTTAATAATCTATGAGTATCATATTTGATAAATTAGTATTAATCTATATGAAACTTTTTTTAGCTCCGTATCTAAAACGTATTGATAATCTAGGATTCCTCGTCTAAAATTTCCCAAATAAAAACGTGTACGAGAGCTTGTATTGAAAATCGAAATACTTGAAACATTTAATAAATTATTTTGTCACTATATATATATATAAACAATTGCTTTGTGAGTCAACTCAAAGTCTTACAATACTGTAGTCAATAGTTTGTGCCTTTGTGGACCCCGAGAATATAAATATGTCCGAACTGCTCAGGTTGGAATATCTGGAATGCATAATGAACGGTCGAGAGCAATCTACTTTACATCTTGCCGTTGATTAGTTTCTGAAGATTCCACTAAAAAACAAAAGTGTGTTGGGTTTCTCAGCAAAAGCCAAAGCGTGTTAAGTTTAGTGTTTGATGTGTCGTAAGCTTTTTTTAGGCAATTTCACTGTAAATTCGTGAAGGAATTTAATAATTTGCATAAAAGTGTCACGTTACGTTATCCCTCAGCACCACCTTCCACAACAACAATTTACAATTGTAGTCAGAGGCGAATACAAGGGGCCATAGACCATAGGGGACATGGTCCAGCCAATGAAAGGTTCCTGAAATTTTCTTATACGCGTAATCGTAAGTTTGTAACATAATACATTAATACATTAATACCCCATTTTATTAATAATATAAAACCCTTTGTTCCGGACAAAATCAATTTTTTATTTATTTTTATTTTTATTTGAATAAATTTATGTAATTAAATATTTTATATAAATTATATATTTATTAATTAAAAACTATTAAAAAAGATATTGTATATACGTAACAAGATGGAAGTTCATTTTCTTATAAATTCTTTGATTATATATATTAAAATAGAAATCATAAAAATAAAAAATTGATTATGGATGATTTTTAAGACATAAAATGGAGTCGAGTTTTATTTTGATTCTCAAAATTAGTGTCAATATATTATTATTATTATTATTATTATTATTATAACCTTAAACACTAAACCGTATTATATTTTGATATATTAATATATTTTTCATGTATGATTTTTAATATTAGTTTCTTTCTTGTTAAGCTAAAATCCTAACTTCATCCCATAAAATATTTGAGAAGTTTTCTCTCTGATATTGTTAAGGGTAAATATCCTGACTACATTTGTTATTGGTATATCCTAACAAACCCCTAACATATGTAATGTTAGAAGTAGATATCCAAACCGTAACGTTTGATATCAATACACTATTGATCCATTCGATGTCAGAATTTATTATAATACTTTTTAATATACTTCAAACAATAATATTAATAATAACTTGTAAGAGACACACGAGTAATGATGAACCGTCGGTAGTGTTGGGTATTGATAAATATTGATAAACCATTCACAAAATATTTGATAAGTTGTTAGAGAAAAGATAACAATAATTTGTTATTTTTCTTGAAGCTTGTCGATTAAAAATTAAGTGAATTTCCTTGAAGTTTCACTACCGTTGATTAGCTTTAATTTTCTGGTTTCTCACGATTAGTTCTAGGAACCTTCCCTTCCCTATCTTTTTTGTTACATTTTAAAAGAATTTGGAATGATTTTAAAATTTGTCAAAGAATCTTCCAATAAGAAAACTATGAGATATTTTAAAAAACTTACAAGATGCGAGAAAATTCGTACCTTCCCTATAATCCACTAGTTCGATAGGCATTTCCAATAGAAGAGATTATTGACGAAGAGTTGATCTAAATTATCATGTGTCAAATTTTCAGTATATCAGGAAATCGACTGTATAGAAGATTTTCTCTTCCAGATCATGCAAGAAGTTATGACCATATGAGACTTGGTCTTTGTTCATAAAACGGAAGTCTAAAATTGTCTTGCTTTGCCCTCATTAATTTTGATTTTTTTATTGGTACTTGATGAACATTTAAATCAAACCAATCTGTTAAAACCACCATGATCAGCTATTATCTATCAATATTTGTAATAAATACTAAAAGTTTCTGTTTAGTGCATCACTCTAATACACTTCCTTTCCACCTTAGTGATAGGGGTTCAAGTCTCACATTTACCTATTAAATCGTAAAATAAAAAGAGATCCTTTCTAATAGTTGGAATTACATTTCAAAACCGTGCTTGTAGCGGTTGATCTCAACATGTCTCAATAGACCCCTTACACAATTGGTTAATGATTTCAAAAACAAAAAAAGAAAAAAAAAATGTGCCTGTTTATACTTCCTATGAACATTTTCATTGTGCTACACTGGGTCAAATCATTACCTGCTCATCAAGAACATTATTTTAGAATGCAGATTGACCAAAATTCAGAACACGGTACAAAGACCATCTTTGTGACTTCAAATTTCACTAGAGGATTTGAAACTATTGCATACAAAATTCAAAACTGAACATAATTTATATAATATAACCTGGAAGTTCTCATATTTTCACAACTTTAAATGACCAATTCTAACTTCTGTGCATGACAGGCTAGATCATATGATGTGCAATGATGCAACGATCCATAGTTGCCCGAATTTACCGGTAAGGGGAGCTGTCGCCTTGAAGTTTGATCAGAGAATAGTAAGCTCCTCCGCGACCCAAGGAAAGCAGTTCATTGTTCTGCAACTTTTCCATTCTTGATAACATGTCTGCTTTTTGTGTTGTAGAGAGCCTGTGAGCAACAACTATACTTGTTCTACCAACCATCATTTTCTCAAGTGCTTCTTGAACCAAGCTTTCTGATACACTCTCAAGGCTCAGTTTGGTATTGCTTCCCCAACTGCTTTTAGGGTCAAAAGTGATTCTGGACCTCAGACAGGGTGTTTGGTAAAATCGTGGGGAAGTGCTTTTGGTTACTTTTAGCTTCTCTCAACTGAGTTTTTGAGAAACTACAAATACATGCTTTTGGATTTTGGCTTTGACTTCTGTTTTTAGAAAACGCGATACAGTGATATTAAATGAAATTTTACTAACTTTCCAACTTTGTCCTTGCCTTTAACGAAATTTAACAAAAAAATTTGGGCTTATATTTTTGTACAAAAAAAAATGTTTCCATAATTAATTCAATAAAGTAAAATAAAAATGAAATAAAAAATAAAATAAAGAAATTAAGAAATAAAGAAATAAGACTAATTAATTAAATAAAGTAGAATAAAAAAATGGGACTGATTAATTCAATAAAGTACCATAATTATATAACACTTAACACTAAATACAAATAAACAAAAAAAATGTAAAGTATAGCAAATTAGTACCATTTAGATATCTTTGTCCTTTTAGTAATTTTACATACTCAAAACACTTTTTATATCAGTTTACCAAACACATTGAAATTGCTTTTAGTTCTCATAGCATTTTTTAAAATTAGTTTACCAAACACTCAGCTGATTTTTCCCACAGCAATTTCAGAAGCAATTCTCCCCACAGGACAGCAATGCCAAACTGAGCCCAAGTTTCATCCAACGGCAGGATTGCAGGGTTCTTCAGGATCGTGCGAGCAAGTGCAATCCTTTGTTTCTGACCTCCTGATAGCTGAACTCCTCTTTCGCCACAGTACGTGTCGTACCCATCATTCATTCCACTGCAAAATGAACAAAATTCAAGTACATAATCAATAAAGAAATTGGTTTTTGAACAAGCATTTTACATCTCGTTAACGTTACATATCATACATACCTGATAAATTCATGAGCATTGGCAAGAAATGCAGCCTTTTTGATCTCGGATTCTCTAGCATTTTCTTTTCCATATGCAATGTTTTCGCTGATGGTTCCAGCGAAAAGGGTTGGTTCTTGACTGACTAATGCAATATGTGACCTTAACTTTCTCAAGTTGTAGTTCTTGATGTCCTGTTCAACTATGAATACCGATCCTTTTGATGGATCGTAAAACCTCTCAATAAGTCCAATGATGGTAGATTTTCCACAGCCACTCTGCCCTACTAGTGCCACTGTCCTCCCTGCTTCAATTCTAAGATTCAATCCCTTGAAAATCAACTGATCAGGTCTAGCCGGATAAGCAAAGAACACATTCTTCAGCTCTACGCGCCCACGTATGTCCTTTTTAATGTCGCGACCCCATGTGGTTTCAGGATCAATCTCAGTGTTCCTGTCTAGGATTGCAAAAACTGAACGAACAGCGCTACTTCCTTTAGATAAGTCATTGGTTGAGCTTCCAGCTTCTGCAATCACATAAGCAGTGAATAGCAATATCAAAAATGCTTGGAAAAGGTGCTCCAGCGTTATTTCTCCTCGTATCAAGAGTCTCCCACCATATCAGTATGCTAATGCAGTAGAGGCTATGTTGAAAAACTGAGAGCTAAACAGGCCAATACCAGAAAGCCAAGAGTGTCGAAGACTCTCCTCTTTGGGACCTCTCAACGTGGCCTTAAAGAGCCCCGATACTCTTTTCTGAGAAGAGAAAGCGGTTATTGTTCTGTGGTTAATGACAGCTTCACTTGCTAGTTGGCTTCCTTCCTTCTGCGCCTTTTGAGCTTTTCCGGCCATACTCTCATCAACATACTCCTGGCATAGTAGCTGCCAAACACCACTGGCTGCACCGCGATCATCACTAGCGTTAGCTTCCAAGATAGTACAAGTCCGAATGCATAAGCCAAGATAGAACCAAAGATTGCTTGAACCAGCAATGACATTCGATCCCCAACAAGGGATCGAACCATGTTGGCTTCAGTGGCTAGTCTTGCACAGATGGCTGCACTTGTATTCTCTTCTTGATCAAACCATCCTATCTCGAAACTCATCATCTTTTCGAGCAACTTCTCTCTTACCCTTTTGGTCAATCTTTCTCCCATAACCGCAAAACTGTAGTGTTGGAGAGTGCTGGAGATGAAATTGGGAGCAGCAATGCCTAAGAAAACGCCATTGGGACTGAGAATAATAACTCGATTCATCTATGTTATCTTCGAAACTATCAGCATCAGGACCGTACTGGACGGTGTAGGAATATGGTGTACTAATAGAAAAAGCAGCTAAAGGGGTGTATCGCCGGTGTGCTTGCAGCACTAGACCTCACACTCACAGGGCTCGGAGCAGCAGTCATCCTGTACAGATTTCTAGCCTCCATTTGACGATTGAAATCATTAGAAGTCTCATTTTGCATTGCCATCTTTTGCAACTGTACCGACTGGTAGTATTCCCCATTCATTTGTATCAGCTCATTGTGTGAACCGGATTCAATCACTTTTCCTGCATTGAAAACTGTGATCAGATTCGCTATGCGTATTGTGGACAGGTGGTGAGCAATGATGATCGTTGTCCTTCCTACCGTTGCCTTATCAATCGCCTCCTGTATTACCCTTTCAGATTGTGCATCAAGTGCACTAGTGGCTTCATCAAGCAGCAAGATTTTCGGGTCCCTAATTAGAGCCCTTGCTATGGCTATTCTCTGCTTTTGTCCATCAGATATTTGAAAACCAAATTGGCCAACCTGCAGGCAGCAGCCACAGAGATTCATCAATCATCATATAAAAGTTGGAAAAAAGTAAAACAATTCATTTGTAATTAAACCAACCATTGGAACCTGAAATCAGCTTACTTGAGTTTCATATCCTTCTGGTAACTTAGTGATGAAGTCATGTGCATTAGCTGCCTTAACCGCGCTGATCACATCTTCGATAGAACCTCCTTCCTGACCAAACAATATGTTCTCCTTTATAGATGTAGCGAAAAGGACTGGCTCCTGACTAACTAGCCCCATTTGGGATCTCAACCACTCTAAGAGAACATCTCCTTCTACGGGGTCATAAAATCTTTGAAGCAATGAAATGGTTGTGGACTTACCACAACCACTACCACCAACAAGACCTACTGTTTTCCCTGCTGGAACTCTAAGATTCAATCCTTGTAAGACTGGTGTATCAGGCCTTGATGGATAGCAAAAATAGATGTCCTTGAATTCAATATCTCCTCTTACATACGATAAAGCCTTCCCCGTTTTATCTTCTGTGTCTATAGCACGAACTCGATCGATCATTTCGAAAATTCTAGCACAAGCAACTGTTGCCTCTGTGATTGAAGATAGATTTGGGAGTGCACCCAAAACACTCCTACAAGAACAAGAACAAAAACTATATGGTGAGTTTCTCTAAAAACATAAAATCAGTTATATATAATTAATGAACATCAAGCCAGGAAGAAATTAACTCGCAATCCTCCCATGATTACATTGATTCCAGCTACGAGTCCCGAACATCAGTGTCAAAGGAATAGCTGCCAGTGTAAGTCTCCAAGACAGTATATGTAAGTCTTCAAGATAGTATGAAGGAAAGCAAGAGACAGAACAGGAAAGTTGACATAAATGCAAGGCAGTTGGATATCTACATGAAGACATTTGAGAATAAAATTTGTCAGTTAATTTCGTGAAAATATATATGAGCATCATTTTAATTAGTAGAGACTTTCATCTGATGCAACCGATAATACTAAAAAAAACAAAACATTTTTTCAGTATTCTTCTCTGGTCAGGTTTTCAAGACCGAAGTTACTTAACATTAAGTAACTTTGGTCCGTATTTTTTTTTTTCAGGAACTACTTGACTAGAGAACTATTACCTTTTCACATATAACAGCTTGAATTGAATTGGCATAATTGGAAATGGTTGAGACAACTTGGAAAGTTGTGGAAGAACCTTGTTCTTGGGTATCAAAGAAACCAGCTTCTTGTTTAAGAACAGATTTCAGATATTCCATTCTCACTAGAAGTCTGTCTCTCTGCTGTTCTTGTCCAACAAATTCCATCTGCAGAAAAAAAAAAATTCCAACCAGGATGTCATAAGAATTTGGTTAAATAAGTCACAGTTTATTAATTAATCTGTAATTCTGTATTACATTGGAACCAATTAAGGAAATAAATATCAATAATACTCCCAATATATCTCTAATAATTTCCATATATTGACGGTGTTTATATATATAAAAAAAAATCATTGAATATCCTGATATTTTGAGGATATTGACGATGTTTTCTATAATTTCACTGAAATTTCTAAAAATTTGATATTTACTTCCGTAATTGGAACAAAATGATCACAAAAGAAGAAAAATATTCTTTTCAAAATTGAACTAACCAACAAAAGCAGAAAGGCCAACACCAATTGCAACATAGAACAGCCTGAGTGCATACTGGAAAATGGAATTTAGAGTATTGAGTTAACAATGCATCTAACTAATTAATAATAGTCAAGTTCAAGTTCGTGTCACTATGATTTGATTATATTCAAATTTAGAACTTAAAAAAATAATCACTTTTTAATTTTATTTTTTAAACTATTTGAAGAACTGAGGGAATATGTTTGCTACATGAAATTAGAGAGCAAACATATATAAAGGAGCAATTAATATGAATAAATTAGTTGAATTAATTTCTCTCTGAGTCGTAGTTTAATTCCTATCACTTCTAATTGAGGTTTCTTACAAATATATTACAATAGATTTTAATATATTTTTGTAAGGATATAAAACAAATTATTGATTATATTTCGAATGCTTTTAAGAAATTTCTAAAAATTTAGACTCATATATATTTTCACGAAATTGATATTTACTTACATTTACACAATCAAACTGTTGTAAGAAAAGCTCTACATACATGGATTAATGAAAACACCGGTGTTCTAGTAAAAGTTAGATGTTAATCGAACAGCAGCCCAACGTGCTTAGACAGTCGGGAATTTATTTATTTTTAATTATTTTTCCTACATGTAAAACCAATATTCAATCTCTTTTAAAAAAAATCAATATTAAAATTTTAGACCATATAAATAGGATATAAAAATGACTTTGACTTTACCTAGACCAATTAATCGGTAAAATTGACAGACAAATTGGCTAAATCGCCCATTTTTTTACCTGTTCCCTAATACGGCTGATTTTGTCCTAATCAGGACGGTCAGGGGCCACCTAGACACGTATTTTCAAACACCAAAAAACACACATACCTTATCTACTTCAGCATTAGACAAGGTAGCACTGGGATTCCATAATCAGTGATGACATTAGAACAAACATCATCAAAAGGTACTGCAATCCATCCCCAATGCTGCCCGGAGTCCCTAGCATCATCAGCAGCTTGTCACCGTTATAATAAGCTAAGTTGAAAAGACACCTATTATGGTGAGCTACCGAAATTGCCCTTAAATAATCTATATTTTATTCTTTAAAGGCTATCGTCTAAAAAAGTTGTTTGAAAATCAATCACCTACTCCATTTTTTCATCAGAAAACGAGCTCCATTCCAGATATTGCAGAAGAAGGTAAATTAATATTTCTGATCTTCATTTCCATTTTTTATTGTATTTCTGTGTGGTATAACACTGTATGAACATTTATGAACATGTTGTCTCAATTTTTTTATGTTGATGTCCTGGAGTTGTAAACTTTTTACAAAGAATAAATGAACATGTATGCATATTTTTTTGTATATATATTTGGCCGAGTTGAGTTGTAGTGGTGCAAACAAGTTTATAATATTGGGCATAAAAGCTAGAAAGGTTTTAAAAAAAGGTCGAAACATTTGTAAAAAAGCTCGAAAATTTGAAAAAAAATCTCGATCAAATTCAAAAAAAGCTCGATCCAAAAAATAAATACTGGATACATAAAAAGAAAAGCTCGATCCCTCGAAAAAAGGCTCGATCCATCAGAAAAAAAGCTCGATCCTTGCCAAAAAAAAGCTCGATCTCTCACACAAAAAGGTCGATCCCGTACAAAAAAAGCTCGATCCCTCACAAAAAAGCTCGATGCCTAAAAAAAAAACTCGATCCGTAAAAGTAAAAGATCGAGCCATATGAAAAAAAGCTCGAGCCATATATAAAATAGCTCGATTATGTAGAAAAAGAGCTCGGTCTTGAACAAAAAAAGCTCGATCCCGTTAGAAAGAGCTCGATCATGTACAAAAACGGTTCGATCATGTACAAAAACGGCTCGATCATGTACAAAAAAAGCTCGATCAGTTTAAAAAAAAAACTTCATATCTTACACTTTTAATTTTTGTTTAATCATTTATAATTGAAAATTTAATATGAAATATTTTTTCCTTATTAATGGTTTTTTATGTTGGTTTTGACAGGGCAATGGATAGGGTAAGAATAGTCATATCTTACAACGGTCGATGGGAGCAATTACCAGACGGAAATCAGAGGTATTTAGGTTCCAAAAACCAAGGTTTGTATGTGTCAAAGAATTTGAGTTACGACGAACTGGTGTCGATCGTGCAAACCATTGTGAAGTTTGACGAGAACAAATACAGTCCTGAGCTACAGTCTCTATCAATTGTTTCTGGGACTACATGTCGTACATTTATAAGAAACAATGACGATGTTCAGTTTATGCTAGGGGAAGATAAGGTGATCCCTCAAGTATGTGTTAGTCTAATCGAGAGGTCAGCAGGATGTGTCATTGGTGAAGATATCCCTCATCCTGATAACACCCAACAATTTCGATCGTCAGGCGGAAGCAACCAGTTGTTCACAGAAAAAAATGGGATTGATGGTCGGGAAAACATATGTGTTGTCCCATCAGAAGTAGCCGCCCATGATAATAGACCGGGACCTCAATTCGACTATGTATTTGGTTGTCATATTGAGATGAATGGTAGACAGTACAACCACCAATACAATGACATTTACAATGACATCTACAATGACATCAACAATGAGGAGAATACAGCACTGAATGTTGGGGTGAATAATGAGGTGGATAATGAGGGCAATTTAAATTTTGTAGAAAATGTAGAGGACAATCAGGATGATGCAGAACCTGTCGAAACGGAAAGACGTGTAAGACATGAACACATATTTAGTTTCAGTGCACCAGATATAGCTGGGACCTCCGAGGGGAGGGCTAATGTAACTGCAGATGATTCTGATAATACCACAACATGGGTTATTCCAGGAGCAGAATCATACTCGTTTGGTATTGGTGGAAGCAGGAACTTGTTTGAAGATGAACCTACAAGCATGATATATAAAGGCCAGTTTTTTCCAACGAAAAAAGATTTGAAGAGACTAGTATGCCATTTTGCAATGCGGCAGAACTTCGAGTGGAAGGTGAAAAGGTCCAATAAAACAACATTACATCTAGTTTGTTTGATGGGAAATTGTACGTGGAAGTTAAGAGCGGTGAGGAGAGATGAAAGCACATACTTTCAAGTAAGAATTTTTGTCAACGAACACACTTGTCCGTTAGAGGAAATTCACCGCCGGCACCGACAAGCTAGTGCAGTCATAATTGGAGAAGTTATTGCACCTAGACTTCAACAACAAGATGGTCGACTAATGCATCCGAAGGACATAATCGCCGACATGAAATCAATGTATGGAATCCAAATCATGTACAGTAAGGCACACGCCGCCCTCGATTATGCGTTGTCACTGACATATGGAACGCATGAGGAAACCTTCAAACTGCTTCCATCATTTGGCTACGTTTTGGAACAACAAAATCCATGCACAATCACTGACTTACAGTGCGACGAAAATGGTAAATTTCTATACTTCTTCATGTCGATTGGTGCCTCACTTAGAGGATTCCGGACGTGTATGCGTCCGGTCATTGTCGTTGATGGTACCCATTTGAAAGGACGATTCCGAGGTATAATGTTTGTTTCAACAACATAAGATGGGAACGAACAGGTGTATCCAATTGCTTTTGGGTACGGCGACTCAGAAAATAACCTTTCATGGGAATGGTTTTTGGATTGCTTGAAGGGTGCCCTAGGTCATATTGATGAGCTAGTTTTCAGTTCTGATAGGCATGCAAGCATTGAAGCAGGGATTTCTAAAGTGTTCCCTTATGCCACTCATACCATATATTGCTGGCACTTTGCTGAAAATATCAAAAAGCGATTTCATAGGAAGGATGTTGCCGTAATAATGAACAAAGCAGCCCGCGCATACATCGAGTTTGAATATAACCAGCATATGGAAGAGTTAAGAAACTTGCACCAGAATGCATATGATTATGTAATTGATGTCGGTCCACACAAGTGGTCTCGTGTACACTGCCTGGAAAGAAGGTATAGGGTGATGACGACTAATGCTGCAGAATGCATAAACTCATGCCTAAATTTGCACGCCAACTGCCTATGTTGACTCTGGCTGAGTTCATTAGGAATATGTTGTATCGGTGGTTTCATGATCGTTATAGAGCTGCACAAACCATGTGTCATCAGTTGACCGACGCAGCACATCTTATGCTCTTAAAACGTGTGGAGAAGTGTGGTTATTTGACCGTAAATCCAGTCGACTAGAACATTTTTTCAGTCAAACGGTCTGAAAAATAGTTGACTGTTGACTGTTGACTTAGCTCGGAAGACTTGTACTTGCAACAAATTTCAAATGGATCATTTTCCATGTTCTCACGCCCTTTCGGCGGCACGCTACATTACTGAAACTTGGACTTCACAACTTTGAAAACCTACTGATCATTTTCTCGGTGAAGCTGATCGTTTTCAATATTTTTTACAGGGAGCGACACTTGGACTTCACAACTTTGTGTGCGGACTACTACAAGAGACAAACACTTATTAACAAGTACTCAGTTCCAATTATACCGGTGGGCCATCCTTCCACTTGGGTTGTGCCATCTGACATTGCTCAGAGGGTGATTTTGAATCCTAACTCCAGGAGACAAGCAGGACGCCCGAGGGCGGGTCGCCATGTCTCGTCTTCGGAGAAAACAACAACACAATCCTGTAGAAGATGTGGACAACCAGGACATAATTCTAGGAGATGTCCTAATCCACCTATAATTAATGAAGGTACAAGAAGAGATGTTCCCGATGAATACCGCCGCAAGTGTAGCATCTGCCATTCAATTGGACACAACAAACAAACGTGCCCAACGTTGACTCTAATAGGGAATGAATGACAAAGTTTCGATCACATTGAAAACTTTTGGATGTGTATCATATTGTAATAATTTGGATTTACAATAATTACTTATTAATGAATGAATTAATATTAATGAATGAATAATGAACGAATTAATATTCATGAATTAATTACATGTCTGTGTACATATAAAATGGGAATATACAAAAAATCACTTGGCGGGCCTGAAGTTAGAAAAAATCTCTATAGCCATTTTCTCCCGAATGATCCCCATATCGTTCTCTGACCAATCAAAAGGCCTTCGACCCGCCAGTATGTACTCGATAAGTCTCAAAGTATGGGGACCACAGTTAACTCTGCAATACGGCACATAAAACACCATTAGAAATCGTTCATAAAGAATATCTAAACACGTGAATGAAATAGAATGTCTTACGATTTTTTTTGTTGGGGGACTGTAAAAGTATGCACCAGGCTAACCGATAAGGGCTTATTTTCTCGAGAGGACACCCGACGACCAGCTTGTGGTGCTGTGTGGAACCCCGCGTCACTCAACATGGAGGGTAAAAACCACCGTAATGGCCGGACCTACTGGTGCCTGATCTGATAAGGGACTTCCTGTCACCAGGGGTCATAAATGTCAATCTTCACGCGATAAAGGTCGACGCTCACCACCAACCAATGTTGGGCCCTAACGTTGCACGGAATCAGCACCTGTAATAGTTTGCATGCCGTGTTAGCTGAGGATATACGAACAATTTTTTTTAATCATCTCCATCATGTAACACTTACCAGGTCAACCTTGTGTCATGGGCGGTTTCCACTCGTGGTTGCTCCACGGACCGTAAGAAGGTCATCTTCCAACCATCGAGACTGTAACACATTCCACCTTGCCGTGGTCACAGGGCTGTGCGAATCGCGAGGCATCATCCTCTCCCACATGTACAACATAAGTGGTTGTACAAGCATTGACAATATCGTATTAAATAAATAACCAGAAAATCCGATTTGCTTCCCAAATGTTATACCTACTTACATAAAATTGTGTATCCAACACGTTGATCCTCTGGTTGTACACATTGTGGAATCCTCGCTGACGCTTGCGAAGAATATTGAGGTATGCATCCATATGCTGACAAACAATAAAACCACCATAATTGTTAACAATTCAACAATACTCATAATTGTTAACAATTCAACAATACTTACACAAACGTTAATATGAAATTTAATAAGTACGTACCGTGTCCTCCAAGTCCATGAAGTTGGACTGCATACGCACGAACCATCCCGCGGTAACTGGTGCTAGCATGTCCACATCACGTCTGTTTAATGATTGAATTACCTTAGCTATACATAAATTTGAATAAACAATAAATGTACATCCATTTGTATTATAAAAAGTTAGACTCACTGTTCCCCGTTGATGTTCCTCTTGAAGGCCTTATATGCCTCAAGGTGGTCAGCGTCCACTAGTCCGTGGGGTCAAAAATGTGTTCCACGTATTCAGGTCGTGTCCTCAACCTCTTTGGAAGGCATGGATCTGTGTAAGGGCTCACCAACTACCATCCGTGCTTACCTAAACCCCGATTCGATGTATTGGCTGGGGGAGGGGACCTCTCCGACGGCACAGACGTGCTGGGTGGGGGAGGGGACCGTTCTGAAGGCACGGACGTGCTGGGTGGGAGAGGGGACCTCTCCGACGGCAAGGTCGTGCTGGGTAGGAGAGGGGACCGCTCGGACGGTACGGACATGCTGGGTGGAAGAAGGGACCCCTCCGACGGCACTAATGTGCTGGATGATGGAGGGGACCTCTCCGACGCCACGGACGTGCTGGGTGGGGGAGGGGACCGCTTCCACGGTGCAGACTTGCTGGGTGGGGGAAGGGACCGCTCCGACGCCACATACGTGCTGGGTAGGGGAGGGGACCACTGTGGCTGAATCGATGTGCTAGGAGGTGGGGGGATCGATGTGCTGCGAGGTGGGGGGATCGATGTGCTAGGAGGTGGGGGGATCGATGTGCTGCGAAGTCGGGGGATCGATGTGCTGGGAGTTGGGGTGTCATCCCGATGTGTACGTATGGTCGAACCTTAAAGCCCCCGGATCATATCCAGTAACAATCGGTGTTGCTGATGACGATCCTCATCACTCTTCCTGATCATATCCAACAACTCCAAGTGTTGACGTTGTCGATCCTCGTCACTCTTCCGGAGGCCTTCACGCACATCGTTCAACACTTCTGCCCACGGAGCCTGAAATCATGTCTACATTGTTAGTAAAAAACTATCAGCACGTGTTAATAAAAAACACTAAACTATGTTTTCAACTTACCTCTCCATCACGTCCAACGCCCCCACGGGAATCCCCTGTAGATGTACCATGTCCGGGGGTGGAAAACCGAACCCGTTTATGCCTATGCCTTTCTCGTTGAGGGTCTGTCTCATATCCCTCACTGTCACTGGGCCTCAAACCCCCAGCAGCGGGCTCAGATCCCTCACTGTCAATGGTTCTGTCTGTACCACTGATCCCGCCTAAGGTGGTCTGATCAGGGACCTCAGGCGGCATACCATCCATGTCATCTTCTATATACAGGCTCCCCCCCCCCCCCCCCCCCCTCGTCTAGCCAGACATAGTACGGTGCCTGTCTCTCAGCTGGTGTCGGCACCAGTTCCTTGATCGCAAACATCTGAAATATTAATTAGAACAATGTCATTGTACAAATACTCACTAATAAAAACATTAACAAAATAAATACATACTCTGGCTTTGAAAATCTTTGCTAGATTGTTCCCTCCCGGTTGTTTGGTCAACTCCCACTTCAAAATACAAGGAGTCAGATCAGTAACCCTCCGGACACCGACCTCTTTGGCCAAAGCAGGGATCACCTCCAAAACAAATATCTGCATCAAAGATAAGTACGATAAGTATCCATACAATTTTGGGCACCAACAATAAAGTACAATTTGTAATTCGAACTTCTTACCAACAGGGCATGAGATAGACCGTATATGTTGTAGGCCTCTACCCTGTGTTAGACAGCGCCCTTTTCTTGCTGGCGTCATTCGAACCCGTCTCTTCGCCTGTCAAGCGCATGCTTGAATGAGTGAATAGAATGCCTATACACGTGGGCACCCCACGGGAACGCGTCGAACCCATCGAGCTCCTCAACCAGCTGAAACTGCCAAACTGGAATCTTGAATCTCTCATCCACCCCCATCAGTATCCATTTCAGCATATATAAGAGGCAGATGCCTTTACGCAATCTGTGCCGGTGACAACACCGATAATCTGCTCCAGTGACACCTCCTCGATTCTCTTCAAAAAAATCTCAAAAACCCAGATTTCATCTTCCTCAACTGATATTCAACCAAATTACAAACCCTAACCTAAACTACAACCATTCTCACATCTCTATTTTAACCGGTTTCTACAATTCCTATCAACAAAACTCAATTCTAACATGTAATGCAAATCAACAACAACAAAAACGAGAAAAAATAACCAATCTTACATTTGTCAATCGCAGCTCTTCCGGTCACTTCACCGTCGATTAGTTTCCCGTCGGTTTGACTGTTGTTTCTCTCTGACTTTGAAAACGACAACTTCCTCACTATTAAAATATTTCGAGGTATTTTTATCTCAAACACTCTTTTGGTGCATTTTAAACATACATTAGTAAAGTGGTGATATTTGCACAACACACCCCTCAAATAGTGTCAATAATTTTTTGACCCTTATATATAATCTCTGCCATCACTTACTTCATTGTAACAAAGATTGCGATTTACATCTAGTAGTACTACTACTAAGTCACAACTCATTGGCAGGCCTTTTAATATTTTAATGGTAGTCTTGTTCTATTCGTTCTGATAACAATGGCAAATGTTGTTAATTCATTATTCATGTATGTATTTTATATTTGCCGGCTTCGGATTATGTATCTTGTATGATATATAAAGGCTCGTCCTGTAAGATAGCGGTTGTTGTTTTTTGAAAATAAAAATAAAAATAGTATTTTTTTTGTTTCAGTTTCAAATTCTTAAAACGCGTCCGGTAGCATATACCGAAAACAGTATTTTGAAAATGAAAACGAAAAAAACGTGTCTGGTAGGTTAACCAAAAACTATCAAAAATTGAAATATCAATTTTGACATTTTATTTAATATTATTACAACTATAAACAAATTGATTAAATAATTAACCAATATAATTTTTGTATTGTAATTTTTAAATTAAACAAAAGTAACACATCAAAAATTAAATAATAAAACATATCAAAAAATGAATTAATCAAAACTAAACTCTTAAATTATATATAAATAATTATAATATATATATTATTATATAATAAAAATATAATTGTATATATTATATATATACATATTATAATAATATATAAAATATATATTTAATATTATTACATATATTATAATTTATATTATGATATTATATATAATAATACATTATATATTACATTATATCCTATATAAATATATAATATTTGATATCCTATATATATATATATATATCATAATATACTAATATTATATAATATATATATATATATATATATATATATATATATATAATAATTGCATGAATGCTTTTAGTTTTAGTGGGAAATAAATTATTCTGAAATATATATATATATATACAAGAGGGGCACTTTGGTCATTTGAAAATCTTGTTTCTTCTTGTCCTAGTCATATCAAACGCATAATTGTACAATTAATAATTTTTTAAAAAAATATATATATAAAAAAAGTAAAAAATAAAATGAAAAACTAAAACGAAAACTAAAACGAAAAACAAGTATTTTATGTTTTTTAAATTTTTCACTTTTAACACTAGTTTTGTTTGTCATTTATTTTTTATAAAAATAAAATGAAAAACGGTTAACAAACGCATTTTCAAAATCGTTTTTGAAAAATAAAAACGAAAACGGACTAAAAAACAGCTGCTGGACGGGGCCTTACTTTTTTCTTAATTTCTTTTTCTTTTCTCTTTCTTCAACCTCTCAAAAATCTTCTCTTTCACTTTTATGGTTTTCTCTCACTTCACAACTTCTCTCTCTAAAAACCGAAGATCATTTTCAATGTTTTGGAATTAAATCTGTAAAAAAAATAGAGAAAACATAAATCTGTAAAAAAAAACAGATCATAAAAATTTCTAGCAACAAATATGTTCTTAAGAATTATTTTGGTATTTATGAGATTTATTTTTGATATTCAAGACTTATTTTTAAAATTCGAGAAACATTTTGGTATTTCCAAACCTTATTTTTGAAACTCAAGACTTCTTTTGATATTTTCGTGATTTATTGGGTATTCGGTGAATTTTATACTTTTCATTAGTTATTGTAAAATTTTATACTTTGTTGTAATTTTTATGTTGATGAGAATTGAGAAGTGATAACTGCATTGGTGAATAGGTTATTTGATTGCGCCAACTATTAGTATATACTCTTCTTTTTTTATATATATATATTCAATGTGAAATTATATATTCTCATTTTCCCAAGCTTTATATTCATACCTGAGTTCTCTAACAAATTATTCAAAAAAAAAGAGACAAAACTCAAAAGTTCTATTGGTTTATCAAAACTTTTATTCATCAAGTTTTTTTTACCATCGCTGATGCATACATTGGCTAATGCATGCGAACAATCAAGTTATTAAAGGGTATATGATTCCCAAAAACCATCCTTACGAGATTAAGGGTCCGTCCTGTAAACGTTTTTTAGTTGTTGTTTTTCGAAAATGAAAATAGTATTTTTGGTTTTAGTTTTAAATTATGAAAACGCGTCTGGTAAATTGGACTATCATTAAAAGAAGATTTGATTCCAAAAATAATATGATATTTTTTTTATAAATTTAGTATGACAATAATTTAAGAGTGTTTATAAATGATATACATTAAAATGAATATATTTATTTCAATAAAGGTACTATTGATATTATGATGTGTGCTTACAATAATATTTATTTTTAAATTTTTGGATACGAGTGTACTTATAAAAATGAGTGTCCTAATAAGTTTTACGAGTGTCAATATCCATACTCATTATTAAATCTTGGCCATAAATTAGTTTTTATATTTTTTTAAAAATATTTAACTAATTAATTAATAATTTGGTCAATTTAAAAGACACAACATTAACATTTAAAAAATATACTAATATTAATTGATTAATTAAAATAACTAATTAATTAATAATTTGATAAATTCAAAATCAAATATCTATTTATAATTTCTTCAAACGCATCCGAGAGTGGAATATCAATGAATTTATGAATGTGTGGTTAATTAGATATTGAAATTTGAAAATGCAAATTCATATTATAGAATTTAAGTTTATATAATTTGAAATGTAAATTTATATTATAAAATTTAAGTTGTTTGTAATCTGGCCATTTCGAAATTCATCAGAAACCTCCATTAAAATTTATTCTCAGGTTTTTAGAACACTTACATTACTTGGGTTTTTTTTTCTTTCCAATTCTATATACTATAAGGAAGATTACTAAACATTATTGTCTTGCATACATTTAAATCTCATTCAAACTATTTATTTGTCCAGGTGCTGACCAAATTTATTGCCAAGGATTATTCATTGTTGAAGTCCAATTAGCTGGAAGGTGGAGCCAAAAAAGGAGTCCAATTAGCTGGAATTAATTGGACTTGAATTGACAATTCTGATATATATATATATATTGAGAGAGAGGGAACAGTTCTCGAGTTAAAATGAGATGATATAATAAGTTAAGGGTATTCAACCACAGCCACATATTTATTTAGGTATAGATATTTATTAATGTAGGACTGTGGATCCACCGTGAATGTGTATGACTGTTGTTGAACGTTGTGAAATTATAAGATAAGGACTGTTCTGATTGGAAAAGTAGTATATATATTCCTAAATATCTACCGATTAAAACGGCAGTTTGAATGATTTTTTGGATAAAAGTTATTCGCGACCCTTTTCATCTTGACGTTTTTGACGAGATAACTAACATTTAAGTTTTAGAGGTGAAATTTGAGAGATAGGGGTGGGTACCAACCCGCCAACCCAACCCAACCCAACCCGATCAACCTGATCCAACCCGACTACCTGACATTAATAATAAAAAATAAATTAAATAATTTTATTTAATATTATATCTATTATAAATCTCATTTTTTAAAATATTTAAAAAATTTACTCATACACCATTTATAATATTATAAATGATAAATATAAATACATAATTTTAAATATTTTATACCATAAATATATAATATATTTATTAAAAACATGCAATTATATTATTTTCGTCTTTTGTATTAATTGGCACATCTTTAGTTATACTTTAAAATGTATTTTTTTTTCTTAGGATTTGATTAAAAATTTAATAGAAAAATGTCTAATAATTGTATATAAACTCAAACTATTATGTTGGTGAAATAAATAATAGATTATTCAACTACGAGTTATTTGACGAAGTGATTATAATCGTAAAATTGATGGGAGACTTAGATGGAGGCTTTCCAAGTTGGATAAATTGTTATATTTTTATTTTTTTAATTTTGCAACAAATATTTAAACAAATTGTATTATATGTTGTGATTTGATTTTGATGTTTTTAAGAAATCTAAACTCAATGTGGTGTGATATTTGGGTGGAAAAATATTTTAAATTTCAATTTTGATATAACAAAATTCGAATTCAAATATATTTTTTCTATTAGGCTTAAAAAGCCCAACCCGTTCAACCCAACCCAATCCAACCCGATAAATATTAGGTTGGGTTAAAATTTACGTTGGATTGGATTGGGTCAAAAAAATTTCAACTCAACCCAACCCAACCCAACCCCAAAACGTCCACCCCTATTGAGAGATACCCAAGTACCCAAGTACCCAACAAGAATCAAAAGTATCAAAGATGCATCTGTCCCGTACATAGTAAAATAATGAAAGTATATAAAATGTGGGGTAATTAGTATAATAATGCATCATTTAAAAAATTGGGGTAATTAGTATAATAATGCATCATTTCAAAGACGAGATAAGGATAGTATAATGATATATCTCTCACATCTACAATATTTGAGAAGATTTTGCCTCTTAAAAAAAAACCCGGTATTTAAGAATCTCTAATAATACATTTGAGGAGCCTAAAACTTAGACAACCCATTTTGGGTTGAGTTTAGTTTAAGAATCTCTAATAATACATTTGAGGAGCTTAAAACTTAGACAACCCATTTTGGGTTGAGTTTAGTTTATTTAAATTATATTGGATCGATGTTGGCTCATTAACAATATCAAGGTCATCAGGCCCATATATAACCCCCCCACGTATTCTCTTTCCACACATCACATTTTAGTACAGGTGGTAGTGCACCTCTTTTCACATTAGTGGTTTGATATTTGAGTCTCATCATATGTATTTTAGAAGTATATGTGTAGAGTTTTCTTCTGATTTGTGGGAGTAGATATTCAGACCGTAAATATATTGTCTAACTTTGATAGCTCTCGAAAGTCCTATTGTAATAGTTGTAATATTTAAAAAAATAAATTGTATTCTCCTTCAATTAAATTTGTACTTATAATGATTTTGTTCTTCCAAACAAGAGTAATTGTTCAATTTTTTCGAAACTTCAATGGTTTTTTTTCTGTTTTAAAAATATATATCATTTTTAATTTTTTGAACTATACGATATATTAATTTCACTATTTTTATTAACCAAACTCATCAAGATAGGTTTAGTTACTCTACATATATTGTATAATTGATTAGTTTTTAGTCATTAGATTTCAATTAGAAATTGTAAAAAAATCAAAGATTTAAAAATTAAAAAAAATAAAATAATTATCTGTCACATAACTACCCAACAACTATATTAGTCTTGTATAGTAGCTAAATCTTATGAAAAATATTAATTCGTATAATAAATTTCTTTATATATATATAAATTTTCAAGTCAATACGTACTGATACTATATCAATACGTAGGACGTGGACCATTAGATTTACATATTTTGACTTAAAGGGTATGCACTTGTCAAAACTTTTCTATAATCAATAGTTCATATACAACAGTGTTGATATAACTTATATCATTATGCACCGATAGGAAACCCAATATATATATTCTCTTTTCTTTTCCTCCTTTAGAGCCTCACAATATGTTGCCCTTGACCCTACTTGGACATGAGTGGATTCAGGCAATCCGTATGGAATTCAGATTCCATGGAATTAGTTTTCTTGATCAATTAGGGAAAAAAAAAACAATGGAATCATGATTCTCATTACCTATTCTCATTCCCTTTCCCACCCCAATTCTGTTGACCAAATACAATCGTACAATATAGTTTCAATGAGATGGTCTGAATTTACAGAGGAAGAGGTGAGGGGACCATCCATCATAGAACTTATTACTTTTGGTATACACTAAAACATCACATCATTATAATTGGGTTTAAAACCCATTAAATACACCAAGCCCAATATTCAGTTATAATTACAATAACATTTTGGACCTTCAAACAATTCAGTTAAAGTGTCACAGTTCAACTAGTTTAAATGTTATTGTACGGATGGTACCTTTTGGATGTTCCGATCATCAAGATCCGTATATCAGTAGATGACTCCAGAATTGCTAAGTTGGTTTGCTATAACTAAGGTTGGTGCAACAAATTAGCAATTTGACGAAATTATTCCACTCAGCTAACATATCAAATACTCTATATCTTAATAAAGTGTAGAGTATTCTTGACAAATCTTTTTACTTTAAAAAATATGCGGTACAAAAACATTCAACTGTTTTATTTCACAACTAATTATGAGTAGAGAGACATAAACATTTAACTGCTTCATTTCACAACTAATTACGAGTAGAGTGATGTTGGCTGATTCGGCCGCATACCATCTTTGCAAGAACTATTGGAATTATTAGAAATAACCGAAGTGTAGTATGTCTATGTAGACCATATTTCAAGGAAAGTTTCACCATTTTGTCGTAGCAGCGTAAACTGAGATAGAGCTCAGCCCTGTACAGACCAAATAGATAACAACACACCAGTAGTGGAAATAGAGTTATAGGTATAGGTGACCAGTAAATCAGCGGTAGTAGAAACAACAAAAAACCATGTTCCAAGGGAAGTTTCACCCTTTTGTTGTAGCAGCTTAACCTGAGATGATAGAACTCAGCCGATTGGAACCAGAACCGGCCAAGTAGATAACACAACAATGAAAGTAGAGGTAGACTTACAGATATAGGTACCGAGAAAAACAGCAGTAGTACAAACAACCCATAAAAGTACTTCTTAGAGGTAATTTCATATGTTTGTACCCTGAAAAATAGCCTTAAAACGGACGGGAGGAGAGGAAAAGCACAACCGATACCAACAGCCACTATAGCAAGGTCCATCTTGTTGGACAAAACCACGAATAATCCAGTCATGAATGCCATTGACATTGATACTAGTCCGAGCCAAACCAAGCGAATGGCTAGAGGAATTAAGTTCATATAAAATTGGCCATTTCCATGGAGAATTTGCATAAGAACAAGAGCTGCACCAGTCACGGATGAAGTCATGGCAATGGTAATGCTAATAACAAATGCCTTGAAACCTGATTTGTTAACCAACTTTGCCATTCCCTCATTGGGGCCTTCCTCTACGTAACCTCCTGGAATAGTGAAAACTCCTGTGAATGTGAATGTTACTATCAGTGTTGCCATCACTAGGAGAGTTTGTGCCATTTCTCGATCCCTAATTTGTCTGGCATCTCTTTCCATATCATGGAAGCGCCTCTCATCTTGTAAAATGTCTTCTGGATATAATGCTCGTGCTTTGATGGCCTCCTTCAGTATCTTTACAATCAAGTACTGCTGCAGTGCACATGTAAATGTCAAATGATCAGTTCATCAAAACTAGAGAGAAAAATTCAGTTCACTTTACAAAGAATTCATGAAATGCAAAAATCTGGATGTACCATATATATTTTTTGAACACTAATTTAGTAATTATGTTTCTCTTGACTGCAATCGCGCAATATTTGATAGTAAATGTTATATATTGTACGGTTTAATTTGTACCTTTTGGATGTCCCGTTTAGGATCGGTGGATGACTCAACAATTGCTAAAGCAGTCTGCTGATTAAGGTTGGTTGCCCTGATGTTCACTTTCTTATTTTTGGAAAGAACATGGACTACCTCCTTATGAAAATTCATAGCAGCAAGATGCAAAGGAGTATTTCCATCCACATCAGGTGAGTTGAGCAAATATTCCGTATCAGGGAATGTTAGAATAAATTTAACAGTACTTTCATATCCATTTCGAGCAGCAAGATGGAGGATACTACGCTGCCTTCTATCGACCCCCACAATGGCATCCGGGTAACCATTCACAAGCATTGTGAAGATGATTTTTTGGCCATTCTCCGCTGCTAAGTGAAGAGGTGTTTGACCTTTGCAATCAGCTTTATATCCAAGTGATAATGAAACATCTGCTTCTAGTAATTGACTTGCAATTGCCTTGTTACCTAAGCCAGCAGCATAGTGAAGGGGATTCCTCCCATACTCGTCTATCTTATTGATGAGGTTCTTATTTGCTTTCAATATCTCTACCACCAAAACTAAATTTAATTTGAAGAAAGTTGAGATTAATTACAATATAAGATTTTGATGGCTGTATTCAATATATAAGAAATGGCAGTACAATATATTCATAGTCTTACCATAATGTTGTCTTATGACAGCACAATGGAGAAACGTCAGCTCATTTGGGCCTCTATAGTCATGGGAGGATAAATGTTCCTTTATCATAAACCACACAATGTAAGTTGAACTTATATGATATGAAGTTGAACTTGTATCAATGGCGATTGAGATTGGAGACTGCTTTGCATCATTCATCGACGGTATTGTTCCAGAATCATTATTCATCAACAAGACTGCCGCCAAGCTGTGGTGATTCATGACAGCGTTATGTAGAGGTGTGTTATGTTGTTTGTCTGTCAACCATAAAATGTTCCCTTGACCTACATTCCTATTACGATCATGTTCAACGAATATTTCAATCATATAAGCATTGCCAGCCTTAGCCGCAATATGCATTGGTGTTTCACCGTTTCCATTTTTCTCATAGAGAAAAGAAGGCTCATGCCTGAGTATCAGTTTGATAACACGAATGTCTCCGAGTCTTGCAGCTAAATGAAGGGCTGTGTTGCCATCAAGAGTCCTTCCTTTTAAGATATCGTGATTTTCAACTTCCAGTTTTTTGATTTGATCTGTATCCCTATGGCTAATTGCCTCGAACAATTTTCGATCCATGGTCAATTCTCTGTACCAAACGTTTTATATAACTATGATCGAGTACTGCGAAACAACATGATTAAGAAACATGTGAAATAAATGTGTAAGAAGTTTATAACAAATCTTACATAAAGCTTTATTGAGGTCTCCTTAGTATTTATCATATGAGGAAATGGGCGTAAATGACACCAAATCCATATAACTTTTGAGATTAACACCAACTTTTATTAAGTTGAGTTAATATAGTAAGTGACTTCTAAAAATGTTAATTCTTTACTTATTTCTTTTTTTTTTCTTTTACTTTTCTCTTTCTTCAACCTCTCAAAAATCTTCTCTTTCACTTTGATGGTTTTCTCTCTCACTTCACAACTTCTCTCTCTCAAAACCGAAGATCATTTCACTGTTTTGTACTTAAATCTAAAAAAAAAATAGAGAAAACATAAATTTGTAAAAAAAATAAAAAACAGATCAGAAAAAATTCTAGAAACAAATATGTTCTTAAGACTTATTTTGGTATTTATGAGACTTATTTTTAAAATTCGAGAAATATTTTGGTATTTCCAAGCTTTATTTTTGAAACTCAAGACTTCTTTTGATATTTTTGTGATTGATTGGGTGTTTTTAAAATTTTAAAACTTATTTAGTATTTTTTTTTTACAGATTCAAGATTTACAGGGGCGAAATAAGAAAAAAAAATTATAAAAAAATTCTTCTTCCTTTTCGACCTTTGTTAGATCTCCAATAGAGGCTGTTTTGACCTTCAATGAAGGTCAAGTTCTTTTCGACCTATTTGACCTTCAATAGAGATATGTTCTTCCACCTCTATTAATGGAGGTTTTTGAAAAAAAAAATCAATTAAAAAAGATATAAAAAATAATAAAAGTAAAATTAGGGTTTTTTTGTCCAACACTATATATTTTGATATCATTTACACTCTGATTATTAAAAACGGTACGAATCACAAAAGAGCCTCGTTAAAGAGTGCTTCATATAAATATAATAAAATGAGGAGGCCTATATTTATATGAAATATTAAAAAAAAAAACAATCACACAATTATATTGCTTGTTGCAAATTCTACTTTTACTTTTCATGAGTTATCGTAAAATTTTATACTTGGTTGTAATTTTTATGTTGACGATAATTGAGAAGTTATTACTGCATCGGTGAATGGTTTATTTGTTTGCGCCAACTATTAATATATACTCTTCTTTTGTTATATATATATATTCAATTTGAAATTACATATTCTCATTTTCTCAAACTTTATATTCATATGTGAGTTTTTTTTTTTTTTTTTTTTAAACGAGACAAAACTCAAAAGGTCTATTGGTATATCAAAACTTTTATGCATCGAGTTTTTTTTACCCTAGCTAATACATATATCGGTAAGTGCGAACCGTCAAGTTATTAAGGTCTCGTCCTACAACTGTTATTCAGTCCGTTTTCGTTTTTTTTTAAATGATTTCGAAAACGCATTCGTTAACCGTTTTTCATTTTATTTTCGAAAAACAAAATTTAAAAACAAAACTAATATTAAAAGTGAAAGATTGAAAGACACAAAATACTCGTTTTTCGTTCTTCGTTTTTATTTTTCATTGTGTTTTTCACTTATTTTGTATTAAAAAAATCATTTTTCTTAAACTATTAATTATACTGTTATGTGTTTGATATGATTAGAACAAGACGATACAAGATTTTTAAATTACCAAAGTGCCCCCTTATATATATTGTTGGAAAATTCCATCATATGGGGCCACACATGTGAACATTATATGTGTTGTGCTATCTTTTGGTTAAGTATAAATTAAAGTGATCTAATTAAGATATAAAGCATTAAGGCTTTATGGTATAATTGTCATGGAATTAATGTGTAGATACCAGAGTACTATTTCTAATTTGTTGAGGGGCCGAATTAGAAATAGCCAATATATAATAATTTGATTATTATATATATTTAGGGTTATGGTCCCCAAATTACACAGTACTTTTGTTTTCTCTGTATCTCATAAACAGAGCAAAATAGAACACAGTAGGGTTCATAAAGGTCGTGATCTTTAGAAGATCACAACCTGTTCACAAATATCCAGCGATGGATTCAGGTACGCTTCCGCTTTCTAGATTTAATTATTTTCTCTTAAATTGATATGGGTTATGTTATACTTGTTTAGGGTTTGATTAAATATGTATAGAAACATATTTAGGTTAAATATTCGGATTAATTTTGTGCCTAAGCATGTTATGGTTTTATGTAAAGGTTTTGTGTTAATCAATTTCTAACAAATGGTATCAGAGCCTCCCATGATCGATTCTTGAGAATTGTTATTTGGATTTTGGTTTTAATAAAAAATATATATATATGGGACCTGCATGTTTTCGAAACAAAAAAAAAACCAGTTTTGATTTTTGGTCGATGGGTTTTCTCACTCAGACCATGTTTTTGGGTCGATCTCGGGTCAACCGAGCAGCTTCGTCGGCGCACTTGTCCCCGTCGATCACGCCGCTGGTCCAGATCGGGCGATCCATCGCCGCCTCTAGCCGTCGGTTGCTCGATTAGGTTTGGATCGGTTTTCGCCTTCGACGATCGCCGATCTGGGTCTGTGGGCCGTTGTTTGCTGCTCCTCCGTGAGTCGTTGTTCTCTGGTGACGGCGTGGTGGTATGGAGCGACACGGCGAAGAACTAGGGTTTACAGACTTGTTTTTGCTTAGGCTCTTCATTTGAAAATTTAAAATTCTTGAGGGACTGTTTTGTAAATTATTTGGGTCATTATGTGATTTTGATAAAAATTCGGGGTCAATTTATAATTTTCAAAACTTATGGGGCCTGTTTGCAATTATAAAAAAGTTTTGGGGTAGATTTATAATTATTAAAAAGTTACATGGTCAATTTGTAAATTTCAAAAGTTTTGGGGTTAAATTTTAATTATTACAAATTACTGGGTCAGTCTATGATTTTGACAAAATATAGAGGTCGATTTGTAATTACTGAAACTTAAGGGACATTTCTATAATTTTACCAAATCAATGGCAGTTTTGTAATTTTGATAAAATAAAATAAATTTTTTATTTTATTTTATTTTATTTTATTTTAAGGATCAACTCAAATTCAAATATTTGGTTATATACCTTTATGGCTAAATAAAGTTGTCCATCATTCTAAATTGGCTAATTGAAACAAGATGTCACCAAAGTGACCTCTCTTGTGTAGATTATTTATGAGGGATGTTGGATGTTCATGTGCGTAAATTCATGCCAGTATTTACCGGCCCAAAGGAAGGTTAATACTTGGTCGAATTTTACACACATCTGTGGTGGTAAACATATGACGATTATAAGGTTTTACATGTAAATAATAAATCGATCCAAAGATAGATTTATTATTTAACATAAATTATTGTCAATGTTTGATCACTATTAAAAGAGTACCACGTGTGTGTATATAAATTCATACGGGTATTGCCCGACCCAAAGGAAGGTTAATACTTGGTCGAATTGTATACACTTCTGTGGTGGTAAACATATGATGATTATAAGGTTTTGCATGTGAATAATAAGTCGATCCAAAGATAGATTTATTATTTAACAGAAATTATTGTCAATGTTTGATCACTACAACAAGAGTACCACTTACAATTAATATTATTGTCCAAAGACTTGATATTAATGTTGTACTAGGTATCTTAAGATGAGACCGACCATTATTTGATATATCTTTTATGGTTAAATAAAGTGGTCTATCATTCTAAATGGGCTATCGAAGCAAGATGTCGCCAAAATGACCTCTCTTGTGTAGATTATTCATGAGGGATGTTGGATGTTTGTGTGTATGTAAATTCATGCGAGTATTAGTCAGCCCAAAGGAAGGTTAATACTTGACCGAATTGCACACACACCTGTGGTGATAAATATGTGACGATTATAAGGTTTTACATGTGAATCCTAAGTCAATCCAAAGATAGATTTATTATTTGACATTAATTATTGTCAATATTTGATCACTACAACAAGAGTACCACTTATAATTAATATTACTGTCCAAAGACTTGATATTAATATTGTGCTAGGTATCTTGAGATGAGACTTACCATTATTTGAATTTGTTGATCATTGTATTTGGTTATTAATGTGAGCATGTTTGTGTGTTTGTTTTGTTCTCTTTCAAGTTAATGTTTTACTATATCTGGTAATACCAATTATATACCCATGCTTAATGGGATTAACTTTACGGATTGGAAGGAGAACATAGAAATTGTTCTCGGTAGCATGGATCTAGACCTTGCACTTCGGGTTGAGCAACCCGCTTCTCTTACGGATGCAAGTTCTCCTAATGATAGGAAGAATTTTGAGAAGTGGGATCGTTCAAATCGCATGAGTCTTATGATCATCAAGCGCGGCATTCCAAAGGCATTTAGGGGTGCGGTATCTGAAAAAATAACCAAAGCCAAAGAGTTCATATCTGAAATTGAAAAGCATTTTATGAAAAACGATAAGGCAGAAACAAGCGAGCTTTTGCAAAGCTTGATTCTATGAAGTACAAGGGCAAATGGAACATAAAGGAGTACGTTATGGAAATGTCTCATATTGCTTCTAAGCTTAAGGCATTAAAGCTCGAGTCGTCTAACGATTTGCTCGTACATTTGGTGTTAATATCACTTCCTGCACATTACAGTTAGTTTAAGGTCAGTTACAACTGTCAAAAGGAGAAATGGACTCTTAATGAGCTCATTTCTTACTGTGTGCAAGAGGAAGAGAGAATGAAGCGAGACAAGACCGAAAGTGCTCATTTGGCTAGCATCTATAAGGATAAGGGAAAATAGAGGAAGAATAATGAAGCTGTAAAATACCTTATGAGCTTTAGACAAGCATAAAAGCCTAATCTAAAGCATTTTCACATTTGGGGATGTCCAGCTGAGGCAAGGCCTTACAGGCCACATGAAAAGAAATTGGACTCCAAAACTGTGGGCAACTACTTCATTGGCTACTCTGAGCGATCAAGGGGCTATAAGTTTTATGATCCCACACTTCGGTCAATTTTTGAAACGGGAACTGCAACATTTTTTTGAGGATGTTGAGTTTGAGGGGAGAAATAGGTTAGAGACATTGTCTTTGAGGAAGAATCGGTTTCGATTCCTACTATCACTTTTGACAATGTGCAGGTTTCTATTCCTGTTATTGATCAATAAGTGAATTTAGATCCTCTACCAGACAATATTGAACAACCCCCCATTCAAGATGAGGTAATTGTTCCTGAGGAACAAACTCAACAACCTCAAGAACCAGTGTCATTAAGGCGATCCACTAGAGAAAGGAGAAATGCTATTCCGGACTATTTTTTACGTATTTCTCCAGGAACATGAGGAAGACATAGGAATGATGGAAAATGATCCAATCAACTTCCATCAAGCCATGCAGGGTTCCAACTCTCAAAAGTGGATTGATGCCATGAATGAGGAATATAAGTCTATGCAAGACAATAAGGTTTGGGAACTTGTCCCATTACCGGAATGTGCGAAGCCCATTGGTTGTAAATGGATATTTAAAACCAAAAGGGATTCGAAAGGTAATGTGGAGAGGTATAAGGCTCGTTTTGTAGCTAAAGGCTTTACCCAAAAGGAAGAGATTGACTATAAAGAGACTTTCTCTCCAGTTTCAACGAAAGACTCTTTTAGGACAATCATGGTGCTTGTTGCACATTTTGATCTTGAGCTTCATCAGATGGATGTCAAGACGGCGTTTCTCAATGGTGACATTGATGAAACAATTTATATGGTGCAACCAGAAAACTTTGAGTCATGAGACCCAAAGAATATGGTTTGTAAATTGACAAAATCCATTTATGGACTCAAGCAAGCTTCCCTTCAGTGGTACCATAAGTTTCATCAAGTGATTATCTCGTTTGGTTTTAAGATAAACATTGTTGATAATTGTGTGTATCACAAATTCAGTGGGAGTAAGCATATATTCCTGATTTTATATGTCGATGACATACTGTTTGCCACAAATGATATAGGCATATTGCATGAAATTAAGAGATTTCTATCAAAGAATTTTGAGATGAAAGATCTTGGTGTCGCCTCTTTTGTATTAGGGATTCAGATACAACGAGATCGCTCTCGGGGTATTCTTGGATTATCACAAAGGAGCTATATCGATACAGTGCTCAAAAGATTTGGAATGCAGGACAACAAACCAGATATGACACCCCTGTCGCTAAGGGAGACAAGTTCAGTCTCAACCAGTGCCCTAAAAGTAACCTTGAAGTTAAGAAAATGCAGAAGATTCCTTATGCATCAGCTGTAGGGAGTCTAATGTATGCTCAGGTGTGTACGCGTCCGGATATTGCGTACATTGTTGGTATGTTAAGCATATATTTAAGTAACTCTATGATGGATCATTAGAAAACAGCCAATCAGGTTATAAGGTATTTGAAGAGAACAAAATATTACATGCTCATATATAGGAGATCAGATCAGTTTGAGATCATAAAGTATTCCGACTCTGATTATGCTGGATACCAAGACAGTAGGAGATCCACATCAGGCTACAAATACTAGTTGGCTGGTGAAGCTATATCTTGAAGGAGTGCCAAATAGGCACTCGTAGCTTCTTCCACATGGCAGCAGAGTTTGTAGCATGCTATTAGGCATTCAACCATGGAATATGGCTGCGGAATTTTGTCACTGGGCTGCACATTCTGGAGGGTGTTGAAAGATCACTTAAACTATATTGTGACAATAAGTCAGGAGTGCTATATTCTAACAACAACAGGAGCTCATCTAAGTCAAAGCATATTGACATTAAGTTCCTAGTTGTTAAGGAAAGAGTACAGAGTAGACATATATCCATAGAGCACATTGGGACAAACTCCATGATAGTGGATCCTCTTACAAAAGGATTACCACCCAAGGTCTTTCATGAGCACACTGCTCATATGGGTGTTATTTTGTGTGAGGATATCACATTATAGTGGGAGTTTGTATAATTATGTATTGTATTGCTCTATATTTTTATTTTGGATATATTTATGCATTTATGTATTTGGATATTTTTCTGATCAGAAATAAAGTATTCGGTTAATTATACTCTGTTATATTGTGTTAAGTTTTGATCTCACTATGGAATAAAGTATGACCAGTTGGAATAGACATGTATAGATCACATTGCATGTAATTTCCATGCTACGCATCCATGATTGATCTATGTCATTTGATTATGTTGGTATACGTGACCATTGATGGGTTTAGTCAGGCTAAATGTGACGAAAGCCGCTTTGATCGTATGTTGGCATAATCAATGAACGAGATTGTTCGGATATACCCTAAAATTGTGATAGCAAAATTTTGGAGCTCATAAATTGATACACATTTGTAAAGTTACATATGTGGCCCAGTGGGAGATTGTTGGAAAATTCCATCATATGGCCCCACACATGTGAACATTAAATGTGTTGTGCTATCTTTTGGTTAAGCCTAAATTAAAGTGATCTAATTAAGATATAAAACATTAAGGCTTAAGGGTATAATTGTCATGGAATTAATGTGTAGATACCAGAGTAATATTTCTAATTTGTTGAGGGGCCGAATTAGAAATGGTCGAATTAGAAATAACCAATATATAATAATTTGATTATTATATATATTTAGGGTTATGGTCCCCAAATTACACGATACTTTTGTTTTCTCTGTATCCCATCAACAGAGCAAAATAGAACACAGTATGGTTCATAAAGGTCGTGATAATTTGAAAGATCACAACCTGTTCACAAATCTTCAGCGATGGATTCAGGTACGCTTCCGCTTTTTAGATTTAATTATTTTCTCTTGAATTGATATGGGTTATGTTATACTTGTTTAGAGTCTGATTAAATATGTATATAAACATATTTAGGTTAAATATTCAGATTAATTTTGTGCCTAAGCATGTTATGGTTTTATGTTAAGGTTTTGTGTTAATCAATTTCTAACATATATATATTTCAGAATAATTTATTTCCAACTAAAACTAAAAACATTCATACAATAATATATATATATATATATATATATATATATATATAAAATATAATATAATATAATATATAATATTATAATATATATTATATATAATACATAATTAGTAAATTAATAATAATATATCATATAATATTAATAATTATGTAAATATTACAAAATATTATATATTATAGTATTTACAAAATTAATATATATATATATATATATATATATATATAATATTATGATTATTTTATTATTATAATAATAAAATAATATATTATATATATATATATAATATAAAAAATATAATAATTTTTAATATATAAAAAATATTATAATTATGACTATTTATTTATAATTTAAGAGTTTAGTTTTGATTAATTCATTTTTTTGATATGTTTTTTTGAATTAATTTTTGATATGTTACTTTTGTTTAAATTAAAAATTAAAATATAAAAATTATATTGGTTAATTATTTAATCAATTTGTTTATAGTTGTAATAATATTAAACAAAATTCTAAATTTGATATTTCAATTTTTGATAGTTTTCGGTTAACCTACCAGACGCATTTTTTCCGTTTTCATTTTTAAAATACAGCTTTCAATATATGCTACCAAACGCGTTTTCATAATTCGAAACTGAAACAAAAAATACTATTTTCATTTTCATTTTCATTTTTATTTTCAAAAAACAGTAACTAAAAAATACTTACATGACGGACCTTAAAGGTTACGTGATTCCCAAAAACCCTCATGAGATTAATGTTTTTCAAAAAAACAACCTTTTAGTTTTAAGTTTAGGTGAAAATCTTCTATAAGGAGGTTTTTGACTTTTTGGTATACAATCAAGATTTTTTTTAACTAAAATTTGAAATTATAAGCTATATTTGCTATAATAATAATAATGTTTATCTAAAATCAAACTTATTTTGTTGTTATTTTAAGGGGTTTTTTTTTTACAAATCTCTCAACTCAATGTCACGTCATCAATTTTCTCCAATTAGAAACTCAACTCCATAATTTTTAACTTTCTGTTTGCCACATCATCTCCATATTGAAGTAGATAACTGTATTGAAGAGAGTTTCTCTAACTTTTTAACTATCTATTATATGTAGTAATCAATTTTCTCCAAATGGATATTTACATTGGAGATGCTCTTAATATCAACTTGGATAAATATTTTAAATAAATCTAATATTACTCTAAAATTTTAATCGTTTCAAACTAATAATTGAATTTTCAATTTATTAAAAAAATGATATTTTCATCTTATAAAAAAAAATTATACAAAATAATATTATGATATTATTTTGTAATTTCCAATAATAATTATTATAGTGTGTTGAATACTTGAATCATAATCCCAATAATAATTATCTTTTATATATTAAAAAAAGAAAAAAAAACGGTATAACACTCTTATTATATTGATATTTACAAGTATTTATTAGAGAAAAAAATATAGTAAATATACATAAAGTATCAAGGGCCTCATTTTTTGTACTTCACCTCGGGACCCGAAAATCTCAGGACCGGCCCTGCATCTACGTACCAAGACGAAAGATCATTTTCTTACAAATTCTTTGATTATGTATATTAAAATAGAAATCGTAAAACAATTTAAATAAATTTGATTATACGTGACTTTTGAGATATAAAATAGGGTCACGTTTCATTTTGATTCTCAAAATTATGATCAATATATTATTATTATTATTATGATTATTATTATGTATCATTATCCGAACAAACGGTATTACGTTTTGATATATTAATATATTTTTCTTGTGTGACCTTTAATATTATTTTTTGTCTTCACCCCTGGTCAGAGTCCCACCATTATTGTTCGAGTAAAGTTAGATATCCTAACCGCATATGTACCGTTTGTTCTTGACATTTCCCAACAAACCCCTAATATATTCGGTGTTAGAAGTAGATATCTGAACCGTATATGTAGCGTGTGATATCGGTCTGTTCCGACTAGGGTTGATCCTGAGATTTTGGGGGTCCGAGGTAGACTATACAAATGAGGCCCTTGATTCTCTATATATAATTACTTAATTGCTTTTTCTCTAGTAAATAGTAAATACTTATAAAAACTCAATATAATAACTAAAAATCAAGATTGTACGATTACAAAATAGTAAATAAAAATTCACCGAAATAAAAAATTTATAATTACATCAAATAATGTATCACTTAAACGTTACATGTCCCATATTTTTAGAAGTAAATGTACTAATTAAGTACTAAAATTGTATTTCTTTCAAGAGCCCTAAATTTGATTTCAATTTTCTTTTTCGAATGTCCAATAGAGTTATACACTATTTGTTCTATTATGGATGTGGTTAAGTATTATAATTGTATTTCTTTGGTGGACCTTTAATATATATATATATATATATATATATATATATATATATATATATATATATATATATAATGTAGGCCTCAAGACTTTTATGTGGTTATGTAACACCCTAAATTCGGGATCCAACGGATCGGAATGCTACGTAATCCGGACCTTATAAAAACCTTAATTTATAATAGTCACATCTTATATCATCAATAATGTATTCACAAATTACAACATGTATATCTGATACCATTCATTTCACTAAAATCTCTAGAGTCTAACTTAGTTACAATATTAACTAATACCGGACACTTACAATACATACACACACAAAAAACTAATTCTTCCAACGATACATATCTCCAATATGCTAGTGTAATCTCTATTACTTCTATGATCAAAAACTCAATTTGCAAAATGATGGTTACGAGGGGTGAGCCGTCAACTCGGTAAGTAAATTCATACATAACACGTAAAAAAAAATGGTCTTTGTAAAACCTTTACCTTCAAAATCTTGATAATAAACATTCCAGTGAATTTAAACAATAAAACATTTTAATACAATGTACATACTTAATGTCATTAAAACGATTGAAGCAATATTTCAAAACATCTTAATGATATTCTTAATTCTTAAATCACAAATCATTTCATTAAAGAGGATATACAATACTAAATCAAATGATTATCTAATCATCCTAATTTAAAATAGTAAAACACTATAATTTTACGAGAGTATATGGTACAGATCATTCACTTTATAAAACGGTGAGTAAATTATTTTACAGTATTAACAATATGCATTAATCTATTTTGGAAAGCGGTAAACTCATGTCTCGTAGTGTCACAAGTACCCGTGTGACACGACAATAACAGTATGTCACAATTACCCGTGTGACGCGGCAATAACAGTATGTCACAATTACCTGAGTGACGCGGCTACAGTATGTGTGCACACAATATCCCAGTTGAGCCAATAACAATAATGGTATGAGCTAAAATGGTTTTACAAATTTATATACATTTGAAATCAATAGTATGTCGGTACTCGGTATAGATAACAATAGAATTATCAGTAGAACCATTTCAGTATAAATAACAATAGTCAAATTGTATTTAACATATGTAAGGAATTTAGTTCAAGGTCATTAATACCAAATACTTATAATAACAACCTTACTTGAAATCGGTGAAATCCTTAACAAAGTACAATAGAGTATAAAATGATAGGGCTATTAGAATCAGTAGTTCAATAATTTGAAACATAAATATGCCATATAAATATTTGAAAACATGAAAGACCTTGTTACATATTATAAACATTTTGGAAAAACATTATACATCATGGATGAGTTTACTTACTTTGAATACGAACGAATCAGCTCTAATTCTAGAAGCTCAAGCATCACTCAAACCTATCAATTTATAAGTTAATTTAATGTCATAACCTTATCACTACAGTAAGGTAAATCAACATAAGCTTCACATATATAGAACTATACTTAGAAATCAAGTTTCCAGCTAATAACTGACCATCCTTTGATCTCTGATTTTTAATAATTTCTCTACAGCTCTAAATATTACGAAATTTAACATGGATTGTCTAGACATTATGGTAATACTACAGTAAAAGTTTCAATTTATTCTAGGATTGAGAGCATGTCCAAACAATTAATTACATTCTTGTTTGTCCCAAATCTGTCCAGTAAAGACCTTAGCCAATCACAGTCCACTCCGAAATTTATATAAATATTTATACACAAGTATAAATTATGAAAATTTTCAGATGTAATCTAGACATATAAGTTAATCTTTGGTAAAATTTTCAGATCAATACGGACTCATTAGATCATACAAAAATACCAATCTTTCATGGATTCCCGAAACTATCCAGCAGGATTCAAAAACTGACCTATGTCTATTCCAAAATTAATTACAATATTTTTATATATCTAAAGATCACGAAATTTGGCAGAGTGATAATATACTCATAAACCTACATTATGTAAATTTTTATAATTTCCCACATTAATAACAAACCCAAAACAGATATAAGAAATGTGGTTGGTCTACTAAAATAGAGAATTTCAGCAACCTCTATACAAATTCGAAAATTCTATAAAAATCATGATATAGACCATGAACTATGATATGAATATAAATCAATCCTATATATGTCTATTATCATAAACGATTCATAAAATCAGTTTAACATATCTAAGAAATCCTTGACATGGGAAAGAGAGAACAATTTATTTAGTACCAATATCTTCAAACCATTGTTTGTATCATGTTTCTGCCCAGCTCTGTTCGGAGCCGCATATCTCTCCACAGGAAACTCCAATTTAAATCTCCACTGCTCAAACTCAAGAACTATCAGAGTAGAACATGCTGACAAAATTCGAGTTCAATCGGATCACAAATTGACCTCCGAAATACCACCAGAAGAAATCTGGACAGTGACTTATAAGTCCCAACACAACTCTCTCTCCCTCCATTCATTTGATCGTTCCATCCCTTTTTTTTATTTTACTTCTTTTCCTTCTTTCAACTCATCGAATGCATAGGGCATTATAATCTCTTAAATTACCGTAAATTCAGTTTAGGTCAACTAGCAACTTAAACAGGCTTAGGTCTTAACATTTAAAATAAGGATAAACCCAATTACTAATTGATTTGGGTCCGGCCCAAAAACATAACTTCTCTTGTCACAATTATAATCTCCTCAACACTATCATTTTAGACCTCAAACCTTATAGAAATTAAATTGAGCTCAAATTCATAATAATTGGAACCAACTATCTGAGAAAGGTTTGCCCCATTTTTTTTTCCGGGATATTACAATCTCCACTCCTTATAAAAATTTCGTCCTCGAAATTTTATTAATTTACCTCAAACCTCAAATAACTTTGGTTACTTCTCCCAATTATCCCCATGGCTCAACATAAGTTGTCTATTTTAAGTAAACTCGTAACACCTTCGATCGGCATCAAAGTTTTCCAAAACCCAAAAGATCCATAAATATCATTATACAAAAATTTATGGTATGTATCTCTACAAGTAACATCACTAGATTTACCTCCAAATGTATCCCAAAATTACAACAACATAAATTCAGAATCAAATAACCTTTACTCTCGGATTTTTAATAAATCATTTCCCTTCATTAAAACATCTATAATTTTACAAGCTGGCAGTAAACACATGTATCAACTTAAAATCATTATTTTAAATGCATTGAATATCAAATACTATTTTAAAAATGATTTATCTTTGGTCCTATAATCGGTCAGAAAAATTCAAATAATGATCATTCATACTTCAAAATTTTGTAACTAATTATATAAAAAAAATTGCCAAATAACGAAATTTAAGATATAAATACTAGAAACATAAATCTTTCTCTTTGTTAAATTTCATAATTTTGAAATATTTAAAACATACCAAATAATTTCCAAAATCATCTTATACAACTGAAATAGAAGAATTTCAGCATTGTAAGACTGTTTTGAAAATCTACCACAAATAATTTTTGTTTTAACAATTTGGAACGAAACGAATTTTAAAATAATTATAAAGATGTCTATTTTAATAGTTAGAAAAACAAAACCAAATCATCAATGAAATCTATACTTTCAAATATGTTTCCACTGTCACGTTTAAATTTCATACATATAGTCAATAAAAATCTCAAAACAATTACGGATAATATCTAATGTCATATAAGTAAAACATAATCACTAACCTGATTATTGATGCTTAAAAATCCATCCTCTTTAGTATCTAGGTAAAATGGCTATTTCTCTATTTATTCTTCTATTTCTCTCTTTAATGAATATAAAATGTATATATACATAACAAGGTTTGTAACTCTGATTTAATTAAACAGAAAAACTAATAAAAACTTCTTACAAGTAAACTCCCTCAATTGGTTTCGGTACCAACTTTAATATTAACATGAACATTTTATTTTACTTTTTTTTTTCCAAAGACAATTTCGGGTATTACAGGTTAGATATATATGGATGTCTTAAAAAAAAAAACAATAAGAGTTACGATATTTGCACCCTTAAAAACCTAAACCTGTCTGTACACTCATTTATGTATGTAAACCCCTTTAAATTTGTTAAAATGTTATATTTTGTAAGTACACCCCACATATACCAAAAATATCCTTTCTTTTAGTGTTTTGTTATAGAAAAAAATTTCTTTTAATTTATGATCAACTATAATAATATAATAAATTACGAAATAATTAAAATTAAAACAAAAAATCATGAGAGGACTGAGGAGGGACCCATCATGCCTCATTGATTTTTTTTAAAATAATTATTATTCTAACTTATTTTGTTGAAGGAAAATTTCATTACCTCAAACAACTGGAAATACAAAATTGAGTATCACCTAGAATCAATTTCAAATTTCAACAACCAATCTAAAAAAGAGCTGCTCCAAAACCGATCGAAGCTGAAAGTCTGAAACTAGGAATATAAGAGAAATAATTAATTACATAGCTGTACTTGTTTTAGAGTTTTTTTTTCCTTGACTGCAGAGCTTTCAAAACATTTGGTATTCTGATATTTTGATTCAATCTTAGAGGGAAGAAGTTTTTCACTTAAATGAATTTAATTCCTTCCAAGATGGCTTTTGATCGTCTCCACTGGACCACATCCATTCTTCCCATACAAATCAAAGCAACAACAATAACGGGGGCTCCTTTTTATTTTTAATTAAACTAAATAGTTTTAGGTCATTAAGGGCAATGTTGGAATTGTGAGAAAATTGTAAATTGCGGTGAAGGTACATTTTTTAAGAGATAAAAATATCGTCACTTTAAAAAAAAAAAAAAGTATATGGATCTTCAGACCTATATTTGGTTAAATGATACGTGAGATAGTTTATATATATATATAATAACTAGTATACATGTGGACCTTCAGACTTATTTAAAAACTGAATACGTACCTTTCCCAGAATCCACCCAGTTTGATGGACATTCCCGGTAGAGGAGATCATTGACGAAGAGCTGATCTAGTTCCTTGCCAACATCAGTCCATGAAATTAATTTGATAGAATATGCAATGACAAAAGCAAGTCGTCTCCAGAAAGCTTATGATAATGCTATGTTGATATAGAGGTATGAGAGGCTTTCAGGTCGAGAAATCTTCGGTGAAGCCAGTGCACCAGTTGAATACTGTATCGGATCACTAACAATTTGATATGTTGATATGTGACAAATTTTAAATATATATCATGTTGAACGAGTTTTTTTTTTTCTTTTTTTCATTGGTTTGTCAAATTTTCAATAGATGGAACATCGGAACATCGACTGCACCGAATATTTTCTCTTACCGGTCATGCAAGAAGTATGACCATATGAGACTTGGTCTGTGTTCATAAAATGGAAGTTTTAAATTGTCTTGCTTTGCCCTCGTTAATTTTTTTTTTTTTGGGGTACTTGATGAACATTTAAATCAAATCAATCTGTTCAAGCCACCATGATCAACTATTATCTATCAATATCTGCAATGGATACTAAAAGTGCCTGTTAAGTGCATCCACTCCACTAAAGTAGTTGGACACTTTCCTTCACTTTAATGATAGGGGTTCAATTCTCACATTTATCTATTAAATCGTAAAGTAAAAAGAGATCATTTCCGATAGTTGGAATTATATTCCAAGAACGTGTTTGTAGTGGTTGATCTCAACAGTTCTCAATAGACCCCTTACCCGATTGGTGTCGGATTTCAAAAAAAAAAAAATGTGCCTGTTTATACTACATATGAACATTTTCATTGTACTACATTGGGTCAAATTATTACCTGCTCATCAAGAACATTATTTTAGAATGCAGAGAATGCAGATTGACCAAAATTCAGAACACGGTACAAAGACCATCTTTGTGACTTAATTTCACTAGAGGATTTGAAACTATTGCTTACAAAATTCAAAACTGAACATAATTTATATAATATAACCTGGAAGTTCTCATATTTACACAACTTTAAATGACCAATTCAAACTTCTGTGCATGACAGGCTAGATCATATGATGTGCAATGATGCAATGATCCATAGTTGCTCGAATTTACCGGTAAGGGGAGCTGTCGCCTTGTAGTTTGATCAGAGAATAGTAAGCTCCTCCGTGACCCAAGGAAAGCAGTTCATTGTGTGTTCCTTGTTCTGCAACTCTTCCATTCTTGATAACAGCAATGGTGTCTGCTTTTTGTATTGTAGAGAGCCTGTGAGCAACAACTATGCTTGTTCTGCCAACCATCATTTTCTCAAGTGCTTCTTGAACCAAGCTCTCTGATACACTATCAAGTGCACTTGTAGCTTCATCCAACAGCAGGATTGCAGGGTTCTTCAGGATCGCGCGAGCAAGTGCAATCCTTTGTTTCTGACCTCCTGATAGCTGAACTCCTCTTTCGCCACAGTACGTGTCGTACCCATCGTTCATTCCACTGCAAAATGAACAAAAGTCAAGTACATGATCAATAAAGAAATTGGTTTTTGACAAGTATTTTACATCTCGTTAACGTTACATATCATACATACCTGATAAATTCATGAGCATTGGCAAGAAATGCAGCCTTTTTGATCTCAGATTCTCTAGCATTTTCTTTTCCATATGCAATGTTTTCGCGGATGGTTCCAGCGAAAAGGGTTGGTTCTTGACTGACTAATGCAATATATGACCTTAACTTTCTCAAGTTGTAGTTCTTGATGTCCTGTTCATCTATGAATACCGATCCTTTTGATGGATCGTAAAACCTCTCAATAAGTCCAATGATGGTAGATTTTCCACAGCCACTCTGCCCTACTAGTGCCACTGTCCTCCCTGCTTCAATTCTAAGATTCAATCCCTTGAAAATCAACTGATCAGGTCTAGCCGGATAAGCAAAGAACACATTCTTCAGCTCTACGCGCCCACGTATGTCCTTTTTAATGTCGCGACCCCATGTGGTTTCAGGATCAATCTCAGTGTTCCTGTCTAGGATTGCAAAAACTGAACGAACAGCGCTACTTCCTTTAGATAAGTCATTGGTTGAGCTTCCAGCTTCTGCAATCACATAAGCAGTGAATAGCAATATCAAAAATGCTTGGAAAAGGTGCTCCGGCGTTATTTCTCCTCGTATCAAGAGTCTCCCACCATACCAGTATGCTAATGCAGTAGAGGCTGTGTTGAAAAACTGAGAGCTAAACAGGCCAATACCAGAAAGCCAAGAGTGTCGAAGACTCTCCTCTTTGGGACCTCTCAACGTGGCCTTAAAGAGCCCCGATACTCTTTTCTGAGAAGAGAAAGCGGTTATTGTTCTGTGGTTAATGACAGCTTCACTTGCTAGTTGGCTTCCTTCCTTCTGCGCCTTTTGAGCTTTTCCGGTCATACTCTTCATCAACATACTCCTGGCATAGTAGCTGCCAATCACCACTGGCTGCACCGCGATCATCACTAGCGTTAGCTTCCAAGATAGTACAAGTCCGAATGCATAAGCCAAGATAGAACCAAAGATTGCTTGAACCAGCAATGACATTCGATCCCCAACAAGGGATCGAACCATGTTGGCTTCAGTGGCTAGTCTTGCACAGATGGCTGCACTTGTATTCTCTTCTTGATCATACCATCCTATCTCGAAACTCATCATCTTTTCGAGCAACTTCTCTCTTACCCTTTTGGTCAATCTTTCTCCCATAACCGCAAAACTGTAGTGTTGGAGAGTGCTGGAGATGAAATTGAGAGCAGCAATGCCTAAGAAAACTAGTGACAAGGTTCTAGACTCGGACTTGATTTCTGATTTGTTTGTTCGAAAATAAATTGATATAAGCGAACCAACGCAATAGGCATTTATGGGTTGAACTGCTCCAGAACCTATTGCTGCTATACATCCTAGCAATGTTGTTCCCCATTCAGGAGTGTTCAGTTTGAGTAAACGCCATTGGGACGGAGAATAATAACTCGATTCATCTATGTTATCTTCGAAACTATCATCATCAGGACCGTACTGGACGGTGTAGGAATAAGGCGTACTCATAGAAAAAGCGGGGCTAAAGGGGTGTATTGCCGGTGTGCTTGCAGCACTAGACCTCACACTCATAGGGCTCGGAGCAGCAGTCATCCTGTACAGATTTCTAGCCTCCATTTGACGATTGAAATCATTAGAATTCTCATTTTGCATTGCCATCTGTTGCAACTGTACCAACTGGTAGTATTCCCCATTCATTCGTATCAGCTCATTGTGTGAACCGGATTCGATCACTTTTCCTGCTTTAAAAACTGTAATCAGATTCGCTGCACGTATTGTGGACAGGCGGTGAGCAATGATGATCGTTGTCCTTCCTACCGTTGCCTTATCAATCGCCTCCTGTACCACCCTTTCAGATTGTGCATCAAGTGCACTAGTGGCTTCATCAAGCAGCAAGATTTTCGGGTCCCTAATTAGAGCCCTTGCTATGGCTATTCTCTGCTTTTGTCCACCAGACATTTGAAAACCAAATTGGCCAACCTGCAGGCAGCAGCCACAGAGATTCATCAATCATCATAGTTGGAGAAAAGTAAAATTCCAAAACAATTCATTTGTAATTAAACCAACCATTGGAACCTGAAATCAGCTTACTTGAGTTTCATATCCTTCTGGTAACTTAGTGATGAAGTCATGTGCATTAGCTGCCTTAGCCGCGCTGATCACATCTTCTACAGAACCTCCTTCCTGACCAAACAATATGTTCTCTTTTATAGATGTTGCGAAAAGGACTGGTTCCTGACTAACTAGCCCCATTTGGGATCTCAACCACTTGAGCTGAAGTCTCCTGATTTTGTACCCATCTAAGAGAACATCTCCTTCTACGGGGTCGTAAAATCTTTGAAGCAATGCAATTGTTGTGGACTTACCAGAACCACTACCACCAACAAGACCTACTGTTTTCCCTGCCGGAACTCTAAGATTCAATCCTTGTAAGACTGGTGTATCAGGCCTTGATGGATAGCAAAAATAGATGTCCTTGAATTCAATCTCTCCTCTTACGTATGATAAAGCCTTCCCCTTTTTATCTTCTGTGTCTATAGCAGGAACTCGATCGATCATTTCGAAAATTCTAGTACAAGCAACTGTTGCCTCTGTGATTGAAGATAGATTTGGGAGTGCACCCAAAACACTCCTACAAGAACAAGAACAAAAACTATATGGTGAGTTTCTCTAAAAACAAAAAATCTGTTATATATAATTAATGAACATCAAGCCAGGAAGAAATTAACTCACAATCCTCCCATGATTACATTGATTCCAGCTACGAAAATGGAACCGCCTTTTTCTCCTTTTTCGGTGACCAAATAAGTCCCTACCCAAGCCTGAAATGCCCAACCAACATATATCATTCCCATGCTCCCCATCAACAAGCCCTTCATGAGACCTTGCTTGACTCCCAATTCACAAGTTATGTTAAGTGCACTGCTGAATCTGTCTAGTGTCTGATTCTCGGCCACGTACGAGTAGACAGTTCTTATTGAGGAAATTGCTTGTTCTGCAATCCCACCAGCAACCCCATATGATTCAATCATCTTCATTATCACTCCCATCATCAAGCCTCCGAATATGAGTCCCGGTACAATGAACATCAGTGTCAAAGGAATAGCTGCCAGTGTAAGTCTCCAAGATAGTATGAAGGAAAGCAAGAGACAGAACAGGAAAGTTGACATAAATGCAAGGCAGTTGGGTATCTACATGAAGACATTTGAGAAAAAAATTTGTCAGTTAAATTCAATCCTTTTTCACGCTCTATAGCATCATTTTAATTAGTAGAAACTTTCAACTGATGTAACTGATAATACTCCAAAAACGAAACATTTTTTCAGGATCCTTCTCTGGTCAGGTTTTCAGGACCGAAGTTACTTAACCGATTGTTTTTTTTTCAAGAACTACTTGACTAGAGAAGTATTACCTTTTCACATATAACTGCTTGGATTGAATTGGCATCATTGGAAATGGTTGAGACAACTTGGAAAGTTGTGGAAGAACCTTGTTCTTGGGTATCAAAGAAACCAACTTCTTGTCTAAGAACAGATTTCAGGTATTCCATTCTCATTCTAGAAGTTTGTCTCTCTGCAGTTCTTGTCCAACAAATTCCTTCTGCAGAAAAAAAAATAAATCCAACCGGGATGTAACTAGAATTTGGTTAAATAAGTCCCAGTATATGTATTAATCTGTATTATATTGGAACCAATTAAGGAAGCAAATATCAATAATATTACCGATATGTCCTTGATATCTTCCATATATTGACAGTGTTTATATAAAAAAATCATTGAATATCCCGAAATTTTAAGGATATTGGCAATGGTTCCAATAATTTCATCGAAATTTCTAAAAATTTGAACTGAAATCGATATTTGCTTCGTTGATTGAAACAAAAAGATCACAAAAGAAGAAAAATAGTCTTTTAAGAATTGAACTTACCAACAAAAGCAGAAAGGCCAACACCAATTGCAACATAGAACAGCCTGAGTGCATACTGGAAAATGGAATTTAGAGTATTAAGTTAACAATGTAACTAAGTAATAATTATCAAGTTCAAGTTCAAGTTCATGTCACTATGATTTAATTATATTCAAATTTAGACCTTAAAATCACTTTTTAATATATTTCTCTATGAGTCGTAGTTTAATTCCTATCACTTCTAATTGAGGTTTCTTACAAATATATTACAATAGATTTTAATATATTTTTGTAAGGATATAAAAAAAAATTGATTATATTTCTGATATTTTTACATATATTTCTAAAAAATTATACCTTAAATATATTTTTACTGAAAACAAATATTTACTCACTATAGCATGCACAGGGGCGAACCCACCTTTAGATCATGTGGAGTCCATGCCCTACCTTAATTTTTTAAAGAAATTTTAATTAACTGTTTTTAATATATATTCATATTAAATAACACCAACAACATTTAACAACTATTAGTATAGCCTAATGGTGTAAAACTGGTCCGGCCTGTTTTGGTATGGCTTGCTGGCCCGTTTTGGAAAACAGAGGCCCGGCACGGCCATGGTAGGCCGTGTCGGCCTGCGTGCTGGCTAAGCAGGCCAAACGGGCCGGTCCACTTTTATTTTTTTTATAAAAAATATAAAATTTATTAATAATATCATAGAGTATGAACATCATAGAGTATTGAGATTGTGACCCATAACCCTTGTCCAAGTAAGTATGTTTTTATTTACTTTTTTCTCATTTTTATATAGGTTATATATCTATTCATTCATCTTATTTATCCGATGTGAGATGTGGGATTGAATTTCCATTTTCATTCATTGATACAAGTATATAACATAATGATATTCTATTGAGTCCATTTTTTTTTATCTAAATATGGAAAACATAAAGAGAGTTGGGAGGTCTATTAAAATTAAATAATGGTTTTGTTAAAAAAAAATCAAATAAACCATCTATTGATATTATATTATTATATAATAATTTCTATATTTTCCATCTATGAACAAAAATCATATATATAATCATTAAATATCATTCACATAGTATTCTTCTCTAAACTTGATTATAGTAATTACTTATAACTATAGTTGTATTTAATCTTATATCTCACATCGGATATAACAGCATTGAAGAGAGGTCTAATCAATATAAAAATGAAGGAAAGATAAATGAAAACTTACTTATCTAAACAAGGGTTATGAACCATGGTTCAATACTCTTCTATATGATTTATCTTTAAAACATTTTTTTTTATAAATTAAATGTTTTTTTAAAGTTTTTATTTTATATAAAAATTGACCCACCGTGCTGGCCCGTTGTGTCGACGGTCAAGCATGGCACGCCGTGCCTCGATCAGGGGCCCGACACGGTCCATCAATGTGGGTCGTGCCTGACACGACACACCCTCAAACGAGTCGTGCTAGGCACGGCCTGCCTTCCTTGGTAGATCGAGCGGGCCGGCCCATCCAGGCCCGCTCCATATTTACACCACTAGTATAGCCAGTATTGCTCTTATTGAGTACGTGTTTGAACGATTTATTAACTGTATTAAAATAATTTATCTATTATTATCATTTATTTTATTGTAACCTTAATATTTTTTTTGTTTATATTTTTAATTTATCAATAATTACAAAATAAAAAATTTAGAAATATATCTAGTTATATTTATTAATCAATTATTTTTATATAAATTTAAAATAAATTCATTAAAAATACAAACACAAAATTTGTTATTATAAAATTATAGTGCTCCATCTCGTAAAAAATTCTGGTCCACCACTGAGCATGCTTATACAACCAAACGTTGTAAGAAAGAGGAGCTCTCTCTATATATAACACACATGGATTAATGAAAACGTACTCACATACCTTATCTACATCAGCATTAGACAAGGTAGCACCAGGATTTCCATAATCATTGATGACTTTGCTAAGAACAAACATCATCAAAGGGTACTGCAGTCCATCCCCAATGCTGCCCAGAGTCCCTAGCATCATCAGCAACTTGTCGTTGCCGTCGGCGTACCGGAACATGCTATCTTTCTCCTCCATTTTTCTTCTGAATTGAAACTGATCCTTTGATCTGGAGGAATGATGATGATGATGGTGATATCTTTAACTTTCAAAACTATATATATATAAAATCTCTGCCATCACTTACTTTACTGTAACAAAGATTGCTATTTATATCTAATGGTACTACTACTAAGTCACAACTCATTGGCAGGCCTTTTAATATTTTATTGGTAGTCTTGTTCTATTCATTCTGATAACAATGACAAATGTTGTTAATTCATTATTCATGTATATGTTTTATATTTGCCGGCTTCGGATTATGTATCTTGTATGATATATAAAATTATAAATTTTGTTTTCCATCGAATTCTACCGAGTCTTGATACCTAAATTATATAAAGTATTGATGGGTTATGAAATAAATTTCATAACCGGGTCCTTTTATAAACATTACAAAACTAAATAAAAAGTTTAGTCCTAAATGACCAGAGAATTATTATCCAGGTGATTATCAATTAAAAGTTTTTAGTAATTGAATTTATGACTTAAAACATCTAACTATCTATTTGATCTCAATTCAACAGCTAAAAAAAGACTAAATAATTAAATATATTAAAAATATAAATTAATGGATGTCAACACGGTAATTGTCCCAATTATTTGATAGAGAATAAATAAATTTATGAATGCGTGGTTAATTAGATATTGAAATATGAAAATGAAAATTTATATTATAGAATTTAAATTGAAATAATTTGAAATGTAAATTTATATTATAGAATTTAAGTTGTTTATAGTTTGGCCCTTTCGAAATTTATCAGAAACCTCTAAGGAATGGTTCAAATTCATCAGAAGTCTATTAAAATTTATTCTCAGGCTTTTAGAACTCTTACATTACTTGGTTTTTTTTTTCCAATCCTATACTATAAGGAAGATTACAAAACATTATTGTCTTGCATACATTTAAATCTTATTCAAACTATCTATTTGTACAGATGCTGACCAAATTTATTGCCAAGAATTATTCTTAGATTCTCTGTTGTTATTGTTGAAGTCCAATTAGCTGGAATTAATTGGACTTGAATTGACAATTATGAGGTAGATATATATCGATCAATGACTTGATGCAATTCTAATTCTTCTCGTAATAATTTTTTATTATTTAGTTAGATTGTAGGGCCAGACCCATAACTAGGGTTTATAATTTAATTTTGTTGTTGTGCTTTCAATAACAAAGATTTTGCCTGCAATTATCACCCTATGCCAAGAATTAAAAACCAAATTAATTAATCATTTGATTATTAAATTATTTTTGTATATATATATATATATTTGTAATGAATGTGAGAATGTCCCATTTGAAACGGCAAAACATGATGTCTTTCCATTGTCTTTATTTATTGTATTCTAAGCAATTCTCTTTGATTATATCGTCAAAGAATTCATGTCTGTTTCCAGTTTGATAAGATGCATATGTACACTCTTCAAAGATTCTATATTAGCCTATGAAATTGAAGATTTCATCGGGGAATTAAAATTTTCCTTTTAGCAAATAACAAAAAAAAAACAAAATAGTGTCGTTGTACTGTAATCTTAAAATTTATATACAAAGATTTACATCTCACTCGTCAGTGACGTGAGATGTGAGTTATGTGATGTGATAACATGACTATCAACTTTTTCTCTCCTTAAGAAGTTGAAGTACATGAAAAGGAATTGACTGGAAAAACTGCAAAAGGGCTCATAGTTGCTTCTATAATGATCAAGACCTTTTAATTTGCAAATAATTTCATAAATATTGTTACTTGATAGCTACCTGTAAATTGTGCCGTACGTTTATTACGATTAAAACCTTTGTCAAGTTCTCGATCCATGGAGTAGATGTGATGGTAAACCCTTCGCACTTGCGCCATGAGATTGTGGGTCAAGTCTTTCCCTTTCATTTACCTTGAATTTATATAATTTACTAACCAAAAAAAAAAAAAAAAGTCCTCAATTCATTTGCGATCCGAAAAATATTTAGTTGGGCAGCCATGAGTAGTTGAGTACTATCCGTCCAATAAAATTTTGTTATATATATATATATCCTAAATATCTACCAATTTAAACGTTGGTTTGGATTATTATGACTTTTATATACACGAAAAAATCTAACATGTTTTAGAGGTGAAATTTGAGAGATACCCAGCAAGAATCAAAAGTAAAATAATGCTTCTTTGTCCATAAAGACCATAGTAAATTAATTAAAGTATATAAAACGTGGGTTAAATAGTCTAATATACAGAAAAAATAATTCAATTCAAGCCAACCTCAAAGCCAGTTTAATCACTATCCATCGACATTATTCAAATTGAAACCCGAATCAAACCTAAGCCAAGCGATCATCATCATGATCAAACCCAAGTCAGACCTAAATCCAGATTCGACATCATCTAGAAACCAGATTCAATGGTGGTGATAAGGATATGAAGGGGCTTAGAGTGAGGGTTTTGTGAGTACACATGAAATTAAGAGTGGGTTCTTGTGAAAATGAGGGTTTTTGCAAGAAGAGCTTTAAGAGAACACAAAATCTTCAGTGAATTTTGAAATGGGTTTGTGCTTTATTATTATTTTTCCAATTTTAAGTTGTGAGAGTTGAAAATTAGAGAATTTTTATAGTGTTTGTGTTGTTAAAGGGAGAAGTTTTGGCTGGTATTGTTGGAGAGAGAGAAGGAGTTGAGGAACTTCCATTTTTTAAGCTTTAGATTTGAAAATGGAAGTTAACATGGAGATAAAGGTAGTCGCTGGTTAGGAATGATGGAGGTGTGATTGGATCTCTGTCTAATTCTTTATTTTTATTTTTATTTTTATTTTTTAAATCAAATTTGTCTTTTCTTTAAAATATATATCAGTTTTTATTTTTGTTTTGTTTTTCTTGTATTTTAAGAAAATACATATATAAATATTTATTTATATTCAGTTTTTATGTTGACAAGTTATAATTTGTAGTTTAAAGACTAAAATACCTCTATAATCGTTATATTGGACAAACTTACGATTGATTGACGAAAGGACCTATTTGATGTATATCTGAAAAGTTAAAGACCACGAATACAAAAAAAAACAAACACTTTTAAAAAATGTACAATACTTGGGTACTGACCAGTTAGTACCCAATATATTTACCTTTAATTTTAATTGGTTGAAAAAATCATTTAAAGTGTTTAATATTAAATACATGGTGTTGGTGTTGGGTTTTTCAACCAATCAAACTATAGAGGTAAGTACCTTGGGTACTGACACCCAAGTATTTTCCTTAAAAAAAAAATGTTTCACCAACATTTAGGGACTTAATTGATAATACTCCAAATAAAAAAAAACTTAGACAACCCATTTTGGTTAGAGTTTAGGCTAATCAGTTCATTTAATTTTTATAAGTAATGTTATACAATCCAAATAATCTACCCAACCAAAATGGTGTGGTAAGCGAGTTGTCATCACGACACACAACATGAGATGATATGGTTAATGAAAAAATCATTTGTCACATCATTTGAGTTGAAATTTGGACTAAATTTTTGAGTTATCTAGAATTAGTAAATTTTATTAGATGTTGGCTCATTAACAATATCAGGCCCATAAACAAAAATATAATTTATGATATGATCATTAAATTTTTGAACCTCTCCGGTTCAAAAATTTAATATCACTCTTTAAGACTATCACCAACTTTTAATAACACCTAAAATGTTGATCTGACAAAATAACCCTTAAAACAAACTCATAAAAATAAGTCTCATACTTTTTTGTGTTTCTGAGACATATTTTTATATTTTTGAAACTTATTTTTTATATTTTCGAGACTTTTTTTTTATGCTTTTGGTACTTATTTTATATTTTCGAGACTTTTAAAGTAGTTTTCGAGACCTATTAGTTATTAAATATATTTGTAATTTTCAAGATTTATTAGACAAAAATGAAATTTTTCAAAAAAAAAAATTAGCCATCTTCATCATCAATTCAACCTCCAATTGGAGGCCGATTTCATCCTCCATGTAGGTTGAACTGACCTTTAATGAAGGTTTTTCATCTCCATGTATGGAGGACCTCCATTAGTCCTTAATTAATGGAGGTTTTTGAAGAAAAAAAAACCCTAAAAATGGCACAAATATAATAAAAGGAGAAAAATGTACTTTGGTCCATTGATGCTATTTAAAAATAACTTATTAAACCAGTGATATTATCAAAATTTAACATAAAAATAGTGCTATTCTACAATTTCCACAATATTTCTCCCCACCAACATTGGTTCAAACTTAGAGGTGTCCACTGTTCGGTTAAACCGTTCGAAACCGAACCGAAACCAACCATAAAAAATCGTAACCAAACCGTAACCGTAACCGTAACCGTAACCGAAATCGGCGGTTATGAAACCGGTTACGAGCCGGTTCAGTTACGGTTTAGTCTTCCCAAAAACCGACAAAAAAACCGACGGTTTTATTTAAAAAAAAAAAACACACACATCCAAAATGCCCAAAACCGTCCAAACCGCCGGTTACAAAATCAATCCCAAACCGTGTATGACGGTTTCGGTTACGGTTTTCCCTCTCCATGGAACCGAAACCGGCGGTTTCAAATCGAATCCGAACCGTGAACACCTCTATTCAAACTGTATTCTCTTTTCAAATTTGTACTTATAATGATTTTGTTCTTTCAAAATCAGTAATTGTTCAATATTTCCAAAAGTTCAATTTTATTTTTCTATTTTAAACAAATAGATTTTTTTTTGAACAATTTGATATATTAATTTCACTATTTTAATAACCAAACTCATCTAGACGGTTCCGTTACTATATATGTATTGTAAAATTGATTTGTTTTTAGTTATTGGATTTCAATTAAAAGATTTACAAAAATCAAATATTTAAAAATTAAAATAATTAAAATAATTATCTCTTTCATAACTGCCTAACAATTATACTAGTCTTCTATAGTAATTAAATCCCACGAGTACTATTAGTTTTATAATAAATTTCTTTCTTAGGTTTTATTCTTATCATTTTCATTCATGGTCCCAAACTCCAAACACTACCAAAATCCTAAATAATGCTTTGTATATATATAATATTATTTAAGGGATAATTTCACTAAAATCCCTACATTTTTTTTATTTTACAAAATATCACATTTTTAAATAGGGGTGGACACGGTTTGATTCGATTCGATTTTGGGTAAAACCTAATTGAACCTAAAATATTTTGATTCATCCAAAATTGAATCGGTTTAAACCTAATAAGAAATGGAAACCGAATTGAATTGAACATAGTTTAATCGTTTCGATTCGGTTCGATTCAATATGGTTTTGGGCCTAATGGCCTGGCTAGCTTAATTGGTCTTTTGAATTTATTTTTAACATTAATGGGTTGTTGGATACTAATTTTGGACATTTGTATAGCCCAAAGCAAAAAAAACCCAAATCAAACCTAACTTAAAATTATATATATATAAAATAAATCAGTTAAAAACATATTAAATAATAATAAGTTAATAACAAATCCATTCCAAACTCCAAAATAATATTAGGGTTTTTTTTAAAGTTATATACTCGGTTTATTAGGTTCAATTCGGTTTTAAAAAACCAAATCGGTTTGAATCTATTTTTTTTTTCACTTTTTAAACCTAATTAATGCTACGAATCGATTCGAATACCCATTTTTCGATTCGATCCTGTTCGATTTGGTTTGATTCGTAACTTAATGGCCACCCCTATTTTTAAATATTGGGGTCGAAAAATAAATGGCATTATTTCAGAGGGCTGTTGTGCAAATATCATCAGTTTAGTAATGTAAGTTTAAAAGACACCATTTAAAGTAAAGAGACGAGAATACCCCGACAAAATTGAAAAAGAGAGAAAATTATCGTTTTGTGAGTATGAGAAAAGCAATAGTGAGAAAGAAACCGACGAGAACGAATTCGACGGTGAGAAAATCGACAGCTTATTGACTGGAACAGGAATACAGTACATTTCACAACGATTGATAGAGGTAAGTTCAGTTTGTTTTATTTATCGATTTGTTGTTCATAACTTATCATTGCATTTTAGACTTGTTCTGTTGATTGAAATTGTAGATTAGGGTTGACACTGGTTGTGGTTTTGGTTTGAGTTTGAAATGAGGTTCAATATTCTGGTATCAAGCATTTTTCTTTTGAAAATAAAAATAAATCGAGAATATTTCAAGCGAGATCGATGAATTTTTTTAGAAAGATTCGAGGAATTTTATCATACGATCGAGCTTATTTCTCAAAGGGTCAAGAACATTTTAAAAGCATCGAGAATTTTTTTAAAGGATCGAGAAATTGTTTGGAACGATCGAGAATATTTTTCAAAGTGATCGAGCTTTTGTTAAATGATCGAGAATATTTTTCAAAGAATATAGAGGTTTTTCAAAGGATCGAGACTATTTTCAAAGGATCGAGACTATTTTCAAAGGATCGAGATTTTTTTCAAACGATCGAGAATAATTTTGTAACGATCGAGAATGTTTTTGAAAGGGTCGAGATTTTTTAAAATGATCGAGAATATTTTTCAAAGGATCGAGAAGATTTTTCAAAGGATCGAGAAGATTTTTCAAAGGATCGAGAGGTTTTTCAAAGGATCGAGACTATTTTCAAAGGATCGGGAATTTTTTCTAACGATCGAGAATGTTTTTGAAAGGGTCAAGATTTTTTAAAATGATTGAGAAGATTTTTCAAAGAATCGAGAGGTTTTTCAAAGGATCGAGAATTTTTTTAAACAATCGAGAATATTTTTCAAAGGGTCGAGAATTTTTAAAATGATCGAGAAGAATTTTCAATGAATCGAGAGGTTTTTCAAAGGATCGAGACTATTTTCAAATGATCGAGACTATTTCTAAAGGATCGAGAACTTTTTCAAAGGATCGAGAACTTTTTCAAAGGATCGAGAACTTTTTCAAAGTATCGAGAACTTTTTCAAAGTATCGAGAACTTTTTCAAAGTATCGAGAATTTGTTTCAAACGATGTATTGTTTTAACAGTTTAATGATGTATTGTTTCTGTGACATTGCAGATGATGAGCATGTTGAAGGAATTGCTTAGAACTTCATAGGGAGATTAGTTCAAGGGAAAATTGACCCAATACGACCATTTTGAAGCCCTCACCCGTATAGACGATGCACTTAACCGGATCCCTGAAGTGTTTACTGTTGAGGATCGGTGTCCGTTCATGGCCTCCTGTTTCGGGCATTTCATGTCGATGCACCAGGAGCTGAAGTTTTTTGGTGGTGTTATTCATTAGCTGCTATTGCGGGAGTTGGACCATGACGGGCTGACAGATGAGATGCGGTTCTTGTTAGGCAACCATGTGGTCAGGTTTTTGAAGGTGGAATTTAGCCTCATCACCGGATTACGTTTTGGAGTCGTACTGGACACGAGTATGTATGTTGCAGTTGAGAATGTCATACATCAACGGTACTTTCTTGGACATGATGAGGTATCGTTGGTACTTTCTTGGACATGATGAGGTATCGTTGGATGACTTGAGGGTTGTTCTTACCCGTGGAGAGTTTCAACAGGCGTACGATGATGTGAAGTTGTGCCTCGTTTACATGTTGAACTGGATATTGATGGGGGTGGACGAGAGATTGAAGATTCCAGTTTGGCAGCTTCCAGTTTGGCAGCTTCGGTTGGTAGATGACCTCAATGCCTTCGATACGTTCCCGTGGGGTGCCCATGTCTATAGGCATTCTATATTTTCATTCAAGCATGCGTTATCGCGACGTCATGAGGAGAGACACGAGCAGTCACAGGGCGATGTTGGACATTCCGTGGAGGGGTACAACATCTACGGTATATCACACACCATTTTGGTAAGAAATTTGATTTCCAACATGTACATTAAATTTCTAATCCAAAATTGTTTTTGATTATAACTGTATTTATCTTTGATGCAGATATTTGCTTTCGAGGTGATCCCCCAACTGGGCATCGATTTCGTGACTCGAAAGGTTACAGACCTTTCTCCTCAAATGTTGAAGTGGGAGTTGACCAAACAACCTAGAGGAAAGAAGCTGGACAAGATTTTTAGTGCTAGGGTAATTATTTTATTTGTTAATAATATCGTTATATTACTTACTATAAGTAACAATGACATTCATCTAACTACGCTTTCAGATGTCTGCGACGACGGAAATCGTACCCACAGCAGCTGAGACGGTGGCACCGTACTTCGCAGGCCTAAGTGAGGGGGAAACCCGTATGTACAGGACGACAGGGTTCACCTTCCTGCTGTCCTTGATCCGACTACAAGTGCAGTTCGTCCGGAGGAGGAGGGTGGGGGTCCGACTACAAGTGCAGGTCCAGATTTGAGTGGCATGGACACTAGCGGATCTGAGCCGTCTCCTCGGCGAGTGAGGCATAGAAAGGTTCTGTTTACCACCCCAGGAACTGGTGCCGATACAGGGGATTCCCGTGCAGGCGTTGGAATTGATGGGGAGGTAAGTTGAGATGATACTTTTGTTTTTATTAACAAGATCTGTTGATTGTTTTAATATTAGCAATGTTGCATGATTTCAGGCCCGTTTAGAACAGCAATTGAACGAGTTACATGAAGCCCTCCGAAAGAGTGAGGATGATCGACAACAACAGCATCGGGAGTTGCTGGATTTGATCCGAAAGAGCGAGGAGGATCGACAACAACAACATAAAGAGTTGCTTGCATTGATCGAGGGCTTTCAGGGCTTGAGGCTGTATATGTATGAGCATACAGATGATCCACATACCGGAAGGACAGTTTTGGAGAGTGGGGCTCAGTCTCCCCCTCCCCTCCTCCTCCCCCCCCCCCCCCCCCCCCCCCCCTCTCAGAGCGAGCAGTCCCCCTCCTAGCGAGCAGTCGGCCCCCCTCCCCCTCCCCCTCCCCCTCCCCCTCCCCCTCCATCTCCGAGCGAACAGCCGGCTCTGCCTCCCCCTCAGAGTGACCAGCAGGCTCCCACTCCACCTCTGAGTGAGCAGCCGGCCCCCCTTCCCACTCAGAGCGATTCGTAGGATCCCTCTCCATCTCAAAGCGAGCAACAGGCTTCCCCTCCACCTCCTCTCGAGCAGCAGGCTCCCCCTCCCTCATCCTCATCTCAGGACACCCCAGCAGGGGGAGTTCGACAACAGAGGCGTGTGTTGAAGCGCGATTGGCAGTTGCTTAGCCCTTACACATATCCGTGCCAACCAAAGAGGGCGAGGGTGATATTAGAGGGACCGGACCACTTATTTAATCCCAGGGACTGGTGGACGGTGACCAGTTGAAGGCTTACCGAGCCTTCAAGAAGAACGTAAACGAGGAACTGTAAGTAAATTTCTTAGTTATTTAGGTGACAATTTTTCTTCTAATGCATTATATAAATGTGTAGCTGATGGAACATTAATGCAGACGTGATGTTGATTTGCTGGAGCCGGTTGATGCTGCATGGTACCAACTTTATGGATGTTGATGATGAGGTACGTGGGACCGTAAATTCTGTTTATAGTATTTTTTTAGATGTGTAAGCCTCATAACATATCTTTACGTATTTATATTCCCAGTATATGGACGCGTACCTCCATATTCTTTGGAAACGTCAACGGACTTTCCCGAATGTGTACAGTCAGATGGTCAACATATTGGACTCGTAATTTTTTGTAAGTACTAAAATTAGTAATGATTATGCATGCTTGTAGATTTATATTGAAAACATTAATAACTTTTAGTTTGTGTTTCTACAGTCCTTTCTGGAGCACCAGTACAGGAAAATGATGCCTCGTGATTCTCACGGGCAGATCACCCCGAGGCGTTGGATGTTTTAAGGTCTTGGTGGAAGGATGACGAACTTACGACGATGCTTAGGGGTGCCCCGATTGGATGCCGTCCGTGACACGAGGTTAACATGGTAAGTGTTACTTGACATAGTTTGCAATTGTATATATAAATGTCTTTGTACATCCTAACCCCTGTTGTTTATGTTTACAGGTCCTGATACCGTGCAACATTGGTTAATGGTGACTGTGAACCTCACATGCGGGAAGATGTTCATAGTCAACCCTTGGAGACAGGAGGTCCCAGCTCATATCCGGAAGCAGCAGGTAGCCCCGTTGCGCTACTTTGTGCCCTCGATGTTGTATCAGGCTAGGTTTCATACTGCACGATCGGCTGGACTTCAGAAATTTGAGAAGACAAGTAAGCCCTTTGATGTCAGCGTGGTGTCGAAAAACATGTCCCCCAGTAGAAGAAATCGTAAGACATTTCGTAATAGTAACTTTAAGATTGTATTATTACAAACCTAATGTTTTATTAACGCTTGTTAATGTGTCCAACTGTAGGGGTAACTGTGGTCCCCACATGTTGAGATTGATCGAGTACTTACTGGCGGACAGAAAGGATTTCGATTGGTCGGAAGACGATATGGAGATCATTCGGGAGAAGATGACCGTTGAAATATTTACAAACTCCCGGCCCGTTTAGATTTATGTAGTTATTCATTTGTATACGTACCAATTCTTTTGTATATGTACCAATTATTTTGTATATTTACAAATTCTTTTGTACATGTACCAATTGTTTTGTATATTTACCAATTCTTTTGTATATTTACCAATTCTTAAAAATATTTACATTTGTATATATACAAATCATATTTAAATACAATTGCATTTCAGTTAATGAACAATTCATACGAGTTCAAATTATCACAATGTCATCATGATAACGCCTCAAATCATTCTACGGTGGAGTCTCTAGTAAGGCACGTCTGTCTGTTGTGACCAACTGTATGATAGATACTACACTTGCGTCTGTATTTCTCAGGAATAACTGTGCTCGGACCTTCATTACTCAAAGCTAGGTTAAAACATCTCCTCGAATTATGTCCTGGTTGTCGACATCGTCTACAATTCTGTATAGTTGTTCTCTCCGAAGACGAGATACGACTTGAAGCCCTCGGGCGGCTTGCTTGTCTCCTGGATCTTGGATTCAAAACGACTCTCTCAGCGATGTCAGATGACACAATCTAAGTGGAAGGATGTCCAACCGGCATAATAGAAACCGAGTATGCATCAATAAGTGTTTGTCGCTTGTAGTAGTCCGCACAGAGGGATGTGAAATCCATGTTTCAGTCCCTGTAAAAACATTGAAAACGATAGGATTCACGTTTAAGTAATATTAACCGTACACAAAATTGTATGATGTACTTTGCAGCAGCGAGAGCGTGAGAACATGGAAGAAGATCCATTTGGAATTTGTTACATGTGCAGGTCTTCCGGGCTAAGTCAACGGTCCACTATTTTCCAGCCCGCTTCACCGAGAATATGTTCCAGTCAACTGGATTAAAGGTCATAAAATTGCACTTATCAGCACGTTTTAGCATCATAAGATGTGTTACATCGGTCAACTGAGGACGCATGGATTGTGCAGTCCTATGACGATCGTGAAACCAACGTTGTAGCATATTCCTAATGAACTCTGCCAAAGTCAACATAGACAGTTGCTGTGCAAATTTTAGGCATGAGTTTATGCATTCTGCAACATTTGTTGTCATAACCCTATACATTCTATCGGGGCAGTGTACACGGGACCACTTGTGTGGACCAACATCAATTACATATTCATATGCATTCGGGTGTAAGTTTCGTAACTCTTCCATGTGCTGGTTATATTGCAACTCGGTGTACGCTCGGGCTGCTTTGTCCATTATTAAGGCAACATCCTTTCTATGATATCGCTTCTTAATATTTTCATAAAAGTGCCAGCAATATATGGTATGGGTGGCATAAGAGAACGCTTTAGAAATCTCTGTTTCAATGCTTGCATGTCGATCATGAATGAAAACCAAATCATCTATATAGCCAAGGCCACTTTTTAAGCAATCCAAAAACCACTCTCATGATAGGTTGTTTTTCGAGTCACCGTACCCAAAAGCAATTGGATAAACCTGTTCATTCCCATCTTGTGCAGTTGTAACAAACATTGTGCCCCCGAATCTACCCTTTAAATGGGTAACATCAACGGTAATAACTGGACTCATACACCTCTGGAATCCTCTGACCGAGGCACCCAACGACATGAAAAAGTATAGAAATTTACCATTTTCATCGTACTGTAAGTCAGTAATCGTTCCGGGATTTTATTGTTCTAACACGTAACCGAATGATGGCAGCAATTGGAAGTTTTCCTCATGCGTTCCATAGGTCAGTGACAATGTATAATCAAGGGCTTGATGTGCCTTACTGTACATTATTTGGATGCCATACATTGTTTTCATGCCGGTGATTATGTCCTTTGGACGCATTAGTCGACCATCCTGTTGCTGCAATCTAGGTGCAACCACTTCTCCAATTATGACTGCACTAGCTTATCGATGGCGGCGGTGAATCTCCTCCAACGGACAAGTGTGTTCGTTGATAAAACTTCTTACTTGAAAGTATGTCGCTTCATCTCTCCTAACCGCTCTTAACTTCCACATACAGTTGTCCATTAAACAAACCAGATGTAATGTTGTCTTATTCGACCTTTTCACCTTCCACTCGAAGTTGTGACGCATTGCAAAATGCCCAGCCAATATCTTCAAATCCTTTTTAGTAGGAAAAATTTGATCTTTATATATCCTTCTGGTAGGTTCATCTTCTACCAAGTTCCTGCTTATACCCATACCAAACAAGTACGATTATGCTCTTAGAATAACCCACGTTCTGACATTTTCAGAATCAGCTGGAGTTACACTAGGCTGGACCTCACATGTACCAGCTATATGTACTGCAGTGGAACTACATCTGTATACAAGTCTTTCCATTTCGAACGGTTCTTCATCTTTCTCATTGTTCGCTACATTATGTACCGGATGCAAATTTGGCTCATTAGCCACCTCATGGATTGGTAAGTTATGAGGTTCATTGTTCCGCTCATTGTTCATTTCATTGTACATCTCATTGTATTGGTGATTGTACTGCCTAGCATTCATTTCAATTTGACAACCAAAATCATCGTCCGATTGAGCTCCAACTATATCACCATGGTCGGCTACTTCCGGTGGGACACCACCTAGGTTTTTCCTACCGTCAATCCCATTTCTTTCTATGAACAACTGGTTACTTCCGCCTGAAGATCGAAAATGTTGGGTGTTATCATGATGAGGGATTTTTTCACCGATGACACCTCCTGCAGCCCTCTCAATTAAACTGACACATACTTGAGGGATCACCCTATCTTCCCCTAGCATAAACATAACATCGTCGTCATTTCTTATAAATGTACGACATGTTGTCCTGGGAACGATTGATATTGTTTGTAGATCAGCAATGTATTTATTCACATCGTACTTCACAACGGTTTGTACGATCGACACCAGCTCTTCGTAAGTCATATTTCTTGACATATACATTCCTTGTTTATCGGAACCAAGAAACCTCTGACTTCCATCAGATAATTGCTCTCATCAACCGTTGTAAGATGTTACTAATCTAACCCGATCCATTGTCCTGTGAAAATCATCATCACAAACAATTATTAACAAAAAAAAAAAAATTACTTTTACAATTACTAAGAATTACAAAAATTTCTCAACTGTAACGGATCGAGAACATGTTCTTCGGAATCGTGTTTTTTTTTGTAATGGTTCGAGAACATTTACAAACGGATCGGACTTTTTGGAAAGGGATCGAGAACATTTTCTAAGTGATCGAGCTTTTTTCAAATGGATCGAGTACTTTTTATAAGGGATCGAGAACTTTTTCAAGGGTTCGAGAATAATTTACAACGGATCGAGAACTTTTATAACGGTTCGATTCGAGAACTTTTATAGAGAATATTTTTCAAATTATCGAGAAATTTTATCAAGGGATCGAGAACTTTTAACAAGGGAATGAGAACTTTTAACAAGGGATTGAGAACATTTCTAACGGTTCGAGAACTTTTTTAAGGGATCGAGAATATTTGTCAAATTATCGAAAACTTTTATCAAGGGATCGAGAACTTTTATCAAGAGATCGAGAATATTTTCTAAGGAACCGAGAACTTTTTCTAAGGGATCGAGAATTTTTTTAAGGGATCGAGATTGTTTGTCAAATTATCGAGAACTTTTCTTAAGGGATCGAGAACTTTTCCTAAGGGATCGAGCATTTTTTTGTCAAGCATTTTTTTTTCAAATAATCAAGCTTTTTTCAAACTAAACAAAAACCTCGTTCCAATACAAAATAAACTCGATTCATATTTAAATATTCTCGGTCACACAAGAAAAAAACACAGATGTTTTCAATTTTCATACATTCTAGTGTAGAATCTGAAATGGATACATTGTTATCGAGGAATAGATATATTGTTAACCCACACAGAAATAAATGCAAAATATATGAAATGCATAAAAGAAATTTAATTGAAGATCATAAATATTTGTTACTTTCTAGTGTAAAATCTGGAGAGATACAACTTTTTAAAAGACAAAGTCAACTTTTTCAGACAAGTTTTTTTGGGAGATACCAACGAGTTCAGAAAGTTGCTTTTTAAAAATTAAAGTTTATGGGTAATTTCGGTAGTTCACCATAATAGATGCCTTTTAAACTTAAGTTATTAAAAGTGTGATAACATCACAATACACCTTAAAAAAGATGACAAATCTCACAATTTCCACTTTAAATAGTTTTATCATATTAATAACTTTAGTCCTTTCTTTTTCCTAAATAAATCATTGTAGTCTATTTAATCAAATTACCAACAGTTAACAATGACTATATATGCAAAAGTATGATTTTACCCTTGTTATTATAAATGCAAGCAGAAAGGTCGATTTTGCCCCTAATGTTTTTTGTAATTATATTTTTATTTTCCAAGATTTCTTTCAAATAATTTTCATATTTAAATATTTAAAAAAACCAAATTATGAACAAAAAATATATTTAAAACAAAACCAAAAAATATATGAAATAATTATTAAAAAAACAGGATTTATTTTTTATTTTTTCTGCATCAATAGCATTTTAATTAGGGATGACAATTTGCCAGCACCCGCGGGCACCCCGTCCGAACCTGACCGTATAGGGTCGGGTGTGGATGGTGAATTTACAATCCACGAACCCGTGAACCTGTTTAATAAAAAATCCGATGGGTTTGCGGGTGAGTGCGGGTTGAAAAAACGAACCCGTGGGTTGGACCCGCGAACCCGTATAAATAAAATACTTATATATAAATATATAAATATATAAATATATATAGATAGATATTTAAATTATTTTTGGTCGTTTTATTTTTATGGTTATTATTGTTTTGTAATGTATCAAGTAGAGAATTAAACATGGAAATTAAATTCAATTAAGTATCCAATATGTGATTACATGTGAAAATTTATGAATGACAAATCGTGGTTTCACGGGTTCGTGGGTTGCGGGTTCATGGGTATCCCGCAGGTGAAGCATCCACCTGTGAACCCACATTGTTTGACTGGTTCGTTGGTGAGGGTATGGGTGCAGCCATAACCTGCGGGTTCAAACCTGCACGCGAACCAGCTTACATACGCTGGTTCGAAGGCGGGCGGGCGGGCATGGGTGAGGAAAATTTTCGCGGGTGAGGGTTCGGATTTTACAAAACTCACCCAAACCCGACCCGCTGCCATCCCTAATTTTAATTAAAATATGAAAAATAGATTAAAAATATTTAAAAAGAAAAATGAAAAATGGAATATATATATATATATATATATATATATTAAAAGGAGCAATTTCACTTGAGTCCCTTTTTTTTACGAAATATCACCTTTTTAATAGCCTTTGTCATAATAATAATTGTAGTCCCGTATTTTTTCCAAAATACATACTTTTAGTCTATTTGATCAAATTATTAAATGTCCCTTCTTTTTCCAAAATTACGATTTTACCCGTGTTAGTATAAATAATAGCTAAAATGGTCAATTTTGCCCCTAAAAGTTTTTTTTTATTACATTTTATTTTCTAAATTTTTTTTCAAATACTTTTCATATTTAAATAATAAATAAAAGTCAAATTAAGAACAAAAAAAAAATCCAGTCATGAATGTCAGTGACTTCAATACAAGTCCGAGCCAAATCAAGGAAATAGCTAGAAGAATTATGTTCATGTTCATATAACGTTCGTCATTTCCGTAGTGAGTTTGCCAAAGAACGAGTATTGCAGCAGTCATTGATGAAGTCATGGCAACAGTAAGGGTAATAACAGATGCATGGAAACTTTTTTTTCCAACCTGCTTTGCCATTCCGTCATCTCAATTCATAACCTTTTGGAATAGTGAAAGCTGCTATAAATGTGAATGTTGTTATCAATGTCACCATCACTAGAAGAGTTTGAGTCATTTCTCTGTTTTCTCTAAACCTATTTTGTCTAACATCTCTTTCCATAGCATGCTGGAAACCTTATTTTTCAACCTGCTTTGTTATTCCCTCATCTTCATAACCTCTTGGAATAGTGAAAGTTGATGTGCATGTGAATGTTGCTATCCGTGTCGTCATTACAAGGAGAGTTTGAGCCATTTCTCTATTTTTTCAACACCTATTTTATCTAACATCACTTTTCATAGAATGGAAGCAGTTATGGCCCGTAGTGTAAATGTTTTTAGTTGATGTTTTTTGAAAATGAAAATGAAAATGAAAATAGTATTTTTGGTTTCGGATTCGAATTCTGAAAACACGTCTAGTAGCATATACTGAAAACTATATTTTGAAAATTAAAACGGAAAAAACGGGTTTGGTAGGTTAACCTAAAACTATCACAAATTGAAATATTAATTTTAGCATTTGTTTAATATTATTACAACTATAAACAAATTGATTAAATAATTAATCAATATAATTTTTGTATTGTAATTTTTAAATTAAACAAACGTAACACATCAAAAATTAATTCAAAAAAACAATAGATATAATATATAATATTTTATAATAATATATTTAATAATATATATAATCATAATATTATATATATTATAGAATATGAATATACTAATTATGTAAATATTATAATATATAATATTTTATATTAATATTCTATATTATTATTTATATATATATTATTGCATAAATGTTTTTAGTTCTAGTTGGAAATAAATTATATATATATATATATATATATATATATATATATATATATATATATATATATATTCAAGAATAATTTAATATATTGTCTCGTCTTGTTCTAACCATATCAAACACATAACAGTACAATTAATAGTTTTAAAAAATGATTTTTTTTTATATAAAAAAAGTGAAAAACAAAAACAAAAACAAAAAACAAGTATTTTGTTTTTTTCAAATATTTCACTTTTAACATTGGCTTTGTTTTTCATTTTTTTTTGGTTTTTCGAAAATAAAATGAAAAACGGTTAACAAATGCGTATTCCAAATCATTTTTGAAAAATAAAAATAAAAACGGACTGAAAAATAACTACAGGGTGGGGCCTTATATTCTTGCAAGATGTTTTTCAGATAAAATGTCGCGATATGGAAGCCCATGTATTTTTAGAGTCAAGTATTACTACGGTACACAACTTATAAGAGTGACATATTTACACTCTTCAAAAACCGTATGCACATTCCAATTTAATATAGTTTTGAAAATTCAATATTACCCTCGAGTAAAATTACTTAAAGAACTAAATAGTTTGTAATTATACACCAATAATTATTAATTGGTTTTATATCAATCCTTTGAAAAAAAGAAAAAAAAAGTTTCACATTAATTGTTTGATATGATAATAAAAACTTTTCTATTTTATCAAATCCTAATTGCTATTTTGAATACTAATTTCAATTTCTTTTAAAGAATACACATTGATTGAGTTGACCAACAACTTATTGTTATAATTGAGTGAAACAAAAATCAATACTAGCAATGAACTTTATATTATAAAAAAACAATAAACTTTCTTATGAACAAAAGAATTGAGATACAGAGTTGTGTGTTGAGTGCTAGTTGTTTTTCAATTGTATGAAATTGGAGAATTTTGAACTTAAAAAATTAAAGAATTAAGTTTTAATGCAATGATAAGATTTTTTTTTTAAACAATTTTTTATAGTGACATCAGATGTTTTTATAGGAGTTATAATTTTTTTTAAGAGAAATTATTTATTTGAATAAAAAAATATAAAATAATAAAAATTTAAATAATAAAAAGATAACAAAATAGTAGGGTGTGCTAATAAAAATATAATATAATAAAATTAAAGAAAATGTATTTTTGACATTAAATTGAGTTTATTTAGGAAACATAAATTTTAATATTTTAGGAATGTACTTACGAAAGGGATGTACAGTTTTTAAGAGGTGTTAATATCGTTACCTAGAAGTATCACATGATCTATTAATCAAGATAATTAGACTAGCTAGAGAAGAAAATTCAATTACCGATACAAAAAATTCACGAAAATACAAAAATGTTCATAATATTTTATGATAAATGTTAATGTATCTTTTGGATGTCCCGATTAAGATCAGTAGATGACTCGACAATTCCCAAAGCAGTCTGTTGACTATGGTTAGTTACCCTGATGTTCACTTTCATATTTTAGAGAGAATTTACCCCTTCTAATGGAAATTCATGGTAGCAAGATGCAAAGGGGTATTTTTATCATCATCAGGTGATCAAATCTTCCATCTCTGGGAACATTATAATAGTAATCACAATATCTACATATCCATTTAGAGTTGCAAGAAGAAGGATACTACACTACCTTCTATCAAGCGCAACAACGACATTCGAGTAACCATTCACAAGAACCATAAACACCTTCTTATGGAAATTCATGGCAATAAAATGCAAAAGGGGTATTTTTATCATCATCAGGTGAGTTGATCAAATCTTCCATCTCTGGGAACATTATAATAGCTTTGAAAATATCTAAATATCCATTTAGAGCTGCAAGATGAAGGATACTACACTGCCTTCTATCAAGTGCTACAATGAAATCTGGGTAACCATTCACAAGAATCATAGACGCCTTCTTATGGAAATTCATGGCAGTAAGATGCAAAGAGGTATTTTTATCTTTATCTGGTGAGTTGATCAAATCTTCCCTCTCTAGGAAGATTATAATAGATCTGAAAATATCGATATATCCATTTAGTGCTTCAAGATGAAGGATATATCGATATTTTGTCTCTATCAAGCGCTACAATGGCATCTGAGTAACCATTCAAAAGAATTATAGACACTTTGTCGTCCATTCTGTGTAGCCAGGTGAAGAAGATGAAGCCTGATATGCCTCTATTAATTGACTTGCAATTGCTACATTACTTAAGACCGTAGTATAGTGAATGAGATTCCTCCCATGCTCATCTAGCTCATCGATGAGCTCCCTTTTTATCTTTTCACTATCTACACCACCAAAACTAATTTTAATTGCTAGAAAAGTGACATTATGATATCAGATTTTAAAGGTCGTATTTAATATATACGAAATAGTAAAATTATAGTCTTACAATAATTTTACCTTGTGATAGGACAATGGAGAAGAATCCGTTCATTTGGTCCTCAATATTCAAGGGATGATGGATGTTTCTTTATGATAAACCATGCAGTGTTGATTGAACTTGTATTCTTGCAAGTTGAACTTATATCAATGGCTTTAGAGAGTGAAGACTGCTTTGTATCATTGACAAATAGTATTTTTAGAGAATCATTATTTATCAATAAGACAACCATCAAGTTGTAATGATTCATGACAACTTTATGTAGATGTCTGTTACCATGGTTACCACTCATTTCTATAATTTTCTCTTAACCAGCTACATTTCCACTTAGGACCTGTTTGGTACACCGTACTAAAAAGGATAAGTAGACCAGACAATATTAAAATAATATCGTCTAACATTTGATATATTTTTTTAATTGGATTATTTAATCTATTGTATTAATTAATCCAGCCCATATAATACTCTTTAGTCCGGCCCAGATATACGTACTATAGTGAGATTTCATTTGTATTTGTAAATCGAAGCATGCAATGTTAATTAAACTTGTATTATTGTAAGTTGAACATTAATGGCTATAGAGAGTGGAGGCTGCCTTGTATCATTGATGAATAGTATTATTTAAGGATTATTATTTATTAATAAGACTATCATCAAGTTGTAATGATTCCCGATAACTTTATGTAGATGTGGGTTACTATGGTTACCTCTCATCCTTACAATTCTCTCTTGACTAGTTACACCTCCACTTAGAATGACAGGACCCACCCCGACTCCTCTCTCTTGAGTACGAGGGAGGCCCTGTGGGCTGCCCCGACTCCCCTTTTAAGTACAAGGGAAACCCTATGGGCTCTACATTCTCTAGTATAAAAAAGGACTTTCTACTGAAATCTCCATTCGGAAATACTTGTTTGAATCAAATAAAATGTGAGGAGAATACTGGAGAGTACAAAATGTACATAATTATAATTTCTTTACATAATTTTTTGTGTTCTTTACAAAGTTTATCAAAAATTACCGTTCGGACCAAAAACCGACCACTTTAAAATCTAAGTAACCAGTCCATCCCGAGTGGGAAACTGAACAGGCCGAGTAAGAAATCCGAGTAGGCCAAGTAGACCGAATAGGCCATGTGGGCCGAGTAGGTCAAGTGGGCCGAGTAGGTCAAGTGGGCCGAGTAGGACAAATGGGCCGAGTAGGCCAAACAGACCGAGTAGAAATCCGACCACGTTCTGACCATGCTACCATCCCGACCATGCCTACTGTCTCGACCATGCCTACCGTCCCGACCATGCCGACCTCATATAATTAAATATGTACATGAAAATTTAAATGCATGACTTTTATGCTTCATGATGTCATCGAGTGGCCCACCTCAAAACTTCTGAGTCCGCACAACCGAGCAGCTACCTGGATAAATTTTTTAAGAGTGAAAGGATGAGCGCTAACGCCCAGTGAGTGAATGAAAACTTTTAAAAACACTTTTCTAAACCACTTTACAATAAGCATTCAGCAATACATGGTATAAGATAATATATCTACTTTCGTGCTGAATAAACTGAATGCTTATCTTTGCTGAATAAGAATATAAAATCTTAATCTTTATAAAATCTTAATCTTCACCAAATTTATACCGGGGATATCCTCCAAACGTAAGCCGAACTACTTCGGACAAACGCCGGGTCATGAATAACTTCTGGTCATACCCGAACAGAGCGACTCGATTACTCTTTCTCTGGTCATGCTCGGGCAGAGTGACTCTCTGGTCATACAAATGCAGAGCGACTCTATTACTCTTTCTCTGGTCATGCATATGCAGAGCGACTCATGACATACACATGTGTAGAACGGCCCCAAAAGCCAACCATAATCATAACTGAGGAAGGGTACATGATGCTTTTATAGAAATCATAATCTCTTCTTGATAATTCATGAAAATAATATACTGTTTCTAAATGCTAATATAAGCATAAATATATATTTTTGGTTCTCTGTATACTCACCATCAATCATAAAAAGCAATAAAAAACTTAAAATGATTTGCAGCAATTAAAGCATAAAACTGTAAACTTGAGTTAAAAACAAAACTGAAACTTAATTCACTCACAACTTAAACGTCAAGCTTATCTTAGACTGAGTATGCTAGGTTCCCTTCGTCTTCTTTCCCTATCAATCACAAGATCCAATTAGAAACTGGATATCAAAGAAGAATCAACTGAAATCTGAAATTACGAGAGCTTCACTGACTTTTCTCTTTTCTTCTCTTTCCTTTCTTCCGTTTGATTCTACTGCTTTCTAGCTCTCACAACATTTATCCTCATATATATACTCATGGAAGGACACAGCTGAAGTTGTGAGCTAATTAACCAAGCTCACAGCTACCTGTCAGCCATGCAGTTCACTTGGCTTACTCACCTGATGCCTTTTCTGCTTCACGCTTATCCCTTTTTTTTTTTTTCAAATTGGGTCTTTCAATTGGGCCTGAAAAACTGGGTGTTACATAGAACCTATTTTGTAAATTGAAACATGCAATGTTAATTGAATTTGTATTATTTTAAATTGAAATTATTTATCAATTAGACTGTCATCATGTTGTAGGGATTCCTGACAACTTTATGTAGATGTGTGTTACCAAGGTTACCTCTCATCCCTATAATCTTCTCTTGACTAGTTACACTTCAACTTAGGACCTGTTTGGTACACCGCACTAGACAGGATAAGTGGACCTACGACCAGTCTGTTGATTATGGTTAGTTACCTTAAGGTTCACTTTTATATTTTAGAGATAACATACACCTTCTAGTGAAAATTCATGGCAACAAGATGCAAAAGGGTATTTTTACCATCATCAGGTGATCAAATCTTCCATCTCTGAAAACATTATAATCGATATCACAATATCTACATATCCATTTAGAGCTGCAAGATGAAGGATACTACGTTTCCTTCTATCAAGCGCTACAACGGCATCCGAGTAACCATTCACAAGAACCATAAACACCTTAGGGAAATTCATGGCTGTAAGATGCATAAGGGGTATTTTTATCATCATCAGGTGAGTTGATCAAGTCTTCCATCTCTAGGTACATTATAATAGATTTGAAAATATCTGCATATCCATTTAGAGCTGCAAGATGAAGGATGGAACGTTGCCTTTTAACAAGTGCTACAATGACATCAGGGTGGTAACCATGCACAAGAATTATAGACACTTTATCGTCCATTATGTGTAGTCAAGTGAAGAGGTGTTTGACCATTGCTACAGTCAACTTTAAATCCAAGTGAAGAAGATAAAGCTTGATTTGCTTCTAATAATTGTCTTGCAATTACTGCATTACCTAAGACCACAATATCGTGAATGACATTCCTCCCATGCTCATCTAGTTCATCGATGAGCTCCCTTTTTATCTTTTCACTACGTAGATCACCAAAACTGAATCTAATTATAAGAAAAGTGATATTACAATATCAAATTTTGAAGGTCGTATTTAATATATATGAAATAGTAAAAATTATAGTCTTACAATAATTTTACCTTGTGATAGGACAATGGAGAAGAGTTAGTTCATTTGGTTCTTAATATTCAAGGGATGATGAATGTTTATTTGTGATAAACCATGCAATGTTGATTGAACTTGTATTATTTTAAGTTGAACCTGTATCAATGGCTATAGAGAGTGGAGACTGCTTTGTATCCTTGACAAATAGTATTTTTTTTAAGGATCATTATTTATCAATAAGATAACTATCAAGTTGTAATGATTTCTGATTGCATTTGGGGGTCGAGTTTTTTTTTTCTGGTCAGTACTTATAAGACTGGAAATATAATTACAAAAGCTCGGAGTTTTAAGATAAAAGCTCAAGTGAGCTTTTTATCTTAAAGCTTCGAGCTTTTATAAAAGCTCGGTGTATAAAAGCTCGAAGCTTTTATAAAAACTCGGTGTATAAAAGCTCGAAACTTCTATAAAAGCTCGATCCGAGCTTTTATAAAAGCTCCAAGATTTTATACAAAAGTTCGAAACTTCTTCATAAAAACTCGATTACATGTCAAAATCTAGAAAAATAAAAACTCGAATGCAAATAAAAGCCCGATTTCATCTTCCTCAACAACTTTCAATAAATACATAACCTCGAATGCAAGTAAAAACTTGATTTCACTTTTTGTCTCTTTACTTTTTCTCTATTTCTTCACAACGACAGTGATGACATAAGTATTTTCGTCTCCATACTTTAAATGGTGTCTTTTAAACATGATTTATTAATGTGGTGATATTTTTACAAAAGCCCATTTAAAAGGTGCCATTAATTTTTCGAACCCTTTCACAAACGATATGTACTGCCATCTCTTTTTTTTTATATAAAAAAATTACTTCTCATTTTTTGTTTATTGATAGAATTCATTACAAAAAAAAAAAGTACCTCATATGATTGAAGTCGCCTGAAAATTCTTTTTCAATTACTTTGTTATATGATAATAAGAGATTTTGATACTTGAAATAGGATTAGGATTTAATTTTATTTTATTTTTTTAACAAAGAGATATAGTTGAAGATATGAGAGTAATTAATAGATGTACATAGTATTTGGTTTAATTTTAATTAAACTAATTTTTCCTTATTGATAAATTTCTATTGAGATATTTTTGTAATTAATTTTTTTTTATTAAAGTATAGATATGCTTATAATATTTATAGTTGACAATTTCGGCACACTTTTTTTATATAACCTTTTCGTATTGTTGACCAAATTTTCAATTTTAATTATATATATAATATCAACTGAAATGTGAGACAATAAACACACCCACACAATAACCTATATAAATTATTAAAATTAAAAAAAAATTGTAATATTTTTTCAATTTTAATTTATAAGATAAAAAATTAATAAAGAATAAATAAATTGAGTATTTAGAAGAAGGATAAAGATGTATTCCAAAATAATTATTAAATTAAATAATGTGGAGATAAATAGACACAATAAAAATATTGAATAAATTAAAAGAAGTTGAAAAATAAACGTTTTTTTTTTCTTAGGATATGTTTTTTTTAATTATTATTTATATTATAAGAATATATTTATGGATGTTTAAAAAGGAAAAAGATTCGGTACTGACCGGTCAGTACCCAATTATACTGATCCCCCAACGGGGTGTTCCCACGTGGTAAAAACTTTTAATTTTTTATCATTTTCTTCTTACTTTGGATTACTTAACAACCAACCATTATTTAATCAATATAAATGGATAGATAAGTATTCAAACAATATCCGTTTAAAAATACCAGGGACTCCACCCCATACGAGACAAGGTTTTATCAAAATATATGTGGCTGGGACTAACTCTTACGCCCCATTTTAGAAACGGGAAGGGGTTGAGATTTTTTGTCCCAGACTCCCAGACCCTGCTTATTTTTATTATTTTTGGCATGCGCTTATTATTATTTTATTAATCAATATATATTGTTTTAATTAATGAAATAATTATATTCTATTAGTAATACTAGTATATAAAACGAATTAACTTGAATTATTTTTATCTAATTTAAACTTAATTTTTATTGAAGTTAAAATTAAAAAAATCTAGTTATTATACAAACTTGAGGCAAAGTGGGGTAGAGTTGGGGCCACGTCCCCCCACCCTATAAATTCTTCGATCCTGACCCTTGTTTTCAATAGTCGAGGTTGGGGCAAAATATTTTTATTATATACGAAAATATTGTGGATTTCAAATTATGATTTTTTTTTTCTTCGTTTAATGGCTATTGAATATATTGTATTTTAAATTGTACATATATGATCGTGATGGATGTATAACAAATACATGAAATAAAAAAAAAATTTATTTTATTTTATACATATATTATGCTTTAGGACTAAAATACTTTGCAATTTTAATTTAAATAATACAATTCAAGTCGACACAATGCAGTCCAGTATGGCTAGGCAACAAATATGGAACAGTACTAAAACATAATCCAATCTAGTACCGTACAATCCAGTTCAGGCGTGCCAAACAGACAACACTACAAAAAAAATTAGTCTTTTCCGACGGTAGTTTCCTATCGGAAAAGACGATTTTCTATCGGAAATACGTTTTTTAACGGAAAATGACCGTTGGAGGTCGTCACAAATACGATTGTCGTAAATAATAATTTACATTGATAAATGTTACTTTTACCGTTTTGCTATAACTTTATATCTGATATTTTTTACATACTATTTATATATGAGCTATCGTTATGTTAATTAAATATGTTTTTTTGTACAATATTTAAATATAACTATTGTTATTGTTTTAGAAAATAATATTTTTATTAAAATATTTCTCTTATCTGATATGAAATTACATTTTCCTACTTTATCTTGAAATAGGATATGTATATTATATCCTTGTTGGTTTATTTTTTATAATCAACATTTTACTAAAAAAAATTAATAATTTAAACTTAGTTCAGTAAAATTTATAATTGCTTTGTACGATAAACAAATAGATATTAATTAAAATTATTAGAGTTTTTTTTTCAAAAAATATGATATAGTAGTGTAATTAAACTTAATTATAAATAACTAATTATTTTTGTAATTACTAATAATTTATATTTTATATTTATTTAATTTAGTTAGATATACACATGAAGTAAACTTTTTATCAGTCTCATTGTTTTGTTCATAAAGTTGGGTCCCTATTGTCTAATTTTTTTACGGTGATCACCATAAATTTTAACTTTTTTTTTTTACATTATCTATGACATTATTTGAAAAATTCAAAGTTAAATCAAAATATTTGACGAAAAATTTGACAGAGTGATTTCGTTAAAAAAATAGTGATAAATAAAAAATAACATATATAGTGATACATTTAAAATATTGATCTACAAGTCACATTTTTTTTAGTGGATAAATTATCAAATACATTCCATTATAATTTATTAATTAATATTATAATAACAAATTAATTATTTTTTTCAATGACAATGTCATAACAAATAATATAGAAAATAATACTATATTTTCGATAGCGTAATTGCTCTTAAAACTAATTTGAATTAAATTAGATCATTTCCGACGGCATAAAAAATACCGTCGGAAATATGGACTATTTTCGACGGTACAAAACATACCGTCGGAAATATTGTATTACTTTTTCCATATTTCCGACAGCATAAAGACTATTTCCAACGGTTATTCGACCATCAAAATTGTGGTATTATATTTTGACTCATTTCCGACAGCTCTGATATGGCCGTCGGAAAAGGTACTATTTCGTCATTAATAGACTTTTTTTTTAGTGCAAACATGACCTTACAGTCCAATTATAGTCATATAGGACGAATGTTTCAATAGCAGAAGCATTACCAGCTTTAGCTACAACATGCATTGGAGTTTCATCGTTTTGGTTCCTCTCATAGAGAAACGAAGGCTCGTGCATAACATATATGCTTACCTCCGAGTCTTGCAGCTAAATAAAGGGCCGTGTTGCCTCGAGAACCTCTTCTTTGGAAGAGAGTGGTATTTTCAAGTGCCAGTTTATTGATTTGATAACTATCCCCACATCTAATTCCATTGAGCCATTCTGGATCCATGATCAACTCCCTGTACCAAACGTTATATATAACGATGATTGAGTACTTACCTATTATTATTATATGTGAAAAATAATATGAATTAGATAGAATGGAGTAGATATCTCCGTGTAGTTATCTCTTGTTATGTTACTACTATATGAGTGAGAGTACGTAGATATCTCCCATTACATACATACCATCGCTTGAGATCATCTACTATTTTAAGTCTTCTGCTAAGGTATGCCGCTCTTAATTTCCTTCAAAATTGATACCCAAGCATGAGCCTACTTCTTTTTATAGGGCAATCAACCTTAATCAACTTACCACTTTAGTCATTTTCGAGTCATTTACATGTCCTTATCGGAACATACTTTCATTTATTATCAGTTATTACATAGTTCATGGAATAGTGATTAATTACAGTTAAGAGAAGCAAAATTAGTGTTCAAAAATATATTTTGTACATTTAGATTTTTGTATAGTGAATTGAACTTTTCTCTTTAGTTTTGATGAATTGATCGTATACCATTTACATGGCAGCACTTGACTATAAAGATGTTGTAGGAGGCCATTACAGCACATGCATTTTATTAAGAAGACATCTTGTATAATTAAAGGTTTTTTTTTTCTGATATGAAAAGAGATGTTAAACAAATTAAGACGGGAAAAACAAAAAATAGACCCATTTATTATGTTAAAAGAATTTTATATCTTTGCAAACATTATCATTTATTACACATCATTTGAAATTTTCAAGCCTGGATATTAGATCATATGTCTTTTGGTAAAGTGGAGTTTCTTATACAACTCAAATCTAACACACCCACAAAGTCTTCACATATTCTATCTCTTCATATTTGTGTAGGATTTTTCTGTAAATATTCAGCTTATTTAAATCCTTCTATTTCTTTGCTAGGTCAATATTTTTGTTTACAGCATATGAACGTTCACCCTTGTCAGTCTCTTTTATAGCACAATCCTGAAATGTTGGTCATTTTTGTATGCTTAAATTTATGGTCATATATATATATATATATTAGTTTAGTTTTTTTTTAATTAACTACAATTATTTTCTGACCAAAGTTTTTTAATAACAGTCGGTTAATATTTATAATTTTAAATAATCACTATTTAAATCTTAATTAATAACAAAATAGTAATTTAATCAAAAAAGGTAATTTTTTATTTGTGTAACAAATTATAATAATTGTTAAAATATTTAAAATATTAAATATTTTATTAATATGATGAACGAGTTATATTTATATTAATCATTTTAATAATTTTATTTAAGAGAAATTTTAGAATTTTAAAAATACATCGATCTAAGATGTACATATAAATTTTGAGGGATACAAATACTATCGCTCATACATAAATGGATTTAATCATTAATAAAGCAGAGTCATTGAATAAACTAATATTTTTATTGGATCATTCGTTATTAGTCGGCCTTTTTATAGGAGGGTATATGTTGGCCTTGAATGTTTATTGGGCCAAAGCCCACCCAAGTTCAGTTAGTATGTTATGGGCCTCAACTCACTTATTGATGCCATCCGGGACGGATGTGAATCTGTGACTAACCGGGTAATTGGGTCAATATTTAATTTTCATGAATCAGCATTTGGATTTTGGACACATATTACAGTATATATGCAACCACTCCACACTTTATGATCAATATCCTACTATGATTTCTTGAACAACATTCTATTCAAAGAATTCTCAAAAAATTCCCTCCCTTTTCTTCTTCCACTTTCCGAGAATATTTTCTAGTCATTCATAGAGATTAATTGATTGAAAATGGCGACAACAATCGGAGAAGAACAGCTACAGTCCCATGATGATGATGATGAGCAGTCTAAAGAAGAAGATGACAAGAAGGAGAATCCTGATGGTGATGAGCTGCTGCAGATGACAAATGATGTGTACATTCAAATCAGGCTCCTGAGAGGTGTTCTTGATTACTATCAACACAATAAGATATACCCTCATGATCATAATCCCAATTCTCTGCAAGATTTCTTGAACAATTGGCTTCGAGACAATTTTCTTGCTGGAGATTTCAGGGAATTAATTCACAATTTGAGGGAAAATTTTCACAGTGAAGAAGTTTCTGAGAAGAAGAAGAAGAAGCAAGATCAAATCAAAATCTTGGCCTCCATGATTGAATACTACATCAGTGAACAGAGTTACCCTTTTCAAGAATTCCAACACTACAAAGTTTTTTACAGGAAATGGCTTCATTTGGATCGTTATTCTCCTAAGAAGTGCTTGATAACAATCTGTAGATTAAAGTTGGAATATAAGGATTTGGCGGGAAAGGATAAAGGCAAGGATTTGGTTTTCTCGAGCATCGAAGATCTATTGTTCTTTAATTTGTCCGATATCATATGGGGTTCTGAGGGGGAGTTAAGCCCAGTAGAGGATGACATGAAATTCTTGGCTGCCATGATTGATTACTACATCAGGAAATGGAGGTACCCTTCTGAAGAAACCGAAAAAATCGAAAGATTGAAGACGAATTATAAGCAACGAGTACAAAAGAGAGACAAGGAGTTGATTTTCTTGAGGGTGGATGATCTACTGTTGTTTAAAATGTCAGAGTTCATATGGGGTTTCGAGGAGCCATCGAGACAAGTATATGTGGATAAGAAAATCTTGGCTGCCATGGGCAATTACTACACCAGTGAATGGAAAAACCCTTTGGAAAACTTGATTGATTTTCACAAGAATTGGCTTAAAATGGACATTTCTTTAAGCCAATGCTCAGAAACAATCCACAGGTTGAAGAGGATGTACAAGGAACAGCAGGCACAAAAGAAAAACGAGGATTTGGTTTTCGATGATTTGGATGAAATAGAATTGTTTAAATTGTCAAAGGACTTATGGGGTTCAGAGACTGAGGGTTTTAGTGATTAAAATGATGAACATAAAGGATTGAACTTTGAAGGCAAATGTGATATACAATTGTTTAAATTGTCAGAGGACTTATGGGGAAAATGATGAACAGATAGGAGAGGATTCCTATCTGGATTGAACTTTGAATGCAAATGTTAATAGTCATTTTATGATCTTGTAGTCTGTTCTGTAGTAGTTTCATCGCCTTTTTGCAATTTACAGATTTTTAGCAACTTACTCATACTGAGGACATACACCCATACTGGTATATATTTTGTCCATCATATCCAGCCCATGAACAACTGATGTCCCAGATATTGAGTTCACGAGCCCGATCATCTGTCAATAAAGTCTCTTAAACGTTGTAGAAAGGCATAAAAGAAATGTAATCTCTTATGTTGCAAAAAGAAGAAAGGGCCAAGGCCAAAACAAGCAGTATTTCTAACAATAAAGTCTATGTAAAAACACCAAAGAGTATGATAGAGATGTGTTTTCCTAGGGTGATCGATGATTCTTTACAAAGACAGCGAAGTAATTTATAGGAGAAGAAAAGCAAAAGGCCTAAACAATTGGTCGACAAACTTTTACAGGGTCAAAAGTAATCAGAAAAAGCAAACGGTAAAAATTCTGCCGACTTTTCTAATAATGCAATCTTTATACTGTTCTTGATAGGACTAATAATGCTGATGTTGCTAGCTGACACGACTTTCTTTTGGCTTTTCTACCGACACTTTTTTCGGGGACATCTATAATTTATACTAAGATATATATCATCAAATACTTGATACTTTTCTTTAAATGCTTTGTTAATCCTTTCTATCATGCTAGAATGATGTTTCTTTAGAGATTCTAGGCTTTCGGGATCATTTATGGCTAATTCTGTTAATTTAGCATCTATAGCACTCGTAATATCAATAATACTCGTAATAACAGAAAAATTATCATGCTTAATAAACTACTACTAACCATGCTTTTGAAAGTGTTCTTGACAGCACAATTAGGATCAAGCATGCCAAAGCACTCTCCTGGACTTGGAGACAACGCAAGATTGAACCCTTTCACTTGCTGGATATATATAACTTTTACAACCAGTGAAGTCAAGCTCATGAGCCTGACAACAGATTTCTTCTCCAACAAAATGTAATACAGTGACCTAGTCACCAACCTTTCTGTTGCTCTTTTAGTATTCTAAGAGAAGAAAAATATCCGAAAAAGTGCAAAGACCTAAGGATGCAAATAAAAGCATGGAATTGATTTGATAAATATGTGTCAACCTGAGAGATTTATTTTGCACCTCCAGATGATACAATTTGATCAAAATGTAGTAAGCGACAATAAGCAATACCCACAAGTCAAAAAACAAGATTATCAAGACCTCTAGCATCCTATTTCTGCTCTCACTCAAATCTGCCCAGCTCATCCCTTCCATCCCCAACAAGGAAGCCTCGGTGGGTTGGTGGCATATTGCCCAAACTCATATAACCCGCGATATAGAGCAAAACCAGGATATAACTCCATTACCATTACCCAAATTCCTACCAGCACAAATCAAATGTCATAGTGACACTCATTTATACTAAGTCACTGTTATTCTACAACAAATCAACTACTAATTCATCTTCATATTTGAAATTACATGGAAATGATGGATTTTGAACAGATAATTCCCAATACCTAGGAATATAGCCAAGACATATATATATTCAGGCTCAAAATATCCTTCCAATACCCAGAAATATAGAAATCCTCCACCAGTCTGTCTCTTGCCAAAGGCAGCTTATGCCAAAAGTCAAAATCTTTCCACCACCTTAATCTTTGATTTTGTAATCTCAGCTGTATGATACAATGTTTATCAAGACATGAAACTAATTATGATTTTGATTCTAAAGAAAAAAAAAAGATCAGGCCCAATGTACATTATAGACTAGAGCTAGTAAGTCATATTCCAATGAATATGTGATTGTGATTTTTAGGCTTTTACAGTGATTGAGGTTTTCTTTTTAATTTCTTAGTTTTCTTTTATTATTATTATTGTAATATTTTCGTTGGTTTCTTTCTCTTTATATAGATCAAAGAATTAAAGATCCATTTTAAGGGTCTATTCAAAGAGAAGCAACTCTTTAATGTTTGATTTCATTTCTTTTCCATAAATTATGGGTGAGTTGCTTGCCAGGGGCGGACCCACCTTAAGGTCAGGTGGGGCCGTGCTCTATATATATAAAAATATATTAATTAACACAGGTGATCATCTCTATTCCACAATAGTGTGTTGTGTTGGGTTCAATTCCTAACATTTTCACTTTTCAAGCAAATAAACATCTTTTTACTTTTAAATTCAATTTTATCAGTTGATTTCAATATTTTTTTTAATGTCTTTTTCATTTTACCATTTTTTTCCAATTTATTTCTTAAGTTTTCATCATTCTCATGAAACCAAACAATTCACTTTATCTTTTCGATCATTATTAAATTCTTAATTACCCTCGATTTGTGGTTATTTAATTCAATTTTAGTTTATAATAAATTATATATTATTATATTCAATAGCTACGTACCTACCAAATCAAATCAATAAATCTTAAAATCTTAAATTTTAATTTATTTTATTAAAATAATCCATTTATTAATATAATTTATTTATTTTATCCTTATTATTTTCTTTATCTTATAGTTTTAATTTATTTGGAATCAATAATTTACCAATAATTAGAAGAATAAAAAATAAAAATAAAAACATGTCTAGTAATACTTTTTAATCAATCGTCTTTATATAAATTTAAAATGAATTCATTATAAATGCAGAACAACACAAAACAAGATTTCTTGTTATAATTAGATTGTAATTTATTATTTTATAAATATTATAAATTTTCATTGTTAATATTGTTTTTCTTGTTATTATTTATTTTTAATATTGTGTTTCTTGTTTTTTTTTAATGTAAGATTATTAAGTTCATCTTGAATAAGTGTTCTATTTATTTTATTTTTATCTAAATTTCATTATACTATCAATTTTTATTTATATAAAAAACTTAATTTTGGTTTTTTTAGAAAGAAAAAAAACTTATTTTATTATAATCTTAATTTTTCAATAATCTTTTTATAAATAATTTTTACTTTGTTCAAATATCTTATCCGGTTAAAATTTATAGAATCTCCACCGGAACTTGACTTGCTGGACATCAATAGGTTTATTGAGTGACACATCCTAATATCCTATGTACTGCAATGCAATCTAGACATTGACCAACTCATGAGTCAATGAAGCACACAAATTCAAAAATTGATATTTTCCATCGATCAACTTTGAACTTACCGTATAACAAAGTTGACAGGCATCTCAACTGATGTACATCAATGGTGAATGGAAAAACATGGGATGCTCATCTCACTCAGGGCCTGCCCTAACATCTCTGGGGACTAGGGAGAAAATATATGTTTTATTATTATTGGGCATAGTTTTAAAAAAATAACTAAATTTTGGATCATTTTAAACTAAAATCTAATAACAATTTTAGATATTTTTTTAAGGGTATGGGGTAGATGCACCTCTTGCACAAGCTCAAGGACGGTTTTGATCTCACCTTGTAGAGTTTTTAATCAGAAATAAGAAACAAAAATGATTGTAATACTACTACAGACCGATTAACGTTACAAGTATTGAACTTCTACAATCTCATTCTCAATGGCTAATTCCATTGTCAGTCATTCTCAATAGCTAATTCAGTGGCCTACCTATATTTATGAACATTCTACTCTAACCCTTGTCCCCATTTGCCCCATCTTGTAAATGCTTTAGGCTCATATCCGGAAGCTTGATGCAGCCTCCTATGCCAGCCTGCTAAAGCTCCTCGTTAATGTCCGCATCCTTAAGATTGAGGCAGCCATCTGTGCCAGCTTGCAGAATCTCACAATTAATGTTCATATGCTCATCACCTCGGCGAGAAACTAAAATTATTGTATTCCAATGTTCATTCTTCCAACATCCTATTTTTTTGTTTTTTTTTTTTAATTCCAATATTCCAAAATTTGACAAATATGATTCATAACACATAGATGGTTACATAAATGATCTCATATATATATATATATATATACCAGCCATAAATTTTGAGTGAAAATAAGGTGAAACATTTTGACATAAAATTTGAGTGAAAATTATTGGTATTTTTTTTTAAAACATATTATTAGACATTTAGACCCAATTATTTGGACCCCTAAAATATTGTACACGCACTCTTTTAGCATGTATACCTTATTTAAAAAAGCACATCCAATGTTATCAAATATGTCTTTTCTTTTAATTTTTGTAAAAATATTATAAATAATAAGTTATAAAATAAATAAATAAAAAAGGAAATGAAAAGTACCGAGGAAACGAAAATTTGACCACTATGAGCTCAAGTTAAAATTATAAATCCATTAAAAATCTTAAGTCTAAAAAAAAATTATTTAAATTGTCAAGGAACAGCAGGTACAAAAGAAAACGAAGGATTTGGTTCTCCCTGTGTGGATATTTAGAATCGTTTAAATTGTTAGAGGACATATGGAGTTACGGGGTTATGAGGGTGTTAGTGTGTTTTACGTTTTTTAATTAATTTGTATTTTTAATATTTTGTTTAAAAGTGATGCTATTGACACACCTGAACTATTTATGTTCCGTATTTTAAAATTTTGATTTAATTATATAAAATTATATAGTTTTATTAGTTTTTTTTTGATTTATTTCATTGACTACCCTTTTACTTATTTTTCAATTTTAATGGTGGCGGATAAATTGTCTCTGCGCAAAAGCGTTGCCGGATAGAACACAATCAAACAATAGCAAAAGAAAAGAATTAATATGAAGAGAATAAATCCAAACACACAACACAAGAATTTACGTGGAAACCCAAATCGGGAAAAAATCACGGCCGTCAGGACGACAAGAGAAAGTTTCACTATATAGTAAATTGTTACAATTCAGGATTCTCTCTCTTTAATACCATAAACCCAATTACACCGAATGCTCTCTTGAGATCTCTCTTGATATACTAATTTTTTACTCCACCACCAATAGCCTATCTATTATGGTCTATTTATATGAATTACAGGGAGTTTAAGATAAAAGGAAATTCTACTCCTAAACGTATAAGAATTACTTGTTTCACATAAATACTATTTTCTATTTATGACAAATTTTCTTATTTAAAAGAAATCATTTTCTTTTAAGTACAGAACTTTCCTATTCTTCATGAAGACAAATTCTTTTTCCTTTTCTGATTTCCAGAAGAAAACACATTTCTTTTTTTTCGTGCAATATTCCTAATTTGGACAAAATTCACCATTGTCATGGTTTGAGTCGCGGTTGGCCACCCACGCCCAACACCACGATCATCGTTATCGTCCACCGTTCCGAATACTACGGTTGGTGCATTGTCTACGCCGCGTAATCTCACAGGAGTTCGACCGCTCCCTGTGTCGCCGTCTGTGCACGTGTCTGCACTGCGGTCCAGGCCGCAGTACCTACCAAATTTTCGTTTCTTCTGTTCTTCCAGTCTTCAAGCATCTCTCAAACATGATCTTCTACTTCCAAACGTATCCCATATCTCCAGGAAGTCTCCGCATTGATTGAATCTTGTTTGATAGCCATTTGAAATTCAAGACATATCCAACACTTAATACATCCCATATCTTTTTTTTAAAAAAAAAAACACTTCATCTTTAATCTTTATATATAATTTTCTCACATCCATTCGAAAAACTTGTTTTTTCTTCTTATTTCTTGGTAAAACCATATTTATTAGATGCATTTTTTTTTGTAGTTAGTTAGATTGTTGGTGGTAGATTGTGAATATGACATTAATCGTCTGATGATTTTTTTTTTAGTAATACTAGATATCACAACTTTTCCATCAAAATACATGTCAGCTGATGTGTCAATTTATGAGTGGATACAATGATAAGTGAAATAAATCATTATTAATGTGTATCCACTCACAAATTGATACCTCAACGGCCACATGTGTTGTGATTTTAGTTGTGATATGTAGCATTACTCATTTTTTTAGCAATTGAGTTAGAGTTTTTGTGTGATTTCGTTTTGTCAGAGATTAGGTTTTCTTGGTGTGATTTCATTAATTTTTTTTAGAAATATCATTAAACTAACTTTGAAAGATCCGGAATAAAAACTATAAAAGAATTTATACAAATTATAGTATAACTAGAAGATCTGAATAAAATAAACTGAGAGAAAAAAAAAGTAGCAAACATAGATCTGGAATATGAGAAGAAAAATAAAACAAACATGCGAAACAATAAAATCAATAAATACTAACTAATTATGGTAATCATGAGATGATATGTGAAAGAAAATATAAACAAAAGTAGTAATAAATAAATAAATACTCAACATGGAAAACATGATATCGAGATCTGAAAGAAAATATAAATAAAAAATAGTAAAGATTTAATGATTTGAAATGATCTATACCATTAAAACTTTTGCCATTAAGGTTTTGAAATAAGGAAAGTGAGGTTTTATTAGTTTTAGTTTGTATAAGATTTTTTTAATAAAAATTACATGTCTATTTAAATAATTTGATAAAGAAAAAAAATACTAAAAATTTAAAAAGTAAGACAAATAGTTTAGTGGTGGGTATGCCTATAACGCCACTCTTTGTCTAATTTTTAATACTTTTTAAAATGTTTGAAAGGTCACAAATACCCTTTTTTCTGGTCAAATTTGGTCAATAGTTAAGTTTGATCAAATATGACTAACGACATAGGATGTGAATGTGAATTTATGATAAAGTTATTTCTGGATGTAATAGAGTAAACCTTAGAGAGGTTTACTGGAATGTACTCTTATTATCGTTAAATAAATAATTAATGAAAGAATGTTCATGATAATGTGACGGTTTGTAATCAAATTTAACTGGTGTATCATTTTAATGACCTTGAGGCTTCAATCAAGTTTGTAAACAAATTCATCATTAAAGAATATTTATCTTTTTTTTTTCTTTTTTAATTCTTAATAAGTAACTAGGGGAGGGGTGGGGTTTGTGCCTGGGCATTTTTTTTTATTCATTTATAATTTAAACATAATATCATAGTATCGAAAAAACTCACATGATAACTAATTGGGTCTAAATTTATCTATATTAAAATAATAATTGCAACCAAAACACAAAACCAGTAACATATTAACAATAAGATTATCTACCAAGTTCATCATTAATTATCAATTTTTTTTCAATATTTTTTGGTTTTCACTTCTACTATTAGAAATCAGCAGTCACACACAATCTCTATATGGAGCATCCTTGTCACTTAAAATTGAAACTAAAGACCAACTTTATTATTTGGATTTATTATACTTGCAGCATTTGTTTCGAGCCTCAATTAAGAATTTTATAATGCATTGAAAAAACCTGACAAGGGAAATGAAAAACTAAAGAAAAAGAGGGAAAAAGTGAATGGTAAGGGTATTTTTGTTTGATTGATGATATACTTGGTGCGATTTAATTTAAATTAATAGGTAAGTGTTAATGCCTACAAAAAGCTCTCCGATAAACTAGACCCACCAACCGTTATTTTCGAATGGGTTTGGATCGTGTTAATGGATCCGGTAAAATTTTGTTAGTTCCACTCCGGTTGGTGTTATTTGCCCCTATTTTAACTACAAAATACAAAAATCTGGATGTACCATATATATTTATTTTTTGAACACTAATTTTATTTCTATTACCTGCAATCATTAATCCATGAACCGTGCAATATTTGATAATAAATATTAATATACCATTTGGATGTCCCTATCAGGATCCGTAGATGACTCGACAATTGCTAAAGCAGCTTGCTGACTAATTAAGGTTGGTTGTTATGATATTCACTTTCAATTTTTTAGAGAGAACATGGAATTTTCTTTAATTCAATGCTCAGGAACAATAATCCACAGGTTGAAGAAGAAATAAAAGGTGTTGACGTCGATTTTTGGATTATACCAAAAATGTCAATAAGGATTGGATTTCGGCTATTGAATCAAAGAGAAAGAGATGCAGAGAGAGTAACAAAGACAAGTTTTACGTGGAAAAACTCCGATGGCCGAAGAAACATCCACGGGTGGTTGAGAGATCAACCAAGCCAAAATCCACTAAGAGAATATGATGTTTTACAAGCTCTCGATCTCTTTTTTTTCTCTCTGTATTATGATTGCTGTATGCTATATCGTCTATCCCTTTTTTCTGGACGAGATTATGGGTCTATTTATATGTTTATAGAACCATAATCTGCCTTGTACAAGTAATACAGGATCTTTGTATTTAATTGTGATTCGGTTACTTTCTTGAGGTCGATTTGTCTTCTTTCATGTTTCGGAGTCTCATGGAAATCGAGTGGGATTCTAGTAGTGCAGTTCAATTTGGACTTGTTTCCTTATAAGAATGTAGTCTTCGTAAAGAAATCAAGTTATTTCCTGATTGGGGACTCTTCTAATTTAATACTCTTTTTCATTTGGGATTCCTTCCTGATGGATATCGTCACGTATTTAATGACAATCCGTATGAAATAAGCACCAAGTTCTTACTCGGGTCGTATTTATTTCCGAGTAAGAGTAATACCTGATGGTCCCGAGTAGTACCGTTTGAGCCCAAGTGGAAGTGTTATTTAACCAGTCCCGAGTGCTGTTAGCTAAACCCGAGTAGGTTTTATTCAGTATATGCTTACTCGGGCATTTTTCTCTTTAATGATGCCTTATAAGATATTTCCCGGATGCCCATTTGGGCGTCCACCTGGCTATTTTTTCCTTCCTGTCAATGACGTGTATGCTTGGTAGAATTTACATACAACAATACCCCCTTAAAATATTTTTGCCGAGAAGATTTTATTTCGGGCAAGAGTATATTAATCATCTTGATTTTCTTTCGTCAGAATAGCCATCTTGTCATAATGACGCGTTTTAATGGTGACTCTGTAATTTCGATTCGCTTTATCACCCAAGATCTTAAATGATAGCGACGTTTTAAAGTTTTGACGGTTGAGGGCTATTTCCTGTCTTGACACGCGTTCCTCGTTTCTTCGTTTTTCAATATCATTTATGAGAAATGATTTTTGCGTTTCCCCAAGCGCCGCCTACGTCATCGAGTTTATTCATAAATTTTTTCCCGCTTTGAAATCCTAGGGTTTCGTGCCGTCTCATCTTTAAATTCTTCGCTGAGAGACATTGTTGGTTTATTCTAAAAAATTCAGCAGAAATCTCTTTAAACTCAGATTTCTTTATCCAGAAGTTCGCGATTCTCCGCTTGAAGATCTTGCATCAGTCTCAATTCAAGGTTAGTTTTAATGGGGCCATCTTCCCGCTATCGTCTCTTTAAAATCGCTTTTGATGCATTAGAGCGTGTGGATTTCTAGTTAGTATCTTGCATTAAATGATTACTGGGGGATATCCCAATAGATGAACCTCCATTTTTAGAGGTTGATGTTTCTGGGCTTCACCCTGACGTCACTTTCAGCCCTGTATCGAGTTCTCTATCTAGTTCTGATTCTGATTCTGATATTTCTGATCACAGGGCATCTTCTCGAAGGATGGGTAAACATTAGAGCACAAGTAAGGTATACAAGCAGGCTCGAGCAACGTTCAGACCAGGGAACAAACTGTTAACGAGGGCGACGTTGATGAAGTATACAGGGCGTCTCGTCTTTAGTTTTCTGACACTCGCCCGAGTGGCTTTGATACTGAGCCGAACGTGGTCGGGCCAGCTTAGATAGAAAAATACCGCTCCTGATTCGACTTGCCAGACTCAGTAACTTTGGTTCCTGCAGGGGATAGAGCCGTATGGAATCCTCCTGAGGGCATGATCGCGATTTAAGGATCGATTCTTTGTTACGGTGTCACACTTCCCCTTCAGCCTTTTTTTGCCTGGTTTTTGACTGAAGCAGGGATAGCCCCAGCTCAGTTGGCCCCAAATAGTTACAAAGTCTTGATGTGCATGTGGCACATGTTCAGCCGAATGAACCTTTCGCCGCCTTCCCCAGATGAAATCAGGCATTTCTTTACGCTGAGGCAGGTTGGCAAAACGGGGACCTATTTTCTTGCGTCTACTTCTTCGGATGGTTGGGTCCCCAAAGAAGCACAGACGAATCGGGGGGTCGATGCTTTTGATGACCCAAAGAAGAAAGGTTTCATACGGGGATTCCTTACATCCAATAAATTTTGGAAGAACAGTTGGTTTTTTGCTAGAGGGGCTCTTGGGCTTGATATAACTGTTCTATCTGGGGATTCCCAAATGGTGTTGAGTGTTCCCAGCTTCTTTTGTTCCCCCGAAGCGTGGAACAAGAAAACAAGAAAACAATCAACTATAGCGATTCAGAACTGAAGAGGCTGACTCGGGCAGCAGTTCATACTCTGGAAAAGAGGAGCAAGAGCTATCTTTTCAAAGAGGATGACTTGATAAAGCTCGGTTTCTTCAGACAGATTTCGGGCCATCGCAGGTGATGTAAGTAACCCGGCGCCCATTCTGTTGTATTTCTAAGCTCTCTTTTTTTACATAATTAATTCTTTTTTTTTAACAAGTAATAATTTTTTTTTTTTTAGTGTTTGATACTAACGTTGTCAGCGATCTTCAGGCTCGCCAGGTGAAGGCGATTCTACAAGCGAGTAGGAAGGAAGCTTCCCGCCAGGGCGATGAGGGTATTGCTCCACCCGAGCCTAATGAAGAAACTGATACTGCTGAGCAAATTCCCGAGTGCGTTGATCGGGGTGCTCAACCTTCTACTCAGGATCTTGCTGGTCCAAGTGGCCAAGATGAGCCGACTGACACCCAACTGCCTGAAAATAGGGAGAGGCAGTATGAGGGTCCAGGTGAAGAGCCTATTGGACGGTTTGAAATTGGCGACGGTGGTAACGTCTTGACGGATCAAGTGCCCACCGGTGCCGAGTTCTTTGAGTCTTTTCGGGACGATCCGCTGGAAGATCCTGCTGCTGATCTTAACTTCCACCATTCTCGGAGTGAGAAGCGAAAGACAGTTAGTTCGCCGTCTCGTCCTCTCAAAGTTCCTCGGGTAGTCTCATTCATTGACTCCAGCGACAAAGATGTTACGGATGAGATTGCCCCGAATGTTGGTGCTGGAGCATCAGTAGATGCAGCCACTTCAGAACCGAGTAGGGCTTTTTCTACCCTCGAAGTTGGAGATACGGGGGCTGAACCTTCGAGGGTTCCTTCTCCATCCTTAGAGCCAAATAGGGCTTCTCCTGCCCCCGAGTCTGGAAATCGGGGGTTCCTTTATTCCTTTCTTCCCGAGATATACTACAGGAGATGTCTTCTGGTCGGGCTTATATCGGGGAAGACCGCTTGAGCGATTTTAGAGATGGTTCACTGACCGAACGTCTCCAAAACGTTTTCAACGGCACATCTAATGTAAGTTAAATCTAACTTAGTTAATTCTGACTCCTTTACTGTTTTGCTTTTGCCGGTTTTCTAAGTATATTCCTTTGCAGATGGTGGCCGAATTTGCTGAGCTTGTTCAGACGCAACAATGTCAAGCCGATCGGATAAGGCGTCTAGAGGCTCAGCTGAAGGCGAGTGAGGAGGGTCGTGCTCGAGTTGAGCAGGCTTATCAGCAGGAGGTCGACTCTGTACAGATATTTACCGACCACTGCCTGGCGAAGCAGGTTGAAGCCGAGGACAAGGCATCTTTGGCAGAGGAGAAGGTTGCATCTCTTCAAAATCTTCTTTCTTCTACTGAAGAATCCATGCTTAAGGCCGAGCAGACGAAGTCGGTGTATGTCCAAAAAATTGAAGATTTGGAGCGCCAAGTGCTGACAGTTGAATCCTTTTCCCGAGAGGTCAGGTTGGAACTGAAATTCCAAGGGGTGGGTCATTTAAAAAGATCCCCCGCTTACGATGCCCTACTTCTTCGGGAATTTCAACGTGGGCTAGTTTCGGCCGGCAAATTCTTCAAAGTCAATAATAGGGCGACCGAGAAAGCCCGTGCTAATTGGGAGCTGTCAATCAAACACCATGTGGACCGGTCCTTGGAATCTCTTCAGATTCAGATAAAGGAATGGAGAGCCTACTGCCGTAATAAGGCAAAGAGCCCCATCCTATGCATTTAGAGAATCCGTCCGAGCACTCTCTCTTGACCTTTTACGCAAGTCAAGAGTCGGTTGAGGGTGTAGTCCCTGATGTCAGGCCAGTCCCGAGTGCAGATTATAGCCAGTGGAGGGATGATACTGTCGACGATATTACTTGGCGGTCTAATGAGAGTCTGCTTCGTGAATACTAGATGGTGCCAGATCCGAGTATTGGCAAAAGCTCGAAATCCTCGCAACCTTAATTTTATAGATTTGTAGAAGATTCTGATTCTTTATTTTTTACTTGTAAAGAACTATTCTTTGACTGTAATTTGAACTAACCATTCTTTTAAGAGCAATAAAATTCAATTTTGTTATGAGTTGAATGGTTTTGGTCTATTTTTTGCTGATTGTTGCCGAGTGTTGTATTAAACTGGCTGATGGTCGGGCAACTTATCCGAGTCTTATTAAACCGTTTGTTACCCGAATAACTTCAATTGCCAAGTATCTTATTAAATCGGCTTCTTCGATATTCGGGTAACTTAACCGAGTATCTTATTAAACCGGTCGTTACCCGAATGACTTCAATTGCCAAGTATCTTATTAAACTAGCTGATGGTCGGGCAAATTAACTGAGTATCTTATAAAACCGGTTGTTACCCGAATAACTTCAATTGCCAAGTATTTATTAAACCGGCTTCTTTGATGTTCGGGTAACTTAACCGAGTATCTTATTAAACCGGTAGTTACCCGAATGACTTCAATTGCCAAGTATCTTATTAAACTGGCTCTTTTGATGTTCGGGTAACTTAACCGAATATCTTATTAAACCGGTTGTTACCCGAATGACTTCAATTGCCAAGTATCTTATTAAACTGGCTGATGGTTGGGCAACTTAACCGAGTATCTTATTAAACCGGTTGTTACCCGAATAACTTCAATTACCAAGTATCTTATTAAACTGGCTCTTTATTATTAACCGAGTCATCTTGAAACAGGAAAGTTTGCATTTGTGTTTCATACCCAATTGCTATCCGAACATTATATCAAGGCTCACCATGATCATACGTTCGAGTCCTTACGCAATACCAAGGACGTCTCCCTAGTTTTTGTGCGCAAGGTTTTGCAGAATCGTTGAGCTCTTTTTTTTTTTTTTTTAAAGTTGCTTCAATACAGCTACGCATTTCACCGGAATTTCTCCCGATAGCGTCCCGAGCATTTTTTTCAAAGTTCGGTGCATCGGGTTTGCCTTTTTACGAAGGTTATTTTGACCCTGCTCGGCTGGCATGCTCCTACGAGCTTCTCCACCCATTCGGGATTTGATGGTCCCGAGAATTCTATTTGCATGTTCTTATTACCATGCTCTGCTTCCATATGTTCTTATTATCATATGCCTTTTTTTTTTGAAATCCCGAACTAAATGCTATCCTTTTGGAAATTCCAAGTAATTTTATTTATTACTGTAAAAAATCGACAGATTTAAATTATAGTTTAATATTTATCCTACCAATAAAAGAATAAAATATTCAATATATATATATATATATATATATATTTTAAGGATAGAAAATCTTCAGATATTGGGCATTGCATGGTCGGGGTAACACCCCTCCATTGGGTCGAGCAATCTAATAAGCTTCATTGCCAGTTATCCCCTCGATCTTGTATGGACCTTCCCATTTGTCAGCCAGGGATCCCGCGGCTCTATTTTTTATGTTCAGTGACACCTTCCTGAGCACCATGTCTCCTAACTGAAATTTCCTGATCCGAACACGAGAGTTGTAGTGGCGAGCCACTCTTTGTTGATAGGCTGTATTTCTTATTCCGGACTTTTCCCTTTTTTCTTCTAGCTCATCCAAACTTTGTAGCAGCGTATCAACATTTTGTTCTTCATCGTATAGCATGACCCGGGAGGACGCATACGATGTTTCTATGGGGATGACAACTTCTGTTCCGAACGCTAGGGTGAACAGAGTTTCTCCTGTTGAAGTCCTTGCTGTCGTCCGATATGCCCATAATACTTCAGGAAGCTTTTTAACCCAGCTTCCTTTTTTGTCATCTAGTTTTGCTTTAATGGTGTGCTTGATAATTTTTTTTACTGCTTCTACTTGCCCGTTTGTTTGTGGATGAGCTGGTGTCGCATAGTAGTTAGCAATATGATACTTCTCGCACAATTATCTGAACTTTTGGTTATCAAACTAAGTGACATTGTCGGTAATTATAGTATCCGGAACTCCAAACCTATAAAGTATGTTTTTCTTTACAAAATTTGTGATGTTGGCTTCCGTGATATGCACCAGCGCTTCAGCTTCGGCCCATTTTATGAAATAATCGACAGCTATTATGGCGTGCTTCGCTCCTCCCCCTGTCCCAGCTGGCATTGGCCCGATCAGGTCTAGGCCCCACATGGCGAATGACCATGGGACAGTGAGATTTCTGAGCTTTTCTGGGGGTTGTCGGATATCGTTGGCAATTCTTTGATAGGTGTTGCAACTTTCCGACCATTGCTGTGCATCTAAGAAAAGTGTAGGCCAATAATAGCCTTGCCTGAGTACCTTATGCGCCAGACTCCTACCCCTAGTGTGGTTCCCGCAAACTCCTTCGTGGATCTCTTGAAGTATTCGATGTGCATCTTCTTCCGGTATACATCTCTGAAGAGCTCGAGAAAACCTCATTCTGTATAATTCTCCTCCGATCATGGTATACCTAACCGATCGATACCTGATGCGCTTTGTTAATACCGAATCTTCCGGGAGCACGCCTTCTTCCAGGAACCTTCTCAGCTGGACCATCCAACCGTCTTGCAGTGTTCGGATTTCTAAAATTTCCAAATGCTTAGGTTCAGCTGTACTCGGTTTAAGGAGGTGTGCGACTGGAATGGTTTTAGGTCTGATTGAGGTTGTTGCTGACGCTAATTTAGATAAAGCGTCTGCCTTTTCATTTTCTTCTCTAGGGATCTGAGCGATTTTGTATTCTTTAAATTTTTGGAGCTGTTTTACGATGTCAAGGTAGGCAATCATTCCTTCATCTTTGGCCTGGTATTCATCCACAACCTGGTTGACAACTACTTGTGAATCGCTGAATATCTCAACTTCATCTGCCCCAAGAGCTATGCAGACTCTGAGTCCAGCTAACAATGCCTCGTATTCGGCTTGATTATTGGTTGCTTTGAAATGAAATCTCATGGCACATTCAACATCATCTCCTTCTGGGGTGTGAACTACGATCCCTGCCCCGCTGCCATGAGTGTTTGAAGAACCATCAACATATAGTTTCCATGGGAAACTTTTATCCAACAGTCTTTTTGTTTCCAGGTTTGGTTATGTGAACTCGGCTATGAAGCCTTCCACCACTTGTCCTTTGAGGGAGGTTCTGGGGACATAATGAATATCGAATTCACTTAACTCGATTTCCTATTTAGTAAGTCTTCCTGATATCTCTGGTTTTTGTAAGATTTGCCTTAATAGGCAATTGGTGAGAACCTGGATCGTATGGGCCTGAAAGTATGGTCTCAGCTTTTTTGTTACTAAAATCAATGCTAAGGCTATCTTCTCTGCCTGTGAGTACCTGGTCTCGGCCGGTAGGAGTGCCTTGCTTGTATAATACACTGGTTTCTACACTCCATCTTCTGTTCTGACTAAGACTGAACTTGCTGCAAGCTCGGTTATTGACAGATACAGCTGAAGTATTTCCCCCTTTTACGGTTTCGAGAGGATGGGAGCTTGCCCCAAGTACTCTTTTATTTTTAAGAATGCCTGCTCACACTCTTTATTCTACTCCAAGCCTTTCCCTTTTTTCATTATCTTGAAGAAAGGCGCGCACCTGTCTGTAGCCCTTGAGATGAATCTTCCCAAGGAGGCTAAACACCCTGTTAAGCGCTTTTCAATGTTTTAGGTGAAGTCATTTCTTGCAAAGCCTGGATCTTCTTTGTATTAACTTCGATTCCTCTTTGATGGACTTGAAAACCCAAGAATCTTCCTGAATGGACTCCGAATAAACATTTGTTTGGGTTTAATTTCATCTGGTATCTTCTCAAAACATTAAATGTCTCTCGAAGGTCGTGGGCATGCTCATCTGCTGAGACGCTTTTAGTCAACATATCATCAATGTACACTTCCATGTTCCTTCCTATTTGCCGAGTGAAGATTTTGTTGACCAACCTTTGGTACGTAGCTCCTGCATTTTTTAAACCGAAGGGCATTACTGTGTAGCAATATAAACCCTGATCAGTTGTGAAGGCTATTTTTTCTTCATCCGCTTTGTTCTTCCGGATCTGATTATATCCTTAGTAAGCGTCCATGAAGCTGAGTAATTCATGACCTGCTGTGGCATCCACCAGCTGATCTATCCTTGGAAGTGGGAAGCTATCCTTTGGACATGCCTTATTTAGATCCGTAAAATCTACGCACATCCTCCATTGTCCATTTTTCTTCTGGACGAGGACTACGTTGGCAACCCACTAAGGGTAGCTGACTTCTCTGATTGATCCAGTTGCTAGTAGCTTTTCCACCTCTTTTTTGATTGCTTGACTTCTTTTAGGATTGAACGATCTTCTCTTTTGTATCACCGGTTTTGCATTCGGGCTTACTGTGAGGTAGTGGGATATTACTCGGGCATCTATCCCGATCATATCTTCGTGATTCCAGGCGAATACATCTTTGTATTCTCTAAGCAGATTGGTTAAGTCTTGCTTGAATTTTCCATCCAAGTTGGCCCCTATCTTGATTTTCTTGTCCGGTTTGTCTTCTTTAAGTACCACTTCAACCAATTCTGTTTTGTATTCATTCGAGCCCTCCCTTGGATCTAGTTCGAATGACAAGGATTTTTTACACTGATTTGGCTGCATTATGGTGCACACTTGTTCAGCATCATGCTTGTCTCTGTATACTGACAGATTTGCTCTTCGGGCAATCTCTTGGGATCCATTGACTATCCCAACCCCATGTTCGGTTGGGAGCTTGATCATTAATGCATAAGTGGCTGTCACGGCCCTTGTTTTATTCAGGAATGGTCGGCCCAATAATGCATTATACGGCCAATTATCCAAGTTAACTACCACGAAGTCGAGCAGGACAATAATCTGGCATGGTGCCGTTTCGATCTTCACAGGTAATTTTACCGTCCCGAGTGACCTGACCTCTATTCCCCCAAATCCTCATAATGGAGTATGGAAAGACTTTAAATCTTTTCGTTCTAGTCTTAGCTGGTCGTATACGACCACACTTAGGATGTCTGCTGAGCTCTCATTATCTATTAAAATTCTCCGGACTTCCTTATGGCCAATCCAGGCACTTATAACCAAATCGTCGTTAGGTCGAAAATCGACGCCATGGGAATCTGCCTCTGTAAAGACTATTGGGTCTCATCCTTCCTTTACCCTTTTCGGGTCTGGTTCAACCGAGTTTACGTCGAAGTTGTTCCTTGCTTCTACTGCTTCTCTAATTTCCTAAGTTCGTTCTCGGTTGCTTATCCCAGTAGAAGGTCCTCCAAAAATTGTATATATTACTTGATTGGCTTGGGGGCTGGTTCTTTGATTTTGACCAGAGTTGTGATCAACATTGACTTTCTTGGTTTTTGGTCTCTCGTCATTTTTCAAGATTACATCCCGCAGGTGCCCTTCCCGAATAAGAGTCTCTATGTAATCTCTGAGCTGAAAACACTTTGAAGTTTCGTGCCCGGTTTCTTTATGAAACCTGCAATACTTGGTTGTATCTCTCCGGGCGAACTGTGATTGTCGCCGCGGTTCTTGCACCATATTCTTTTCTTCCAAGATGGCTAGAATTTCTTCTTGTTTCTTCCGAAGAGGGGTGTAATTGGTATATCTGCCTTGGTATTTCTCTGTGGACCGTTCGGCGTTGAGCCTATTACCCCCATCCTTGTTTTTCTCCTTGCTGTTCCCTTTCCGTTTTTCCTTTTGATTCTGCCCCTTGGATTCGGTATTCTTCTGTTCGGGCTTTCCTCCATTCATATAGCTTCCTCCTGTAGCTAACTCTTCTTCCTCGGCCAGATCGTATCCTCCTGCCATATCCATCATGTCGGCATACCTAGTTAGCCGCGCTCTTCTCAAATCGAAGGATATTCGTCCATTCTGCAAGTTATTGGTGAAGGCAGCAATAATTGCTTCATCATTAGCGCTGCCAATTTCTGATACTGCTTTGCCGAACCGGCCCAAGTATTTTTTTAATGACTCGTCCTTTCCCTGTTTTATTTGAGAGAGGTAGGCCACCGACTTCTTTCTGTGAACGTTGCTCAGGAATTGCCTTGAAAAGCTCCTGCTCAACTCGCTGAAATTTCTGATGCTTGCCGGGGGTAGTCTTCCGAACCATCTTGAGCCTGTGTCCCCCAGTTTTTACGGAAAGTTGAGACACAATAGGGGGTCACTGCGGACATATTGAGCCATGGCACTTTTATAGCGTCTAACGTGCTCCTTTGGATCCGTATCTTTTTTTGAATTGCTCCACATGCGGCATCCTGAATCTTTCTGGGAAAGGGGTCCGTAAAATCTCCCTGGTGAATGGACTGTCGGAGTCATCGTCAGATAGATCGTTACAGCCGTAACGTCTGACTAGTGCCTCCATCTGTCGCCTGTTATTCTCTACTTCTCGAGTTAGGCTCTGGATTGTGACATCTCTGTCCCCCACCGGGCTTCCTTGACGGTTAAACCGTTGGATAACTGTCATTCTTTCCTCAGATTCTTCACTCTGATGCCGGAACCCTCGTGTGACTCCATGATGACGTTTACGATGGTGTTGATCACTGTCTTCTGATGATGACCATTCTCTGCGCCGATCGTATTTACGATGTCTGGCTCGTATTGTTTGATTGCGATCCAGCCTCTGGTGATTTTCTTCTTCTAGTGTTTTCTGTCCAGCTGGATTGATTGGGGAAGAGTTCCTTCTGGTTTCTGGCATAGTTATTCCTGGCCCTACCACCATCGAACGGAGCCTTGCGGGAGGAGGATTGGGAGTATGTGCTCCTGCGGCCAGTAGATCGATCTCTTCCCTTGCTGCGTCCGTCATCAATTGCTGCAGGGCCTCTTGGAAACGCAGCGTAAGATCTCTGCTGGTTGGAGGAACTTGCTGGATCCCTGTCTGGCGCGCAGGCTGGTTTTTCGTGTTTGCTGCAGGATCTTGTGACATATTGCCAATATGGAAATCGCCTGGTGATTTTTGGCCATTCCCTGAACTACTTCTGCTTCCTGCCATTGCTTTTTAACAAGTTCGGAGGTTCAAGCCCCTCCTTCTAGCGCCAGTTGTTGACTTCGATTTTTGGATTATGCCAAAAATGCCAACAAGGATTGGATTTCGGCTATTGAATCAAAGAGAAAAAGATGCAGAGAGAGTAACAAAGACAAGTTTTACGTGGTAAAACTCCGATGGCCGGAGAAACATCCACGGGTGGTTGAAAGATCAACCAAACCAAAATCCACTAAGAGAATAAGATGTTTTACAAGCTCTCGATCTCTCTTTGTTCTCTCTGTATTATGATTGTTGTATGCTATATCGCCTATCCCTTTTTCTGGACGAGATTATGGGTCTATTTATATGTTTATAGAACCCTAATCTGCCTTGTACAAGTAATACAAGATCTTTGTATTTAATTGTGATTCGGTTACTTTCTTGAGGTCAATTTGTCTTCTTTCCTGTTTCGGAGTCTCATGGAAATCGAGTGGGATTCTAGTAGTGCAGTTCAATTTGGACTTGTTTCCTTATAAGAATGTAGTCTTCGTAAAGAAATCAAGTTATTTCCTGATTGGGGACTCTTCTAATTTAATACTCTTTTTCATTTGGGATTCCTTCCTGATGGATATCGTCACGTATTTAATGACAATCCGTATGAAATAAGCACCAAGTTCTTACTCGGGTCGTATTTATTCCCGAGTAAGAGTAATACCTGATGGTCCCGAGTAGTACCGTTTGAGCCCGAGTGGAAGTGTTATTTAACCAGTCCCGAGTGCTGTTAGCTGATCCAGAGTAGGTTTTATTCAGTATATGATTACTCGGGCTTTCTTCTCTTTAATGATGCCTTATAGGATATTTTCCGGATGCCCATTTGGGCGTCCACCTGGCTATTTTTTCCTTCCTTTCAATGACGTGTATGCTTGGTAGAATTTACATACAACACAAGGAACAACGTGTACAAAAGAAAAACCAGGTTTGGTTTTCTCTGATTTGGATGATATACAATTGTTTAAATTGTCAGATGTCTTTTGGGGTTCTGAGGTTGGTCAGTGTTTAAGATTATGAACAGATACATCGCTGGATTGAACATTGAAGACAAATGTTAATAGTCATTGTACTGTATCATGATCTGCATATGAACTGTTGTAGTAATTTGGTCAGCTTTTTACACGTAATATAGATTTTCAGGAAATTGAATAATTCTGTGGCAGTTCTTGAATTGAACGTTGTGATGGATCACTTTCTTTGATCTTGAACTTTTGAGATGGGTTGTGATACTCAAGGAGGTTCTAGTAACTCGTGTGATCATCCAACATGCATGCTAAGTGCAAAGAAGCAAGCAAAAGCTAAAGCTACTGATACTTTGTACACGAAAGAACAGAGTGTCAACCAAAAAGCAGAGCATTATAAAACAGCTTTGTGATACTAGTCTGACTGCAGCTGTACAAGCTATAATCAGGAAATCAATGTTAACGGTGATGGAAGGAAATCGTTAACTAATGGTTTCATTATAGTCCGACTATGTTTAGGAAAGTTTGTTAGACGTTAATGTAAAGTTAGTTATAGTTAGTCTAACAGAAATTAATTGTCCAATTGTAAGACCTCCTTTGAAGTCTGGAATCGATTAGAGAGATTATTTTCTCAGCAATCCATGGCTAAAGTAGCTCAACTCAAAAATCAGCTTCTATCTGTTAAAAAAGGATCTGATTCGATTGGTGATTTTGTGCTCAAAATCAAGAACATTGGAGATGCTTTGATGGCTGCTGGTGAAGAAGTTAGAGATCGTGATCTCGTTCTTGCATTGATCAACGGAGTAGGACATGATTTTGATGCTATTGTGGCTGTTATCTCTACACAACAAAGGTTTATTCCTCTTAAAGATGCTCAATATCTTTTAATGATGCATGAACAGAGTTAGAGCATCTTGATTCTCCTAATCATCTTGAAGTTGGTCAAGCTTCAGCTAACTATGTGAGTAATAATACTCAAGAAAAGAAAGGACAAAGAGATGGAGGCTCATTCAACAATAGAGGTGGAGGAAACCGTTGAAGAGGTAGAAATGGAAGGTCTGGAGGTTCATTCAACAACAGAGGACGCATTCACTACCAGGTCTGTAACAAGCCTGGTCATGGTGCCTTGAAATGTTATCATAGATTTGATCATGGATTTCAGGGACCTCCACTACATCAACAACAAAATCATGCTCTTTTCAGTCAGCAACAGGGGTTTAATGACCAAATACTACTTGGTGCCTCATTGCAATCTAACATAAACAACAATGTGACAGAGCCACAAACCAACTTTCTTCAGACTTCAGCCTATCTAGCCACTCCAGAAACTGTCAATGACCCGGTTTGGTACGTCAACAGTGGCGCAACAAACCATATCACCTCCTATCTCAACAATCTATCCTTTCGATCAAGCTACCAAGGTATAGATAAACTTGTTATAGGAAATGGAGATCAGCTTAGTATTTCTAATATTGGTAATACTACGGTTAAGTCTCGTACATATCCTATACAGAATTTGCAACTAAAGAATTTATTGCATGCAGCAGTGTACCCAGGATTTTTTGTTAGGGTGGACTAAAACAAAACTACAATTTTTTACGAGACAACTTCTTCGGTTGAAATGAGAAGATACATTTATATAGGGAAACAAAATGTGCCTTATCCTTTAATATGTATATACTAAACAAATTACATAAACTTTCGATAAAATAATATATATATATATAATCAGATTAAACCAATTTAAATTTGTGACTTAAAAATTAGATTTCAACATCTCAACTATCCACGTGCTCTTAATCTAAATCTCAACCATTGGATTAAGAATATATGAATGGTTAGATCATGGTTGATTGAGATATTGAAGTTTAATTTTTAAGTCACAAATTTAAGTCACACACACATATATATATATATATATATATATATATATATAATATAATATAATATAAAATTTGGACAGAGCTCGTCACCAACCGATTAATTAGTTTCATTTTTTTAAGCATTATAAAAATTTTAGGGTTTTTTTAGGTGAATGACTCGAACCCACAATCATGTAGTACATGTGTAATGGGTTTATCACCAGATCAATCTCATCTCGTGTTTTATTAAAAATAATAAAATATGGAGTCAAAATTAAAAATAACAAACTAATTTATTAATTATAAATAAGTTAAAAATTAAAAAATGTCCTTTAAGAGTAAGAATAAATGATTTTGTTTTTCTTCAATTGTGATCTAAGATGGTTTATTGTTATTTATAATTTATAATTATAAATTTTAATTAAACATTTAAGTTGTGAGATGTGTGGATTTTGTAAAAATAAAAGTATGGGACCGAAAATTATAACAAAAATGAGAGAGAGAGGACTAAAGGATGGGTGATGTGATGGATGTAATACAATGTTTGATTGGTTTGTTAATTGTGCTAGATAATTTTTTTTCTCAAAAAGCTGACCCGGCTACAGCCCGGGTCAGCCCTCTTGCATGGCCGCCCATGATTGAATGTTCCTCAAATAAAGAAGAATTTACTTCGTATTTCTAAGCTTACTCATGATAACCAAGTTTTAACTGATTCTATGGTGACAAATGTGTTATAAAGGATCTCAAAACAAAGAAGGTTTTGCTACAGAGGGTTCTTAAGGATGGGTTGTATTGCTTGGAGCTAGTTGGTGCCGGTGATTCATGAAATTCTGGTCACAAAGTTGACAAATATGACAGCTCAAAAGAGAGTTCCACTTATTTCTCTACTCAAAATAAGACTAGACTTGGACAAATGTTTGACTCCAAGTCACAGCAAGCAAATTTAGCTTCTGTGAATGTGAATGTCAATGTTTGACACGCTAAATTGGGGCATCCAGCTCCTCTAATACTTTAAAAAAATGTTAAATAAAATTCATTTTACTACAAAGTTTAATGTATCTCATTTTTGTGATTCTTGTACACTTGGTAAACTTCACAAATTACCTTTTACAAGAGTGAATATTACTGGTTCAGCTCTTCTTGAACTTATCTTTTCTGATATTTGGGGTCCAGCTCCTATGCTTTTTTTAGAGGGTTTTAGATATTACATTTCCTTTATTGATGCACATACACGGTTTACATGTCTCCTCTTTAGGTTGCTTGTGGTTTGTCTTCATCTAGAGGAATTATAGTTTACTGAAATCGTTAAAATTTGTTTACAGGTCATGGTGATAAAGCTCCAGGTTCAATGTAGAAAACTGATCTAGAGAAATCCCATGAACAATTAATATATAAGCTCCCATAAATAATGTCAAAATCAAATAACCCAAGAAAGAAAAAAAATATATTTAAAATCAAACATAAAATATTCTCTTCATCTTTATATAATTATTTAAGTTTGTTAATATCCGTAAATTTATAATTATCAAACATTTAAAAACCCCGGACACTGCTTGAGGCTGAATGATTGACCCTCACCACCTAGCTAAATTGAGTTGTTGCTTGTTGCATGGTTTGTTATTTTGATTCATAATTCAATAATTATAGACGCTTAGGCTAAAGAAAAAGAATGATAGTAGGATTGTATAAATTTTGTGAAAAAGAAAACATACGGTATAGGTTGTATAAAACATAATTTAAGTTAATCTAAGCCAATAAGGGTTTTTTCCACACCTAATAAGAATGAAGAATCATCAATGAACTCGAAGCCTTGTTTGCAAGAAAAACTTTTACACGAAGTATCATATCCTCACTTGAGAATTGAGATTAAAACTTTTGATGTTAAATCCTGAAGGTCCGTCGTTTATATTTATTTTGCTATAATAGGAAGAATGCTTTGGTCCTTCTATATCCATCAACGACAAAGCTGAAATTTGAATTTTTTATATTAAACAAATCATCTAATTATATATATTTATATATATACTATAGTGAAAATTGTGAGGAATACCACTTTTTTTTTTTTTTGTATTGTCCTATATATATATAAATTCTGGTGACAAGTAAAATCAAGAAAGCATGTAATATTATTAATTATAACGACAAAGAAGATCCTGTTCAAGTTTAGTATTGTCACGGTGATATAATTGGATTGAACAAAGAGTAATGGTGAGATATGAAGCAAAGCTTACTTAAAAAAAAAAGAAAAAAAAAAAGATATGAAGCAAAGCTTTCCCTATATTGAATTGAGGAAACAAACTCTTTATTTATAAAATAATACTACTATTAATTGATTACATAATAAATTAATTATATAACTTTCTACTGGCTAGTTCAATAATATTCTAAAAAAAAAAAAAAACATTCATCACCATAGTGTCTATTCTATCTCGAGACGTTAAGAACTCTGAAGAGGTATGCCGTTTCCGAATTCACCGATAAAGACGATATTTTCCAAGTAATTAAATAATTCTCACGAGAATAGGCGAATAGCAAACTGCATATATGATCAAGAACAAACAAATTCATAACCATTAAAAAAATTAAATATTTATTAATACAATTAACATCATATAGATTTACATATTTAAATAATACCTTAATGTTGTAAAGATCTTCCTCCTTCGATGGAAAGTAATTATTGGCCTCCATCAAAGTATCACAGAGACTTTCCCGAATTGTTTGGATTTTTGGCTAAGCGACTCCTAATCTCCATCTGCCGCTCCATATTTCTTCGTCAACTTCTTATCTATTATATAAATATAATGTTGTTGTAATGTGCGTGAGAAGCACCCAAAGAATAGTTTATATAATGTACTGTTTCTTTAGGAGCAAGTCGGTTTTCAAGTTTTTTTTTTTTTTTTTTTTCGGATTCCTTATTTTGAAAAAAATTGTTAAGAAAATTTCCAATTCTTTAGGAGTGTGATTACTTAAAAGACCAAGGATACTCAACTATAAATAGTGACGCTTATTCTTTGCTTGTATAAAAAAAATATCAAGAGAGATCTCGACATGTACAAAAATTCTGTTCCTAACCCCTTCTAACAAAATTCTCTTTTCTGTCTTCTTTGTTATAGCTCCTCCATCTAAGTCAGAGATTTAGTTCTCCTCCATCTAAGTTAGAGACGTAACTACACATGGGCTAGCTAATTTTAAAAATAAAATATAAATATAATATAAATACATCAAAACACATATAATTTTATCAAAATATCATTTATAACAACGACTAATAGATTTGTTCATATATTGTCCCTGTTATATATATATATATATATATATATATATATAAAGAGACTTTTAAACCAATTTTATTTCTCATTCTCCAAAATTGATTCAACTTCTTTCTCATGTTTTTTTTTTGTCTTCAAAATAGATATTCTTTATGAGTTACATGTGTTTGATTATTTAATTTCATTTTGAAATATTGTATTAATCTAATTTTAATTTATAAACTTTATATTATTATATTTTTTGATCCAGTTGTTATAATTGAAAATTTTGCTCTTTTAAAAAATAATAGTGTTCTAGAAATTGGTCTAGGCAAATGATTAATCGCACTAATTCCTCTAGGTGGCTGGTTATTGAGGAGAACTGGCAAAAATCTACCTCATTCCACGGTCTCTGACTAATTGTGTAAGGTGGCGACTAATCGGCTAAGCGGCCAGGCGGAGTCATAGCCGTTGACCAAGACTAGCCAATTAAAAAAAAACCTTGTTTTTAATTTCAAAGCCTTACTTCCTAGTTCTTACTGTAAGGATTTCGATTAACACATAAATCAACTAACATGCATAGACATATAATTAATCCGAAAAACTTAACCTAAAAATGTTTCTATACATACTTAATCAAACCCTAAACATACAATATTGACCCATGTCAATTCAAGAGAAAAGTGGAAAAGAATCGATAGCGGAAGCGTACCTGAATCCATCGCTGGAGATCTGTGAACGGGTTGTGATCTTCCAAATTATCACGACCTTTATGAACTCTACAATGTTCTATTTTGCTCTGTTGATGGGGATACAGAGAAAACAAAAGTATCGTGTAATTTGGGGGACAATAACCCTAACTATATATAATAATCAAATTATTATATATTGGCTATTTCTAATTCGGCCCCTCAACAAATTAGAAATAGCACTCTGGTATCTACACATTAATTCCATAACAATTATACCCTTAAGCCTTAAAAATTTAAACCTTAATTAGATCACTTTAATTTTTAATTTAGGCTTAACCAAAAGATAGTAACACATTTAATATTCACATGTGTGGCCCCATATGATGGAATTTTTCCAACAATCTCCCACTGGGCCACATATGTAACTCTAAAAAATGTGTATGACTTTATGAGCTTCAAAATTTTGCTATCACAATTTTAGGGTATATCCGAATAATCTCGTCCATTGATTATGCAGATATAGGATCAAAGCGGTTTTCGTCACATTTAGCGTGACTAAACCCGTCAATGGTCACGTATACCAACATAACCAAATGACATAGATCAATCATGGATGCGTAGCATGGAAATTACATGCAATGTGATCTATACATGTCTATTCCAACTGGTCCTACTTCATTCCTTAGTAAGATCAAAACTTATCACTATGTAACAGAGTGTAATTAACCGAATACTTTATTTCTGATCAGAAAAATATCCAAATACATAAATGCATAAGTATATCCAAAATAAAAGTAGAGCAATAAAATATAAAATTATACAAACTCTCACTATAATGTGATATCCTCACACAAAATAACACCCATATGAGCAGTGTGCTCGTAAAAGACCTTGGGTGGTAATCCCTTTGTAAGCGGATCCGCTATCATGGAGTTTGTCCCAATGTGCTCTATGGATATATGTCCACTCTACACTTTTTCCTTCACAACTATGAACTTAATGTCAATATTCTTTGACCTAGATGAGCTCCTGTTGTTGTTAGAATATAGCACTGCTGACTTATTGTCACAATATAGTTTGAGTGATCTTTCAACACCCTCCATAATGTGCAACCCAGTGACAAAATTCCACAGCTATATTCCATGGTTGGATGCCACATAGCATACTACAAACTCTGCTGCCATGGTGGAAGAAGTTATGAGTGTCTATTTGGCACTCATCCAAGAAATAGCTCCACCAACCAACAAATATATGTAGCCTGATGTGGATCTCTTACTGTCTTGACATCCAGCATAATCGAAGTCGGAATACTCTATGATCTCAAACTAATCCGATCTTCTATATGTGAGCATGTAATCTTTTGTTCTCTTCAAATACCTTATAACTCGATTGGCTGCTATCCAATGACCCATCCCAGGGTTACTTATATATCTGCTTAACATACCAATAATGTACGCAATATCCGGACGTGTACACACCTGAGCATACATTAGACTCCCTACAGCTGATGAATAGGGAATCTTCTGCATTTTCTTAACTTCAAGGTTACTTTTAGGGCACTGATTGAGACTAAACTTGTCTCCCTTAGCGACAGGGGTGTCACCTGGTTTGTTGTTCTGCATGCCAAACCTTTTGAGTACTGTATCGATATAGCTCCTTTGTGATAATCCAAGAATACCCTGAGAGCGATCTCGTTGTATTTGGATCCCTAATACAAAAAAGGCGTCACCAAGATCTTTCATCTCAAAATTCTTTGATAGAAATCTCTTGGTTTCATGCAACATGTCTATATCATTTGTGGCAAGCAGTATGTCATCGACATATAAAACTAGGAATATGTGCTTACTCCCACTGAATTTGTGATACACAAAATTAGCAACAACGTTTATCTCAAAACCAAACGAGATAATTACTTGATGAAACTTATGGTACCATTGACGGGAAGTTTGCTTGATCCATAAATGGATTTTGACAATTTACAAACCATATTCTTTGGGTCTCCCGACTCAAAGTTTTCTGGATGCACCATATAAATTGTTTCGTCAATGTTACCATTGAGAAACGCCGTCTTGACATCCATCTGATGAAGCTCAAGGTCAAAATATACAACAAGTGCCATGATTGTCCTAAAAGAGTCTTTCATTGAAAACCGGAGAGAAAGTCTCTTTATAGTCAATCCCTTTCTTTTGGGTAAAGCCTTGAGTTACAAGACGAGCCTTATACCTCTCCACATTACCTTTCAAATCTCTTTGATTTTAAATATCCATTTACAACCAATGAGCTTCACATCTTCTGGTAATGGGACAAGTTCATAAACCTTATTGTCTTGCATACATTTATACTACTCATTCATGACATCAATCCACTTTTGAGAGTTGGAACCCTGCATGGCTTGATTGGATCATTTTCCATCATTTCAATGTCTTCCTCATGTTCCTGGAAAAATACGAAAAAATCGTCCGGAATAGCATTTCTCCTTTCTCTAGTGGATCGCCTTAATGGCACTGGTTCTTGAGGTTGTTGAGTTTGTTCCTCAGGAACAATTACCTCATCTTGAATGGGGGGTTGTTCAACATTGCCTGGTTGAGGATCTAGATTCGCTTCTTGATCAATGACAGGTATAGAAACCTGCACATTGTCAAAAGCGATAGTGGGAATCGAAACCGATTCTTCCTCAAAGACAATGTCTCTAACCTTATTTCTCCCTCAAACTCAACATCCTAAAAAAATGTTGCAGTTCCCGTTTCAAAAAATTGACCTAAGTGTGAGATCATAAAACTTATAGCCCTTAGATCGCTCAGAGTAGCCAATAAAGTAGCCGCTCACAGTTTTGGAGTCCAATTCCCTTTCATGTGGCCTGTAAGGCCTTGCCTTAGTTGGACATCCCAAGATGTGAAAATGCTTTAGACTAGGTTTTTTTTTGCCTATCCAAAGCTCATATGGTATTTTGCAGCTTCATTATTCTTCCTCTATTTGCCCTTACCTTATAAGTGCTAGCCAGATGAGCACTTTCGGTTCTGTCTCGCTTCAGTCTCTCTTCCTCTTGCACACAGTAAGAAATGAGCTCATTAAGAGTCCATTTTTCTTTTTGACAGTTGTAACTGACCTTAAACTGCTGTATTGTGCAGGAAGTTATATTAATACCATGCACAAGCAAGTCGTTAGACAACTCGAGCTTCAGTGCCTTAAGCTTAGAAGCAATATGAGACATTTCCATAATGTACTCCCTAATGTTCCCTTTACCTTTGTACTTCATAGAAATCAAGTTTTATAAATACAGTGCTTGTTTCTGCCTTATCGTTTTTCACAAAACGTTTTTCAATTTCGGGTAGAAACTCTTTGGCTTTGGTTATCTTTTCAGATACCACACCCCTAAATGCCTCTGGAATGCCGCGCTTGATGATCATAAGACTCATGTGATTTGAGAAATCCCACTTCTCAAAGTTCTTCCTATTATCAGGAGAACTTGCATCCGTAAGAGAAGCGGATTGCTCAACCCGAAATGCAAGGTCCAGATCCATGCAGCCGAGAACAATAAGTATGTTCTCCTTCCAAATCCTCCAAATCCTTAAAGTTGATCCCATTAAGTATGGGTATAGAGTTGATATTAGCAGATATAGTAAAACATTAGCTTGAAAGAGAACAAACAAACAAACAAACATGCTCACATTAATAACCAAATACAATAATCAACAAATTCAAATAATGGAAAATCCCATCTAAAGATACCTAGCATATAATTAATATCAAGTCTTTGGACATTAATATTAATTGTAAGTGGTACTCTTGTTGTAGTGATCAAACATTGACAATAATTACTGTCAAATAATAAATCTATCCTTGGATCGACTTATTATTCACATGTAAAACCTTATAATCGTCACATATCTATCACCACATGTGTGTGTGTGTAATTCGGCAAAGTATTAACCTTCCTTTAGGCCGACTAATACTCGCATGAATTTACACACACACAAACATCCAACATCCCTCAAGAATAATCTACACAAGAAAGGTCACTTTGACGGCATCTTGTTTCCATTAGCTCATTTAGAATGATAGACCACCTTAATTAACCATAAAAGGTATACCTAAATATTTGAATTTGAGTTAATCCTTATAATATAATGAAAATAAATAAAAATTTATTTTATTTTATCAAAATTACAAAAGTACCCCTTAATTTGTAAATTTACAGAAGGCCCCTAAAGTTTTCATAATTAAAATTTGGCCCAAAACCTTTAAAATTTACAAAGTGATCCTGTAACTTTTCAATAATTATAAACCTGCCCCAAAAAATTTTTGTAACTGCAAACATGCCCTGTAAGTTTTGGAAATTATAAATTGACCCTGAAAGTTTATCAAAATTATATAATGACCCAAATAAATTGTAAAACAGTCCCTCAAGAATTTCAAATTTTTAAAAGAAGGGCTGGACAAAAAATCAACCTTTGTTAACCCTAGGTAAACCTAGTCCCCGCCTGAATCCTCCATGCCGTCACAACAAGGCAACGACGAACGGCGGAAGACGACTACCAGGGACGCACGGACGACTGACAGCGATCGATCCTCTCAAACCGATCAAACGAGTGGCGGTGCGATCTTGGCTCGAACTGGACCAGATAGCGATGGACCACCAACGGTCTTCCTCGTCGCCGTAAAACGTGCGGTTTCTCACCGGAAACCAGGCTTTGACAGAGATGGAAACCGGATTGGGTGAGATCCAAGAATGGATCGGTTCTGGGTGAGAAAATCTGTCGATCCAAAGCAACAAAAAAAAAATAACTTTCAGTTCAGTTTTTTTTTAATACATACCCATATTTATCATCAAACAATAGCCGAATCCAAATCCAAAACACCGAATTACCGAAACTCAATCAAATTTCATAAGAGAATATCAAAACCCTAATTGTTCAGAAATTTCTTAAAAACCCAATGTCGAAATCTCAATTCTCAAGAATTAATCATGGGTGGCCTCTGATACCACTTACAAGGATTTCGATTAACACATAAATCAACTAACATGCATAGACACATAATTAATCCGAAAAACTTAACCTAAACATGTTTCTATACATACTTAATCAAATCCTAAACATACAATATTGACCCATGTCAATTCAAGAGAAAAGTGGAAAAGAATCAATAGCGGAAGCGTACCTGAATCCATCGCTGGAGATTTGTGAACGGGTTGTGATCTTTTAAATTATCACGACCTTTATAAACCCTACCATATTCTATTTTGTTCCGTTGATGAGGATACATAGAAAACAAAAGTATCGTGTAATTTGGGAACAATAACCCTAAATATAAATAATAATTAAATTATTATATGTTGACTATTTCTAATTCGACCCCTCAACAAATTAGAAATAGCACTATGGTATCTAATCATTAATTCCATGACAATTATACCCTTAAGCCTTAAAAATTTAAATCTTAATTAGATCACTTTAATTTAGGTTTAACCAAAAGATAGCACAACACATTTAATATTCACATGTGTGGCCCCATATGATGGAATTTTTTCAACACTTACAACTTACAAACATAAACAATTTGTTCTCTTCATCTTCAATTGGATAATTTGATTGGGTTAAATTTAAGATTGACAACAACTTAAGTAGCTAGTAATTTGTAGTTAGTGACACCGACACGTCATTCTTCTTCGGCTTGAGTACGTGATCAATGATATAAATTGAAGTATCAAATTTTGATTTGGCAATTGTCAAACGTAATGAATGAAATTTAGAAAGTATATACTAAAATTGTTAGTTTTTATTTTTTTATCCATTAGTTTGTTAACTTGTTGATGTTTGTTAGAATTTGCAATTTTTTATTTTGATTTGATTGTGTCTTTATGTTTGGATTTGGATTGTTTTGTGATTGCATTTTGGATGGGCGTTAGGGGATTTTGATTGGTTTTATGATTGAATTTGATTGATAATTTACTAATAAAGCATTTGTGGATTTGAAAAGAATTTCCTTAGGATTTGATAATTGTAATTTGTATATAATTATGTTTTCTGATTAGTCACCGACTAATCGGTCTAGACGCTAGGGGGTCAGGTATCCGCCCGATTAGCGCCTAACGCTTACTAGAACATTAAAAATAGTAGGACACAACTTAATTAGTGTACTTTGATTGTATTTGCACTCCATTTTTTTTATATTCTGTTTTTATATTTAATAAAATGTATTTCTTTAAAATATGTTTTTTACTCATCGTGTCTCCTTAATAGTTGTGTATTTGTTTATATATATATAATTATTTTTCTTGTATCATAGAGGTTCACATAAAAAAAAAAATTATTTGAGCCCACCCTTATTTTTAATCTTGGTTACGTCTATGTCTCAATCAACTAGCAGCAAATTTTTTAACAATAAATAATATTCTATGATGAAATTTAATCGGTTGCCTCTGACTGAATCCTATTTTGTCTACAGTCAGCCACACGTTGCATTATTTTTGAAAATTATTTAATCATACAACATTCTGGATTTCGGGAATGGTTTATCTGGATTTATCAAGGCTAAACACTACTGGTAAAGCTGACAGTTCATCATTACTTTGTGTGGCTTGCAAGTTATTATTAATATTATTGTTTAAAGTAACCAAAAAATATTATAATAACTTCTGACATCGAATGGGTCAAGGGTCTGTCAAAACATGTCGATATCAAACATTACATATACGGTATGAATATCTATTTCTGACACCGAACATGTTAGGGGTCTGTTGGGATATGCCAAGAACAAACACTATATATGCGGTTAGGATATCTACGTACCCTTACTGGACAATATCAGGAAGAAAACTTCTCATACATTTTATGAGGCGAATCCAGGATTTTGGTTTGGCAAGACAGAAACTAATATTAAAGGTCACATAAGAAAAATATATTAATATATCAAAACATAATACCATTTAATCTTTAAGTTAATAATAATAATAATAATAATAATAATAATAATAATAATAATAATAATATATTGACACTAATTATGAGAATCAAAATAAAACTTGACTCTATTTTGTATCTTAAAAGTCATCTATAATCAATTTTTATTTTTATTTTTACGATTTCTATTTAAATATACATAATCAAACAATTTGTGAGAAAATTATTTTTCATCTTATTACGTAGATGCAATATTTCTTTCAATAGTTTCTAATTAATAAATATATGATTCATATAAAATATTTAAAACAAGAAGGATATTGTATAATAAAAATAGTAAAGAAAGTCTAGTGAATAACTAATAAAAATAAAAATACATACATATATAGACGGATTTAACACTATATAGTTTATGTATAGTTACGGGATAATTATAAGAGGTGGTTATATCCTTTTAGTTTTTTTTTTTTAATTTTCAAATCTTTAACTTTTATGGATCTTTGATTGAAATCCAATAATTGAAAATTAGCTCAGTAACTACATGTAGAGTACCTGAACCCATACATAGATTAGATTATGAAATAATATATAAAATCATAAAAAATTAAAATATTAAAAGAGAGAGATTTTATCCGAAACAAAAATAAGTAGAAGAATTTTATATTATTACGTGTATAAGAAAATTTTCGAAAACTTTCATTAGCGGGACCATGTCCCCATGGCCCCTTGTATTAGCCTACGACACTTACAATAGTAATTCTAACAGGTAATAACAACATCAAAAATCAATCAAAAATCAAGCAAAATAAAAAACAAAAAAATTAATAAAAAAACCAACCACCAACAACACCAAAAATCAATCAAAAATTAAGTAATTCTTGTTGGGTGCTGCCATGGACGTGACCTTGATGTTCTTCTTATAATCTTTGGTGCCTTGATTGTCAACTTTCACATCAGCTCCGACTCTGATCTTGTGTCTCTTAGTCTTCCACGCCATGATCTTGAACCTCACCGCCGTCGTCATATCCAACCTGAACTCCGCCGCCGTGGAGTTATTCAAAACCGCCCTGAAAACCGCCAGCTGCCTATCAAACTCAACGCTCCCGTTCTTCTTGGCTTTCTTCTTGTGTCCCTGATAGAAGTTGGGGATCACAGAGCTCCCAATCAGGCTGTGGTTCTTTGACAGTGTGTCGTTATTGATGGCGACGGAGACGTTGACGTTGACGGCGTCGTAGTAGATTCCTTTGTCGTTATGTTTTCAAGCTTTAGTAAGAAGTAGAGAGTGTTGTCGGTGCTTCTGCTACTGTTGTCCAAGGAGGTGTTGAGGGCAGGAAGGTAAAATGACTCGATTGAGCATTTGGGGTTTGAAGTCCGTAGCTTTAACCACATGATGAGAGAAGTCAACCCTAGAGTGAAAATGATGCTGCAACAACACCGGATACATCCTTGGAACTCCAACATGGTTTTCCGGCGAGAGAAAAAAAAAGCTGTTTTCCGATTGACGATGGTTATTAGCTGTTGTAGAAGAAGATGATGAAGAAGAAGTAGAAGATGTAAATGTATATATGTCTCATTCAAAGATACATAATTTTAAATCAAAATTTTGCTGCAGCATGAAGAAGTAGAAGAAGAAGAATAAAAAGAGAAATATTGATTTGTGAAGATGAAAATTCATTGAATGTGTAAAGAGCAAGGGAGAGAGAGATACATATTTACGCCCATCTCCAACCTTTGACACTATTTTGTTGCAACTTTGCATCAAAATAAAACAACTTCCACTCCACCATCTCTAACCCCTTGCAGCAAATTTTATTTAAAAAAGAATATTCCCTAAATGTTCTATTTTTCATTGATTATCAACAATTAACATTCCACCCCTCAGTTAACATAATATTACGATAAGTTCATAAATTCATTAATATTTTTTGGATTAACTAAAATATTGCATTTAATATTTTCCGAATTAACTAAAATATTGCATTTAATATTTTTCGAATTAACTAAAATATTGTATTTAATATTGCATTTAATAATTTTTGAAATTAAATTTAATTAACTAAAATGACGATAATTAACTAAAAACATTAAATTCCATAAAAGAAATAACAAACACGAAATTAAACGTACATATCGTCATTTAATTTTTCGAATTAGTATATTCATCCCACAAACGATCGATTAATACATTTCGGAGTGCAATGTGAGCGTCTTTATCCTTGATTTGTCTATGTCGAGCTAGGAATTCTTGAAATCGGGTATTTTCATCTATAATCTCAACTTGTGGTGTTGACGCTTCCATATGATCCTGAATAGTTGCATCGACATCACGTTCATCCTCGATTATCATGTTGTGCATAATAATGCATGCAGTCATTATATAATGTAATACATGTTTTTTTCCAAAAACGTCTCGGTCTTGTCACAATTGCAAACCATGACTGGAGAACTCCGAATGTACGTTCTACGTCTTTTCTACATCCTTCTTGTTTCATTGCAAAAAAAAAAAAATTCGGACCACGTGGATTGTAAATTGTTTGTACAAGCGTAGATCATTTTGGGCATATACCATCAGCTAAATAATAACTCATGTTATATTCTTTTCCTTGAATGAAAAAATTAGCCAGAGGAGCAATACCTTCAATGAGATTGGCAAAAGGATGGGATGCCTCTAACACATTAATGTCATTGTTGGAACCCGGCAAACCAAAAAAGGCATGTCATATCCAAAGATCAAAATCAGCTACAACCTAGAGAATAATAGTCGAGGATCCGCTATGACCTGCAAATTGTCCTGTCCAAGCCGTTGGATAGACTATCCAGTATTCCTGGAAATCCACGATGTTTGTCAATACGGAGTAATCTAGCAATGTCATCGGCATTAGGAGATCTTAGATATTTTTGTGCAAATATCCTCACAACACGATAAATCTCTTTAAACTTTCAATTGTTGTAGACTCACCTATTTTAATATACTCGTCGGTAGCATCCGCTAGCAGACCATATGCTAACATTCGATACATGACTGTTATTTTTTAAAGAGCAGACAAATCGAGTCGACTTATTGCATCTCTTCGTTGCACAAAATAGTTGTCACGGGCTTCTACAACATTAACAATACGAAGGAATAAACTTCAGTAAACAAGTTATGGGGATACGTGTGATAAATCGAAAATCTACACCCAAGCGATGCTTCAGATCAAGACATTGTGCGTATTTGTTACTATTACAGTTTTTTAAATGTTATGTCCCAATCTTCATTATTTTAATATGTTAATTGTGTCGTTTTACAGATGAATTGATCCAAATCTTTACTAATGCAGGATAAGAAGTACAGTAACCGATTCAAATTTGATCACATGTGGTCTATCCTTAAAGATATTCCAAAATTTTCAAATGACACTAGTCCAACACAACTCTATCAAAGGCGAAGGGTTGATATTTGTTCATCACAATCGGACTCTCCAAGTACAAAGTCCCCTACATTACCCAATCTTGCTTTATCTACACTTTCTCTTCATCTAACTGATGAAGACATCCTTGTTAATTCATCTCAAATGCCGGTTAGGGTGAAAAAAGCAAAATTAAAAAGGATAGAATAAGAACAACATTTAAATGTGCTTGAAAGTATAAAACAAAATAGTGAAGAAATTAAAGGGATTTTTAAAAAATCCATCGAGGATAGGAGAATTTTTTTGAACTCTAGATGATAACGGCTCAAATTGAGGCAAAAAAATGGGCTGTGAAAGAATTAATGGAGGAGAAAAAGATAAAGATTTGAGTTTCGAACCTGATCCAGCCGTACGTGAGTATTATCAAATTGAACGAATAAGAATTCTAGCAAAAAAGGCTCAACAAGGCCAAGGATCTCAAAATACCTCTCATTCTTTTACCAAATATTTAAATGATCTTGGAGGATCCAAAAATGATCTCCCAGATTACTAAATTGTTGTTATCATTTTTATTGTATTTGTCATTAATGTTTTTAATGCTTTCACTAATATTAATGTTGCTTGAATTGTTTTGTTTTATATTTCATGCTTCATCTTATTAATGACATTTAGTAATTATTGCATTATATAACTTATTTTACTTTATCATCATTATTAATATAAGGATATAATTGTAATAAATTATATTTAATAGGGAAAAACTGTAATTAACTAACCTTATAAAATGAGGGATCAAATCGCAAAATAATGAAACATTGTTGTTTAAATTGTAAATTACAAAAATAGAAGGGATTAAAAAAAACAATCAAAACCAGCAAAGTAGCGCAATCTCCAGATTGCGCTACTTCTGGCACAACAAGGATTTCGACAGAGGCAAACTGGCATAAGGATTGGAGCTGAGTTGGGGTGTTTTTTAGCTCCAATTTGGAGATTAGAGCAAAGGTTGGAGATGCTCTTATTGGTTCATTTTAAAGACATAAGAGAGGACATAATGTCATAATAACATGTTTAACTTTGAGGTTTTGATAATGTTACATGTGGGTGTTGGGTAGGTTGATATTTTTCCTTTTTCTTTGGGTATCTAGTTTATGAGAGAAACTTGGGTACATTGAGACGTAACTACACGGGGTGCTCTCATTTTTTTTTTTAAAAAAATTAAAAATATAATATAAATTTATCAAAAACACATAATTTTATCAAAATGCCATTTATAACACCAACTAATAGATTTGTTCATATGTTGTCCTTGTTATATTTCCTTTTTTTATAAAAAGACTTTTAAACCAATTTTATTTCTCATTCTCCAAAATTGATTCAACTTTTTTCTCAATTTTTTTTTTGTCTTTGAAATAGATATTCTTTATGAGTTACATGTGTTTGATTATTTAATTTCATTTTGAAATATTATATTAATCTAATTTTAATCTATAAACTTTATACTATCATATTTTTTGATTCAGATGTTATAATTGAAAATTTTGATCTTTTAAAAAATAGTAGTGTTCTAGAAATCGGTCTAGGTGACCGATTAATCGCACTAATTCCTCTAGGTGGCTGGTTACTGAGTAGAACTGGTTAAAATCGGTCTCCTTCCATGGTCTCTGACTAATCATGTAAGGCGGTGACTAATCGGCTAGACGGGGTCATAACCGTTGACCAAGACTAGCTAGTTAAAAAAAAAACCTTGTTTTTAATTTCAAAGCCTTACTTCTTAGTTCTTACAACTTACAATCCTTAACCAATTTGTTCTCTTCATCTTCAATTGGATAATTTGATTGGGTAAAATTAATGATTGGTAACAAATTAAGTAGCTAGTAGTTGGTAGTTGGTGACACCGACACGTCATTCTTCTTCGGCTTGAGTATGTGATCAATGACATAAATTGAAGAATCAAACTTTGATTTGGCAATTGTCAAACGTAATGAAAGAAATTTAGAAAGTATATACTAAAATTGTTAGTTTTTATTTTTTTTATCCATTAAATTGTTAACTTGTTGATGTTTGTTAGAATTTGTAATTTGTTATTTTGATTTGATTGTGTCTTTATGTTTGGATTTGGATTGTTTTGTGATTGCATTTTGGATGGGCGTTAGGGGATTTTGATTGATTTATGATTGAATTTGATTGATAATTTACTAATCAAGCATTTGTGGATTTGAAAAGAATTTCCTTAGGATTTGATAATTGTAATTTGTACATAATTGTATTTTCCGATTAATCATCGACTACTCGGTCTAGGCGCTAGGCGTCAGGTCTCCACCCGACTAACGTCTAGCGTTTACTAGAATATTGAAAAATAGTAGGACACAAACTTAATTAGTGTACTTTGATTGTATTTGCACTCCATTGTTTTTTATGTTCTGTTTTTATATTTTAAAAAAACGTATTTCTTTAAAAATATGTCCTTTTCTCATCGTGTCTTCTTAATAGATGTGTATTTGTTTATATATATATAATTATTTTTCTTGTATCATAGAGGTTCACATAAAAAAAATATTTAAGTCCACCCTTATATTGAATCTTGGTTAAGTCCTTGATCTAAGATGTCCGATCCTCGTGTTACTATGACGGATAGCATTTGCAAAGAACTTTTTCAGATGAAGAAGGAAAATCTTATGATGAAGTCAAAAATATCAAACATGGTTGCCTTATTTCAAACTAATTAACATCTTGAAATACTTCTAAGGTTGTTGAATAGTGTGTAATATATTTTATATTTTTCTAAAATTCTTAATTTATATGGCAGCTAAGACCAAAAATTTTACACGGGTTTTAAAAATAAATTATTAATTATGATAATAGTTTATTAATTTTTTACACTAGCCTGAGTTGGAACCGTGATTTTTTATTAATTTAAAGAGTTTATTGACTTAAAGGAGATTATATTATAGGGATTTTACCTATGTTTTTTCACATAGTAATTATTGCTAAGCAAGTGTACTAGCTTAGTCACTTTGATTAGCATTATATTCTGGCTGAAAATATATTCCCAATACCCAGAAATATAGAACTCCAAAGAAGGTAGCATATTCGAAAAGTCCAAATCTTTCCACCACGTGGACCACAAATGCAAAGTTGAATAATTCTATTGGCAGTTCTTGAATTGAATGTTGTGATGAATCACTTTCTTTGATCTTGAACTTTTGAGATGGGTTGTTTGTGATTGTCTTCATCTAGAGGAAGTATTGTTTACTGAAATCGTTAAAATTTGTTTACAGGCAATGGATAAAACTGATCTACAGAAATCCCATGAACGATTAATATAAGCTTAGCTCCTATAAATAATGTCAAAATCAAAAAACCCAAGAAAGAAAGAAAAAAAATATAACTTAAATTAAAATATCTATAAATGTCTCTCTTCATCTTTATATACTTATTTAAGTTTGTTAATTGTTCATAAATATGTTAATAACCTCGTATTTATAGGAGTAAATAGGGGGTTTTGGTACTTTTTTGAGTTGGCTTTTCAATACTGTCTCTATTTTAATAACTTATGTATGAAAGACACAAAAGTAAGCCACTTCCAAAAATATCCTTATTGTACACCTTTTTTAATTAGTTTTTTTTACTTTTTACTTTTGGAAGATACTTTGAAATTGTTTGAGATCTACTTCTCTCTTTAATAGTCTTAAAGTGAAAAACTCTGTAAACTGAAATCCAAGCTCATCTTCTTCTCCAATGAGTTCGATATTCATATAGCTACATAAGACCACTGATCTTATCGGTTTGTGAATATCAAACTGACAAGATGAGTGATCTTATGCAACTTCGAAAAATGTAAATACTGAGCAATTGCAATTTAAAAGCAGAATCAACGAAATTCTAAACCATAAACTAAACTCTAGGTCAAATATAATGATGACTCTCACCTCTCGAGTGGATTTGATCAGCTTATGAAGATTATAGAAGCTTATAGATGTTTATAGAAAACTATCACTTCAAAAAAAGTGACTTATGATGATACAATTTTTTATGACAAATTTCAAATATATCACGGTAGGTATTATTTTGTGACAAACTTTATTATTTGTCATTATTTTTTGTTCAATTGAAACTTTTAAAAAATAATTGTCACAATTAGTTAAAAAAACTTAATAATTTGTGACAAGTAATATATTTTTTTTATAAGGTTGTTGGGGGAGTTGACACAACATTTTATTAAAGAAAAAAGAAAGAGAAAAAAACAGAACAGAAAACTAAAGAAGAAAACAGATCAACAGAACCTAAAAGAAGGTCTGCTACAAAAATCATTGAAAATAAAATGGTTGCAAAAATTCGGAGCATTCCACCACCATGTAGGAGAGACGATACTGGGGCTCCTGGAAGCTAAACTATATGCTGCTTGATTACCTTCTCGATAAATATGAGTCCCAACAAAATCCATTTGGGAAATTAAACCCAAACACCTATCCCAAGTGGAGCGCCAACGCCAAGGAACCTTACGAGACCTAGAACGAAGGATATCCATTACAAAAGTAGAATCGCTATCCAACCATAACCGACGCTAGCCAAAAGTCTAAGTATAATCAATAGCGTAAACGGCAGCAGCTAATTCAGCCTCAAAAGCAAAGCAGACACCAAGAGGAATAGCAAAACAACCTTTAACGAAACCCCTGCATGTACGAAAAACCCCTGCATGTACGAAAAACCCCTGCACAACCAGCAAGACCGGGACTACCAAAAGCAGCCCCGTCCGTGTTAACCTTAAGACAACCCGACGGGGGAGGACGCCAATTAACCTCTAAAATACTAGGAGCCTTGAGAGGGCGACCAGAGACATGAAGCCATTGAAAAATCTGAAGCTCATCCACATAATTCTTCATAGTGCCAGACTGAAGATAGTCTGCCTCGCGAACAGAACGCCAAAGCAGTGAAAGAGCATCAACAAAAGACAATCTTGCCACCCTCAACAGTAGCTTGATTCCAGAAGAACCACACCACCCAGAAAACCATGATGATAGAAACCCGTCAAAGAGTTTTCAGTTGAGTGCTAAATACAACTCTCATTGCCTCTTGCCAAAGGTCCAAACAAGTACCATCTAACTTAAGTTTATGGCCAAAAGTAGAGGATACAACATCTCACAATCCACGAACAAAAGGACAGTCAAGAAAAAGATGCCTTAAGTCCTCCTCTATAGCACAGCAAAACCGAAAACGAAATGGAAAAATATAACCTCTGGCACGCAACGCAATGTCCATAGGAATTTTACCATGAAACAACCACCAAATGAGGACAGAGCGAGAAAGAGGAATGAAAGACGCCTAGATATGCTTACCCCAAAACACAAAACTCCTAACCTCAGAAAGAGAGGTATAAACAGATTTACAGGAAACAGAACCATCCAAGGAACATGTCCAAACTAACGAGTCTGGATCTGTGCTAACCACCACATTCTCAATCTCATAAGCAACATATGGGTAAGAAGCTTTAAAAGAAGTAGGAATATTCCAACCCGCAGCATCTGAGTAAATATCACCCACAATATAATCCAATGGAGGTTGTAACGAAGACCTATACTCAACCAAGTCAATCAAAGGATATCCCAACCAGTTATCTGATAAAAAACGGACCTTAGAATGACGACCAACAACCCATCTAGACTCAATCATCAGGGGAGTATAATGCAATTTTAGACCTGGCCAAACAAAAGAAGCAACATACCACGTTCTAGGTTTGTGATCCTGGGTAAAAAACTGAGCCCGAAGATATGTGAAAACGAGGGACTCCTCAGTCAATATCTTCCAAGTGAATTTCTTAAGCATAACCTTGTTAAGAATACCAAGGTCCTTAACACCAAGACCACCACCATCCTTAAGCCTACAACAAGATTTCCAAGCAACTTGGACAGATTTACGACCGTCAATCGAACCTGTCCAAAAAAAATCTGAATAGCAGCATTTAAATCTTTCAAAAGAGATGAAGGCCAACGTTAAACTTGAAAAGAATGCAGGAAGAAACCTGTAATCACTAAATCAATAAGACATAACCTACCTACCATTGAAAGAGAGAAACCCTTCCATGATTCCAATTTACTTTTAATTTTATCAGCCCATGGGATCAGCCACCGACGCTTAAGCGGCCCAATAAAAAGAGGGACCCCTAGATACGCCATCGAATCTCCGTCCTTATGCATCCAGGACATTGAAAGAAAGTTAGCAATACGAGGCCCAGATATGCCTTTACCAAAAAAAATGGATGATTTTTTCCAATTAACTTGCTGACCCGAGAGAGAGCCATAAAGTGTAAAAGCATCTAAAATTACTTGTAAATTCTGAGGAGAAGCCTGACAGAAGAGAATAACATCACCAACATATAGAAAATGTGAAGGGGCATGAATCCCAACTGGAGAAGAGATAGAAGTCATAGAGCCTGAGTCTACAAGATGTGTAAGGTATCTACTCAAAAAATCTTCCGCCAAACAAAAACGAAGGGGGGAAAGAGGATCACCTTACCGAACTCCACGCGAACAGCGAAAATAACCTTGAGGGGATCCATTAATAAGAACTGAGATCCTAGCAGAATCAAAAATATATGCAACCCAACCAATAAAATTCTCAGAGAAGCCAAAACATCGAAGGACTTCAAAGATAAAAGGCCAACTGATGGAGTCAAAAGCCTTTCGAATGTCTATTTTTAATGCCAAATGCCCACCGCGACTACAATTATTCAACACATTAAAACATTCAGAAGCACCAGCAATACAGTCTCCGATTTGACGACCCCTAATGAAACCAAATTGATTTAGAGATATAATACGGGAGCAAATTTGGCCAAGCGATCCGTAATAATTTTAGTGATAACCTTAAACAGAAAATTACCTAGGGCAATCGGGAAAAACTGTTCGACCAAAAGAGCGTTCGGAGTCTTTGGAATAAGGACCAAGAAATTAGAATTCAAACCCGGAAAGACTCGACCAGAGTGAAAAAAAATCATGCGCGGTCAAAACCACATCATGTCCCACAGTTTCCCAACAATGAGAATAAAATCTATCCGAGAAACCATCAGGACCAGGACCACTCAGAAGATCCATGATAAAAACTGTATTCCTCACTCCATCAAAAGAGGGAACCCAGAGGATTAAAGTATTTTCATCAACAGTAACCAATTTGTGACAAGTAATATAATTAGTAATAAAATTGCCTTATAAAAAAGGAAAGATTATATTTTATAAATAATTAGGTTTTTTAAAAGCATCAGAATCAAGAAATTTTATTTTATTTAGAAAAAAAAACACTACAATCATAGTGTGTTTTTTTATTGTAGCGTTTTTTTTTCCTTATTCTATCTCACATGTCTCTTAATTCTCCTTTTGTCACTGGCAAATCTAGATTTTCTTTTTATTTTCCTTTTCCATTGAACACACTTTTTAGATTTGAAACTGTGATTCATCTATAGAAGTCACTAGGATTGTAGAGAAAATTCTGTCTTAATAGAAAAAGGTAAATGATTTGATTTTTTTTCGGGTTTATTTTCTTTTATTTGTTTTTCAGGATCATAATTTCAAATTCGAGTTTCATATAATAAAAGTTTCTTTAAATAAGATATGTTTTTATTCATAATTATATATATATATGTTTAGGAATGTTTCTTAATTTTAATTTATTTTTAATTTTTCTCTTTAATTTATCTTTTCCTTAAAAACACTTTTTTTTGTTTGAAACTATGTTTCATCTTTAGAAGTCACCAAAACTATAGAGAAAATTTTGTCTTGATAGAAATTGTAAGCTTCTCTTGATTTAATTTTTTATAGGGTTTGTTTTCTTATGCTTGTTTTTCAGGGTGGAATATCAAAGTCGAATTTCATATACTAAAAGTTTCTTTGAACAAGATATGTTATATATAGAATTATATATATGTTTAGGAATGATTCTTAACTTTAATTTATTTTTGATTTTTTTCAAGAACCCATAATTATTATTTTATGATTTATAGTTGTTTGTTCTTAGTTTTTTACAATACATGCCAGTTGATATGCATACTAACTGCTTGATTAAATGATTCTTATATAACAACCAATTGTTTGATGCAACATTGAATATATATATCTAATTGAAGTGTTAATAATATATTTTCATCTATTGCAGTTTGTATCTAGGCGAAAACTTTATTCCGATCATTTTATTGACGAAAGTGTTCTAATATTGATGCCTGAAGAATCTTCATCATGGTTATCCATAAATAATTGATGTAATGCAGTTATCTCAAAATTTGTAGCAAATTGGTGTATGTACACTAACAATTTGTTAGGTTTTAGATTTGTGTTGGCTTGTTTCCATAACAAAACTTCATTTATTTGTAATGCTTAGTTGCTTAAGTGGTTCGTGATGATAAAAGCTTCAATTAAGAAAAGCAACTTCTCATGATGCAAAATTCATCTTCAAAAGGATTGGTACTATTATTGGATGCTAAGGTATCGAGATTCTTCTTCCTCTTGCAAGGCGTAAGCGCATACACACAATTCATTCATATATGTCACTTCTTAGTTGTGCACCATAAAATGCGCGCACACACATATCATATATTTGTGTCCTTGTATCGTAGCACATCTTTTGGTATAACACATTCACACATTTGAAGTTGAATGCTCATGCATTGGTATGAAAGTAACGTGTTTTGAAAAATGCATGATTGTAGACTATCTTTATATAGTTTGCATTCTTGTGTGAAATGTGTTTTGCTTGTTTATATATTTGTAAAACATGGTTCTTGAACTTGATTTTAGTCTTAGATTATTTATGATTGAGTTCCGGTCATTTTGGTTACTCATACTATTGATTTCAAGTTCTAAGTCAAAAGATACTACACTTTCAACTCATGTTGCATACATTGTCTTCATCTTCATATATCGAGTTGAATTCTTATTTTATAGGTTGAGTATCTTATATGTTCATGTTCATGAGGGATTCCCAGTTTGTAATCTTCAAACGGAATCGAATTTGAAGTTCAGAGGCCAAAGAACGGTCGAAGAATTAGAGAGGAGCGCAAGGGAAGGATGCGATGGCACAAGCCATCACTTGGGCACCTTCCCGAGATGGCGCGTGGCCATCTCGGCCCCAAAGCCTTGCTGCCCCGAGATGCCCACGCGCCATCTCGAGGAGGTACTAAGGCATGAGGGCAATTTGGTCTTTTGGTTTGTTTCTCTTTAAATCCTCTCTTTCTCTCTCATTCATGATAAGTTGTAAAAAGTTGAGGAATTAAAAAACAAGTGCAGAATTTTTCTCTCAACATTTTGATTTTTGTTTTTGTGATAACTTCTTCATTTCTACTCAGAATCACTTGATTCAAAAACCGATTTTGAGTGTTTTGAAGAGTTCTACAAACGCCAAGCATTTTCAGAATCAAATTATGTTTAGATATTTCATAGTGATCAGATCTTCAGTTCGTGATTTTCATCCTTGTTGGTAAAATCATCTTCTTCTTAGTTTTCTTCTTATATCTTCTTATTGATTTGTGCTATTTGATTAAGAAGCATGACTAGGATGATTTTGATATCATTTTATATTTTGTTGATTTGATTTTTAAGGTTAGCTAGATTTGTGATAAATTGAATGATTTGTGCTAAACTTGATAAACATGAAATTGTTTCTAGAAATCTTTTGCACTTATGCTTGATTGACTATTTCTAGATTTAATTTCATTTTCTAAGAACTAGGTTGTATTCAATTGATGTCTATATCTTCATATCTATGTTATTAGTTGATAACATGTTTAAGTTGCCTAGATACATTTGCGATTGTTCTTTGAAAGTATAGTCTAGCTATCTAGTTGCATGTCCATAGAATTTGTTGATCATCATTTTCTATGTTGAGTGCTTGTTTGCATTTTGCGTTCATGATCACTTAGATATCTTGTGAAGAGGTAAGAAGTCTCATATCTTAGAGTGATTCTTTGATTTGAGCAATTGGAAGTCTTAGCTAGAGTCTAGAGGACTAAGATAGCTAAGCAAGTGAAAGTCTCGACAAGAGGTGTGAAACCTCGGATTATTGAGCAAGGAAGTTTCAACTAGAGTCGGGAGGACTCAGATATTTGAGCAAGAAGGCTTACCTATGGTCAGGAGGATCCGGAAGGGTGAGCAAGGAATCTTCCTAGAGACAGGAGGTCTTGGATAGGAAGTCGGCATTGTAGATCACTAGGTTCAAGGGTTGAGTAAGAGTGATAGCTTGGAGAGCATGTGTTGATTGCTTGAGTGTGTAACTCTTATTTGAAATAGTGTATTTGTTTTTGCCGGTGGTTGTGGTATCAACCCGTGAATGTTTCCTCTTCGGAGGTTTACCACGTAAACATCATGTGTCTTTGTTTGCAATTTTCATTTAGCATCATTAAAATTGCATTGTTTTAAAAGAAGACGAACCCCTCTAGGTATATTTACACTATAAAGACAAAGGGAAATTTCACAATTTTGTAATATATTTTTTCACTTTCTTTTTTTGTTTTCTTTTCTTTCTTGTATTCTGATTATCTATCCCTTATTGTACTTTCTATATTTAAGTTTTCTTGTAGTTAATAGTAGTTGAATGGACCATTATATTAACTTTGATTGAATTTTTAAATTGTTATATTCTTGTTAATTGTCACTAAATTTGTGTAAAACAAATATAATTTCATATGGTTAACTGTTACTAGGTTTGTGCATAGTGACAATATTTAAATAATTAATTATCGATAAGTTTATGTATAGTGACACAATTTTAACATTGTTAATTGTTACTAAATTTGTGAATAATGACACAATTTTAAAACAATAAATTGTCACTAAGAAGATGTATAGTGGCAAGTGGGAATAGAAGAAAATGACCATTCCCATGTTTTAAATTATTAATTGTCACTAAAAAGATGTATAATATAATGACAAATAATTTAAACAGTTAATTGTCACTGAAAAGATGTATAGTGACAAAATCTTCAAATAGTTAATTGTCACTATATATAAATTTATTGACACAATTTTTATTTTGTCACTAATTAAGATCAAGCGATAATATATCACTAAAAGTTATGATTCGTGACAAGTATCAAAAAACTGTCACAAATATTTTTAGTGACGGAGATAAAAGTGACGAATTGTTAGTGACATTTTTTTTATCACAATATTGAAATTGTGACAATTTCTTTACTTGTAGTGACAAATAATTTTTTTCATTGTATGTCACTTTTTTTTTTATAATGTATACTAAAGTCTCGGACAAAAGTCTTAGAGAGTGTTACAGAAGTCTCAGAGAGTGTTACAGAAGTCTCAGAGAGTGTTACAGAAGTCTCGAAGAAGACTTCTGTGACACTCTCCGAGACTTATATGACACTCTACGAGACTTCTTTAACACTCTCCGAGACTTCTATCGAGCTTTATCAATCCGAGACTTTTGTAACACTCTTTAAGTCTCCGAGACTTCTGTAACACTCTCCGAGACTTCTTTAACACTTTCTGAGACTTCTATCGAGCTCTGTAACACTTTCCGAGACTTCTATCAAGACTTTCACTAACCTATTTACTGTTCATTGTTTTCCCGAGCCCACTCAAAAATCCCAACCCTCAACAACTTTAATAATGGAAGATTCAAAACCGAAACCCAATTTGGGTTTTAAATTGTCAACCCCCGAGTGCGTCAGCGTAAAGCCACTCTGTCACTGTTCGAGTGATCGTCTAGGTTTCAATAAAACTTTCTCTCTCTACTTCTCAACTCTGTCACTATAAACTGAATGAAAGAAAGTTAATGTGGAAGAACTGTAGGGGTATTTTTGGAAGAATACCATTTTAGGTGCCTTTTAACTATAAGTTTTAAAAAGAGTGATAATGCCACCTCATATAGGTGCCACAATTTTTGGACTCTATGTTTAGGTATCAAACCTTTGAAAGCTGAACGGATGCCTCTGATTACCAAGCTACATTGAGCAGTTGCATGCATAGTTTGTTGTTGATTCATAATTTGATAATTATAGCCGTTTAGATTAAAGAAAAAGAATAATAGTAGGATTGTATAAACTTTGTGAAAAGGAAAATATATGTAACAGGCTGTATAAAACATAATTTAAGTATAACTAAACCAATAAGGATTTTTTTTCCACACCTAATAAGAATCATCAATGAACTCGAAACCAAATAAATCAGCCAATTAAAGAGTCTATATATATGTTAAAAAATAGCCAAATAAAGAGTCTCTATATTTATAAATAGTATTAGGGTTTAGTTTTTGTTTTTAATAAAGGGATATAATTGAAGACGTATGTATAATTAATGAGTGTATATAGTATTTGATTTATTTTTAATTAAACTAATTTGTCTTTATTGATAAATTTCTATCAGGATATTTTTATAATTAAATTTTTTATTAAAATATGAATGTGCTTATCATATTTATGGTTATCAATATTTGCACCCAATAAAATTTTCTAAACAAAAATATACTCGACTCAAAGAATTATATTATAAAATAGTAGAAATAACTCAAAAAATTGGTTGTTTTGTAAGTTTTTTATAAAAATGGTAAGCAACATGTAACATTATATTTTGAGTTTATAAAAACCGAATTGATTGGAATGTTTAAGCAAATGAGAGTTGACCGGATAAAGCCTGTCATTAATGTAATCAATATTTATTGGGATTGGTGCACCTTAATTACATTAAATATATGTAGTATATGGTATGGGCTATTGAATATATGTAGGCCTAGTATTCCTATTAAGACTAGTCATCCTATTAGGGTTTTGAGAATCCTTTATGGGTTAGGATTCTAGGAAGTTATACTATTTATAGAGGGTCCTTACTCTCACTCATAATAACGGATTACAGAATTGTCTCCCCATTAAGCAATCTAAGGAAGGTGAGAAGAGAGTAGAAGACTCTCTATTGTTTTCTTTGTATTTTTTTCAGGTTATTGTGCTATTATGGATTCGGGATTCAGGATTCGGGATTCGGGATTAAGACTCTCTATGAATTGGATGTTTTCCACTGTACTTCTAATCAGAACGATTTATATATCTAGAGGTCCCCATTACCTATCTTTTGTTCTCGTTTTCAAACATATTTTGGTATTTAATGTGTTTGTAAGCTTTGTGTAGGTATATGTTCCCTACGGAAGGTATTTGAGCTTAATTGAAAAGTTTTGGAGGTTAGATGGGCTGAAATGGAAATGGGATGTGCAGAATACCCAAATTTCGGGGTCCATATCTCCCTCCTCAAAGTGAATTGGGTTTCGTACCACCTATTTTTAGAAATCCCCAAAAGTCTTTTTTCCAGCTGTTTTTACAGATCGCAATTCCGGGTTTTCTAGAGGGAGATATGTTTGTTTTCGTAACGGTGTGTAAGGCTGGAAACACGACCGCGACTAAGAGCTTTATGCAGAATACCTAAATTTTGGGGACCATATCTTCCTTCTCAGATCTAACTACATTTTACATTACCACTTTTCGGAAATCCCCGGATGTCTTCTTTCTAACGCATTTTACGAATCGTGATTCCGGGTTTTCTAGAGGAAGTTATGGCCATTTCCGTAACGGTGCGCGCTGTTGAAAAATACTGGCGCTGGTGAAGCGCCACTCGACCCGCGCACCCTCACCAGCCCAAAATATCAGTAGGTTGGTGCTGGTGAAGCGCTGGTCGACCATCCCACCCCTCACCAGCGTACGTGCCCAGATTCTCCATTTTCAGCCCATTTTTGAGGGGGCAATCTTGTCTTTTCACACCCAATTCTTGCCCTAACCTCTTAACACTGTAAATACCCTATTTTCTCTTCACTCTAGGGACTTCTTTTCCATATCTCTCCCCCCAAACACAGCCCCCACACCCCAAAACTGAACCTCTCTCCATCTTCTTCATCCCTTCCATTTTCTTCACCAAAAAAGTGAGTGATTCAAGCTCCCATGGAGGTTTGAAAAACCTCCATGGGAGCTCACCATACACCTCCACCACCCCTTTATACACATCATCCACCCAATTGAGAGTAGAATGTAAGGATATAGGAGAGGTCCTTAACTAAAAACGAGCCAAGCATGGAAAAGAGCTCTATGAGGAGTTTTCTCTAAGGGTTGTTTCTATTTACTCATTCTCTTTGTATTTCTTGTTTTCTTAATTGTGTATCACGAATTTGGGAATTTGTAAACCTTTCACATGTGCTATATATGTATTTGTGTACTTAAATTCATTTGAGTCTTGTTTTGCTCTTGGAATTATATGTTTTAATGCTCTTATTATGATATGTATGTGTATGAATGGCTTGAAATTGATATGTATGCATGATTGAGATTAGGAGTAGTGTAATTTAATGTAGGAGTAGATTAATTTAGATTCCCATGATTGTTTGTATGTTAATGGATGACCAAAATGCTATGCATTGATGATTTGAGTGATTGGGGATTTTTTTCCCCTAAAGAGTGGAAAAGGCTAGTTCATGCATTTAGGTGCTAAATTGGCTTTGGTTCATTTTCTTGCACTTAATGGGTTTTTTTAGGACACAATTGCCCTTCCTTGGTCTGATTGGGCGGTGAATTGGTTTAGGGATAATTTCCAAATCAAGAGGATGAACCCTTAATTCATATTGAATGTACTTAAAGTCTTAGCAATTGCATTGATGCACATTAGTATTAGGTGAGCATATTTTCCATTCGTATTCATCCATCTTAGGGAGTCTAGAGACATTAGGAGAGAGCTCTCTCTTGTTGAGGAGGTTGTGCTTTCATGAGATTGGAGAATGCCGTAGCCGTCCAGTGGTGAGGACAACTCGGATTGACACTCGAGAAGACCCGGTGTTTGATTCACGGTTACGGATGAGGGGTCTCCTTTCTATCCATTTTGTATTTCTTTCCTTGTATCTTTATCTCTTTTTCGATGTGTACTTTCATTCATTAGGAATTTGATATAAACCTAGTATTGTTGCCTATTTCGTTGTATATGCTTGTTATTGGTTGAGTATCCCTTCAAAATGCTTAAAGCCTTGAGTGGTTAGCCACCACTTCATTGAACCTAAGTTGTGTGTGATGGACCGAGAGGTGAAGCACTCAACGTGCATTTAGTATATTAGTCTCTACGTGTAGAACCTGTGCGCGGTTTTGCACGTATTGTCGCTACATGTGTCTCATTGTTCTTAATGAACTTAGTGCAGTTTGGGCAACCATCGAGAGATAGGTTGTTGGTGCATTTCGGTATAGTCGATTGTCGTTGAAGTGAGGGCAATTGGCGAGGATTAAGTGAGCACGGCATTCATCCTGGACTATGCATGTTGTATGAAATTGTGTGATTGCTATGGTGGAGTCATTTGCTTAGTGTAACCATTTACATTCCATATCACTCCATTCCATCCTATCATTGTACATATTGTTTATTTTTGTAGTTTGTTAGGTTAGTTTAGAATTTACTTTTCAACATATTCTTTCGCATATGCAACACACGAGTCCGTGAATCCTACCTCCCTGTGGAACGATCCTTGCTTGCCGCTGTGCTAGTCTCTGTGACTCGCACGCTTGCGAGGCTGAACTTAAATGTTCATATTTGACGATACTGCAACGACGTGTCCTTCAACTTCCAGGTACGCGTTTATTCATACTTATGCATACAATACGAGATCTAATTACAGTAGTATCAAAGCATATCATATTGTTGTATATGTTGAATCTATTTATTTTTAAACACACTAGATTGAATTTAAATTATTGATGCCATTATTTAAATTCATATTCGAGTTGTGTTGGTTTTACACGTTGGATGATTTTTTTTTTAATTTTTTTATTAAATCATCTGGAATGTAATTGAGTTTGTCCATTACATTATGAATAACAACATGTTGTTATATTATAACTAGTCACACGAACTCACACGTTTACTACAAAATTAAAATCCCTGCTTATATTATATATCATTTATAACATGTGTTGTTACGACTTGTGTGTTGGTTTGACCTGTGTGTTGGTTGCATATGTAATCTTGTGATGATTTTTGGATGAACTAAGTTGCATATGTAATCTTGTGATGAATTTTGCATAAGTTGCATCATGGTGGGTTACAGTGGGATGTAGAATGGGGTTTATGGTGCAATCTATCACACTTGTTTTTGGCTTTGAACGGGTTGTTCTTGCTAGACCTGACATGAATCAATGGATCATGCACCAAACCCAGGTGATGTTCGATCCACGGCCCTGTTCCCAAACCCGTTTCCAGATGTGGGTCGACCATTCCAGACCCACCATCGAACCCACGGTAAGACGTGTTTGCCGTCGCTTTTTAGGCGCAAACGTGGGACACCGCCGAGCAAGAGATTCGTTCGAAACGGATCTGTCTTGGGTCTTGAAGATCTATGAAATTTGGTGGATCTGATGAGTCACACCGATCTGCATGGCTTGCCGCTGTTTTTTTGGCTATTTTTGTCGTCGTTCTACTAGTCGACGGAGCAAGAACGAACGACGGTTATGAAAGCTAGGGCTTTGGTCGTTTTTTGTTTGGGCCAACTTTTGTAAATTAGATAAAGTTTTGGACTATTTTAAAATTTTCCTAGGTTCCCTTTTAAATTATATAGTATATTGGTCGGTTATGCAATTTTTCCTGAGTCTATTAGAATGAATATAACTTTGAGGTATCTATTGTAATGTTCACGTGTTGGGGCTGATTTATAATTTCAAAAATATTTGGGTCCAATTTAATATTATGATAAGTTTAGGGGCCAATTTCAAATTTACCAAAATCATGAGGCGATTTTAAAATTTTCTAAATTTTTTTATGAAAAAGAATTGCAGTTTATATATAATTATTATGATTTCAGATGATTATGTTTCACGTAGTGACTAATCATTAAAATTTCATAATAATTATTAGTTTGTTTAAAATTAATAATTGATAAAATTTCCTCATGAATCAAATGACTATGTTTACACATAGTGAGCTAGTCATTAAGATTTTGAGAAATTCATCGGTTATCAATTTTTAATGATTTTGATTCAATAGTTGATAGAATTTTCTAGTGAATCTGATGATTATGTTACACATAGTGACTAATCATTAAGATTTTGAGAAATTCGTAGGTTATCGATTATTGATGAGGTTAAAATTAATAATGCTGACGTCGATTTCTGGATGTATGGGAAAAAGTCAACAAGAATTGGATATTAGCTGTGATTTCAAAGAGAGGGAGAAGGAGAAAGTAATCGGACACAAGTTTTACATGGTAAAACTCCGATGACCGGAGAAACGTCCACTGGTGGTTGAATAATCAACCAAGCCAAAATCCACTATTGAAAAGATTTACAACTCTCGATCTCTCTTTTTCTCTCTGTATTTTTCTATGTTTATGTATATCTTTTGTGATGAGATTATGGGTCTATTTATATGTTCATAGAACCCTAATCCTCTTTGTACAAGTAATAAAAAGATCTTTGTATTTAACTGTGATTGGTTACTTGTTCGAAGTAGTCTGTCTTCTTTCCTGTTTCGGAGACTTGTATTGAGATCGAATGGGACTCTAGTGATATAGTCCAGTTAGGACTTATTTCCTTATAAAAGCGTAGTCTTTTTGAAGAAATAAAATTTTTGTCTGATTTGGCAACCTTTCTGTTTGGTATTCTATTATGGGAACTTTGCGTATTTTGACGACTCTTGACTCGTGAGCTACGCGCTGGGCTTTTTATTCGATTTCTTTCATGTTGGTCCCAAGTAGAACATGCTATTAGCTGGACCCGAATGATGTCATCTGATCCCAATTAGAACATGTCATCCACTAACCCCGAGCATCATTAACTGACTCCGAGTAGTATATGACGTCAGTTGACCCCGAGTAGGTTTTGTTCAATACTTATTTACTCGGGCTTCTCTTCTTTGGTGATGTCTTGTAGGACATCTTCTGAGTGCTTATTCGGATGTCCACCTGACAATTTTATCCTCTTTGTCAATGATGTGGACTTCTGATAAAATTTACATACAACAATACCCCTTTAAAATATTTTTACCTAACGAGGTTTCGTTCCGAGCAAAAGTATTTTAATCAATTCTTTAATTTCTTCGTTTCTTTATTGTCAGGGTAAATGTCTTGTCATAATGGCGTGTCTTAATGGTGACCATGTAAATTCAATTTGCGTCCTGACGCGAGATCTCAATCATTGCGACGTTTTGGAGTTCGGACGATCTTAGCCAGTTCTCTTAACACGTGTCTTCTACCGCTTCATTTCTCGATGCCATTTAAGAGTAACGACCTATGCGTCTCCTAGTGTGCCGCCTACATCATCAAATCTGTCATTGATTTTTCCCGCCTTGAGATCCTAGGGTTTCGTGCTATTAGCTCTTTAAATTCCCTACTGAGGAGTTGGGTTGGTTCATTCTCAGAGACTAAAACCAGAAATTTTTCCAGGCCAGATTTATTTACCAAGAAAATCGCTATTCTCCGTTGAAGATTTTGCATCAGATTTCTTCATTCAAGGTTAATTTTAATGAATCCGACTTCCAGTCATCGACTTTTTACTATAGCTCTCGGAACGCTTGATCATGGGAATTTTCAACTAGTATCTTGTGCTCAAAGATTATTGGGGGGAATTCTTCCGGATGAACCTCCTTTTTTAGAAGTCGACGTTTCTGGGCTTTACCCTGACGTCCGTTTTAGTTCTGTATCCAGTTCTGATTCTAATTTATCTAGTTCTGAATCTGTCATTTCTAATCACAGGTTACTTCGATCAAGGATGAGAAAGCATCAAAGTAAAAGTGAAGTCCATAAGCACAACTCGGGCAGCATCCGGATCAGAGAATAGATTATTAATGAGACGGATGTCGAAGAGGAGTTTAGAGAATCTCATCTCTCTTTTTCTGTTGATCGCCCGAGTGGGTTTGAAGCCGAACAGAATATGGTCAGGGTAGATAAGATCGGGAAATATCATGCCCGATTTGACTTGGATAATTCAGTTACTCTGATTCCTACTGGTGACAGAGCTACTGGAATCTTTCCCCGGGTATGGTGGTAATCTATGGGTCTATGCTCTGTTGCGACGTTACTCTTCCTCTTCAGCCACTCATTACCTGGTTTCTGGCTGAAGCAGGAATCGCTCCAGCTCAATTGACCCCGAATAGCTATAAGATCTTGATGTGCATGTGGCACATGTGGAGCCGAATGAACCTGTCGCCTCCTTCCCAGAGTGAAATCATGCACTTTTTCATGCTAAGGCAATCTGGTAAGACAGGGACTTATTTCCTCATGTCTAATCTGCTAGATTGTTGGGCCCCCGAGGGGACAAAGGTGAATCGGAAAGTTGACACCTCTGATAACTCCAAAAAGAGGGGCGTTGTATGGGGATTTCCTTCTTCCAATAAATACTGGAAGAACAGTTGGCTTTTTGTCGGAGAAAACCTAGGTCTTGAAGTCACTCTTTCGGTTGGGGAAACTCGGAGGGTGCTGAAAGTTCCTTATTTTTTCTGTTCCCCCGAGGTATGGAACAAGAAAAAACTTGAATTCAGCGATACTGAGCTGACCAGACTTGCTCGGGCAGCAGTTCGCACTCTAGAGAAAATGAGCAAGACTTATCTTTTCAATGAGATGAAGATGATAGAACTCGGCTTCTTTAGCCAGATTTCAGGCTACCGCAGGCGATGTAAGTGATTTTTGTACCCCCCCCCCCTTTAATATTCTGACGTGATTACCTTTTTTCTTCTAAGTGTATGACTCGAACATCGTCTGCGACCTTCAAGCTCGTTAAGTGAAGTCGATTCTTCAAGCGAGCCGAAAAGAAGCTTCTCATCAGAGCAAAGAGGGCATTGCCCCACCTGAATCAAATAAGGATCCTGATGAGGCTGGCGAGTAGATTCCTGAAAGTATCCTTGAGGAAGTCATCCGGCCGACCGTAGGGGGGTCTAGTGGTTCGAGTGGCCATACTCAGGAGTTTCCTGAAGATGAATGGAGGCATGGTGATGGTCCTGGTGAATCGAGCTTCCCGATTGTGGTCCCTACTGAGTGGACAGAAGTCGGTGATGAAGGTAAAACCTCTGAGGAACAAGTAGATACAGATCCTGACTTTTTTGAATCCTTTCGGGATGATGTTCAGGAAGATCCTGCAGTTGATCTCAGCTTCCACCGTGCTCGGGCTGAGAAAAGGAAAGTGATCGACTCTCCTACTCGCCCTTACAAGGTCCCTCGAGTAGTTTCATTTGTTGAATCAAGTGATGATGATGTCGAGGCTGAGATTCCTACAGCGTTCATGTTGAAGCATCGACAGGGGTGGAAGTTTCTGATCCAGACAATGACTCCTTACCTCCTAAGGCTGAAGATGCTAGAGCTGAACCCTTGGGAGGCCCTTCCTATCCTTATCCTCTAGATATGTTGTGGGTGATGTCATTCAGTCGGGCTTTCATCTGGGATGACCACTGGAGCTGTTTCGGGATGGCTCTTTGACGGACCATCTTCAAAATATTTTCAATGGTGCATCTTATGTAAGTTTTTCCCAACTCTTCAATCGTCTCGTTTGCTTGCTAGATTTTTAATTACACTTCTTTGTAGATGATGGTCGAGTTTACTGAGTTGGTTCAGACGCAACAGCATCAAGCCGATCGAATAAGGCGTCTTGAGGCTCAGCTGAAATAAAGTGAGGATAGCCATGCTCGGGTTGAATCGATTTGCCAAAAGAAGGTGGGCTCTGCCCAAGTATTTGCCGACCACTGTTTGGTGAACCAAGTGGAGGCTGAGGAAAGAGCTTCTTTGGCAGAGGATAAGGATATGTCACTCCAAAACTTGTTGTCTTCTGCCCAGGAATCAATGCTTAAGGCCGAGCAGGAAGCGGAGTAGTCCAAGTCGGCATATGAACAGAAGATCGAGAACTTGGAACGCCAAGCTTTGACAGTCGAGTCCCTATCCAAAGAGGCCAGGTTGGAACTCGAAGTCCAGGGGGTTGACCGTTTTAAGAGATCCTCTGCTTACGATGCCCTTCTCCTTCGGGAATTTCAGTGAGGGCTAGTTTCAGCTGGCTAGTTTTTCAAGGTCAAGAATCGGGCAACTGAAAGAGCCCTAACCAATTGGGAGCTGTCAATCAAGAATCACGTGGATCGGTCCCTGGAATCTCTTTGGACTCAGATGAAGGAGTGGAGAGCTTATTGTCGTAGTTGAGGTAAAGAGCCCCATCCCATGTATTTGGAGGTTCCTGTCCGAGCACTCTCTCTCGACCTTTTACACCAGGCAAGAGTCGGTCGTGGAAGGTGGGGTGCCTGATGACGGACCGATCCTGGGAGAAGATTACAGTAAATTGATGGATGATTCGGTCGATACGATTGCTTGGCCTTCCAATGAAAGTCTACTCCACGAATACAAAATGGTGCCCGACCCGAGCATCGGCAAGAGTTCTAAATCCTCCTAAAACCTTGATTTATTTTGTAGAAATTTCATTTTTGTAAAGATTCTGTAACGATTCTTTGTAAAGATTCTGTAACAATTCTTTGTAAAGATTTATCAATGAAATTCCGAGTTTAACTGTAATTCTAAAAACCGAGTGGTTTTGACCTGATTCATTGCTCTAGGAATTTCACCGAGTATCTTTTTTAACTTGATTCTGTTGTTGCTGAGTATCTTATTAAACTGGCTATTGCAGTTTATGCCAAGTATCTTATTAAACTGGCTAATTCTGTTCGGGTAATTTCACCAAGTATCTTATTAAACTTGTTTCGTTACCTGAATAATTTTTAACGCCAAGTATCTTATCAAATTGTCTAATTCTGATGTTTGTGTAATTTCACCAAGTATCTTATTAAACTTGTTTCGTTACCCGAATAATTTTTAATGTCAAGTATCTTATTAAATTGGCTAATATTATTAACCGAGTCATCTTAAAACAGGCAAGTAGATTTATACTTGTGTTTCATACTCGGTTGCTACCCAAACATTACATCAAGGCTCACCATGATCATATGTTCAAGTCCTTACACATTACCGATGACGTCTCCCCAGTTTTTCTGTGTAAGGGTTTGCCAAATCGTTAAGCTTTTCGAACCGCTTAACACAGCTACGCATTTCACCGGAATTTTTTTCAATAGCGTCCTGAGCCTTTTTCTAGAATTTCAATAGCGCCCCGAGCCTTTTCCCAGAATCTAGTGCATCGGGTTTGCCTTTTTGCTAAGGTCAATTGATCTTGCTCGGCTGGCATGCTCCTTCGAGCTTCTCCGCCCATTCAGGAATCAATTGTCCCGAGTATTCTACTTGCATGTTCTAATTATCATGCTCGTCTTTCATATGTTCTTATTATCATATGCTTTATTTTTCAGAAATCCCGAGTTTGACTTTTATTTATAACTGCAAAACCAACAAAAATTTAAATTCCAAAACTAAAATTGTCCTTACTAAAGGAAACAAAAAATAATTTTAAGGATAGAAAATTTTCAGATATTGGGCATTGCATGGTCGGGGTAAAACCCTTCCATTGGGTCGTGCAATCCAATATGCTCCATGGCCAGCTATTCCTACGATTTTGCATGGGCCTTCCCACTTAAAAGCCAAGGATTTTGCAGCTTTATTTTTTGTATTCAATGACACCTTTCTGAGTACCAGGTCTCCTAGTTGGAATTTCCTTACCCGAACATGAGAGTTGTAGTGACGAGCTACTCTTTGATGATATGCCCTATTTCGTATTCGGGACTTCTCCCTTTTCTTCTAGCTCATCTAGACTGTGTAACAGCATATCAACATTCTGATCTTCATCATATAGCCTGAACCGGAGGGATGTATATGATGTTTCTATAGGGATAACAGCTTCTGTTCCCAATGCTAAAGTGAATAGAGTCTCTCCTGTTGAAGTTCTTGCTGTCGTCCGATATGCCCATAATACTTTAGGAAGCTTTTCAACCCAACTTCCTTTCTTGGCATCCAGCTTTGTTTTGAGTGTATGCTTGATGATTTTGTTTACTGCTTCAGCCTGCCCGTTTGTTTGAGGATGGGCAGGTGTGGCATATTAATTGGTAATTTACACAGCTGTCTGAATTTTAGGTTATCAAACTGGGTGCCGTTATCAGTAATGATAATGTATGGGACTCCAAACATGTAGAGTATATTCTTTTTCATGAAATTTATGGTATTTGCTTCTGTGATATGTACTAATGCTTCAGCTTCTGCCCACTTCATGAAATAGTCAACGGATACTATGGCATACTTCGCTCCACTCCCTATCCCAGCTGGCATTGGACCAATTAAATAAACCCCACATTGCAAATGGCCATGGGATGTGAGGTTTCTGAGTTGTTCAAAGGGTTGTCGGATATCATTAGCAATCCTTTGGCAAGTATTGCAACTCTCTGAACATCGTTGTGCATTTGAGAATAGAGTTGGCCAATAATAACCTTGCCTGAGTACCTTGTGTGCTAAACTATTACCCCCAGTTTGGTTTCCGCAAACTCCCCCGTGGATTTCCTATAATATCTTACATGCATCTTCCTCTGACACATATCTTTGAAGTGTTTGGGAAAACCCCCTTCTGTATAGTTCTCCTCCAACCAACATATACCTTGTTGATCGATACCTGATACATGTTGCTTGTATGGGATTTTTTGGGAGCACGCCTTCTTCCAAGAATCTTCTCAGCTGAGTCATCCAACTGTCTGGCAGTGTTCAGATTTCTAAAATTTTAAAGTTTTTTGGTCCAGCTGTGCTCGGTTTGAGGAGATGTGCGACCGGAATAGTTTTTGGGCTGATTGTGATTGTTGCTGTCGCTAGTTTGGACAAAGCGTCTGCCTTTTCATTTTCCTCCCTTATATTCTTTGAATTTCTGGAGGAGTTGTTTTGCAATGTTACGATAGGTTATCATGCATTCATCCCTGGCTTGGTATTCGTCGAGGACTTGGTTGACAACTATCTGTGAATCGCTAAATATCTCGACTTCATCTGTCCCGAGAGCTATGCAAACTCTGAGTCCAGCCAGTAGCGCCTCGTACTCGGCTTGATTATTAGTTGCTTTGAAGTCAAACCTCATGGCACATTCGACATCATCTCCTTCTATAGTGCATACTACGATCCCTGCCCCGCTGCCATAAGTGTTTGAAGAGCCATCGACATATAATTTCCATGGGAAATTTTTACCCAACATCTTTTTTGCTTCCAGGTTCGATTCTGTGAACTCTGCTATAAAATCTGCCACTACTTGTCCTTTGAGAGATGTCCTAGTAACGTAGTGAATATCGAATTCACTTAGCTTGATTGCCCATTTGGTTGATCTTCCTGAAATCTCTGGCTTCTGTAAAATTTGCTTTAATGGACAGTCGGTGAGAACCTGGATTGTATGAGCTTGAAAGTATGGCATTAGCTTCTTTACCGCTGAAACCAATAATATGGCCATTTTTTCTGCCTGTGAATACCTGGTCTCGGCTGGTAAAAGTGTCTTGCTGGTATAATACACTGGCTTCTGTACTCCATCTTTTGTTCTAACTAGGACTGAGCTTGCTGCTAATTCTGTAATTGATAAGTATAAATAGAGTATCTCTCTCATTTGTGGTTTCAAAAGGATGGGAGCCTGCCCTATGTACTCTTTGATTTTTAAGAATGCCTGCTCACACTCTTCGTTCCATTCGAGTCCTTTTCCTTTTTTAATTACTTTAAAAAAGGGTACGCATCTGTTTGTGGCCTTTGAGATGAATCTATCCAAGGAAGCTAAACATACTGTTAAGCGTTGTACTTCTTTTAGTGTCCTTAGTGAAGTAATTTTCTACAGGGCTTCGATCTTTTCAGGATTGACTTCGATTCCCCTTTGGTGAACTTGAAAACCCAGGAACCTTCCTGAAAGAACTCCGAATAAACACTTGTTTGGATTCAGCTTCATTTGGTATTTCCTCAAAACATCAAATGTCTCTCACAAGTCTGTGGTATGCTTGTCTACCGAGATGCTCTTGGTCAGCATGTCATCAATGTATACTTCCATGTTTCTTCCTATTTGTCGTGTGAAGATTCTGTTGACCAGCCTTTGATATGTTGCCCCTGTATTTTTTAATCCAAAGGGCATCACTGTGTAACAGTACAAGCTCTGATCGGTTGAGAACACTGTTTTTTCTTCGTCAGCCTTGTTCATCCGGATTTGGTTATATCCCGAGTAGGTGTCTATGAAACTGAGCAATTCATGGCCTGATATAGCATCCACCAGTTGGTCTATCCTTGGGAGTGGAAAACTGTCTTTTGGGCATGCTTTATTCAAGTCTGTAAAATCTACGCACATTCTCCATTGTCCATTTTTCTTTTGGACGAGGACTACATTAGCTACCTATTGAGGGTAGTTGATCTCTCTAATTGACCTTACAGCGAGTAGCTTCTCCACTTCCTATTTGATTGCCTGACTTCTCTTGAGATTGAATGACCTTCTCTTTTGTATCACTGGTTTTGCATCACTGGTTTTGCATTTGGTTCTACTACGAGATGATGAGATATTATTCGGGCGTCTATCCCGACCATGTCTTCATGACTCTAGGCGAACACATCCTTGTATTCTTTAAGCATATCAGTAAGGCTTTGTTTGACTTTTTCTTCCAAATTGGCCCCGATCTTGATCTTCTTATCTGGTTCATCTTTTTTTCAAGATAATTTATTCGACCGGTTCATTTTTGGACTCCTTTGACTCTTCCCTTGGATCAAATTCGAATGACAGTGACTCTTTGTTCTGACTCGACTGCGTTATAGTGTATACTTGTTCATCATCATTTTTGTCTTTGTATACTGACAGATTAGCTCTTCGGGCCATCTTTTAAGACCCCTTGACTACACCGACCCACTGTTCGGTCGGGAATTTGATCATCAATGCATAAGTGGTTGTTACGGCCTTTGTTTTATTCAAGAATAGCCAACCCAAAAATGCATTATACGGCCAATTGTCTAAGTCTACTACTACGAAATCGAGTAGTACTGTTCTTTGGCAAGGTGCCACTCCAATCTTTACGGGTAGTTTTACCGTCCCGAGAGACCTGACCTCAATTCCTCTGAATCCTCTGAGTGGGGTATGGAAAGGCTGTAAATCCTTTCGGTCCAACCTAAATTGATCGTAGACGGCTACATTGAGAATGTATTTCGAACTTCCATTATCTATCAGGATTCTCTTTACTTTTCGGTGACCAATCCAGGCGCTTATGACCAGGGAGTCATTTGGCCGAACATCGACCCCATGTGAGTCAGCTTATGTGAATATTATTGGGTCTCATCCTTCATTTACCCTATTTGGGTCTGGCTTGACCGAATTCACGTCAAAGTTGTGTCTTGCCTCCACTGCTTCTCTAATTTACTGCGTTCGCTCTCGGTTACTTCTCCCAGTGGATGGTCCTCCAAAGATTATTTGCATTACTTCATTGGCCAATTGGCTGGCCCTTTGATTTCGACCAGAGTTGTGATCGTCCTTGATCTCTTTCTTTGTCTCTGACTTCTCATCCCTTTTCAAGATTACATTCTGAAGGTGTCCCTCCCAAATGAGGGTTTCTATGTAATCTCTAAGCTGAAAACATTTGAAGTCTCATGACCAGTTTCCTTGTGGAATCTGCAGTATTTGGTTGTATCTCGATGAGCAAACTGAGACTGACGGCGTGGCTCTTTTACCAGATTTTTCTCTTCCAGTATGGCCAAGATTTCCTCTTGCTTTTTTCGAAGAGAGGTGTAGTTGGCGTATCTACCTCGGAATATCTTCGTGGTCTATTTGGTATTACGCCCGTTTCCCCCGTTCTTGTTTTTTTCTTTGTTGTTTCCTTTCTGTTGTCCCTTTTGGTTTTGTACCTTGGACTCAGCGTCATTTTCGGGTTTTTCTCCATTCATGTAGCATCCTTTCGTGGCTAATTCTTCTTTTACGGCTAGTGCATATCCTCCCGCCATGTCCATCATATCTGAATATCTAGTTAGACTGGCTCTTCTTACGTTAAAAGATGGTCGTCCATTCTGTAAATTGTTAATGAACACATCAATTATCGCTTCGTCGTTTGTACTGCCGATTTCTGATACCGCTTGGCCGAATCTCCCCAGGCATTTCTTCAACGACACATCTTTTCCTTGTTTTATCTGAGAAAGGTAAGCCACTGGTTTTTTCCTTTGAACGTTGCTCAGAAATTGTCTTGAGAAACTCATTCTTAGTTCACTGAAGCTTCCAATGCTTGCTGGGGGCAATCTCCCAAACCATCTTGAGCTCGTGTCTCCTAGAGTTTGTGGAAAGTTAAGGCATAGTAAGGGATTGTTGTGGGCATACTGGGCCATAGCACTTTTATAGCATCTGACGTGTTCTTTAGGGTCGGTATCCTTCTTGAATTGCTCCATGTGCGACATCCTGAATCTTTCTGGGAATGAAGTCTGTAAGATGTCACTAGTGAATGGACTGTCAGAATCTTCGTCAGATAAGTCATTGTACCCATAACTTCTGACCAGTGCGTCCATTTGACGCCTATTGTTTTTGACTTCTCTAGTTAGGCTCTGAATTACGACATCTCTATCTCCCACCGGACTTTCATGATGGTTAGACCGTCGGGTGACTGTCATTCCTCTTTCTGGCTCTTCGTTTTGATACCGAGTCTCACGGGTTGATTCTTACAGACGTATGGTTCTGTGATGATGCTTGCGATGGTACCGATCACTATCTTCTGATGACGATCGATTCCTGTGTCGGTCATGTTTACGGTGTCTTGCACGGGTTATCTGATCATGGTTCTGCTTCTGGCGTGGTTGTTCCTCTTCGGGTTTTTAACGTCCAGCCTGATTAATTGGAGCAGAGTTCCTTCCGACCTCCGGTGCATTTAGCTCTGGCCCCATAACAACCGAACGAAGCCTTGTAGATGAGAGGTTAAAGGGTTGCGCTTCTTCTGCAACCAGCAAATCAACTCCTTCCTTTGTTGCTTCTGCCACCAACTGTTGTAGTGTCTCGCAGAAGCGTCGTGTTAGGTCTTCGCTGGTCGGAGGAATTTGTTGAATTCCTGCCAGGGATGTTGGTTGGTTCTCAATGGTTGCGGCGAGATCTCGTGAACTACTGCCAATATGGACATTACCTAGAGATTTTTGGATATCCCCAGGACTGTTTCCGCTTCCCGCCATTATCTTTAATCAGGTAGGAGGTTCATCACCCCTCCTTCTAGCACCAATTGTTGACGTCGATTTCTGGATGTATAGGAAAAAGTCAACAAGAATTGGATTTTAGCTGTGATTTCAAAGAGAGAGAGAAGGAGAAAGTAATCGGACGCAAGTTTTACGTGGTAAAACTCCGATGACGGAAGAAACGTCCACGGGTGGCTGAATAATCAACCAAGCCAAAATCCACTATTGAAAAGATTTACAACTCTCGATCTCTCTTTTTCTCTCAGTATTTTTCTATGTTTCTATATATCTTTTGTGACGAGATTATGGGTCTATTTATATGTTCATAGAACCCTAATCCTCTTTATACAAGTAACAAAAAGATCTTTGTATTTAACTGTGATTAGTTACTTGTTCGAAGTAGTGTGTCTTTTTTCCTGTTTCGGAGACTTGTATTAAGATCGAATGGGACTCTAGTGATGTAGTCCAGTTAGGACTTATGTCCTTATAAAAGCATAGTCTTTTTGAAGAAATAAAATTGTTGTCTGATTTGGCACCCTTTCTGTTTGGCATTTTATTATGGGAACTTTGAGTATTTTGACGACTCTTGACTCGTGAGCTACGCGCTGGGCTTTTTATTCGATTTCTTTCATGTTGGTCCCGAGTAGAACATGCTATTAGCTGATCCCGAATGACGTCATCTGATCCCTAGTAGAACATGTCATCCACTAACCCCGAGCATCATTAACTGACCCCGAGTAGGTTGTATTCAATACTTGTTTACTTGGGCTTCTCTTCTTTGGTGATGTCCTGTAAGACATCTTATGAATGCTTATTCGGATGTCCACCTGGCAGTTTTATCCTTTTTGTCAATGATGTGTACGTCTAATAAAATTTACATACGACAAATAATATGTTTTGAATTTTCTCGTGAATCGGATGATTATGTTTCACGTAGTGACTAATCATTAAGATTTTGAGAAATTCGTCGGTTATCAATTATTGATGAGGTTAAACTTAATAATCTGTTTTGAATATTCTCATGAATCGAGTGATTATGTTTCATTTAGTGACTAATCATTCGATTTTGAGAATTTAGTTGGCTAACGATTATTAATTTGGTAAGTTTTAATAATTGATAGAATATTATCATGAATCAGATGATTATGTTTCACGTAGTGACTAATCATTAAGATTTTGAGATGTTCGTTGGTTATCAATTATTAAATTTGAATTGTAAAGATGGAAATGCATGTGTTAATCATCTCCATAAGAGGGTTATCATATGTGATAGGTGATGTTATTCTCCGTAGGAGGTTCATCATCTTGAGGTATTCATCTATAGAACTGCAATGATGGAATTATATGTATGTGATGAGTGATGTTCTTTTCCGTAGGAGGTTCATCATCTTGAGGTATTCATCTATAGAACTGCAATAATGTAATTATGTGTATGTGATGAGTGATGTTCTTTTTCGTAAGAGGTTCATTATCTCGCGTTATTCGCTTATACAATATGTTATGAATGTTAGACACATGTGATGGGTGATGTTCTTCTCCGTAGGTGGTTCATCATCTTGATGTATTTATTTATATAATGTGATATAAATATTAGATATTTTGAAAGTCGCCTCTAATATATTTTTATTTAATTGAATGAAAGTGTCCAACACTTAATGATGCCTACATATTCTATATGCTCACAGGTAATATCTACTCAACATGAATTTAAGAAGGTTATATATATTTCTCATTACTTTACATAATTTGAAATAAAATTTATGTGTGACCGTGTTGGATTGATTAGGAGAAATATACAAATTTATGTTGGGTGTAGTGATATTGGATTTGCGGTTCATGTTTTACTAATGTATAACCTATAAAATTATTATGGAATTATATGGTTACGTTTCTACGTAGTAGACTAACTATTAATATTTCATTATAATTTGTTTATTTCACTGAGAACATTAATTGATTATATTAGAAATTATTATAAAGTTGGATAGTTGTGTTTTCATGTAGTGAATTGACCATTCGGATTTTATAATGATCATTTGTTAGAATTATATAATCAATTGTGTTAGAATTATATAATCAATTGTTAGAGTTATATATTATGGATGTGTATTCTTGTAGTGAACTAGTTGTTAAGATTCCATAATATTCGGATTATCAATGATTAAGGTTTTGAACTGCATTGGTAAAACTATACATGTGTTGATCATCTGCCTAAGAGAGTCATCACTTATGTAAGTTTTGTGAGCATTGAAGAATAAAGAGTGATGTTCATCTCTCAAAAAGGTTGATCATTTGTAGGAAAGTTTTAACACGTGCATTGTGGTCTTTGTCCGAAAGACAGATCATGATGTTGTGTTAGATTTCCATGAAGGTTAAATCATTATTTATAATGATTATGGAAATCGATGTGAGCATGAGTAAATTGTCATTAAATTCTTTTTAAATGCCTCTACTATTTCTAAATACATGACATTAAGATATTGGTTGATGGACATTTTTAATGGATTAGATGAAACGTTCCAATTGATTTATACCTTATTAGGGATTAAAGGATAAATAAAGATTAGTGAATCTACTGTCGAAAGTTTGTTAAGGTTTAGTGCCGTATAAATAGATGGAGATTAATCTATTCTATGAAGTTATGTCTTTTGTTTGTTATTTTGATAAAGGTGATAGGGTACAAACACCATAAGAAGTAGTATGGAAATTTAGACAATTCAATATAGCAAGTCAAATAAAATACCGAGAAAATAAAATAATTTGCTATCGCAAGAAAATGTACCCATTGATTTATGTTTTGTAATATTTGATTGATTATCAATTAAGCACTTAGTGTGTTTTTTCTTGTGATATATTTTATATTATAAATTCTTCCTATGAACTTAGTATTTAGGAGGGACCAAGTAGTTTAGAGATTTTATTAGAATTCAATTGAATTCATGATAATATTTAGATTATTTTTAACCTATAAACGTTTTATTGGATGATATTTTTTATTTTAGTTATGTAACGCATAGTACAATTTTCATAATAGGATTGAGAATTTAAATTAATATCTTGAAACTTATTTAAGAAAATAGATATTATATGGTGATTTTGTAAATAATAGTCTTTATGAATCTTCGAACTCTTCTCGTATTCTAAATTCTACTTTTTGGTTTTAGAATTAGATTGATGATTGTTCTTGAAGTTTAGATATAAACTTTTTAATCATATGACCAAAGATAGAATTGAGGTAATTGATTTGTAAGACATTTTGATTTTTTTTTTTAATTCTCGATTTTAAGTCTATTGATTAATTGTATTAAAAGTAATTTCATAAAATATAAGGATATGACTGCAAATATTAGAAACTATTGGGAATAGTTTATAGAACCTGTACTGTTTTATTTATGAGAACAATTTTGTCTATGCATTATACATTCTTAGGGGGAGAGAGTGAGCTTATTTAGAATGTATAATTCAAAGACTTGCATTTAAGGAAGAAAGCTTGTGTTTGTGATATTTATGTTGAATAAATGTCACGTTTGTTGAATTGTAATTTTGAATGTCATTGGAGTTAGGGTTTTGACTTAGTTGTCAAATAGTTGCAAACTAATTGGTTGAAAGTCATATGGTCAGATTTATGGCTTGAAGGTTTTATTTGGAAAATGAGTATTAAGTTTGTATACTTTAAAAATTTGTTGACATAGTTAATCAAGTTTACAGACAATGATGTTTAGTTTAATAAAATATTGACATTTTATGACTTTGTTAAAAGTTTTATTATGCCTTTAGACAAAACCGAGGGTCAATGAGAGTAAATTTATTTTCCATGTGCTCTGTGTTGTCATTTATGTGACATTAAGAATTTTATCTAAAGTATTTCGAGGTGAAAAATCTCGAACCAGCATATTTTGACAATATTATTGATAAAATATATTAATAGAGCATTTAAAGGGTTAGTATGATTACAAGTTTACTTGTTTGAGATACCTATTGGTAAAAGTGATAAACTTACATAAGTTTTAATTCCTTAAGTAAATTGGAGCGTTCTCATAAGAAAAAGGTCATGTATGTATTTTCAAATGATAGTTTGATGTAAACTTAATACATATGTATAGATTTTATTATTACATTAGTAGACTTTGCGGATTTTAAACCAATTTGGCATATATTATTGGATAGTTGTAAAAAAAAAAGAGGGAGATTTCATAGTATTTGTAGAGGTTAATTATTTTATGCTCACATGTATATATGTATAAAGAAATATGTGGCTTTATATATTGCAACTCTAAAGAATTTTGTTGTGAAATCATATTTTGAGGTAGATTGTGTTAATTTCACTGTATTTATCATCTTTGGATATAAGAGATCTTGGAGGTTTAAGCATATGGATATTGTGGTGAAAGTAGATTTAAGAGTTGGGAGTTTCTAATAGCCACAAGTAAAATAACTCTTGATAAACTAACCAAGATATTTGACTTCGGAGGTTTTGTGGAGCATGTTATATCATATATTGGATGATTGATATTTTTGATGTGTTTGGTTAGTGGGAGTTGTCTTTAATTAGATTAACATAATTTATTCTATGCATGTTTGTTTTATATTCTCGAGAATACTGTATATGAATGTTAAGATGTTTTCCATATTTGCTATTGTGTGCACACGGATGGTTGGTTATGGCAAGAAATCTCAAGCTTTTAGCTTGAGAAGGCAGTTCACTCATAAGGTACAAAGTTTCCACCGATGAGTGAACATTACTTAAGACGGAAAGATTTGTTCATCTTAAGGAAGGTTTAACTCAAAGTCAAAATGTTTGGCAAATGAGTGTAAGATGCTTAAAACATTAAGTTTATCGTCTTAAGATACTTCGCTTAAATCGAAGGTGGACCTATATGGAAATAGGCATGATGATCACAACTGCATGTAATTTCCATACCACACATACATACCATTTTATCCGGGTAGTTAGAGTTAAGGGTATTTTGATTACATATGGTCTTACGTAGATTAAAGATGTAATGATCTATGTAGTTAGATACTTGAAGTTCTATTGGACTAAGGGGAAGGAATGTGTTACTCTCTTAAACAGTCCATGTTGCTACATATAATTGTTTGTCAATTCGGAGAGTCGTTTTCTAAAATGAATTTTTAAATCTAAAATAATAATATCTATGTAGCTCAAGTGGGAGAATGTAAGATTTTTATAAAAATTGTGAGCAACATGTGACATTATATTTTGAGTTTATGAAAACCGAATTGATTGGAATGTTTAAGCAAGTAAGAGTTGACCGGATAAAGCCCGTTATTAATGTGATCAATATTTGTTAGGCTCGGTACACCTAAGCTACATTAAATATATATAGGATATGATATGGGCTATTATATATGTGTGAACCTAGTATTTCTATTAGGGTTTTGAAAATCCTTTATGGGTTAGGATTCTAAGAAGTTACTATTTATAGGGGCTCCTTACTCTCACTCATAATAACGTATTATAGAATTATTTCCCCATTAGGCAATCTGAGGAAGGTGAGAAGAGAGTAAAAGACTCTCTATTGTTTTCTTTTCAGATTATTGCGTTATTATGGATGCAGGATTCAAGTTTAAGACTCCCTACGAATTGGATGTTTTCCGTTGTGTTTTCAGGTATGTGTTTATTCATATTTATGTATACAATACGAGATCTAATTATTTTTATACATAATTCTTACATATTTTTGTTCGTGGGATTAAGGGAGCCTGAAGTACACTCCTCTTCGACAAGCAACTGCTCAACAAGTGTTGATTGACAAGATATTTGTTGGTCCTTTCTCGGTTCCTCTGTAATTGTTACAGGAGCTCTTACAAATTTAGCTGTTTTTTCTTGTGATTAATCCTCATCTGAAGAGAAATATTGAGCACATATATGTCATGGGTGAAGGTGTGAGGTCAAAAAATCCTACAGGCTGTCGGCAATGTGGTCAAAGGAAGTGTGTCGATCAGAGATTCACTCTTGTACGTTACGCCAAAATGACCAGAAAACTATAACTGCAGCAGTCATGGATGAAGTCATGGCTATAGTATCAGTGATAACGAATGCTTGGAAAGCTGATTTTCTAAGCAATGCTGCCGTGCCTTGATCAGGACCGTCACTTTTGTAGCCTCCAGGAAGAGCAAAAGCTGCTGCGAATGTGAATGTTTCTATAAGGGTAGCTATCACTGAGAGAGTTTGGGCTATTTCTTTGCCTTGTAGACCTTTGTTTGCGTTGTCAATCGATCTTGATCCACCCAAGTTGCTGCGGTTATTTTCTAAGATGTCTTCTGGATACAGACCTCGCTTTACATAGGCTAGCTCCAGTGCTTTTTTAGTTAAGTGCTGCAGTGAAGACACATACAATCAAAGAACTGTACCGACAAATTATAAAGATTATATATATATATATTATAATTTGTCGGGCAAGAGATTTGTTGTACGGAACCGTTGATATATTGTTACAGGTAGTTATTGAATTGCTACCAGTATGACATTATCGGTTGAATTACCACCGGTAGAAATCGACGATTCCGTATAGAAAATTCTATACCTGATAATTGCTTATATATATATAGGTCCAATAATTAAACCGATCTAATATTCACCCAAGATCATCTCTAAATTTAGTACCTTTTCAAACTCCTTTTCATGATCTCTAGATGTCTCGGCAAGTGCTATAGCAGTCTTGTCAGCATTGTTGGTTGCCCTGATATTGACCATCATATTTATAGAGAGAAAGTAAACCACAGAGTTATGCAAGTTCATGGCAGCCATATGCAAAGGGTTCCCATTCACATCAGGCCAGTTGATCATTTCTTCAATCTCGGGCAACTTTAGAATAAACAAGACAGTTTTTAAATGTCCATTTTGAGCTGCTAGATGAAGGATATTACACTTCGTTTTGTCAAGCACCTTTGTGGCATCTGGATGATCATTGAGAAGAATTTTCATGACACTGACTCGGCCATTCTTTGCAGCCAAGTGAAGAGGTGTTTGACCGTCCTGGTCAATTTGATGTGCAATTGAATCATCTATCTTTAACAAGTGCTGTGTCATTTTAACATGACCAGAAGCTGCAGCGTAGTGAAGAGCATTCCTTCCGTGCTCGTCTACCGATGAGATGAGTTCCTTGCCTTTCGCATTCAAAATCCAAACCATGACATCTAAATTGACCGATTGCAACAGTTAGTAACCAAAGCTTATACGAAATAATCTATCAATAGTATTTAATTAAGTACTTTAATACATCCCCGCTTGTCAGATAGGCAGATTTAGCACGTTGATTAAGACCAAATAGAGATTCAGATTGCAGAATAAATAGAAACAATTGTATATATGAGGGGACTCGAACCTAGAAACAGACTCATGTTGGGTTATGTGAAGCCAGAAACAAGTGAAAAAAACAATTCTGGTAGGTGACACGGCGGCGACCGCAGCGGAGGCAATGACCCAGATCGCAGCACACATAGCGAAGAATTCCAGAGGTGACATGTTGTGCGTACCGCGGTGCAGACAAGATGCACACACCGCGGTCTGTGGAGCGGAGTTCCACAGGCCTGTTACGCGTTGTGGACCGCGACGTAGGCATGTGCCCACACAGCGGTCCAGACCGCGGTAGAGACGGGTTTCGAGAGGAAAGAGGAAATCTTGCATGCACAAGTAATTGGAATAAGAAATAGATTCCAATTGGGATTTGACTAACCCTAGTGCTCTCATATAAATACCACCATTATTTGTACTTAAAAGAGAGAGAAGAATAGAGCAGAAAAATAGTGCGTAGTGTGTGAGAAAATTGCTAGAGAGAGAGAGCAATTGTAGAGAGACTGAAAGCGAGACGGAGAGATTGTAATCAACTCTGAAATATAGTGGATTGAGTGCGGTGCGCTCCGTGGACGTAGGCAAATTGCTAAACCACGTAAAATCTTTTGTGTCATCTTTTATTATTGCTTTCTATTTTGTGTTTAGATTTGTGTGCTTGCAATTTCTTCTAGACAACAATTGGTATCAGAGCTCCGGGTTGGGGCATATTATTCACACAAATCTAGGGTCTCTCGAGGTCATCGATTTCGTCGTGGAGATAGAGTCAGAGAAGGAAACGCACAAAATTGAGAAATTCAATGGTTTGAATTTCAGCTTCTGGAAGATACAGATGGAAGATTATCTGTACCAGAAGGATCTATATTAGCCGATAAAATAGAGACCAAAGGATATGACCGATGAAGATTAGGAAAAGAAACGGAAACCAAAGAACATGGATGATGATGACTTTGAACTCCTTGACAGGAAATCATTGGGAGCAATTCGTCTCATTTTGACAAAACAGGTTGCCTTCAACGTAAAAGATCAACAGACAGCCAAAGATCTAATGGATACCCTATCATACCTATACGAACAGCCTTCTGAGGTAAGGAAAGTCCATCTTGTCAAGAAGTTATCAACCTTAAAGATGGCGGAGGGTCAGAACTTTAAAGATTTTCTGAACCAGTTCAATGAAGTAAATGATGGATTGTGTTCTTTATCTATGGGGCTTGATGAGGAGTTTATGGCGGCGTTTCTACTCACCCCAAATGCCAGAAAGTTAGAAAACGACATGTCAGTCGATTGCCAACTCGTTCGGGAAAGAAAATTTGAATCTTCAGCAGGTTATAAACATGATCATGAAGGAAAAGATCAAGATGTGTGAAGAGGGATCAGGGGCATCTACATCTTCAGCATCGAGTTTGGAAGGTAGAAAAGGCAGAGGCAGAAATCAAAACATAAGTCAATGGGAAAGATCAAAGTCTAGAGGTAAGTCCAAAATAAGAAATCAGGCTAACTATTCGGGAAACCAGCAACGAAGCAAAAGGGATGTTGAATGCTGGAATTGTGGTAAGAAAGGCCATCTCTCGTATGAGTGTAGATCTGAGAAGAAAGATAAGGGCAAGAGCAATACGAATTGTGTATCGGAGGAGTCAAATGACTGACTTATCTGCTCATTGGAAAGCAAGACGGAGTCCTGGGTCTTGGATTCGGGAGCGTCATTCCATGCCACACCTCACAGGGAATTGCTCGAGAACTACGTCCGAAAATATGGGTAAAGTGTATCTTGGTGATGATCAAGCATGCGACATTACCGGGAAGGGAGATATGAAGATTCAACTGCAAGGGTCAGTTTGGAAGCTCGACAATGTGAGGCATATACCGTACTTAAGGAAGAATTTGATCTCCATTGGGCAACTGGCATCAGATGGTTTTGTGACGACTTTCACAGGTGATAAGTGGAATATTTCGAAAGATGCAATGACAATTGCCCGAGGAAGTAAGAATGGGTCGCTTTACATAACCACAGACGGGTGTGGTTCAGTCGCTATGGCGGAAAGCAAAGACGATCCGAACTTGTGGCATCAGAGATTTGGGCACATAAGTTCTGAAGGGTTGAAGTGTCCGCATTCAAAAGGTAAGTTGCCAGATTTAAAATCCGTTGAGGTTGATTTATGAGAGTTGCATTCTAGGAAAACAGAAGCGAGTGAGCTTCAAGAGAACCGGAAGAACAACGTTAAAAGAGAAGCTGGAACTAGTGCACACCGATGTTTGTGGTCCAGCTTTAGTCTCATCAACCGGAGGTAAACTGTACTTCATCACTTTCATCGATGACCATTCCATAAAGGTATGAGTTTACTTTCTAAAATACAAGTCTGGGGTATTTGATGCTTTCAAGAGATGAAAAGCCAGGGTTGAGAATGAGACAGGTTTGAAGATCAAAAAGCTGCATTCAGAAAATGGTGGAGAATATGAAGACAATGAGTTTAAGAGGTTTTGCTACCAAAATGGGATAAAGCTTAGTAGGACGGTTCCTGGAACCCCACAGCAGAATGGCATAGCAGAACGGATGAACAGAACATTGACTGAGAGAGCCAGAAGCATGAGGCTACACTCAGGGCTGCCAAAACAGCTCTGGGCAGAAGCAGTCAATACAGCAACATATTTGATCAACAGAGGACCATCAAAGCCTTTGGACCTCGCTATACCATAAGAGATCTGGACTGGGAAAGAGGTAAAACTTTCTCACCTTAAAGTGTTTGGGTGTGTCTCTTATGTACATGTAGGTGATCATGCACGGAGTAAGCTAGACGCCAAGTTAGTAAAGTGTACTTTGGTGGGCTATGGATAGGATAACTTTAGTTACAAGCTGTGGGATAACCAAAACCGTAAGATGATCAGAAGTAGAGACGTTGTCTTCAACGAAAGGGTCATGTACAAAGACAGGAACACACATATGTCTGAGCCGGAAGAGCCAAATTTTTTTAGACCGAATGATGTAAAGGATAGAGAGGTCATGAAACACATCAAACAGAATGATGAATAGCAAGGTGTGCAGCCCCAGGTACAAGAACCAATCCCACCTCGAGATGTTCCAATAACACAGGTCCAGAATATATTGAGAAGATCAACTCGAACTCCTATACCAAATAGGAAATGCTTGAACTATATGCTACTGACAGATGCGGGAGAATCTGAGTTCTATGATGAAGCTTGTCAGGGAGAAGATGCGAGCAAGTGGGAGCTTGCAATGAAGGATGAGATGGAGTCGTTGGCATCTAACCAAACTTGAGAGTTAGCCAAGTTGTCTGAAAGAAAGAAAGCCCTACAGAATAAGTGGATGTATCGGATCAAGGAGGAACATGACGGTTCCAAGAGATACAAGGCACGACTCGTAGTCAAAGGTTTCCAACAAATTGAAGGTATCGACTACTCTGAATTTTTTTTTCTTGTTGTTAAACTAACTACGATCTGGTTAGTGTTAAGTATTGTCGCAGTAAAAGGGTTATATCTAGAGCAGTTAGATGTGAAGACTGTCTTTCTTCATGGAGATTTGGAGGAAGAGATATACATGAAGCAACCAGAGGGGTTTACGGAAGATGGCAAGGAAGAGTTGGTATGCAAGTTGACTAAGAGCTTGTACCGACAGTGGTACAAGAAGTTCGATGGATTCATGCAAGGGAATGGCTACTTAAGATGCAATGCTAACCACTGCTGCTACTTCAAAAGGGTTAAGTCCAACTTTATAATATTGCTACTTTATGTTGATGACATGTTAGTAGTTGGTGCAGATTTAGAAGAGATAAATAATTTGAAGAAGCAAATTTCGAGTGAATTTGAGATGAAGGATTTAGGTCCAGCAAATTAAATTCTTGGAATGAGGATTAGCAGGAAAAAACAGGAAGGTACATTGAAGCTTTCACAAACAGAGTACGTTCGGAAGGTGTTACAGAGATTCAGCATGGGAAATGCTAAACCAGTAAGAACACCTTTAGCTAGTCACTTCAAGTTGTCTAAGACCCAGTTTGGCATTGCTTCCCCAGCTGCTTTTGGGGCCAAAAGTGATTCTGGACCTAAGACAGGGTGTTTGCTAAAATCGTTGGGAAGTGCTTTTGGTTACTTTTAGTTTCTCCCAACTGAGTTTTTGAGAAGCTACAAATACATGCTTTTGAATTTTGGCTTCTGCTTTTAGAAAACACGCTACAGTGATATTAAATGAAATTTTACTAACTTTTCAACTTTGTCCTAACCTTTAATGAAATTTAACAAAAAAAATTGGACTTAAATTTTTGTACAAAAAAAAATGTTGCCATAACTGTATAAAAAAATTGGGATAATTAATTCAATAAAGTAGAATAAAATGAAATTAAAATATAAAGTAGAATAAAATAAAGAAATAAAGAAATAAAGAAATTGGACTAATTAATTAAATAAAGTAGAATAAAAAATGGGGCTAATTAATTCAATAAAGCACCATAATTATATAACATTTAACACTAAACACAAATAAACAAGAAAAATGTAAAGTATAGCACATTAGTACCATTTAGATGTCTATGTCCTCTTAGTAATTTTACACACTCACAACATTTTTTTATTTCAGTTTACTAAACACATTAAAATTACTTTTAGTTCTCACAACACTTTTGAAAATCAGTTTACCAAACACTCAGCTGATTCTTCCCACAGCAATTTCAAAAGCAATCCCCCCCACAGCAATTCCCCCCACAGCAATTTCAAAAGCAATTCCCCCCACAACAATTTCAAAAGCAATTCTCCCCACATCACAACAATGCCAAACTGGGCCTAAGGATCAGAGTCCGAAGATGGAAGAAGAGAAGGACTTCATGGCTACAGTTCCTTACGCTTCAGCCATTGAAAGTCTAATGTATGTCATGACTTGCACAAAACCTGACATTTCCCAAGTAGTGGGAGTTGTGAGCGGCTACATGTCCAATCTAGGCAAGCCTCACTGGGAGGCCGTGAAATGAATCCTAAGATACCTGCAGGGTACGACAGAGAAATGTCTAACCTTCAAGAGAGATTAACTCAAGCTGGAAGGTTATGTGGATTCTGATTTTGCTGGAGAGGTGGATCACAGGACAAGCACCTCTGGATATGTATTCACAATGGCGAGTACTGCAGTTAGTTGGGTGTCCCAGTTGTAGAAGATAGTGACAATCTCTACAACAGAAGTTGAGTATGTGGCTATGACAGAAGCAAGCAAAGAGTTGATATAGTTACAAGGGTTGTTAGTCGAGTTAGGATTCGATCAGGTGATGAATGTGTTGCATAGTGACAGTCAAAGTGCCATACACTTGGCCAAGAATTCAGCGTTCCATTCTAGGACCAAACATATAGCCCTGCGCTACCACTTCATTCGATCGTTAATTGAAGAAGGAGTGTTGAAGCTAGTGAAGATTGCAGAAACTAAGAACCCGGCTTACATGTTAACCAAGCCAGTCACTACTGAAAAACTGGAGTTGTGGCAACTTCAGTGGGTCTTCAAAAGTAAAAACGTGGGGAATGAGGGCACCGTTATTTATCCACTAAATCATCAAGGAAGGATGGAGAACGCCTATTGAGTTTCAGTCTTCAAGTGGGAGATTGTTGGGTTATGTGAAGCCATAAACAAGTGAAGAAAACAATTCTAGTAGGTGATGCGGCGGCGACTGCGGCTGAGGCAATAACCTAGACCCCGGCACACACAGTGAAGAATTCCAGAGGTGACATGTTGTGCGTACCGCGACGCAGACAAGATGCACACACCGCAGTCTGTGCAGCGGAGTCCCACAGGCGTGTTACGCGTTGTGGACCGTGGCGCAGGCATGTGCCCACACAGCGGTCCAGATCGCGGTAGAGATGGGTTTCACGAGGAAAGAGGAAATCCTGCGTGCACAAGTAATTGGAATAAGAAATAGATTCCAATTGGGATTTGACTAACCCTTGTGCTCTCATATAAATACCATCATTATTTGTACTTAAAAAAGAGAGAAGAATAGAACATAAAAATAGTGTGTAGTGTGTGAGAAAATTACTAGAGAGAGAGCAATTGTAGAGAGACTGAAAGAGAGACAGAGAGATTGTAATCAACTCAGAGATATAGTGGATTGAGTGCGGTGCGCTCCGTGGACGTAGGTAAATTGCTAAACCACGTAAAATCTTTCGTGTCTTCTTTTATTATTGTTTTTTATTTTGTGTTTAGATTTGTGTGATTGCATTTTCTTCTCGACAACAACTCCTAAGTTATACTTGGCTCAAATAAAGCTTAAACTGATTGGAAATGGTACGACACTGGTATTTAAGTACTCTAATGGCAACAATTGAAAGAGGATATTCCACTGATCAGATTAAATATAATATAAACTTGTGTAGCTAAAAGAAATACTACTGTATATAAACATTAAGAGATCAATCTTGAAAATCATTTTCTCACTATAATCTGGTCGTATGACGGCACTGTGTAGAAGTGTCAGGTTGTGAAATCCTGTATAGTTAAGGGACTCTGAATCCTTAGATATGATCCATTTTATTATGCAAGTGAAACTCCCATCAAAAGCTATGGCAAGTGGAGTCTGTCTAGCTTTGTTAACAAAGTTTATGGTTGCAGGATCTTCCACTGTCAATTTCTCCACAACCTGTAAGTGACCGCTCCTTGTAGCATTATGCAGAGGAATGTTGTCATCATGGTCTCGCATTCTCAGAATGTTAACACCAACCCTGGATTGGTTATCAATGAACAATTTAACAACTGTAACATCGCCGGCAGCTGCAGCGATATGGATTGGAGTCTTACCTTTCACGTTTTTCTCATAAAGTAGTAGAGATTGAGCGCTGGGAATTTGTTGTACCACGTTCTTGTTTCCTAATCTTGCAGCTATGTGGAGGGCCGTGTTGCCTTGCACAGTTCGTCCCGTTAAGAGATTGCTACTACTGAAACCCTTGATTTCATCTGCATCTGAACGACTCAATGCTCTGAGCAATTTTTGATTCATGTTTGGTCGATCGGCAGACTCTCTTGACTGTTTGTTTACGTAAAGATAAGGTGCTATATTCGTGTATCAACATATACTGATCCACTGCACAAGACTTCTTGCCAATGTGGTTGGACTCTCCCTTGGGAGTCTCCACCACTACGGTTCAACGTTGTGGTGCATATATATATATATATATATATATATATATATATATATATATATATATATATATATATATTATTTGTCCCTCCTTGGCCTTTAATCCCAAGTGTGGATTCCGTCTCCTCTATTGTGGGAGTAGTAATCTGGACCGTACTAGTAGAGTCATATCTCGTCAGGTCTCAGCAGTTGTAACCTTTCAAAAAAAAAACATATATTGATGGTCAGATTTGGTGTCCAAATCTAACATGTCCAAATGATGTAGCAACTCCATTCATTTAAATTGGATTGGATTAGATTTGCATGATTTAAATGAATGAATTGGAATGTTGATATATCATTTGAAAACTAGATTTAGACACCAAATTTGAACATAGTAGAATTACTCTTTTTATTTTTATTTTTTTAGGGTTAATAGCACCAATGTCCCATGAATTATACGCTAAATCGCATGTTACCCCATGAACTTTTTTTTCTACCATTAAACCCCTTGAACTTTCATTTATTGGCAACAAGGTGACGGAAAGGAAACAGACATCTAGTGAAAATTACACTTACACAACCTGATTATATACATAATTGTATTAAAATTGAAAAAAATTAATAATAACATAAACACTTTTAACCTGTGAACTAATGACTAAAAAAATTTAAAAAATAATAATATTAATAATTTTATTTTTAAAATTTTAATAATAATAATAACAATAATATTAACAAACTTTAAAAATAATAATAAATAATGATGATATATAATAATAATAGTAATAATAATAATAATAATAATAATAATAATAATAATAATAATAATAATAATATAATGATAATAATAATAATAGTAATAACAATAATAAGAATAATTTTTTTTTTTATTTAGTTTTTATCTATTACCGTCTTTGCTCTTTACCATTATAGTATGTGATGGTGGTTGGTGCTTCAGCCTAGGAACACTTATTTAGAAGTGCGTATAATTCAATGGGTATTGGTGCTAGGAAAAAAAGTTCAAGTGGTTACATGTAATTTCATGAATAATTCAAGGGCATCGGTAGCAATAACCCTAATGATAATAATAATATTGATGATAAAATAATAATAATATAACAACAGCTACAGCAACAACAATAAGGCTAATTGGAACTAATGCCCCCTAAACTATGTCTGAATTTTCACCTTACCACCTATACTTTTTTTTCGCCATTAGACTCCCTGAAGTTTCATAAATTGACAATAGCTGACGGAATAGTAACGACGTTCATTTTGCTATCATGGTAAATTACACTAAGTTCGTTTTATTATATACTTAATTGCATCAAACTAGAAAAAATATAGTAATACAATTTAAATACCCCTCCGACCGAATTTTAAAAATAAAAATTTAATATTTAAAATTGAAATAATGGTTAAATAATAATAAAACCTTGAACTTTTGATAAAGAAAATTAAATAAATAGAGAAATAAAAAATTAAATCTATTTAACAATTATTTAAATTATCCTTTTTGTTTAAATATCCCTCTATATAAAACTTAGATGAATACTTAAATTATTTAACTAGAATCATCATTTAAATTATAATATATATATATATATATATATATCACTTGTTCATTTACAATAACAAGAGTTTTAATAATGTCAAAAACAAAAATAAAAAATTAAATAATAATAATAATAATAATAATAATAATAATAATATAATGATAATAATGATAATAATGATAATAATAATAAAACAAATAATAATAGTGATATTTTTTTTTTCACAAATCCCTTACCCCGCAGGTTTGGTTCGGTTTTTTTTTTCATATACATTGACACGTGTCAGCAATTGATTAGTTGTTGTATAATTTTTTTTTATTGGACAAAGCTCACTTGCACCGTATAAGGGCATACACTCAAATGCTTTCTTTTTCAAAAGGTAAGAACGTGCAACTTCGCACAATTTGATTTGTTTTTTTTAATATATCGAAACCGACGGATTTTGGACGGTTTTTCAAAAATCTTAACCGTAACCGAACCGTTAGGAACCAGTTTCCAACCGGTTTTGTAACCGACGGTTTCGTAACCGACTGTTTCGGTTACGGTTTTGAGAGGGCGGTTTCGGTTCGATTTCGAATGGTTTAACCGAACCGTGGACACCTCTATATCCCCCCTCTCAAAAAATCTAAATTATTGTAATAATTAAAAAAAAATAGACATTCGACATTAAATATTCAGTTCCATCACTATGGAGAATTTATATTATATTTTTTCTTGATTTAGGAGTCAGAGTGTGGTCGTCGGCCACCATGCTGACACCACCCTAACCTTCTTTGTCTTGCATAAGAGAAGTCCAAAACTACTTGGCTATGTGGTTTTGTCCAATATATTTGGCTGAGTGGCGTTGGCTAATTAGACAAATTAGACAAATTAGTCATGGTGAAAAACAAATTAGATATATTTATTATGTTAATGAATTGCACATCTTTGCAAACATTCATCGTCATTCATATTCCTTCGTTATAAACCATACAATGTAAGTTGAACTAATTGGAAGGAAGTTGTATAATCATCTCTATCAAAAGGTGATTGTTATTGAAAATTTTATTTAAATTTCAAAATAAAATAATTAAATTTTTTTAATTTAGAAGTTTTAACCGTTGTTACTAAATGATGGTTTAATATGGGCAATTATGTGAATTGAGAATTGATGCTAAAAATCATTGATGAGAAGCCCATTAAACCTATAAGTTTAGTTTTATTTTATCAGCAACTCTAAATTATTCCAGCAAACTTAGAACTCAACAACTTTAAAGTATAATTTTTCACTATTAATATTTTCATATTTACTCAACAACTTTAAGGTTTGACTTTATTGTTCATACAATATTTGCTTTCTTTTCAATGTTTTTAAAACATTTTGTAAAATTTAGCCTTCAATTTGCATCTTTAAATCGATAAAGAAACAATTTTTTATTTTTTTTGCTGTTGTTGTTTTTCTTTTTAGTTATGTTCAACAATTAAAAAGTGTTTGATTATGCAAAAAATTTAAATTCTTATGTTATCTTGGTTGAATGAAATAGTTTTACTATTTCTTCAAAAAAAAATCTTGAAACTTACTAAAACAATGCTCCAAAATAAAATGGTAGGACGAGTTTCTTGCAAGTTACTTGTTAATGGATGTTGAAAGAGAACATTTTGATATTGATGATTCATATATATAATCATATATGATAGTTAATGACTTTTGAGTTGCGAGTCCTCGCCATAGGATATCACTCAAACACAATAGTGAGGCAGTTGTAATTTTGATTTTTTTTTTCGTACGAGGCAATTGTATTGTAGTTTATTTCTCAGCTATTTATTTTCAAAATATTTTTTTTATAGCATACGAATTTTGAAGAGTAAGGTTCACCTCCTCCCATTAGGTGTAAACCATTGATGTTACTAAAACTCTTTTGATCATCGAACTTATCTAAAATTATTTTGACTAATTAGTATTTAGTTTAGCCCCCTAATTAATTGAAAATCCTAGCTAAGCCACTACATAAGAAAGGAGATATAATTTTCCATGAGAGGCCAAATTATTCTCAATTTCTCTGTAAACATCAAGGAGAGCCTCATAACAGCAATATTGCACCTGTAGGTAACAAAAATATGACCAAAACTAGTAGTTGAATCAATACATATATGACTGTATGATGAGATTTACCACTCAATTACTGAGGTGATGAAAATCTCAAGTTCTTCAATTGTACCATACATACACTAATACAGGTCGTAGATATCGTCATATCGATCGTCGATAATAGAAGTCATGGCAATCACTTTGGTAATTAATATCCTTGTAGCCTATACATATTCTGGAAATAGTACTCCACCAGTCTCTCTTGCGATAGGCATCTTACGCGAAAAGTTCAAATCTTTCCACCACCTAAACCACAAATGCAAAGCTTAAATATTATGCTATATAAATGGATTGAAATCATTCAAAAACTTATTATATACCTTGCTTTGTATGTAAATTTTACCAAGCATACACGTCATTGACAGAAAGGAAAAAATAGCCAGGTGTACGCTTAAATGGACATCCGGAAAATATCCTACAAGGCATCATTGGAGAAGAGCAAGCCCGAGTAAGCATATACCAAATAAAGACCTACTTTGGATCAGTTAACAACACTCGGGACTGGCTAAAACAACGCACTTAGGCTCAAACGGCACTACTCGGGATCATCGGGTATCAGTCTTACTCGGGAGTAGATACAACCCGAATAAGAACTTATCGTACGGGTTAAGTCATTAAATACGCAAAGATATTTTTCATGAAAGAATCCCAAATAATGGACCTTTAAGTTAGAAGAGTCCCCCAATCAGGAAACAACTTGATTCCTTTTCGAAGACTACATTCTTATAAGGAAACAAGTCAAATTGAATTACTCTACTAGAATCCCACTCAATTTCCATAAGAGACTCCGAAACAGGAAAGAAGACAAATCAACCTCAAGCAAGTAACCAAATCATAATTAAATACAAATATCTCGTATTACTTGTACAAAGCAGATTAAGGTTCTATAAGCATATAAATAGACCCATAATTTGGCTCGAAAAGGATAGGCAAGATAACATACAGTAATCACAAATAATAGAGAGAAAAAGGGAGATCGAGAGCTTGTAAAAACATATTATTCTCTTAGTGGATTTTGGCTGGGTTGATCTTTCAATCACCCTTGGATGTTTCTCCGACCATCGGAGTTTTACCACGTAACTCTTGTCTTTGTTACTCTCTCTGCATCTCTTTCTCTTTAAATCAATAGCCAAAATCCAGTCCTTGTTGGCTTTTCTGGCATAATCCAGAAATCGACGTCAACAATTGGCGCTAGAAGGAGGGGTTGAACCTCTGAACTTGTTAGAAAGCAATGGTTGGAAGCAGAAGTAGTTCAGGGAATGGCCAAAGATCACCAGGAGATCTCCATACTGGCAATACGTCACAAAATCCTGCAGCAAACACAGAAAACCAACCTGCGCACCTGGCAGGGATCCAGCAAGTTCCTCCAACCAGCAGAGATCTTACGCTGCGTTTCCAAGAGGCCCTGCAGCAATTAGTGACTGACGCAACAAATGAAGGGATTGACCTACAAGCCGCAGGAACGCATACTCCCAATCCTCCACCCGCGAGGCTCCGTTCAATGGTGGTAGGACCAGGAATAACTATTCCAGAAACCAGAAGGAACTCTTTCCCGATAAATCTGGTTGGACATAAAACACTAGAGGAGGAGAATCACCAATAGCTGGATCTCAATCAAACAGTACGTGCCAGACATCGTAAATACGATCGGCGCAGAGGACGATCATTATTAGAAGACAGTGATCAACACCATCGTAAACGTCATCATGGAGTCACATGAGGGTTCCGGCATCAGAGTTAAGAATTTGAGGAAAGAATAACAGTCACCCAACAGTTCAACCGTCAGGGAAGCCTGGTAGGGGACAGAGATATTACAATCCAGAGCTTGACTCGAGAAGTAGAGAATAATAGGCGACAGATGGAGGCACTTGTCAGACCATACGGTTACAACGATCTATCCGACGATAACTCCGACAGTCCATTTACCAGGGAAATTTTGCGAACCCCTTTCCCAGAAAGATTCAGGATGCCACATGTGGAACAATTAAAAAAAGATACAGATCCAAAGAAGCACATTAGACACTATAAAAGTGCCATGGCTCAATATGCCCGCAGTGACCTCCTGTTGTGTCTCAACTTTCCACAAACACTCGGGGACACAGGCTCAAGATGGTTCCGAAGACTACCTCCGGCAAGCATCGAAAATTTCAACGAGTTGAGCAGGAGCTTCTCAAGGCAATTCCTGAGCAACTTTCATAGAAAGAAGTCGGTGGCCTACCTCTCTCAAATAAAACAGGGGAAGGACGAGTCATTAAAAAAATTCTTGGACCGGTTTGGCCAAGCAGTATCAGAGATTGGCAGCGCTAATGATGAAGACATTATTGCTGCCTTCACCAATAACTTACAGAATGGACGATCATCCTTCGATTTGAGAAGAGCGCGGCTGACAAGGTATGCCGACATGATGAATATGGCGGGAGGATACGCTCTAGCTGAGGAAGAAGAGTTAGCTACATGAGGAAGCTATATGCATGAAGGAAAGCCCGAATAGAGAAATACCGAATCCAAGTGGCAGAATCAAAAAGAAAAACAGAAAGGGAACAGCAAGGAGAAAAATAAGGATGGGGGTAATGGGCGCAATGCCGAACGGTCCACAGAGAAATACCACGGCAAATATACCAATTACACCCCTCTTCGGAAGAAACAAGAAGAAATTCTAGCCATCCTAGAAGAAAAGAATATGGTGCAAGAACCGCGGCGACAATCACAGTTCGCACGGAGAGATGCAACCAAGTATTACAGGTTTCATAAAGAGATCGGGCATGAGACTTCGAAGTGTTTTCAGCTCAGAGATTACATAGAAACTCTTATTCGGGAATGGCACCTACGGGATGTAATCTTAAAAAAAGATGAAAGATCAGAAGTCAAGAAAGCCAAGGCTGGTCACAACCCTGGTCAAAATCGAAGAGCCAGCCCCGAAGCCAATGAAGTAATACATAGAATCTTCGGAGGACCTATTACTGAGAGGAGCAACCGAGAACGGACTCAGGAAGTCCGAGAAGCAGTAGAAGCCAGGAATAACTTATACGTGAATTCGGTTGAACCAGACCCGAAGAGGATAAAGGAAGGATGGGACCCGATAGTCTTCACAGAGGCAGATTCCCACGGCGTCGATGTTCGACCTAATGACGCTTTGGTTATAAGTGCCCGGATTGGCCATAGAGAAGTCTGGAGAATTTTAATAGACAATGGGAGTTCAACAGACATCTTAAGCGTGGTCGTATACGACCAGCTAAGATTGGACCGAAAAGATTTACAGCCTTTCCATACTCCATTAAGAGGATTTGGGGGAATAGAGGTCAGGTCACTCGGGACAGTCAAATTACCTGTGAAGATCGAAACGGCACCATGCTAGAGGACTGTTCTGCTCGACTTCGTGGTAGTTGATTTGATAATTGACCGTATAATGCGTTATTTGGTCGGTCATTCCTAAATAAAACAAGAGCCGTGACGGCCACTTACGCATTAATGATCAAGTTCCCAACAGAACAAGGGGTTATGATAGTCAAGGGATCCCAAGAGATGGCCCGAAAAGCAAACCTGTCGGTATACAAAGACAAGCATGATGCCGAACAAGTGTGCACCATAATGCAGCCAAATGAGAGTGAAGAATCCTTGTCATTCGAACTAGATCCAAGGGAGGGCCCGAATGAATACAAGACAGAAGTGGCCGAAATACTACTCGAAGAAGACAAACCGGACAGGAAAGTCAAGATCGGGGCCAACTTGGAAGAAAAAATCAAGCAAGAATTGACCAATTTGCTCAGAGAATACAAAGATGTATTCGCCTGGAGTCATGAAGATATGATCGGAATAGATGCCCGAATAATATTCCATCACCTCGCAGTAAGCCCGAATGCCAAACCGGTAGTACAAAAGAGAAGATCGTTCAATCCTGAAAGAAGTCAAGCAATCAAACAAGAGGTGGAAAAGCTACTAGCGACGGGATCAATCAGAGAAGTCAGCTACCCCCAGTGGGTCGCTAACGTAGTCCTCGTCCAGAAGAAAAATGGACAGTTGAGGATGTGCGTAGATTTCAAGGATCTAAACAAGGCATGTCCGAAGGACAGCTTTCCACTCCCAAGAATAGATCAGCTGGTGGATGCCACAGCTGGTCATGAACTGCTCAGCTTCAAGGATGCTTACTCGGGATACAATCAGATCCGAATGAACAAAGCTGACGAAGAAAAAACAGCTTTCACAACGGATCATGGTTTATATTGCTACACAGTGATGCCCTTCGGTTTAAAAAATGCAGGAGCCACGTACCAAAGGTTGGTCAACAAGATCTTCACTCGGCAAATAGGAAGGAACATGGAGGTCTACATTGACGACATGTTGACTAAAAGCGTCTCAGCGGATGACCATGCTCGCGACCTCCGAGAGACATTTGATGTATTAAGAAGATATCATATGAAATTAAACACAAACAAATGTTTATTCGGAGTCCACTCGGGAAGATTCTTGGGTTTTCAAGTCCATCAAAGCGGAATCGAATTTAATCCAGAGAAGATCCAGGCTTTGCAGCAAATGACTTCACCTAAAACATTGAAAGAGGTACAGCGCTTAACAGGGTGTTTAGCCTCATTGGGAAGGTTCATCTCAAAGGCTACAGACAGGTGCGCGCCTTTCTTCAAAGTGATCAAAAAAGGAAAAGGCCTGGAGTGGAATAAAGAGTGCGAGCAGGCATTCTTAAAGATAAAAGAATACTTGGGGCAAGCTCTCATCCTCTCAAAACCACAAAAAGGGGAAATACTTCAGCTGTATCTATCAATAACCGAGCTTGCAGCAAGTTCAGTCCTAGTCAGGACAGAAGATGGAGTATAAAAACCAGTGTATTATACAAGCAAGACACTCCTACCGGCCGAGACCAGATACTCACAAGCAGAGAAGATTGCCTTAGCATTGGTTTCAGTTGCAAAAAACCTGAGACCATACTTTCAGGCTCCTACGATCCAGGTTCTCACCAATTGCCCATTAAGACAAATCTTACAAAAACCAGAGATATTAGGAAGACTTACTAAATGGGCAATCGAGTTGAGTGAATTCGATATTTATTATGTCCCCAGAACTTCCTTCAAAGGACAAGCAGTGGCAGACTTCATAGCCGAGTTCACAGAACCGAACCTGGAAGCAAAAAAATTGTTGGATAGAAGTTTCCAATGGAAATTATATGTTGATGGTTCTTCAAACACTCATGGCAGCGGGGCAGAGATCGTAGTTCGCATCCCAGAAGGAGATAATGTTGAATGTGCCATGAGATTTGATTTCAAAGCAACCAATAATCAGGCTGAATACGAGGCATTGTTAGCTGGACTCAGAGTCTGCATAGCTCTTGGGGCAGACGAAGTGGAGATATTTAGCGATTCAAAGATAGTTGTCAACCAGGTTATAGATGAATACCAGGCTAAAGATGAAGAAATGGCTGCTTACCGTGACATCGCAAAACAGCTCCTTCAAAAATTTAAAGAATACAAGATCGCTCAGATCCCCAGAGAAGAAAATGAAAAGGCAGACGCTTTATCTAAATTAGCGTCAGCAATAACCTCGATCAGACCAAAAACCATTCCAGTTGCACACCTCCTTAAACCGAGTACGGCTGAACTTAAGCATTTGGAAATTTCAGAAATCCGAACACCGTAAGACGGTTGGATGGTCCAGCTGAGAAGGTTCCTAGAAGAAGGCATACTTCCGAAAGATCCGATATTAGCAAAGCGCATCAGGTACCGATCGGCTATGTACACCATGATCGGAGGAGAATTATACAGAATAGGGTTTTCTCGAGCTCTCCAAAGATGTATACCGAAAGAAAATGCACATCGAGTACTTCAAGAGATCCACGGAGGAGTTTGCGAGAATCATACTGGGGGTAGGAGTCTGGGGCATAAGGTACTCAGGCAAGGCTATTATTGGCCTACACTTTTCTCAGATGTACAGCAATGGTCGAAAAGTTGCAATACTTGTCAAAGAATTGCCAACGATATCCGACAACCCCCAGAAAAGCTCAGAAATCTCACTGCCCCGTGGCCATTCGCCATGTGGGGCTTAGACCTGATCGGGCCAATGCCAGCTGGAACAGGGGGTGGAGCGAAGCACGTCATAGTAGCTGTCGATTATTTCACAAAATGGGTCGAAGCTGAAGCGTTGGTGCATATCACAGAAGCCAACACCATAAATTTTGTAAAGAAAAACATACTTTACAGGTTTGGAATTTCGGACACTATAATCACCGACAATGGCACTCAGTTCGATAACCAAAGGTTCAGGCAATTATGCGAGAAGTATCATATTGCCAACTACTATGCAACACCAGCTCATCCACAAACAAACGGGCAAGTAGAAGCAGTAAATAAAATTATCAAGCACACTATCAAAGCAAAATTAGATGACAAAAAAGGAAGCTGGGTTGAAAAGCTTCCTGAAGTATTGTGGGCATATCGGACGACAGCAAGGACTTCAACAGGAGAAACTCCGTTCAGTCTAGCATTCGGAACAGAAGTTGTCATCCCCATTGAAACATCGTATGCGTCCCCTCGGGTCAGGCTATACGATGAAGGAAAAAACATTGATACACTGCTACAAGGTTTAGATGAGCTAGAAGAAAAAAAGGAAATTTCTTTAAGAATTGTAGCTTATCAACAAAGAGTGGCACGCCACTACAACTCTCGTGTTCGGATCAGGAAATTTCAGTTAGGAGACCTGGTGCTCAGGAAGGTATAACTAAACACAAAGAATAGAGTCGCGGGATCCCTGGTTGACAAATGGGAAGGTCCATACAAGATCGATGTGATAGCTGGCCATGGAGCTTATTGGATTGCTCGACCCAATGGAGGGGTGTTATCCCGACCGTGCAATGTCCAATATCTGAAGATTTTCTATCCCTAAAATATATATTTATATTAAATATTTTATTCTTTTTCTAGTCAGGATAGTATTAGTCAGAATAAATATTAAAACTATAATATTAATCTTTGTTGATTTTTCACAGTAATAAATAAAACTAAGAAATTCCAAAAGGAAAGCACCTAGCTCGAGATCTCCAAAAAGCATACGACAATATGAAATGGAAGAAGAGCATGATAATAAGAACATGCAAATAGAATTCTCGAGACCATCAAATCCCGAAAGGGTGCAGAAGCTGGTAGGAGCATGCCAGCCGAGCAGGGTCAAAATGACCTTCGTAAAAAGGCAAACCCGATGCACCAAACTAGAAAAATGCTCGAGATGCTATCGGGAGAAATTCCGGTGAAATGTGTAGCCGTGTTGAAGCAATTTTTTTTAAAAAGAGCTCAACGATTCGGCAAACCCTTGCGCATAAAAACTAGGGAGACGTCCTTGGTATTGCGTAAGGACTCGAACGTATAATCTTGGTGAGCCTTGATATAACGTTCGGGTAGCAACCGGGTATGAAACATAAGTGCAAACTTTCCTGTTTCAAGATGACTCGGTTAATAATAAAGAAGCCAGTTTAATAAGATACTTGGCAATTGAAGTTATTCGGGTAACAACCGGTTTAATAAGATACTCGGTTAGGTTACCCGACCACAAGCCAGTTTAATAAGATACTTGGCAATTGAAGTTATTCGGGTAACAACCAGTTTAATAAGATACCCGGTTAAGTTACCCGACCACCAGCCAGTTTAATAAGATACTTGGCAATTGAAGTTATTCGGGTAACAACCAGTTTAATAAGATACTCGGTTAAGTTACCCGACCACCAGCCAGTTTAATAAGATACTTGGCAATTGAAGTTATTCGGGTAACAACCGGTTTAATAAGATACTAGGTTAAGTTACCAGACCACCAGCCAGTTTAGTAAGATACTTGGCAATTGAAGTTATTCGGGCAACAACCGGTTTAATAAGATACTCGGTTAAGTTACCCGACCACCAGCCAATTTAATAAGATACTTGGCAATTTAAGTTATTCGGATAACCGGTTAAATAAGATACTCGGTTATGATTCCGACCATCAGCCAGTTTAATACAACCTCCGGCAACAAAAATAAAGACAAACCATTCAAACTCAGAAAATCGTATTCTATTGCTCTTAAAAAGGATGGTTACAGTTCAAAGAAATGATTCTTTACACAAGCAAAAAATAATCTATCAGAATCTCCTACAAATTTACAAAATCAAGATTGCGAGGATTTCGAGCCTTTGCCAATACTCGGGTCTGGCACCATCTCGTATTCACGAAGCAGGCTCTCATTAGACGGCCAAGTGAAGTCATCAACAATGTCGTCCCTCCACCGGCTGTAATCATTACCCGGGATTGGCCCGACATCCAGGATTACACCCTCGACAGACCCTCGACAGACTCTCGACTTGCGTAAAAGGTCGAGAGAGAGTGCTCGGACAGAATCTCTAAATGCATAGGATGGGGTTCCTTGCCTTGACTACAGCAGTAGGCTTTTCATTCCTTCATCTGAATCCGAAGAGATTCCAAGGACCGGTCCATATGGTGTTTGATTGACAGCTCCCAGTTAGCACGGGCTTTCTCGGTTGCCCTACTCTTTACTTTGAAGAATTCGTTGGCCGAAACTAGCCCACGTTGAAATTCCTGAAGAAGTAGGGCATCGTAAGCAGGGGATCTTTTAAAACGATCCACCCCTTGAACTTCCAGCTCCAACCTGGCCTCTTGGGAAAGGGATTCTACTGTCAGCACTTAGCACTCCAAATCTTCAATTTTTTGGACATACGCTGACTTCGCCTGCTCCGCCTCCTGCTCGGCCTTGAGCATAGACTCTTTAGTAGAATAAAGAAGGTTTTGAAGCGAAGCAACCTTCTCATTTGCCAAAGATGCCTTGTTTTCAGCTTCAACCTGCTTTGCCAGGCAATTGTCGGCAAATATCTGCACCGAACCGACCTCTTGCTGGTAAGCCTGCTCAGCTCGAGCACGACCCTCCTCACTCTCCTTTAGCTGAGCCTCCAGACGCTTTATCTGATCAGCCTGACATTGCTGCTTCTGAACAAGCTCAGCAAATTCGGCCACCATCTGTAAAAGAATATACTTAGAAATTCAACGAAGGCAAAACAGTAAAGGAATCAGAATTAGCTACTTACATAAGATGCGCCGTTGAAAACGTTTTGGAGACGTTCGGGCAGTGAACCATCTCTAAAACAGCTCCAGCGGTCTTCCCCGATATAAGCCCGACCAGAGGACATCTCCTGGAGAATATCTTTTGGAGAAAGGGATAAGGGAACCCCCGAGGGTTGAGGGAACCCCCGAGGGTTGAGTTCCCAGATTTCCAGACTCGGGGACAGGAGAAGCTCTATTTGGCTCTAGGGATCGAGAGGGAACCCCTGAAGGTTCAGCCCCCATATCTCCAACCTCGGGGGTAAAGAAAGCCCTACTTGAACCTGAAGCAACTACATCTGCCGATACTCCAGCACCTGCACTCGGGGCAATCTCATCCGTGACATCTTCATCGTTGGAGTCGATGAATGTGACTACCCGAGGAACTTGGAGCGGACGAGGGGGCGAACTAGTTGCCTTTCGCTTCTCACCCCGAGAACGGTGGAAGAGATCAGCAGCAGGATCTTCCAGCAAATCATCCTGAAAAGACTCAAAAAGCTCAGCAATGACAGGCATTTGATCCGTCAAGACGCTACCACCATCGCCAGCTTCAGACAGTCCAACAGGCTCTCCACTTGGACTCTCACACTGCCTCTCCCTATTTTCAGGCAGTTGTATTACGGTCGGCTCACCTTGGCCACTTGAACCAGCGAGATCCTGAGCATAAGACTGAGCACCCTAATCAACGCAGTTGGGAATTTGCTCAGCAGTATCAATTTCCTCATCAGGCTCGGGTGGAGCAATACCCTCATCGCCCTGACAGAAAGCCTCCTTCCTGCTCGCTTGAAGAATTGCCTTCACCTGACGAGCCTGAAAATTGCAGACAACGTCCGTATCGAACACTAAAAAAAAAATAAGAGGGCTAGAAAAGGAAATGGAAAAACGGAGAAACACAGCAGAAAGGGCGCTGGGTTACTTACAACGTCTGCGATGGCTCGAAACCTATTTAAAGAAACCGAGCTTAATCAAATCATCCTCCTTGAAAAGATAGATCTTGTTTCTCTTTTCCAGAGTACGGATAGCAGCCCGGGCCAGCCTCTTCAGCTCTGAATCGTTATAATCAATTGTTTTCTTATTCCACTCTTCAGGGGAACAGAAGAAGCGGGGAACATTCAGCACCATTCGGGAATCCCCAAATCTAACAGTGACATCGAGCCCGAGAGCCCCTCCAGCAAAAAACCAACTGTTCTTCCAGAACTTGTTGGATGTGGGGAATCCCCATATAAAGCCCTTCTTTTTCGGATCATCAGAAGCCACGACCCCCCGATTCGCCTCCACTTCTTTAGGGATCCAACTATCCGAAAGAGTATACGCAAGAAAATAGGTCCCCGTTTTACTAACCTGCCTCAGCGTAAAGAAATGTCTGATTTCATTCGGGGAAGGCGATGAAAGGTTCATTCGGCTGAACATGTGCCACATGTACATCAAAACTTTATAACTATTCGGGGCCAACTGAGCTGGGGCTATCTCTGCTTCAGGTAAAAACCGGGCAATAAAAGGCTGAAGGGGAAGTGTGACGCCGCAGTAAAGCATCATTCCGTAAATCGCGATCATCCCCTCAGGAGGATTCCATACGGCTCTACTCCCCGCAGGAGCCAAAGTGACTGAGTCGGGCAAATCAAATCGGGATCGGTATTTCTCTATCTCAGCTGGCCCGACCACATTCGGTTCAATATCAAAGCCACTTGGGCGAGTGTCAGAAAACGAAAGGCGAGACGCCCTGTGTACATCAGTGTCCCCTTCATTAACAGTTTGTTCCCCAGTCTGAACGCTGCTTGAGCCGTGCTTGTATACCTTGCTAGTGCTTTGATGTTTACCCATCCTTCGAGAAGATACCCTGTGATCAGAAATATCAGAATCAGAACTAGATGGAGAACTCGATACGGGGCTGAAAGTGACGTCAGGGTGAAGCCCAGAAACATCAACCTCTAAAAATAGGGGTTCATCTATTGGGATATCCCCCAGTAATCGCCTAATGCAAGATACTAACTGGAAATCCCCACGCTCTAATGCATCAAAGGCAATTTTAAAGAGACGATGACGGGAAGATGGCCCCATTGAAACTAACCTTGAATTGAGACTGACGCAAGATCTTCGAAGCGGAGAATCGCAAACTTCTGGATGAAGAAATTTGAGTTTAAAAAGATTTCTGCTGGATTTTTTAGAATGAACCAACAGTCTCTCAACAAAGGATTTAAAGGCGAGACGGCACGAAATCCTAGGGTTTCAAAGCGGAAAAAAGTTTTATGACGAAACCAGATGACGTTGGCAGCGTTTGGATAAACGCAAAAGTCACTTCTCATAAACGATATTGAAAAACGAAGGGACAAGGGACACGCGTCAAGACAAGAAGTAGTCCTCAACCGTCAAAACTTTGAAACGTCGCTATCATTTAAGATCTTGTGTGACAAAGCATATCGAAATTACAGTCACCATTAAAATACATCATTATGGCAAGACGGTTTTTCTGAAAAAAGAAATTCAAAACGATTAAAATATTCTTACCCGAAATAAAGTCTTCTCGGCAAAAATATTTTAAGGGGGTATTGTTGTATGTAAATTTTACCAAGCATACACGTCATTGACAGAAAGGAAAAAATAGCCAGGTGTACGCTTAGATGGACATCCGGGAAATATCCTACAAAGCATCATTGGAGAGGAGCAAGCCCGAGTAAGCATATACCGAATAAAGACCTACTTGAGATCAGTTAACAACACTCGGGACTGGCCAAAACAACGCATTCACTCGGGCTCAAAACGGCACTACTCGGGATCATCGGGTATGAGTCTTACTCGGGAGTAGATACAACCCGAATAAGAACTTATCGTACGGGTTACGTCATTAAATACGCAAAGATATTCTTTATGAAAGAATCCCAAATAATGGACCTTTAAGTTAGAAGAGTCCCCCAATCAGGAAACAACTTGATTACTTTTCGAAGACTACATTCTTATAAGGAAACAAGTCAAATTGAATTACGCTACTAGAATCCCACTCAATTTCCATAAGAGACTCCGAAACAGGAAAGAAGACAAATCAACCTCAAACAAGTAACCAAATCACAATTAAATACAAATATCTCGTATTACTTGTACAAAGCAGATTAGGGTTCTATAAGTATATAAATAGACCCATAATTTGGCTCGAAAAGGATAGGCAAGATAACATACAGTAATCACAAATAATAGAGAGAAAAAGGGAGATCGAGAGCTTGTAAAAACATCTTATTCTCTTAGTGGATTTTGGCTTGGTTGATCTTTCAACCACCCGTGGATGTTTCTCCGACCATCGGAGTTTTACCACGTAACTCTTGTCTTTGTTACTCTCCATGCATCTCTTTCTCTTTAAATCAATAGCCAAAATCCAGTCCTTGTTGGCTTTTCTAGCATAATCCAGAAATCGACGTCAACACCTTGTAATTAAATATCACTGAGTCTGAGTTCTTTCTGGAGCTGCTTTTGTAATATATTGAAATCTAACTTTGCAATGGTCAATAGAATTTGATTGTGCATGCGAAGAGTCTGCTTGATATATAGGTAGGCATGTAATGTCTTGCATCTACCCTTTGCACTCCCTTTGTAATCCTTCATGAATTGGTCGATTCAAGGCACGATTAACTTGGTCTGCATGTGTAGAACTGAGCTGGGTTGACGTTTTTTTCAAGATGACTGAGATGTGTAGCAAGCTTAAAATTCCTTGAATATTTGTTACAATACTTTGAGGTACTATCTAGTTCCAAGTTTACCAAATTGCACCGAACCACCTTAATTTCTATCTAATAAGTAATAACTTGACTAATCATCTCATCAACATGTCCCCTAAGTTAACGTTAAGATTCATTATCTCACTAACAAGTCCCCTAAACAAATGAACATAATCACATATAATATAGGAAGATATTACTCCTTTTTACATTATTAATTATAATACAATATAATATTTTTAATTGATGAATATTAACTAACTAAGAATTCTTCTCATGTGTCGATAATCTTATACTCATTAGATAATGGATTATGATTTATGTAGTTACCCAAAATTAAAAATTAGTATGAAATTACATGTTGAATCCCTCACTTATAAAATTTTAAACTAAGCATATAAAAGTTGGAAAAAATATTACTTCTTTACAATCATTTTAATATAATATAAGATTTTTTTTAATTCATGAACATGTTGGAAAATTCCATCATATGGGGCCACACATGTGAACATTAAATGTGTTGTGCTATTTTTTGGTTAAACCTAAATTAAAGTGATCTAATTAAGATTTAAGTATTAAGGCTTAAGGGTATAATTGTCATGAAATTAATGTGTAGATACCAGAGTGTTATTTCTAATTTGTTGAGGGGCCGAATTAGAAATAATCAACATATAATAATTTGATTATTATATATATTTAGGGTTATGGTCCCTAAATTACACGATACTTTTAGTTTTCTCTGTATCCCATCAACAGAGCAAATAGAACACAGTAGGGTTCATAAAGGTCGTGATAATTTGGAAGATCATAACCCGTTCACAAATCTCCAGCAATGGATTTAGGTTAAACATCCATTGCTGGAGATTTGTGAACGAGTTGTGATCTTCCAAATTAAATATGTATAGAAACATGTTTAGGTTAAACATCTGGATTATTTTTGTGCCTAAGCATGTTATAGTTTTGTGTTAATCGAATTCTTAACAGAACATGCATTAACTAAAAAACAATACTTGGGTACTGACCAACCAAGTATTGTCCGATAAGTACCTAAGATACATCAATGGAGTGTTATCACATAACATTTTTCTTATAATGTAAAAAGATAAATATAAAAGTGGAAAAAAAAACCACATAGCAACACTATATTTATAGGGTCAGTATCCTAGGTATTAATCGGTTGGTATCCAAAGACTGTGGCTCAGTTTGACATTGCTTCCTCAGCTGCTTTTAGGGTCAAAAGTGATTCTGGACCTCAGACAGGGTGTTTGGTAAAATCATGGGGAAGTGCTTTTGGTCACTTTTAGCTTCTCCCAACTGAGTTTTTGATAAGCTACAAATACATGCTTTTGGATTTTTGCTTCTGCTTTTAGAAAACGCGCTACAGTGATATTAAATGAAATTTTACTAACTTTCCAACTTTGTCCTTGCCTTTAACGAAATTTAACAAAAAAAATTAGGTTTATATATTTGTAGAAAAAAAATGTTTTCATAATTAATTCAATAAAGTAAAATAAAAATAAAATAAAAAATAAAGTAGAATAAAATAAATAAATAAATAAATATGACTAATTAATTAAATAAAGTAGAATAAAAAAATGGGACTAATTAATTCAATAAAGTACCATAATTATATAACACTTAACACTAAATACAAATAAACAAAAAAAATGTAAAGTATAGCAAATTAGTACCATTTAGATGTATTTGTCCTTTTAGTAATTTTACACACTCACAACATTTTTTATATCAGTTTACCAAACACATTGAAATTGCTTTTAGTTCTCACAACATTTTTGAAAATCAGTTTACCAAACACTCAGCTGATTCTTCCCACATCAATTCCAAAAGCAATTCCCCCCACGACAATTTCAGAAGCACTTCTCCCCACAGCACATCAATATCAAACTGAACCTATTTTAAGTAACTAAGGTGGCTTCCTAGATCCCAAATCCTAAATGTCCATTTTGTATTAGTTTTTGTATTTAAATATGATTGTCGGTTGTGGGCCGACGGCCTATGCGAATTTGAGACATTTCTTTTATCATTAGAGGAGATCGCATTCGACGAATAGGTATAGTTACAAATCGGTTTATTGGATCTGATAATCGGTTTTGTAATTAGAATTTAGTGCAAAATTACTTGCACACAAAGCATGTATAAAGTATGATCATTAACATATGTAAAAACTAAAGAAGTATATGAATATACTAATAATAATAATAATATAAACCATAAAGCCAAAAAACAGAGGAGGGAAAAAAAAAATACAAGAACAAATCCGAATCCAACGAACCGCTAAAACCCCACATTTCATTTGTTGAAGATTCAAATGACAGCCTCCAAAGCCAAAAATTTAAGCTCACTCCTCCGTAACTTCGTCAGAACCAAACCCTCCTCCTCCTCCTCCTCCTCCGCCGCCGCCGCCACCCAACGACCAGTCCAGGACCCCCCTTTGAAGAAGTTCGTCTCGGCTATCAGGACCGCCAAATCCATTAAGACCTCCAAACCCAACACTTCTTCTTCTTCCACGTCGAAACACGCCACGGACCTCGGTCTCCCCACGTTGGAGCTGGAAACAGACTCTATTTTAAGTGTTATATGTGGTGGGGTTTTTGTTTTTTGTTTTTTTTTGGTGGTTTGGTTGCTGAGAAAATTGAGGACATGAAATGAAAGGGCAAAGAAAATTGTGGGTTTTGTTTCTAATTTTGTGTTGGTTTCTGGGTATTTGAAAAATGTTTCTGTGTTCTTTGGGAGCCAATTAGTGGACTTATGGGTTATTGCATTATTTGTTTTCTGGTATTTGGTTTTGATTTAATGTGCTTATGCAGGTAAACCCAGAAAGCAGCTGTCAGAGGATATATACTCTCTATTATGTGGTATGTTTGCATGAATTCTTGTTAACGATTTGAGAGTGTCGAAATTTTGGTTTTTGATTTGGCGAAAAGAAACAAAATGTGGGATTTTATTAGTTACTACAAAAAATATCGAGCCCAAAGGGATTCTAAACCTTTCTTTTTGATATTGAAAAAATTAGTTTATGAGTTGTTATTTGGGTACTGTAAATGCTCTCATTGGAGAAGAAAATATTAGAAAGTTTATATAATGTGATTTTATGCTGCTGAAATTTGAAACCCTCGTTTCACTTCAAATCAACAACATTTACTGTTCTCCATCCAGATATTCCAATTTTAGTGTTAGAATATTTTCTTTAGATTTGATTGCTATACGAGATGCTGTACTATTACATGATTTCTTTTCATGTTTATTCTGTTTTGCAGTTGAAACTTCAGTTAGTTCACCTGATTCAAAAGAGACTAACAATGATAGTATTGTAGAAAATGTATTGGAGATACCATGGTTTTCTACCCTGAATCATAATAACATATCAGCACATCGAAAAGAAGTGTTGCGTGAGAGGAAACAAAAATGGATTTTCAAAAGGACCCAGGGTAGCCGTTTTAACAAGTTAGTTCAAATGTGTGCATCTAAACTGGGAACAGAAGCTACTGTTCAGGTATTTGGTAGATTGGGGAGAGAAACTGGGGTGAAGGAATACAATGCCTTAATAGGGATTTGTGTAGAGAAGGCTAAGGCAAATGATGATGAAGATGTTGCGCTAGAACAAATTTGCAAGGCATTTCAACTTTTTAATTATATGAAGGAGCAGGGGTTTGAGCTAGAAGAGGAAACTTATAGTCAACTTCTTCTGTATTTAATTGACATGGGTATGACAGAAGAGTTCCATTTTTTCAGTAATACTATCCGAGATGGAAATCCTCGTTCAGTTCCAAGACTAGGTTACTATGAGATGTTGCTGTGGATCAGAGTCAATGATGAACAAAAGATTTGGGAACTTTGTAATAGCATTGCAGCTAATGACGAGGGAGACTTTTCCAATTTGCAAGGTATATCGCCAAATTTCAGTTTCACGCTGTACTATTAGCTAATTTTTACTTGAGATTCTTTTTCTTCATATTTGGTTTCCCTCTAAGTATGTGATTAGATTAGGCTTTTGTTGCCCATTGTCAATGTTGCAACAAGCAACCTAACAAAGCTGATGGTTGCGGAGGTATTACATATTACTATACAAGTTCAATTAGCATCCCAAAAAGTTAAGATACTTAGAAATGTTCCTGATGTTCATTCAAGCACTATAAGGTGCCTTCTGGCACTATTAACTTCAATTGTTTTGCATTATTCAAATCTTTAAAGATTTAAATGTTGTATTGCAGAGAATTATTTGTTAGCACTTTGCGAAACTGACCGGAAGGATGACCTCTTGAAAGTTTTGGAGACTATAGACATAACAAAAATTTCATCTCCGAACCATGTAGCTAGTATTTTTAAATCCTTTGGAAGGCTATTATTGGAGTCCTCTGCAGAGAAGTACTTTTCAGCATTCAAAGTAACTGGTATGTTCTTGGTCTTTTTTCTTGATGTAGAAACTCTTGCATTAATGCATTTAATAAAGACCTACTGATGCGAGATGGGAGAGCAAAATAGCCATGCAGCTGTTTGAGAACCATACTGATGATGCTAACTGCTAACGTAACTGAATATTATTCTTAAAACGAAATTGTACCAAAATGGAAACTTAAAAGAGTTGCTAAAATGGAAAGAACTTAGGCATCATACCTAGGGCTCTCTTGAGCATAAGACCTAATAAATTGGGTGCATCATGCATTCATATTATGACATCTCACCGTGGACAAGAAATTACAATGTATTCTTAATATATAACTGCCTTCAGAACAGGAAATGTATAATCTCAACACTCTTGGTAGGCAACTAAAGTGTGGTGACCAAGTAAACTTGGTAGGCATGACTTGTCAAGTCAAAATACCTACAAACTTGATCAATTTGATTCGGCTACTGGGAGAGACATGCAAACCTTGATTAGAAAATTCCAAAAATAGCTGCGTTACAAAAAAATAGTAGATTCAGTATCATCTCTAACAAACTAAGAGACTTAAAATTTATGATATATAATCTAGTGATTGTCTAACTGGCTCCGGTTTTGAAATCAAGCCAGCACTTAATATTTTACACTTTTTTGGTTGTTCTCCTTTGAAATCCTAATTTTGAATTGCCTATGTGATATCAAGCTAGGGACAATATTCTTTACTCCAAAAACAGAATTGAAATTTATACCTTTCCATGTATTATTTGTTTAAGAATATGATCTTCTTATGATTGCTTCATCTTCAGAAGATTTTTTAATTCTTATGAATTTAGCAACTCTAAAGCAATTCAGTTGAGATTTAATATGCTCCGCAATTATTGATATCTAATTGATCCTAAATTATATGTTCTGATGCATTAATGCAGTATATTACTTATGTGCCTTTATTAAACACTAAGCTTTGGAGTTTTTGTTGTAAATCTGGAATCCGTAGTAGATGGAAGTCCCACTATGCCACTTGTTCTCAAATCTAAACAATTTTATGTGGTCCATGGCGGTAAAATTGCAGGTTATGGAGCAGAGGATGTCTCAACTTTCATCTTTAGTTATGCCTCTAGCATTCCAAATTTAGCGGTGAGAAACTTATCACGAATGTTGCGGTTAATGTCCTTGAGGCCATGATTCTCCGAGACCTCCTCTGCTTTGCATGTAGTTTGTTTCCTTTTAGAAACTTCATTCTACTTTCAACTTATATGCCACTTTAAGTGCTTTATTTAGTAGTAATATGGTAGAGATATGATTTTGTGGCATTCCAAGTTGACTTATGCAGGAGTAAAAGTAGGGACAAAATTATAATTCCTATGGTGCTTATCATGGGTTTTGTAGCCAGGTTCCTAGAGCAATAATTTTGCTGCAGGAGCCGTGGTTTGAATAATAATATAAAATGAATAGGGAGTGTAACTAGGCAAAATCGTACTCAATCTGCCATCAAGAGCTAAATCATTTTTGGAAATAAATCAAGGTAAACCTTCTTGGACTTGGAGTGTTAAACCAAGTAAAGGCTAAGTTCTCATATAAACGCATTTGGTCAAAACATCCCTTTCTCACAGCTAGAATCTTTTTAGTGTTTGGACATTTAGATTTGCATCTGTATTTATAGTTCTTGAACAAATTTTTTGTACGTAGCTGCTATCACTGGAGCATAGTTCATGCAAAACCTGTTTGCTGATCTGGATTGAAAGCCACTGAGATGCATTACAGAAACAGCAGTTGCAATATTGAATAATTTGTTTCAAGATAGGTTTACATAGTAAGTGTTAGCAAAATTAATTTTGATGATGTTAAAATGTTTAGGACTTGGTTGGTTTAACATGGATTTTTCTGTTCGATGGTCACTGGTTTTGAGAAGTTAAGTGGCTCCAAATCTGAATTTTGTTGAGAAGTTGTGTCAGTTTGTTTTTAACAACTGTTTTCTCCTGATTATAATTGGAAATCTAGAGTGATTGAAGAGTCGGTGTAAATATGAATCAATTTTATATCATAAGTGGTTACTTTTATTCATTCCTTTTTTCATTTCTCATTATCTTCCTTGTTTTGGTTATAAAATTGCTATCATTTTCAAGTTTTCAGGACTCAACTTTTGACTTCAACCATCCATCAAGATTAAAATTGGCCTCCATTTCTTGTTGGTCATTATTTCTTAAGTTCACTCGCAGGCTAGGTACTTAGAAGTTGGATGGAAAATTTTTTGTAGGACATTCATTACTTCTCAACTGCAGTCAGCATCAAGTTGTACATGTTATTTATTAATTTCAGTGGCATTTCTTTATTAGGTGTAAACTTTTTCTTGCTTCTATGACTAAGCGCCCCTTCCACAAAAAGTAAATAACTTTAAATCTGCTTTTTTGGCTGACATTTATTTTTGGGGGTTCTCTTTGCATGTATTGCTTTAATTGAAGCTCAAAGATATTGTTCTAAAATTCAAAGATTTGCATTCCAAGCTGGAGATGACACCTTCATCTGCCTCATACGAGAAGCTCATTGCACATAGCTGTGGCTTACGCAAGGTACGAATCAATTTTATTGGGTCGAAGTATAAAAATTGGCCAACTATAGAAAAAGAAAAAGACTAAAAGGTGAAAGAAATTAAACTTAGATTATTTTTGGTGTGTCATGAAAATTGTTGAGAATGTTCCCTCTCATATATTGAAATCTAATTGCTTTGTCATATAGCTTTTTTGGTTTTTTTATTGCTATTTATTTGGCAGAAAAATGAAAGGAAACTGATATACCTAAAATTTAGGTGCATGTGGCGCTGGACATGATTGACCAAATGTGTGAAGCAGGATTGACGCCATCCATAAATGCACTAAATTCATTATTGCATGCTAGTGAGGAGATTCATGAATTCTATTTGGTATGTTGGTTGATTCTACCTATTTTTTCTAATGTATTATCAGATCTTAGGATATTAATATTAATATCTAAGCTTTTATAATCTTTAGCACGTACCAATATTGTAGAAACAGGATTTAATTCCTCAAGTTCCTGGCAGTTTGCACAGGATTTTCATTATCATCATTTATAGTGATCGTTGAACTAATAACAAGTTTACATGAATTTTTTTTGTGCAGTTTGCCTTTTTGATATGAGAGGTTTTTAATATCCATTTTCAAGATTAAGACAATAAAGTAAAGATGGTTAAAATGGGAGATTTTGCTGTTCAAACTTCTATTGATGTAATATTTACAGTATGGATGATATGTGAAAACCGAACTACTTGCACTGTAAAGTAGCCATTTTTGGTGATTTTGTCATTTTTATTTTATTTTTTGCAGCTGAGATGTAGTATTGTAGATTCAGTAAAGTAGTTTATATAACAGTTGATTTAGCTTAGGTTTTCCATTGTAAAGATCTGCCTGCACTTTGTTTTTCCTTTTTTGCTTCCCGAACTCATGTTGATGAATGCCTATACATGTTATTTCCAAACAAACGTCTTCTCGTTTCTTTGTAATGTAGACTATTTTCTCCAAAAAATTGTTTTTGGAACTAAGAAGTTAGAGAAGATATACTCCATAAATCTTTGCACACTGGAAGAGATGCCAGTCTAGGAGTCATGATCAGATTAGAGCTCTATACTACAAGTTTATTGAGATTGGAACAAGCACAATTGCATTATATATGGCTAAATAGAACCATAATATTCTATTGTTCTTATTTTCTTTCTTCTTTTTCCACCTATATTTGATCTTAAGGTTCGGCGAATCTACTCATTGATCAACCACCACGAGTTGAAGCCAAATAGTGAGACCTTCAGAAGCATGATAAGTTCAAACGTGAAATTGAAAGATGTAAGTTGCTAACCAGTTTCCCTTTCTCATTAATGACTTCTGTTCTCTTGTCTTTTAGTGTACTGCTCTATTCAAAACTTATGTTTCTAGTAGAAACTGAAACTGTGAACTAATTTATGTTGACACTACTAATTCAACACAGTTTGAAGGTGCATATAATTTGCTTGATGATATGAAGAAGATGAATTTGATGCCAACTGTTGCCATGTATAATACTATAATGGCAGGGTATTTTCGAAAGGTAACTTCTATATTCTCTTAATATGCTTTTGCTCCTGCTACAAGTATGTGTGTGTGCATTGCACGAGTTCCAGCTCTGTTTTTGCTGCCTTCATCATTTATACCACTAATGTTGTAACTGCTAGAGTAACATTAATAGGTTGAAAACTTTATTCCATTATGCATTTCGTATAGCTATTGAATCTTTTGTACGATTGAACCTATGCTCAATCAGCAGAAGGATGAAACATATTTGCATGCATGGGAAGGCATAGTTTTTTGTTTCTTTATGGTATCACTTTCCATAACGTTTTGTAAAAGTAATCTAAATTCAAGATAAAATCAACTTTTTCTTCTTTTTCAGCTAATTGTTTATATTCATGATGTCTTTGGCGGCTTCTATTTGGGAAAATTATTTTAAATGCCACCTTGAGGAAAGACGTAATTGCTTTTGCTTTCTCCTTATTTTCAGTTTACACTGAACTGATGCTTTAATTCTCTCTGACAGAGCAATTATATATTTAATAATCTGCAATTTTATATGTGATTGCGGTCTTACAGCTTTTTGTAAGAGTCTCAACTGTTGCTTTTGTGGTGTAGCTACAACTAAAAGAATCTTAGCAATCTTATCAGTGTTGAAAGTTACTAAGTATCTCAGGTTTATAAGATAGCCACAAGGCAAACCACACTTTGTGTGATAGAGTGCTTATCTGTAAAGTGATTATATCTAAGAACTGAGTTCAAATAAATCAATATCAGTTTTTGATGACTTATGTTTGTAATTTCATATAATTCTAAGTCGTGCTAACAAAATATTTGGTTTTTTGGCTCGTTGTGGGTGCATATGATGATTTTAAACATGCTGTACAACAATTAGTTTTTAAATTTGTTAGCTTGTGCTTTTTCTTGCATTATGTGTTTTAAATTTTGTCTACTGGTATTTTCTGCAGAAAGACATACAAAGTGCATTAATGGTTCTGAAGAAAATGGAACTTGCAGATGTGAAACCAGATTCTCAAACGTTTAGCTGTTTGATAAACAATTGTGACAAGGAAGAGGATATTATCAAGGTAGTTTGAAATTCAGGTTTTATTCTAAGTTCATGTCATGCTGTTTGTCTATAAAGTGTAGAAACTATTTTCCTTATTTATGCATACATACTTGTGTATTCCTTGTGGCAATGGATAATTCTGTTCTCTTAGGCGAAGGGTGGATTCCACAACAAGTGGTGTAATAATATGGTTATGTACTTGTAGTATTATGAAGAACTGAAGTGTGCTGGAGTTCAAGTTACGAAGCATGTCTTGATGGCACTTATTAATGCATATGCAACTTGCGGAGAGTTTGAGAAGGCCAAGCAGGTATTTTATGTTGCATTTAGTTTCTACTTGCAACAGGGAGGAAGTTATATGTGCAACTTGTATTGTACAAGATCCCCTAAAAAATGCTTTTCTTGATTAGTCGTTACTCGTTATCGTTAAAATTGTGTTCTAAAGACTCCCTTAAATAAAAAATCGTTTTGATTCGCAATATATGATAGATTTCCATGCATTATTTTGATCTTGTTCTGTTTACTGGATGAAACATATGCACTCATTCTATTGAAGCTTTACCTTTGGCAAAATAGGGGTTAGAGAACTTGACTTTAAGAACATTGTGCCAACCAATTCCTAAAGATCTTGAAATGTATTTTGAAACTCTTCATGGCTTATGCTTGTTGAGAAAAGATAACTTACATGGTTTATCTCGTTCAAGATATAATTTGGATTTGATTATAATGTCTTAACAATAGTGGGTAGAACTACAGAATCTTATTAATTAAAATTTAAGTGTTCTTTCCCTGCCATCCATATCAATCTAGAACTCTCTGCTAGAGTTCCAGTTGTCCCCTTGACCTCTCGAGCCAGTTGCTACTTCTGCAAAACGTCCTCTTTTACAAACTCGTTTATTTTATTAAAATTTAAAACTGCAAAGATCTAAATAATGTAATATCCTCACTCAAACATATTTTGCAATTTTCTTTCTTCATCATCTCCCTTTTGTTTTAACAATTCCAAATGAACTTATTTAAGAATTCCTGTCAAAGTAAAACATTCTTCTGCCGTGTGCTTCAATGCATTGTTTTTCTTTATGTGTTTTAGCCAATCTATGTATGCTTTTTATCCAAAAGCATACATAGATTGAACTGCCAATTTATTTTCATCCTCAACTTTTTTCCCTTTAAGATACCTTACCTTTCATTTATGATTTAGCATCATTCAACCTTTTGAGCACATTATTTTTTTTAATCATTATGTTCTATTGATTGTTTGTTATTTATCGAATGTGTATTGCTGAATAAAACACGTTTTTTAAGATGATCTGAAAGATCTATTTTCTTTGTTAGGTGGTCTTAGAAAAAGGGATGTCAATTAAAAACTTAAGTGAAATCAAAGGCACACTTGTCACAGCTCTTACATCACATGGACAAATATCTGATGCCTTTAGCATATTTGAAGAAATCAAGCAAGCTGGATGCGATATAGAGCCTAAAGTTGTCATATCTCTCATTGTAAGTTTTGTTTAAGAATGTTCTACATTTTAGCATATTAGAAGAAATCAAGCAAGTTGGATGTGATCTAGAGAGTAAAGTTGTCATATCTCTTATTGTAAGTTTTGTTTATATATTATCTATGCAATGGCATTTTCTATTCTTCTCTTAGGATCACGTTCGATCTGAAGAAGAATTGAGTGGATTGATTCAGCTGCTGGAGGAATTGCATGATGACTATTGGATTGAAGCTTGCTGCAGACTGTTCTTGCACTCCATTCGATATAAGAATTTGAGGTCAATTGGTACAATTTTTATTTTTTAAATTTGACAATCTATATACTAACTGGACTTGATCTTATGTTTTCATTTCCCCATCCAGTGTTGCAATTGATTTGTTTAGGCAACTCAAGGATGAACTCCACGATGATGAATTGGCTATAGAAGGCGTTTTGCATGAGGTTTGTTCTTGTTTTCCCTCGTTTCCTATGCAGTATACCACTTTCTTAAAATGTTCACTCCTGGTCATGAGATAGTGTGGTTGGAAGAAAAGATAATATATAAATTATTCGAATTTTGGTTGGCCAACTTCTAGTATCTATATTTTTCTATTTTGTCTAACGAACTGACACAAAAACTTCTATTTGTCATTTTGTTACTGTAATCTGAGCAGGTATTTGCCCAAATTGCCGAAACAGAACCTCCGGATGTACAAATTGGCCTAGACTTGCTTCAAGCAATTAAGGATAAATTTGGTCTTTCTCCACCACGAAGATGTCTAGACTTTCTCCTCGGTGCTTGTATAAATGCCAAAAGTTTGAAACACTCTCTTTTGATTTGGATAGCATATGAGAATGCTGGCATGCCTTACGATATGCTATCTTATTTACTGTAAGTCCTGAATGTTTTGTTTCAATATCTGTGAATAGGGAATAGATTGTTTTGCTTCACTTACTGGTTTTTTGTTACCGAAATGTTTGCAGGATGTATCAGGCCTTTCTGGCATCAGGAGACCGTCAATCAGCAAGAAGATTGCTATCAACAATTCCGAAAGACGATCCCCATGTTTGCTATATCATCCAAGCCTGTAAAGAAACTTACAAGTCTACTCCCAGAAAAAAAAAAAAGCAGGAAAAGAAGCAGAAAGATTGAAATGAACTTCATATCGTACAGAACTCAAATAAGATAGAGAAGAAATTGCCACCCATTTTTGACTTCCTCATTGAGAAATTTCTGTAACCAAAGGGGTTACAATTCTATTGTACAGAACCGAAAAAAGATATAGAAGAAATCGCCACTCATTTTTAAGCTTCCTCGTCAAGAAGTCAATCCCTGTAAGTATATGCATTGTATCAGCATGATATTCCTATATATTCGATTAGTTAATTAGTCAATTCGCATTCATATTATAAGGAGTTTGCTTTGATTTACTTCACAAAGTACATGATTTTGATCTTTCAAAAAGAATTGGCTACAAGTATGGCCTGCCTACATCTAGCTTTAGCTTGCTCAAGCCTCTCATTCAAAGTGTCTTCTTTAACAGCAGCTTTAACCATAGCCAAGTCCATCTCCATCAGCCTCAAAACCCTGGATAACTCCATCACCATTCTCTCCTCCACTTTGCCTTCATCTCTCAACACCTCTGCCTCTTCTATCGCTCTCACCGCCACAATCTCCCCTGTTTTTGCTAGAAGCTCTGTAGACCCAAACTGTCTGTCCATCAACTCCTGCAGCTTCTCCAGGAAATCCATTATCACATACCCTACTGGCTTCTCCAAGTTTATCGGTTTTGTTCTTTTCCAACCCACTTCGAAATTGGGTGGCTCTGGCTTGACAAGCCCTGTTCCTGATCTCCTCTCGCGTAATATCTCAGATTTTCTTCGCCTTTCGATAGGAAATGACTCGGGCTTTATGGTAGCCATTGAAGATGGAGGCGGAGAAGGAAAGTCTTTAAATTCTGGCTCTTTTTCAGGTCCTGGGGATGTATTGTTTGAACTTGAAGTAGTGCATTTGATGGTGAAGTGGGCCTTGTTGAAGCTATGGAGGAACAGTTTTGATGGGTTGTTACTGGTTTGGTTTGGGATTGAACTGAGATGGTTTAAGAAAGCAGAGTTGGGTTGAGAGAGGAAGTGAAGCAAATTGGAAGCCATGGCTGTTTGGAGCCAAGGTGAGAAGAAGCAGAAGATTTGGATACAATTTTTTCTATGTTGTTGATAGTTTTAGATAAAGTGAGAATAGGAACAAAATAAGCCCCCATGCAAAATATCTATCACTTTTGAACCGTGTGGTCACGGTGATTTAATAATGAATGTTGTCTCAACTAGTGAACTGTAAAATTTTTGTTTTGGAATATTTTACATCTTTAAAATCCCAGTAAAAAAATCTTTTTTTTTTTCTTAAAAATAATTTTATATATGCATATACAGTTGAATGTGAAATTTTATGGATAATACCGTATTAAATGTTAAAAGCAGTAGATAAAATAAAAAAATATCAGAAATTTTATAATTCGGTCTAAATCTAATTGAAAAATGTTATTTTTTTTACTTGTTAATTAATTTTTCATGAAATTGGTTTTTAAATAATTCAAAATAGTTCATTCCACCGAGTACGGATAGTCAAGCAACTGTTATAAAATCAATTAAAAGTCTTGTTTCCTTCTGTTTGGAAAGACGAATTTAATCTTTAATTAAATAGTTTTTTTTATATGATTATAAAAAGAAATTAAAATAAATATTAAAAAGAATAAAAAACAATTAGATACATGGATTTTCACCTTCCATTTTAAATATGAACGGTGGAGATCGAATTTGAAAAAACAATCTTAAAACAGATTTTTAGAAAAAGCTATATTTTCTTACGATTTTTTTTTCCATTTAATACGTTTATTTTCTTATATTTTTTCACTATCCAACCCCAAATTTCCCGATTTCAAAACCTTACTTTCATCGACTAAATAATACCAACTTCGTCAAAAACACAATCGTAACTCCCAAAATCCAAAATCCATCACCCAAACATCTCTTCCAAATTTTATCAAAACACAATCATCAACTCACAGTTATTCCTTTATCATCAAACCATTAACATATCAACGTCAAACACCGTCACCAACACAGAAAAAAAAAATTGCAACAACAAACAATTTCACTCCGACGGTGGAGGGTCTGGTCCGCCACCGCGGAGGAGCTATCAGATCGGTTTGCTCCGAGGAGCAGATCTGCTCATCTAGCAACTGTAACGAGATCGAGAGGAGGACATGATTCTTGCCGGAGCAGATTGCTCCTCCTCCAACTGAGTCGCTTGCGTCGTCGTCCTCCTGCAGCTTTGCTTCCATTTGAGATGGATGCTCTTCGAGCCTCAAGGAGAAGAGAGATTCGAGGCACAAAGAAACACATCACAGGCACACGAGCATAAATGGAGACATCAAGAAACACTCCAAAAACACGAAATCCTCTCACAAGCTTGAGCCAATTAGCAAGCATATCCTCCATGAACCCAAGAAACATGCACAAATAATTTTAATTTTCAACTAAATTGGCATCTAATGAAATCTTAAATCATGTGCACAGTGCACACTTAATTCTCCAAGAAGAAAAAAAAATACAGATAATCCAGAACAAAAAGTGAAAAAAACAATCCAGATGCTATGGAAAAATGTACAAATCAAGAGTCTTTTCCGTATGCAAATCAAAACTCTTTACAAAAGTCTATTCAAACAAAACAAACCCTAAAACCAATATCAAACAACAAACAACGAAGGCCCCCAAAAAGAACAACAATTCTTTTCAAGAATTATCTAATGGCCCCTTCTGAACTTAGTTGAATGAAAGGGAGCCAGAGAGGGAAGTGTTCTGAAATCTTTTATAACAAAGTCCCATAAACAAGCTAAATCCTTTGACTTCCCTTCAAAAATTCTTTTATTACTCTGCTCATTAGATCGTAAAAATTTAGTTTTGATTCTCATTTTTATCCGTTCAATTTTTAAGTATGAGAATATCTTTCTTTATAGTTTACAATGAGAATTGTATTCAAAGTTGTACATGTAATGATGATATTGTCTCTGTCACGAACGAAATCCCATTGGTGCCATTAGAAAAAGAGCCAAAAATTATTTTAAAGGTATTATCAATTCGGTTCCTAAAATTTAGAGAAATATCAACTTTTTGAACATCTTTACTTTTTTAATCAAAATCACAATCAAAGTATTTTAATCTTAAAACATGTGAATAAAATCTAGAAATCATCAATCAAGTACAAATACAAATTTTCTAGATTTTAGTTCATGTTTCCCAAAATTAGCATGAAGAATATTCAATTAAAAGAACAAGATAGTTTCAAATTTTATTAAAACAAGTCTAAAAACAAATTCAGTGGGCACTCAACCTCATCCGGGACCCTTCTCATAAACAAATTCAGGCGCACCGGCTACCATGTATAGCAGGCTCGCCATGTGAACATCTTCACTTTCGTCGGAATCTTAATTCTCCACTAAAATTTCCACCACGACTCTGTCGAACTCAGACCCAAAGAAGTAGGATTCGAAAGCAAGCTCAATATGGTAGCCATTCCACACCGAATACGAACCCAATTTCTCAAAGTACCACGTGAGAGTATCATTAGAATGGGAAGAGGAACACGTGATACTTAGAATCAATTAAGCATCTATAGAATCATGAACAAGCCTCTCATTCCATTTACCCGAAAGCATCTCCCAGAAATTGGTGGCGACAGAACTTTAAAAGACAGAGGTCTAGGAATCTATTAATCAATCCAAATCATTCTCACCATATTTCAAAAACAAGCCAAGTAATTCGAAGAAATAATCACACAAAAAGTTGAAGAGAAAATGATTTACTTATAAACTCATGAACACTTCATAAAAACACAAGCAAATCACAAAATCTAGACTCCAATCAGCTCTCTAGACACTTGGAAGTTGTTCTCCTTTGAAAAACAAAAATTTTAGCTTTTGAATTGCCAAAATCGTTTCTAAAATGAGTGAGATAGGGCAAAAACAAAAAATGAAAAACTTATGAAATTTCTGTACGGAATTTATATTTAAAGAGAAGGGAAATGATATAACGTTGGAGGGAGCACGAGAGAGGAAGGAGAGCACACCACCACATCATCCTGTGAAGGCACATGGCCTCCATGTGGGCCCGGGGGACCACTTACCCGTGGAGGCCACACGCCTCCATGGGAGAGGGTGTGTTCCGGCAAGTTGTCATCCCTCTTCCTTTTCTTCCCTTTCGTGCTTTTCTCGCATTCTTAACTATTTTTCGGTCTTGGAACTTAAAATTAAAATCCGTTTTCGGATTACGAACTATTACTCACTCACGGACATGGACATCTATGAAACTTAAATAAAAAACATAGATTCGACTCGATACACAAGGATGAAAACAATATACGATAAACACATGGAAAGTTTCATAAAATCTAACTCGATACTCGAAAACTTGTGTATGAGTAACCGAAACATTCGGAATCCATTAAGAAAAAATATGATAACATATTCAAGTCTGATACAGTATGCTATTTCCTAGAAATAGTCCTAGAACATGTGTTACCATATACATTATCAATTTAAATCTAATGTATATGCATATACATCAAAATGTGTTTGTATGTGTTACACCATATGAGCACAGCGATATAAGGATACAAATGTATACAATGTGTATGTGTGCCTATGTCTTACAAGAGGAGAAAGAAACTCAATACGTAAGCATCTAATTAAGCATTGTCTTCTTGAAGAAGAAACTTGCATGAGAAGTTGTTTTCCTCCTTTAAAGCTCGATCCAATCACGAACTACCTAAGCAACTAAGCTAGGCCTAGCAAAACGGGTTTGTGGGTCGGGTTGGACCAAACCTGACACGACCCATTTATTAAATGGGTCTTATCGTGTCAACCCGTTTATTAAACGGGTTGAACTTCTCAAACCCGAGCCAATCCATTTAATAAACATATAACTCAACCTGACCCGTTTAACCCGTTTATAATATGTTTGATTTTTTCTATATTAATAATAATTAAAAATATAATATAAATCTAAACTAAAAATATCCTTAAAAAACCAACATAATAACCAACTAAACCACATCTCAATTGAGACGAGCCACAAAAAGACTATAAAGTTTATACAATCTACAAATGATAGAATTTATATAAAAAAACTAAACAATTAAAACTGATAAAAACGATAAATAAAGACCGATAGTTCAACTTCTGAGGTCTTCAAACTTCATATTCCGTAAAATATTGGCAATTACAAGATGAAAATTAAAACAATATAAAAATTAGTTATTTATCATTGAACCATAATTGTTGTTGCAAGTATTCTCCCAATTAATTTTAAGTTACATATTTTCCCCAAACTAATCGTGTCAACCAGTCAACCCGTTTATAAAACCCAACCCAACCTGTTTATTAAACGGATCAACTCGTTTATTAAACGGGTCAACCCGTTTACCAACCCCAACCCAACCCAACCCAACCCAACCCAACCCAAATTCGTTGGGTTCATGTCAACCCATCATGTCGTGATCCAAATTATCAAGCCTAACAATACAAATAAAGAGCGTTTTATTATGAAATTAAGTCAATACAATTCTAAAATCTAACATTGTGTGGATGCCGGGAGTGCTATCAAACCTATATTAAAGTTATTCAATAAATTTAGTTCTATTCAAGGTTTTAATTTTCTTTCATTATCTAGTTTTAAATTGAATATGACTCTTTTAACTCAAGTTGGTTTTGAAAGTAATTTGAGGGTTTAACTAAGCAAATATCATGCTATTTGAATCAAGCCCAATTTGAATGGGAAAAAGACATGAAGAGAATATCACTATAAATGGTCATGGTCATTTAATCTTTGAGCTTTAAAATTTTTTCCCTCTATCACTCAACCTAAATATCATAGTTGAGTGTAGTTGGGAATTAGGTTGTTCCATGAATCACAATCGATAAAAGATTGATCCAATTTGATTGAATAGTTGCTTAATGAGGTTGATATGGTTCGCCCATTGTTTATACATTGATTGCATCGACTCCCTAGTTCTCACATATACATTCATCACACACTCTTGCTAGACTTTAGTTGTTAATTTAGTTAATTAGTTGGTAATTTCATTTTATTGAAATCTTTAGTTGAAAATATTTCAGAAACAAACAACTGGAATTTATATTTCTGCACTTAGAGTAGTTTCATTTTAAACTGATACAATTTGATCAACACAACTCCCGATCCCAGTGGACAACCCCTGTCACTAAATGAATCTCTGATTCGTGTACTTGCGAGGAAACAAAACAAACAAATATTCTCCGCATTTACATACACCATCAACAATGAAGTGTGGGACACATTTACATACACCATCAAGGCATCAACACATGTAGGTTTCGCATCTACTTCAATAAATAGACTGTTTCCATCTATTTCACAGCTATCTTACTGTAAAATAAATGAAAAAAAATCTGATATGGAATAACTATTGGGGATATTTTTGTCCGTTCATCATAATAGGTATCTTTTAAACAAAAGTTATTAAAACAGTGACAGTATTGAAACGTCACCTCCAAAAAGTGCTATTTATTTTTTAAGCCCTGTATTTTATTTGTGTTCCAATTTGGACTAAAGAGATAAAATATTAATTTTGTTAAATTATAGGATATTGATATAATTATTCAATTTCCTTGTAAAAATGTATAATGATACTCGTTCAATAAATTAATAATTTAGTAAAAAATATATATGTAAAATTCAACATGATGTTTTTTAATATAAATAATCTGACGTTGCTTGTCTTTTCTACTAATTCAAATCTAGTTAGAGCATCTCCAATATAAAAATGGCTTGAGTATGAATTATTATTTACATAACAACAATGTCAACTTGCTTCCTATGTGCCATAAATATGGACTTGAAGACGATCAATTTAAAATTTTGTCTCCAATACTTCCGTTTAAAACACATTTTGTTTTAATAACGTGTCCAATTTTATATCTTTTTTTATTTTTTATTTTATTTCCTTACCAAAAATAGATGAAAAATTAATATCAATTTTAAATGTTGCTGAGTCAACCTTTCTATTTTCTTTTTTATTTTATTTTCTTACCAAAAATTGATGAAAAATTAATGTCAATTTTAAATGTTTGCTGAGTCAACCTAAAAAAGGACTGTACAACAAGCCTTTTGAAAGTGGCCAGTCGTTTTGACAATGTCTAAAAAAAAATTGCCACGCCAGTTTGAGGTTCAATATGCACGGTTACATTGGAGATTTTTTTTAAGAAAGAATGTCTATTAATCCTACGTGACATCTTTTTTTTTCGTAAGTCACATTTATATTGGAGATGCTCTTAAATTTTATCTTGTGTTTTTTTTTATTGTAATGCGCTAAAATGTTATGGGGTTGAATTCTCGTATTAGCAGACAAAATTATTTTGTGTCATGGATTAATTCCATGAATCTAAATTTATTAAAGGAGTCAAACACATGTTTGAAGACAAAATAAGGCTTGTCCAATCCATTTAGCCCTTAGACCTATACTATGAGATTGTGGGTTCGAGTTTGTCTCCCTCCTTAAATCCCGAATTTGTAATATTTAGAAGATTTTTTTTTTAAAAGAAACTAATTCACCATTAATATCTTCATAATTTAATACGTATTAATTTATCTATTAATTGATATCATGCTACATCAATAGATTTTATTGGGTCACAACAATAGCTATTCATAAAGTTTAGAACATCTCCGATACAATACTATTTTATTTGTTCAATGTTATAATTTAACTTACAATGCAGTGCTAGCTGTTGTGCCAATTTAGCATTTGATGTACTTTATGCCAAATTTAGTATATCAATAAATGTTACTTATTAATTATAAAAATGTCATTTTATATATTTTTAAACATTTAAAACAATTTAAATTTAATGTTGATTAATGATGTCTCAAAATCTATTCCATATACAAATATTATTTGGCAATTCAATATTCTTCCGTTTTCGTCTTCTTTTTTGTTTTAGTAATACTACACTTCCCGAAAAATTGTTCCAAAAATATATACAATCCAATGTGGTAGTCCAGTAAAAGAAATGATAAGAGGAAAAACATATCAATTCATTAAATGAGTTAGACTACCACATTGGATTGTATATATTTTTTTAGATAGTTTTTTGGGAAGAGCAGCACTTACTCTTTTTTTTTTTTTTCCTTATCCAAATTTCATAGCTTCCATTTACATATCTCAAAAGTTATTTTTAGTTGAACGAAATCGAAATCTTTCACAACGTTGAAAGTAAATAACCAGGATGTAGATATCTGTAATGTTTGGTTGGCCATCACCCAAGAATCCAAGATCCAGTTGTTGGTAACTTGCAAACTTCACATAATTCCTGGGATCGGGTGTTGGAGAATTATTCTATCCATAGCGATGATCAAAGCGTACGAACAAAAGCTTCAATTAATAGAAGACAATGGGTGTAAGACCAAGGAAGTAGGGAAAAGGGAAAATAAAAAAGCAAACAATTCAAAAACGTATATATTCAATGCATTAATTGTATATATTGATTTTTATAATTTTACATAATAAAAAAATGGAAATAACATTTTAAATATAATTATATATTGAAATACAATATTAAAATGACGTGTCAAATATAACATTTAACTATTTTTTACATCAAATTTTATATTAATATTGACATATGTAATAGAGATTGGTCTACAATGTATTATAATAGTCGTATGTTCAAACTTAGTAGCTACATATAATTTTTTGTTAAATTTAATGAAAGATTAGTATTTAATTTTATTAGTATCTATACAAAAAAATATAAAAAATCATTAAATCGAGTTGAGGTTTGGATAAATTGGATATATAAAATAATTTACAATAGAGATTACTTATTCTTTTGGTTAATCATGGATATATAAGAAGAATATATAAGATTCAAACAGTAATATAATGGAACGATCAGGGGCGGATTTTTTATTCAGATGTATAAATTCATGGATTTTTATAATATATTAAATATTTATAAGTTAATGGATGAGGTCCTATAGCTGTCGATCTTCCTTTTACAGTACAGGAATATTGTGATATGTAAATCCTATTTTTAAATATTTGTTAATTATTTTCTTTTTTCTTTTTTTTCTTTTTTTGGTTTCATCACCCTGTGTATATTAATTATGTAGGTTACTTTTAAATAAAAACATATTATTATTATAATAAAAAAAAGTCTAATTTTTATGTATTTCTCTTTAATTTGAAAAAAAAAATCCTTTTTGGATTTGGTTTCCTTAGAAATTATGAATTAGTCTAACCTATATATATACTTCTTTATTTTTTTACTAGTTTTCTACTTAAACAATTTCATTCCTACCGCAAGAATTGAATTCTTCTTATTCTTGGTTCATCTATCCAAATAATTTCAATTATGAGATTACAAATTAATAAATATTTTAGATTGTTTCTTATATTGTTATTTTGTTAGACTATTATTTATTAATCTGATTTCTTTGTTAATTTCTTTTTCAATATATATATATATATATATATATATATATATATATATATATGATTTTACTACATTTATTATACTATTTTTTTATTTGAATGTTTATTGAATTAAATTAGTTCGATTTTTTTTTAATTTGATTTTCAAATGAGAAACCCAACGACAATTGATGGATTTTTCAAAAGAATTAAAACCTTAGAAGCCGGTTCATCTTCATCAACATATAATATTAATATTCTAGCTTCTGAAAAATCAATCAACGGAATCTCCAACAAAGGATATTAACCAAGATAGTAAATCTTTGGTGCGCGACCCAGGATTATGTCAATAAATATGAGATTATTCAGTCAATGAACGTGATGAAATTCGTCGGACTTATATTAAAGTCACTCCATTCCAACCTATTCTTAATGATTACAAAAAATCTGGACGAGATTCTCAAAAATACAGCTTACAGAGTTCTTAGTTTACATTATTAGTATATTTTTCTAGTGTTAATTTGAATAATTGTTTTTGTCTTGGCCCCCCGAAGCTCTAATCCTGGCTTCACCCCTGGGAACGATTAATTTATTAGTTAAAGGGATGTGCTTCATTGGTGTTTGACCTGAGGCTGCTGGTTGCGTCTGTTTGGTGATGTCCCTTGTCTGCCCTGGTTGTGTTCCTTGTGTTTCCCGTTCTCTTGTTTTGCTTCTTTTGTTTGGGCTCTTTTGCTGGGGTTTGATGCTGTTTGGGTGGTTGTTGGCCTTCTTTGTGGTCCTGTTTGGCTCCCTCTCCGATTGAATAAAATTACCATTTAAAGAAACAAAAATAAATTTATTCATTAACTGTTTTTTTATAATATTATAAGAGCTATTACAATAGAACTGTTGGGACCTACAGAGATTAAACAATATATATGTGGTTTGGATATCTACTTCCAAAATGAGAGATAACTACTTCCCATGACTCAGGAAGAAAACGCCCCACACATGTTTATAAAATACGTATGATGGGATTTGAATCCCTCACCACATATGTGGAAGGGAGGTGCACTACCAGTTCTGCTAAGAGGTGAGGTACATATTTTATTAACTGTTAAACATAACATATTCTTCTATAAGGATTTACTTTACTGACCATCAATATAATCTTCTACATGTGTTGCTCGATCTTAAGTGCTTCAAATCCGTCACAAACGAATCGGATCCCTATTGATTTGGGGTGGACTAAGGATTTTTACCATTCCTACATGGGAGTGTCTTCGGGTCAAACCTCAAGGCTCCGTTTGGGATTATTTTTATAGGATATGATTGGATAAGATTGGATAGGATATGATTGGAATAATTTTAATGTTATCCTTTGTTTGGTACAACATATGATTGGATTAAAAATAGAGTACACATGTGTTTGGTGTAACATAGGATAGAATTAAAAATAAGTGAAGAAATTACACACAACTCCCCTATGTTTGTCCAATTTAACAAAATGAGGGGGTTTTCATCATTTTAATCAAGATTTTAATATTTTCTTTCAAAAAAATAGAATTAAAAAGTGATACAGTTCTCCTTGTTATGTTGAGATCCAGATCTTTCCAAACTGGTCCTCAACACTTCGTGTAAGTCCACCTCTCTCTCTCAACTTCTTCTTTTTGGATTTTTTTAGAAACAAATTTCTTCTTGTTCTTTTTGATCCAGATCTATTTGTTACGTTGAGAGCCACCAATTGAAACTCTATCCATCAACTCTCACCCTTCTTTCTCTTTCCACTGGTCTTCTCTTCATTTTCTCTCAAATCTATTTTTTTTAAAAAAAATAATTCTAGATCCGGTTAATTGATGGGTCTCTGCAAGGAGAAATAACAAATCGCTACAGCAAAGACAACATAACAAATGATTCATTTGTGATTTTTTTTATTGTGTGTTTTTTTTTCTAATTTGAAAAAGAAGTTGAACTGAAGAAGAGGAAAAAGAAGCCAATTATAAGAAAATGATCTGAAGAAGACAGAAGATGATCCGAAGAAGATGACAGAGGCTATATGTGTAATTAAGACATGGGAAACAAATGAATCCCATGTCAAGATACTGCATTATTTTATCCCATTGCAATGGGATAAAATAAGTTTGATGGGATAAATTTTTCTTATCCAATTGCGAAGCCAAACATAGGAAAGGGATTAAAAATAGTCCCTTTCCCATCCTATCCTAGCTGCCAAACGTGGCCGAAGGGTATGAGTGTAGTTTCCCCAAAGTTAAATTTCACAATTTGTGTGTATGACTGTCTATGTGTGAGGTCGAAAAAAAATGACTTCTCTTAGATGGGGCCCATTAATCAGTCACACACGGGGCCCATTAATCAGTCACACATGAATCGGATCGCTGCTGTTTTGGGGTGGATCTAGGGGTGGGCGTTGATTGGATCGGTTCACTTTTGGAGTGAACCGATTAAAAACAGATACTATTCGGTTTTTGAAAAATTGATCCGATCAGATCCGATCAGATCCGATATACAATTATCAACCAATCAAAAACCGATTGAACTGAACTGGTTCAGTTCGGTTCGATTTTTTCGGTTTTGGGCAGATTAGGCCTAATTTGGGATTTCAATCAAATCATTATAATGTAACTCTGTATCATCAAGCAAATCAAAGTTTCAACTTTCAATCAAACATTACTTCTACCAATTCAAACATGACAATCTTTGAATCATACACATCCATTTGTTCAAATCAATATCGTTTTTATTACACAAGGGGGCAGGATCCATTTGTGTAAATAACACAGATCTTTTAATCAAACACCAGCACAAGAGATTTCTAGATCTTTAAAAATCTGGAATTTTTTTTTTCCAAATTTCTTGATTTTTTTTTAAAAGATCTCTGTGCAGATCTCTACAAAGTAAAAAAAAAACAAAGTTCGAAGAGATCTGTAAATGGTCCAAATCTCTACAAACAAATAATTATTTTTAAAAAAATAAAAAGGAAAATTTTCCATATTCAAAGATATCTAGAAAAATTTCCAGTTTTCTATATACATAAATAAATCATTGTATCATCAATCATTCAGATTCAAACAGATCTCATCGCCATCAGACGCAACAGAAACAAGGAAGAGAGAGATGAGATCGGCGATCATCAAGCAAACCTCTGACTACCATCACTCGGCGGGAGAGAAAGAAGAGAACACTGAACTCCTATCGCTTGGAGGAGATCGGTGATCAACGCGGCTACCAAGATACGAAAGAGGATGGGCGACAAAGAATAGAGAGAGAGATGAGAGAGAAGGGTTTTTTTTAGAGAGAAGATGATGAGGTTCAATGAAGAAGATGATGGTTCATGATTTGAAGTTGAGAGATTTAGGGTTTTTGTTTAGGATGAGAGGCAGAGAGATAGAGAACGACAGAGAATTTTTGGTTTTTGTTTTTATAGCTGGTTCTCGGTTCAGTTCTCAGTTTCAGCCACCTAACCGAAAACCTAACCGAAAAATCCGATTTTCAATATTTTAAACAGAACTGAACTGAATTTTAAAGAAAAACCATAAAAAAGCCGATTGTATCAGTTCGGTTTAGTTTCATGGATTTTTGCCCACCCCTAGGTGGACTGAGGATTTTTACCATTCCTATATGTGAGTGTCTTCGGGTCAAACTTCAAGGGCATGAGTGTAATTTCCCTAAAGTTAAATCTCACAATTTGTGAGTCTGACCGTCTACGTGTGAGGTCAATGAAATTGACTTCTCTTAGATTGGGCCGATGTGTAATGGGCCTATCGAACTTTTCTTGGTTTGTCATGGGTCCATCCAACGTTTGGTTTTCTCTTTTTCATTATAATCTATTATCAAACTCAATCTCATATATTTTTGTTTTGGGTTAATAGCACCGATACCCCCTAAACTTATAGAGCAGTTGCATAGTGCCCCCTGAATTTGTTTTCTTGGCACTTAACCCCCTGAACTTTCATTTATTGACAAATGCTAACAGAAGAGAAACGGGTGTTAAACGAAAATTACACTTTCATACCCTGATTATATGAATAATTGTATTAAAACTGAAAAAATATAATAATATTACTCAAACACCCTTTGACCTGTTTGACTTATATCCAAAAAATAAAAAATATTAATATTAATTATTTTTTTAAAATAATTCTTAATAATGATAAACTTTTAAAATAATAATAATAATAATAATATATAATAAACTGTAAATAATAATAACAATAATAATAATAATAATAATAATAATAATAATAATAAACTTTAATTAATTAATAATAATAATAATAATAATAATAATAATAATCTCTTTTAAATTTCCCCAGCCCTAATCTCTACTCTTCTTTCTCCCCAATCTTTTTTTCTCAAACACGTTGCCTCCATTCCCAATCTCTCTCCCCGATTCATCTTTCTCCCCCACCGCCATCGTATCACGGTCGTCTCACCACCACCGCCACTACCGATCAAGGCTGCCTACAATCCCACCATTTTCCCCAAACCTGATTCGTCTTTCTCCTACTCTTCCACCTCCACCTCTACCGCCACTGCATCACGACTATCTCATCACTACCACCACCGATCGAGGCTGCCTACAATCCCACCCTTTCTCTCCCATCGCCACCGCATCATGACCGTCTCATCACCACCACCACCGACCATCGACCAACCTAGAAATTTTCGTCATCGACTTTCTATGGCTTCACGATCTTCATCAATATTCTTCCTGATTTTTTTTATATATATTTGCTATTCCATAAAAAAATTATGTTTTCTTTTTTCTTTTTTTGTGTGGGAATCTGATTAAGATTCATAAAGAAATGGTGTTTAATTTTCTTTTTTTTTTGGATTTAATTAAAAAAATTGAAGCATATGGAAGTGATTTGAGTTTAAAATGGTAGAAGAGGGAGATGTGCTTGATGAAAATTCGTTTACAAATGATACTGGAGGTGGTGGCCATGGATGATTTCAATTTAGGTTTGGGTTTGGAGTGAGTTGTTGTGTGGTGGCTGGATTTTGTGAATGGTGATGAGTGGATTTGTAGTGGAGGTGATGTTGAATCCGGTGGGGGTGATGTTGAATCGGGTGATCGAATTTGGGTCTGGATTTGGGGTTGGTGATTGATGGATTTTTGGTTCATTAAAAGTGATGTTGAACCCGATGGTGGGTGTTGTTGAATCTGGTGATCGAATTTGGGTATTGGGTTTGTTCCAAAATCCAAAGTTCAGAATTGTTTTTGACTGGATCTCCACAAATCAACAAAATAATAAATAAATAAATAATTAATATTATTTTTAAAAAAATTAATATTATTAATATTATTATTTTTATTATTTTTTTTTTATTTTTTTAAAAGTTTATTATAATAATTATTATTATTATTAATTATTTATAGGTGCAAAAGTCAGTAGATCTTAGGGTGTTTGTCGTTTGCTAGAGTGCTGTAGGCTGTTGGCCCGTTAATCAGGCTGTGAGTCAAAACCTAGGGTTACAGACTATTTATCTTCTTTATCATGTCTGCAAGTAGCTCCAGACCCGGGATTGAGCCCGATGATATTAAAAGTTGCACTGGACAATCTATAGCTAATTTTGAGATAAACTGGGATGACAAAGATTTGATAAATTGACAATTACCCAATATCCAACAAAATAGTATTTATAAAAAGAAACTTTTGGATTTGTCGGTTAATAACAGAACAATTGTTTTCAAAAAAAATTCTATTCATATACCAATCAAAGAAAGAAATATTTTGATCGAGGTGGTCAAGGCTTTCAATCCATCTTTTATGAAATTGGCCTATTTTATTTTGAGAATAGTTTTTCTCATATTTTTCCCTTAAGGATTGATTTTGGGGGGAATAATAATCTGCAATAAGGAAATCAAAATTATTTTTACTTATGACATTTATGGTTCTAATAGGTGGTTCTGGTTCCAATATCTCAGTTAAAACCTGAGAAGGGGTTGGTGAAGTTTGGTGAGTTGGTGAAGTTTGGCTTAGGTCATAGGAATGAATAGGTTGCGCTATCTGTTCTGGGGTTTGTTGAACATGGGTCACATGTGTAATACCTTCAGGTTTGGGCCTAGGCCTCGTTCTTCTTAGTATTCTTCTTCTGCATCATAATTTGGGGTAGAAAATAAATTGGTAGTTTGTTTGGGAGCTAGGCTAGGTATTTGTCTGGTAATATTTTGTCTGGATAAACTAGAAAGGGAATGCTTAGCAGTCTGGAAGTCATTTAAGGATCTGGAGTGGTCACTGTCATTGTCTCTAATGGATAGGCTTCTTCTAAAAGATATTTGAAGTATTCCATCTTGTTCAGTGACTACGTCATGGAGATTTCTCATAGGTGGTTTATAAGAAGGTTGGTCAACTTTTTCCTTTACCCAATCATCAGGGAATTGGTACCTAATCCATTGTAAGGTATCATTTAAAGATTTATAATTGATGACTAACCTAGGGACTCCTCATTCTATCTCTGCATTTTTCTGAACATAGAAAACATGACAACTCCAAGGTGATTTAGATGGTCGGATTAATTTTTTCTTAATTAAATCATCTATTTCTTTTTTGCAATATTCAGTTAAATCAAAAGACATTCGAACAAAATGTTTTAGGAAAATTTCATACTAAATCTAGGAAAGTTACCACATAACAGGAACAGGAACAAGAACATTAACGGATGGTGAAGCATTAAAACATATAGCCTGGCCGGCAGGAACCGATGGTGGTATGTAGCTGGGTATAAGTCCAGAGGTTAAAACAATATGACCCATGCTGATGCAGTAACATCTTTGACTACTGGTTTTAAAGGTCAACTATTTGGTTGGTGGACCCATACCTTAAGTTCCCTTGCCAAAAGATCCATCATAGGACATACCAAGACCATAACAACATCTACCCCTGTCCAAACAACTAACCCTACCGCCTTTGAATCAACTTCTACCCAGACACAAATTACCACTACTACGTCTGAACCAGACGGTATTGATGTTGAATTGTTACAGAATACCTGGGAAAGAAAATCTTATTCCCTTTTATCTACCCTGTTTTAGTCAGAGACTTAAACATTTTAAGAAGTAACAATGTTTACTCAGAAAATCCTCAAACGACTGACAATTGCATTGCCACATTAAATAGAAAACAGAGTTAATTAAACTTTTTAAAAGAAGACTTAGTTTTTCAGAGGCAAGAAGATAAATTAAAAGAAAATCCTACCAAAGAAAAAATAAACAATTTTAAAGAAAAATTAGAAAAAGAAGTATGTTCTTCTTTGCCAAATGCCTTTTGGAACAAAAAGAAACATATTGTTACCCTCCCTTATACAAAAGATTTTAACGAAAAAGGAATCCCTACCAAAGCTAGACTTTATGATTCCATCATTTTTTCAAAATTTGATATGAAATCAGGATTCTGGCAAATCTAGATTGCTGAAAAAGACCGTTATAAAACAGCATTCACTGTTCCCTTTGGACAATATGAATGGAATGTTATGCCTTTTGGCCTTAAAATGCCCCTAGTGAGTTTCAATGCATTATGAATAATATATTCAACCCTTATACTGAATTCTCAATTGTCTATATAGATGATGTATTAATCTTCTCAAAGAACATTGACCAGCACTGGAAACACCTAGATACATTTCTTAAACACTTGGACTTATTGAGAAATCATTACAGCAATTAATGTTGTTGCCCTTCAATTGTGTAATGATCTCAGACTTAAAAGCCAACTTAAACAACAAAAATTAACAACTAGAAAAGAGTTAGGTTCATGGTGTGAACAGTTTGGTTTCGACAAATTACCCTTTCATAAAAAGAAAAATAAAAAACATCCAAAGATTAATTATAATTGGGCAAAACGATTTCGTTATAGAATAGATAAAGATCACAAGCCTGACCATTGGTTGTAATTCTCTGAATATAATCTTGAAAATCAGGAGTTTCGCTGTCATTATTAGAGGATTCAGAAGGTAAAATAGTTTTGTCAATAGTATGGATATTATTGTTTGGTAATCTTCCTAATCTTTCTTCAAGGGCCTTAAGGAGTTCTGTTTCATCGATAAGCGTATCAAAACATTTTTCAATACCAGTATGGTCAGGGAATAATATAGGTTCAGATTTTATAATTTTCTCTTTCCCCTTACTGGAAGAGGTAGGAGTTTCATAGGGAACAAAGACTTGTGGTGGTAAGGCCTCTTTGGTAGGTGAGATACTGGTCTGGGATAAGTTTAGATCAATTTTCTCTAATTGTTCTCTAATGGAATTAAGGAAAAAATTAGTATAGTTACCTTGCCTCATTACTAATCCAATTTGATGTGATGATGAAGGTGTGGTCTGGGACATAGGTTCATCAAATAGAATAAAATGAGTGCATTTTTGTTGTATTTACTCCTGATGGAATGTCATCATTAGGCATATTAATTTCGAAAAAATAAGATGTAGAGGATAAAATACAGCAGAGCAAGAAACATATAGGAAAACAGAGGTTAAATAAACTTAGCAAAATACTGTTCACAAATATAGTATAAATATAAAATAAGATGCAGAGGATAAAATACAGCAGAGTAAGAAACATATAGGAAAACAGAGGTTAAACAAACTTAGCAAAATACTGTTCACAAATAAAGTATAAATCAATGGTCCTGTCGAATACGTGGCGTTGTTACACCTAAGTCTATCCTTTACAGTAATTACTATTTTAAAATGGATATGTCAAGGTTTCCAGCCTATATACTCAGACCAGAAATGAATAATGAATCATAAAATAGATAGATAAATAGGAGCTTACTTAATTAAAATATGTCTGACAGCAACGTAGAGATACAAGAAATAAGTCTCACTCTTTATTTATGTAGTCTAGAAATTTACAGTGATAGAGAAAGAAGAGGGAATAGTGATGTTTCGCAGAGCAATCAGAGAAGAATGGAAAACAAAAACTTAAAACTGAACTTACTTTGTCTAACCAAAACAAACATATATATAGAAAGATAAGTAACTCAGGTAGAGTGAACCTTGGTTACAATATTAATCATGGTCAATTGACTTTGGTTACTTTAATTGTCGGCAAACTCTGGTTAATTGTGTCGGCAAACTCTGGTTACTTTAGGGATCATGACCAAAGAAAGTTGATGGGTCTTCACTATCAAAAGCATAGTTGTTTGAATTATCCTGTTCATCACTTTTGTCAGAACCAGCATGAGACATTAAAGCCATGGTATTTTTCATTTCCTCAGCAATTCTCATAAGTTCGTCAGGAGTACAGGCAGCAGCAATTCTGGACTGGTTTTGGGATTTTGCCATCAGAAAGCTAGATTGGTCAATGGCCTTAGTGCAGAAAGTAGGATTGTCAGAGAGCCATTTTGATACTCTGTCTTTTCCAAGATTGGCAAGATTCATGCCACTCCACCATTTGATTTTTATTTGTCTGCCAAAGTAGGGGACATTCACATTCCCAATGAGCTTGTCTTGAATGGAATACTCAAGCATGAGGATCCAGGTTAAATTAAATTGGACAAAGAATAGGAATAAGTCTGGGTAGAATTCCCAATTATTTGGTCGGTTAACATTTGAGATCCAGAAAGAAAAGCTTTCTTTGACTGGAGCAGGAAGGAAGTCAATGATAGGTCCAAACTTGTCCCACCATTCCAGAAACCAAAATGGTAGATTGATGAGAAATTTTTTGTCAAAATAGATGAACCAGGAAAGGGAATTCCCTGGGTTTTGTCCATAAAAGAATTTTGTCCAAGCATCCTTATAATCCCAATAGGAAAAATCTGATACATGAAAGATTCTACTGAAATTTCTTTTTAAATTAGGGTCACTGCCCCATTGTTCTAAAGTAATGATTTTACAAATTTTTATTTTCCTGAAGATGAATTTTTCTTTGTCGATTTTGTCAAAAACGTCTGAAATAAATATCGAATCAGTATCAAAAAGAATAAATTCATAAAAAATATGTCTCTTTGTTAAGTCATCTGGAATCCTGCCAAACAGGGGGTTGATAATATCATCCGCCAGTTTCTTAGGTTCCCTGAAATAATGGTCATGCAAAAATTGTTCTTCCATGGCAAAGAATCTGTCAAAGAAAGGTTTGTTGATATAAGAATATGTTGGGTGGTTGATTTTAGGGAGAGTAGATTGTGATGTTTGGGCTAAAATCCTGTCTTGTTTATTTGAATGTGGGCTCACATTTGAAGATACTACTGTTTTGAAAGGGATACTGTCAATTGCTAAGGGTGAGAAAGTGTTTGTGGTATGGATTGGGCTTTGGCTTGGGCTTTGGCTAGAGGAAGGCCCAGAAGGAGGTAATGGGGGAAAATGGATAGGTAAATTATGTAGGGATCTGGGTTGAGATATGACAGAAATAACATATTTGTCCTTATGACTTCCTTTAGGGGAAGTATGATAAGTCGATAATGATAAGTCTACATTTTTGTCAGATAAGTCAGATCTTGTGGAGCTTATGCCACCAGAGCTTCGGTCTCCACCACGACCTCTGTTGGTACTGGTCATTTTTCTCCCTGTAAAAATTCTCTGGTCAGAAAATCTGAAAGATTATTTTCTGATCCTTTAATATATTCAATATCAAAATCAAAAGCAGATAAAAGTGTTTGCCATCTAGCAAAGATTTGTTTGGAGGCAAGGTTTTTTACATCCTTTTTTAAAATGAATTTTGCCGATTGGCAGTCAACTTTTAAAACAAATTTTTGATTTATTAAATCATCTTGTAACTTTTGAATGGTCAAAACTATGGCTAGAATTTTTTTTTAACGGTTGAATATTTTAATTGTGTTTCATTCCATGATCCTGAAACGTATCTGACTAAACAGTCCTTGTTATTAATTTTTTGTTTCAAAATACCACCATATCCAATATCTGAAGCATCAGTCTCAACAGTTTTTGGTTCAGTAGGGTGGCAGATAGTCATACAGGGTAATTTTTTAACATGTCTTTTTACCTGTTGAACAGCCTTGGTATGTTCACTAGTCCAGGAAGAGGATTTTTCTTTAATCTTTGAAAAAGAGGTTTACAAATGATACTTAGCTCTTTATAAAAATTTGAAATGTAATTAAGACACCCTAAAAATCTTTGAAGTTGTTTCTTGTCTTTTATTTCATCTGAAAATTTGTCAGCAAAATCAAGACTCTTTTGAATAGGAATAATGGTTCCTCTTTTGATATTATGCCCTAGAAACCTGATATCTGTTTGGAAAAGAGTGATTTTTGGGGCCGAAATTACTAACCCATGATGTTTAACGGTCTTAAGAAATGTATCTAGGTGTTTCCAGTGCTGGTCAATGTTCTTTGAGAAGATTAACATATCATCTATATAGACAATTGAGAATTCAGTATAAGGGTTGAATATATTATTCATAATACATTGAAACTCACTGGGGGTATTTTTAAAGCCAAAAGGCATAACATTCCATTCATATTGTCCAAGGGGAACAGTGAAGACTGTTTTATAACGGTCTTTTTCAGCAATCTGGATTTGCCAGAATCCTGATTTCATATCAAATTTTGAAAAAATGATAGAATCATAAAGTATTTTTAATAGGTCTGATTTATTAGGAATAGGGTACCTAATCCATTGTACGACATCATTTAAAGATTTATAATTGATGACTAACCTAGGGACTCCTCGTTCTATCTCTGCATTTTTCTGAACATATAAAGCAGGACAGCTCCAAGGTGATTTAGATGGTCGGATTAATTTTTTCTTAAGTAAATCATCTATTTCTTTTTTGCAATATTCAGTTAAATCAAAAGACATTTGTATTGGTCTAGCTTTGGTAGGGATTCCTTTTTCGTTAAAATCTTTTGTATAAGGGAGGGTAACAATATGTTTCTTTCTGTCCCAAAAGGCATTTTGGCAAAGAAGAATAGACTTCTTTTTCTAATTTTTCTTCAAAATTGTTTTTTTTTTGTAGGATTTTCTTTTAATTTGTCTTCCTGCCTCTGAAAAACTAAGTCTTCTTTTAAAAAGTTTAATTGACTCTGTTTTCTATTTAATGTGGCAATGCAATTGTCAGTAGTTCGAGGATTTTTGAGTAAACATTGTTACTTCTTAAAATGTTTAAGTCTCTGACTAAAACAGGGAAGATAAAAGGGAATAAGATTTCCTTTCCTAGGTATTCTATAACAATTCTTTCAGCAATGACTTTGAAGGGAGAAATCAGGTATAAAAAGGGTAATCCTAAAATTACATTTTGTGAAAGGGTTTTGACGACAAAGTCATTATTGTAACAAACTCCACTATTACATACTTTGGCATTGGTTAGCTTATACTTGATGTCTAGTTTGATTTTATTAGCTCCATACAAAGTTTCCGTAGTGGCTTTAAGATATTTAGTAGGGACCAAAGATTCTATAATACAATTTAAGTCGGCCCCTGTGTCAATAAGGGCAGTAGCACGAACATTATAATTGAAGGAAATTCTGATGTCAATTTCAACAAACCATTTTTGTATTCTTACTTCTTGAATGATATTAATTTGGTCTAAGCTTAAAAGATTCTGATTATCTTCATTTTCAGGTTCTTTATCAGATTCGTCAGAACTGTTGAAATCAATTGATTTTTCTACAGTTCTTTTAGGGAATTGCTTATTAAGAGAATTCATGACCTGTAATTCTTGTATTTGAATTTTGCAGGTTTTTATTTCTTCTTTGATACTAGTGATTTCCTTTTGTAGGTCCGGAATGGTAACTTTCCTAGATTTAGTATGAAATTTTTCTAAAACATTTTGTTCGAAATCTGGGGTTTCAAAAGGGGCATTTTTGAAGGGTTTTGCTTCATTTAAATGTTTGTCGTTGTTGCTAGAAGAGGGTTCTTTAGTGATTTTTTGTTGTAATTGTCTGATATATTGGGCTTTTTGGATAGGGTCTTCAATACTATCAATCATACTAATCATTAAAGAATAATCTTGTTTATCAAGGACATTTATCTCTTTGCAAAAACAGGGTTGGGTTCCTGGTTCAGATTCAGAGGAGGATGAAGAAGTTTCCGAATCTAAGGATGATTCATTAATAATTAAAATTTCATTATCAGATGAGGATGATGATGAATTGTCAGAATCCATGTATAAAACTTGTAATATTTTCTCTTTAACCTGGTCATCTAAGTCTAGACTGTTTATTTTTTTCTTTTAGTCAGGACATTTGTTAGCATATTATTCTTCTTTTCCACACTTAAAACATTTGTTGGTCTTTTTATAATAGGTTTTCTTTTTAGGAGGGAATTTTTTAGATTTGGATTTCTTAGGGGACCATATAATATCTCTTTTTTTGTCAACCTTGTGATCTTTATCTATTCTATAACGAAATCGTTTTGCCCAATTATAATTAATCTTTGGATGTTTTTTATTTTTCTTTTCATGAGAGGGTAATTTGTTGAAACCAAACTGTTCACACCATGAACCTAACTCTTTTCTAGTTGTTAATTTTTGTTGTTTAAGCTGGCTTTTAAGTCTGAGATCATTACATAATTGAAGGGCAACAACATTAATTGCTGCAATGATTTCTCCATAAGTCCAAGTGTTTAAATCAATCTGGGACCAGTCAGACCATCCCATTTGTCTAACCATTTCATCTCTAACCTTATTGGAGAATAATTTTGGAAGGCCGGAAATGAATTTTTCTTTCCAGTAAGAATTGGCATTGTCAGGTCTTTGAAAAACTCTAGTCAAGAAAATATCTTTATACCATTTGAAATCATTCAATTTTTTACATTTTAGATTTTGGATTTTTGAAAATTCTTTTCCTTGGTTTATATTGGGATTTCCTACAAAATGCATTAAAATGGTATAACACAAAACATCAATACCGTCTGGTTCAGACGTAGTAGTGGTAGTCTGTTTCTGGGTAGAAGTTGATTCAAAGGCGGTAGGGTCAGTTGTTTGGACAGGGGTAGATGTTGTTATGGTCTTGGTATGTCCTATGATGGATCTTTTGGCAAGGGAACTTAAGGTATGGGTCCACCAACCAAATAGTTGACCTTCAAAACCAGTAGTCAAAGATGTTACTGCATCAGCATGGGTCATATTTTGTTTTTTGATATAAATATAGCCAATGGTATGCATTTGTCTTAAGACTGTAACAATTTGGTATTCTGATAATCCGTTAATGTTAAACTGGTAACAAGCATTTCCAGTATAAGCTCTATATGGTACAGCTTCTTCGTATTGTAAATCTGGAGGTGTAGGTTTTGGGTAATAGGGTTTGGTATTATGAAAATACTTTGTTTTGTTATAACTGTCAGTCTTTTCATTGATTGTAATTCTCTGAATATAATCTTGAAAATTGGGAGTTTCGCTGTCGTTATCAGAGGATTCAGAAGGTAAAATAGTTTTGTCAATAGTCTGGATATTATTGTTTGGTAATCTTCCTAATCTTTCTTCAAGGGCCTTAAGGAGTTCTGTTTCGTCGATAAGCGTATCAAAACATTTTTCAATACCAGTATGGTCAGGGAATAATATAGGTTCAGATTTTATAATTTTCTCTTTCTCTTTACTGGAAGAGGTAGGAGTTTCATAGGGATTAAAGACTTGTGGTGGTAAGGCCTCTTTGGTAGGTGAGATACTGGTCTGGGATAAGTTTAGATCAATTTTCTCTAATTGTTCTCCAATGGAATTAAGGAAAAAATTAGTATAGTTACCTTGCCTCATTACTAATCCAATTTGGTGTGATGATGAAGGTGTGGTCTGGGACATAGGTTCATCAAATAGAATAAAAGGAGTGCATTTTGTATATTAATTTCGAAATCCCTAGGAGGAGGATGTAATTGTTTTTCATCTCCTTTTTTAGTTTTATATATTCTAAGATTTTTTCGGTTAATAACAGAACAATTGTTTTCAAAAAAAATTCTATTTATATACCAATCAAAGAAAGAAATATTTTGATCGAGGTGGTCAAGGCTTTCTATCCATCTTTTATGAAATTGGTCTCTTTTATTTTGAGAATAGTTTTTCTCATATTTTTCTCTTAAGGATTGATTTTAAGGGGAATAATAATCTGCAATAAGGAAATCAAAATTATTTTTACTTATGACATTTATGGTTATAATAGGTGGTTTTGGTTCCAATATCTCAGTTAAAACCTGATAAGGAGTTGGTGAAGTTTGGTGAGTTGGTGAAGTTTGGCTTAGGTCATAGGAATGAATAGGTTGGGCTATCTGTTCTGGGGTTTTTTGAACATGGGTCACATGTATAATACCTTCAGGTTTGGGCCTGGGCCTCCTTCTTCTTTGTGTTAGATTAACGGGTTCACTGTATTCTTCTTCTGCATCATAATTTGGGGTAGGAAATAAATTGGTAGTTTGTTTGGGAGCTAGGCTAGGTATTTGTCTGGCAATATTTTGTCTGGATAAACTAGAAAGGGAATGCCTAGCAGTCTGGAAGTCATTTAAGGATCTGGAGTGGTCACTGTCATTGTCTTTAATGAATAGGCTTCTTCTAAAAGATATTTGAAGTGTTCCATCTTGTTAAGTGACTACGTCATGGAGTTTTCTCAAATGTGGTTTATAAGAAGGTTGGTCAACTTTTTCCTTTACCCAGTCATCAGGGAATTTAATACTTTCCCACTTAACAGGAACAGGAACAGGAACAGGAACAAGAACATTAATGGATGGTGAAGCATTAAAACATATAGTCTCGCTGGCAGGAACCGATGGTGGTATGTAGCTGGGTATAAGTCCAGAGGTTAAAACACGATAATGGACTCTATAAACTAGCTTATAAGGGCTGGATTTTTCAAGAAATTTATAATTGTAGGTTTGAATGTCAATAACCAAACATTTTTCTTTATGTTCATTAGTGTTTAAAGCAATTGTAAAATTTGGATATACTTGAAAATAAATAGGTCCATAAGTCAAAGATGTTTAGCCATTCCAAGAATGGATTCTTTATAGTCTGTAATTCTTTTGTCTCTTAAAACAATTAATAAAGAATTGTTTAAACCAATCTTTGAAAGGGGTTTTACACCTACTTGGACACTGCCAATATGTAGATCATTAAAACCAATTTTGTTATAATGTGTCAAACTGTTTTTATTTAAAAGATTTGTCGAAAAAGTATTATTTTGAAATTTAACCTTAATTTCTTTGGTTTTTTGACCCAATAGTGTTCTGAAATCCAAAAGTTTCTTTTTATAAATACTATTTTGTTAGATATTGGGTAATTGCCAATTTATCAAATCTTTGTCATCCCAGTTTGTCTCAAAATTAGCTACAGATTGTCCAGTGCAACTATTAATATCATCGGGCTCAATCCCGGGTCTGGAACTACTTGCAGACATGATAAAGAAGATGAATAGTCTATAACCCTAGGTTTTGACTCACAGCCTGATCAACGGGCCAACGGGCCAACGGCCTACAGCACTCTAGCAAAATCATTACTTTAGAACAATGGGGCGGTGACCCTAATTCAAAAAGAAATTTCAGTAGAATCTTTTATGTATCAGATTTTTCCTATTGGGATTATAAGGATGCTTGGACAAAATTCTTTTATGGACAAAACCCAGGGAATTCCCTTTCCTGGTTCATATATTTTGATAAAAAAATTCTCATCAATCTACCATTTTGGTTTCTGGAATGGTGGGACAGTTTGGACCTATCATTGACTTCCTTCCTGCTCCAGTCAAAGAAAGCTTTTCTTCCTGGATCACAAATGTTAACCGACCAGATAATTGGGAATTCTACCCAGACTTATTCCTATTCTTTGTCCAATTTAATTTAACCTGGATTCTCATGCTTGAGTATTCCATTCAAGACAAGCTCATTGGGAATGTGAATGTCCCCTACTTTGGCAGACAAATAAAAATCAAATTGTGGAGTGTCATGAATCTTGCCAATCTTGGAAAAGACAGAGTATCAAAATGGCTCTCTGACAATCCTACTTTCTGCACTAAGGCCACTGACCAATCTAGCTTTTTGATTGCAAAATCTCAAAACCAGGCCAGAATTGCTGAGGAAATGAAAAATACCAATGTCTTCTGATTTAACTGAATATTGCAAAAAAGAAATAGATGATTTACTTAAGAAAAAATTAATCAGACCATCTAAATCACCTTGGAGCTGTCCTGCTTTTTATGTTCAGAAAAATGCAGAGATAGAACGAGGAGTCCCTAGGTTAGTCATCAATTATAAATATTTAAATGATGCCTTACAATGGATTAGGTACCCTATTCCTAATAAATCAGACCTATTAAAAAGACCGTTAACGGGTTCACTGTATTCTTCTTCTGCATCATAATTTGGGGTAGGAAATATAGTGTTCTGAAATCCAAAAGTTTCTTTTTATAAATAAACATATAGGAAAACAGAGGTTAAATAAACTTAGCAAAATACTGTTCACAAATACAGTATAAATCAATGGTCTTGTCGAATACGTGGCGTTGTTACACCTAAGTCTATCATTTACAGTAATTACTGTTTTATTTATTATATGTTTCTTGCTCTGCTGTATTTTATCGAATGAATAGGTTGGGCTATTTGTTCTGGGGTTTTTTGAACATGGGTCACATGTGTAATACCTTCAGGTTTGGGCCTGGGCCTCCTTCTTCTTTGTGTTAGGTTAACGGGTTCACTATATTCTTCTTCTGCATCATAATTTGGGGTAGAAAATAAATTGGTAGTTTGTGAAGAAGTTTCCGAATCTGAGGATGATTCATTAATAATTAAAATTTCATTATCAGATGAGGATGATGATGATTTGTCAGAATCCATGTATAAAACATGTAATATTTTCTCTTTAACCTGGTCATCTAAGTCTAGATTGTTTATTTTTTTTCTTTTAGTCAGGACATTTGTTAGCATAGTGTCCTTCTTTTCCACACTTAAAACATTTGTTGGTCTTTTTATAATAGGTTTTCTTTTTAGGAGGGAATTTTTTAGATTTTGATTTCTTAGGGGACCATATAATATCTCCTTTTTTGTCAGCCTTATGATCTTTATCTATTCTATAACGAAATCGTTTTGCCCAATTATAATTAATCTTTGGATGTTTTTTATTTTTCTTTTTATAAGAGGGCAATTTGTCGAAACCAAACTGTTCACACCATGAACCTAACTCTCAAAGGGAATAAGATTTCCTTTCCTAGGTATTCTGTAACAATTCCTTCAGCAATGACTTTGAAAGGGTGTTTGAGTAATATTATTATAATTTTTCAGTTTTAATACAATTATTCATATAATCAGGGTATGAAAGTGTAATTTTCTTTTAACGCCCGTTTCTTTTCTGTTAGCTTTTGCTAATAAATGAAAGTTCAGAGGGTTAAGTGCCAAGAAAAAAAATTCAGGAGGCACTATACAACTGCACTTTAAGCTTATGGGCATTAGTGCTATTAACCCTTTTGTTTTTGCTGCTTCAAATAAGAGAAGTATTTGATTTATTTTTAATTAAAATAACATATTTTGATTGGTTATTAAGATATTTTTATAATTAAATTTTTTAATACTATATGGGTATACTAATAAATTTTAGGGATATAATCATTTCAGCTCCTCTAGTTTGATATATTAGACAATTTACCCCCTCTAGTTTCAGTAATGATCATTCTACTCCCTAAAAACCAAGATATTAGACATTTATCCTTTTTAGTTTCAGTTATGGTCATTCTCCCCCTTGAAAACCAAAATATTAGACATTTTGTCCCCTAACCATTAAGAATTCTGTTAGTCAAATACTTTGACCAATAAAAAATCAATTAAATGACCTTAATACACTTGAATACATGAGTTATGTCCCTAATAATGCCACTATCTGTTTTTTTTTTTAAAATAAAAAATAAGACAATAAAAACTAATAAAAGTATTTTTTAAAAACATAATCGAAAATAAAAATTAAAAATTAGAAACAAAAAAAATCAATATTTAAAAAAACAATTCAATATTTCAAAATAAAATTTATTATTGTTTTATAATTATATTATTTTATTATTTTATTAATCTTTATATTAATATTTTTTAAATATTTTTTTTTATTTTTACATTTAATTCTTTATATTAATTTTTTATTTTTACATTTAATTCTTTTATTAATTTTTTTAAAAATATTTTTTTTAATATTTTATTTTCAATTTTGTTTTTTTAAATACTTTTATTAGTTTTTATTGTTTTATTTCTGATTTTTTTTCCTTTAAAAATAATTAGTGGTATCATTATGGGATATAACTTATATGTTCAAGGGTATTAAGATCATTTAATTATTTTTAATGGTCAAAGTTTTTGACTAACAAAATCTCTAACGGTTAAGGGGTAAAATGTCTAATATTTTGATTTTTAAAGGGAGATTGACTATTACCGAAACTAGAGGGGGGTAAATTATCTAAAATTTTTGTTTTCAATGGGCAGAATGGTCATTTTTGAAACTAGAGGGGATAAAGTTTCTAATATGTTAAACTACAAGGGGGGAAATAATTATATCCCTACAATTTTCCATTATCTCATCATGTTAGTCGTATCTCATTCCCTATTCTTTTTCATGTTTTTTAATCTAAAATATGTTTAATAAATGGATTAATACTTTAAATTGTTTGCAGATTCAGCATCCTCAGATGTGGTTAAAGACAGTTCACCAGAATGTACCCAAAATTCTAATTGCGTCCATCTAAAATGTATAAATGTGTAACTTATATGAGTGTAATTAATGAGTATATATAATATTTGATTTATTTTTAATTAAAGTAATTTATCCTTATTGATAAATATCTATTGAGATATTTATATAATTAATTTTTTTAATAAAATATAGATGTATTAATAAATTTTATAAGTGTCAATATCGGTACTAATTTTTTTTTATCAAAAATTGACAAAGACTTTGCTAATTTTGTTTTTGTGGTTTTTTCCATCATCTCATCATGTTAGTCGTATCCTCGTATCCCATTACCAAACACCATCAACACATGTAGGTTGCACATCTATACATTTTAGATCAACGAAATTAGAATTTTGGATACATTCTGGTGAACTGTCTTTAACACATTTGAGGATGCCGAATCTACAAACAATTACAGTATTAATCCATTTATTAAACATATTTTAGATTAAAAAAAACAAGAAAAAGAATAGGGAATGAGATAAGAATAACATGATGAGATAATGGGAAAAAAAACCACAAAAATCGAAATTAGCAAAGTCTTTGCCATATTTGTGAACTTTTTTTGTGTGTAACTTTGAATTTATTATTTTGATGGAAAGGCATTATTTATAGTGTTGAACATGATTTTGCATCCTAGGAAAATATAGCATGAAACTCTATTGCCTGGATTTTAAAATAGCAAATATAGTATTACACTTTATATGGAAAGAATTTAAAACAAATAACATTTTAGAATTAGATTTACATATCCGATTTCAATTTTCTTACACAATGATAAAGTTTTCATTAGGAGTAGCATATTTATTATTACACCTTAATTGGAAGGAAATTAAAGCAAATGTCTTTTAAAAAAAAAAATTACCGATTTGATTAAGTGGGGTGTATTCAATAAAAGTTCATTAGATTTTATTGGATTATATTAGATTTTAAAAATCTGCCAAATCTTGGTGTATTATATTCAGATTTCATTAGATTTGTTTGAAATCCATCAAAATCTAGAGGCATTCAATTCAGATTTTGAGGGATTTCAAACAAGTCCAATGAAATCCATGTGTATTAAATCTAGACTTTAAAGAATTTCAAACAAATCCAAACAAATATGGATGTATTCAAAATGCTGTGGATTTGGTTAGGAAAAATAAAAAAAGATAGGTAATTCACAGATCTTACCATTTATATGTGGATTTGGATGGATTTGCTCTGATAAAAATTTCTTCTACTTCGCTATGCTGAAGAACACCACCCACTCTCCATCAATCTCTCTCTCACCGTTATCTGATCAAACATCACAGCCTCTCTCTCCTCACCATCGATCTTCTCTGTCTCTGCTCTTCCATATTCAATCGAACCTTCCGCTTCATTGGGCACGCCCCAGTAGACTCAAAGTCTTCCTGCCTTCAAGAATCAAGATTTTCTTCTAATTCAGGATTCAAGTCTCTCTATTTTGACTCTCATATATGCTTGCTCTTTAAATTTCTAAACTTGGTTCATCTCTTAAATACAATCCATCTTCAACTCTACTTTTCTCTTTTTCATATGTTAATCATATCAGTATTACCACCCTGATTCGGTTCAAATTTGTTAATTTCATGACCTTATCTTCTTTTGGTGTGAGAGGCGATGGTGAGAGAATGGTGGGAGAGGTCGTGAGGGAGAGAGGCTGCTGGGTCTCTCGTTGTTGAAGGGTTGATGGGAATGGTTGATTTTGGTTTGATTTTTATTTCAATTGTTTTTTCATAAATCATTTTTTAGAGACAAATCCTTATAAATCCATCCAATTATACGTAAAAATCTAATAAGATCTATAAGATTTGTGAATTCCATCGAAATCACACTTCAAAAATTCTATCAAAAATTCAAAATCCAACGAAATCTAGGTTCAATACACCCTCTAAATTTTTTCTAACATTTTTATTAAAATTTTAACAGAGTGAGTATACTGCGTACTCTGGGAAAAAGATAATTTAATTTCTGCTTGACGATTACATTGTTTATAAAAACTGTTACGAATCAAATGAACCCCATACATGACACGCAAATAAAAATTGTGTGTTTCTAAAATAGAGTTTATAATTCATCACCATCCAACTAACAATTAAATTCACTTTTCAAAGAAAAAAATCAGTTAATTGCATATATTGTGGAGTTTTTCTCTGGCAGGGATATAACTATGAACATATTTATAGTACATTTATCTACCTCATCATTTTTTATTATATAAACATCATTTGATCCAAATGTATTATTTTTTCTGATAAAAAGTAATAAGGTGAATAATTGTGTTACCAGTATGCTCATAGTTATATATTTACTAAAGAAAAACTCTTATATTGTGTTGATTTTAAAGTAGCAAATTTAGTATTACACTTTATATGGGAAATAATTTTATAACAAATAACATTTTAGATTTAGATTTGCATTTCAGGATTTCATTTTTATTTCACAGTGATGTTTTCTATGGTAGTAGCAAATGTATTATTACACCATAGATGGAAGGAAATTTAAGCAAATGACATTTTTTTACGGATATGATTAAATTTTTTCTAACACATTTATGAAAATTTTAATAGAGTGAATATATTGAATAATCACGAGAAAAGATCATTTAATTTATGATTGGTGATTATATTGTTTACAAAAACTGTTACGAATCAATTGGACTCCACACATGACATGCAAACATAAAATATGTTTATTTTAAAAAGAGTTTCAATTTTTAATTCACCACCATATATATATATATATATATATATATATATATATATACACATAGCACAGATTTCTTGCTATGAAAAATGAAATTAATGATTAGGTTGGATATATATAGCACAGATTTTTAAGTTTCAAATTTAGTATTACATTTTATATGGGAAATAATTTAACGATATTTATAAAAGTAGTCAAATTAAGAAATTGATCATTGTTTTTAATTAAAAAATATTTGATTTATTATTTTTAATCGGATGTAAGTTACATAGTCTAAAATACTCCCCTTTTAAAAAAAAAAAACAATTTTGATGTAAAAGTATACCTAATTTTTATTTTACAAACATAAACCTATTTTAATGTCATTATCGATAAAAAAAAAGCATCGTTTTCAACAGAGGCAGAGGTGATTGGAGAATAGTTGGACAACCGTGTGACAGCAATGACATCATCTTCTCTCTGACTTTGATTCTAGTACTTTGTGTTAGGCTTTGACTCGTGTTCTGAAGTGAACCCAATGTGAACCAAACGAGATTCAACTGATGTAAAACTTTCTTAAGACGTGGGATAATGTTTGGAAGTTGAAGATGGTGTTTGAGGGAGGTTAGAAGACGAAGAAGAACTGAATGAACGAATTCCGGAAGGAACCGCATCGTGGATTGCTGTGCAGACAAGGCGCATGGAATGCGGTACAGGGAACGGTCGATTCTAGGAGATCAAGCACGGTGTAGACCGCGGCGGAGCGGCGGAGGCAAATGCACCGATCGCAGTATTCTGAGCAGTGGACAACAGTGGTTTTACACGGTGTAGAGCGCGGGTGGCCAACCGCAACCCATGCCGTGGTAGTAGCGGATTTTGCTCAGGTCAGGAATGTTGCTCAAAAATAAAAAAGGTTTTCTTCTGCGAAGTTCTTGTGCTTATCGGAAAAGGAAAAATAGTTTGTCTTCGTGAAGAATAGGAAAGTCATATACTTAAAGGAAAAAAAATTCTCTTTAACAAGAAAACTTGTCATAAATAGGAAATAGTATTTATATGGAACAAGTAATTCTTGTAAGTTTAGGAGCATGATTTCCTTTTATCTTAAACTCTCTATAACTAGTATAAATAATAATAATAAAACACTAGGAGTGTGTAAAAAACCGTCAAACTGAACCAACCTGTCTAACCTAACCCAAACTTTATGGGTTGGTTCGGTTTCAAATATAAAAAATGTATTAATCGGTTTGTCATTTAACAAACCGATCAAAAGATCGGTTTGGTTTGGTTTGGGTTGCTAAAAATAAAATTCATACAACCCATACCAGCCCATATATTTAATAAAATCCAATTCATATTTTCTAAGGTTTTGTAACTTTTCTTTATACTTATTTGTTTCTCATATAAATAAGTTTTTTTTTCTTCTCATTTATTATCATCAACCATTTAGTATTGTATTACTTCTCTTTCTTTTACATATTATATTTTTTTAATAAATAAAATAAAGATATTCATATCTTCCATTACATTTTAGAATATATATTATGTTTTATTTTTTATTTTTCTGTTATGGTACATTTTATTGTTAATTTGTTAATTATATAATATTTTTAATTTTTAAAATAATTAAATAACACCTACTTAATATCTTTATATTTAAATAATTTTTTAATAATACAAAAAAAAAATGATTTTTTAGATTCAAATCTAAACCAACCCGATTTTTTTTTTGTTTGGTTTGAATCGGTTTGACAAATCAAATTGGTTCGGTTTGAGTTGAAATAAAGTCAAACCGATACATATCGGTTTGGCTTGATATTGAGTTTCAACCCAAACCAAACCGAAATTGCACACCCTAAAAAACACCATGTAACATCAGAGAGAGGGGGATGAAATCCGGGAGAGACCCATGGGAATATCCGGGGAGGGATCTAAGGGAATATAAGTGGATCAAGTTAGAGATCCGTGAATGATATTCAGAGGAGATCTAGGAGATTTTTTTTTTTGGTTCTTAGTGAGGATTTTGTGAGCGTTGTAAGTTGAGAGACATGATGTAAAGCTTGGTTGTGAGCTTGGGGACTTTGTAAAGCTGTGTGGTTTGGGGTTGTGGTGTGAGAGAGAATCCTGAAGTATATGGTTGTAATAATTTATCATATAGCCCGTGTTTTTTTTTTTGTTTTTCACGTATATATTGTGTTGAATTTGGTTTATTTTCACTCGTCTATTTGTTCTGCTATAGACGTTATTAAATTGCTATAATTTATATGTTTATATTAGACATGACGATTTTGCGACCATCAATTCAAAATCCTTAACACTTCAAACTTGTAGTTTTGGTCGATTTGACTTTGATTCGTTCTTTGGCTTTCAATCTAGTGACTGGTTGAATTTCGTGAAATTGCGAATGACAGGTGTGGTGGAGGAACCCTAACTCACGTCTCTCAAATCTAGCAATTTCAGTTGAAAATTTGTTAGAGCTCTTAGAAGCAGCCGCATCAGCAAAAACACTCTTCTCTCATCTTCATCGTCTCTTTGACACATGTAAACAAAAGACTATGCAATTTATTTCTGGTACTATTGCCCCTTTGTTGTTTTGTTTCCCTGGTTGCTCTGGGGTTCTTAGGCTGGTGGTGGCTTTTGTTGTCGTTGTTGGCTCTGTTTTTGCTCTGTTGTATGACTCTAGAGCTTTGAAGAAGGGTTGTTAGTGAGAATCGGTAATGAAGTTAAACTGTTTGTGAAAATGACTATAAATTATAAAAAAATTATTACGGGCCTAGGTCACATGGGTCCAATTTGAAAATGGTTTCTTCTTCCTTGAGAGGAATAAACAAATTAATAATTCATCACTTTTTATTAATTTACTTCACATTTAATTATGTAAATTGATAGCGAATGATTGATTAGAATCCAATCTCCTTTTGAAATTTACTAAAAATAAGAGTCAATTGTTCATGTTAATTTCACCAAAACCTGACCCGCAATGAACGAGTATGAATGTTGCAAATTTAAGCAATTGATTCAAGACCAATTCAGTCGAAATTGGTGGCTCAAGAAAGAGGTTATCATCTCATTTATGGACACTTCGGAGAGTTAATAAATGGTGGCAATTCTAGTGTAGGTTCAGCTGATAAACATGGACCAGTATTCACCACGAAAACTTTAACACATTTTGTTCTCAGAATAAAGTTTGATGCAGATGATACTGCTTTGTCAATTTTACTTCTTAAGTTTTACCCGGCAGTTCAATATTTTACGTGCAGAGATTCGGACACTACAAAACGAACCATATACTCAGTCTCCCTAGTGGACTTCCGGCTATGATGACCATCATGATTCAGGCAATCTCTCGGATGGAACTTTTCCCAATCATGATTCCACAAAAGCTATTGCAGACACGCCCGAATCGCAACATATGGAATCCACTCTGCAGGTATAAATCAGATGCTTAGAACATTCATTTTCAAATACATTTCATTATTAACCTAATTTTTAACTTGTCAGGTTGACATAAACCAGATGGAGGCAGGACTTCGAGGTGGAGTACTCGACAAATGTTTTTCTCCAATCCCAAATATTGAAATTAAGAATGCAGACCTGAAGGTGGAGTCGATAGAGAAAAAACAATTCCAACTAACGTCTCAAGAGAGGAAAAGGAAAAGAAAGCCTTGAGCAAAACTTCGGACACCATACCATATACTCGCCCTCGTCCCTTTTACAGCCGTGCAAATCCTTAAATGAACTACACCTTAAGTTTAATGGAATTGTAAAACTCGGTCATAAGATATTGTACGTAATTTAGATTTAATTACTATTTATTGACTACTAGTATGACAACTAATTTTTTGACATTTTTGGCGGTCAAGATGTGGGCTTCCTAAGAAGCAAAAACAAAATTGGTTCAGATGGATGAAGTCCGTACGTTCAGACCTCGATGACACAGTAACGATATTTTCGTAGCAACTGTTTTTTTTTTTTATAAATCGTAACAGTTGTTTCGATGGGCATTTTTGTACACATAATTATATAAACATTACAATTTTTGTGTTTTTGAGCATTTCAGCATATCGATTGTTTCACAAAGTTATTGAAGAGGAAAATTGAAACAGCACTGGAGTTGTTCAAAACTATGATTGAAATACTCCCCGCTTACTTTTTTGTAAGTATCAAAAGTGACATCCGGTTATTAATTTCAGAAATTGTTAGTGTCGATGGACTAATCTTGTGTCGTCCATTCACAGCAGGCACAAAGTGAGGTTATTTGGAAGATAGAGATTATGTGAACACTAAAAATACTTTTATTGAGGACGAATGGATCTATCTAGATGATCTGAATGAAAAAAAAAAAAGATGGGCCATAGAGATGAGCGATAGAGAAAGATGAGTAATGGAGAGAAAAAAAAAATTAAAGGGAAATAGATATAAAAGGATAGTTTTATAATTTATTGAGTAAAAACAATAATGACTTATGATAATCTGTTACAAACAATAAAAAATTAGAATTTGGTTAGTAACAATAATCAATTCTATGGTCAGGTAATTATTTTTTGCAATTTTCATAATAATTTAAAACAAATAACATTTTAGATTTAGATTTACATATCATGATTTCATTTTTCTTACACAATTATGCATTTTGGAGTAGCGTATTTATTAGTACACCTTAAATGGAAGGAAATTAATGCAAATAATATTTTAATTATAATATATCATAAATACATCAATTGGATCCCTCTAACCTTAATTTTAGCGGTCACAAATGAAAGAAAATATAAATGGACTATTTTACCCTTTAAAATTAATTATTAAATAAAAAAATTAATTATTAAAAAATATAGAATTAAAAAAAAATGGAAAAAGGGGAAGAAATTTTTTGAAAGAAAATATAAAAATTATTAAAATATAAAAGCCAAAACTGTTTGTGAAAGAAAAAAATAAACAAAATTATAAAAAATTAAATAAAATTGGAGCAGATCTGGTCCATATCTGATGGAGCTCAATATTCTTCCAATTTTGTCTTCTCATTTCTTTTTCTTTTTTTCGTATCCAAATTTCATAACTTCCATTTGTATATCTCAAAAATAGTTCTGCAATGGAACAGAATCAAAATCTTTCAAAACGTTGAAAGTCATTTATAAATAACTAAGATGTAGCTATCTGCAATGCTTGGTTGGCCATCACCAAGATCCAGTTGTTGGTAACTTGCAAACTTCACATAATTTCTGGGATCTGGTGTTAGAGAATTACACTATCCATGCCGATGATCAAAGTGCAAGAACAAAAACTTCAATTCAGAGAAGACAATGGGAGCAGAGCAAGGAAGAAGGGAAAAGGGAAAATAGAGAAGGAAACAATTCAAATAAATAAATAAATAATACATTAACTGTATTTGTTGACTTTTATGATTTTAAATAATAAAAAGGATAATGTTCATGTGTTGTGTTGACCGATCAGCATCCAAAATACTGACCCACCAATTGAAGGGTAGCATATGGTCGTTTTTCTTCTACTTTGTACATTTATCTCCTTACATTTACACCAATTGAGTCACGTGCTACACTTCAGTTGATGGGTCAATATTTTAGGTGCTGATTGATCAGCACCTATGCATTATCCTAATAAAAAGAATAGAAAAAACATTTTAAATAAAATTGTATATCGGAGTACAATGCTCAAATGATATAACAAATATAACATTTAACTATTTTTTCGTTAAATTTAATAAAAGTTTAATATTATATTTTATTAACATCCATACAACAATTATAAAAATTCATTAAATCGTATCGAGGTTAATTTGGATAAAGTGGATATATAAAATAATTTACACTAGAGATTACTTACCCTTTTGGTTAATCATGGATAAGAAGAATATATAAGATTCATACAAGGAACCATAAATTTATTCGTAAGGAAATCTGATTATATTTTATTAACTGTTAAACGTAACATATTCTTCTACAATGATTTCCTTAACTGACCATCAATGTATATAGTCTAGTTCTTAGCAGTGAAACGTTTGATACATTTACATACACCTTTATCACATGTAGGATCCGTATCTATACATTTCAGATGGACGCAATCAGAATTTTCTTTAACCACATTTGAGGATGCCGAATCTACAAACAATTAAAGTATTAATCCATTTATTAAACATATTTTAGATTAAAAAACAAGAAAAAGAATAAAGAATGGGATAAGACTAACCTGACGAGATGATGGAAAAAAACCACAAAAATCAAAATTAGTTAAGTCTTTGCCATATTTGTGATTTTTTTATTTTTTTTTTTTGCTTTTGAAACTTGAAGATTTTTTTTATAGCTTTGAATTGTATTATTTTGATGGAAAGGCATTACTTGTTGAACACGATTTTGCATCCTAGGAAAATATAGCATGAAAAAAATATTGCCTGGATTTTAAAATAGCAAATATAGTTTTACACTTTATATGGAAAGAATTTAAAACAAATAACATTTTAGAATTATATTTACATTTCCGATTTCAATTTTCTTACACAATGATGAGGTTTTCATTAGGAGTAGATCTATATAATATATAAAAGTTGATTCTCGACTTACAGCGTCACGTGTTGTTCTGAGAGAGCTTTGGAATTAATTGCTTGATTTGGTTTCTATTAATTAGCATTAATTTCAATCTATATTAACAAAACTAGATGAATATGTGGCATATTTGTATGATTCTGTAATTAAATGTAAATATTACGTTATAAATCATTTCTTTCACACATGTCTTTGTGGAAATTTTAAAAAAATGATTTAAATGTATTAATTTCAATATATATTAACAAATATATAAAAATGGACCCTCACAGTACCACGTGTCGCCGTGAGAGAGTTTTAGAATTAATTGATTGATTTGGTTTCTATTTGTTAGCATTCATTTCAATCTGTATTAACACAACCACATGAATATGTGGCATATTTGCATGATTATGTAATTAAATACAAAGATTACGATATAAATCATTTCTTCCATACATATGTCTTTTTGGTAAGTTAAAAATAATGATTTAAATACATTAATTTCAATATATATTAACATAAAAAGATGAATAGACACTTAGCCTAATTTCATAATTCTTAAATTAATTGCAAATATTACGTTACTCACCATAAATCAATTTAAACCTCGTCATATTCTCCTTTAAATCAAACTTAAAAGCTCTCTCATCTTCGTCAATTTTATCTATAAAAACCATCCAAAAACGTTTTTTTTTCCATCTCATTCCATTGACTTTCCCTACAAACTGAAAACACCCAATCGGTGGGAAATTGGATCGTATCAGGTGATGAGAGTAATTTCTACATATATATATATATATATATATATATATATGTATGTATCCTATATGAACACATCATACAAGGTGTCTCCATTCTTATATCTCCATATGAATTATTCAGGATAGAATCACCGTACATTACGGAATGGACCGCGACTATAGATTAACCACAAAAAAAGTACTCAGGTTTATTTGCTATCTATGGACTCTTTAGATTGCACGTCTCGTACTGTATCCATTCGTATATGACACTCATATACACAGTTCGAGATTACATCCGGCAATCTTAGATGTTAAATTTATACACAAGTTATATAATAAACAACACAACAAGAATGTATTGAACTTTTCCTTTTATTTATTTAATAAATCCATTTACAAATTACATGTTTAGGGCATAAACCCCAACAATTATATATATGTATGCACAGTTTCCCTAGGGCTCCAATTCCCCTAGGGCTCTAATTCCCCGTGACCCCAACCCCATTTGGGGATTTTACCTTTGAAGAATTTCAACCAAATCCAAATAAATCTGGGTGTATTCAAAATACCATGGATTTTGATGGATTTATTTAAGCGATAGATATGGATAGATTTGGATAGATTTGGAAAGGAAAAATATAAATGGATAGGTAATTCATATATCTTACCATTAATGATTTATCCATGGATTTGGATGAATTTGCTCTGACAACAATTTCTTCTACTTCCTTAGGCTCAAGAACACCACCCACTCTCCATCAATCTCTCTCTCACCGTTATCTGATCAAACATCACATTCTCTCTCTCTCTCTCTCTCTCTCTCTCTCTCCTCACCATCGATCTTCTCTGTCTCAGTTCTTCCATATTCATTCGAAGCTTCCGCTTCATTGGGCACGTCCCAGTAGACACAAAGTCTTCCTACCTTCAAGAATCAAGATTTTCTTCTTATGGGTTTAGTTTTATCAACCAGGTATTCCATAGAAATTCAGGATTTAAGTCTCTCTATTTGACTCTCATATATGCTTGCTATTTAAATTTCTAAACTTGGGTCATCTCTTAAATCCAATCCATCTTCAACTCTACTTTTCTCTTTATCATATGTTAATCCTATCAGTATCACCACCCTGATTCGGTTCATTTTTGTTAATTTCATGACCTTATCTTCTTTTGGTGTGTGAGGCGATGGTTAGAGAATGGTGGGAAATGGTCGAGAGAGAGAGGCTACTGGGTCTCTCGTTGTTGAGGGGCTGATGGGTTCGTTTAGGTGGTGGGAATGGTTGGTTGGGGTTTGATTTTTATGAAAATTGCTAAAACTAACCACATATAACATAGAAAATTTGTTTTTAACTACAAACAAAAAATTATTCATTAATAACCACTTTTTTAAGAAATTACTTGAATGCCCTTATATAAAAACCATCCCCAAACACACCCTTTCTTTTTCTCTTTTTCTCTTTTTCTTTCTCTCTCCTGTCCTCTCTCTCCCCGTCGGTGATGTGTCAACGAATCGTCACCGGCGTCGTAGCGAATCATCTTCGGCCTCTTCTCTCTCTCACCGAACCTCTCTTTCTCTCTCCTCACACCTCTCTCTCCTCTCTTTCTCTCTCTCTCCCTCTCTCTCCCTCTCTTTCTCTCTCCTCTCCTCTCTCTCTCACAGGACATCGCCGACTTACCGATGTACCAGTGTACAGTCATTTGGGCTTCACGACCGTCCCGCAGCGTCATCGAACTCCCTCTCCGCCGGTGATGTGATCTGTAGGTAAAAAGGGAAGAAATCAAAAAACCTAAAAACCTAGAGCATTTCAAGTTTTAACATTTCAATTTAGTCATGTTAAAAAAAAAACATTTTCAATTTAGTCAAGATTTCAAGTTTCAAAATAAAACGAAAAACCTAGAAACCTAGAAACCTAGAAACTTAGAACTTTTCAAGTTTTAACATTTCAATTTAGTCAAGATTTCAAGTTTTAGCATTTTAATTTAGTCAAGATTTCAAGTTTCAAGTTTTTATGTTTTTAGGCAAGATTTCAAGTTTCAAGTTTCAAGTTCTTAGTCGTGATTTCAATTTTGATTTCAGATTTTAGTCATGATTTTAAGTTTGCTCCAGTTTTTTTTTTAAAAAAAATCAGAAGTATTTTTATAATTTATAGGTATATACTGATTTTTTTTTTTAAATGGTTATTAACGATTAAAGTTTTAAAAGTGATTATTAATAAAAGTTTAATATTTCCATTGGTTATTTTTTGTTTTCTCTCTTGAATTTTATTCCGATTGTTTTTTCACAAATCATTTTTTTAAAGACAAATCCTTATAAATCCATCCAATTCTAGTAATGAACTCCAACAAACTTTCTTTACACAATTTCGACAATGAAATGTGGGACACATTTATATTTTAGAATTTTAGATGGACGCAATCAAAATTTTGGGTATATTCTGGTCAACGTCTTAAACCACATTTGAGGATGCCGAATCTACAAACAATTAAAGTATTGATCCATTTATTAAACCTATTTTAAACCTATGTTATATTAAAATACAAGAAAAAGAATAGGGAAAGGGAGACGACTCACATGATGAGATACTGGAAAAAACCACAAAAATCGAAATTAGCAAAGTCTTTGCCATATTTGTGATTTTTTTTTTCTTTTGAAACTAGAAGATTTTTTTGTGTATCTTTGAATTGTATTATTTTGATGGAAAGGCATTATTTATAGTGTTGAACACGATTTTGCATCCTAGGAAAATATAGCATGAAAATATATTGCCTGGATTTTTAAATAGCAAATATAGTATTACACTTTATATGGAAAGAATTTAAAACAAATAACATTTCAGAATTATATTTACATATCCGATTTCAAATTTCTTACACAATGATGAAGTTTTCAATAGGAGTAGAATATTTATTATTACACCTTAAATGGAAGGAAATTAAAGCAAATGTCTTTTTTCAAAAAATAAATTTACAGATTAGATTCTTCTAATATTAAATAGCTAGACTTCATGCAACTTTCCCTTTTATAAGCAAAATATGATGATTGGGAATATTTGGTAACCTTTAAGGCCACTCGAACAAGTCCCGGAATATCAGCCTCAACTTGGTTTAATTAATATGCAGAAAATTTGACTGAAGATTTCATATAAACTTTTGAATTATATAAAGTTTACAAGTTATGTTATGTATATTTGTAACGCTGATTTTATTTGAATTAATTAGTAATGTTTGAATAATTTATTTGATTTTATTTATTTTAGATTATAACTTTTATATATTAAGAATGATTTTATAGTATTTTGATTCATCGGATCGAATTAAATAGTAATTGGATTGGATCGGATCCGGTTATAAAATTGAATCGGATTGGACTGCAATTTCTTCGATCGAATCGAATTTTCAATCATTTCAAATCCATTGAATCCGATCCGCCGTACACCCGTACATCCTATAATAACTTCACAATTTCTCTCTCCTACTTATTTATCAATTTTTCTCTCCTAAAGCTTCACAATGTCGGTTTAGGCCTATATATATATATATATATATATATATATAGTTCTTATCCTTTCAATGTGTATCGTTGGAATTATATAAGAACATAGAATTATATAAGGACATTGAATGTAAACAACTCATTTGTAAAATAGTTTTAACAAGTGCATACATGACAAAGTAAAGTATTTTAAAAGAATGGTTCACATTAAATGTCCTTATATAATTATATCGGTACACACTGATTTAAAAAATTCCAAATCTATATATATATAGATATATATATATATATAACGTATCCTTCATCAATCTGGATCACAAACCAAACCAATTACTTTTTTTAATTCCAAACCGCTCTCTCAAAAAAAAAAAAAAAGTTGATCAATATGCAAATTCCTCCGATGAGGTACTTGTTTAGCGGTATAGACAGGAAGGCTCTCCATTTACTGTTGGTCAAACTAAAAAACAAGGATGCCAGATTTTGCAAAGACACAGCAGATGAGTTTTTCAAACGCAAAAACATTGATATGGCAGTCTTTTCGATTTCTTACGCAGCCCACAAATATCCTGATCATAACACAATTCTCCATCAAATCTATTTGAAAGCATACACTATTCACAAGCTCGCCTTGAAGGTGAATAATTGGTATGCAGTCCTCGGCGTCAAGGATCTCACCGCACCAATCGAAGATATAGAGATTGAATATATGAGTTTGTCTGCAATGTTTCATACCGATAATAATTGCACTAATGTCGAAGGAAGCAGGATCGTCTCTAGACATTTTGAGACATGAGTCATTTAAAGATATTAATAAAGTTCGGAGCCTCCTATAAAATTTAAAATAATGTTTAGGTACTGACTAGTTAGTACTTAAAATACTGATCCCACAAATGAAAGTGTAGCCCGTGACATTTTTTCTTTTACTTTTTACATTTATCTCACAAGTTGAGTCACGTACTACACTCTCATTGATAGGGTCAATATTTTGGATACTGACCGATCAGTACCGAGTATTATTATAAAAAAATATTATCATTAAAGAAAGGTTAACAAATAAAGGTTAGCAATTCAATTGGACTAAGTTAACAAAGAAAGGTTGGCAAATAAAGTGGGATCTGATGGAGTCACGGAGAGAGTGAGTGACGATTTTGACTAGCTTAATGAAGAAATGTTAGCAATTCAATTGGACTCTCCTTACAAAAAATAATTCAATTTGACTCTCAAATGCCGTAAAACTAAGTTTGATATGTTAGAATCAATTGGACTTTGATGTTTATTTCTATTAAATTAAACTGGATATAGATAACTGGATCTTATTAAAAAAAAAAAACAAAGCATTGTTTGAAATTGAACCCTCTTCGTAAATTAGACATGAGATCCCAAAAGAAAAAGAAACAGAATGGACCATTTGGAGGCTCCAACAAAATGTTGAGTTTGTTACCCTTATGGGCGGCCCTGGCGGTAAGGACGGTATGGATGTTTGTAAATATGGCTTGGTATGTTCCATTTGATCCGATAAAGAGAGAGGCTCTTCTGAATCAGATGGAATTCCTGGACTATGATAATTCGAATTCATACAAGTCCAGTCTCCAACCACCTCAGAAAAAGCTCAAGATAAGTCACAACTAACTGCATGATCGTACGTAGGAGCAGTTATATGTTTCTATGTTTTTTCTTTTAGGGTTTTACATTAGCTTCTGTTTTTAACTATATTACAATTTAGAGTATTAAAAGAGAGATATAATTCAAATATAAAACTTTAATAATATAGATGTAAATCACATACCATTAAACGATAATTATTATTTTAAAGAACCATCAAGTGATTATTTGGTCAATTATTTCTACATCAAGATATTATTATACTTGGGCATATATTAGAAGGTATAACAATCGTATTACAATACAACAACATGCTCGTGTTGCAAATAAAAGTAGTTGTAAAGAGAGTTCATAATTTCATATATGATGCAGTGGGGTAGAGGAAACAAAACAAGATCCATACCACTAGGACTTGAGATTCCGAAATTGTCTAAAATACAAAAATGTCAAATTTTGCAAAATTTACCCGAGGCAAATTTTAGTTATTGCCAAAATATAAAATAAAAATATTAATCAAACTCAAAGAAACACATCTAGCTAAAAACTGAAATTCCTATCCTAAAGTCATTAGGATCCGAAAATACGATCTAAAAAGTTAAATATGAAGTCAAAATGACCTATTTCAGATTCAGATTTTAATCGTATTTAGTCTTTATAAAAATTCAAAATATTTAATCTTCAAACAAAAAAACAAACAAACCGTGAGAGTAGAGAAAATCAATACCATTTCAAAAAAAAAAAAAACAATCATTAGACAAGACTGAGTTCCATATTTTGACCTCAAGACTGGTAGATACCAGAAATAGGGCTTGTTATTTGGGTCTTATGTGTGCCCCATTATGCCCCCTACTAGATCCACTTAAAAATGGGTCCTGTGGTCTTATTAGAGCCCGATAGAGGATGCTCTAAGATTTACAGATCGGATCTCCAACCTTTTTTTTTTTTTGAAACTTTTTTTTTTATAATTATTTTGATTATACATTTATAAGAAAACACTTCCAAGTTCCAAACATATCCTAAAAAGTAGAATATAACTTTAATGATGTATTTACTAATCAGTAATCAAATTCAGTAATTAAATTACATGGACCTCATTCTCAATTTAGTAATTAAGTTACTGTTGGAAAGGGAATTTAATTCCTCCCAACCATCCCAGGAATCAAGTTCCTTGATTAAAAAGTGGAATTCATGTAGTTTTACTAATATATCCTTGCTTGTATTAATTACAAAAAAAATTGTATTTCAATGTTATCAGTGTTAGGGATTGTTCTTTGTCATTCTTTTCTGTTCATTTTTTTTCTCTTCATCTTGCTACAAGTACTTTTTTTTTATCTTAGATTTCATGAATATACATAAAAATCACGTTGATTATATTTGTGACTTATTGTACTGATTCTATACTCATGAATATCGTATGAAATCATAAAGTTTTTTTCTTTCTACTACAGTTTTGCACGTACTGCGTATTCATATATATTTTGTTAAATTTAAGGGTTTTTTTAGCAGCATAAAAATTAGTTTTTCACAATAAAATTATATTTCAATATATTATATGCACAAAGGTATTATTGTAATCAACTATATATCACTGATTACTTAGTTGAAGTAAATGCTAGAAAGAAAATAAATTTGATTCCATTTATGATTCCTAAATTGTTAGTAAATAATAGAATGAAATTTAGTAACTTAATTCCAATTCCTCTCCATTCTCTTTCTAGTATAACTTAATTCCGAATCCCTCCATTCCTGATTAATAAACACATCATAAATTAATAATAATAATTTTCTAACCAGATAATCCTTAAAAAAATATTTTAGAATCTTAGTTTTTTAAGGCTACAAAACGGTTGTTTTGAAACATTACAGAGCTTAGATACTTTTTTTTTAAACGTCCTAAAAAGGAAGCACACAAATTAATAACGTGATGCACATTTTAATGCTTCCTGCATACCCACCCTTTGTTTAGTCCATAATAACTCTTTGGATAGCATGTTTTAACTAAATTTTCAGGTAGTAATGCAAGAATGCATGCAACTTTCCCCCTTTTGTATGCAAAATATTATAGCCAGGGATCTTTGGTAACCTGTAAGGCCACTCGACCAAGTACAGGCATGTCAGCCTCAATCTGGTTTAATTATGATGTGAAAATTTGACTGAAGATTCATGTAAATGGTCAACTCAAAATTCATCTCCTACATAACTTAACAATTAATAAAAATATAACAAGTCTCTGACTGAAGAGCTAAAACTGTGATTCAAAGGTCCACTTGTATAGAGATTCAGGGAGTTGGTATAGCATCCCAGCGCCAAATCGCTCCATCCTCACAACAGCTGAGAATGATGCTGCAGCGAAGAAGAAAAAAATACAACGTTTCATTTTGCAGCATTTATCAAGATCGTAAAAAGTTAAGAAATGAGTACTAAAATTTGACTTACCTTCCGTCGAAAGACATGGCAGTCTGTCTAATTGGAGATTTCGACTGAGCATGAGATAGCCTGAGAAAATAATATCATGTAAGGCAGTTGATATACGGAATATTGCGAGTTTTTGTTATACCAAGCGAGGGAAAGCAAACCAACTTTGCAATGAGAACAGGGGGACTACTTTGCAGATCCCAAACTAAAATCTTCCCGTCCCGATTCCCTGGTGGACAGAGCAAATAAATGTTAATTCTCAGTGATGATTAGAATTATGACACAGAATTATTATATATAATTATAGAAGATTGTGTGCAAGTGCAGAAAGAATCGTTAAGCCATGCAATACCTATAGCAACAGCGTTGTAATGGAAGTCATAGGAAAACTTGATGAACCAGATATCACATTCGGGAACAGGATATTTTTGAAGAATGTCAGTGGTACCCTAAACAAGGAAAACCATGGATTTATTAAAGCAACACAAATACAACTACATGAAATTTGATTTCCAAAAAGAAAAATCGGCATTTCACAATTAGAATGAAAAGAAAAATATGCATCAGGTACCGAATAGATAAATAAAAGAAAATTGATGACTTAAAAATAAAAGAACAGTAAGCAAGTTCAAACCTCCCCAGGAGACTGTTCCTTCATTTTTGGTTCCCACAACACAATTTCATTGTCTACACTCTGCAATCATGCAACACACCACAAAAAATCAATATATATATATATATATATAACATAGGAACTTGCATGTTCTAGGAGAATAATTTACACTGAATATATCTGAAAACAATATCGAGGAATTATAACTTCTAACTAGGTACACTGAACCTTCTTTCAAGTAATATATTCCAATTAGTAACATCACCAAAGCCAATTCCTATCTCTTCTAAGAAAAAACTAACAGTCACTCTGGGTTTTTATGTGAATCATTTGGTCGGAGTGACGAGGACATGTAAAAAACAAACATATTCATCTTCGATCCCAAACCCCAACACAAACAACCTCCTTTCCCATGGTGACTTTAGTGGTGATTAGAAATTAATCTTAGCATGAATTGATTCCAGATATGCAACTAGAAAATGAGGGGCAACTATTGCCAGCACATGTAAGTGCTGCAACATGAGCAAGGTCTGTCACAGTTAAAAGGTAACATATGCTCTTACGGTAAAAGAAAAGGTTGACCAAACAATTACTCACCTTTGACATAATAAAATCACCAAGCCACCGATTACAGTCAACATAGTTTGAATGAACTGAGGCTATGAATACCTAGAAATGAATGGCAATAGTTAAGTTAGAAAAGTGAATATGTAAACCATAGTAAACTGTAAATGGATAGGACAACTAAAATGCTACGTTGTACTTACAGGGAACTGTACGTATTTTGTGGGAAATTTCGAGGGAAGATCAGTCCATGTAAATGACTTTTCTACATACGGCCAGAACTCTGCATGGAAGTTGATGGAATTTAGGAAGGGAGAAAGAGAGAGAAAATAGAAATAATGAAGTCTACTTAATGTTAAGTTAGACGTTTGTCCTGCTAACCTGACTATCGAATAACAATACATTGATCTAAGACCTACCCGAACCCAACACAAAACAACAAAGCCCAGGCCAGGAGGCTGATTCACATATGACATACCCACATAACACATCAAATCAAATTTTAGTAAAAAAAAATATTCAAAAAACGGTACAAATACAGTTATACGCGAAAAAAATTACAATTGCCAGGAAAGGCCTCTTTTCCTCATCCAATTCATTCTGGCTAATTCTATGCAAGTCACTCTGTGTCTATGTACAAGCAAAAACATAAATTGATAGAAAACGATCATAAATACATATGTAGATACATATTTGACTCTCGAGAACATATAGATATTTGAAAAGTTTAAAAGTTCTTCATATAAAAATAAAATAATAATGCATTATACTTCATTTACTAACACTAGTACACTACCAAGTAAATTGACCAGTGCTACTGTGCTAGTAGCCTAGTATCTTACCTTTCATTGACCAAATCTTAACAGTGTTGTCCATGCCACAACTTGCGATGCGATATAAATCTGAAGGGTGGAAGTCCTGCAATAGCCACGACACAACTGTTGTTAGTTTCTACATTATATTTAGCAAATAAGAAACTTAAAAATACAATTCTTACCACACTCAGTACTTCGTTACGGTGGCCGCCAGCTCCAGAAAATATCAAAATGCATATTCCCGTTTGCACATTCCAGAGACGAACGGATTCATCCTGGTTGACTTGAAAGGTGAGTTCTAATTGACAAAACAAACATATATACAAAAAATAAAAAAGTACTGGTAGATACTTTGCTTGCAGACACCACAAGTGACGGTTTCAGTGGCTGAGTCCTGATTTCGTTTATTGAGTCCCCATGGCCAACAAAACTCTGCACATTCATGAACACATAATGAGACGAGAAAAATGAATAAACTTGTAATATTATATGCGCACTATGAACTTTGATTTTCACAGAATTCAGCAAAATTCAGTAATAGATGAAACCATTTAACAAGTAAATCGAGACTTCTATCTGGAGATGTCCATTTCACACAACAGTTAAATCTGTGAGTGAATATCATCCAAATTACTTTTATACTAAAGCTGCGAACACAAAAATAAAAGATCAAACTACACAAATAAGATACCTTGTGTGGCTTCTCATTGCCGGTATCAATGACGCGCATTATACCATTATAACCTCCTGCTACCAAAAAAGGGCTACCATCAACATTGCAAGCCCAGCTCAGAGTGTAAAATGACTCGTCCTTCTGATCTACATAGCACATGGAATTCCAAACCGTTCTTGAATGACACACTTTTAGCACAAAACAAGCATGCGAGAACAATTGAATATTCCAATAAAATCAACCCATAACCAGTATATCTTCTTACATCCTCGTCAATGTAAGACTGCAACGCCGCTATAACACCCCCTTCCAGACATTGGTACACAGTCACCTGAACAGACATCAAGTAAGATTTTCACACCAACAATATAAAAAATCCTAAAACATGACGAAGAAACATCAACAGTAACACAGTTATTTGGTAGAGTCTAAAAAGTTAACTCTTTTTTGTGCTTCTCACAGAAACTACTTGTCAAATATATCAAAAACACGTTTTTCTTAGAAACAAATCAATAAGTAAAAATGGTAGCTTTTCAGGACCAAAAATTTCCCCTTTTGAAAGGAGCATGAATTCACTAACTAAACATCACAAATATTCAACATTTGCAATAATTAGAAATTTTAGAGTTTACAAACAACAATTAACAGAGAAGACAAAATCGTGCGATTAAAAGAGAAACAGAAAGAGAAAGAGAAAAAAAGAAGAGAGTATTACGCGGTTGCCGCCGACGGTGGCGAAGACGTTGAAGTAGCGAGAGTCGATGAAGTTGAAAACGACGGCGTAGAGAGGGCGCTTGCCTTCTTGGAGTTTGTTGGTGACTCTGTAGTCGCGTTTCTTCGACAGAGTCAATGATCCCACCAGCGCCTCGCTCCCGATCGCTGCCTTCGCCATCTTTCTGCGCTCTCTCGACTTTTACCAAACCTATCGATTTTTCAAAATTTAATATGTGTTTGTATTCTTATACAAGGATGAAAATATCGATATTGACCCAAATGCCTTATCTTCAATTTGACCAAAATATCGATATTGACGGCTTCATGTAAAATTTATGATATCGATATTTTATGAAAATATAGGGGATAATTTTGGAAATTTTAAAAATATTATTATGAAAAGGATATTATTCCAAATTAGCGAAATTATCAGAAATATTATCGATTTTTGCTTTATATAAGGTTTGAGTTTACGGTTTCCAAAGAAAAATTATTCTTTTCTATATAAAGATAAAGATAAATCACTTGCCAACTATGGCAGGGTCCATCCCAACTCATCTCTTGAGTATAAGGGAGATTCTGTGGGTTGTACTTTTATTAACATGATAAAAGAAATTTCGACTAAAATTTTCATTGAAAATACTTATTTTTAAACATAAAAAGAATATAAGAAAAATATTGTAGAGTACAAAATGTACATAACTGCAAGTTCTTTATTGACATTTTCGTTCATTATAAAAAGTTGTCAAAAAAATGACCGATCAGACCAAAAACCGACCACCTTTAAAAACTAATCTGTCAAAATTCGACCAGAAAACCGAACAGGCCGAGTAAGAAACCGACCACGGCCGAACAAGAAACCGACTACGGCCGACCAAGAAACCGACCACGGCCGAATAGCCCGAGTAGGCCGAGTGGGCCGAGTAGAAATCTGACCATGCCGACCATGCCTACCATCCCGACCATGCCGACCATGCCTACCATCCCGACCATGCCCACCCTTCCGACCATACATACAATCCCAACCATGTCGACCATCCCGATCATGCCGACCATCCCGATCATGCCTACCATCCCTACCATGCCGACCTCACATCTCTAAATATGTACATGAAAATAAAAAATGCATGACTTTTATGCTTCATGATGCCATCGACTGGCCCACCTCAAAACTTCTGAGTCCGCACAACCGAGCAGCTATCTGGAAAAATATTTTTAAAGTAAAAGAATGAGCGCTAACGCCCAGTGAGTCAATGAAAACCTTTAAAAACATTTCTAAACAACTTTTCAATATGCATCCAGTAATATATACTATATTATTTCATCTTGTCAAAAGATTTCCATAGTAAAAGATAATATATCTACTTTCGTACTTAATAAACTGAATGCATCTCTTTTCTGAGCAAGAATAAGATAATTTTTATGAAATCTTAATCTGCACCAAATGAGTAACCAGGGATATCTTCAATACGTAAGCCGAATTTCTTCGTGCAAACGCAGAGTCGGGAATAACTTCTGGTCATACACGTGCAGAGCGACTCAATACTCTTTTAATCTGGTCATACAAGTGTAAAGCGACTCATCTGACATACAAGTGTAGAACGGGCCCCAAAAGCCAACAATAATCATAACTAGGGAAGGGTACAAACATGATGCTTTTATAGAAATCATAGTCTTTTCTTGATATTTATAAAAGTAATATAACTGATACTGAGTACTAATATAAGCATAAAAATATACTCAGTTCTCTGTATAATCACCATAAATCATAAAAGAAATAAAACGCTTAAAAGATTTGCAGCAATTAATCTTAAGCATAAAACTGGAAACTTTTGTTAAAACAAAACTGAAAACTTAATTCACTCACAACTTAATCCTTCAAGCTTAATTCGGACCAAGTATGCTAGGTTCCCCTACTTCGTCTTCTTTCCCTAACAATCACACAAAATCCAATTAGAAGCTAGAAAACAAAGAAGAATCAACCGAAAATCTATAATATCATGAGAAACTCCACTGACTTCTCTTTCTTTTTTTCTTCCTTCTCTTTCCTTTCTCCCATTCGATTCTACTGATTTCTAGCTCTCATATTGTTTATCCTCCTTTATATACGTATGGAAAGACACAGCTGAAGTTGTGAGCTAGTTAACTAAGCTCACAGCTGTCTGTCAACTATACAGACCACCAATGCTTACTCACCTGATGACTTTTCATTTCACGTTTATCCCTTTTTTTTTTATTGGGCCTTTATTGGACCTAAATTGTTTGGGTGTTACAATTCACCCCACCGCATAAGAATTTCATCCTCGAAATTTACTTACCTAGCCGAAACAGATGGGGATACTGATTTCGCATCTGATCTTCATGTTTCCAAGTCGCCTCTTCTATTGCATGATTTCTCCATAACACATTTACTAGATGAATAACCTTAGTACGTAATACGTGTTCCCTTCTATCTAGAATCTCAATAGGTTCCTCTTCATAAGTCAAATCTTATCTTAACTTCATTGGTTGCTTGGTTAAAACATGCGTAGGGTCAACTATATATTTTCGAAGCATAGAAACATGAAATATATCATGAATTCTTGAAAGCTCTGAAGGTAAAGCTAAACGGTATGCCACTGCTCCCACTCTGGCAATAATCTCATACGGACCAATGTATCACGGACTTAACTTCCCACATCTTCCAAATCAAAGTATACATTTCCAAGGTGAAATTCGTAAGAATACATAGTCACCTACTTTAAATTCAAGTTCCCTTCTCCGCTTATCTGTGTAGCTTTTCTGCCTACCTTAAGCAACCTTTAATCTGTCTCTAATGATTTTGATCTTTTCTGTTGTGACTTCAATGAGTTCTGGACCTAACAACTTTCTCTCACCTACTTCATCCCAACATACAGGTGTTCTACATTTTCTCCTATACAAAGCTTCATAAGATGTCATTTCGATGCTAGCCTGATAACTGTTATTGTAGGCAAATTCTATCAATGGTATATGTACATCCCAACTTCCTTTGAAATCCATTACACAAGCTCGAAGCATATCTTCTAATGTCTGAATAGTGCGCTCCGATTGACCGTCAGTCTGCGGGTGAAAAGTAGTACTAAAATGCAGTCTAGTTCCCAAAGCATCTTGTAAACTGGGCCAAAATCTAGATGTAAACCGAGGATCTCTATCTGACACTATGGATACCGGTGCGCCATGAAGACGAACTATTTCATCAACATAAATTTTAGCTAGTCTGTTAAGAGAGTATGTAATACTGATCGACAAAAAATGTGCAGACTTCGTAAATCGATCAACAATCACCCATACACTGTCGTGACCACTTTGACTACGATGGAGTCCTATCATAAAATCCATGGTAACATGTTCCCATTTCCATTCGGGAATAAGAAGTGGCTGCGAAAGTCCTACTGGTTTCTGATGCTCTGCCTTGACTTGCTGACAAATCAAACATTTAGAGACGAATTCTGTTATCTCTATTTTCATACCTTGCCACCAGTAATGCTCTTTCAAAGTACAATACAGTTTAGTACTTCATGGATGCATTGCATAAGCTGAAGAGTGAGCTTCATCTAAAATTTCACCTTTGAGTTCCTTAATGTTTGGTACACAAAGTCTGTTACCTAGAACTAATGTACCATCGCTTCTTACTACAAAATCATCTCGTAAGTTTTTCTGCACTTCTTCCTTCAATTTAACTAAATAAGAATCTTGAGTTTGTAATTCTCGTATACGATCAATCAAAATAGGTCTAACCTAAAAAGTACCGAGTAATGCTCTGAAATTACGTGCTTCTAGCTTAACTCTCAACATTCTTAATTCAGCTAATAAGGGAAGGTGAAGATGATTTACCTTCCAATTCATCTTAAAATGAGCCATAGAACTTGAAGACTTCCTACTGAGTGCATCTGCCATCACATTTGCCTTACCATGATGATATTCAATCGTACAGTTATAATCTTTAATCAACTCAATCCATCTTCTTTGTCTCAAATTCAGTTCTTTCTGAGTGAAAAGATAATGCAAGCTTTTATGATCTGTATAAATCTGACAAGTGACCCCATATAGATAGTGCCTCTAAATTTTCAATGCAAACACAACTGCAACAAGCTCTAGATCATGTGTTAGGTAATTCTGTTCATGCTTCTTTAATTGTCTTGATGCATAAGTTATCAATTTTCCATGTTGCATCAAAACGCAACCCAAACCATGTCTAGATGCATCACTGTAAACAACAAATTCATCACTTCCGATTGGAAGAGCAAGTATTTGAGCAGAAGTCAATCTCTCCTTAAGTTCTTGAAAACTCTGTTTACAAGCTTCTGACCACTCAAACTTTACATCCTTCTGAGTTAATCTTGTTAATGGTGAAGCTATTTTAGAAAATCCCTCTACAAATCTTCGATAGTAACTTGCTAAACCCAAGAAACTTCTAATTTCGGTCACATTAATTGGTCTTTCCCAATTCACTATAGCTTCAACTTTTTGAGGATCAACATAAATACTATCACCAGAAATTATATGACCCAAAAATGTAACTCTATCGAGCCAGAATTGACACTTACTAAATTTAGCATAGAGTCGATTATTTCTCAAAACTTGTAGAATAGTTTCTAAATGCTCTGCATGCTCCACCGTATCCTTAGAATAGATCAAAATGTCATCAATGAACACAATAACAAATTTGTCTAGATAATGATGAAATACCCTATTCATCAAATCCATAAAAGCTGCTGGAGCATTGGTTAGTCCAAAAGGCATAACTAGAAACTCATAATGCCCTGTAACGAGTTCTGAAAGCGGTATTTGGTACATCACAGTTTCTAATCCTCAATTGATGATAACCTATTAGCAAATCTATCTTGGAGAACACCTTTGCTCCCTGAAACTGATCGAATAAGTCATCAATACGTGGGAGTGGGTATTTATTATGCACCGTTGCTTTATTCAATTGCCGATATTCAATGCATAAACGTAGTGTTCCATCTTTCTTCTTAACAAACAAAACCGGCGCTCCTCATGGTGACACACTAGGTTTAATAAAATTCTTGTTCACCAATTCTTCTAATTGAATCTTCAAATCTTTCAATTCGGTTGGAGCCATTCTATAAGGTGGAATAGAAATTGGAGTTATGCCTGGAACCAAATCTATCACAAACTCAATGTCTCTATCTGGTGGTAATCCATGAAGATCTTCAGGAAATACGTCTGGAAATTGTCTTACCACAGATATATCTTCTAACTTCACCTCATTATCCCTAGTATCAATTACATAAGCCAAATAAGTTGAACATTGTTTCTTGAGTAACCGTCTGACAGTAATAGCAGATATAACACAAGAAGGAAGAACCCGACGTTCAGCACAGAAAATAACATCCGACTCTCCTTGAAGTGTAAATTTTACTTTTTTTTTCGAAAACAATCTATTGTAGCATGGTGTGTAGCCAGCCAATCCATTCCCAAAATAACATCAAAATCACGTATATCAAGCGGAATCAAATCAACACGTAGTTCATGCTTACCAACTATAACCTTACTGTTTCTATATATATTCTCAGCCAATAAAGATTCGCCAGTAGGTGTAGCCACTACCATACTAGAATATAATGGTCTTAATTCTACATCAGTATATACCATAAAAGATCGAGATACAAAGGAATGAGTAGATCCAGGATCAATGAGAACATGAGCATCGTGGCCAAAAATTGTTAACATACCTGTAACGACATCTGGAGTGGTCTCGGCATCTTGCTGAGTCATAGCAAAAACTCTTGCTTAAGTACGAGGTCTACCCGACTGACCCCTCTGTTGGTTGCCTCCAACCCCTACTGCACTAGCTTGGGTTTTCCCTATAGTTATAGATCATCCTGCTTGGGATCCCCTTTGTCCTTCATTGGTTGAAAAACTATCTTTCTCTCTTCATTACCTGTCTGGACTAACTCGGGGCAATCTCTTTTTAGATGTCCAGGCTGCCCACATTGATAACAACACGATCTCCTCAAATAACACTTACCATCATTGTACTTCCCACATGTTTGACATAGAGGACGTCTACCTCTACCCATACTAACACTTTGTTGACGACTATCCATTGGTGTTGGACTGATGTTTGGCTAGAACCAGATCTACGACTCTGTTGATATTTACTAGTCTGACCTGGAAAACTGTCTATTGCCTTAGGCATTTTGCTATAAGAGCCTTCTGCTGATCAGTTACTGCGATTTTGCTTCTGTTGTTCAAATCTGCGAGAGTCATTAAGGCTTCTCTCAACTCTCAATGCAGCTTCAAACAACTTACCAAACTCAACATGTCTAGAAGTAGTCACTGTTGTCTTAATTTCCGATCGAAGTCCATCTTCAAATTTTTTGCACTTATTTTCTTCATCAGCGACTACATACAAAGCAACCCTCCAAAGTTCTATAAATTTCTTCTCATACTCTTCTACTGTCATAGATCCCTGCACTAGTCTGAAAAATTCAGCTCTTTTCAAATCTTGATAGAAACATGGATAATAATGATCATTAACTTGCTTCTTAAAATTCTCCCAAGTAATTCTTTCAGGAGTTCTTAGTTGAACTGAGGCCCACCAATCATATGCTTTTTCCTTTAGTAAAAACGTAGCAAAAGAGACCTTCTATTCATCTGTGCACCTCATAACTTTAAATACACGTTCCAGCTCATTTAACCAAGAACTAGCACTATCTGGATCTCTAGTTCCATCAAAATTCGTAGCTCCCAATTTTCGTGCACGCTCTCTGGCACTCGCATTTGATACTGAACCATTGCAGTCAACAGTACTGCAATTCTATCCATTGGTTCCTCCCTAGGTTCTGGCACATAAGGTTGAGCTATAGGTGGGTGAGGGTGTGATTCTGCCTCATTTTCACCTTGGTTATCACTCATCTCTCCTAGGTCAGCTATCGGTCTCGTGCGTCGGCCAACTCGACGCATGATGCTGTTACAAAATCAAAGTTATACTTAAATGCATGAAACTAAATGCAAACAATTATTCTATGGTCTAAGGAATCATAAACCATGGCTCTGATACCAAGTTAGCAGGACCCACCCCGACTTCTCTCTTGAGTACGAGAAAGACCCTGTGGGCTGTACTTTTACTAGCATGATAAAAGAAATTTCGACTATAATTTTCGTAGAAAATACTTGCTTTTAAACATAAAAAGAATATAGGGAAAATATTGTAGAGTACAAAATGTACATAACTGCAAGTTCTTTATTGACATTTTCGTTCATTACAAAAAGTAATCAAAAAAATGATCGATCGGACCAAAAACAGACCACCTTTAAAAACTAATCTGTCAAAATCCCGACCAGAAAACCGAACAGGTCAAGTAAGAAACCGACCACGGCCGAGTAAGAAACCGACCACGGCCGAGTAAGAAACCGACCACGGCCGAGTAAGAAACCGACCACGGCCGAACAAGAAACCGACTACTGCCGAACAAGAAACCGACCACGACTGAATAGGCCGAATAGCCCGAGTAGGCCGTGTGGACCGAGTAGGCAGAGTAGAAATCCGACCAAGTTCTGACCATGCCGACCATGCAGACCATGCCTACCATCCCGACCATGCAGACCTCACATCTCTAAATATATACATGAAAATAAAAAATGCATGACTTTTATTATTCATGATGTCATCGAGTGGCCCACCTCAAAACTTCTGAGTCCGCACAACCGAGCAGCTACCTGAAAAAATATTTTTAAAGTAAAAGAATGAGCGCTAACGACCAGTGAGTGAATGAAAACTTTTAAAAACATTTCTAAACAACTTTTCAATATGCATCCAGTAATATATACTATATTATTTCATCATGTCAAAATATTTCCATAGTAAAAGATAATATATCTATTTTCGTACTTAATAAACTGAATGCATCTCTTTTCTGAACAAGAATAAGATAATTTATAAAATCTTAATCTACACGAAATTAGTATCCAGGGATATCTTCAATACGTAAGCCGAATTTCTTCTTGAAAACGCAGAATCGAGAATAACTTATGGTCATACACGTGCATAGCGACTCAATACTCTTTTAATCTGGTCATACACGTACAGAGCGACTCATCTGACATACACGTGTAGAACGGCCCCAAAAGACAACAATAATCATAACTGGGGAAGGGTACCAACATGGTGCTTTTGTAGAAATCATAGTCTCTTCTTGATATTTATAAAAGTAATATAACTGATACTGAGTGCTAATATAAGCATAAAAATATACTCAGTTCTCTGTATAATCACCATAAATCATAAAAGAAATAAAACGCTTAAAAGATTTGCAGCAATTAATCTTAAGCATAAAAATAGAAACTTTTGTTAAAACAAAACTGAAAACTTAATTCACTCACAAATTAATCCTTCAAGCTTAATTCGGACCAAGTATGTTAGGTTACCCTACTTCGTCTTCTTTCCCCAACAATCACACAAAATCCAATTAGAAGCTGAAAATCAAAGAAGAATCAACCGAAAATCTATAATATCATGAGAAACTCCACTGACTTCTCTTCCTTTTTTTCTTCCTTCTCTTTCCTTTCTTTCGTTCGATTTTGCTGCTTTCTAGCTCTCATATTGTTTATCCTCCTTTATATACGTATGGAAAGACACAGCTGAAGTTGTAAGCTAGTTAACTAAGCTCACAACTGTCTGCCAACTATACAAACCACCAATGTTTACTCACCTGATGGCTTTTCATTTCACGTTTATCCCTTTTTTTTATTGGGCCTAAATAGTTTGGGTGTTACAGGCTTTCACATTATTTAAATTTTATATTTAAAAATTAAAATAAATAAAGGATATTATTATTTTAGTTCCTAAAAAAATCAACTTTTTAAATGTGTATATTTTTTTACCTTTAATCTCTCACTTTTTATAAATTTATTAATTTAAAATTCATTTATTACTTAACGGTAAATCAAACTTAACATTTGTAGAAGTATTTTTATCTTTAAATAAAAACTATGGCATGTGTCAATACAACAAATACAACAAATATTTTTGTTAACATATTTATATAATACAATAATTATCAATTATTGATTAGGTCCTAATTTTTTTAAAATTTCAAGTTATTTACGACTTTTATAAAAGTGATCAAATTGATCCTTACATTTTTCTTAAATGCCAAATTAGTCTCTCTAGTTAAGTTCCATCAGTCAAACTTTAATTGTGTAGGGATAAAATTGTATTTTACTCGTAAACAATATAATAATGATAAATATACGATTTTTTTTAACACATATATTTTTAAATAATTATGACAAAAGTACTTGTATAATATTAATGAATTTTTTTTTCACATAAAAGTAATTAAAGACTAGACTAAGAATGAATAATAACTTTGTTTATAAACTAATACTAAACATTTTTGACTCTTCTAACGACTTTAAACACGCTCCACAAGCAATCCACATCAACCTTGGGATTTAGATAATCAATGAAGACCAATTTTTTTTTTCTGAAATCCCTATTCCTTGAAAGATCCCAACCATTGAGTGTCACTTGATTCCCTTCACGGCCAAGGGAAATAGACCATCTCTCTCTAGTTTGCTCTCTCTTCTTCATATTCACTACCACTTTATTAATTTGGGTGTTCCCTTTGTTCGGAAGGTTTTGAAAAAATATTCAAGGCTCTAGTTCAATAACATTATATAACTATAAATGTTATAATTTAGTTTTATAAACATTACAAAGCTGATTTTGTTTTAGAAGAACAAAACTAAGGTCCCGATTTTTTTTTTCTAACCGTTACGACTAAATAATAATAATTATTAATTTAAGGTTATATTTGAGAGTAATACTACTTGATAAAATTATTATTGCATAAGTAATGAATAATGATAGAATGATAGTACACTTGCCAATAGAGGTATAAATCAGTTTAGACTAGTGGTTCGAATCCTACCAATGATAAAAACATTCAAAAAAAAAATACATAGTTCTTGATTAATAGATATTTTCAATAAAAAAAAAAGTGTAATAAAAAAAATATGATACTACACTTTTTTTTAAACATTTTCATGATTCTCAATTGATGTACATTTTTTTCACTTGCGAACTAAATTTATTTGAATTAAAAAAAGGATGACTTGACAGATAATCTAGCAGTACTAATTGGGAACTTTTTGTCTCAGTAAGCTTGGGAGTATATCCCTAGACGATGACATGATGCCATAATGTATGAATCTCTCATGTAATTAGATACATATATGATTAAATACTTATAATATATGATATGTTATTAGTGGGCCAAACGTATAAGCTCGACGCATTGAAGACTCTTAATTAGGATGGAGGTAGATCGAGTAAGTATTATTCTTACTACATTAACCATAAACATTTGTTTGTAGTATGTTCTTGACCTTTGATGCCACTAGCTAGTAGTAGCAGAAAAATAATGCATATTTCACACTAGCTTGCACGAAAGTCCCACAATATATTCACTTCTTTTGTTATTGTAATGGAACCAATTCAACTCGATCATCGAATTTCTGGTTGGTAACATGAATCTGCTTAAGGGAAATAAACAAATTAAATGTTGCAACTTACAACTAGTAGCTGCATGTAGATATATAGTTCTTCTGTCTTATGTTTTCATTATAAAGTCATTGTTGATTCTTGACCGTTTCTTACTTGCACGGTATGTATAGATTACCTTATCGTTTTTCTTTTGAAATCAGACAATCCACAAAGTCTACATGTTACTCAACTTAGACCATGTTTGAGATTTGAGATTGCTTCTACTTGAGAAATAATCACTTATTTCTCAAGTTTTGAGTAAATTGGTGTTTGTTAAACTTCTCAAAAACAACTTATTTTACAATTTGCTTATTTGATAAGTAGCTTTTGAGAAGTTGGGTGGGGGTTGCTTTTCAAAGCTGATTATCGGAGAAGTTGGATTCTTATCATTAAAATGTCTATAATATCCCTACTATAATAACATTTTTAAAAACTGAAAAATTAACAAATTAAAAAATAATTTTTGTTGTTAAGAATTAGTGGCCACTGTTTGCTGGTGGTGGCCACCACCAACGACGGAGGCCGGAGGACAGTCGGCGATGTCAGAGTCTTCGAAACGACGGAGGCTGGAGGACAGTCAGCGACGTTGGGGTCTTCGAAGGAAGTCGATCCCCCTCCGACAGTGAAGGAGGAAAACTGCTTCACGATTGAAATCGTGAATCTTGTTGGCGATGTCTGTTTCTTAGCGTTTCCGTCGTGATTTCATCTAAATTCTGTCGCAGTTCCGACGAGATTCCGTCGCACCAGAGATGTCATGATTCCGTCGCACCAGAGATGTCATGATTCCGACACCATCATTCACCTCCTCCATTTTCGTGATGAATCTAGGACAAAATCTTCACGAAATCTCTCGGTAGTTTCGGTTCGGCGAAGGATGAATGATGGCGACGCTCTCGGGGACGATGGATGAAGGGATGATGATCTCTTGATGAAGGCGACGAGCGAGAGACGGTGGTGGATTGGAAGTAGAGTTGCAGAGATTCATTAATGAAGATTGAGTTATTGAGTTATTGAGTTGACTCAGCCGAGTTGACTCAGTAACTTAGAAATGGAAGAACGGGTTAACTCGGTAATTTTGTATGAGATAAACGAGTTGACTCAGTATAATATATTTTTAAAATTATAGGTATATATATATATTCTATATTTCTATTATATTTATATTTTCAATTTTAAAAAATAAATATTAAAAAATATTAAAAAAAACTGTTTGAATAATATATTATATTTCTATGCTTTATATTTATATTTTCAATTTAAACAAAAAAATTAGTAAAAAATTATTTGAATAATATATTACATTTTAATAATTATGTACATTTTAATCATTTTCCATAATAATTAAAGTTTACCAAATATTTTTTTATTGTTTATTTCTTAAATCGATTATTTTCAAAATCAACTTACTAAACACCTATCAACTTATATGAAAAGTTGATTAAGTTAATTATTTTTTAAGTGAAATTAAAAGCCGATTATTTTAACAACCCTAAACATAGCCTAAGTATGAAGTAGCAACGCTCGTTTGTCCCAACTCTCAAATAATCCTCCTCGTTTTAATCTTTCGGAAAAAAAAAAAAAACTTTTAAAAAAAAATCATCTTTTAGTGGACATTGGGATTTCTTCTAGGGTTTTGCAATTTTGTCCTTGTGACAACAGATTACCAGGACACGGAAAGATTCGGGACTGACAACGACTTCGAGGGCGGTCAGTGGATAAACGGCGAGTTCTATTACAAGAATCGCAAGGAGAAGCGTACAAAGACCCAAGACGACGTTCTCTACGGTGTTTTTGCTTCCGACTCCGACTCCGACGGCTACTCCTCCAAGAAGCGGAGGAAAGTTGGCGATCTCGGCAGGAGACCCGATTTAACAAAGCCTGTCAATTTTGTTTCCAGAGGTACTGTGATGCCTAGTCAAGAGATTGATAATAATTTGAAAGAAGAAAACGATGACATTATTGAGGATGATGATAACGACAATAGCTCTGGTTTAGGTCTTAGTTTCGGGTCTGGAAATACTGGTTCTGGCTTAGGTTTAGGGTTTACTGCAAAAAGTTCAAAGAAAAGAAAACACCATTGATGAGGAGAAGGATAACGAAGAAGATAATTTCTTGCCAACAGCGTTTGGGAGATTAATAAAAGAAGGGGTACAGAGGAAGGAGATGGAGAGGGAGAGGTTGAAATCGGAGAAAAAAAAGTCAAGGAGGAAAAGGGAAAGATGTTGGTGTTTTTGAGAAGCATACAAAGGGAATTGGGATGAAGTTGCTAGAGAAAATGGGTTATAAAGGTGGTGGCCTTGGGAAGAATGCGCAAGGAATTGTGACACCCATCGAAGCGAAGCTGAGGCCGAAGAATATGGGAATGGGATTCAATGATTATAAAGAAACAACCCCAGGAAAGTTGTCGGACTTGGACAAATTGGAGGAGAAGAAGAGTGTGGGGCGGCAACCAATGGGGAGAAGGAAGGAGAAGCTTTGGAAGCAGACAAAGATGAGGAAGAAGGAAGAGTATATTACAGTGGAGGAGTTGTTGGCAAAGAAAGAAGAACAGGGTTTTGAGGTTGTTCAGAAGGTGATTGATATGCGAGGACCACAAGTTAGGGTTTTGACGAACTTGGAGAATTTGGACGCAGAGGAGAAAGCGAGGGAGAATGATGTTCCAATGCCTGAGCTGCAGCACAATGTGAGATTGGTTGTGCATTTGGCAGAGCTAGATATCCAGAAGATTGATAATGATTTGAGGAATCAGAAAGAGACAGCATTGAGCCTGCAAAAAGAGAAGGAGAAGTTGGAGAAGATTGCAGCGGAACAGAAGCAACAATTGGATAACATGGAGAAAATTGTTAATGTTTTGGGCCAAATTGAGCAGGAGAACTCATTAGGAGCCCTAACACTGGACTCACTTGCAAATTATTTCAACGACTTACATATGAGATATGTTCATGATTATAAGCTTTGTAATTTGTCCAGTATTGCTTGTTCATTTGCTTTGCCTTTGTTTATAAGGGTCTTTCAAGGTTGGGACCATCTTCGAAATCCATCACATAAATTGGAGGTGGTGTTGACTTGGAAGACTTTGTTGCAGAGTGAGGATAATTATGATATATGGGATGTATCAACGCCATACACGCAGTTGGTTTCAGAAGTTGTGTTACCTGCTGTCAGAATATCTGGCATCAATACATGGGATGCCAGAGACCCTGAGCTATTGCTTAGGTTCTTGGAATCATGGGAAAAATTGCTGCCGGCTTCAGTTGTTCATGCCATATTGCATACGATAGTAATGCCTAAACTTTCAAGTGCTGTAGACTCATGCGACCCACGTCGAGAAACTGTTCCAATCCATAAGCGATGGCTACTAATGTTGGGACAAAATTTGGAGTGTTTGTATCATATGATACGTATAAAAATAAGTAACGTTCTAGATGCGTGGCACCCAAGTGATGAATCTGCTCACACCATACTGTCACCTTGGAGGACAGTGTTTGGTTCAAAAAATTGGGAGCAACTAATGCGTCGATACATAGTTCCAAAATTGCAGGTTGCATTACAAGAGTTCCAAGTAAACCCTGCAGACCAGAAGCTTGAACAATTTTATTGGGTTATGAAGTGGGCATCTGATGTTCCTATTCACCTCATGGTTGATTTGATGGAGAGGTTTTTCTTTGCCAAGTGACTGCAGGTTTTGTATCATTGGTTGAGCACTACTCCGGACTTTGAGCAGATTCATAGATGGTATATGTGTTGGAAGAAACTTCTTCCTCAGGAGCTTCTTGCCAATGAAAATATCCGCTCTCAGCTTAACCGTGGTCTCGAAATGATGTCCCAGGCTGCTGATGGTATGAAGGTGGTCCAACCTGGTTTGAGAGAGAACCTTAGTTATCTTAGGGTGATGGAGCAGAGACAGTTTGAGACTCAGCAGAAAGCAGCAGCAGCACAAGCTCAAAAGGCAGCTGCTGCTGGCCTAATTAGTGCATACCAGATGGATGGTATGGAAGCACCACGTGAGATGACTATAAAAGAAGTTGTCGAGGCGTATGCACAACAGATATATGGTAGGATTCACAATGGCCAGCAGATATATGGCTTTGGTAACATAAGCATTTATGTGGACTCCCTCAATCAGATGGTGTATGCCCAAAAGGAAGAAGGATGGATCCCAATAACTCTTGACACCTTGCTGAAGATGCATAATAATTCTCTTCCAAGGAGACACTGAGGGGGAGCTGTTGGAGTGCGAACTATTTTCTGACCGAGACAATGCACGGTTAATAGGTTATATAAGCTTTATTTATGTGCATTTGGCGTTGAAAGCATTACAGAGAGGTCAGTTTCTCATTAATTTTTCATCTGTGTACAAAAAAAAAACAAAAACAAAAATTATTTAACATGAAAAATGGTATCATAGTATTTTGGTGAACCTGTACTGTAAAGCTGTAATGTCAAGGCAATTTTATATCACAAGAGCCAAAAGCAACTAAATGAATATATGGAAATTTTGAGGTATGAGAAAGAAACTAAAACAATGATGGGGCGATATAGCGCTGGGATGCTGAACCAACTTCTTTGAATCACAGTTTTAGGCTTTTAGCTCTTTAATCAGAGACTGATATATAATTATTAATTGATAGTTAAATTATGTACGTAGGAGATGAATTTTGTGTTGACCAGTTACGTGAAATCTTCATTCAAATTTTCACATCTTTATTAAAATGAGGAAAGTTGCATGCAGTCTAGGTCTAGCTATTTAATATCAGAAGATTCTTGCATTACTACTTAAAAATTTAATTAAAACATGCAGATCCAAAAAGTTATTAACTTATTAACTTACAAGTGACTTTGCTGATTTATTGATAAAAACCACACTCATCAACATACAAATGGCAAATCTAAGAACTAAGACCATCTCCGATGTATAAGTCAATGTCAATGTTAAATTTGGTATGAAAATAGTAAAATACTATATTTAGCACATTATTTTAGTATTGTACTCCGATGCATAATTTCATTTTAAATATTTTTTTTATTTTTTTTATTTAAAATTATAGAAATCAATAAATATAATTAATGTATTTAATTTATATAATATTTTTATTGTTTAAAATTATAAAAATAAGTAATTAATACATTCATTGTAATTAAACAACTGTATTTTTATAATTAAAAAGTAATATTTAATTATTTATTGTTATATCAAATTTGAAACAACATTTGATATTATATTAGGGGATGTTTATTTTATTTTATATTAAATTATAACATTAATAAACTCAAATAGCATTAGATTGGAAATGCCGAAGGAATAAAATTTGAAGTAACATTATTATTTCCTGTTTGAGTGGTCAAAATTTGAAGAATACGAGATTGATCCGCAGACCATTTTTTTCATCAGTGATAAATATTTTATATTTTCAAGGAGATAGTTAGCATTTATTTTACTACAGTAAAAACAAAATATTTTACTGAGAATCTTAATCTCTATATAATTTCTAATAAAGACTTTTTATAATTACATTTTAAATAAATTTGGTGAAATTTAATATAATTTATTGAATATTGATATGAATTTTTATATGGATAATAGAAGGAATTAAATATAGTTTTGGAAAAAACAATCGGAAACAAGAATCAGTTTTTTTCAGACTTTTTGAAGATAAAACATTTAAAAATAAGACAACATCAGAAAAAAAAAATAGTTTTCAAATCCAAAAAAAAATAAAAAAATTTACCAAATGTGTATTTTAATTTTCCTAGGATACATATAAAAAAGGGGTGTTGATAGGAAAAAAAGCCCTATATATATAAAATTTCTTTTAATATATATTTTCAATAACTAATTCTAACCGTTGGATTAAACCAATTTTAGATTTTAATGTCCTAATTTAGATCAAAATTCATTTAAATAGATGTGATTTTATGGTGCTCTATACCAAAATTAAAATAAGAAATCAAAAAATGTTTATTGATTTGAATGATTTAAGCAGAAAAAAATGTTATTGATTTGAACTTCATTAAATTTTGTAAATGAAATCATTATACAAACAAAAAACAGTAACAATTTCAAATTACATGTTTTTTCAGTTTAAATGGTCTTTCACCAATCTATACACAATTTCCATTAAAATGGAGTTTTTTAAACGGTTTACCGCATCCACTTTAAGGGTGTATTTGGTACGCGGGACGAGGCAGGACAGGACATGACAACTTTTTCTTATCTCACGTTTGGCGCGCTATTAGCATGGGAGGGGACGGAACAAAAACCATAAAATCTTGTCCCACCTCAGACCCTCGGCCAGCCTTGTCCCACGTATGGGACATGTGTTAAAAAGACAATTTTACCCTTAAAACTTTCAAAAATTACAACTATATAAACTAAAACCCTAGATCCTCTCTCCTCCCTCCTCCCTCCTCCCTCCTCTTTCCTCTTTCCTCTTTTCTCTCTTTTCTCTACTCTTTAACCCGATCACTGCTCTTCTCTCCAAACCGCCGCAACTAGTCGCCGACTTGGTTTGCCAGTGCACGCGAACACCGCCTAAGACGTCGAATAACTACGATATTTGCCTCTCTCACGTTGTCGCATCACCCGGTCTGGATCTGGTGGTTCGAATCCGTGTCCGGGTTTGGTGTTGGTGCAGTGTTTCTTAGCTTGCTATTGGTAATGATGATGGTGGTTTGGTGTTTCTTGTATTGTTGTCACCGCCGTTGTGATTGCCGTGCTCGCAGCAGTAGAAGATGAAGATGAAAAAGATGGTTGGCTTTTGGGTTGGATTTATATGGTATTTGTTGAATCAATTTTTGTAGAATTAGAAGAAGGTAAGAAGATGAAGACAGATTGAAGTGAAATTTTCAGTTTGTTTGGGTATTTTTTCCAGATTTTTGAGCATTTTTTTTCCAAATCTTGTGATCATTTTTGTCCAGATCTTTTTAATTTTGAGCAATTGGAATTGTTTGTTATGGATATTATTTTTTTCTGATCTAATAGATATTTGTCATGGCTTTGGAATTGTTTCTTGAGATGTTAAATTCTCAAATAAGACCAGATTTTCAACAATGGTGGTTATTTTAATTTTGTGCTCTCAATCATTGAATATTGAAGTAGGAAAGCAAATCCATGGATTGCTTTTCAGATATGGTTTGAATACTAATGTAAGAATCGAAACATCACTCATTGAAATTTCATGGTTATCATTTAAATTGAAAAATTTTAATCAGTCTCAGTAACATAATTTGGTTACGTGGAGTGCTATAATCTCAAATTCTTTTCATAATGGTTGCCCAGCAAAGGCACCAGAATTGTTGCCGAATTATATGTTGGAGTTTGGTTTTCCAGATTCTATTAGTTAGTCTTCAAACTTAATAAATTGTTTATAAACATTAGACAGGACAATAAGGGTATTTTGGTCATTTAAACCTCTTGTCTTGTCTTGTCCCAGTCATATCAAAGGTAAAACGGTAAAGTTAACAGTTCTGTTCCAGAAGTTCTAAACATAAGATGAAACAACTGTTCTGTCCTGTCCAGTTCAGTCTCGTCTCGTCCCGTCCAATCCTATCACATCATCGTACCAAACGCACCCTAATTGCAGCTGGCTCAATTGAATTTCCATAAAGCTCCATAGTACTTTTTACACTGTATTGTTTCATAAATTATTTCATTATAATATTTTACTGAATTGCTAACTCAGGAGGAAATAGATCAATGTTTAGAGAGCATTAAAGTTAAGCATAGAAGTTAAAGAGAATTGTTCGGTTTCTTCCAACATCCCAATTTTCTTTATTTTTTTCTTCCAACATCCCAATTTTTATTTTTATTTTTTAACTCAACGTTCAAAATGTAAAACACAAATATAAAATCATAACACTTAGATGGTTACGTAAATGATCTCCTATATATACACGTACCTTTGGCCATACAATTTGTCTGAAAATTAGGTGATACATTTTGACATAAAATTTGCGTGAAAATTTACTTGTACATTTATTTTATGATTTGTTGCAGGCTTTAGACTTCAGATGTATTTTTTTATTTTTTTTTAAAGGTTAATAGCACTTATGTCTCTATATTTATAGTGCAGGTGTATAGTGCCCCCTGAATTTTTTTTCTTGGCACTTAACCTCTTGAACTTCCATAAATTTGTAAAAACAGACAGAAGTGAAACGGACGCCAGTGGTAAATTACACTTACACACCCTTAATATAAGAATAATTGCATTAAAGTTGAAAAATATAATAATATCATACAAATACCCTTTGACATGTTTGATTAATATAAAAAAAAATCAAAATAAAAATATTAATAACATTAATTAATTTTTAAAAAATAATTAATAATTATAATTATAAACTTTGAAAATAATAATAATAATAATAATGAACATTTAAAAATAAAAATTATAATATATTAACAATAATAATAAAGAAAAAATAAATTAAAAATATATGGAACCTAGATTTTCAAATTCCAATTACACAATTACACTACCCATAATTCCAATTAAACAAAAATTAATTAAACTACCCATATTTTTAATTTATTTTTTCTTTATTATTATTGTTAATATATTATAATATATGGAAACTGGATTTCCAAATTCCAATTAAACAATTAAACTACCCATAATTCCAATTAAACAAAAATTAATTACACTACCCATATTTTTAATTTATATATTTATTACTATTAATAATATATTATAATATATGAAAACCAGATTTTCAAATTCCAATTAAAAAATTAAACTATCCACAATTCCAATTAAACAAAAATTAATTAAACTACCCATAATAAAGAAAAAATAAATTAAACTACCCATCATCTGGTGGCCACTACCAGATCTGAAAATTTGAAAATCCAAATTCCATATTATGCACAGGATCTTTTTATAAAAATAAAACAAAAAAAAATGTAATATAAACTCTACAACATCAATCTCTAAGACCCAGATTCCAAAAACCAACATCATCAAAATCATTAGCATGAAACCAATCAAACCCTAACTTTAATCTCTTTCTCTCTCCCTCACTCTCATCGGCTCTCTCTCCCTCTCTCTCACAAGTTTGATTCGGTTGCCACTGAGTCGACTCAAAATGATCTAGTTCTTGGTGTATGGTTTCTCTACCTTCTCGTCATGAGCTTCGAAATCCCACTTGTTTTCATAACCGGGTCTGGGTCAGACGACGACGACGACGGGTCTATGATGGGGTTCTTCACCGACGCAGTGCACAAGCATGTACTGCTTGAGATGGAAGCAGAACACTTGGTGGTGGTGAGTGGGCCTTCAAGAGGAAGTTCACTCACCACGCACCATCGGGAATTCTCTCGGTCACCGAAGTGGCAACGGCGAATGCGGGAGTTCAAGAGAGTGTTGTGTCTGTTCTTTAACGAGAGCATGTTTGACGACATGAATTGGGTTTTGGGTCTAGTGGGATGGTGGTTGTTGATGGGGTTTAATTGGGTTTTGGGTTTGCTATGTGCGTTCTGATTTTCTACGTGAAATCAGATGAGATTGAAGTGGTAGGTTTGTTTTTCAATATGTCATCTGATTTTGGTTTGGTGTTGATGAATTTTTGTGATTCATTTCAATCTTGGGTATTGTGGTTTCTGGGTGTTTCATTTCTGGGTTTCATTTTGGTTCTGTGTTGATGAATTTCTGGGTGTTTCAGTTTGGTGGTTCGATGTTGATGAATTTCTGGTGTTTAAATTTGTATGTGTTCATTTGAATCTTCATGTAGTGGTACCTGATGGTGGTGGCTAGGTTTGGGTTTGGATTTGGATTTGGGTTTGTGTGATTTGTTGGGTTTGGGTTTGATGTTGGTGATAGATTGAATATGGGTTTAATTGAATATGGGTTCATGATAATTATTATTATTATTTTTATTATTATCATTCTTATTATTTAAAAATAATTAATGTTATTAATATTTTTATTTTGATTTTTTAGGACATTAGTCAAACATGTCAAAGGGTATTTGTATGGTATTATTATATTTTTCCAGTTATAATGTAATTATTCATATATTCAGGATATGTAAGTGTAATTTACCATTGACGTCCGTTTAACTTCTGTTAGTTTTTACAAATTTATAGAAGTTCAGGGGGTTAAGTGCCAAGAAAAAAAATTCAGAGGTACTATACAACTGCGCTATAAATATAGGGGACATCGGTGCTATTAACAAAAAAAAAACACAATATTAGACCAAGTTAGTTAGAGGCTTAGAGCAATGATATCTGCATACCAACAAAATTGTATGCACGCCATTTTAGTATGCATACCCCATTTAAATAAGCATACCTTAGTGTTACTAAACATGTCCTTTTTTTTAAATTTGGAAAAATATAGTAAATTAATTAGTTATAAATTACTAAATAATAAAAGGAAAAAAGGAAATGAAAACTTGACTACTAGGAGCTCAAGTTAAAATTATAAATCCATTATAAAACTTAAGTCTACAGGAGGATTCTGTATCTTCGCTGAGACCATATATACGGAAGATGAATCATGTTTAAAGAAAAGCAATTTTTCGGTAAATAAATAAAATCAATTTCACCTTTCTCCAATAATTTTGCTACTTGTATTTGGTTCACCATATACTATTTGGTCTTGTTATGAAGGATGTGAAGTGATGCAATAAACTTGTGTCCATATAGAAGAAAATGAAAATTGAAGAAAGAAAATTGACTTTATTAACTCCAAAGTCCAAACTAATAAAGTGTTTTGGTGAATCAACACGATTCATGCTTGGAGCATCAATGACAGTTACTGGATGAATACAGAATACAATATGGATGATGGAGATAAAATAAGATTTTAAAGAATTGAATTAAAAATAATTCCACAATTCAAAAGAAAAAAAAAACAATTTTAAAAAATAATAAAATATATATATTAAAAATCGAAAAATAAATTATCTTTTCATCTCAAAGATTAATGGTGAAGAATATATAGATTAAAAAAAATGGTGAATAATATATTAAACACAAAATTTGAAGTGACATTATTATTTCCTATTTGAGTGGACAAAATTTGAATAATACGAGATTGACCGAGATAGATATTTTATATTTTCAATAAGATAGTTAAGCATTTGTGTTACTACAGTAAAAAAAAAGATATTTTACTGCGAATCTTTAATCTCTATGATATATATATATATTCTAATAAAGACTTTTTTTCAATACATATTTTAAATTAATAGAATTTATTGAATATTAATATGATTTTATATAGACTTTTTACAATACACATTTTAAATTAATAGAATTTATTGAATATTAATGTGATTTTTATATAGATGATAAAAATAATTAAATGTAGTTGTGAAAAAAATGAAAAAAATTATAGATACAACAAATAATGTTTTTTTTTCTGACTTTGTGAAGATAAAACATTTAAAAATAGGACAAAATCAGAAGAAAAAAAAATAGTTATCAAATCCACAAAAAAATTAAATCTTCACCAAATGTGTATTTTAATTTTCACCAATTTTGTATCTTCCACAATTTTTCTTTTCTTATAAATTATTTTATATAGTTTTAGTTTTTAACTAAAATTTTAACAAATATTATTTTAATAATATTTTTTAAAATATATATATATTTTTTAAAAATATATCATTTATATTCTCCCATGTATTTTTATCTTATTTTTCAATAATGTTTACTCAATTGAACGCGATGAGGTTGGTCTAATAGTAAAACTAAGGGACGGACCCATGTATTCTCTTGTGGCCGACCTTGATTTGGTTTATATATATATATATATATAAAAAATAATAATTAACAAATTTCATGTAATGTAATCCATTAGCCCAGCTGTTAGAGTTCCTACTAACCATCGGTGGACTTAGTTCGAGTCCCACCATTTTCATTTGTCTAGTTTTTTTCAAAAAAATAAATCGTTTATATTTTACTATCTTTTCCATTTCAATTCTCAATTTTTTATTTTTTTCTGAAATAAAGCAATTTACTTTCTCTTTTCCAACCTCATAAATAGGGGTGGCCACAGTTTGGTTAAATCGGCGGTTAAAACCGAAACTAGATTTTTAAAATCGTAACCGAAACCTTTGGTTTGAAAACGAGTTAAAAACGGTTTTGTTACGGTTAGATTCCTTCAAAAACGAGAAAAACCGACGGTTATTATATATATATATATATGTATATATATTTAAAACCAATCAGAGGGTGCCAAGTGGCAACCTCTTTGAAAAAAATTGACTGTTACTCCCTTAATTAATGTTGATGAAACGTGACATGATTTCATTAGATAAATTTTATTTTTTTAATAAAATATAACAAATACAACTAATCAGAGATTGCCACGTGACAGTCTCCTTGAAATAATTGATCATTGTTGAGGTTACTGTGGCAAATGTGTGGCAAACTCTCAGTGGTCCATTTAAAATGTTACAAAAAAAAATTAACCACAAAGTGGCAGTCTCTTTGAAAAAAAACTGGCTAAAACCAAAACTGAAACAAAACCGAAACCGGATGGTTTGGTTCCGGTTCGGTTTCATAATAGAAACCGTCTAACTGGCGGTTTTAAAACTATTCATAACCGGTTTGGACGGTTTCGGTTACAGTTACTCCCCTAAACGAAACCGAAACCGAATTGAACCGCGGTCACCCCTACTCATAACTACACACAATTTATGGTTACTTAATTTAATTTAATTTAATATTATTATTTTACTATTTATAATAATTTTAGTTTGACAAAACTACACATCCAATCAATAAACTCTAAAATCTTAAATGTTAATTTATTGTATTAAAATAGTTCATCTATTATTATGATTCATTTTATTTTAATCTTAGTATTTTTTTTATTTTATAGTTTTAATTTATTTAGAATCAATAATTTACTAATAATTAGAAGAATAAAAAATTCAAAAACATGTTTAGTACAATTTATTAATCAATTATTTTGTATAAATTTAAAGTGAATTTATAATAAATACAAAACAAAACTTCTTATCATAAAATTAGATTGTAATTTATGTTATTTTTCTTGTTATTATTTATTTATTAATATTATGTTTCTTGTTTTTATTTCTTTTTAAATGTAAGATTATTTAATCCATCTTAAGTAAGAGTTCTTTTGTTTTATTTTATACCCTAAATTTCTCCATACCATCAATTTTTCTTTATATAAAAAATCTCAATTATGTTTTAAAAAAAACTAATTTTACTTAAATCTTAATTTTTCAATATTTTTATATAATTGTTATTTTATTATAGTGTCCCATCTAGTTAAAATTTCTAGGTACACCACTGATAAAATCTCTTACATCTATACCATGAGATTGCGGGTTCAAGTTCTCCACCTTTCTAGCAAACCTTCACTTGATATAGTAGTGTAATACTTCAATAATAATAATAATAATAATAATAATAATAATAATAATAATAATGTTTGCTCAATCCCACATCTCTTTCTCTTAATTTTCTTCGATCTCTAATAATATATTCAAAATATTTTCATAATCCTAAATTTGTAGACTGTCATCAAACCTTCAAAACAAAGCTTTCCACACTTAAAAATTGAAAAACATTCGACACATGAGCATAGGGAGAACATACAACCGAAATTATAGCTAAATAACTCCAAAAATCTGTTCTTGTTTGTTAATATATATATATATATATATATATATATATATATATATATATAGTCTTTATGGGTCATTGGATTTAAAAGATGTAATGATAAGTGCATGCAGGGCCAAATCAAATCATTTAAATCCAATGATCCACATACAAAGAACTGATATATTTTATATCAGTTCGAACGGATAGTAGAAAAACTATATATATATATATGTTCAAGTAAGTGCGCACTGATATAACTTCATCAGTGTGTTGGATCATTAGATTTACATACTTTGACTCAAAATGTATATACTTATAAATATTTTCCATAATTAGTGGTTAACGTCCATTGACAATGATATAGTCATATTACTGTAGGGAAACAATTCGTTTTTGTCAGTACATCTATTTTGTCTTCGTTGTTTGGTGTTGTTATTTCTTTGCAATGAATTCATGCAGTGAGCAAATATTACTTTCTTTATTCATACTCAATCTCCTTCTCCCTCTCTTTTCTCATTCTAACTTCTTGAAATCTGTTTTTCTTACTATTACTCGCCTTTTGAAGAACAGGCATTAAACAGATTAATAACAGTTGGTTTATTCTAAAAATCAGAGCTGAGCATTACATTTTGTTTCTTCGAAAATGGAGTACGATCCAACTAGACCCCTGGTGAGGGAACAAGCGAATTTTGAGGAGTACTTTAACTTGGAAATGCTTTCGATAGCTATAGAGGAGGGCTATTCAAACAGAAGAGACGTGGCGGTTAAGAGAAAAAGATTTTAGAAGGGGTTTTAAAGGGTATAGTGAATTTGCATGTTTATTTTTCCCACTATACCATAATTTGGGAGAAGAGAGGCAGAGACACAGAGCCTCTAAAATGGAATAAATGAAGAAAGAATGGTCGAGTCCTCTAGTTCTAAGGCATAACAGTGTAACACGTATACCAGCTGCAACACTGCTAGGCTTTTCACTTCAATGTGCTAGCTACTTTGTATGAGATTGTTGTTGTGTGTAATGTGTTTGGATGATGATTTGTATGTCGATTTCGTTAGTGATCAGTTACAGATTTGTTGGTAAATAGTATCTGTGTTTATAGATTGAGCACATTAGACTTGGGAGACAATTTGAGGATCAGATTTCTACTTCTGAAATAGACAAATAATGGGGTTTCTGTAGTAATTTGGTTCGTGGGTTTCATTATTGTTACTGTTTTGGCTAAATATTTGTGGTTATAGACTAAGAAATTTCTGTAATTGGTTACTATAGATTTTGCTCTTCATTGTGCTTGAACTCTTGAGGGCTTCTTTTCTAATTGTGGGCATGCTGCTAGATTAATGATCAATTTGGTATTGTTGTTTTTTTGGGGAAACTGATTTTACATCTGCTGTGTAGAGAATTACTTTTGGATTTATTGTGGGAGGAATTAGTTAAGTATCCGGTAAACTGATTTTTAAAACTGTACACCGTGAGAAGCAAAAACAATTTCAATGCATTTAGTAAACCGTAAGTAAAAGTGATGTCACTATGCAAAATTACTATAAATGACTTTGTTAATCTGATTTTGTTTTCTTAAATCCACCATTTTTATGGATTTTTGTTGTATAGTTTAGTGAATATTTGTGGATAACAAGTACACAGAAAATGATGTGGACATATATATAAAAAACAATAACAGTTAAAGAAAAATAATTATTTTTAAGAGATTGACCAAATCTTTTTCTTCCCTCTTAAAAGAAAAAATCAAAGAAAAAATTGGAAAAAATTAAAGAACCCAGATCGTCTTCTGTCTTTCTTCTTCTTATTCTTCTTCTTCTTCCCTCTCCTCTGTACCCTCCCTACCACCTCCTCCGACACTCCGATGGCGTGTTTCCTCTCACGCGCCACTCCTCTTTCTCTTCATCCCGCCCGAACCACCGTTACCTTCTTCCACAGCCACTCATCTCCTTCAAATGTGGCCTTCGTCTCTTCCACGACCACTCCTCTCCTCCAGCAGCCTTCCACGGCCACTCATCTCCTTCGATTTGATTGACTTCCAGATGATGTTGAATCTGGATTTGGTTTGATGATGATGAATCTAGATGATAATGATTGATTTGGGTTTGATTTGGTTTGATGATGATGATGAATCCCGATTTTAAGAATGGATAGAAGATTGGAAGATTAGAAGGTTACTGGAGGTTTGAATTTGTTATTTGGTAATTACATGTAAGGTAAATGATAAAATAGAAAGTTTGATAAAAATTATTAATCAATTTCTACTTCCCAAGAAGCTGGTTTTTTAAAAGTATTAAAATATAGCTTCTCAATTTCGTTTGTGGGGAAGTCAAAAGAGCTGCTTTTCAGAAATTTTACCAAACGATCTAGATCTACTCCCGAAGCATAATGTGGCAATTTTACTGAAGAAATCTGTATAGTTTTTGCCTGTTTGCGTTTTCATGTATGCCAATTTAGCATATCTATTGGCATATTCTTCTAAAACTGTTCTCCTTAAAATCATAGTTATTTGTATTCTCATGGAAAATTTTCTGTGGTTTTCTGGGCCGGGGAAGCTTTCATATCTAGAAAAAGTGGGAAGCTGAACATTTCCATGTGCTTGCTGTAATAGTACCAAGAAAGTTCTCATTTTCAAAAACCTGGTTTGGAATCTAGGAACCAAATTATGTCAGTTTATTTTATCTAGAATTCGCTTTTACAATCAACTAATAATATATGAAATAGAGTATATGAACTAAAATATATGAACCAATTGTGCTGTGTTGATTTTATGTGAGTGATGAAGAGAGGGTTTGTATTGTATGAATGCTATCTGATAAAGAAGTGGCTTTAGGAAATTGCATCTTTAAGGTTTTATTGTTGAGGATTTCTGTAATGCTTTTACAGCTCTTAAAGAAAGAGCCGGAGCAGGATAATATGACACTATTTTTTTTTAATCAACAAAACTCCCAGACAAGAACATCCCCAATCAGCCCCTACCGCTTCTTGGCCAAGTTATTTGCCAAGGCGTTGTTGAACCTCGGCTTAAACAGCAGTCATAATGTCCAATAAACTCAGAAAACTTTGAATCTCGAGGATAGAATTAGCATACTCTGAACTACCAATACCATCACCATTCACCCAAGACTGCGACCTTTGAATCACCGACAAAATTGGTGAATTTCCTTCGTAAATTTTAACCCAACCCAATATTTATCGGGTTGGATTGAGTTAGATTGATCAGGTTGAGTTTTTTAATCCCAATAGAAAAAAAAAATATTTGAATTTAAATTTTATTACATCAAAATTCAAATTATAATTAATTTTTCATCATAATATCATATCACATAGAGTTTAGATTTCTTAAAAACATAAAAATCAAATCAAAACATATAATATAAAATGTTTAAATATCCGTTACATAATTAAAAATTAAAAATATAACAATTTATCCAACTTGGAAAGTCTCTATCTAAGCATTCTATTAATTTTACAATTATAATTGCTTCATCGAATATCTCATAGTTATTAAGAATGTGTCAATTAATACAAAAGATGAAAACAATATAATTGCATGTTTTAATAAATGTATTATATGTTTATGGTATAAAATATTTAAAAGTATGCATTTATATTCATCATTTATAATATTATCAATGGTGTATGAGTAATTTTTTTTACATATTAAAAAAAATGAGATTTCATAATAGGTCTAATAATAAATAAAATTATTTAATTTATTTTTTATTATTAATTTCGGATTGTCGAGTTGGGTTGGGTTATATTTTATTAACCCAACCCACCCCAATTTTAAAAGCAACCCAACCCAATCTACTCGGATTGGGTCGGGTCGGGTTGGGTTAGCGAGTTGGTGTCCACCCCTACTAAGTAGCCCATATGATAAGAGAACAACCCTAGAATCTTCCCAGTGTCATCTCTCAAAGTACTACCTATACCTATATAGTTGGGATTCCCTTTTAAGAAACCGTCCCTTTGAACATCATGGAATTGGAGGAAGGATGATGCCAGACCTCCTTAGAGAAACGCTTTCTCGGTTTGGAAAAAGAACAACTTACTTGTAAATTTAAGAGCATGTGTGTTATCGGATATGATGTGTTCTTCCCAAAATACTTGAACCACCAAGCCACCCTGAAACCAACCATATTTGTGGCCACGGGAATGGAAGCAGCCTTGCCATTAAAGACCAGCTGATTTCTAGTTTCCCATATAGTCCAAGCAAGTGCAAAGAACATTGAATTCCAAGCTCTACTATAGTTAGACCTTGAGCACAGACCAGACCACTCGCGAGCCCACTCAACAAAAGATTTATTAGCACAGAACTCCATACCCTACCAGTCCATGCAACAGATCCAAACCTCACGAGTCTAAGGGCAGTGAAGAAAAATATGATCGATAGATTCCTCTTCCCTATCACATAATGAGCATGCCAAAGACACCCCTGAAGCATAACCAAAACTCTGCAAAACTTTACGGACCACGACTCTTCCTTTTAGAAGTTACCAAAGAAACATTTTCATATTAGAAGGGCAAACACCTGGCCAAATCAACATGAGATTCTAGTTGGTTTCCGGATTGTAGCTTTTCAAACCTCTACGAAAGGAGTTCACAGAGAAATTACCATCCGAGCACAGGGCTGAGACCAACGAATAATGTTTAGCTACCTGAATGTGAATGCACTACAGAATGTTAGTTAAGATCACCCATTGAGCTTTCTCTCAATCAAATAGAGGCATCTTCAACTTTATCTCCCAAACTCAGGTTGTACCGTTCCACCTTCCAAACTCTTCGACTTTTCCTTCTTTGTTCTTAGTCAACACAAATAATCTTAGACACACCAATTTGAGGGGAACATCTAGCCCACAAGGATGGAGCCAAAAGCTTGCCCTTTTGCCATTCCCCACCTGAACACTCACCTCTTCCTTTTAAATCTTAGCAAAGTTCAAACAAGTCTCAAACAAACTACCTACCTCCTCAACAAATTTAGAGGCAGAGTTCCCACAATTCTAGTTCCAGAAAATAGTGGAAGTTGAAACTTCTTACTTCTTAAGGCATTTTCCTCTTTACCATACCTTCACGTCCATTTGGCTAATAGACTCTTATTCTTGTCTATCATTCTCTCAATTCTCAACCCTCCATTTGACATACTGCTACATATAGATTCCCAATCTATGGCATGAAGTTTCCTCTTTTCACCCTCATCTCCCCAAAAGAACGACCTCATGAGTTTTTCTACTTCCTTAGCAATCCCCATCGGAAGCCCGACAATCGACAAAGAGTAAAAGGGGATAGTTGATAGGATTGCCTTGATGAGGACCAGTCTTCCCCCTTTGTTCAAGAAATTCCTATTCAACGGAGCAAGCCGATCTCTGATGCCAATCAAAATGGGATCCCAAGCAGCTTTGGCTGTGTTGCCTACCAAGCAAGAGATCAACGTAGATAAAAGGGAACTCTACTTTTTTACACTTGAAAGCTTTCGCCTACATCTTAGTATTCGACACTCTCTTACCTACTCTTCTCACGCGCGATTTATGGAAAGTGATTTTTAAGCCAAAAGACAACATTTTAAGATTCTTCTAATATTACATAGAATATCCATCTTTGGCTTAAATAAAAGAATCGTGTTGGCAGTAAATTGGAGATGGGTAATATGAACCGAGTTATTACCAAAGGAGCCCCCTCTACCATCCTTAAATCGAAGGCTTTCTGAAAAACACAGCTAATAGCTTCAGCCACTACGTTTAAGAGAAATGGAGATATAGGACCTCTTTGATGTAAGCCTCTCTCAATCCCAAATTGAGATGTCGAGCTGCCATTCACAAATACTAAAGCTTGGGAGGTGAAATTCAAATATGCATCCACTGTCGCCATCTCTCCCCAAACCCCATGTCTTTCATAATTGAATCCACGAACCTATGATCTACGCTGTCATAAACCTTTTCAAAATCTAGTTTGACCATCAGTCCCTCTTTAACATCCTTCTCTCAAGAGTGGATAATTTCTTCGCTATGATAAAACTATCCAAAATTTGATGATTTTTCACAAACGCCATTTGAGTCTCACCAATAATTAAGTCCATGATTTTCTTTAGGCGGTTGGCCAGGATCTTAGCTAAAACCTTATGCATACTACCAAACAAACTTATGGGTCTGAAATCGCACATCGGCTCTGGCCAAACACATTTCAGAATCAGAGCAACGAACATGCTATTTAATTCTTTAACAATAGAACCATCCCTATGAAACTCATGCAAAAACCTCATAAATTCATCCCGAATAACCACCGAGTTGGCTTTAATTAAATTAAGATTCATACCACCGGTCCAGGAGCCTTGTTTCCATCACAGTTGCTAACCACTTCTCCAGCTTCCTCTGAGGTACACGGTCTCTCAAGCCTATTTCTTTTCTCGATCGATAGCTGTTTGAAGTTCAAACTGTTAAGCTTAGGGCGCTGCCATGAGATATTCTTATGGTGATTAGTAAAGAAATTCAAAACACCCTCTCTAACACTAGAAGGATCCGAAACTCTAAGCTCATTTGTCAATATGTCCCCAATAAAGTTGCTCATCCTCCTACCATTGGCCATGAAATGGAAAAATCTAGAATTCTTGGCACTTTCATCTAATTTCTTTCCACATCTCCGAAAGAATACCTAACCTCTCATTTCGTAACCCATTAGTCCATCCATCCGTGAGTGCTTTCCTTTCCACCGCCTTGAGACTATTTTCACATTTATTTTAACCAAATATGAATCTTTCATCTTTGAGGAGACCCAATTTTTTCACCCTACTTTTTGAGGCCTTGAGTTTTGAGAAGAGTATCCAACCTGTAGAACCTTTTGCCTTACAACCTTCCTAACTTTCTTTCGCATGTTTCATCAAATCATTATCCTCGAACCAATTGTTGTAGAACCAAAAGGGACATGAACCCCAATCCACCTTATGCTCCCCCATAGTGATGGCCTTATAATTTGACACTCTTTTGGACAACCCTCTTTGAATCAAATTTGGATATAACAAGAGAATTGTCTGAGAAATCAAAAATCTAACCAAACATGCCCAAGTAGCCATCTCCTTACTATTCGTCCAAGTATACGTAATACCATGAAAGGGAATATCACTACCTTAGCTAGGAGAACAAAGAGATTGAAATTTCTAACCGATCTAATGTTGCATTCCCCTCATTTCCATTCTGAAGCATTAAGCGTTGTGTTGACATCCCCCCCAATGCACCACGAATGAGGAAAGGGAGATTAAGCTTGGAGAATAAAATTCCACAACTTCTTCCTCTCGCTCTCAATATTCGTGGCATAGATGTTGCTAAAAACCAAGATTTCCTTGCTATTTATCATATCTCCCACTATTATGATGCACCTCATGTTACGAATACAATATGTGGTTGAGAATTGAGCCTTGTTCCAAAGCGAAATGAGGTCGCCTGAAGCACCCACAACATCGACTCCAACCCTTCTAGACTCATCTAACTCTCTAATGAGACTATTATAAAAAAAAATCCCAGCATTGTTTCTTGCAGAAATAATATCCTAGATTTATATTTCAGCACCATTTTCTTAGCAACCCTTCTCTTCCTCCTCTTTCCTAAGCATTTGGCATTCTATGAGATAACAAACATAAAGAATAAGATACCCTTATCTGACATCGAACCAAAAAAACTAACATGCATTCAATCCTTTACTCCTCTCACCGTCCTCCAACTCTCTAGAAGCTATAATTTATGTCAATTCTTCTAAGTTGCCAATGAAGTCAAACGCCAATGCTACCCATATCTCAATCACCTTAGCAATTTCCTCTTATAAGTTCCAACTTGGCTTGACTGATATCTAGTTCTGATCTCCTTCTTCAGCTTAAGCCTGAACATCCTCACCACTGCCTCTACCATGTCTTGTTTTCATTCCATGTTACTTCAACGAATAACACATTTTTTGACCTTTCTTTCCTTCGACTTGAAAGTTATGGCTGCTAAATCTATCCATTATGTTCACTGGTGAATGAGAATGGATTACCTCTACTTGTTCTCGCCCTCTAAATAATGACCATTATCGTCGGCTTTCTAATTCAAGCTCTCATCTTTCGCTTCATATAGTTTAGGCCTAGACCCCAAACCCAGCTGAGACTGGCCTTCAAAGACCACCCCAAATTTTAAACTCAAGAATTCAGCCTCAATATCATTTAGATGGGATTTCAAGGATTTAACCAAAGAAGGTTCAAACTAAAAAGGAGGCCTTTTCCATCCCATTAGATATTAAACCCCTTACCATCCTCTTTGGCTCATCACTCGAAGCCTAATCACAATTATACCCATTCCCACTCTTAAAGGTCGAATTTGAACATTCATCCATTCACTTTCTCCCATTTGTAAAGTGACCCTTTTCCACAACCTTCTCTGATGAAGAAAAATTGACATTTTCTCTTCCATGTTGACCTCTCTGCTTGTTCAGATTTAGATTTCCATTCCCATTTAATTGATACCTCACCGTTGGTTTTGAAACTCGAATCCACTTATGTTTTCTTTTGTCAATGGTAACATTAAAACTCCACATTTGTCACTTTGATGTCTTTAAGCATGACAGGAACTACAACTGTCAAACCGATCGGGATTTTTACCACCCACCATACATATGAAGTGATCCCTATTTCTCTCACACCCTACATTAATCTGACCTGGACACACTAGCCCTACATTTTTAGACTTTCCACTACATATGCTAAAAGAGGAAGGTTATCCTACCTTCTTATACTTATCTTCCCCAATTCTTTTTTTCTGGAAGAATATTTGAATTTAGAAAGAATCATTTTTCAAACTCAGGTAGGTTTGGACTCAACCCCAGTCCACCGAAGTCTCATCTTCCTTTAGTTGAGCTATTAATGATCCCGTCCATGTATTCACACTAACCTAAACAATTATCGGATGTTGATGATGAAAAATTATCAAGAATCTACCTCTATCCAATTTTCTTCTAGTTGAGTTTCCTCATGAACAAACAATGGCTTTCCAATCATCCATCCAATCTTCATAAAGAAAGTTATGCTTCAACAGCTTAAAGGAATTCCTTTGCAGTTGATCTAAGCTAGACGAGTTTGGGGAAGGAACAAATCTGACCATTTCTGCATGGATGTAAAGTTATCATCCCAAAAAAAAAAATCTATTCCTCATGAATCCTTCCTTTTCATTCTCAAACTCAAAGAACCAAAGCACACTCTTCTCACCCAGGTAGATCGATGAAAAAGATAAGCATTTGCTTCATAGTATAAGGTTAATAGAGAATACATTGGAAAAGAGCTTTTAAGACTCCCACATCATACCTATTAAGTCACTCATTTTCACTCTGCTTGCAGGTCCAAGACATGGCAATAGTTGATGTATCTTTAGACTTTACCGTATGAGACCTCTCCTCATGAGGACTCATTTCCTGATCATTGGTTCCTCCATGTTTCCCCTTCAAAACTTTAACAAATGATCTCGAACCTCTATACCCCCTCTACGAATAAAATTCTGATTTAGAAATTTCAGAAGCCTTTCTCTATTTCAACTGATCTCCACTGGCCTTTTTCTTCCCCATCCAAAGGACATGACCTTTGCGAGAATTGGTCAACAGTATACAAGCATTCCATTAATAGACATTACTACCTTGTTGGCTTCCTCTAGAGTTTTAAAGCGGATGAATGCAAACTTGATCCTCTTCGAGCCTGACTACAGTGATAAGTACACATCCCAGATCCTTCCAAGGGGTTTGAACATCCCTCCATAAACTCTCTTGATCAACCATAGGGTTAAGATTGTCCACAAACACCGAGAAGAACCGGTCTCTAAAGTCTTCCATGCTACTATGGCCACCATCTTCAGATCTCCTCTTCTTAGCAACATCATTCATTCCTTCATGTCTCAAAAACTCACTATTTCTCTCTTTAGTGTTCTCTCCAGTGTTATCTCTCATGTTTCATTGAATCACTAAGCATAACCTGACACACTATCTTGCTCTGATCGTATCTCCTCTAGAAACAAACCAGAAGTATCAACAATAAATATTCTAAACCCTTAATATATATATATATATATATATATATATAACATAAAATTCTATTATTGATTTAAACTTCTTTAATAGGATAAAGAGTTGAACTGGTGGTAATCAGTTGTTTCTTTCTCGCTTCGAAGATGATGGACAAATACTTATCCCTTGATCAGTTTCTGGTAAGTTTTTCATATCTCTACCCCTTTTTATGTTCAAGAGATTAAAAATCTCATACTAATTTAATTTGAGTAATTTTACATTTAAAGACAACTAGCTCACATGTGCTTTAAAACAAATATAGTATACTAGAGATGGAGAACCATATCTTGTTTACACTCAACTCTACATGGTTCTCCATCAAATCAATTGGATTTGTGAAGTTTTTTCTCAAAAGACTCCCATCAGAACTGCATCCTTCATAAAATTCAGTGAACGAAATAGTCAATGAAGCAGAGAAGGGTAAAAATCAAAATTTAAACAGTTTTACATGTCTTTTTCCATTAACATGGCCATTTGTGAAAGTTTATATGTTTTTTTCATAAGGACTAGATTTTATAGAGTTTAAGATGTCTGTGATTGCGACATTCACCGTAGTTATAGTTGGCTCAATTAAATTTATAGAAAAGTACAATGATTTATGATTCCACATCATTTCCAATTCTAGTGAGCACATAAAATTGGTATCTACTCTAAATTCAGAATCTTAATTTATTTCAATTTGTTTCTTTAATTATTATATTATAATATTGTTGCTGAATTGCTAACATAAAGAAATGGATCGATGTTTAGAGAGCATCAGGGCTCTGAGTATAAAGAAAACATCACAAAGTACATCAAGTACCAATTTTTACCTGCCATCCTTAGGGACTGCATCGGAGGGGTCAGAGATAGGAGAAGAAGAATCTCGCAATGAGCCAATAGTGGAGAGCTCAAGTTTAGAGTTCTGGAATAATCTGATTCAAAATTTGGCTATAAGGGTATAACAGAGAAAACAAGAAAGAGAAGAAGAGTGGAGCAACCCTTTTGAGATATGGACTGAAATAATGGAAGAAGCATGAGGTGGACTCATTCACCTTATTGATGAATCTGAATGCACAGTTGAACTAGAGGATGACAATTTGGACAGATTTTACAATGCACGCTCAGATACATTTAAGGTGTAACCATATATAATGGATCAAATAAATGAGAGGTCGGTGATAATGGGGCAGCTGAACTCTGTCCGGAGAACTATAATAGGGGAAATATGGAGACCGTCTGGGATCTTGGATAGAATATAGCCAAAAAATCAGAGCTCTAGGATATGAGAGTAGTTGGGTTCTAAAATCAAAGATATTATGGAGGAAATAGAGAGAGAACCAGTGACGGATAGAATTATGCAAGAGTTGGGCGCTCAAATCAGAGATATTATGAAGGAGAGAGAGAGAGAGAGAGAGAGAGAGAATCAGTTATTGAAAGAACTGTTAGACACATCGTATCTATTGATATGGCAGAGCATGGTATTATAGAGGAAAGAGTTATTATGGAGGAAAGAAAGAGAACTAGCGACCGATAGAACTGTTAGGCATATCGTATCTACTGATGTGGTAGAGCATGGTAACCCTAAAGATTCAGACGTTGACAAATCTAAAAAATACAAATGTTGCAATTTACTCTTTTACATGAGATGAAGAAATGATGAAATTACCTGGAAAATCTTTGAAATGGAAAATGATACAGTGAATCTATGCTACTCATGCTTGGTCAATCAATGACTGTTATGAGTCCTTTGTTTTTTACACTCAAAACTTTACGGAACTGAATTAAAACTATTAAGTATTTTGTTTTTTTTTTTTTTTTGCTTATACAATTTCAAAGTTTGTTGAAAAACATCCAACTATGACAAAGAAGAAACATCATGATAGAGACACAAAATGAACTAAAGAATAAAATGAATTTGTTTGCATCTACAATACTGATTACAGAATTTTAGGTCCTAGAAAAAACTTTCAATTTCAGCCTGATTACTACATACACTCAACATGCTTTTTATATGTATATATTATTTACACAAAAGAATTGGTATTGTTGATATACTTGTTATACCAAACTTGTAGATAGTAATGCTTTTCCTTTTCCTTGGAAGAGAAAGCCAAATTAAATTTGAGTCCATAATCCTGCCAATAAATTATGCATACCTTCGAGTTTCTTAGTCAGTTGCTTAATATTAGCAAGGTGATCAATCCGTTACATGTTATAAATGTGTGTACTAAGGGAGAAGCAGTGAGTGAAGTAGAGCTTGATCGAGTTTCTCAAGCAGTTTGCGATAAGAAAAGATTACCCTTCTGTTAGAGGAACATATGATATGAGTTGCTTGATGTACAAAGCAACTAGAGAGGGAAATATTGGTTTTTTTATATCATCTCATAATGTTGAGATATTGGTTATTGTAAAAGTGAAGTTAGGAAAGGAAACATTCATTTGTGAGGTTATAAGAAGGGATTTTATTTTCTTACCAGTCAAGAAAACACAAAGTGTGACACCCCATCTTCATGCTGTAGCCAGGGCTGGTCATATCAATGTTGTGAAACTACCTTTGGAAAAAACAATTTGTATAATTTGTGGTCACTGAATTATGACATTGGTTTTTAAGTGCTTGAAAGAAACAGAAGAGAGGACCATTGGGATTCTTGAGTTGTTGAGAATGAGCAATGGTATTGAAAGCACGGCATTACATGAGGCTCTGAGGAACGGGCATGAGTCAGTGGTGGAATACCTGTGGGGATTAGATCTTATTGTGGTTGTCTCTGTTACTAGTGCCGACGAGAGCATTCTTTATTTAGCTGCTGAATCAAGGTGCATGGAAATGGTTAAGAAAATCTTGGAGTTCTTAAAGAACCGATCAAACGAACAGAACCCAACCTTTTGCGTAATGTTGTCTGAGGCCCAAATCGATAGAATCCATTGTATGATGCAGCTCTTGCTGGAAGTAGTGGTATGGTGATTCTCTTTATCTATCTAGATTACCATTTTCATTGTCTTTTCAAATCATATAATCTGCAAATGTCTATATTTTAATACCCTTGGATGATTGTAACATAAAATGAAATTTATGTAACATGAAAATGACATTGAAAAAATAGCAAGAGATCGAAGACTATACTAGCTAATCATAGTATTTTTTTAAATTTGCAGACCTTCATCAACTACTAGAATTCTATTAATGTCAATGTACTTTTATATCAAAAGAGCCAAAAGGTAACTAAAATATGAGTCCTTTTTGTATCAGCAATTTGCATTTGAGCAAAATATATACATGTTTTCTATATTGGGTGCCAAAGAAAGCATTGATCAGTTGCTAGCTTCGTCTAGGAAGTAGCTAGACAATTATTTAGGACAATTAGTAATAGCATTTTCAATCTGTAATGTAGGGATGGAAAAATAACCCGCGGGTATGAGACCCGTTGGAACACGCATCTATGGGATGGGATGAGTTTCAATTTGGTCAGGATTGGGCAGGATGTGGATAAATAGTAAAACTCGTAATGGGTATAGGGCGGATATGAGTTTTATAATCCATGCACCGCTCCATTTAAAATATAATCTTTATTCTTTTTTGTTTACTTTTTTTTTTCTTTTAATTATCTGAAAATTGTCGTGGGGACTTTTCGTTCAACATTTAGTCGGGAGGTACGGGTGCCCCTCAACGGGGTCTCAAAGGTGAGGAGAGGAGATGGTGCGGTTGAGGTGCTCGTTCTGATCTCTGGTCTCTGGTCCCAGTCCCCAGTACCTAGTACCCAGTAACCGATCACCAGTCTTCTCTGTGGCTCTCCTTTGTAGTTCTCTAATACAAGTACATATGCGAGAAGGAGGGATATGTGTTCCTCAATGATATAGATGTGGTCGTGAAGGATAAAGCCATCGGGTAGTGATTCTTCCGGTTGGGGTCGAACCTAGTCTATATTTTTTTTAGAATTCTAGGAAGTGTTAGACCATGCTTTTCTAGTCCTGGTATCAGGCTCCTAAGAAATGGTATTGGCTCCCCTAGGTGGGGCCGGTTGGGCTTAGTAGGTTCTCTGGTAGGTCTAGCAAGGCTCCTCTTATTTTTGTCATGGATTTGGCCTTACCCCGCTAGTTCTGGTGGTAGATCCGCTAAATGGTTATCCGTTCCCATAGAAATGGTAAGGGGGAGCTCCTTGACTCCCGGGCTCCCCGACTCCTTTCTAGCGGATCCAAAGTGTCTTTTTTTTATGTGGGACTTGACATGCAAATAGGTGGATAGAAGAGCTAGGACCAATAGAGTCGGAGCCTAGCTCCCATACATGCATAATAGAAGAGATATAAAGGAGTATGGCAATTCTTTTGATAGAATTGGACTAGCCTAAAGGGAAAAAAAACATCACAATTGATCATATACTGAAAAACCCCTAGGTAGTATCCATTGGAGAGAGAGGCCATTCTTTATATATATCACAAGAATTGCTCGAGAGCTTACATAAATAGCAAAGTAGTACAGCATAAGTGTTCTGGAAAGCTTACAATAGTAGCAAAGTATCATAAAACAATGGAAGGGGGGGTTCTTAGTAGATAAGTAGCCTAACAGCATGAACAGAATGAGGGCATCTAGGAGACAAGTAGCCAAGTAGCATGTCTGTTTTGCTAAGGAAGGGGGCATAAGGGCTCCCCTTGGAGAGGTACCTTAACCATGTGTAAAGGGGTTCTTATGGAGGTGAGTTTGCTAGAAGATACCCTCCAATAATGTAGAAGATTGCCTAAGTTTAAAAATAGAAAGTGTGTTGAGGAGGGATGCATAGAGGCTGCCCATTGGAGTGGTACCTTCCACTTGGTGTATGGTCTGTCTGTTGGAACCCCGTTCATCGGTTACGTAGCGGAACTAGGTTTTAAAATTTTTAATACAGATCATAATCTGTATATGGGACCAGTGAACTTGGGATCATAATTATTTTTCGGAACTAATACATACAATATGTAAACATAGAAAATTGAAATCAATATAATCAGAAGAAGAAAATCATACCAACGTTTGGAGGCTCATTCACTTTATAATATGCTCCTTCACTTAGAGAAACGCTTTCTTCTCAATTTGGTGTATTGATTTCATGTACACATAAATTGCATCTCATGCAAAAAAAATATTGACAGATATGGTTCCGTATCTCCAAAAAACAATATATATCATTACTCACGCACCCTTTTTTGTTAACAAAACAAACACTTTTTCTTTTTAATAAAAATATGCCTCTGCCCCTTTTTTTGATTATATATATATATATATATATATCACTTGTTTGTATCTTATACAAACACTTATATATGTGCATACACAAATTTACATCAAATGCAATCTCTTATGTTATAATTGATATATATCTTTTAATTATCCTTTTCAAATATACCTAATATATTAAAAGTGATAATAAGTATTTTAAATTTAAACTTAAATTTAAATACTTAGATAAATGATTTAGTAAAATAAAATAATCATATTATTTATCTTCACCTAAATCCATATATCAACTAACACCCTCCAATTAATAGTTAATTAATAATTCATAATTATCAATATAATTAAATAATCTAATTAATTAATTAATTTTACTATTAACATTCATTAATTAAATAATCTCATTATTCAATTAATTCCCGAATAAACACGTGTCACTTTTGTAACACAATTAATTGGACAATCCAATTAATTAACCGTGACCCTTATTACCTAAATCAATCGGGCTAGTAAGGGGACCTAATGGATCCATAATATTTTGAGCTCCAATAATCCTTGGAATCATTAATTAAACTCTTTAATTAATATTCCTTGACTATTAACTTCGGTGTTATTCCACTAAAAACCCGAAGCTGCATTCTCTCAACTGTAGACGCTTTTACACAGACCGATACTAATCGGTGTCCATCGATATAGCTATTACATATGGTGTGATCCTCCACAATAGTTCATAATTAGAGCTGAGTCATAATGTTCGTTATACCCCTCTAGTTACATATATCCTTTAAGTACCATTGATTCTCTAATGGACAATAAATCCTATTTTCTTACGGAATCAGGAGAGCGCTCATATTGTCCAAGCCCCGAATCAACCCTTAATGGAACTACCATCTACTTCTCACAAGAAAGAGTGGATTTCACTATTGTGTACAAATCTTCCCAACCAAAAGCCAAACCGCAATCCCAACATACGGAGCATATTGATCGGGAACAACATCCGACCTCACCCATGGTATATCAAAGACCACGATCTAACCTGAAGGAGTGGATAAGACACTCAGGATTAAGATCACCCACATATAGCCATCATTAGTTGATATATATGAATCTCATCGGTAAACGGATCTTGGTGAGAGATTCATATAGAACATGCTTCAGTCCTATATGATCATATCATACAAGGTGCCTCAATTCCCATATCTCATATAATGATTCAGGATAGAATCATCGTACATTACGGAATGGACCGCAACTATAGATTAACCACAAATAAAGTACCCAACTTTATTAGCTATCTATGGACTCTTTAGATTGCACGTCTTTTACTGTATCCATCCGTGTATGACACTCATATACACAGTTCGAGATTACATCCGGCAATCTTGGATGTTAAATATATGCACAAGTTATAAAATAAACAACACAACAAAAATGAATTGAACTTTTCCTTTTATTTATTTTATAAATCCATTTAAAAATTACATCTTTAGGGCATAAACCCCAACACTGTCAAGGAGGTTGAGCTGCTAGAGAACACTCCCATAATGTCCCAGAATCAAGGTCTTTAGTAGAAGTTTCAAAAGTCCTTAAGTAAGACAAAGGATCTCACTTATATAGTGAGTTTATGTGGTGATGTTGAGGGCATGTATTTTGCACATATGGGCTCGTGGTTCCCACATGCAAACACACTCCTCAAGTGGTGTAGGACGTGCCATGTGAAAGTAGGGCACATGTGGCGATGACATGGTGATTATGTGTCATTTTGGTGACTTTCTATTGGTGGGAGATATTTTGATGGCTCTTAAACCAAATGACTATCACATGGGGTTGTTAGAGAGCAATTAATGTTGTTGGGAAGTGGCTGAAAAGTTACAGCCCCCCCCCCCCCCCAAAAAATTGGTGAAAATTTCTCATGTGACCTTTTTTGTTGCCCATGTGCGAATCTGATAGGTATTGGTTTGTTTGACCCCTTTCTTCTTATGGAGAACAGATCATTTATCCTTGATCCGTTACTTGGTCAAAAGGTCTGAATCGGATCCGTGAGGGGTGCTACAACTCTAATTTCTTCATATGGGAGAAGTTTCTCCCTTGGAGGGATCCGGTACCATTGTACCCTAATGTTGGTCTGATGTATAGGGGATTTCATGTAGATGAGCTACACTGATGTAGACTTGCCACCAAAAGGAGAGGATCTGGTAAGGGAGATCAGAGGATCCGGTAAAAGAGGTCCTATAAGGGAGATCTGGAGGGGATCTCGTAGGGAAGCTCATGTGGAAGGTGCCTAAATGGAGGTTTTCCTAGATATATGCCTTGAGAATTCTCCCTTGGATAAATGATCAAATTTTATTTTACGGTTAACACTTTCAATGATATGTTTAAAAATGTTAGGTCGCCGAAACTGAGTTTTTACATAACTAAAAACCAAATTATGTTTTAGTTATAAGCAAATAACTTTGTTTCGGTCAGTGGGCATATTCGGTTAGGATTTTCCATTTTCCTACAAACCAAACAGACAAAGACATTACAATAAGAATTCGAACTCAACCAGATAAATTAAGTCATAAAAAGAAAGTCATTATCACCAGGGTCGGCCCATATGGGCAGTAAGCCCAGCATTTTGTTAGGGTCCCTAAATGGTTCAATCCGTTTATTCTTCTTTTAGGGTCTCATATCCAATTTATTTTAGTATAAGCAGGGCTCAATTTCAAACATTGTTTTGTTTTTTTTAATAAGGTTCAATTATATATATCTAGTTCAATTTAATAGAAATAAACATCAAAGTCCAATTGATTAAACATATCAAACTTAGTTTTACATTATTTTAGAGTCCAATTTTTATTTTTAAAGTCCAATTTTTATTTTTAAAGAGAGTCCAATTGAATTGCTATATTTATTTGCTAACCTAGTCAAAATCGTCACTCACTCACTTCGTGACTCCTTCGTAGTCCACTTTATTTGTGAACCTAGTCCAATTGAATTGCTAACATTTATTTAATGATAATAGTTTTTTTAGAACAATACTCGGATACTGACCCGTCAGTACCCAATTTGTGAGAAAAATGTAAAAAGTAAAAGAAAGAAAAAAGACTCGTTCTGCACTCCCATTGGTGGGGTTTTTATTTTGGATACTAACTGACATTGTTCTAATTTTTATATGGAGCCCCGATTTTTGTTAATATCATTAAATGGCTCGAGCCCCAAAATGTCTGGAGACGGCTCTGATTATCATCCTATATTCCTAGCACATGTTCAGTTTTCGGATTTTTATCAGTGAAACAATTAACGATACTATTATAATTCCATTTCTATACTAAAACACTTAAAAACTATTATAATTTACTTTTATTTTATAATTAATAAATTTTGTATATCTTTTTATTGACACTAACAACATCAAATCCACTTTCCTCTTCTATCTACATAACAAAAGATCTAGAGACTAATTTAGAGTTTGTTAATCTTTAATTTGTTTCAGTGGATATTTTTTTGTCCTCATTTTAGACCCTTTTAAGGATAAACTCTTGGTGTATATTTTTCAATTAATAAATTTTGATTATACTATGGAAGCTGGCTTTAAAAAATTACATTTAATTTTGTCGACTTTGACATTAATTAAGTTCTGGCTTTTCCACCGTAATTGATAACGTATATTTGAATTATTGTTAAAAAGGAATTCCGATTTAATTTAGATAAAAAGAAAGAGTGTTTATGATAAGATTACTTCTAACAAAATTTGTAATCAATTTTAAATATGGGTGCTTAGACTTCCATTCCTATATTGATGTTATTTTATGAAAATAATTATTTTGTTTCTTATACTTAAAAATGTGCAGAACGCTAGCTGGACCACATCAACCTTATTTACATTATAAACTTTCTCTGGAATTTTTTTTTTAAAACATAATTTTACTTGTATTGAAATCACCTGAGTAATGAATTACGGGTTCTAATATTTTACTTATCTTGAAATTCACCTGATCAAGTAATGAATTAGGAGTCTTAACTGCAAAATATTTTAAACTTGGTTTGAGATATGATTAATTAGCTCAGTGTTAATCCTCTCACATCGAGTCCTAATAATACACTTTTGATCATCTTTACATAATTCTGAAATCATTTGTTCCTCTCTATTTTTTCTAAATAGATCTATGTTTCTACAATCATGCATGCATGCATGTTTAGAGAAAATTTGTAATATCAATTTTCATTCTTTAAATGAATTTTCTTGAGAATTCTGGGTCCTAAAAACAACTTTTTCAGCAGGGATTACTACATACACTCAACCAGCATTTCACACATATATAAATCATACAAATAGATTGTTTTTACATAAATATTCTCGTACTTATATATCATTGGCCATAAAATTTGACGAGATAGATTGATCACATGGTAAACCCCTCATACCTGCATCACAAAGTTGCAGGTTCGATTCTTCTCCCTTGTAAAAAAAAAGAACCCCGAATTAATATAAGACCATCAGCCATAATAAAATTTAGGTGAAATTTTACTTGATACATTTGACATTAGAGGTATTTAAAAAAAAAACATAATATTAGACCAAGTGGTGCTATTAACAATCCACTAAATATCTTTCTACACTTCATTTAATTTTTTTTTATTATATGACAATTTTATCCTAATTCAAATTAGGATATGTAAATTTTAAATAAACTACAAAACAATTTTACCAAACTCCAACATCAATTGTTTATATATAATCTTTTTAGGTTTTATAAACCCAAAAATATTTTATGATAATGATGTATAACAAGGAACAAACAATTTTTTTATCTTTCCAATGTTATGATTTAGTCCCTATGTTTTTTTCGATTGTTTTTTTTTTACTCACTTATTCATTTTCAGCTGGATTGGTCCTATTTTTTAAAAAACCACTCAATCTGGTCCCTTTTACCAGAATTTTGATGGTCAACCGTCATAGAAAGTGTAAATTGACCATTTTGCCCTTATCTTAAATCAAATTTACCATTCATGTTAAAAAAAAATAAATTTAAATGCAAACAAAAAAAAATCTAGGTTTTTTTATCTTGAACCTGGAAATGAAACTCCCATTAAATTCATTACACAAATTACTCACCATCAGCAAACCACCACACCACATCTTCAACCCATAAAACCCAAACCTAGCAAATCACACAATTAAACTTAAGATTATTTTTTTTTGATTAGGTGTAGATCCAGATTGGATCTCCACCTTATCAAAAAAAATTAATTAAAACTCAAAAGAACATAGATCATCTTCTATTGATCTAAAAAAAAAAATCATTAACACTCAAACACCGAACCCACTAATGATCTCCAACAAAAATGAAATCCAACCACCAACAAAACCCAAACCAATCAAACACTGATTCAATCATCTCTCTTTCTCAAACCTAAAACCAAAATCAGAATCTTCAAAATTTCATCTCTCTCTCTCTCTCTCTCTCTCTCTCTCTCTCTCTCTCTCGCTCGCTCTCTCGATCTCTCCATCTCTTTCTCGATCTCTCGCTCCATTCAACAAAAATAAATCCCAAAACAAGTTTCTCGATCTCTCTCTCTCTCTCTCCATCTCACGCCGACCACCGTGAACCCTAGCCGCACCTCCCATTACCAAATCAAACCCAGTTGTTTGTGTTTGATTCGCACCATCGATCGATCTAGGAGCCGAGGAGATCGTCGATCGATCTGGGGAGCTGAGGAGATTGTCGATCGATCTGAGGAGCCAAGGAGACCGTCGATCTGGGAACAGCATCGTCGATCTGGCAATGGTGGTCCGGTGGTGATGATGGACAGTAGATCCGGTGGTGATGGTGGTTGAGATAGTGATTGGTGGTGTTTTATTATGTATTTGGTTTGTGGAGAATGGATACATTTGATGATGGTTCTCAGGAAGATTTTGTGAGTTGGGTGATGTTTGATGATGGTTCTTAGGATTAGATTTGATTTTGTTTTCATTGTTTTTATTTTTTGAATGAATGGTTTGTTATTTATGAATTGATTATTATTTTTATTTATTTATCATATTTTAATTTGTATTTATAATATTAATTTTTTTATTATTACATAAATATTTGGAAATGACGAAAATGACCCTCTTTATGTTAAGTTAGACTGACGTTTGACCAACAGAAGGACCGAAATGAGTGGTTTGAAAAACATAAGGTCAAATCCAGTGAAAATTGGATAAGTGAGTAAAAAATAAACAAGTCAAAAAAACATAGGGACTAAATCAATAATACCCCCCTCAATTATTCTATCGCTAATGGGATTTTTCATTTTTGTGAACAAATATAACTTTAAAAAAAGTCTTTCTAATGCTCCCTTTTTTTTACTATTCTTCTTCATGCATCAAGTTCTATATTTATAACTTTAGCCTTTAGGTGGTAGGTATTCATGCTTTTATATTTTCTAATGTAACAACATTTAATTTTTGTTATGGAAACTAAAACCAATAATATCCGCATGGAAGCTATTCGTGTTAAGCTAGAGTTTGATGGTAAACTTGTGGTGGATTACAATGGCAGAAGTGGTGGCATTTGATTGTTGTGGACGGATTTGGTGGATGTAAGTCTCCTCTCTTATTCTATTTCTCATATTGATGTTCAGCTTTCTTCTCCTCTTTCTGTACCTTGGAGATTCACTGGCTTCTATGGCCATCCGGAGGCTTGTCAGAGGCACCATTCTTGGACGCTTCTTTGTCGTTTGCATTGCATGGCTGCTCTTCCATGGGTTTGTGGGGGAGACTTCAACGAGATTATTGATAATGCTGAAAAGGAGGGTGGCAAACAGAGAGCGTCTTCATAGCTGAACAGTTTCTGTGATACTCTGGATGTGTGTGGTCTCCAAGATATGGGCTTTGAGGGGCCTCCCTTCACGTGGTGTAACAAATGGGTTGGTTCTAATAGAGTCCAAGAACGTTTGGATCATTTTGTGAGCAATTACCGGTGGATGAATTTATTTGGAAATTCAAAAGTGTCTCATTTAGGGTAATAGGAAGGATAGAAAGATTTGGAGGGATAGAAAAGATGAGGAAAATAAAAGAAAATAGTTTTGGAAAGAAGATCGGATGGAAAATATTCTTTATCAATTTTACTATTTTACCCTTACACTATAATTTATATATTATATATTTTTATATTTAATGAATAAATATAATTAAAATAATATTAAATCCAACTTCTCTTTTACAAAATGACTTCAAACGTTGTAACATATTATATATAAAAATTAATACATTATATTTTACAAAGTTATTTTAAAAAATAAATTTTAAGTATATTAAAAAACGGGAAAAATTTGTAATTTTACTTGACCCAAAAACCAAACAACTTTTCCTCTTCCTTTTCCTCCCATTTTTGGGAGGATTAAAATTCGTGGGTCTCACCCAATAATTTTCCTTCCATTTTTGTCTCCATACCAAACACACACTTCCCCATTTTTCTCCATTTTTCCCTTAACCCTTTTCTTTCCTCTCCTTTTTCTTTCCTACCAAACATACCCTTAGAATTTTGGAAGTATGACAACAAACTTATTTAACTAGAGGTCCGGAAGCTTAATGGTGTTCCCATGATAGGGTTGGCAATTTAAGAGCTCAAGCCCACACTAGACCCAAACCCTCAAAAATCCCTCAAAATTTTCAAAGGGTTTAAACCTTATCTATATCATAAATGTATGTATGTGGGTAGGGTTGAAGCCCATCCCGTAAAAGTAAGGGCTTTACCTAAACCCGCATTTTGACCTTGCACTGTTACATCTATTTGAATTATTAAATACTACAAAATAATAATGTTTAAAAAAAACATTTAAATTAAAAAAAGTGGAAATTGTGAGATATGTCACGTTTTTTAAGGTGTGTTGTGATGATGTCACCCATTTAATAACTTAAATTTAAAATGCACCTATTATGGTGAACTATCCCAAATTGCCCCTAAACTTTAATTTTTAAAAAGCAACTTTCTGAACTCGTTGGTATCTCCCCAAAAAACTTGACTCTGTCTCTAAAAAAGTTGTCTCTCTCCAGATTCTGCAGTAGAAGGTAACAAATATTTATGATCTTCACTTAAATTACTTTTATGCATTTCAAATATTTTGCATTCATTTTTGTGTGGGTTAACAATGTATTCATTCCTCGATAACAATGTATCCATTTCAGATTCTGCACTAGAATGTATGAAAATGGAAAACATCTGTGCTTTTTTCTTGTGTCACCGAAAATGTTTAAAGATGAATCGAGCTTATTTTGTATTGGAACGAGCTTTTGTTTAGTTTGAAAAAAGCTCGATTATTTGAAAAAAAATGCTCGACAAAAAAATGTTAGATCCGTTAGGAAAAGTTCTCGATCCCTGGATAAAAGTTCTCGAACCGTTATAAAAGTTCTCGATAATTTGACAAATAAACTTGATCCCTTTAAAAATTTCTCGATCCCTTAGAAAAATTTCTCGGTCTCTTAGAAAATGTTCTCGATCCCTTGATAAAAGTTCTCGATCATTTGACAAATATTCTCGATCCCTTAGAAAAGTTCTCGAACCGTTAGAAATGTTCTCGATCCCTTAGAAAAAATTCTCGTTCCCTTGTTAAAAGTTCTCAATCCCTTGATAAAAGTTCTCGATAATTTGACAAATATTCTCGATAAAAGTTCTCGAATCGAACCGTTATAAAAGTTCTCGATCCGTTGTAAATTATTCTCGAACCCTTGAAAACGTTCTTGATCCCTTATAAAAAGTACTCGATCCATTTGAAAAAAGCTCGATCACTTAGAAAATGTTCTCGATCCCTTTCCAAAAAGTTCGATCCGTTTGCAAATGTTGTCGAACCATTACAAAAAAAGCTCGATTCCAAAGAACATGTTGTCGATCCGTTACAGTTGAGAAATTTTTGTAATTCTTAGTACTTGTAAAAGTATTTTTTTTTATTTGTTAATAATTGTTTGTGATGATGATTTTCAATGGACAATGGATCGGCTTAGATTAGTAATATCTTACAACGGTCGATGGGAGCAATTACCTGATGGAAGTCAGAGGTTTCTTGGTTCCGATAACCAAGGAATGTATGTGTCCAGAAATATGACTTACGAAGAGCTGGTGTCGATCGTACAAACCGTTGTGAAGTACGATGTGAACAAATACATTGCTGATCTACAATCTATATCAATCGTTCCCGGGACAACATGTCGCACATTTATAAGAAATGACGACGATGTTTTGTTTATGCTAGGGGAAGATAGGGTGATCCCTCAAGTATGTGTCAGTTTAATTAAGAGGGCTGCAGGAGGTGTCATAGGTGAAAAAATCCCTTATCATGATAACACCCAACATTTTCGATCTTCAGGCGAAAGCAACCAGTTGTTCACAGAAAGAAGTGGGATTGACGGTATGGAAAACCTATGTGGTGTCCCACCGGAAGTAGCCGACCATGGTGATATAGTTTGAGCTCAATTGGATGATGATTTCTGTTGTCATATTGAAATGAATGCTGGGCAATACAACCACCATTACAATAAGATCTACAATGACATGAACAATGAACGGAACAATGAACCTCATAACTTACCAATCCTTGAGGTCGCTAATGAGTCAAATTTACATCCGGTACATAATGTAGCGAACAATGAGGAAGATGAAGAACCGTTCGAAACAGAAAGACATGCAAGACGTGTACACATATGTAGTTCTAGTGTAGTACATATAGCTGGGACATCTGAGGTCCGGCCTGATGTAACTCCAGTTGATTCTGAGAATGCCAGAACGTGGGTTATTCCATGAGCAGAATCATACTCGTTTGGTATGGGTGGAAGCAGGAACTTGGTAGAAGATGAAACTACCAGCATGATATATAAAGGTCAATTTTTTCCTACTAAAAAGGATTTGAAGAGATTGGCCGGGTATTTTGCAATGCAGCACAACTTCGAGTGGAAGGTGAAAATGTCGAATAAGACAACATTACATCTGGTTTGTTTGATGGACAACTGTACGTGGAAGTTAAGAGCGGTTAGGAGAGATGAAGCAACATACTTTCAAGTAAGAAGTTTTATCAACGAACACACTTGTCTGTTGGAGGAGATTCACCGCCGCCATCGACAAGCTAGTGCAATCATAATTGGAGAAGTAGTTGCACCTAGATTGCAGCAACAGGATGGTCGACTAATGCGTCCGAAGGACATAATCGCCGACATGAAAACAATGTATGGCATCCAAATAATGTACAGTAATGCACATCAAGCCCTTGATTATGCATTGTCACTGACCTATGGAACGCATGAGGAAAGCTTCCAACTGTTGCCATCATTCGGTTACGTGTTGGAACAATAAAATCTCGAAACGATTACTGACTTACAGTGCAATGAAAATGGTAAATTCCTATACTTTTTCATGTCGTTGGGTGTCTCAGTCAGAGGATTCCAGAGGTGTATGCGTCCAGTTATTGTCGTTGATGGTACCCATTTAAAGGGTAGATTCGGGGGCATAATGTTTATTGCAACTGCACAAGATGGGAATGAACAGGTTTATCCAATTGCTTTTGGGTACGGTGACTCGGAAAATAACCTATCATGGGAGTGGTTTTTGGATTGCTTGAAAGGTGCCCTTGGCCATATAGATGATTTGGTTTTCATTTCTGATCGACATGCAAGCATTGAAACAGGGATTTCTAAAGAGTTCTCTTATGCCACCTATACCATATGTTGCTGGCACTTTTATGGAAATATTAAGAAGCGATATCATAGAAAGGATGTTGTCGTAATAATAGACAAAGCAGCCCGAGCGTACACCGAGTTGCAATATAACCGGCATATGGAAGAGATACGAAACTTGCACCCGAATGCATATGAATATGTAATTGATGCCAGTCCATAGAAGTGGTCCTGTGTACACTGCCCGGACAAAAGGTATAGGGTCATGACAACAAATGCTGCATAAAGCATAAACTCATGCCTTAAATTTACACTGCAACTGCCTATGTTGACTTTGGCAGAGTTCATTAGGAATATGCTACAACGTTGGTTTCACGATCGGCATAGGGCTGCACAATCCATGCGTCATCAGTTGACCGACGCAGCACATCTTTTAATCCTCAAACGTGTTGATAAGTGCAATTTTATGACCGTTAATCCAGTTGACTGGAACATATTCTCGGTGAAACGGGCTGGCAAATAGTGGACCGTTGATTTAGCCCGAAAGACCTGCACATGCAACAAATTTCAAATATATCTTCTTTCATGTTCTTACGCTCTCGCTGCCGCAAGGTACATCATACAATTTTATGTACGGTTAATATTACTTAAACGTGAATCCTATCATTTTCAATATTTTTACAGGGACCGAAACATGGATTTCACATCTCTCTGTGCGGACTACTACAAGCGACAAACACTTATTGATGCGTACTCGGTTCCTATTATACCGGTTGGGCATCCTTCTACTTGGATTGTGCCATCTGACATCGCTGAGAGAGTCGTTTTGAATCCAAGCTCAAGGAGACAAGAAGGCCGACCGAGGGCTTCACTCTATATCTCGTCTTCGGAGAGAACAACTACATAGAATTGTAGACGATGTCGACAACCAGGGCATAATTCGAGGAGATGTTCTAACCCAACTTTGAGTAATGAAGGTCCGAGCACAGTTATTCCTAAGGAATACAGACGCAAGTGTAGTATCTGTCATACAGTTGGTCACAACAGACAGACGTGCCCTACTAGAGACTCCACCGTGGAATGATTTGAGGCGTTATCATGATGATATTGTGAAAATTTGAACTCGTATGACTTGTTCATTAACTAAAATGCAATTGTATTTAAATTTGATTTGAGACTGAAATGCAATTGTATTTAAATATGATTTGTATATATATATATATATATATGTAAACATGTTTATACAAAAGAATTGGTAAATATACAAAACAAATGGGACATATACAAAAGAATTTGTAAATATACAAAATAATTGGTACATATACAAAATAATTGGTACGTATACAAATGAATAACTACATAAATCTAAACGGGTCGGGAGTTTGCAAATATTTCAACGGCCATCTTATCCCGAATGATCCTCATATCGTCTTTCGACCAATCGAAATCCTTTCTGTCCGCTAGTAAGTACTCGATCAATCTCAACGTGTGGGAACCACAGTTACCCCTGCACTTGGACACAGTGAAAAACGTTAATAAAACATTACGTTTATAACAATATAATCTTAAAGTTACTATTACGAAATGTCTTACGATTTCTTCTGTTGTGGGACATGTTTTTTCGACACCACGCTGACATCAAAGGGCTTACTTGTCTTCTCAAATTTCTGAAGTCCAGCCGGTCGTGCAGTATAAAACCCAGCCTGATGCAACATCGAGGGCACAAAGTAGCACAATGGGGCTACCTGCTGCTTCCGGATATGAGCTGGGACCTCATGTCTCCAGGGGTCGACTATGAACATCTTCCCGCATGTGAGGTCCACAATCACCAGTAGCCAATGTTGCACGGTATCAGGACATATAAAAGTAAACAACAGGTGTTAGGATGTAAAAAGACAACTATATCTACAATTGCAAACCATGTCAATTAACACTTACCATGTCAACCTCGTGCCACGGACGGCATCCAATCGGGGCACCTTTAAGCACCGTTGTAAGGTCGTCATCCTTCCACCACGACCTCAAAACATTCCAACGCCTTGGGGTGATCTGCCCGCGAGAATCACGAGGCATCATTTTCCTGTACTGGTGCTCCAGAAAGGACTGTAGAAACACAAACTCAAATTTATTACTGTTTTCCATACAAATCTACAAGCATGCGTAATCATTACTAATTTCAATACTTATAAAAATTACGAGTTCAATATGTTGACCATCTGACTGTATACATTCGGGAAAGCCCGTTGACGCTTCCGAAGAATATGGAGGTACGCGTCCATATACTGGGAATATAAACACGTAAAGATATGTCAGGAGGCTTACATATCTAAAACAAATACTATAAACAGAATTTACGGTCTCACGTGCCTCATCATCAACATCCATGAAGTAGGTCTGCAACCGATGGAACCATGCAGCATCAACCGACTCGATCAAATCAACATCACGTCTGCATTAATGTTCCATCAGCTACACATTTATATAATGCATTAGAAGAAAAACTGCCACTTAAATAACAAAAAAAATTACTTACAGTTCCCCGTTTACGTTCTTCTTGAAGGCTTGGTAAGCCTTCAACTGGTCACCGTCCACCAGTCCCTAGGGATTAAATACGTGCTCAAGTCTCTCTAGTATTACCCTCGCCCTCTTAGATCGTCACGGGTCTGTGTACGGGCTAAGCAACTGCCAACCGCTCTTCAGTACACGTCTCTATTGTCGAACTCCAAAACGTAAAACGTAAGCCATGGTCTAGTCCAGTACGACTCCAAAACGTAATCTGGTGATGATGCTAAATTCCACCTTCGAAAACCTGACCACATGGTTCCCTAACAAGAACCGCATCTCATATGTCGGCCCGTCATGGTTCAACTCCCGCAACAGCAGCTGATGAATAACACCACCTGAAAACTTCAGCTCCCGGTGCATCAACATGAAATGCCCAAAACATGAGGCCATGAACCGACGCCAATCCTTAACAACAAACTCTTCAGGGACCCGGTTAAATGCATCGTCTATACGGGTGAGGGCTTCAAAATGGTCATGTCGGGTCAATTTTCTCTTGAACCAATCAACCTCTAGAGTTTTAAGCAATTCCTTTAACCTACTCGTCAACTGTAATGTCACAGAAACAATACATCAGTAAACTGTAAAAAAATTAGAAAATATTCTCGATCGTTTGAAATAAAATCTCGATACTTTGAAAATATTTGCGATCGTTTACAAAAGTTCTCGATCCTTTGAAAAAGTTCTCGATCTTTTGCAAAAGGTCTCGATCCTTTACAAATAGTCTCGATCCTTTCAAATTAGTCTCGATCCTTTGAAAAACCTCTCGATCCTTTGAAAATAGTCTCGATCCTTTGAAAAACCTCTCGATTCATTAAAAATTCTTCTCGATCATTTTAAAAAATCTCGACCCTTTCAAAAACATTCTCGATCGTTAGAAAAAAATCTCGATCCTTTGAAAATAGTCTCGATCCTTTGAAAAACCTCTCGATTCTTTAAAAAATCTTCTCGATCATTTTATAAAATCTGGACCCTTTCAAAAACATTCTCGATCGTCACAAAATTATTCTCGATCGTTTGAAAAAATTCTCGATCCTTTGAAAATAATCTCGATACTTTTAAAAACCTCTCGATTCTTTGATAAATCTTCTCGATTCGATAAAAAATCTTCTCTTCTCGATCATTGTAAAAAATCTCGATCCTTTAAAAAATATTCTCGATCGTTTTAAAAAATTCTCGATCCTTTGAAAATAGTCTCGATCCTTTCAAAAACCTCTCGATTCTTTGAAAAATCTTCTCGATCATTTAACAAAAGCTCGATCACTTTGAAAAATATTCTCGATCGTTAGGAAAATATTCTCGATCGTTATGAAAATATTTCTCAATCCTTTAAAAATATTCTCGATGCTTTTAAAATGTTCTCGATCCTTTGAGAAATAATCTCGATCGTATGATAAATTTCCTCTAATCTTTCATTAAAATTTCCTCGATTTCGCTTGAAATATTCTCGATTTATTATTATTATTATTTTAAATGCTCGATACCACAATTTCATCTTCCTCATAACATATTCAACCTCATTTCAAGCTCAAACCAAAACCACAACCATTGTAAACCATAATCTACAATTTCAATCAACATAACAAGTCTAAAATGAAATGATAAATTATCAACAACATATCGATAAATAAAACAAATTGAACTTACCTCTATCAATCACTGTGAAATGTACTATATTCTTGTTCCGGTCAATAAGCTATCAATTTCCTCGCCGTCGATTTCCACGCCGTCGATTTCGTTGTCGTCGGTTTCTTTCTCACTATTGCTTTTCTCAGACTCACAAAACGACAACTTTCTCTCTTTTTCAATTTTGTCGGGGTATTCTCGTCTCTTTACGTTAAATTGTATCTTTTAAACTTACATTACTAAACTTGTGATATTTGCACAACACCCCTCTAAAATAATGCCATTTATTTTTCGAGCCCTTAAAAAAATATTAACAGAAATTAAAAAATTAATATCATAAACCCTAACTTTATCTCTTCTTTTTCTCTCTCCCCATTCTCTTCTTCTCAGATCTTCAGCAACCATCGCCGCCGGAGCCAGCAACCATCGTTGCCGATGCCTACGACCGTTCCTGCCACTAAATCTGAACACCCCCAACCACCACCCACCTAGAAACCCACCTAGAAACCCCCTCACACCACCAAAACCCGGCCCCAAAAACCTCTCCCACCACCACCACAAGCCACCACGAATCCTGGGTTTCGCGGTGGCTGACGAGAGATCGAGATGGATTAGAGAGGGATTGAGATGGATTAGAGAGAGATTGAGTAAGAAGGGAGAGAGATCAGTGATGACAGGAACGTGATGCGCTAGCTCCATCGATGACTGGAACGTGATGCACTAGTGGCGAAAGACAGGCGACGGAAGATGGGTCGTATCAACGGCGACAAGATGATATATGTGATGGCCAATGGAGATGAGAAAAGAGGCGGTGACTGGTGAGCAGAGATGAGACAAGCTGAGAAGGTTTTGAAATAAAAAAAGCCCTTTTTTCTTTTTATATGCAGGTCATTTGCAGGTTTGAAATAAGCCATGGTCTAACCCTTGACCGGCCTGCAACTGATGAGGGATTTAAAAACCCATAAATTTTAGGGTTTAAATGATGTGGTCTAGGTTTAAACTCGGACCGCAACAAACGGGTAAGGGTCAACCTCTGGATCTGGTCCTGTTTACAATCCATATCCCCTGGTCGGCAACCCTGGGCTAATCTCTGTGAATGTGCTACGGTTATTGCAGACAATTGGGATGACTCGTACGGTGGCTCTAATATAAACAGTGTTGTTGTGAATATCAATATATGCACGGACCAGCTTGGTAGGTGGTATTCTAGTAAGAAAAGGGGTTTGATTTAGGATATTAAATTCAAAAAGCTTGAGCTGCAAATGGCTTCGTAGGATATTAAGGTTGATTCTTGGATTCAGATTCGCAACATTGAAAAAGACTTGGACTACCTTTTGGACCAGGAATAGTTGTTTTGGCGCCAAAGGTCGCGAGAAAATTGGCTCAAAAGAGGGGATAAAAACTCTCAGTTTTTCCATGCAAAAGCTTCAACTCGCAGGTCTAGGAACACGATAAAGGGGCTGTTTGATTCTAAGGATGTATAGCATGAGGATCCGGATGGGATTGTTGACATCTTGAGAGATTACTTTGGGCAACCTTTTAAGTCTTCAAATCCAACTCAGAGTGATATTGACAGGGTACTTTCCTGTGTGAAGCGTCGGCTTTCTAAGAGCAAGAGAGCGTTTTTAAATGCAATTTTCACGGCTGAAGTGATTCGTTTGGCTTTATTATACATATTTCCTACCAAAACGTCGAGTCCAAATGGGCTTCCTGCGTTTTTCCACCATAAATTCTGGGCGGTGGTGGGGAATAAGGTAACGTCGGCTTGTTTGGGGTGCTTAACAATGGGGAAAACTTGGATGGAGTGAATGATACCATTAAAACTCTAATTCCCAAAGTAATGAGAGTTGAGAAGATGACATTTTTCAGGTCAATTAGTTTGTGCAATGTGGTGTACAAGATCGTTACGAAGACGCTGGCAAATTGGTTCCGCAAGGTGTTAGATGATGTGATTTCAAAAACTCAGAGTGCCTTTATCTCAGGTCGACTCATTTCGGACAATGTTATAGTGGGGTTTGAGTGCATGCATGCCTTATAATGTATGAAAAATGGGTTGCGTGGTGCGATATCGCTCAAGCTAGATATGCTCAAGGCTTACAACAGGGTTGAGTGGGGCTTTTTGGCTGGAATGATGGATAGACTGAGTTTCTGAAGAGCTTGCATTGATCTTATTATGAAGTGTGTCACATCTGTTTCTTTTTCCTTCCTAGTTAATGGATCTGTCAGGGGTCATTTGAAACCTTCGAGAGGTCTGTGCCAGGGGGATTATTGCCTCCCTATCTTTTTCTTCTTTGTGCTGAATGGTCATCAGGGTTGATTTTCTCAGGTGTTCGTAAGCGTGATTTTAAAGGCTTCAGGTGTAATAGTGGTGGACCTAAGGTCTCCTTCATTTTTTTTTTTCAGATAATAATTCATTGTTTACTCGGGCTAATGAAAAAGATTGCATGTGTATTAAAATGATCCTGGATTGGTCTGCTAGAGCCTCGGGTCAATAGGTAAATTTTTAAAAATCTGCCAAATGTGTAAGTAGTAAAGTTTCATGGAGTAGGGCCGAGCACCTTGCCCGGATTATTGGTGTCGAGTTGGTAGCTTGTCATGAACGCTACTTGGGACTCCCCAGCTTTGTCGGAAAAAACAAAAAACAACTCTTTACTAGCATCCGGGACCGAGTTTGGAATAAGATAAAGGGCTGGCAAAGTCAGCTATTTTCAGTAGGGGTAAAGAGATTCTCATCAAAGCGGTGCTTCAAGCTATCCCTATCTATGCTATGTCTTTGTTTTGACTCCCACAATGCCTTATGAATGACATTCATCGTCTTTGTACTAGATTTTGGTGGGAGAAAAACATAGATTACATTGGTGTTCATGGAAAAAGCTCCATGTTAGCAAGGATACAAGTGGTGGAAATTCGTGGTGGAAATTCCTTTGGCGTTTGAAAGTTCCTAGTAAAGGTCAAGCTGTTAATTTGGCGAGCTTGCCACAACTGGATCCCTTCTCTGGTAAACTTGGCGAAACGCGGGGTCGGACTGTCGGAGGTGATGTTTTGTGCCCAGTCTGTCATCGTCAAGCTGAAACCTCTCTTCATGCTCTATGGACATGCCCTGCTCTGAAGAAAATTAGGTCTATGTGCCCTTTCATGCAGGCTATAAAAGTTCACGATGGTCCCCTTTTTGGGGATTTCATGCTGGCTTGCGTGGATCAATTGTTGAGTTATGAGCTGGATCTTATGTGTGTAGTTCTTCGGCGCTTGTGGTATTGTCGCAATGGGGTGGTGCATAACTCAGCCACTCTGTCTGTCGATAATGGTTTTCCTTGGGCTGTAACTTTTCTCGAAGGATTTCGTATCCTCACAGATACCTCATATATAGAAGATGAATCATGTTAAAAGAAAAACATTTTTTTGGTAAATAAATAAAGTCAATTTCACCTTTCTCCAACATTATTGCTACTTGTATTCTATTGTTATTGCCACCTTATCGGGTTTTTTTCTTTTTTTTTGAAATATATAATTTGGTTTTGTTTTTATGGTATTCTTGTATATTATTCGGTCTTGTTACGGAGGATGTGAAGTGAAGCAATAAACCTGTGTCCATATAAACCTTTTTTGTGGATAGGTTGAACCATTAGAAGAAAATGAAAAATGAAAAAATAAATCGACTTTATTAATTCTAAACTTATATTAGATCCAAATAGTTAGAATGGTTACAGTCCTAAATAATTGTATGTAGACACCCTTTTCGCATATATACCCTATCTAAAAAAACACACTATTGTTATTAAATATGTCCTTTTAGATTTTTGAAAAAATATGCTAAATTAATACGTTATAAATATTAAATAATTAAATAAAAAAGGAAAAAAAAAACATTTCTTTAAACCACACTTTTAGCTCTTCAATCTGACTTGGTAATTGTTAAATTAATAAAATTATGTAGGAGATGAATTTTGAGTTGACCAGTTTTACATGAAATCTTAAGTCAATTTATCACATCTTAATTAAACCAAGTTGAGCATGGCTGGGACTAGAGATACAGATTCTCTTCCAGGGTCTCAATTCCCCGCATCCTCATCTCCATTTGAGGGTTTTATTTTATTTTGTAGGAAAATTGGGAAATGGGGGGATGGGGATGAAAATCATCCCCAGATTGAAATGGCCCCCATCCCCCATCCCCATTTTCATATACTGTATTTGTAATACATTAATGGATTTTATTTTGTATTTGTAGTAGAATGTTTGTTTTTTTTAGTTTAATTTGTAATTTTTAGTTAAATATAGAAATGGGGAAACGTGGAAAACAGACAAACGAAAAAACGAAAAAAAAAGAAGGAATAAATGGAAAACTAGGGATGAGGATGGATATACCTCCGCTTAAAATTCATCATCCTTATTTTTCTCAATTGGAAAAATAAGGACGGATGAAGGATCTAGGAAGTAGGGATAAGGATGGGGGGATTTATTTCCATCCACATTCTCCAAATGTACATATCTAGGCAGGAGAGTGGCCTTAAAGGTTACCAAATACTAATGCGCTTCACTTTATTAATTTGTGTGCTTCCTTTTTAGGACCGTTCTAAATAATATTACAAAATCAGGTATGTCAACATATTTATACCACATTTAGTATGCTATTTAAATACGTTTAGAGTGTGACTAGAGAAAAATTGAGAATCAGAAAAAGAAGAATTTTGTTTGGAATCTGCAAAATTTTATACTCTCATTTCGTAGTTTATTACATTTCGTATTTTTTTTCTCTAACTGCATCACCATTCTCAGCTGTTGCGGGAATGTAGCGATATGGCGCTGTACCAACTCCTAGAATCTCCATCTGTCCACGTTAATTGGTCTCCTGGAAGACCTTTCTTTGAATCACGGTTTTAGCTCTTTAATCAGAGACTGATATATTATTATTAATTAATTGTTAAATTATGTAGGAGATGAATTTTGAGTTGACCATTTACATGAAATCTTCATTCAAATTTGCACATCTTAATTAAACAAATTAAGTTGAGGCTGATATTTTGCATATAAAAAGATTCCCGACCATCATATTTGCATATAAAAAGTGGAAAGTTGCATGCAGTCTAGCCATTTTAATATCAGAAGATTAATTCTTGCATTAATACTTAAAAATTTAATTAAAACATGGAAATCCAAAGAGTTATTATGGACTAATCACTAAACAACAGGCAGGTAAGCATTAAGAACTAAAAAGTGCATGGCATTATGAATTTGGGTGCTTCCCCGCTTCCCCGTAATACACGTAATCAGTTTTTTAACATTATAAAACCATTTAATTATAACCTTACAAAACTAAGGTCTTTAAATATATTTTAAAGATCGTTCTTATTAGATAATTATTATTGATTTAAGGTTGTATTCAAGATTGTATTTGAGAGTAGTACTACTTGATAATTTTTTATTTTATTTTTGCAGATATACTTGAAAGTGTTTTCTTAGAAATGTTTTATCAAGGTTTTATTATATAAACACTTTTTTTTTTGACATTATCTATTCACATATTATTTTTTAAAAGTATTTTTTTTGTTGTAATCGATAGGATTTGAACCGATAGCTTGGAAGTCATTTAAACAATTAAACTCAAAACACTACGAGTTGAATTATGTCTCTTGGAACATTATATACACACTAGGTTTCAATTAACTTTTCTGATTTTTCGACAAAAACCCCTAATTTATCAACGTGTGGTGCTATTGGCACCCCCACTGCTAAACTATTTATGCTCCAACTTCTAAAATTTTAATTTAATTATATAAAACTAAATGGCTTAATTAAATTTATTAATTTATTTTCTAGATTATCTTTTTACATATTTTCAAACTTAATACACCACATGTCTTTTCAACAAAAAAATTATACTTTTCTAATATTTATATAAAGTTTTCTCACATCCATATTTTTTTTCTTATTATTATCATGGTGAAACCATCCTTATTGGACGAGGTTTTTTTTCTGTAATTGATTGAATTGTTGGTGGTAGATTGTGAGTGTGATATTGATCGTTTCACGATTGTTTTTTAGCGATTGAATTAAGATTTCGGTGTGATTTCGTTTCGTTAGTGATCAGGTTTTCTTCGTTGCGATTCTTGACTTGGATACAGATCATTGAATGCATAAAAACTTTGAAAGAAAATAAACAGAGAAAAAAATAACAAACATAGATATGAAATTTGAAAAGAAAAATAAAACAAACATGTTGAACAATAAAATGAAAAAATATTAAACATTAAAAATATGAGATTGAGATCTGAAAAAAAAAATAAACAAAAATAGTAAACATTCAATGATTTAAAATAATCTATGTTATTAGGGTTTTAAAATAAGGAAAGTGATATTAAATATGGAAAATATGAGATTGAGATCTGTAAAACAATATAAACAAAAATAGTAAACATTCAATGATTTGAAATAATATATATTATTAGGGCTTTGAAATAAGGAAAGTGGGAGTTTTATTAGTTTTATTTTATACGGTATTCTTTTTAATAAAAATTGTACGTCTATTTAAGTAATTTGATAAGGAAAAAAAATGAATACTAAATAATTTTAAAAATGGAGTGTTAATAGTTCAACAGCGAGTATGCTAATAGCACCGCTCTTTATCAACATACAAAGGGTATTAAATGCAAGAACTAAATGAGACAAAATTTGAAGTAACTAATTCTAACTGTTGGATTAAACAACTCTTAGATTTGGATGTACTATGTTTTTTTATATCAATCTGCACCAATAGAACTACTGAAAAAAAAATTATTGATTCGAATGATTTCAACAAAATTTTATGCAAGCTGAAAACGAATGGTAATTATTTTCCATCTAAAATCACCGATTTCATTGAAATGGTACACGTTTTTTCCATCTAAATCACCAATTTCATTGAAATGGTCTTTTTTACCAGGTTTAAAACTTCTCTTGTTGCCGCATCGGCTATAGTTGCAACTGCTCTAGAAAGTTTGGTGAAAGTACTGGTGGCATATCATCACCATTTAAAAATGGTACTTATCCAAATTCAAGAAATTGAATATTTCATTATAATATTTTACTGAATTGCTAACTCAAGAGGAAATAGTTCAAATAGATCAATGCTTGTAGAGTATTAAAGTTCAACTCCGAAATTAAAGGGAATTGTTCAGTTTCTTCCAATATCCCATTTATTTTTTGAACTCCAAAGTTCCAAAATGTAAATTCCACAAATATAAATCATAACACATAAATGGTTACATAAATGATCTCCTATATATACACCATTGACCATAAAATTTGAGCGGAAAGTAGGTGATACATTTTGACATAAAATTTGGGTGAAATTTTACTTGCACATTTTTTATGATTGTTGTGGGCTTTGGACTTTAGAGGTATTCTTAAAAAAGAAATATAATATTAGACTCGGTTAGCTGGAGTGATGATATCTTCATCCCTAAAAAAATTATATGTACACCCTTTTTACATACATATCCCATTTGAAAAAGCACACCAAACCTGTCCTTTCTTTTATATTTTGGGAAAATATAATAAATTAATATGTTATAAATTATTAAATAATAAAAGGGAAAAAGGAAATGAGAACTTGACCTAATGTACAGAAGGATTCGGTATCCTCACAGAGACCATAACAGAAGATGAATTGTGTTAAAAGAGAAATAATTTTTTGGTAAATAAATAAAGACAATTTCAACTTTCTTCGATGTTATTTAATTTTTATCTCGTAGATACACAACTTTAAGTATATCTTGAATATAATAATACACATAACAATACATTTATTGATATTGTTATCCATAAATATTATTTTGGGATAGCCTCTCACAACTACTTCCAAGAAGTTGTAGATACTAGGCATGACTCCTCTCAATCCTAACCTATTGTAATATTTTAAAATATAAAAAAATACACTCATTAACATATTGTAATATTTTAAAAAAAACTACACACTCATAGCACCAATGCCTCGTAAACTTATATTGCGGTTGTATAGTGCCTCCTGAATTTTTTTCGACAACTTACCCCTTAAACTACCATAAATTTATAAAATTGGATGGATTACTAACTTCCGTCCAATTTCGGGCATGTGCTGCTCATGTGTAAACAAACGTGGGGGTAAGGTTGGAAATGAAATAAAAACACAATATTGTCTTTCAACTTATTTGTATGGTACACTTCTAGTTTAAAAAAAAAATAAAAATGGATCTCCACCTCTCATCTTTGAGATGGATGGTGGAGATTAAATAGAATTTATAAAAAAGTTGAAATTTGATTTTAAAAATATCACAACAAAAACAAAAAATAAAATAAAGAACAAGGAGAGGTCAATTCAACAACCTAGAAAATAAATTTCATCACATTCAAACAAATCCCACAAACCCAGAAAATAATATTCAAACAAATCTCACAAACCTAGAAAATAAATTCAACAACGCAGAAAATAATATTCATCATCACAAACCCACATTCAACATCAATCACCAAATCCCACAATCAACCACACCCACCATAAACCTCCACGGTCAAACCGACACAAACCAACGGCGACCGAATAAAACTCATACAAATCACATCCATCGCCCGAATTGAACCCACACCAAACAAAGATCAAGAGGCAGCCGAATCAAATTACCCTCGCAGCCAAATCAAATCGCACCATAATTATCAATTCAACCAAAAGATCAAGTTCAAGGGTTTTGTTTAAACTAATCAAGCCACCACACAACCACCCAAACTAATCAAGACACCGCCCCCAATCCAAAACCCTAATCGAAATCAACTACCCACCAACAGTTCTTCACTCACCAACACTCACACACCCACACTACGACAACCATCAACAATGTCGATTTGGGGTTCGATTTGAATAGGTTCGATTCGGTTTGTTGTATGTGTGAGAGAGAGAGAGTGATTCGCGAGAGAGAGAATCGTTTGGGTTTAGAGAGGGAGGAACACAAGCTGATGATGAATTCCAGATCGAGATTGGGTTTGATGAATGGTGAAAGAGATTCAGAAAGAGATTTTGATTGAGATTTGTTGTGAGATCGAGATTGGTTTTGTGAGAGTTTGATGAGTTATTTTATATTTTTTCAATATTGTTTATTATTATTATTATTATATGGTTTTTATTTCATTTTCAACTTTGCCCCCATGTCTGTTTGCATGTAAGCAGCACATGACCGAAAATTGGACGGAAGTTAGTAATACGTCCAATTTTGTAACTTTATGTTAGTTCAAGAGGCAAACTACCAAGAAAAAAAATTCATGGGACACTATATAACTGCGCTATAAGTTTAGGAGGTGTTGGTGCTATTAACCCTAATTAATAATTAATAAGATTAATTGATGATTGTGTCACTCAATAGATATTTTGACCAAAGACTCTAGCTGGACACATCTTTCTCTTTACCTAACATCTCAGGCATATACTATTAACCATTAATATGCATCATTGCAACTCCACAAAATGAAATCTCAAAAGATATTTAGATCGCACATACAGTATTTGATCAAGATAGGTCTCGGTAATCCTTTGATTAATTCGATTTCTGATTTGAAAAAGAAGAAGGAAATAGTTTCTTAAATGAGGGTTTAACTATTATACATGATTCAATATTGTGTTTTTATTTCATTTCCAACTTTGCCCCCACGTCTATCTGCACATGAGCAACACATGCCCGAAAATTGAACGGAAGTTAGTAATCCGTCCAATTTTACCCATTTTTTGGTAGTTCAATGGGCAAACTACCAAGAAAAAAAATACATGAGGCACTATACAACTGCACTATAAGTTTAGAGGACATTGGTGTTATTAACCCTATTATTTTTTTGCATAACTGAGGAACCAAAACCGATGAGTGAAAGCACTTATAGGCATAACATATCCTCAGTTGTGGCGAAGCATGGTAGTAACCTCGAAGATATGGATCAACCTGAACGGAGCAGGTTATAATGGTTTGACTCATACCTGACCTGGTTACAATCTAGGTTAACAACGTTTGACACATACCGGACCCGAGTCCATTTTAAATGCTCCAAACTCATTCCAAACCAATCAAATCCCCACCGGTTTGGGACGGATCGACATAGAGTACTTTTCACTGGACATCTGCAACACACGTATGCCGTAATTAAAAAAAATGAAGCTAGAATTCTTTTCTTTTTCATTTTTCTTTCTTATATGAATATTTTTTAATAAGATTTTTTAAATGAAAAAAAAAATACTTTATACAATTTTAAATAATTGCTAAAATTATTGAATTTAATAAATTGATTAGATTAAACCAACTTAAATTTGTGACTTAAAATTTTGATTTCAAAATGTCAACCACCCTTATTATCTTAATCCAAGAGTTGTAAATGCATTCAAAAGCCATATGTTGAATTAAAAGCACATAAATTGTTGACATATTAAATTCATATTAATTAGGAAACCATTAGTAGATTAGTTTGCATAAACAAAATTTGTTTGAATTGGCATTTGCATCCTTCTTGTATGCACATTTTTATAAAAATGTGTTTGAATGGAAAATTACTTGTTGGTAAGCAATATTAAAAAATGGTATATAAAATTTGTCAGTTTAGATTTGTTTTTTCTTTGATTTAATAAAAGCAAATGCTAAAAATCAACTATATATGTATTTAAGATTAATACTTATTTTTCTTTTTTTTTTGTCATCGGAGGATACTAGTATGTCAATGTCACTCACAGCCCCACCGTTGGTCAAGCTGCAATGCTGCATAGCCCATGCAACATTGCATGTATAAATTCCAATCCCGCGCGTTGATTTTTTTTAACGATTTCTCACTCATTTTAACCCAATCTGAGTGATTTGGAGAGTTTCATCTTCAAAGTAATTTTAAGCCCAAACATTTCCAGAGGTTAATTTCTAGGTCTTAAGAGTACTTTTACTCTATTTTGTGTGGGTTTTCGTCCATTAATCACAATAGAGACACCAGTGAGCTAAAGAATAAAATGGATCTGTTTAAATGTGCAATATTGCATGAAAGAATGTCTATCTTCACGATTACAAAATTTTGGATCTATAAACAACTTTCCATTTCAGCCTGATTACTACATACACTCAACATGCTTTTTATATGTATATATATTATATACAGGAAAGAATTGGTATTGGAGATATATTTGTTATGCCAAAATTGTAAATCGAGAGATAATAGCATAAAAGGCTTTTCCTTTTCCTTGGGAGGTGAAGATCTAAATTTGAGTCCGTAATCTTGCCAATAAATTCTGCATAGCTTCGAGTTTCTCAGTCAGTTGCTTAATATGGGCAAGGTGATCTTCGGAAGATTCTGAACTACCTAAGTCGGTGATAAGGGCAGCACACTTGGCCCGGGAATCTGAAACTGCTTCCTCCAGTGAAGTCATAGTTGATTCCACTGCTGTATGTGAGCTTTCGTTAATCAAATTTAACTTCGGAGATTGTCTACTGCTGCAGCCACTGCTTCCTATGCTGTGCTTTGGAGAGAACATCTTATCCAAGCCTCCACTCCCTGCAATCATTGATTTACAAATATTGAACATCCTGAGGAAAAAATGAGAAACAGCTAGACCGGAGAGATTAATCCCACCAGCCTGAAAATGGAATTCGAGAAAGATTTCAAGCAATATAATAAACCAGGCAGCAAAATTTAATAATTAACTTAAATCAGAGTACAAGTGAGAAGAAAAAGTAACAATTTATCAGTTTAATGATATTTACCAGTAGCTTCGATAGCTTGGAGAGAGTAACAGTTATCCAAAATAATTAAAATAACAATCATAGGTGGTGACTACAAGAAAGAGGATGGAGATTTATAAGGAAACTGGGCATCTAATACTCCATGTCTTTTTAAATTTGTTTTTTCTTTATAAAAAAAAAGTCATTAGCTGATTTTATGAGCATTCATTTTTGTCAATTCAGTATAAGGGCTTCAAGTTCACAGTTCTCTTATTATGCTATTCAAATAAATATGCTCCAATTATTTCAGTTCAAATTCTAAACAGTCTAATGAACTAAGATTTGAAACCCCAATCCTGAGAACCTCTACTTCAAATCAGTTTTCAGTCTGCTTAATGCTTACAATAAAGCTTGTCCCTCATAGTACTTCAAGACCTACACTTAAATATCAGTATTCCTATCTAAACTCTTGATCGATGATAGAATTTTAATCTGAAAAGATTATATAAAAGTTCTGTTGATTGAAACATACCAAGGTTGTTAAGTTGATCCATGGCAGACTGGCCAATAGATTTTTCAAGCTTGAGTAGCCGCAGGACTCCAGCCGCAATCCGACCCATCGAGTCAACTTCAGACTTGCACAAAAACGTAAGGTGCTGAAGCTCTTCCTTGGTTACAATGGCCTCAATCTACAAGAGTAAAAATCACCATCATACAGAGTGTTCCAAATTAAACAAGCAGCAGTGATCAGATACCTAAAAAGTTCGGATTGCAGTACCGGTTGCTTAACAAAGAATTTTACGTTTTCCACCGCCCAGTTGACCGTTTCATTCTCAAAATTGTCGTCTGATACCAGCATACGAACTTCAACACTTATACCTCCGGATGTCTCGACACCTTCTTTGATTCCATTTGCAGGTAAGACAGCTTGAGGGAAGCCCTTTTGAACCTGAGGCTTCATAATCTGCAATCCTTCTACAGTAACCTACATGTGTCAAATGCAACACAGACACGTGAAGATAATCCTTGCATAAAAATAGTTAAACTACTAGGAGAACAAAAGCACCTTCTGTGTTTGTTTTGAGTTGGTATCACAACAAACTAAATCAAGTCTACATAATGTCACACTTCATGAAACATTTTCCAGGTCTATATTCCAATTAGTTTTGACCAAATTTTCTAATTCCAGATATGTGGCTGCATAGAATGAAACAGACAACTACACAAAACTCAGTTCAGTTTGCTCCTTCAGTTTTTGTTTTAACCCTCAGCTTACACTTCGTCGAGACTCGAGCAACGACAAAAATAATTCAAATTTGAACAAAACACTGAAAAAGGTTAGGTTAAATTCAAATAAGCTGTGCCTTGAGTTAGAAGATTAAGTAACATCTCATCTGTTATCTGAAATGGACAGCACAGCCGTCACCTCCCAGGCTCCCACCCATTATGGACTACTTCAAAACAGCCAAACCAACCTAGTATTCTTAAGCCTTTATATATGATACTAAGAAAAGATGATCCAGGAAAAAGGCATAGAAATGTCAAATGTTTAACAATGCGTTTCCCTCTCATATATGCTAAACAATCCCTAAAATAAAATTCAGTGATTTCACAAATCCATATTCTCAAAGTTTAGCTTTTTACCGCCTTCCGAAAATAAAACTACACTTGAAGCTAGAGCACGAAAAAGAAACCTAAAAAAGAAAATTGAATTACTTACTATGACCAATTCCACAGGAAATTTTTGCATTTGTGGTTTTCCTTTCCCTTTCTGACTACTTTTTGATTTAACTTGAAAACTCTGAAACGTTGTGTGCCAACACCTCTCTTCTCTGCCCACATCTTCAGGATTGTGAAACCACCACCTTTCTGCCATCTCCTGTGCACCTTCAAGAGCAAATAACCAATCTTTTAATTCCACAGAGACATCCACATCATCTGGAAATCCCAAGAGCAAAAGACTGTCTTTTTCATCTCCTGAACTTCTACCTGGAAAAAAGACAAATTTAAGACCACCAATGTTTAAACAGTACAAAATCAAGGCACAGAATGGTATTGCAGCATCGGCATATAAAGCTTACAACCAAACAAAATTCCATTATACATTTTGTTCCATACCCTGTCCTAGATTCTCAACGGTGAGAGGTGATGTTTTGAAAAGTTTAGACAGTGGCCCGGCAGATAAACGATCCATCCCTTTAGACAGCCCCTCTCCAGGACCACCGTGTGGCCCAAGTATTCCAAATCGATGTAGTAGAGTTTCAGCATAATTCATTCCTCCACCAAGTCGAATGCCAGAAATGCAAGCTGATATGCTTAAACTATGACCCTCTCTGTCCCCTTCACTAAGAGGAATGACTTGTACCATGTTCATATCCAAAAATGGAGTCACAACAGCATTGCCATTTGATCCTTGCTTCCTTTTGTTAACCCAAAATACAGCTCTTAGTTGAGGGTATGCAACCCCAGTAACCAGAGGACTGTTTTCAACAGAAGATAACACTCTGCCATTTTCACGTGCCAAGTTTCCCACAGTATCTACACAGTCCACCTCAACACTCTCCCAATGTAAAGTGGACGACACAACGATTGCACCACCAAGGGTTCTATGACTGACTTTGATGAACAGATCTTCCCCAATAAATTGAACCAGAGGCATTCCCTGAATATTCATGGAAGTAGATTCCAGAAATCTAAGCTGAAGGTCCTTCACTGCTAAACTTACAGCAGTATCACTAGGAGCATTCTCCATCAATTTTATACCCAAAGATTCTTTATTACTGCTTGTTTTGCTTTTACTTTTTCCTGCTTGGACAATATTTTCACTAACTCGTCCAAAATATGCATAGAGATCCAGAACAAAAAATAACTGCTCTACTGAAGTGTTCGATAAGTATTGGTCACAAGCAACACCTACTCTGACAACACCACCTGGAGGAGGAACAATTGTTAATGGATTCCCATCAGCAGATACCATAGCTGCCTCAAAAGAAACATCTTTCAGCTCAACACATTTCCACAAGCCCGAATTCTGTTCGCCGGAATTCTGATACCCAGTAATGTTAGAACTTGTTTCCAGAGACAAACTAAGTTTTGATGCTCCAGCATTGAATTTCTTCTGGCTAGCATCAACTGGTTGACCTTCCCAGAGGCAGAAGCAAGCAGGATCCTTCTCCAGGTTCAGTAACCTGAGTCTTACTGATGGCGACTCTGAAAGGAATAACTTTTCAACATGAAGCCTTGCTCCAGCAAAGGAATTCTGTGAAGTAAGGTTTCCTTCAGTACCAGAATTATCCAACTTATTGATGTCCACTGGAACAGTAACATCCAATTCTTTAAGAGTGAATTTAATGGAGTTAACTGAAAAATCCGGTAAAATAGCACCAGGATTGACAACAATTCCATCGGCTAAAAAGGAAGATATCCTCAAACAGGATTCTTCTTGAAGATGAATCTGAGAAAATATAAAAAATAACAATTAGAAATGAGAAATTTCGTAAAAATAAACAGAAAGAGGTCAATTAACTTTATTGTGACATACCATAAGCGGCTGGCAGTTAATGACCGTTTGAGAAGCATAAAAAGGTGGTGCTGGAGATGGCTTAACCTGAAGAGAATGGAGACATACTAAAGGAACACCATTACTTAACTGCCACTGCTGTTCACCCAGAGGATATATTACAGGGGAAAATTCCTTAGCTGTTCAAAAAATTAAATTAGAAAAAAGACCAACACTAAATGACAAATACTAAATCAGATAAACATAGTCCTTAAGATTAAATTAAATTCACTCCATCAATACCAAAGAAAGGAATGTCCAGATGATCTTCCAGGACTGCCAGCATAGATGGCTGCACTAAAGTGCACGGAGGTCGTGAAAAAGTATCCCTGCATTTTAACCATATAGCTATTAGATCACATTCATGTGATGGAATAGACTCAAGCCAGGTAACAAAAAAGGAGTCAAACAACTGTCCCAACAACTTAAGGTCCTCAGCACAAATCCTATCTCTATTGGAGGATATGTATATAATATTATTTTCTTTTTGTCCACAAATCCTGTTAAACTTCTGAGAGAAAAACTTCTCTGCAGGAAAGAAAATTTGAGACCTTGGTTGCAGTCGATAACCAGTAAAGTGTTTCCATAGCATAAGAACTTTCTAGTTTTCTAGGGAACTATGGTGGTCTAGTATTAAATACTGCTAGAAATATAATGTAAACTGTAAACTACTGCATATTTAATTAAATTTAAATTTAAATAGTATTTTTTGCCACAGAAGAAAAGAATGTCATATGAGCAGATTCCAAAACCTTAAAACAACACAAAACCAATGTAATGAGAAGCAGCATGCAGCAGAACATACTCAGAACTGGAACATGATTGCAAGAGACCATTCCATATATATTCCTCAGCACCAAATTTAAATGTATGGACAAGTACGACACGTGAATATTTACCTTAAAAAAAATCCACCAATCATAACCTTAGTCAAGTTGCTAGTACTTTCCCCATTAGGACCACTTGCCTGCAAGGAAAATACGACCTAGCATAAGATCCCAGAATGCTCAGAAAACACGGCACTGTTCCAGTTGAGCTCAGAATAACATGCTTTAAATTTTCAAGACAAAAAATATGAGATTATGAAGATAAATTAATGAAAACTGCATTATAGGTTCTATTTATTGCTCAAACTATTAGTCAGAATTGGGGTGCTTTCGTCTGTGTAACAGATGCATATTTAAAATCAAACTAATTGAGGACCACCTAAGCCAACCAAAAACTAACTCTATGCATACAGTTATGTCAAATATAAGATATATATATATATATATATAATTGAATTACAATTCCTTGAAAGCAAAGAAAGAGAATGGTTGTGCTAGTTTGGATATCCATGAGCTTTATGGTATTTAATTAATTATTCTCTGTTTCTCTAATGTTGATTGTCTAGATTGATAATAAAAACATTAAACATTTGATGATAAATCAATGTTGTTACAATCGATTTTATTTCTTGAAATTTGATAGATTCTTACCAACAGATATTTGGAACAGGAAACTAATATGATACTTAAATATTTGTGTTATGGAACAATACCCGAGAAAAGATCAGTGACTGCATCAAAAGTTCAAGCTGGAACTCTGCAGGCAAAAGTAACTGAATCTGTTAATAAGTAATTGAATACAAACAACGTGATCTAAGATGAAAAATGTAATATGGTACTATAAATAGATATAGAAGAGTAGTTGTAACGGTCAAACCAATAGTTAAATCGATCAAAAATAACATAGATAAATAACTTATGTACATATACAGGGAGAAGGTGGAAAAAAGTAAACGAACCAGCATCTTTGATGCAGAGAAATATGTGGTCCACAACAAGAGAGATTAGAGAATTTCTGGCTGCTTCAGTAGATTCCTGTTAGGATTCAATATGAGAAAAAGAAAAAGGTGAGAGAGAACTTGATGGAGATTTATCTACAACAGGTCTGTTATGGTTTATCAAAAGAGTGAGACTGAAGGCAACTTAGCACCTGCTGAGCCTTTCGATCCACATCTTCTCTATTTAGACATACATATAACCCCGAAAAGAAGCGGAGAAGAGCACGCAATCCTGATCACAAACAACCATGTTATGTTTATGCAACAATCAACATATATAATTCGAACAGTGAAAAAACAATGACTGGTGATCAGGCATTACCTGGTTCACTTAATGCAGGACAAACAGCTTCTGTAATATGGAATTGAACCTCTAGCCCAAGTGGACTGTTTAATTCAGTCCTCTGCACAGTAATCTGAACAAACAACAAGGTCAGTACTACATACCCCAAAACAAGTCAAACAATGCTCTGCAGAACCCCCCTATTTAGATTTAAACAAACTTCATCAAGAATCAAGTTGAAACGTGTATCATTACATAAGCCTGTGCTGATATTCCTTCGAGGAAGCGCTCCCCACCAAAGAAAGCTCTCTTGGCACCATCATCATCTCTCTGATTTGCTCCATCTTGCATGCGTGCTATGTTAGCATCAGTAAACATATCAGGATGAGGCAGGAGATCAACAGATAAAGATTCCCATTCGAGTTTCTGTTGGGGGAAAAAAGCTCAACACCATTAAACACCAGCATTGAAACACATTAAACATAGCATATTCGTCATGTTACACCCGTGCACAGAAAAAGAAAAAAGAAATCAAAAAAACCTATATAAAACCTATGCTCAATAATAATTAGGATGCAGTAGGATAGATCAAACCAAGAGAATGGGAAAAGCCCTGCCATCCCCCTTCCCCAACAGTTAACACCATCACCACCAAATAGAACATCAGAAGAAAAGGAATAAGAAATCACACGCTTGTAGTCTATGTATGTGTGTGTTTTTATTACCTTGAATACATATATGAACTTCTTGTTAAGGGAAAAGTCCCGAGCCTCCTTAAGATTTACAACCTGTAACAGGAAGCTCAATCAAATAAGCAGTTGTACTTGAATATGTGGTCAAGATTATTATATAGTCACATCCATTAATTTACCTGCCAATTTTCATTTGTCGTATACAACACCAGATTGCGTATAGTGATAGATGCCATAGGAGATGCCCTGAAAACAGAAGAAACCAGTAAAGTCAATCTCTCCAGATGTTCATTCAGAAAGAAAAAATGGGGTGCAGAAAGGAGACACAATTGGTGAAACCCACAGGGGGGACATTTTACTGCTGACAGTTTGTAATGAACTTAATACACAGTTCATAAAAGTTATCAGAAGCCTTCACCATAGTAGAACATGCCACTAAAGCTAATAATGCATGGATTAAAGAGAAGATTCCTCCCGTATAGATAGATTACAAAAAATAATCATATGGAAAAAATATTTAACAACCAGCTATCTTCGAACTCACAATAATAGAAAATTACTTCATTATTAATTTTGTTACTTCAAATGTTTGCATAAACTCAATCCACAATCTTATAGGAAGGAGAAAAACAGTTTCTTTGACTTACCAGGCAGCCCCTCCATCGCGTTGAGCAATCCCCCGAGTTTCAAGAAGAAGATTGACAGTGTTAACCCGTAAAGTCATTCCATCTGCAATCTGATAATTGTAACAGGTCAATAAGTAACTTATTCTATGTCTACCACAATGTGGCTGCAATAAACTGCAAACCCATATGAGGTAAAGGTGTGTCAGGAAGGCAGGCAACCGCCTTCCCTGCATCAAACCTCACCCAAATCCTTTCTAACATAAGCAACTTATCGTTTGGTACTAACAATAATATTTTTGAACCCTATGGGGTTGTCCTTTTGGTTGAGAGGTGGGGCTTTCAAGTTTCAAAAAAGAAACAGTTCATGAGTTTACCTTTGGGGTCACCTACCTAGGATATTAAAAATCGTACGAGTTTCATGGCTACCAAGGTTTGGTCCAGCAGTTTCCCCTAGTTAAGAACTCAGTGGGAGTTTTGGATATCAATATATATATATATAGAGAGAGAGAGAGAGTATCCATCAAGTGTAGGATCCCGCATGAATTTTTCGTGCAGGATCACCAATTCTGTTAAAAAATTTACATTGGAATTAGTGATCCCCCATGAAAAATTCGTACGGGATAGTTATTATTCTATATATATAGAGGATTTTAATATCCTAGGAACAGTGTTCTAAAAAACGTATTGAGGCGCCTCGATAACAAAATCCCAAAAAACGTTAAATGAGGCTTACGCGTCGATAGTCGATACGCCTCATATGCCCGCCTCAATAACGAAATCCCAAAAAACATTATGAACTTGTTATTTTATATGGTTACCATTTGAATTATGAACTTATTTCCTTAATTGTTTGATAGAATATGAAATTATGATCTTATTGGTTGTTTACTTGTTTTATGAATGATGAATTATAAACTTATAGATTGTTTTATGTATTTTAAGTTTTTATCTCTTCCTAACGAGGCTTACGCCTCAATACACATTGAGGTTTACGCCTCGCCTTAATAGAGGAAATCGCCTAAGTACTGAAAATGTGTTTTAGAACACTGCCTAGGAAGGTGGCCCCATAGGTATTGAACTCATGAACTCTTTCTTGGTTGAAAGCCTCACCTCTGTGAGTATGATCTAGAACTCCTTGACACTCCAACATAATGAAAGAACAGCTCAGTGAAGGAAATCTAAAAGTGTTTAGCTTAGCTCAAGAATGCTTACAATAAGGCACAGCCGATTAATGTAAAAGCATGAATGATCATACCACCATAACTTACATGATGAATATTATTACAATTCATGTTCTGCAAAGGGGTTTGCACATTTTCCTACCAAGTTGCCTTACTAAGATAGCATAATGAAAGCGTTACTTTTTTTTCCCTGAATTTTTATCCGAAGGAATGCATCAGATTAAACTAAGAAATATATCCATACAAACAATTTGCTTGCAAGTATATCCACAATACACACACACACACACACACACACACACACACAGAAAAGGCAGTTCATAACAAAATTTTAAATAAATAACATGTTACGGAAAACTCTCAGTTGAAATAGATCTATAGATACAGATTTCGGTAGGCTAGATCCTTTTCCTGTTATTTATTGAAAATGTCCCGAGAATGGACTCATTCAAGTTTAAAAAAAATCCCGCTGTCATGCTAAGTGGGGGGTGAGGGTGGCAAAAAAGAAGGAACCGAAAATAACAAATTCTAGTTCAAAAGTTCTCAATCTCGCAGTACACAGACAAACAAACTAAATTTACTTCATTCTACACACCAAAAGCTAATATAACAGCTCACAAGATGACATCTAACCTTATCAGCAAATCCATAACCACTACCCTTGCTGGAGCTAAAGGAAGACTGGGTACTGCAAATGAGAACAGCAAAGACCAGTAAGTTTAAGAAACAACACAAAAATCACTTGTCTTATTCACAAAATCGATCCCAGATTTGAGAGATAACCTTGAATAATAATTCGTGGTCTTCGGGCTCTTGCAAGCATTTGTATCCTCGTTCTCCTCCACAACCAAATCAAGCCTATCAACTTGCACAACAATTGGCTCGGTTTGTATATTACTTACAGAGGGAAGCTGTTCATAAAAAAGATAAATTAAGATAAATTAGGTAACTAATCAATGAGCCAACAGCTATACAAGAAGACCAGACAATTTAAGTGCTAAAAAGCATAGGAGCAGAAATACGTTGCCACTGTTTCAGTTTCCTGAATTGTTGAAAAATTACAAAAACCTACCCACTAAATGAAGTCATCTACTATAATTTAGCTAATTTGATAGTAGAACTGATCATCAAACACGCAAGAACCTCAACCATCTGAATTAGCATTATCTTCAATTGCTCTACAAATCAAATGGACAGTAAAACAAGAATTCGAACTTAACAAGAAAACCGTTTCACTTAAACAAAAACAATCAGCCCAATTTGGTCATAAAAAGAAAGCTATCACCCTAGCACGTATTTGGGTTTTTGATTTTTAGAAGTGAAACACTTAACGATACTAAATTCCTCTTCTTTACTAAAATACTAAAGAATATACAAACTTTCAATCTCAAAATCCTACTCTAACAATCAGAACAATTAAATTATCAATTATAACCCAAAATTTGAAAATCAAACTTCAAAAACCAAAAAAAAAATGAAAAATGAAAAATTCACGAACCACAATTTCTAATTTTCCAACTTTCGCGGTGGTTACACTCAACGCCTCTGGCAATCCCATGCTCGCATGCAAAGCTTCCCCATTTAAATCTATCACAGTTCAAACAAAAAAAAAAAAAAAATCAACCGATCAATCAAAATTGGACATTTCGGCTTACTGAGACAATCAAAGTTTTTAATTGATAAATTAATTAGAGCAATTACGCGTGAAAATTGAAAAAAAAAATCGTTTTACCTAAATTGGAGAGCTGTGCAACTCGTCCCTGCAACTTGAACTGTTCTCTGGAGAAGGATTTGAGCCAGTACTTGAGCGTGTACTCCAAGGCACGTGCTATAATCGACTCCATTGTAAGTATCGCACCTTCTAGAAACCTCTAGAACCCTCTTCTTCTTCGTCGTCGTCTCTCTCGTCTTCGTCTTCTTTGTCTTTACTCTGGATCTGTGATTTTCACATCAAATTTTGATTATTTTTTTTGTTTCGGAGTCGATAATGCGAAACCTGATTCAGGTTTTTCACGAGAAAAATAAACCTTTTCTGTAAAAAAAAAAAAATCTGGTTTTTTAAATGTATTTTATTCGTAGTATGAATTGCTTGCTTTGAGCTTCAGGTGGGGAATCAGAGAACAGAGGGAGAGAGAGAGAGATGGCGGTTCGGCACGTGTTGGCAGGCACGTGTGAGTGGAAATGTTTGAAAGGTGCGCGTGTGTGTATAGCGCGTGCGAGCGAGTGAGTGAGGCTAAGGTGCATTGGATCTCTCGGTCTAGGGGATGTGTCAGAATTCAGACGATGATTTGTAAATGTCGGTATGTTTTGTCTCTTCGGATCTCAACTCTTGCATGTTAAAAACGACGTGTTTTGGTCCTTTCCAGATTTTTTTTTCACTTCTTTTTCTCGATTTAAGGATATTTCATATTTTTCTACTTCTAGTTCAAAGTTTACACAACAAAGTGTGACGATGATCCACCTCATAAGTTACATATAGTCATATGCTTGATTGTTCAGTTGTTTGGTACGGGATTCAAATTTCATAACTTAAAAATCAATCTCTATAAGATTATAGAGTTTACTATATGACATTAATATTAAAAAAAAAAAAAAAACCTGAATTTCGTCGCAGGTTTACTGTTTTATGTTACTTGTATAAATTCATTCAATAAAATTATCATTTAAAATTTCATTCGATAAACACTAATTTTAAAAAATTCAAAATTTTAGTCTAAATTTCAACACAAATTATAATTAATTCTTTCATTAACCACAACATCCAATGTTGTATGTAGTGATGACAACTCACTTAATTAGTATATTTTTTGGATTGAAATTTGAATTAATTATTTTGGTTATATAGTATTACTCTTCGATATATCATCATTTGGAAGAAATTCACTCCTTTATTATAAGTCTATTAATGATTTTTTATTAGGTTTTTTTTTAAATAAAATAAAAACTTCAAGAATAGTCTCTGATATTGTAAAAATAATATTGATTTCATACAACATATTAATTTTACATTTTTCTTTAAGATATTTTACTTCAGTTTGTTTTTTAGATTATTACGGAAAGATAAAATAACATTGATTTATCTAAAATAACATGTTAGATTATTAACATTGATATTTGTACATGTATCGTTTTTGTATTCATATTAACGATCTTTTGAATGGTTATATACCCATATATTCATTATAAAAAATATGTAATATTTAATCTAGGCAGTTCATAACATTAATCCTCTGATACACTCATTCTTGAAGTTAGTTTATATGTATATATGAACTTTTACAACCCCAAAGAAGGAAGTCTTTTGATATTTTTTTCAAAGTTGGAGGTTGTGATCAAAACGCAATTTGATTTTGATGATAAAAGAATTAACGTGTGGAATGTGAAGAGCATGAAAATCAAAGCGTAGAAGAAAGAAAAAGGCATCTATTATTGGGATTTCACATGCTTAAAGCTAAAATTGTGCTTAAAGCTATTAATATCTCATTATCACATGCTTCTTAATTTATTTCTTTTCTAATTTTGACAACCATACAAGCCAAAGACTTCAATTTTACAAATTTAGTCCATGGCTGCATAATGGGCCGAGCCTAAATGGATCTTTTGCCCAATCTTTATATCTATTTGGATCAAGGCCCAACAATTCACTTTTGCATTTCATAAATCTTTCAATATTTTATGGCTTTGTTTTAATTCTGTTTATATAAAAATACACTACCATTAGACAATCCAAAACTTTAGTCTAAATTTCAATTCAAATGATATGGTTAGTGATTTTTGTATTAACCACATCATCACATGTTGTGACACACCATTGGATTGAAATTTGGGTTTATTATTTGGGATGTTAGATGTATAGCTGGTACTGGTAAAAATATTTTGGGGTTTAGCCAACTCTTGAAAGTTAATATTCCTGTTATAATTTTTTTTTTTTTTAAGTGATGCGGAATGGGTAATGTGTTTCTTAGGACCTACCAATAATAAAGAGTATACGTGTGATCCGTATATCAACTTTCATAACATATCAATAAGGTTTCGATCTCCATATTTATTGGTAAATATATATATATCGTGAGAGGTTCATAGTACTCAACTAAGAGTGGATGTGGATGTGCAAGTCGAAGGATACTTGGTATTAACTTGATTAAGTATATACAAATCAATGTCTTTAATATATACGGACAAATGGTTCCCATCAAATTATGTTAATGTTTACACAACCTTTGTAATTATAAATGGCATTGCAATCCACATGCACTCTTAGCAAAGGGACTTGCATATCCCCTCTCGTTTTTATTGCGGTTTGAATCTCATATTTATCTATTAAATGACATTGAAATGGATCAATCTACTTGAGTGGTGACATTCCCCTTGATTCTCTTATACTCTCTCTCAATATATATTTAAATAGTCGTTTTGGTTGTTTGTTGTGTGATGATGACATAAAATGATAATATGGTTTACTTTAATTCACTCCCTCACCGGTCACCATGGAGGTTATGTCCATATATGTTGCATGTCTTTTTCAATCAATTAGATCACCTCCTTCATTACTCCCACGAAGAGTAACTTAAAGTCTTTATCCAATAAACCAAGAGCCAAGGTGAATAACAAACAAAAAAAGAATTTAGGTACTATTTCATACTTTAATGGTCTATCAATTCCGTAATTCATAATATCACGTATTAAATTTCATACAACAGTTTGTAACTTCACATATCACATAATTTGGGATTCTAGATTAAGCTATGATTAGATGGTAAATCATTGAAAATGTATTTTAATTACGAAATTCATAAGTTAACGAGTTTGGAGTTTAGATAAATGATTCAAAAATCAATAAAATCAATGGAATCCCACTTATAATAAATTTTTAAAAAAATATATAAAAATAATCTAGATAAATCGATAAATAGATACTGTAGGGCTAGTTTAACTCTGTGAATTGTGAAGAAAATCTTCAAATTTATCGTGTATCCTGCCACCAAAGACATGACACGTACCGGGGACAAATTGTGTACTTTTGATTTTTATTTGCTGGTTTGGGGCAAAGGACAGATCTACTTGCTCACGAAGATGGGGACCTCCTTGAAACGACACCTTGCGAGTTGCGGCGCTCATCACCACTCAATTATGCACTCACTGCTCCTTCATTTTGTCTTCTTCTTTTAAAAATCAGTCCAATAAACCGGTCAGAATCGGTACGATCCCCAACAGATTTTGAATCGGTTTGGATATAGATTTTATTTTAAAATATTACGATTAATTTGGAATTTAAAGAAAATGAAACACTCGAATCATTGAACCAGCCTTATGACTTTGATCGATTTGTACACGGATAATAATCGATTTGAAAATGAATCCAATGTAGTGATACTTTTAAAATTAATAAGTTCAATAATTTCAGTAAATGGATGAACACGATTCAAATCCACAATCTTACAAGGTAGATGAATCTAATTCAATATAATGAACAATCTATTTAATATATAGTCTCTCGTTACTATTTCTCATATTCAATGAACATGCTATCTTTGTACTTCTACTTTAAATATTTTTTTTAAAAAAATAAAAATCAATTTATTGTTATGTTTTTTGGTTTTCACAGTTGGGTGGAGAGAAAAATCACTAGTTATCTACATGTTTAAAATGTTTAAGAAACTATATATATTAATATTAAACCGTCCAAAATATCTATCTACAATTGTATATAAATGATATGGTATATGAATTATAAAGATAACTTAAATCATATGATTATATGTGAGTGATATGATTTTGACAAACCACGTATCACATCATTTAAATATAATTTTTGATAAATATTTATGAGAGTTACATTATTCATAATATATATATATAAGGTCATTTTTTGTTAACCCACACGACATGTTGCTCTAATGCTTTTTGTGCTTTGTTGTTTTAATTAACTTTTGCTGTTGTATTAATGACGGCCAGCTACAATTTTGATTTATGAAACTTGTGGATTCGGCCCACTGATTTCACAGAGACCATTCATGTTTTTGATAAATGCTAACTTGCCAAGTAGTTAAAATTGCTTTGATAGGCTTGAAAACGAAGCTAATTAATCATGGTTTATATATATATATATATATATATATTCAATGTGGAGCAAAACTATTCAATCATTTTTAGATAGGTGTAACTGTGTAAGAAGTTGTGAGTCTCACGTATTTTGTTCTTCTAATAATTTTAAAAAATCATAACAAATCAATAAGATGAAAATGGTGTTTAAAAAAAAAGTATGGACTTCCTTAATCAATTAAAACAAACTTAATTCCTTAAGTGGATAACTTATTTCCAATATGTTTTACTAAACGTTTTAATCACAAATTAAGAATTCTGTTTCATTTATGTAATTGGGATTTCTAATATTTAAATACGCTCTAAGATTAAGGATGTTGGGGATGTAATCACCCTATTCAATTTAATTTATGATTTTCATTTTATCAAAAACATATAGAAATAATGTTGTACCCCCCAAAAATTTAATTTTTGCCTTCAAATAGAGGTTTGAATTTCACCAAGTATATATACTAGCAAGTGTGAGTAGATTACTCCCGGATATAGTGAGAGTAAAATCTATTGGGTTTCGAAAATATATTTTCAAATCATGTATATAGTATTTGATCTCCGTAGATTTCAGTAATTCCGTTTGAATTCAAATTTAAAAAAATATATATATAACGTGTAGCTACTACGATAATAATTATAATAAAATACAAATGATTAGAATTATGCAAAGTTTTTTAGGCTCAAACAAACATTTACAATATAGATTCCATTCAATATTTTGAGTTTTTATTAAAAAAATAAAATAAAAATAAAAAATACGGTCCACCAATCACCGTCCTTATATGTGATGATCATGTCACTAGCATTATGATCTAAATCCACTCTGATCTCTCACAGCCTGTGCTGTATAAACATTCAATTTTTTTAAAATAATGTTTTATTATTAATAAACAAACAAAACAAAAAAAAAACAATAAATAAATGGGTTATTATTTATTAAAACACAAGTTTCTCTTTAACCTTACACAAGTTGACATTTTACCTTTGAACTTCTTTTGGTGTAGACGTTAAACTTTGTAAACTCTCATTTATCGATAAACTATTATGTACTATTCCATAAGTCTGTTCGAAGGTATATACAATCAGGTTTTGACAATAAATAAAAGTTGAAGGGTTTAATATCAAAAAAAAAAGTTCAAGGAGTGAAATGTAAACTCGTATAAAGTTCAGGGGATTAGTACCAAAAACCCTAAATAAATTGATATGAGATCTATCATCAGATTCATCACATGCCGTAAACCTATAAGTAAGAATTGCCCCATAAAACCTATAAATTAATCGGTAGAATACGCGATAGAGAGATAAATAATACATTACGATCAGATTTAATAAAATATGTTTGGAGAAATTATGGTAATGGACCATAATACAACCATCGGTGTGAGTGTGTAACATGTTCTAAAATTGAAATTTAATTTGGGTGTAGTGGAGTAGAACCCATACTTGAGTTTTCGTTTTTAGATCTCTTTTTTTACATCGTGACACCCATAAAATCCAAATAAAAATAGATCTACTGGCTTGGGTCTCGATCTCTTTTAGCCACCGGATTCTCTGACATACGGTCTTCAACGTGCGTCAGAAGAACATGTGAGTATGTGAACATATTTAACTAACCTCAGGACACCGACTGAAATCTTTCAAAAATTGGCAGCTAAGCCTCCGTCGACTCGTGTCTTTCAAGCAATTTTTTCATGGTATCTTCTCGTCTCCCGGTATTTCGTGTCTGTTTCATTCATATTTCATACCGTGGTATTTTGGATTTCTTGGCATACAGTCATACACTTTGTGACCACTGACCAATCTAGATTTGTTTGTTTATACTTTACAATAAACTCTGTATAATTTTACAAAACAATTTCAAAATATAATTCTGAAAATTAGTCTATAATTACACAATTATACTTCAAGTAATCACGTATCCCCGTCTAACAGAGGTTTTAATTTCACTTCACTTGTAAGAAAAATAAGTGGGTAGATATTTTTCTTATCTTGTAAATAGTTATATATATATCGTATTTGTATCCGATATCAATCGATCTCTATTTCGATGTAAGAATAAAAAAAAAAGTATTTTATTACTTTACTTATATCTTAAAACTTTAAATTGATATATAATTATTTTAAGACCGATTGAGTGACGTGATAAACTCATCTAAACTATTCCAATGGTATATCATTGTGGGATGGAGGTATTAGGAAACTAGCTTTTGCTTCAACTCAGGCTAGCTATTTTTTCTAAAGTAAGTGTTTGTTGTGAAAGAAAAATATAAATGCTTGATAATTTATAAACATGGTATAGTTTTAATTTAATTAAGATAATCTTCATAAATTCATTAGAGAGTGGTATACTCAATATTGTATTGACACACAAACGAATTAAAGTTTATTTCACTTACTATTTTTTTCTTAATTCCCTAGTTGAATCATTTTAAATGTTTTAGGGGCAAATATTAGTATATTTTTATAATTTAGTACATACTTTTTAATCATAATTTTTAATTGAAAGGTATATAAAAAAACAAATACAATCGTTGAGTGTGGTTTGGATAGAAAATTCTATTAATTCAACATAATAATATTTTAGATACCGGTCATCACAAAGACTACATGTGTATATTTAAAATAAAAATAAAAATACCCCGTTCGGACAACAAATCCCGATTTCACCAATGATGATGATTATGCGGTCCAACTCTAATCTCTTTTACCCATTACGTGTGTTAAGTTTATTTTATAGAAAACATTTATCTTTTGAGATTATTTACAAAACACTTTATTCTAAACCGTAATAAATTTCTAAAAGCTTGAAATACTACTAGTTGTTGCATTTGAATCTACGTTCGAATTTGTACACATTAGCATGCTTTGCCCTTATTCTTATCTTTATAAATAATGCTCAAATGGTTACTCAAAATTCATTTGAAAACATTATAAAAGCTTATCCCAATCTGTAAATTTGTGTGAAATTTATACACGTGTCTTATACGAGATATAGCATTAAGTTCACGCAACTCAAATCAATTTACAATTCTATACCTATAATATGCAAATCGTATCCATTGAAATAGAAGTGCACTTTTGCACTTTTACTCCATAGATATTCATTTTCTTCCCACTAGACACATTATCCGTATCAAAAAGTTATCAAGTGACCACCCAATTCATGTGTGTTTCCACATCTACATCATCTATATATATAAAATTACACAAAGTTAGCTAAAACTTAAAAGCATAATTTATGATGTAAATCACGTGTGTACGTAGGCAACAATACAGTGCTCACATGCCTAGGTTGGAAATTTTTGCCTAAATTAGTAAATTTTGATACTTGTTTGGTTTCATAAGTGGAAAAAGGAAGTATATTGTTATCACGATTTATGGAATTTCAAGAGAGTTATATTCGAGTGTCCAAAAAATTGTGGATATGGTAGGGGGTTTTGTTTGTTTTTTAATTTGGTAGTGTAAATGCACGATCATAAAAGATCGAAAGTATGATTATGGCCGGTAATGTGTTTGAAATTTGTATGTTAATATAAGGACTAAAATCAACGGTCTAAAAATAGTGTTTTAATTTGTATATAACCAACCAAATTAAAACATGTGTCAACATTCAATATATTTTTTTTCAATTTCTTCTATAAATGTAAATACATAACTTATTTTGGTTGATTATATATAAATTAGAACACCATTTTTGATAACCGATTTAAGTCCTTCGTATAAGTGTAATAGACTTTGAAATTCACTTGGAGATTGAAATTTGCATTTAAAGAGGTTTTAGAAGTTCAAAGTTGACGGTTGATAAGATGATGTTAGCCCACCGATTGTAGGTTCGATTTTATCCCTCTCTCTAAATTCTAGATTATTATTATACATTTTTTTTATAGAAAAAGTGGCTCAGGTTAAGTGAAGGGTTTGTTTAGGAATCAAGTTCCCTTCGTATACTTATTCATTTCCCCTTGGACCTTGATTCCCTTTTATGTCAGTTTACTAAAATTATAGGGAATTAAGTTTCATAGACCTTACACATATATCAGGAATTAAGTTCCTTATTGAAAAGTGAATTTATGTATTTTAATATAGAGTAATGCTACTTTGTCTAAATGATGTGACAATTCTTTAGTCCATTCATTTAAATAATGTAAATTTAACCCAATTTAAATGAATGGACTAGAGTTTTGCCACATCATTTAGATACCAAATTTGGGTAAAGTAATATTACTCTTTTAGATATAAATAATAAATAAAGAGGAATACCTAAAATTTGTTGTTTAAATATTGTTTCCAAATTATACAGTAACACTATAATCCATTCATTTAAATCATCAAAATATAATATAATTTAAATGAATGGATTATATTTTTGCCACAACATCGTATTTAAATACTAAATCTTGACAAAGTAACATTATTTATGTATATTTTTGAATTTATTATGTATAATTTTTTTTAACTAAATCATCTATACAGATATGTTTTGAAGATTTTATATATATATATAAACCGTGAATTATTCAAAATAAAATGAATTGCGATTTTGATTTGGTATATATGAACCATCGGTTATTAAAAAAAATACACTTTGAATTTCATGCCTTTTTTTAAACTTACATATATACTGCGAATTAGTGGAATTATATTTTTAAATGTGCATAATTTCTTAATTTTTAATTAATATTAAATTAATTAGTTACAATTTTATAATATAAATATGTTATTTTTTTTATAGTGTTATGATCAATATAAAATATATTTTTTGATATTAATTTTTTTTTCAACGTGCTATATATACAAACATGTTTTTGTAATCAACTTCATATTATTCTTATTCCATTTTTTGTTCTTAAAGAGTAATAAATGCTATTTCGATTCCTCACCATTCTCTTTTTCCGTAGAACTTAATTCCAATTTTTATCATTTCCAATTAATAAACACACTATCATTTCATTAATGACCAGTAAACACGAAAATATTCAATACCCCATAACTTTTCTTCTTTTCCAAGCAATACCCCTAAATTATCATACCATAATCGTATAATTTTTTTTTAAATGGAAGTTTTATCTGAAGGAGATTTGAACTCGGACCCCAATAAATAAAAACAACCAATTAAATCATTTTGAAAGACGTGTAAAATACCTTTCCTTTTCAATTTTTAAGACTTTGAAGAATCACATTCTATTTTATTTTCTTTAAAGCTTCTATGAAACTTAATACTTAGTAATTTTATTTTATTTTTAAAATCTGACATCGACCCAGTTTAGTGATTTCTTTATTTATAGGTGTATTATTTGTGAGATTCTCTTTTAGAAGTTTACAATTTTTTTACTTACAAATTGAATTTACAAATAAACAAGTATTTTATTTTAAAAAGAATAAAATGTCAATATAGTATTTTATTATTATATTCTCGGGAGATGATCGTATATCGCATGCTTGATTATCAAGAAAACTTGGAAATAAGTCACAGTTAGACCCAACCACAAAATTGTCAGAAAATTTGTTTCTCTACTCGCGATTTCTCCCAGCAACTATTAACGCGCTTCCACGTGTCCTTGTTGATTGTCATCGCGTAATCGGTGATTACTTTCGGCGAGTACCATTTTTCTCTACAACCGCGAAGATGGAGACAATAATACTGATTATTTTAATAAAATTATTCTTTCCTCAACAATATTTCACAATTTAACTGGTGCATATCCACCAAATTTGAAAATTTCATTTTTAAAAATATTTTAAAGACATTTATTAGTCTTTTTTTAGTTTATATAAAAAATATTTAGCTAAATTTCAATATATAAATTGTCAATTAGTCATTTAAAATATATTAAAAATTGATTCCAATATAAATTTGTAAATATATTTTTTCATTTTAATTCAATCATAATATTTTAAACTCGAATGAAAGAATCATAGATGATATATCGAAATATAAATAAATTATATTTATTGATATTCAATTTATAAATAGATTTATAGGTTTTCTGATAATATGTTCATTTTTACAAATTTACAATACAATTCTGTATAATAATGGATTATTTAAAAGATATATTACATATTTATTTATAAAATATAAAACAATTATGACATGAGGATATATGTTAATAGGGTATATGTTACCTTAAAAAAAAAGTACATATTATTAACAAAAAAAAATTAAAATATTTAATATATAAACATTAACTTTTTACATCATAAAAATTAAATATAATTTTTTTAACAATTTTTATGTAAACATTGTGTTGACATCAAATTGACATAAAATGACAACATGATGTAAACATAATATATGTGTATAATACAATATAAAATATAACAAAAAAAATTATTAGTAATATTAGACTATTTTCCTTTTTCTTTTCTTCTCAAAAAAGAAGTTTTCATTATATTGGAAATTAATAAAATTGTTTCTATTTTCTCTCAAATTTAAAAAATAATAATGTATCTCACAGTTTTTTTTAAATAATGTTTTCTCAAATTTAGAAAAAAAAAGATAAATATAAAAAAAAAGGAAAAAAAAGTGAAAACAGTTTTGCCTTTGTAGTCTGTTTTGGGAAGATTTTGGTTCAACTGCGACAGCCAAAACCCAATACGCAAAGCAAACTCAATTGAAATTCAATTATTATTTTTATTTTAAAAAATAAATATAAATTGAAAATAAATAAAATGAAATCTGAAAACAAAAACACGAGTCTTCGTTATCCAATCTCTCCCAGTTCTCTCTAAAAAAAGACTCTCTCTTCTTGAATTTCTCCAGCTACTTTCCTTCTGTCACTGAATACCTTAACGAGATTCTGTACTAAATTTTTTATTAAAATTTAATTTTATGATTTTGAAAAAAAAATAAAAATTCTTTGGTTTTTTTCTTTTTCTTGTATATTTGTTCATTTTTTAAAATTGTATATTATTACAATATTGATCAAGTGTTTTTGTTTCCATCTTTGATATCGTTTCGGTTTTTTTACTTTCTGGGTATTGGAGATTAAACAAAAAAACCCAAAAAAATTTAAAGAGTTTGAGAAACTCAAAACAATTGCTGTGTTTTTTTGCTTTCAATTGTTTTTTTTCAAAACATATATTTTTTTGTTCGACGTTCGACGTAAAAAATATTAAACAAGTTTTTGATTCGATTCAGAGCTTGTTTTGATCTGTGTTCTTCTCATAATCCAATATGAACCCACTTGTATCCTAAAAAATTACAAATTTAGGATGTTTCCTTGTAAAAATTAGGGTTTTTTTTTGAAGCTTAGAAATTTCATTTTTTGTTGGTTAATGAAGAAAGGATCAGCCTGGTGTTATGCTTAAACAACAAATTGGAGACATAGAAATACATTTCGCGTTCTGGGTATTCGTGAATTTCATTTCTCGGTTGTTGTTTGGGATGAGGAACAGCACCGATGGGAAGAAAGCACAAAACGGTGTCAGTTCGCGCTCTGCGAAGAGCCCGTTTCGTGCAATCTCGAGTTATTTGAGGATCGTCTCGTCCGGGGCGTCCACCATGGCCAGGTCGGCCGTGTCAGTGGCCTCGTCAATTGTGGAGAGAGACGATGATTCGAGCCCCGATCAGGTATGTTTTGTTCTATGTCAAATTTATGATTTTTTTAGTTAAAACTTGTTTTTTATATAATTACATGTGTGCACTGTTAATATTTTAATTCTTTTAATATGGAAATTTAATGTGTAATTAAGTCCATTTATAACTATTAGTGCTTTGTAGAATGTGTAATTTAAGTTGAGAGTAAATGAGAGTTTTGGAAATCTGATAAAAGAAAGAATGAATATTTTGGTTTTGAAGTTTTGGTGCAATTTCTGGTAAGACTAGAGAAAGAAGATTTTAGCATGCCCCCATGTTAACTTTGGTATATAATTTGAGTGTTAAGGTGGAATTTCTCCTTTTGGTCTTTGGCACAGTTTTAAAGTAGTTGAATTTACGAGTTTACTTGGAATTCTGAGATGCATCTACAAATTAGTATCCCATGGTGAAATTGTTATTGAGTATGTAATTTTGGTTCTTTGAGTGGAGTGGGATTCCATTTTTTGTTTTTACGGTGGGCATTTTGCTTTTTAGATTAGAGATTTGGAGAGAGAGTGACAATTTTAGCATGATATACATGCCGAGAGCCGAGTCCATCTCGTGGGACTATGAATGTATAATGGTCATACAAGTTGAATCTTTGTCAAACTAACCTACAATCGATTTCGTAGGTATACTATAGAAATTGTGACAGGTGGTAAGATTTGAGGGTGGAATTAGAGAGATATTGAGAAGGATAACTATCTTATTTCAAATATATCCATGCAAGGACATACAGAGGGAGAAATAGATGGAGGTTTTGTGATGTTGTAAGGATATCTTCCTCAATAGTGGAGACGATTTTTGTTTTTTTTTTGGGGTGGAATTTTGAAGTCAGTGAAAATCTGTAGTTCTTATAATTAAAACGTATGATTATCTATTGCTTAAAAAAAAGTATGACTATCGAAATTTATAAATTAACCATCTAGTAGGCTCATGTGATGGACTTCCTGATTCATTTTTTGTTCATGAATCTCTTCAGGGCTTGTGAATTCTTTGGCTTCAGAATTGTGCTGACCATTGTAATTTAATATTAGGGTTATTGGCACTAGTCCCTCCCAACTTTACGCGAGTTTGTATTTTACCCTCTGAATTTTTTTTTAGGCGTTAAACCTCTTGAACTCTTATGAATTGGCAAATCTGACTATAGATGCCCCCTCAAACTGGCGTTCAAAGGGCAATAAATCAAATTGTTTGCCAATTAATGAGAGTTCAGGGGGTTTAACGCTTAAAAATAGTTCAGGGGTAAAATGCAAGTTTGCTTGAAGTTCATGGGGACCGGTGCCAATAACCGTTAATAATATTATTTGTGATTTATAGCTTATTTGTTCTTTTATCTGTTTTGTAATTTAGGTTTTGTTGATTTGCTCCTGTGATGCTATTATTCGATGTGATGGCACTGTTTTCCCGTCAGTATAATTCTAGTAAAGATATTCTAATTAATTCCGAGTCATTGAGTTAAGATCTAAACATGGAGTTGACTTATGTCAAATTTTTTTTTCTTCCGATGTAAAGGTGCTCTGGGCTGGGTTTGATAAGTTAGAGGGTGAGAGAGATCCCACACGGCGAGTTCTCCTGCTGGCGTATCGGTCTGGCTTTCAGGTTTGGGATGTTGAAGAGGCAGATAACGTTTGTGACCTGGTTTCCAGATATGATGGTCCTGTTTCATTTATGCAAATGCTGCCGAGACCAATAACATCCAAAATATCAGTAGACAAGTTTGCAGAAGCCAGACCACTTCTGGTAGTTTGTGCTGATGGGTCCCTTTCTGGTGGTACAAACATTCAGGATGGGTTAGCTACTGCTCGCAATGGGACCATCCCGAACTATCTTGACTCAGGAAATGGCAATCTTGCGCCTAGTGTTGTTCGTTTTTATTCCTTGAGATCTCAATCTTATGTACATATGCTAAAGTTCAGATCAGTCATCTATTCTGTAAGATGCAGCTCTAGAGTTGTTGCTATATGCCAAGCAGCTCAGGTTAGTTAACCTATCCATGTTTAAGCAAGCATTGATATCTTCTGGTCAATCAAAGTTTGAGTCATAAGTTATTATATATTGCAGATACACTGCTTTGATGCTACAGCATTAGAGAGGGAATACACCATTCTTACAAATCCCATAGGTACAGGCTATCCTAGTTCTGGAGGTATTGGCTATGGACCACTTGCAGTTGGTCCCAGGTGGCTGGCTTATAGTGGAAGTCCAGTTGTTGTCTCCAATACAGGGCGTGTAAGTCCACAACATCTAACACCTTCTCTAAGTTTTTCTGGTGTTGCATCAAATGGGAGCTTGGTTGCTCACTATGCAAAGGAATCAAGCAAGCAACTTGCTGCTGGGATTGTGACCCTTGGAGACATGGGGTATAAGAGGCTGTCAAGGTACTGCTCCGAGCTCCTACCTGATTCCCACAATCCTCAATCAACGAGTCCTGGTTTGAAAGGCAATGGAACTGTTAATGGTGTTTCCCCAGAAGCAGATAATGTTGGAATGGTATATTTTTTTTGTCCTTATGTTTTATGGTATCGATTGAAGCCCTTTTCTTCTCTTTCCCTTTTTTCATGTTTGGTTAAAGCACGCATATTGTCTTAAGTAGCTTCATTTGCTTGCTCTTCATACTCGTTTTGCATGATAGAATCTGTAATGGAAAGCCCATTAAATAAATTATGTCCCACTTTTCTGAGGGAGGAATTTCATATTATCTGTCATGTTATCTTAGGAACTAATTCTTTCTGCAAGATTATCCTGCTTTTGCTTTAGTCTGCATAGTAAGGATGAACTTTTTATGTTTTAATTATTTTTTTACCTTTTGTTAATCAGGTCATTGTCAGAGATATTGTCAGTAAAGTTGTTATTGCCCAGTTTAGGGCACACAAGAGTCCTATTTCTGCTTTATGTTTTGATCCTAGTGGGACCCTTCTAGTGACTGCTTCAGTTCAGGGTCATAACATAAATGTCTTCAAAATAATGCCTGGGCTCCTAGGAGGCTCGTCTGCATGCGATGCTGGTACATCTTATGTACACCTTTACAGGCTGCAACGTGGTTTGACAAATGCTGTAAGAGCACAGTATCCGTTAAATCGTTTTTGTTTGTACATGTTTCTGTCAGCTGTCACTTATTTTTTGTTCTTTTTTCCCTGTTATCTTCTTCCTTTCAGGTTATACAGGACATTAGTTTCAGTGATGACAGCAACTGGATTATGATTAGTTCTTCTAGGGGTACAAGCCATTTATTTGCTATAAATCCTTTTGGGGGATCTGTTTGTTTTCAGTCTGCTGATGGTGGTTTTACCTCAAAAAATAGTGGCCTTGGTGTCATGGTGAAGTCAGGAGTTCGATGGCCTCCAAATTCTGGTTTACCTCAACAGAACCTTTGTGCATCTGGTCCTCCAGTAACACTCTCTGTTGTTAGCCGAATAAGGAATGGAACTAATGGTTGGAGAGGCTCCGTAAGTGGTGCTGCAGCTGCTGCAACAGGAAAAGCGAGTCCTCTTTCAGGGGCCATTGCTTCATCTTTCTACAATTGCAAAGGCAATAATGAAATATATGCAGGAGGCAACTCTTCAAAGACAAAGAACCACCTTTTGGTTTTCTCTCCCTCAGGATGTATGATACAATATGGATTACGAATATCAGCTGGTCTGGATCCAACAACTGGTGTGTCGGGACTAGGCTCTGGTTATGATTCAGTTTCTGAAAGTGATGCTAGATTAGTAGTTCAGGCAATCCAGAAGTGGAATATATGTCAAAAACAAATTCGAAGAGAACGAGATGATAACTTAGATATTTATGGTGATAATGGAACTATGGACAGCAATAAGATATACCCTGAAGAAACAAATGGGGGAAATTGTACTTTCTCTGAAACTAGGGGTACAGTTGAGAAAACGAAGGTCAATCCTGAAGATAAACATCATCTGTATATTTCAGAAGCTGAACTTCAGATGCATCAAGTTCGCATCCCGTTGTGGGCAAAACCACAGGTATTTTCTTGTTTTGTAAGGGTTTTATTTATTATTTTTATTTTTTGCAGAATTGTTTGTAAGTTTTTCAAAGAGGCATTTATTTATTGAATCACACGAATGTTTTGGTTGATGCTTGATATGCTCTTATCATTATTATTATTTTGTTGGTGCCATTGCTTGTCAGATATACTTCCAGTCAATGATGACAGAGGGCATTAAAACAGAAGACCAAAATGATATGAAAGGGGAAGTAGAAATTGAAAGGATTGCAACTCGCATGATTGAAGCTAGGTCAAAAGATTTGGTTCCATTTTTCAACCATCTTCAGAGTCCCAAATTTCATCAAGCAAGGTGATCTGAACTGAAGTTCTATATAGCAAACCACTTAATAGATTTTAGGGATGCTTCCATGCTATTATTGACTTGCCTTTTCATCTTTGGTGTTCACAAGTTTTGTTACCTACCGTTTTCTTATAAACATTCAATGTATAGCTAATTATACAATGAAGTTTATATAGGTTATGTATAGCTATCTTTACTCTTTTTTGTGTATTCCTTTTCTCTTGATATACTTTATTTCCTGATAAAAAGAAAATTATACAGTATTTTACATTGTTTATGGGATCTATCAGTTATGCAGACATATGGCTTACTGCTAGTTGGAAATTTTTTATGGTTTCAGTTTACTTGTTATATGTGTACATGGATTTTCTGGGAACATTTTTGATAGCTACATGGATTTTCATGAAAGATCTTTTACTTGTTATGCAAGGTTTCATTACTTAATTTTGTTTTTTTGGCCTTTTCGGTGCATCTCTGTGAAAGTTCTTGTTGATAGCCAAGCTATTTTTTTGTTCTGCAGGGTTCCTGCTGTATATAGTAATAGCAATGGCCAACTGCTGCACCAGAGGTCAGGAATGTCTGAAAATGGCAATCTTTCACGCAGGAGCAGTTCTGGCTCACTTGACTCTGTAACTGACAGTGGTGCTTCAATGGCCGAACTTAGCAATGGCGTCGAAGAAATTGGTTTGAATGTTCCTCGGATGTCAATAGAAACTAAGGGCTTTGTAAATAACAGTTACAGCCCTAAAAGCAAAACTCGGCATGAGATTGTAAATAATAGTGAGAGCTTAAGAATGGAGGCTCAACTCAAGTTTGTAAATAATAACATTGAGGGCCTGAAAGTGGAGAATCATTTTGAAGATGAAGGCGGTGAGTTTGATTAGAGGTAATCTTTCCTGGTCCCACATATGTTCACGTAACACACGAAGTTATTGTTTGATTAGAGGTAATCTTTCCTGGTCCCACATATGTTCAAGTAACACACGAAGTTATTGTTAGGAGCTCATGTAGCAAGTTCTGCTGTCATTTGGTTTCAGGATTATTGCATATTATAGGTCATTTTGCATTTCCTTTATAAAAAATCGAAGGAAAAAAAATACCAATGCTTAACATTTTTCCCTTCCTATGTCATATGTATATATTAACAGAAAGAGTTAGTGGTTTAGAACACAAAACATTAACATCAACACCAAGTAAATCAGGAGTTGATATTAAGGACATTTTAGGGCCTACGTTAATATTTAAAAATGGAATTGGCAAGAAAATCTAGTATAGAAATATGTTAAACTTTAATAATAAGGGTAAAAAATAATAGAAAAAATCGAACATTTAATAGATGAAAAGGATGTAGACAAATTATTAGAAGTAGGATTTGAACAATTTAAAAAGAAAAAAATATATAGTGAAGGAATATTAGATACTTTTAAATTATTTTATATGCTTATAGAGATGAATTTAAATTAACGGTAGTTAAAAGTTTAGAAGAAATTACTAAGTGTGCTAAATTACTTGAAAAGCAAAAAGTTTCAGATATACATCTAGGAGTAGTAGTTATTGGAATTATGAGTCAAACCGGAGAAGGATTAGATACTAAAGCACATTTATTTTTATATGATAGTTGATTTAAAGACCATGATCAATCACATATAGCTAGTGCAGAGGTAGATTTAAGAAATAAAATAGAGTAGTAGACTAGCAGTAGTAGACTAGTAGGATGCTTACCTAATATAGATATAGAAATAAAAGAATTTTGTGAAAAGATAAAACTTAGTATACAATCAAAAGGGTTTAGACTAAATTTTTTTGTTTTAGGAAGATGTTATAATAAATATCTTAAGAAATTTAGATTTATAAATAAAAGTATAGTTGAATATTTTTTAAGTAAATATGTTAAGATGCAAGTGCCAGTAAGATTAAACATTAGTCAACTAAAATGATTAGAATGGAAGTTACATAATTTAGAAGTAAATACAACTATAGATGTTCCAGAAAGCAGTGAAATTTATATAGACAAAAAAGAAAAAATTGCACAAAATTTTAGCAATTATAAAGTCCAAAAATTATCGTAGAAGCTTAAATTGTCTCAACAAAAGTCTAAAAATCTTATAGAAGAAGAAAAACATATTTTAGATCCTACTACTACTAACATTACTATTTTGCATGAATAAGCTAGAATTCTAAACTAAGCAATAGAAAAATGTCCTTTTGATATTCAACAAACCATTTTTGGTCTAGTTGAAGCTCAATCTATAAAGCGTTTCTTAGATATAACCAATCTGTGTTGCTACATTTATTAAAGGTTTGCTCATAGGACATTTGGGAACTTTGGACACTTTTTCTTCGTGGGCACTTGTATTTGACAAATTGGCCTAGTTAGTCATGGTCTGATTGCTTTTGTGTTGACTGGTTTGATATATGACCACTTTACCAGTACTTTTTGAGCTCTAGAGATAATCCGAGTGTGAAAAATCAGTTTATTTTTCATTCAATGCGCAAGTTTATTGTACCTTTTTATTTTCAGTTGATTGTAGGTCTTGAAATTAGTTCTCCCCTCCCGAATCACCAAGTCATTCAGTGAATGCATCAGCATAAACATTAATTTCTGCTCCCTATGGCTTTATGATGTCAGTTACACTTTTTTTTTTTTTTGAAATAACGTCATTTACACTTTAAAATCGGAATTTAAAGTTGATAATTTTTTCTTGCTTACAATTTTTCTGTTTACTGCATTTATGTGATAAACTTTTTGCTTTATTTCTTTTTTCAGGTGTGTAGTAATTCTTTTGATCTCCTGGGAGGTTCATTAACAGTGTTAAATACTTATGGGGTGTAAATGTAGACAAACAATGATTTGAGGCAACAGTGGGGGGCTTGACAATGAATGATGAGGAATTGTGGATATCTATCATGTTGCTGGGTTTCATCTTTCTGTTTGACATTGTAAATAACACAAACAGATGATATATTTCCCCAATAATCAGTTGTAATATGTAAATAATAACACCACCTTGTACCTCTTCTTCACCATCTATTATTATATTTTAATTTTTATCTGTATACATATATTACCATTATGGGGTAAGTCTTTCTCTGGTAAGAATCTAATGATGGAAAACTTCCATTGAACTCAAATGTGAATCAGATTTCTCCAAACCCTGACATGAGATCATCAACCAAGTGATATAAACTAAAACCATAATAAATAAGCTAATCTAAGTCAAGAAATCCCATCTCTATCAAGTAAGCTTTAAATTACATGAATTTTTGCATAATACAAATTTGAACCAGAGAGGCTGATATGATGGAACAAGGAAACGGAACTGGAATTTTCCAATTTACTTGCAAGTCTGGATGTTACCATCAGTAAACATGACTTCAACAGTCTCCTCTACCCACTTTTTTTCGGGGAAATTCACCTTTCTCATGTATCTGCACTGTGTTTCTGCAATCATTGGCCACTAGATGTTTCACTGTCCAGAAGAGAAGAGAAGATAATGCGGAGAACAATTAAGACCCAGTTTGTCATTGTTTTTCCAGCTGCTTTTGGGGCCAAAAGTGATTCTGGACCTAAGACAGGGTGTTTGGTAAAATCACAAAGAAGTGCTTTTGGTCATTTTTAACTCTCCCAACTGAGTTTTTGAGAAGCTACAAATAAATGATTTTGGATTTTGGATTCTGCTTTTAGAAAACGCGCTACAGTGATATTAAATGAAATTGTACTAACTTTCCAACTTTGTCCTTGCCTTTAACGAAATTTAACAAAAAAAATTGGGCTTATATTTTTGTACAAAAAAAATTCATAACTGTATAAAAAAAATAGAGATAATTAATTCAATAAAGTAGAATAAAAATGAAATAAATAAAGCAACAGAATAAAATAAATAAATAAATAAATAAGGCTAATTAATTAAATAAAGTAGAATAAAAAATGGGGCTAATTAATTCAATAAAGTACCATAATTATATAACACTTAACACTAAACACAACTAAACAAGAAAAATGTAAAGTATAGCACATTAGTACCATTTAGATGTCTATATCATTTTAGTAATTTTACACACTCACAACACTTTTTATTTCAGTTTACCAAACACATTGAAAATATTTTTAGTTCTCACAGCACTTTTGAAAATCAGTTTACCAAACACATAACTGATTCTTCCCATAGCAATTTCCTCCATAACAATTTCAAAAGCACTTATTACGTACGGCAATACCAAACTGGGTCTAAGTTAGACAAGCCTCCACTTGTTACAATCTTTTAAACCCCTAAAGAAAATCTTCCAATTGCTTCATTTTGTCAGCTGATGCAAGCTCAAAGTTCAGGTTGTTTCTGACGTCAGTTAGATATTTCATGACTTCATGTCTCTCTTCTTCATTGATAAATTGAGATTTGATGATAATATTTTGATGTTGAATATTCAAATACAATGCAGATTATATACCTCCTACTTACCACTCCCATGGAAGAATTTTAGTAAAAAGCTTGAAGCTTTAAGAAAATTCAAGGAGAAAACCGGCAGAGACTCCAAGAGTCATTGCTAGAGAAGAAAAATCTAAAGAAGTTGAATAACCGCAAACGGAAGTCATGCTTTTATTGGTATCCATTTCGTATATAACCAGCAACCAGAGCAACTATAGCATCTTTGACTGCACAAGTTGCGGTTTTTACAGACACCAAACTGGAAACTTACATCACCATAACTGGAGGGAGAGTTCAAAAGTAAGTTGACAATGAAAAAAAAAAACACTAACTTCATTTTCTCTTCAGTTTTCTGCTGATTTTCTTCTTTTGTTGTCGCTATTTCTTCTTGTTTTGTTAATTTTGGTATAAAAATCTGTTCTTTTTGAGATTTTTTCATTTGGGTAGTGTTGATTGTATGGTTTTGTTATCAACAATTGCTTGTTTCTGGGTATTTAAAGCATTTTGTTCCTCAACATAACATAATTTGAGAATGGATCACTTGTTATTTCTGTCTTCTGGTTTTGTTTGTAGCAATTTATTGTAGTTTTTGTATAAATTTTTATAGAGGTGATTAGATTTCCAGGATTACTGAAATTTACATGAAGAATCAAAGCTGTATTATCTATTTCTATTCACATTCCATGAAAATGTGGCTTTTTTCGTACCGGAACACAGTTTTGGATTTCCTACTAAGACACATCTTAGAAAATCAGTAAAATGTTTAACTTGTGGTTGCTGTTGAAAATGTTGAAGATGAAAAATTATTGAATATAGAAATTCTTTAAAAATAATCTGAGAGAAGAAGAAAAAAAAGAAGGATCTCCTTCACTGCTGGGGAAGAAGTTGTATATAAATTGTTAAGAACAAAGTATGGAACCTGATTTCCGTTTAATAGTAGGTCTTTTTTTATACCAATTGGTTTTAGCTGAAAGTCGTTAGTGGCATTCTATTTCCTCAAGAAGAATTCAATGAGGAAAACAGCATTAAGTTTCTGAAACAAGGATTAGTTTTGAGATTTAAAATTATGAAAAGGAATAACTAATGTTTCTTTACAAAAATAAAAAGGAACAATTAAATTAACTGGAGTAAACACATACATTGAATCACTTATATATATATATATATATATATATATCTGGGATTTACATTCATCAGCTCATCATTCACCATTGAAGAACCGATCTAGACTTGACTTGGTATTGTGGGGGGCTTCCAACTCCAATTGGTTCCACCATTGCGTTTTGCCTCTTATTTCTTTCATGGTATTTGCATTTTGAATGGTGAGAGGCAGCTTCCTGAGATTATCGCACTTGAACACCTCAACCTGCTCTATTGCTTTCATGTGATACACACATGATATAAATTTTGAATGTTGCCCGGATCCATCCTGTCTGGAAAGAGTCTCCAGCCTGGGGAGGTACCCCAGCTTGAGTGTCCCTAGGTTTGGAACAACTGGTTCTGGAACAAAATCTTCCTGTGGTGGAAAATTGAAAAGCTCAACTAAACTCTCACAGAAGCTTACATCGATTGTTTCCAGGTTTGGTAGGGATATAATGAAATCACCACAAGTGAGAAGATATTCTAATCCATCACATCTAAACACCTCTAATAATTTTAGTCTAGAAAATCTAAGTCCAAGCAAACCAACTAGTTCTGAGATGCTTCCTAACTTGGTCAGATCATGAAGACGAAGTTCTTCCAAATTTGGTAGCAGGTCATGGGTAGTACGTCCTCCATCTGGCCTTAAACTTGAGGAAGATCTTGTAATGGTTAGAGATTTCAAACCAGTGTAGGAACCAATGCTTCTTATCACCAATGTTTCAAGCATTTGATTCAGTCCTGGACAATTATTTAGATGCATCATACTTGCATTAGTCAACAACCTACCGATCCATTCTCCTGAAAGTTGAAGGCCACTGATTATCAGCTTTCTTTTGTCATGTTTACTCCGGAAAGAGATTGTTTCTGGACCAATAAGCAGTTTGAAAATTCTTAATCTACCTATCAAAGTGAGGTCCTCGTTCTGAAGAGATTGAATGCGCCGCAATCTTATTGATAATGAATGTAACTGCTCAAGGTTCTGAAGCTCTTCAAAAGTTGCTTGTCTGTCATTTGCCTCTTCCATCAAACCCCAAACATAAGCACCGGATGTCATGTCTAGAACCTCCAAACCAGACAATCCAGATACGATCCCGCTTTGAATGGTTTTTAGGTTGTACGTCCCTGATAGGTATAGCTGCCTTAAGTTGATCAAATTTTTCATTCCACTTGGCAATTCTCTAATGCTAGTTTCACTGCAATCAAGCACTTGAAGTTTACTAAGCCCGCCTAGCTGAGGTAATTCTTCAAGATAAAAGCATTTCTTTAAAAGAAGTATTCGAAGGTCACCCAATTCGAGAATGGATTGAGGTAAAGAGTGGATGCGAGTTTCACTTAGATTCAAGATATTAAGCGACTCAAATGCTTGAAGAAATCCATTAGGAATTCTAGAAAGGAAGCGATTACCTTGTAGCAGTAAACTCACGGTCTCAGGACAATAAATTCTACAATCAGGTAACTTTGTTATTCTGTTATTCATGAAAGAGACTCTTTTGAGTGACTCGGACATTTCGACTTCTGAAATCCGAATTAGACCAATTCCTGAACGCACAATTGATTTACATCCATCATACGAGGTGGATGAAATCCATATAGCAACATCACGAACTACATCATGCATTTTTACGGTGCCCTCATGGGCTCCATGTTCCAACAAACAAGAGTCTTTTAGATTTTCAATCAAAGCTATTCCTCTATTATAAGGGTCCTCATAGTTTTGCTGTTGATCTATCAAACCTTCACCCAGCCAGCAGTTGATAAGTTCACTTACACCGATAGAGAAGTCCTCGGGATATAAACAACAGTATAGAAAACAAGGTTTGATGTTTTTACCTTGTAATGAATCATAACTCCACTTCAAGGGATTGTAAACTTTGTTCTCTATGCCTTTGATGTTAGGAACTGACCTCCGTAACCCGCTTAAGGCATCTGTCCACAGTTCAACCATTGTCTTTCCTCTCATAACTGACCCCACGATGGTGATGGCCAAAGGCAGACCGCTACATTCTCTGGTAACAGATCTTGCAATTGGTTCAATATGTTCTGAAGTAGCTACCTTTCCCGCATTTACAGTAAACAATTGCCATGATTCTTCATCATTCAGGACGTCCACTTTTACTTCTTTGTCCGTCTTCATCTCCCTGCATACCCCGAGAGAGCGAGATGTTAGTATGATCTTAGAACCTGTATGATCTTCAGGTTGTGGGACACCCAAACAATCCAAATCGATTGGCTCCCAAATATCGTCCAGGATAAGAAGAAACTTCTCCTTTTGGAGCCTCTGATGAAGTTTGATAGCTAGCCTCTGCACACTTTCTTCCATACCCGCCTTCAAATTCAATCTCTCTGCCAATTGTATTTGGACCTTTTTTAAATCCAGATTCTGGGACACAGTAGCCCATATTACGATGCCAAACTGATGCGTTGAAGAACTGCCCTTGAGCTGGTTGTTCAAGTTCTTTACCAGGGTAGTCTTACCGACCCCTCCCATGCCCCAAACACCAATCCTCAGAACATCATCGTCGTTTAGTAGATCCATAACCTTGGCCAAATTTTGTGATGCAGTTGTTTGATTTACAATAGAAGGTCCAGGGATATGCTCTACCGCTTTTGTCAAATAATTCTGCCCTGCCATTTTGACAGCAATATCGCCTACCTTGAGAAGTCGCTCTATCTCCTTGAGCCTTATTGCAGTCTCCTTACTAAGTCTATACCTTTCACTGAAATTGAAGAAACATCCACAAAGTTTTCCATTATTGGCTGTGATACCTGTTGGAACTGAGTTCACTACGTCATGTAAGAATTGTTCGACCTCTCGAAGCCACTGCGTCATCTGAGCATCAGATGAATAATCAACATCTTCTATCACTTTGTCCTTTTGATCAACAAGACTTTTCTTCTCTTTTTCAAGAGTAGAAAGATTTGATTGAAAGCTAATGAAATTCTTGATGCTTGGAAAGGAGCCACACAATGATCTGCCAGCCTCCGTCACAGCTGAACCAAGGATTGCAGCCACCACTTCCATTGCAGAATCTTGTTACAAAGTGTAGCCAAACAGGAAATTCTAAGAGCAATGAAACTGCACAATGAATGACAGTTTGTAGCCTTTCAGGAAAGCTGATCTGATATGCAGAAGCCTATGAAGGATTATTGATGGCCATTATTGGTTTCACACTCCATTTTTCTTCTTTTATTGCTTTTAATGAACCACACTTTTACTTGAATTGATATCTGTTTCTCTGTTAGATAAAGCGGATACAAAAACAAAAATAAACAGTAAGACAGTTTGTCAACTTTTTTATTAGTCAATATGTCAACCAAGAGCATCTTCAATTCGATGCTGTTAATCTGTTATTTATTTTTAAATAATCAATATGTTATCATTTATGTTTAACTATTAAGACATTTTATCAAACAAACTTTCATAATTTTTAAAAATTATAATGGTTTTTGGAGGTAAGAAAAATACTAGAATCATAAGGGTATTATATATAATTTTTAGAGTAATTTTAGACATTCCAATTCTTTATATATCGACTTGTATTCCAACCTAACGTGTGAATCCATAAATAGATTCACATTAACACTATTTCTTATTAATTTTTTCTTAAACATGTCCTCAAAAATACATGTTGATATAATTCATTATTTTACGATCGGTTGACAATTGTATATCGGATCTAATCGGATTGTTGTTTTAAAAACCGAATAGTATCGGTTTTTTATCGGTTCACTTCCGATCCAATCAACGCACACCCCTAGTTTTAAGGGCTTTGGAGGTATCTCCAAACTTGGTAAGTCACCTTCCAGCATTTGTGGTGCAATTATCAATTTGTCATGGAAGGCCTATCTGTTAGATACATAGCAGTTCCACAATTGCAAGCTTCCTCATTGTACAACATAGCAAGCGCAATTCCTCTTGATACATTACTTTTCTCCTTCGAGCATAGCCCAAACTAAAAATCTAACAAAGTCAGTCGATCAATCAATTTGGTATGTCGCATTCAGCTCAGGACCATTTTCCATTAGTTTTTCCACAAAAGACCAACTTTATGCCATGACATTATTAGGGCCATCAACTTTGGGTTGACTTGACTTTCGAGTCTATGTATGCCAGAACATGCAATGCACTCGGGTTTGATATGACTCGATGACTTAAAGAAACAAAAATTAAGTTTTGAGTCGGTCTACCAATTTATTGATGTTAAATTTTACATTGCTACGAGAACAAAAATTCACAACAGCTCATATGTCAAAATCTTATGTAAATTTTCACAATTGAAGTAATCTTTATGTAAAATTTTAACTAGCATGGACTTTGATATTCCATGAGATGATTCTAAGCTTAAAGCTAGAGGTGTTAAAAGGATTGGGCTGGCCTGGCCTGTACTCACAAACGGTTATACTAGTTTTCGTACAAGCATGCCCAACCCAACCCATCATATTTAGGGCTGGGTTGGACAGACTTGGATATACATTATAGTGAAATTGGTTTTAAGGGTCAGATGATGATTGTCTACAGTAATACAGTCCCGTGGATCATAAAAATTACTCATATAGTCATAGGTCATTTAAAGTGTGATTTAGGATGTCTCTCTTTTAATCAATAATTTTGTTTTAAATGACAGAGTAAACATGACTTATTCCATCTGGAAATTCAGTTTTTTTTTCAAGCCTTGTTTGACAGTTGTAACAGATGAGGAATGATTTTTAGTTAAATGTTTTGGAAATTGGCTCATATTCCCATGTTATCTAAAGGAAAGCATCTGAGCGAAAGTGGTCGATACGGAATCGGATTGGTTTGGATGAGGTTTGAAAGAAACATTCAGGACAAGTGAAGCTTTTGGATGGCGTGTGGGAGCATATGTGCCTTGGTTTTCTTGCTAGAACAGTCTTGGAATTACTTTGGTTCGAAGTAAAAGACTTTGGCTCTAAGCATATCATGATATTGCTTCCAAGAACGTGCTTTCTCTCTGAGTATCCTCACTCTATAAATTCCCTCTTTCATATACACTTTGTTTGACACCCACACAAATCAGAGAGGAGGAATATCTATGGAATTAATATACGGGGTGAGATCCTATGATGTTGTCGTATGTGAATTTTACCAAGCATACACGTCATTGACAGGAAGGAGAAATTGTCAGGTGGACATCCAAATAGGCGCTCAGGAAATATCCTACCAGACATCAGAAAGAAGAGGCACGAGTAAACAAGTATTAAAACAAAACCTGCTCGGGGTCAACTAAACTACTCGGAATCAATTTAACGTACTCAGGGCTAGCAGGATGCATTTTCTACTCGGGATCAGGAGAAGTCACTCGGGACCAGCACACATCATATCCTACTCGGGATGAACATAACAAAACCGAGTAAGAAGCCTAGCGAGTAGTTCACGAGTTGAGTCACACAAGGATCCTCATCAAAGAGGGACTCTAAAGAAGAAAGAGAATGTCAAGCATAAAAGGTTCCTTATCCGAGAACACCTTTATTTCTTCAAAAAGACTACGCTCTTATAAGGAAATAAGTCCTAATTGGACTACGTTACTAGAGTCCCGTTCGATCTCAACACAAGTCTCCAAAACAGGAAAGAAGACAATCTACTTCGAACAAGAAACCAAATCACAATTAAATACAAAGATCTTTTATTACTTGTACAAAGCAGATTAGGGTTCTATAAACATATAAATAGGCTCATAATCTCGTCCAAAAAATATATAGGCTAACAGCACACAACAATCATAGCAAAATACAGAGAGGAAAAAGAGAGATCGATGGCTGTAATTACTTTCTTCATAATGGATTTCGGTTTTGTTGATCATTCAACCGTCTGTGGACGTTTCTCCGGTCATCGGAGTTTTACCACATAAAAAACTCGTGTCTTGTTTACTTTCTCATTCTCTCTCTCTTTGGAATCTAAGCCGAAATTCAATTACTGTTGATTTTTCACATTCATCCAAAAACGCACGTGTAACACCCAATGTCTTTCAGGCCTAATTTAAAAAAAAATGGGATAAGCGTGAAGTAGAAAAGGCATCAGGTGAGTAAGCCAAGTAAAATGCATGGTTGACAGGCAGCTGTGAGCTTGGTTAATTAGCTCACAACTTCAGTTGTGTCCTTCCATAAGTATATATATTTATATATATGAGGATAAATGTTGTGAGAGCTAGAAAGCAGTAAAATCAAACGGAAGAAAGGAAAGAGAATAAAAGAGAAAAGTCAGTGAAGCTCTCGTGATTACATATTTCAGTTGATTCTTCTATGATATCCAGTTTCTAATTGGATCTTGTGATTGTTAGGGAAAGAAGACGAAGGGAATCTAGCATATTCAGTCTGAATTAAGCTTGACTTCTAAGTTGTGAGTGAATTAAGTTTCAGTTTTGTTTTTAACTCAAGTTTACAGTTTTATGCTTTAAATTGTTGCAAATCATTTTAAGCTTTTTATTGCTTTTTATGATTGATGGTGAGTATACAGAGAACCGAAAGTATATATTTTATGCTTATATTAGCATTCAGAAACAGTATATTATTTTTATGAATTATCAAGAAGAGATTATGATTTCTATAAAAGCACCATGTATGTACCTTCCTCAGTTATGATTATGGTTGGCTTTTGGGGCCGTTCTACACATGTGTATGTCATGAGTCGCTCTGCAAGTGCATGACCAGAGAAAGAGTAATTGAGTCGCTCTGCACTTGTATGACCAGAGAGTCGCTCTGCCCGAGTATTGACCAGAGAAAGAGTAATTGAGTCGCTCTGCACGGGTATGACCAGAAGTTATTCATGACTCTGCGTTTGCCTGAATGTATTTCGGCTTACGTATGGAGGATATCCCCATTACTAATTTGGTGAAGATTAAGATTTTATAAAGTATCTTACTCTTGTTCAGAAAAGTGATGCATTCAGTATTCAGTTTATTAAGTATGAAAGTAGATATATTATTTTATACCACGTATTGCTGAATGCTCATTATAAAGTGATCTAGAAAAGTGTTTTTAAAGGTTTTCATTCACTCATTGGGTGTTAGCGCTCATCCTTTCACTCTTCAAATTTTATTCAGGTAGCTGCTCGGTTGTGCGGACTCAGAAGTTTTGAGGTGGGCCACTCGATGACATCATGAAGCATAAAAGTCATGCATTTTAAATTTTCATGTACATATTTAGAAATATGAGGTCGACATGGTCGGGACGGTAGGCATGGTCAGAACGATAAGCATGGTCGGGACGGTAGGCATAGTCGGGATGGTAGGTATGGTCAGAACATGGTCGGATTTCTACTAGGCCCACTTGACCTACTAGGCCCACATGGCCTATTCGGTCTACTCGGCCTACTCGGATTTCTTACTTGGCCTGTTCAAATTCCCACTCGGGATGGACTGGTTACTTAGTTTTTATAGTGGTCGGTTTTTGGTCCGATCGGTCAATTTTGACACTTTTTGTAAAGAACGAAAATATATGAAAAGAAATTGCAATTATGTACATTTTTCACTCTCCTTACATTTTATATGTTTAATAGCAAGTATTTCCTATGGAAAATTCAGTAGAAAGTTCTTTTATCATGCTAGTAAATGTAGAGCCCATAGGGTTTTCCCTCGTACTCAAGAAAGGAGTCGGGGCAGCCCATAGGGCCTCCCTCGTACTTAAGAGAGAGGAGTCGGGGTGGGTCCTGTCAACTTGGTATCAGAGGCACGGTTTATAAATTCTTTAGACCACAGTAATTGTTTGCATTTAGTTTCATGCATTTAAGTATAACTTTGATTTTGTAACAGCATCATGCGTCGAGTTGGCCGCCTACGCACAAGACCGATAGCTGACCTTAGAGAGAGGAGTGGTAACCAAGGTGAAATTGAGATAGAATCACACCCTCAACCACCTATAGCTCAACCTCATGTACCAGAACCTAGGGAAGAACCAATGGATAGAATTGCAGAATTATTAACTGTGATGGTCCAGTACCAAACGCGAGTGCCTGAGAATTCAATTGAGCGTGTACGAAAGTTGGGAGCTACGAATTTTGATGGAACAGGAGATCCAGATAGTGCTAGTTCTTGGTTGAATGAACTAGAACGTGTATTTGAAGTTATGAGGTGCACCGATGAACAGAAGGTTTCTTTTGCTACATTTTTGTTAAAGGAAAAAGCATATGATTGGTGGGCCTCAGTTCAACGAAGAACTCCTGAAGGAATCACTTGAGAGGATTTTAAGAAGCAGTTTAATGATCATTATTATTCCCGTTTCTATCAAGATTTGAAAAGAGCTGAATTTTTCAAACTAGTACAGGGATCTATGACAGTAGAAGAGTATGAGAAGAAATTTACAGAACTTTCGAGGGTTGCTCCGTATGTAGTCGCTGATGAAGAGAATAAGTGTAGAAAATTCGAAGATGAACTTGGATCGGAAATTAAGACAATAGTGACTACTTCGGGACATGTTGAGTTTGGTAAGTTGTTTGAAGCTGCATTGAGAGTGGAGAAAGGCCTTAGTGACTCTCGCATATTTGAACAACAACAGCAAAAGCACAGTAACTGGTCAACAGGGGGCTCTTATAGCAAAATGCCTAAGGCAATAGGCAGTTTTTCAGGTCAGACTAGTAATAATCAACAGAGTCATGGATCTGGTTCTAGTCAAGCCTCAGTCCAGCAGCCAATGGGTAGTCGGCAACCGAGTGTTAGTATGGGTAGAGGTTGGCGTCATCTACGTTCGACTTGCGGAAAACACCATGATGGTGAGTGTTATTTGGGGAGATCAAGTTGTCATCAATGTGGACAGCCTGGACATTTAAAAAGAGATTGCCACAAGTTAGTCCAGGCAGGTAATGAAGAGAGAAAGATAGGTTTTCAACCAATGCAAAGTGGCGCTGGTCAGATTCAAGGACAAAAGGGATCCCGAGTAGGAGGATCTACAACTACAGAGAAAACCCAAGTTAGCACAGCAGGGGTTGGAGGCAACCAACAGAGAGGTCAGTCGGGTAGACCTCGTACTCAGGCAAGGGTTTTTGTTGTGACTCAGCAAGATGCCGAGACCACGCCAGATGTCGTTACAGGTACGTTAACAATTTTTTGCCACGATACTCATGTCCTCATTGATCCTGGATCTACTCATTCATTTGTATCTCGATCTTTTATGGTATATGTGGATGTAGAATTAAGACCATTAGATTCTAGTATGGTAGTGGCTACACCTACTGGTGAATCTTTATTAGCAGAGAATATATATAGAAACAGTAAGCCATAGTCGGTAAGCATGAGCTATATGTTTATTTAATTCTGCCTGATATACATGATTTTGATGTTATTTTGGGAATGGATTGGCTGGCTATACACCATGCTACTGTAGATTGTTTTCGAAAAGAGGTAAAATTTACACTTCAAGGAGAGTCAGATATTATTTTCTATGGTGAACCTCGGAATTTTCCATCTTGTGTTATTTCTGTTATCACTGTCCGACGGTTACTCAGGAAACAATGTTTAGCTTATGTAATTGATACTCGGGATAGGAAGGTAAAAATTAAAGATATATCGGTGGTAAGAAAATTTTTAGATGTATTTCCGGAAGATCTTCATGGATTACCACTAGATAGAGATATTGAGTTTGAGATAGATTTGGTCCCAGGCACAACTCCAATTTCTATTCCACCTTATAGAATGGCTCCAACCGAATTGAAAGAGTTGAAGATTCAATTAGAAGAATTGGTGAATAAGAATTTTATTAAACCTAGTGTGTCACCATGGGGAGCTCCAGTTTTGTTCGTTAAGAAGAAAGATGGAACGTTACGTTTATGCATCGATTACCGGCAATTGAATAAAGTAACGATGCGTAATAAATACCCACTCCCACGTATTGATGACTTATTCAATCAGCTTCAGGGAGCAAAGGTATTCTCTAAAATAGATTTGCGAACAGGTTATCACCGATTGAGGATTAGAAACTGTGATATACCAAAGACGGCTTTCAGAACTCGTTATAGGCATTATGAGTTTCTAGTTATGCCATTTGGATTAACCAATGCTCCAGCAACTTTTATGGATTTGATGAATAGGGTATTTCATCCTTATCTAGACAAATTTGTTATCGTATTCATTGATGACATTTTGATTTATTCTAAGGATGATGTGGAGCATACAGAGCATTTAGAGATTATTCTACAAGTCTTGAGAGAGAATCAACTTTATGCCAAATTTAGTAAGTGTCAATTCTGGCTCGATAGGGTTACATTTTTGGGCCATGTGATTTCTGGTGATGGTATTTATGTTGATCCTCAAAAGGTTGAAGCTATAGTGAATTGGGAACGACCAATCAATGTGACAGAAATTAGAAGTTTTTTGGGTTTAGCAAGTTACTATCGAAGATTTGTAGAGGGATTTTCTAAAATAGCTTCACCATTAACAAGATTGACTCAAAAGGATGTGAAGTTTGAGTGGTCAAAAGCTTGTGAAAAGAGTTTTCATGAACTCAATGAGAGATTGACTTCTGCTCCAATACTTGCTCTTCCAATCGGAAGTGATGGATTTGTTGTTTACAGTGATGCATCTAAACATGGTTTGGGTTGCGTTTTGATGCAACATGGGAAAGTGATAGCTTATGCATCAAGACAATTAAAGAAGCATGAAAAGAATTACCCAACCCATGATCTAGAGCTTGCTGTAGTGGTGTTTGCATTGAAAATTTGGAGGCATTACTTATATGGAGTTACTTGTCAGATTTATACAGATCATAAAAGTTTACAATATCTTTTCACTCAAAAAGAACTGAATTTAAGACAAAGAAGATGGATTGAGTTGATTAAAGATTATGACTGTACGATTGAATATCATCATGGTAAGACAAATGTGATGGCAGATGCACTCAGTAGAAAGTCTTCAAGTTCTATGGCTCATTTGAGGATGAATTGGAAGGTAAATCATCTTTAGCTTCCATTATTAACTGAATTAAGAATATTGAGAGTTAAACTAGAAGCACGAGATTGTGGAGCATTACTAGCTACCTTTCAGGTTAGACCTATTTTGATTGATCGTATACGGGAATTGCAAACTCAAGATTCTTATTTAGTTAAATTGAAGAAAGAAGTGCAGAAAAGTTTACGAGCTGATTTTGTAGTGAAAAGTGATGGTACATTGGTTCTCGGTAACCGACTGTGTGTATCAAACATTAAGAAACTCAAGAATGAAATTTTAGAGGAAGCTCACTCTTCAGTTTATGCAATGCATCCAGGAAGTACTAAGTTGTATCGTACTTTGAAAGAGCATTACTGGTGGCAAGGTATGAAAAGAGAGATAGCAGAATTCGTCTCTAAATGTTTGATTTGTCAACAAGTCAAGGCAGAACATCAGAAACCAGCAGGACTATCACAACCACTGTCTATTCCCGAATAGAAATGGGAACATGTTACCATGGATTTTGTGGTAGGACTCCTTCGTAGTCAGAATTTTCACGACAATGTATGGGTGATCGTTGACCGACTTACAAAGTCTGTACATTTTCTGCCAATCAGTATTACTTACTCTCTGGACAGATAAGCCAAAATTTATGTAAATGAAATAGTTCGTCTTCATGGCGCACCAGTATCCATAGTGTCAGATAGAGATCCTCGGTTTACATCTAGATTTTGGTCTAGTTTACAAGAAGATTTGAGAACTGGATTGCATTTTAGTACTGCTTTTCACTCGCAGACGGATGGCCAATCGGAACGTACTATTCAGACATTAGAGGATATGCTTCGGGCTTGTGTAATGGATTTCAAAGGTAGTTGGGATGTACATATACATTTGATAGAATTTGCCTACAATAACAGTTATCAGGCTAGCATCGAAATGGCACCTTATGAAGCTCTGTATGGAAGAAAATTCAAAACACCGGTGTGTTGGGATGAAGTAGGCGAGAGAAAGTTGTTCGATCCAGAACTCGTTCAAGTCACAACAGAAAAGATCAAAATAATCAGAGACAGACTAAAGGTTGCTCAAGATATACAGAAAAGCTATACAGATAAGCGGAGAAGGGAGCTTGAATTTAAAGTAGGTGACTATGTATTCCTACAAATTTCGCCTTGAAAAGGTATACTTCGATTTGGAAGACGTGGTAAGTTAAGTCCACGATATATTGGTCCGTATGAGATCATTGCCTGAGTAGGAGTAGTAGCATACCATTTAGCGTTGCCTTCAGAACTTTCAAGAATTCTTGATGTATTTCATGTTTCTATGCTTCGAAAATATATAGTCGACCCTATGCATGTTTTAACCAAGCAACCAGTGAAGTTAAGAGAAGATTTAACTTATGAAGAGGAACCTATTGAAATTCTAGATAGAAGGGAACAAGTATTACGTACAAAGGTCATCTCTTTTGTAAAAGTGTTATGGAGAAATCATGCAGTGGAAGAGGCGACTTGGGAACATGAAGATCAGATGCGGACTCAGTATCCCCATCTGTTTCGGCTAAGTAAGTAAATTTCGAGGACGAAATTCTTATATGGAGGGGTAAATTGTAACACCCAATGTCTTTCAGGCCCAATTGAAAGGCCTAATTTAAAAAATAAAAAAAAATAAAAAAAAATAAAAAATGGGATAAGCGTGAAGCAGAAAAGGCATCAGGTGAGTACGCCAAGTGAAATGCATGGCTGACAGGCATCTGTGAGCTTGGTTAATTAGCTCACAACTTCTGCTGTGTCCTTCCATAAGTATATATATATATATATATATGAGGATAAATGTTGTGAGAGCTAGAAAGCAGTAGAATCAAGCGGAAGAAAGGAAAGAGAATAAAAGAGAAAAGTTAGTGAAGCTCTCGTGATTACATATTTCAGTTGATTCTTCTTTGATATCCAGTTTCTAATTGGATCTTGTGATTGTTAGGGAAAGAAGACGAAGGGAATCTAGCATATTCAGTCTGAATTAAGCTTGACTTCTAAGTTGTGAGTGAATTAAGTTTCAGTTTTGTTTTTAACTCAAGTTTACAGTTTGATGCTTTAAATTGTTGCAAATCATTTTAAGCTTTTTATTGCTTTTTATGATTGATGGTGAGTATACAGAGAACCGAAAGTATATATTTTATGCTTACATTAGCATTCAGAAACAGTATATTATTTTTATGAATTATCAAGAAGAGATTATGATTTCTATAAAAGCACCATGTATGTACCTTCCCCAGTTATGATTATGGTTGGCTTTTGGGGTCGTTCTACACATGTGTATGTCATGAGTCGCTCTGCAAATGCATGACCAGAGAAAGAGTAATTGAGTCGCTCTACACTTGTATGACCAGAGAGTCGCTCTGCCCGAGTATTGACCAGAGAAAGAGTAATTGAGTCGCTCTGCACGGGTATGACCAGAAGTTATTCATGACTCTGCGTTTGCCCGAATGTATTTCGGCTTACGTATGGAGGATATCCCCGTTACTAATTTGGTGAAGATTAAGATTTTATAAAGTATCTTACTCTTGTTCAGAAAAGTGATGCATTCAGTATTCGGTTTATTAAGTATGAAAGTAGATATATTATTTTATACCATGTATTGCTGAATGCTCATTATAAAGTGATCTAGAAAAGTGTTTTTAAAGGTTTTCATTCACTCACTGGGTGTTAGCGCTCATTCTTTCACTCTTAAAATTTTATTCAGGTAGCTGCTCGGTTGTGCGGACTCAGAAGTTTTGAGGTGGGCCACCCGATGACATCGTAGAAAAAAAAGTCATGCATTTTAAATTTTCATTTAAATATTAAGAAATATGAGGTCGGCATGGTCGGAACGGTAGGCATGGTCGGAACGGTAGGCATGGTCGGGACGGTAGGCATGGTCGGGATGGTAGGTATGGTCAGAACATGGTCGGATTTCTACTCGGCCCACTTGACCTACTCGGTCCACATGGCCTATTCAGTCTACTCGGGCTACTCGGATTTCTTACTCTGCCTATTCAGATTCCCACTCGGGATGGACTGGTTACTTAGTTTTTATAGTGGTCGGTTTTTGGTCCGATCGGTCAATTTTGACACTTTTTGTAAAGAACGAAAATATATAAAAAGAAATTGCAATTATGTACATTTTTCACTCTCCTTACATTTTATTTGTTTAATAGCAAGTATTTCCTATGGAAAATTCAGTAGAAAGTCATTTTATCATGCTAGTAAATGTAGAGCCCATAGGGTTTTCCCTCGTACTCAAGAGAGGAGTTGGGGCAGACCACAGGGCCTCCCCCGTACTCAAGAGAGAGGAGTCGGGGTGGGTCCTGTCAGCACGTCAACAATTGGTGCTAGAATGAGGGGGATCGAACCTCCGACTTAATTAACAGTCATGGCAGAAAGCAGAAGCAATTCCGGGAATGGCCAAAGATCTCCTGATAACTTCCATGTTGGCAATACTAAACGGATCCTACTACAAACATGGAGAGCCAACCTACACTCCTAGCATGGATCCAGCAAGTTCCTCCGACCAGCAGAGACCTAACACTATGCTTCCGAGAGGCGCTGCAGTAATTGGTGGCAGACGCAGCAAAAGAAGGAGTTGATTTACTGGTTGCAGAAGCTTAAAATCCTAATCTTCCACTTGCAAGGCTTCGTTCGGTTGTAGTAGGGCCAGAAATAAATACAATAGAAGCCGAAAGGAACTCAACCCCAATCAATCAGTCTGGGCGTGAAACACCTGAAAAGTAACGACCACGCCAGAAGCAGGACCTGACAGTACGTGCTAGACACTGTAAACATGACCGACACCGGGATCAGTCGTCATCAGGAAACAGCGGACAACACTATCGCAAGCGTCATCACAGAATCATGCATGAAACTCAACACCAAAGTGAAGAGCCGGAAAGAGGGATGACAATCACCCAACGATTTGACCATCGGGGTAGCCCTGTTGGAGATAGAGATGTTATAATCCAGAGTCTAACTCAAGAAGTCGAGAACAATAAGCGTCAAATGGATGCACTGGTCAGACATTACGGGTATAATGATTGTCTGATGACGATTCTGACAGTCCATTCACTAAGAAAATCCTACCGACCCCATTCCCAGAAAGGTTCAGGATGCCACACGTGGAGCAGTTTAAGAAAGATACATATCCAAAAGAGCACGTGAGACGCTATAAAAGTATCATGGCTCAATATGCCCACAGTGATCCCTTATTATGTCTCAACTTTCCACAAACTCTGGGAGATATGGGTTCAAGGTGGTTCGGGAGATTGCCCTCAGCAAGTATCAGAAATTTTAGTGGACTGGGCAGGAGCTTCTCAAGGCAATTTCTGAGTAATGTTCACAGGAAAAAGTCAGTGACTCACCTTGCTCAAATAAAGCAAGGTAAAGATGAGTCACTAAAGAAATACTTTGGGAGATTTTGGCTAAGCGGTGTTAGAAATTGGCAGTGCAAACGACGAAGCAATAATCGCTGCTTTCATTAACAACCTGCAGAATGGTCCTTTTGATTTAAGGAGATCCCGACTGACTAGATATGTAGACATGATGGATATGGCGGGAAGGTATGCACTGACCGAGGAAGAAGAGTTAGCTACAGGAGGATGCTACATGCATGGAGGAAAACCTGAACAAAAGGATGTCGAGTCTAAAGGCCAGAATCGGAAAGGAAAATAGAAAGGAAACGGTAAAGAAAAGAGCAAGGACGGGGGTAACAGGTGTAATGCCGAGCAGACCACAGAGAAATACCGAGGTAGATACACCAATTACACCCCTCTTCAAAAAAAACAAGAGGAAATCCTAGCCATTCTAGAAGAAAAGAACATGGTACAAGAACCACAACGACAGTCTCAGTTCGCCCGGTGAGATACAACCAAATATTGTAGATTCCACAAAGAAACCGGCCATGAGACTTCTAAGTGTTACCAACTCAGAGATTACATAGAAACTCTTATTCGGGAAGGACACCTGCGAGTTTTAATCCTGAAAAAGGATGAGAAATTAGAAGCAAATAAAGAATTCAGGATTGATCTCAACTCTGGACGAAATCAAAGAGCCAGCTCGGAGCCAACTAGAAAATACACACGATCATTGGAGGCCCATCTATCGGAAAGAGTAACCAAGAGGGAACACAGGAAATCAGAGAGGCTGTAGAGGCCAGACATAACTACGACGTGAACTCGGTGGAGCCAGACTCGAAAAGGGTAAAAGAATGATGGGACCCGATAATATTCACAGAAGCAGATTCCCATGGCGTCGATTTTCGACAAAATGACGCCTTGGTCATAAGTGTCCGGATTGGTCACCGGAAAGTCAGAAAAATCCTGATAGATAATGAGAATTCAGCAGACATCCTTAATGTGGCCGTTTACGATCAACTAAGGTTAGACCGAAAAGATCTACAACCTTTCCATACTCCACTCAGAGGATTTGGAGGAATAGAAGTCAGGTCACTCGGGACGGTAAAGTTACCTGTAAAGGTTAGAACGCACCTTGCCAGAGAACTGTGCTGCTCAATTTCGTGGTAGTCGATCTAGACAATTGGCCGTATAATACGTTACTGGGCCGACCATTCCTAAATAAAACTAAGACCGTAACAGCCACTTACGCCTTAATGATCAAATTCCTGACCGAACATGGGGTCGGGGTCGGGGTAGTCAAAGGATCTCAGAAGATGGCCCGAAGAGCAAACTTGTCAGTTTACAAGGACAAAAATGATGAATAGGTATGCACAATAATGCAACCGAGCCAGAGTAGAGAATCACTATCTTTCGAATTGGATCCAAGGGAAGAGTCGAATTGGATCCAAAACTGAACCAGTTGAAAAGATTATCTTGAGAGAAGACGAACCGGATAAGAAAATCAAGATTGAAGCTAATCTGAACGAAGAAGTCAAGCAAAGCCTCACTGGTCTACTTAAAGAATACAAATATGTGTTCACATGGAGTCATGAAGACATTGTCGGGATAGATGCCCGAATAATATCTCACCATCTCGCAGTAGACCCGAATGTAAAACCAGTGAGGCAAAAGAGAAGATCATTCAATCTTGAAAGAAGCTGGGCAATCAAACAAGATGTGGAAAAGCTATTTGCTACTGGATCAATTAGAGAGGTCAACTACCCTCAATGAGTAGCCAATGTAGTCCTCGTCCAAAAGAAAAATGAGCAATAGAGGATGTGCGTAGATTTTACGGATCTAAACAGGGCATGCCCGAGAGACAGCTTCCCGCTTCTAAGGATAGATCAGTTGGTGGATGCAACATCAAATCATGAATTACTTAGTTTCATGGATGCCTACTCAGAATATAATCAGATCAGGATGGATAAGGCAGACGAAGAAAAAACAGCATTCACAACTGATCAGAGCTTATACTGTTATACAGTGATGCCCTTTGGATTAAAAAATGCAAGGGCAACCTATCAGAGGCTGGTCAATAAGATCTTCTCACGGTAGATAGGAAGAAACATGGAAGTATACATTGATGACATGTTGACTAAAAGCATCACAGCAGACAGGCATACTTCAGACTTGCGAGAGAATGTCTTGAGGAGATACCAGATGAAGCTAAATGGGAACAAATGTTTATTCGGAGTTTCTTCAGGAAGATTCCTGGGTTTTCAAGTTCACCAAAGAGGAATCGAAGTTAATCCTGAGAAGATCCAGGCCCTGTAGAAAATGGCCTCACCAAAAACGTTAAAAGAAGTGCAGCGCCTAACAGGGTGTTTAGCATCCTTGGGAAGATTCATCTCAAAGGTTACAGACAAGAGCGCACCTTTCTTCAAAATAATAAAAAAAAGGGAAAGGACTCGAATGGAATAAAGAGTGCGAGCAGGCGTTCTTAAGAATCAAAGAGTACCTGGGACAGGCTCCAATTCTCTCAAAACCACAAACGGGGGAGATACTTCAGTTATATTTGTCAATTACCGAGCTAGCAGAAAGCTAAGTCTTAGTCAGAACAGAAGATGAAGTACATAAACCAGTGTATTATACCAGCAAGGCACTCTTACCGGCCGAGACCAGATATTCACAAGCAGAGAAAAATGGTCTTAGCATTGGTTTCAGCAGCAAGAAAGCTAAGGCCGTACTTTCAAGCCCATACAATCCAGGTTCTCACCGATTGCCCATTAAAGCAGATTTTAAAGAAGCCTGAGATTTCAGAGAGATTAACCAAATGGGCAATCGAGCTAAGTGAATTCGATATCCACTACATCCCCAGAACATCCCTCAAAGGACAATCAGTGGTAGATTTTATAGTAGAATTCACGGAGCCAAACCTAGAAGCAAAAAGGATGTTGGGTAAAAATTTCCCATGGAAATTGTATGTTAATGGCTCTTCAAACACTCATGGCAGCGGGGCAGGGATCGTAGTGTGCACTCCAGAAGGAGATGATGTCAAATGTGCCAGGAGATTTGACTTCAAAGCAACCAACAATCAAGCCGAGTACGAGGCACTATTAGCTGGACTCAGAGTCTGCATAGCTCTCGGGACAGATGAAGTTGAGATATTCAGCGATTCACAGGTAGTTGTCAACCAGGTTCTGGACCAGTACCAAGCCAAGGATGAAGGTATGATAGCCTACCGTGACATCGTAAAACAGCTCCTCCAAAAATTTACAGAATATAAGATTGCTCAGATCCCTATGGAGGAGAATGAAAAGGCAGACGTATTGTCTAAACTAGCATCAGCAACAACCACAATCAGACCAAAGACCATTCTGGTCGCACAACTCCTCAAACCAAGTACGGCTGAACCGAAACACTTAGAGATTTCAGAAATCCGAACACCGTCAGACGGTTGGATGACTCAGCTGAAAAGGTTCTTAGAAGAAGGCATGCTCCCGAAAGATCCTATACAAGCAAAGCGTATCAGGTATAGATCAGCAAGATACACATTGGTTGGTGGAGAGTTATACATAAGGGGGTATTCCCAAGCACTCCAGAGATGTGTGTCAGAAGAAGATGCATACCGGATATTACAGGAAGTCCATGGAGGAGTTTGTGGAAACCACACTGGGGGTAAAAGCTTAGCACATAAAGTACTCAGACAAGGCTATTATTGGCCTACCCTCTTCTCAGATGCACAACAGTGTTCAGAGAGTTGCAATACTTGTCAGAGGATTGCCAATGATATCCAATAACCCCCTGAACAGGTCATAAACCTCACGTATCCATGGTCATTCACCATGTGGGGTTTGGATTTAATCAGCCCAATGCCAGTTGGGACAAAGGGTGGAGCAAAGCATGCAATAGTAACCGTTGACTATTTCACGAAATGGGCAGAAGCTGAAGCTTTGGTACACATCACAGAAGCAAATACCACAAATTTCGTGAAAAAGAATATACTTTATAGGTTTGGAGTCCCAAACACTATAATCACTGACAACGGTACCCAGTTCGATAACCTGAAATTCAGACAACTGTGTGAGGAAATCAGATTGCCAATTATTATGCCACACCGGCCCACCCTCAAACAAATGGGCAGGTAGAAGCAGTAAACAAAATTATCAAGCACACTATCAAAGCAAAGCTAGATTCTAAGAAAGGAAACTGGTCTGAAAAACTCCCCGAAGTATTATGGGCATATCGGACGACAGCAAGAACTTCAACAGGAGAAACGCCATTCACTTTAGCGTTCGAAACAGAAGCTGTTATCCCTATAGAAACGTCGTATGCATCACCCCGGATCAGGCTATACGATGAAGAACAGAATGTTGATATGCTACTACAAAGTCTGGATGAGTTAGAAGAGAAAAGGGAGAAGTCCCGAATAAGAAATATGGCATATCAGCAAAGAGTAGCTCGCCACTACAATTCTCATGTTCGGGTCAGGAAATTCCAGCTAGGAGACCTGGTACTCAGGAAGGTGTCATTGAACACGAAAGATAAAGTTGCAGGCTCCCTGGCCGATAAATGGGAAGGCCCATACAAGATTGAGGGAATAGCTGGTCATGGAGCGTATTGGATTGCATGACCCAATGGAGGGGTTTTACCCCGACCATGCAATGCCCAATATCTAAAGATTTTCTATCCTTAAATTATTTTGCTTTTCTTTTTGTTCTTTTTCTAGTCGGAACAATGTTAGTTAGGATAATTATTAGCTGTGAAATTTAAACCTTTGTTGATTTTGCAGTGATAAATAAAAATTACTCGGGATTTCTAAAAGAAAGCATATGATAATAAGAGCATATGGAAGAGCATGATAATAAGAACATGCAAATTGAATACTCGGGATCATTAAGTCCCGAATGGGCGGAGAAGCTCGAAGGAGCATGCCAACCGAGCAAGGTCAAATTGACCTTAGGAAAAAGGCAAACCAGGTGCACCAGATTCTTGAAGAATGCTCGGGACGCTATCATGAGAAATTCCTATGAAATGCGTAGCTGTGTTGAGCAATTTTTATTTAAAGAGAGCTCAACGATTCGGCAAACCCTTGTGCATAAAAACTAGGGAGAGGTTCTTGGTATTGCGTAAGGACTCGAACATATGATCATGGTGAGCCTTGATGTAATGTTCGGGTAGCAACCGAGTATGAAATGCAATTATAAACTTGCCTGTTTTAAGATGACTCGGTTAATAATAAAGAGCCAGTTTAATAAGATACTTGGCAATTAAAGTTATTGGGGTAACAACCGGTTTAATAAGATACTCGGTTAAGTTACCCCGAGCATCGAAGAGTCAGTTTAATAAGATACTTGGCATGAAGATTGCAAGAGTCAGTTTAATAAGATACTTGGCAATTAAAGTTATTCGGGTAACAACCGGTTTAATAAGATACTCGGTTAAGTTACCTGAACATTGTAGAGCCAGTTTAATAAGATATTTGGCATTAAAATTATTCGGGTAACGATAGGTTTAATAAGATACTCGGTCAAGTTACCCGAAAATCAAAGACGGCCAGTTTAATGAAGTACTCGGCAACAATCAAGAAGTTGAGTAATTATAGCAAATCAATCATTCAAGAATTTTATTGACTTAAGAGGGGTTTCAGATTCTTTACAAAATGGCGTTATTTTCAAAAGAATTAAAAAATCAAAGAATTTCTAAGAATCTCTACAATTCTACAAAAATTAAGGTTGTGAGGATCTCGAGTCCTTACCGATACTCGGGTCTGGCACCATCTCGTACTCGCAGAGCAGACTATCGTTAGATGGCCAAGCGATTGTGTCGACAGTGTCATCCATCCATTGGTTGTAGTCCTCCCTAGTGATCGGTCCCACATCTGGCACAACCCCCTCCACAACCGACTCTTGACTAGCGTAAAAGGTCGAGAGGGAGTGTTCTGAAGGAATCTCTATATGCATAGGATGGGGTTTTTTGCCTTGGCTACGGCAGTAAGCTCTTCATTTCTTCATTTGATTCCGAAGAGACTCCAAGGACCGATCAACATGATGCTTAATTGACAGCAACCAGTTGGTTCGGGCTTTCTCAGTTGCTCGATTCTTGACTTTGAAGAACTCGCCAGCTGAAACTAGCTCTCGTTGAAACTCCCGAAAGGGTAGAGCATCATAAGCAGGAGATCTTTTGAAGCGATCCACCCCTTGTACTTCAAGCTCCAGCCTGGCCTCTTGGGATAGGGATTCAACTGTCAACACTTTGCGCTCCAAGTCTTCAATTTTTTTCTCATACGCCGATCTAGACTGCTCCGCCTCCTGCTCCGCCTCCTGCTCGACTTTAAGCATGGATTCTTCGGCAGAGGATAACAAATTTTAAAGTTATGATGCCTTCTCCCCTTCCAAAGATGCCCCCTCCTCAGCCTTAACTTGTTTCGCCAAGCAATGGTCGGCAAATATTTGTACAGAGCAGACCTCTTGCTGAAAAGCCGCTTCGGCCTGAACACGACCCTCCTCACTTTCCTTTAGCTAAGCCTCCAGCCGTCTTATTCGATTGGCTTGATTTTGCTGCGACTGAATTAGCTCAGCGAATTCGGCCACCATCTGTAAAGGAATACAAATTAGAAATCAGGCAAACAAGGAAAAAATTAAAAAAGTTAGGGGAAGCTTACATAAGATGCGCCATTAAGAACGTTTTGAAGACATTCGGTCAGGGAGCCATCTCGAAAGATGCTTCAACGGTCTTCTCTGATGAAAGCCTGACCGGAGGACATCTCCGGCAGCATATCCTGAGGAGAAGGATATGAAGGAACCCCCAAGGGTTCAGCCCCCACATTTCTAACCTTGGGGGTAGGGGAAGCCCTATTCGGTTCTGAAGCTGAAGAAGGATATGAAAGAACCCCCGAGGGTTCAGCCCCCATATTTCTAACCTCGGGGGTAGAGGAAGCCTTGTTCGGCTCTGAAGCCGCCGCATCTACTGATGCTCCAGCACCAACACTAGGAGTAATCTCATCCGCAACATCTTCATCGCTGAAGTCGATGAATGAGACCACCCGAGGAACTTTGAGAGGGCGAGTCGGTAAGCTAACTGCCTTCTGCTTCTCACCCCGAGAACGGTGTAGGTCGAGATCAATTGCAGGGTCCTCCTGGACATCATCCCGAAAAGATTCGAAGAAGCCGGGACCTGCAGGCACTTGGCTCCTGGAGGCATAACCACCATATCCGGCATCTGATCGTTCGGTAGGCTCCTCTCCGAGACTTCCACTTTGCCTTTACCGGTCAACAGGCAGCTAAGGATCGGTCGGGCCACTCGGACCTCTAGTCTCCCCAGTGGTCGGCTGAACGTCCTCAGAGACGTATTCGAGGATCTGCTCCTCAGCGGCATCAGTCTCCTCATCAGACTCAGACGGGGCGATGCCTTCGTCGCCTTGACGAGAAGCCTCTTTCCGACTCGTCTGAATAATTGACTTCACTTGGCGAGCCTGAAAATCGCAGACGACGTCTGTATCAAACACTAAAAAAAAAAGGGAACCGCATCAGAATACAATATATATATATATATATAACAATGAAAGGAAAAGGTTGCGAAAATCGCTTACATCACCTGCATTGGCCTAAAATCTTTCCGAAGAAGCCGAATTCAATCATCTTCGACTCAACGGAGAGATAAGACTTGCTCCTCTTCTCTAATGTGCGAACTCCCTCCCGAGCAAGTCTGGTCAGATTGCCATCACTGTAATCAATTTTCTTCTTGTTCCATACCTCGGGGGAACAGAAAAATCGAGGTACTTTCAGCACCACTCGAGAATCCCTAGATTTGAGGGTGACTTCCAACCCGAGCCTCCCTCCGGTAAAAAACCAATTATTCTTCCAGACCTTGTTGGATGTAGGAAACCCCTATATAAAACCCTTCTTTTTAGGGTCATCAGAGATATCGGCTTCCCGACTCACTTTTGTCCCCTTAGGGACCCAGCAATCTAGCGAGTTAGACATGAGAAAGCAAGTCCCCGACTTACCTGATTGCCTCAGCGTAAAGAAGTGTCTGATCTCATTTGGGGATGGCGGCGATAAGTTCATTCGGCTGAACATGTTCTACAGGCACATCAACATTTTGTAACTATTCGGGGCCAGCTGAGCCGGAGCAATCCCTACTTCAGCCAAAAACCAGGCAATGAATGGCTGGAAGGGAAGAGTGACGCCGCAGCAGAGCATGGATCAGTAGATCGCCACCATACCCGGAAGAGGGTTTCATGCAGCTCTATCACCCGCAGGAACCAGAGTGACCGAGTCGGGCAGGTCGAATCGGGAGTGATACTTCTCTATTTCATCTGGCCCGACCATATTTGACTCGTTGTAGTACCCGCTCGGACGGTCAGCAGTAAATGTAAGGCGAGACGCCCTGGACGCCTCCTCAACTTTGTTCTCGTTGATAGTTTGCTCCCTGATCAGAATATCGCCTGAGTCGTGTTTACGGACTGCGCTTCTACTTTGATGTTTTCCCATCCTTCGAAAGGGTACCCTGTGGTCAGAAATATCAGAATCAGAACTAGATGAAGAACTCGATACAGGGCTAAAAATGACGTCAGGGTGAAGCCCAGAAACATCAACTTCTAAAAATTGAGGTTCATCAGCAGGGATTTCTCCCAATAATCTTCTAATGCAAGAAACTGACTGAAAATCCCCACGTTCTAACGCGTCGAGAGCGACATTAAAAAGACGATGACGAGAAGAGAGCTCCATTAAAACTAACCTTGAATAAAGTCTGGTGCAAGATCTTCAACAGAGAATCGTGACCTTCTGCTTAGAGAAATCTGGGTTCAGAGAATTTTCTTTTTCTATTGCTGAAAAATTTGAGAATGAACCAGCGCAAACTCAATGAAGAATTTAAAGGGGTGGTGACACGAAACCCTAGGGTCTTAAGGCGGGAAAAACCTATGAAGAAGTTTGATGACGTGGGCGGCGTTCGGGGAGATGTGAAAATCATTTCTTATAAATGATATCGAAAAACGAAGAGGCGAAGGACACGTGTCGAGAAAAGAACTGGCATTCGACATTAAACTCTAAAACGTCGCCGTCAAAGAAGATCTTGTGTGAGGCGACGAATCGAATTTGTAGGGTCACCATTAAGATACGCCATTATCATAAGACGTTTACTCTGGCACAAAAATAAAAAATTGAGATGATTAAAATACTTTTTTCCGAAACGAAACTTTATTCGGTAAAAATATTTTAAGGGGGTATTGTCGTATGTGAATTTTATCAAGCATACACGTCATTGACAGGAATGAGAAAATTGCCAGGTGGACATCCAAATAGGCGCTCAGGAAATATCCTACCAGACATCAGAAAGAAGAGGCCCGAGTAAACAAGTATTAAAACAAAACCTGCTTGGGGTCAACTAAACTACTCGGAATCAATTTAATGTACTCGGGGCTAGCATGATGCATTTTCTGCTCGGGATTAGGAGACGTCACTCGGGACCAGCACATATCATATCCTACTCGGGATGAACATAACAAAACCGAGTAAGAAGCCTAGCGAGTAGTTCACGAGTTGAGTCACACAAGGATCCTCATCAAAGAGGGACTCTAAAGAAGAAAGAGAATGTCAAGCATAAAGGGTTCCTTATCCGAGAACACCTCTATTTCTTCAAAAAGACTACACTCTTATAAGGAAATAAGTCCTAATTGGACTACGTTACTAGAGTCCCGTCCGATCTCAACACAAGTCTCCGAAACAGGAAAAAAGACAATCTACTTCGAATAAGAAACCAAATAACAATTAAATACAAAGATCTTTTATTACTTGTACAAAGCAGATTAGGGTTCTATAAACATATAAATAGGCCCATAATCTCGTCCAAAAAAATATATAGGCGAAAAGCACACAGCAATCATAGCAAAATATAGAGAGAGAAAAGAGAGATCGATGGCTGTAATTACTTTCTTCACATTGGATTTTGGCTTGGTTGATCATTCAACCACCCGTGAACGTTTCTCCGGTCATCGAAGTTTTACCACGTAAAAAACTCGTCTCTTGTTTACTTTCTCCTTTTCTCTCTCTTTGGAATCTAAACTGAAATTCAATTATTGTTGACTTTTCACATTCATCCAAAAACGCACGTCAACGGATGTCTCTAGGGTACCTTATACCTAGGGGATATCACATCCAAAACCAAGGGTAAAACTCGGTTATAATTGGGGTTTGGGGTTTGAAAGAGAATATCGAATGTATAGTTGTAACAACTTTCTACCATTATCAAACTCATATAGTTATTTCATTTTATGTAATATAAGCTCCACTAATGTCTTCAATATAGGAAATGATACATACTAATGGCTAATAACGAAAAGCGATTAAATGTATGACAATGTTGAAGGGAGCGGAAAAGATGATATTGGATTAATAACATATTATTTGAAGACCATAGCTAATGCCTCGTTAAAGAACACTGCTATACAGAATTACAGAGAAATCTGATTGAAACAAGTAATCAACAGTGTTCACCAATCATCTGTTGATGTCTCTCTTTCCTTAATTACTTGTCCAATAAAGTACCAGCTGAGAGATTATCTCTCCGGAAAGTATTGGTTGAGTATTAGATGTAAACAGCAGATGTTGTATCATACTATGATAGTGAATAGCACAATAGCACCCCACTCACTTGTGTAAATTTGGTTCCCAAACTTGGATAAACATTTCAATTTTGCTAAGGACATGTATTGTCAAATACTACATTTTTGCTTCAACCATCATTTTACTTGTTCATATTGCATTACTGAGGATAACATATGTATAAAAATTATGGCTTTATATATATATATATATATTATATTGCATATTATAATTCTTTTACACATTGATTGATTTTATTAAGATGTATTAATAATTTTTGGTTTTATCATTATAAATATGAAATTAAGTAATTATTGTAAAACAGGCTTTATAATATATCTATATTTTTTTGTTTCAATTTATATATATATATAGATATGCTTCGGGTTTGGGCCACTTATTAGCCTATTCGTGCTTGGTAGGCCCAATCCAAACACAATTGTTTTGAGCTTTTCTGACATCGGGTCGGAATCCAAATTGGGTTAGACCCATTACGAGGGACGTGCCTGGACACCGCCCGAGTTGACTCATAACTTGAACGGTCCCGTCACGAGTTGACTTGGGTGAGCTCAGCGCAAGAAACGGCCGCGATCATCGAATCAACCTGGTTACGAGAATCTAGAAAGAGAGGTCAAAGAGAGATTCGCTTTTGAAAGTGGTTTGTCCAAAAATGTTGAACAAAGTGCTGTTTTGGTTATTTCGGTTGGTTGTAAGTTGTAACCGATTCAACCGAAATCAGTGTGCAGTTTTGAAGTTTCACGTTCATGTTGTCTTCCACACAGTTAAAAACGAGACTCTTTGATGGCTCTTCACATGATTATCATCCCACGGTCGTGTTACCCAGTTCTGAATGTTAGAGTAAAGGCAAGCATCTTTGTAACAAGAGATTGTTAACAATTCGATTATCTAATGGGGCAATAGCCATCATTTTACTGGTTTATATTGTATTACTGAGAATAATAGAAGTTGGAACTGTAAGATTTACAGGTGTTTGATGAAAATCGAAAAGTGTTTGATGAAATGCTTTAGCTAGCTAAACCTTCATTCGAGACAACTTTGAAGAACTAACTCACCTAGATAAAGAAATTAAACCTCTTTATTAATTAATATAGACATGAATTTTCTGCTTAACAACCTAATCATCTGTTTTCACTATGTGCGAGTTGGTGAGCAAATGAGAACCAGAGAAACAGAGCTTCAAGATATTTAGCAAGAATGAGCAGGTGTTTGATGAAATGTCTAAACGAAAAAATGAAGAAGAAAGGAGACCCTGTAAATCGCCATTGATGGCTTCTTGAGCTCTGTAGCTTTTTCATTTCATTCTCAGAGATGATCAATACAGTTACACACACACTTTTCATGCGATTTTCTATTTATTTACATCTTAGCTCTATTCTGATAACAACTAACTTTCTAACTAATTCCTGATTATCAGGAATTCTAACTTAACTGGATGATGACACCTTAGCTCTATTTACTTTCTTTGACTAGCTAATGGTTGACCAGACCAACCAGTCGACCTGAATTGATCTCATTCTTTCCTTTGTCCATGTACACAGCAAGACCAGTATAGGGCTGTGTGTCTTTGCTTACCTGATCAAGATCATCAACCTCTGTAGATCTTCTTTTGACTATAGCTTTATCATCAGTTACTCTAACACACTAATCTCGGGCTGCCAGTAGTGGTGTCAGCTTACTACTAGCAAATCCGGTAATTAACAAATCTACCTACTTTTGCTAATAAATCCTCTGATTGATTTTTTGCTAATTCTCGGATCTGCTGTTGTATGATAACAAACTAGGAAGGCAAGCATTGTAGAATATATTTTTGCGAAAGTTAGCCGTGGTACGTACTGGGACGTGTACCGGTACTTGTAGGAGCTTGAGATGTACTGAAAGCTTCTGAGCTGGACTTAAAGGTTGTGTTTTGAGATGAACTAGGATCGTTTGAGCTAGATTCCAAACTACCTTTGACAAGATTCTTGTGAAGAAATGATGGAAAGGAAATCACAGGGTTGCATTGAAGACTCAAGTAAAAGGTAGAGCAAAAAATGAATTCATTGCAATGCTAGTAGCCACCACTACACAAGACACAATTACACGTTTCGAACTGGGATTTGGTACAAGAAAGTAGCTCCAAAGACAACTGAATGGGTAGCCAACAGAGATACTCCAATTTCTGATCCCTCTGGAGTTCTACATATGAATGCCACAGGATTCTTGTCCTTCTTAATAGCACAAACAACATTGTTTAGTCTTCCAACGCATCAAGAACTCCCCAGAATAATCCAGTCGCAGTGCTCTTCGGATCTGGAAATCTCATTGTGAAAGATGGAAAGAAAATACGAAGACTTTTTCTGGAGAAGTCTTAGGCACATCAAGGCTGCACAAACTATAAACAGCAAAAGCAGAGGGTGAAGGATTACATATTCATAGAACATCTATTCTTTGGTGTGGAAATCTATTTGCCACTTCAAAATGAAATAATTGAATCTTTTTGTTTCATTTTTCTGTTTGCTAAAATTAATTTGAGACTCCCTCCTTGGTGGAACAAAGAGAGTTGAGTATTCATGGTTACAAAATTGTTCACAAAAATTCCAAATAAACATTAGTAGTTGAGAATTAGTTTTACTAAATCTGGTTTCTATAATTGTCTTGTTTTTTTCCCCTATCAGTGGTCCCACTTTTGTCTTTGTTATGCTATGTTTTATAATTATAAAATGTCTAAGAGTTGTCAAATAAACATGGATTGCTTATTTTGTTTATCAATTTTCAATCTATATAATTAATTCAAATAATATATTACTAATACAATATTTTATAATTACATAATGCCCAGAATTTAAAGAAAATTGAGATCTTCCTTTCGGATACAAGGTGGGACTAGGCAAATCTTTTGTGGTTTGTGAACATTGCAGCTCATTCAAAGAGAGCCATTTGGTCCCATTTGAAGAAAGCCATTTGTTTCCTTGGGAGTGGCACTACTTCATCTTGATTGTTTTATATTTGTGTACAATAAACATAAAGAAAAGTATAACAAGAATAGGCCTTGCTATAAAAATTTCCGCATACTTTACAGAGAAAAAGTCAATGACATACCGTAGAGAATTAGGAAGATGGCTACCCGGGAGTGAGAATAGGAATAGCAGGGTGCAATTGAAACCCAGCACTAGATAACTTGCTAGGAGTGAAAAGATTATGGAAATGGGCTGAAGTCCTGATTGCATAAGAAATGTAAATTAATAAGGCAGTGTACGGATATATGGTAAACATAATTTCACAAAAATCTATAAAAAAAAATACATGAAGCATATATTGCAGAAAATATGAACCAATCAACAAACTCAATTTGATACTCAAAGCGTATGCAGAATGATAAGATATATAAGCTCTTACTAACCATAACGATTGCATTTATCCTGTTCCAGATCACAGTAGTAACTACTGTCTGGTCTGCAATCCTTGCACCCGACTGACCATTTAAGATCAAAACCTGACTGCAGCAACTTCTGGATGGTTTCGTACGAAGGATTATCATCCGCGGATGCTTTACGTATAGGAACCGTTGAATTGAATGAACATGACTCCGGAATATCGTTTATCGAGTTGTTGCCACCATAACTAACATAAACGTATGACTGATTTCCAGTATTCAAACAAGGAAGGCTTCTATAGGTGGGATCACTGATATTACTAGAGCACCTCACAAAATCTGCATATGTAAAGTGATCATAATAGTGTGTATAAATATGATAGCGATAATCATTATAATCATAACGTATTTTGCTATATGATAGAGATTTTTGCGGAAGGCCACAGCTTCCATTGGCTAAGTTGACATCAACAACCGTGATTATACGATCATCATAGGAAATATTGTTGACATAATACTTCCCTGAATGGTATTCCAGGATGGTTTTGTTGCTCTGGCTGCAGGCAAGTTCAAAGTCGGGATCACCGCATCCAGCTGGATCGCCTTCAAGCCGAAAAGGGTACCTTATGTTTTTTATGTCTCCACATGAAGTAGAACACTGTATTTGTGGATGTTTTCTTGCCTGTACATCTCTAATGAAGAGAAAGATGAACAAAGAAAAAAGAAAAGCTAAGAAATTTGATGATTCTTCCCTTCTCATGATTCCTGATATGAGTTTAAATGAATATTTGGCATGAAAAAAAAAACGAAAGTTCTCTGTTATTATATAACATTTTATTAGTTGATTCGAAACATATTTTACAGTTGGCGCACTCAGACCTCAGTGTTTTTCTTCTTTGAGCATAGATTAGCTATTCCCAAAATTTTAAAAACAAAAAAACAAAAAAAAAACAAAGTCAGTCAACTGCACACAAATTAATGGTAACTGAATAATTGAGTTTGAAAAGTCTACAAAATAAATAATGATTTTGTCCGACTCCATCTATAGATAAATTTGGATCTCTAAAATAGTGGTGTAAAAATGGGCCGGCCGGTCGGTCCAGAAAGTTTACGGGCCGTTTTTGGAACGGCCCGTGAAGGAAGAGGGCCAGGCCTCGTGCCGGGCCTCTGGGAGGAGGTCCGGCAGGTCGGCCCGCCTGGCACGCCAATCAGGCGTGCCAGGCTTGTCGGACCAGTCCGGCGGACCAATCAGCCGGTCAGTTCAGCCAAAAAAAAAAAAAAAAAAAAAAATTTCAAAAATCCTCCAACGGCTAGAATTGATTTCTAGCCGTTGGAGGAAATTAAAATTACCAAACCCCCCCTACAATCTTTTAAATTACATTTTGACCCACAAATTAAATTTTTCTATAAATACTTCCATCCATTTCATTTTCCATTAACTCTCTCTATCATTCTTTCAATCTCTCATTCTCTCAAATCTCAATCTCTAATATATTCTCCAATTCTCTAAACTTTTTCATTCATTTTGGTTATTACTCTCTGTACAGAATTCTCTACGTTTTCCACTAACACACCAAATTTTAAAGGTACAATTTTGTTATTACTTTTGGTCTAACATATTCTCATAGTAAATTTATATGTTTATGTTTAGATTTGAGTTACTTAATGAAAACATTATCTATTTAGTTAGTTAGTTTATCAATTTTTGGGCTTTAATGTTAATATTATTTGTTTAGTTTATTAAGATTTGTAAGTTTAGTAGTAATTTTAATATTTGTTATTAATAAATTTAGAAAGTTAATTTGTATTACTGAAATTACTTTTTGTAATAAGTAAATGATGAATGTTAAGTGTAGTAATTATGTTTGATATTGTTTTTTTCATAAATTAAAATTTTTCATTTGTAGATTATGATAGTAAATTTAAGAGTAGTGGTTCAAATCATCAATTTTATGTTAGTATATTATGTTAGTAAATTTATCAATTTTATTTGTAGTAGTGAACTAGTGAATTTAAAATTTTATGTTAGTAGATTATGATTTTTTTTGTTTATTTAATTTGTTTTTTAAGTAAATAAATTATTGTAAGTGTTGTATTAGTTATAGTAATTATTGTTAGTAAATTAAGATTACTGTTAGTAAATATTGATTTTTAATTTGACTATTAACTACTATAGTGCTCATATTTTTATTCAGATAATGGATCCTAACCAGCAGCCTTATTTTCCGGACGGTTTGAATATGCTCAACGATGAATTTGATATTTCAGAACCGACTCATACTCAAGCGGGACCTTCTGGTTCCGGCGTTACACCAACATCACGTCCCAGAAAATTAACATCAGATGTGTGGCAATGTTTCAACATAGTCCAAATGACACTCCCAAACGGGGCGTCTGGCCTCAGAGCTAAATGTAAGTTTTGCCATAAGAATTATGCTACAAGTACGGGGGGAACCGGACATTTGAGACTGCATATGCACAAATGTATGCCTGCACATGGACAGGTAGATACTACAACCTAGACACAGCTTCAACGGCACCCAGACGGGTCCGTTACGACGTGGCAGTTCGACGTCATGCACGTTAGAGAGTGCTTGGCACGATACATTGCACAAACTGATCAATCGATCAGTATTGGTGAGAGTCCATTTTATAAAGAATTAATCACATCTGCATATAACCCCCAATACGAACCTGTTTCTAGAACCACCACTAGAAATGATTTGATACGATTGTTTGAAACCGAAAGGGATGACTTAGTTGCTAAAATACAGCATTTAAGTGTCTCTGTTGCATTAACTTCTGATATTTGGAATGCATGTTCCAAACAGGACTATTTATGTGTCACGGGATACTATTTAGATTCTGATTGGAGGATAACAAAAAGAATTTTTGGTTTTCGTCCTATGGATTTTGCACATACCGCAGAAAACATTTTTAATGTCATAATGGAAGTTTTAGAAACTTATGAAATCACGCATCGCATTCTTTCAATCACATTTGATAATGCATCTGCAAATACTAGCTCTATTGCATTGTTTGTTGCAAGAAATATCCCGCAAGATGGAGGTTATTTCTTCCATCAACGGTGTGCATGCCATATTATAAATTTAGTTGTACAGGCTGGTTTAAAGCAGGTAAGCGACCAAATAGATCGCATCAGAGATGCCATTTCTTGGATTTGCAGTTCTAATCCTAGATTCAGTGAATTCAAGAGACATTGTAAATTAAACAGTCTCAAACCCCGACGATTCCAAATTGATATGCCGGTAAGGTGGAACTCTACTTATTTAATGTTGCAAAATTGTTTAGAATACGATACAACCATTACATGTTTTTATAACATGAAATTGACCGAAACAGGACAACTTAGTCCAAAATTACTTTCCACGGACGATTGGTATGTGGCAAAGATTTTTGTTCAATTTTTAAAGATTTTTTACAATGCCATTGTAACTCTTTCCGGGGTATATTACCCCACATCTTCCCAGGCAATCCATTAGATAGTGGAAATGTCTGAACTGTTAAACAGTTATAGAGAAGATAAACATCTAGGCGCTGCAGTTGTTGTCATGGAGACAAAGTTGAAAAAATATTGGGCTAACATTCCCCTACTTTATGCCTTAAGTGCTATAATAGATCCCAGGGTTAAATTATCTGGTTTAGAAGTTTTGCTTGAGTTTATTGGTATTAATTTGTCAATAGATTATTCAGAACAAATTACTGACATTCGAACCAAGTTGTTCGAGATTTTTCATATTTATGAGACCAGATTTGGCAACATTGACATCCCCCAATCAACACGACCGAAGACAGAGCCGAAGCAAACAAGTTGGAGCCTTCTGAAACGAAGAAAAAAAGACAAATCAGCAAGTACTTCTTCAGGGCAAAGATCTAGCCCATCTTCTTGTACCGAACTTATTAGGTACCTTGAAGCACAGTTCGATGTTGTTGTAGACAAGGAAGAGTTTGATTTGTTGTTATGGTGGAAGACCTATACGTACAGGTATCCAGTTCTGTCACACTTAGCACGTGACGTACTGGTTATTCCAGTGTCAACGGTGTCTTCAGAACAAGCTTTCAGCACCAGTGGACGCATAATTGAACCAAGAAGAAACTGTTTGTCTCCAGAAATGGTGGAGGTATTAACATGCCTTCGGGATTGGGAGCATGCTAAAAAAAAGGTTACAAAATCTAACTGTAAATAAAGAAATTAATCTAAATTTCGACAATCTATATATTGATGACCCTTCAGGTAGTGGCCAGGGCCAGAACTAGGTTATATTTTTACATATGTATTTATTATTTACTTGTAAGTTGTAAAACGGTTGCACTCTTTTTCCCTTACCAAGTTTTTATCCCACTGGGTTTTTCTTGGTAAGGTTTCGAATGAGGCAATCATGTAGATATGTATTACTGAATTCCATAAGTGAAAAATAAATAAATAATTAAAAAATTGTTCGTTCTCTTTATTCATTTCAAATCCTAATAATTGTTCGTTCTCTTCATTCATTTTAAATTCTAAACCCTTAACCATAAACTATAAATCCTAAACCCTATACCCTAAATCCAAAAAAATGTAATTTAAAAAAAAAATTGGACCAAAAAACTAACCCGCCGGATCAGGCCCGTTAGGCCGGCCTGGCACGGCACGCAGGCACGACCCGCCTGAGGCAGGCCGACGTGCCGTGCCGGGCCTGCTTCTCTGGAAATAGGCCGGCCAGGCTCGGCCTGTTTCCAAAAATGGACCGGCCAGGCCGTCCCTAATGGACTGGGCCAGTCCATTTTTTTACCTTTACTCTAAAATAATCGGTTTTAAAGACAAGAGACTTGTTTTGTAATTTATAAAATGTGATTGATTGATTATAAAAAATGATTAATATAGATATAAATGTTAAAATGTAATATATTATTTAAATATTTATTTTCCTATTTATTTCCGTTGTTTTTTTATTTTTTTCCTTTATCTCACTTTTTTTGTATAGCGTTTTTTTTTTCCTTTTTCACTCTTTTTATCCAGCTTTTTTTTCCCCCTCATTCTTTCTTTTATTTACGGTTTATATATTTTTTCTTTTATCAATATTTTTTCCAGCTTTTTTTAATTTTTCCCTTTTCTTTCTTTATTTTCCACCTTTTTAAAAAAAAATCATCTTTCTCTCTTTTTTTCATTTTTCTTTCTTCATTCCCTTTTAATTTTTTTACACCATCTTTAATTTTTCGATCTAATATATAAAAAGTAAAATTAAAACATAACAAAATATTGTATTGCAGATACTTGATTGAGTCAAAATTTAAAATGATAAACATCAATATCTCATTAAACCAACAGTTTTGTGTTTTCTTAATATTTCAATTTCTTAAGCTCCAAGACCATTGGTCTTATGACTTTCTTTCTTGGTGTTCATTTCTTCTTTTATTTTCTCATCCCGATAATTCTTACTCTCTACAAAATGAATTCTTACTCTCTACAAAATGATGATCATATTGAACATATCTCTTTATGTAATTATATAGCGTCATGATTGCAATAACTATATTCCCTTGATTGTTAAATAAATAAATAAAATTATTTATGATCCTTAAACATTTTCACTTTTCTTCTATACCTCAAAAGTGCTCAATAAAGTTTTATAAAAAAGAGTGTGTTTGATTGAACATTTCTCGAGGATCCGTTGGTTGCCACTAAAAATTGAAATGTCATATCTTTCGCTTTTATATAATTCCAAATAACCACTCATTTGTGGATAATCCGTATCTACTAAATAATATTTTCTTGTTAAATTAAAACTTTTAATTATATTAATATAATATTAATAATAATTTATTGGAAAAAGGTAATAATTAAAAAAGTTGGTCAAATGCTTAGTTTGGAATGTCACAAGGCAGTTCTCGATAAACCGGATAACTTGAAAACCAAATAATTCACGGAGCTAACCACAACAACTATACCACGCATGTGTCATTCCACATCAGCAATTTTGCCAGATAAAAAGATTTTAGTGGCCAAAAGCAACCCAAACTAAAATTACAGCCGTATTTGGGCACATTATTGGTTTCAGATCACCGCTTCAGTATATCAAACTTCAGGGGTAAGACGGTAAACTATGGGCATAATTTTGTTATTGTATTCAAATAGAAGAAAATAGAGTGGAGTTTGGTACATTTAAAAGTTACCATGTACGCTCCACCATTTACAACATATGGTTTCTCAATGGGTAAGAGAATTCAAGATTTAGCTATAGAGAAGTTGATTAATGTAAGGCCAGGAAATTTTCAAATCTCTGTGGTGGTCCGGTGGCGCTACCAACGGCTGCGATTGTGTTATGTTTTGACTCGTTTTCTCAAGTGAACCCAATATGAATCAAACGAGACTCAATTGATGTGGAACTTCCTAGAGACGTGAGGTAGCGTTTGGAAGTTGAAGATGGTGTTTGAGGGAGGTTGAAAACCAGAAGAACTAAAGAATCGAAGGCTGATCGTTGTACTTGCACTGTGGATTTTGACAGCGGCGAGACATCGGTCTCATTCCAGTGAAGGAGCGTTTTGACTAGTGTTGTGCAAGGGACAACGGTCGTACAACGGACAGATACGTCTCGAAGCAAACGTTGACGTATGGATTACTGTTTTTTTAGCGATTTAATTTCAGGTGACTTGCAACGGTTTAGGAAGTAAGTGTGCAACCGTGACCCGAATCGTAGTCAATCATAATCATGCGTCAAACTGGAAATCTTTTACGAAAAAGGAAAATGTTCTTTTTGGGAAGTTCTTGTGCTTGAAGGAAAATGATTTCTTCTTAACAAGAAGACTTGTGATGTAGGACAAAGATGAAGGAACCGCGACCCATGTCGAACAATTTCTTTATTTTCTTATTTTGTTAATTTGAGTCTTTTCTTGTTTAGTAAGTTTATTTATTTTAGTTTGATTATGAATTAAATTTAGGTTTTGGAAATAAATCAAACTTACCTTTTTTGTAAGATTTGATATTTGTTTTCCAGTCAAGTTAGGAGTTATGAATCTTAGAAGATTCTGATTAGTTTTAATATTTTCTTGTTTTAGTCTTTTTTAAAGAATGTCGTATTCGAGTCGTATTAGGATTAGTTTATTATAAATAGTCTTATTATTTCCAATTATTGTAACTTTTAAAACCTTTGATTGATTTTAATAAAATCGTTCATTTGGAACATTTATCTGTCGTGGATTCGACATGCTCTTTGAGGATTCGAGAGCACCATTTTCTAACGACGATTAGGGAATCATGGCCCCTGTATGGCGGTCCATGCTTAGGTAACTACCGGTTGCAGCGTCAAGGTTCGTCTGAGTGTGCCTCAGGGTTCGACAAAGTGATCATTCTTATTTTCGCCATACCCCGCTGCGTCAATCGGTATCAGTGCGACCGAGTCTACCTCTGTGCTAGGCTCAGTGTCCACGGACCACGATCAACTACCTTCCTAAACACCATATATTCACCCTCCATATCCCCCCATAAAAAAAATAGAGAAACAAAATTGAAAAAAAAATAGAATGAGAGTGTTTGTGTGATAGTTCCGACAATTAACAATCAGCCTTAGAGACAGCAGAAATTGTGGATCAGCCCAATAGTGTTACAATTTGCAGATCAACCTCAACAGTGTCAGAAATTTCAGACCAGTCTCACGAGTTCCAGATATTTCAGATTACGTCCACCATCACAAACACTTGAAGCTGCGAGTGAATTAATTTTTCGTAAGCAGTTCTCAGGGTTCAAATTTTGGTACGTTTTTTTTTTTGGACTCTGATTTCGGTTCTCAATGGGTTTCAATGATTCCATTGGTTCTAATAATTATTTTTCAAGTTATAATGATTATCAATCAAGACTTCGATTTTTTTATGGACATTTGAAAACTAAAGAATTTATTAATTGGTTGGAAGAAGTTGAAGAATATTTTGTATATCAGAAAACTGAAGAAAGTCTGAAAGTTTTATTAGTAGAAATTTATTTAAAAAACGAAGCATTTATTTGGTGGGAAGACTTTCAAAAGGATCGGAAAAGATTTGGAATGGATAGGATCCAATCATGGCCTGTGATGAAACATGTAATGCGGGAGGAATATCTTTCAAATGATTATTTTGAAGATTTTTGTCATGCAGAAGATACAGTTGAAGATATTTCGTATGAAGTTGAAATTGTTGAAGTCATTGAAGATGAGCGTTGGATCTTAGAAGTTGAAAACTGCGATCCAACCATTGATATTGATTGCACTTTAGATGTGGTTGAAGCAAAACTGGAAGCTAAATCAATTTCTATTGATAAAGTTTCCAAGGGTGATAACTTATTTGAAAATTCACACAATTTTTATTGGGGTAATTTGAAGATTATTTTTCTTGATTTGGATTTTAAAGATCCAACATTGTTCTTGCCATCTGAAGTATATTTGTTCAAGCCAGTGATTGACAAGATGGTACATTTGAAGTATTATCCACCCAAACAAAACCTTGCCAAACTCGAGGACGAGTTTATTTTAAAAGGAGGAGAGTACTATGTGGGATGGGAAGAGTTAACAATGAGGAATCGCTATTGTCCAAACCTCTACAGGTGTCCAGCGGTTCAAGCCGCAACCAATAGGCATCGCCAGTGGCAAATAGCTTGGACATTTTCTGCATTCCGTTGGACGATTGTTGTGGTGCCGTGTCGATTTGGGATGAACTACAAAGAGATTTTTCGGTTGGCGTTTACCACTCCCACAAGACAAATATGGGTTCTTCTTTGTTTACCTGTCTTTCAGCGTGTTTCAATCGAACTCGAGGACGTGTTCTTTTTAAGAAGGGGTGACTGATGTAGGACAAAGATGAAGGAACCGTGACCCATGTCGAACAATTTCTTTATTTTCTTATTTTGTTAATTTGAGTCTTTTCTTGTTTAGTAAGTTTATTTATTTTAGTTTGATTATGAATTAAATTTAGGTTTTGGAAATAAATCAAACTTACCTTTTTGGTAAGATTTGATATTTGTTTTCCAGTCAAGTTAGGAGTTATGAATCTTAGAAGATTCTGATTAGTTTTAATATTTTCTTGTTTTAGTCTTTTTTAAAGAATGTCGTATTCGAGTCGTATTAGGATTAGTTTATTATAAATAGTCTTATTATTTCCAATTATTGTAACTTTTAAAACCTTTGATTGATTTTAATAAAATTGTTCATTTGGAACATTTATCTGTCGTGGATTCGACATGCTCTTTGAGGATTCGAGAGCACCATTTTCTAACGACGATTAGGGAATGATGGCCCCTGCATGGCGGTCCATGCTTAGGTAACTATCGGTTGCTGCGTCAAGGTTCGTCTGAGTGTGCCTCATGGTTCGACAAAGTGATCATTCTTATTTTCGTCATACCCCGCTGCGTCAACTTGTCATAAATATGAAATAATATTTATGTGGAATAAGTAATTCTTGTATATTTAGGAGTAAGATTTCCTTTCATCTTAAACTCCCTATAACTAGTATAAATAGACCTTCTAATTATGTTATTTTGTGTGGTGTCAATAAACACCATGTAACATCAGAGAGTGGAGAGACACGAGTGAGAGACCCGTGGGAATATCCATGGAGGGATCAAAGGGAATATCAGTGGATCAAATTAGAGAACCGTGGGAACCCAGATATGCAGTGAGGGTGGTGGGTGGTTTGGGGATATGGTGGTGGCACTGGTGAACCCAGATCGGTGGTGGAGCGTGGTGGGTGGCTGGTGAACCCAGATCTGTACTAGTTTGGCACTAGAGAAGACAGATCTGCAATTGGTGATATTGGTGGTGTGATGCAGTCTGGATTCAAATTTGATGGATCCAATTTATTTATTTTTCAATTTTTGTTGATGATGATTAGAAAAATTGAAAGTTTTGGAGATGATGACGATGAATGGAAGTTTTGGTGTTGATGAACGATTATGTTGGTGATGATCGATGATGGTGATAATGATGATGGTGATGATCGATGATGGTGATGGTGATGATCGATGGTTTTATTTTTTTGACGATGATGGTGATGAGTTTTCTGGGTTGAAGGTTGTTGTTGATGATGATGATGATGAGTTTTCTGGGTTGAATATTGAAGATTTAATTTGTTATTATTTTTTTATTTTTTATTTAATTAAATATAAAAATAGGGGTAAAATGGTCATTTGACATTTTCAAACCGATTCCCATAACAGATAAAATTCAGAGTATAACTGTCTTTTTCAAAAAAAAATTAGTAAGGGTAAATCGGTCATTACACGGTCTAACTACCTCAATCTTTCAAATTTCACGAAAAATCTAACAGAATGACTAAAGTTAGGAATTTAAAAAACTAGAGGATCAAACCCAGATAAACGAAAACTAAATAGACTAAATTCTTAATATCCCTTATATCTATATACATATGTTACCATTATGGGGTCTTTCTCCGGTAAGAATCTAGTCCTCATGATGGAAAACTTCCATTGAACAATATTTGAACTCAAATGTGAATCAGATTTCTCCAAACCCTGACATGAGATCATCAACTAAGTGATATAAACTAAAACCATAATAAATAAACTAACCTTGCCAGTTTGTAAACAAGAACTCTAGAAATCCCATCTCCCTCAAGTAAGCTTTCAATTACATGAATTTTTGCATAATACAAATTTGAACCAGAGAGGCTGATATGATGGAACAAGGAAACAGAATTGTAATTTTCCAATTTATTTGCAAGTCTGGATGTTTCCATTAGTACACATGACTTCAACAGTCTCCTCTACCAACTTTTTCCAGGGAAATTTACCTTTCTCACGTATCCTGCACTGTGTTTCTGCAATTCATTGCCAGTAGATGTTTCACTGTCTAGAAGAGTAGATAATGCAGAGAACAATTAAGTTAGACAAGCCTCCACTTGCTTACAATCTTTTAAACCCCTAAAGAAAATCTTCCAATTGCTTCATTTTGTCAGCTGATGCAAGCTCAAAGTTCAGGTTGTTTCTGACGTCAGTTAGATATTTCATGACTTCATGTCTCTCTTCTTCATTGATAAATTGAGATTTGATGATAATATTTTGATGTTGAATATTCAAATACATTGCAGATTATATACCTCCTACTTACCACTCCCATGGAAGAATTTTAGTAAAAAGCTTGAAGCTTTAAGAAAATTCAAGGAGAAAACCGGCAGAGACTCCAACAGTCATTGCTAGAGAAGAAAAATCTAAAGAAGTTGAATAACCGCAAACGGAAGTCATGCTTTTATTGGTATCCATTTCGTATATAACCAGCAACCAGAGCAACTATAGCATCTTTGACTGCACAAGTTGCGGTTTTTACAGACACCAAACTGGAAACTTACATCACCATAACTGGAGGGAGAGTTCAAAAGTAAGTTGACAATGAAAAAAAAAACACTAACTTCATTTTCTCTTAAGTTTTCTGCTGATTTTCTTCTTTTGTTGTCGCTATTTCTTCTTGTTTTGTTAATTTTGGTATAAAAATCTGTTCTTTTTGAGATTTTTTCATTTGGGTAGTGTTGATTGTATGGTTTTGTTATCAACAATTGCTTGTTTCTGGGTATTTAAAGCATTTTGTTCCTCAACATAACATAATTTGAGAATGGATCACTTGTTATTTCTGTCTTCTGGTTTTGTTTGTAGCAATTTATTGTAGTTTTTGTATAAATTTTTATAGAGGTGATTAGATTTCCAGGATTACTGAAATTTACATGAAGAATCAAAGCTGTATTATCTATTTCTATTCACATTCCATGAAAATGTGGCTTTTTTCGTACCGGAACACAGTTTTGGATTTCCTACTAAGACACATCTTAGAAAATCAGTAAAATGTTTAACTTGTGGTTGCTGTTGAAAATGTTGAAGATGAAAAATGATTGAATATAGAAATTCTTTAAAAATAATCTGAGAGAAGAAGAAAAAAAAGAAGGATCTCCTTCACTGCTGGGGAAGAAGTTGTATATAAATTGTTAAGAACAAAGTATGGAACCTGATTTCCGTTTAATAGTAGGTCTTTTTTTATACCAATTGGTTTTAGCTGAAAGTCGTTAGTGGCATTCTATTTCCTCAAGAAGAATTCAATGAGGAAAACAGCATTAAGTTTCTGAAACAAGGATTAGTTTTGAGATTTAAAATTATGAAAAGGAATAACTAATGTTTCTTTACAAAAATAAAAAGGAACAATTAAATTAACTGAAGTAAACACATACATTGAATCACTTATATATATATATATATATCTGGGATTTACATTCATCAGCTCATCATTCACCATTGAAGAACCGATCTAGACTTGACTTGGTATTGTGGGGGGCTTCCAACTCCAATTGGTTCCACCATTCTGCTTCGCCTCTTATTTCTTTCATGGTATTTGCATTTTGAATGGTGAGAGGCAGCTTCCTGAGATTATCGCACTTGAACACCTCAACCTGCTCTATTGCTTTCATGTGATACACACATGATATAAATTTTGAATGTTGCCCGGATCCATCCTGTCTGGAAAGAGTCTCCAGCCTGGGGAGCTTCACGAGCTTCAGTGTGCGTAGGTTTGGAACAACTGGTTCTGGAACAAAATTTTCCTGCAAAGGAAAATTGAAAATCTCTACAAAACTCTCACAGGAGCTTACCTTGATTGTTTCCAGGTTTGGTAGGGATATAATGAAATTACCACAAGTGAGAAGATATTCTAGTCCTTCACATCTAAATACCTCTAATAATTTTAGTCTAGAAAATCTAAGTCCAAGCAAACCAACTAGTTCTGAGATGCTTCCTAACTTGGTCAGATCATGAAGACGAAGTTCTTCCAAATTTGGTAGCAGGTCAAGGGCAGTACATCCTCCATCTGGCCTTAAACTTGAGGAAGATCTTGTAATGGTTAGAGATTTCAAACAAGTGTAGGAACCAATGCTTCTTATCACCAATGTTTCAAGCATTTGATTCAGTCCTGGACAATTATTTAGATGCATCATACTTGCATTAGTCAACAACCTACCGATCCATTCTCCAGAAAGTTGAAGGCCACTGATTATCAGCTTTCTTTTGTCATGTTTACTCCGGAAAGAGTTTGTTTCTGGACCAATAAGAAGTTTGAAAATTCTTAATCTACCTATCAAAGTAAGGTCCTCGTTCTGAAGAGATTGAATGCGCCCCAATCTTATTGATAATGAATGTAACTGCTCAAGGTTCTGAAGCTCTTCAAAAGTTGCTTGTCTGTCATTTGCCTCTTCCATCAAACCCCAAATATAAGCACCGGATGTCATGTCTAGAACCTCCAAACCAGACAATCCAGATACGATCCCGCTTTGAATGGTTTTTAGGTTGTACGTCCCTGATAGGTACAATTGCCTTAAGTTGATCAAACTTTTCATTCCACTTGGCAATTCTCTAATGCTAGTTTCACTGCAATCAAGCACTTGAAGTTTACTAAGCCCGCCTAGCTGAGGTAATTCTTCAAGATAAAAGCATTTCTTTAAAAGAAGTATTCGAAGGTCACCCAGTTCGAGCATGGATTGAGGTAACAAGCGGATGCGAGTTTCACTTAGATTCAAGACCTTGAGTGACTCAAATGCTTGAAGAAATCCATTAGGAATTTGAGAGAGGAAGCGATTACCTTGTAGCAGTAAACTCACGGTCTCCGGACAACAAATCCCACAATTTGGTAACTTTGTTATTCTGTTATTCATAAAAGAGACTCTTTTGAGAGACTCAGACATTTCAACTTCTGAAATTCGAGTCAAACCAATTCCTGAACGCACAATTGATTTACATTCATCCTCCATGGTGGATGAAATCCATATAGCAACATCATGAACTACATCATGCATTTTTACGGTGACCTCATGGGCTCCATGTTCCAACAAACAACAGTCTTTTAGATTTTCAATCAAAGCTATTCCTCTGTTATAAGAGTCTTCATAGTTTTGCTGTTGATCTATCAAACCTTCACCCAGCCAGCAGTTGACCAGTTCACTTACACCAATAGAGAAGTCCTCGGGATATAAACAACAGTATAGAAAACAAGGTTTGATGTTTTTACCTTGTAATGAATCATAACTCCACTTCAAGGGATTGTAAACTTTGTTCTCTATGCCTTTGATGTTAGGAACTGACCTCCGTAACCCGCTTAAGGCATCTGTCCACAGTTCAACCATTGTCTTTCCTCTCATAACTGACCCCACGATGGTGATGGCCAAAGGCAGACCGCTACATTCTCTGGCAACATATCTCGCAATTGGTTCAATATGTTCTGAAGTAGCTACCTTTCCCGCATTTTCAGTAAACAATTGCCATGATTCTTCATCATTCAGGACGTCCACTTTCACTTCTTTGTCAGTCTTCATCTCCCTGCATACCTCAAGAGAGCGAGATGTCAATATGATCTTCGAACCTGTATGATCTTCAGTTTGTGGGACACCCAAAGAATCCAAATCGATTGGCTCCCAAACATCGTCCAGGATAAGAAGAAACTTCTCCTTTTGGAGCCTCTGATGAAGTTGGATAGCTAGCCTCTGCACACTTTCTTCCATACTCGCCTTAAAATTCAATCTCTCTGCCAATTGTATTTGGACCTTTTTTAAATCCAGATTCTTGGACACAGTAGCCCATATTACGACGCCAAACTGATGCGTTGAAGAACTGCCCTTGAGCTGGTTGTTCAAGTTCTTTACCAGGGTAGTCTTACCGACCCCTCCCATGCCCCAAACACCAATCCTCAGAACATCATCGTCGTTTAGTAGATCCATAACCTTGGCTAAATTTTGTGATGCAGTTGTTTGATTTACAATAGAAGGTCCAGGGATATGCTCTACCGCTTTTGTCAAATAATTCTGCCCTGCCATTTTGACAGCAATATCGCCTACCTTGAGAAGTCGCTCTATCTCCTTGAGCCTTATTGCAGTCTCCTTACTAAGTCTATACCTTTCACTGAAATTGAAGAAACATCCACAAAGTTTTCCATTATTGGCTGTGATACCTGTTGGAACTGAGTTCACTACGTCATGTAAGAATTGTTCGACCTCTCGAAGCCACTGCGTCATCTGAGCATCAGATGAATAATCAACATCTTCTATCACTTTGTCCTTTTGATCAACAAGACTTTTCTTCTCTTTTTCAAGAGTAGTAAGATTCGATTGAAAGCTGATGAAATTCTTGATGCTTGGAAAGGAACCACACAATGATCGGCCAGCCTCCATCACAGCTGAACCAAGGATTGCAGCCACCACTTCCATTGCAGAATCTTGTTACAAAGTGTAGCCAAATAGGGAATTCTGTGAGTTATTGAAAGACATCCAAGAATGATTAGCCAATAGAAAATAGGATAATGTTTCCTTGTTGCTGAATTCTCTGCTTCACGTTTCCTTTTGCTTTATATTGATTGAATGGAGGTCTTGCATATTCGACAAATTTAGTTGACCTTTGAAGATTCAAAGAGATCAATGCTGTAAATATCTATCCCATGCAGTCCTGTCGACTGTTGCTTAAGCATATCAAGAAATATCCAGTAGTTGGTTAGTAAGAAGTTGCTCTCAAGTTCCACTTGCCAAGTAAATTCATTTCATTGACTTCTGATATCATTTTGATGCTGACTATTCTATGATGGCCACAATAATTGGTTCAACTTCTTCCTTACTACGTACTAATATTAATCAAGTTCATTTTTTCTTTTATCTAATGACGTATAACTAGATTCTCAATTGATCTCAGTAAACACACTAAATACAAATCAAGAATTAAAGTTCAGATTGTTTCTGAGATCAGTTAGATGTTTCATCTATCCCTTCATAGATAAATTGTGATTTGATGATAATATTTTGATGTTGAATAATCAAATACATTATGCTGATAATATACCTCCTAGTTACCACCACCATGGAAGAATTTTAGTACACAAGCATGAAGCTTTAAGAAAATTCAAGAGAGAAACTGCAGAGAGTATGCAAGTATTCAACGAATTTCCGAATAACAAGTATCAAGCATATATAAAACGGTTAATATGAACTTTTTTTTTTTTTCTCCGTATCAGAATATGTTATATTAATATGTGATGTTTACGAATTACAAGTCTTCGCTAAAGAAGAAAAATCTAATGAAGTTGAAAAACCACAAACGTAAAGTCACGTACTAAGTTAACTCGTGACATGACTAGGCAGACACATCACGAGTCAACTCACGGTCACATCATTCTTTTATTGGTATCCATTTCATATCTAACCGGTAACTAGAGCATCAATGACATTTTTGACTGATAGGACCCACATCGACTAGAGAGTACGAAAGAAACTCTATGGACAGTACTTTTTATTAGCATGATAAAATAATTTCTATTAAAATTCTATAGAAAATACTTACTTTTAAACATAAAAAAATATAAAAAAAATATAAAAAAATTTTGGAGTATAAAATATACATAACTGTAAGTCCGTTATTGCCATTTTCGTTCATTACAAAAGTTGTCAACAAAATGACCGATCAGACCAAAAACCGACAACTTTTAAAAATAACAGAAAGGAAATTCGAGTGGGAAATCAACCAGGGCCGAGTAAGAAATCCAAACACGACCGACTAAGTTAAACCGATTATGGCCGAGTAAGAAATCTGACCACGTTCCGACCATGTTCCGACCATGCATCTCAAGATGTGCAATCATGATAATCAAAATATGTGACATATACTTCATGATGTCATCGAGTGACTGATCGGTCTATTTCTATACATGTTTTAGATCCCCATTTCCTATTATTTGTGTTTTGTTCTTGGGTAAAATTAGGTATTTTATGTGTTTGGTGAGCATGTATAGGTCACAATCCATTCAAGAGGTGTTAGATGTTATTTTGGAGAAAAAAGAGCAAAAAGTCGATTTTCGGCCAGTGCAGAACGTCATATTGCGGGGCCTATATCTCTCAGCTCCAATCGAATTGTATGTCCTAATACCTATGGATTGAAAGCTCCGGAAGTCTAGTTTTCGGTCCACTTTAAGGATCACAATTCCGAAATTTCTAGAAGAAGTTATGCCCATTTTAGTACCTAATGGTCAGATCAGTCATAATTCCGCGAATAATGACGAGATTTATTTTCCAAATTGTCGGAATGGGAAATATTTCCTTCTTGGAATTGTTTGGGAGTCTTGTACAAACAAGTTGAAACCTAATCCTAATCTTCCTTCAATAAGTAGTCTTTTTATTGGATTAGGAAAGAAATAAAATCCCAAAAAGGTAGAGTTCTATATTGGAATTGATTTCCTTGTTGTTTAAGGACATGACATAGCATCTATACCTATTTAAACCCCATGTGAACCATAATTTCGGGGAGAGAGAAGCCAAGGGAGGTCCCAAGCCACCAAGGGGGTCGTCCCCTACCACTCCACTACCAATCCATCACAACACATCAACATTCATCTTTATATATCGAAGATTGAAGACGAAGAAGAATTCATCAATGGGTTTTATTGTTTCTTTCTCTTCTCTTTCTATTTTCGTCATGTGTAACTAATTTCATACTAGGGAATCAATGTGAACCTCTATTAATGCTCTTTGTTAGAATTGACTATATTTAATTAAATTAAGTTTTGATTCATTCAATTCATCCTATGTCTTAATTCTTATTTCTTGTTAATGCATGATCATACGTTAGCATGGATTTAGGGATTTGATAATTTAATGATTAAGGTTGGAGTATTGATCTATACGTAATCTTAATTAATATTCAATTGAATGGATAAAGCTGATCTTAGCATTGATCTATGCAAGTAGGTTTTGGTTCATTGTTCTTGCACTTAATGGGTTCTCGATTGTAGTTTACGCCATTGATCTATGGATAAATTGTAATTGAAAACACTTGATTCATCCTAGGATCATACGGTAATAATCATATTTAAGATAAGAACGAACCCTTAACTTGATTAATATCTTTCACAGTCAATTTGAAACATTGAGTAAACATAGTAGGGGAGCATTGATGATCTAGTGTTTTCTCACCTTTGATCACAACCAAATCTTTTTAATTACTTTCTTAGTTTTAATTTAATTTAGTTTTAGTTTAAATCAAACAACATCAATCTCTTGGTTACTTTCGGTTTAACTTTAATTAGAATTGGATTTAACCAAATAAATCTCTAATCCTCGTGGGAACGATCCTTACTTGCCGCTGTACGATATCTTCACGATTCTTGCACTTGCGAGTATTGTTTTTATAAACACGATTTACATCATATTAGTGACTCACCTCAAAACTTGAGAGTCCACACAACCAAACAACTACCTGAAAAAATATTTTTAAAGTAAAAGGATGAGCGCTAACGCCCAGTGAGAGAATGAAAACTTTTAAAAACATAAGTTTTCTTTTGAACTTAAAAGTTTTCTTCTGAAACAATATTTTCAATATGCATCAAATATAACATAATTGGGTAGTTGAAGATAATATATCTACAATCACATTTAATAAACTGATACACAATTATTCTGATCAAGATCAATATAATTTATAAAATCTCAATCCGCTCCAAATTAGTACCCATAGATATCTTCAATACATACTCCGAATTACTTCGCGCATACGCAGAGTCGAGAATAACTTCTATCATACACGTGCAGAGCGACTCAATACTCTTTAACATCTGTCATATACGTGCAGAGTGACTCATCTGACAAACATATGTGTAGAACGACCCCAAAAGCCAACAATAACCATAACTGGAGAAGGATACAAACATGGTGCTTTTATGAAAATCAATCATAATCTCTTGCTTTTATGAAAATCAATCATAATCTCTTATCAATACTTAGTAAAAGTAATATAACTAATATTTCTAAGTACTAATATAAGCATAAAACAATATAACTGATATTTCCGAGTACTAATATAAGCATAAAACATACTTTCAGTTATATGTATAATCACCATAAATCATCAAAAGAAATAAAACACTTAAATGATTTTTTCACTCACAACTTATCCTTCAAGCTAATTCGGACCAGGTACGCTAGGTTCCCATACTTCGTCTTCTTTCTCTAACAATCACACAAAATCCAATTAGAAACTGTGAAATTCAACGAAGAATCAACAAAAAATCTAAAATATTATGAGAAACTCCACTGGCTTCTTTTTCTTTTCTTCATTCTCTTTCCTTTCTTCCTCTTGTTCTACTGCTTTCTAGCTCTCATAACCTTTGATCCTCCTTTATATATATATATATATATATATATATATATATATATATATATAGGTATAGATAGACACAATTAAATTTGTGAGCTAGTTAACTAAGCTCACAGCTGTCTGTCAACCAGAAAAGCTATAAATACTTACTCACCTATTCACTTTTCTGTTTCACGTTCCTTCCATTTCAATTTTTGTTTGAGCCTCTCAATTTGGGCCTTTCGTTGGGCCTGAATGGTTTGGGTGTTACATTGACTGCACAAGTTCTTTTTTCTTCTTTTTTTAACAGACCATGTGTATAAAAAACGTTTGCAAATGCTTTCATAAAACACAAATCTCATGAGCATAAAAGTGTTTTTCACAGAAGCCTAAAATCTGCTTTTAAAGAAATGCACTTATTCATTACAATTCTCATCTACTTAATGTACAATATAGATAACAAAATGTCAATATGAGCTTAACACTCGATATAGATTTGACTGACTAAAGATAGCCATGAGAAGACATGTAACACCCATGTCTTAGGCCCAATTGAAAGGCCCAATTTGAAAATAAAATGGGATAAGCGTGAAACAGAAAGGCATCAGGTGAGTAAACCTAAGTGGATTGTATGGCTGACAGGCAGCTGTGAGCTTAGTTAATTAGCTCACTAACTTCAGCTGTGTCCTTCCATACATATATATATATATTGGAGGATAAACGTTGAGAGCTAGAAAGCAGTAGAATCAAGCGGAAGAAAGGAAAGAGAAGAAAAAAGAAAAGTCAGTGAAGCTCTCGTAATTTCAGATTTCAGTTCTTCTTTGATATCCAGTTTCTAATTGGATCTTGTGATTGATAGGGAAAGAAGACGAAGGGAACCTAGCATATTCAGTCTAAGATAAGCTTGACATCTAAGTTGTGAGTGAATTAAGTTTCAGTTTTGTTTTTAACTCAAGTTTACAGTTTTATGCTTTAATTGCTGCAAATCATTTTAAGCTTTTTATTGCTTTTTATGATTGATGGTGAGTATACAGAGAACCAAAAATATATATTTATGCTTATATTAGCATTAGAAACAATATATTATTTTTATGAATTATCAAGAAGAGATTATGATTTCTATAAAAGCACCATGTACCCTTCCCCAGTTATGATTATGGTTGGCTTTTGGGGCCGTTCTACACATGTGTATGTCATGAGTCGCTCTGCATGTGCATGACCAGAGAAAGAGTAATAGAGTCGCTCTGCCCGAGCATGACCAGAGAAAGAGTAATCGAGTCGCTCTGTTCGGGTATGACCAGAAGTTATTCATGACTCTGCGTTTGCCTGAAGTATTTCAGCTTACGTATTGAGGATATCCCCGGTACGAATTTGGTGCATATTAAGATTTTATAAAGTATTTATTCTTGTTCAGCAAAGAGAAGCATTCGGTTTATTCAGTTTATTCAGCACGAAAGTAGATATATTATCTTATACCATGTATTACTGAATGCTTATGGTAAAGTGGTTTAGAAAAGTGTTTTTAAAAGTTTTCATTCACTCACTGGGCGTTAGCGCTCATCCTTTCACTCTTAAATATTTATCCAGGTAGCTGCTTGGTTGTGCGGACTCAGAAGTTTTGAGGTGTGCCACTCGATGTCATCATGAAGCATAAAAGTCATGCATTTTAAATTTTCATGTACATATTTAAAAATATGAGGTCGGCATGGTCGGGACGGTAGGCATGGTCGGGACGGTAGGCATGGTCGGGAATCCCGACATGGTCGGAACGTGGTCGGATTTCTACTCGGTCTGTTCGGCCTACTCGGCCCACTTGACCTACTAGGCCCACATGGCCTATTCGGTCTACTCGGCCTACTCGGTTTCTTACTCGGCCTGTTTCATTTCCCACTCGGGGATGACTGGTTACTTAGTTTTTAAAGTTGTCGGTTTTTGGTCCGAACAGTCATTTTTGATAAATTTTTTGTAACGGACGAAAATATATGTAAAGAAATTATAAATATGCACATTTTGTACTCTCCAGTATTCTCCTCACATTTTATTTGATTCAAACAAGTATTTCCGAATGGAGATTTCAGCAGAAAGTCCTTTTATTATGTTAGAGAATGTAGAGCCCATAGGGTTTCCCTTGTACTCAAGAGAGGAGTCGGGGCAGCCCACGGGGCCTCCCTCGTACTCAAGAGAGAGGAATCGGGGTGGGTCCCGTCAAGACACCCATCTTTCAGTAAGTTCTCATCCACCAGTTCTATTGCTGCAAGGCCAATTACAGGAATTGAAAAGAATTTTTGTATAGTTAGTATGGAAAAATTAAGGGAAATATGTTTTGTCATTTCAATACAATATAAGTGGTAATTTGATGAATTGTATTTGAACAAAACAAATAACTTGAGAAGTTTTAGGAGAGATGGAAAAATTCAAGTATTGTGATTGTTCAATTTTATTAAAATGAAAAAAACTCAAACACAAAATGATTCTAGTTTTATACTTTCTGATTATTGTATATAAGAATCTGAAATTTAATAGACCACACAATGCTACAATTTGTTATCTGAATTATAATGGGATAAGAAATCAAGTAAACATAAATAAGTAGAAAAAAAAAAGAATTATGAAAAAAAAACAGTACTTGTGTGGTTAGGCAGAAGATCAATGATCATGGACAAACCTCTAAAATCGTCCACTATTATAACAACAATGGAGTACAATGAGAAATCATCTTCAAGCTTTTTTTTTTCTTCTTTTGGAAATTCTTGGTGGTACCCATCTGCATTTACAAGGATAACTTCATGCTACTTCAAAAAATAGCAGATGTGTTTGACGGATATCAGGAAAGACCTCCTTTATTCTCTTTCCTTCATTTTTATATATACTGGAGTGGGCCTTGTCTTATTGTTGGGAGAGTTGTTGGCATCCAGGAATTTACATTGGGGTCTGTCCTGAACCATCTCCAAGTTTCAGGCCTGATATCACCACTAGCAGGTTTGAAAAAATGCTGTACACAGACTTTGGTATTATAATTGTCCCATTCCAAGTTGTTCCACCAGAATATTCCTCCTTTTATCTCCTTTATGGTATTTGCATTGTGGTCAGTTAGAGGCAGCGTCCTGAGTGCACCACAGTTGATCACTTCAAGCTGCTCTAGACTCTGCAATGAATCTTCTTGCTTGCAAATTGTTTTCAAACTCTGGAGGTACTTCAGCTCAACTATATGCAGGTTTGGAAGAACAGAGAATGGAGCTTCTCTCTGACCAGGAACATATCGAAAGATCTCCTCCAGATTGTCACAGAAGCCGATCTTGATTACTTCCAGCATTTCTGTGTTGATCATCGAATCACCATATGGGAGAACATGATCAATTTGGGCACAATGGGTCACTTCAAGTATTCTAAGTCTAGAAAATTTGAGTCCAAGATGGCCAGCTAATTCTGAAATGCTCTTTAGATGCATGAGATGATGAAGATGTAGTTCCTCTAGATTCGGTAGAAGGTCACACTGTGCAACAGGTAATTTTTTTTGAGAGCCGCTCATGGATAGTGGATGTGGAAAAGTTCGTGGTCTTGAACCAGCAACGCAACTTGAAATGGTTAATGATTTTAAACCAGAGACGCAGTGAACGCGGTCTTTGATAAAGTTTTCAAGCAATTTATTTAGTTCCCAACAGCCACTTATCAAGACAGAAGTTGCATTAATCAAAAACCATACAATCTGCTTCTGTGAGAGTTCAAGATCTGTAATCCTCACTGAGCGTTCTTCAAGTTTTGTTGGCAAAGTTTTTGCTGTTGGGCCTATAAAGAAATGGAATTTTCTTAATCTACTTATCCATGTAAGATCTTCTGAGTCAAGAAATGGAATGCCCTGCAATCGTATGGATAAAAAAAGTAATCTCTCCAGGCACTTCAGCTCTTCAAATGTTGCAAGTTCATCGTCTTCATGTTGCTTCACCTTCCAAGCGAAAGAATCTAATGACATTTCGTGTTTGTCCTTCCAAAGATGAGCACTGAGTGTCATGTCTAGAAATTCCAAACTAGACAGTCTAGACATAATCCCATGTCGAATGGTTTTTAGGTTGTGTGTACGAGATAGATCTAATTGCCTTAAGTTGCTCAGATTTTTCATTCCGCTTGGCAGTTCTCTAATAGAAGTAGCACAGCAATCTAGAACTTGGAGTTTACTTAGCCGACCTAGTTGTGGTAGTTCTTCAAGATAAAAGCATTCCTTTAGAAGCAGCACTTGAAGGTCACCCAGTAGAAGAATGGATTCAGGCAATGACTTGATGCGAGTTCCGCCAACATTCAAGACACTAAGCGATTGAAATGCTTGCAGAAATCCATCAGGAATTCTCTCAAGTGGGAGATTACCTTGTAGCAATAAACTTGAGACCTCTGGACAATGAATCCCACATTCAGGTAACTCTATTATTTTGTTATTCATAAAGGAGATTCTTTTGAGAGATGAAGACATTCCAACTTCTGATATCTGAGTCAAGCCAATTCCTGACCTGATGAGTGATTTTTCTCCATTCTCCAAGGAGGATGAAATCCATACAGCCACGTCGCGAACAACATCATGCATCTTCACAGTGCCCTCACGGGCTCCATGTTCCAACAAACAAGAATCTTTCAGATTTTCAATCAAAGCCATTCCCCTATTATATGAATCCTCATGATTTTGATGTTCATCTATCAAACCTTCGGCTACCCAGCACTTGACAAGTTCACTTATTTCAATAGAGTAATCCTCTGGATATAAACAGCAGTATAGAAAACAAGGTTTGATGTTTTTACCTTGTAACGAATCGTAACTCCACTTCAAAGGCTTGTAAACTTTGTTCTCTATACCTTTGATATAAGGAACAGATCTTTGTAACTCCCTCAATGCATCCTTCCACAGTTCAATCATCATCTTCCCCCTCATAGCTGTCCCCATGGTGATGATAGCCAAAGGCAAACCGCTGCATTCTCTGGCAACTTCTCTTGAAATTGGTTCAATGTGCTCTAAAGTAGCTACCTTCCCGGCATTTCTTTTGAACAATTTCCATGATTCTTCATCATTCAGAACGTCCACTTTCACTTCTTTGTCAGTCTTCATACCCCTACATACCTCCAGAGAGCGAGATGTCAATACTATCTTAGAACCTCTGTGATCTTCAGGTTGTGGGACACCCAAACAATCCAAATCAATTGTCTCCCAAATATCATCCAGGATAAGAAGAAAGTTCTCCTTTTCGAGCCTCTGATGAAGTCGGATAGCTAACCTCTGCATACTTTCTCCCACATTCACCTTCAAATTCAATCTCTCTGCAATTTGTATTTGGACCATTTTTAAATCCACCTTCTTGGACACAGTAGCCCATATTACCATGCCAAACTGCTGCACTGTAGAACTGCTCTTGAGCTTGTTGTTCAAGTTCTTTACCAGGGTAGTCTTACCGACTCCTCCCATGCCCCAAACACCAATCGTCAAGACATTGTGATCATTTAATAGATCCATAACTTTGGCTAAATTTTTTGATGCTGTCGTCTGATTTTCAATAGAAGGTCCAGGTATATGCTCAATTGCTTCTGGCAAATAATCTTGACTCATCATGTCAGCAGCAATTTTCCCTGCCTTCTGAAGTCTCTCAACCTCCTTGAGCATTCTGGTCGTCTCTCTGCTGATTCCATATCTTTTACTGCACTTACTGAAACATCCACACAGCTTTTTGTTATTGGCTGTCATATCTGCTCGAACTGTGTTCAGGTCAAGAATGATTTGTTGGACCTCTCTAAGCCACTGTGTCATCTGAGCATCAGACGATTCAACGCCATATTTCACGCTGTTCCTCAGATATAGTAGGTTTTCCATCTCCTTTTCCAGAACACTGAAATTTGATTGGAATCTGATGAAGTTCTTGATGTTTGGATAGGATCTCCAGAGCAATCGGCCAGCCTCCTTCACAGCTGAACCAAGGATTGAAGCCACCACTTCCATTGCAGAGTTTTGGTAAAAAGTTTGGCTGTCTCTTTGGGAAGATGATCTGAGATGCTGATGGCAAATGATCTTGTATATTTCTTAAATCAAACTCAGGTACAATGCAAAAATACTTTTGATTGCATCAGCCATTGCTAAGCATATAAACTAATGTTTTTTTTTAGGGAGAAGGTGCCCTCAAATACCAATTAAACCCTTTCCTTTGACTTCTAATGTGATTTTTATACTGACTATTCTATGATGCCAACAGTTGGTTCAACTACTTCAATTGTTTCCTAGAATGTTTTTCATTAATTCCAGACAAAAGGAACTTGACCAACTTGGTTCTTGTAGGCTTTGGATCACTGATGTATTCTTTGTTCTTGAGCAACATGAATACAGTGAATGTCTATTTCCCTGAAAAGTAATTAGTGCAGACAACAATGTAATTGGAGAAGCATCCTAAAGGTTTTACCTTTTTTTTTTTTGGTTGGGCTGACATGTTCTTGTAAAACGTATTTTGCAATCAAACCTGACTGGTATCAATGAAAACAGAAAGTAACGTTAGAAACAGAGTTTGATCCGAGGCCCGTGACAATTTCGCCGGACAACACCGTATGTGTATTAAGCGATTGTCTCCTAGGATACAACGGTTCAACAGTGGTAGGTCTAAGCACTAGCCACTACCAGCGAACTCAAACCGAGTTTTGAACTTACCAAGAAAACCAGAGAAGAAAAGAAATCGGCTAAGAAAAAAACAATTATTCATCACAATAAAAAACATTGATTTAGGGAAGTGGCAAAAGGTCACTCTCACGGTCCAATCGGAGCGGCATGCGTGTCCGCAGGTCGCGCCTACACACGAGTCGTGCATTCGAATGTTCGGGGTCGATATCTGATAAGCTTGTTGTTCAAGTTTCTTTTCAGGATAGAATTCTCTTTCTAGTCCTGCCATGACTTAAACACTAATCTCCGAATCCATCGTTTTTAAACAGATTCGTTATCGTGGAGAAAGTCTTTTCTGCTGTAGTATGATCTTCCATTGGTTGCCTAGGAATATGCTTGAATGTTGAACACATCAAACATAATAATAATTGTTTTGGAATACAACAATTGATGCTTTAGTTGTTATATCATATTCTGTTAATATAAAACTCAGATGATCACCATGCCAGATGGGAACCTGCCAAGATTTTCTACCTGAGCAACACATTTTTAAAGCACCTAAGTTATGAGTTATTGATGTAGCTGAAGCTCTCTCGAGAAAAACTACAAGAAACAATTAGAAACAACCTACTAAAATTCCGTTGATTCGTTTACGAATATCGAAATATTAGGTTTCAAATTCATTGAGTCACAAAGAATACCGAAATTAGAGATAGAGAAACTCTAAAGTTTTATTAATAAAAAACTGCTTAGCCTTTCGGCTTACATCCTTATTTAAAGCAAATAAAACCTAAACCTAATCGTATTCCTTGAAAAACAAGAAAACGAGTCAAAAACGGAAAAATTAACAAAAAAGGAAAAAACGAGATTAAAGCAAAACCTAATTCTACTAAGAATCCTAAGCATCCCGGAATTGACAGAAGTCGATTCAAACTTAGGAAACTCGATTTATTATAAAAACGAAACTTTCCTAAAATGGTAAAAACGGTCTTTTCAGGGCCTAAACGAAGGAATTCGGCTAAAAAAGGGTATGCCTCACAGGCAAAGCTGTGATTTTGAAAGGTCTTGCCGAAACGCATCAGCTGTCAAAATTTCAAGTCATTCCGACTCCGTCGCCTGGACTAGTAGGATTGAAATGACCCTTTTCCTTGGTTTTTCTCATATCTCACCTCTCCATATATTCTTATGCCAATTGATCTACTGCTGCTGCATCATTCTCCCCAGGTTGGATAAAATTTGTCCTCGAATTTCCTACATTATCGTCATTAGAGGATTCGCCACGATAAGGAATCAAATGATTGATATTAAACACATCATGAGTATGAATGTGGCTGGGAAGCTTCAGGAGATAAGCATTCGGATTAATTTTCTTCACAATTTCAAGTGGTCCTATCTTCCTAGCAACAAGTTTATTATAATCTCCCACAACAAACCTGTCCTTTGTGAGGACTGCCCAAACAAAATCGCCCACATTAAACTCCAAGTGACGTCGTTTCTTGTCAGCAGCCAACTTGTATTTTTCTATTGCTTAGGACAGATTTTCTTGCACCTGTTGATGGACCTCACGCAACCCTTGAACGAAATCTTCAGCCTTTCCATGAATCCTAGTTCTGTTTGGTAGCGGTAATAAATCAAGTGGGCTGCGAGGAACCAAAGTGTAAACCACCTGAAAAGGACTGAATCCCGAACTTTCTATTGATAACATGGTTGTGCGCAAATTCAGCTTGGCTAAGTTGCAGATCCCATGACCGGATATTATTCCTTACCAGACATCTCAACAAATCTCCCAAAGCTCGGTTCACCACTTCCGTTTTCCCATCTGTTTGTGGGTGATATGCATTACTAAAATCCAACCTGGTATGGACCATTCTCCAAAGGCTTCGCCAAAAGTGACTGAGGAATCGAGTGTCCCGGTCAGAAATGATTGACGTAGGTAATCCATGAAGACGATACACCTTCCGAAAGAACAACTGGGCAACCTTTACAACATCAGTAGTTTTTTTGCACGAAATAAAGTGAACCATTTTGGAAAACCCATCAACAACTACATAGATGGAGTCAAAACCCCGCTGTGTTCTTGGTAATCCCAAGATGAAATCCATACTCAAATCCGTCCATGGTTGGGTAGGGATGGGTAATGGCATGTAAAAACCTGCATTAGTTTCTTTTCCCTTGGACAATTGACAGATCCGACATATTTTAACATACTCCTCTACTTCCTTCCGGATTGTCGGCCAAAAATAGGACGCCTTGACTAGCTGAAGGGTACGATCTCTGCCCACATGACCCTCACAATGTAGTTCCTTAATAATTTGCAGACGCAAACTACTATCGGGAACACAAAGTTGATTTCCTCAAAATAAAAACCCATCTACCAACAAAAATTCAGAATTCCCCCCCACTCGTTTAGCAGCCATCACCTCAGAAAAATATGGGTCCGAATCAAATAATTCACGAAAAGAGTCAAAACCTGGTACCTGGACAGTCATCGTTGTCAACAAATTGACCCTTCGACTCAGAGCATCAGCCACTCGGTTAATAACTCCTGCCTTATGCTTTAGAACAAATGTAAATTGTTGAAGGTAGGTTGACCACGAAGCATGTTGGGCAGAAATCTTATCTTGGCTATGAAGATGCCATAACGAATCATGATCAGTGTACAGAATAAATTCACGGTGGAAAAGGTAATGCCACCAATGTTTCACCGCCTGGACCACAACATAGAATTCTATATCGTACATGCTGTAACGAACTCGAGAACCTGTGAATTTCTCACTGAAATATGCCACCGGTTTCCCAACTTGACTCAGAATAGCTTCGATGCCCACTTTGGAGGTGTCACTATGCAACTCAAAAGGTTGAGAAAAATATGGTAAGACAAGTATGGGGGCTGTTGTCAATTTCTCCTTAATCTGCTGAAAACCTTCTTCTGCTTCGGTTGTCCACTGAAATTTGACTCCCTTCATACATTCAGTGACATGTGCCATAATGCTACTAAAGTGTGGAATGAACCTGCGGTAGAATGATGCAAACCCATGAAAACTGCGTACCTCAGTAATTGTTTTTGGTTGGGGCCACTGCCTTACCGCCTCTATTTTGGACTCATCCACCTATAGTCCCTTTCTAGAAATAATATAACCCAAAAATAAAACTATTGGCGTCATAAAAACGCACTTTTTAGCTGCAGCAACAAATCTTTCTCTGTGTAGAACACACAACACTTCCCGAATGTGTTAAATATGCATCTCAGGATTTGCACTATAAATCAAGATATCATCAAAATATACGACGATAAACTTACCAATAAATGGTCGAAGGGCTTGGCTCATTACTCTCATGAAGGTGCTCGGCGCATTCGACAACCTAAAAGGCATGACTAGCCACTCATATAAACCCTCTCGGGTTTTAAAAGCTGTCTTCCATTCGTCTCCAGGTCGAATCCGAATATGATGATACCCACTCTTCAGGTCCAGTTTGGTAAACACATGTGCCCCACTCAACTGATCCAACAAATCATCAAGTCTCGGAATGGGAAAACGATACCTTACAGTGATCTTGTTAATTACACGGCTATCCACACACATCCTTCAGGTTTCATCTTTTTTTGGTATTAAAAGGGCGGGTACAACACACGGGCTAAGACTCTCACGGATATGCCCCTTCGCGTGTAGCTCCTCAACCTGTCTCCGAAATTCTTCATGCTCAGTAAGACTCATAGGGTAATGTGTTTGGTAACATTGCCCCTGGCTCCAAATTTATATGATGTTGAATATCACGTAGAGGTGGTAGTTCTTTTGGTAATTCTTTCGAAAATACATCAGCGAATTCTGCAATGAGAGGAGTTACAGCTTCCGAAACTTTTCGTTTAGCACTTGCCTCTTTTCTCACCAACACATACACCGTTTCCAATCTCTTTACCTCTAACTCAAATTTCGCATAAGACAGTAAGTTGGCGTTATCTCCATGCGACTTCGACTTTTCCAAAGGTTTGCTGGGCAGTAACACAATCTTAGTTTCCTAAAAAACAAAAGAATAAGTATTTTTGAACCCATCATGATGAACCCTTCTATCATATTGCCATGGTCTCCCTAATAACAGGTGACATGCGTCCATATTCACTACATCACACCACATCTGATCTTTGTAGTTGGATCCTATAGAAAACGAGATTAATGCCCGCTGTGACACAGTTACCTCGCCTCCCTTTTGCAGCCATGCTAGCATATAAGGTTTTGGATGTTTTTCAGTCTTTACCTCTAATTTTTGCACCGCCTCGGCTGACACAATATTCTCACAACTTCCACCATCTATTATAAATCGACACACCTTACCAAGAATGGTACAAGTAGACTGAAATATGTTATTTTGAATCCAATCTCCTTCTTCAGTCCTCGGTGCCAAACAGGTACGTTGTAACATTAGCATTGTTCCAGTGTCGCCATCTACCAATTCCTCACTCGCCACTTCCTCCGTAACTGATTGCGGGTCTTCACCTATTTCTGCATCTTCCTCGTTAAATTCTACAGGATTAATAAACAATACCTTCTTGGCTGGCCTTTGACACTCAGACAATTTGTGATCCATTTCTTCGCATCCAAAACATCGAAATCCGCTGGTTGCCGTGGGGGTTGGAACACTATTTGTTGGGTTTCGTTGTCCAGAATTCGAACTGCCACTAGCACTAGCGCCAGGCCGATTCCCAATATTTTTACTGGTACTACTGCCCTGTTTCGACTGCTCTGACCTCCTCCAAAATTTAAAAACTACGCGCTACTAGATTTTTGAGACAACGTCTTCTCCATTTGTAAAGCTCTCTGATGTGCCTCTGTCCTCGTTACTGGATCAAAAAGATTAATCATGTCAAGGATTTGCGTTGGGAATCCGCCACAGTTTCGTGACACCAACTGGTCTTGTGTCTCTTGAATCTCGTTTCGCACCAACAATTGATAGAATTCCATGGTATATTCATCAACAGACCTCATGCCTTGACGTAAATTCTGTAATCTCTGGTACATCAACCTCTGAAAATTGTGGGGTAGAAACTCAACACGTAACTTTCGTTTCATCTTCTCCCAGTTAAAAATCTTGGGTTTTCCCGAACGATTCCTATTGAGTTTAAGCTGCTGCCACCATGTCGCTGCTCGACCCCGGTGTCTCGTGGCCACCAATGCCACTTTCTCTTTCTCAGGAATTCTCTTGAATTCTAGGATTTCTTCAACAATTTCGATCCACTCCAGAAACTCCTCTGGCTGACTTTGAAAGGTCTTGTCGAAACGCATCAGCTGTCAAAATTTCAAGTCATTCCGACTCCATTGCCCGGACTAGTAGGATTGAAATGGTCATTTTCCTTGGTTTTTCTCATATCCCACCTCTCCATATAATCTAATGCCAATTGATCTACTGCTACTGCATCAGTTATCAACGCTTTTGTATTAGTCCAAGAGCCAAAAGAATTCAATAAATCTTTCAATTGAAGTTGATCAGAATTAGTTTCCATGCTTAAAGTATGCATTTTTTAAGGCAACATTATTAATGTTCATTCAGATAACCAATCGCTCCACACTTCCTCTAATGAAAAATCAAGTCTGTTCCTGACTATGATGGAGGCAAGTTAGCATCTCCACAAAAGAAAAAAAAATATTAAACAGTTGCTGTGTTGATTGAATCTATGTCATTGCTATATATACAAGTTGGCAAGATAGGGTCTAGCATGCATGGGGATATTCTAGAATCTAGAGTGGGAGGATATGTGATTTGTGTGTTTTTGTTTGGTCTTTTGTGTTGTTGCTGTGGGTTCTATCTGGGTGTTTTTCTTTGCTGCTTGTTGGCGTGGGGTGGTCTCTGTGTCCTGTTTTTGTCAAGGATAATTAATTGGCAAAATTATAGCAATTGTAGAATTAATTTAATCTCATAATATTAGCCATTTATTATAGTCAACTGTATTATTTTATGGGATTGACTCATCAGCTGTCAATTGTAATGTAATTGCTCAATAAGTGGGATTGTATACTTGTAAATGAAATTGTATATAATGTGATAGTAATATAAAAGAAAGATAAAAGAAGGATCATCCGAGAATGATCGGTGAAACATTTTTCTAGAAAATTATTGTTTTTTTAATTTCTTTGTCATGGTATCAGAGGTTCATTTGACAAAACAATTTTTTGAGTGAATTGAATTGCTGCAAGAGCAGTAACTCTCTTGGTTATTCGAAAGCTGATATTTCCACTGGGCATTCTTGGTAGAGTGGTGGAGATATATTTAAGGTGGTGGAGGTATATTTAAGGTATTCGTTGATTTTTTTTTATTGAATATAGTTTGAGTTTATTTTCTCAAATGTCAAAGAAATCAGAAATTTTGTCTGTTAAGTTCAATGGGAGAAATTATTTTTCTTGGGAGTATCAATTTCGTATGTTTGTGGAAGGGAAATAGCTTTGGGGTTATATAGATGAATCGATTCCTAAGCCAGAGAAAAGGAAGTGATAGTAGTCGAATTGCTAAGTGGGAATCAAATGATGCTAAGGTCATTAGTTGGATTTTAAGCGCGGTAGATTCTCATATAATTCTTAATCTACGATCACATACTTGTGCTAAGGATATGTGGGAATATCTTAAGGTTTATCACCAAGAAAATTCAACGAGGCGATTCCAACTTGAAGTTGAGATATCTGAATATTCTCAAGGGAATATGATTGTGCATGATTATTATTCAGGGTTCATGAATTTGTGGAGTGAATATAAAGAATTGATTTATGCTAATGTGCCCAGTGAAGGGTTATCTGCATTGCAACAAGTGTAAGAAATTTCTCAGAGGGATCATTTTCTTATGAAGCTGAGACGCGATTTTGAACCTGTCCGTACAAATTTGATGGTTAAGAATCCTTATCCATCTCTGGACATATGCTTTGCTGAACTCTTGCGTGAAGAACAACGATGCACTACTCAAAATGTGATTGAACATACAAATGAATGCTTTAATCCTTTAGATGTGGCCTTTGCAACTCAAGCAAAAGCAAGATATATGAGCAAAGTCCAATGTTACAGATGTAATGAATATGGACATATAGCAAATTAGTGCAAGAAGAAGTTTTGTAACTATTGCAAGAAACTTGGACATCTAATTTCTGATTGTCGACGCCGACTGCAGAATCGAACATTCTAAGCTTTTAATGCTGTTAGCTCAACAGTTACTCCAATAACCATTCCATCTGAACATGGGTCTAATAATCTCACTCCTGAGATGGTACAATAAATGATTCAATCTGCAATCTCTACTTTTGGACTTACAGGTAAATATGTCTCATCTTCTCTTTGGTATATTGATTCTGCGGCCCCCAATCACATGACTTCTTCTTTAGCGCCTCTTGCTAATGTAAAGCCATATGTGGGAAATATGCAAATTCGTACAACTAATGGTGAAACTCTTCCGATCAAATCTGTTGGTGATATTCCACATACTTTACCTTTAACAAATGTTTTCCATGCACCAGATTTGACTTCCAATCGTATTTCTGTTGGTCAACTTGTTGATGAAAATTGTAATATTTCTTCTTCCAAATCTGGTTGTGTTGTGCAGGATCATGAGTCGGGGAAAATGATTGGGAATGGGCCTAAATATGGAAGGTTGTTTTTTCTTAGCTTGTCGAACTATCCCAGGAATAAAAACTTGTTTTCATTTTTATCTCTCACATCTAGTACTTCATCCAAAATGTGGCATAAACGCTTGGGTCATTCCAATGCTAAAACATGATTGTATCTTTCAAATTTTGGTTTATTTTCAATTGATGATTCTATATCTTTTAGTTGTGATAGTCGTAAGTTGGGGAAAAGCAAAACTCTCCTATTTAAAAGCAAAAATTGTTTTGATCTAATTCATATAGATGTTTCGGGTGTGTCTCCTTTTCCATCATTCTCTCGCCAAAAATATTTTGTTACGTTCATCGATGATTATAGTAACCATACTTGGATTTATTTTTTGCATGCTAAATCTGGGGTTTTTTTATGCCTTTAAACGATTTCTAGCTTATGTAAAAAATCAATCTCAAATTCCTATTAAAATTTTACGATCTAATTCTAGGGGTGAATATACATCTGTTATGTTCTAAAATTTTCTTCAAGATGAGGGAATCATTTCTCAAAAGACTTGTCTAGGTACTCCCCAAAAAAATGGAGTAGCTGAGAGTAAAAATCGCCAAATTTTAGATATATCTCGAACACTACTACTCGATACGTCTGTATCTTCTCATTTTTGGGTGGAAGCTGTGTCAACAACAGCCCATTTAATCAATAGATTGCCCACTCCTAACCGTCAAAATGAGTCTCCATATTTTCGGTTATACAAAATGCATCCTAATTATACTCAACTTCGTATTTTTAGGTGTCTTTCTTATGTTCATCTTCCTCCATCAGATCGAAATAAGCTTACTGCATAATCTGCTAGATGTGCATTTCTTGGGTATGCACCGGATCGAAAAGGTTTTCTTTGTTATGATCCAATTGCTTATCACATTCGTATCTCTGTAATGTTGTCTTCATTGAGAATTAATATTTTTTTCCAAATACTTATGTCCCTAATCCTCCAACTTCATTCTCTTATCTCTATGATTTTGATGGTAACAACTTCAATGATGATAACAACTATAATTAGGCTACAAACTCTAATTTTATAAAATTTAAACTTGGGTTAGTTTATCAGCCAATAGGTTAAATCCTTAGCCAAGAAACAGATGGTCCTGACCAAGAAAATTCTCCTGCTCCTGATCCTCCACAAGAAGAACCTTCTGCTGATCTTGACCAAGAGCCTCCACTTCTTAGACGATCTACTCGAATGGTAAAACCACCTGATCGCTTGTCTTTTGTGACTACATTACAATATGTTTCTGTTCCAACTTCTTATTCACAGGCCAAACAACATCCACATTAGCAATATGCCATGAATGAAGAATTAGTAGCATTAGAGAAAAATCACACATGGGATGTTGTTCCTTGTCCAAATGGATACAAACCAATAAGGTGTAAATGGGTTTACTCTGTTAAACTTTAATCTGATGGCTCATTGGACCGATACAAAGCTCGTTTGGTTGCTCTTTGAAATTGGAAAGAATATGGAATCAATTATCATGAGACATTTGCTCCGACTGCCAAGATGACTACGGTTCATACATTGATTGCTATTGCAGCCTCTCAATCATGGCCTTTATTCCAATTGGGCGTGAAGAATGCATTTTTACATGTGAAACAAATTATGGTGTTTTTAATTTCAATCTAAAGAGGGGGGGGTTAATAGATTTTAATCAATTTTTTCCAATTTTTGTTAATGGCCAATTAGATGACAATACCCCTAATTAGTTACAAAAATTAAACAAGTGTAATAAATACGGAATTAAAATGAACACTTGATCTATACGTGGAAACCCTATAAATGGGAAAAACCATGGGCTGTTAAGCGCGCCACACTTGAACCTCGAATACACTAATGGTAAAGGAATTACAACCTAATCCCGGTTTATAATCCAACACCACTACCTAATCCAGGTATAAGTGAACCTACTCCATCTTGCTTGGGATTTAAGCAATCTAATCCCGGAAGCAACACAAGTCTTACTTCTCAATGAAGAGATAAAATGACTTATGTGAATTTATGATGATATTCAAAGAACAAACAAGGTTAGAGAACCTTATATGCTTATCTAGGATAATGAGATGACATTAAAACAATCCTAGATATCAAGAGCTAAATGACATATTCATAAAGCTTAGCTAAACATAGATCAAACAATTCTATAAAGCTATCACAATACAACACTCAATCATGTCATCACAAACAATCTCTATTTCTTTCTAGAATATATTCTAAGAGCATACAAATGATAAGAGAAGCACTTGACTTATATGAAGATAGTGAGAAACTTGCCAAACAAGATGTGATGATGTAAAATTATACATGGATGCACTCTATATGACTATAGATGATACAAAATGATGTTTTTATGCACAAGGATGCTTTGAGTGTATAAAGGTGAGTTCTTATGAGATTTTTCCTTTTGAAAAATGTTTTAAGGAAAAGATGATTTATGGAACTCTTGGACGACCTGAATACAAACATATATATATATATATATAAGCCCTAACCAAAGTAAGGTCGTTTTGAAAAAAATGCTCCAGCTTTCGCTATGTGCGCTGGTGACTAGCTTTGGTCGACCAGCACACCACCAACGACAACCCATTGGCAAGTTACGCTAGTCGAGTAGCGCACTACCAGCGACAGCCCACTGGGAACTTATGCTAGTGTTGGCGCTGGTCGAGTGACACCAAGCCCACTTTCTTCACACTCAAACACACATCATGTAAGAGTAACAAAGTGAAGAGGATGCATCTTAAAGCCTAACATGACATGTCATTTCAATCACAAGATGCAATAAATCAAGAAGAGCTATTAAAACATGAATGCATATAAATATAAACATATAACATATACAAATAAGAATTATGCATGAGTTAGTGAGTGTGTGCAACTATCTCTTCAAAACAAGCAAGCACTTAGAATTTTATCTTTGGTGCTTCTTCTTGAGGTCTTGAGAGCCTAAGCTACCCTTACATAAAACCCCAACATGTGGTTTGTTCACGAAATAATCCAATCAATAAATGAGGACTTTACAATCTCCCCCTTTGGCTATTTCGTGATAAAATCACCACTCACATTGATCCTCACAAAAAAATAAAGCACCAAAAAGATATTTTACATTACAAAGAGACATAAAAAAACTTCAACTCTTCAATCTCTAATCTCTTGTAGAACTATCAACCCTACACAACAAAACAAAAACAATTACACATTCCAAACCAAGTGTGTGTGAGATGATCAAGTGAATATAAAACAAAAGCATTTGCATTTAAGAATATGAGAACAACATCATACAATGAATGTGAATGCAATGCTCCTCCTCGAAGAGTTACTCCCCCTTAATATGTAATCTCCCTAACATGCCAATTCCCCAACTCCCCCTTACCATATACTAATCCCCCTTTTTGTCATGATATAGGCAAATGAGTAGCCCCCAACCGGGTCACTCAAGACAAAGAGAGAAAAAAGCATACAAGATATTTTGAAAGGACCCACCCCGACTCATCTCTTGAGTACGAGGAAGACCCCGTGGGCTGAACTTTTACTATCATGAAAAAAAAGACTTTCTACTAAGATTTCCATAGGAAATCCTTACTTTTAATCAAACAAAATGTAAGGAGAATATTGGAGAGTACAAAATGTACATAATTGCAATTCCTTTACATATTTTCGTTCGTTACAAAAAGTTTATCAAAAATGACCGTTCGGACCAACAACCGATCACTTTAAAAACTAAGTAACCAGTCCATCCCGAGTGGGAAACCGAAAAGGCCGAGTAAGAAACCCGAGTAGGCCGAGTAGACCGAATAGGCCATATGGGTCGAGTAGGTCAAGTGGGCCGAGTAGGTCAAATGGGATGAGTAGACCGAACAGACCGAGTAGTAATCTGACCACGTTCCGACCATGCCTACCGTCCCGACCATGCCTACCGTCCCGACCATACCTACCGTCCCGACCATGCCGGCCTCATATTTCTAAATATGCACATAAAAATTAAAAATGCATGATTTTTATGCTTCTTGATGTCATCGAGTGGCCCACCTTAAAACTTCTGAGTCCGCACAACCGAGCAGCTACCTGGATAAATATTTAAGAGTGAAAGGATGAGCGCTAACGCCCAGTAAGTGAAAGGAAACTTTTTAAAACAACATTTCTGAACAAATTTTCAACATGCATTCAGTAATACATAGTAAAATAATAGATCTACTTTCATACTTAATAAACTGAATAAACTGAATGCATCTCTTTTCTGAACAAGAACAAGATACTTTATAAAATCTTAATCTGTACCAAATTCGTACCCAGGGATATCCTCAATACGTAAGCCGAATTTCTTCGAACAAACGCAGTGTCAGGAATAACTTCTGGTCATACCCGTATAGAGCGACTCAATTACTTTTTCTCTGGTCAATACACGGGCAGAGCGACTCTCTGGTCATACACGTGAAAAGCGACTCAATTACTTTTTCTCTGGTCAATACAGGTGCAGAGCAACTCATAACATACACATGTGTAGAACGGCCCCAAAATCCAACCATAATCATAACTGGGGAAGGGTACATACATGGTGCTTTTGTAGAAATCATAATCTCTTCTTGATAATTCATAAAAATAATATACTAATTCTGAATGCTAATATAAGCATAAAACATATACTTTCAGTTCTTTGTATCATCACCATCAATCATAAAAAGCAATAAAAAGCTTAAATGATTCGCAACAATTTATCTTAAGTATAAAACTAGAAACTTTTAAAGTGAAAAACAAAACTGAAAACTTATTCACTCACAACTTAGACGTCAAGCTTAATTTGGACCAAGTATGCTAGATTCCCTTACTCCGTCTTCTTTCCCTAACAATCACAAGATCCAATTAGAAACTGGATATCAAAGACGAATCAACTGAAATCTATAATCACGAGAGAGAGCTTCACTGACTTCTCATTCTCTTTCCTTTCTTCCGCTGGATTCTACTGCTTTCTAGCTCTCACAATGTTTATCCTCCAATATATATACTTATGGAAGGACACAACTGAAGTTGTGAGCTAATTAACCAAGCTCACAGCTGCATGTCAGCCATGCAATTCACTTAGGCTTACTCACCTAATGCCTTTTCTGTTTCACGCTTATCCCATCAATTTTTTCTTTTTCAAATCAGGCCTTTCAATTGGGCCCGAAAGACATGGGTGTTACAATTCGCCCCTCCATATAAGAATTTCATCCTCGAAATTTATTTACTTAGCTGAAATAGATGGGGATACTAAGTCCGCATCTGATCTTCATGTTCCCAAGTCACCTCTTCCACTGCATGATTTCTCCATAACACTTTTACAAGAGGAATAACTTTTGTACGTAATACTTGTTCCCTTCTATCTAGAATCTCAATAGGTTCCTCTTCATAAGTTAAATATTCTCTTAACTTCACTGGTTGCTTGGTTAAAACATGCGTAGGGTCGACTATATATTTTTGAAGCATAGAAACATGAAATACATCATGAATTCTTGAAAGTTCGGAAGGTAAAGCTAAACGGTATGCCACTGCTCCTACTCTGGCAATGATCTTATATGGACCAATGTATCGTGGACTTAACTTACCACGTCTTTCAAATCGAAGTATACCTTTCCAAGGTGAAATTCGTAGGAACACATAGTCACCTACTTTAAATTCAAGTTCCCTTTTTCGCTTATCTGTGAAGCTTTTCTGCCTATCTTGAGCAACCTTTAATTTGCCTCTGATGATTCTGATCTTTTCTGTTGTGACTTGAACAAGTTCTGGACCTAACAACTTTCTCTCGCTTACTTCATCCCAATACACCGGTGTTCTGCATTTCCCCCCGTACAAAGCTTTATAAGGAGCCATTTCGATGCTGGCTTGATAACTGTTATTGTAGGAAAATTCTATCAAAGGTATATGTACATCCCAACTACCTTTGAAATCCATCACACAAGCTCGAAGCATATCCTCTAATGTCTGAATAGTACGCTCCGATTGACCATCAGTTTGCGGATGAAAAGCGGTATTAAAATGCAATCTAGTTCCCAAAGCTTATTGTAAATTGAGCCAAAATCTGGAAGTAAATCGGGGATCTCTATCCGAGACTATAGATACCGGTGCGCCATGAAGACGAACTATTTCATCAACATAAATTTTGGCTAATTTGTCAAGAGAGTAAGTAATACCGATTGGCAGAAAGTGTGCAGACTTTGTAAGTCTATCAACAATCACCCATATACTGTCGTGACCACTCGGACTACGGGGGAGTCCTACCACAAAATCCATAGTAACATGTTCCCATTTCCTTTTGGGAATAGAAAGTGGTTGTGATAGTCCTGCTGGTTTCTGATGTTCTGCCTTGACTTGCTGACAAATCAAACATTTAGAGACGAATTCTTCTATCTCTCTTTTCATACCTTGCCACCAGTAATGCTCTTTCAAAGTGCGATACATCTTAGTAATTCCTGGATGCATTGCATAAGCTAAAGAGTGAGCTTCCTCTAAAATTTCATTCTTGAGTTCCTTATTGTTTGGTACACATAGTCTGTTACCTAGAACTAATGTACCATCACTTCTCACTCCAAAATCAGCTCGTACACTTTTCTGCACTTCTCCTTTCAATTTAACTAAATAAGAATCTTGAGTTTGCAATTCTCGTATACGATCAATCAAAATAGGTCTAACCTGAAAAGTAGCCAGTAATGCTCCACAATCTCGTGCTTCCAGCTTAACTATTAACATTCTTAATTCAGCTAATAATGGAAGCTGAATCTTCTTCAAATGAGCCATAGAACTTGAAGACTTCCTACTGAGTGCCTCTGCCACCACATTTGCCTTACCAGGATGATATTCAATCGTACAGTCATAATCTTTAATCAACTCAATCCATCTTCTTTATCTCAAATTTAGTTCCTTATGAGTGAAAAGATACTGTAAGCTTTTATGATCTGTATAAATCTGACAAGTAACTCCATATAAGTAATGCCTCCAAATTTTCAATGCAAACACCACTGCAGCAAGCTCTAGATCATGGGTTGGGTAATTCTGTTCATGCTTCTTTAATTGTCTTGATGCATAAGCTATCACTTTCCCATGTTGCATCAAAATGCAACCCAAACCATGTTTAGATGCATCACTATAAACCATAAATCCATCACTTCCGGTTGGAAGAGCAAGTATTGGAGCAGAAGTTAATCTCTCTTTGAGTTCTTGAAAACTCTTTTCACAAGCTTCTGACCACTCAAACTTCACATCCTTCTGAGTCAATCTTGTTAATGGTGAAGCTATTTTAGAAAATCCCTCTACAAATCTTCGATAGTAACTTGATAAACCCAAGAAACTTCTAATTTCTGTCACACTGATTGGTCGTTCCCAATTCACTATATCTTCAACTTTTTGAGGATCAATATAAATACCATCACTGGAAATCACATGGCCCTAAAATGTAACTCTATCGAGCCAGAATTACACTTGCTAAATTTGGCATAAAGTTGATTCTCTCTCAGGACTTGTAGAATAATCTCTAAATGCTCTACATGCTCCATCTCATCTTTAGAATAGATCAAAATTTCATCAATGAACACGATAACAAATTTGTCTACATAAGGATGAAATACCCTATTCATCAAATCCATAAAAACTGCTGGAGCATTTGTTAATCCAAAAGGCATAACTAGAAACTCATAATGCCCATAACGAGTTCTGAAAGCGGTCTTTGGTATATCACAGTTTCTAATCCTCAATTGGTGATAACCTGTTCACAAATCTATCTTGGAGAATACCTTTGTTCCCTAAAGCTGATCGAATAAGTCATCAATACGTGGAAGTGGGTATTTAATACGCACCGTTGCTTTATTCAATTGCCGGTAATCGATGCATAAACGTAACGTTCCATCTTTCTTCTTAACAAACAGAACTGACGCTCCCCATGGTGACACACTAGGTTTAATAAAATTCTTGTTCACCAATTCTTCTAATTGAATCTTTAACTTTTTCAATTCTGTTGGAGCCATTCTATAAGGTGGAATAGAAATTGGAGTTGTGTCTGGGACCAAATCTATCACAAACTCAATATCTCTATCTGGTGGCAATCCATGAAGATCTTCACGAAATACATCTGGAAATTTCCTTACCACCGATATATCTTCTAGTCTTACCTCACTATCCCGAGTATCAATTACATAAGCCAAATAAGCTAAACATTGTTTCCTGAGAAACCGTCGGACAGTAATAGCAGAAATAACACAAGAAGGAAGAATCCGACGTTCACCACAGAAAATAACATCCGACTCTCCTTGAAGTGTAAATTTTACCTCTTTTCGAAAATAATCTACAGTAGCATGGTGTATAGCCAGCCAATAAATTCCCAAAATAACATCAAAATCACGTATATCAAGCGGGATCAAATCAACATATAGCTCATGCTTACCGACTATGACCTGATTTTTTCTGTTTATATTCTTAGCCAATAAAGATTCACCAGTAGGTGTAGCCACTACCGTACTAGAATCTAGTGGTCTTAATTCTACATCCGCATACACCATAAAAGATCGAGATACAAATGAATGAGTAGATCCAAGATCAATGAGAACATGAGCATTGTGGCAAAAAATTGTTAACATACCTGTAACGACATCTGGAGTGGTCTCAGCATCTTGCTGAGTCATAGCAAAAACCCTTGCTTGAGTACGATGTCTACCCGACTGACCTCTCTGTTGGTTGCCTCCAACCCCTGCTATGCTAGCTTGGGTTTTCCCTGTAGTTGTAGATCCTTCTACTCAGGATCCTCTTTGTCCTTGCATCTGACTAGCGCCACTTTGCATTGGTTAAAAACCTATCTTCATCTCTTCATTGCCTGCCTGGACTAACCCGGGGCAATTTCTTTTTAAATGTCTAGGTTGCCCATATTGATAATAACCTGATCTCCCCAAATAACACTCACCATCATGGTGTTTTCCGCAAGTCGAACATAGAGGACGCCAACCTCTACCCATACTAACACTCTGTTGCCGACTACCCATTGGTTGTTGTACTGAGGCTTGGCTAGAACCAGGTCCACGACTCTGTTGATAGTTACTAGTCTGACCTGAAAAACTGCCTATTGCCTTAGGCATTTTGTTATAAGAGCCCCCTGCTGACCAGTTACTGCGCTTTTGCTTCTGTTGTTCAAATATGCGAGAGTCATTAAGGCCTCTCTCCACTCTCAATACAGCTTCAAACAACTTACCAAACTCCACATGTCTAGAAGTAGTCACTATTGTCTTAATTTTCGATCTAAGTTCATTCTCAAATTTTCTGCACTTATTTTCTTCATCAGCGACTACATACGGAGCAACCCTCGAAAGTTCGTAAATTTCTTCTCATACTCTTCTACCGTCATAGATCCCTACACTAGTTTGAAAAATTCAGCTCTTTTTAAATCTTGGTAGAAACGGGGATAATAATGATCATTAAACTGCTTCTTGAAATCCTCCCAAGTAATTCCTTCAGGAGTTCTTCGTTGAACTGAGGCCCACCAATCATATGCTTTCTCTTTTAGCAAAAACGTAGCAAAAGAGACCTTTTGCTCATCTGTGCACCTCATCACTTCAAATACCCGTTCCAGCTCATTCAACCAAGAACTAGCACTATCTAGATCTCCTGTTCCATCAAAATTCGTAGCTCTAAATTTGCGTGCACGCTCAATAGAATTCTCTGGCACTCGCGTTTGGTGCTGAACCATGGCAGTCAACAGTTCTGCAATTCTATCCATTGGTTCCTCCCTAGGTTCTAGTATATGAGGTTGAGCTATAGGTGGTTGAGGGTGTGATTCTATCTTGTTTTCACCTTGGTTACCACTACTCTCTCCAAGGTCAGTTACCGGTCTTGTGCGTAGACGGCCAACTCGACGCATGATGCTGTTACAAAATCAAAGTTATGCTTAAATACATGAAACTAAATGCAAACAATTATTCTGTGGTCTAAGGAATTATAAACCATGAGCTCTGATACCAAGTTGACAGGATCCACCCCGACTCCTCTCTTGAGTACGAGGAAGACCATGTGGGCTGAACTTTTACTATCATGAAAAAAAAAGACTTTCTACTAAGATTTCCATAGGAAATCCTTGCTTTTAATCAAACAAAATGTAAGGAGAATATTGAAGAGTACAAAATGTACATAATTGCAATTCCTTTACATATTTTCGTTTGTTACAAAAAGTTTATCAAAAATGACCGTTCTGACCAACAACCGATCACTTTAAAAACTAAGTAACCAGTCCATCCCGAGTGGGAAACCGAAAAGGCCGAGTAAGAAACCCGAGTAGGCCGAGTAGACCAAATAGGCCATGTGGGTCGAGTAGGTCAAGTGGGTCGAGTAGGTCAAATGGGATGAGTAGACCGAATAGACCGAGTGGTAATCTGACCACGTTCCGACCATGCCTACCGTCCCGACCATGCCTACCGTCCCGACCATGCCGGCCTCATATTTCTAAATATGCACATAAAAATTAAAAATGCATGATTTTTATGCTTCTTGATGTCATCGAGTAGCCCACCTCAAAACTTCTGAGTCCGCACAACCGAGCAGCTACCTGGATAAATATTTAAGAGTGAAAGGATGAGCGCTAACGCCCAGTAAGTGAAAGGAAACTTTTTAAAACAACATTTCTGAACAAATTTTCAACATACATTCAGTAATACATAGTAAAATAATAGATCTACTTTCATACTTAATAAACTGAATAAACTGAATGCATCTCTTTTCTGAACAAGAACAAGATACTTTATAAAATCTTAATCTGTACCAAATTCGTACCCAGGGATATCCTCAATACGTAAGCCGAATTTTTTCGAACAAACGCAGTGTCAGGAATAACTTCTGGTCATACCCGTGCAGAGCGACTCAATTACTTTTTCTCTTGTCAATACACGGGCAGAGCGACTCTCTGGTCATACACGTGAAGAGCGGCTCAATTACTCTTTCTCTGGTCAATACAGGTGCAGAGCAACTCATAACATACACATGTGTAGAATGGCCCCAAAAGCCAACCATAATCATAACTGGGGAAGGGTACATACATGGTGCTTTTGTAGAAATCATAATCTCTTCTTGATAATTCATAAAAATAATATACTAATTCTGAATGCTAATATAAGCATAAAACATATACTTTCAGTTCTCTGTATCATCACCATCAATCATAAAAAGCAATAAAAAGCTTAAATGATTTGCAACAATTTATCTTAAGTATAAAACTAGAAACTTTTAAAGTTAAAAACAAAACTGAAAACTTATTCACTCACAACTTAGACGTCAAGCTTAATTTGGACCAAGTATGCTAGGTTCCCTTACTCCGTCTTCTTTCCCTAACAATCACAAGATCCAATTAGAAACTGGATATCAAAGAAGAATCAACTGAAATCTATAATCACGAGAGAGAGCTTCACTGACTTCTCCTTCTCTTTCCTTTCTTCCACTGGATTCTACTGCTTTCTAGCTCTCACAACGTTTATCCTCCAATATATATACTTATGGAAGGACATAGCTGAAGTTGTGAGCTAATTAACCAAGCTCACAGCTGCCTGTCAGCCATGCAATTCACTTAGGCTTACTCACCTAATGCCTTTTCTGTTTCACGCTTATCCCATCAATTTTTTCTTTTTCAAATCGGGCCTTTCAATTGGGCCTGAAAGACATGGGTGTTACATATTTATATAATCATATAAGCCATATTTATGTAACTCAATTAATATGAGAGAAACAAGGAGATTTATTTTAAGAAAATGAGTGAATAAAAAAAATGCTTTACATACAAGACATGTTGTATTCAAGTTCAAAAACAATGGTATTTGGAAAAATAAATGACAAAGGTTTCTAATAGAATTCAAACCAATTTCACCATTTATCATGAGAGAAGTAAGGATATAGAGTTTTTATAGATGTCAAGTTTTAAGAGTACTATATCCAACTTTATAGGCGAAACATGGCATGAGCGACTTTGCACCCTATTTGATTTTTCCGGGTAAGATACCCGTATGATAGTAGGTCATGTTCAACTAATAAAGAAAGAGAGACATTGATTAAACATTTGAGTCTCACTAGCATTTTCACATATTGTTTTGCATTTAACAATTGCAATAATCAATCCATGCTTTATCATTTTTCATTAGCATGTCATTAAAGAATCATCATGTCATGGAGATAACTATAGGTCATTCAACATGTACTTCATATGTAGATCTCATAGTCCAAAAATGCATGTTTGAACATAAATATGACATGTATTGCAATCAAAGCAAAGTTCACACTTATTGAAGAAAATATAATATAATATAATATAAGTGCAACTAAGCTACTCAAGCAATCAATAAAGGAGCATAAACATTTCCAAATTTTTACATGCAACAAGTATACTATAGCTCTCTTTGCTTGAGTTCACCATATGGGGTCAATCATAACAACTCATCATTCCATGAGACAAATCCCAATAGATCTACTAAGAGTTTTAAATCGAGTAGCATCTAAGGGTTTAGTAAATAAGTCCACTAGTTGATCATTAGTACATACATGTTCAAGCGCTATGCATTTATTCTCATCTAGTTCTCTAATGAAATGATGACGGATGTCAATATGCTTAGTTCTAGAATGTTGAACCAGATTCTTAGAAATATTAATAGCACTCATATTATCACAAAAGAGAGTGAGAGTACCTTGGTTGAATCCGTAGTCCACTTGCATTTGCTTCATCCAAAAGAGTTGTATGCATCCACTCCCTGCAGTTGTGTACTCGGCCTCCGCTGTAGACAAAGAAATTGAGTTTTACTTCTTGCAAAATCAAGAGACAAAATTGTTCCCAAGGAAAAAGCAACCGCCTAATGTGCTTTTCCTATCATCACAATTTCTTACCCAATCTGCATCACTAAAGCCTACAAGACTAGCATTAGTGTCAAAAGAGTACCAAATCCCATAGTTAGATGTCCCATTCATATAGCAAATGATTCTTTTAACGGAAGAGAGATGAGAATCCTTAGAATCCGATTGGTACCTAGCATACACACTCACACTAATAGAGATATCGAGCCTACTTACGGTCAAATAAAGCAAGCTACCAATCATTCCCTGATATAGTGTTTGTTCCACACTTTTACCATTAGCATCTTTGCTTAGATTCAAAGTGGTACTCATGGGTGTATCACAATGTTTGACATTTTCAAGGCCAAATTTCTTCACTATATTTTTGGTATATTTAGATTGAGATATTAAGATCCCATCATCCATTTGCTTAATTTGCAACCCTAGGAAGTAACTTAACTCACCAAAAAGACTCATTTCAAACTCATGAGGCTTGACATCAACAAATTGTTGGACTTTAGTGTTGTTGGTGGATCCAAAAACTATATCATCAACATAGATTTGAGCAATAAAGAGTTCACTATTGTCTTTCTTGATGAATGGAGTCTTGTCAACATTACCCCTTGAATAGCCATTGTCAACAAGATAAAGAGTGAGACGTTCATACCAAGCATTCGGTGCTTGTTTCAACCCATATAAAGCCTTCTTGAGGCGATATACATGATCGGGGTGGTGTGGATCCACAAACCCTTTGGGTTGCTCAACAAACACTTCCTCTTGCAAGAAGCCATTGAGGAAGGCACTTTTAACATCCATTTGATACAATTTGAACTTGTGCACATAAGAAATGGATAAAATAAGCCTAATCGACTCTAGACGGGCAACCAGAACAAAAGTCTCCTCAAAGTCGATACCCTCAATTTGAAAGTATCCTTGTGCTTTAAATCTAGCCTTGTTTCACACAATGTTGCCATCCTCATCAGATTTATTCCTATAAACCTACTTGGTGCCTATCACATTAGTGTTCTTAAGCCTAGGAACTAGTGTCAAACCCTCATTTCTTTCAAATTGGTTTAACTTTTCTTGCATAGCAAGAACCCAAAATTCATCTTTTAAAGCTTCATCAACCTTCTTGGGTTCTATTTGAGAGGTGTAGCATATGCAGCAAATTAAATTAGTCATTTGACGCCTAGTTCTAACACCCTCATTAACCTCTCCAATGATGTAATCTTTATCATGGAGTTTCCTAACCCATATAGAAAGAGTTGTTCCGGCTTATCGCAGTAGCTAACTTTAACTACGTGCAACATTTTTGAGTTAAGTCTAGGATTACCAGGCCAAAGAAGATACTTTAATTGGGGGCACCTGTAAATCTTTATCATTCGTAGTCTTGATAAACTAAGCCTAAGAATGTCAATTAATTCTGAAACGCTTTCAAGGTGTGCGACATTTGTTTTTTTGAACATTATACTTTATTGCAAAGAGAAGCCAAAGGCAAAAAACACAAGAAAAAAGAAAACCAGGCAGCCAGTCCAGCCACTAACAAATAAAGCAACCTCAAGCAAACACCAACGACAAAGAAAAACACCCTGCTACCATCTAATAGGACAAAAACATAGCAAGACCAAATTAGGGAAAAGAAACAGCCAGAGAGGAGCCAGAAGGTGTGCGATGTTAAGGAGATGAAATTCCTCTTTGTCTGGTAGTAGGTATAATTTTCTACCATAAATTCTTGAAACTTAATGGCCACTTTCCATCAACTTCAGTTAGCATAAAGTCAGTTAAATTCAGACCGATAAAAAACTGGAATCTTGTTAATCTACCTAGCCAAGCCAAGTAAGATCTCTAGAGCCAAGATTGGAATGTCCTTCAATTGCATGTTAAAGAGAAGTAAATGATTAAGGGACAACAGCTCTCTGAAAGTTGTTTTTGCTTCTGTCTCTTGATTGACAAATGTAAGCAGTGTGTCATGCCTAGAACTCCAAACTAGACACTCCATATATAATTCCAGCTTCAATAGTTCTTAGTCCGTGAGCACGGGATAGGTATAGTTGCCTTAATTTGCTCTATGTTCTCATTCCATTCGACAGTTCTCTAATATAGTCCCATAACAGTCTAAGCACTTGGAGTTTACTAAGCAGACCCAGTTTGGGTAATTTGTTAAGAGAAAAGCATTCCTTTAAAAGAAGCACTCGAAGGTCACCCAGTTGGAGCATGGATTTAGGTAGTGACCGGATGAAAGATCCACTTAGATTCAAGACCTTGAGTGACTGAAATGCTTAAAGAATTTCATCAGGAATTCTCTCGAGGTAGAGATTACCTTCTCACGGTCTTCGGACAACAAATGCCGAAATCATATAACTTTGTTATTTTGTTATGAAAGTAAGAAACTCTCTTGAGAGACTACGTAATTTCAGCTTCTGAAATCCGAGTCGGGCCAATCCCTGACAAGACAAGTGATTTACATCCATCCTCTAAGGTGGATGAAATCCATAAAACAACATCACAGACAACATCATGCTATTTTATAGTGCCCTCGTGGGCTCCGTGTTCCAACAATCAAGAGTCTTTTAGATTTTTACTTATAGCCATTCCCTTGTTATAAGAGTCCTCATAATTTTGTTGTTCATCTATCAAACCTTTACCCATCCAGCACTTAACAAGTTTACTTACATCAATAGGGAAATTCTCAGGATATAGACAACATTATAGAAAACAATGTTTGATGTTCTTACCATGAAATGAATCATAACTCCACTTCAAAGGCTTGAAAATATTATTTTCTATACATCTGGTAAAAGAAATTGAATCATAACTCTACTTTAAAGTCCTGAAAACATTATTTTCCATACCTCTAATAAAAGAAACTGATCTTCACAAATCATTCAACTCATCCTTCCGCAGTTAGATCATTATCTTCCCCCTCATAGCTGATCCCTCGATGGTGATTGCCAAAGGCAAACCACTACATTCTTTGGCAATGACTCTTGCTAGCGATTCAATGTGTTCTAAAGTAGATATGCTCCCTGAATTTTGTTTGAACAATTGTCATGATTCTTCATATTTCAGGATATCTACTTTCACTTCTATGTCAGTCTTCATCTCCCTGCATACCTCAAGGGAGCGAGATGTCAATATGACTTTTGAGATTTTTTCATTTGGGTAGTGTTGATTGTATGGTTTTGCTATCAACAATTACTTGTTACTAGGTATCTATATCATTTAGTTCCTTAACATAACATATTTAATTTGAGAAATAATCACTTGTTATTTCTTCTTCTGGTTTTGTTTATAGTAGTTTATTGTATACGATAGTCAGGAAGATCACACTTTCTGAAAATGGTATAGAAAATATAGAATAAAAATATCAGATCCCAAATTCGTTTTTGATTTGCTTATCCAAGTAAGCTGACAATTTACATTTAAATCAATTTCTGCATAGTACAAATCTGAACCAAATGTTAGGTTGTGAAACCCGAATCCTAATATATTTAGGATTGGTTCTCTATTCTATTTAGGAGTGTTGTATTGTTTTATTTAGGAAAGGATTCCTACTAGCTTTAGGCTAGACCTTATTATAAATACTCTTTTAATTTTTATGTGTAGTGTGTGATGTATAGAGAGAAAAGAAAAGAATATTGAGAGCCGTAAGGAGAGAGATATTGCTTTCGCTATTGTAAACATCGATTTCATAGTGGAAGTTGAGTGCAGGTGCGCTCCGTGGACGTAGGTTTACGCCGAACCACGTAAAATCTCGTGCCTTTTATATTTTCTTTTTTCTTGTGTGTTTGTTTGTGCATATTCCCTAAACCGATACACCCACAGCAACTGGTATCATAGCCTAGGTTAAAGACTTAGATACTAAGGTAGGATCCAGAGTTAAGGATTCTACAGCACAAGGTTCCAGGAGTCCAAAACAGCAACCGCGCTGCCGGGAGCAGCCACCGCCAGAACAATTGCTGCCAGAGAAGTTGCCGCCGGTGACGGAGAGTGAGTTATCACCTCCTACACCATTAGGATCAGAAAGGCCGATTTATAAGTTTCTTTTCTGGGCTATCGTCAAAAGATCACCGAAAAGTGGTCAAATTGACCGACGAAGGTTGAAGAGGGGTGGTTTCGCCGCCCAGTTGCTGTCGGCGAGTTGAGTGACACCACTACCACCAAAAGAAGCATAAAGTGTCGATCTTCAAGATTGTCTTCTAGGTCGTCATCAACCGAGCACCGAAAAGTCCTCAAATCGCCAGTTAAAGTGTTAAAGAACCGAACGGTTATCGTCAGATCTACGCCGATCAATCGCGAATCTGAGAAAACCAACACCACTAGCGGACTCAGCGTGGTGAAATCTTCCAGATCCAGTACTTTTTACATTGAAACGAAAAGTTTTGGATTTCGATCGGATTTCGTCTCGTTTTGACTTTTTCATTGACCAGTTCAAATTGCCTGCCGTTCATGGTTTGAGTGGGAGTAATGGGGTCCGAGAAGGATACATACAAGATAAAGAGATTCAACGGTACGAATTTCATCTTTTGGAAGATACAGATGGAAGATTATCTATACCAGAAGGACTTGTATCTGTCGACAGTAGAGAAACCGAAGGGCGTGTTTGATGAAGAATGGGTGGTCCAACGTAAGCCAAAAGACATGATCGATGCAGAATGGACGGTTTTGGATCGTAAAGTGTTAGGAGCAATTCGACTTAGCTTGTCGAAATTATCGCATTCAACATCAAGGTTCAATAGTCAACGACATATCTCATGAAGGCCCCATCGAATTTTGTATGAGCAACCTTCTACAACAAGGAAGGTTCATCTAGTCAAGAAGCTAGTGAATCTGAAGATGTCAGAAAATCAGAGTTCCAAGAAGCACCTGAATGTGTTCAATGAGGTAACAGATGGGTTAAATTCGGTTTCCATCGTATTCGATGATGAGGTGTTGGCAGGCATAATTCTTGGCCAGATGCCAGAGAATTGGAGTATAACATATCAATCAATCGTCAACTCATTTGGAAAAGAAAAGTTAGTCTTTTAACAGGTGGTAGACATGATTATGACCCAAGAGATCAGGATGCGTGAAGATGGATCAGTGGCATCATCTTTAGCATTGAACATGGAAGGTAGAGAAGGTAGAAACAAGAATCACAACAAAAATCAATGAGGTAGATCAAAGTCAAGAGGAAGATCCAAGTCCAAGAATCGTCAGAGCAACAATTCCGGTAATCAGCAACAAAGTAAGAAAGACACTGAGTGCTGGAATTGTGGCAAGATGAGTCACTACTCGAGTGTGTGTAGGTCTGCCAAAAAGGACGCAAATTGTATTTCAGAGGAGTTAGATGACTACCTTATCTGCTCATTGGAAAGTAAGACAGAATCTTGGGTGTTGGACTTAGGGGCGTCATTCCATGCCACCTCAAATAGGGATTTTTTTCGAGAACTATGTCTTCAGAAATTTAGGTAAGGTGTATCTTGGTGACGATCAAGCATGCGACATTATCGGGAAGGAAGATGTGAAGATTCAACTGAATGGGTCAGTTTGAAAACTCGACAACGTGAGGCATGTACCGAACTTGAGAAGAACTTGATCTCTATAGGGCAGTTAGCGTCAGACGGTTATATGATGACTTTCATAGGTGATAAGTGGAAGATCTCGAAAGGAGCTATGACAGTCGCCCGAGGAATTAAGAACGGGTCTCTTTACAGAACTACCGATGGGTATGGTTCGACCGTAGTGGCAGAGGGTAGAGAGGATTGGAATCTGTGGCACTAGAGATTTGGGCACGTAAGTAGTCAATGGCAGACGTGTCTGCATTCGAGAGGTAAACTGTAAGGGTTAAAATCCGTTGAGATTGATTTATGTGAGAGTTGTATTCTTGGAAAGCAGAAGCGAGTAAGCTTCAAGAGGACCAGAAGAACACCAACAAAGGAGAAGCTGAAATTAATGCACACTCAAACAGGGGTAAACAATATTTCATCACATTCATCGATGATCATTCCAAAATGGTATGGGTTTACTTCTTACGACACAAGTCTAATGTGTTTGAGGCTTTCAATAAATGGAAAGCTATGGATTAGAATGAGACAGACTTGAAGATCAAGAAGCTGCGTTCAGATAATGGTGGAGAGCAAGAAGTTTTGCTACCAAAGTGGGATGAAACTCATACAATGGTTCCTAGAACGCCGTAACAGAATGGTATAGCAGAACAGATAAACAGAACATTGACTGAGAGAACCAAAAGCATGTGCCTACAATCAGGGTTGTCGAAGCAATTTTGGGCAGAAACAGTCAATACAACAACATACTTGATCAATAGAGGACCATCAAAACCTTTAGACCTCGCTATACAAGAAAAGATCTGGACTGGGAAAGAGGTAAAACTTTCTCATTTGAAGGTGTTTGGTTGTGTTTTTTATGTACATGTAAGTGATCACTCAAGGAGCAAGTTGGACGCCAAATCAATGAAGTGCACCTTGGTAGGTTATGGTGAAGACGAGTTTGGTTATAAACTCTGGGATGACCAAAACCGAAAGATGATCAGGAGTAAAGATGTTGTCTTCAATTAGAAAGTCATGTACAAGGATAGAAACACACATATGTCTGGGCTGGAAGAGCCTAATTACTTTGAGCCAGATGATGGATTGGGTGGTAGGATCGTCGAATGTGGTAGTAATCAGAAAGTTAAAGAGCAAGGTGTGCAACCCCAGGTTGAAAAACCAATACCATAAAATGAAGTTCCAGACACAGAGTCCGATTTCTCAAAGAGTTCTGAATCCGTAAATTAGGAATGCTTTGAGAAGATCCCTACAGGCCCAGGGTACACCGTGAAGATCCACTCGCCCACATGTACCAAATAGAAGGTACTTACATTACTTGTTACTGACAGATATGGGAGAACCTGAATGTTATGAAGAGGCATGTCAGGGTGAAGATGTAAGCAAGTAGAAGTTTACAATGAAGGATGAGATGAAGTCGCTTGTGTTCAATCAAACTTAAGAGTTAACCGAGTTGCCTGAAGGAAAGAAAACTCTACAGAACAAGTGGGTGTTTCGAATCAAGTAGGAGTATGATGGTTCTAAGAGATACAAAGTGACACTAGTGGTTAAAGACTTTCAGCAAAAGGAAGGTATTGATTACACCGATATTTTTTCTCCTGTTGTTAAACTAACTACGATCCGGTTAGTGTTGAGCATTGTCGCAGTAAATGGGTTATATCTTGAGCAGTTAGATGTGCAGACTGCCTTCTTTCATGTAGACTTAGAGGAAGAGATATACATGCAGTAACCAGAAAGGTTTACGAAATAGGGCAGAGAAAAGATGGTTTACAGATTGACGAAGAGCTTGTATGGTTTGAAACAAGCTCCCTGACAATGGTACAAGAAGTTTGATAGGTTTATGCAATGTAATGGCTACTTTAGAGGTAATGCTGATCATTGCTGCTACTTCAAGAAGGTTAAATCGAGTTTCATAATATTGCTACTTTATATTGATGACATGTTAGTATCTGGTGCAGATTGGGTAAAAATTAACAACTTAAAGAAGCAGTTATTGAGTGAGTTCAAGATGAAGGACTTAGGTGCAACAAAGTAGATTCTTGGAATGAGGATTAGCAGAGACGAACAGATTGGTACTTTACAGCTATCTCAAGCAGAGTATGTTCGTAAGGTGTTATAGAGATTCAACATGGGCGATGCAAAGCCTGTCAGAACACCATTAGCTAGTCACTTCAGATTTTCCAAGGAGCAATGTTCAGAGACGGACGAAGAAAAAGAATTTATGGCTAGGGTACCATATGCCTCAGCCATTGGAAGCTTGATGTACGCCATGGTTTGCACTAGATCAGATATTTCCTATACAGTGGGAGTTGTGAGCAGATACATGTCTAATCCAGGCAAACAACACCGAGAATCAGTGAAGTGGATCCTAAGGTACCTGCGGGGTACGACAGAGAAGTGTCTAACCTTCAAGAGAGATGAACTCAAGCTGAAAGGTTATATGGATTCTGATTTTGCTGGAGAGGTGGATCACAGGAGAAGCACCACCGGATATGAGTTCACAATGGGGAGTACCGTTATTAGTTAGGATAATATTTACAACTGAAGCATAGTATGTGGTTGTGACAGAAGCTAGCAAGGAGCTTATATGGTTACAAGGGTTGTTAGCAGAGTTAATCAAGTGATAAATGTGTTGCACAGTGATAGTCAGAGTGCGATACACTTGGCCAAGAATTCAGTGTTCCATTCTAGGACCAAGCATATAGGACTGCAGTATCATTTCATTCGGTCGTTAATCGACGATGGAGTGTTAAAGCTTGTGAAAATCCCAGGGAGTAAGAATCCAACTGATATGTTAACCAAGCCAGTCACTACGGAGAAACTGGAGCTGTGCGTAGCTTCAGTAGGTCTTCAAGGTTGAAGACAGAGGAGGATGAGCGCATCATACATGTCCACTAGTCTTCGAGGAAGGAGGAAGGAGGAAGGAGGAAGGAGGAAGAAGTTTACTCTAGTTCCAGTCTTCAAATGGGAGATTGTTGGGTTGTGAAGCCTGAATCCTACTATGTTTAGGATTGGTTCTTTATTCTAGTTAGGAATGTTTTACTGTTTTATTGTTTTATTTAGGAAAGGATTCCTACTAGCTTTAGGCTAGACCTTATTATAAATACTCTTGTAATTCTTATGTGTAGTGTATGTTGTATAAAGAGGAGAGAAAAGAATATTGAGAGCCGTTGTAAGACCCGAATTAATTTTCCTTTTATTAATGATAATTGATAACAGTATTATGATATTAATAATATATATAAATATCATAGTCAACTCCCAATTTCTTTCATTAAGACAACTAATTATTAGTGATTAATTCCCTAATAATATTCTAGGTTAATCACCAAGCACATCAACTCCATATTTAGAGGCTTATTCACATATTCATATATTTTACAAAGGAATGTCAATATCATTTTCATACTACTCTGAAACTTTTTGAAGGTATGATTTTCTCAAGCCTTGTTTCATATTTTCTTTAATTTTTTATTAAAGATTTAGTCTTTTTCAAACCCTTTTTGTTTTGGACACAAAATATCTCATTTATAAAATTTAGGCTTCTAACAAATTCTTAATTTGAGTTTTATGGAGATGTTTTAATGTATGAATTTTGGAGTGAATGAAATAGATATATTTACATGAAGCTATTAATAAATTAATGGGATTTTTGGAGTCCATTAAAGAGTGCAAGATCGAGTGTTTGTAGGTTGAGATTTTGATTTGTTTAATATTGGTGAAGCAATTTACTGTTTTGGTTATTGTAGATATATTTTTAGGTAGCAATTGATGTGAATTTTGGTATGAGAATATTAGACACATATATAAACTTATGTTATAATTTTCGGAATTTTTGGTGGTGTTTAGTATAGGGAGATTTTATTTCTAAAACAGTTGTGGGTGCAAATATTTCTTATTATTAAACTGACCTTATTGTAATTGAGTAATTTTAAATTGAGGTTTGGGAATAATTTAGGTCTGATTTTTGGTAATATGTCTTTAAAAATGTTATTGAATCTAGAAATAAACTTTAATGAATTTTGGTGATGTATAAGTAATTTAATTCTTTGGGTATATTTGATGTTTAAGCCATAAAAATTATGCTGGCAGACATAAGCTCTTGGTGTTGTAGGAATTTTAATTCACAAACGAAGGTAGGTAAAATTTTTATCTTTGGTTTAGGGATAGATTACTGAGGTCTTAGTCTATAAATAAACTTTTGGAATTTTTCATTGTCGGTAAGATTGTTAAACACTGATACAATGTCTGATTGGAGGATCGAAATTTATGCTGTCAGGATTGACCCTTGTGTGTTTAGAAAATTATATAAAATTATTGGTTTTTGGTAAAATTCTAACATTTTGAGGGGAGTTAGTAATCTGATGTTTGGATCTATTTACTAAGTTTTGACATTTTTTGTGCCCTTCAGGATTTTCGAATAAATAATGTTTGAACAAAAAAAATGTATTTATAAAGAACAGAAGTTAGATTTCTTCGGTTTGTGCTAGTTTGATTGAAGGATTATTGTTATATATGTATAGGTTACTCTTGCGACTTCCGGTATCGTTAGTCAGGCTTTAAACTTGCTATCATCAGAGGTAAGTAGATTTTTTGTATAATATGTAGTTGCATAAAGGTTTCTTTCTTAGAAAAACAAATTTATTTACCCTATTATTATATTCTGAAATATTTTGTTATATATGTTTATATATGTAAATAAACTCATTTTCTTACTTATGTAGTCTTTACTTACATATTCATTACCTAATTCTTTTTGAATAAGTTTTACTCTTATTAGAACTTATTGTTTAAATGTTTAAATGTTTGGTTCTTTTGCGCTTTAGCGATGCAGATGTATTATGCTATACATATTTTGAAAGTAATAATTTGGCTCATTGTCGGTAGTAAATGAAATATGAAATGAAATGAAATATTGATCACCGGTGATAATGTAAATGCAGCGTGCACGACAAATGAAATGTTATGATTTTGGTCTTGTACCAATCTCTGAAATGTAAATGGCCGGGTCACCGGGGGCATTGGTGACACTACTTGACTTGAGCATATTTTTATGAAATGTTATTAATCGTTATCGTATATTGAAAATGATCATTTTACAAGTTTACTTGTGTTATAAAATATTATTTTTACAAGTTTACTTATATATTGAAAATGTGACCTTTATAATTTTGATTGTAGCTGAATATTTGAAAAGTTATGTACGTAGTAAATGTTATTATAATTTTTTATAAATGTTTTCAATTATGTATTATGCAATACTTATTGAGTTGACGGCTCACTCCTTATCATTTAACATTTTGCAGACTGAGTATCCTAGTAGCTGACCGCTAGAGCAATAGACTTTTCAAGAATTTGAAGTGATTGATATTATGTGTAATTTTATTTTCACATTGTTCCTTAGAATTTGAGTTTTGATACTCTGTATTGTCTCTATTTCCTTTTGAGTGAAGTGAATCTTTTTGTTGGGATCATTTGGAGACATTTTGTCATTGGAGAATGATTTATTTGGAGTTTCTGTAATATTAGTTTCTTTTGGGCGATGTTTGATTTATGTCATAACATTCCTTATCAAAGTGTTAATTTATTCTTTGAGTTTTGGGGTGTTACAGCTATAAGGATACAGATATTGCTTCGCTATTGTAAACATCGATTTCATAGTGGAAATTGAGTGCATGTGCGCTCCGTGGATGTAGGTTTACGTCGAACCATGTAAAATCTCGTGCCTTTTATATTTTCTTTTTTCATGTGTGTTTGATTGTGCTAAGCCGATACACCCACAACACCAAATAGATAGATAATAGATTATAAGTTCATCAGAGGACTTCCATCTGTTTAAGGATTACATAAACCATTAGAACAACATAGTTTTATATGTGAGTTTGTGTTGCTCCAAAGCCAATAGTTTCACAACGAACCTCATGTGTTGTCATGGATTTCAGTGCACATGATTTGTAATCCGTTTACTTCAAAGCATGGTAACTATTTTCCATGCTTTCTCTTTACCATACTTATGTCAAGCAAGCATTTATCTTAATACCTCTAAACTTTAGTTCTACCTCATTCAACTTTATCGCGGTTGATAAATCATAAATTATATCTATATTTAACTGCACAGCTTGTTGGAATTTTATTTCTAAGACACATCTTAGAAAATCAGTAAAATGTGTAACTTGTGGTTACTATTGAAAATGTTGAAGAAATTTCGATATTCAATCATTTGTCATCTTAAAAAAAATTGAGGAATTGAAGAAGAAAAAAAAGAAGGATACCATTCACCGTTGGGGAAGATTCGAAGAAGTTGTTAAGAACAGAGTATGGAACCTGGTTATCGAGTAATAGTAGGTCTTTTTATTTACCAACTATTAGTGGTGGTTTTAGCATAAAGTGGTTAGTGGCATTCTATTTCCTCACGAAGAGATCAATGAGGAAAACAACATCACGTAGAATCAATTATTAAAGTTTCTAAAACAAAGATTAGTTTTGAGATTTACAATTAGAAAAATGAACAACTGATGTTTCTTTACAAAATAAGATGGAACAATTCAATTAACTTAAGTAACAGAGGCAAACACATACATTGAATCACTTATCTATATATCTGGGATTAACGGTCGTCAGCTCGCCTTACACCTGAAGAACTGCTCTAGACTTGACTTGGTATTGTGGGCTTCCAACTCCAATTGGTCCCACCATTCCGCTTCCCCTCTTATTTCTTTCATGGTATTTGCATTTTGAATGGTGAGAGGCAGCTTCCTGAGATTATCGCACCTGAACACCTGAACCTGCTCTATTGCTTTCATGTGATCCACACATGATTTATATTTTGATTGTAGCCCGGATCCATACTGTCTGGAAAGAGTCTCCAGCCTGGGGAGGTTCACCAGCTTGAGTGTCCGTAGGTTTGGAACAACTGGTTCTGGAACAAAATTTTTCCGCGAAGGAAAATTGAAAAGCTCCACTAAACTCTCACAGGAGCTTACCTTGATGGTTTCCAGGTTTAGTAGGGATATAATGAAATCACCACAAGTGAGAAGATATTCTAATCCATCACATTTAAACACATCTATTGATTTTAGTCTAGAAAATCGAAGTCCAAGGAAATCAACTAGTTCTGAGATGCTACCTAACTCGGTCAGCTCATAAAGACGAAGTTCTTCCAAATTTGGTAGCAGGTCATCATGAGCAGCACATCCTCCACCTGGCCTTAAACTTGAGGAAGAATTTATAATGGTTAGAGATTTCAAACCAGTGTAGGAACCGATGCTGCTAATCACCAATTTTTCAAGCATTTGATTCAGTCCTGAACACTTATTTAGTTGCAGCGCACTTGCATTAGTCAACAACCAACCGATCCCTTCACTTGCAAGTAGAAGGCCATTGATTTCCAGCGTTCTTTTGTCATGTTCAATGTGGTGATAGGTTTCGTCTCGACCAATTTGCAGTTTGAAAATTCTTAATCTACCTATCAAAGTAAGGTTCTCGTTCTGAAGAGATGGAATGCCCTCCAATCTTATTGATAATGAATGTAACCACTCAAGGTTCTGCAGCTCTTGAAAAGTTGCTTGTCCGTCGTTTGCCTCTCTCTTCAAACCCCAAGAATAAGCACCGCGCGTCATGTCTAAAATCTCCAAACTAGACAAACTAGATATGATCCCACTTTCAATGGTTTCTAGTTTGCGTGTCCGGGATAGGAGTAACTGCCTTAGGTTGATCAAATTTTTCATTCCACTTGGCAGTTCTCTAATGCCAGTTTCACTGCAATCAAGCACTTGGAGTTGACTAAGACTGCCTAGCTGAGGTAATTCTTCAAGAGACGAGCAGCCATTTAAAAGAAGCACGTGAAGGTCACCCAGTTGGAGAATGGATTGAGGTAACCACTGGATGCCAGTTCTACTTAGATTCAAGACTTTGAGTGACTTAAATGTCCGAAGAAATCCATCAGGAATTCTAGCAAGGGGGATATTATCTTGTAGCAGTAAACTCACGGTTTCTGGACAATAAATCCCACGATCAGGTAACCTTGTTATTATGTTATTCATAAACGAGATTCTTTTGAGAGACTTGGACATTTCAACTTTTGAAATATGAGTCAAACCAATTCTTGACCGTACAAGTGATTTGCATCCATCCTCCATGGTGGATGAAATCCATATAGTAACATCACGAACTACATCGTGCATTTTTACGGTGCCCTCGTCAGCTCCATGTTCCAACAAACAAGAGTCTTTTAGATTTTCAATCAAAGCTATTCCTCTATTATAAGAGTCCTCATAATTTTGCTGTTGATCTATCAAACCTTCACCCAGCCAGCACTTTACAAGTTCACTTACATCAATAGAGAAATCCTCAGGATATAAACAGCAGTATAGAAAACAAGATTTGATGTTTTTACCTTGTAATGAATCATAACTCCACTTCAAAGGCCTGTAAACATTATTCTCTATACCTCTGATAAAAGGAACCGATCTTCGCAGCTCATTCAAGGCATCTTTCCATAGTTCAATCACTGTCTTTCCTCTCATTGCTGCCCCCACGATTGTGATGGCCAGAGGCAAATTGCTACATTCTTTGGCAACAGCTCTCGCTAATGGTTCAATATGTTCTGAAGTAGATACGCTCCCTGAATTTTGTTTGAACAATTGCCATGATTCTTCATCATTCAGGACTTCCACCTTCACTTCTTTCTCAGTCTTCATCTCCCTACATACTTCAAGAGAGCGAGATGTCAATATGATCTTAGAACCAATACGAGCTTCAGATTGTGGGACCCCCAAAGAATCCAAATCGATTGGCTCCCAGACATCGTCCAGGATAAGAAGAAACTTCTCCTTTTGGAGCTTCTGATGAAGTCCGATAGCTAGCCCCTGCACACTTTCTTCCATAATCGCCTGCAAATTCAATCTCCTTGCCAGTTGTATTTGGACATTTTTTAAATCCAGATTCTGGGACACAGTAGCCCATATTACGATGCCAAACTGATGCGTTGAAGAACTGCCCTTGAGCTGGTTGTTCAAGTTCTTTACCAGGGTAGTCTTACCGACCCCTCCCATGCCCCAAACACCGATCCTCAGAACATCATCGTCGTTTAATAGATCCATAACCTTGGCTAAATTTCGTGATGCAGTTGTTTGATTTACAATAGAAGGTCCAGGGATATGCTCAACTGCTTTTGTCAAATAATTCCGCCCCACCAATTTGACAGCAATATCGCCTGCCTTCAGAAGTCGTTCTATCTCCTTGAGCCTTCTTGCAGTCTCCTTGCTAAGTTTACACCTTTCACTGCAATTAAAGAAACATCCACAGAGTTTTTGGTTACTGGCTGTCATACTTGCTTGAACAGAGTTCACTTCAATCAAGATTTGTTCGACCTCTCGAAGCCACAGTGTCATCTGAGCATCAGATGAATAATCAACATCTTCTTTCACTTTGTTCTTTAGATTATCAAGACTTTTCATCTCTTTTTCAAGAGCACTGAGATTTGATTGGAAGCTGATAAAGTTCTTGATGCTTGGAAAGGAACCACACAATGATCGGCCAGCCTCCGTCACTGCTGAACCTATGATCGCACCCACCACTTCCATTGCAGAGTTTTGGAGACTAAATGCAAGGTTGGCTGCCTCTCTGTATAGATGATATGAGATGTAGAAGGCAACTGATGTTGTGAGTTTCTGAAATAATTTGATGCAAAAATATACTTATTCCATCAGCCAATTGTTGAAGCATATAAAAACATAGTTGACAATGAAGAAGGTGCCCTCAAATGCCAATTGAACCTTTTTTTGGTACCTATAATATGTTTTTTTTTATTTGACTGACTATTCTATGAGGCTCACAGTTGGTTCAACAATTTTATTTATTTATTTATGGGCTGCCATGTATTCTTGCATCCAATCACTGAAAAAGTATCAGCTGATCTTTCAGCGGAGTTTATGAAAACTTTTTAAACCTTATCTGCTTATGCAAGCTCACGTTTATTGTTGTTCTCTTTAAAAATGAATTTAGACTCGATTATCATAGTTAGAATGGATAGGGCCACCAACAGTGCAGCCAGTATCTTCCCTTAGTAAGCAAAAGATTGAAGTTGCCTCTCCCATGGAAGATAATTGGCAAACGAAATTGAAGGTAAGTGTTAGCATATCATAAATTTCATCAACTATGTCTTAAATACTATAGTTGAGCCCTTATCTATCAGCTTAACGTTTGGGTATAGTGGTTAGCGACAGTAAGAAAATGTATGAGTATGCAAGTTTTCACAGCATTTGCAATAATAGATCATTTAACAAGAACATATGAAATGGCTCTAGGGGCCACTTTATACTAAAGTTGACTTTTTATCCGGCGGCCATTTTTTTCTTTTGTTGAAGTCACATTTTTTATTATCATGGGATTATGATTACCATTCCCATCTGATTAATGATCATTTTATCATCAATTTGGATTGCAAGAAACCTTTTCCTCACCTGCCAATAAGATTCCGTTTGTTAATATATTCTTTAATTGATCTGGTTTGATCTGCCAAGAAGATTCCTTTTGTTAATATATTCTTTTGGTTTGACCTGGAATAGAAAATGAATTTAGCCAAGTTTGACTGGACAGGTTTGGTTTGTGTGAACGGAACAGGAGATGTTGATGTTGCAACCACTAACATGTTTGATAGCTGACCTCTAGAATTGAATTTCAGCTTCATCAAGTAATTCTCTCTTCTGCTTTCTTCTTTTGGGTAACTTTTTTTTTTTTTTTTACAGTGAAGTCTACTCTTTTCTACTCCTGCCATACTACAAAACCTGTTCCCTGGATCCATAATTTTAAACAGATGATCAATGTGGAGAAAGTCTTTGGTGCTTTAGTATGATCTACCATTGGTGGCCCTGGAATATGCTTGTGTTGGAACAAATCAATATATAAATATTCATAACAAAATTATTAATAATTGGTGGTATAGTTTGAATCTCCAATATTCATATTTTAGCAATACAAAACACAGATGATCAACATACTAGCAGAAAAACTGCCAAGTTTTTCTACTTCAGCCTTACATTTCTGTTTTCTTGTGTCTATGTGTTCTCCACAGATTTTTTTCTGGGTGGAAAAGTTGCTGCTTGATTTGAAGTGTTCTTTTCAATGTTGAGTTGTGCTACCACTTCATCCCACCACGCACTGGAATCCCTAGGCACATCTTTGAAGAACCCCTCTAGTCTTGGCTTGGTATCGTGATCTTCCAATTCCAATTGGTCCCACCATTCCGCTTGCCCTCTTATTTCTTTCAGGGTATTTGCATTTTGAATGGTGAGAGGCAGCTTCCTGAGATTATCGCACTTGATCACCTGAACCTGCTCTATTGCTTTCATGTGATACACACATGAGCATTCTTGAAGTCTCCCTGCAAAATCTATCCCTTTCAATGCAATTAAAGAAACATCCACCAAGTTTTTGGTCATTGGCTGTCATACCTGGTGGATCTAAATTCACTCCGAGCGTGATTTGTTCGACCTCTTGAAGTCACTGTTTCATTTGAGCATCAAATGAATCAACATTTTCTATCACTTTGTTCCTTAGATCAAGTATACTTTTCATCTCTTTTTCTAGAGCTCCGAGATTTGACTAGAAGCAAATGAAATTCTTGATGCTTGGATAGCAGCCACAGAATGATTGGTCAATCTTTGTCACTGCTGAACCTATGATGGCAACCGCCACTTCCATTGCAGAATCTTGTTACAAAAAAGTGTAGCCGAATAGGAAATTCTGTTAGTGCAGCCTTTCAGGATAGATGATCTGATATGCAAAAGCCTATGAAGACATGGTTGGCAAGGAAGAAGTTTCTCTGAAATGGCAATAGTCAAGTAAATCATTTTTCTTTCCAATATGATATAATATATTATTGATGCTTTCTGTTCTATGATGGCCATTAGTGGTTTCACATTTTATTTTTTTCCTTTTTGTCTTTAATGAACTCCACTTTCATTTTTAATGATATCTTATGTATAAAGCAGACATGAATACATTAAAATATATAATTTTTATACAAAATTATAATCATTGATGCCATGGTTTGAATCTTGAATATTTATATTTTGGCAATATAAAACTCAGATGATCACCATGGCAGGCTGGCAGCTGAGTCTTCGGGAAATATGTTTCTTTTCTTTTGTTTGTTCTTCTTTTAATTTATTCTGGCGGCCAAGGTTAGCAAGTTGTTGCTTCACTTGAAGTCTTCTTTTCATTGTTGAGATTGTGCTGCCACTTTATTGGCTTAATAATTTCTTAAACATAAAAATGAAGGAAGGTTTTTAATTATAAGAAACCTTATCAATTATTGTTTTTCGTACTGGCAAATGAGTAGGACTATTGCTGTATTTTATGATTACTTATGCCATTGAGGCCGGATACATTGCACCCGTGAAATCATATCATGTTGTATGAAAAACTCATTTGATTGGTTATCCATGTCACATGTGTGATATTATTGGATATGATGCACCGCAGAATTTCTCGCCACGGACGAATACTTTATTTACTAGTTAGCCTGTAAAGACTAGAATGAGCTCATAGACCCCATAGTTAACTTCATCTGTTCATCATGTATCAAAATACTGAAAATAAATAAATTCTGTTTATCATCAAACTAGATCAGTCTACATGCTCTTCAACGTCCTACAAGAGGTAAAGAAAGCTGAGACTTCACATTTATATGGGATGTCTAATACAGTTTGAACCACAGGCAAAAAATGGCATAAGGAAACACAATTACACTCTCTTAAAGGAGTTTTCAACACATCATTTTTTTTCAACAGAATGGAAGGAACAGACAATGTTCAAGTTTACCAGATCCGAGGATTAGATAGAAAGTCTTCTGATGTTAGCACCAATTACACATGACTTACAGTCTCGTCACGTCATCTTACGTATCTGTCCCTGTGCTTTGCAGGGTATGTTGCAAGGAGAAGCTCACAGAAGAACGAAAAGCTGCAGCCATCACCATGTTAAATTGGGGTCTTTCACGCATGAAGTCCAAGGTTCAGGTTCGATTGTTGGCAGCCTTCTTGCTGTATCATTGTCCCATTCCAAGTTTTGTTATCGGATTGCTTCTCCTCTTATCCTTTTTATGGTATTTGCATTCTGCAGTTGATCACCACAAATTGCTCTAGATTCAGCCACGCAAAATACAATAGACCTTGGATTCTAGGCTCAATCTTTAGATAAACACAAAAGGAAAGAATAGTTGAAATTGAAACATTACATAGTCAAGCATATCGGTCTAGGAAATCAATTTTGTCTGCAAAATGATTAAATGACGAAGGGGTATGGGCTATTCAACTCAATAAGTGCAATTTAAACCTAAATAACTAATAGATTAACATTTAATATTCTTATTTGACAAATATTCAAAGACTAATAAGTTTCAATATGACTTTTTAATAAATAAAGGTTTAATCAAACAATATACACAGTAACAAATAATTGAGATTCATAAAACAATATCATTAACGGAAAACAAAAATAGGCTCATACCAAGTAGTGTCAAAGATACTCCCGGTGACTCAAATAAGGCACAAGGCCACATTACAAATGGAATATGCAATTCTTAAAATTCCTTATTTAAGCCTAATTACAATCACCTCAATTACAAAACTCCAATAATCCCAAAATTATAATACAAGTAAAAGAATTCATTCATTGTAATCAGAGCAACTCTCCTTGTTCATGTGTCCACTGTGGGTTTATCCCAGTTAAACTCCGAAATTTTTTAGCGTTTGCAGTCTTGAGAGGTTTGAAAAAACTCTGTAGATGTACCTTGGTATTTTCTTCACTTCCCTGCTCCAATTTGGTCCACCAAAGTTGATCCCCTCTTATCTCTTCTATGGTATCTGGATTCAGGCTCCTAAGAGGTACCTTCTTGAGTGCAATGCAGCTTTTCACTTTGATTATTCGTAGGTTTAGGACAACGGAGACTTGAGCTTCAGTCTCAGGAGAATATAGGAAGAGTTGTTCCAGCTTATCGCAGTAGCTAACTTTAACTACTTGCAACATTTTTGTGTTAAGTCTGGGATTACCAGGCCACAGGATACTTTAATTGGGGGCACCTGTAAATCTTTATCATTCGTAGTCTTGATAAACTGAGTCCAAGTATTTCAATTAATTCTGAAACGCTTTCAAGGTGTGTGACGTTAAGGAGATGAAGTTCCTCCATGTCTGGTAGTAGGTCTTTGCTACCATAAATTCTTGAACCATAACGGCCACTTATTTTCACCCTCTTTCCATCAACTTCAATTAGCATGAAGTCAGTAAAATCCTGACCTATAAGAAACTGGAATCTTATTAGTCTACCTAGCCAAGTAAGATCTGTAGAGCCAAGAGTTGGAATGTTCTTCAATTGTATGTTTAATAGAAGTAAATGATTAAGCGACAGCAGCTCTCTGAAAGTTGTTTGAACTTCTTCTGTCTCTTGATTGACAGACCAAATGTAAGCACTGTCTGTCATGTCTAGAACCTCCAAACTAGACAATCCAGATATAATTCCAGCTTTAATGGTTCTTAGGTTGTGAGTACCGGATAGGTACAGCTGCCTTAATTTGCTCAAAGTTCTCATTCCATTCGGCAGTTCGGTAATATCAGTCTCTCGACAATCAAGCACTTGGAGTTTACTAAGCATGCCTAGCTGGGGTAATTCTCCAAGATGTTTGCATTTCCTTAAAAGAAGCACTCGAAGGTCGTCCAATTGGAGAATGGATTTAGGCAGTAACCTGACATTAGTTTCACTTAGATTCAAGATCTTAAGTGACTGAAATGCTTGAAGAAATTCATCAGGAATTCTCTTGAGGTAGAGATTACCTTGTAGCAGTAAGCTTACAGTTTTTGGACAACAATTCTCACAACTAGATAACTCTGTTATTTTTTTATGCATGAAAGAAACTCTATTGAGAGACTGTGAAATTTCAGCTTCCGAAATTTGAGTAAGGCCAATCCCTGACCGAACAAGTGATTTATATCCATCCTCCAAGGAAGATGAAATCCATATAGCAACATCACGAACTACATCGTGCATTTTTACAGTACCCTTGTAGGCTCCATGTTCCAACAAACAAGAATCTTTTAGATTTTCAATTATAGCCATTCCCCTATTATAAGAGTCCTCATAATTTTGTTGTTCGTCTATCAAACCTTCACCCAGCCAGCAGTTTACAAGCTCTTTTACTTCAATAGAGAAATCCTCAGGATATAAACAGCAGTATAGAAAACAAGGTTTGATGTTCTTACCTTGTAGTGAATCATAACTCCACTTCAAAGGCCTGAAAACATTATTTTCGATACCTCTGATAAAAGGAACTGATCTTCGCAACTCATTAAACGCATCCTTCCACAGTTCGATCATTATCTTCCCCCTCATAGCTGCCCCCACGATTGTGATTGCCAAAGGCAAACCACAACATTCTTTGGCAACGGCTTTTGCCAAAGAATGATCGGCCAGCTTCCGTCAGCTTCCGTCACAGCTGAACCAAGGATTGCAGCCACCACTTCCATTGCAGAACCTTGTTGCAAACTGTAGCCTAATAGGAAATTCTTAGACCAATGAAACTGCACAAGGAGTGAAAGTTTGCTGCCTTTCAGAAAAGTTGATCTTGTGAATTCCGACGAGAAAATATGTTCAACAATCCATGAAAAACTAAATATATAGCTTAAGCAAAAACACAAACTGACAAAGAGCTGCACTATTTCATCTAGTCGGCAGCAAGCAGAGAAAGATATATATATATATATATATATCAAGTAGGGCAAAATAAAGGCAATAGCAAAATTATAAGATTCCCCTTACTTAAGAAACTAATAACATAAATAACTAAGATAAAGCAGATATAAAAACAAAAATAATGGATGGCACATGCAGGGTTATTAGTTAACTAGGTTTTTTTTTTTTTTTTGAAATAAGATAAAGCAGATACAAAAACAAATATAAACAATATGGCAGTTTGTCGACTTTTTATTTGTCAACTTAGGTTTGATGGCACATGCAAGGCATGTTCTTGATATGTCTTCATATTATATATTTTTAGGTAATTATAATTATAATTATGATTTTTTAAAAAATAAATAATAAACTATATAAAATCCAAAACCCCTCTCCATTCGGATGTGCCATGTGGGTGGGATACTGGGATTAGTTACCAAATTTGATAAAAGATAATTTCTTGAACATCAAGTATTTGTAAATATAATAATGGATTACCATACTCCCATATATTATATCAAACACTATGTTCATGAACAACATTACCAATATGGTTTCACTGTTAACACAAAATAATTGTAATGGGACACCTCTCAAGAGCTCCCAAAAAAAAGAAAAAAGGCTTGTAGTTCTATACGCAGGAGGCCATGACCTTACAATCATTTTTATAGTCTAGAGATACTCACTTCTAAAACCGATCTCGATCTCCTTCTCCTTTCGGATACAAAGAAACATCAATATTCAACTTATCTAGATTGCAATTAAAAAAATTTAAATCCAACAAGAAGAAGATATTACAACTAAAACACTAATCGATAAATATTTTTCATTTTAATACAGTCCAATAGGTCAATTAAAAACCATCATTTGTTTTTTCCTTAAGTAAACACCATCACTTTCTTCTCTTCCTCAAATTAAACCATTTTCAATTCAAGGGTAAATATACATCATTCAAATGAAAAAATATATTTTACGGATCCTTAAAACTCAAGTAAACTCTACATGATTAGTATAGCTTTCCCATCAAATTTAATGCTTAGATGGTCCACACCATTTCTATCCTACCGGTAGGAAGAAAGTCACAATTAACAATAACTAGTAATGCTTCAACCTTGCCTCAATTTAGCTACAAATTTGTTGAGCAACTTTTTTTTTTGATAGTGAAAAGAAACATCACAAATGATTTTATCATCATGCATGTATAGCAAACTCTGTCTCCCCAGCACGAACAAGCCTGCAAAACACCATCGCATGTAAAAACCAAGTATTGTGATTGTTCAATTTTATTAAAATGAAAAACACACACACGAACACAATGATTCTAGTTTTATACTTTCTGATTATTGTATGTTAAACCCTGAAATTAAATATTCATCACAATACTACAGTATCTTATCTGAATTATCATGAGGTGACAATGTGACATAGATAAAAAGGACTAGAAAGCTTCTAATCTCAGGAAGCAAATTGCCTGCAGCATATCAGAAAGGTCCAGATGGATAGATACATTTCCTCGCAGAATTCATCCTCCTCATCAGTAAACAAACCATCTGAAAATTCAGCATCTCAAAAGATTTCTGAAAGTAAGGTGTGATCAGAATAACTGCATATGAGCATTCTGCCAGTCACCAGTGCAGCGACAAGCAATGGCTACTGCAGAACCAGCAGCAAATACATCACAGAATAAAGCTGCACACGTGCATTGAGAAGATGATAGCTGTAATAGCCGTAATTTCAAATTTTGAATGAAATTATTATATCGTATAAATTACCCCTAAAAGATCTGGTCAAATTATAATTCTCTTAATTAGATTGACTTAATTTGGATGGATTTCTATTAAACCTAATATATATAAATGTGAGTGTGTAAGAGAAAAAAAAAGAAAAGAAACAAAAGAAGAGAAAGTAATGGCTGCAGCTTTTCTTTTCCAGCAGCCAGCCTAAACCTTCTCTTTGGAGAAATAAGGAATCAACAATAACTTGAAGCACTCCTAGTTCTAGGTAAGTTGTTTTCTTCTTTTCTTGTATTTTTTTCATGTCTTGGACTCTCTAGCTTATGAATGGTTTATAAGAGTAGGCATATATAGGACTGAATTATATTTATTCCATAGTTCCTGGTCCGTATCATGACTTTTATAGAAATTTCGAATTGGTATAGAGGTTGCTGAAATCCTCTGTTTTAGTAGACCAGCCACATTTCGTAAATCTGTTTTAGGTTGGTTACTAATGTGGGAAAATTATGGAAATTTACACAGACGTAGGTTTATGAGTATATTATCACTCTGCCAAATTTCGTAATCTTTAGATGTATAAAAATAATGTTATGAATTTTGGAATAGACATAGGTCAGTATTTGAATCCTGCTGGATAGTTTCGGGAAACCATGAAATATTGGTATTTTTGTATAATCTAATGACTCCGTATTGATCTGAAATTTTTACTGAATATTACCTTATATGTATAGATTACATCTACAAAGTTTCATAATTTATACATGAGTATAAAAGTTTATATAAATTTCGGAGTGGACTGTGGTTGACTAAGGTCTCTACTAGATAGATTTGGGATAGACAAGAATGTAATTAATTGTTTGGACATACTATCGATCCTAGAATAAATTGAAAATTTTACAGTAGTATTTCAAATATGTCTAGACCATCCATATTAAATTTCGTAATATTTGGAGATGTAGAAAATTATTAGAAATCGGAGATCAGAGGATGATCAATTGTATTAGCTGGAAACTAGATTTCTAAGTTTAGTTTTATATATGTGAAGTTTGTGTTGATTTACCTTACTGTGGTGATAAGTTTATGACAATAAATCAATTTGTAAATTGATAGGTTTGAGTGACGCTTGAGCTTCTAGAACTATAGCCGATTTGTTCGTGTCTGAGGTAAGTAAATTTATTCATGGTGTTTTAGGTATCAAATTACCAAATTACTGTTTTCTTTATTGTATTTTATTGTAGTATATTTGTCAAAGATATTACTGATTTTGATTAAGTATTTAAGTTGTTTAAGAATGTACATAAACCGTTTTTGAAATTGATCTATTTCTTATATACTGTCAAATACATTTTGCTTACTATTATCTATAGTGATATAGTTTTACTAAACTACTACTACTACTATCTTATATTATTTAAACTCAAATAGTTTTATAGAAATACTACTGTTTTATTGTTTATATAAAAATGTTACTGTTACCGTTACTGTTACCGTTTATACTGTTATATGAAAATACCGTTGAGTTAAATATATGTGAATTTATAAAATAAAATAAAAACCGTTTTGGCTCATCGTTCCATAGTTACTGTTATTGTTACTGACCTAGCTGAGATTCTGTGTGCACACATACTGTTATTGCCGCGTCACACGAGTACTTGTGACATACTGTTGCCGCGTCACACGGGAAATTGTGACATACTGTTACCGCGTCACACGGGTACTTGTGACTCTATGGAACATGAGCTAACTGATATATCGAATACTTGTTATTACTGCATATAAATGTGTTAACTGTGTTTTAAATGAAGCCTTTGTTCACTAATTTGTTTATTATTAATGTTTGTGAAAATGATACTGAGTTTAACAGTTGAAACATTGTTTATGCTTATAAGCTTATGCTATGGTATGAAATTGTATTTTTCATCGATATCAATTGTCATGCATGAATTTATTTACCGAGTTGACGGCTCACCCCTCGTCACAACCATTTTGCAGAGTAGTACCGGTTTATGTGAAATGGGTAATTAGAGTCAAGGATTTGCTTCAGTACCGGATTTGATCGCCAGAGTCTATTTTCTTATATCATGTTACCTTGAGAACATTGATAGTTTTACCTTATTGGATCTTTCGTATTGTAAGGATTGGATTTTATTAAACGGTTATTTTGGAGGTTACATTTGAATTATTCATGAATAAATCCTTTCATTTGTGAATGTTTTCAGTCTTTATAGTTGGTAAGCTTGGAAGATTTACAGATTTATGACCGAGTATCATCCTAATCTGTTGGTATCGGATTTGGGGTGTTACATTTTGGTATCAGAGCAATGTCGATCCTGGAGACTAGGTTTTGATTTCGAATATACATTGTATGAGAATTGAGGTATAGGCTTCAATTTTGTATATCATAGGATGGGAGGTTAAGTATATACTTAATGATTTAGTTAGGAGTAAGTCTACACATTCTGGATTTTGTAAGTCTGTTTCAGGTTAGTATCTCTACTAATATTTGTTTATTGTTTTTGATATCTAAATGTTGTTCGTTTTGCTATAGAGAAATATGTCGCGTAGAAACCAAACTATTGCTCATGGTGGGAACTCGAGAGCTAATCAGGATGTTAATGAGGAGGTTGATCCTACCATTCGCCAGCTTGCTGACGAAGCTATTCCCACGACAAATTTGATTGCGAGATTATTGGAGCAGCAAAATAGTTTGATTGCGGACAAGAACCGTGGTGGCAAAAATACGGTTGGTCGGGGCAATGTTGGAACAGGTGAAGCTGTGGTTACTTTAGAGCGATTCAAGAAATTGGGACCACCAGTCTTTAAGGGAACAACTGATCCTATTGTAGCTGAAGCATGGGTGAAGCAAATTGAAAAAGTTTTCACTGCCATTGCATGCTCTGATGAACAGAAAGTGGTGTTTTCCTCATTTATGCTTGAAGATGAGGCAGATCATTGGTGGGATGCAACATCTCGTATTTTGAAGACTACCCTGCCAAGAAATGACTACATCATTTAGGAAATGTTCAATAATGCCTTCAATGAGAAGTATTTCCCAGACCGTGTTCGTTTCAAAATGGAGAGGGATTTTCTCAGTCTGAAACAAGGTAACAAGTCTGTTGTAGAGTATGACGAGCAATTTACCTCATTGTTTCGATTTGCAACCAAACTGATTCCTGATGATGAAAGCAAGGGAAGACGTTTCCTTGATGGGCTGCATCCAGACATCCTGAGTAGGGTAGAAGTCCTTAAGTTGACCAGGTATGCAGATATTGTTGATCGAGCTTTAATTGCTGAGAGATCTCTAGAGGAGTGTAAGAAAGCATAAGAGGCTTTCAGGAAGAATAATCAGCAAGGGGGATCTCGTACTGGAGGTTCCTTTAAACAAGATACCCAGATCAAAAGGCATAACAAGGGTAGTGAGAAGACTGTTGGAGATACCTCTTTCAAGAAGAACTTTCCACTTTGTCAGCGATACGGTCGTTCTCATTCTGGAGAATGTTATATGATTACTGGGGCTTGCTTTTGTAACACCCATGTCTCAGGCCCAATTGAAAGGCCTAATTTGAAAAGAAAAAAATAATTGATAGGATAAGCGTGAAGCAGAAAAGGCATTAGGTAAGTAAGCCTAAGTGAATTGCATGGCTTACAGGCAGCTGTGAGCTTGGTTACTTTGCTCACAACTTCAGCTGTGTCCTTCCATAAGTATATATATTGGAGGATAAACGTTGTGAGAGCTAGAAAGCAGTAGAATCCAGCGAAAGAAAATAAAGAGAAGAAAGGAAAGAGAAGGAGAAGTCAGTAAAGCTCTCTCTCGTGATTGTAAATTTCAGTTGATTCTTCTTTAAAATCCAGTTTCTAATTGGATCTTGTGATTGTTAGGAAAAGAAGATGAAGGGAACCTAGCATACTCAGTTTAAATTAAGCTTGACGTCTAAGTTGTGAGTGAATAAGTTTTCAGTTTTGTTTTTAACTTTAAAAGTTTCCAGTTTTATGCTTAAGATAAATTGTTGCAAATCATTTAAGCTTTTTATTGCTTTTTATGATTGATGGTGATGATACAGAGAGCTGAAAGTATATGTTTTATGTTTATATTAGCATTCATAATCAGTTATATTATTTTTATGAATTATCAAGAAGAGATTATGATTTCTACAAAAGCACCATGTATGTACCATTCCCCAGTTATGATTATGGTTGGCTTTTGGGGCCATTCTACACATGTGTATGTCATGAGTTGCTCTGCACGTGTATTGACCAGAGAAAGAGTAATTGAGTCGCTCTGCACGTGTATGACCAGAGAGTCGCTCTGTCCGTGTATTGACCAGAGAAAGAGTAATTGAGTCGCTCTGCACGGGTATGACCAGAAGTTATTCCTGACTCTGCGTTTGCCCGAAGTAATTCGGCTTACGTATTGAGGATATCCCTAGGTACAAATTTGGTACAGATTAAGATATTATAAAGTGTCTTGTTCTTGTTCAGAAAAGAGATGCATTCAGTTTATTAAGTATGAAAGTAGATATATTATTTTACTTTGTATTACTGAATGCATGTTGAAAAGTTGTTCAGAAATATTGTTTTAAAAAGTTTCCATTCACTCACAGGGCGTTAGCGCTCATCCTTTCACTCTTAAATATTTATCCAGGTAGCTGCTCGGTTGTGCAGACTCAGAAGTTTTGAGGTGGGCCACTCGATGACATCATGAAGCATAAAAGTCATGCATTTTAAATTTTCATGTACATATTTAGAAATATGAGGTCGGCATGGTCGGGACGGTAGGCATGGTCAGGACAGTAGGCATGGTCGGGACGGTAGGCATGGTCGGAATGTGGTCGGATTTCTACTCGGTCTATTCGGCCTACTCGGCCCACTTGACCTACTCGGCCCACATGGTCTATTCGGTCTACTCGGCCTACTTGGGTTTCTTACTCGGCCTGTTCGGTTTCCCACTCGGGATGGACTAGTTACTTAGTTTTTAAAGTGGTCGGTTTTTGGTCCGAACGGTCATTTTTGATAAACTTTTTGTAATGAACGAAAATATGTAAAGGAATTGCAATTATGTGCATTTTGTAATCTCCAATTTTCTCCTCGCATTTATTTATGTTTAAAAGCAAGTATTTCCTATGGAAATCTTAGTAGAAGTCCTTTTATCATGATAGTAAAAGTTTAGCCCACAAGGTCTCCCTCGTACTCAAGAGAGAGGAGTCGGGGTGGGTCTTGTCAGCTTTGGTTGTGGGAAAACAGATCAAAAGATCAAGGATTGCCCAAAGAGGCGTTTTGGCACCGATAATGAAACAACAGATGAAGCATAGTGGAAGAAGTCAAAAACCCAAGGATGTGTCTTTGCCATCACTGAGCAGGATGCACATGCATCGAATGATATCGTATCAGGTACATTGTCCTTGTTTTCTATAGAAGCTACGGTACTTTTTGACTCTCGTGCTACCCATTCATTTGTATCTCGTGCATTTTTTGCCTTTGCAAATAAATCTGTTGAACCTCTAATTTCATGTATGACCATTGCAACCCCAACGGGAGATGGTATGCTTGTTGATCAAGTTTACAAATCTTGTTTGATCTGTGTTGGTGGAAGGGTCTTTTTGGTAGATTTGTTACCATTGAAAATGCATGACTTTGATGTCATTTTAGGGATGGACTAGTATTGATTGTTTCTCTAAGGAGATCGTGTTTCGTAAGCTTGGTGAAAAAGAGTTTCGATTTCAGGGGATAAGAAGCTCTTGTGATGTTTTAATCTCAAATGTTAAAGCTACTAAAATGCTAATGAAAGACTGTGAAGGATTTATGGCTTTTGTATCGAGTGACAACAGTAACAAAGCTAGCCGGGAGAATATTCTTGTTGTAAGAGAGTTTCCTGATGTATTCCCTGAAGACTTGTATGATTTGCCCCCTAATTGAGAGATGGAGTTTGCAATTGAGTTGGCCCTAGGCACTGCCTCTATTTCTAAGGCACCATACCGCATGGCACTAACTGAACTTAAAGAGTTAAAGACTCAGTTGCAAGACTTACTAGATAAGGGTTTTATTCGCCCTAGTGTTTCACTTTGGGGTGCTCCGGTGTTGTTTGTGAAGAAGAAAGATGGTTCTATGCGGTTGTGTATTGACTATCGACAACTGAATCAGGACACCATTAAAAACAGATACCCACTCCCTCAGATTGATGATCTATTTGACCAGTTGCAAGGTGCAACTGTATTTTCCAAGATTGATTTGCAATCGGGATATCATCAGTTAAGGGTTAAAAATGACGATGTATCTAAGACAACTTTTCGAACTCGTTATGAGCATTATGAGCTCTTAGTAATGCCTTTTGGGTTGACAAATGCTCCAGCATTTTTCATGGACTTGATGAATAGGTTCTTTCAACCTTACCTTGACCGATTTGTTATTGTCTTCATTGATGATATCTTAATATACTCCAAGGACAATGAAGAACATGAAAGGCATCTGAAGGTTGTAATACAGACACTTCGGGAGAAGAGGCTCTATGCCAAGTTTAAAAAGTGTGAGTTTTGGCTAAATAGGGTGGTATTTTTAGGACATGTTGTGACTAGAGATGGAATTTTTGTTGATCCAGCAAAGATCGAGGCGATAGTGAGTTGGAATAAACCTACTAATGTCTCTGAGGTGAGGAGTTTTCTTGGTTTGGTTGGTTACTATCGACGCTTTGTTAAAAATTTCTCTGGTCTCGTAGCCCCTTTAACTCACTTAACCAGGAAAGGTGTCAAGTTTGACTGGAGTGAGGAATGTGAGGAAGCTTTCCAAGAACTTAAAAACAAATTAGTCTCTGCCATAATTTTAACTCTTCCTTCTAGTGGTGGTGGATATGTCATTTACAGTGATGCTTCTAAGAAAGGATTAGGTTGTGTTCTAATGAAACATGAGAAGGTGATTGCATATGCTTCAAGGCAATTGAAAACCCATGAACAGATTTATCCAACTCATGACCTAGAGTTGGCAGCAGTGGTTTTTACCTTAAAGAAATGGAGACACTATCTTTATGGAGAGACTTGTGAAATCTTTACAGATCATAAAAGTTTGAAGTACTTATTTACGTAGAAAGAACTGAATTTGAGACAGAGGCGATGGTTGGAATTGGTAAAGGATTATGACTGCACTATAAACTATCATCCGGGTAAAGCAAATATTGTAGCAGATGTGCTTAGCAGAAAATCATCAGGGAGTTTGGCACATTTGATTACCATCGAAAACTACATTTTGAAAGATCTCGAAAAATATGGTGTAATGGTGGTAACACATGGGCAGACTGATTTCTTAGCTCATTTGAGAGTTCAGCCTACTCTGGTGGATAGAATTAAAACTGCTCAAAAGGGTGATTTAGAGTTAGTTCGAATTGGTAATAATGTTAAGAAGGGTGTCAAACTTGATTTTAGGTTGGATAGTGATGATGTATTATGGTTTGGAAAAAGGCTTTGTGTACCTAACGATGGAGAACTAAAGAAAGAAGTATTGAGGGAGGCTCATAGCGCAACATATAGTGTGCACCCTGGCAGCACTAAAATGTATCATGATTTGAAACAGAACTTTTGGTGGAAGGATATGAAGAGGGAAATGGTAGAATTTGTATCGAGATGTCTCACATGTCAGCAAGTAAAGATTGAACATCAACGACTAGCTAGACCATTACAACCTCTCCCTATTCCTCAATGGAAATGGGAAAAAATTTTGATGGACTTTTTTGGTGGATTACCTCGTTCTAAAAGGAGTTATGATTCCATATGGGTGATTGTGGATCGATTGACCAAGTCAGCCCACTTTCTGGCAGTTAAAAGCACTCATAAACCATGGCAGTTGGCGAAACTATTCATGAGAGAAGTTGTCAGACTGCATGGTGTACTAGAAACTATTCTATCGGATAGAGATCCTCGATTCACTTCTAAGTTTTGGGCCAGCGTACATGAGGCCTTGGGTACCAAACTTAATTTTAGCACTGCATTTCACCCACAGACCGATGGTCAATCAGAGAGAACCATACAGACTCTAGAAGACATGTTACAAGCTTACGTCTTAGATTTGTGACAAGACCCACCTCGACTCCTCTCTCTTGAGTACGAGGGAGACCCTGTGGGCTGAACTTTTACTATCATGATAAAAGGACTTCTACTAAGATTTCCATAGGAAATACTTGCTTTTAAACATAAATAAATGCGAGGAGAAAATTGGAGAGTAGAAAATATACATAATTGCAATTCCTTTACATATTTTTGTTCGTTACAAAAAGTTTATAAAAAATGACCTTTCAGACCAAAAATCGACCACTTTAAAAACTAAGTAACCAGTCCATCCCAAGTGGGAAACCGAACAGGTAGAGTAAGAAACTCGAGAAGGCTGAGTAGACCGAATAGGCCGAGTAGACCGAATAGGCCATGTGGGCCGAGTAGGTCATGTGGGCCGAGTAGGTCAAGTGGGCCGAGTAGGCCGAGTAGGCCGAACAGACTGAGTAGAAATCCGACCAAATCTGACCATGCTTACCGTCCCGACGATGCCTACCGTTCCGACCATGCCTACCGTCCCGACCATGCCTACCGTCCTGACCATGCCTACCGTCCCGACCATGACGACCTCATATTTCTAAATATGTACATGAAAATTTAAAATGCTTGACTTTTATGCTTCATGATGTCATCGAGTGGCCCACCTCAAAACTTCTGAGTCCGCACAACCGAGCAGCTACCTGGATAAATATTTAAGAGTGAAAAGATGAGCGCTAACGCCCAATGAGTGAATGGAAACTTTTTAAAACAACATTTCTGAACAACTTTTCAACATGCATTCAGTAATACATAGTAAAATAATATATCTACTTTCATACTTAATAAACTGAATAAACTGAATGCATCTCTTTTTTGAACAAGAACAAGATACTTTATAAAATCTTAATCTGTACCAAATTCGTACCCAAGGATATCCTCAATACGTAAACCGAATTACTTCGGGCAAACGCAGAGTCAGGAATAACTTCTGGTCATACCCGTGCAGAGCGACTCAATTACTCTTTCTCTGGTCAATACACGTGCAGAGCAACTCATGACATACACATGTGTAGAACGGCGCCAAAAGCCAACCATAATCATAACTGGGGAAGGGTACATACATGGTGCTTTTGTAGAAATCATAATCTCTTCTTGATAATTCATAAAAATAATATAACTAATTATGAGTGCTAATATAAGCATAAAACATATACTTTCAGTTCTCTGTATCATCACTATCAATCATAAAAGCAATAAAAAGCTTAAATGATTTGCAACAATTTATCTTAAGCATAAAACTGGAAACTTTTAAAGTTAAAAACAAAACCGAAAACTTATTCACTCACAACTTAGACGTCAAGCTTAATTTGGGCCAAGTATGCTAGGTTCCCTTACTTCGTCTTCTTTCCCTAACAATCACAAGATCCAATTAGAAACTGGATATCAAAGAAGAATCAACTGAAATCTATAATCACGAGAGAGAGCTTCACTGACTTCTCCTTCTCTTTCCTTTCTTCTATTTCCTTTCTTCCGCAGAATTCTACTGCTTTCTAGCTCTCACAACATTTATCCTCTAATATATATACTTATGGAAGGACACAGCTGAAGTTGTGAGCTAATTAACCAAGCTCACAGCTGCCTGTCAGCCATGCAATTCACTTAGGCTTACTCACCTAATGCCTTTTCTGCTTCACGCTTATCCCATCAATTGTTTTTTTCAAATTGGGCCTGAAAGACATGGGTGTTACATTTGGGTGGTACTTGGGAGAACCACTTGACCCTGATTGAATTTGCTTACAATAATAGTTTCCATTTCAGTTTTGGTATGCCACCGTATGAAGCGTTATATGGTAGGAAGTGTAGATCACCTATTTGTTGGGACGAGGTAGGCGAGAGAATATTGTTAGGACCAGAACTCATTTAGATTACTACGGATAAAGTCAAGCTTATTAAGGAACGCCTTCGTACTACTCAGAGTAAACATAAAAGTTATGCGGATCTTCGTAGACGATCTGGAATTCGAAGTAGGAGACTCTGTTTTCTTAAAAGTTTAACCTTGGAAAAGAGTCTTTCGTTTTGGCAAAAAGGGTAAGCTTAGCCCTAGATTTATAGGGCCTTTTGAAGTACTTGAAAGAATAGGTTCTGTGGCATATCGTGTGTAACACCCAGTTTTTAAGGCCCAATTGAAAGGCCTAATTTAAAAATAAAAAATAATAAATGGGATAAGCATGAAGCAGAAAAGGCATCAGGTGAGTAAGCCAAGTGAACTGCATGGCTGACAAGCAGCTGTGAGATTGGTTAATTAGCCCACAACTTCAGTTGTCTCCTTCTATAAGTATATATATATATGAGGATATATGTTGTGAGAGCTAGAAAGTAGTAGAATCAAGCGGAAGAAAGGAAAGAGAAGAAAAGAGAAAAGTCAGTGAAGCTCTCGTAATTACAGATTTAAGTTGATTCTTCTTTGATATCCAGTTTTTAATTGGATCTTGTGATTGATAGGGAAAGAAGACGAAGGGAACTTAGCATATTCAATCTGAATTAAACTTGACTTCTAAGTTGTGAGTGAATTAAGTTTAAGTTTTGTTTTTAACTCAAGTTTACAGTTTTATGTTTTAATTGCTGCAAATCATTTTAAGCTTTTTATTGCTTTTTATGATTGATGGTGAGTATACAGAGAACCAAATATATATATATATATATATATATATATATATATATATATATATATTTATGCTTATATTAGCATTTAGAAACAGTATATTATTTTTATGAATTATCAAGAAGAGATTATGATTTCTATAAAAGCACCATGTACCCTTCCCCAATTATGATTATGGTTGGCTTTTGGGGTCGTTCTACACATGTGTATGTTATGAGTCGCTCTGCATGTGCATGACCAGAGAAAGAGTAATAGAGTCGCTCTGCACTTGTATGACCAGAGAGTCGCTCTGCCCGAGCATGACCAGAGAAAGAGTAATTGAGTCGCTCTGTTCGGGTATGACCAGAAGTTATTCATGACTCGGCGTTTGCCCGAAGTAGTTCGGCTTACGTATGGAGGATATCCCCGGTACGAAGTTGGTGCAGATTAAGATTTTATAAAGATTAAGATTTTATAAAGCAATTATTCTTATTCAGCAAAGAGAAGCATTCAGTTTATTCAGTTTATACAGCACGAAAGTAGATATATTATCTTTTGCCATGTATTAATGAATGCTTATTGTAAAGTGGTTTAGAAAAGTGTTTTTAAAAGTTTTCATTCACTCATTGGGCGTTAGCGCTCATCTTTTAACTCTTAAAAATTTATTCAGGTAGCTATTCGGTTGTGCGAACTCAGAAGTTTTGAGGTGGGCCACTCGACGACATCAAGAAGTATAAAAATCATGCATTTTTAATTTTTCTGTACATATTTAGAAATGTGAGGTCGACATGGTCGGGACAGTAGGCATGGTCGGGACGGTAGGCATGGTCGGGATGGTAGGCGTGGTCAGATTTCTACTCGGTATGTTCGACCTACTCTGCCCATTTTACCTACTCGGCCCACTTGACTTACTCGGCCGACATGGCCTATTCGGTCTACTCGGCCTACTCGGTTTCTTACTCGGCCTGTTTCTTTTCCTTCTCGGGATGACTGGTTACTTAGTTTTTAAAGTGGTCGGTTTTTGGTCCAAACGGTCATTTTTGATAAACTTTTTGTAACGAACTAAAATATGTAATGAAATTATAATTATGTACATTTTGTACTCTCCAGTATTCTCCTCACATTTTATTCGATTAAAAACAAGTATTTGTGTTATGGAGACTTCAGCAGAAAGTCCTTTTATTATGCTAGAGAATGTAGAGCCCATAGGGCTTCCCTTGTACTCAAGAGAGGAGTCGGGGCAGCCCACAGGGCCTCCCTCGTACTCAAGAGAGAGGAGTCGGGGTAGGTTCTGTCAACTTGGTATCAGAGCCCATGGTTTAAAATTCCTTAGACCACAGAATAATTGTTTGCATTTAGTTTCATGCATTTAAGCATAACTTTGATTTTGTAACAGCATCTTGCGTCGAGTTGGCCGCCTACGCACAAGACCGGTAGCTGACCTTGGAGAGAGGAGTGGTAACCAAGGTGAAAACGAGATAGAATCACACCCTCAACCACCTATAGCTCAACCTCATGTACCAGAACCTAGGGAGGAACCAATGGATAGAATTGCAGAACTGTTGACTGCCATGGTTCAACACCAAACGCGAGTGCCAGAGAATTCTATTCAGAGTGCACGAAAGTTGGGAGCTACGAATTTTGATGGAACAGGAGATCCAGATAGTGCTAGTTCTTGGTTGAATGAACTAGAACATGTATTTGAAGTTATGAGGTGCACCGATGAGCAAAAGGTTTGTTTTGCTACATTTTTGCTGAAAGAGAAAGCATATGATTGGTGAGCCTCAGTTCAACGAAGAACTCCTGAAGGAATTACTTGGGAGGATTTTAAGAAGCAATTTAATGATCATTATTATCCCCGTTTCTATCAAGATTTGAAAAGAGCTGAATTTTTCAAACTAGTACAAGGATCTATGACGGTAGAAGAGTATGAGAAGAAATTTACAGAACTTTCGAGGGTTGCTCCATATGTAGTCGCTGATGAAGAAAATAAGTGTAGAAAATTCGAAGATGGACTTTGATCGGAAATTAAGACAATAGTGACTACTTCTGGACATGTTGAGTTTGGTAAGTTGTTTAAAGCTACATTAAGAGTGGAGAGAGGCCTTAGTGACTCTCGCAGATTTGAACAACAGAAACAAAAGCGCAGTAACTGGTCAGTAAGAGGCTCTTATGGCAAAATGTCTAAGGCAATAGGTAGTTTTTCAGGTCAGACTAGTAATTATCAACAGAGTCGTGGACCTTGTTCTAGCCAAGCCTCAGTCCAGCAGCCACTCGGTAGTCGGCAACCGAGTGTTAGTATGGGTAGAAGTTGGCGTCCTCTATGTAAGACTTGTGGAAAGCACCATGATGATGAGTGTTATTTGGGGAGATCAGGTTGTTATCAATGTGGGCAACCTGGTCATTTAAAAAGAAATTGCCCCGAGTTAGTCCAGGCAGGCAATGAAGAGAGGAAGATAGGTTTTCAACCAATGCAAAGTGGCGCTAGTCAGATGCAAGGACAAAGAGGATCCTGAGTAGGAAGATCTACAACTACAGGGAAAACCCAAGCTAGTGTAGCAGGGGTTGGAGGCAACCAACAGAGAGGTCAGTCGGGTAGACCTCGTACTCAGGCAAGGGTTTTTGCTATGACTCAGCAAGATGCCGAGACCACTCCAGATGTCGTTACAGGTATGTTAACAATTTTTGGCCACGTTGCTCATGTTCTCATTGATCCTGGATCTACTCATTCTTTTTTATCTCGATCTTTTATGGTGTATGCGGATGTAGAATTAAGACCATTAGATTCTAGTATGGTAGTGACTACACCTACTGGCGAATCTTTATTGGCTGAGAATATATATAGAAACAGTAAGGTCATAGTCGGTAAGCATGAGCTACATGTTGATTTGATCCCGCTTGATATACGTGATTTTGATGTTATTTTGGGAATGGATTGGCTGGCTATACACCGTGCTACTGTAGATTGTTTTCGAAAATAGCTAAAATTTACACTTCAAGGAGAATCGGATGTTATTTTCTGTGGTGAACGTCAGATTCTTCCTTCTTGTGTTATATCTGCTATTACTGTCAGACGGTTGCTCAGGAAACAATGTTCAGCTTATCTGGGTTATGTAATTGATACTCGGGATAGTGAGGTAAGACTAGATGATATATTGGTGGTAAGGAAATTTCCAGATGTATTTCCTGAAGATCTTCATGGATTACCACCAGATAGAGATATTGAGTTTGTGATAGATTTGGTCCCATGCACAACTCCGATTTCTATTCCACCTTATAGAATGGCTCCAACAGAATTGAAAGAGTTGAAAATTCAATTAGAAGAATTCGTGAACAAGAATTTTATTAAACCTAGTGTGTCACCATGGGGAGCGCCAGTTCTGTTTGTCAAAAAGAAAGATGAAACGTTACGTTTATGCATCGATTACCGACAATTGAATAAAGCAACGGTGCAAAATAAATACCCACTCCCACGTATTGATGACTTATTCGATCAGCTTCAGGGAGCAAAGGTATTCTCCAAGATAGATTTGCGAACAGGTTATCACAAATTGATAATTAGAAATTGTGATGTACCAAAGACCTCTTTCAGAACTCGTTATGGGCATTATGAGTTTCTAGTTATGCTTTTTGGATTAACAAATGCTTCAGCAGTTTTTATGGATTTGATGAATAAGGTATTTCATCCTTATCTAGACAAATTTGTTATCGTGATCATTGATGACATTTTGATCTATTCTAAGGATGATGTAGAGCATACAGAGCATTTAGAGATTATTCTACAAGTCTTGAGAGAGAATCAACTTTATGCCAAATTTAGCAAGTGTCAATCCTGGCTCGATAGAGTTGCATTTTTGGACCATGTGATTTCTGGTGATGGTATTTATGTTGATCCTCAAAAGGTTGAAGCTATAGTGAATTGGGAACGATCAGTTAGTGTGACTGAAATTAGAAGTTTCTTGGGTTTAGCAAGTTACTATCGAAGATTTGTAGAGGGATTTTCTAAAATAGCTTCACCATTAACAATATTAACTCAGAAGAATGTGAAGTTTGAGTGGTCAGAAGCTTGTGAAAAGAGTTTTCAAGAACTCACGGAGAGATTGACTTCTGCTCCAATACTTGCTCTTCCAACCGGAAGTGATGGATTTATGGTTTACAGTGATGCATCTAAACATGGTTTGGGTTGCGTTTTGATGCAACATGGGAAAGTGATAGCTTATGCATTAAGACAATTAAAGAAGCATGAACAGAATTACCCAACCCATGATCTAGAGCTTGCTGCAGTGGTATTTGCATTAAAAAATTTGGAGGCATTACTTATATGGGGCCACTTGTCAGATTTATACAGACCATAAAAGCTTACAATATCTTTTCACCCAGAAGGAACTAAATTTGAGACAAAGAAGATGGATTGAGTTGATTAAAGATTATGACTGTACGATTGAATATCATCCTGGTAAGGCAAATGTGGTGGCAGATGCACTCAGTAGAAAGTCTTCAAGTTTTATGGCTCATTTGAGGATGAATTGGAAGGTAAATCATCTTTAGCTTCCATTATTAGCTGAATTAAGAATGTTGAGAGTTAAGCTAGAAGCGCGAAATTGTGGAGCATTACTGGCTACCTTTCAGGTTAAACCTATTTTGATTGATCGTATACGGGAATTGCAAACTCAAGATTCTTATTTAGTTAAATTGAAGGAATAAGTACAGAAAAGCTTACGAGCTGATTTTATAATGAGAAGTGATGGTACGTTAGTTCTCGGTAACCGACTGTGTGTACCAAACATTAAGGAACTCAAGAATGAAATTTTAGAGGAAGCTCACTCTTCAGCTTATGCAATGCATCCAGGAAGTACTAAGCTGTATCGTACTTTAAAAGAGCATTACTGGTGGCAAGGTATGAAAAGAGAGATAGCAGAATTCCTCTCTAAATGTTTGATTTGTCAGCAAGTCAAAGCTGAACATCAGAAACCAGCAGGACTATCACAACCACTTTCTATTCCCGAATGGAAATGGGAACATGTTACCATGGATTTTGTGGTAGGACTCCCTCGTAGTCAAAGTGGTCACGACAGTATATGGGTGATCGTTGACCGACTAACCAAGTCTGCACACTTTCTGCCAATCGGAATTACTTACTCTCTTGATAGATTAGCCAAAATTTATGTAAATGAAATAGTTCGTCTTCATGGCGCACTAGTATCCATAGTGTCAGATAGAGATCCTCGGTTTACATCTAGATTTTGGCCTAGTTTACAAGAAGCTTTGGGAACTAGATTGTATTTTAGTACTGCTTTTCACCCGCAGACTGATGGTCAATCGGAACGTACTATTCAGACATTAGAGGATATGCTTCGGGCTTGTGTGATGGATTTTAAAGGTAGTTGGGATGTACATATACCTTTGATAGAATTTGCCTACAATAACAGTTATCAAGCAAGCATCGAAATGGCTCATTATGAAGCTTTGTACGGGAGAAAATGCAGAACACCGGTGTGTTGGGATGAAGTAAGCGAGAGAAAGTTGTTAGGTCCAGAGCTTGTTCAAGTCACAACAGAAAAGATCAGAATAATCAGAGACAGATTAAAGGTTGCTCAAGATAGGCAGAAAAGCTATACAGATAAGCGGAGAAGGGAACTTGAATTCAAAGTAGGTGATAATGTATTCCTACGAATTTCGCCTTGGAAATATATACTTCGATTTGGAAGACGTGGTAAGTTAAGTCCACGATACATTGGTCCGTATGAGATCATTGCCGGAGTAGGAGTAGTGGCATACCGTTTAGCGTTGCCTTCAGAACTTTCAAGAATTCATGATGTATTTCATGTTTTTATGCTTAGAAAATATATAGTCGACCCTATGCATGTTTTAACCAAGCAAATAGTGAAGTTATGAGAAGATTTAACTTATGAAGAGGAACCTATTGAGATTCTAGATAGAAGGGAACAAGTATTACGTACAAAGGTCATTCCTCTTGTAAAAGTGTTATGGAGAAATCATGCAGTGGAAGAGGCAACTTGGGAACATGAGGATCAGATGCGGACTCAGTATCCCCATCTGTTTCTGCTAAGTAAGTAAATTTCGAGGACGAAATTCTTATATGGAGGGGTGATTGTAACACTCAGTTTTTAAGGCCCAATTGAAAGGCCCAATTTAAAAATAAAAAATAAAAAATAAAAAATGGGATAAGCGTGAAGCAGAAAAGGCATCAGGTGAGTAAGCCAAGTGAACTGCATGGCTGACAGGCAGCTGTGAGCTTGGTTAATTAGCCCACAACTTCAGCTGTGTCCTTCCATAAGTATATATATATATATGAGGATATATGTTGTGAGAGCTAGAAAGTAGTAAAATCAAGAAGAAGAAAGGAAAGAGAAGAAAAGAGAAAAGTCAGTGAAACTCTCGTAATTACAGATTTAAGTTGATTCTTCTTTGATATCCAGTTTCTAATTGAATCTTGTGATTGATAGGGAAAGAAGACGAAGGGACTTAGCATATTCAGTCTGAATTAAGCTTGACTTCTAAGTTGTGAGTGAATTAAGTTTAAGTTTTGTTTTTAACTCAAGTTTACAGTTTTATGTTTTAATTGCTGCAAATCATTTTAAGCTTTTTATTGCTTTTTATGATTGATGGTGAGTATACAGAGAACCAAATATATATATATATATATATATATATATATATATATATATATATATATATTTATGCTTATATTAGCATTTAGAAACAGTATATTATTTTTATGAATTATCAAGAAGAGATTATGATTTCTATAAAAGCACCATGTACCCTTTCCCAGTTATGATTATGGTTGGCTTTTGGGGCCGTTCTACACATGTGTATGTCATGAGTCGCTCTGCATGTGCATGACCAGAGAAAGAGTAATAGAGTCGCTCTGCACTTGTATGATCAGAGAGTCGCTCTGCCCGAGCATGACCAGAGAAAGAGTAATTGAGTCGCTCTGTTCGGGTATGACCAGAAGTTATTCATGACTCGGCGTTTGCCCGAAGTAGTTCGGCTTACTTATGGAGGATATCCCCGGTACGAAGTTGGTGCAGATTAAGATTTTATAAAGATTAAGATTTTATAAAGCAATTATTCTTATTCAGCAAAGAGAAGCATTCAATTTATTCAGTTTATGCAGCACGAAAGTAGATATATTATCTTTTGCCATGTATTAATGAATGCTTATTGTAAAGTGGTTTAGAAAAGTGTTTTTAAAAGTTTTCATTCACTCATTGGGCGTTAGCGCTCATCTTTTAACTCTTAAAAATTTATTCAGGTAGCTGCTCGGTTGTGCGAACTCAGAAGTTTTGAGGTGGGCCACTCGACGACATCAAGAAGCATAAAAATCATGCATTTTTAATTTTTTTGTACATATTTAGAAATGTGAGGTAGACATGGTCGGGACGATAGGTATGGTCGGGACGGTAGGCATGGTCGGGACGGTAGGCATGGTCGGGATGGTAGGCGTGGTCAGATTTCTACTCGGTCTGTTCGACCTACTCTACCCATTTTACCTGCTTGTCCCACTTGACTTACTCGGTCGACATGGCCTATTCGGTCTACTCGGCCTACTCGGTTTCTTAATCGGCCTGTTTCTTTTCCCACTCGGGATGACTGGTTACTTAGTTTTTAAAGTGGTCAATTTTTGGCCCGAACTGTCATTTTTGATAAACTTTTTATAACGAACGAAAATATGTAATGAAATTATAATTATGTACATTTTGTACTCTCCAGTATTCTCCTCATATTTTATTCGATTAAAAACAAGTATTTGTGTTATGGAGACTTCAGCAGAAAGTCCTTTTATTATGCTAGAGAATGTAGAGCCCATAGGGCTTCCCTTGTATTCAAGAGAGGAGTTGGGGCAGCCCACAGGGCCTCCCTCGTACTCAATAGAGAGGAGTCAGGGTGAGTCCTGTCATCGTGTGGCCTTGCCACCAAATATATCTAGACTTCATAATGTGTTTCATGTGTCGGTACTAAGGAAGTACGTGGCTGATCTATCACTTGTGTTGGATTATCAACCAATTCGGATTTCTCAAGATATGACTTACGAAGAACATCCATTGGAGATTCTCGAAAGGAAGCATCAAGTGTTGAGAACAAGGGTACTATCTTTTGTGAAAGTGCATTGGATGGGAGCAAGAGGAGGAAATGAAGGAGAAATACCCTCAACTCTTTGAAACATAAGGTATGTAAGAGAATTTCGAGGACGAAATTTCTTTAAGGGGGGAAGAATTGTAACAGCCGTAATTTCAAATTTTGAATGAAATTACTATAACGTATAAATTACCCCTAAAAGATCTGGTCAAATTATAATTCTCTTAACTAGATTGTCTTAATTTGGGTGGATTCTTATCAAACCTAATATATATAAATGTGAGTGTGTAAGAAAGAAAAAAAATGAAACAAAAGAAGAGAAAGTAACGGCTGCACCTTTTCTTTTCTAGCAGCTAGCCTAAACCTTCTCTGTGGAGAAATAAGGAATCAACAATAACTTGAAGCACTCCTAGTTCTAGGTAAGTTGTTTTCTTCTTTTCTTGTATTTCTTTCATGTCTTGGACTCTCTAGCTATATTAGACTGTTTTTATGAATGGTTTATGAGAGTAGGCATATATAGGATTGAATTATATTTATTCCATAGTTCCTGATCCATATCATGATTTTTATAGAAATTTAGAATTGGTATAGAGGTTGCTGAAATCCTCTGTTTTAGTAGACCAGCCACATTTCGTAAATCTGTTTTGGGTTGGTTACTAATGTGGGGAAATTATGAAAATTTACACAGATGTAGGTTTATGAGTATATTATCACTCTGCCCAATTTCGTAATCTTTAGATGTATAAAAATAATGTTATGAATTTTGGAATAGACATAGGTCAGTATTTGAATCCTGCTGGATAGTTTCGGGAAACTATGAAAGATTGATATTTTTGTATAATCTAATGACTTCGTATTGATCTGAAATTTTACTGAAGATTACCTTATATGTCTAGATTACATCTACAAAGTTTCATAATTTATACATGAGTATAAATCTTTATATAAATTTCGGAGTGGAATGTGGTTGACTAAGGTCTCTACTGGACAGATTTGGGATAGGCAAGAATGTAATTAATTTTTTGGACATTCTATCGATCCTAGAATAAATTGAAAATTTTGCAGTAGTATTTCCAAAATGTCTGGACCATTCATATTAAATTTCGTAATATTTGGAGCCGTAGGAAAATTATTAAAAATTGGAGATCAAAGGTTGGTCAATTGTATTAGCTGGAAACTAGATTTCTAAGTTTAGTTTTATATATGTGAAGTTTGTGTTGATTTACCTTACTGTGGTGATAAGTTTATGACAGTAAATCAATTTGTAAATTGATAGGTTTGAGTGACGCTTTAGCTTCTAGAACTATAGCCGATTTGTTCGTGTCCGAGGTAAGTAAATTTATTTATGGTGTTTTACGTATCAAATTACCAAATTACTGTTTTCTTTATTGTATTTTACTGTAGTATATTTGTCAAAGATATTACTGATTTTGATTAAGTATTTAAGTTGTTTAAGAATGTATATAAACCGTTTTTGAAATTGATCTATTTCTTATATACTGTCAAATACATTTTGCTTACTATTATCTATAGTGATATAGTTGTACTAAACTACTACTACTATCTTATATTATTTAAACTCAAATAGTTTTACAGAAATACCACTGTTTTATTGTTTATATAAAAATGTTACTGTTACCGTTACTGTTACCGTTTATACTGTTATATGAAAATACCGTTGAGTTAAATATATGTGAATTTATAAAATAAAATAAAAAACCGTTTTGGCTCATCGTTCCATAGTTACTGTTATTGTTACTGACCTAGCTGGGATTCTGTGTGCACACATACTGTTATTGCCGCGTCACACGAGTACTTGTGACATACTGTTGCCGCGTCACACGGGTACTTGTGACTCTATGGAACATGAGCTAACTGATATATCGAATACTTGTTATTACTGTATATAAATGTGTATACTGTGTTTTAAATGAAGTTTTTGTTCACTAATTTGTTTATTATTAATGTTTGTGGAAATGATACTGAGTTTAATAGTTCAAAACATTGTTTATGCTTATAAGCTTATGCTATGATATGAAATTGTGTTTTTCATCGATATAGATTGTCATGCATGAATTTATTTACCGAGTTGACGGCTCACCCCTCGTCACCACCATTTTGCAGAGTAGTACCGGTTTATGTGAGATGGGTAATTAGAGTCAAGGATTTTCTTCAGTACCGGATTTGATCGCTAGAGTCTATTTTCTTATATCATGTTGCCTTGAGAACGTTGATAGTTTTACCTTATTGGATCTTTCGTATTGTAAGGATTGGATTTTATTAAACGGTTATTTTTAAGGTTACATTTGAATTATTCATGAATAAATCCTTTCTTTTGTGAATGTTTTCAGTCTTTATAGTTGGTAAGCTTGAAAGATTTACAGATTTATGACCGAGTATCACCCTAATCCGTTGGTATCGGACTTGGGGTGTTACAATAGCAACTGCAAAACCATCAAATCCAGAAGAAAAAGCAAATGTGTTACAGAAGGCATTGAATTGCAGAGGCAGCAACTGCCAAAAACAGAAGTAAAACCATAATTTCTGATGTGATCTTGAAAGCTAAAATGATATGAGAAGAAAAGTTTTTACGAGCAAAAGTGTCTTACAAAAGTACTTCAAATGATTTGTATCCTACCATTTAAAAAATATCTTACAGTTTCTGTCCCCATCATCGTCAAATGATTTGTATTCAAAAACTCAAACAACTTCTAGCATGATTATGTAACATACTTTATAGCTAAAAGGTCCCAATACAGAAAAAACAATACAAGTAAAAGCCTTCAAACACATGATTTCTAAAATTGCGGACACCTTCTTTTCATAGTAGTTCACCTTTTTCATGTATCTTTCACTGTGATTTGCAGGGTATCACCATTTTGGTAGATGGGTATCACCATTTTGGTAGTGTGAGGCTTACCCAGATCATTCCCGAAAAATTTCAGGTTGGATTTTTTCAGCCCTGACAGGTCTGAAAAACTCTGTAGACATTCCTTTGTATTGTTATCACTGCCCTGTTCCAATATGCTCCGCCAAAGTTCATCGCCTCTTATCTCTTGTATGGTATTCTGAAATTCTCATTCAGATCACTCACGGGAAGCACCCTAATTAAGTGCATTTCAGTTGATCACTTCTATTATCCGTAGGTTTGGGATGACAGAGACCGGAGCTTTAGTCTTCGCAGGATTATGCTCAAAGAGCTGCTTAAGCTTCTTGCAGAAGCAAACTTTGATTACTTCCAGCATTTTTGTGTTAAGCCTGGCATTACCATACCAGAGAAGATATTTTAATCGGGGGCACTTGGTAGCTTCTATTATTCATAGTCTAGATACACTGAGTCCAAGATAGCAAATTAATTGTGCGATGGACATTAGGTGCAAAACATTATAGAGATGAAGTTGGTAGGATCACATTCTTGTTTACTGAACCTGCTGTTAGAATTTGAAATAGTTAGGGACTTCAAACCAGTAAAGCAATCTGTGCTGTTTGTGGCCAACATTTGAAGCGTTTCATGCATGTTAGTATACAAGCAGGAAGCTTTAAGAAAATTCAAGAGAGAAACAGCAGAGAGTATGCAAGTATTCAAAGAATTTCCAAATAACAAGTAACAAGCATATATAAAATGGCTACTATGGACTTTTTTTTTTTAAATATCAGAATATGTTATATTAATCTGTGATGTTTTCCACCTGTGCACATGACATCAAGAGTCTTTGCTAGAGAAGAAAAATCTAACGAAGTTGAAAAATCGCTAACTCAAAGTCACGTACTGAGTTAATTCATGACATACATAACGAGTCAACTTGCTCGTATACTGACAATTTACATTTACAAGTTTACTGCATAGTACATATCTGAACCGGATTATAATTTCAAGAGAGGACTTGCATCTTCTTTTAAAGATTAGATAATCCTTAGAACAACATAGTGTTGTATATGTGAGTTTGTGTTGAATAGTGAAACCTCTCCAAAGCCATCGGATTTCATAACAAACCATATAGGCTGCCATGGATTTCAGTGCGCATGATTTGTAATCCATTTACGTACTTCAAAGCATGGCAACTATTTTCCATGCTTTCTCTTTAATTGACTTATGTCAAGCAAGCATTTATCTTTAATACCTATAAATTTCAGTTCTGTTCAACTTTATCGCGATCATAAATCATAGATTATATCTATATTTGATTTCACAGCTGGTTGGAATTTCATTACTAAGACACATCTTAGAAAATCTGTAAAATGTTTAACTTGTTGTTACTGTTGAAAACGTTGAAGATTACAAATGATTGAATATCGAAATGTCTTAAAAAAATTTGAGAGACAGAAGAAAAAAAAAAGGATCTCCTTCACTGTTGGGGAAGAAGTTGTATATAATTTGTTAAGAATAAAGTATGGAACCTGATTTCGAAGTAATAGTAAGTCTTTTTTTGTACCAATTATTAGCACTGGTTTTAGCAGAAAGTCGTTAGTGGCATTTGTTAGAATATTATCATTAATTAGGAGATTGTATAGTTGACTTGACTGATTTGATTAGAATCAATTAGAGGATCAATTCGATTAATTGTAGATTGTTGTTTCATATTGTATATATTGTATTTTCCTATAAATTACCTCAAATATGGAGAAAAATATATAACAAAAATATGAATTATTCATGCTATCAAAGCCTAAGGATTTAGGTTTTCTGATTCTACTCTTCTAAATAAAAATTTCTACCATTTTCTATCATTTTTTTCTTCTTTTCTAAAACAATAGGACTGCTACCTATTGTTTTCTGATGTCTTACCGGAATAACTGTCGCCGGCGTCGTATCAACCTCGTCGGTCTTCTTCAACCCATCGTCGATCGTTCCCAACCCAACATCGATCGTCTTCAGCCCTACCACCTGCTCACAATCTATTGCGACCCGACCCGATCCACGTTGGTTCTTTCTCCTGCAGCGACCCTCGTCGCCGATTAGTCTATCGACTCCAACGTTCGTCGGTCGGCAGGTGTCCGACCTAACCTCGCTACCCACGTCGCCTCTAAACCGGTTGCTCTTCATCGCAAACACGACCCGACCCGTGTCGGCTTTCTTTCTCCTCCATCAGCGACCCACGTCGCAGATTAATTCCTTTCTCCTCCATCAGCAACCCACGTCACCCAATTTCTGTGTTTATATATATTTTTATATATATATATAATATTTTATTTATATATATATACCATTTAAAATAAATAAATAAATAAATAAATAAAGTAAAAGTCAAATTTTTCTTTCTTTTGCTTCCGCTGATACTGTTATACTACCACTACTATAGGCAATAGAGACGAAGAATCAGACGTATCTAGCCACACAATTCCACCACCACCACGAATACTTCCTCAAATGTATTCTCATAATAACTCATTTAAGATTGAGATTAAATTGGATGGATCAAACTACCATTTATGGTCCAAGTTTGTTGAGATCTTCGTGGCTGGAAAAGACAAATATGGTTTTCTCACAAGGGAATGTGTTAAGCCTGCCATCACCAGTCCCACCTATAGGCGATGGTTGACTGATAATGCTCTTGTGCAAGGATGGCTCCTCGGATCTATGACTCCCAAAATCATGGGAATGTTTATCCGATTACCTACTGCTCAGGCCATTTGGGAAGCAGTTGCTCGTACCTACTATGATGATGTAGATCAATCCATCATCTATGAACTCAACAGCAAAGCATTCCATATGCGTCAATCTGGGCACCCTATTGCTGAGTATTACGGGAAATTGAACACAATCTGGTAGGAGTTAGATCAACGTTGCCCGAATGATATGACTGATGCTACAGATGTGGTTCGACTGAATGATCGCATTGAAAAACAAAGAGTATACATATTTCTTGCAGGACTAGACCCTGAATTTGACAAAGTACGAGCTGATGTGTTACGTATGGATCCATTTCCTGGTGTTGAAGGACCATTTGCCTATATCCGTCGTGAGGCACAGCGTCAAGCCACTATGCTAGCTTCCCCACAAATAAGTGACAGCTCTGCTCTATTAATCAATAAAAGAATTTCAGGAGACAGAAAATGTTCTCACTGTGGACAGAAGAATCATATCCGACATGTCTGCTGGAGATTGCATGGGTATCCTGAGTGGTACCTGAAAAAAGAAGAAGAAAGGGCCTCCAAAAACTGGAACTGCCTCTCTTGCATCTTCCTCCAGCAAATCATCCATTCCACAGGGTAATATTTGTGATTCCAAAATTCAATTCCTCAACTCAGGTACATTTCATTATGCTTTTAGTGTTTCTACAATTTCTGGTAATAATACCTGGATAATTGATTCTGGTGCAACATATCACATGACTTTTAACTCTCAAAACTTTAGTCATCGTACTCCGATCGAAACAAAGAATGTGTCATATGCTGATGGTACACCCACCCCGGTTCATGGGGCTGAATCCATATCACTAACTCCATCATTACATTTATCATCTGTTTTACATGTGCCCACTTTATCTAACAACTTACTCTCAATCAGTCAAATCACTAAATCTCTAAACTGTGTTGTGACATTCTGGCATTCTCATTGTGTATTTCAGGAAATCACAACCAAGGATACGATTGGAACTGGTAGGGAAAAATGAGGGTTGTACTACTTTATAGCAGACAATGTTTTCAGTCATCCTCACAAAGTAGCACAAGTTAGAACTAACAACGAGAGTAATATTTTCCTTTGGCATATGCGTCTAGGTCATTGTTCTTTTGAATATCTTAAATTTTTATTTCCTTCGTTGTTTAAAACTATTGAGCACAATAATATGCAGTGTGAGACATGTGTTCTATCAAAACATCATCGCACTGTTTTTCCCCTAGTAATAATAATAAAAGATCTATGCCTTTCTCTTTTGTTCATTCTGATGTTTGGGGTCCATCTAACGTTGTGTCTATATCTGGTATGCATTGGTTTGTTACGTTTATTGATGATTGTACTCGTATGACATGGATTTTTCTTTTAAAAAATAAAATTGATGTATGTGACGTTTTTAAAAAATTTTATCAAATGATTCTCACACAATTTCATAAGAAAATTCAAATGTAATTGTGTGAGAATCATATGTAAAAGCTTTTTGTTTGAAAAACGGTATTCTTCCCAAAAATCTTGTGCACATACCCCACAATAAAATGGTACTGTCGAGCGTAAAAATCGTCATCTCTTAGAGGTTGCATGATCTTTACTGCTCGGAATGCATATGCTTAAATCTTTTTGGGGTGATGCAGTACTATCTGCTGCATATCTCATTAATCGTATGACATCCAGTGTTCTATCTTTTCAAAGCCCACTACAATCCTTGTCTCATTACTGTGATGTTAACTCTGCATTGCATATTCTTCCTTGGGTTTTTGGTTGTGTGGTATATGTACATGTTCATACTCCTCATCGAGGAAAGCTAGATCCATGTGCTCTTAAGTGTGTTTTTATAGGATATTCTAACTCACAAAAAGGATACAAATGTTATCATCCTCCATCCCGTAGGGTATTTGTGTCACAGGATGTTACTTTATAGGAGAATGAGGCATACTTTACCTCAGAGACTTCTCTTCAGGGGGAGAATCTGAACTATGAAGGGAAGTCTCCTAAAACTGCTGACAATGGTATACCCATTAGTCTGAGAAGTCAATCTTTCGAGGAAAAAAATCTATCTTTGGAAAGTGAGATTCCTGATAGTCTCACAGAAAAGATATAACCAACATTGAGAGTGTATGAAAGAAGGAATAAAGGGAAAGAGAAATAAGGGGAGTCAGTTCTCATATAGGTAGTACAACCTTCCTCTTCTTCATCACCGGTTCGTCAATCAGACTCTGAGGTTGAAAATACTCATGAGGTAACTCTTGAACCCTCATCTTTATCTAATGATATATCCAATGAAAATCACACAGATCCTGATCCCAGTCCAGCTACTAGACGGTATCCTAATCGAGAACATAGACCACCTGTACGATTTAGTTTTTCCCCCGAACGACCTCCAGCAGATAGTAATGCTCTTTACTTTATTACTAATTACATCTCAACTCACAGACTATCTGAAACTTTTAAAACCTTTGCACATCAATTATCCTTTGTATCTATTCCTAGTAAATTGCAGGATGCACTGACAGACCAGAATTGGGTCCGAGCCATGGATGAGGAGATGAAAGCTTTACAAAAAAAATTATACCTGGGAGATAGTGGATCTTCCTAAAGGAAAGAAGGCTGTTGGATGTCGATGGGTATATACCATCAAACACAAGGCAGATGGCTCGATTGAAAGATACAATACTAGGTTGGTTGCCAAAGGGTACACTCGGACTTACAGGGTTGACTACTAGGAGACCTTTACCCCGGTAGCAAAGTTGAACACTGTTAGAGTACTTCTCTCACTAGCAGCTAATCTGGAGTGGCCTTTGAAACAATTTGATGTAAAGAATGCCTTCTTACATGAGGAACTCAGTGAAGAAGTTTATATGAATCTCTCCCCTAGTTTTGATTCTCAAACTGGTAAAGTCTGTAAACTAAAAAAGGCTCTCTACGGACTAAAACAATCACCTAGAGTCTGGTTCGGACGACTCAGTACTTCCATGAGGAAATTTGGATATGAGTAGAGTAACTCTGACCACACCTTATTCTTCAAACGAAAGGGTGATAAAATCACTATACTAATCGTCTATGTTGATGATATGATTGTTACAGAAAATGATGATCTGGAGATGACTAATCTTCAAAGTCACTTGGCCATAAAGTTTGAAATGAAAGACCTAGGGGCATTACGGTACTTTATGGGAATTGAGTTAGCTTGGTCAAAACATGGGATTTTCCTTAGTCAGAGAAAGTATGTTCTTGATCTGCTTACAGAAACTGGGATGCTTGCTAGCAAACCAATAGATACTCCTATGGATCAAAATCACAAGTTATGTAAATGTCCAGATCACCCTGATCAAACCCCGGCAAACAAAGAAAGATATCAAAGGCTGGTTGGTAAACTTATCTACTTATCGCATACTCGTCCTGATATTGCATATGCAGTGGGTGTGGTTAGCCAATTTATGCACGCTCCCACTGAGAGTCACATGGATGCAGTACTTCGGATTCTAAGATACTTAAAAAGATCTCCTGGCAGAGGATTAATGTTCTCTAAGAATGGACATCTAGATATCTAGACATCAAAGGATACACAGATGCTGATTGGGCTGGGAATGCTAGTGACCGGAGGTCTACTTCTGATTACTTTACCTTTATAGGAGGTAACCTAGTCACTTGGCGGAGTAAGAAATAGACTGTGGTGTCACGATCCAGTGCTAAAGCAGAATTCCGAGGGATTGCCCAAGGAATTATTGAATTACTGTGGTTGAAGAACTTATTAGGGGATTTGAGATTTCACCCAAAGGATAATATGAAGCTATATTGTGATAATAAAGCTTTAGTACAGATTGCCAATAATCATGTCCAACATAATCGTACCAAACATGTGGAAATTGATCGATTCTTCATCAAAGAGAAATTAGAAGGGAAAATAATTGATCTTCCACATGTATCAAGTAAATATCAGCTTGCAGATATCCTTACAAAGCCCATTAATGGAAGGAACTTTCATGACTCAATTAGCAAGTTGGGCATGAGTGACATCTATGCACCAACTTGAGGGGGAGTGTTAGAATATTATCATTAATTAGGAGATTGTATAGTTGACTTAATTGATTTGATTAGAATCATTTAGAGGATCAATTAGTATCAATTAGCTTAATTGTAGATTGTTGTTTCCTATTGTATCTATTGTATTTTCGTATAAATTACCTCAAATATGGAGAAGAATATATAACAAAAATCTGAATTGTTCAGCATTCTATTTCCTCACGAAGATTTCAATGAGGAAAGCAACATCACTTAAAATCAATTATTAAAGTTTCTGAAAAAGGATTAGTTTTAAGATTTAAAATTAGGAAAATAAATAACTAATGTTTCTTTACAAAATTAAAAGGAACAATTAAATTAACTGAAGTAACAGAGGAAAACACATACATTAAACACTTATCTATATCTGGGAAATATAGTCATCATCCAGGTCAAGCTCCTTTTCGAAGAAACGCCCGAGACTTGACTTGGTATCGTTATCTTCCAATTCCAATTGGTCCCACCATTCCGCTTCCCCTCTTATTTCTTTCATGGTATTTGCATTTTGAATGGTGAGAGGCAGCTTCCTGAGATTATCACACTTGAACACCTCAACCTGCTCTATTGCTTTCATGTGATACACACATGATATAAGTTTGGAATGGAGCCCGGATCCATCCTGTCTGGAAAGAGTCTTCAGCCTGGAGAGGTCCACCAGCTTGAGTGTCCGTAGGTTTGGAACAACTGGTTCTGGAACAAAATTTTCCTGCAAAGGAAAATTGAAAAGCTCGACTATACTCTCACAGGAGCTTACCTGGATTGTTTCAAGGTTTGGTAGGGATATAATGAAATCACCATAAGTGAGCAGATATTCTAATCCATCACATCTACTCACATCTATTACTTTTAGTCTAGAAAATCTTAGTCCAAGCAAACCAACTAGTTCTGAGATGCTTCCTAAATTGGGCATATCATGAAGATGAATTTCTTCCAAATTTGGTAGCAGGTCATCATGGGCAGCACATCCTCCACCTGGCCTTAAACTTGAGGAAGATTCTCTAATGGTTAGAGATTTCAAACCAGTGTAGGAACCAGTGCTGTTTATCACCAATGTTTCAAGCATTTGATTTAGTCCTGAACAATTATTTAGTGCCAGTGAACTTGCATTAGTCAACAACCAACCGATCCATTCTCCTGAAAGTTGAAGGCCACTGATTGTCAGGTTTCTTTTGTCATGTTTACTGTTGAAATAGATTGGTTCTGGACCAATATGCAGTTCGAAAATTCTTAATCTACCTATCAAAGTAAGTTCCTCGTTCTGAAGAGATGGAATGCCCTCTAATCTTATTGATAATGAATTTAACCGCTCAAGGTTCTGCAGCTCTTCAAAAGTTGCTTGTCCATCATTTGCCTCTTCCTTCAAACCCCAAACATAAGCACTGGATGACATGTCAAGAACCTCCAAACCAGACAACCCAGATACGATCCCGCTTTGAATGGTTATTAGGTGGTCCGTATATGATAGGTATAATTGCCTTAAGTTGATCAAATTTTTCGTTCCACTTGGCAATTCTCTAATGCTAGTGGCACTGCAATCAAGCACTTGAAGTTTACTAAGCCCGCCTAGCTGAGGTAATTCTTCAAGATAAAAGCAACGCTTTAAAAGAAGCACTCGAAGGTCACCCAGTTGGAGAATGGATTGAGGTAATGACAGGATGTTAGTTCCACTTAGATTCAAGACCTTGAGTGACGGGAATGCTTGAAGAAATCCATTAGGAATTTTATGGAGGAAGCGATTACCTTGTAGAAGTAAACTCACAGTCTCTGGACAACAAATCCCACGATGAGGTAACTTTGTTATTTCATTACTCATGAAAGAGACTCTTTGGAAAGGTTCGGACATTTCAACTTTTGAAATCCGAGTCAGGCAAATTCCTGATCGCACTATTGATTTACATCCTTCCTCCAAGGTGGAAGAAATCCATATAGCAACAGCACGAACTACGTCATGCATTTTTACGGTACCCTCGCTGGCTCCATGTTCTAACAAACAGGAGTCTTTTAGATTTTCAATCAAAGTTATCCCTCTATTATAAGAGTCCTCATAATTTTTCTGTTCTATCAAACCTTCACCCAGCCAGCAGTTGACAAGTTCACTTACATCAATAGAGAAATCCTCAGGATATAAACAGCAGTACAGAAAACAATATTTAATGTTGTTACCTGGTGGTAATGAATCATAACTCCACTTCAAGGGCTTGTAAACTTTATCCTCTATGCCATTGATTTTAGGAACTGACTTCTGTAACTCGCTTAAGGCATCCATCCACAATTCAATCATTGTCACTCCTCTCATAGCTGACCCCATGATGGTGATGACCAAAGGCAGACCGCTACATTCTCTGGCAACAGATCTCGCAGTAGGTTCAATATGTTCTAAAGTAGATACGCTCCCTGAATTTTTTTGGAACAATTCCCATGATTCCTCATCATTCAGGACTTCCACTTTCACTTCTTTGTCAGTGTGCATCTTCCTACATACCTCACGAAAGCGAGATGTCAATACTATCTTAGAACCAATACGAGCTTCAGATTGTGGGACCCCCAAAGAATCCAAATCGATTGGCTCCCAGACATCGTCCAGGATGAGAAGAAACTTCTCCTTTTGGAGCCTCTGATGAAGTCGGATAGCTAGTCTGTCCACACTTTCTTCCATAATCTCCTTCAAATTCAATCTCCTTGCCAGTTGTATTTGGACCTTTTTTAAATCCAGCTTCTGGGACACAGTAGCCCATATTACAATGCCAAACTGATGCGTTGAAGAACTGCCCTTGAGCTGGTTGTTCAAGTTCTTTACCAGGGTAGTCTTACCAATCCCTCCCATGCCCCAAACACCAATCCTCGAAACATCATTGTCGTTTAATAGATCCATAACCTTTGCCAAATTTTGTAATGCAGTTGTTTGCTTTACAACAGAAAGTCCAGGGATATGCTCTACTGCTTTTGCCAAATAATTCCGCCCCACCATTTTGACGGCAATATCGCCTGTCTTCAGAAGTCTTTCTATCTCCTTGAGCATTCTTGCAGTCTCCTTGCTAAGTCTATACCTTTCACTGCAATTAAAGAAACATCCACAAAGTTTTTGGTTACCGGATGTCATACTTGCTTGAACTGAGTTCACTTCAAGTAAGATTTGTTCGACCTCTCGAAGCCACGGTGTCATCTGAGCATCAGATGAATAATCAACATCTTCTATAGCTTTTTTCTTTAGATCAACAAGACTTTTCATGTCTTTTTCAAGAGCACTGAGATTTGATTGGAAGCTGATGAAATTCTCGATGCTTGGATAGGAGCCACACAATGATCGGACAGCTTCCGTCACAACAGAACCAAGGATTGCAGCCACCACTTCCATCACAGAGTTTTGGAGAATGGATGCAGAGTTTCTGCCTCTCTGGAAAGATGATATGAGATGTAGAATGCCAATGATGTTGTGAGTTTCTGAAACTGGACTCAAGTATAATTTGATGCAAAAATATACTTACTGCATCAGCCAATTGTTGAACTATTAAAACATAGTTGGCAATGAAGAATGTTCCCTCAAATGCAGTAGTATGCAAGAATATATGAAACGGCCATTAGGGTTTAGGGTGTTGAAAGAAGACAAAATTGAAAAGGTTGCAAGAAACCTCTGAAGATTCCTTTTGATATGATTGGTCTATCATCAATCTGACAGGTTGCGGGAAACCTTTTCTCACGATTCCTTTTGTTACTATAATATTCTTTGAGCTGGTTTTGGTTTGTTCCACTAATAGCATTGAATTTCAGCTTCCATCAAATAATTCTCTCTCCTGCTTTCATCTTTTAATTTGGGTAAGTTTTTCTCATTTTGTGGATTTAATATTTTATTTGCATGTATCAAAAATCTATTAAGCTTCTTGTCCAGGTATCTTTTACACAGGGAAGTCTTCTCTTTTCTACTCTTGCTATACTACATACATTAATCATCCCCTGGATCCATAATTTTTAAACAAATTGATCAGTGTTGAGAAAACCTATGCTATAATATGATTTTCCACTGGTGGCCGTGGAATATGCTTGAGTGTTGGAATACACCAAAATATAATAATTTATAATAATTGATGCTGTAGTTCAATCTTGAATATTCGTATTTTGGCAGTAGAAAACTCAGACAATCACCATGGCAGCTGGGAAACTGCCAAGTTTTTCTACCTCAGCAAATGTGTTTCTCTTCCCTTGTTTGTTCTCCTTTCGATTTATTCGAAATCTGGCGGGCAAAGTAAAGTTGCTGCTTGACTAGAAGTTTTCTTTTTCATTGTTGAGTTTCTGCTGTCACTTTATTGGCTTAATAATTTCTTTAAAGATAAAAATGAAACAAGGCTGGTAGATTTCCTTGGCTTACTTACAACTTCTTCTTCATCTCCAATCTCCATCATAATTTTAGGAGGTTTCTTATTCAAGTAGAAAAGATACCTATCAAAGCTTTAGTATTGTAATACAAGTGCCAAAATAATTAAATAAATATTCATCAAGTTTGAAATTGATCAGTATTATGTTGCTTTAATTATGTGTTTTTAGGCTTTTATTTTATATGCCAATCTTCTCTTAAATGAAAAACCAAGTTGCTCTCCAACTCTGACATGAGTTTTTAATCATAAGAAATCTTATCAATTATGTTTTTCTCTGAGTGTCACTTGCCTGTTATAGAAGAGGATTGTTGAGGCCTGGAAGTTCAATTTTGCATACCTGGCAAATGATAGACTACTGCTGCATTTTGTGATTACTTATGCCATAGACAAGGAAATCTTTAGTGCATTGAGTGCAATACACTTGGTCAGTGAAATCACGTCATGTTGTATGAACAAATTATTTGATTGTTTATTCATGTTTTTAGGGTACTTAAATTCTATTGTTGGATACTCTCGCTTTGGGTTCCTGAAAGTGATGGAAGATTGGTAGTTCAGGCAATCCGGAAGTGGAATATATGTGAGAAACAAATTCGAAGAGAACAAGATGATAATTTAGTTATCTATGGTGATAATGGAAGATATACCCCAAGGAAAAAAATAGGGGGAATTTTACTCTCACTTCGTGTCAATCCTAAAGATAAACATCATCCGTATGTTTTCGAGGCCGAACTTCAGATGCATCAAGTTCGCATTCCGTTGTGCGCAAAACCACAGGTGTTTCCATGTTTTGTAAGTTTTTCAAAGAGACATTTATTTATTGAATCACACAACTGTTTTGGTTGTTGCGTGATATGCTCTTATCTTACTATTATTATTTTTTGTTGGTACCATTGCTTGTCACATATAGGTCCAGACGTCCAGTCAATGATGAATGAGGACATTAAAACAGAAGACCAAAATGATTTGAAAGGGGAAGTAGAAATTGAAAGGATTCCAACTCGCATGATTGAAGCTAGGTCAAAAGATTTGGTTCCAGTTTTCAACATTCTTCAGAGTCCCAAATTTCAATAAGCAAGGTGATCTGAAGTTCTATATGGCAATTTACTTAATAGATTTCAGGGAAGCTTCCGTGCTATTATTGACTTGCCTTTTCATCTTTGATGTTCACAAGTTTGGTTATCTAACCTTTTCTTATTAACATTCGATGTATAGCTAATTATACTATTAAGTTTACATAGGTATGTATATCTATTTTTACTTTTTTTTTTTTTTTTGTATTCCTTTTAACTTTATATACTTTTGTTTTCTGATAAAAAGAAAATTATACAGTATTTTACATTGTTTATGGAATCTATCAGTTAAGCAGACATATGGCTTTTAGAGCTAATTGCATATGTCTCATGGTTTCGGTTTACTTGTTATTTATGTATACGGATTTTCTGGGAACATTTTTGATAGCTACGTGGATTTTCATGATAGATCTTTTCCTTGTTATGCAAGGTTCCGTTTATTTTTGGTCTTTTTGATGCATCTCTGTGAAAGTTCTTGTTGATAGACTTGAATATTTTTTGTTCTGCAGGGTTCCTGCTGTATATAGTAATTGAAATGGCCAACTACTGCACCAGAGGTCAGGGCTGTCGGAGAATGGCAATCTTTCGTTCAGGAGCGGTTCTGGTTCACTTGACTCTGTAACTGACAGTGGTGCTTCAGTGGTCGAACTTAACATTGGCATCAAAGAAATTGGTTTGAATGTTCCTTGGATGCCAATAGAAACTAAGGAGTTTGTAAATAACAGTTACAGCCCTAAAAGCAAAACTGAAAGTGAAGAATCATTTTGAAGATGAAGGAGGCAAGTTTAAATTTAGTTAGATATTAATACCAGTGGCGGCCCTGGGGCAGGGCACCAGGGGCACCCGCCCCGGGCTCGTCTTGAGATTGTAAATAATAGAGAGATCTTAAGTACTGAGGCTCAACTCAAGATTATAAATAATAACATTAATGGCCTGAAAGTGAAGAATCATTTTGAAGATGAAGGCGGCAAGTTTAAATTTAGTTAGATATTAATATTTAATATATGTGTTTCTGATATCAATTAGCTTGGGAGCTGGTGGAGCTGTCTTACAAAATTTAGCAAACTTTATTTAGAGAGCTTTGAAGTGATTTTATGAGCTTTGACAATAATGAATTGTGCTCACATGTGCACATGTAACACAATGTCAGGAGCTCTTGTAGCTGGCTCTGTTGTCATATTTGGTTTCAGGAATATTGCATATTATAGGTCATTTGGCTGTTTCCTAGCTCAAAAATTGATGGAAAAATTACCACTGCTTATCAATTTTCCTCCTTCCTATTTCATACGTATATACAACATTTTTTTCTTAGATTTAACCAGTTTTTTGTTTTTTTTTTTTTTTGAACGGCAAAGTTTTATAGAAGAAACAGAGGCCTGATGCCAACAACATAATTACATAAAGCAAGGGAAAAGAGCACAGCAACTCAGCAAGCACAGCCACCAGAACAGCCAAAAGAAAAACAGTAAAACAAGCCTAAGAAAAGAATACAGAGCAACAAAACCCAGTGCAACAGGGACAATAACAGAGTCAAAGTCTGAGACCGAAAACAGGGGACGAAAACAGCCCAAAGACCTTCGACCAAGACCACCCTAAAAACCAAAGAGAAAACAAAACACAAAAAACAAAACTACAAGCTCCACTCAAGAATGTCACCCTCCATCTTAGACGCTTTCTTTGCAAGCATATCCGCAAAAGAATTGTGGGCTCTAGAGTTGTGAATCACCGACGAATTTTCTAGGTAATTAAGCATTGTTCGAATATCATAGATTGTCCCTATATGATTTATGCTGACGAAGCTTTAATGGTTAGATATAACCAATATGTGTTGCCACATTCTTTTTTCTTGTGTCTATATGTTCTCAATAGACGTTTTCTGGGTAGTTGCTGCTTGATTTGAAGTCATGTTTTCAATGTTGAGTTGTGCTACCACTTCATCCCACCACGTGGAATCCCTAGGCACATCTTTGAAGAACCCCTCTAGACTTGGCTTGGTATCATCATCTTCCAATTCCAATTGGTCCCACCATTCCGCTTCCCCTCTTATTTTTTTCACTGTATTTGCATTTTGAATGGTGAGAGGCAGCTTCCTGAGATTATCGCACTTGATCACCTCAACCTGCTCTATTGCTTTCATGTGATACACACATGATATAAATTTTGAATGTAGCCCGGATCCATCTTGACTCGAAAGAGTCTCCAGCCCGGGGAGTTCCTTCAGCTCGAGTGTCTGTAGGTTTGGAACAACTGGTTCTGGAACAAAATTTTCCTGCCTAGGAAAATTGAAAAGCTCGACTAAACTCTCACATTTACTCACCTGGATTGTTTCAAGGTTTGGTAGGGATGTAATGAAATAACCACAAGTGAGCAGATATTCTAATCTAGCACATCTACTCACATCTATTACTTTTAGTCTAGAAAATCTTAGTCCAAGCGAACCAACTAGTTCTGAGATGCTTCCTATATTGGGGATTTCATGAAGATGAAGTTCTTCTAAATTTGGTAGCAGGTCATCATGGGCAGCACATCCTCCACCTGGCCTTAAACTTGAGGAAGATCTTGTAATGGTTAGAGATTTCAAACCAGTGTAGGAACCAATGCTTCTTATCACCAATGTTTCAAGCATTTGATTCAGTCCTGGACAATTATTTAGATGCATCATACTTGCATTAGTCAACAACCTACCGATCCATTCTCCAGAAAGTTGAAGGCCACTGATTATCAGCTTTCTTTTGTCATGTTTACTCCGGAAAGAGATTGTTTCTGGACCAATAAGAAGTTTGAAAATTCTTAATCTACCTATCAAAGTAAGGTCCTCGTTCTGAAGAGATGGAATGCCCTTCAATGTTATTGATAGTGAATGTAACCTCTCAAGGTTCTGCAGCTCTTCAAAAGTTGCTTGTCCGTCATTTGCCTCTTCCTTCAAACCCCAAATATAAGCACTTAATTTCATGTCAAGAACCTCCAAACCAGACAATCCAGATACAATCCCGCTTTGAATGGTTTCTAGCTTGTGCGTCCCTGATAGGTATAATTGCCTTAACTTGATCAAATTTTTCATTCCACTTGGCAATTCTCTAATGTCAGTGGTACTGCAATCAAGCACTTGAAGTTGACTAAGCCCACCTAGCTGAGGTAATTCTTCAAGATAAAAGCATTTCTTTAAAAGAAGTATTCGAAGGTCACCCAATTCGAGAATGGATTGAGGTAACGAACGGATGCGAGTTTCACTTAGATTCAAGACCTTAAGCGACTCAAATGCTTGAAGAAATCTATCAGGAATTCTAGAGAGGATGCGATTACCTTGTAGCAGTAAACTCAAGGTCTCTGGACAACAAATCTCACAATCAGGTAATACTGTTATATTGTTATTCATGTAAGAGACTCTTTTGAGAAACTCAGACATTTCAACTTCTGAAATCCGACTCAGGCCAATTCCTGACCGCACAATTGATTTACATCCATCCTCCATGGTGGAAGAAATCCATATAGCAACATCACGAACTACATCATGCAATTTTACGGTACCCTCGTTGGCTCCGTGTTCCAACAAACAAGAGTCTTTTAGATTTTCAATCAAAGCTATTCCTCTATTATAAGAGTCCTCATAATTTTGCTGTTGATCTATCAAACCTTCACCCAACCAGCACTTTACAAGTTCACTTACATCAATAGAGAAATCCTCAGGATATAAACAGCAGTATAGAAAACAAGGTTTTATGTTCTTACCTTGTAATGAATCATAACTCCACTTCAAGGGCCTGTAAACTTTATTCTCTATGCCTTTGATGTTAGGAACTGACCTTTGCAACCCATTCAAGGCATCTTTCCAAAGTTCAATCATTGTCTTTCCTCTCATAATTGACCCCACGATGGTGATGGCCAAAGGCAGACCGCTACATTCTCTGGCAACTGATCTCGCAATTGGTTCAATATGTTCTGAAGTAGCTACCTTTCCTGCATTTACAGTAAACAATTGCCATGATTCTTCATCATTCAGGACTTCCACTTTCACTTCTTTGTCGATCTTCATCTCCCTACATACATCAAGAAAGCGAGATGTCAATATGATCTTAGAACCAATATGAGCCTTAGATTGTGGGATCCCCAAAGAATCCAAATCGATTGGCTCCCAAACATCGTCCAGGATAAGAAGAAACTTCTCCTTTTGGAGCCTCTGATGAAGTAGGATAGCTAGCCTCTGCACACTTTCTTCCATACTCGCATCCAAATTCAATCTCTCTGCCAATTGTATTTGGACCTTTTTTACATCCAGATTCATGGACACAGTAGCCCATATTACGATGCCAAACTGATGCGTTGAAGAACTGCCCTTGAGCTGGTTGTTCAAGTTTTGTACCAAGGTAGTCTTACCGACCCCTCCCATGCCCCAAACACCAATCCTCAAAACATCATCTTTGTTTAATAGATTCATAACCTTTGCTAAATTTTGTGATGCAGTTGTTTGATTTACAATAGAAGGTCCAGGGATATGCTCTACTGCTTTTGTCAAATAATTCCGCCCCACCATTTTGACAGCAATATCGCCTACCTTCAGAAGTCTTTCCACCTCCTTGAGCATTCTTGCAGTCTCCTTGCTAAGGCTACACCTTTCACTGCAATTAAAGAAACATCCACAAAGTTTTTGGTTACTAGCTGTCATACTTGCTTGAACTGAGTTCACTTCAAGCAAGATTTGTTCGACCTCTCGCAGCCACTGTCATGTGAGCATCAGATGAATAATCAACATCTTCTATCACTTTGTTCTTTAGATCAACAAGACTTTTCATCTTCTTTTCAAGAGTAGTGAGATTTGATCGAAACCTGATGAAGTTCTTGATGCTTGGATAGTAGCCCCACAATGATCGGCAAGTTTCCTTCACAGCAGAACCAAGGATTGGAGCCACCACTTCCATTGCAGAATCTTGTTACTAAGTGTAGCCAAACAGGAAATTCTAAGAGCAATGAAACTGCACAAGGAATTAAAGTTTGCAGCTTTTCAGGAAAGTTGATCTTGTGAAATCAGACGAGAAAATATGTTCACTTAATCAAAGGTGAAGCAAAAATACAAATTGACAAAGAGCTGCACTAGTTCACTAAGTCTGTACTCTGTAGCAAGCAAAGAAAGATAAATATAGGGTGAAATCCATTTTAGTACCTTTAGTTTGACCTATTACATAAATTGGTATCTTGATTTTCAGAATTATCTCGTTTAATCCTTCTATTAAAATTTTCGTTGAAAAAATGTTGATTGACAGGGTCAGAGGGTCAAATGCCCATGCTACTCCTGATTAATATAATTAATGGTATATTAATAATTGAAAATAAAAAAAAAATAAAAAATTGAATTATTAAATTAAAAAAGGATTTGATGAATCCAGATTGGATCTGCCCCGTCCATCTCATGAGATAGACGGTGCAGATACAATCCAGATCGACCAAATACAAAAAAAAAAAAAATTAAAAAATTAAATTCAAACTTTGATATTTGGTGTAGATCTAGGGGTGGAGATCCAATATGGATCTCAACCAAAGAACAAAGAACAATTTTTTTAAAAAAAAAGGGTAATGCTACACTTCCCAGAAATTGTCCCAAAAATATGTACAATCTAATGTGACAGTCCAGTAAAAGAGATAATAAGAGAAAAAACATGACAATTCATTAAATGCTGCTGAATTGTCATATTGAATTGTATATATTTTTGGGATATTGTTTTGGAAAAAGTAGCATTTCCCTTTTTTTAAAATCAAACTTTAAATTCTATATCACCAAACGACATTCAAGCAAACTCATTTAAAATTTTAAACCAGCAAACCCATTTAATAATTAGTATAAGGTTAATTGAATCAATTACCGTACGAATCTTCCAGCTAATAGAAACATGATTGGATGTCCACCAAAGATCAAAGAACATTTAAAAAAAATGAAACTTCAAATTCTATCACCAAACGACATTCAAGCAAACCCATTTAAAATTTTAAACCAGCAAAACCATTTAATAATTAGTATAAGGTTAATTGAATCAACTACCATACGAATCTTCCAGCTAATACAACAAAGCAATTGCAATCGAATCTTCCAGCTAATAGAAACAAAGCACTTACCATAGGAATCTTCCGGTTAATCACTATACCAAACCCAGAACCAAACACCAAACCCTTTAACACTATATACCACCACCCAAAACCAGAAATCTGATCCCACCACCACACCTACACCCCAAACCTGACCACCATTATCACCACCAAAAAACTCAGACCTAGAACCAAGCATCGTCATCGTCACCAGGGCTGGCCCATGAGTCCAGTAAACCCAGCATTTTGCTAGGGCTCCCAAAAAATCCAAACTACTTCTTCATCTTTTATAAAATTAAGGGTTCCAAATTGTCCAATATACTTTTTCATCTTTTGTAAAATTATAGGTCTCATGTCCAATTTATTTAAGTTTAAGAATGACACAATCTCAAACATTTTTTTTACTTTTTTTAATAAGGCCCAATTATTTATATTCAGTTCAATTTAATAAAAATAAACATCAAACCAATTGAATTCTAACATGTTAGACTTAGTTTGAAATCTTATGAATCAAAATTGTCTTAGCCCAATTGAATTCTTTTTTCTTTTGAAAGAGAGTCCAATTGCTAACCTTTTTTTGTTAACGTAATTTGACATCGACCGATCAGTCAAAATCGCCGCCCTTTCTCTCTGTCGATTGACCTCATTTCCTATTTCGATTTGCTTTCAGAAAGGTGTGTCTCACCTTTCAACGTCTCCTTTTATTTTATTTCTGAAAACAATCCACCATTTCTTATAATTTTTAAAATCAATTGTTTTTGTTTTTGAAGTATCTGTTGAATTTAGTTGAAATTGGGTTTGACTTTTTTTTTGGTTTTCTTTGTAATGTTGAATTCTTAGCTTTTCCCGGTGAATTAAATTGCTAGAACTCAAGGTAATCTTTTGAGAAATTCGAGTTGAGTAGAAAATTAGAAATGTAAATTACTTAAATTCAGAGGGAATTTATTACTTGCTTACTTTCCTTCTCTAACTGTTCAATTTTGGCTTGATTGTGAAATTGTATTTTTTTTTTATAAATCTAAATCACAAAGATCTTTAACGTTTGCTGAAAAGTTGAGGTTCTGTGATTTGCTTATGTTTGGAATGACTTTGAAAGTGATGGCTTGTGTAATTGTTGAACCGAGAACTGAATTTTTTGACTTCAATCGGAGAACTTAAAATTGAGATTCGTCAATTGAATAATGTGATGTTATTTTATTTTTTGACTTAGTGTCAGTTGGAGGCTTTTTGTTTTACCTAACATATTTTATTATATATATTTTTAGGTAAAATCTTGATTCTTGAATGAATAGTTATGACGGATCAACGAAAACATGACTCTAGAAGCTAATAAAGAAAGGTGAAAGAAAGAAGAGATATATGGCCCTGATTTTTGTTAATATCTTAAAATTGCTTGGGCCCCAAAATGTTTAGAGACAGCCCTGATCGTCGCCACCACTAGAACTCAGAACTCGCACACCCTACCACCAAAAAAGCACCCAGACCTAGAACATCACATCACCACCAGAACCTAACCACACCACAATCAAAAAACGAAAAATCAAGAATTGGGTTTGAGTTCGACCAAAACCCCTTTAACTCCACGACCCTAACAACAAGAAGTCGGTGACGATTTCCTTTCGGTGGTGATCGTGTGCCTAGGACTGGGTTCTTTTTTTTGAAGAACTGTAATTTTTATTTTAAACAAAAGAAAAATCAAGAACCCAAATCAAGAATTGGGTTCTTTTTTTGTTTTTAAAGAATCAGATGGGGGGAGAGAGAGAGAGAGAGAATACGCAACGGCTAGGAGGAGATCAGCGCTTGTAGAAGGTGGAGGTCGGTGTGATTTCGCCGGTGGCAAGGGTTTTGGTGGCGATGACGGTGGTGGTTAGGATTTTGGTGTTTAAGTGGTGGTGATGGTGGAGGTAGGGTTAGGGTGTCTGAGTTGTTGTGGATTAGGTTAGAGTTTGAATATAGAAGAATGAGAAGTGATGTTGGTGTTGGTGATGGTCGATGATGATGATGATGATGATTTGAGGGTTAAGGGTTAAGATTTAGTTTGATTTTTTATATTTTAATTTTATTTTTTTAATTAATAGTTTTTTTAAAATCTAATTTTTAATTGTTTTTAATTGAAATTATTAATTTTATCCCTGCCTTTACCATTATACTCTTAATGATTTAACGGAATCCTAATAGAATTGGACGGCAATGACCAAAATATAGATCTTTGGTAATTAGAGGGACCTATCAAGAGAATTCTTAAAATTGGGGGATCAGTTTGTATAATAGGTCAAATTTGAGGTGCTAAAATGAATTCACCTTTAAATATATATACATATCAAGTAGGGCAAAATAAAGGCAATAGCAAAATTATAAGATTCGCTAGCCCTTACCTACGAAACTAATAACATAAATAACTAAGATAAAGCAGATATAAAAACAAAAATAATGGATGGCACATGCAAGGTTATTAGTTAACAAGGTTTTTTTTTTTTTTTTTTTAATAAGATAAAGCAGATTAAAAAAAAAAACAGTATGACAGTTGGCCATGGTCAACTTTTTTATTAGTTAACTAGGTTTGATGGCACATGCAATGATACAAGGCATGTGCTTGAATTGTCTTCGTATTATATTTTGTTGGGTAATTACTAATTATAATTATGATTATGATATATTTTTATCACAATAATAAACTATATAAAATCCAAAACCCCTCTCCATTCGGACGCGCCATGTGGGTGGGATACTGGGATTAGTTACGAAATTTGATAAAAGATAATTTTATGAATATCAAAGATAATAATGGATTATCATACTCCGATATATTATATCAAACACTATGTTTATAAACAACACTACCAACATGTTTTCATCTTTAACATAAAATAATCGTGAGGCATGACCTATTCCTCATTGTTATAGATATTTAATTACTTCTAGAAACCGATCTTGATCTCCTTCTCCTTCAGATACAAAGAAACATCAATATCTAACTTATCTAAATTGCCATTAAAATAAATTGACCCCAACAATAAACATCCATATTCAACTTATATAAATTGGCATTAAAAGAAAAGCTTGAAAAATAAATAGCACTATTTAAGAGGGTGTTGTGCAAATATCACCAGTTTAGTAATGTAAGTTTAAAATACACCATTTAACGTAAAGAGACGAGAATATCCCGAAATATTAAAAAAAAAAGTTGTCATTTTGTTAGTCTGAGAAAAGCATTAGTGAGAAAGAAACCGACGACAACGAAATCAACGGTAAGGAAATCGATGACGAATTGACTGGAACGAGAATACAGTAGATTTCGCAGCGATTGACAGAGGTAAGTTCAGTTTGTTTTATTTCTCGATTTGCTGTTGATAATTTATCATTGCATGTTAGACTCGTTTTTTGTTGATTGAAATTATAGATTAGGGTTGAAAAACAGGTCTGAGAATGGTTATGGTTTAGGTTTGGATTTAGGTTTGGGTTTGAAATGAGGTTGAATATGTGATGAGAAAGATGAAATTCTGGGTATCGAAGATTGTTTTTTTTTTTAAAATAAATAAATCGAGAATATTTCAAGCGAAATCGAGGTTTTTTGGAACAGTATCGAGGTTTTTTAGAAAGATTCGAGGAAATTTTTTCAAACGATCGAGATTATTTTTCAAACGATCGAGAGCATTTTCAAAGGATCAAGAAATTGTTTCAAATGATTGATAATATTTTTCTAACGATCGATAATGTTTTTCAAAGGGTCGAGATTTTTTAAAATGATCGAGAAGATTTTTCAAAGAATCGAGAACTAATTCAAAGGATTAAGACTATTTTGAAAGGATCAAGAATTTGTTTCAAACGATCGAGAATATTTTTCTAACGATCGAAAATGTTTTTCAAAGGGTCGAGATTTTTAAAATGATCGAGAATATTTTTCAAAGAATCGAGAAGTTTTTCAAAGGATCGAAAATATTTTTAAAGGATCGAAAATATTTTTAAAAGATCGAGAATTTGTTTCAAAAGATCGAGAATTTGTTTCAAACGATCGAGAATATTTTTCAAACGATCGAGAATATTTTTCAAAGGGTCGAGATTTTTTAAAATGATCGAGAAGATTTTTCAAAGAATCGAGAAGTTTTTTAAATGATTGAGAATATTTTCAAAGGATCGAGACTACTTTCAAAGAATCGAGAATTTGTTTCCAACGATCGAGAATGTTTTTCAAAGGGTTGATATTTTTTAAAATGATCGAGAAAATTTTTCAAAATGATTGAGAAGTTTTTCAAAGAATCGAGAAGTTTTTCAAAGGCTTGAGACTATTTTCAAAGAATCGAGAAGTTTTTTAAAAGATCGAAAAGTTTTTCAAATGATCGAGAATTTTTTTCAAATGATCGATAATATTTTTCTAATGACCGAGAATGTTTTTCAAAGGGTCGAGATTTTTTGAAATGATCGAGAAGATTTTTCAAAGAATCGAGAAGTTTTTATAAGGATCGAGAATATTTTCAAAGGATCGAGAATTTGTTTCAAACGATCGAGAATATTTTTGTAACGATCGAGAATGTTTTTCAAACTATCGAGAATGTTTTTCAAAAAGAACAGAGTTTTTTCTAGTTTTTTCCAGTTTACTTATGTATTGTTTCTGTGACATTGCAGATGAGAAGCAGGTTAAAAGATTTGCTTAAAACTCTAGAGGGAGATTGGTTCAATGGAAAATTGACTCGACACAACCATTTTGAAGCCCTTGCCCGTTTAGATGATGTAATCAACCGGGTCCCTGAAGATTTTGCTGTTGAGGATCGGCGTCTGTTCATGGAGTCCTATTTCGGACATTTCATGTCGATGTACCGAGAGCTGAAGTTTTAGGGTGGTGTTATTCATCAGCTGTTGTTGCGGGAGTTGGACTATGACGGGCTAACATATGAGATGCTGTTCTTGTTAGGGAACCATGTGGTGAGGTTTTCGAAGGTGGAATTTTGCCTCATCACCGGATTACATTTTGGAGTAATACCGGACACGAGTTTGTATGTTGCAGTGGAGAATGACATACATGAACGGTACTTCCTGGAGTCGAGGGCTAAGATTTTCAGTGCTTGGGTAATTATTTAATTTGTTAATCGTTATATTACTTACTATGTTTACAATGACATTCCTCTAACTAAGCTTTTTGATGTTTGCAAGGAAGGAGATCGTGCCCACAGCAGCTGAGGTTGTGGCACTATACTTCGCATGCCTAAGTGAAGGGGGGAACCTATATGTAGAAGACGACAGAGTTTACCTTCCAACTGTCTCTGGTCAGACTAAAAGTGCAGAGGGTCTTGAGGAGGGGGTGGGGGTGGGAGGGGCGGTGAGACCGAGGCTTCAGGCCTATTGGGTCTGGGTTTCAGTGCCATGGACATTGATGGATCTAAGCCATCTCCTCGGCGAGTAAGGCATAGAAGAGTTCGGTTTACCACCCCAGGACCTGGTGCAGCTACAGAGGATTCCCATGCAGGCGTTGAACGTGACGGGGAGACAAGTTGAGATGGTAGTTTTATTTTTATTAACAAGATCTGTTGATTGTTTTAGTACTAATAATGTTGACATGATTTCAGGCCCCATGGGAACATCAGTTCAACGAGTTGTGTGAAGCCTTCCGGAAGAGTGAGGATGATCGACAACAACAACACTAGGGGTTGTTGGATATGATCCGGAAAAGCGAGAAGGATAGACGACAACAAAAACATAGAGCGTTGCTCGTATTGATCAGGGGGCTTCAGGGCTTCAGGACGTATACGTATCCGAATGATCCACCTTATCCTGATACAGACTTTACTCCCCGGAGATAGGACAACTAGGTATACCAGAAGGGAAATTTTGGAGAGTGGGGCTCCCCATCCCCCATCGATCGAGTAGCAGGCTCTCTTTCCCCCTCCCCCTCCCCTTTCTCTCTCTCCCTCCCCTTCTTCCTTCCCCTCTGATAGAGCAACAGGCTCCCCCTCCACCTCCACCTCCACCTCCAATAGAGCAGACTGCTCCCCCTCCCCTTCACCTTCCCCCTCCCCCTCCCCCTCCCCCTCCCCCATCGATCCAGTGACAGCCGCCCCCTTCACAGCCTACATCGATCCAGTCGCACATGGAACCAAGCTCTTTATCGCAGCACACCCCATCGGGGGGAGTTTGTCTGGAGATGCTTGTACTGAAGCGCAGTTGACAGTTGCTCAGCCCGTACATAGATCCGTGTCGACTGAAGAGGGCGAGGGTAATACTTCAGGGACCTGACCATGTTTTTGATCCCCACAGACTGGTGGACGGTGACGAGTTGAAAGCTTATCTAGCCTTCAAGAAGAACATAAACGGGAAACTGTAAGTAAATTTCTTTTTTATTTAGGTGGCAGGTTTTCTTCTATTCAATTAAATAATTGTGTAGCTAATGAAAAATTAATACAGACGTGATGTGGACGTGCTGGAGCCAGTTGATGCTGCATGGTTCCATCGATGCAGACCAACTTCATGGATTTGGATGACGAGGTACGTGCGACATGAAATTTTCTTTTTAATGTTTGTTTATGATATGTAACACTCCTAACACTTTATTACGTATATATATTCACAGCATATGGATGCGTACCTCCATATTCTTCGGTAGCGTCAACGAGCATTCCTGACTGTGTACAATCAGATGGTCAACTTATTGAATACACAGTTTTTTGTAAGTACTGAAATTAGTAATGATTACGTATGCTTGTAGATTTGTTTGGAAAACATTAATAATTTTTTATCCATCAACTGTTTGTACAGTCTTATCTGGAGCACCAGTACAGGAAAATGATGTCTCGTGATGCTCATGGGGAGATCACCACGGCGCGGTGGAATGTTCTGAGGTCTTGGTGGAAGGATGGTGACCTTACGATGGTGCTTGGTAGTGCCCTGATTGGATGCCGTCTATGGCACGAGGTTAACACGGTAAGTGTTACTTGGTTTGCAATTATAAATATTAATGTCTTTGTACATCCTAACACCTTCTTTTTACGTTTATAGGTCTTAAAACCGTGCAACATTGGGAGCCAACATTGGCTACTGGTGACCGTCGACCTCACATGCGGGAAGATGTTCATAGTCGACCCCTGGAGACAACAGGTCCCAGTGCATATCCAGAAGCAACAGGTAGCCCCATTGCACTGGTTTTAGCAGTCAAAGTTTCATCAGGGCGGGTTTCATACTGCACAACTAGCTGGCCGTGAGACTTTTGCCAAGACGAATAAGCCCTTCTCAGTCAGCGTGGTAGCCGTAACACGTATCCCCCAGTAGAAGAAATTGTAAGACATTTTATAATATTAACTTTTAGATTGTGTTATTAAAAACCTAATGTTTTATTAAGCTTGTTAATGTGTCCAACTGCAGGGGTAACTGTGGTTCCCACACATTGAGATTGATCGAGTACTTATTGGAGTACATAAAGGATTTCGATTGGTCGGAAGACGATATAGGGATCATTAGGGAGAAGATGACAGTTGAGATTTTTTCTAACTCCCGGCCCGTTTAGATTTATGTAGTAATTCATTTGTATATGTACAAATTCTTTTATATAAAAATGTTTACATGTGTATATGTACCAATCATATTTTAATAAATTGCATTTAAATTAATGAACAACTCATACGAGTACAAATTAACACAATGTTATTATCATAACGCCTCAAATCATTCCCCGGTGGAGCCTCTGATAGGGCACGTTTGTCTATTGTGACCAACTGTATGACAGATGGTACACTTGCGCCTGTATTCCTCAGGAACAACTCTGCTCGGACCTTCATTAATCAAAGCTGGGTTAGAACATCTCCTGGAATTATGCTCTGGTTGTCCACATCTTCTACAGTCCTGTGTAGTTATCCTCTCCGAATACGAGATATAGCGACCCGCCCTCGGGCGGCTTGCTTGTCTCCTGGAGATTGGATTCAAAACCACTCTCTCAGCGATGTCAGATGGCATAATCCAATTGGAAGGATGTCCAACCGGCATAATAGGAACCGAGTACGCATCAATAAGTGTTTGTCTCTTATAGTAGTCCGCACACAGGGATGTAAAATCCATATTTCGGTCCCTATAAAAACAATGAAAACGATGAGATTCACATTTCAGTAATATTAACCGTACACTAAAACGTATGATGTACCTTGCGGCAGCGAGAGCGTTAGAACATGGAAGAAAATCCATTTGGAATTTGTTGCATGTGCAAGTCTTCCGGGCTAAGTCAACGGTCCTCTGTTTTCCAGACCGCTTCACCGAGAATATGTTCCAGTCAACTTGATTTACGGTCATAAAATTACACTTATCCATACATTTTAAGATCACAAGATATGCTGCGTTGGTCAACTGATAACGCATGGACTGTGCAACCCTATGATGATCGTGAAACCAACGTTGTAGCATATTCCTAATGAACTCTGCCAGAGTCAACATAGGCAGTAGTCGTGCAAATTTGAGTCATGAGTTTATGCATTCTGTAGCATTTGTTGTCATCACCCTATACCTTCTGTCGGAGCAGTGTACACGGGACCACTTGTGTGGACCAGCATTAATTACATAATCATATGCATTCGGGTGCAAGTTTTGTAACTCTTACATGTACCGGTTATATTGCAACTTGGTGTATGCTCAGACTGCTTTGTCCATTATTACGGCAACATCCTTTCTATGCTATCGGTTTTTAATATTTTCATAAAAGTGCCAACAACATATGGTATGGGTGGCGTAAGGGAACACTTTAGAACTTCTTGCTTCAATGCTTGCATGTCGATCAGAAATGAATACCAAATCATCTATATGGCCAATGTCAGCTTTCAAGTTATCCAAAAACCACTCCTATGATAGGTTGTTTTCCGAGTCACCGTACCCAAAAGCAATTTGATAAACCTGTTCATTCTCATCTTGTGCAGTTACAACAAACATTGTGCCCACGAATCTACCCTTTAAATAGGTACCATCAACTACAATAACTGGGCGTATACACCTCTGGAATCCTCTATCTGAGGCACCGAACGACATGAAAAAGTAGAGAAATTTACCATTTGCATCGCACTGTAATTCAGTGATTGTCTCGGGATTTTTTTATTCCAACATATAACCGAATGATGACAGCAGTTGGAAGGTTTCTTCATGCGTTCCATAGGTCAGTGACAACGCATAATCAAGGGCTTGATGTGCTTTACTGTACATGATTTGGATGTCATACATTGTTTTCATGTCTGAGATTATGTCCTTCGGACGCATTAGTCGACCATCTTGTTATTGCAACCATTTCTCCAATTATGACTGCACTAGCTTGTCGATGGCGGCGGTGAATCTCCTCCAACGGATAAGTGTGTTCGTTGATAAAACTTCTTGCTTGGAATTTTATCGCTTCATCTCTCCTCACCGCTCTTAATTTCTACGTACAGTTGTCCATCAAACAAACCAGATGTAATGTTGTCTTATTCGACCTTTTCACTTTCCACTCGAATTTGTACCGCATTGCAAAATGCCCAGCCAATCTCTTCAAATCCTTTTTAGTAGGAAAAGAATCCCCTTTATATATCATGCTTGTAGGTTCATCTTCTACCAAGTTTCTGCTTCCACCCATACCAAACGAGTATGATTCTGCTCCTGGAATAACCCACGTTGTAACATTCTCTGAATCAACTGGAGTTACATTAGGTCGGACCTCAGAGGTCCCATCTATATCTACTGTAGTGGAACTACATCTGTGTACACGTCTTTCACTTATTTCCATTTTGAACGGTTCTTCATCTTTCTCATTGTTCGCTGCATTATCTAACGGATGTAAATTTGACTCAATTTGCTAACCAAAATCATCATCTAATTGAGATCCAACTATATCACCATGGTCGGCTACTTCAGGTGGGACACCATATAGGTTTTCCCTACCATCAATCCCACGTCTGTGAACAACTGGTTGTTTCCACCTGAAGATCAAAATTATTGGGTGTTATCACGAGGAGGGATTTCTTCACCAATGACACCTCCTGCAGCCCTCTCAATTAGAATGACACATACTTGAGGGATCACCCTATCTTCCCCTAGCATAAACTAAACATCGTAGTCGTTTCTTATAAATGTGTGACATGTTGTCCCGGGAACGATTGATATAGATTGTAGATCATCAATGTATTTATTCACATCATACTTCACAACGGTTTGCACGATCGACACCAGCTCTTTGTAAGTCATATTTCTTGACACATACATTCCTTGGTTATCGGAACCAAAAAACCTTTGACTTCCATCAGGTAATTGCTCTCATTGACCGTTGTAAGATATGACTATTCTAACCTGATCCATTCTCCTGTGAAAATCATCATCACAAACCATTATTAACAAATTAAAAAAAAATGCTTTTACAATTACTAAGAATTACAAATATTTCTCAACTGTAAGGGATCAAGAATATTTACAAACAGATCAAGAACATTTACAAATGGATCGAGCTTTTAGGAAAGGGATCTAGAACATTTTCTAAGAGATCGAGCTTTTTTTCAAATATATCGAGAACCTTTTATAAGGGATAGAGAACTTTTTCAAGGGTTTGAGAACTTTTATAAGGGATCGAGAACTTTTACAAGGGTTTGAGAACTTTTACCTGGGTTCGAGAACTTTTTGTTAGGAACGAGAACTTTTTATAAGGGATCGAAAACTTTTTATAAGGGATCGAGAACTTTTTCAAGGGTTCGAGAACTTTTATCAAGGGATCGAGAACATTTTCTAAGAGATCAAGAACATTTTCTAAGGGATCGAGAACCTTTTCAAGGGATCAAAAACCTTTTCAATGGATCGTGAACCTTTTTCAAGGGATCGAGAACTTTTATCATGGGATCGAGAATATTTGTCAAATTATCGAGTATTTTTTTCAATGGATCGAGAACTTTTATCAAGGGATCGAGAATATTTGTCAGATTATCGAGTATTTTTTTTTCTAATAATCGAACTTTTATCAAGGGATCGAGAGCTTTTTTCAAAGATCGATCCAATAAAAAATAAGCTCGATTAATCTTTAAATATTCTCGGTCACACATGAAAAAAGCTCGGATCTATTAATTGTTCGTACATGTTCTTACAAAGGTTGGGACAACATATTATTAAGGAATGGATACATTATTAACCCACAAAGAAATGCATGTAAAATATCTGAAATGCATGAAAACAGAAAAGAGAATACACCAGATCATAAATATTTCTTACATTCTTGTGCAGATTCTGGAGAGAGACAACTTTTTTGGAGAGAGATAAGTTTTTCAGACAACTTTTTTGGGGACATACACACGAGTTTAGCAAGTTGCCTTTTAAAAATTAAAGTTTAGGGGCAACTTGGGTAGTTCACCATAATAGGTGCCTTGTAAACTTAATTTATTAAAACGGTGACATCATCACAACACACAATATAAAAGGTGACATATCTCACAATTTCCACTTAAAAAAAATTGAATCCAACAATAAAAAAAAATGGTCAACCAATATTACTACTAAAACAACACTGATTGATACATATTTTTCATTTGATTACAGTCCAACCGGTCAATAAAATACCATAATTTATTTTTTCTTAGGTAAATACAATCACTTTCTTCTCTTCCTCAAATTAAACCATTTCCAATTCAAAGGTAAATATACATTATTCATATGAAAATAGTATATTATGGGTCCTTAAAATTCTAGTAAACTCTATATATTTAGTATAGTTTGCCTATCAAATTTGTGCTTAGATGGTCCATACCATTTCTATCCTAAAGGTCACTTATATGGAAGAAAAAGCTACAGTTAACAATAACCAGTAATGCTTCATGCAACACCCAATGTCTTTCAAGCCCAATTGAAAGGCCTAATTTGAAAAAAAAAAAAAAGGATAAGCGTGAAACAGAAAAGGCATCAGGTGAGTAAGCAAAGTGAGATGCATGGCTGACAGGCAGCTGTGAGCTTGGTTAATTAGCTCACAGCTTCAGCTGTGTCCTTCCATGAGTATATATATATATATATATATATGAAGATAAATGTTGTGAGAGCTAGAAGCAGTAGAATCAAGCAGAAGAAAGGAAAGAGAAGAAAAGAGAAAAGTCAGTGAAGCTCTCGTAATTTCAGATTTCAGTTGATTCTTCTTTGATATCCAGTTTCTAATTGGATTTTGTGATTGATAGGGAAAGAAGACAAAGGGAACCTAGCATACTCAGTCTAAGATAAGCTTGACGACTAAGTTGTGAGTGAATTAAGTTTCAATTTTGTTTTTAACTCAAGTTTACAGTTTTATGCTTTAATTGCTGCAAATCATTTTAAGCTTTTTATTGCTTTTTATGATTGATGGTGAGTAAACAGAGAACCGAAAATATATATTTATGCTTATATTAGCATTCAGAAATAGTATATTATTTTTATGAATTATCAAGAAAAGATTATGATTTCTATAAAAGCACCATGTACCCTTCCCCAGTTATGATTAAGGTTGGCTTTTGGGGCCGTTCTCTACATGTGTATGTCATGAGTCGCTCTGCAGGTGCATGACCAGAGAAAGAGTAATAGAGTCGCTCTGCCCGAGCATGACCAGAGAAAGAGTAATTGAGTCGCTCTGTTCAGGTATGACCAGAAGTTATTCATGACTGGGTTTGCCTGAATATATTTCGGCTTACGTATGAGGATATTCCCGGTACGAATTTGGTGAAGATTAAGATTTTATAAAGCATTTATTCTTATTCAGCAAAGAGAAGCATTCAGTTTATTCAGTTTATTCAGTACAAAAGTAGATATATTATCTTATACCATGTATTGCTGAATGCTTATTGTAAAGTGGTTTAGAAAAGTGTTTTTAAAAGTTTTCATTCACTCACTGGGATTTAGCACTCATCCTTTCACTCTTAAATATTTATCCAGGTAGCTGCTCGGTTGTGCGGACTCAGAAGTTTTGAGGTGGGCCACTCGATGACATCAAGAAGCATAAAAGTCATGCATTTTAAATTTTCATGTACATATATAAAAATATGAGGTCGGTATGGTCGGGACGGTAGGCATGGTCAGGACAGTAGGCATGGTTGGAATGGTAGGCATGGTTGGAATGGTAGGCATGGTTGGAATGGTAGGCATGGTCGGGATGGTAGCATGGTCAGAACGTGGTCGGATTTTTACTCGGTCTGTTCGGCCTACTCGGCCCACTTGACCTACTCGGCCCACATGGCCTATTCGGTATACTCGGCCAACTCATTTTTCTTACTCGGCCTGTTTCATCTCCCACTCGGGATGACTGGTTACTTAGTTTTTAAAGTTGTCGGTTTTTTGGTCCGAATGGTCATTTTTGATAAACTTTTTGTAACAGACGAAAATATATGTAAAGAAATTATAATTATGTACATTTTGTACTCTCCAGTATTCTCCTCACATTTTATTTGATTCAAGCAAGTATTTCCGAATGGAGATTTCAGCAGAAAGTCCTTTTATTATGCTAGAGAATGTAGAGCCCATAGGGTTTCCCTCGTACTCAAGAGAGGAGTCGGGGCAGCCCACAGGGTCTCCCTCGTACTCAAGAGAGAGGAGTCAGGGTGGGTCCTGTCACTTCAAGCTTACCTCAATTTAGCAACAAATTTGTAGAGCAACTATGTAACACCCAAACCATTCAGGCCCAACCAAAGGCACAAATTGAAAAAAAGAAGAAGAGATAAACGTGAAATGAAAAGTGATCAGCTGAGTAAGTAGGTGTAGTCTGTCTTGTTGACAAACAGCTGTGTGCTTGGACAACTTTGATATTGTGTCTACCAACATACATATATAAAGGAGGAAAAAATGGATATTAGATAGAAAGCAGTAGAATCGAGTAGAAGAAAGGAAAGAGAAGGAAGACAAGGGAAAAGAAGTCAGTGGAGTTCTTATGTGATTTTTAGAGTTTTTGGTTGATTTCTTCTTTGAATTCCACAGATTCTAACTGGATTTTTGTGCGATTGATAGGGAAAGAAGACGAAGTAGAGGAACCTAGCATACTTTGTTCGAATTAAGCTTGGAATCTAAGTTGTGAGTGAAAAAGTTTTCAATCTCGATTTTAACTCAGACTTTTCTAGTTTTTTTTATTTAAATTAGTTGCCTGTAAATCATTTAAATGCTTTATCTCTTCTTATGATTTACTGTGATTATACAGAGAATTGAAAGTATGTTTTATCCTTATCTTAGCACTCAAAAATATTAGATATATTACTTTTATCAAGTATTGAGAAGAGATTGTGATTGATTTCATAAAAGCACCAGGTCGGTAACCTTCCCCAATTACTGTTATTATTGGCTTTTGGGGCCGTTCTACATATGTGTATGTCAGATGAGTCGCTCTACACGTGTATGACATATGTTAAGAGTCTTGAGTCACTCTGCATGTGTATGACAGAAGTTATTCCCAACTCTGCGTATGCGCAAAGTGATTCGATGTACGTATTGAAGATTATCCATGGGTACTAATTTGGTGCAGACTAAGATTTTATAAGTTATCTTGTTCTTATTCAGAAAAGAGATGTATATCAGTATTTAACGGTTTATTAAATACTAAAGTAGATAAATTACCTTTAACTACGCAATTTTGATATATTTATAGAATCATTTGACATGAGGCAATGATATTTAGTATGTATTACTGGATGCATATTGTAAAAGTTGTTCAGAAATATTTTTTAAAAGTTCACATTCACTCACTGGACGTTAGCGTTCATCCTTTCACTTTAAAATATTTTTCCAGGTAGCTGCTCGGTTTGTGCGAACTCTTCAATTTTGAGATGGGCAACTCGATGGCATCATGAAGCATAAGAATCATGCATTTTGATTATCTCAAATGTTGTACATATCTTGAGATTCATGATCGGAATGGTCAGTTTTTCACGGTCGGACTGGTCGTTTTGTATGGTCGAACTGGTCGGTTTTGTATGGTCGGGTTTTGGAATAGTCGGTTTTGGCTGGTCGGTTTTAGACTGGTTGGATTTGTATGGTCGGTTTTTGATTGATCGGTTATTTCCAGACAGTTTTGTAATGAACAAAAATATGTAATAAAAGACTTGCAGTTATGTACATTTTGTATTCTACATTTCGTTTATGTTAAAAGTAAGTATTTTCTATACAATTTTAGTCAAAACTCATTTATCATATTAGTAAAAGTGCAGCTCATAGGACCTTCCTTGTGCTCAAGAGAGGAGTCTGGGTGGATCTTGTCAAATCATTTTCGGACAGTGCAAAGAAACATCACAAATGATTTATCATCATGCATGTATAGCAAACTGTCTCCCCAGCATGAACAAGCCTGCAAAACACTATCATCCGGTCAATTTAGCACCAGCAACAAATTAATAAAATGAATTGGCCTGTTGATAAATTAAAAGTACAAATCTATCCAAAGATTTGGCAAAATCCTACACATTCTCAAACAATTGAATGAATTAAAGTCAAGAGTCTCATTATCGAGTATTAAAAAGGTCACAAATAAACATGAAACTAATAATCTCATATAATAAATGATCAATTTCAGTTGGAGTGTACGTTTAACGGATCGGTTCATTTTTTAATATAACCAATAAAAAACAAATAAAGTTTGGTTTCTGAAATATGAACCGATCCAATAAAATTTACAAATGTCAACCGATCAAAAACCAATCAAATTAGGCTAGTTCTGTTCGTTTTTTTTTTTGTTTTGGTCTTGCTGGGACAAATTCATGGGCTTTAATTATTACATATATTTACTCTGTATTATTATTTATGGAATTAAACCACATGTATTTCCTTGTTATTTTGCTATTTTTGGTAATTTTTGCTAGTTAGTCCCGTTTGTTGTTCAACAGGGATTAGGGTTAGGGTTTATTCGTTTTAAATAGAGTTGTAAGTCGAAAGACTCATTAGCTTTTCATTCAATAAAAGTTCATTTTTAAAGAGTTTTCTCTTTGTTTATGGTGGATTCCAGATTATATAGAATACAGACGTTAGTTTTATTACTTTTATGTTTTCCACTGCGTCAAGAAGTTGCTATGAAAGTATCTGATTTCCCTATTGATATCATTTATTATTGATTCTTACTATTTTATGATAGCCATTATTGGTTTCACACATTATTTTCTTCCTTTATTGTCGTTATTGAACTCCACTTTGATTTTTAATGGTATCTTATATTCTTATGAATAGAGCAGACATGAATACATCAAATTATAATAATTTTTATATTAAATTATAATAATTGATGCTGTAGTTTGAATCTTGAATATTTATATTTTGGCAATATAAAATTCAGATGATCACCATGGCAGCTGGGAAACAGCCAAGTTTTTCTACCTCAGCAAATATGTTTCTTTTCTCTTGTTTGTTCCCCTTTTGATTTATTCTGGCGGGAAAAGTTGGCAAGTTGCTGCTTGACTTGGAAATTTTCTTTTCATTGTTGAGCTGTGCTGCCACTTTATTGCCTAAATAATTTCTTAAATATAAAAAGGGGAAAGAAGCTATTGTATTGTAATACAAGTGCCAAAAAAATTCTATAAACAATTCTACAAATTGGACAATCTGGATATAATTTTTTTATACAGCATTTGGATACAAAGAGAGCTCTTATTTGTTTGGCGGGGAAAGTTTTTGTCCAAGTCTTCCGTAGTCATTGTATGAATTACCACATCAAACTGTCTGTACATTTCTTCTCAAATAATTACTAATCAAAATGGTATATAAAATTCCTCTTCTCAGATCTCATGATTGGAAGCTGATGAACTTCTTGATGCTTGCAAAGGAGTCACACAATGATCGGCCTCTCTGGAGAGATGATATGAGATGTAGAAGGCAAATGATGTTGTGAGTTTCTGAAACTGGACTCCAGTATAATTTGATGCAAAAATATAATTATTGCATCAGCCAATTGTTGAACTATTTAAAACATAGTTGGCAATGAAGAAGGTGCCATCAAATGCCAATTAAAACTTTTTTTTAATACTTATAATATATATATTTTTCTTGACTGACTATTCTATGGGGCTCACAGTTGGTTCAACAACTTCAATTTTTTTCTTTTTAATGTCTTTCATTAAATCCGGTTTTAACTTTTACAAAAGGAACTTGACCAACTTTGTTCTTGCAAGCTTTGGATCAATGATGAATTCTTTGAACCTACAGGAAGCCACTAGATTATTTGTGGGCTGTCATGTATTCTTGCATCCAATCTCTGAAAAAGTTTCAGCTGATCTTTCAACTCAAGTTTAGTGTTGTTTCTGAGATCTGTAAAATATTTCACCTCTCTTTTGTCTCTTTATAAATGAATTTAGATTCGATTATCATAGTTAAAATGGATAGTGCCACCAACAGTGCTGCCAGTATCTTCCCTTAGTAAACAAAAGATTGAAATTGCCTCTCCCATGGCAGATAATTGGCAAACCAAATTGAAGGTATGTGTTAGCTTATCATAAATTTCATCAACCATGTCTTAAATAATATACATAATCCCTTAACTATGGGCTTAACTTTTGGGTCTAGTGGTCGGTGATAGTAGGAAAATGTTGGGGTATGCAAGTTTTCACAGCATTTGCAATAATAGATCATTTAACAAGAATATACGAAATGGCTCTGGGGCCATTTTATACTAAAGTTGACTTTTTATCTAGTGGCCATTTTTTCCTTTTGTTAAAGTTACATTTTTTTTATTATCATGGGATTAGGATTACCACTCTCATTAGATTAATGATCGTTTTATCATCAATTTGGATTGCAATTTGCAAGAAACCTTTTCCTCACCTGCCAAGAAGATTCCTTTTGTTAATATTTTCTTTGATCTGGTTTGGTTAGTCCGAATGGGAAACTGATGTGGATGTTTCAACCACTAACACAAGTTGAGAGCTGACCTCTAGCATTGACTGCGTTGAATTTCAGCTTCCATCAAATAATTCTCTCTTCTGCTTTCATCTTTTCGGTAACTTATTCTCATTTTGTGCATTTAATATTTTACTTGCACGTATCAGAAATCTATTAAGCTTCTTGTTCAGGTATATTTACAAAGAAGTCTTATCTTTCCTACTCCTGCCCTACTACATCTCTACATACATCAATCATCCCCTGGATCCATAATTTTTAAACAAATTGATCAATGTGGAAAAAACCTTTGGTGCTGTAGTATGATTTTCTACTGGTGGCACTGGAATATGCTTTAGTGTTGGCATACATAAAAATATGTTAATTTATAATAATAGATGCTGTAGTTTAATCTTGAATATTCATATTTTGGCAATACAAAACTCAGATGATCACCATGGCGGCTGGGAAACTGACAAGTTTTTCTGCCTCAGCAATGTGTTTCTTTTCTCTTGTTTGTAGGCATTTTTCTGGTGACCCCATGCCAATCTTCTCTTAAATGAAAAACCAAGTTTCTCTCCAACTCATAAAAAACCTTATCCCTTATATTTTTCTAGAAAAGGATTGTTTAGGTTTTGGGAAGTTCATTTTTGCATACTTGGCAAATGACAGAATATTGCTGCATTTTATGATTACTTATGCCATAGGCGAGGAAATCTTTGGTGCACTTGGCGAGTGAAATCATGCAATATGAAAAAAAATCATTTGATTGGTTATTCTCTATGCCTTTGATGTTATGTGACCGCACCAAAACAGGCGCTCGCAATAGTACGAGGCCGTGGTGTAATACAATGATAAATAAAGTTCGTTCCCGAAGGGAGGTGGAATCCATGGACCGTCACTAGTTTAGCCAAACACCGATATAGCTTGTGTGTTATTGTGCATGAAAGTAAATAATGCAATAAAACATGAATTATATACATATATATATATTTATGTACTTACATTCATATAATGGAATGAAGATATATGAGATTCATGGTTACACTAAGAAGATAACTCCACCAAAACAATCATACAACTTCATACAAACATGCTCATCAAAGTTGAAAGTCGTGTTCACTTAATCCTCGTCAATATTCTCTTTCGAGTAACAAAGGCTATACCCTCATGCACCAGCAACCTAATTTTACATGGTTAACATAACTGTACACGAGTTCATTAAGAACTATGAGACATCTATAACGACTCTACATGAAAAAACCTCGAGTATCTCTACCTTACCCTGCATGTAATGGCCAAACTACTCATGCACTTTGCGTGCGTCACCTCTTGGTCCTTTACATAACAACCAAAGTTCATTCAAGTGATGGCTAATCACTCAAACGTATTAATAACTTCAAATGACCACTCAACCATCAACAAACAAATTCAATAAAAAAGGCAACAATGTTAAGTATACATCAAATCCCTAATGAATGAAGGTACACATCAAAGAAGAGACAGAAATACAAAATAGATAGAAAGGAGAACTCATCTAATATCGAGAATCGAACACCAGGTTTTCAAGGCTGTCAATCGAAATAGTCCTGACCACTAGACGATTACGGCGGTCTCCAATCTCTTAAATGCACAACTCTCTAAATAAAAGAGAAGACTCTCTCCTTATCTCTCTAATCTCCATAAGATGGATAACTAAAACGGGAAACAAGTTCACCATACAACAATGCAAAAATAGTTGATTGTTATCATTAAGAACATTCAATTTAAGTTAAGGGTTAATTCTCTTGATTAAGGAATTTACCAAAATCAGTTCACCCAATCTAAGCCATGGGATGAGCAATTGTGTCTTAATACAAAGGTCCATTAAGTACAAGAATATAGAACCAAAGTCTAATCTAACATGTGAATGCATAATCAACCAAACTTCTCCCACTCTTTGGAGCTAATATTCAAACATTCAAATCATTCTAAACATGATATTTTGGCTCATCCAACAACATACAAACAATCATGGGATGTTAAATTACACTACTTCTAAATTAAATTACTCTACTCCTAATCTCATTCATGCATACACATTAATTTTGACCATCCACACACATGAATATCATAATAAGAGAGAAAATTATGCATAAATCAAAGAATACAACAAAACCCAAATAATTTAAGAACAAACATACATATATTATACGAGTGTAGGCTTACAATATTCCCAAATTGGTGATAAACAATTAAGAAAATAAGAAATACAAAGAGAATGAGTAAAATGAGATACAACCCTTGAAGAAAATCCTCCAAGAGCTCACTTTCATGCTTGACTCAAAATTGGTCAAAGAACCTATCCTGTCTACTTGCAATCTACTGTAAATTGTGGTGGAGGAAGTGAAAAAAGGTGGCGGAGGTGTATGGTGTGCTCCCACGGAGGAAAAACCTCCATAGGAGCATGAATCTCTCACTTAATTGGTAAAGAAGATGGAAAAGATGAAAAAGATGAAGGGGGTTTGTGTTAGATCGGTTGTGGGGTGTTGGAGAGTGAAGTGAAGGGAGAAAATGAGAGTATATTTAGTGTAGGGAGGTTAGGGCACGGAGTTGGTGTGGAAAGACAAGATTGCCTATCAATTTCGAGCCGAAATGGCTGAACAGGGCAAAAAGGTGACATATAAGTAGCCTTACATGTCGTCTTTGATTCTGGACCTGAAAATTGAGTTTTGACAGTGCAAAAGGCGACTTGTGAGGCTACTTGTGGAAAGTCGCCTCACAAGTAGCTCTTCCCTCTAGAGAAGAATTTTCAGCATCACGCACTGTTACGAAAATAACCATAACTTCCTCTAAAAAGTCCATAATTGCGATTTGTAAAAAGCATTGGAAACTAGACATTCAGGGGTTTTCGAAAATGGATAGTAGGAAACATGATTCGATTTGAGGAGGGAGATATAACCCTTGAAAGTTGAGTGTTCTGCACGATAATTTCCATTTCTGCCCAAATAACCTCCAATCACTTCAATTAAGCTCAAATACCTTTCATAGAGAACATGTACCTACACAAGGCTCATAAACATATTATATACCAAAATATGCTCGAAAATGAGAACAAATGTGATGTAGCGAGAGCGTCTACGAGAAAAACTTGGATGCCAAATTCGAAAAGCAACCTACCAATATTCTGTTGATCTGCACACGGATGTCAAAATATCAGGCTTCAAGATCGTTGACCCGTGTAGGGTACCGAAATTAGGAGATAATTAGCGAAAACTCTAAAAAATATATTAATCAAAAAGCTCCCCTTTCAAACCCTAATACAATCTATTTAAAGCAACAAATTCAAAATCTCCTAGATTCCTAAAAATCCTAAACAAAATCGGCAAAGAATCCTAAATAAAAAGCTAAAAACAAATTCTAATCAGAAAAGGAAAAAACACCTAATTAAATGAAAATAAAATAATTTGTATTAATTACAATAATATTTTTAAAATCTAAAATCTTCAACAATATATTTGATAATCTCTCATGCATCAAAATGATATGAAATGGGGACCTCAAATAGGTATATAAATCGCTCCGATCATTTTGAATGGACCTTTGCAGCTCATTCAAGGCATCTTTTCAGGATAAGAAGTAAGTTTTCCTTTTGGAGCCTCTGAAGTCGAACAGCTAGCCTCTGCACAATTTCACCTCCAAATTCAATCTCTCTACCAATTTTATTTGGACTTGTTTCAAATCCAGCTTCTTGGACACTAATGCAGCTGAAAAAATCAACGTAAACAACAATCGATATAAGAAAGGGTAACCGATTCAAATCCGTTGATTCACACATGAATACCGGAAGCGAACCCTACTATTGATCTGTTGATCCGTGCACAGATACTAGGAAAATAGGCTTCAAGATCGTTGACCCACGCAGGGTACCGAAATTAGGAGATAATTAGAGAAAACTCTAAATTTTTTATTAATTCAACAACTATCTTTCAAACCCTAATACAACCTACTTAAATAGAATTATAAAACTTGACTTACAAGAAAATCCAAAAACGGAAAATTTCTCAAATTTACTAAATACTAAAAAGGAAAAATAGGGAAAACATAACATAGTTTCCCAAATAAACTAAAAGACTAAAATAAAGGTTAAAAATAAATTCTAATAAAAAAGGGAATAAAAACACCTAATTAAATATAAAATATATGGAAATAAAATAATTTGTTTTAATTACAAGATTAATTTTAAAATCTAAAATCTTCAAGAATATCTTCAGTAATATCTCCTACATCATTCTCTCACGGTTGGAGAAAATTCATCCTCGAAATTTGATTGCTAAAACTTCATGAATATGTAGTGTCAATAAACAAAATCGTTTATAACGAACTGTATATTTCTCAATCTTCGTCATGACATCCATCCAATCACTCCAACAGATGGACACAAATTCTTGAATCATCAAATCTTGCAACAAAAGGTAAACTGAATTTTTTTATGATGAGGAATATGTGGCTCGTAAAAACAACCCATTAAATATGAATTGTTCTCATATGGTACTTTCTCAAACACATCTTCATCATATATCGGTGGTTTATCAAAATCGACAAAAACCTCCGCTGATACATATGTATCATCATAAAACACTGGATGGTAGAAGGCTAATTGTGTTTGGGGTTTCATGTTTTTTTTTTTGGTGTGAGGAAATATGGAAGGTGAAGAGATAGAAGTCAGGAAGGCAATGGTTATGGTTTGTGGATCGATGAGCCTAGCACAACGGTAGATTCGGTGGCTCTGATACCAACTGATGCAGCGGAAGCTCTGTTGAGAAAAACCTGCAAGAACAATTAGAAACAACCTACTAATATTCTGTTGATCCGCACACGAATGCCAGAATACTAGGCTTCAAATACGACAATCTTCGCGCACGAAGAATGTGTAATTGGAGAGTTGAGAAATAATTCTCTGAAATTTTATTAATAATCAAAAGCTGCCTAACAAAAATGGCTTACAGGTCTATTTAAATTAAACAAACCCTAACCCTAATTCTGAAACCCTGTTGAGCCCTAAAAACCCGAAATAACAAAAATTACCAAAAATTGCAAAGTGAAAATGGTGAGAAATGTCACATTTTTTTTGGTGAGTTGCAGTGATGTCACCGTTATAATAAGTTAAGTTTAAAAGTCACCTATTATGATGAGCTACCGAAATTGTCCTTAAATAATCAATTCTTTATTCTTTAAAAGCTCTCGTCCAAAAAAATTGTTTGAAAATCAATCAACTACTCCTAGTATCTCTTCAGAAAACGAGCTCCATTCCAGATATTGCACAAGAAGGTAAATTAATATTTTTGATCTTCATTTCCATTTTTTCTTGTATTTCTATGTGGTATAACACTGTATGAACATTTATGAACATGTTGTCTCAATTTTTTTTGTTTATGTCTGGGAATTGTAAACTTTTAAAAAATAATGAATGAACATGTATGTATATTTTTTTGTATATATATTTGGCCGAGTTGATTTGAAGTGGTGCAAACAAGTTTAAAATCTTGGGCATAAAAGCTGGAAAGCATTTAAAAAAAGCTCGAAACATTTGAAAAAAAGCTCGACCAATTATAAAGAAGCTTGATCCCTCAGAAAAAATGCTCGATCCCTCACAAAAAAGCTCGATCCCTCACAAAATAATCTCGACCCCGTACAAAAAAATCTCAATTCCTCAGAAAAAATCTCAATCCCTAAAATAAAAATGTCGAGCCATATTTGAAAAAAGCTTGAGCCATATGAAAAAAAAGCTTGAGCCATATTAAAAAAAACTCAATGATGTACAAATAGAGCTCGATCCTGAAAAAAAAAACTCAATCCCGTTAAAAAAAACTCGATCATGTACAAAAAAAGATCGATCAGTAAAAAAAAGCTCGATCGCTTAACTTTTGATTTTTGTTTAATCCTTTATAATTGTAAAATTAATATTAAATATTTATTTCTTAATAATGGTTTTTGATGATGATTTTGACAGGACAATGGATAGGGTGAGAATATTCATATCTTACAATGGTCGATGGGAGCAATTATCAGACGAAAATTAGAGGTATTTAGGTTCCGATAACCAAGGTTTGTATGTGTCAAAGAATTTGAGTTACGATGAACTGGTGTCGATCGTGCAAACCATTGTGAAGTTTGATAAGAACAAATACAGTGTTGATCTACAGTCTCTATCAATTGTTCCTGGGATTACATGTCATACATTTATAAGAAACAATGATGATGTTCAGTTTATGCTAGAGGAAGATAGGGTGATCCCTCAAGTATGTGTTAGTCTAATCGAAAGGCCAGCATGAGGTGTCTTTGGTGAAGATATCCCTCATTGTGATAACACCCAACAATTTCGATTGTCAGGTGGAAGCAACCAGTTGTTCACAGAAAGAAGTGTGATTGATGGTCGAGAAAACATATGTGTTGTCCCACCGGAAGTAGCCGCCCATGATAATATACTGGGCCCTCAATTCGACTATGTATTTGGTCGCCAAATTGAGATGAATGGTAGGCAGTATAACCACCAATACAATGACATCAATAAGAGCAGAATACAGCACTGAATGTTAGGGTGAATCATGAGGTGGATAATGAGGGCAATTTTAATTCTGTAGAAAATGTAGAGGACAATGAGGATGATGAAAAACCTATCCAAACGGAAAGACGTGTAAGACGTGTACACAGATTTAGTTTCAATACACCAGATATAGCTGGGACCTCCGAGGCCCGGGCTAATGTAACTCCAGATGATTCTGATAATGCCACAACATGGGTTATTCCAGGAGCAGAATCATACTCGTTTTGTATGGGTGGAAGTAGGAACTTGGTTGAAGATGAACCTACAAGCATGATATATAAAGGGTAATTTTTTCCAACGAAAATGGATTTGAAGAGACTAGTAGGCCATTTTACAATGCGGCAGAACTTCGAGTGGAAGGTGAAAAGGTCCAATAAGACAACATTACATCTAGTTTGTTTGATGAGAAATTATACGTGGAAGTTAAGAGCAGTGAGGAGAGATAAAGGCACATACTTTGAAGTAAGAAGTTTTGTCAACGAACACACTTGTCCGTTAGAGGAAATTCACCGTCGGTACCGACAAGCTAGTGCAATCATAATTGGAGAAGTTATTGCACCTAGACTTCAACAACAAGATGGTCGACTAATGAGTCTGAAGGACATAATCGCCGACATGAAATAAATGTATGGAATCCAAATCATGTACAGTAAGGCACATGCCGCCCTCGATTATGCGTTGTCACTGACATATGGAACGTATGAGGAAACCTTCCAACTGCTTCCATCATTTGGTTATGTTTTGGAACAAAAAAATCCCAGCACAATCACTGACTTACAGTGCGACGAAGATGGTAAATTTATGTACTTTTTCATGTCGATTGGTGCCTCACTTAAAGGATTCCGGACGTGTATACGTCCAGTCATTACCGTTGATGGTACCCATTTAAAGGGACGATTTCGGGGTACAATATTTGTTGCAACAGCACAAGATGGGAACGAACAGGTGTATCAAATTGCTTTTGGGTATGGCCACTCAGAAAACAATCTTTCATAGGAATGATTTTTGGATTGCCTGAAGGGTGCCCTAGGTCATATTGATAAGCTAGTTTTCATTTCCGATAGGCATGCAAGCATTGAAACATGGATTTCTAAAGTGTTCCCTTATACCACCCATACCATATGTTGTTGGCACTTTGCTGAAAATATTAAGAAGCAATTTCATAGGAAGTATGTTGCCGTAATAATGGACAAAGCAGTCTGTGCATACACCGAGTTTGAATATAACCGGTATATGAAGAGTTAAGAAACTTGCACCAGAATGCATATGATTATGTAATTGATATCGGTCCACACAAGTGGTCCCGTGTACACTGCTCGGAAAGAAGGTACAGGGTGATGACAACAAATGCTGCAGAATGCATAAACTCATGCCTAAAATTTGCACGCCAACTGCCTATGTTGACTTTGGCTGAGTTCATTAGGAATATGCTACACCGGTGGTTTCACGATTGCTATAGAGCTGCACAAACCATACGTTATCAGTTGACCGACGCAACACATCTTGTGCTCTTAAAACGTGTGGAGAAGTGTGGTTTTTTTACCGTAAATCCAGTAGATTAGAATATTTTCTCGGTCAAGCGGTCTTAAAAAACAGTGGACAGTCGACTTAACCCGAAAGACTTGTACTTGCAAAAAATTCCAAATGGATCATTTTTCATATTTTCACGCTCTTGCGCGGCACGCTACATTACTTTCAAGTTTTACTGTGAGGTGATTATTACTGAAACGTGAAGCTGGTCGTTTTCAATGTTTTTTACAGGGAGCGAAACTTGGACTTGATAACTTTGTGTTCGGACTACTACAAGAGACAGACACTTATTGACGCGTACTCGGTTCCTATTATATCGGTGGGAGATCCTTCCACTTGGGTTGTGCCATCTGACATTGCTCAGAGGGTGATTTTGAATCCAAACTCCAGGAGACAAGCAGGACACCCGAGGGCGGGTCACCATGTCTCGTCTTCGGAGAGGACAACTACACAATCCTGTAGAAGATGTGGACAACCAGGGCATAATTCCAGGAGATGTTCTAATCCACCTATGATTAATGAAGGTCCAAGCAGAGGTGTTCCCGATGAATACCGCCGCAAGTGTAGCATCTGCCATTCAATTGGACACAACAAACAGACATGCCCTAACATTGGCTCTAATAGGGAATGAATGACAAAGTTTTGATCATATTGTAAACATTTGGAATTGTATCAGATTGTAATAATTGGGAATTGCAATAATTACTTATTAATGAATGAATTAATATTAATGAATGAATTAATATTCATGAATTAATTACATGTCTTTGTACATAAAAAATGGTAATATACAACCAATCACTAGGCGGGCCTGGAGTTACAAAAAATCTCCACAGTCATTTTCTCCCGAATGATCCCCATGTCGTCCTCTGACCAATCAAAAGGCCTTTGACCCGCCAGTAAGTACTCGATAAGTCTCAAAGTATGGGGACCACAGTGACCTCTGCAATTGGACACATAAAACACCGTTACAAATCGTTCTTAAAGAATATCTAAGCACGTGAATGAAATAGAATGTCTTACGATTTTTTTGTTGGGGGACTGTAGAAGTAGGCACCACGCTGACCGCGAAGGGTTTATTTTCCTTAGGGAATGGTTGACGACCATCTCGTCGTACAGTGTGGAACCCCACGTCATTCAACATGGAGGGTAAAAACCACCGTAATGGCTGGACCTGCTGGTGCCTGATATAATAAGGGACTTCTTATCTCCAGGGATCAAATATTTCATTCCCCAGAATAAGGTCGATAGTCACCACCAGCCAATGTTGGCCCCCAACGTTGCACGGAATCAGGACCTATAATAGTATGCATACGGTGTTAGGTCAGGATATACGAACAGTTTATATTTTAAATCATTTTCATCGTCTAACACTTACCAAGTCAACCTCGTGCCATGGGCGGTTTCCACTTGTGGTTGCTCCACGGACCGTCAGAAGGTCCTCTTCCAACCAACGGAACTGTAACACATTCCACCTTGCCGTGGTCACAGCCCCGTGTGAATCACGAGGCATCATCCTCTCCCACATGTATAAAATAAGTGGTTGTACATACAATCATTGAAATATATCGTATTAATAATACAAAACCATAAAATGCGATTTGATTCCAAATATTTATAACTACTTACATAAAATTGTGTATCCAATACGTTGATCCTCTGGTTGTACACATTAGGGAATCCTCGCTGACGCTTGCGAATAATATGGAGGTATACGTCCATATGCTGACAGATAATATAACTAATGGATTGTTAACAATACAACATTACTTACACAAATGTTAATATGAAAATCACGTAAGTACGCACCGTGTCCTCCAAGTCCATGAAGTTGGACTGCATACGCATGAACCATCCGGCGTCCACTGGTGCCAGTACATCCACATCACGTCTGATTAATGATTGAATTAGCTTAGCTTTATGTAAATTTGAATAAACATTAAATATACAACCATTTTTATTAGAAGAAATTGGACTCACAGTTCCTCATTGACGTTCCTCTTGAAGGCTTTGTATGCCGCAAGCTGGTCAGTGCCCACTAGTTCGTGGGGGTCAAAAATGTGTTCCACGGACTCGGACCGTGTCCTCAACCTCTTTGGCCGGCATGGATCTGTTTAAGGGCTCATTAACTGCCATCCGTGCTTAACTAAACGCTTCGATGTGATGGCAAGTGGAGGGGACCGCAGACCCTAGGTCATCATGCTATCCTAGGGAGGGGACCGCTGAGCTTGGGTCAACATGGTGGGTGGGGAAGGGGACCGCGTCGACACCGCAGACGTCTTGGGTAGGGGAGAGGACTGTGCCGATGCCACAGACAAGCTGGGTGGGGAAGAGGACCTCGTCGACGCCATAAATGTACTGGGTGGGGGAGGGGACCGTTGTGGCTGAATCGATGTGCTGGGTGGTGGGGGGGACCGCACCGACACCACATATGTGCTGGGTGGGAGGGGGGACCGTTGTGGCTGAATCGATATGCTGGGTGGTGGGGGGGACCGTTGAGGCTGCGACTAAGGTTGACTCTTCGAACCTACCCTCCCGGTAGGCAGGTCCTGACTACGTCCACCTGTTATGTTTGTCCCTCCGTATACTTATCGGTTCTGTCTCCGAGACTAAAGTCTGGATCAGGAGGTGGGGAGCCATCCAGGTGTGTACGCATGGTCGACCCCTGAAACCCCTAAATCATATCCAGTAACATTCTGTGTTGTTGCTGACGATCCTCGTCACTCTTTCGGATCAAATCCACCAACTCCAAGTGTTGAAACTTTCGATCCTCCTCACTCTTCCGGAGGGCTTCAAGCACATCGTTCAATAGATCTACCCACGGAGCCTGAAATCATGTCTACATTGTTAGTACAAAACTATCAACACGTGTTAATAAAAAAACATTAAACTTTGTTTTCAACTTACCTCTCCATCACATTCAACGGCCTCACGGGAATCCCTTGTAGTTGGTAAACCGAACCCGCCTATGCCTATGTCTATGCCTTTCTCGTTGAGGGTCTGTCTCATATCCCTCACTGTCATTGGGCCTTAAACCCCCAGCAGCGGGCTCAGATCCCTCACTGTCACTGGTCCTATCTGTTAAAACCCCACCCTTTGTACCACTGATCCCGCCAAAGGTAGTCTGATCAGGGATCGGAGGCGGCATATCATCCCTGTCATCTTCTACATACAGGCTCCCCCCTCGTTTAGCCCAGTATAGTACGGTGTCTGTCTCTCAGCTGGTGTGGGCACCAGTTCCTTCCTCGCAAACATCTGAAATATTAGTTAGAACAATGTAATTGTATAAATACTAACTAATAAGAACATTAACAAATTAAATACATACTCTAGCTTTGAAAATCTTTGCCAGCTTCTTCCCTCTCGGTTGTTTGGTCAACTCTCACTTCAAAATATGGGGAGTCAGATCTGTAACCCTCAGGGCACCGAACTCTTTGGCCAAATCAGGGATCACCTCGAAAGCAAATACCTGCATCAAAGATAAGTCTGATAACTAACCATAACATTTAGGACAACACCAATAAAGTACAACTTGTAATTCGAAGTTCTTATCAATAGGGCATGAAATAGACCGTATATGTTGTAGGTCTCCACCATGTGTACGTCAGCACCCTTTTCCCGCTGACGTCACTTGAATCCGTCTTGTCGCCCGTCAAGCGCATGCTTGAATGAGTAAATAGAATGCATGTACACGTGGGCACCCCACGGGAACGCATCGAGATCCTCAACCTGCCAAAACTATCAAACTGGAATCTTGACTCTCTCATCCACCCTATTCATTATCCAGTTCAGTATATATATAAGGTAGAGCTTGACAGCATCGTATGCCTTTCTGAACTCTACGACGGTGACAACACCCCTAATCTCCTCCAACGACACCTCATCGGCTCCAGGAAAGTACCGCTGATGTATGACATTCTCCACTGCTGCATACTTGGTCGTGTCTGGTACAACTCCAAACCGTAGTCCTGTGATGAAACAAAATTCCACCTTCGAAAACCTCACCGACTGGTTCCCTAACATGAACTACATCTCATCTGTTGGGCTGTTATGATGCAGCTCCCTCAAAAGCAACCGATGGATAATACCACTAGAAAACTTCATCTCCCGATGCATCGTTAGGAAATGCTCGAAACATGACGCCATGAACCGACGTCGATCTTCATCTGTAAATTCTGCAGGGACACGGTTCAGCGCGACATCTATATGGCCAAAGGCATCAAAATGGTTGTGTCGAGTCAATTTGCCATCGTACCAGTCTCCTTCTGCAGTTTTAAACGAATCCTTCAACATATTTCTCATTTGAAATATAACAGAAATACAACATCATTAAACAGAACAAATTTCGTAACCAAAATTAAATGTCTCGATCCAATGTAAAAACAGTTCGGTCCAAAAATAAAAAAAGCTCGATCCTAGGAGAAAAAAGCTCGATCCTATAATAAAAATGCTTGATCCCATAACACAAAAGCTCGATCCAATTATAAAAAAATACTTTATCCCATAACAAATAAGCTTGATCCTATGTAAGAAAAGCTATATCTTATTTAAAACAAGCTCGATGTCATGATGAAAAAGCTCGATCCGTTTTCAAAAAAGCTCGATCCCTTTCAAAAAAGCACAGTCCAATTCAAAAAAAGCTCACTCCAATTCAAAAAAAGCTCTACCCTATTGAAAAAAGCTCGAATCCTTTTCAAAAAAGCTCGATCCCTTTCAAAAAAGCTCGATCCCTTTCAAAAAAGCTCGATCCCTTTTAAAAAAGCTCGATCCCTTTCAAAAAAAGCTCGATCATATTGAAAAAAGCTCGATCCCTTTTCAAAAAAGCTCGATCCCTTTCAAAAAATATCGATCCAATTCAAAAAAAGCTCGACCCTATTAAAAAAAACTCGATTCCTTTTCAAAAAAACTCGATCCCTTTCAAAAAAGCTCGAGCCAATTCAAAAAAAACTCGAAACATTACAAAATAAGCTCGACATACCAAAACCTAATTTTCACGAAAATAAAAGCTCGACTCAACAACAAATAAGCTCGATTCTCTTGCAAAAAGTCTCGATAACCCAGATTTCATCTTCCTCAACTAATATTCAACTAAATTACAAACCCTAACATAAACCACAACCATTCTCAGATCTCTATTTTAACCGGTTTCTACAATTTCTATCAACAAAACTCAATTCTAACATGTAATGCAAGTTAACAACAACAAAAACGACGAAAAAAAAATAATCTTACAATCGCAGTTGTTCTCGTGTAATCTCGTTCCGGTCACTTCAGTATCGATTAGTTTCCCGTCGGTTTGACTGTTGCTTCTTTTTGACTTAGAAAACAATAAATTCCTCATTGTTTTAATATTTCGGGGTATTTTCGCCTAAACACGTAAAATGGTGTCTTTTAAACATACATTAGTCAAGTGGTGATATTTGCATAACACCCCCCTCAAATAGTGCCAATAATTTTTTTGACCCCAAATGGCAAATTTGAGTTACATACGGAAATCAAATAAAACTAAAGATTGTAAGCAAACCGAAATTGACGGAAGTTGATTCGGATTTGGAAAACTAAAGTTATTGCGAAATTAAACTTTCCTAAAATGGCAAAAACGACAATTCCGAAGCATAAACGAAGGAATTCGATTAAAAAAGGGTATGTCACACGACCACATGTCGTGATTTTCGAAGATCTCGTCGATCTGCATTAACTATGAAAGTTTCGCGTCATTCCGATTCCGTCGCCCGGACTAATAGGATTGATTTGCCCCTTTTCCTTGATCTTTTTCCGATCCAACCCCTCCATGTAATCCAATGACAAGGCTGCTGCATCAGACACGGTAGCCTATATTACAATGCTAAAATGTTGTGTTGAGGAACGTACCTTGAGCTTGTTGTGCAACTTCTTTACCATGGTTGTCTTACCGACGCCTCCCTTGCCCCATACATCAATTCTCAGAATTTATCATCACTTAATAGATCTATAACTCCTGTTAAAGTTTTTGATGCAGTTGTTTGGTAATTTGGAAAAAAAAATAATTAAAGAAGTTTGAGAGAAATATTGAAACTTGAAGACGTTAACATTATTTAATTAAAATACAATTCATTCCTCAATAAATTGTGTTGATCTTAACTGAAGCTAAGCTCCTGATGTTTTTCTTTAACAGCAAAGTTTATTCAAGAGCCAGGCAAGGCAAAATCAACGAACAACACGCCGAGAAGCCAGCAGACCAAACGGAATCCCACAGAAACAGAGCAAAGCCACCCAAACGGAAGCTCCTGATGTTTTTAACAACCAAAACATGATTCTCTTTGCGACTGTCTGATAAATCTAAGCTGGGACTTTACATTCATATGAATGTCTACTACAATTTGAGCCATAGAATCATGTATGGTTTAAGGAAACAACAATTACACTCTTAGAATTTCCAACACAGTTTTCTCAACAGAATAGAAGGAACGCATGATGTTCGAGTCCACCAGATCAGAGGCCTAGATCGCAAGTCTTGTGATGACTTACAGAGTTTTTGGTAAAATCGTTGGGAAGTGCTTTTGATCACTTTTAGCTTCTCCCAGCTAAGTTTTTGAGAAGCTACAAAAACATGCTTTTGGATTTTGGCTTATGCTTTTAGAAAACGCGCTACAGTGATATTAAATGAAATTTTACAAACTTTTCAACTTTGTCTTTACCTTTAATGAAATTTAACAAAAAAAATTGGACTTATATTTTTGTACAAAAAAAAATGTTGCTATAACTGTATAAAAAAATTGGGATAATTAATTCAATAAAGTAGAATAAAAATGAAATTAAAAAATAAAATAGAATAAAATAAAAAAATAAAGAAATTGGACTAATTAATTCAATAAAGTACCATAATTATATAACACTTAATAATAAACACAAATAAACAAAAAAAAATGTAAAGTATAGCACATAAGTACCATTTAGATGTCTATGTCCTTTAAGTATTTTTACACACTCACAACACTTTTTATTTCAGTTTACTAAACACATTGAAATTCCTTATAGTTCTCACAGCACTTTTGAAAATCAGTTTACCAAACACTCAGCTAATTCTTCCCACAGCAATTCCAAAAGCAATTCCCCCCACAGCAATTTAAAAAACACTTCTCCCCACAGCACAACAATGTCAAACTAGGCCTTAGTCTTGCCACGTCTCCTAATGTATTTTTCACTGTGTTTTCAGGGTATGTGTTGTGCTAAAATTTGAAAATAAATACTCGTAAGCACACAAGTCTATTGTAGAATAGTAATGTGAGTACGAAGCCGTTCTCATAAGGATTGTAAAAAACTAATTGAATCTAGATTTAATCTAATCCTAACCTAATTAACCAAATGTGATGAATTAAAACTAAAATTAAACTAAACTAAAAGCAAATAAGGACGAAAGTAATCGATTAAAGAATACTAAGGTATCAAAATTCACCGCCGTGTAATTTCATAACTTCTTGATAACTTATCAATTCCCCAAATTAGAGTGACAATTAAAAATCAATTTATTATCGACCCATGACCCATGAATTTAACAATAAGCATATTAATCAAAATTTTAAGTTGGTTTCCATTCGCTTCAAAATACAATCTATAAGCATTCTATGTATATAAATTAATAAAAAATAAAAAATCAAAAGAATTATAATTAACGTTAAGAAATAAAGTATCGATTAAAATACATATACCTAACTATCAAAAATACATGATATTAAAGATGAAAGGGTTTTATATTTAAAAATTTAAAAAAAATGAAAACCATAAACATTGGAAACAATAATTGAGAATTAATAAGAACAGCTGAAAGTTATTCCATAATATACGGTTTCACCGTCCATCATAATACAAAATAATAATAATAAGACATTAAAATTAAAATAGCAATAGAATCAAGAAGATGCATTGAAGATCTCTGTCTTCAAAGTCGAAATCCTTCCTTGCGGAACAAAGCTGTTCTATGCCTCTCCCACGAACTGGTTTCAAGCTGGTCCAGGCGTAGACTCCTTTCTTATTTCATTTAAATTTAGCTGGGCTTCAGTTGGGCTTATGTTTACTTTGCTTTAATCCGTTAAATTGGGGTATGTCCCGCATGAAGTCCAAGGTTGTGGTCCGATTGTTGTCACCAATCACCGTTAAATTGGTGATATGTTTGAAACAATGCTGTAGACACACCTTGGTGTTGTCATCGTTCCATTCTAACTTGTGCCACTAGATTGCTTCTCCTCTTATCCTTTTTATGGTATTTGCATTCTGGTATTTTAGAGGCAGCTTCCTGCAGAGTTGATCACCTCAGCTTAAATGAAGAATCAAAGCTTAATTATCCATTCACATTCCATGAAAATGTGGCTTTTTTTTTTCGTACTTGTGAGAAATGGCTCAACTTGAATGGTCCAGCTGTGAAACTCTTTGTGTTGTACAACATGTGAAGTTTGTTTCTTCCTCTACAAGAATTTTGTATCCATTTTGCATCTGCATGACCTCTGTTCATCAGACTAGAGAGCAATTAGAGAGATACAATAGATGATTAGCTGGAGAGAAAAATTCCAGAAAATAATAGAAGACTTGGGTGCGAGTTTTCTTGTTTTCTAGGTATACTCTGGGATTGAAGTCTCTGTTTGTGTAATCTGGAAATGCTATGTACCTCTGTAGACATTTCTTCAGAGTGGATTAGTAGCAAAACTAGCAACTGGATGTAGGCTCATTTCCAAAGAGCTGAATCAGTATATATCATGTGTGTTCTTTGTCTTTTTCTTTCTTAGATTTCGATTGTTCTTGCTTTGGATTAGCTCATCTCTCACAACAAAATGGTATCAGAGCCTGGTTCTTTGAGATTTGCTTGAAGGTTTTTTGTCTGCGTTCTAGAGCCTGCTAGGTGTTCGATTAAAGTCCTGAAATGGCCGCGTCAACAACTAATCATGAAGTTGAAAAGTTTGATGACTCAAATGACTTTAGTGTTTGGAAGATGAAGATGTTGGCTCTCCTTAGCAATCTGGGGTTAGATGAAGCTCTGGAAGGAGAGAACAAACTGCCTTCAACTTACACAGAGGAGAAAGACATTATGAAGAGTGCCTTTAATACTTTGATTCTTAGTCTTAGTGACAAGGTCCTGAGAGAGATTGCAAAAAAGAAGACAGCAGCTGAGGTATGGATCAAACTTGAGAGTTTATACATGACTAAGTCTCTATCTAGTCGTTTGTATCTTAAGGGATGGTTTTTTACTTTTAAGATGCAAGATGGAAAGAATATGCTAGATCATATTGATGAACTCAATAAGTTGTGTTTAGACTTGGAAAACATTTAGATTGAATATGAAGATGAAGACAAAGCTTTAGTGCTGTTGCATTCTCTTCCAAAATATTATGAAAATTTTGTTGACATTTTGAAACACGGTAGAGATACCTTGTCCCTAGAAGATGTTATTAGTGCATTGAACTCAAACGAATTTCAGCAAAAATGTGAGATGAAAGAGCAATCGGGTGAAAGCTTAACAGTAAGGGAAAGAACTGATAAAAGAGATCAAAAATCAAGAGGGAAATCTAGATCAAAGTCTAGAGGAGGACACAAGAAGAGTATCAAGTGTTATTACTGTCATGAAGTTGGTGATATTAGGAAATTTTATCCTAATAGAAAAAAGGAAGGCAAAGAAAAGGATACTGTGAATGGAGATGCTGCAGTGGTAAAAGAGGGGTATGAAAATGCTGATGTCCTAGTTGTAACAACTAACAACTCTGACAAGCAATGGATACTCGGTTCTGGGTGTTCCTTCCATATTACTCCCAATAGAAATTGGTTCAATTCTTATGAAAGTAGGGATGGTGGACAAGTGTTACTTGGAAACAATGAAGCTTGTAAAGTAACAGGAATTGGCTCAATTCAAATCAAAACTCATGATGGCATTGCAAGACTCTTGACTGATGTTAGATATGCCATAGAACTGAAGAGAAACTTGACTTCTCTTGGTATGTTACACCAGAATGGATACAGCTACAAATGTAAAGATGGTGTTCTCAAGATTTGTAAAGGTTCTCTTGTGGTTATGAAAGGTGTAACAGGCAATGGTTTGTACACTCTACAAGGTAGTACAGTGATTAGAGTTACTGCACCAGTTGATTCTAATGACTTAGAAACTGCTCAGATTTGGCACAAGAGACTTGGACATGTTAGTGAAAGAGAGCTGCAAGCACTTTAAAAACAGGGGCTGTTGTGTGGTCAGAATTAGGAAAACTATATTTCTGTGAACATTGTATCTATGGAAAAGCTAGAAGGGTGAAGTTCAGCTTCTCAGTATAAAACCAGAGAAATTCTTAGTTATGTGCACTCAGATCTCTGAGGACCATCCAAAACTTATTCACTTGGTGGAGGGAGATTTTCTTCTCAATCATTGATGACTGCTCAAGGAAAGTATGGGTGTACATTCTGAAATCAAAAGACCAAGCATTTCAGAAGTTCAAGGAATGGAAGAAAATGGTAGAGCTGCAAACTGGAAAGATGGTCAAAAAGCTTCGATTCGATAATGGTCTAGAGTGTCTCAATGAATCATTCATCAAGTTCTGCAATGAAGAAGGTCTGGTAAGGAACAAAACAGTCACTAACACACCATAACAGAAGGCCTTGCAGGGAGGATGAATAGAACATTGTTGTAACGAGTGAGGTGTATGCTCTCAAGTGCAAATCTACCAAATATATTCTGGGCTGAAGCAGTGAACACTGCTTCCTATCTAATGAACAGGTGCCCTTCTGCTGCTATAGGATTCAAAACACCGGAAGAAGTGTGGTCTATCACACTACCAAGGTATGAAATCCTAAGAGTATTTGGGTGCGTTACGCATGCTCATGTTAAGCAAGGCAAACTGGAACCTGGAGCAAGAAAATGCATGTTTGTTGGGACCCTGAGGGAGTAAAAGGCTACAAGCTGTGGTATTCTGAAGGAAACAACTCTAAAAGCTTCCACAGTAGAGATGTTACTTTTCGAGAAGCTGAGATGTATATGAGCAACACTGGCTCGCCATCTCCTTATGAGAATATTAACACAAAAAATGATGCTAGAATTGAGGTGGAGCAGTAGGAGGTTCTTAATTATTAGCCATCGCAAGGAGTTTCAGACTTGGGGAATGAATTGGAGGTTCATGACAGAAAAATTTGATGATAATGTTGAAGAAGAGACAAACAAAATTCAGAATGAGTTGGAAGCTTATCAACTAACAAGAGACAGAGTAAGAAGAGTGAGAAGAGCTCCGCAAAAAATGGTTATGCTGACCTTATATCCTTCGCACTGTCAGTAGCTGAAGACATGAATGAGCATGAACCTAGAAACTTTCAAGCAGCTGTAAAATGTAAGGAAATAAATCTCTGGTTAACTGTTATGAAAGATGAAATGGTATCCTTAAACAAAAATCAGACTTAGACACTAGTTCACAAACAAGCAAATCAAAATCTAGTGGGATGCAAGTGGATTTTTAGTAGAAAAGAAGGAATTCCTGGTGTTGACAGGCCAAGATATTAGGCTAGATTGGTGGTGAAAGGATTCACACAGATCGAAGGGATATATTTCAATGAAATCTATTCTTCTGTTGTAAAACACACTTCCATTAGAGTGTTGTTGGCTATTGTATCTCAGTTTGGGTTGGAGCTAGAGTAAATGGATGTTAAAACAACCTTCCTCCATGGAAAGTTAGAAGAAAATATTTACATATCACCGCCTGAAGGGTTTATATGCAAAAGTGATGAAAGCAAAGTTTGTTTGCTTAAAAGATATCTTTATGGACTTAAACAAAGTCCTAGACAATGGTATCTCAGATTTGATGAGTTTATGATCAGAAACAAGTACACAAGGAGCATGTATGATAGTTGTGTATACTTCAGATGCATTGATGGAAAGCCTGTCGTGTTTCTGTTATTGTATGTCGACAATATGTTAATTGTTGGGGAAGTGTGAAGACTTCAAATCAACAAAAGAGGCCAAACGAAGCAATTGAGTGCTTTGCATAAAAAGACGGTGGTTGGAAGCGCTGTCTAGGCCAAAGGATGCAAACTGATGTGGCTTGCGTTATGCCTTCCACACCAGTTGGTGCAGGTCCGCAAAAGAGAGAATACTGGGTCTTTTGACAGCTGTTTGGACATCGGTACATCACCGGTTAAACACCCTGTAAGTTGCGCTGTGAGTTTTGACAGCAGTGGGACATCGGTTTTGTCTTCAGTAGATCACGCTGTGGCTTCGACGGCGGTATTTGACAGCAATCTGGCGAATTCAAGAGAGAATAGGAAATATTGCATAGAGAAGAAAGAGAAAAAGGAAATAGACTCCAACTAGGATTCGGCAAACCCTATTGCTCCTATATAAATACCACCATTATGTGTACTCTGATGTGTGATTAGTGTGTTAAAATCACTGTGTTAGAAAAATTGCTAGAGAGAGCAATTGGAAAGAAACTGCAGAGAGATTGTAATCAATTCTAAAAGTAATGGATTGAGTACAGTGCATTCCGTAGACGTAGACAAATTGCTAAACCACGTAAAATCTTTGATGTCGTCTTTTTCTTCTTATTGCTTTCATAATATTTGTCAGTGTGTTTGGATTTTTGTGTGATTTTTCTTACAATATCAATTGCTTCAAAAGACATGATAGAAATCAAGAAACTAAAGGAACAGTTGAGTAGAGAATTTGATATGAAAGATTTTGGTGCAACAAGAAGGATCTTGGGGATGAATATCTAGGGACTGAAGAAACAAGAAGCTGTTTGTGTCACAAATAGGGTATGTTGAGAAAGTTCTCAAGAAGTTCGGTATGGCCGACTCTAAAGCTGTACAAACTCCTTTGGCTGCTCACTTCAAACTTTCAGCAGCTCAAGTACCTGTAACTGTAAATGAGAAAAAATATATGGAGAGAATTCCATATTTAAGTGCTGTGGGAAGTCTCATGTACTCTATGGTTTGTACTAGACCAGACCTTGCCTATGCTGAGTGAGCAGGTTTATGGCAAAACCTGGTAAACATCACTAGGAAGATGTAAAGTGGGTTTTTAGATACCTAAAAGGAATTTGCAGCTATGTATGAAGTATCAGAAGACTTGTTTTACAGAAATTGCTCTTGTGGGATTTGTGGACTCGGATTATGCCGGGGACCTAGACAAGAGAAGATCATTAACGGGTTATGTGTTCACTCTCTTTGGTTGTACAGTAAGTTAGAAAACTACCTTGCAACATGTAGCAGCTCTTTCTACAACCAAAACACAACACATTTGACAAGAAATCAAATGTATCATGAGAGGACGAAACATATAGACATCAAGCTGCATTTTATCAGGGATGTTATTTCTCAAGGAAGAGTATCAGTAGAGGAAATTCAAGACATGCTTGGACTTGATAAATGTTGTTGCTGAATGCTAGCTGGTGAAAATTGCTGGTGTAATCTGCAATGAAGTTCTATGGCATCATATCTCAAGCTTGATCCAAGGTGGAGATTTTGTGAGAGGTGGCTCAACTTGAATGGTCCAGCTGAGAATCTCTTTGTGTGGTACAGCCTGTCAGTTTTGTTTCTTCCTCGACAAGAATTGTGTATCCATTTTGCATCAGCCTGACCTCTATTCATCATACCTTTTCAACGTGGAATGTTGTAGTTGGTTGAGGTATTTTGAGAGAATGATGTATTTGAGATACGGTGTGAGGTTGAGAGAGAGAGAGAGAGGAGAATTAGAGAGAAACAATAGCTGTTTTTAGATACAATAGCTGTTTATTTATTTTTTTGCAATAAATAGCTATTAAGTCTGAGATGTTACCACCTGTACACATGATTTCAACAGTCTCGCCACATCTTCTTTTAAAGGATTTTCAATGTTTCCTTCTCTGTGTTTTTGCAGGGTGTATTGCAAGGTGAAGCTCCACTCCCGAAACTTCACTCCATGTCTCTGCTTCCATTATTAATGCCCTGGTAGTGGCAGATTTGAGACATTGCTTTAGACAAACCTTGGTATTATAATTGTCCCATTTCAAGTTGCGCCACCAGAATCCTCCTCTTATCGCCTTTATGGTATTTGCATTTTGGTCAGTTAGAGGCTGTTTCCTGATTGCATTGCAGTTTATCACTTCAAGCTGCTAGACTTGCCAATGATTCTTGTTGCTTGCAAATTGTTCTCAAGCTGATGAAATTCGTTGACTTCGGAACAACAAAGACAGGAGGTTCCCTCTGCCTAGGAACATATAGAACGAGCTCTTCCAGATTGTAACCGAAGAGGACTTCTGTGTTCAGCACGGAATCACCAAACCATATAACATGAAGTAAATTGGGACAATGTGTCGCTTCTATTGTTCTTAGTCAAGAAAATCTGAATCCAAGAAAGTGAGCTCGTTCTGAAACGCTCTTCAGGGCTGTTAGATGAAGGAGATGGAGTTCCTCTAGATTTGGTAGTAGATCAAACCGGAGAGCCTGTGTCCCTGTTGGAAAACAGCCAGTTGAAATTGCACGAATCGGTGGTAATTCTTTTGACAAAGCAAAACAACCTGCAATAGTTAGTGAACTTAAAACCAGCAAAGCCATGATGACGGTATTTTATCTTGTTTGAAAGCACCATAATTAGGACCCAACAGTTATTGAAGACAGCATGCGTTGTCTTATTGAACAACCTCAAAATCTGCTGCTGTGAAGATCAAGATCCTTAAGAGTCACCGATAGTTCTTCAAGTTGAGCTGGCAAAAAGTTTGCTGATGGAGATGGACAAATATAGAAATGGAATATTCTAAATCTACTTATCCATGTAAAATCTTCATAGCCAAGCAATGGAATGTTCTTTAATCTTATTGATAATCACTTAGTGTTGTGTCTAGAATTTCCAAATTGGACAATGTGGATATAATTTTTTTATTCATTTTTTGGGTCCAAAATACATATTAAAATTCCTTTTCCCACATATCATGATTGGTTGTTTATGAAATTAGAAGGCAGAAATAAAGTAGATTCTTAGACCCAGTTTGACATTGCTTCTCCAACTGTTTTTGATATCCAAAGTGATTCCGGACCAAAGATAGGATATTTGGTAAAATTGCGGGGAAGTGATTTTGGTCACTTTTAGCTTCTCTCAACTGAGTTTTTGAGAAGCTACAAATAAATGCTTTTGGATTTTGGTTTCTGTTTTTAGAAAATGCGTTACAGTAATATTAAATAAAATTTAGTTAACTTTCCAATTTTGTCCTTTCCTTTAACAAAATTTACCAAAAAAATTTGGATTTATATTGTTGTAAAAGAAAAATTATTGCCATAACTATATAAAATTTTTTTGGCTAATTAATTCAATAAAGTAGAATAAAAAAGAAATAAAGAAATTAAGTAGAATAAAAAAAGAAATAAATAAATGAGACTAATTAATTCAATAAAGTAAAATAAAAAATGAGGCTAATTAATCCAATAAAGTACTATAATTATATAACACTTAACATTAAACACAAATAAACAATAAAAAATATAAAGTATAGAATATTAGCATCATTTAGATGTCATGTCCTTTTAGTAATTTTATACATTCACAACATTTTTTACTTAAGTTTATCAAACACATTGAAATTGTTTTTAGTTCTCACAGTACTTTTGAAAAACAGTTTACTAAACACTTAGTTGATTCTTCCCACAACAACTCCAAAAGCAATTCCCCCACAGTAATTCAAAAAGCACTTATCCCCACAGCACAGTAATACCAAACTGAACCTTAGTCTTCTCATGATTATTTGTCAATGAAACTATAAAACAAACGTAAACTAGATTCGAAATTCTTACTTCTAACGTCCTCTCCATCGAATATCTTAATGTGTTTGCAAACGCTTTTATGAAAAACTAGTATAGTATTTTTGTTTGCTGAAGAATCCTAGTACTTGAAATAACAAATAACACAGGAAAAAAGAAATCCAACTTTCAATGCTTCTGAGGAATTCTTTCAAGGGTGACATTACTTCATGCTATTAATTTGGAAAAAACAAGGAATTCGTGAGAAATTAGAAATTTAAGAAGTTAATATTGTGTAATTTCAAATACTCAAAAGTCAATTCTATCCACAAAACTCATAAGCCACACAACTTACATGCACATTCAGATTGACCTCCCGCATCAATTTAACATCATACAAATCAATGCTAGTTTTACCCACAAATTATTTCTACTGTTTAACTTACACACCACAATCTCCAATCCAAACACTTTCACTGATTCACTAGGCCATTTGACTACATATTATTAAAGTTTCTGAAACATGGAAGTAATAGAGGCAAACACATACGTGAGACACCTTTTACTTCTCGTCATTCACTATCACCACCTCTTTGAAGAAACGCCCTAGACTTGATTTGGTATCGTGATCTTCCAATTCCAATTGGTTCCACCATTCCGCTTCCCCTCTTATTTCTTTCATGGTATTTGCATTTTGAATGGTGAGAGGCAGCTTCCTGAGATTATCGCACGTGTTCACCTCAACCTGCTCTATTGCTTTCATGTGATACACACATGATATAAATTTTGAATGTTGCCCGGATTCATCCTGTCTGGAAAGAGTCTCCAGCCAGGGGAGGTTCACCAGCTTGAGTGTCCGTAGGTTTGGAGCAACTGGCTCTGGAACAAAATTTTCCTGAGAAGGAAAATTGGAAATCTCGACTAAACTCTCACAGGAGCTTACCTTGATTGTTTCCAGCTTTGGTAGGGATATAATGAAATCACCACAAGTGAGAAGATATTCTATTCCAGCACATCTAATCACCTCTATTAATATTAGTCTAGAGAATCTAAGTCCTAGAAAACCAACTAGTTCTGAAATGCTTCCTAACTTGGACAGTTCAAAAAGATGAAGTTCTTCCAAATTTGGTAGCAGGTCATCATGGGAAGTACATCCTCCATCTGGCCTTAAACTTGAGGAAGATCTTGTAATGGTTAGAGATTTCAAACCAGTGTAGGAACCGATGCTGCTAATAACCAACGTTCCAAGCATTTGATTCAGTCCTGAACAATTATTTAGATGCATCGAACTTGCATTAGTGAGCAACAACCTACCGATCCATTCTCCTGAAAGTTGAAGGCCACTTATTATCAGCTTTCTTTTGTCATGTTTACTCTGGAAAGAGATTGCTTCTGGACCAATAAGCAGTTTGAAAATTCTTAATCTACCTATCAAAGTAAGGTCCTCGTTCTGAAGAGATTGAATGCGCCCCAATCTTATTGATAATGAATGTAACCGCTCAAGGTTCTGCAACTCTTCAAAAGTTGATTGTCTGTCAAATGCCTCTTCCTTCAAACCCCAAACATAAGCACTGGATGTCATGTCTAGAACCTCCAAACCAGACAATCCAGATACGATCCCGCTTTGAATGGTTTTTAGGTTGTACGTCCCTGATAGGTATAGCTGCCTTAAGTTGATCAAATTTTTCATTCCACTTGGCAATTCTCTAATGCTAGTTTCACTGCAATCAAGCACTTGAAGTTGTAGGTAATTCTTCAAGATAAAAGCATTTCTTTAAAAGAAGTATTCGAAGGTCACCCAATTCGAGAATGGATTGAGGTAACGAACGGATGCGAGTTTCACTTAGATTCAAGACCTTAAGCGACTCAAATGCTTGAAGAAATCTATCAGGAATTCTAGAGAGGATGCGATTACCTTGTAGCAGTAAACTCAAGGTCTCTGGACAACAAATCTCACAATCAGGTAACACTGTTATATTGTTATTCATGTAAGAGACTCTTTTGAGAAACTCAGACATTTCAACTTCTGAAATCCGACTCAGGCCAATTCCTGACCGCACAATTGATTTACATCCATCCTCCATGGTGGAAGAAATCCATATAGCAACATCACGAACTACATCATGCAATTTTACGGTACCCTCGTTGGCTCCGAGTTCCAACAAACAAGAGTCTTTTAGATTTTCAATCAAAGCTATTCCTCTATTATAAGAGTCCTCATAATTTTGCTGTTGATCTATCAAACCTTCACCCAACCAGCACTTTACAAGTTCACTTACATCAATAGAGAAATCCTCAGGATATAAACAGCAGTATAGAAAACAAGGTTTTATGTTTTTACCTTGTAATGAATCATAACTCCACTTCAAGGGCCTGTAAACTTTATTCTCTATGCCTTTGATGTTAGGAACTGACCTTTGCAACCCATTCAAGGCATCTTTCCAAAGTTCAATCATTGTCTTTCCTCTCATAATTGACCCCACGATGGTGATGGCCAAAGGCAGACCGCTACATTCTCTGGCAACTGATCTCGCAATTGGTTCAATATGTTCCGAAGTAGCTACCTTTCCTGCATTTACAGTAAACAATTGCCATGATTCTTCATCATTCAGGACTTCCACTTTCACTTCTTTGTCGATCTTCATCTCCCTACATACATCAAGAAAGCGAGATGTCAATATGATCTTAGAACCAATATGAGCCTTAGATTGTGGGATCCCCAAAGAATCCAAATCGATTGGCTCCCAAACATCGTCCAGGATAAGAAGAAACTTCTCCTTTTGGAGCCTCTCATGAAGTCGGATTGCTAGCCGTTGCACACTTTCTTCCATACTCGCCTTCAAATTCAATCTCTCTGCCAATTGTATTTGGACCTTTTTAGTATCCAGATTCTGGGACACAGTAGCCCACATTACGATGCCAAACTGATGCGTTGAAGAACTGCCCTTGAGCTGGTTGTTCAAGTTCTGTACTAGGGTAGTCTTACCGATCCCTCCCATGCCCCAAACACCAATCCTCAGAACATCATCGTCCTTTAATAGATCCATAACCTTGGCTAAATTTTGTGATGCAGTTGTTTGATTTGCAATAGAAGGTCCCGGGATATGCTCTACTGCTTTTGCCAAATAATTCCACCCCACCATTTTGACAGAAATATCTCCTTCCTTCAGAAGTCTCTCTACCTCCTTGAGCATTCTTGCCGTCTCCTTGCTAAGCCTATACCTTTCACTACAATTAAAGAAACATCCACAAACTTTTTGGTTACTGACCGTCATACGTGCTTGAACTGAGGTCACTTCAAGTAAGATTTGTTGTACCTCTCGAAGCCACTGCGTCATCTGAGAATCAGATGAGTAATCAACATCTTCTATCACTTTGTTCTTTAGATCAACAAGACTTTTCATCTCCTTTTCAAGAGTAGTGAGATTTGATTGAAAGCTAATGAAATTCTTGATGCTTGGAAAGGAACCACACAATGATCGGCCAGCCTCCGTCACTGCTGAACCAAGGATTGCAGCCGCCACTTCCATTGCAGAATCTTGTTACAAAGTGTAGCCAAATAGGAATTTCTAAGAGCAATGAAACTGCACAAGGAATGAAAGTTGGTAGCCTTTCAGGAAAGTTGATCTGATATGCAGAAGCCTATGAAGACATATATTTGGGAAGGAAGAAGTTGCTCTGAAATGCCAATTATTGATATAATTTATTATTGATGCTTACTATTCTACGATGGCCATTATTGGTTTCACACTCCATTTTCTTCTTTTATTGCCTTTAATGAACCCCACTTTTACTTTTATTTGTATCTGTTAGATAAAACAGATACAAAAACAAAAACAAACAGTATGACAGTCTGTTATTTATTTTTAAATAATCAATATGTTATAATTCATGTTTAACTATTAAGACATTTTATGAAACAAATTTTTATAATTTTTAAAAATTGAAATAGTTTTTAACATAAGAAAAATACTAGAATTATAAGGGTATTATATATTATTTTTAGAGTAATTTTATATAAGATCATCTCTAATGTACGTGTCAATGTCAATGTCAATGTCAAATTTGATATAAAAAAGTGTCAAACGATATATTTGGTACATCAATTTAACATTGTGTTCCAATACACGGTTCTATTTAAAATGTAATTTTTATTATTCTATTAATTATTATAAAAGTCAACACATACCATTAATGCATTCATTAAATTGTTAAAGAATAGTTACACAAGAAATAGATTTTGATTCAAATATTATTCAAATATTATTAATATACATTAAATTTAAATTATTGTAAATATTATATATATATATATAATGACATTTTTATAATAAAAAACAAAACATTTATTGTTATGTCAAATTTGGTACAATATTAGATCAACTCCAATGCACGTGTTATTGTCAATGCCAAATTTGATACAAAAAATGTAAAGTGTTATATTTAGTACAACAATTTAGTATTATGTTTTAATACGTATTTGTATTTAAAATGCTATTTTTATTATCTTATTAATTAAGATTATAAAAATCAACATTTACTATTAATGTATTTATTATCTCTTTTTTTTAGGATTGAATAAAATAAAAGAAAATGAAAAAATAAAATGGAAGAACGCTGAATTTCTGAAGAATAGTTGCATGTGAAATAAATTTTGGTTGAAATATCATTAATGTACATTAAATTTTGTTGACGTCGATTTCTCGATGGGTGAGAAAGTCAACAAGATTGAATTTAGTCGTGACATGTCAAAGAGAAAGAGAAAGAGAAAGAGAAAGAGAAAGAGAATGCAATTAAAGATATTGTGACACGAGTTTACGTGGTAAAACTCCGGTGATGGGAGAAACGTCCACGGGGGGTTGAACAAACAACCGAGTCAAAACCGCTATCGAAATAAAGAATTACACCACTCGATCTCTCTTTTTTCTCTCTGCTTGTTATTATGTATATTATTTGTTCTATCTCTCCTAACCGTGAGATTATGAGTCTATTTATATATGCATAGAGCCCTAATCTTTGTTGTACAAGTAATGAAAAGAATTCGTATTGAATTACAATTGGTGGCTTATTAGAGTCGTCTTGATCTTCTTTCCTGTCTTGGAGATCATTTTGGAGATTGAATGGGACTCTGGTAGTATAGTCTATTTAGGACTTATTTCTTTATCGATATGCAGTCTCCTTGAATAAGTAAAGTTTTTACTTGATTTGAAACCTTTCATGTTCGGTGTTTTACTCTTCTATAGAGTCTTCTTGATAGGGATGTGTTGTGTATTTGAGGTTCACTCACGTGCAAGATTTCTTTATTCGGGTTTCTTCATATTTGTCCCGAGTAGACCATGACGTCACTTGGTCCCGAGCAGGTCATGGCTTGCCGAATACTTGTGTCCACACTTACTCGGGTTTTCATTCATTAGTGATGTTTTGAAGGGTATTTTCGGGATGCCTACTCGGATGTCTCTTTTGGCATTATTTAAGGGATTATCCACCTTGACAGTGACGTGTACATTCGATAAAATATACCTATAACAATACCCCCTTAAAATATTTTTGCCGAATGAGATCTTGTCCTTGGCGTAAATATTTTAATTAACCCTTTAGTCTTTACGCCTCGTTAATACCAGAATAACAGCGCCTTGTAACAATGACGTGTCTTAATGGCTATCAAGTAAATCCCTTCACGCAAAATCTCAATGATTGCGACGTTTCGAGATTCTAACGGCTTGGTCAGTTCTTTTCTTGACACGTGTATTCTCACCGCTTCATTCCTCTAGTATTATTTATGAGAAGCGACTTATGCGTCCTCTGATGCGTCGCCTATGTCATCAAATCCTCTTTTTTGATTTTTTTTCCCGCTTTTTAGGACCCTAGGGTTTTGCGTCTTTGTTATTGAATTATCTATTTAAGCCGAAAAGGAACTCTTCTGGTTCATTTTTGCATAAGCAGACATTGAACCCATATTTCTTGCACAGAGATTCATCTCAATTCTCCGTTTGAAGCTTTTCCAGATTTCTTTGCATTTTATTTTAAAGGTTAGTTTTAATGGATCCATCTTCCCATCGCCACCTCTTTACTATAGCTTTCGAGGCGCTTGAATGCGGAGACCTTCAATTGGTTTCTTACGTTCGTAGATTGTTAGAGAGGACCCTCCAGATGAGCCTTCTTTTTTGGATGTTGATGTTTCTGGGCTTTACCCTGATGTTCATTTAAGTTCTAGTTCTGAATCATCCAGTTCTGAATCATCCAGTTCTAAATCTATCGTTTCTGATCACAGGGTTCCTCTTCGATCCTAGATGGGAAAACATCAGAGTAAACGCGAGGTCCACAAACACGGCTTGGGCAGCGTTCAAATCAGAGAATAAACCGTTGATGAGAGGGACGTTGAAGCGGAGTTTAGAACATCACGTATCCCCTTTTCTATTGATCGCCTGAGTGGGTTTGATACTGAGCCGAATGTGGTCGGGGTAGATGAGATCGTGAAGTATCGTACTTGATTTGACCTGGACGACTCGGTTACAATGTCTTCTACTGGCGATAGAGCCGTATGGAACCCACCTCTGGGCATGGTGACTATTTATGGGTCCATGCTATGCTGTGGTGTAACTCTTCCACTTCAACCTTTCATCGCTTAGTTGCTAGCCGAAGTAGGGATTGCTCCAGTCCAACTTGCCCCGAACAGCTATAGAATACTAATGTGTATGTGACATATGTGGAGTCAGATGAACTTGTTGCCACCCTCACCCTGCGAGATCATGCATTTCTTTACACTAAGACAATCTTGTCGAACTGGAACTTATTTTCTTATGTCAAATCCGCCAGATTGTTGGGTCCATGTAGGGACGAAAGTGAACCGGAGAGTTGATATTTCTTTGGACCCCAATAAAAAAGGCTTTGTGTGGGGATTTTCTATGTCAAACAAGCATTGGGAGAACAGCTGGTTCTTCACCAGAGGGAACTTGGGACTTAGGGTTACTCTCTCGGCTGGGGAGAATCAGATGGTGCTGAAAGTTCCCCGTTTTTTCTGTTCTTCTGAGGTATAGAACAAGAAAAACCTTGACTTCACTGATGTTGAGCTGACCAGACTCGCTCGAGCCACAGTGCGTACTCTAGAAAATATGAGCAAGTCGTATCTTTACAATGATAAGAAGATGATTTATCTCGGCTTCTTTCGTCAGATTTCTGATTATCATAGGTGATGTAAGTGGAATTCTTCTTCTTTCCACTTTTCTTTTATGTTATTATTTCTGATTTGGTTTCTCATCTCTAGCTCGTGCAGTATATGACTCGGATATCATCTATGACGTCCAAGCTCGCCAGGTGAAATTAATTCTTCAGGCGAGCCAAAAAGAAGCTTCTCGCCAAAGCAAAGAAGGTATTGCTTTGCCTGAATCGGATGAGTCTGATGAGGCTGGCGAGCAGATTCCTGAGTACATCCCTAAAGAGGTCAGTCAGCCTACCATGGGGGAATCTAGTTGTCCAAGTGGTCATACTGAAAGCTGCCAATACCCAGAGGCTTCCTGAGGATTTAGGCGAACAAGAGGGTTGTCTTGGCATAACATCTGGTGAGTCGAATTCCCCGATTGAGGTTCCTGCCAAGTAGTTTGTCGGGGATGGTGAAGGCGTTAGGCTTTCCCCATATGAGCAACTTAATCTTGATCCCAATTTCTTTGAATCTTTTCAAGATATCACTGAGGATCAAGAGGATCCTATGGCTGACCTCGGTTTTCGTCGTGCTCGGGTCGAGAAAAGAAAGATGACAGATTCTCCAGCTCGTCCTTACAAAGTTCCTCAGGTGGTATCGTTTATTGAGTCAAGTGATGAAGATACCGAGGTTAGAGTTTCCCCTAGTGTTCAAGCTAAAGCATCTGTAGAAAGAGCGAAAACTTCAACCATGAACCGGGATTCTTTACCTCTTAAGGTTAAAGATGCGAGAGCGAAATCCTCAGGGGACCCTTCTTATCCCACCCTCCAGGATATGTTAAGGGCGATGTCATCTGGTCGGGCCTTTATTGGGGATGATAATTGGAACCGCTTCAGGGATGGCTCTCCTGTGAATCGTCTTCAAAATATTTTTAACAGCGTGTCCTATGTAAGTTTTCTATCCCAACCTTTAACACCTATTGGGTTCTTAACTTTTATTGGATTTTCAATTTATCTCTTCCCTGCAGATGGTGGTTGAGTTTGCTGAGTTAGTTCAGACACAACAACATTACTCGTACCAGATTAGGCGTATTGAAGCTCAGTTAAAGAAAAGTGAGGATAACCGTACTCGGGTTGAGGCGACTTATCAAACGGAGGTGAGCTCTGCCCAGGTGTTTACCGACCACTGTTTGGCTAAGCAAGTAAAGGCTGAGAAGAGAGCTTCTGCAGCGGAAGAGAAAGATTTGTCCTTTCAGAACCTTCTTTCTACCACCCAAGAGTCAATGTTAAAAGTTGAACAGAAGGCTGAACAGGCCAAGTCGTTCTACGAGTAGAAAATTGAAGATCTTAAGCGTCAGGCCTTAACCGTTGAATCACTTTCAAAAGAGGCTAGGCTGGAGCTTAAAGTTCAAGGAGTCGATCGCTTCAAAAGGTCCCCAGCCTATGATGCCTTACTCCTCAGGGAATTTCAACGAGGTTTAGTCTCGGCTGACGAGTTCTTTAAAGTTAAAAATCGGGCGACTGATAAGGCTACGGTGAACTGGGAATTGTCGATTAAAAACCATATGGATCAGTCCTTGAAATCTCTTCGGATTCAAATGAAGGAGTGGAGGGCATACTATCGAAGTCAGGGAAAAGAGCCCTACCCTATGCACTTGGAGATCCCGTCAGAGCATTCTCTTTCGACTTTTTATACGAGTCAGAAAGCTGGTGTGGATGAGTCGCAGCCTGACGTTGGATCGATTCCAGGAATAGATTATAATTAATGGATGGATGACTCGGTCGTCACAATTGTTTGGCCTTCAAATGAAAGTCTCCTTCATGAGTACGAAATGGTGTCTGACCCGAGTATCGGCAAAAGCTCTAAGTCCTTACTTTAGCCTTTGGTGTATTTGTACAAACTTTTTGCACTTGTAATTACAGTTGATTAATGAAATCCCATATTTTTTTCCAACTGCTTTATTTTGCCAAGTATTTTGTATCTAACCCGCTTGACTTATTGCCCGAGTAACTTCACTGAGTATCTTGTTTAACTTGGTTTTGCGAAAAATCTTTTTACCGGCTAATTGTTTCGTGCTAAGTATCTTATTAAACTGGCCGACTCTTTGTGCCAAGTATCTTATTAAAGTGGCTAATTCTTTTGCCCGAGTAACTTCACCGAGTATCTTATTTAACTTTAAGTTCGTTACCCAAAATAATTTTCAACGCCAAGTATCTTATTAAACTGGCTAATGCAATCTGTGTCAAGTATCTTATTAAACTGGCTCATGCAATTTCTTTGTGCCAAGTATCTTATTAAACTGGCTAATATTATTAACCGAGTCATCTTAAGACAAGCAAGTAGATTTATACTTGCATTTCATACTAGGTTGCTACCCAAACATTATATCAAGGCTCACCATGATCATATGTTCGAGTCCTTACACAAGTCACTGAGGACGTCTCCTTAGTTTTGTTTGTGCAAGGGTTTGTCGAATCGTTAAGCTTTTTAAACTGCTTAACATATAAGCGCATCTCATCGGGAATTTTCCTGATGGTGCCCCGAGCTATTTTCTAGAATCTGGTGCATCGGGTTTGCCTTTTGGCTAAGGTTGATTGACCTTGCTCGGCTGGCGCGCTCATTCGAGCTTCTCCGCCAATTCAGGAATTTTACCAAATTAATGGTCCCGATCATTCTATTTCCATGTTTTTATTATCATGCATGTCTTTCATATGTTCTTATTATCATATGCTTTAAATTTCTGAAATCCCGAATTGGGTTTTTATTTATAACTGCAAAATTAACAATGATTAAACTTCAAAACTAATAACTATACTGACTAAATTTTTCCTAACTAAAGGAAAAAAAAATTCAAGGATAAAAAATCTTCAAATATTGGGCGTTGCATGGTCGGGGTAAGACCCCTCCATCAGGTCATGCAATTCAATATACTCCATGACCAGCTGTTCCTTTGATCTTGTACGGGCCCTTCCAATTATCAGCCAAGGAGCCTGCAATTTTATTTTTTATGTTCAGTGACACTTTTCTGAGCACCAGGTCTCCTAGCTGGAATTTTCTTACCCGAACATGAGAGTTGTAGTGACGGGTCACTCTTTACTGATATGCCATGTTTCGTATTTGGGATTTCTCCCTTTTCTCTTCTAGCTCATCTAGGCTTTGTAATAGCATATCAATATTCTGGTCCTCATCATACAGCCTGATCCTAGGTGACATGTGTGACGTTTCTACCGGGATAACAACTTTTGTTCCAAACGCCAAAGTGAATGGAGTCTCTCCTGTAGAAGTACTTGTTGTTATCCGATATGTCCATAACACCTCGGGAAGTTTTTCAACCCAACTCACTTTCTTGGCATCTAGCTTTGCTTTGAGTGTGTGCTTGATGATTGTGTTCACTGCTTCAGCTTACCCATTCGTTTGAGGATGGGTAGGTGTGGCGTAGTAATTGACAATTTGGTACTCTTTGCACAACTGTCTGAATTTTAGATTATCGAACAGGGTGCTGTTGTCAGTGATGATAGTGCTCAGGACTCCAAATCTATAGAGTATATTTTTCTTCACGAAGTTTGTGGTATTTTCTTCTGTGATATGCACCAATGCTTCGGCTTCTACCCATTTTATGAAATAATCAACTGCTACTATCGCATGCTTTGCTCCACCCTCTGTCCCTGCTGGCATGGGGCCAATTAAGTCCAGGCCCCATATGGAAAATGTCCATGGGGACGTTAGGCTTCTGAGTTGTTCAGGGGGCTGTCGGATATCGTTAGCGATCCTTTGGCATGCATTGCATCTTTCCGAACATTGTTGTGCATCCAAGAATAAAGTGGATCAATAATAACCTTGCCTGAGTACCTTGTGTGCCAAACTTTTGCCCCCAGTATGGTTTCTGCACACTCCACCATGGATTTCCTGTAGTATTTGACATGCATCTTCCTCTGATACACATCTCTGGAGTGTTCGGGGAAACCCTCTTCTGTATAGTTCTCATCCGATCAATGTGTACCTTGCTGACCGATACCTGATGTGTTTGGCTTGTAGAGGATCTTCCGGGAGCACGCCTTCTTCTAGGAGCAAGCCTTCTTCCAGGTACCTTTTTAATTAAGTCATCCAACCGTCTGACGGTGTTTGGATTTCTGAGATTTCACAGTTTTTTGGCTCAACTATACTCTGTCTGAGAAGATGTGCAACCAGAATAGTTTTTGGCCTGATTGTGGTTATTGTTGATGCTAGTTTGGATAAGGCGCCTGCCTTTTCTTTCTCTTTCCTGAAAATCTGGACAATCTTATATTCTTTGAATTTTTGAAGGAGTTGTTTTGCTATACCACGATAAGCTATCATACCTTCATCTCTAGCTTGGTATTCATCCAGGACTTGGTTGACGATTACCTGTGAGTCAATGAATGTTTCGACCTCGTCTGTATAAAGAGCTATGCGTACTCTTAGTCCAACAAGTAGCGCCTCGTACTCGGCTTGATTATTTGTCGCTTTGAAATCGAATCGGATGGCATATTCAACATCATCTCCTTCCGGGATGCATACTGCAATCCCTGCCCTGCTACCATGAGTGTTCAAGGAGCCATCCACATATAGCCTCCACGAGAAACTCTTGCCCAACATCATTTTAGCCTCCGGGTTTGGTTCTGTGAATTCTGCTACAAAATATGCCACTGTCTGGCCTTTGAGGGATGTTCTAAAGACGTACTGAATATCAAATTCACCCAGCTCGATTTCCCATTTGGTTAGTCTCCCCAAATTTTTTGGCTTCTGTAAGATTTGCTTAAGTGGACAGTCGGTGAGAACCTGGATTGTATGAGCCTTAAAGTATGGCATTGGCTTCCTTGCTGTCGAAACCAATGCTAAGGCAATTTTTTCTGCCTGAGAATACCTGGTTTCTGCTGGAAGCAGTGCCTTGCTGGTATAATATACTGGTATTTATACCCCATCTTCTGTTCTGACTAGAACCGAGCTCACTGCTAGTTCTGTACTTGATAAGTACAAGTGGAGTACTTCTCCCATTTTAGGTTTTGAAAGGATGAGAGTCTGCCCTAAGTACTCTTTGATTTTTAGGAATGCCTGCTCGCATTCTTTGTTCCATTCGAGCCCTTTTCCTTTTTTAATAACTTTAAAAAAGGGAGCACATCTATCCGTGGCCTTTGAAATAAATTTACGCAAGGAGGCTAAGCATCTTGTCAAGTGTTGTACTTCTTTTAGCGTCCTTAGCAAGGTCATTCTTTGAAGGGCTTGGATCTTCTCAAGGTTTACTTCGATTTCCCTCTGATAAACTTAAAAACCCAGGAATCTTCCCGAAGGAACTTCAAACAGGCATTTGCTCGGATTCAACTTCATATGATATCTCCTAAAAACATCGAATGTTTCTCGTAGATCTGAAGCATGCCCATCTGCCGAGATGCTCTTGGTCAACATGTCATCTATGTAAACTTCCATGTTTCTTCTTATTTGACGTACGAAGATTCTGTTAACTAGTCTTTGGCATGTTGCTCCTGTATTTTTTAGCCCAAAAGGCATTACTGTGTAACAGTATAAGCCCTAATCGGTTGTGGACACTATTTTTTCCTCATCAGCCTTATTCATCCGAATTTTGTTGTACCTTGAGTAGGCATCCATGAAACTGAGTAATTCGTGCCATGATGTGGCATCAACTAGCTGGTCTATCCTTGAAAATGGAAAATTATCTTTTGGGCAGGCCTTATTCAGATCGGTGAAGTCTAAGCACATTCTCCACTGGGTATTTTTCTTCTGGACGAGGACCATATTGGCTACCCACTGAGGGTAACTGATCTCCCTGATCAACCCTACAACGAGTAATTTCTCCACTTCCTGCTTGATTGCCTGACTTCTTTCGAGGTTGAATGTCCTTCTATTTTATTTTACTGGTTTTGCATTTGGGTCCACCACAAGATGATGTGTTATTACTCGGGCATCTATCCCTACCATGTCTTCATGACTCCAAGCGAACACGTCTTTGTATTCTTTGAGTAAATTAATAAGGTTTTGCTTAACCTTTTCTTCCAAATTGGCCCCGATTATGATCTTCTTCACTTCTTTAACTGGTTCATTTTTGGATTCCTTCGGTTCTTCCCTTGGGTCGAACTCGAACAATAGTGACTCTTGCTTGTTCTGATTAGGCTACGTTATGGTGCATACCTGTTCACTATTGTCTCTATCTTTGTAAACTGAGAGATTAGCTCTTCTAGCCATCTACTAGGATCCCTTGATTACTCCTACCCCCCGTTCAGTTCAAAATTTGATCATTAGAGCGTAGGTAGCTGTTACTGTCTTAGTTTTATATAAGAAAGTTCAACCTAGTAGCGCATTATAAGGCCAGTTATCCAGGTCCACCACTACAAAGTTGAGTAACACTGCTCTCTAGCAAGGTGCTACTCCAAGTTTTATGGGCAGTTTCACTGTCCTGAGAGACCTGACTTCGACTCCTCCGAATCCTCTGAGTGGGGTATGGAAAGGTTGCAAATTCTTTCGATCCAACCTGAGTTGATCGTAGACAGCTACATTGAGAATATCAGTCGAACTACCATTGTCTATCAAAATTCTCTTGACTTCCTTGTGTCTAATTCAGGCACTTATGACGAGGGCATCATTTGGCCAAACATCGACCCCGTGTGAGTCGACCTCTGTGAATATTATTAAGTCCCATCTTTTCTTTACCCTTTTCGGGTCTGGTTCGACCGAGTTGATATCAAATTTCTGCCTTGCCTTTACCGCTTCTCCGATTTTCTGAGTTCGCTCCCGGTTACTTCTTCCAGTTGATGGTCCTCCGAAGATTGTTTGTATCACTTCATTAGCTTCGGGACTGGCCCTTTTATTTCGACTAGAATTATGGTCGGCCCTTGTCTCTTTCTTCATCTCTGACTTCTCATCTCTTTTCAGGATTATTTCTTGTAAATGTCATTCCCGAATGAGGGTCTCTATGTAGTCTCTAAGCTGATAACATTTGGAAGTCTCATTACCAATTTCCTTATAGAATCTGCAGTACTTAGTTGTATCTCGCCGAGCAAACTGAGACTGTCGGCGTGTAGAGCTGGCAAAATTGACCCGTAACCCGCCAACCCGACATGAACCCGAGGTCAATAAACGGGTTGGGTTGGCTTCTAAACGGGTTCGGGTTGTAATCGGGTCAACCCGTGTAACCCGTTTACTATACGGGTCGTGTCGGGTTTGGATTCACGGGTTCGCGGGTGACCCGTATAACCCGTACAGTTTTACAGATAGATTTTTAATTATTATTGTTATAGGGGTTAAAAATAAATTTTAACATACTATATAAACATTCTTTTAATACAAACCCTAACCCTATCACTTGCTCAGTTGCTCACTTGCTCATTGCCCTCAACGGCTCAACCTCTCAGCCGTTCAGCACTCAGCGTCTCAGCCCCGTCGTCAACTTGTCATCGTCTCCCACGTCCGTCGTCATCCTCCCTTACCTGTCAATCTGTCATCGTCATCGTCGTCGTCATCCCTCACCTGTGGTCGTCGTCGTCGTCGTCGTTCCTCACCTGTGGTCGTCGTCGTCGTCGTCGTTCCTCACCTGTCGTCATCGTCCCTCACCTGTCGTCGTCATCGTCGTCATCGTCGTCCTCACCTGTCATCGTCCCTCACCTGCCAGCGACGATCTATCACTCGCCTTCTATCACTCTCTGACGGTGACAGATCGCCAACGACAGATCGCCAACGATAGATCGCCAGTCACCTTACGTCGTCGTCGTCGGAAGTCAGAGCTGCTTGGTTGGTCGTCGTCCGTCACCTGTCGACAGGCTGTCGTCTCCCTCACCGGCTACTGAGATTTTCAAGCGGTAATTCCAAATTTCCAATATTCCAAATGACATTTATTTTATATTTTTATGGAATTTTTTAGGGTTTGAAACGAAATCGAAATGTTGTTTGAATCTGTAATTGTTTTTGTGTTTGTGGGTTTGGACTGTTCGTATATGATATTTGTTTTTGTTTTTGAATATGGAATTTTGTAGGCAGACCTGCAAGGGTCTCAGTTGTTTGATTGTTGTTTGAATGTGGAATTGTTTTTGTGTTTGTGGGTTTGGACTGTTCGTATATGATATTTGTTTTTGTTTTTGAATATGGAATTTTGTAGGCAGACCTGCAAGGGTCTCAGTTGTTTGAATGTGGAATTGTTTTTGTGTTTGTGGGTTTGGACTGTTTGTTTGTTAAATGTGAAGGCAGTAAGGCAGATATATATAAATAGATGAAGCATAGTGTTTGTTTGAATCTGAAATTGTTTTTGTGTTTGTGGGTTTGGACTGTTTGAATATGGCATTTCTTTTTGTTTTTGAATCTGGAATTTTTTAGGCAGACCTGCAAGAGTCTCAGTTGTTTGAATGTTGTTTGAATCTGTAATTGTTTTTGTGTTTGTGGGTTCGAACTGTTTGAATATGGCATTTTTTTTTGTTTTTGAATATGGAATTATGGCTTGGTAAGTCTTGGTAAGTCTTGAATTGTATTGAATTTATAATTTTATATGTTGTTTTACAGCAAAATCTATGGATTCAAGTTCAAACAATGACGTTATTCCAAGTTTGGGAGAGGAAGAGGAAGGTAATGACACTATGGAGCCAGTGGAGGCAAATAGCAGGTCTAATACCCCGACTGGGAGTGGTCAAGATCGAAAAAGAAAGCGCACTTCCGCTGTGTGGTCTTCGTTTGTGATTGTAGGAAAAAATACACAGGGAAAAGAACATTGTAAGTGCAAATATTGTGGAAAGCAATACATTTGTGAAGGCACTCATGGTACAGGTAACATGAAACGTCATATAGAGTTTCAATGTCCTAAGATAATGATGCATGACCCTCGTCAAATGTTATTGAAAAATAATAAGTCTGCCAACATGACAGTTTCCAATCCAAAAAGTCAAAATGAATTTAGAACAATAGTAGCTGAAACTATTGTTTTGCATGATTTGCCTTTTTCATTTGTTGAGTGGTCGGGTGTTAGAAAAATGATTGGATATTGCACAGATGAGTTCCATATGGTGTCTAGGAATACCGCGAAAGCGGATGTATTGAGCTTGTATTGTATTGAAAAAACTAAAGTCAAGACATTGCTAGAAGAAGCTCCTGGTAGAATATGTCTAACATCTGATTTATGGACTTCCATAGCCACGGATGGTTACATGTGTCTCACAGCACATTTTATTGATAAAAATTGGGTTCTTCAAAAAAAAGTATTGAGCTTTTGCTTTATGCCACCTCCACATGATGGGGTTTCTTTAGCGGATAAAATTAAGACATTGTTGTGTGAGTGGAAAATTGAGAACAGAATTTTTTCGATTACTTTGGACAATGCTTCATCCAATAATTCATTAGTGCATAATTTGAAAAGTCATTTGAACATAAACAAAGCACTTTTATGTGATGGAGAATTCTTGCATATTCGTTGTTGTGCTCATATCATTAATTTGATTGTTCAAGATGGATTAAAGGAAATAGATGGTGTTGTCCATAAGGTTCGTGAGAGTGTGAAATATGCGAGAGCTTCGCAAACTAGAAAGCAAAAGTTTTTAGAGTGTATCAAACGAGTTCATTTAGATTCTAAAAGGGGTTTAAGACAAGATGTTCCTACTAGATGGAATTCCACTTACCTTATACTTGATAGTGCTATTTATTATCGACTTGCTTGGACTGCATTAGAGTTGGCTGATAGTAATTACAAGCATTGCCCTTCTGAAAGTGAGTGGGGAAATGTTGAGAAACTTTGCAAGTTTTTGCGTCATTTTTATGACACTACTAATCTTTTTTCGGGAACAAAATATCCCACTTCAAATTTGTACATGCCTAAGGTGTTTATCACTTATTTGACTTTGATGCAAAACTTGGCAAGTGATGATCCGTTCTTTAAAGCGATGTCAAATCAAATGTATACCAAGTTCAATAAGTATTGGTTTGATTTTTCCACTATTTTAGCAATAGCTATTATTTTGGATCCTCGTTACAAAATGGAGTTTGTGATGTTTGTTTATGAGAGATTGTATGGTGCCGAATCAAAGCAATTGGAAGAAGTTAAGGGGAAATTGTTTGCTTTGTTTAATGAGTATGTGACTAGCTCGACTGGACGATCTACCATTAGGCCATCTCCACAATCTTATCCTAGTACTTCTAGTGGACGACAAAGAGTAGATGACCTTGATCTTGTTTTACTGGTAATAAATTCTTTGTTTATTTAATCGATATTTGTTTATAGTAATAACTTTTTTGCTTTAATATTTTAATTACACATGTGTAGGACTTTGATAATATTATCAATGGTGATATTGTTGACATTCAAAGAACACAATTAGATTTGTATTTGGAGGAGAGAAGACTTGAAAGATCAATTGATTTAAACATTTTAGACTTTTGGAAGGGCAATGAACCTCGTTATCCTGAACTTGCTGCCATGGCTCGTGATGTTTTAAGCGTTCCAATATCTACAGTGGCATCTGAATCAGCATTTAGCATGGGTGGTCGGGTTCTTGATCAATTCCGGAGTTCACTTCTTCCGAATGTAGCAGAAGCCTTAGTTTGCAGTCGTGATTGGATACTTGGAAATGGAGGTAATGATTTTACCGTGACTTTGATAACTGTATTGTTGATTTCACTTTTAATAATTGATATTTTTATTTAATTTTATATCACCTAATCATTATTGTAGAGAGTGCAATTTTGAAATGTGAAGAAATTACTAAAGACTTGTGGGAAATGGAGGATGACAGTACTCCTGCTAGTACTCAAACAATGCACGACCAAAGTTCAATTCAAGGCTATTAAATACATATCCTGATCCATCAATTTCTTTGGACAACAATTTGGACCAATTTGTGATTATGGATGACTGTATGAATTATTTATGGATTATTTATGGATTCATTTTTTTTTTAACTTTGTAAGGATTATGGATAAGTGGATAACTATATTTGTCTTTCGGGATGACTGTATTTAATTTTATATTTGTTGTATTATTTAATGATATTAGATTGGATTTGATTGGATTTGATTATTAAAACTTATTACTCTATAAGGTAATAAGGTTTGATATATTTGTGTTAGATTAATATGATTTTTTTTTTAAATGTTAGGTAAATGTGTTAAACGGGTTCGGGTTAAACGGGTCACACGGGTCAAACCCGACCCAGTAAGACTCGATTAGATTATTAAACGTGTCACGGGTCAACCCGTTTAACCCGTGTATTTATTCGTGTCGTGTTGGGTTTCAGACGGTTAACCCGTTTAATTAAACGGGTCGTGTCGGGTTGATAGTTAATTCTATTCGGGTCGTGTCGGGTTGATGTCAACCCGACCCATGAACCCGAATTGCCAGCCCTATCGGCGTGGCTTATTTACCATATATTTTTCTTTATGGTCAGGTTTTCCTCCTGCTTTTTCCGAAAATGGGTGTAGTTTGTATATTTTCCTCGAAATTTCTCTGTGGTCTGGTCATCATTATGCCCGTTTCCTCCATCCTTGTTTCTTTCTTTATTGTTCCCTTTTTGTTTTCCTTTATGGTTTTGTACCTTTGACTAGGCATCTTTTTGTTCGAGTCTCCCCCATTGCATGTAGCATCCTCCTGTGGCTAACTCCTCTTCCTCAGCTAGTGCATATCCTCCAGCCATGTCAATCATGTCTGCATATCTGGTTAAACAGGCCCTTCTTATGTCAAAAGATAGTCGTTCATTCTATAAATTGTTTATGAATGCAGCAATTATCACTTCATCATTTGCACTGTTGATTTCTGAGACCGCCTGACCGAATCTCCCCAGGTACCTTTTCAGCGACTCATCTTTCCCTTGTTTCAACTGAGAAAGGTAAGCCACTGATTTTTTCTTGTGTACATTGCCCATAATTTTTTCTTGAGAAACTTCTGCTTAATTCGCTGAAACTTTCGATGCTTACCTGAGGCAACCTTCTGAACCATCTTGAGCCCGTGTCTCCCAGAGTTTATGGAAGTTAAGACATAGTAACGGGTCCCTTTGGGCATACTGAGCCATATTGCTTTTAACCTTCTGACATGCTTTTTAGGATCTGTATCCTTCTTGAATTGTTCCACGTATGGCATCCTGAACTTTTATGGGAATAGGGTTTGCAGGATGTCCCTAATGAATGGGCTATCAGAATCATCCTTAGATAAGTCATTATATCCATATCGACTAACCAGCACGTCCATTTGACGCCTGTTGTATTCGACTTCTCGGGTCAGGCTTTGAATTATAACATCTCTGTCTCCTACCGGTTCTCCATGACGGTTAAACCGCCGGGTGATTGCCATGCCTGTTTCCAACTCATCTTCATCTTGTATCTGAGTCTCGCAAGCTAACCCTTGTATGTGTATGGTTTTGTGACAACACTTGTGATGGTGACGATCGCTATCCTCTAATGACGATGACCGATCTCTACGCCGGTCAAATTTTCAGTGCCTATCGAGATCCACCTGACCATGATTCTGCCTTTGGCGTGGTTCTTCGGGGGTTTCATAATCCATGTCCTGGGTGCATATTTTACCCCCAGATTGATTGTTTTGATCCGAGTTCCTAGCAGCTACTGGAGCATTTGGTTATGGCCCCACTATGACCGAACAGAGCCTTATAGGCAGAGGGTTTGGTGGGTACGCCTCATCCACAGCCAATAGATCTACTCCTTCTCTCACCGAGTCTATCAGTAGATGTTGCAATGTCTCACAAAAACATTGTGATACGTCCTCACTTGTATGAAGGATTTGTTGGATACCCGCCATGGATGCTGGTTGGTTTTCAGTGATTATGGTGGGATCTCGTGAACTCCCACCTATATGAGCATTATCTGGAGATTTTTGGATGTCTCCAAAACTGTTTCTGCTTCCGCTTCCAGCCATTACTTTAAATCAGATCGAAGGTTCAAACCCTCCTTCTAGCGCCAATTGTTGACGTCGATTTCTCGATGGGTGAGAAAGTCAACAAGATTGAATTTAGTCGTGACCTCTCAAAGAGAAAGAGAAAAAGAAAGAGAATGCAATTAAAGATATTGTGACACGAGTTTACGTGGTAAAACTCCAGTGATCGGAGAAACGATCACGGGTGGTTGAACAAACAACCGAGCCAAAATCCATTATCGAAATAAAGAATTACACCACTCGATCTCTCTTTTTTTTCTCTGCCTGTTATTCTGTATATTATTTGTTCTATCTCTCATAACCGTGAGATTATGAGTCTATTTATATATGTATAGAGCTGTAATCTTTGTTGTAAAAGTAATGAAAAGAATTTGTATTGAATTACAATTGGTGGCTTATTAGAGTCGTCTTGATCTTCTTTCCTATCTTGGAGATCGTTGTGGAGATTGAATGGGACTCTGGTAGTATAGTCCATTTATGACTTATTTCCTTATTGATATGCAGTCTCCTTGAAAAAGTAAAGTTATTGCTTGATTTGGAACCTTTCCTGTTCGGTGTTTTACTCTTCTATAGATTCTTCTTGATAGGGATGTGTTGCGTATTTGAGGTTCACTCACGTGCAAGATTTCTTTATTCGGGTTTCTTCATATTTGTCCCGAGCAGGTCATGGCTTGCCGAATATTTGTGTCCACACTTACTCGGGTTTTCATTCCTTAGTGATGTTTTGAAGGGTATTTTCAGGATGCCTGCTCGGATGTCTCTTCTGACAATATTTAAGGGATTGTCCATATTGTCATTAACGTGTACATTCGATACAATATACCTATAACAAATTTATTATTAAATAATAAATATTTATTGTTGTGCCAAATTTAGCATATACTATACTGTATCAATTTTAGCATAAAGAATATCATATGTAAAATTTGACACAATATTTACCAATGCATTGGAGGAAAGTTTTTATACTTTATACTAAATTTTAGTATTAACATAATTATTTAGTACAATATTAGAGATGCTCTTAGAATATTGTTTTTGTACTCTACTAAATTATAGAATTGACACAATTTTCATATAATATTGGAAATACTCTAACGAGTGAATCGATAAATAGATATACATTAACAATGTACTTAAAAATAGATATTGATATAACTCATCATTTTACGATGCTCCTATCAGAAATAATTGTTGGTTCCGTCACTAAGCGTGTCTAGTAAAAAAAACTACCGGCCTACATTATACATAAGACTACTGACTTGGATGAATAAAATCTCTACCCCTTTGTTTTAGCAATCTTTTTATCTTCGCTATCAATCGTTCGATCTTGCTCAATCCAACGATCAACAAGATCATACACAAATTACCTGTCATACCCGTCAGCTCGTGGGTCTCGAAATTATTCATTATCCGCGATGTCGTCAATGTTACCTATTAAGCTCCCTGTTCCAAACCCAATTGTGATCAAATCCGAAGTCTTGGTATGGTGGTGCAAGGCAGCTCAGTTAGCCAGTAAAAGTATATTTGTAAATGCATCCAAAGATTGTGGGAGGATTGATATAACAAATCCTAGTGCCACGTGGCAGAAGGTGATGATGCCAAGACCAAGGGTCATGGCCTCATGGGTCATATGCTGCTCTTACCCACAGGAGATGTTCTCATGATCAATGGAGCCAAAAGGGGCACTGCCGGGTGGGAATTTGTTGATGACCCGAATACGACACCACTTCTCCATAAACCGGATAACCCCCAACACCGCAACAACTATACCACGCATGTGTCATTCCATTGTAAAACAAAAGGAGTTTGACAAAAACACTAACGTGTTTGATAAAAATACCGAAAGAGATAAGGAGTTTGAAGAAACTAAATTGACTCCATTAATGGAGATTTTTCAGAAGATGGTATTGATTAATCTTTATGATACAAAAGCTCTCTTTTATATCTAAGAAACACGCTAAAAGCCCGTAATCTTAATTGTATTAAAATATATATTAAAAAATTGGGTATTTGAGAATTTGAGAGTGTATTGGAGATTTGAGAGAGATTAGGAGATTTGAGAGAGAATTAGAGTAAGGGGGGAAATGAAACGGGAAAGGTATTTATAGGGAATTAGGAAAACGTTTGATTAAAAAAAGCAGAAAAAAAAATGATTGTACCATTGGTCAGCAGTGGTCCAACGGTGCAAATCTTATTTTTAAAAAATTATTTAAATACTGAAACCGGGAGGAACCACTAGTTACAAATCGGACGTGAACCTCCGGTTTGGAACTGTCAGTTCCATCACTATTTCACAAAATTATGAACCGAAACCAAAAGTTCTGGTTTTAATTCAATAGTGCCGGTTTCGGTTCCAACTGCAGTCACCTCTATCCCCAATCCTCTCAAATGGGTTTCGGGTGGGGTGCATGGTGGGGGCGGGGGAGGGTAGAGGAACGGGGGTGGTGGTGGAGGGACCCTCTCCCACCCCAATTGACCCCACGCCCATCCCTATTCTCAACTGCTGAGAAGATAGATTACCTTGTTACTATATTCTTTGATCTGGTTTTGGCATGTAGCCAGTAATAGAAAATGAATTTAGTTGACAGATTCCTCTAGTAACGAGTTTAGAAACTGTCTAACTGTTTATCTTTGTTTACTGGGCTATTGGCATATCAGATCATCATTCCTGAAAGGCTGCAAACTTTCATTCCTGTTGCAGTTTCATTGCTCTTAGAATTTCTTATTTGGCTACACAGCCTACACTTTGTAAAAAGATTCTGCAATGGAAGTAGTGGTTTCCATCATAGGTTCTGCAGTGGCAGAGACTAGCAGATCATTGTGTGGCTACTATCCAATCATCAAAAACATCAGCTTCCAGTCAAATGTCAGCGCTCTAGAAAAAGAGATGTTGATCAAAGGAACCAAGTGATGGAAGATGTTTATATATCAGATGCTCAAATGATACGGTGGCTTCAAGAGGTCGAACAAATCATGCTTGAAGTGAATTCAGTTCAAGCAGGTATGCATATGACAGCCAATAACCAAAAACTTTTGGATGATTCTTTAATTGCATTGAAAGGAAAAGATTTGGCAGGGAGACTGCAAGAATGCTTTAGGGGGTAGAAAGACTTCTGAAGGTAGGCGATATTGCTACAACGATATTTTCCTCTCAAAAAGTTTTTGATGCAGTTGTTTGATTTGCAATAGAAGGTCCAGCGATATGCTCAACTACTTTTTCCAAATAATTTTGCCCCGCCATTTTGGCAGCAATATTGCCTACCTTTAGAAATCTTTCAATAGAATACAAGAAAAAAAGAGGAAGAAAATTGAGATAAACTGAATAAATTTTTATTCATCAGAAAACTGTCTTTCTAAAACCATACAAATGGCTTAAATAGAAAAACAAATCGAATTCCACTAGGAATCGAGATCTCTTAGACTTCTAAAACTTGCTAAATAAAATCAGGAAAAAAATCTCATCTAAAAAGGAAAATATCCAAATCTAAACAAAATTGAAATTATTAAATTAATGCGCAAGAAACTTATCAATCATTTGGAGTATTGGAAAATGCTACCCAAATTACTAATTTATCAATGGAGTATCGGCACATGACATTTTTTTTTTACTTTCACTTTTATCTTCTTATAATCTTTTTAAATAAATCAAGTATCAACACCTCATTAGGGAGGTCAGTATCTATGTCAACTAAGCATTATCCTATAAACAATACAAAGATCGGATAAAGAGTATGAATTTTGTTGTTACTCACACTTTTCAAGAGGAAAATATTGTAGATACTTTTGCCAATGGAGGATCAAATAGTACAGATATTATTTGGTGGAAAGTCCTCCGATATGTATTCAAAACAAGTTACTCATTGATTTGTGGGGATTAGGTTTTGTTAATTTCTCTTTCTTCTTTCTTACTAATAAATTTATTAAAAAATAAATAAGTGGGGTAGGTTGATGTAGCTCAAAAGGAGAGCTTAGGTATCTTTATAGATCTTCAATTGGACCGAGCCATGGAAGTCGGATCGGATCAATTTAACCAGGATCTTAATAAACAAGGTGGGGTTCACATAGAAGAGCATTATATATCATCTTCGCCTGACAGCAAGGACGATATAGAGGATTCCATTAATCAAGAGAAACAAAGTCAAGAAGAACACGGTAACATCCACTCATCTGAATTAGTCTCAGAAGAAGGACCTGCATGTGATGTTATGTTGCCAAAAACACCTTACAAAAGAAGGGGAGGTAAGAAAAGAGGAGCCACTAAATGTCATAGCATGAAGACGAGGAATTCCAAATCCAGAGACTCTAGGTCGGAGAATGCGAATGCGACGAAATGGAACCTAGAGGTTGAGATAGCGAAAGTAATTGAAAAAGGAATAGCGTTTGGGGTCAATTTTAATCAATCTAATGAAGAAGATAAGAGGCAGCAAAGGGATGGATTACAATGGAATTTAGACCTCGAAGTGGCTAAAATTATTGAGACATGGGTTGCTCTTGGCTTCGATTTTAATGGTAAAGAGGAGGAAGTCTCAACGATTCTAGCTAGTAGGGAGAAAGAAGATGAGGACAGGTATAGAGAAACATGTTAGTGTTGGGTAGGTGTTTTGGTATTTTTAATGTTTGCTATAACCTAGAATGTTAGAGGGCTGGGGAGGGTTTCAAAGAGGAGGGTGGTGAGAAATTTGGTGGGTTTCCACAGACCTATGGTTCTGTTTCTTAAAGAAACAAAGTTAGATCACTTCGATAGTAGAGTGATTAGTAGTCTAGGTGGTCAATAGCTTACCAGAGGTATGGGGGTGGAATCTGTAAGTTCGGCTGGTGGAGTGATAACGTTGTGGAATTATGATATCTTCACTGTTAAATCCTGTATTAAGAACAACTGTTGTATTGTTCTAGCTGGAGAATTGGTTAAACTGGGGAAAGATATTGCTTTGTGCAATGTGTATGCTCCAAACATGGAAAGTGACAGAGTGGACTTGTGGGATTCATCATTGGAGCTCAAAATTCATTTTCAATGCCTTGGTGCATAGGAGGGGACTTTAACACAATTTTAAACTCAACGGAGAGACAATGAGGGGTCGTTAATAGAGGATCCATGAGGTCTTTTAACTCATTCATGCTCTAAGCGAAAGTAGTGGACATTCCCCTCAACGGAAGGGCTTTCACTTGGTCTAATAACAGAGAACAAGCGACTTGGGCTCATTTGGATAGGTTTCCCATCTCGCCATGGATCCTGTCATAGTTTCCAAATCTGATTCAGAAGGGCTTACCTATGAGTGTTTCGGATCACAATGCCATTATGCTTGGTGAGCCAAGGAAGAATTGGGGGCCTTATCTGTTCTATTTCTATAACAATTGGTTAGAGGATGATGAGTTGATAAAGCAGGCAAAGAAAGGGTGGATCGGATGCAAGGCTACTGGGTGCAAAGTCTTTGTTTTAGCTTGTAAAGTGAAATCAACTAAAAGAAACTTGAAGTTTTTTTTGCTGGAAAAAAAGAAAGACTCCTTCTCAGTTAAGGAGTGTGAGCAACGTTTGGCAGCAGTTGAGGTTAAGGCGGTTAGGAATGGTTGGACAGAGGCCCTAAGAAAGGAGCGAATTGACATTCTTTCAAAGTTATGAGGTGGAATTAAAAGGGACGAGCAAAGATGGCATCAAAAGTCTAGGGTAAAGTGGCTAAAGGAAGGTGATAGAAACTCAAAGTTCTTCCATTGTTTGGCTAATGGAAGAAGAAGACAGAACTTGATTGATGATTTAAAGATTAGAGGAGTTACTGTCTCGGATCCGAGATATGTTAAAGAAGGCATCTGTGAGTTTTTCAAGCAGCATTTTAAGAGCTTCTTCTGGCCAAAGCAGACTTTGGATGGGTTTGATCTTTGTCAGTTATCGTTAGTGGAGAGTGAGTCTCTTGAGCGTCCTTTTACAGATGAAGAAGTGTGAGAAGCGGTTAGAGGGTGTGACAGCAACAAAGCCCTGGGTCCAGATGGTCTAAACCTCAATTTTGTTAAAACCAACTAGAACTTTATTAAGGATGATTTTTTGAGTTTCATTCATGGCTTCTATGAGGACAGTTCAATTATGAAGGATCTCAACAAAACATTTATAGCTCTCATTCCTAAGAAGGACAATCTAGAAACCCTATCGGATTTTAGACCGATAAGCTTGGTGGGTTCAAAGTACAAAATTATTGCTAAGGTGTTAGCTAATAGACTTAAGAAAGTCTTGAATACAGTAATAGGAGAAACGCAAATGGCTTTTGTGAGGACTTGTCAGATTTTGGATAGTTTCGTTATTGCCGAAGAGATTATCCATATGGGGAAAAGGAATCATGAAGATGGAGTGCTTGTCAAGTTGGACTTTGAGAAGGCTTATGATAGCGTGGACCTCAATCTTATTGGATCGGTTAATGAGAGACATGTGATTTGGGGAAAAATGGAGACATTGGATAAGGTGTTGCATCACCACTCTGTTACTTGGACTTGGTAAACAGGAGTCTTACGACTCAGTTCGGGATGGAGAGAGGTGTACCTCAAGGAGACCCACTTTCTCCATTTCTTTTTAATATTGTCTCAGAAGGTTTGAGTTGCCTTTTCAGGAAAGCCACAGAGTTAGGTTTGGTAAGAGGTGCAATTTTTGGAGACAATACTGAGCACATTTCTCACCTTCAATTCGCCGATGATACTATTATTTTTCTTCAACCTAAGCCGGACTACCTTCGCAACGCAAAAAGGGTACTAAGATGCTTCAAATTAGTCGTAGGTTTAAGGATAAATTTCCACAAGTCGTGTTTGGTAAGAATTGGTAGGAAAGTTTCTCAAGAAGAGCAATGGGCTGATTTGTTTCACTGTCGGAAAGAAACTCTACCTATAACATATCTCAACTTTACCTCTAGGTGCAAGACCGTCCACTAAGGCTTTTTGGAATCGATAATCCAACGAATTCAGGACAAGTTCGTCCACCGGAAAAGAAATTTTTTGAGTAAGGGTGGGAGATTGGTCCTTATAAAATCTGTGTTATCTAGCATTCTGGCTTTCTTTTTGTCGATTTTTAAGCTTCCGGTTGGAGTGGCCAATGCCATTGAGAAATTACAAAGGGGATTCTTTTGGGGGGGGGGATGGTGTTTTGAAGAAGAAAATACATGCAGTAAAATGGTCTTCCTTGTGTGCGAGTAAAAAGTTAGGTGGTTTGGGTATTGGGAGAATGGGGGATAAAAATAAAAGTCTACTAGCTAAATGGGTGTGGAGGTTTGGCGTGGAAGAAGACTCCCTTTGGTGTAGAGTTATTTGCACTAGATATGAGACTTGTAACTCTGGTCTGGTGTGGGACCAGAAAGGCTCAAATTTCAGTTCCCCTTTCATTGCAGCTGTGGCCAGCCTATTCACTGAAGGATCTACAGCTTAAAGTGTTTTGAGAAGTGGCCTGGAAGTTGTCATAGGTGATGGTAGAAGTGTGTTTTGGGAAACCTCTATTGATGGAAATGGCAAGTTAAGAGAGGCTTGCCCGAGATTTTTTGCTTTGTTTATCAAGAAGCACGGTGTTTTTCAGGAATTTGAGAGTTGGAACGGCTCTCGGTGGGTTTGGGAGGTGCCGTTAAGGACGTGTTTATTTGATTGGGAAAAGGATCAATGTGGAGTGTTCTTAAATTTGTTGGACTGTATTTGCATTCGCAAATCTGTTTGTGATGCCCTTGCTTGGAAGTATCAATCGGATGGGAAATTCACGGTCGGCTCCTTTCACAGGAAGATGCTGGAATTGCAGTCGAATAACACTTTGGTCTTTACAGGGGGTTGGCAGGGAGTTTCACCGCCAAAAATAGAATTATTTGGGTGGCAACTTCTTAGAGGAAGATTAATGGTCAAGAATGTGATGCTTAAGTTTGGCTTAGACTTAACTCCCATTATGCTCTGTTCGTTGTGTAACACAGAAGGGGAAACCATGGACCATCTTTTTCTTCATTGTCATCGGTCTTGGAAGTTATGGACCTCAACCATGAAGTGGTGGGGTGTGGAGACTTGTTCCAACAAAACTCTGTAACATTGGTTTTGTAGCTGGTCGGAATTATGCCCGGGAGTTATTTATCAAAGGGCCTGGAACTCTTTGTTTCTTGCTGTGTCTTGGTCAATTTGGGGGGCGAGAAATTATTTGATTTTCAGAAGCATATCAACTGACGTAGGGCAGGCTTCAAACATGGTGAAATTCCGTGTGGCGTGATGGTTCAAGCATTTGGGTAAAGGTTCCAACGCCCCGATTGCAACTATGTTGTTGAATATTAGGGACAGCTGCTCCACTTCTAATCTCAAGAAGATTCCGGTCCCGGAGTTCTGGAGTCCTCCTAATGGTGGCGCCTTGAAGTTCAATGTCGACGGTTCGGCTAAGGGATCTCCTGGCAATGCAGGAATTGGGGAGATTCTCAGAGACGAAACGGGTAAAGTGCTGGGTTATTTCTCTAGTTTTGTGGGGACTTTTGATTCAAACACACCAGAGATTTTGGCGATTCATGGGGCTGTAGATATGTGTTCACAGGAGGTTTCGTTAGTTGGTAAAGAGATTGATAACGTTAGTTATTCGAAAGTGGCGGTTTCTTGGGTAAACTCTGATGGTTTTGGTAGTTTGAGGCATGTAAACACCATTCTCGACATCTGAAATGGTTTGAACAATCTCGGCAATACTATAGTCATCCACAACACAAGGGCAAGTAATTCCCTTGCAGACTCACTAGCGAAAAAGGGCTCAGCTAGGGTGGGTGACAGCAAGAGTTGGGTGTTTCACTGATTCGTTTTCTGCCGTTTGGTGGGTTTTTATGTTTTGTTTTGTGTTTGCTTTCGGCTTTCTGCTTTTTCTTTTGCTCTGCTTTGTAGCTCTTTGCTCTGCTCCTGGGGAGCTGTTGTTGTTCCCCCTGGTTTTGGCTGCCTAGCCTTATAAACTTTTAGTTGTTCAAAAAAAAAAAAATCTCCGCAGCAAGAAGAGTTGTGGCTGAATCTAGAGCTACTTGAGGTGATCAACTCCAGGGCCTGCAGGAAGCTGCCTCTGACATACCAGAATGCAAATACCATAAAAAGGATAACAGGAGAAGCAATCTAGTGGCACAATGGAATGGAACGCAAGGTTTGTCTACAACATTGTTTCAAACATATCACCAATTTAATGGTGAAAACAATCGGACCTCAACCTTGAACTATAGTAATTGGTGGGATGGTAAATACAAAGTTTAGGAAGAACACTCTTATATAGAGCTCAAGTTTTTTAGTATAATTTTCACTCGGTTCTTTTCCACGACTAGTGCAGTTAAAGAACTCACCTATTTATAGCATTAACAAGCATTCATAAAGACAAGAATACTAAAGGTTAAAGCTAACATTAACTCTAAGACTCTTCACTCTCAATGAGACTTTCTTTCTTCCCAAAGCACCCTTTGGTTTTCCATATTAAATATGTAAAAGTCTAGTTTATTTTTCCAACATGAACTTCATACGGGACAGACCCCAATTTAACGAATCAGAGGCTGCCTCTGTCCTCTCGTCTGTGAGCTTCCCTTAGCAACATACACTGAAAACCACAGTGAAAAATACATCAGGAGACGTGGCAAGACAAAGTCATGTGTAATTGATGCTAACATCACAAGATTTGCAATGTAGTCCTCTGATCCTGTGGACTCAAACATCATGTGCTCCTTCTATTCTGTTGAGAAAATGATGTGTTGGAAATTGTAGGAATGTAATTGTTGTTTCCTTAAGCCATATGTGATTCTGTGGCTGAAATTGTAATAGACATTCATATGAATGTAAAGTCTCAGCTTAGATTTATCAGAAAATCGCAAAGAAGAATGATGTGAATTGAAATTAAAGAATGTTAACTTGTTCATGTTCTAATTTCTCCCAAACTTCTTTAATTTTTTTTTTCCAAATTACCAAACAACTGCATCAAAAACTTTAACAGGAATTATCGGTCTATTAAGTGATGATAAATTCTGAGAATCGTTGTTTGGGGCATGGGAGGTGTCGTTAAGACTACCATATGGTAAAGAACTTGAACAACAAGCTCAAGGGAAGTTCTTCAACACAACATTTTAGCTTTGTAATATGTGCTACCGTGTCCAAGAAGCTGGATTTTAAAAAATGTCCAAATAAAATTGGTAGAGAGATTGAATTTGGAGGTGAAAGTGTGCAGAGGCTCCAATAGGAAAACTTTCTTCTTATCCTGGAAAGATGCCTTGAATGAGTTGCAACGGTCTGTTCTTAATTAACAATAAAGGCATAGAGAATAACCGATCAAATGATCTTTTCATGTTGCGTGATTTTACTGCCGAGTGCATTATTGCACCCCTTCTACTAAAGATTTCCTCGTCTATGGCATAAGTAATAATAAAATGCAGCAATATTCTATCATTTGCCAAGTATGCAAAATTGAACTTCCCTAAACCTAAACAATCCTTTTCTAGGACAGGCAACTAGGCAAGTGGCACTCATAGAAAACATAATTGATAAAAAAAATTTATGATTAAAAAAGGGTTTTATTGAAAACTAGTCATTTTGGGAACCTCAAGTTAATAATTAACATCTTTTTAAAAAACTTATAAAACTAACTCGTTTTTTTATGTGTAAATATTATTATACCCTTACTTACTCTTTTTTTCATTTCACTTATCCTATCCATTCTATACCTTATATCCCCTTCCTCTTAATTCCACCTCTCTCCACCACAACACCCCATCTTCATTTCTCTCCCATTGTTCTCTCTGAATTTTTGTTTTCTCTTCCTTAGTTTTATATTTTAGTTATTATTTACATTCTCCACCATTGAGGAACTCCAAAATATTCATCCACCACAAGGGTTCTTTATATTCAAGCTTTGAGGTGAGTTTTGTTTTGAATTTTTTTACTTGAATCTCGGATTTGTATAATTTTTGTTGTGTTTGTATAATTTTTGTTGTGGAAATAGTTTATATTTACATAATAAAGCTTGAGTCTTATGTGTATTTGATGTAGTTGTGATCAATTTATAGTTTAAACATAAATCTAAAGTTTTTTTTTTAATCTCTTATTCACTTTCCTTTGTACATTAAGGTTGCTAATTTTTGTTAAAATAGCTTTCATCAATATAATAGAGCATGAGTGGTTGAATTTGATGTTGGTGTGATCAATTTTAATTTTATTAATAAATTTAAAGATTTTTTTCTTTTTTGAATAATTTTTTTAGTTTAATTTGTACATTAGGGTTGCTTATTTTTATCAAAATAGTTGATATTAATGTAATAGAGCATGGGTGTTGTGTGAATTTGATGTTGGTGTGGTTAATTTTCCATTATTGGATTGAATCCTTACAATTGGTAGCATTTTTTTAAAAAAGTGTCCAGCCCAGTTTTTCCAACGCAATTCAAAATTCCCAACTGCGTTAGGTATTCCCAACTACGTTTGGAATTCCCAACTCAGTTTGGATTTCCTAACTGCGTTGGGAATTCCTAACTGTGTTGGGATAGGAATTGTCAAAATAGTTGATATTAATGTAATAGAGCATGTGTGTTGTGTGAATTTGATGTTGGTGTGGTTAATTTTCCATTATTGGATTGAATCCTTACAATTGGTAGCATTTTTTTTAAAAAGTGTCCAGCCCAGTTTTCCCAACGCAATTCGAAATTCTCAAGCAGTTGGGAATTCCCAACTCAGTTTGGATTTCCTAACTGTGTTGGGATAGGAATTCCCATCACAGTTAGGAATTCTAGTGGCATCAAGATTTTAACTTAGTTTGTATTTAGAATGTTTTATAAATTCACGGTGCCATGCGTATAGAATATTTGTTCAGGAATTTAATCATGAATTTCTTATTCATTTGAAAGGTTTCATGGATAAAGTTTGGTTTGTTGTTTTATATGATGGGGAATGGAGTGAAAGTGGTGGGAAGTTCAAGTATCAATCTGGAAAGTCAAGACTAATTTTAGTTTCAAGGGAAACCTCGTATGAATCGTTAGAAGACATTATATCTGGTCTTGTTAATGTCAATCATAACGAAGTGTTCTTGTGCTTCGAAGTCAACCTGGACAACTTTCTCTTCACCATTACTCCCAACCAACTCCAACTCTTCTTTTTCATCCATTTGTTCATCTTTTTCATTCATTTGTGCACCATCCATTTCCATAGCATCATTTGATTTTTCATCTTTTACGGGTGTCTGTCCTCTGACTCCTAATAAATTGATTATCAAAGCCAGCTTCTTGTCCATACCATCCATGCGCTTGACAAGATCATATAATTTAAACTTTTTCTCATGTCTGGCTTCACAATTAGGGTTCAAAAACCACATTCACAAATAACAATTCAAAATTAAACTGACAGGACCCACCCCGACTCCTCTCTTGAGTACGAGGAATACCTTGTGGGCTGAACTTTTACTATCATGATAAAAAGACTTTCTACTAAGATTTCCATAGGAAATACTTGCTTTTAATCAAACAAAATGTAAGGAGAATATTGGAGAGTACAAAATGTACATAATTGCAATTCCTTTACATATTTTCGTTCGTTACAAAAAGTTTATAAAAAATGACCGTTCGGACCAAAAATCCACCACTTTAAAAACTAAGTAACCTGTCCATCCCGAGTGGGAAACCGAACAGGCCGAGTAAGAAACCTGAGTAGGCCGAGTAAGAAACCCGAGTAGGCCGAGTAGGTCAAGTGGGCTGAGTAGGTCAAGTGGGCCAAGTAGGCCGAACAAACCGAGTAGAAATCCGACCACGTTCTGACCATGCCTACCATCCCGACCATACCGACCTCACATTTCTAAATATGCACAGAAAAATTAAAAATGCATGATTTTTATGCTTTTTGATGTCATCGAGTGGCCCACCTCAAAACTTCTGATTCCGCACAACCGAGCAGCTACCTGGATAAATATTTAAGAGTGAAAGGATGAGCGCTAACGCCCAGTGAGTGAATGAAAACCTTTAAAAACACTTTACAATAAACATTTAGTAATACATGGTATAAGATAATATATCTACTTTCGTGCTGAATAAACTGAATAAACTGAATGCTTCTCTTTGCTGAACAAGAATAAATACTTTATAAAATCTTAATCTGCACCAAATTCGTACCGGGGATATCCTCAATACGTAAGCCGAAATACTTCGGGCAAATGCAGAGTCATGAATAACTTCTGGTCATACCCATGCAGAGCGACTCAATTACTCTTTCTCTGGTCAATACACGGGCAGATCGACTCTCTGGTCATACACGTGCAGAGCGACTCAATTACTCTTTCTCTGATCAATACACGTGCAGAGCGACTCATGACAAACACATGTGTAGAACGGCCCTAAAAGCCAACCATAATCATGACTGGGAAGGTACATACATGGTGCTTTTATAGAAATCATAATCTCTTCTTTATAATTCATAAAAATAATATGTTGTTTCTGAATGCTAATATAAGCATAAAATATATGTTTTCGGTTCTCTGTATACTCACCATCAATCATAAAAAGCAATAAAAATCTTAAAATGATTTGCAGCAATTAAAGTATAAAACTGTAAACTTGAGTTAAAAACAAGACTGAAACTTAATTCACTCATAACTTAGACGTTAAGCTTATCTCAGACTGAGTATGCTAGGTTCCCTTCGTCTTCTTTCCCTATCAATCACAAGATCCAATTAGAAACTGGATATCAAAGAAGAATCAACTGAAATCTGTAATCACGAAAGCTTCACTGACTTTTCTCTTTTCTTCTCTTTCCTTTCTTCCGCTTGATTCTACTGCTTTCTAGCTCTCACAACATTTATCCTCATATATATATACTTATGGAAGGAAACAACTCTGAAGTTGTGAGCTAATTAACCAAGCTCACAGCTGCCTGTCAACCATGTATTTCACTTGGCTTACTCACCTGATGCCTTTTCTGCTTCACGCTTATCCTTTTTTTTTTTAAATTGGGCCTAAAAGACATTAGGTGTTACAATTCACCCCTCCATATAAGAATTTCGTCCTTGAAATTTACTTTATTAGCCGAAACAGATGGGGATACTGAGTCTTCATATGTTCTTCATGTTCCCAAGTCGCCTCTTCCACTGCATGATTTCTCCATAACACTTTTACAAGAGTTTGTACGTAATACTTGTTCCCTTCTATCTAGAATCTCAATAGGTTCCTCTTCATAAGTTAAATCTTCTCTTAACTTCACTGGTTGCTTGGTTAAAAAATGCATAGGGTCGACTATATATTTTCGAAGCATAGAAACATGAAATACATCATGAATTCTTGAAAGTTCTGAAGGCAACGCTAAACGGTACGCCACTACTCCTACTCGGGCAATAATCTCATACAGAACAATGTATCATGGACTTAACTTACCACGTCTTCCAAATCGAAGTATACCTTTCCAAGGCGAAATTCGTAGGAATACATAGTCACCTACTTTAAATTCAAGTTCCCTTCTCCGCTTATCTGTATAGCTTTTCTGCCTATCTTGAGCAACCTTTAATCTGTCTCTGATTATTCTGATCTTTTCTGTTGTGACTTGAACAAGTTCTGGACCTAACAACTTTCTCTCGCCTACTTCATCCCAACACACCGGTGTTCTGCATTTTCTTCCATACAGAGCTTCATAAGGTGCCATTTCGATGCTAGCCTGATAACTGTTATTGTATGCAAATTCTATCAAAGGTATATGTACATCCCAACTACCTTTGAAATCCATTACACAAGCCCGAAGCATATCCTCTAATGTTTGAATAGTACGTTCCGATTGACCATCAGTCCGCGGGTGAAAAGCAGTACTAAAATGCAATCTAGTTCCCAAAGCTTCTTGTAAACTAGGCCAAAATCTAGATGTAAACCGAGGATCTCTATCTAACACTATGGATACTGGTGCGCCATGAAGACGAACTATTTCATTTACATAAATTTTGGCTAATCTGTCAAGAGAGTAAGTAATACCGATTGGCAGAAAGTGAGCAGACTTTGTAAGTCGGTCAACGATCACCCATATACTGTCATGACCACTTTGACTACGAGGGAGTCCTACCACAAAATCCATGGTAACATGTTCCCATTTCCATTCGGGAATAGAAAGTGGTTGTGATAGTTCTGCTGGTTTTTGATGTTCTGTCTTGACTTGCTGACAAATCAAACATTTAAAGACGAATTCTGCTATCTCTCTTTTCATACCTTGCCACCAGTAATACTCTTTTAAAGTACGATATAATTTAGTACTTCCTGGATGCATTGCATAAGCTGAAGAGTGAGCTTCCTCTAAAATTTCATTCTTGAGTTCCTTAATGTTTGGCACACACAGTCTGTTACCTAGAACTAATGTACCATCACTTCTCACTATAAAATCAGCTCGTAAGCTTTTCTGTACTTCTTCCTTCAATTTAACTAAATAAGAATCTCGAGTTTACAATTCCAGTATATGATCAATCAAAATAGGTCTAACCTGAAAGGTAGCCAGTAATGCTCCACAATCTCGCGCTTCTAGCTTAACTCTCAACATTCTTAATTCAGCTAATAATGGAAGCTGAAGATGATTTACCTTCCAATTCATCCTCCAATGAGCCATAAAACTTGAAGACTTTCTATTGAGTGCATCTGCCACCACATTTGCCTTACCAGGATGATATTCAATCGTACAGTCATAAGCTTTAATCAACTCAATCCATCTTCTTTGTCTCAAATTTAGTTCCTTCTGAGTGAAAAGATACTGCAAGCTTTTTTGATCTGTATAAATCTGACAAGTGACCTCATATAAGTAATGCCTCCAAATTTTTAATGCAAACACCACTGCAGCAAGCTCTAGATCATGAGTTGGGTAATTATGTTCATGCTTCTTTAATTGTCTTGATACATAAGCTATCACTTTCCCATGCTGCATCAAAACGCAACCCAAACCATGTTTAAATGCATCACTGTAAACCATAAATCCATCACTTCCGATTGGAAGAGCAAGTATTGGAGCAAAAGTCAATCTCTCATTGAGTTCTTGAAAACTCTTTTCACAAGCTTCTGACCACTCAAACTTCACATCCTTCTGAGTTAATCTTGTTAATGGTGAAGCTATTTTAGAAAATCCCTCTACAAATCTTCAATAGTAACTTGCTAAACCCAAGGAACTTCTAATTTCAGTCACACTAACTGGTCGTTCCCAATTCACTATAGCTTCAACCTTTTCAGGATCAACATAAATACCATCACCAGAAATCACATGGCCTAAAAATGTAACTCTATCGAGCCAGAATTGACACTTGCTAAATTTGGCATAAAGTTGATTCTCTCTCAAGGCTTGTAGAATAATCTCTAAATGCTCTGCATGCTCCATCTCATCTTTAGAATAGATCAAAATGTCATCAATGAACACGATAACAAATTTGTCTAGATAAGGATGAAATACCCTATTCATCAAATCCATAAAAACTGTTGGAGCATTTGTTAATCCAAAAGGCATAACTAGAAACTCATAATGCCCATAACGAGTTCTGAAAGCGGTCTTTGGTATATCACAGTTTCTAATCCTCAATTGGTGATAACCTGTTCGTAAATCTATTTTGGAGAATACCTTTGCTCCCTGAAGTTGATTGAATAAGTCATCAATACGTGGAAGTGGGTATCTATTACGCACCGTTTCTTTATTCAATTGCCGGTAATCGATGCATAAACGTAACGTTCCGTCTTTCTTCTTAACAAACAGAACTAGCGCTCCCCATGGTGACACACTAGGTTTAATAAAATTCTTGTTCACCAATTCTTCTAATTGAATCTTCAACTCTTTCAATTATGTTGGAGCCATTCTATAAGGTGGAATAGAAATCGGAGTTGTGCCTGGGACCAAATCTATCACAAACTCAATGTCTCTATCTGGTGGTAATCCAAGAATATCTTCAGGAAATACATCTGGAAATTTCCTTACCACCGATATATCTTCTAGTTTTACCTCACAATCCCGAGTATCAATTACATAAGTCAGATAAGCTGAACATTGTTTCCTGAGCAACCGTCTGACAGTAATAGCAGATATAACACAAGAAGGAAGAATCCGACGTTCACCACAGAAAATAACATCTGATTCCCCTTGAAGTGTAAATTTTACCTCTTTTCGAAAACAATCTACAGTAGCATGGTGTATAGCCAGCCAATCTATTCCCAAAATATCATCAAAATCACGTATATCAAGCGGGATCAAATCAACATGTAGCTCATGCTTACCGACAATGACCTTACTGTTTCTATATATATTCTCAGCCAATAAAGATTCACCAGTAGGTGTAGCCACTACCATACTAGAATCTAGTGGTCTTAATTCTACATCCGCATACACCATAAAAGATCAAGATACAAGTGAATGAGTAGATCCAGGATCAATGAGAACATGAGCATCGTGGTAAAAAATTGTTACATACCTGTAACGACATCTGGAGTGGTCTCAGCATCTTGCTGAGTCATACCTTGCCTGAGTACGAAGTCTACCCGACTGACCTCTCTGTTGGTTGCCTCCAACCCCTGCTGCGCTAGTTTGGGTTTTCCCTGTAGTTGTAGATCCTCCAACTCGGGATCCTCTTTGCCCTTGCATCTGACTAGCGCCACTTTGCATTGGTTGAAAACCTATCTTCCTCTCTTTATTGCCTGCCTGGACTAACTCGGGGCAATTTCTTTTTAAATGTCCAGGTTGCCCACATTGATAACAACCTGATCTCCCCAAATAACACTTACCATCATGGTGCTTTCCACAAGTCTTATATAGAGGACGCCAACCTCTACCCGTACTAATACTCTGTTGACGACTACCCATTGGTTGTTGTACTGAGGCTTGGCTAGAACCAGGTCCATGACTCTGTTGATAGTTACTAGTCTGACCTGAAAAACTGCCTATTGCCTTAGGCATTTTGTTATAAGAGCCCCCTGCTGACCAGTTACTGCGCTTTTGCTTCTGTTGTTCAAATCAGCGAGAGTCACTAAGGCATCTCTCCACTCTCAATACAGCTTCAAACAACTTACCAAACTCAACATGTCCAAAAGTAGTCACTATTGTCTTAATTTCCGATCTAAGTCCATCCTCAAATTTTCTGCACTTATTTTCTTCATCAGCGACTACATACGGAGAAACCCTCGAAAGTTCTGTAAATTTCTTCTCATACTCTTCTACCGTCATAGATCCCTGCACTAGTTTAAAAAATTCAGCTCTTTTTAAATCTTGGTAGAAACGGGGATAATAATGATCATTAAACTGCTTCTTGAAATCCTCCCTAGTAATTCCTTCAGGAGTTCTTCGTTGAACTGAGGCCCACCAATCATATGCTTTCTCTTTTAGCAAAAATGCAGCAAAAGAGACCTTTTGCTCATCTGTGCACCTCATCACTTCAAATACCCGTTCCAGCTCATTCAACCAAGAACTAGCACTATCTGGATCTCCTGTTCCATCAAAATTCGTAGCTCCCAATTTTCGTGCACGCTCAATAGAATTCTCTGGCACTTGCGTTTGGTGCTGAACCATGGCGGTCAACAGTTCTGCTATTCTATCCATTGGTTCCTCCCTAGGTTCTGGTACATAAGGTTGAGCTATAGGTGGTTGATGGTGTGATTCTATCTCATTTTCACCTTGGTTACCACTCCTCTCTCCAAGGTCAGCTACCGGTCTTGTGCGTAGGCGGCTAACTCGAAGCATGATGCTGTTACAAAATCAAAGTTATGCTTAAATGCATGAAACTAAATGTAAACAATTATTCTATGGTCTAAGGAATTATAAACCGAGCTCTGATACCAAGTTGACAGGACCCACCCCGACTCTTCTCTTGAGTACGAGGAAGACCCTGTGGGCTGAACTTTTACTATCATGATAAAAAGACTTTCTACTAAGATTTCCATAGGAAATACTTGCTATTAAACAAATAAAATGTAAGGAGAGTGAAAGGTGTACATAATTGTAATTTCTTTTACATATTTTCGTTCGTTACAAAAAGTTTATCAAAAATGACCGATCGGACCAAAAACCGACCACTTTAAAAATTAAGTAACCTGTCCATCCCGAGTGGGAAACCGAACAGGCCGAGTAGACCAAATAGGCAATGTCGGCCGAGTAGGTCAAGTTGGCCGAATAGGCCGAACAGACTGAGTAGAAATCCGACCACGTTATAACCATGCCTACCATCCCGACCATGCCTACCGTCCCGGCCATACCTATCGTCCCGACCATGCCGACCTCACATTTCTAAATATGCACAGAAAAATTAAAAATGCATGATTTTTATGCTTCTTGATGTCATCGAGTGGCCCACCTCAAAACTTCTGATTCCGCACAACCGAGCAGCTACCTAGATAAATATTTAAGAGTGAAAGGATGAGCGCTAACGCCCAGTGAGTGAATGAAAACCTTTAAAAACACTTTTCTAAACCACTTTACAATAAGCATTCAGTAAAACATGGTATAAGATAATATATCTACTTTCGTGCTGAATAAACTGAATGTTTCTCTTTGCTGAACAAGAATAAATACTTTATAAAATCTTTATCTGCACCAAATTCGTACTGGGGATATCCTCAATACGTAAGCCGAAATACTTCTAGCAAACGCAGAGTCATGAATAACTTCTGGTCATACCCGTGCAGAGCGACTCAATTACTCTTTCTCTGGTCAATACACGGGCAGAGCGACTCTCTGGTCATACACGTGCAGAGCGACTCATGACATACACATGTGTAGAACGGCCCCAAAAACCAACCATAATCATAACTGGGAAGGTACATACATGGTGCTTTTATAGAAATCATAATCTCTTCTTGATAATTCATAAAAATAATATACTGTTTCTGAATGCTAATATAAGCATAAAATATATGTTTTCGGTTCTCTGTATACTCACCATCAATCATAAAAAGCAATAAAAAGCTTAAAATGATTTGCAGCAATTAAAGTATAAAACTGTAAACTTGAGTTAAAAACAAAACTGAAACTTAATTCACTCACAACTTAGACGTCAAGCTTATCTCAGACTGAGTATGCTAGGTTCCCTTCGTCTTCTTTCCCTATCAATCACAAGATCCAATTAGAAACTGGATATCAAAGAAGAATCAACTGAAATCTGTAATCACGAGAGCTTCACTGACTTTTCTCTTTTCTTCTCTTTTCTTTCTTCCGCTTGATTCTACTGCTTTCTAGCTCTCACAACATTTATCCTCATATATATATATATATATATATATATATATATATATATATATATATATATATATATATATACTTATGGAAGGACACAACTCTGAAGTTGTGAGCTAATTAACCAAGCTCACAGCTGCCTGTCAGCCATGTATTTCACTTGGCTTACTCACCTGATGCCTTTTTTGCTTCACGCTTATCCCAATTTTTTTTTTTTTTTTTGAAATTGGGCCTTTCAATTGGGCATGAAAGACAATTGAATGTTACACATAAAAACTTGGCAGTTTCCCAGCCGCCATGGCGATCATCTGAGTTTTGTATTGCCAAAATACGAATATTACAGATTAAACTACAGCATCAATTATTATAATTTCGTAACAAATTATTATATTTTGATGTATTCTAACACTCGAGCATATTCCACAGCCACCGGTGGAAAATCATACTACAGCACCAAAGGTTTTCTCCACATCCATCGATCAATTTGTTTAAAAATTATGGATCCAGTAGAGATGATTGGTCTATGTAGAGATGTAGTATGGCAGGAGTGGAAAAGAGAAGACTTCTTTGTAAAAGATACCTAAACAAGAAGCTTAATAGATTTCTGATACATGTAAGTAAAATATTAAATTCACAAAATGAGAAAAAGTTACCCAAATTAAAAGATGAAAGCAGGAGAGAGAATTATTTGATGGAAGCTGAAATTCAACGCAGTCAATGCTAGAGGTCAGCTCTCAACTTGTGTTAGTGGTTGAAACATCCACATCAGTTTCCCATTCGGACTAACCAAACCAGATCAAAGAAAATATTAACAAAAGGAATCTTCTTGGCAGGTGAGGAAAAAGGTTTCTTGCAAATTGCAATCCAAATTGATGATTAAACGATCATCAATCTGATGAGAGTGGTAATCCTAATCCCATGATAATAAAAAAAATGTAACTTTAACGAAAGGAAAAAAAAAAAAGCTACTAGATAAAATATCAACTTTAGTATAAAATGTAAACTTACACACTCCTGCATTTTCTTACTGTCACTAACCACTGGACCCAAAAGTTATGCTGATAGATAAGGGCTCAACTATAGTATAGTGCGCTAACACTGGCTTCAATTTGGTTTGCCACTTATCTGCCGTGGGAGAGGCAACTTCAATCTTTTGTTTGTAAGGGAAGATAATACTGGCTGCACTGTTGATGGCCCTATCCATTCTAACTATGATAATCGAATCTAAATGCATTTTTAAAGAGACAAGAGAGGTGAAATATTTTACAGATTTCAGAAACAACATTAAACTTGAGCTTGCATCAGCAGAAAAAGTTTAAAAAGTTGTCATAAACTCAGCTGAAACTATTTCAGAGATTGGATGCAAGAATACATGACAACCCACAAATAAATAAATAAAATTTTAGATGCGTACATCTCAAATCTAGTTTGTCAGAAGTATTTACTTTTCTTGGATAAACATCTAGTGGCTTCCTGTAGGTTCAAAGAATTCATTATTGATCCAAAGCATGTAAGAATGAACAAAGTTGGTCAAGGTCCTTTTGTAAAAGTTAAAACTGGATTTAACGAAAGACATTAAAAAGAAAAAAAATTGAAGTTGTTGAACCAACTTTGAGCCCCATAGAATAGTCAGTCAAGAGAAAAAAACATAATATAAGTATAAAAAAAGAAGAAGAAGGTTTAATTGGAATTTGAGGGCACCTGCTTCAGTTTCAGCTATGTTTTTATATGCTTCAACGTACAATTGGCTGATGCAATAAGTATATTTTTGCGTCAAATTATACTTGAGTCCAATTCAGAAACTCACAACCTCATTTGCCTTCTGCATCTCATATCATCTTTCCAGAGAGGCAGCCAAAGTTGCATTCATTCTCCAAAACTCTGCAATGGAAGTGGTGGCTGCAATCCTTGGTTCAGCTGTGACGGAAGTTAGCCGATCGTTGTGTGGCTCCTGTGCAAGCATGATCAAGAACTTCATCAGCTTCCAATCAAATCTCACTACTCTTGAAAAGGAGATGAAAAGTCTTGTTGATCTAAAGAATAAAGTGATAGAAGATGTTGATTATTCATCTGATGCTCAGATGACACAGTGGCTTCAAGAGGTCGATCAAATCTTACTTGAAGTGAACTCAGTTCAAGCAAGTATGACAGCCGATAATGGAAAACTTTGTGGATGTTTCTTTAATTGCAGTGAAAGGTATAGACTTAGCAAGGAGACTGCAAGAAGGCTCAAGGAGGCAGAAAGACTTCTGAAGGCAGGCGGTATTGCTGTCAAAATGGCAGGGCAGAATTATTTGACAAAAGCAGTTGAGCATATTCCTGGTCCTTCTATTGTAAATCAAACAACTGCATCACAAAATTTAGCCAAGGTTATGGATCTACTAAACGACGATGATGTTCTGAGGATTGGTGTTTGGGGCAGGGGAGGGGTCGGTAAGACTACACTAGTACAGAACTTGAACAACCAGCTCAAGGGAAGTTCTTCAACTTCAACACAGCAGTTTGGCATTGTAATATGGGTTACCGTGTCCAAGAATCTGGATTTAAAAAAGGTCCAAATACAATTGGCAGATAGATTGAATTTGGAAGTGAAAATGGGAGAAAGTATGGAGAGACTAGCTATTCGACTTCATCGAAGGCTCCAAAAGGAGAACTTTCTTCTTATCCTGGATGATGTTTGGGAGACGGTCGATTTAGATTCTTTGGGTGTCCCACAACCTGAAGATCATACAGGTTCTAAGATCATATTGACTTCTCGCTCTCTTGAGGTATGTAGGGAGATGAAGACTGATGCAGAAGAGAAAGTGGACGTCCTGGATGACGAAGAATCATGGCAATTGTTTACTAAAAATGTGGGGAAGGTAGCTACTTTAGAACCTATTGAACCAATTGCGAAAGCTATTGCCAGAGAATGTAGCGGTCTACCTCTGGCAATCATTACTGTGGGGACAGCTATGAGAGGAAAGACAATGATTGAACTATGGAAAGATGCCTTGAATGAGTTGCGAAGGTCAGTTCCAAACATCAAAGGCATAGAGAATAATGTTTACAATCCCTTGAAGTGGAGTTATGATTCATTACAAGGAAAAACATCAAACCTTGTTTTCTATACTGCTCTTTATATCTTGAGGATTTCTCTATTGATGTAAGAGAACTTGTCAACTGCTGGCTGGGTGAAGGTTTGATAGATCAAAAGCAAAACTATGAGGACTCTTATTATAGGGGAATGTCAATAATTGAAAATCTAAAAGACTCTTGTTTGTTGGAACACGGTGCCGGTGAGGGCACTGTAAAAATGCATGATGTAGTTCGCGATGTTGCTATATGGATTTCATCTTCCTTGGAGGATGGATGTAAATCACTTGTCCGGTCAGGGTTTGGCTTGACACGGATTTCAGAAGCTGAAATGTCGCAGTCTCTCAAGAGAGTTTCTTTCATGCATAACAAGATAACAGAGTTATCAGATTGTGATAATTGTTGTCCAGAGACTGTGAGTTTACTACTACAAGGTAATCTCTCTCTCATTAGAATTTCTGATGGATTTCTTCAAGCATTTCAATCACTCAAGGTCTTGAATCTAAGTGGAACTCGCATTCAGTCATTACCTCAATCCATTCTCCAACTGAGTGACCTTTGAGTGCTTCTATTAAAGGATTGCTTTTCTCTTGAAGAATTATCTCAGCTAGGCTGGCTTAGTCAACTCCAAGTGCTTGATTGCAGTGCCACTGGCATTAGAGAATTGCCAAATGGAATGAAAAATTTGATCAACTTAAAGCAATTATACCTATCCTGGACGCACAACCTAAAAACCATTCAAAGCGGGATCATATCTAGATTGTCTAGTTTGGAGGTTCTAGACGTGTCATCCGGTGCTTATATTTGGGTTTTGAAGGAAGAGGAGAATGATGGACAAGCAACTTTTGGAGATCTGCAGTGCCTTAAGCAGTTACAATCATTATCAATAAGATTGGAGGGGATTCCATCTGTTCAGACCGAGGACCTAATAACTTGGATAGGTAGATTAATAATATTCAAACTGCTTATTGGTCCAAAAGCAGTTTCTTTCCTTAGTGAACATGACAATAGAAAGCTGACAATCAGTGGCCTTCAACTTTCAGGAGAATGGATCGGTTGGTTGTTGACTAATGCAAGTTCGATGCAACTAAGTAATTGTTCAGGACTGGATCAAATGCTTGAAACATTGGTGATAAGAAGCATCGGTTCCTACACTGGTTTGAAATCTCTAACCCTTACAAATTCTTCCTTAAGTTTTAGACCAAGTGGAGGATGTGCTGCTCATGATGACCTGCTACCAAATTTGGAAGAACTTCACCTTCATCATCTGACCAATTTTGGATGCATCTCAGAACTAGTTGGGTCACTTGGACTTAGATTTTCCAGACTCAAATTGATAGCGGTAAGTAGATGTGATGGATTAGAATATCTTCTCAGTTGTGGTGATTTCATTATATCCCTACCAAACCTGGAAACAATCCAAGTAAGGTTCTGTAAAAGTTTAGTCGAGGTTTTCAATTTTTCTTCGCAGAAGAAGTTTGTTCCAGAACCTGTTGTTCCAAACCTACAGACACTCAAGCTGATGAACCTCCCTCTGCTGGAGACTCTTTCCAGACCCGGTAAATCCTGGCTACATTCAGAAATTTTATCGTGTGTGTATCCGATGAAAGCAATAGAGCAGGTTGGGGTGATCTCATGCTCTCGCCTTAGGAGGCTGCCTCTCAGCATTCAAAATGCAAATACCATTAAAGAAATAAGAGGAGATGTGGGATGGTGGCGCCAATTGGAGTTGGAAACCCCCAATACCAAGTCAAGTCTAGAGCGTTTCTTCAAAGAGATGCCTGACCGGGTGGTGATTGTAACTCCCATTCCCAAATATAGACAAGTGTTTCATACGTGTTAGCCTCTGTTACTTCAGTTAATTTAATTGTTCCGTTTTATTTTGTCAAGAAACATTAGTTATTCATTTTCCTAATTTGAAATCTCAAAACTAATCCATGTTTCAGAAACTTTAATAATTGGTTAGTCCAATGGCCTAGTGAATCAAAGTGTTTGGATTGGAGATTGTGGTGTGCAGGTTAAATGCAGAAATAATTTGGATGATGTTAAATTAATATAGGAGGTCAATCTGAATGTGCATGTAAATTGTGTGGTTTTTGAGTTTGAAAGAGAATTCTTTATTTTTCCAAATTAATAGCACGAAGACGTACACATTTATCACATCTCTAAATTTGTTAATAAAAACAAAACAAGATATTTATCCATATCTACTTTTCAACCCCAAAATAGATTCTGACTCACCAGAACTTGCACAATAATGGTTTATTATATCATATATATAAATTAAAATATAATAACAGATGATGGTCAAGAGTTATCAGGTGATGCTAGCTATAATTTACAAAATCAAAAGAAAGATGAAACCCGGAGAAGTAACAGCATATGAGCATTCCGCCAGTCACCACTCACCAGTGCAGCAACAAGCAACGGCTACTGCAGAACCAGCAGCAAATACATCACAGAAAAAAACAGCACTTGCGAATTGAAAAACCAACAAATCCAGAAGAAGCATCAAAGGCATTACAGAAGGTATTAAATTGCAAAGGCAGCAACTGTGAAAAACAGAAGTAAAACCAAAATTTCTGATGAGATCTTGAAAAGTTGAAAGCTAACATGATATGAGAAGAAATTTTTTTATTACAAAAGTTTGGAAATGCAATGGATGTGTCTTGATGCACACCAATTTGAAAAACAATAAAGAAGTTACACAGATTTTAGAAATTTAAAAGGTTAATATCCTACCGTTTCCGTGTGATGTAGCGTGGAACGGAACTCACACGAGTCCAACACACAAGGTTTTCTAATTTTCTATAATCCAACAGTAAAAAGAAGAGATAAATTGAGTTTAAACTACTTTAAAAAAGTTATAATTTTATTCAACTCTAATCAAATCAAAACGATTACAACTAAATAAATAGAGAAACTATACTCTAAAACTCCTAAAAAATCTCCACTAAATCGGGAAACAATCCCGGATTAAAAGCAAAAATAAAAGCTAAACGAAAAAAGGAAAAAAATTCCCTAATTGCCGCGCAAGAAACTAAAAGTCTCCGGACGACAAAATAAACGACGTTTTTTGGACACCTTCTAGGCCTGATCATGGGAAACGAAGTATATGTGATAAATCGTAGAGTTCATCCTGGACTTTTTGAAAACATATTATAATAGCGATTCTGAGCCCGTATATGAAAGTTGTGACCCCGTAAAGTTAGACCCGTTTTGGGTGCTCCAAGCGACCCACATACGAGTTTACCACCCGATCTGCATAATCCTCCCCAGGTTGAGAGGATTTCGACCACGAATTCAGTAGGTCTTCATCCTCTGACGACGAATCTCTGTGGAAAGGAACCAAATGTTTCACATTAAATACATCCGCAGTACGAATATGATTAGGTAGCTTAAGGCGGAAAGCATTTGAATTAATCTTCCTCAATAGGACCAATCTTACGAGCAGACAATTTATTGTACTCACCTATGGGAAAACGATCTTTTGTGAGTTAAACCCAAACAAAATCACCCACCTGAAAATCGACAAGACATCGCTTCCGATCCATATCTTGCTTGAATTTGGTAGTAGTCTCAATCAAGTTTTGTTGAGTATCGTTATGTATGTCCTGTAGCTGGATGACAAGGTCTTCAGCTTTGCGATGAACCTTGGTGTTAGTCGGAAGTGTAGCCAGATCAAGTGGACACTGCGGAAGAATTCCGTACACAATCTCAAACAGACTGAACTTGGTGTTTCGGTTGACTGCATGGTTATGAGCAAATTCTGCATGTCTAAGCTTCTTGTCCCATGATTTTAATTCATCACCCACCAAGCTGCGAAGGAGGTTACCTAAAGACCTATTCACTACTTCGGTTTTTCCATCTGATTGTGGGTGGTAAGCACTGTTGAAATTCAGGTGAGTATTAACCATCTTCCAGAGACTTTGCCAAAAACGGCTCAGGAAATGAATGTTCCTATCTGGCAAAATTGACTCTAGTAGCCCATGAAATCAATAAATTTCTTGAAAGAAAAGTTCGGCCACATTTACAGCATCTATCATCTTTTTGCACAGGATAAAATGGACCATTTTGGAGAACCTGTCCACCACCACAAAAATGGAGTCGAATCCTCGTTGTGTCTAGGAAAACCCAGAACGAAATCCATGCTAATGTAAGACCATGGTTGTGTCGGAACAGGAAGTGGCATGTACACGCCAACATTTGTGGCTTTTCCCTTGGAAACCTGCCAGACTTGACATCGCTCGACAAATCAACCAATATCTCTTCTCAATGACGACCAAAAGTAAGAAGCGGCCACCAACAGGTAAGTTCAGTCTCTTCCCACATGTCCTTCTTCGTGCTGTTCTTGAAAGATCATGGTTCGGAGACTGCACTCGAGTATGCACAACTAGGTGCCTTTAAAAAGAAATTAGTCTCGAATAACAAATTCTATCTGATTGTTGTCCTGCATTTTCTCTATTATAACAGCAAAGAAAGAGTCAGAAGAATACATATTTTTAAAGAAGCTGAAACCTAATACCTTGACACGTATGTCAATCAGTAAATTTCTTCGATGGCTGAAGGTATCAGCCATTCAGTTCAGTGTACTCACTTTGTGTTTGATAACAAAAGTGAATTGTTGTAGGTACGCAGCCCAAGATGCATGTCGAGATGAAACATTATCTTGGCTCCCCATGTGCTTAAGAGCATCATGATCGGTGTACAACATAAATTCCTGCAGAAACAAATAATATCTCCAATGCCTCACTACTTGAACCACTGCATCCATGTCTTTCAGGCCCAATTGAAAGGCCTAATTTAAAAGAAAAAAGGATAAGCGTGAAACAGAAAAGGCATCAGGTGAGTAAGCCTAAGTAAATTATATGGCTGACAGGCAGCTGTGAGCTTTTTTAATTAGCTCAAACCTTCAGCTGTGTCCTTCCATAAGTATATATATTAGAGGATAAACGTTGAGAGAGCTAGAAAGCAGTAGAATCCAGCGGAAGAAAGGAAAGAGAAAAAGTCAGTGAAGCTCTCTCTCGTGATTATAGATTTCAGTTGATTCTTCTTTGATATCCAGTTTCTAATTGGATGTTGTGATTGTTAGGGAAAGAAGACGAAGGAAACCTAGCATACTCAGTCTGAATTAAGCTTGACTTCTAAGTTGTGAGTGAATTAAGTTTTAATTTTGTTTTTAACTCAAAGGTTTCCAGTTTTATGATTTAAGATTAATATTTGCTCCGTATGTAGTAGCTGATGAAGAAAATAAGTGCAGAAAATTTGAGGATGGACTTAGATCGGAAATTAAGACAATAGTGACTACATCTGGACATGTTGAGTTTGGTAAGTTGTTTGAAGCTGCATTGAGAGTGGAGAGAGGCCTTAATGACTCTTGCAGATTTGAACAACAGAAGCAAAAACGCAGTAACTGGTCAGCAGGGGGCTCTTATAGCAAAATGCCTAAGGCAATAGGCAGTTTTTTAGGTCAGACTAGTAATTATCAACAGAGTCGTGGACCTGGTTCTAGCCAAGCCTCGGTCCAACAACCAATGGGTAGTCATCAACAGAGTGTTAGTATGGGTAGAGGTTGGTGTCCTCTATGTTCGACTTGCGGAAAACACCATGATGGTGAGTGTTATTTAGGGAGATCAGGTTGTTATCAATGTGGGCAGCCTGGACATTTAAAAAAGGATTGCCCCGAGTTAGTTCAGAGAGGCAATGAAGAAAGAAAGATAGAATTTCAACCAATGAAAAGTGGCGCTGGTCAGATTCAAGGACAAAGGGGATCTCGAGTAGGAGGATCTACAACTATAGGAAAAACCCAAGCTAGCGCAACAGGGGTTGAAGGAAACCAACAGAGAGGTCAGTCGGGTAGATCTCGTACTCAGGCAAGGGTTTTTGCTATGACTCAGCAAGATACCGAGACCACTCCAGATGTCGTTACAGGTATGTTAACAATTTTTGGCCACGATGCTCATGTTCTCATTGATCCTGGATCTACTCATTCTTTTGAATCTCGATCTTTTATGGTGTATGCGGATGTAGAATTAAGACCATTAGATTCTAGTATGGTAGTGGCTACACCTATTGGTGAATCTTTATTGGCTGAGAATATATATAGAAACAGTAAGGTCATAGTCGGTAAGCATGAGTTACATGTTGATTTGATTCCGCTTGATATACATGATTTTGATGTTATTTTGGGAATGGATTGGCTGGCTATACACCATGCTACTGTAGATTATTTTCGAAAAGATGTAAAATTTACACTTCAAGGAGAGTCGGATGTTATTTTCTGTGGTGAACGTCGGATTCTTCCTTCTTGTGTTATTTCTGCTATTACTGTCCGACTATTTCTCAGGAAACAATGTTTAGCTTATTTGGCTTATGTAATTGATACTCGGGATAGTGAGGTAAGATTAGAAGATATATCGGTGGTAAGAAAATTTCTAGATGTATTTCTTGAAGATCTTCATGGATTACCACCAGATAGAGACATTGAGTTTGTGATAGATTTGGTCTCAGGCACAACTCCAATTTCTATTCCACCTTATAGAATGGCTCCAACCGAATTGAAAGAGTTGAAGATTCAATTAGAAGAATTGGTGAACAAGAATTTTGTTAAACCTAGTGTGTCACCATGGGGAGCGCCAGTTTTGTTTGTTAAGAAGAAAGATGGAACGTTACATTTATGCATCGATTACGGGCAATTGAATAAAGCAACGGTGCGTAATAAATACCCACTCCCACGTATTGATGACTTATTCGATCAGCTTCAGGGAGCAAAGGTATTCTCCAAAATAGATTTGTGAACAGGTTATCACCAATTGAGGATTAGAAACTGTGATATACCAAAGACCGCTTTCAGAACTCGTTATGGGCATTATGAGTTTCTAGTTATGCCATTTGGATTAACAAATGCTCCAGCAGCTTTTATGGATTTGATGAATAGGGTATTTCATCCTTATCTAGACAAATTTGTTATCATGTTCATTGATGACATTTTGATTTATTCTAAGGATGATGTGAAGCATACAGAGCATTTAGAGATTATTCTACAAGTCTTGAGAGAGAATCAACTTTATGCCAAATTTAGTAAGTGTCAATTCTGGCTCGATAGAGTTACATTTTTGGGCCATGTGATTTCTGGTGATGGTATTTATGTTGATCCTCAAAAGGTTGAAGCTATAGCGAATTGGGAACGACCAATCAATGTGACAGAAATTAGAAGTTTCTTGGGTTTAGCAAATTACTATGGAAGATTTGTAGAGGGATTTTCTAAAATAGCTTCACCATTAACAAGATTGACTCAGAAGGATGTGAAGTTTGAGTGGTCAGAAGCTTGTGAAAAGAGTTTTCAAGAACTCAAGGAGAGATTGACTTCTGCTCCAATACTTGCTCTTCCAACCGGAAGTGATGGATATGTTGTTTACAGTGATGCATCTAAACATGGTTTGGGTTGCGTTTTGATGCAACATGGGAAAGTGATAGCTTATGCATCAAGACAATTAAAGAAGCATGAACAGAATTACCCAACCCATGATCTAGAGCTTGCTGCAGTGGTGTTTGCACTGAAAATTTAGAGGCATTACTTATATGGAGTTACTTGTCAGATTTAAACAGATCATAAAAGCTTACAATATTTTTTCACTAAAAAAAACTGAATTTATGACAAAGAATATGGATTGAGTTGATTAAAGATTATGACTGTACGATTGAATATCATTCTGGTAAGGCAAATGTGGTGGCAGATGCACTCAGTAGAAAGTCTTCAAGTTCTATGGCTCATTTGAGGATGAATTGGAAGGTAAATCATCTTTAGCTTCCATTATTAGTTGAATTAAGAATGTTGAGAGTTAAACTAGAAGCACGAGATTGTGGAGCATTACTGGCTACCTTTTAGGTTAGACCTATTTTGATTGATCGTATACAGGGAATTGCAAACTCAATATTCTTATTTAGTTAAGTTGAAGGGAGAAGTATAGAAAAGTGTACGAGCTGATTTTGTAGTGATAAGTGATGGTACATTAGTTCTAGGTAACAGACTATGTGTACCAAACATTAAGAAACTCAAGAATGAAATTTTAGAGGAAGCTCACTCTTCAACTTATGCAATGCATCCAGGAAGTACTAAGCTGTATCGTACTTTGAAAGAGCATTACTGGTGGTAAGGTATGAAAATAGAGATAGCATAATTCGTCTCTAAATGTTTGATTTGTCAGCAAGTCAAGGCAGAACATCAAAAACCAGCAGGACTATCACAACCACTTCCTGTTCCCGAATGGAAATGGGAACATGTTACCATGGATTTTGTGGTAGGACTCCCTCATAGTCAGAGTGGTCACGACAGTGTATGTGTGATCGTTGATCGACTTACAAAGTCTGCACATTTTCTGCCAATCGGTATTACTTACTCTCTTGACAGATTAGCCAAAATTTATGTGGATGAAATAGCTCGTCTTCATGGCGCACCAGTATCCATAGTGTCAGATAGAGATCCTCGGTTGACATCTAGATTTTGGCCCAGTTTACTAGAAGCTTTGGGAACTAGATTGCATTTTAGTACTGCTTTTCACCCGCAGACTGAAGGTCAATCGGAGCCTACTATTCAGACATTAGAGGATATGCTTCGAGCTTGTGTGATGGATTTCAAAGGTAGTTGGGATGTACATATACCTTTGATAGAATTTGCCTACAATAAAAGTTATCATGCTAGCATCAAAATGGCACCTTATGAAGCTTTGTATGGGAGACAATGCAGAAAACCAGTGTGTTGGGATGAAGTAGGCAAGAGAAAGTTGTTAGGTCCAGAACTTGTTCAAGTTACTACAGAAAAGATTAAAATAATCAGAGACAAATTAAAGGTTGCTCAAGATAGGCAGAAAAGCTATACAGATAAGCGGAAAAGGGGACTTGAATTTAAAGTAGGTGACTATGTATTCTTATGAATTTCGCCTTGGAAAAGTATACTTCGATTTGGAAGACATGGTAAGTTAAGTCCATGATACATTGGTCCGTATGAGATCATTGCCAGAGTAGGAGCAGTGGCATACCGTTTAGCTTTACCTTCCGAGCTTTCAAGAATTCATGACGTATTTCATGTTTCTATGCTTTGAAAATATATAGTCGACCCTACGCATGTTTTAACCAAGCAACCAGTGAAGTTAAGAGAAGATTTAACTTATGAAGAGGAACCTATTGAGATTCTAGATATAAGGGAACAAGTATTACGTACTAAGGTTATTCCTCATGTAAAAGTGTTATGGAGAAATCATGCAGTGGAAGAGGCGACTTGGGAACATGAAGATCAGATGCGGACTCAGTATCCCCATCTGTTTCGGCTAAGTAAATAAATTTCGAGGACGAAATTCTTATATGGAGGGGTGAATTGTAAAACCCATGTCTTTCAGGCCCAATTGAAAGGCCCAATTTTAAAAAAAAAAAAAGATAAGCACGAAACAGAAAAGGCATCAGGTGAGTAAGTCTAAGTAAATTGTATTGCTGATAGGCATCTGTGAGCTTGGTTAATTAGCTCACAACTTCAGTTGTGTCCTTCCATAAGTATATATATTAGAGGATAAACGTTGTGAGAGTTAGAAAGCAGTAGAATCCAGCGGAGGAAAGGAAAGAGAAGAAGTCAGTGAAACTCTCTCTCGTGATTATAGATTTCATTTGATTCTTCTTTGATATCCAGTTTCTAATTGGATCTTGTGATTGTTAGGGAAAGAAGACGAAGGGAACCTAGCATACTCAGTTTGAATTAAGCTTGACTTCTAAGTTGTGAGTGAATTAAGTTTCAGTTTTGTTTTTAACTCAAAGGTTTCCAGTTTTATGATTTAAGATTAAATGTTGCAAATCTTTTAAGCTTTTTATTGCATTTTATGATTGATGGTGATGATACAGAGAACTGAAAGTATATGTTTTATGCTTATATTAGCATTCAGAATCAGTTATATTATTTTTATGAATTATCAAGAAGAGATTATGATTTCTACAAAAGCACCATGTATGTACCCTTCCCAGTTATGATTATGGTTGGCTTTTGGGGCCGTTCTACACATGTGTATGTTATGAGTCGCTCTGCCTGAGCATGACCAGAGAAAGAGTAATTGAGTCACTCTGCACGGGTATGACCAGAAGTTATTCATGACTCGACGTTTGCCCGAAATAATTCGGCCTACATATTGAAGATATCCCCGGTACGAATTTGGTGCAGATTAAGATTTTATAAAGTATCTTACTCTTGTTCAGAAAAGTGATGCATTCAGTTTATTCAGCTTATTAAGTAGGAAAGTAGATATATTAACTTATACCATGTATTACTGAATGCTTATTGTAAAGTGGTTTAGAAAAGTATTTTTAAAAGTTTTCATTCACTCACTGGGCGTTAGCACTCATCCTTTCACTCTTAAATATTAATCCAGGTAGCTGCTCGGTTGTGCAGACTCAGAAGTTTTGAGGTGGGACACTTGATGACATCATGAAGCATAAAAGTCATGCATTTTAAATTTTCATGTACGTATTTAGAAATATGAGGTCGGGACGGTAGGCATGGTCGGGACAGTAGGCATGGTCGGGATGGTAGGCATGGTCAGAACATGGTCGGATTTCTACTCGGTCTGTTCGGCCTACTCGGCCCACTTGAGCTACTCGGCCCACATGGTCTATTCGGTCTACTTGGCCTACTCGGGTTTCTTACTCGGCCTGTTCGGTTTCCCACTCAGGATGGACTGGTTACTTAGTTTTTAAAGATCGGTTTTTGGTCCGATCGGTCATTTTTTGACAATATTTTGTAACAAACATAAATATGAAAAGAAATTACAATTATGTACATTTTGCACTCTCCAATATTCTCCTTACATTTATTTATGTTTTAAACAAGTATTTCCTAATTGAAATCTTAGTAGAAAGTCCTTTTATCATGATAGTAAAAGTTCAGTCCACAGGGTCTCTCTCGTACTCTAGAGAGAGAAGTCGGGGTGGGTCCTGTCAATAAAACTCAACGTCATAGGTGTTATACCGTAGCTTTACCCTGAAAGCTTCTCACTGAAAAAGGCTACAGGTCTACCATTTTGACTCAGAACAACTCTGATTCCTAACTTCAAAGCATCACAATGCAGTTCGAATGGGCTTAAAAAGTCTTGCAGCATAAGTTCTGCGACAGTAGTCAACCGCCTCTTGATCTCTTGGAAGGCTAATTCGGGTTCAGGTGTCCATACAAACTTGTTATCGGTCATCATGCAATCATTCACTGGGGCCATTATACTGTTGAAGTAGGGAATGAAGCGACGATAAAATGATGCTAAACTGTGGAACTTCTAACACCAGTCACGGTCCGCGGTTGTGGCCACTACTTGATTGTTCAATCTTCGAATCGTCTACTGACAACCTTTCAACGGATACGACATAACCCAAAAATAAGACCCGATCAACCAAAAATACACATTTTTTTATCGCTGCAAAGAATTGTTCCTTGCGTAACACAATCAAAACTTCCCGAAGATGCTGTAAGTGCACCTCAGGATTAGCACTGTAAACCAAGATGTCATCAAAATATACCACCACGATCTTACAGATATAAGGTCGCAGAGCCTGATTCATTGCCCGTATGAACTTGCTTGGGGCTTTTAACAACCCGAATGGCATGAACAATCACTCAAAGAGCCCTTATCGAGTCTTGAAGGCCATTTTCAATTCATCTCCCGACTGGATAGGAATCTGGTGATACCCACTCTTCAAGTCCAGCTTCGTGAATATTATGGCTCCACTCAACTGATCCAGCAAGTCACCTAACCGTGGGATTAGAAACCTGTATCGAACTGTGATCTTGTTGACAGCTCTACTGTCCACATATATTCTCCAAGTTCCATTTTTTTGGGGGGTCAGGAGGGCATGCACTGTGCATGGACTGAGCCTTTCTCAAATGTATCCTTTTGCTAGCAATTCTTCCACCTGACGCCGTAACTCCTCATGCTCTTTCAGACTCATATGATAATGTGGTCTGTTAGGCAAATTAGCACCTGGGACCAGGTATGTCTGGTGTTGAATGTCCAGTAACGGAGGTAGATTTTTAGGAAGTTCAATCGAAAACACATCTTCAAACTCTTGTAGCAACGGTTCCACACTACTCGAAATAGTATTGGCCTCTGTTTCCATTCTTCCAATCAACACATAAACCATGTCAAAATCTTTTATTTCTGCCTCAAATTTAGCCATTGTCAGCAAATTACTATTTTGCCTGGCCGGAGTGTTGCTTGTAACTTCTCTTTTAGGTAACTACATGACCTTGATTGAGTTGAACATAAAAGTGCATGTATTCAAGAATCCATCGTAAATCACATGCCAGTCGTTTAGCCACGGTCTTCCTAGTAACAGATGATAAACGTCCATTGAAACCATATCACACCAAATCTGATCCTTGTAAGTTGCACCGATCGAAAATGACACCAAACTTTGTTTGGCTACTGTCACATCATTCTTCTTATCCAACCATGTTAGCTTATTCGGACAAGGATGTGCTTTTGTTGCCAACTGTAATTTTCAGACCACTTCATCTGACACCACATTCTCACAGCTACATGAATCAATAATGAATCAGCAGACATTCCCACTGACTGTGCAAGTAGATTGGAATACATTGGTACGTAACCAGTTGTCATTTGTTCTGCGAGGAGCTAAACAACTACGTCAGATCATTAGCAATGGTCTTGAATCTCCCTCTACACGTTCCTCGGTCACTTCTATGTTGCCAAATACTGTCTTGGATTCGACTTCAATACTCTCATTCGAGTTGTAACCCAAACATCCCCTATGAATCATCAACAATGGACCATCATCTCTCTCTAGTTGCTTCTCATCATAATAAACTAGTCCTGTCTCAAAGTCACCCTCTTGTTCCTGGATAATCTCTTCAGCGTTTGCAAACAATACCTTTTGCGACCCTTTTTAGGGCATTACATATTGGTATCAAAGGCATTAGGTTTGGGATTCTATGGACTTCTAGGTGTTAGTTGTAGACAACTGATATGTTCTAATATTTTACAATCAGTATTGATAGGTTCTAATATTTTACAATTAGTATTTTGCTAGGTTTTAATATTCTTAGTTTCTAAGAATCAGTATTTTAGGGTCCTAAATACTCTTAGTTGAAGTTGGTTAGTGGAACCAATTGAAATGTTAAATCTTGAGGACTATTTGTTTATGATATGTGTATCTTGGAGTTTTATGGAGTTTATTTTCTGGTAAAAAATAAATTCTTCAAGAGTTAAAAGAAGTTACTATGGTTTCATAGCATAACCCTATTATTCTATAAGTTATGAATAGAAAAGTTGTTAATCGTGTTTACTAGGAGATGACTGGGTAAGTTGGATGAAATGATACTTATAAATTTTGGGTAAAGTTTGAGGAATTATTATTTGATACGTAATAGTTCTAAGTGAAATCGAGTACTATTCACGTACGCATTTTAAAGGGTAAATAATTTATTTAAGATTTATTTACTTATTGATGTCCTATGATTTAATTGTTAGATTTAGTATTGTCCTATAAAGTTATAACATTGTAATTTTGGTGGTTAGATCACTACCTACCTTTGAGAGGATTTGTGGTATACTAAAAACAAAATGGTGACATGTACATAATGCTCAAAGTCGATTTATTCAATTTGGAGTTGCATGAATTTGGTGTAGTCTTTGATAAAGTTTAGATTTTCTTTATGATGTTAGAGATGTAAGTTATATTTAAATTGATTATAGAATTTGATTTTTTTTAGTTAATACTAAGTTATGAATAATATGGTGGGTTGTCTTTCATTCTTATGGTTTTCTAAAGAAAAGTTGTAAGGCCTCCTTTATTGGCGATGATTGAATATGCCATTGAATTATTAGTTGGATAAAAGATGTATCAGGAATTCTTTAATGATATATTATGGTGTTATCACAAGCACATGTTACCTTCATTGATCTTATTAATCGAGTGATTAGAGATTTTTTATACGATTTGGTTTTGATGATTGTGATGACAAGAAAATAGATTCAAATAGTTAAATACTCGGTTAATGGTTGCGCTAGCATAGATCACCCACCCCCCCCCCCCCCCCCCCCCCAAATTTCATGACAAAGTCTTTTGTAATCTTTAGTGATACTACATGTAAGTAAATTTTTCATAATGTGATGCTTTAATTATTAGAAAGCATATTCAAAGTTTTATGACTAAGAATTGAATCATTTTCAAAATCCAAGTTTATTGCATAGTGTATATGGATTAGAAAAAAAAAAGTATTTCATCAACTTATGATCGAGCCATGATAATACTAGATTTCGAGTCCCCCTTTCTATGCTTATTGCTCAATTCTCGGGTAAAATCAAGTGTTTAATGGCTCGAGTAAGTGTTTTTGTAGGATTTTATATTAGGGACATCATATGGGAGATATGAGTGAAGATTGGGACCCAAAGAGCTGGAAATTGGAAACTTGGACAAAATGACACAAGATATCGTTGTCATGGTGTGTCGTCATGGGAGACCGCGACACACCATGCGACAACAACTTTTCTAAAGTGTCGCTTGTGATATCGTTTTGAAAAACCGCAACACATCATCATGGAAGACCGTGATATGTCGTCATGGACAACTGCGACATACAGGGAAGCGACAGCCCGCCAGCACTTGTTTCTAGGTTGATTCCTGACTTATTTTTTGACCTATAAAGATACCCATCTTATATTTTGTGAAAGAACATTAGCCACAATAACTTTTGGACACTTTCACCCCTTCATCACCATCATTGGACAATTTTTCTCCATCCATCCATCCATCCATCTTGGAATCTTGGAAATCAAGAAGAGGAAGCTTACAAGTCAATGAACCTTAATGACCAACTTTGATTTCTTCTTTAACTCTTCTTTGATTTATTTCTTTTATTTGATGTGTAACTAAATTCTAAGTTAGGGGATTAATGTAAACCGGTTGAACAACTCTTTGTAATCCTATAGTCTAATGTTTATTAATTAAATACATTGATAGTCTCTTTTATTACAATACTTGCTCTAATTCCTTCACTTATATTCAAATGAGACCTCAATGAATGTTTGTGTTAGGATTAGTTAATTTATGATGTTGAGGGTTAGATGTGGGTGACCATCCCATTTAGTCTTTAACTACAAGCTTAATAATTGAGAAAATTTCCATATGCATGACCATGCTATGTGTGATTTGGTGTAGAGTTTTAATTAAAAACTAATTCTAACCATTGCCCATTACATGACCGTGTGTGAGTAATAGGAAAGATTAGGTGCTTCATGAAACAAACCTCATCAATTGGATTTAAGTGCTTTAATGAGACTTATGGATTATATTGAGAAGTTTAATTAGGTTGCATTGATTCCCTAGCATTCATTCATATTTATATTTTCATGTGAGTTTTTGTGTTATTTAGTTTATTGCATTGTTACATATTAGTGAATTAAAATACCAACCCAAGACAAGCATTATGCCATTTATTTTTCATACACTTACATTAGGATTTAATTAGATTAATTAGTGTTCAACTAGTAGAATCACCGATCCCAGTGAACGAACTTTTCTTTTAAATTGATTAAGATAAAAAATACTGCAATCAATTTTGGCGCCGCTGCCACACCTAATTAGTTTGATTTAGGTAGTGTGTGTCATTTTATTTTATTTTGTTAGTTAGTTATATTTTAATTTTTTTTAGTTTCTTTTTACTTCGTTGGTACTTTGGCTTTTGGTGTTTAAGGGCAAACATGGTGTATGAAGCAGACCGTCAAGGTAGAGAGATGGTACTTTATGAGACGGAGGATGTCCAAGCCCTAAATTTTCAAAGAGGAAGAAATGATCCATATTCTAACTCTTACAATCCAGGGTGGTGCAACCATTCCAACTTCTCATGGTCCGACCCAAACAACACTTTGAATAACCAAACTCAGAACTACCAAGGCCAAGGATTAAATGGGCAGCAGTGGAACAACTCGGGTAATTGAGATATGACTTCATATCAGCCTAGGAAGAGTCCTTTGGAGGATATTGTGACTACCCTTGCTCAGAGTTCACAACAGACAAATCAGAACTTGAATAATTTCATTCAAGCAACCAGGCAAAGGTTTACCAACTTAAAGGCATCAGTGAAGAAGTTGGTGACACAGTTAGGGCAAGTAACTGACATAATTTATAAGAATGAACAAGATAAGGCAGTGACAGTTCTAAGGAGAGCCCAAGTGTTAGACACTAGAGAGACAAGTGGAGAGCCTGAGAGGAAAAAGGCTAAAGAATCGGAAGAAGAAATTGAGAAGGAGACTTTAGTAGATGAAGAGGAAGTAGTAGTATAAAAGATTCCTGAGAATACTTCTCTTTTACATAAGTCACCCGATCCCTACATCCCACCGGTTCCATTTCCTGGAAGGTTGAAGAAAGCCACTAACTTAGTTTATTACCTTACTGTGGATACACTCCATTCAGAAGACTTCTATAAGAATCCAATTGAGTATTTGAATGAAATCCTAGCACTCTTTGAGGACAAGGGTGAAGAAGACAGTCATGTCAAAGAAGTTTGTAAGAAAGAAGCATCATTAGAGACCATTGGGCTTAAGAGTGAACATGAGTATTTAATGAAGGAAGTGAAAACTCTTAGGAAATAAAGGGATAAAGCAATCAAAAAGGTGGAAGATCTTTCTAGGCTAGTAGAAGAGCAAGAAGAAAACTTTACCCAAAGCACTCGAAAGATGCAATGGCAAATTGAACAAAAGGACAAGGAAATCAATGCCATCAAGGAGGAGTTGAGCGGAAAAGAAATTGTTTTAAAGGTAGCAAGAGTCAAGGAATGTGACTGTTTAGTGGAGCTTGAAAGAGCCGAATGAACAATTGAAATCTTGACCAAGGACCGAAGCATAGATGAAGAAACTACATAACTCCATATCATCAAAAGAGAGGCAAACCATCCAAAGGAAAGAATTAAGAAGACCAGAGGTAGTTCATCATATTTTCCTTACAAATGTCATTTTTTCCACACTAGGGGTCATAAAAAGGCCCAATGTGTTGAATTTATGGAAGTGTCCAAAAAGAGACGGAATATGCCCAAAGAAAAGCCAAGGAAGATTCGACAAGTTTGGGTCCAGAAAGACGAACTTCACAAAGCAAGAGACACTATCGTTGATGGAAAGATTGCTTGGTTGAAAGAGATAGAGCTCCAAGAGTCATGGTGCTCTTACCACGTCTTGCATAGACGTTAAATAGTGCATTTATTGGGAGGTAACCCACCTAGGTATCTTACCTTTCAATAACTTTTAATTTTGTATAATAATTGTGAATGGTAGTGATTCTGCTTCACTCCTAAGTCTGAGTTGATCTACACCTTAATGTTTTTAAAAGATTAATTGTGATTGAAAGTGGAAGGCATGGAAAAATGTAGGTTTGGGGGTGACTTTTCATTTTGCATACAAGTCTAGTATCTTAGTTTAAGCTTTCCCGACCCAAATTGTTCAAGCGAATACCCTTGATATGTTTGTTGTTAAGTATGTGTGCAGATTAGGCACTTAGGACCACTTAATGGCATTAAAAAGGATTTTTTCAAGGAATGTCACGGTCAAGATGTCAACATGAATGGCTGTGACAATACCAAGTGACATCAAAGAGGACTTGTTGTCGCCTAAGGTGTCGCTTATGGGTCGCGTGGTGTGCCAAACGCGACAATCTCCTTGACGAATAGATGGTATGTCGCGGTCATAATTTCTGTCATTGAAGACTATGACATGTCGACCACGACAGACACCTGGTATAAAAGCATCAGTTCGTGGTAGGGCAACCTGTTACCAAAAATTCAAACCTCAATCGCAACAATTCTCCCTCCAAGCGATATCGAAGACTTCTGGCCCACGTCATCGGTATTTCTTTTTCCTTTGCACTTGTTCTAGATCATTGTTAGTTCCAAATTCCCTCTTTTCCCTCGATTATATGATTATAGGTCAGATTTGGGGAAATTGTGAAGAAAAACATTGGGATGAAGATTGTTGTGACCATTGTTTAAATTACAGTTTGAGTTTTGGGTTATGTAGATCATATAAGCATTTATTGTGTTGATTTTGTGATTATTGGGTGAGATTGGTTGAAAATAATGAAAATTGGGACACATTTGGCCACCACCACCACCACCTCATTATTTGCTTTGAGTTGTTCTTTAGTAGCTAGACTTGTTTTGTTTGTTTTACTGCTTTTAGTTATATTTCGTACTTGTTTTAATTACTCTTATTATTTGATTTCTATCGTAGTGGTACTTTAACATCATTGCTTTTGTTTAGAATAAGGATGTGCGTTGTATTGTGTGATGGTTGATGTTTACTTGCCATTGGGAGCTTTCTATGCCATCTTGATAGAGTTGTTGTGCATTTTATTTTATGTTGTTGAATTGTGTTGTTTTATGGTTTTGGCGCCCTTTCGTCGGGCTCTCATTGTTAACATCAGGGACAATGTTGAGTTAGGTTTAGGGGTGTCAACACTGGTTTCGGTCTTTTTGGTTGTATTGAGTCCTAAATTTTATTTTTGAGTCACAATTTTTAATTTCCTTTTAATTCAGAATTTTTGGTTGAGTCAAACTTTTCAAAAATAGTCGCATGGCCAAAATTTTCGAGTTTCAAGTAGCTTGGATGTGATGTTTTGAGTGTGTGTTTGTGTGAGAGTTTATTTATGTATAATGTGTTTGATTGAGCATCTTGTTGTCACTATAAGGTCTCACTTGCACTTCATGGGCTTGTCCCATCCATTTGTGTTCAAGTTGAGGGAACTCGATGCTCAAACACCTTATTCTAATAGTGGAGACACCTAGTGAGTTCACAAACACAAGCCTTAAAAAGCGCATTTGAGAGTTGTTATCATTGTTTCATCTTAAACACTTATCTCGTCACGCACATCATTTGCCACGGGACATCACATTGCATTATATTTATGGATTGCTTCATGGATACTTACATTCCCTTGTTAGATGAAATGGTGGAAATGATTTTAGGCAATGTGTGCTTAACTACTCATATTAGCCTAAACACATTCCATGTCCCTATTTGTTTGCTTCAAAGCCAATTTTAAGGCCAAACACTTACCTTTCTTTTGAAACCACATTACACCATATAGCCTAAACCTAAACACATGCATACCCTTATTGCTAATCTTGTTAGGATGTGTTGTGTTGTGGTGAAAGGTGGAAAAACTCTAAATATGAAAAGTTAGCATGTATTTAGGCTATATTTGTAAATGTACAAGACAAAAGGCTCAAAAATGTAAAAGTACGAAAATGTGCACTTATAAGCTTAAAGTGTAAAAAAAAAAGGGAATAAAAGTCTTGTATGTAATTGTAAAGTACTCACTAGTAGAGTACTCATGTATAGCACAAGTGTAATAAAAAGTCAAGCCTAATCACTAATGCCACGAGTGATGTGAATAGAGCTTAAGTATTGGGTGTATCATGTAGTGTCTTAGCATGATTGGTGATTTTGAATTTCATTTCCTATTCTTTGTTCACCATATTTCACTCACTGGCCCCATTACAACCAAAGGGAAAACCTAAATGATCTACTATGAAATCTAGATTTGGAATTTTTGTTGAAGCATGATCTTCCACGTCCATGGCATTTGATTCATTTCCTAGGCTAGTTCACCAGAAGAATAACGTTTCATTTCCTATTGTATGCCAGTATTTGATTCCCATGCATAACTCTATCCCTGCATACTTTGCATGAGTGTGAACTTAGGACTCTGAGAGGAAAGAAAAGAGAATGTTCACGTGAGGTTTAGAGTCAAAACGAATTATGCTCGAGGTGTGAGAGTGAGTAGTTCCCGACATGAGAGCACTTTAGGTGTGGGATTCATGTTGTCCTAGTGTCCCATGAGTGCCTTCGAGTTGTTTGAGAATGTTTTGCATGTGTCTACTCTCCTTATCCACACCTCTTTGCATCTCATCACTAGTTGAAAATACGGCTTTTGAGTTATTGTTGTTTGAATTTCTTTTGTTTTTATCGAGTCTTCGTGTTGTTTGCTTGTTTGTTTTTGTTGGTGTTTTCTCTTGATTTTGCTCGAGGACGAGCAAAAGGCTAGGTTTGGGGGTGTTGATCGAGCCATTATAACACTATATTTCGAGTCCCCCTTCCTATGCTTATTGCTCAATTCTATGGTAAAATCAAGTGTTTAATGACTCGATTAAGTGTTTTTGTAGGATTTTGTATTAGGGACATCATATGGGAGATATGAGTGAAGATTGGGACCCAAAAGAGCTGAAAATTGGAAACTTGGACAAAATGACATAAGATGTCGCTGTAATGGTGTGTCGTTGATCGGTCTATTTCTATAAATGTTTTATGTACCCATTTCCTATTATTTGTGCTTTGTTCTTGGGTGAAATTAGGTATTTTATGTGTTTGTTGAGCATGTTAGATGTTATTTTGGAGAAAAAGAGCAAAAGGTTGAATTTCGGAGCATTGCTGAACAACTAGATTACGGTGCCAATATCTCTCAGCTCAGATCGAATTGTGTGTCCTACTACCTATGAATTGAAAGCCCCGAAAGTCTAGTTTCCGGTGCACTTTACGAATCGTAATTCCGATATTCCTAGAAGAAGTTCTTAGTAACCAAAGGTCAACCGTAGCCTAGACCGCCATCCAGGCACAAGACCTAGCCAGCGGTCTACAGAGCGGTAATTGGCAGAGGAATTCCGCCGTCTGGACCGCGGTGACCTCCGGAGCGACCCAGGCCGCGCTTTGATGGATTTTTAGCTGAAAACCACTCTTAATTGGTCCAGAATTGTTCTAAAACTTTCCTAATCAAATTCTAATAACTTTAGAAGACCAAAACATGTTTGGGAAACTTTCAAAACTCAAATTATGAGTCAAATATCAAAATAGGAAATTCAATTTAGGAAAGGATTCTCATTCCTTGTTTCATTCTACTTTCCAACTTGATGGATTTCCTAAACATAAGAAGAATTGGGGGTTCACAAGGAAAAATCATACGGTAACAATCATACTTAAGATAAGAACGAACTCTTAACTTGATTAATATTTTGTTTTCAAAGTCAATTTGAAACATTAAGTAAACATAGTTGGGGAACATTAATGACCTAATTCTTCCATCTCTTGATCACAACACCAATTCCTTGTTAAATTGCTTTCATAGGATAATTTAGTTTTAATTCAATCTTCAAACAATCTCTTCACAACAAATCTCTCGGTTACTTTTGATTTAATTAGAATTAGAATTAGTTATAATCAGTAAATCACTTCTCCTCGTGGGAACGATCCTTACTTGCCTCTGTACGATATCTTCACAATTCGTGCACTTGCGAGTATTGTTTTTATAACATGATTTACAACAATCAAGTTTGTGTACAAACTTGATTGTTGTAAATCGTGTTATAAAAACAATACTCGTAAGTGCACAAATCGTGAAGATATCGTACAGCGGCAAGTAAGGATCGTTCACACGAGGACTAGAGATTTATCGATTAAAACTAATTCTAATTAAAGCTAAATTAAAGTAACAAGAAGATTGTTGAGTTGATTTAAAGCTAAAAATAAATTAAATTAAAACTAAGAAAGCAATTAAAAAGATTTGGTTGTGATTAAAGGTGAGAAAGCACTATGTCATCAATGCTCCCCTACTATATTTACTTAATGTTTCGAATTGACTTTGAAAATAAAATATTAATCAAGTTAAGGGTTCATTTTTATCATAAGTATGATTGTTACCGTATGATCCTGGGATGAATCAAGTGTTCTCAATTACAATTTACCCATAGATCAATGGCGCAAACTACAACCGAGAACCCATTAAGTACAAGAACAATGAACCAAAACCTACTCGTATAAATCAATGCTAAGATCAGTTTTATCCATTCAATTGAATATTAATTAAGATTACGTATAGATCAATACTCCAACCTCAATCATTAAATTATCAAAACCCTAGATTCATGCCAACATATGATCATGCATTAACAAGAATAAAGAATTAAGACATAGGATGAATTGAATAAATCAAAACTCGAATTAATGAAAATCTCGTCAATTCTAATAAAGAGCATTCATAGAGGTTCACATTGATTCCCTAATATGAGTTAGTTACACATGATAAAAATAAGAGAAGATAAAGAAAAGATAAAACCCATCTTGGCCTTCAATGAGTTCTTCAAGTCTTCAATGATGAATTCTTCTTCGTCTTTGAATATTCGATTTGTAAAGATGAATGAAAGGTGTATGGTGATGGAGTGGTAGGGGACGGCCCCCTTGGTAGCTTGGGACCTCCCTTGGCTTGTCTCCCTTGAATTGCAAAGAATAGAAAGTATTTATAGGTGATTTTTCCTTGTGAACCCACAATTCGTCTTAGGTTTAGGAAATCCATCAAGTGGGAAAGTAGAATGAAACAAGGAATGAGAATCCTTTCCTAAATTGAATTTCCTCTTTTGATATTTGACTCATAGTTTGAGTTTTGGAAGTTTCCCAAACATGTTTTGGTCTTATAAAATCATTAGAATTTGATTGGGATAGTTTTAGAACAATTCTAGACCAATTCGGATGGTTTTCCGCTAAAAATCCGTCAAACCACGGTCTGGGTCGCTCCGAAGGTCACTGCAGAATTCCTCTGCCAAGTACCGCTCCGTAGACCGTTGGCTAGGTCTTGTACCTGGACGGCGGTCTAGGCCGCGGTTGACTATCCAGCACTGACCTTTAGTTACTAAATTGAGCATAACTTCTTCTAGGAATATCGGAATTGCGATCCGTAAAGTGCTCCAAAAACTAGACTTCAGGGGCTTTCGATTCATAGGTAGCAGGACACACAATTCGATCTGATCTGAGAGATATTGGCCCCGTAATCTAGATGTTCTGCATTGCTCTGAAATTCAACTTTTTGCTCTTTTTCTCCAAAATAACATCTAACACCTCTTGAATGGAATGTGACCTATACATGCTCAACAAACACATAAAATACCTAATTTCACCCAAGAACCAAGCACAAATAATAGGAAATGGGTACCTAAAACATGTATAAAAATAGACTGATCAAATACCCCAAAACCTATCTTTTGCTAGTCCTCGAGCAAAACTAGAATAAAAACAAAAACTAAAAACAAACAAAAATCTAAAAATAAAATAAAAATAAACTAAGTCACTTTCGTAGGGAACACAATAGCATTGAGCGTATGCTATAAGCATTTAAACCTCTAGGTGTCCCTAATAGGAGGAGTTCTGTCTCCTGAGGGTTTACTGCTATGCTACCCACAAACATATTTATACGAAAAACCAAATAATCAAAACGCAAACTCAAATGTACCATTCAAAGCCAATACATGTTAGAGCCACTGAATAAAGACTAAAATTATGCCACAAATTTGAATGCACTACTTAGTTTTAATGAAAAGCCCATACTCAAGACACTCTAGCTTCAAAAATGCATTCATTAAATGACATAGATATAATTCGTCTCGACTCTAATTCTCACAGGATGTCACTCATTAATTTCACACATAACCTAGGCAAATACACTCATCAAGCATATACAAATGGATTTTATGCACAAGAAATTTCAAGATATAATCGCATATGAATATAAAAAAAACGTTTGATTTTATGCAAAGGATCTCATGAACGGAATCACATATTAAGAACAAGATAGAGCACATGTTACCTTTACTCTCGAGCTAGCATACCCAAAAGATCAATTAGGTCTTTTCTTTGGTTGTAACGGGGCCATTAGGTGAAGGTTAAGAAAAAACGGGAAAAGGATAGCAAACAAACCTAGGATCATATCGAGAAATTCTTCGGTAATCTTCATACTCGGCCGAATTTCTTCAAATTCTTCATTCCACTTGCATTCAGGCTTCTTGAACAATTTTCGTTCATTCTCCTTCTTGAGTTGATTTTGATTTCTCATCACTTTCATAATAAAGCTCTATCCCTTTCACTTACATTTGATTCATCATCTCATTCATTTATCTTTTTGTTTTTTAACTTTTTTTTAGATGAGAATTTGTACATCAATTACATAATTTTTCCAAAACCTTCTTTGCATTTGATCTTCTAGCTTAGCCTTGGTACTTGCACATCACAAATCACCCATTTCGAACTCTCTTCAATTATCTCCATCACCTCCATATGATCCCAAGTTATATGGTATGGCTAATATATGGCTCATTGGGATTAAGTTAATGTGGGTGATGAAAGAAAAAAGGCTTATAGTGTTTGGCTTCAAAATTGGCTATGGAGCACACACATAAGGTAGGAAATATTTAAGGTCTTTTAAGTGAGTTAAAGCACACATTGCCCATATCACTTCTAATGGTTCAACCAAAACAAGAGCAAAGTCCACATGTGATATCTTTTATGATGAATGTTCTTTAATATCCAATGCATAACTTATTGAGATCATTTTCTAATGCTAAGAATCTAACGAGTGTTTAGGAGTATAAACAAAAGAACCCTCTATAATGATATTTATGTACGCTTTTTGGCTTAGTGAACTCACAAGGGTAGTCTCCACTATTAATCATGGCAATCCAACTAAACATCCTATCCACCAGCATATCGAGAGCATGCCATAAATTTTGAAAAACACATTGCACTACTCTAAGTGGCAAGACATTAGTTTAAACTCAGTGAATAAAGCACATATTACGGCTCTTAAAGTACACAAAAGAAGCATCGAAAAATAGAGGACAAACAATTCAAAACTGGTGACTTTCTAAAACGACCTACGTCTGTTCTTGAATTTATATCTCTCAAATTACTCAATAAAATTTAACATATTTTAACACAAGGAACTAGACATATAAATTCACACTTTTCATTTAGAAAATATTTCAAAATTTGAATCGAAAAAATGAGAAAACAGACGTCGAAAACAGTTCACGTGCAGAATTGCAAAAACAGGGCATCGCTCATGATCTTTGGTCGAAGAAACATTCATAACTTTTAAACCACTTCCCATAATTTTACGTTCTTTATACTGTTAGATTTATATCAAAAAAATAAAGAACTTATCATGGACAGAAAATTTTATTTCTTCACCAATGAATACAGTTTTAATAAAACGTTTGCCTCAAAAAAAATTCAAAACAGGGCACTTTTTCGTAGATTTGAACAAATCGCTCAAAAAATTAAAATAAACACAAATTCATACCCCCAAACCTAATATAAACATTGTCCTCAATGTTTATATGACATAAAAAGCATGGACAACGAATAAAGAAAAAGTATGGAAGGCAAGAACTAGAAACACAAAAAAAAAAAAAAACTAAAAACTAAAAACTAAAAACTAAAACTAAAACAAAAAATTAAAAAAACTTACCTAGGTGGGTTGCCTCCCACCAAGCACTTTATTTATCGTCTAGGCAAGACCGGTGCTTGAAAAACTCAACCAAATTATAATGTCTCAAATTTACGCTTGCGTGCTATCAAGTCTTGGAAAAAATTATCTCGTGTAGGGCATGTTCATACAGACAATAAGCAAAGGCAAGTAAATGTTCAATATAAAATATGGTGAAATAAGTTCAGAAAACCACTTATTCCATTTTATGTTGTGTAGGCTGCTCGGAAAAGTAATGGGAGGGACATAAGGCTTAAGTTCCTTGTATAGGAGCGGTGCCTCAAAAGGGACATCTTCCGCTTCCTTCACTTTTTCTTCATCCATGTTAGAAGCTATAATTGCTGGGAGTGTCTCATTCTCCCATAATTCTTTGATCTTGGACTCTTCTTTTATATCCTCTTCTTGTTGACTTTCCTCATCATCTTCAAACACTTCATTTACCCAATCCAGTAACTTGTTAAGGCTTTCATCTGATAGCTCCTTCTTTTCAACTTCTTCACCTGCAACACTAGAAAAATCATCAGAAAATTCATGAGTTACTATGGTATCAACAATCTCACCATTCGAAGGGATGATGGTAGCTTCTTCTTGCTCCGTTTGGCAAGGGAATTCTTCGAGCTCCTCCTTTTGAAAAGCTTCAATCAATTGCCCAATTTGTGTTTCTATCTTTCTCAATGAAACATCAAAATTTTGCATTCTCACATCAGTGCCTTGGAATCTCTTATCTTGTTAATTCATCCTTTGGTCCAAAGTTTGTATAAATTGCTTAATTGTATCCTCCAATGATGGTGAGACCAGTTGCTCATAGGTATTGACTTTATTGTAGCTCCAAGAGAAGTCTTGATGATTCCTTTAATCCGAGTTGTAAGTATTGTCATATGGTTCATAACTCAACCACTGACTGTGGGAATTTCCATATGATTCATTGATAAGCCATGAATTGTAGGAATTTTCAAATGGTTCATGCATAGGCCTCATGTTGTAGGAATTCAACGCTCGAGTCTATTTTTCAACATATTCTGAAAATTCTCCTCTCAAATGGCAGCCCCATAGATCATGACCAACCATTCCACATATCTTGCAAACCCCTTGTTTTCTCCTCGGAGTCATCGAAATCATCCCCCCTATCTGTTGACTTAAATCAGCTAGTTGCATAGTAAATCCATGAAATGTTTCTCTTTCCTCATCATAAGTATGTTACCCGTAGAAGTCCATTGTACCTGAAAAGAAAACAAGAAAAATGAAATAAAAATAAAACAAAAAAATAAAATAATAAAAAAAAATAAAAATAAAAACTATTAACTAATGACTCTACTACTAAAAAAAATAAACTAAAACTGAAACTAGAAATAACCAATAAATTCAACTAATCCCCGACAGCGGTGCCAAAAACTTGATTGTTGTAAATCGTGTTATAAAAACAATACTCGCAAGTGCACGAATCATGAAGATATCGTACAGCGGCAAGTAAGGATCGTTCCCACGAGGACTAAAGATTTATCGATTAAAACTAATTCTAATTAAAGCTAAATTAAAGTAACAAGAAGATTGTTGAGTTGATTTAAAGCTAAAAATAAATTAAATTAAAACTAAGAAAGCAATTAAGTGAGAAAGCACTATGTCATCAATGCTCCCCTACTATATTTACTCAACGTTTCGAATTGACTTTGAAAATAAAATATTAATCAAGTTAAGGGTTCGTTCTTAGCATAAGTATGATTGTTATCGTATGATCCTGGGATGAATCAAGTGTTCTCAATTATAATTTTCTCATAGATCAATGGCGCAAACTACAACCGAGAACCCATTAAGTACAAGAACAATGAATCAAAACCTACTCGCATAGATCAATGCTAAGATCAGTTTTATCCATTCAATTGAATATTAATTAAGATTACGTATAGATCAATACTCCAACCTCAATCATTAAATTATCAAAACCCTAGATTCATGACAACATATGATCATGCATTAACAAGAATAAAGAATTTAGGCATAGGATGAATTGAATAAATCAAAACTTGAATTAATGAAAATATCGTCAATTCTAATAAAGAGCATTCATAGAGGTTCACATTGATTCCCTAATATGAGTTAGTTACACATGATGAAAATAAGAGAAGAGAAAGAAAAGATAAAACCCATCTTGACCTTCAATGAGTTCTTCAAGTCTTCAATGATGAATTCTTCTTCTTCTTTGAATATTCAATGTGTAAAGATGAATGAATGTGTATGGTGATGGAGTGGTGGTGGAGTGGTAGGGGACGGCCCCCTTGGTGGCTTGGGACATCCCTTGGCTTCTCTCACTTGAATTGCAAAGAATAGAAAGTATTTATAGGTGATTTTTTCTTGTGAACCCCCAATTCTTCTTAGGTTTAGGAAATCCATCAAGTGGGAAAGTAGAATGAAACAAGGAATGAGAATCCTTTCCTAAATTGAATTTCCTCTTTTGATATTTGACTCATAATTTGAATTTTGGAAGTTTCACAAACATGTTTTGGTCTTCTAAAATCATTAGAATTTGATTAGGAAAGTTTTAGAACAATTCTGGACCAATTCGGAGTGGTTTTCAGCTAAAAATCTGTCAAACCGCGGTCCGCTTCGGAGGTCACCATAGTCCAGACCGTGGAATTCCTCTGCCAAGTACCGCTCCGTAGACCACTAGCTATGTCTTGTGCCTGGACGGCAGTCTAGGCTGCGGTTGATTATCCAGCACTGACCTTCAGTTACTAAATTGAGTATAACTTCTTCTAGGAATATCTGAATTGTGATCCGTAAAGTGTACTGGAAACTAGAATTCTGGGGCTTTCAACTCATAGGTAGTATGACACACAATTCGATCTAAGCTGAGAGATATTGGCCCTATAATCTAGCTATTCTGCATTGCTCCGAAATTCAACTTTTTGCTCTTTTTCTCCAAAATAACGTCTAACACCTATTGAATGCAATGTGACCTATACATGCTCAACAAACACATGAAATACCTAATTTCACCCAAGAAAAAATCACAAATAATAGAAAATGGGTACCTAAAACATGTATAGAAATAGACAGATCAGTCGTCATAGGAGACCATGACACACCACGCAACAACTTTTCTAAAGTTGTTCTTGTGATGTCGTCATGAAAGACCTCGAAACATCATCATAGAAGACCGCGACATGTCGTCATGGACAACCATGATATACAGGGAAGATACAGTCTGCCAGCACACATTTCTAGGTTGATTTCTGACCTATTTTTGGACCCATATAAATACCCATCTTATATTTTTTATGAAAGAAAATTAGCCATACTAAATTTTGGACACTTTCACCCCTCCATCATCATCTTTGGACAATTTTCCTCCATCCATCCATCCATCCATCCATCAATCTTGGAATCGTGGAAAGCAAGAAGAGGAAGCTTACAAGTCAAGGAACCTTAATAACCAACTTTGTTTCTTCTTTAACTCTTCTTTGTTTTATTTCCTTTATTTGATGTGTAACTAAATTCTAAGTTAGGGGATTAATTTAAACCAGTTGAACAACTCTTTGTAATCCTATAGCCTAATGTTTATTAATTAAATACATTGATAGTCTCTTTTATTGCAATACTTGCTCTAATTCCTTTACTTATATTTGTGTTGGGATTAGTTAATTTATGATGTTGAGGGTCAGATGTGGGTCACCATCCCATTTAGTCCTTAACTACAAGCTTAATAATTGAGAAAATTTCCATATGCATGATCATGCTATGTGTGATTTGGTTTAGAGTTTTAATTAAAAACTAATTCTAACCATTGCTCATTACATGACCGTGTGTGAGTAATAGGAAAGATTAGGTGTTTCATGAAACAAACCCTATGAATTGGATTTAAGTGCTTTGATGTGACTTATGGATTACATTGAAAATTTTAATTAGATTGCATTGATTCCCTAGCACTCAATCATATTCATATTTTCGAGTGAGTTTTTGTGTTATTTAGTTTATTGCATTGTTACATATTAGTGAATTAAAATACCAACCCAAGACAAACATTATGTCATTTAGTTTTCATACACTTAGATTAGGATTTAATTAGATTAATTAGTATTCAACCAGTAGAATCACCGATCCCAGTGAACGAACTATTCTTTTAAATTGATTAAGATCAAAACTACTACAATCAACTTATAAAAGTTTTTTGTTTATAAGCTCGACTCTTTGAAATGTTTTGATGAAAGTTGATTTATTTGTTTGGTGTTTACAATCCAATATATATTTGCTTTGATATTACTCATTTTATTATATGTAGTTATTTCTAATTTAGATTTTTCATAGCTATCGTTTTGACACAAAGAATTTTATTTGACTATAGAAAAGAAAAAAAAAACCTTTATTCTCTTCAAACAATTGTCTCTTTCTTTATGCTAGCTATTCAAGTTATTTCTAAGTTTGACAGACTTTCAATGTATATTATTGTTTTTATGATACAATTTTATTTGTGACTACATTTAAAATTTTAAGATTGATGAAAGTGAATTTGGTTTAATTAATTGTGTATTTCATTTTGTTTCCACATGATTTGTTTTCTTTAGTTGCGATGGTATTAAACTTCTTTATTCGAATGTGAGTTAATTTGTGATAAGATAGTTTTTCCGATTCTCTTGATTCGAAAATTTTAAAATGATTATCTCAATCTTCGATTAAATTATAATTGTCATTTGACTTGATAATACCTTAATATACATTCAACAATTTGAGTTCATTATGTTAACTATATCTATTATATATGATAAAATTTTAATGATCAAATTATATAACTTTTGTCTTTGTCTCTAAATGATTTGTGTAAAAAAAAAATTATCATTGTTTGAAATTCATATCCTACTTTGATAATTGTTTGATTGCTTTCTCTATTGCAATTTTCTGATTAAATTTTGATCAAAACTTCTTAAACTTAAAAATTCATTGTACGAAGTGAAGTATTCTATATCTATTTTGGTATTTGAAAAATTAGATTTAACGTGTATGAACTTTATATTTTAATTATACTTACGACATATTTTTTTTTCCGATTTAGGATAATACCTAAAAATTTCAGAATTAAACTTTAGTACTATTGATCTAAAACAAGAGAATCGAATAATGTATGGAATTATATCTCTTTTCAATTTATTATGATTTGATCTTTTGAAGTTTTGCAATATATTTATATTTGTTATATAGGTTCAATCCTCAAATTATTTAAATCCAAAATTTATGGATATATGTGGTTGTTAAACCATTATTATATCAATTGGTTTTATTTAAAAGAATTTTATAAATTATTTTTAATATTCACTCATTTTTATTAAATCATGATGTGATAGTATTTGATCTAATGATTTTACTTGTAAAATATTTTAAATGAAATAATTATTTTTCTATATAAGGATTTGATGTAGAATAGGTAGCTGACTCCTACATGGCTAAGTGACTTCGTCTTAGGCCGTGAGGCACGTCGTTTTTTGACCAAATTTCATCATTTAGGCCTCGAAATTGTAGTTTTTCTATTTTAGAAAACTTTCCTTTTTAGCCATAAGTTAACTTTGATAAGTCAAAATTTTCTACCGTCAATTATGGCTTGTTTATGGTCATTAGTATATTTTATTTTCGTAACTTTCGTGATTTCGCTATTTTTAGCAGTTTTTGCTATTTTTGGTAAATTTTGATATGTAATCTCGTTTTATGTCCAACTAGGATTCGGGTTAGGATTTTTCATTTTAAATAGTATTGTAATCCGAAAGGCTCATTAGGTTATTATTCAATAAAATTTCAGAAATATTCTCTTATTTTTCTAGTGGATTCCAGTTTCCATAGAAATTAGATATCGGACTATTTCTTTAGTGTTTTCCACTGCATCAATTGGTATCAGAGCACGAATTTGTCGAACTCAATGTCAACTAACGGAGTAAGAGACAGAAACCCTACTGACAATGATCATGGGGTGGAGGCCTTGTGGGCGGCGATGGAGGAACAACGACAACAGATGAGGGAGATTCGTGAACTGCTTGTCGGGATGAACCTCAACGCTAACAATAAGTAACCTAAACCGGATAACAGAGCACGTGTTGAGGGATTTGCCCAAGGCCAACCTCTTAACAGAGGACGTCATCCTCGTCATCAACCTGATAGCGAAGATGATTTTGAAGATGAAAGAGATTGAAGGTATGGTGTTATTCAACTAGTGAGACGATCCAGAGAGCATGATGACTACCGGTTGAAGGCAGATCTTCCAAGCTTTAATGAAAATCTGTGTATAGAAGATTTTCTTGATTGGATCACAGAAGTAGAACGGTTCTTTGAGATGATGGAGATTCCAAAGAAGAAGTTGGTCAGATTTATCGCCTTTAGACTGAAAGGAGGGGTTGCAGTCTGGTGGGATCAGTTGTAGAAGAACCGTCAGCGACAAGAAAAGGCGATTGTGAGAACCTAGCACAGAATGAAGCAGCTTATGATGGGTAGGTTTCTGCCACCAGACTATGAGCAATATTTATTCCAGTTGCTTCAAAATTGTTCGCAGGGGACCAAGTCAGTGTTTGATTACACGATTGAATTTTCTAGGCTCTCGGAGCAAAATAATTTGAGTGAAACAGAAGGGCAACACTTTGCCAGATATCTCAATGGGTTAAGTCCGTCACTTCGAGATAAGATCGGACAACAAGTGTTGTGGACTATGGATGAAGCTCATAACATGACGCTAAAGGCCGAGTTGCTGGAACGTAGAGTTGGAAACCCAGGTTTCCAAAGGAATAATCCTGAATCATAGTTCCGTAACAAAGACAAGGGTGTTCAATCATCGGTTCCATCGAGCCAACAAAATTGAGTTAGCGGAGAAGAGGGCAGCAGTAGCCACCAAACAGTAGCTCCAACCAACAGGAACGTATCCCAAAATCTGAATCCAAACCCCTATGCTAGACCTACACCAGGGATTTGTTATAGATGTAAAAAACCTGGTCATCTTTCAAATGCATGTCCTGATCGTTCTAGGCCAGTGAATTGGGTGGAAGAAGGTGAAGAAGACCCAGATGCTCTTGAGGATGAAGAAGGAGAAGGTGACTTGTATGAGGGAGCCGAATTCACTGAAAAAGATGAAGAGCGGGTTAATTGTGTGGTACAACGTGTGTTGTACGCGCCAAAGCAAGAGGACCTCAGTCAACGTAACAATATATTTCGGTCTTGCTGCATAATCAGTCAGAAAGTCTATGACCTGATCGTGGACAGTGGAAGTTGCGAGAATTTTATCGTAAAGAGGTTGGTGGAACATCTGAAGTTACTAACCAAGAAATATCCCAATCCGTATACTGTTGGCTGGATTAAGAAGGGACCGACAGTAAAGATAACTGATATTTGTTGTGTTCCTATTTCTATTGGTAAGATATATAAGGAGGAGGTAGTTTGTGATGTGATTGATATGGATGATAGCCATGTGTTGTTGGGACAGCCATGGCAGTATGATGTTGATATTACTTATAGGGGTCGGGATAACACTTATTTATTTACCTAGAGGTCATACAAATTTGTTAGGGCTCATTCCAAACGTCAAACAGTGCCTAACCGTGACCGGATCCGACACAGAATTCATGACAGATGTTAAGGGTGCACAAGAGATCTATGATTTGATGGTTAAAGCTTTTGTGTTAAAGGGGGAAAAAACATCAGCACTAATTGTTCCTGAGAAAATACAGTCGTTGCTAGAACAGTTCAGAGACATTACTTTAGAAGATTTGCCTAACAACTTACCCCCATTAAGAGACATTTAGCACCAAGTAAATCTTATACATAGGGAGAGTTTGCCCAATCTGCCACATTACCGGATGAGTCCAAAGAAGAATGAGATTTTGCTGGAGAAAATAAAAGAATTATTACAAAAAAGTTTCATACGTGAAAGCTTGAGCCCGTTTGTAGTTCATACGTTGCTGACACCAAAGAAGGATGGGAGTTGACGTATATGCGTGGACAGTTGAGCTATCAACAAGATAACCGTCAAGTACCGATTCCCGATTCCCTGCTTAGATGACATGTTGGATCAACTGGAAGGTTCAAAGTTGTTTTCGAAGATTGATCTACGTAGTGGGTATCACCAAATTTATGTCAGACCTGGGGATGAATGGAAGACGGCGTCTAAAAGCAAGGATATCTTGTATGAGTGGCTGGTTATGTCGTTCGGTCCATCAAATGTACCCAGTACTTTCATGCGGGTGATGAATCAGGTATTGAGGCCTTTTATGGGAAAGTTTGTTGTTGTTTACTTTGACGACATTCTTATCTACAGTAGGACTGGAGAAGAACATATGGAGCAGTTGCGAGAGGTGTTAAAGGTTTTACAGGAAAATCAATTATTTCTTAATATAAAGAAGTTCAGTTTTATGACCAGCAGTTTGTTAATTTTGGGTTACGTGGTAAGTTCAGAAGGAATTCATATGGATAAAGAGAAGGTGCGAGCAATTCAAGAATGGTCTATACCGAAACCCTTGAGTGAAGTTCGTAGCTTTCATGGCTTAGCCACTTTCTATCACCAGTTTATTCAAAATTTTAGCACCATCATGGCACCAATAACAGAATGCATGAAGAAAGGCTGGTTTCAGTGGAGAGAAGAAGCAGAAATGAGTTTTGCATTAATCAAGGAGAAATTATGTATTGCACCAGTACTAGCTCTACCTAGTTTTAAGAAGATTTTTAAAGTGGAGTGTGATGCTAGTGGAGTGGGAATTGAAGCTGTACTGTCCCAAGAAAAGCGACCAGTAGCTTTTTTTAACAAGAAATTAAGTGAGGCTCGCTATAAGTGGAGTACTTATGATCAGAAGTTCTACGCAGTAGTCTGCGCCTTGAAGCATTGGAAACATTACCTAGTACAGAGGGAGTTTGTTTTGCACACCGATCATCAAGCTTTGAAGTTTACCAAAAGTCAAAAGAACTTGGACATCATGCATGTCAAGTGGGTCACTTTCCTTTAGAAATTTCCTTTTGCTATCAAGCACAAGTCAGGGGTTTTAAACCGAGTTGTTGATGCATTGAGCCGTCATGCCACCCTGCTCGTAACCTTAGCTCATGAAATTGTGGGGTTTGATTCTTTGAAGGAGTTATATGGGGAGGATGAAGATTTCATGGAAATCTGGTCAAAGTGTATTTGAGAAGCAACATGTCAGTGATTTTCATGAGAACGATGGGTATCTGTTTCGTGGAAATTGTTTGTGTCTTCCTAGGACGTCTCTATGGAAGAAGTTAATCCGTGACTTGCTTGGAGGTGGATTGAGTGGACACCTGGGACGAGAAAAAATGGTGGCTAGCTTGGAGAATCAGTATTTCTGGCCACAACTGAAACGAGATGTTGGGAGTTTTGTGCAGAGGTGTTATACTTGTCAGGTGTCTAAAAGTCAGTCATAAAATACTAGTCTTTATATGCCTTTGCCTGTTCATAACAATATTTTGAAAGACTTGTCTATGGATTTTGTGTTGGGGCTACCCCGTACCCAGTGAGGAGTAGATTCAGTTTTTATGGTGGTTGACAGGTTCTCAAAAATGACTCACTTCATCCCTTGCTCGAAGACCTCTGATGTTTCACACATAGCCCTGTTATTCTTCAGAGAAGTGGTCCGACTACATGGGGTGCTAAAGTCAATTACTTCTGATCATGACATGAAATTCCTTAGCCCCTTTTGGCTGACCTTGCGGAAGATGTTTAATACGTCTCTGAAACGTAGTACTACTACACACCCACAACTTGATAGACAAACGGAAGTGACGAATAGAACCTTGGGAAATCTGGTCTGTTGCGTTTGCGGAGAAAAGCCGAAACAATGGGATCATGCATTATCTCAAGTTAAGTTTGCCTACAATAGTGTTGTTCATAGTGTCACGAAAAAATCCCATTTTGCAGTGACATATGTGTCACACCGAAGCATATTGCGGATTTAATTCATTTACCAAAGGGTCCGGGAGTTAGTATTGCTGCAGAAAACATGACTACTCAGGTTCAAGTGGTGCAAGTAGAGGTGAGATAGAAACTGGAAGAAACCAATGCAAAATACAAGGCAGTTGTAGACAAGCATAAGCGTCAGAAGGTGTTTAAGGAGGGCGACTCGGTAATGGTTTTCTTGCGCAAAGAGAGGTTCTTAGTTGAGACTTATAACAAGTTGAAGCCTAAGAAGTATGGTCCGTACAAAATATTGAAGAAGATCAATGATAATGTTTATGTGATTTAACTGCCTGAGACAATGGGGATTTCAAATACTTTCAATGTTACAGATTTGTTCTAGTATCATGCAGAAGAATCACTTTATCCTGAGCCTAACTCGAGGTTGAGTTCTTTTCAAGTAGAGGGGACTGATGTAGAACAGGTAGCTGACTCCTACATGGCGAGGGATCATCCTAAATTCAAAGCTAAGTGACTTCTCCTGAATCTGATCGACTTTACCTTTTCAGATCACTGCCATTGGCAGTGAGATACGTTGTTTTTCGGCCAAATTTCATCGTTTTGGTCTCGAAATTACAGTTTTTTTTCATTTTAGGAAACTTTCCTTTTTAGCCATAAGTTGACTTTGACAAGTCAGAATTATCTACCGTTAATTCTGGTTTGTTTATGGTCGTTAGTATATTTTATTTCTGCAACTTTCGTGATTTCGCTATTTTTGGTAGTTTTTGCTATTTTTTGTAACTTTTGATATGTAATCCCGTTTCTTGTTCAATAAGGATTCGAGTTAGGGTTTTTCATTTTAAATAGCTCTGTAAGCCAAAAGGCTCATTAGCTTATTATTCAATAAAATTTCAGAAGTATTCTCTTATTTTTTTTGGTGGATTCCAGTTTCCATCCATAAAAATTGGACGTCGGTCTATTTCTTTAGTGTTTTCCACTCCGTCAGGATTGTATCAAGTCATTTTAATATATGAATCTTTATCGTTTACTATATATTTTGTGCTTTTTATTTTCTTATAACTAGTTCTACTAGTGGTTGTTTAAGTCCTCTCTTGTATCCTCTCTTTTTAATATTAATAAATTAGTTTCTAACTAAAATATATATACATATATATATATATATATATATATATATATATATATATATATATATATATATATATATATGCTTTATATGTCACATGCTACTTTATATATATATATATATATATATATATATATATATATATATATATATATATATATACATATCTTAAATGTATGGATTATTTCATTTATTGATTTACCTCTATAATTTATTTGTCAAAACCTAAATTTTAGTTGTATTTAGAATTTTAGTGTTGCTTTTTAGTAAAATCAAAGCACTTTTGTTTTTACGATTTCATGCACTTAAGGTTTTATGATTATTTTAAATGAGATTTCATTAATATAATATTGTTTTTATTTTGAGGTTCGAAACTACTTTTACTCAACATAATAAATGTAAATTTTTTAATTGTTTGTTTGCTTTAATATGTGTTAAATTCATACTAAAATCTTTTCTCGAATTCTTTTCAAAATTCACCACCTGATTTTGACTTAAGTATTCATATTTTAGCCCCACCAATTTAATTGGTTAGTTTGATTATGTTCTATTCATCTTTTTCTATTATGTGCTGATATGTGATTCGAATAACGTTAGGTCATACCGTAGGTTCATTAGCTGTATTGATTTGAGATTGACAAATACTAGATTAGTTCTTTTTACCTTCGTTTGATTTGTAACCTTTTGGATAGATAAGTTATTGATACAGAATTTTCCATTGAAAGTCATTAGCATGATTTTGAATTTGGAAATGACTCGATTGGGTGTACGTGTGAATGGAAACTTGGAGTATAAGAAAATGATTGATATGATTATATAATTTTTGAAATAGCCATATGTGAAAGGTGAATTCCCTAATATTTTGGAGTTCGAGAATCATACAAATTTCGAGGATGAAATTTTTTTATGGGGAAAGAGTTGTAAGACCCGAATTTTGTTCCTTCTTTAATAGTATTCATAATAATATTAATATAAATATGAACACATTCATTCAGTTTCTTTTGTTAAGACAACTAAATCATCCAGTATTAACCCAGAGTATTTTGGCATTAAACCATACCTGTGATTGATTCACCAACATTAGTACAAGTTAATTCCATGAGATTTGATCTAAGTCAATTTCCGCATTTATAGTGATTTGAAATATGGCAATTTCCACATTTAGAATGATTTGAAATAAGTCAATTCCACATTTAGAGGGATTTGAATTATTAGCAAAAATCAATGGGATTTGTATATCTTCAATATTTTTATTAGCAAAATCGGTGGGAAGTATTATTTTTTTTATAATTATTCATATATACATTCATATATACATACATACATATATATACATAGTTATATATAGTAATATCAACTAAAGATAATGCTTTCATACAAAAAACTATCACATTTCCACACTTGGTTCCCTACCAAAAGATCATAGCAAAATGATGTCTCATATATTGAATTAGAGTATTTTGAAGGTAGGATTTCTTAAACTTATTTTCTTTTTAAATTTGTATTTACATCATTAGTCCTTTTTCAAACTCATTGTTTTTAACATCAAAGATTGAGCCTCTAACAATTGTTCAATTTAGTTTTCGAATGGAGATGTTTTATAGCATGAATTTTGGAGTAAATGAAATAGATATATACTTGAAACTTTATAATAAATTGCTTGAATATTAAAGTTCATTAAGGAGATCAATTTGAGTATTAGTGTAGGTTGCAATTTCGATTTGTTTTAATATTGGTGAAGAAGATGTTATGGTGTCATTTATTCTTATTTTGTTTGTAGGTCACTATTGATCGTAAATTTTGTTATGAGAATATTAGACTTACATATCAACTTATATTATAATGTTCGGAATTTTCGGTGGTATTTATCCTAAGGAGATTTTATTTCTAAATCAGTTATATATGCAGATTTTCAGAATCATCAAACCGACCTTATTGTCTTGGAGTAATTTTAAATTAAAATTGAGGATGTATTTAGGTCTGATATTTGTTAATATAGTTTCACAGACATAATTTAATCAAGATATAAATTTTCGTGAATTTTAGTGATAGATAAGTATTTTAATTATTTGAGTATATTTGATGTTTAAGCAATAATGTTTAGACTGACAGTTATAAGCTCTTGGTGTTGTGTAATAATTTTACTTCCCAAACGGAGAAAGATAAAATTTTGATTTTCGGTATTGGGATAAATTACTGGTATATTAGTCTATAAATAAAATTTAGAATTTTTTGTGGTCTATAGGATTGTTAAAATGTTATACGAAGTCTGATTGAAGGATCAAAATTTATGTTGTCAGGATTGACCCTTGTATATTTAGAAAATTATAGAAATTTATAGGTATTTGATAAAACTATGATATTTTACGGGGAGTTAGTAATCTGAGTTTTGGATTTATTTACTTAGTTTTGCAATTTGATAAGACCCTTAAGATTTTTGAATCATTAACGTTTGAGCCCTAAAATTTGTTTTTCTAAAATCTCTTCATGAAAATGAACAAAAAAAAAATGTATTTATAAAGTTGAGTTAGATCTCTTTTATTTGACTGGTTTAATTGAGGGATTATATTCTATATGTTTATGTTTCTCTTGTGATTTCCCAATATCGTTAGTGAAACCTTAAACTTGCTCATCAGAGTTAAGTAGATTTTCTTTTTTTGCATAGTATGTAATTGTGCTCATAAATATTTTCTTAAAAACCAAATTTATTTATCATATCGTTATGTTCTGAAATATATTATTATATACGTTTATATATTTTTATAAACTCATTTTCCTACTTAGTTTTTACATACATATTTGTTACCTAATTCTTTAAAATGAGTTACCTTTACTGGAACTATTTATTTAAAAGCTTAAATGTTTGGTCCTTTTATGATTTAGTAATGCAAACGTATTGTTAAAGTAATGTTTGAGCTCAACGTCAATAGTAAATGAAACATGAAATGAAATAAAATGTTGATCACCGGTGATAATGTAAATGTAGCGCACGCGACAAACGAAATGTTATGATTTTGGTCTTGTACCAATTTATGAAATGTAAATGGCCGGGTCACCGGGGGTATTGGTGACACTGCTTGACTTGAGCTTATTTTTATAAAATGTTATTAATCGTTATCGTATATTGAAAATGATAATTTTACAAGTTTACTTGTATTTGAAAATATTACTTTTGCAAATTTACTTATATATTTGAAAATGTTACTTTTGTAATTTTAAATGTATCTTAATATTTGAAAAGTTATGTACGTAGTAAATGTTATTATAAATTTCATAAATGTTTATTATTACGTATTATGCAATACTTACTGAGTTGACAGCTCACCCCTTGTTATTTAATAATTTACATATTAGGTATCTTAGAAGCTGACCGCTAGAGTAATAGACTTTCAGGAGGGTGAAGTTATTGAGATTATATGTAATGTTCTGCTTTGTTTTGTTACTTAGAATTTGAGTTTAGGTGTTCGGTATTGTTTTAATTTCCTTCAAATTGTTTTGAATCTTATCGTTAAAATTGAAGATATATTTACATTTTAGAATGATTTATTTGGAGTTATTCGATGATTATTAGTTTCTTTGGGTGAAGTAATTGACGGTTTAGGTTTTAACATTCCATATCAAAGTGTTTAATTACTTTTTGATTTTTAGGGTTGTCATATGTAAATTTTATCAGACGTACACGTCATTGACAAAGAGGATAAAATTGCCAGGTGGACATCCAAATAAGCATTCAGAAAATATCCTACAAGACATCACCAAATAAGAGAAGCCCGAGTAAACAAGTATTGAACAAAACCTACTCGGGGTCAACTGACGTCATATACTACTCGGGGTCAGTTAAAGATGCTCAGGGCTAGTTGATGACATTTTCTACTCTGGATCAGATGACGTCATTCGAGACAAACATAAAGAAAACCGAATAAAAAGCCCAGCGAGTTGTTAAAATACGCTAAGATATCCATATCAAAGAGGAATTCCAAGAAGAATAGAATACCAAACAGAAAAGGTTCTAAATCAGGCAACAATTTTATTTCTTCAAAAAGACTACGCTCTTGTAAGGAAATAAGTCCTAACTGGACTGAATCACTACAGTCCCATTCAATCTCAATACAAGTCTCCGAAATAGGAAAGAAGACAGACTACTTCAAACAAGTAACCAATCATAGTTAAATACAAAGATCTTTTATTGCTTGTACAAAGAGAATTAGGGTTCTATGAACATATAAATAAACCCATAATCTTGTCACAAAATATAGAAAAATACAAAGAGAGAAAGAGAGAAAGAGAGATCGAGGATTGTAAATCTTTTCAATAGCGGATTTTGGCTTGGTTGATTATTCAGCCACCCGTGGAAGTTTCTCCGGTCATCAGAGTTTTACCACGTAAAACTTGCGTCCGATTACTTTCTCATTCTCTCTCTTTGAAATCACAGCTAAAATCCAATTCTTGTTGACTTTTTCCATACATCCAGAAATCGACGTCAACAATTGGTGCTAAAAGAAGGGACTGAACCTTCGATTTAATTAAAGAGTAATGGCGGGAAGCAGAAACAGTCTTGGAGATGTCCAAAAATCTCCAAATAATGCCCATATTGGCAGTAGTTCACGAGATCTCACCGTAACCAACCAACCAACCAACCAACATCCCCGACAGGGATTCAACAAGTCCCTCTGACCAGCAAAGACCTAACACGACGCTTCCGCGAGGCGCTGCAACAGTTGGTGGTGGATACAGCAAATGAAGGAGTTGATCTACTGGTTGTAGAAGAAGCGTAACCTCCTAACCTCCTAACCTCCCACCTGTAAGGCTTCGTTCGGTTGTAGTGGGGCTAGAACTAAATGCATTGAAAGCTAGAAGGAACTCTGCTTCAATTAATCAGGTTGGACGTGAAACACTCGAAGAGGAACAACCATACCAAAAGCAGAACCATGATCAAATAGCTTATGCAAGACACTGCAAACATGACCGACACAGGGATCGGTCATCATCAGAAGATAGCGATCGGCACCATCGCAAGCATCATCACAAAACCATACGCCTGCAAGAATCAACCCGTGAAACTCTACATCAAAGTGAAGAGCCATAGAGAGGAATGACAATCACCCAGCGGTTTAACCATCATGGAAGTTCAGTGGGAGACAGAGATATGGTAATTCAGAGCCTAACTCGAGAAGTCGAAAACAATAGGCGTCAAATGGAGAGCACTGGTCAGACGTTATGAGTACAACGATTTATCTGACGATTCTGACAGTCCATTCACTAGGGAAATCTTACGGACTTCATTCCCAGAAAGGTTCATGATGCCGTACGTGGAGCAATTCAAGAAGGATACAGACCCTAAAGAGCACGTCAGATGCTATAAAAGTGATATGGCCCAGTATGCCCACAGCGATCCCTTGCTATGCCTCAACTTTCCACAAAATCTAAGAGACAAGGGCTCAAGATGGTTCGAGAGATTGCCCCCATCAAGCATCGGAAGCTTCAGTGAACTAAGCAGGAGTTTTTCAAGGCTATTTCTGAGCAACGATCACGGGAAAAAATCAATGGCTTACCTTTCTCAGATAAAACAAGGAAAAGATGAGTCGTTCAAGAAATACCTGGGGAGGTTCGGCCAAGCGATATCAGAAATTGGCAGTGCAAATGATGAAGCGATAATTGCTGCATTCATCAACAATCTACAAAATAGATGGCTATCTTTTGACTTAAGAAGAGCTCGTCTAACCAGATATTTAGATATGATGGACATGGCGGGAGGATATGCACTAGCCGAAGAAGAAGAATTAGCCACGGAAGGATGATATATGCTTGGAGGAAAACTCGAAAAGGACGTTGAGTCTAAGGTGCAGAACCAAAAGGGAAAACATAAAGGAAACAGCAAAGAAAAAAACAAGGAAGGGAGAAACGGACGTAATATCGAACAGACCACGGAGAAATTCAGAGGTAAATACGCCAACTACACCCCATTTCAGAAAAAGGATTAGGAAATTCTGGCCATACTGGAACAGATAAAATCAGGTAAAATAGCCACGCCGACAGTCTCAGTTTGTTCGACGAGATACAACCAAATACTGCAAATTCCATAAGAAAATCGGTCATGATACTTCCAAATGTTACCAGCTTAGAGATTACATATAAACCCTCATTCGGGAAAGACATCTTCAGGATGTAATCTTGAAAAGGGATGAGAAGTCAGAAACAAAGAAAGAGATCAGGGCCGATCACAGCTATGGTTGAAATCAAAGGGTCAGTCCAGAGGCCAATGAAGTAATACAAACAATCTTTGGAGGACCATCCACTAGGAGAAGTAACCGAGAGCGAACGCAGGAAATCAGAGAAGCAGTAGAGGCAAGACATAACTTTGACGTGAACTCAGTCGAGCCAGACCTGAAAAGGGTAAAGGAAGGATGGGACCCAATAATATTAATAGAAGCAAACTCACATGGGGTCGATGTTCGGCCAAATGATACCCTGGTCATAAGTACCCAGATTGGTCATCGGGAAGTCAGAAGAATCTTGATAGATAATGGAAGTTCGACAGACATTCTCAATGTAGTCGCCTACGATTAACTCAGGTTGGACCGAAAGGATCTACACCATTTCCATACTCCACTCAGAGGATTCAGAGGAATTGAGGTCAGGTCACTCCGGACGGTAAAGCTACCCGTAAAGATTGGAGTGGCACCTTGTCAGAGAACTGTATTGCTCGACTTTGTGGTGGTAGACTTAGACAATTGGCCGTATAATGCGTTGTTGGGTCGACCATTCTTAAATAAAACTAAGGCCGTAACAGCCACTTATGCATTGATGATTAAGTTCCCGATTGAACATGGGGTCGGTGTAGTCAAGGGATCCCAAGAGATGGCCCGAAGAGCTAACCTGTCAGAATACAAAGACAAAAATGATGGTGAACAGGTATGTACTATAACGCAGCTGAGCCAGAACAAAGAGTCACTGTCATTCGAATTTGATCCAGGGGAAGAGTCGAATGAGTCCAAAAATGAACCTGTCGAAGAAACTATCTTGAAAGAAGATAAACCAGATAAGAAGATTAAGATCGTGGTCAATCTGGAAGGAAAAGTCAAGCAAAGCCTCACTGATCTGCTTAAAGAATACAAGGATGTATTCGTTTGGAGTCATGAAGACATGGTCAGGATAGATGCCCGAATAATATCTCATCATCTCGCAGTAGACCTGAATGCAAAACCAGTGATACAAAAGAGAAGGTCATTCAATCTCGAGAGAAGTCAGGCAATCAAACAGGAAATGGAAAAGCTACTCGATGTAGGGTTGATTAGAGAGATCAACTATCCTCAATGGGTAGCTAATGTAGTCCTCGTCCAAAAGAAAAATGGACAATGGAGAATGTGCATAGATTTCACAGATTTGAATAAAGCATGCCCAAAAGATAGTTTCCCACTCCCAATGATAGACCAACTGGTGGATGCTACATCAGGCCATGAATTACTCAGTTTCATGGACGTCTATTCAGGATATAACCAAATCCGGATGAACAAGGCTGATGAAGAAAAAATAGCGTTCACAACCGATCAGGGCTTGTACTGCTACACAGTCATGCCCTTCGGATTAAAAAATACAGAGGCAACATATCAAAGGCTGGTCAACAGAATTTTCGCACGATAAATAGGAAGAAACATGGAAGTATACATTGATGACATGCTGACCAAGAGCATCTTGGCAGACAAGCATACCTCAGACCTGCGAGAGACATTTGATATTTTGAGGAGACACTAAATGAAGCTAAGTCCGAACAAGTGCTTATTCAGAGTTCCTTCAGAAAGGTTCCTGGGATTCCAAGTTCACCAAAGGGGAATCGAAGTCAATCCTGAAAAAATCCAAGCCCTGCATAAAATGACTTCACCAAGGACACTAAAAGAAGTACAGCGCCTAACAGGATACTTAGCTTCCTTGGGTAGATTCATCTCAAAGGCCACAGATAGATGCGCACCCTTTTTCAAAGTAATCAAAAAAGGAAAAAGACTCGAACGGAACGAAGAGTGCGAACAGACATTCTTAAAAATCAAAGAGTACTTAGGGTAGACTCTCATCTTTTCGAAACCATAAATGGGAGAGACACTCTATTTATACTTATCAATTACAGAACTAACAGCAAGCTCAGTCCTAGTCAGAACAGAAGATGAAGTACAGAAGCCAGTGTATTATACCAGCAAGGTGCTTTTACCTTCCGAGACTAGGTATTCACATGCAGAAAAAATGGCTCTAGCATTAGTCTCAGCGGCAAAGATGCTAAGGCCATACTTTCAGGCTCATACAATCCAGGTTCTCACTGACTGCCTATTGAAGTAAATTTTATAGAATCCAGAGATTTCAGGAAGACTAACCAAATGGGCAATCGAGCTAAGTGAATTCGATATCCACTACGTCCCCAGGACATCCCTCAAAGGGCAAGCAGTGGCAGATTTTATAGCAGAGTTCACAGAGCCAAACCTGGAAGCAAAAAAGATGTTGGAAAAAAATTTCCCATAGGAATTGTATGTTGATGGCTCTTCAAACACTCACGGCAGCGAGGCAGGAATCGTAGTATGCACTCCAAAAGAAGATGATGTCGAATGCGCCATAAGGTTTGACTTCAAAGCAACCAATAATCAAGCAAAGTACGAGGCGTTACTAGTTGGACTCAGAGTCTGCATAGCTCTCGGGCCGATGAAGTCGAAACATTTAGCAATTCACAGGTAGTTGTCAACCAAATCCTGGAAAAATACCAAGCTAGGGATGAAGGCATGATTGCCTATCGTGACATTGCAAGACAGCTCCTCCAGAAATTCAAAGAATATAGGATTGCCCAGATCCCCATGGAGGAGAATGAAAAGGTAGACACTTTGTCCAAACTAGCATCATCAATAACCTCAATCAAGCCAAAAACTATTCTGGTTGCACATCTCCTTAAACCGAGCAGGGCTGAGCCAAAAAACATTGAAATTTTATAAATCCGAACACCGTCAGAGGGTTGGATGACCCAACTGAGAAGGTTCCTGAAAGAAAGCATGCTCCCGAAAGATCCTCTATAAGCAAAAAGTATCAGGTATCTATCAGCAAGGTACACATTGGTCGGAGGAGAGCTATACAGACGTTTCCCGAACACTTCAAAGATGTGTTTCAGAGAAAGATGCATGTTGGATATTACAGGAAGTCCACGGGGGAGTTTGCGGAAACCATACTAGAGGTAAAAGTTTAGCACACAAGGTACTCAAGCAAGGTTATTATTGGCCTACTTTATTCTTAGATGCACATCGATGTTCAGAGAGTTGCAATACTTGCCAAAGGATTGCTAATGATATCCGACAACCCCCTGAACAACTCAAAAACCTCACATCCCCATGGCCATTTACCATGTGGGGTTTGGTTTTAATCAGCCCAATGCCAACTAGGACAGGGGGTGGAGCGAAGTATGCCATAGTAGCCGTTGACTATTTCACGAAGTGAGTAGAAGCTGAAGCATTAATGCATATCACAAAAGCAAATACCATAAATTTCCTGAAAAAGAATATACTTTACAGGTTTGTAGTCCCAAACACTATCATCACTGATAACGGCACCCAGTTCGATAACCTGAAATTTAGACAGCTGTGCAAGGAATACCAAATTATCAATTACTATGCCACACCTGCCCATCCTCAAACGAACGGGCAAGCTGAAGCAGTAAACAAAATCATCAAGCATACACTTAAAGCAAAGCTGGATGCCAAGAAAGAAAGTTGGGTTGAAAAGCTTCTTGAAGTATTATGGGCGTATCGGACGACAGTAAGAACGTCAATAGGAGAGACTCCATTCACTTTAGTGTTTGGAATAGGTGTTATCCCCATAGAAACGTCATATGTGTCACCCCGGGTCAGGTTATATGATAAAGAACAGAATGTTGATATGCTATTACAAAGTCTAGATGAGCTAGAAGAGAAAAGGGAGAAGTCCTGAATATGAAATATGGCATATCAGTAAAGAGTAGCTCGCCACTACAACTCCCATGTTCGGGTCAGGAAATTCCAACTAGAAGACCTAGTACTCAAAAAGGTGTCATTGGATACAAAAAATAAAACTGCAGGTTCCCTGGCTAATAAGTGGGAAGGCCCGTACAAAATCGAAGGAATAGCTGGTCATTGAGCATATTGGATTACACGACCCAATGGAGGGGTTTTACCCCGACCATGCAATGCCCAATATCTGAAAAAAAATTATCCTTAAATTATTTTTTATTTTTCTTTTCTAGTCAAGACAATTTTAGTTAGAATATTAGCTTTGGAACTTAAACCTTTATTGGTTTTGCAATTATAAATAAAAATAAAACTCTGGATTTCAGAAAAATAAAGCATATGATAATAAGAACATATGAAAGACGAGCATTATAATAAGAACATGCAAATAGAATACTCGGGACCATTTATATCTGAATGGGCGGAGAAGCTCGAAGGAGCATGCCAGCCGAGCAAGGTCAATTAACCTTAGCAAAAAGGCAAACCCGATACACCAGATTCTGGAAAAAGGCTTGGGACGCTATTGGAAAAAATCCCGGTGAAATGTGTAGCTGTGTTAAGTGGTTTGAAAAGCTTAACGATTCGGCAAACCCTTGTACAGAAAAACTGGGGAAACGTCCTCGGTAATGTGTAAGGACTCGAACATATGATCATGGTGAGCTTTGATGTAATGTTCGGGTAGCAACCGAGTATGAAACACAAGTATAAATCTACTTGCCTGTTTTAAGATGATTCGGTTAATAATATTAGCCAGTTTAATAAGATACTTGGAGTTAAAAATTATTCGGGTAACGAAACAGGTTTAATAAGATACTTGGTAAAGTTACCCGAACATCAGAAATAGCCAGTTTAATAAGATACTTGGCATAAATTTCAATAGCCAGTTTAATAAGATACTCGGCAACAATAGAATCAAATTAAAGAAGACTCGGTGAAATTCCTAGAGCAATGAATTAGATCAAACCACTCGGTTTTCAGAATTACAGTTAACTCAAAATTTCATTGATAATTGTTACAAAGAATTGTTACAAAGAATCTCTACAGAAATGAATTTCTACAAAATAAATCAGGAGGATTTTAAACTCTTGTCGATGCTCGGTTCGGGCACCATTTCCTATTCACAGAGCAGACTTTCATTGGAAGGTCAAGCAATCATATCGACTGAATCATCCATCCATTTACTGTAATCTTCACCCAGGATCGGTCCGACATCAGGCACCACACCTTCCACGGCCGACTCCTGACTGGCATAAAAGGTCGAGAGGGGGTGCTCGGATGGAATCTCCAAATGCATGGGATGGGGCTCTTTTCCTCGACTTCGGCAATAAGCTCTCCACTCCTTCAACTGAGCCCGAAGAGATTTCAGGGATTGATCCACGTGATTCTTGATCAACAGTTCCCAGTTGGTTCAGGCTTTTTCAGTTGCCCGATTCTTAACCTTAAAAAACTCACCAGCTGAACCTAGCCATCGCTGAAATTCCCAAAGGAGAAGGGCATCATAAGCAGGGATCTTTTAAAACTATCAACCCCCTGGACTTCAAGTTCCAACTTGGCCTCTTTTGATAGGGACTCGACTGTCAAAGTTTGGTATTCCAAGTTCTCTATTTTTTGTTCATATGCCGACTTAGATTGCTCCGCTTCCTGCTCTGCCTTAAGCATTGATTCTTGGGCAGGAGACAACAAGTTTTGAAGTGACATAGCCTTCTCTTCTACCAAAGAAGTCTTTTCCTCGGCCTCCACCTGTTTCGCCAAGCAGTGTCTGCAAACACTTGGGTAGAGCCCACCTTCTTTTGATAAGCCGCCTCAACCCGAGCACGGTTGTCCTCACTTTCCTTCAGCTGAGCCTCAAGACGCCTTATTTGATCAGTCTGATGTTGCTGCGTCTGAACCAGCTCAGCGAACTCGGCCACCATCTACAAAGGAGTTTAATTAAAAATCTGGCGAACAAGCAAGACAATTGAAAAGTTAGGAATAACTTACATAAGATGCACCATTGAAAATATTCTGAAGAAGCTCCGTTAAAGAGCCATCCCGAAAATAACTTCAGCGGTCATCCCTAATGAAAGCCCCACCGGATGACATCACCCCCAACAGATCCTAGGGCGAAGGATAGGAAGGTCCTCCCGAGGGTTCAGATCTGACATCTTCAACCTCGGGGGGGAAAAATCCCATGATTGAGTCTGAAGTCTCCACGCCCGCTGATGTTTCAACATCAACACTCGGGGGAATCTCAGCTCCGGTGTCTTCATCACTGGAGTCAATAAATAAAACCACCCGAGAAACCTTATGAGGGAGAGTGAGAGAATCAACCGCCTTTCTTTTCTCGGCCTGAGAGCGATGAAAATCAAAATCAGCTGAGGAATCTTCCGGAACATCCTCCCAAAAGGATTCAAAAAAGTCAGGATCTGTATTTACTTATCCCTCAGGGTTTTTTCCTCCATCACCGGCATCTGGGACCACAACCATAGAGCTCGATCCACCATGCCCCTTACCAAGACTATCACTCTACCTCCCTCCGTCTACAGGTAACTCGTGAGTATGGCCACTAAGGCCACTTGAATCCCCTATGGTTGGTCGGAAGACTTCCTCGGGGACACTTACAGGAATCTACTCATCAGCCTCATCGGAGTCTTCATCTAACTCATGCGGGGTAACACCCTCTTCGCTTTGACGAGAAGCTTCTTTTTGGCTAGCTTGAAGAATCGACTTCACTTGACGAGCTTGAAGGTTGTAGACGATGTCCGAGTCATACACTTAGAAGAAAAAAGGGAATCGCGTCAGTATATATATAAAAAAAAAAGGGTATACAAAGATCACTTACATCGCCTGCGATAGCCTGAAATCTGGCTGAAGAAGCCGAGTTCTATCATCTTTTTCTCATTAAAAAGATAAGTCTTGCTTCTCTTCTCCAGAGTGCAAACTGCTGCCCGAGCAAGTCTGGTCAGCTCAGTATCGCTGAATTCAAGTTTTTTCTTGTGCCATACCTCAGGAGAACAGAAAAAATGGGGAACTTTTCACACCCTCTGAGTTTCCCCAGCCAAGAGAGTGACTTCAAGACCTAGATTTCCTCCGGTAAAAAACCAATTGTTCTTCCAGTACTTGTTGGAAGAAGGAAATCCCCATACAAAGCCACTCTTCTTGGCTTCATCAGAGGTGTCAACCCTTCGATTCACCTTTGTCCCCTCGGGGACCCAGCAATCTGGCGGATTAGACATGAGAAAGTAGGTCTCTGTCTTACCAGACTGCCTCAGCATGTAAAAGTGTCTGATTTCATTTAGGGAAGGCGGTGATAAGTTTATTCGGCTCCACATATGCCACATGCACATCAAAATCTTATAGGTATTCGGGGCCAATTGAGTAGGAACAATCCCTGCTTCAGCTAGAAACCAGGCAATGAACTGCTATAGGGGAAGAGTAACACCGCAGCAAAACATGGACACATAGATTGCCACCATGCCCGGGGGAGGGTTCCACGTAGCTCTATCACCAGTAGGAACCAGAATAACAAAATTATCAATATCAAATTGGGCACGATACTTCCCGATCTCTTCTACCCCGACCACGTTCGGTTCAGTATCAAACCCACTCGACCGATCAACGGAGAAAGAAAGATGAGATTTTCTGAACTCCTCTTCAACGTCAGGCTTATTAATAGTCTGATCCCTAATTTGGACGCTGCCCGAGTTGTGCTTGTGAACTTCGCTTTTACTTTGATGTTTTCTCATCCTTGATCGAAGTGGTACCCAGTGATTAGAAACTACAGATTAAGAACTAGATGAATCAGAATCGGAATCAGAACTGGATACAGAACTAAAATGGACGTCAGGGTAAAGCCTAGAAATGTCAACTTCTAAAAAAGGAGGTTCATCCTGGGGGATTTCCCCCAATAATCTTCGAGTGTAAGATACCAATTGAAAATCCCCACGATCAAGCGCCTCGAGAGCTATAGTAAAAAGTCGATGACAGGAAGAAGGATTCATTAAAACTAACCTTGAATGAAGAATCTAATGCAAAATCTTTAACGGAGAATAGCAACTTTCTGCATAAAGAAATCTGGGCTGGAAAAGCTTCTGGTTTGAGTCTTTGAGAATGAACCAACGCAATTCCTCAGATGAGAATTTAAAGGGGTAATTGCATGAAACCCTAGGGTCTCAAGGCGGGAAAATCAATGACAAGATTTGATGATGTAGGCGGTGCACTAGGAGATGCGTAGGTCGCTTCTCATAAATGGTATCGAGAAAATAAGCGGTAGAGAACACGTGTTAAAGGAAGAACTGGCTAAAGGTTGTCAGAACTCCAAAACATCGCAATCATTAAGATCTCGCGTGAGGAGGCAAATTGAATTTACATGGCCACCATTAAGACACGCCATTATAACAAGACATTTAACAGCGTTACAGAGTCGAAAAACTTAAAAGGTTGATTAAAATACTTTTGCCAAGAAAAAAACCTTGTTCGGAAAAAATAATTTAAGGGGGTATTATCGTATGTAAATTTTATCAGACGTACACATCATTGACAAAGAGGATAAAATTGCCATGTGGACATCCAAATAGGCATTCAGAAAATATCCTACAAGATATCACCAAATAAAAGAAGCCTGAGTAAACAAGTATTGAACAAAACCTACTCGGGGTCAACTGACGTCATATACTACTCGGGGTCAGTTAAAGATGCTCGGGGCTAGATGATGACATTTTCTACTCGGGATCAAATGACGTCATTCGGGACAAACATGAAGAAAACCGAATAAAAAGCCCAGCGAGTCATTAAAATACGCAAAGATATCCATATCAAAGAGGAATTCCAAAAATAATAGAATACCAAATAGAAAAGGTTCTAAATCAGACAACAATTTTTTTCTTTAAAAAGACTACGCTATTGTAAGGAAATAAGTCCTAACTGGACTGAATCACTACAGTCTCATTCGATCTCAATACAAGTCTCTGAAATAGGAAAGAAGACAGACTACTGCATTTATGTGATCAACTTTTGGCTTCATTTATTTTTCAGGTGTGGATTAGTTCTTGTGATCTCCTGGGAGGTTCATTAACAGTGTTAAATACTTATGGGGTGGAAATGTAAACAAACAATGATTTGAGGCAATAGTGGGGGGCTTGACAATGAATGATGAGGAATTGTGGATATCTATCATGTTGCTGGGTTTCATCTTTCTGTTTGACATTGTAAATAACACAAACAGATTATATATTTCCTCAATAATCAGTTGTAATATGTAAATAATAACACCACCTTGTAACACTTCTTCACCATCGATTATATTTTAATTTATATCTAGGGTTATTATGATTTTAGTCCTTCTAGTTTGCGTTTATCTAGATTTAGTCTACTAGTTTTTGAAATTACTTAATTCAGACCACTAGTTCTTTGACAATACATAATCAAGTTCTTTCCATCCAATTTCGTTTATTTTTCGTTGACTTCTGTTAGGTCAAAGGGCAGAATGGGAAATTTGGTTAATGCTTCTAGAAGAGTGACCGGAAAAAGGTTAATTTCAGAATTTAACTAATTTTTTAAAAACAAATATTACAAATGATTAAAATAATATATGACAATAATTAATATTAGAAATTACAAAATAAAAATAAAATAAATATATATTAAATGCATTTAAATTAATAAATTTAATTAAATAAATAAATTTAAATTTTAAAATAAAATAATATACATATATTAAATGATTTAAATTAATTAATTTAATTAAGTAAATAAATTTAAAATTTAAAATAAAATATTGTACATATATTAAATGATTTAAATTAATTAATTTGAAAATGTTATATGTAAATTTTTACCGAACGTACACATCACTGACAAGGTGGACAATCCCTTAAATATTACCAGAGACATCCAAGTAGGCATCCAGAAGATGAAAGAAAACATCAAAAAGGAATGAAAACCCGAGTAAGTGTGAACACGAATATTCGACAAGCCATAACTTGCTCGGGACCAAATGACGTCATGTTCTACTCGGGACAAATATAGAGAAACCCGAATAAAGAAGTCCAGTACATAACTCGCATATGAACCAAGAGTCACTAAAATACGCAAAGAATTTCATATCGAAAAGAATTCCTGGAAGAATAAAATACCAAACAGGAAAAAGGTTCCAGATCATGCAACAATTTTATTTCTTCAAGAAGAATGTATTTTTAAGGAAATAAGTCCTAAATGGACTATATCACTAGAGTCTCATTCGACTTCCATACAATCTCCGAAATAGGAAAGAAGATAAAGACGACTCCAACAAGTAACCAATTATAATTATATACACATTCTTTATTTGTACAAAAAGAATTAGGGTTCTATGCATATATAAATAGACCAATAATCTCATTAAAAATAGATAGAAGAGCAAGCAGTGAGAGAAAAAAAAGATCGAGAGTTGTAAATCTTTATTTCGATAGTGGATTTTGGCTCGATTGCTTGTTCAACCACCAGTGGACGTTTCTCCGATCACCGGAGTTTTACCACGTAAAATTGTGTCTAACTAGTTTCAAATTACATTCTCCTTCTCTTTCTCTTTGAGGTCACGGCTAAAATCCAATCTTGTTGACTTTCTCACAAATCGAGAAATCGACGTCAACAGAAAATAACCCTTATAAACTTGTGTCTACATAACACTTGATGTTTACGTGGAAACCCTCCAAATGGGAAAAACCACGGGTTATTCTACTAGCCACACACGATCACAGAAATCCACTATATGAATAAAATGTTACACCCTCAAGTGATTCTCGGACTCTCACTCTCGACAATCTCAGGCTATGGACACTAACACTCACTACTCTTGGTTTAATCCCTAGTGATATCCCCTGATCCACTACTATTTGTATGAGCACCTCCTACTCTACCCCTTGGGCCTTTTACAGTGGATACTCGATCAATTGATTGCCAACCCACCCTTGGTTGCAAGGCTTCTCTTGCTTGTGCAACTTCACACCGAAGCCACAAGGCTTTGACTCAATGAAGAGTATATGGTCTAGGTGTATATATGTCACTATACTCAAATGCAATAATGTGTAAGACCAAACACAAAATGTTTAACTAGATGTAGATAATGCAATATAGCATCCTAGTTATCAACAATGCATATATGCCTATAAATAAAGACTCAATTAGATGTAGATAAAATCTAGCAACCTAATTGTCAAATAAGTCCAATCGACACAAGTTGTCACAACATATAATCAAGGGCAATAAATATGTAATCAAGAAATGCAATTAATGAGGCATAAATATCAAGGTCTAGATGCAAGGCATAAAGACTTAGCTAGAAGGGCAATACGGTCCTAAATTCTAGCTATCATAATACAAACCCAATCAGGCAAAGGAACTCACAAATAGATGCAATGAATGAAGTCCTAGCATTTAATCAACTAATAAATGCAATAAAAACATCATCTTGGAAAACATGAACAAATGACAAAGATGAGATTTTTGTTCGACTTACCAAGTCAATCAAAGATGAAGACCTATACCTAAAGATGCTCAATAATGTATGAAGGATGATGAGTTTTGGGTTTGGAGAGTTAAAAAATAACTCTTGGAGCTTCTCTCTCAAAGGAAATACTTTCTCACACTAAAAAAAATGGTTTGGTAGCTCTAAAAAAGGAGTGAGGAAGAATATAGCATGTATATATGAGCCCTAGAGCAAAACTACGTCGTTTGGGGAGAGAAAAAAATGATTCTGGGAATCAGAAGTGACTTTAGGGCGACTTGGATGATAGTTCGCTTCAAGGTCACTTTGCTCTCGGGTTTAGTTGCCAAAATACGCTTGAAAAAATGACGTGGAAGTGAGGTCGCCCTGAGGTCATTTTGCTCTCGAGAAAAACGCGACAGCACAACAATTCCAGATTTAAACTACCCAAAACATGACCAAACAACATTCAAACCTTTCCTATAATGTACCGTTGGAAGTCTACTTTCTACTCCAATTTACAAAACAAGATTTGGATGTCTGTAGAAAGAGTTATGATCAAATGAGTGACCAAATATCAGATTTGGACTTTAACAAAAATGCCCAAACTCATGGAATAAAACCATGTGACCAAAAACAAAACTAAAAGAAGAGTGGGACCCTCTCAAATGGTCACTCAATGCGCTAAAACAAGCACACCATCGTACAAGCGCACCATCGTACAAGCGCGGACGTATCCGATCAAACAACGGATAACGAATTTAAACATACAACAACCACACTTAAGACTAAGAATGAAGTGCAGTGTGATTGTGAAGAGATGCACATATATAAACAATATCAATACAAATGCAAGATCAACAAAACATGCATGAGATATGTGTATGCACCTAAACTCTCCAAGAGGTAAAGTCATATGAATATACATTTTGCTCTTGAAGTCATGGAGATGTTTGAAAGCTTGTCAATGAAGACCTAAGCTACCAATTACACAATCATCCCCAATGTGGTGTGGTTTGTCATGAAATAAGTCGATCATAAAATAAGTCGATCATAAAATCGAAGTCCTTACAAATTTAATTAAATAAATATATTTAATTAAATTAATTAATCTAAATCATTCATCTCCCTCACTCTTAAGTCTTAAGTCTCCACCATTCTCACTACCCGATTCAGTCTCTACTATTGTTCTCCCTCACTATTTCTCTCTTTCTCTCTTTCTCTCTCTTACTCTCAGTCTCACTGCCCGATTCATCTCCATCACACTCACTCTCCACTATTATCTCTCCCTCACTCTCAGTTTCTCTTCATCTTTTTCCCCGGTTCCTCCATCTCCCTCTCTTGTCGTTCTCTCTCCCTTTCTTATCTTTTTTTAGGTACGTGTTTGAGTTTGGGTTTGGATTTGAGTTTGTTTGGCTATCGGCTGGGGTTGGATTTGGTGGTGTGGTGGTGGCATCTTGAACCCAGATCTGCAGTGGGGGTGGTGGGTGGTTTGGCGATATGGTGGTGGCACTGGTGAACCCAGATCGGTGGTGAAGCGTGGTGGGTGGCTGGTGAACCCATATCTGCACTGGTTAGGCACTGGTGAAGACAGATCTGCAATTGATGAAATTGGTGGTGTGATGCAGTCTGGATTCAAATTTGATGGATCCAATTTATTTATTTTTCAATTTTTGTTGATGATGATTAGAAAAATTGAAAGTTCTGGAGATGATGATGATGAATGGAAGTTTTGGTGTTGATGAACGATTATGTTGGTGATGATCGATGATGGTGATAATGATGATGGTGATGATCGATGATGGTGATGGTGATGATTGATGGTTTTATTTTTTTGACGATGATGATGATGAGTTTTCCGGGTTGAAGGTTGTTGTTGTTGATGATGATGATGATGAGTTTTCTAGGTTGGATGTTGAAGATTTAATTTGTTTTTTATATATATATTTATTTTAAATTTAATTTGTTATTATTTTTTTATTTTTTATTTAATTAAATATGAAAATAGGGGTAAAATGGTCACTAAACATTTTCAAACCAATTCCCATAACAGATCAAATTTAGAGTATAACCGTCTTTTTCAAAAAAAAAGTTAGTAAGGGTATATCGGTCATTACACGGTCTGACAACCTCATTCTGTCAAATTTTATGGAAAATCTAACAGAATGACTAAAGTTAGTAATTTAAAAAACTAGTTGAACAAAACCACATAAACGAAAACTAAAGGGACTAAATTCTTAATATCCCTTATATCTATATACATATGTTACCATTATGGGGTCTTTCTCCGGTAAGAATCTAGTCCTCATGATGGAAAACTTCCATTGAACAATATTTGAACTCAAATGTGAATCAGATTTCTCCAAACCCTGACATGAGATCATCAACTAAGTGATATAAACTAAAACCATAATAAATAAACTAACCTTGTCAGTTTGTAAACAAGAACTCTAGATATCCCATCTCTATCAAGTAAGCTTTCAATTACATGAATTTTTGCATAATACAAATTTGAACCAGAGAGGCTGATATGATGGAACAAGGAAACAGAATTGTAATTTTCTAATTTACTTGCAAGTCTGGATGTTTCCATTAGTACACATGACTTCAACAGTCTCCTCTACCCACTTTTTCCAGGGAAATTTACCTTTCTCATGTATCCTGCACTGTGTTTCTGCAATTCATTGCCAGTAGATGTTTCACTGTCTAGAAGAGTAGATAATGCAGAGAACAATTAAGTTAGACAAGCCTCCACTTGCTTACAATCTTTTAAACCCCTAAAGAAAATCTTCCAATTGCTTCATGTTGTCAGCTGATGCAAGCTCAAAGTTCAGGTTGTTTCTGAGGTCAGTTAGATATTTCATGTCTCTCTTCTTCATTGATAAATTGAGATTTGATGATAATATTTTGATGTTGAATATTCAAATACAATGCAGATTATATACCTCCTACTTACCACTCCCATGGAAGAATTTTAGTAAAAAGCTTGAAGCTTTAAGAAAATCCAAGGAGAAAAACGGCAGAGACTCCAAGAGTCATTGCTAGAGAAGAAAAATCTAAAGAAGTTGAAAAACCGCAAACGGAAGTCATGCTTTTATTTGTATCCATTTCGTATCTAACCAGCAACCAGAACAACTATAGCATCTTTGACTGCACAAGTTGCGGTTTTTACAGACACCAAACTGGAAACTTACATCACCATAACTGGAGGGAGAGTTCAAAAGTAAGTTGACAATGAAAAAAAAAAACACTAACTTCATTTTCTCTTCAGTTTTCTGCTGATTTTCTTCTTTTGTTGTCGCTATTTCTTCTTGTTTTGTTAATTTTGGTATAAAAATCTGTTCTTTTTGAGATTTTTTCATTTGGGTAGTGTTGATTGTATGGTTTTGTTATCAACAATTGCTTGTTTCTGGGTATTTAAAGCATTTTGTTCCTCAACATAACATAATTTGAGAATGGATCACTTGTTATTTCTGTCTTCTGGTTTTGTTTGTAGCAATTTATTGTAGTTTTTGTATAAATTTTTATAGAGGTGATTAGATTTCCAGGATTACTGAAATTTACATGAAGAATCAAAGCTGTATTATCTATTTCTATTCACATTCCATGAAAATGTGGCTTTTTTCGTACCGGAACACAGTTTTGGATTTCCTACTAAGACACATCTTAGAAAATCAGTAAAATGTTTAACTTGTGGTTGCTGTTGAAAATGTTGAAGATGAAAAATGATTGAATATAGAAATTCTTTAAAAATAATCTGAGAGAAGAAGAAAAAAAAGAAGGATCTCCTTCACTGCTGGGGAAGAAGTTGTATATAAATTGTTAAGAACAAAGTATGGAACCTGATTTCCGTTTAATAGTAGGTCTTTTTTTATACCAATTGGTTTTAGCTGAAAGTCGTTAGTGGCATTCTATTTCCTCAAGAAGAATTCAATGAGGAAAACAGCATTAAGTTTCTGAAACAAGGATTAGTTTTGAGATTTAAAATTATGAAAAGGAATAACTAATGTTTCTTTACAAAAATAAAAAGGAACAATTAAATTAACTGGAGTAAACACATACATTGAATCACTTATATATATATATATATATATATCTGGGATTTACATTCATCAGCTCATCATTCACCATTGAAGAACCGATCTAGACTTGACTTGGTATTGTGGGGGGCTTCCAACTCCAATTGGTTCCACCATTCTGCTTCGCCTCTTATTTCTTTCATGGTATTTGCATTTTGAATGGTGAGAGGCAGCTTCCTGAGATTATCGCACTTGAACACCTCAACCTGCTCTATTGCTTTCATGTGATACACACATGATATAAATTTTGAATGTTGCCCGGATCCATCCTGTCTGGAAAGAGTCTCCAGCCTGGGGAGGTACCCCAGCTTGAGTGTCCCTAGGTTTGGAACAACTGGTTCTGGAACAAAATCTTCCTGTGGTGGAAAATTGAAAAGCTCAACTAAACTCTCACAGAAGCTTACATCGATTGTTTCCAGGTTTGGTAGGGATATAATGAAATCACCACAAGTGAGAAGATATTCTAATCCATCACATCTAAACACCTCTAATAATTTTAGTCTAGAAAATCTAAGTCCAAGCAAACCAACTAGTTCTGAGATGCTTCCTAACTTGGTCAGATCATGAAGACGAAGTTCTTCCAAATTTGGTAGCAGGTCATGGGTAGTACGTCCTCCATCTGGCCTTAAACTTGAGGAAGATCTTGTAATGGTTAGAGATTTCAAACCAGTGTAGGAACCAATGCTTCTTATCACCAATGTTTCAAGCATTTGATTCAGTCCTGGACAATTATTTAGATGCATCATACTTGCATTAGTCAACAACCTACCGATCCATTCTCCTGAAAGTTGAAGGCCACTGATTATCAGCTTTCTTTTGTCATGTTTACTCCGGAAAGAGATTGTTTCTGGACCAATAAGCAGTTTGAAAATTCTTAATCTACCTATCAAAGTGAGGTCCTCGTTCTGAAGAGATTGAATGCGCCGCAATCTTATTGATAATGAATGTAACTGCTCAAGGTTCTGAAGCTCTTCAAAAGTTGCTTGTCTGTCATTTGCCTCTTCCATCAAACCCCAAACATAAGCACCGGATGTCATGTCTAGAACCTCCAAACCAGACAATCCAGATACGATCCCGCTTTGAATGGTTTTTAGGTTGTACGTCCCTGATAGGTATAGCTGCCTTAAGTTGATCAAATTTTTCATTCCACTTGGCAATTCTCTAATGCTAGTTTCACTGCAATCAAGCACTTGAAGTTTACTAAGCCCGCCTAGCTGAGGTAATTCTTCAAGATAAAAGCATTTCTTTAAAAGAAGTATTCGAAGGTCACCCAATTCGAGAATGGATTGAGGTAAAGAGTGGATGCGAGTTTCACTTAGATTCAAGATATTAAGCGACTCAAATGCTTGAAGAAATCCATTAGGAATTCTAGAAAGGAAGCGATTACCTTGTAGCAGTAAACTCACGGTCTCAGGACAATAAATTCTACAATCAGGTAACTTTGTTATTCTGTTATTCATGAAAGAGACTCTTTTGAGTGACTCGGACATTTCGACTTCTGAAATCCGAATTAGACCAATTCCTGAACGCACAATTGATTTACATCCATCATACGAGGTGGATGAAATCCATATAGCAACATCACGAACTACATCATGCATTTTTACGGTGCCCTCATGGGCTCCATGTTCCAACAAACAAGAGTCTTTTAGATTTTCAATCAAAGCTATTCCTCTATTATAAGGGTCCTCATAGTTTTGCTGTTGATCTATCAAACCTTCACCCAGCCAGCAGTTGATAAGTTCACTTACACCGATAGAGAAGTCCTCGGGATATAAACAACAGTATAGAAAACAAGGTTTGATGTTTTTACCTTGTAATGAATCATAACTCCACTTCAAGGGATTGTAAACTTTGTTCTCTATGCCTTTGATGTTAGGAACTGACCTCCGTAACCCGCTTAAGGCATCTGTCCACAGTTCAACCATTGTCTTTCCTCTCATAACTGACCCCACGATGGTGATGGCCAAAGGCAGACCGCTACATTCTCTGGTAACAGATCTTGCAATTGGTTCAATATGTTCTGAAGTAGCTACCTTTCCCGCATTTACAGTAAACAATTGCCATGATTCTTCATCATTCAGGACGTCCACTTTTACTTCTTTGTCCGTCTTCATCTCCCTGCATACCCCGAGAGAGCGAGATGTTAGTATGATCTTAGAACCTGTATGATCTTCAGGTTGTGGGACACCCAAACAATCCAAATCGATTGGCTCCCAAATATCGTCCAGGATAAGAAGAAACTTCTCCTTTTGGAGCCTCTGATGAAGTTTGATAGCTAGCCTCTGCACACTTTCTTCCATACCCGCCTTCAAATTCAATCTCTCTGCCAATTGTATTTGGACCTTTTTTAAATCCAGATTCTGGGACACAGTAGCCCATATTACGATGCCAAACTGATGCGTTGAAGAACTGCCCTTGAGCTGGTTGTTCAAGTTCTTTACCAGGGTAGTCTTACCGACCCCTCCCATGCCCCAAACACCAATCCTCAGAACATCATCGTCGTTTAGTAGATCCATAACCTTGGCTAAATTTTGTGATGCAGTTGTTTGATTTACAATAGAAGGTCCAGGGATATGCTATACCGCTTTTGTCAAATAATTCTGCCCTGCCATTTTGACAGCAATATCGCCTACCTTGAGAAGTCGCTCTATCTCCTTGAGCCTTATTGCAGTCTCCTTACTAAGTCTATACCTTTCACTGAAATTGAAGAAACATCCACAAAGTTTTCCATTATTGGCTGTGATACCTGTTGGAACTGAGTTCACTACGTCATGTAAGAATTGTTCGACCTCTCGAAGCCACTGCGTCATCTGAGCATCAGATGAATAATCAACATCTTCTATCACTTTGTCCTTTTGATCAACAAGACTTTTCTTCTCTTTTTCAAGAGTAGAAAGATTTGATTGAAAGCTAATGAAATTCTTGATGCTTGGAAAGGAGCCAAACAATGATCTGCCAGCCTCCGTCACAGCTGAACCAAGGATTGCAGCCACCACTTCCATTGCAGAATCTTGTTACAAAGTGTAGCCAAACAGGAAATTCTAAGAGCAATGAAACTGCACAATGAATGAAAGTTTGTAGCCTTTCAGGAAAGCTGATCTGATATGCAGAAGCCTATGAAGGATTATTGATGGCCATTATTGGTTTCACACTCCATTTTTCTTCTTTTATTGCTTTCAATGAACCCCACTTTTACTTGAATTGATATCTGTTTCTCTGTTAGATAAAGCGGATACAAAAACAAAAATAAACAGTAAGACAGTTTGTCAACTTTTTTATTAGTCAATATGTCAACCAAGAGCATCTTCAATTCGATGCTGTTAATCTGTTATTTATTTTTAAATAATCAATATGTTATCATTTATGTTTAACTATTAAGACATTTTATCACACAAACTTTCATAATTTTTAAAAATTATAATGGTTTTTGGAGGTAAGAAAAATACTAGAATCATAAGGGTATTATATATTATTTTCAGAGTAATTTTAGACATTTCAATTCTTTATATATCAACTTATATTCCAACCTAACGTGTGAATCCATAAATAGATACACATTAACACTATTTCTTATTAATTTTTTCTTAAACATGTCCTAAAAAATACATGTTGATATAATTCATTATTTTACAATGCTCCTACTGGAAATAATTGTTGGCTCCGTCCCTGTGCTTGTCCAGTAAAAGAAACTACCGGCCGCCGTTTCTACATGAGACTACCGACTCGGATGAATAAAATCTCTAACCTTTTGTTTTTCTCTCAACGGATGGCAATCTTTTTCTCTTCGCTATCAACCGTTCGATCTTGCTCAATCAACAATCAACAATCAACAAGATCATACACAAATTTCCTGTCATGCCCAGTGGGTCTCGAAATTATTCATCATTCGCGATGTAGTCATTGTGTCTATTAAGCTCCATGTTCCAAACCCAAATATGATCAAATCCGAAGTCTTTATATAGTGGTGCACAGGGCAGTCCCATTGGGGCAGCAAACCCAATATTTTGTTGGAGCCGAAAATGGTCAAATCTTCTTCTCTTTCAGGATCTCGGATCCAATTTATCCGATTTATCTGAGTATAACAAGAGTTCAATTACTTCTCACAATCCGAAAAGAAAACTCCTCACACCTGTTTGTAAATTGCTCATGGTGAAATTTGAACCCCTCACCACATATATGGAATGAATGTGCATTACCAGTTCTGCTAAGAGGTTATATGTTCTAATTCAATTTAATAAAAATAAACATCAAAACCTAATTGATTTTAACATATAAAACTTAGTTTTACAACATTTGAGAGTCCAATTAAATTCTTTTTTTTAAAGAAGTCCAAATGAATTGTTAATATTTTGCTAAACTAGTAAAAATTGTCACCTACTCTCTTCGTGCCTCTATCGTAGTCCACTTTATTTGCAAACCTAATCCAATTGAATTGTTAATCTCTATTTGCTAATATTTCTTTAATTATAATAATTTTTAGAATAATACTCGGGTACTGACCAGTCAGTATCCAAAATATTGACTCTATCAATGAGACTGTAGCACGTGGCCTAATTTGTAAGACAAATGTAAAAAAACAAAGAAAAAAAATCATATATTACACTCACATTGATGCGATCAGTATTTAAAAATCAATACCTAAATATTGTTCTTATTTTTATATAAATTTTAATTTTTATTAATATCATTAAATTGTGTGGACCTCAAAATATCTGGAGACGATCCTTAAGGTGCATGGCAGCTAAGTCAGCTAGTAAAAGTGTATTTGTAATGCATCGAAAGATTGTGGGAGGATTGATGTAACAAATCCCAATGACACGTGGCAGAAGGTGATGATGCCAAAGTTTGAGGGTCAAAGGTGATACGTTGCTCTTACCCACATGAGATGTTCTCATGATCAATGGAGCCAAAAATCAGAAGAGGTACTGCTGGGTGAGACTTTGTCAATTACCCGAATACGACACCAGTTCTTAGCAGGCAAAAAACCGACCAACCGAATCGAACCGAATCGGTAGACCGAACCAATCCAATCAGTTTTTTTTCAGTTTTAGTTGACTAACCGGTTAATTTCGGTTTGTTTTTTCAAAAAATCAATCGGTTCGGTTTTTTCCCGGTTTGGTCCTTAAAACCTGTAAACCAAACCAGTGGTGAGTATAAATTATTATTATTTTCATCAAACCCCTACTCATCAACGTTCAACAACATATCTAACTTCTAACTTGACCTAGCTTCGCCACATCTCTCTCTCCCTTTTGGACCTCGCCATCTTGGCTTCCTCAACACCACCAGCCTACCGCCATCAACGACGACATCAATTAACGTTTGACCTCTCTGTCTCAGGTACACCACGATATCTCTTCTCTCTGTTTTCTTTAATTTTTTTAAAAATTGTCTTCTCATTCTTACTTTCTCAGAACACGACAGCTCTCTCTCGAACTTGACCTCGTCATCCGGGCCTCCTAAACACCATCAACGAGTTGTCTCAGTTGGAATCTCATTCTCAGGTAAAATTTATAGATCCATCTTTTTTTTTGTTTAATTCTAACCTAATTAATTATAATTTTTGTTTGGGGTTTTTGTTTACCAATTAAATTTCAATGTTCTTCCCTGTTTTAAGGAACTGGTCATCATCCATGCTACTAATGAAGACAAACCACACACACCGCTATTTTTGATAAGACAATTTATATGTAGTATAGGATCTTACTCGCTATGGAACAAGGATACAATAGTAGTTATAGTTTTGTTTATAAAAAATGGTCAAGGTTGCCAACGGAGGATACAAAGATAACATAGAAACATTTGTGTGTCAACATCCTATATGTGTTGTGTCTATGTGTGCCAAAACCGAAAAAACCGAACCGAATCGAACCGGTTCACTTCAATCGGTTTTTGATCGGTTGACAATTGTATATCGGATCGTTGTTTCAAAAACCGAATGGTATCGGTTTTTTATCGGTTCACTCCAAAAGTTAACCGATCCAATCAACTCCCACCCTCTACCAGTTCTCGATAAACCGGATAACTCGAAAACCCAATAATTCACGGAGCTAACCACAACAACTATACCACGCATGTGTCATTCCACATCAGCAATTTTACCAGATGAAAAGATTTTAGTGGTCAAAAGCAACCCAAACTAAAATTACAATTTCACCGACGTGAAATATCCAACACAGTTTCAGGTTGATAAATTTTACCCACCGTATTTAGGCACATTATTGGTTTCAGATCACCGCTTCAGTATATCAAACTTCAGGGGGTAAGACGGTAAACTATAGGCATAATTTTGTTATTGTATTCAAATAGAAGAAAATAGAGGTGAGTTTGGTACATTTAAAAGTTACCATGTACGCTCCACCATTTACAACATATGGTTTCTCAATAGGTAAGAGAATTCAAGATTTAGCTATAGAGAAGTTGATTAATGTAAGGTCAGAAATTTTTCAAATCTTTGTGGTGGTCTGGTGGCACTACCAGCGGCTACGATTGTGTTATGTTTTGACTCGTATTCTCAAGTAAATCCACTATGAACCAAACGAGACTCAATTGATGTGGAACTTCCTAGAGACGTGAGGTAGCGTTTGGAAGTTGAAGATGGCGTTTGAGGGAGGTTGAAAACCAGAAGAACTGAAGAATCGAAGGTTGATCGTTGTACCTGCACTGTGGATTTTGATAGCGGCGTGACAGCGGTCTCATTCCAGTGAATGAGTGCTGTGACTAGTGTTGTGCAAGGGACAACGATCGTACAACGGACGGATAGGTCTCGAAGCAAACGTTGATGTATGGATCACGGTTTTTTTAGCGAATTCCAGATGACTTGCAACGGTTTAGGAAGTGAGTGCGCAACTGTGACCCGAATCGTAGTCAATCATAATCATGCGTCAAACTGAAAATCTTCTACGAAAAAGGAAAATGTTCTTTTGGGAAGTTCTTGTGCTTGAAGGAAAATTATTTCTTCTTAACAAGAAGACTTGTCATAAATAGGAAATAATATTTATATGAAACAAGTAATTCTTGTACGTTTAAGAGTATGATTTCCTTTTATCTTAAACTCCCTATAACTAGTATAAATAGACATTGTAATTAGGTTATTTTGTGTGGAGTCAATAAACACCATGTAACATCAAATAGCGGAGAGACACGGATGAGAGACCCGTGGGAATATTCATGGAGGGATCAAAGAGAATATCACTGGATCAAATTAGAGAATCGTGGGTGATATTGAGGGGAGACCTAGCGGATATTGAGGGTTTTTTGTGAGGATCTTGTGAGCGTTGTTTGGGGTTTTGGGTGTGAGAGAATCCTGAAATATATGGTTGTAACAATTTATCATATAGTGGAACTTTCTCTGTCGTCCTGACGGCCCGTGGTTTTTTACCCGATTTGGGTTTTCTACGTATATCTTGTGTTGTGATTGTTTTTTTTTTTCCAAATGCTATGAGTTCTGAAAGTATATTAGGTATGACGATTCCGCGATCATCGGTTTAAAATCCCCAATAGATTACTCCTCCATGTTACTATTTTGTATTTGGGACATGAATTAGGAATTAGATGATATATTACAATTTTTTTCTTGCTTTTGTCAATCTTAAATTGTAAATACTGAAAGTGTTGTAAGCGATATGAAACATTTAGGCCATGTTTAGTACGGCGTAATGTACTACATAGGACTGCACTTATTAGGTTGGACCGAAATGTATAGGATTGTACAGTATTATTTTTAATACTGTTTTGTGTCGAACATCAATACATTGTATAGTGCTATAATTTATTATATTTCATTATATTATCGTTCATTTTTTCCCTTACTTTAAATTATATAATTTAATAATATTTGTTTGTCCTTATTTATCTATTTCAAAAACAATAATCATATAAAATTTAAACTGAAAAAAAAAAACAGCAAATGATTTTTTTTGTTTTTTTTTATTATTTACACCTAGATATATTAAACTGAAATAGGAAGAGACAGATGGGACAAGTGGACAGCTCAACTGAATTTCAGTTGAGCCTTAAAACGCTGTAACTTTGGGCTACATTAATTGAAGTCCGGTTATGGCAGGTGCTTTTGGGTCGGCTGCCCGGACGAAATAGTGCCATAAGGACATGGTTAAATTATGGGCCGGATTAATTAATCTGGCTAATCAGGCTAATTTTTAGTGCCAAACAATGGTCGATGGACGCTCGCCGCTGTGATAATTGAATGTCGAGCAAAGATATTTACATCATTAAAAATTGTATTTATATCTTTAAATTAACATGTTTTAAAAAATTCAATAATATCCCTAAATAAAATTATTTAGATGATTAATTGTTTGTTAGTATACTCACCAATAATTATTAATTCGTTTCTTATTTTAATCTTTTATACTTTTTTTTTCTATTAATGGTTTGATATTAATATATATCATAAAAACTATTTCCATTTTAATAAACCTAAGATTCCCTTTTAAATATATTTTCATCATTTTTTAAAGGAAATATTAATTTATTGTTAAGTATGGAAAATAAATCAAAATCATGAGACACATTTGATTGTGAAAAATGTAAGTTTTAAATTAATTTTTATTATTTGTTGGAATAACAAAATCATTATATATATACTTTCAAATTGACTATTTATTATTATTATTTCTTTCAAGAACACTTTAGACCTTTTTTTATTATCAATATTAGATGTTCTTCAATTTCATCGAACATCTATTCTTTTTTTTTTTACGTATCATTTAACACCTATCTACTTCCACATCAATTTAGACATATCACAAATCTTGTATCCTAACAATTATCTCGATCATAACATGATTCTCTAATATATATATATATATATAAACAAATCTTAAAATTAATTTTTAACAAACAATAGAGTTTGATTTTTAAAAAACCAAGAAGAGAAAAGAAGTATGGAAGAGAAAGAATAGTAAAAGAACTAAATGTAAAGTCAAAATTTGATATATTAATAAAGTTGATTAAATAACATAATAATAGTTGTAGATGATGTATACTTATAAAAATATAATACAATATAATTAATGAAAGAGTATTTTTAACATTGTTAATAGTGAAAATTGGTCAGGGGTTAAAGAGAAATTTCTCACTTCCCCACAACAAGTCGAAACCCATAATCGACAATCATGAAAACCCGGATAGACCATAAAGAAACCCCGCAGGAGCAGGGAAGGCCGGCTCGGCTTCACAACTAACAGAAAACAAGCTAGGCGCGACCAGGACGAGCTCCCACACGAATACTTGAGCCCGGGCTTCTCCAGGCCACCTATCGGGGAACCCCGGCTTTGAGGTCGAGCTCCTCAACCGCCCCGTGAATGCCAGGAGAAGTCTCCAAGCTTAAGAGACATTCGAGAGAAGCCCGCCAACCTCTCCAGAAGCCCGCCATAAAAGAAAAATCACGCCTAAATCTACACTACCCCCGCTACATCCCAGGAATGTCTACAGGAACACCTAGAGCCCCTAAGGGTCAGAGAAAATCCATTTCAAGCTTCTAAGAACAGAGTCGGAGCAGAGATCTATCTCGCTCTACAGGGCAACAGATAGCTAGCTGGGTGACCTCCAAGAAGAACCATGCCGCGATAACATACAAGATCATATCTAGGAGATAACCATCATTAATCCCGTATACGTGCGAGCCAAGAGTTTGAATCCAAAAAGGAAACAAACTCATTCACGTTAATTGTTTCCGCTATTTACTCGGGGTCAACCACTTTTAAATGAAGGATCCCGCCAGATAAGGAGAAAACGGATTCAAAGGATAGTGGCGGGATATCAACAAATTCAAACCAACTTGGACCATATATAAATAGGGCCAAGCGGGATACATAGAGATATACAGAAAAACATACATCAAAACAGAGAGAAGAGAAAAATAAAAGCAAAGAAGAATGTCTAAATTATGTATTCAGAACACAGCCACATTTGTTTCCACTATTCGACAGGCATAGAGTTACCACCATCCTGGATCTTAGAGAGACTGCGATCATATAAGAGAGTGATTTGTATTTTAAAGCAAGTATCAATAATAAAAGCTCTCATTTACTGTTACTAAGATCCAGCTTCTCGTTTACCTCTCAACAGATTAGGTATCAACGGTACTGACCCCGGCCACCACTTTCTGGTAGTGGTCTTGAAGGTATTAGTAGAAATTTCTCATCCCGAATAAATTTTCCGGTAACAAACATTAAGTTGAGATTCATTACAAATTAAAGTTTTTTTTAAAATTTTTAATATATTTAATTATAGAAAACGAGTAAATATAACTTTTAAAGGGTGCCATTATCGTTAGTCTTGAACGTTAATACATGTTCGGATAACAAATCAATCCGATTAAAAGAAAGAAAAATCGAATTTATACGGGTCACAGACAATTTTGGCTTTGTAAGAGATAGAAGAAAAGCCCAAATGACCCAAACCCAAAATGTTAACTAGCCCATCATTTATAAACCAAACCAGTGTCCCAAAATGAAAATATCATCAAATCAATCTCCATTTTGGATTTTGTTCTCAAAACCCTAAAACCATTACATTGCACACACTTTCCTCCAGCTCTAATTCAGGTCACTTCACTCGGTTAATCATGGAGGACGATGAAATCGCTAAAACGCAAGAAGAGCGCAAACGGATGCAACAGGAGATCGCGACGCTGGATTCTGTCACTTACGACCGCGATCTCTACGGCGGAACCGACCGAGACGCTTATGTCACTTCGATTCCCGTCAACGACGAGGACGATGCAAACAACGACTCTATGAATTCGGAGGTCGTACGGAAGCTGTCCTACACGGCGCCGAAGAATGTCTACGACAACCTGCCACGTGGCGGCGCCGATGAGGACAACAGCTCAGGGTTCCTAAATCCGTCGAGGAAGATTATCGATCGGGAAGATGATTACAGGAGGCGGAGGTTGAATCGAGTGTTGTCGCCGGATAGGCACGATGCGTTTGCTGCTGGGGAGAAGACGCCTGATCCGAGTGTGAGGACCTACGCGGATGCCATGAGGCAGCAGGCGTTGGAGAGGGAGGAGGAAGAGACTTTGAAAGCTATTGCCAAGAAGAAGAAGGAGGAGGAAGAAGCTGCGAAAGCGGAGGGTGGGAACAAGAGGAGGAACAGGTGGGACCAGTCTCAGGACGGTGAGGCAGCTGCTGCTAAGAAGGCTAAAGCCACGTCCGATTGGGATTTGCCGGATGCGCCGGCTCCGGCGCCGGGTATTGGTAGGTGGGATGCCACTCCAACGCCAGGAAGAGTTTCTGATGCCTCACTGTCTGCGGGGAGACGGAATAGATGGGACGAGACTCCGACGCCTGGGCGTTCAGCTGATGCAGATGCTACCCCAGTCGGAGGGGCAACTCCAGGTGCCACGCCAGCCGGAATGGCTTGGGATGCCACCCCGAAAGGTTTGGCAACTCCTACACCGAAACGACAGCGTTCTAGGTGGGATGAAACACCTGCGACTATGGGCAGTGCTACGCCCATGGCAGGAGCCACGCCTGCTGCTGCTTATACACCTGGTGTCACTCCTGTGGGAGCTATCGATGTAGCTACTCCCACCCCGAGTGCTATTAATTTGCGTGGTGCGATAACGCCGGAACAGTATAATTTGTTGAGGTGGGAGAAGGATATAGAAGAAAGAAACCGTCCATTGACCGATGAAGAGCTTGACACCATGTTTCCACTGGAAGGGTATAAGATTTTGGATCCACCTGCTTCCTATGTGCCGATAAGGACTCCGGCAAGGAAATTACTTGCAACGCCAACACCTTTAGGGACTCCGTTATACCAAATTCCTGAAGAGAATCGTGGGCAGCAGTTTGATGTGCCAAAGGAGGCACCGGGTGGGTTGCCATTTATGAAGCCAGAGGATTATCAGTATTTTGGGGCGCTGTTGAATGAAGATGAGGAGGAGGAGTTGTCGCCTGATGAGCAGAAAGAGCGGAAGATTATGAAGCTGTTATTGAAGGTGAAGAATGGGACACCTCCACAGAGGAAGACTGCATTGAGGCAACTTACTGACAAGGCAAGAGAATTTGGTGCAGGTCCTTTATTTAATCGAATTTTGCCTTTACTTATGCAACCCACTTTAGAAGATCAGGAGAGGCATCTTTTAGTGAAGGTTATTGATAGGGTGCTTTACAAGTTAGATGAGTTGGTTAGGCCTTATGTGCATAAGATTCTTGTTGTTATTGAGCCTTTGTTGATCGATGAAGACTACTATGCGCGAGTTGAGGGAAGAGAGATCATTTCTAATTTGAGTAAGGCAGCTGGTTTGGCTACTATGATTGCTGCTATGCGTCCTGATATTGACAACATTGATGAGTATGTTAGGAACACTACTGCTAGGGCTTTTAGTGTTGTTGCATCTGCCCTTGGGATTCCTGCGCTGTTACCATTTTTGAAAGCTGTGTGTCAGAGTAAGAAATCGTGGCAAGCACGTCACACTGGTATCAAGATTGTTCAGCAAATTGCCATTTTGATTGGTTGTGCTGTTCTTCCGCATCTTAGGTCTCTTGTGGAAATTATAGAACATGGTCTTAATGATGAGAATCAGAAGGTCAGGACGATTACTGCTTTGTCTCTTGCTGCTCTTGCTGAGGCAGCTGCCCCATATGGTATTGAAAGCTTTGACTCAGTCCTGAAGCCATTGTGGAAGGGTATCCGATCTCACCGAGGTAAGGTCCTGGCTGCATTTTTGAAGGCCATAGGTTTTATCATTCCTCTTATGGATGCAGTCTATGCTAGTTATTATACCAAGGAAGTTATGGTTATTCTGATACGTGAGTTCCAGTCTCCTGACGAAGAAATGAAGAAAATTGTCTTGAAAGTGGTGAAGCAGTGTGTGAGTACAGAAGGAGTGGAAGCTGATTATATTCGAAGTGATATTCTTCCAGAGTTCTTCAGGAATTTCTGGGTTAGAAGGATGGCTTTAGATAGGAGAAACTATAAACAGCTTGTGGAAACCACTGTGGAGATTGCCAACAAAGTTGGTGTTGCTGATATTGTAGGGAGAATAGTTGAGGACCTTAAAGATGAGAGTGAACCTTATAGGCGAATGGTTATGGAAACAATTGAGAAGGTTGTTGCAAACTTGGGTGCATCTGATATTGATGCTAGGTTGGAAGAGCTCCTTATTGATGGAATTCTATATGCCTTCCAAGAGCAGACCAGCGATGATGCCAATGTAATGCTTAATGGTTTTGGTGCAGTTGTGAATTCTCTTGGGCAACGAGTGAAGCCATACCTTCCTCAGATCTGTGGTACGATAAAGTGGCGATTGAATAACAAAAGTGCAAAAGTGAGACAGCAGGCAGCAGATCTTATTTCAAGGATTGCTGTGGTAATGAAGCAGTGCCAGGAGGAGCAATTGATGGGTCATCTTGGTGTTGTCCTATATGAGTACTTGGGAGAAGAATATCCTGAAGTTCTGGGTTCAATTTTGGGAGCACTCAAGGCCATTGTGAATGTTATTGGTATGACAAAAATGACTCCTCCCATCAAGGATTTGCTTCCCCGATTGACTCCCATTTTGAAGAATAGGCATGAGAAAGTCCAGGAAAATTGTATTGATTTGGTTGGTCGGATTGCTGATCGTGGAGCAGAGTTTGTTCCTGCCAGGGAGTGGATGCGAATATGCTTTGAGCTGCTTGAGATGCTTAAGGCACACAAGAAGGGCATTCGGCGAGCCACTGTGAACACCTTTGGGTATATTGCTAAAGCCATTGGCCCACAAGATGTCCTTGCTACTCTTCTGAACAATCTCAAGGTTCAGGAGCGTCAAAACCGTGTTTGCACAACTGTGGCTATTGCTATTGTTGCAGAAACCTGTTCACCTTTTACAGTTCTGCCAGCTCTGATGAACGAATATCGCGTGCCAGAGCTTAATGTCCAGAATGGTGTGTTGAAATCTCTCTCCTTCTTGTTCGAGTACATTGGTGAAATGGGCAAAGACTATATATATGCAGTGACTCCGCTACTCGAGGATGCCTTGATGGATAGAGATTTAGTACACAGGCAGACTGCAGCTTCTGCTGTCAAGCACATGGCTTTGGGAGTTGCTGGTTTGGGTTGTGAGGATGCTCTGATCCACCTGCTGAATTACGTATGGCCAAACATATTCGAGACTTCACCTCACGTCATAAATGCTGTCATGGAAGCGATTGAAGGGATGAGAGTTGCTTTGGGTGCTGCTGTTGTGCTAAACTACTGTCTGCAGGGGCTTTTCCATCCTGCTCGGAAGGTTAGGGAAGTGTACTGGAAGATTTACAACTCCCTATATATTGGCGCTCAAGATGCTCTCGTGGCTGCTTATCCGACACTAGACGACGAGCATAATAACATATACAGCAGGCCAGAGTTGGTGATGTTTATCTGAGTGCAGCAAGTTTCAGCCAGAGAGGGGGAAGATGAACGATGCAATCATTTTAGGGCTTATGTTTTAGACATTTGTTTTTTATTTTGGCTGCTGTAGTTTGTTTATTTCCAGAAGTCACTATACCAGTTGATGTACTCATATTATGGTACTTTGTAACTTTGTTTATGCTTTGATAGATGTTAGTATTTTAGAAATGCAAACCACACGGTGGTGTAGTTTCTTGCAATTTGCAGTCTTACCTACACCATAATTCAAAGATTCTTGTGTTGCTTTCAAGCTGCAAGCAGGTAATTTTGTTTCATTTTGTTTCAAAGAAGAATGTTTGGTTGAGGGATTGCAAACCCACACTTTTGAACATGCAAGTCTGCAACTTTAGATTGATAGGGTGTTTGAGGGCAATGAGCCCTGCCATTTTATCGGGTTTTTAAGCTAGTTCATGACTTTTGATTCCAGCCTCGTTGATTTTTCATTCCTGTTTTCTTACATACGTGTATGTGTATCCGTGTATCCGTGTATCAATATTACAATTACCTTTCTTATGCTGCATATTTATAGTTTTTGACTACATTAATTTGTGCGCAGGTGTTTGAGTATTTTGGTGATTTACACAATTAAGGTTGTGCATCACATATATGGGGCAGATTGAAAGCTTGATCCATCGAGTCTATATTACCTAGAATCTTGTTGGCAGTATACATAAAACAGAACATGGCACTCGATTAATCCTAGAATGTGCTAGCGTTGGTTTTGCTTATTGACATCTTATTTGAATTGCTTAACCAGAAGTTTTTTATGGAGGCTCAAGCTATGATCTCTATATTGTAGTGTCTTGGATTGCTTATTGACAATTTGACATCTTATTTGAATTGCAGAAATAGTAGTATATTATTATTCTAGGATTCCATTATTCGCAGTGTACTTGGTTGAATTATTATTATTATTTGTTATTTAATGCAGACCTTGCTATTGCGTGTATTGAAAGGTCGATTCGATATTTTGTGTCCATATGTAAACTTAAAATGAGTTGTAAAAAGGATTTATTTTACTGGCTTCTAATAAAGGCAATGCATGAGAATCTGTGTGCGCAAGCACACAGCAGTCTGTTGCATATATCATAATTGCTCTTAACTTGTTCATCTTTAATCAATAACCATAGATGACATGCATAGTGTATTCATGACGGGTTAATGTAAATTAAATGTTAAATGTTATTGGATTTCATAGCCTTCTTTTCCATAAGATGGTGATATACTTCATTTTGATATCATATCAATTTCACTCATTGTGCTTCCTTTTCATTTGTTGTACCTGTTGTTGCTAATGAGAATATCAGGGAATTGTGATTTTTTATTAGGTGAAATTTGTCTTTGATGCATTTAAGAAATTGTGTCCTGGGATACCTTTGAAGTGTCTTCATGGTAAGATGAAGCAGGAAGAAGAATGGGAATATAAGCACAGTTCTGTGAGAAGCATTCAGTTCTCTTCTCGACTGATGTGGCCTCAAGGGGTCCTGATTTTAATAAGGCAGTCGACTGGGTTGTCCAGGTGAGGTTTTGGCTTTTTGAAGGAGGCAACTTCTGTTTGTGATGAGAGTAGAAGGCATAATTATCCAGAAGATGTTGCATCCTTCATACATTGAGTTGGTTGCACTGCCCGCTATACGTCTGGAGGTCAATCGGTTTTATTTCTGATGCCTTCAGAAATGAAAATGCTTGAAAAATTGCAAGCATCAAAAGTACCCGTACAGTTTATTAAGGTAGATTCTTTCTCCTATTTCATTCTGAACCTTAAACCCGGTTTGGGTTATAACACAATTTCAGCCCTATAAAAGGCATCAGTATATAATGAGTTTCGAGGCATCATGTGTGGGGGACCTTACATATTCTAACCTTGCCGATTTTTCAGGCGAACATGAAAAGACTGTAGCCAGTTTCTGGATTGTTGTCAGCTTTACTTGTTAAACTTCAAGATATGCAACAACTAGCACAAAGGTTGTTCATCACATATTTACGGTCTATTCATATTCAAAACTCAAAAGGATAAAGAGGTCTTTGATGTGATGAAACTGTCTGTAGATGAATTTTCAGCATCATTGGGTCTGCCTATGACCCCAAAAGTTTGATTTCTAAACCAGAAAGTTGAAGGGAAAACATGGCCAGGAAAACCTTCTGTTGTTCGAACGAAAGTTACTGAAGAAGAGGGGAAAGCTAGAATAAACCCTCGAGCCTTGACTGAAAACACTGTTGGCTACATTTTGGATTTTTTTAACCTAATTTGGGTTGTCTTAGATTGGAATCGTATATGATCAGTGGGAAGAAAAGTTTATTTGGAGGATCAGAAGTACCAGTCAGGAAATACTGAAGATTTGTAATGCAAATGAAAGTAAAATAAAATGCATATCAACATTATCAATTACAAAATTGTACAGCAAACCCAAAAAATCAGAAATAGCATAGAATTCTATGGTGCAAGTGTAGGTTTCAACTCTTGGTCTTTTTCCTCTTACTATTAGTTTTCTTTTACGATTTTTGGAACCCTGCTCTGTTTTGAAAGATCAACATGAGATGTTTCTTGATTTGTACCTTTCTATATATTGTCTATAAGCAATTTGACCTGTCAACTCATGCCCATTTTTAGACAAGTAAACCTGTGGAGAATCGTTATAGGCTGTAAATGATCAAGTGCAGAAGATAGCATAGATTGAGTAGTAAGAAACAACAAAAAACAGAAATTTGAAACATTAAAGGCCAGCCAAGTATATGATAACAAGTTAGTTAAGCAGTGCTTAAAAATGTTTCAACTTTCTATACAAACAGCCTGGCCAAAGATATCTCCTATATTTGTCAGAGAAGCTTGTTTTATGAATCTTAATACCACAAGTTTAACAGCTGCAATCATCCTTTGGAACGGTTGGACTGCTTTTCAGATCAACCCAACGTCCTGAAGCATGCGAAATTTGTTCAGCATTTGATCTTTCCGATTTGTTCCTTCCCCTTGTTGAGCTTTTACCGTTGTTTCTTTCTGTTTTGGAGCTTCTTCGTCGCTAAACTGGCTCATGATCAACCTCATGAATGCAGTTTTCTCATGATCAACAATTAAGAATTCTGCTGCATAGATTCAAAAAGTCACATATAATATATCTATACAAGGAACTCATTACATGTGTGAATAGTGACAGGTGTGTTAGCCACCTGATTACCCTCTCTCTATACATGTGTATATAGTGGACTTGCATCTGTTTATTTACCTTACAATACCACATCTATATTTCTGCATCTCTATTGATCTTAGCTCCTGCTTAGTTCCAGTCTGTTTGAAGTAAGGCTGCAGACTTGACTTGGTCTCATTGTCGCAATCCAATTCGCTCCACCACTGCAATTCTCCTCTTATTTCTTTTATGGTATTTTCATTTTTAGTGGTGAGAGGCATCTTAGTGAGAAGATTGCTCTTGATCACCTCAACCTGCTCTAGATGCTGCCAGCATTCCTCATATCTGCAAAGAGTCCTTAGCTTTGGAAGGTTCTTCAGTTCCAGATTTCGAAGGTTCGGAACAACAGGTTCTGTGTTGAAATCTTGCTCCGAACAGTAATTGAAGAGCTGGACTAAATTGTCACAGAAGCTTACCTTGATTTCTTCCAAGTTTGGTAGGCTTAGAATGAAACTACCATAAGAGAGAACATATTTAAGTCTGGAACATCGCGTCACTTCTATTAGTTTTAGTCTACAAAATCTGAGTCCAAGATGACCAACTAGTTCCGAAATGCTTTCTAAATAAGTGAGATCATGGAGATGAAGTTCCTCCAAATTTGGTAGGAGGTCGACATGTGCAGCACATCCACCGTCTGGCCTTAAGTAGCTATTAGAACTTGCAATAGTTAGAGATTTCAAACTAGTAAAGCAGTCAGTGCTATTTATTACCAAGATTTCGAGCATTAGATTTAGTCCCCAACAATGATTTAGGACAAGAGAAGTTGCATTGCTCAAAAACCATCCGATCCATTCTCCTGAGAGATTGAGGCCACTGATTGTCACCCTCCTCTTGTCATGTTTAGTCGGCAAGGAGTTAGCTGTTGGACCTATAAAGAATTGATATCTTTTTACTCGACCTATCCAGGCAAGATTTTCAGACCCAAGAGATGGAATTCCTTCCAATCTTATCAATAAAACATGTAATCATTGAAGGCAACCGAGATCTTCGAAAGTTATTTGTCCTTCTTCTACTTGGCCTTTCACCCCCCAATGATAATTGCTGAGTGTCATGTCTAGAACCTCTAAAGAAGGCAACTTGGATATGGTTCCTGCTTGGATTGTCTTTAGATAGTGAGTTCTTGAGAGGTTTAATTGCCTTAAGTTGCTCAAGTTTTCCAAGCCGCTTGGCAATTCTGTGATACTTGTGGCACAAAGATCAAGTACTTGAAGTTTAGTAAGGCCTTCAAGAGAAGGTAGATCAGTGAGATAGAAGCAATCTCTTAAAAGAAGAGCACGAAGGTCTTGTAGTTGAAGAAGGGAAAGAGGCAGCGACTGGATTCGAGTCCCGCTCATATTTAACACCCTGAGTGCTGGAAATCCTTGTAGGAATGTCACTGGGATTCTGTCAAGTGGAAAATTACCTTGTAGGAGCAAAGTTGAAGCCTCTGAACATTGTATCTCACAATTAGGTAAGCTTGTTATTTTGTTATTCATGAAAGAAACTCTCTTCAGGGAATTCCCTAACTCGACCTCTGAAATCTCATTCAAACCAATCCCTGAACGAACAAGGGATTTATATCTATCCTCTAAAGAGCATCCAATCCATATAGCAACATCTCGAACAACATCATGCATTTTCACGGTGCCTTCACGGTCACCACCTTCCAACAAGCAATAGTCCTTCAGGTTTTCAATCAAAGCAGTTCCTCTGTTGATTGAATCTTCATAGTTCTCTTGTTCGTCTATTAGTCCTTCAGCCAACCAATATTGTACAAGTTCACTTGCTTCAATTGAAAAATCCTCCGGAAACAAAGAGCAATACAGGAAACAAGATTTCGTGTTCTTACCTTCCAATGAATCATAACTCCATTTTAAAGAATTATAGACATTATTTTCAATGCCTTTGATACCTGGCACTGATCTTCGCATCTCATTCAAGGCATGTTTCCACAGTTTTTCCAATTTCTTCCCTCTCATAGCTGTCCCCATGGTGATGATAGCCAAAGGCAATCCATTACATTCTCTGGAAATTTCTTCTGCAAATGGTTTGATGGTGTCTAAGCTGGCTATTTCACCTGCACTTTGACAGAATAGCTGCCAAGCTTCGACACCATTGAGAAAATTCACTCTAACTTCAACATCAGTACTCATTGCCCTACAAACATCTAAATTTCTAGATGTTAAAATGATCTTTGAACCCACATGATCTTCACGCCGTGGAATACCCAAATAATCCAAATCAATTGCCTCCCAAACATCATCTAAAATGAGGAGAAAGTTAATCTCCTTCATGAGTCTTCCATGCAGTCGAATACTACTCTTTCCACCGTTTCTTCCATTTTCACCTGCAAATTCAATCTCTCAGCTATTTGTAGTTGGACCCTTTTTAGATCCAACTCCTTGGACACCGTTGCCCATATCACCATGCCAAAAGGCGGTAATGAAGAATCTGTCTTGAGCCTGTTGTTCAGGTTCTTAACAACAGTTGTCTTGCCAACTCCTCCCGTACCCCAAACACCAATTCTCTGGACTCCATCCTTCTTCAGCAGATCGATAACTTTGGCTAATGTTGTTGATGCTGTTGTTTGATTCTGGATTGAAGGTCCAGGAATATGTTCCACGGTTATTGCTGCGTCATCGTCGGTCCACAAGCCACCGGGGAAACTTCCAGCTTTGACAAGTTCTTTAACCTCTTTGAGCATTCTTGACACTTTCTTGCCAGTTCTACAACGCAGACGGCAACTAAAGAAACATCTGGTAAGTTTCTTTTTGTTTGCTGTCTTACGTTCGTGTATCAATTCCACTTCAATCATAAAATCTTCAACATTTCTTAGCCACTCTTTCACTTGAATTGTTGGTAATTTCCCATCTTTCTCAGCTTTGGCAAGTTGACTTTTCATGTCATTTCTAATGCCGATTAGATTCTTCATCTCGTTTTCCAAATCCTGGATATTTGATTGAATTCTGACGGTGTTGTTGATGTTAGAGTAGATTGAACCACAAAGATGGCGGCCAGCTTCTACTACTATTGAACCCGTAATTGAAGCTGCCATGTCCATGATGATAGAAGTCTAGTAAATAGAAGCTCAAGAAAATTCACTCGAGGGTCGAAGTTTTTTTGGCAATATGTGAGAAGATGATCTAAAGAAACAATATAAGATTCCAAGATGACCACCATCGATTATCTTGATGAACAAGGCTTCTTTGTCCTTGGATTGGCATTGGTATTTTTACTTGGTCAACTTTTGATTTAACATATATACTGTCTCACCTCCTGTGAAACTTCCTTTGATCACTGTAACAGCTTTGGCTTTTCCATATGTGATTTTTCTGTTGTGCCACTTATCTACCTGTCCCAGAAGAGAAGCGTTCAGACCTGAAGTCAATTTTGCACACCAGCTGGAAAATGCAACGAAATTTATTGTTTCCTTTACTAAAAAAGTGAAGTTGACCCAAAAGCTTTAGAAAAATTGGCCAAGTTCCACCCAGCAGATATGGTTTGCTTTGCAGCTATTGCCTATAGGGGAGCCGAGACAGTAAAAAATTAGTTTAAGTAACTTTCACTATTTATATTGGTCGTGCATTGTATAATTTGTATACATCAGATTACATTACATGCTCCTCATCGTCCTAGAAATTTTTCTTATGCATTCAGAAGATAAATTGGCAAGATCTAGAAATACTTTTGTACTATTCAAAGGAATGAAAAGCATCAGCTAACTATTTATCTTTCAAGATGGGTTGACCTAGTTGTATGCCTCTCACAGTTACACCATTGAGGCTGTGAGTTTGAGTTGTGTTCCCCCCTCCCCCTTAATTACGAATAGCTCAACAAAAAATAATAATTCTATTTGACGAGTCTCTTTCAAACTTGATAGTATGCTACCTAATGAAAGGAAATTTAAGGAGGAAATTATAGTTGTTGGAACCAATTTGGCCCTCATGAAACAGTCAACATAAAGATATGATAACACAAGCTAAAGAAAAGGATTTACTTGGCATTTGAAGTCAACTATATGTTTTTTATATTCCAGGAAGAATGTATTTTCACATAAAATTACAAGCAAGCACTCAACTACTATTTAGAAAATTCTCAATATCATTTGACTTCTTCTCTTGGTAGGTCATTGTTCTTTCATAGGCTGCTGAAATTTATTGCATTTATTTTGCAGTTTCATTACCTTGAAATTTTCTGAAGCTTGGCTGCTGTTTTTACCAAAACTGTGCAATGGATTTGGTGGTTTCAATCTTAGGCCCAGCGGTAATGGAGACTGGCATGTTAGTTTGTTGCTCCTATTCGAACATCAAGAACTTCGTGAAATTCCAAAAGAATCACAGCGCACTGGAAAAGGAGATGAATAATCTACTAGATTTAAGGAATAAAGTGAGAGTAGGAAGTTGAATCAGCTGATACTCAATTGAAAGAGTGACTCAGAGAGGTTGAACAAATGATGCTTGAAGTGGAATTAGTGCAATCAGGTACAACAGCTGATAACAAAAAATTTTGTGGATGTTTCTTTATTTGCAGAGAAAGGTATACACTTGGCAGGGAGACAGCCAGAATGCTCGAAGGCCTTGAAAGACTTCTCAAGGCAGGTGATATTGCTGCTAAAATGGTGGATCAGAGACTTCTGAGTTGTTTGACAAGAACAGTTGAGCATATCCCTGGACCTTGTATTGAAAATCAAACAACTGCATCAAATAATTTAGCCTAAGTTATGAATTTATTAAACGATAATGATGTTCTGAGAATTGGTGTTTGGGGTGTGGGAGGGGTCGGTAAGACTACCCTGGTTAAGAACTTGAACAACAACTTCAACATAGCATTTTGGCGTGGTAATATGGGCTACCGTGTCCAAGGTTTTGAAAGGCGAATCGAGCCTTGAGGCGGTTGGTCACCGCCTCATGTGACGTAAGCCCCGAGGCGAAACGAGACGAAACGAGACGTAAGCCTCAAATAATTAATAATTTTAAAAAAAAAAAACTAAAAATTCAGATTTCATAATTCATAATTTCATTCCATAGGGAAAATTAATAAGAAAGCAAAGTAATAAAACAAAAGACTAAAAACCATAAATCCTCCCATTCAAAGTCTTAAGAGTTAAAATCCATGATTCTATGACAAGTCTCTGTCTCATCATTTAATTTCATTAACACTATTGTCTATTGGCATTGGGATTGAGATCATTTGAAAGATTATATTCATAATTATTAAATCCATCTTCATATCCATCAACATCATCAAACCCAATCTTATTGTCTTTATCTCCAAAGTCATTTCATCTTTATATATCAATTGCAAACTCCATACATAAAGAAATTAGATATATAATATGTTAAACCCCGTACATGGTATATACATTAATACATATATCAATACACACGGTATATACATGGTATTTAGCATTTTCGAACATTGAGGTACCTAACAATTAACAAAGAAGTAAAGTACGATTAACAAATAAATTGTAGGACTATAGAAAGCGATAAAAAAAATATATCAGTAGAGACCCAGCTACATTACTTGAAAAATCACATGGTAAATGCAATAATTTTATCATGTTTCATGAAAAATCAGTAGAAAAGGGAGAAGAAAATCAGCAGAAAAGAGAGAAGAATAAACGTAGAAAAGATAAAAGAGATGGGAGAACATAGTTTGTAGAGAAGAATAGTGGATTACAGATGTGAGAGAACATAGATCCAAAGAGAAGAATATAAAAGTAGAAATGATAAAGAGAGGAGAGAACATAATTGAAGTCTGAAGATGAACTGTGCCGCTGTGTTGTCTTTGTGGAGAAGAAGAAAACAGATGCTCTTTGTTGAGAAGAATAAAATATATTCTCTTGTCCTTTCACCACTTCTTTGTTGGGGACTTGGGCTAGGTTTTTTTTAGTGTTTTAATGTCCTTATTTCAAAGTTTTGCTTAATAACAGGCCCAAAACAGTAGCTTAATACTATTTTAATTTTAAAAATTAAAGGCCCAATCAACCAAATATCAAAAACTGGCCCAAAACCAGGGCATTTCTGAGACGTAAGCCTCAAACGCCTCGAGACGCACGCCTCAGAACTGAGGCCTACGATTTAAAAAATAAACATGAGATGCACGCCTCGAGGCGGTTGCGTAAGTCTCAAAACGCCTTTTAAAACCATGACCGTGTCCAAGAAGCTGGATTTAAGAAAGGTCCTGGTACAAATTGCCGAGAGATTGAATTTGGAGGTGGGAATGGGAGAAACTGGGCAGAGGCTAGCATTTCGATTTCATCGGAGGCTCCAAAAGGATAAATTTCTTCTTATCCTGGATGATGTTTGGGAGACAATAAATTTGGATTGTTCGGGTGTCCCACAACCTGATGTTCATACTGGCTGCAAGATCATATTGACATCTCGCTCTCTAGAGGATTGTAGGGAGATGACGACTGATGAAGAGGTGAAAGTGGATGTTCTGAGTGACGAAGAATCATGGAACTTTTTACTAAAAATGCAGGGAAGATGACTACTTCAGAACACATTGAGCCAGTTGCAAGAGCAGGTAAGGTGACAATTTGCGGCCTTAATCTTTCAGAAGAACAGATTGGCTGGTTGTTTACTAATGTAAGTTCGATGGTCCTAAATCATTGTTCAGGACTGAATAAAATGCTGGAAACATTGGTACTAAGCAGCAGTGATTGCTACATTGGTTTGAAATATCTGACCATTACGATTTCTCAATGCAGTTTAAGGCCAAGTGCAGGATGTGCTGCCCGAGAAGACCTGCCACCAAATTTAGAACAAATTCGTCTTCATCGTCTGACTAAGTTAGGAAGCATCTCAGAACTAGTTGGTTCCCTTGGACTTAGATTTTCGAAACTAAAATCAATGGAAGTGGTTAAATGTCCTCGATTAAAATATCTTGTTTCTAGCCTTACCATACCTGGTGGAAATCAAGGTAAGCTTCTGTGCCAGTTTAGTGGAGCTTTTCAATATATATTCAGATAAAAATTTTGTTCAGAACCTGTAGTACCAAATCTACAGACACTTGAGCTGAAGAACCTCCCCTGCCTTATGACTGTTTATAGACAGAATGAATCCTGGCTAGCAGCAAAATCTTTATCTTCTGTGTATACCATGAAAGCAATAGAGCATGTCGAGGTGACCGAGCGCTATAGTCTAAAGAAGCTGCTACTCACCATTGAAAATGTAAATACCACAAGAAATAAAAGGAGAAGATCTATGGTGGAACCAGTTGATGTTGGAAGACAAAAATGCCAAGTCAGTTCTACAGCCTTTCTTCCAGGAGGAGATGGGACGTGTAACACCAAGACTCAGGTTTTATGAGTCCAGACTTGCCATCTAGTCCACAGATGGGACTTGAACATTGTGTTTGCCTTCTATGCTGATATGACTTGAGAGAAGAGTGTGTGTGGATGTTTGTTTTTTTGATGAATCTCATTACTTCATTCTTTCCATCTCTGCAAACTATTCTCCAATATTAGTTTTTTGTTGTTCTTTACAGTTCATTGAAGCATTATGTATTACTATTGTTTTGCAATTATACAAGTAATAAATTCGAGTAATGACTTATAAATAAAGCAGACATTAATACATCAAACTATAATATTTTTTTACGAAATTATAATAGTTGATGCTATATACAAAACCCAGATGATCACCATGGCAAGTTTTTCTACCTCAGTAAATGTGTCTTTTCACTTGTTTGTTCTCCATTTTATTTAATGTGGAAAGTTTCTGCTTGACTGGAATTCTTGTTTTCATTGTTGAGTTTGTGCTGCTACTTTATTGGCTTAATAATTTCTTAAAGATAAAAATGAAAGATGGCTGGAAGATTTCCTTAGCTTACATGAGTATTTAATCATAAGAAACCTTATCAATTATATGATTTTGCCTGTCCCCTACAAGAGGACTGTTTAGACCTAGAAGTTCAAATTTTGCATACCGGCTAATGAGTAGACTGCTGCTGCATTTTTGATTACTTATGCCATAGACGAGGAAATCTTCAGTGAAATCACATCATGTTGTATGAAAAATTCATTTGATTAGTTATTCATACCATATGGTATGATATTATTGGGTAGGATGCACCGAAGATTTTCTCACCATAGACCAATACTTTATTTCTAGTTAGCCTTTATTCGAATAGAGCACAAGCTTTAGCTCATAGACCCCCATAGATAACTTCTTCATGTATCAAGACAACAGAAAATAAATAAATATTGTTTATCCTTAAACTAGATCAGTCTACATACTCTTCAATATCCTAGAAAATTTATTATTGTCAAGCTCTGGAAAATCATTGTATTTGTTCAAAGACGGTGTTGCTTGATGGATTACACCGTTGCTTTATCTTCAGTTGAAGGTGGTGCAGAAGGGCCATGATCAACCATGCCAGTGCTGAAACTTCCAGCACAAGTAAGCCTTCTCACTTCCTTGAGCAACATTCCCACTTCCTTGCTGAATTTACACCTCTGACTGCAATGACATGAACACCTACTTTGGTTTTGTCTACTCTCATAGTCTTTGATACTTGTTTCCAGTGATTTCATTTCAACCAAAAACTTCTCCACCTCTACAAGCCACTCCTTCACTTGAGCTTTCACTGATTTCCCATCTCTCTCAGAAGTTTCAACTTCATGTTTAACCTTGTCTCTGAGTTCAACCAGAGCCTCAGTCTCTTCCTCTAGAGCTTTGCGGTTCGAATTGAACCGGACTGTGTTGCCTATGTTACAACAATCGATGGAGAAGCAAAAGAGACAGCAAGCTTCTGTTGCTACACAACCAAACAATGATAACACCACATCCATGGCAGGAAAGTGAAGAAACTTCAAAGGCAAGAAACTACAGAGAGACTAATAATGCCAGTATTCATAGCTAGTGCTACTATGTTTGCTAGTTCAAAGATGTTATATAGAACATTAGTTTAACAGGAGAAAAGTATAAGAAAGGTACTGTCTCACTCTGATCTCCATTATTGAATTGCAACCTAGTTCGATTTTCTCTTATGTACAGACTTCTAATTTGTTTTTGTATGATTTTTTCTTTGAGGACCACATATAAGAGTATTAATGACCACAAAATGAGTACCTCTCCATGTCAGTCTCTTTCAATCTTTGTTCAGATAATATTATTAGACTTACCCAAAGTTTTATCCTTTGTCATTAGACTTTAGACTTTGGTGCGTTGTATCTTGTAAAAATTGTCCCGAACAAGATATATAACTACTTAAATCACGATCGGAGTGAGTTTTGATCACAAAACTATTTCAAGATATGTATTTGTTCTAATTTTAAAAGCAGAGGTATTTGATATGTATTGGTTATTTCCTTTCCGGGTTCATCGTGATTAGCCAACTGCGTCTCCATATGACCCGAACCAAATCTTGATTGTTTTTATTTTTCAGTTCAGATTTTTTTTTTTTTTTTTAAATGTAACAACTTTCATTCAATAAAAAAATCTGTACATGAATACAAGTAAAAAGCAGATGATTAATTTTGAATATTTTAACAGCCTTAAACTGATGTATCATGTAATCATCGTCTCTATCACATTTTAAAAATTCAAAGGCAAATATGCAAAATCACTTAAAAGTACTTTATGCATGGAAGTTTAAGATTGATCTTTGGTAAATTCTAATTAAACTGGTATATTCAAAGAGATTATATCATTAGATTATGCTTAAACCAAGGAAGCTGTAACCTTATTCCATAATCCTGTATATACAATCAGGAAATAAGAATTTGATTGCTTGGAAGCAACTTCTTGTCAACGACATAGCTCTGCTCTTATTTGTTGTAACGTCAGTGATTGCTTTTACCATGCATGCTTGGAATCCAAGCATCACCATTTGGAAGTATCTGGCGTTAACATGATATGCAATTCATAAAAAAATGGACACTCCATTCTCAAATATATGGTAAATGGTCATTAGGGAGCACAGAAACTAAGAGTAATTCTCACCTGCAGGCAATAACGTGGGGTCTTTGCATAATGAAATTTGTATGGCAAAAATTGTTAATAGACAAATTATCATTTTGTCTATACGTGTGGTTTGTAACAATATAAATCTCATTTCTCAAAAACACCGCATGTTGGTGTTTTCTTACATATAAACGTAACACATTAATAATGGGCCATATACGGGATACAACACATTTTGACTTAGTAAAAAACCCCATCGTTAACCTCAGAAAGCAAAGACTCAATTGAGATCTAACCTGAATCATTCCCTTCCAGCTACAAAATCAACAAAACTTGGCATCAAACAACTTACACAACAAACATTAGCAACTGCGGGCTTGCATTGCATTTCACCAAAATCATAGACGAACCGCTTACATGTTCCTCCTCATTCTCACCACAGTTTCTAAACTAGTATATCACTCGGTGGATCGACTAAATTTTCCAAATTAAATCAATCTTTACGACAACAAAAGACCAACCAATTTCATGACACAAAATTAGAATGCGTCAGTTGGACAGAGGCAACACCAGTCAATAAAAGTAAAGGCAGTATCTTAATACAGTGCCGCTATTTAATAACATGTCAACCATCTTCTTCGTGAAAAAGTTAAGGTATAAAATAATTCATTTGGAAATCTTCTAAATTTCTAGAATAATAATTTTTTTATCATGCGTATTTACCGATATATGTGACTAGATTTCTTCTTCTTCTTCTTATTATTATTATTATTATTATTATTATTATTATTATATAAGTAAAGTATTTGACCGTTCATTTAACTTATTTGTATAAATAATTAGGAAATATTTTTTGAACATAAAATTTATTTTTAAACAATTAAAAATATTTCAATATTTTATATGTCTATTGATCAAAGAAAAAATTGGCTTTTTTTTTTTTTTTTTACGAAGGAAATCCTTCGTAACCAAATTTTATTTTCTTTCTTTAGGAAAACAAATGTGTAGCTTTATAAAAAAAATGGTTGGTAGGGCAATTTGATGTACATGGAGTAGTAGAGTACACTTAATAATGGGTAAATATGGTTTTTCAAGTAGAATTTTTAGGGTAGATAATATGATGTTGGTTCAATAGTGAACATCCCGTACCTACATCCAAGAAGTTATAGGACCGAGTCATGCAACCTACCTCAATCTCAGAATATTGTAATAGGTTTTTTTTTTTATTTTTATTTTTTAAAAAAGAGTAAAGCTCTAGGCGTAGATCTCTACTAATAGCACTTTTAACAAAAAGTTAAATACAATGTTTGTCCTTCAATTTTAAAAGTGCTTTAAGTTAATAAATTGTTTGAAAGAGTGGTTCTCTTAAGAGGTTTCTTGTTTTAGTCTCGTTAAGGACCCGATGAAATCACATAAATCTTTATGAATTTTAATATGATTTTTTTTATGGATAATAAGTTTAATGAAATTAATTACCTATGAATAAAATTAAGATTTTCAAGTATTAAAACCATTTTTCTAGAATTATCCTATATTTTGTCCTTTTTTTTCTGATGTCTTCATATTTAACAAAATCAGGATCAATAGTTTTAGCGTTTAAAAAATTCTTAAATTTTATTTATAGGTAGATTTCATTGAACTCATCATTTACGAGAAAATTCATATCAAAATTCATAAAAAAAATCAATATGATTTCAATAAGGTTCTTATCGAAATTAAAATAAAGAAAAAGAAAAGCCGTTAATAATGTATTTGTAATGAAATAGGCATATATTGAAATATCTCAAATTAATAAATGATAGTTAAGATAATTTATATGTTAAAAAAAACAAAAAACAAAAACAAGTTAAAATAGGGTTTCTCATAATTATAGATATAAAATAGGGTTTTTAATGTTAAAACTCTTATTGTGTTTTGCAAAACAAAAAACAAAAAGCTTAAAAAGCTTTTCACATTTAAAAAACCAAAACAAAAACAACTCTTTTTACTAATAGAATAGCCGATTTTGATATGGAGTACTTAAAAAAAATAAACTTTATATATATATATATATATATATATATATATATATATATATATATATATATATATATATATATATATATATATCAAGTATAATTTAAGCAAGCTATAAATGTCTAAAAGTTATATAATTTTTGACAGAAAAAAATTATATATTCAATTCCCTTTTTTGGTTATTTGGGTACAAACATGTTAATTATATATATATATATATATATATATATATATATATATATATATATATATATATATATATATATATATGTGTGTATATATATGTGTGGTAGCAACCTTGAAGGGTTGGGACCAAGAGTGTAAACTTTAGAAACTTACACTTCACAGACAAGGTGGTCTCAAAGTAATCAACATACTTCGTCGGAGTAGCAGCATCGACCAAATTTGTCTTACAATTAATGGTGTGAGGTACATCTCAAGAAAACCTTAGTCGGTTACGGATATGTTCCTCAACCTCAGAATCATCAACAATCAGCTTTGAAGTCCTACTAAACTTTGCCATTTGAAGGGATTCCTTACACGGTGAACAAAGCATTTATGCAAAAGCAAAGTATAAAAAATTGTGAAGAACGACGAGAAAGAAAGGACGTTTTTAATCGAAGCAATGCAAAGAAACATTAAAAGGTGGCACAATCAAAGCATCGAAAAATTAGTAAGTATTCAAATTCCCTTTATCGAGTCGCTCAAAACTCATCTCGTGGATTTATGGGATATTGTTATAGAAATTTTTCGATAGCATGACACATCAGCAAAGATAGCAGATGAGACGTAAATATAGCAGGCCACGCCACCAAAGTAAGAAATGAGAATTGTCAACAAATGGTCAACAAGAACACGTACCAGTACCACATGAGAGACCATCTACAAATAAGGATCTACACAATAGAATTAGCCTATTAGGTTAAGGAGTCTTAGACCTTATTTGATTTTTTGTCTGAAGACTGAACAACGGTGAATGTTACTGAAAACTGAATAGTGACTGAAGACTGAAAATTGAAAAACATGTTTGTTTTTTTCACTGAAAACTGAATGTAAGTGATAAGCTGTTTGTTTTAAAAAAAAAATTATAAATATCTGAAAATTAATACTTTTACATTTATATCATTCTAACTATTTGTTATATATTTACATTTTAATATATTAAGGATAACTATAACAAGTAATTTAATAATTGTAAAGCAAAATTATTTAGTTATTAAATATATTTTAAATTTATATTAAAAATATTATTTAGATGCAATCAAACTCTAAAATAAAATTAATAAAACTAATTATCAAATTATGAGAAGAAAAAAAAAACGATGTCTTACTGCCGGAATATGGTAGGAAAATTAATCTCTAATTGTCTGAGTTTTGATGCAAATAGGTTTTGTGATGCTATAATTGTTTATAGTGAGAAGAAAAAACAATATTAATATGAATATACATAGTTTGACAGAAGATAAAATTGAAAATTAGTATGATTGGTGAGGATAATTTTGGAAGTAAAATATTGTATTAAATTCCAGTAGACTTTTGTTAAGTGAAAAGATAAATTTTTTCACATTTCTAAACAAGTGGTTTTAAGGGTTCTTTAAAAGATTTTATCATATAAAAAAACAGACAAAATAACTTAATGGAGCACATCAAGTGTTATTAAGTATTAAGTGGAAAAATCAAGCATGATCTTACTCGGCCAATGAACCAATGAACCTTGTTTGGCTAGAGTCAAACTCGCCAAAGATTTCTACTCGTCGAGATCTTCTCGACTAAGTCAGGAATGTACAGTCTTATCGAGATATGCCGTTTCAAATGAAGATTCTAGATATGGAATCTTATAATCACACTCCATTAATGAAATATCTATATTTCCTCTCAAATATATGCGAATTATAATCGGGAAAGAACCCAAATTTTCAAGAAGTATAAACACACCAAACAAGAAACGAGTCCTAAACAGACTACTTGACTAGAATCGGGTCTACAAAGATTCTAATTATGAATCTGTTACTTACACGGCAAGGATTAGGGCAACACCCTATCAAACCAAATAAATACTAGTAGATATCATTGTATATAGACATAAGAAAGAAAAAAAAAGATACGAGAAATGAGCCATTATTTGAGCGAAAGTAATTAGTATCGAGTGTATAACATTAAAAGTTCATAGTGATATTCTTCTCGCCATCGCTGACACCGTGGTTTTTTCCATTTTCTAGGGTTTTCCATATAAAATCCGTTTTTGTGAGTTTTGTTATTATTTTCATATTTCATATTGTTACTGTAGTTCGTGTTATCATTGTTGGATGCGTGACTTTTTCCATAAATCCAAAAATCATCGTCAACATGTGTCATTTAAATTTAATTTATTAAACTAATGATACTCTCAAAATTCAAACATAACAAGAGTGTTATTTTCCACATTTTCCACAATAATCAATTGCATATAATTTTATGTTACATAACATGATATTAATCAAGATACACGATGATCTGATTATTTCTGTCATGCAATATCCATTTCCTCCGACCTTTGAAATTCCTCACAATTAAATAAATGCTGACATGCCAATTGTTGGTTGCATTATATTATATGATAATTTAACATGTTAATCATAGGCTCCCTTTTCTCGTCTCATGAGATCTCGACTCGAAGACATGATTTATGATTCCCAAATGTATTCCAGAGATTTCATTTGCTGGAAAGCTGTAAAATATATATAATAATTATCAATTATCGAACATTCATTTTTTTTAACCTACATATATACCATCTATATATGATTATGATCTAATCAATGCAGTTTCTTCAAAAAATTTTTTTTTAATTATTTGTGGTTTTCTAGACGAGGAGCCAATTAAGCCCGCTCCATAAGAATCGAACATGTCAGGCATCAAGAATATCTCCAGCTCACGAGTGTGAACTGTGAAATTTTGGAACATATATATAATATACAACCATTATTACGTATATAATAAATATACACATCTAACCAAAAAAAAAAAAATGATTTGTGGTTTTCCAGACGAGGAGCCAATTAACCCGCTCTATGAGAATCGAACATGGCCGGCATCAAGAATATCTCCAGCTCATGAGTGTGAACTGTGAAATTTTGGAACATTCAATATATATATAATATACTCATCCAATATATATTATATATACAATCATTATTATGTATATAATAAATATACACATTTAACAAAAAAAATTTATATTGATTTCTTCATGAATCATGAATACAAGAGTATATATAGATATATCATATATATATATATATATATATCTTGGACAAAAGTTTGTCTTGAATCCTAGAACGTTTTTTTTTTGTTACGGTAAGTAAACCTCTCATCAATCCAATGTGAATAAGATTTATGGTCAATTTGGTATTGATGTAACTTTTATAAAATTATCGTCAGTTGTACAGAAAAAATAATCAGCTATGAAATTAATCGTAGATATTTTATTAATTGTATTTTTACAACTATTATATAGCTCCAAAACTTTAGTAGTAGATCTTTACTATTAGAACTTTTAACATAAAGTTTAATACACTGTTTGGCATTTAAAAGTGCTTTAAGTTAATAGATTGTTTGAAAGAGTGGTTTCCTCTTAAAGATCCTTAGGACCAGTTTGATATTACTGTAACTTTTATAATAATCACTGTTAGTTATGCTCAAAGAATAATCAGTTGTGAAATTAATTAGCAGATGTTTGATTAATTGTATTTTTAAAATCACTGTACAGCTCAAAAACAGTATATATATATGATTGATAATTTTATTGTAAAAGTGCTGAGATTAGTTACAATGACGTGGAAATTGTGAAATATATCACATTTTTTAAGGTGTGTTGTGATGATGTCACAATGTTAATAACTTAAGTTTAAAATGCACCTATTATGTTGAACTGTCCAAATTACCCATAAACTTAAATTTTTTAAAAGCCCATTTCTGAACTCGTTGGTATCTCCCCAGAAAAGTTGTTGTTTGAAAAACTTCAGTCTCGGCCCTCTCCAGATTCTACAGTAGAAGGTAACAAATATTTATGATCTTCACTTAAATTTCTTAAATTTCTTAAATTTCTTTTATTTCTTTTATGCATTTCAGATATTTTGCATTCAATTCTGTGTGGGTTTACAATGTATCCATTCCTCGATATCAATGTATTCATTTCAGATTCTGCACTAGAATGCTTTTTTCTTATGTGACCAAGAAAATTTATAGATGAATCGAGCTTATTTTATATTGGAACGAGCTCTTGTTTAGTTTGAAAAAAGTTCGATTATTTGAAAAAAATGGTCGACAAAAAATGCTCGATCCCTTAGGAAAAGTTATCGATCCCTTAGGAAAAGTTATTGAACCATTATAAAAGTTCTCGAACCCTTTAAAAAGATCTCGAACCGTTACAAATTTTCTCGATCCCTTTAAAAAGTTCTCGATCCCTTAGAAAAAGTTCTCGTTCTCGTTCTCTTGTTAAAAGTTCTCGATCCCTTGATAAAAGTTATCGATAATTTGAGAAATAGTCTCGATCCCTTTAAAAAGTTCTCGAACCATTTGAAATGTTCTCGATCCCTTAGAAAAAGTTCCTCGTTGACTTGTAGAAAGTTGTCGATCTGTTGATAAAAGTTCTTGGTCATTTTAACAAATATTCTCGATCCCTTTAAAAAGTTCTCGAACTGTTTGAAATGTTCTCGATCCCTTACAAAAAGTTCTTATTCCCTTGTTAAAAGTTCTCGAACCGTTATAAAAAGTTCTCGATAGTTTGACAAATATTCTCGATAAAAGTTCTCGAATCGAACCCTTTTTATAAGTTCTCGATCCTTGTAAATTATTCTCGAACCCTTGAAAAAGTTCTTGATCCCTTGAAAAAGTTCTTGATCCCTTATATAAAGTACTCGATTCATTTTATTTTTTTGTAATTGTTAGTAATTGTAAAAGTTTTTTTTTAATCTGTTAATAATTGATTGTGATGATGATTTTCACAGGACAATGGATCGGTTTAGATTAATAATATCTTACAACGGTCAATGAGAGTAATTAGCTGATGGAATTCAGAGGTTTCTTGGTTCCGATAACCAAGGAATGTATGTGTCCAGAAATATGACTTACGAAGAGCTGGTGTCGATCGTACAAACCGTTGTGAAGTACGATGTGAACAAATACATTGTTGATCTACAATGTATATCAATCGTTTCCGGGACCACATGTCACACATTTATAAGAAATGACGACGATGTTTTGTTTATGCTAGGGGAAGATAGGGTAATCCCTCAAGTATGTGTCAGTTTAATTGAGAGGGCTGCAGGAGGTGTCATCGGTGAAGAAATCCCTCCTCATGATAACACCCAACAATTTCGATCTTCAGATGGAAGCAACCAGTTATTCACAGAAAGAAGTGGGATTGACGGTAGGGAAAACCAATGTGGTGTCCCACCGGAAGTAGACGACCATGGTGATATAGTTGGAGCTTAATTGGACGATGATTTCGGTTGTCAAATTGAACTGAACGCTGGGCAGTAAAACCACCAATACAATGAAATGTACGATGACATGAACAATGAGCACAACAATTTACCTCATAACCTACCAATCCATGAGGTGGCTAATGAGGTAAATTTGCATCCGATACATAATGTACTGAACAATGAGGAAGATGAAGAACGGTTCAAAACGGAAAGACGTGCAAGACGTGTCCACATATGTAGTTCCACTGCAGTAGATATAGCTGGGACATCTGAGGTCAGACCTGATGTAACTACAGCTGATTCTGTGAATGCCAAAACGTGGGTTATTCCAGGAGCATAATCATACTCGTTTGGTATGGGTGGAAGCAGGAACTGGGTAGAAGATGAACCTACCAGCATGATATATAAAGGTCAATTTTTTCCTACTAAAAGGGATTTGAAGAGATTGGATGGCCATTTTGCAATGCGGTACAACTTCGAGTGGAAGGTGAAAATGTCAAATAAGACAACATTACATCTGGTTTGTTTGATAGACAACTGTACATGGAAGTTAAGAGCGGTTAGGAGAGATGAAGCGACATACTTTCAAGTACGTAGTTTTATCAACGAACACACTTGTCCGTTGGAGGAGATTCACCGCCGCCATCGACAAGCTAGTGCAGTCATAATTGGAGAAGTGGTTGCACCTAGATTGCAGCAACATGATGGTCGATTAATGCGTCCGAAGGACATACTCACCGACATGAAAACAATGTTTGGCATCCAAATAAAGTACAGTAAGACACATCAAGCCCTTGATTATGCTTTGTCACTCACCTATGGAACGCATGAGGAAAGCTTCCAACTGCTGCCATCATTCGGTTACGTGTTGGAACAATAAAATTCCGAAACGATAACTGACTTACAGTACGATGAAAATGGTAAATTCCTATACTTTTTCATGTCGTTGGGTGCCTCAGTCAGAGGATTCCAGAGGTGTATGCGTCCAGTTATTGCTGTTGATGGTACCCATTTAAAAGGTAGATTCGGGGGCACAATGTTTGTTGCAACTGCATAAGATGGGAATGAACAGGTTTATCCAATTGCTTTTAGGTACAGTGACTCGGAAAATAACCTATCATGGGAGTGGTTTTTGGATTGCTTGAAAGGTGCCCTTGGCCATATAGATGATTTGGTTTTCATTTCTGATCAACATGCAAGCATTGAAGCAGGGATTTCTAAAGTGTTCCCTTTATGCTACCCATACCATATGTTGCTGGCACTTTTATGAAAATATTAAGAAGAGATATCATATAAAGGATGTTGACGTAATAATGGATAAAGCAGCCCGAGCGTACACCGAGTTGCAAAATAACCGGCACATGGAAGAGTTACGTAACTTGCACCCGAATGCATAAGAATATGTAATTGATGCCGGTCCACAGAAGTGGTCCTGTGTTCACTGCCCCGACAGAAGGTATAGGGTCATGACAACAAATGTTGCAGAATGCATAAACTCATGCCTTAAATTTGCACGGCAACTGCCTATGTTGACTTTGGCAGAGTTTATTAGGAATATGCTACAACGTTGGTTTCACGATCGTCATAGGGCTGCACAATCCATGCGTCTTCAGTTGACCGACGCAGCACATCTTGTGATCCTGAAATGTGTAGAAAAGTACAATTTTATGACCGTTAATCCAGTAGATTGGATATATTTTCGGTGAAACGGGCTGGAAAACAGTGGACCATTGACTTAGCTAGGAAGACCTGCACATGTAACAAATTCCAAATGGACATTCTTCCATGTTCTCACGCTCTTGCTGCCACAAGGTACATCATACAATTTTGTGTACGGTTAATAGTACTTAAACATCATACAATTTTATCATCGTTTTCAATGTTTTTACAGGGACTGAAACATGGATTTCACATCCTTATATGCGGACTACTACAAGCGACAAACACTTATTGATGCGTACTCGGTACCTATTATGCCGGTTGGACATCCTTCCACCTGGATTGTGTCATCTGACATCGCTGAGAGAGTCGTTTTGAATCCAAGCTCCAGGAGACAAGCAGGCCGCCCGAGGGCTTCACGCCGTATCTGGTCTTCGGAGAGAACATCCACACAAAATTATAGGCGATGTCGATAACCAGGGCATAATTCGAGGAGATGTTCTAACCCAGCTTTTACTGATGAAGATCGGTGCAGAGTCATTCCTGAGGAATACAGACACAAGTGTAGTATCTGTCATACTGTTGGTCACAACAGACAGACGTGCCCTACTAGAGACAGTGGGACCGTGGAATGAATTTAGGCGTTATCATGATGAAATTGTTATAATTTGAACTCGTATGGCTTGTTAAGTAACTGAAATGCAATTGTATTTAAATACTCTCGGTATATATAAAAATGTAAAAAATTATGTACAAAAGAATTTCTAAATATACAAAAGAATTGGTAAACTGCAGCAAAACTGTTGGTACATATACAAAAGAATTTGTAAATATACAAAATAATTTGTAAATATACAAAGTAATTGGAACATATAAAACAGAATTGATACGTATACACATGAATTACTACAGAAATCTATACGAGTATAGAGTTTGCAAATATTTCAATCGCCATCTTCTCCCGAATGATCCCCATATCGTCTTCAGAACAATCGAAATTTTTTTTGTTAGCCAGTATGTACTCGATCAATCTCAACGTGTGGGGACCACAGTTACCCCTGAAGTTGGATACATTAACAAACGTTAATAAAGCATTAGGTTTATACTAATACAATCTTAAAGTGACTATTACGTAATGTCTTATGATTGCTTCTGCTGGGGGATATGTTTTTCTGACACGAAGGTGACATCAAAGGGCTTACTTGTCTTCTCAAATTTCAACAGTCATGTCGGTCGTTTAGTATGAAACCCGGCTTGATGCAACATTATGGGCACAAAGTAGCGCAACGGGGCTACCTACTGCTTATGGATAAGAGGATCGACCTCCTATCTCCAGGGGTCGACTATGAACAGCTTCCAGCATGTGAGGTCCACAGTCACCAACAACCAATGTTGGCGCCCAATGTGCACTGTTTCAGGACCTGGAAACGTCAACAACATGTGTTGGGATTTACAAAGCCATTTATATATACAATTGCAAACCATGTCAAGTAATACTTACCATGTCAACCTCGTGCCATGGACGACATCCAATCGGGGCACCCCCAAGGACTGTTGTGAGGTCGTCATCCTTCCACCAAAACCTCAACACATTCCAACGGCTCGAGGTGATCTGCCTATGAGAATTGCGAGGCATCATTTTCCTGTACTGGTGCTCCAGAAAGGACTGCAGAAACAATTGTATTTAAATTAATTTTTGTTTTCCATACACACATCAAACAATGCGTTATCATTATTAATTTCAGTACTTACAAAGAATTGTGAGTCCAATATGTTAACCGTTTGACTATACACATTCGGAAATGCCCGTTGACGCTTCCAAAGAATATAGAGGTACACGTCCATATGCTGGGAATATAAACACGTTAAGAAATGTTAGGATGTTTACACTTCTAAAACAAATACTGAAATCAAAATTTACGCTCCTACATACCTGATCATCAACATCCATGAAGTTGGTCTGCAACCGATGGAACCATGCAGCATCAACCGGCTCCAGCAAATCAACATCACATCTGCATTAATGTTCCAACATCTACACTTTCATATAATGCATTACAAAAAATTCGGCCACCTAAATAACAATGAAATTTACTTACAGTTCCCCGTTTACGTTCCTCTTGTAGGCTCGGTACGCCTTCAACTGGGTATCGTCCACCAGTTCCTGGGAATTAAATACGTGCTCAGGTCCCTCTAGTATTACCCTCGCCCTCTTAGGTCAGCACGGATCTGTGTACGGGCTAACCAACTGCCAACCGCGCTTTAGTACATGCATGTGCTGTCGAACTCCCTCCGCCGGTGTTTACTGAGATGAGGACTGGGGATGGGGAGCATGCTGCTCAAAAGAAGGTGGAGGGGGAGCCTGCTGCTCACTAGGAGGTGGCGGGGGAGCCTGCTGCTTGGACGACGGTAGAGGGGGAGCCTGCTTCTCGTTAGTAGGTGGCGGGGGAGCCTGTGAGTAGCTCTGAGCGGGATGGGAGGCCGGTTGCTCTCTCAGAGGGGTAGGGGGAGACTGAGCCCCACTTTCCAGAAATGCCCCTTTGGTATGTGGACCCTCTGTATGGGTCCTGAAGCCCTAAAGGCCCCCGATCAATGCAAGCAACTCCATATGTTATTGCTGCCGATCCTCCTCGCTCTTCAGAAACAAATTGAGCAAATCCCGGTGATGTTGTTGTCGATCTTTCTCACTCTTCCAGAGGGTTTCACGCATATCCTGGTGCTGTTCTTGTCGATCCTCCTCACTCTTCTGGAGGGCTTCACGCAACTCCTTCAAGTTATGTTCAAAACGGGCCTGAAATCATGCAATTTTGTTAATAGGAAAAAAATCAACAACTCTTGTTAATGAAAATAAAACTACCATATCAACTTACCTCCCCATCAAGTTGAACGCCAGCACGGGAATCCTCGGTAGCGGAACCAGTTCCTCAGGTGGTAAACCGAACTTGCCTCACTCGCCGAGGAGACGGTTGAGATTCGCCAGTGTCCATGCCTATGAAATCTGGACCTGTAGGGTCTGAAGGCTTCGTCTCAGTACACCTCCCACCCTCACCCTCCTCCTCGGGACGAACTGCACTTGTAATCGGATCCGGGACAGTAGGAAGGTGAACCCTGCAGTCCTGCATATACGGGCTCCCCCTCTCACTTAAACCTATAAAGTACGGGGCCACCGCCTCAGATGCTGTGGGCACGATTTCCGTCCTTGTCGACATCTGAAACCGTAGTTAGATGATTTTCATTGTTACTTAGCGTAAGTAATATAAATTAGTGACTTAACAAAAAAATAAATTATCCTAGCACTAAAAATCTTCTCCAGCTTCTTCCCTCTAGGTTGTTTGGTCAACTCCCACTTCAACAACCGAAGGGAAAGGTCTGTAACCCTCCGAGTCCCGAAAACCTCGGCCAGTTTGGGGATCACCTCAAAAGCAAATATCTGTATTAAGGATACGTACAGTTATAATCCAAAACAATTTTGGATTAAAAATTAAATGTACATGTTGGAATTCAAATTTCTTACCAAAAGGGTGTGTGATAGACCGTAGATGTTATACCCCTACACGGAATGTCCAACATCGCCTTGTGACTGTTGTCGTCTCTCCTCACGACGTCACGGTAAGGCATGCTTGAATGAAAATATAGAATGCCTATAAACGTGGGCACCCCACGGGAACGCATCGAAGACATTGAGGTCCTCAACCAACCAAAACTGACAAACTGAAATCTTCAATCTCTCGTTCACCCCCATCAGTATCCAGTTCAACATGTAAATGAGGCACAACTTCACAGCATCGTACGCCTTTTTCAAACTCTCACTGGGTAAGAACAACCCTCAAGTCATCCAACGATACCTCATCATGTCCAGGAAAGTACCGTTGATATATGTCATTCTCAACTGCAACATACATACTCGTGTCCGGTACGACTCCAAAACGTAATCTGGTGATGAGGCTAAATTCCACATTCGAAAACCTCACCACATGGTTCCCTAACAAGAACCGCATCTCATCTGTCGGCCCATCATGGTCCAACTCTCGCAACAGCAGCTGATGAATAACACCACCCAAAAACTTCAGCTCCCGGTGCATCGACATGAAATGCCCGAAACAGGAGGTCATTAACCAATGCCGATCCCGAACAACAAACTCTTCAAGGACCCGATTCAGTGCATCGTCAATACTGGCGAGGGCTTCAAAATGGTCGTTCTGGGTCAATTTTCTCTTGAACCAATCTCCCTCTACAGTTTTAAGTATTTCTTTCATAATGCTTGTCATCTGCAATGTCACAGAAACAGTACATCAGTAAACTGCATAAAAATTAGAAAATATTCTCGATCGTTTGAAACAAATTCTCGATACTTTTAAAATATTCTTGATCCTTTGAAAAAGATCTTGAATTTTTAAAAAAGTTCTCGATCCTTTGCAAATAGGCTCGACCCTTTGTAAATAGTCTCGATCCTTTCTAAAACCTCTCGATTCATTGAAAAAACATCACGATCATTTAAAAACGTTCTCGATTTGTTTATAAAGTTCTCGATCCTTTGCAAATAGGCTCGATCATTTTAAAGTCTCGATCCTTTGTAAAACCTCTCGATTCATTGAAACAACTTCATTTTAAAAAGTTCTCGATTTTTTTCAAAACTTCTAGATCCTTTGCAAATAGGTTCGATCCTTTCAAATTAGTCTCGATCCTTTGTAAAACCTCTCGATTCATTGAAAAAACTTCACGATCATTTGAAAATGTTCTCGACCCTTTGAAATACATTCTCGATCGTTAGAAAATATTCTTGATCCTTTCAAAAAACTCTCGATCCTTTGAAAAACCTCTCGATTCTTTGAAAAATGTTATCGATCAGTTTAAAAAATCTCGACCATTTGAAAATATTCTCGAAGCTTTGAAAATTGTCTCGTGCTTTTGAAAAACCTCTCAATTCTTTGAAAAATATTCTTGATCATTTTCTAAAAATTGGACCATTTCAAAAACATTCTCGATCCTTTGAAAAAATTATCGACACTTTCACAAAACTCTCGATTCTTTGAATAATCTTCTCGATTATTAGAAAAATCTTCTCGATTCGATCATTTTTAAAAATGTCGATCATTTGAAAAACAATCTCGATCGTTATCCTAATATTCTCGATCGTTTTCAAAAATTCTCGATTCTTTCATAATAGTCTCGATCCTTTGAAAAACCTCTCGATTCTATGAAAAATATTCTCGATCATTTAACAAAAGCTCGATTACTTTGAAAAACTTCTCGATTCATTCTAAAAAATTTCCTCGATCTCGCTTGAAATATTCTCGATTTTTTTTTCGAAACAAAAATTCCTCGATATTAGAATATTGAACCTCATTTCAAACTCAAACCGAAACCACAACCACTGTCAACCCTAATCTACAATTTCTTTCAACAGAACAAGTATGAAATGCAATTATAAGTTATGAACAACAAATCGATACATAAAATAAACTCAACTTACATTTGTCACTCGCTGCGAAATGTACTGTATTCCCGTTCCGGTCAATAAGTTGTCGATTTCCTCACCGTCGATTTCATTGTCGTCGGTTTCTTTCTCGGTTTCTTTCTCACTGTTGCTTTTCTCAGAAACACAAAACGATAAATTTTCTCTTTTTCAATTTTGTAGGGGTATTCTCGTCTGTTTAGTTTAAATTGTGCCTTTTAAACTTACATTACTAAACTGGTGACATTTGCACAACACCCCTCTCAAATACTGCCATTTATTTATCGAGCCCTTGCAATGACTAAAATGTACATAGGTTTAGACCATATTTTAGTTTTTTCATTAATTACATACATTAAATGAATATTTAAGTAGAATATTTAAATTGGAAAAAAAAAATCCATAAGAACAATAAAAATATTTTTAAAAGATTTTATAAATCAAATCAATATTTAAATAGATTATTTAATTTTGAGATGAAATAAGGAATATAAATAATTTTAAATTGATTTCATAAGGATAATAACGATATTTTAAAAGAAGCATTAAATGCTGAAATAGATTATTCCATAATCACTTTCAAAAAGTAACCCTTCACCTACTTCTCAAAATCACTGTCAAAACTTGCTAGATTATCAATTAATCACTTTTGAAAGTTTTACCAAACATCATTTTATGTTAAAATTATAAAATAATCTGATTTTAACTTTTCAAAAGCAATACCAAACTGACCCTTATTTTGGTTTCGGTAAGGACCTAATAAAATCACATAGATTTTTATGAATATGATTTTTTTTTGTGGATAATAAGTTCAATGAAATTACCTATTAATAAAATTAAGAATTGTTCAAGTATTAGAACCGTTTTTCTAGAATTTTCCTATATTTCGTCCTTTTTTTTCTGAAGCATTCATATTTAACAAATCAGGATAAATAGTTTTAGCGGACGAAAATTCTCAAATTTTATTCATAGATAGATTTCATTTAACTCGTCATCCACGAGAAAATTCATATCAAAATTCTTAGAAAATCAATATAATTTTAGTAAAGTGCTTATCGAATTTTAAATAAGGAAAAAAAGTGTTAATAATGTATTTATAATGAAATAGGCATATGTTGAAATATCTCAAATTAAAAAAATGATAGTTGAGGCTTGAGATAATTTATATGTTAAAAAAAACAAAAAAGAAAAGCAAACTTATTGGGTAAACCCAAAATTTGGGTTTCTCTTAATTATAGATATAAAATAGGGTTTTTAATGTTAAAATACTCATCTTGTGTTTTGCACAACAAAGACAAAACAGTTAAAAAGCTTTTCACATTTAAAATAACAAAACAAAAACAACTCTTTCTACTAATAGAGTAGCCAATTTTGATATGGAGTACTTAAAAAAATAAACTTTTTATTTTTATATATATACCAAGTATACTTTAAGCAAGCTATAAATGTCAAAAAGTTATATAATTTTTGACAGAAAAAATATTATGTATTCAATTCCCTTATTTGGTTTATTTGTTTAATTGTTTTGTGTCCAACGTCATATTGCTTTTTTTCTTTCAAACATGTTAATTATCAAATAAGTAATATATATATATAGGGTTTAACTAACTTACTGGTTTGGACAATGTTGCTGGGTGTTTTAATAACCATTGGATGTCTTTTGATGTAATCTAATGGTTTAAACTAAAGAATCTTCATTAAATTTAATTAATTTTTTTACTTGGAACCTGATATTCTAGTTGTGTTGTAGAAAAACAAGGAAACCGATTGTAAAAACAAATTATAATTTACATACAAATGATTATGGTTATGTAGATGCTTTACATATCATAAATTTGTTATCATTATAATTATTGTTGTTTTTTTAGCTAAAGTTTGTCACCAATAAAATTAATTATAATTATCCCGGTGACCATCAAATTGATGACACACTATCAAAATGACCACTATATTGAAAAGTTGTTTCAAAATAGTCACTTTAGGTGAACTTTGTGACACTAATGGTTATTCCATCAAACACTGTTAACTTTGCGGTTAAATAGATGTACATTTTAGTAACTTTATCTATAATTACAAAAATAAAATATAAAATATAATACTTAATGAAAAGCTTTCTATAAATATCAAAATTTTAAGTTGAAAACAAAAGTATTATATGTTTACTCTGTTGGTGGTTTTCGTATTCAGGTAATCTGAAGATATTTATCTTCCATAATTGATTCACTTTATAAAAAGTGTTTGTGGAATTTATTCTAAAAAGTGGAAAAAAAAATTGTTCAATATACAGATCTAATTTTAAAGCTGAAAAAAATATACTTATAATATACACTGCATTTTTTACAACTTTAATGAGACATTTACACAAACAGTTTATACTCCTAGCCTCCACAAATTCACATGCTCTCGTTAAAAGACCACACAAGATTATTACATATAAAACACTAACAAAAAGTTTATGAAAAACTCAAATTCTAATCCTCACATCTGTTCAAAGAAAACTAATTAAATTTAATATTGTTCCACATTCTTAGTCTAACAAGTTGTAGATGATGTTGGCTTGTTCCTTCTTTTTAAAGCTTTGGAATACTGATTAGAAAACCCAACAAAGAGCAAAACTAACAAATCAGAGCCATAAGAATAAACACAACAATAAAGTGAGACTCCAAAAACAAAAGGAAACACCTAGCCTTTACAAAACAATTTTCCAAGAATCTTCCATCCCTAGCAGCTGCAATTAACGAATCCCTAAAACCTCCAATTTTACGATGTCTCTTATTTACTTAGATTTGTGTTGTATTATATTTTATATTTTATTTTTATAATTATAGATAAAGTTACTAAAATACCCATCTATTTAACCGTAAAATGAACAGTGTTTAATGGAATGGCCATTGGTGTCACAAAGTTCGTCTAAAGTGACCATTTTGGAACAACTTTCTAATCTATTGGTCATTTTAATAGTGTGTCATCAATTTGATGGTCACCGGGGTAATTATCCCTAAAATTAATTTAAAATACTAATTTAATAAGTATACCTGACCAAAATATAATTAAAAATTTGCTTTGTGCATCTCTGGTATAACCATCTCATTCTTTCAATTTACCTTTTCATTCATACCCTTATAATAATTAAACATCCAATGGTTTTTTTTTCTCTGAAGAAAAAAAAAACTTAACCTTCAGGATTTTCTTTGTACATTTTCTTTCTTGATATTCTTGTTCTTTTCTCAAACTTAAGGCAACTCGGCAATGGTAAAAAAAATTCTTACTTTCTCTGTGAGTTTTTTTTTTAATTATTCTTTGTAAGTTTAAAACTTTAAAGATGTAATATTAAAATAATTCAAATGTATATTAATAGATTTGTCCAACAATAAATATGAAAATATGAAAAGTGAATCGAAAAATAGCATAAATTGTAACGATTTATTACTGAATATATACATATTATTCCATGAACACAATTTTTTTTTAATCCGTCGGTTGTTAAGGACTGAACTCATAATAATTGATTATATAGTCCAATCAAATTAAGCGAACATAGAGCAATGCAAAAACTCGGCTCTTTTATTAAAAAAAAATATCTAAAATAATTAGAAATAAGTTTTTGTACATGTGTCAAGTGGGTGTTGTGATTTGTGAAGAATGAAATCAACCGAAGAAGTGAAGTCCGTAGGATACTGCAGCATAGACCGCTTGGCATCAACTGTGGTGTGAACTGCGATCAATGCCAGAGGTGTAATCGTGGGGAGAGCACGGTCCACAAATCACGGTACATACCACGATGAATTCCAGAGGTTTACTAGGGCGTAAACGCAGTGCACCGCAGTTTTCTGAGTGGTGAAAAACAGAGAAAGACCACGATCCATGGTCTTTTGTGCTCTGTGGATATAGGCAATTGCTGAATTATATAAAATCTTTTGTACCGTCTTATTCTTTTCTTATTATTTTCATATTATCTACGTGTGTGATTTTGATTAGTGTGACTATGGATTCTAGATTTTCTAAAACATTAGAAAGTTTGTAAAGCTAGATCTCACTAGGCACGACAATCGATTGCAAAAGGACCTCGAAATATTTCAAGAGAGGTGCTTCCGACAAGGTCAAGGTGAGGTCTTGTCTCAAGCATAATTCTCGATGTTAGATCAAATGATAAATTTCGTCATTAACAATTACTAAATATGTTTTATATTTTTTTATTCTTCTAATTATTGGTAAATATTTCTTTATTGGTTTTAGATAAATTTAAACTATAAAATAAGAAAAATACTAATAATAAAATAAAAATGAATCATAAAAATAGATTGACAATTTTAATACAGTAAGATAATTTTTAAGATAATATCAAGTAAAATTAATTTAATTACTAACCAGAAATTGAGCCTAGGCAAGAGGTTGACAATTATGAGTAGAAAATGAGAGTGAATTATTTTGATGCACAAGAAGATAAAAAATTGAGAAATAAATTGGAAAAGAGTGCAAAAATGAAAAAGACATTAAAAAATATTATTGAAATTAGAGAGGTAAAATATTAATAGAATCAACTTTTTTTTTTGGAAATTTAATGTGGGGCACATGCCCACCTATATCCAATTTTGTCACTGACTCAATTAAAAGTAAGATCAATAAATATAAAAATAAAATTTTATATTGATTAGATTGATTATATTATATACATATTCTGAGTATGTGAGATTATCCAAGTCAAGTGTATGAAATTTTTTCTATCCTAGGTCTTGCTATTTAGTTAGCATACGCCTTGACAAATATATATTGAGCATTTGGTTCCAAATTAAGGATTTCTAGATACAAGTTCACTTATTATTATTATTATTATTATTATCGAAACTAGATTGCTAGTCCCCTTTGTAATACAGTAATACGGGTGTAACAAGAATTTTTATGGGTGACAATAGAGCAACGCCTTCATTTTCAAATGAACTTATTATATAATAAGTTGAAGTAGTTATATCTAATACGAGTTTAAACTCCTAACATCTGAACCATGAGATTACGGGTTCGAGTCCAAAAAAAAACATCGAATTAATGTAATACTTCAAAAAAAAAAATACAAGTTTAAACAACTGTAACGTTGAAATTGCAACATCATAACGTTGAAGTAGTTATGTCTAATACGAGATTAAACAACTATAACGTCAAAATTACAACATTATATTAACTTGTATATTTTATGCCCGTATGATTAATAATTATGTAATAATCGTAAATTCAATGTTTTACCTGCAACATCATGTTAACTTCTTTTTTCGAAATTTGATTTCTCGTTTCCTTTTTTTTTGAGTTATGGTATTTTGAAGGGTGAAGTAAGTAAAAAAATATTATTTTTAATTTTTTGATAGAGGTGTAATAATTAAAATATGTATAGCAAGAATTTGTATGGGTGACAATAGAGACAACCCTACATTTTAAGTTAATTTTATAATGTTAAAATGAATTTGTTACATTCTACGTTTGAATGATTAAGTCTACGAGTGTAAGCAACTATAACGTCAAAATAACAATATCACATTGACTTGCAACTTTTATATTTATATGATTTAACACTATGTTATAATTGTAAATTCAACGTTTTACTCGCAACGTTTAATTTGCAATGGTTATGATCTACGTTATAATGGGCACATTTAATGTTTTACTTGCAACGTAATATCAAATTGCAATATTACTTCCACCTGTAACATTTATATCTATTTGATCAAAACTCAACATTTAATTTGCAACATCACATTAACTTGTAACATTTACGTTTAAATGGTTAGGACTATGTCATACTAGGTACATTTTGAATTAAGATTTTAAATGTTAAAATGAACTTATTATATACTACGTTTGAATAGTTATGTTTATTATGAATTTAAGTAATTATAACGTCGAAATTACATCACACTTTCTTACAACTTTTATGTCTATATGATTAATAATCATGTGATAATTGTAAATTTAACATTTTACTTGCAGCATCGTGTTAACTTGCAATATTTACATTGCAATGGTTATGATCTACAATATAATGGGCACATTTAACAATTTACTTGCAACATAATATTAACTTGTAATATTACTTTCATTTGTAACATTTATATCTATTTAAATACTACTTACGCCATAATAGGAAAACCCAAAGTTTAATTTGCAACTTCACATCAACTTGTACTATTTACGTTTGAGTTGTTATGACTACGTCATATTAGGTACGTTTTGAATTAAAATTTTAAATGTTAAAATGAACTTGTTATATACTACATTGGAATGGTTATGTCTATTTTAAGTAACTATAACATCGAAATTACAACATCACGTTAACTTGCAACTTTTATGTTTGTATGATTAATAACTATACGATAATCGGAAATTCAACATTTTACTTCTAACGTCATATTAACTTGGAACATATACAATGCAATGATTATGATCAACGTCACAATGATTAAAATGAAATGAAATTGTTTTTTTTTTAAACAGTTAAAATGAAATTGTAGATATGTATAATGTCAAAGCTGTAATATTACCTTAACTTGTAACATTTATGTTTTTTTTTTAACAACAAATATCATATATATTCAACAACCCTAAAAAGCCAGGGAAGGCCGAAAACACGCACAGCGGTGAAAAGGCCACTCAAAACAACCAAGACACAAACACCAAAACAAAAGCAAAAGAAACAGGGGCCAAGCAAAGGCAAAGCAGACAAGAGACCAGAACCTGAACACAGAAGCAGCACAAAGAGCAAGACGAAAACAACAGAGAAAGCAAAGACAAGAACGAAAAAAACATGGAAACCTCATAGGAACTCCCAGATCATTTTGTCACCCCTCATAGCAGAGCGGCCAGAGAATTGCTTGATCTGGGATTGAAGCATATCCTGGCACGACGTAAAAGAGACAGGGCATGCCGAATCTCATAGATGAAGTCAAGAAACTCCAGATTTTCGGACCATCAGAGTAGACCCAAGAGACTATCTTAGAAGAATCACTTACAATTTCCATCTCTGTATTCCTTAAGAAAGAAGACTGAGAACAAATAGTAGCCTCCCTGTGAACTGCTAATATCTCATCAAGTCTAGAATCACCAATTCCCTAATACAAAGAGAACAGACCCAATATCAATCCCGAATTGTTTCTCAACACTCCACCAATTCCTGTATTACCAGGGTTCCCCTTTGCTGAACCGTCCACATTGAATTTGAGGGTGTTGTTTAAAGAATGGGGCCAACTTATCATCTTCCGAATGATACCAGACTTTGTTGAAATGCAACTTTCTTAAGATTTAAGAGCATAAAAGACACGGGAGGAGGATCGTTTTCCAAGATGCTTGAACCACCACGCCACGCAGAATTTGACACTGTCAATTGCTTGAGAAATCACAGAATTAATGTCTTCGAAAACCTTCTGATTTCGGGGCCTCCCAAATGGTCCAAGTTACCATAAAAAAATAAAGAATTCTAGGCACGTCTATACTTGGCCTTTAAACACAAACCATCCCAGTTGAAAAACCACTCCCGCACAGTTCTATTTACACAACTCACCACGTCCCACCAACCCATACACTGTATCTAAAGTTTCCATGACCAACGACAATGAAGGAAAGAATGGTCGATAGCCTCCTCATCATGATCGCATAAGGGACATAAAATGGAGCCTGTAGTCTTAACACCAAAAATCTGCAACACCTTTTTCACTATCACACTGCCTCTTAACGATTACCACAAGAAAATTTCGATTTTCAAAGGACTCACACCTTGCCAAACATCACTGTAATCTACTTCTGCACTCATGGAAACCTCCTCAATACATTTACGAAACGAGGCCACCGAAAACTTACCATTAGTATTATTGACCCAAGCTAAAATATCAGGAATTACGTTCCGAATACTGATACGTTCCAAGCAGCAGAAGAAAACCGTCCATTGCTTCTTCTCCCAATCAAACACAGGTCTCTGCTAAGGCACATCCTAAACCCATTGCGAATCAATCCATTTCCCGAAGTCAATGATAACACCATGCTTTAGAATTGACAAAGCCAAAATTCTTGGACATGCCGATCTCAGCTGACCTCCCTCCCCTGTGTCTATGTCCCAAAACAAACATCTCTGACCGTTGCCAATGATCTCCTTAAAACCACTCTTTAACACCTTATCCAAAGAGAACCCTCAGCTGAAAGGCTACCCACTGCTTTGACAAACGGAGAAGGGCAACAAACACGTTTTCAGTCCCATTTTAGAACCTCTATTGGAACCCCGTATTTAACACAAATGACTCTCCTCTATGACGAATTGACCTTCGAACCGAACCTTCAAATCCATTTTGCCAAAAGACTTCTATTCTTATCTTCCATTATACCAATAGCCAAACCCCCCCTGAGCTCTTACTCTTGCAAATCAAATCCCATTTAACTGCATGCAATTTTCTCTTCACCACTCCATCCCCCTAAAAGAAACTTCTCTGAATTTTTTCTATAGCAAGAGCAACCCCCTGCGGGAGTTTAAAAATAGACAAATAATAAGCCGAAATGTTAGACAAAACAACTTTAATAAGCACCAGTCTTCCTCATTTGTTAAGAAATTTCCTTTCCAAGGAGCCATCTTATTCTCCAGCGTTTCAGCACAGGGTGGGTCCAAAACACCTTAGAATACTGTCTAGCGCCTAGCGGAAGACCAAGATAGGTGATATGAAGGTGAGCTTTTTTACAATGAAACTCATCTGCCCACTCAATATTCATAGGCCCTCATTTGCCAACTTTGACAAGGCACGATTTGTGGCAATTTAATTTGAGACCCGCAGCAAGCTCAAAACACCTAAGGAGCCTTCTGACATTGTGAACATAATTGACCTTAGGTTTGAGAAAAAGCATAGTATCATCGGCATATTGGAGGTGCGTTATCTGGATGATGTCATTATCGAAAGTGGCGCCTCCAACCAAGCCTAGACCAGCCGCCTTATCAATGAGACAACTCAATCCTTCTGTAACAATATTGAACAAAAAGGGGGAGAGCGGATCGCCCTGCCAAAGGCCTCTCTCCACACCAAACTGAGATGTCGGACTTCTGTTGACCAAGACTGACATCATTAGGCTAGAAATATAACTTCTTATCCATTGTCTCTATCTCTCATCATATCATCCAAAAGAACATGATCGACGCTATCGTAAGCTTTCTCGAAATCCAACTTGATAAGAAGACCACCTTTCTTATCCTTTTTCCATGATTGAATAATTTCTTCCACCACCACATAACTGTCCAAAATTTGCCTATTTTTTTACGAAAGTTGATTGACAATCGCTTATAATGACATGCATCACATTCTTGAACCTATTAGCAAGATCTTTCACTAAAATTTTATACATAGAACTCACCAAACTTATAGGTCTGAAATCCAAAAGAGAGATAGGGGCACCACATTTTGGGATGAGAGCGACAAAAATATTGTTAATGTCTTTGATGCTTTCCCCATCATTGTAAAAACACATGATGAAATTCATAATGTCAGAATTAATTAAATCCTAATTAGCTTTCAAGAAATTTAGATTCAGGCCATCAGGCTCCGAGGCCTTATTTCCATCGCAACCATTCACCTCTGACCACACCTCTTCTTCATTAAAAGAAATTTCCAGAGACTCTCTAGCTTCTTCAGGTATAAACCAGAGATATTCAGCATTTGCCATAAAACATTCTTAAAAAGCTTTGAGAAGTGATTTCGTATTCCCAATTTGACCCCACACGGGTCCAAAATTTTGATACCTCCTATCATGACATTGTCAATATGATTGCTCTGCATTCTGTTATCAGCCATACAATGAAAGAACATGAAATTCCTGTCTTCGTCCTTCAACCACCTCATTTTCGATTTTTGATGCAACAATTGTTCTTCTTTCCAGATTCCTTTCCATAAAACCGAGAGAATATCAAGTCTTCTTATCCCCAAAGAAACTGTGCAACCTTCCAGCACAACCCTTTTCTCAGCTAAATCCAAGCAAGACTCATATTCCTTTAACGAGAACGAATCTGTCTCTTTTGAGGATAAAAACTTATGAATGTGCTTTTTGGTCGAAATAACTCTTTTTGACAAGAAAAAACCAGCCGACATGCTTGCCTTGCAACTCATCCAACCCACCTTAGCTTGGTTGATTGACACTATCGTAAGCTTTCTCGAAATCCAACTTGATAAGAAGACCACCTTTCTTATCCTTTTTCCATGATTGAATAATTTCTTCCACCACCACATAACTGTCCAAAATTTGCCTATTTTTTTACGAAAGTTGATTGGCAATCGCTTATAATGACATGCATCACATTCTTGAGCCTATTAGCAAGATCTTTCACTAAAATTTTATACATAGAACTCACCAAACTTATAGGTCTGAAATCTGAAAGAGAGATAGGGGCACCACATTTTGGGATGAGAGCAACAAAAATATTGTTAATGTCTTTGATGATTTCCCCATCATTGTAAAAACACATGATGAAATTCATAATGTCAGAATTAATTAAATCCTAATTAGCTTTCAAGAAATTTAGATTCAGGCCATCAGGCTCCGAGGCCTTATTTCCATCGCAACCATTCACCTCTGACCACACCTCTTCTTCAGTAAAAGAAATTTCCAGAGACTCCCTAGCTTCTTCGGGTATAAACCAGAGATATTCGGCATTTGCCATAAAACATTCCTAAAAAGCTTTGAGAAGTGATTTCGTATTCCCAATTTGACCCCACACGGGTCCAAAATTTTGATACCTCCTATCATGACATTGTCAATATGATTGCTCTGCATTCTGTTATTAGCAATACAATGAAAGAACATGAAATTCCTGTCTTCGTCCTTCAACCACCTCATTCTCGATTTTTGACGCAACAATTGTTCTTCTTTCCAGATTCCTTTCCATAAAACTGAGAGAATATCAAGTCTTATTATCCCCAAAGCAACTGTGCAACCTTCCAGCACAACCCTTTTTTCAGCTAAATCCAAGCAAGACTCATATTCCTTTAACGAGAACGAATCTATCTCTTTTGAGGATAAAAACTTATGAATGTGCTTTTTGGTTGAAATAACTCTTTTTGACAAGAAAAAACCAGCCGACCCGCTTGCCTTGCAACTCATCCAACCCACCTTAGCTTGGTTTATCAGCTTATCCCCCAAATCCACTCTAGGTTCACCTATCAACACAACACTATGGCCGGAGACACTCTAGAAAGACCATACTGAGACAAATTAGGATACCAAGATAGCATCCAAGGCGAAATGAGAAATCTGTCTAGGCGAGCCCACGAAGCACCTCTATGTTATTAGACCAAGTGAAAGATATACCAAACAAAGGAATGTTGACCACTTTGGCTTAGAGAATGAAGTTATTTATAAGAAAGCATAAAAGTGGCATTTACACTGCCACCTTTCCTCTCTTCAGCTCTAAGAACAGTATTGAAATCACCTCTTATGCACCAAGGCATCAGAAAATACGTTTGAGCTCCTAAAATAAAATCATACAACTCCTCTCTCTCTCTCTCAACGTTCGGAGCGTAGACATTATAGAAAACAATATCTTTCCCTTGTTTCAGCAAAACACCTGCCAAAATGATACAACTGTTGTTTTTGATGCAAGCTTTCACCTCCAAAAGATCGTCATTCCACAACATAATTAGACCACCAACTGAACCAATAGAGTCCTTGCCTATAACCCTGTTAAGCCATTGCCCACCCAAAGACTTGAAAACCTTACTGTCAAACACATTCAGCTTGGATTCTTGAAGAAAACAAATGGCCGGTCTGTGCTTATTAATCACCCTCCAGACAAACTTCCTTTTATCGACCTTGCCCAACCCTCTTATGTTCCAAGTCATAGCTAACATAAAAACTTAAGAAACCATAGAGACACAAAAAAAAAGCTGTCAATTTGTCCTTTCCTTTCTACCTCTCTCTATATCTTCAAGCTCCGTGACTGCCAAAACTGCTGACCCATTTCATTCTCTTTTCCATCTAGAGCCATAACTGAAATTCTCTAGAAAGTGTGATGTCTATACCTAGAGGGGAGGGGGATGGGGGGTGAATAGGTTTTAATCGAATCAATTACCAACTTTTCGATTAATCTATATTCCAAATATTACCCAAAATTATAAAGCATCAATTAAACTAATTATGCTTAAAACAATAAATGACACACGATATATACATGGAAACCCTTCGACGAGGTAAAAAACCACGGGCTATCCTTCTAGCCATATCCGACCTCAAATCCACTATTGTAATGATGTTTACAATCTAAGTTGACCACCTAGTCACACTTCAAGGTTACTAACCCACCACTACTACCCAACGGGCCTTAATAGTGATTCTTGATCAATGCTTGCCAACCCAACCTTGGTTGCAAGACTTCACTTGCTTGAGCACTACACACTATAGTCAATAGACTTAACCTCAATGAAGAGTCAAAACAACCTAAGTGAATATGATGAAATATTCAAACATGCAAGTAGTGCTAGACTACACTAAATGTTTATCTAGGAATTCAAAGATGTCAATAAATGCAATCTCTAGATATCAATGTCTAAATGCAAGTGCAAGAAGACCAAACTAGATATAGCTATGAGAGACTAATATCTAGTTATCAAACAAAAGCCAACCAACTAAAGTTATCATAAACAATGACAAAGAACAATCATTGCAATCAACAAATGCAATCAATTGGACCTAAACAATATCTAAATGCAAAGCATAGAGATTTAGCTATAAGGGTAAAATCGTCCTAAATACTAGCTATCACAAACAAACATCTCAACCAACAATCAACAAATCAAACATGTTATAAATGCAATTAAACATAAAAGCATACATTCAATAAGCAATAAATGATATTTCTAGGTAAACATGGCCTAGTAATGAAACAACAAGTTCTAGGGCATGAAGAGATTACCTAGTTAAATAAAACAAGAAGAATCCATGCTTGGAAGACGTAAGAAGATGCTAGATGTTCATGGATTGAAGGTTGGTTGAGTCAAAATGAGTTATTGGGAGCTCTCTCTCACTAGAAATTACTCTCTCTCTAAGGATAGATTTTCAAAGCTCTTGGTCTGATTTGGGGAAGAATATGATGTATTTATAGGTCCAAATCAAACTACGACGTTTTGGGAAAGAAAAAAAATGATTTTGCGTCAGTAGCAACCTTAGGGCGACCTGGATGATAGGTCACTTCAAGGTCGCTTTGCTCTCGAGTTCGGGTGCCAAAATACTCTTGAAAAAACGACTTGGAAGTAAGGTTGCTTTGCTCTCGAGAAAAGTGACAGCACAACAGCACCAGATTCGAGCTACCCAAAACATGACCAAACAACATCCAAACCATTCGTATAATATACCGTTGGAAAGATATGAAAGTCTACTTTCCACTTTCATTTATAAAACATAATTTGGATGTCTATAGAAAGAGTTATAGTCAAATGAGTGATCAAATATCAGATTTGGACAACAACAAGAGTGCCCAAACTCATGGAAATAACCATGTGACCAAAGACCAAAACCAAGAGAAGAATGAGACCTTCTCAAATGGTCACTCAATACGCTAAGACAAGCACACCACTATGCAAGCGCGAACACACACAAAACCACACTATGAATGCACATAGACAACAATAAAGCACACATGAATAACAAACCAAATACAAGTGAGTGAGTGTGAGCAATACTTAATATATGTCAATAAAAATGCATAATATATGAGTGTGTGCAACTAAAACCTCTTCAAAAAAAGTTAAACAAGTGATATATCTTTGAAGGTTGAGCTTGGTCACAAACAAAGACCGTCTAAACTACCCTTACATGTTAATCCCCAAATGTGGTTTGTCAATAGAAATAAGCCAATAAAAAAAACAAGGAACTTACAATAATTGTTTCAATTATGTTTGTCAATAGAAATAAGCCAATAAAAAAAACAAGGAACTTACAATAACTGTTTCAATTATTTTTATCACTTCCTCATCTAAATTCCATAACTAACCATCTTAAGACTGACAATCATCCGTCTTCAAACTTTTGAAATTGACCCCTAATTCGACCCCCTTTTCGATGACTTTGGCAATTTCAACTGCCAAATTCCAAGACCTAACACTGCCGACCTCTTGTTCACAGCCTCCTCATAGCTAGAACTGTTTGCTTTCGAATTTCTGATCTTCATGGCATGGCATCTCATCCCTCCTTTTCATCTCGAAGGCATTTTAGGAGGCAGTTCTGCACGGTTTTCATTGTGAGAGATTGAATTGTTATCAAATGAGTTCCTTTGTGAACTCATGTTTCCACTGTGTTCACACCTGTTCCTTTCTCCAAAAGAATGAAGATGATCGTCTGAAGGTAAGCCAAACTGACCATTATGGTTCGAATTGGGCTCCAAATGTTTACTCTCCCTTAAATCTATGGTGATGCCTGTAGCCTGTAATGTTCTTATGAATGCTTTGGCTCAATAACTTAGGTTCATTAGTCACTCCTCGTTCTATTTAATGATTAATATTCGGTCTCTTGTCAAGACCATCCTAAGAAAGCCCATTTCTAGTCAGCCCATTTAAGTTGGATTTATTTGAACAATCGCCTATAAATAACTTGTGGTTAGAAATGCCCCCATAACTCCCTCCGAGTCTGAAGAATTTGAACTAGAAACTCCAACCAAATATCTCCTCTTGTCTTGAATGGACTTTCCAATCACAAACTTAGCGTTATGACAAGGTAAAATCCTAGGTCTCTGCTTTCTGATCCAAAGCTTTTTGCCTTTGTCACAGCTTTCTTGTTAGTGCGCCAGCTAATTTTGTTCTTATTTCGACTGACTCCCCTTGTTGTCTGAACTTTTTCTCCTTGGAACTCGCACTCTGATGATGCTTAGCAGTTTTTCGATGAAGTTGAACGACTTTTGTGAGGTTTGAAACTCTCTAGGTCCAAAGAAATAATTAACCATGGCATGGACACCGGTGTCGTATCAATTTCCAGCTTTACCGTGATAGACATCTCCTCCAACTCAACTTGAATGTCACGAAAACCATTCCATGTCTGAGTAATGTCGATCAGAATTTTACCTATATCCATTCTTGACCTTAAAATGATTTCAATATCAATCCGCAGAGGTTCCCCCACTTGCCTCCCTAACTTCATGAAAAAAGATTCCTCCCAGCAGCATAAAGGAATTCCGAAAGCGTTCACCCACACCAACTTTCCTTTTGGAGTCCAATTTGTCGACCAATTATCCACGGATGTGAAGCAATCATTCCAGAAGAATCGGTTTCTTATAAATCCCTCCTTATCTAACTCCGATTCGAAGCTCCATAGGAACTTTTTTGTCACCCACATAATGCGAGGAAAAGGAGAAATCTCTATTTTTCAGTCTGTTGATGACTCTGGAAATTGAAGAGAACTCCTTTAAAGATCCGATCGTGCATCTAGACAACCAATCTGAAGAATGTCTTCTCCAAGACATGTGATATGAACCTCACCAAGAGCAGTGAGACCCGGAACCAATATATGGTAACGAAGGATCGTTTTCTAACCAAGTTTACAAACAACAATGTTATCGGACCGCGACCCGTTACCTATAAGGAGGTAAGAACCAACGGTATCAAGAATATTGTAGACGCCACACTCAAGAATAAGAAAGAAGGTGAGTGATAAGTCAAGGTTTGAACGCCACAAGGTAGAACCTTGATAAGTTCACAAGTTCTATGAAGAACCAAAGAGAAAATTCTCTCAAATTTATTTCAATTCAAAATCTATTCTCAAATTACATTAATTGGTCCCTTTTATACTAAAAATATCTAAGACCTAAAAGGGAATAAATATTAGGCAATTAATGCCTTACAATCATGAAAATAAATGCAAACAAATTTAGGAAATAAATAAATACTAAACTAGCAACTATTGACTTGCTTCCTAATTAGAAAGCTAAATTTGGAAACAAATCAGCCCTTTAATTTGGGAAACAAATCAACGATTATTCTTTAGAAATTAAAAGGAAATAAATCAGCCAAAGTTGACTATTTTCCTAGCTTGTGCCACATGCACAAGTCTTCCTTATTCGGCCTAATCCATTGTCTTGATGACAATAATTAAGGCTTGGTCTTCATGTGAGCCGAATTTGTACTTTAACAACTCAGAATCAGCCCATCAATAAATGCTTCTTTGATCCTATTGCTTTCATGTAATTGGCCCAACTGGAATATGCAATGGATCCTTTGATGACGCTTCTTGATTCTCATCATTCCCCCTCTCTTCAAAAGGATTCGTCCTCGAATCTTCACCATAATGTTGTTGATAGTCTGAACCATGAAATAAGGTTCCCCTCTTTTATCTTTTTTTGATGAATCACTTTTGAAAGTCATATTATTTTTTGTTATATCAATGCTCGGAATCAAGAAAAGAAAAAGAAATAGTTGATATAAGTTCAACTACACAACCTAAAAAAAAATGTACTATTTTTTGTTGGATCTTTTTTTTTTATAACGAAACTAATCAAACTTTTTTTTTTTTGTAAAAAATCTGATTTTTTTTATCAAATAGAAAAATAGAAGAAGAAGAACAATGATAGATTAAACCTGATTTAGAAGCCTAAGCTCTGATACCAACTGATATGAACCTCACCAAGAGCAGTGAGACCTGGAACCAATATATGGTAACGTAGGATCGTTTTCTAACCAAGTTTACAAACAAAAATATACCGGACCGCGGCTCGTTACCTATAAGGAGGTAAGAACCAACGGTATCAAGAAAGTTGTAGACGCCACACTCAAGAATAAGAAAGAAGGTGAGTGATAAGTCAAGGTTTGAACGCCACAAGGTAGAACCTTGATAAGTTCATAGTTCTATGAAGAACCAAAGAGAAAGAGATGAACTCTCACAAAATTTTTTTTTTTGTTGAAACAAATGAATACAGAGAAGAGAAAGAACAATGATAGATTAAACCTGATTTAGAAGCCTAAGCTCTGATACCAACTGATATGAACCTCACCAAGAGCAGTGAGACCCGGAACTAATATATGGTAACGAAGGATCGTTTTCTAACCAAGTTTATAAACAAGAACGTTATCGGACCGCGACCCGTTACCTATAAAGAGGTAAGAACCAACGGTATCAAGAAGTTGAAGACGCCACACTCAAGAACAAGAAGAAGATGTGAGTGATAAGTCAAGTTTTCAGAACCAAAAAGAGATGAACTCTCACAATTTTTATTCAATTCAAGTCTGTCCAATTACATCCAATTCGTTCCTTTATATACTAAAACCCTAAACGAAAAGAAAGACAATAAGCCATCCTAAAAGGAAACAAGATAATTCGGCCATTAAGGCCTTATAATCAGAAGAAAACTAATTTGAGAAACTATTGACTTGCTCTCTAATAGGAAAGCTAAATCTGGAAACAAATCAGCCCCTTAATTTGGGAAACAAATCAACTATTATTCTTTGGAAATTAAAAGGGAATAAATCAGCCAAAGTTGACTATTTTCCTAGCTTGTGCCACATGCACAAGTCTTCCTTATTCGGCCTAATCCATTGTCTTGATGACAATAATTAAGGCTTGGTCTTCATGTGAGCCGAATTTGTACTTTAACAACTCAGAATCAGCCCATCAATAAATGCTTCTTTGATCTTATTGCTTTCATGTAATTGGCCCAATTGGAATATGCAATGGATCCTTTGATGACGCTTCTTGATTCTCATCAACATGGTAAAATGTGAATCTTTCCTCTCCACTTTGCATTCAAACCGAGGTCATCTAACTGCTTCCGCAAATGACTGATTTTAAGAAACCTCCGAAGGAGGTCGTTCTGCTCTACCCCGGCCTAGTTCCTCATAAGGTCTCCTCGTTCCTTGCTTAACTAAACCTCTCTGGTTGTTCCGGTTATACTCAGCCAATTTTGCACTAATTGGCCACCCATATACATGCATACCTTGAACTGATACTGCTACCTTCAAAGCTTCTTCCTTGGTTTCAAATATGATGATTGCGAATCTACTTTTCCTCAAGCTACTCTTGAGGGAAAAGAAAATATCTCTTACTCCCCCAAAAACTTTGAAAACTCCCCATAGACATTCCATATCAGTTTGCAGATTAATGTTATCAATGAACACCGAAAACAAATTCTCTCTAAAATCTTTCCTAGCTCCGAACGAATTTCTCTCATCTTCGGCCCTGCCTACCTCTCTTGAGTTTGAGCGGTAATAAGGAAAATGAGAGCTTCTCGCTCCTAGTTTCTCTCTCATATTTCTGTATCAATAATCTGTTTCTGATAACATTTACGTTGGAATAATTAATAGAATTACATCATAATTGTTACATTCAACATTTAATTGTTAAGTTATTTTTTTTAATTCTTTTTTATCCCTAATATAAATAATATTTATAAATTTATTACACTCACAACATTTTTTTTTTAAAATAATATAATTTCTTACAGTTTATTATCTGTTTCAACAGGTTGCTACTACCTATTAATTATTCAAGGCAGCTAAATAAAGCTTACTGGACCAAGTAATGTTACTTGGAATAGAATCCCAGTAACATATTCAATCTCATATATATATATATATATATATATATATATATATATATATATATATATATAGTAGAAACCTTAAGGGTTCCAAACCATCGCAGAAAAGATGGTCTCAAAATAATCAACATACTTAGTCGGAGTAGCAGTATCAACCACATTTGTCTTACAATTAATGGTGTGAAGCACATATTAAGAAAACCTAGGTTGGTTACGCATAGGTATGCAACCTCAGAATCATCAACATTCAACTTTGAAGTCCTCCTAGTTTGGTATTGTTTTTCCAGCTGTTTTTTTGGGTCAAAAGTGATTCTAGACCTAAGGCAGGGTGTTTGGTAAAATCGTTGGGAAATGTTTTTGGTCACTTTTAGCTTCTCCCAACTGAGTTTTTGAGAAGCTACAAATACATATTTTTGGATTTTGGCTTCTACTTTTAGAAAATGCGCTACAGTGATATTAAATGAAATTTTACTAACTTTCCAACTTTGTCCTTACCTTTAATGAAATTTAACAAAAAAAAATTGAATTTATATTTTTGTACAAAAAAAAAATGTTACCATAACTGTATAAAAAAATTGGGATAATTAATTCAATAAAGTAGAATGAAATAAAATTAAAAAATAAAGTAGAATAAAATAAAGAAATAAAGAAATTGGACTAATTAATTAAATAAAGTAGAATAAAAAATGGGACTAATTAATTCAATAAAGTACCATAATTATATAACACTAAACACTAAACACAAATAAACAAAAAAAAGAGTAAAATATAGCACATTAGTACCATTTAGATGTCTATGTCCTTTTAGTAATTTTACACACTCACAACACTTTTTATTTCAGTTTACTAAACACATTGAAATTACTTTTAGTTCTCACAGCACTTTTAAAAATCAGTTTACCAAACACTCAGCTGATTCTTCTCACAGCAATTCCAAAAGCAATTCCCCCTCACAGCAATTTCAAAAGCACTCCCCCCCACAACACAGTAATACCAAACTGGGCCTTTGTCATTTAAGGGGATTCTTTACACGGTGAACAAAGCATTTGTGCAAAAGCAAAGTATAAAAAATCGTGAAGAACGACGAGAAAGAAATGACATTTTTAATCGAAGCAATGCAAAGAAGCATTAAAAGGTGGCGTAATCATAGCATCAAAAAATTAATAAGTATTCAAATCTCTTTCATCTAGTCATCGAGAACTCATCTTGTGGATTTAAAGGGTATTGTTATTGGGATTTTTCGATAGCATGTCATATCAGCAAAGATAGAGGATGGGATGTAAATATAACATGCCACATCACCAAAGTCAAAATTGAGAATTGTCAACAAATGGTCAACAAGAACACGTACTAGTACCTCGTGGGAGACCATTTGCAAATAAGGATCTACTAATAGAATTAGCCTATTCGGTTAAGGATTCTTACTCGGCCAATAAACCTTGTTCGGCTAAAGTCCAACTCGCCAAAGATTTCTACTCGGTAAGATCTTCTCGACCAAATCAAGAAAGTACAGTCTTATCAAGATACACCGTTTCAAATGAAGATTCTCTCAGATATGGAATCTTTTAGGAAATTTTTCTATTTCCTCTCAAATATCGACGAATTCTAATCAGAAAAGAACTCAAAACTTTAAAAAGGATAAACATCAAACAAGAAACAAGTCCTAAACAGACTACTTGACTAGAATTCGGCCTACTAAATTCTAATTATGAATCCGTTACTTACAAGGCAAGGATTAGGGCAACACCCTATCAACCCATATAAATACTAGTATACATCATTGTATAGAGACATGAGGAAAAAAAAATAGATACAAGAAATGAGCCATTATTTGAGAGAATGTAACGAGTGGGTAAACATTAAAAGTTCATAGTGATATCCTTTTCGTCATCACCGACACAGTTGTTTTTTCCATTTCTAGGGTTTTCCACAAACATCCCTTTTTTGTGTGTTTGGTTATTATTTTCATATTTCAGAGTGTTACTGTAGTTCGTATTATCATTGTTGGACACGTGGCTTTTTTCATAATCTAAAAATCATCGTCAACATGTGTCATTTAAACTAATGAAACTCTCAAAATTCAAACATAACAGGAGTGTTATTTCCCACATTTTCCACAATAATCAATTGCATATAATTTTTATGTTACATAGCATGATATGAATCAAACATACACGATGATACGATTATTCTTGTCATGCAATATCCATTTTCGTCCAACCTTTGGAATTCCTCACAATTAAATAAATGGCATGCCATGCCAATTGTAGGTTGCATTATATTATAAGGCTCAAAAAATAAATAGCACTATTTGTGGTGGTTGTTATGCAAATATCACCACATTAATAATTGGGGTCAAAAAATTATTGGCACTATTTGAGGGGAGTGTTGTGCAAATATCACCACTTTACTAATATATGTTTAAAATGCACCATTTAACGTGTTCAGACCAAAATACCCTGAAATATTAAAACAGTGAGGATTTTGTCATTTTCTAAATCAGAGAGAAGCAACAGTAAAACCGACGGAAGGAGATTACACGAGAACATCTGCGATTGAGAAAGGTAAGATTTTATTTTTCATTGTTTTTCTGGTTCTTAACTTGCATTACATGTTAGAATATAGTTTTGTTGATAGAAATTGTAGAAGCCTATTAAAATAGAGATCTGAGAATGGTTGTGGTTTAGGTTAGGGTTTGTAATTTGGTTGAATATCAGTTGAGGAAGATGAAATCTGGTTTTTTGAGACTTTTTGCAAGAGAATCGAGCTATTTTGTTGTTGAGTTGAGCTTTTATTTTCGTGAAAATTAGGTTTCCGTAAGTCGAGGTTATTTTCTAATGTTTCGAGCTTTTTTGGATTGAATCGAGCCTTTTTAAAAGGGATCGAGCTTTTTTTAAAAGGAATCGAGCTTTTTTCAATAGGGTTGAGTTTTTTTGAATTCGATCGAGCTTTTTTGAAAAGGAATCGAGATTTTTTGAACTGAAATCGAGCTTTTTTAAAAAGGAATCGAGCTTTTTTCAAAAGGTTACCATTTTTTTAATTGGATCGGGCTTTTTGGAAAGGGATCAAGCTTTTTGGAAAGGGATCAAGCTTTTTGGAAAAGGAATCGAGCTTTTTTTCTAAAGGAATCGAGCTTTTTTCAAAAGGAATCGAGCTTTTTAAAAAAAGAATCAAGCTTTTTTCAACAGGGTCTTGTTATTTTAGAATTAGATCGAGCTTTTTTGAAAGGGATCAGACTTTTTTGAAAAGAAATCGAGTTTTTTTGATAAGGAATCGAGCTTTTTTCAAAAGGAATCGAGGTTTTTTTCAATAGGGTCCATTTTTTTTTGAATTGGATCGAGTTTTTTTGAAAAGGAATCGAACTATTTTCAATAGGGTCCAGTTTATTTTCAAAGGGATCGAGCTTTTTTGAAAATGAATCGAGATTTTTTCAATAGGGTAGAGCTTTTTTTGAAATGGATCGAGCTTTTTTTACATTTGATGGAGCTTTTTCACCATGTCATCCAGCTTTGTTTACATAGGATCGAGCTATTTTGTTATTGGATCGAGCATTTTTTCATATGATCGAGTTTTTTGAAAAATGGTCAAGCTTTTTTGTCCTTGGATCGAGTTTTTTTGTCATACAAATGAGCTGTTTTTGAAAAGGGTCGAGCTTTTTTCTTTTGGGATCGAGTTTTTTTTTTGGATCGAGCATTTTTTTCATTACATCAAGACTTTTAATTTTGGTTATAAAATTTGTTCTGTTTAATGATGTTTGTATTCTGGTACATTGTAGATGACAAATAGTTTGAGGGTTTGCTTAAAACTGTAGAAGAAGACTGATACGAGGGCAAATTGACTTGACACAACCATTTGGATGCCCTTGGCCATATAGACGACGCGCTGAACCGTGTCCCTGCAGAATTTACAGATAAAGATCGGCGTCGGTTCATGGCGTCATGTTTCGGGCATATCTTGACGATGCATCGAGAGATGAAGTTTTCTGGTGGTATTATCCATCGGTTGCTTTTGAGGGAGCTACATCATGACGGCTCAACAGATGAGATGCAGTTCATGTTAGGGAACCACTCGGTGAGGTTTTTGAAGGTGGAATTTTGCCTGATCACCTGACTACGGTTTGGAGTTGTGCCAGACATGACCAAGTATGCAGCTGTGGAGAATGACATACATCAGAGGTACTTTCCTGGAGCCGATGAGGTATCGTTGGAAGATATTAGGGGTGTTGTCACTGTCGCAGAGTTCGGAAAGGCGTACGATGTTGTCAAGCTCTACCTCATATTTATGCTCAACTGGGTACTGATGGAGGTGGATGAGAGATTCAAGATTCCAGTTTGGCAGTTCCGGCTGGTTGAGGATCTCGATGCGTTCGACGCATTCCCAGGGGGTGCCCACCTGCACAGGCATTCTATTCACTCATTCAAGCATGCGCTTGATGGGAGATGAGATGGGTTCGAGCGATACCAGCAGGATAAGGGCGTTGGCGTACACACGGTGGAGACCTACAACATATACGGTCTATCTTATGCTCCATTGGTAAGAACTTTGAATTACACTAGGATGTAATTTATTGGTGTTGTCCTAAATGTTTTGGTTAGTTATCGGACTTATCTTTGATACAGGTATTTGCTTTCGAGGTGGTCTATGAGTTGGCCAAAAAGTTCGGTGGCCGGAGGGTTACAGATCTGACTCCCCGTATTTTGAAGTGGGAGTTGACCAAACAACCGAGAGGGAAGAAACGAGCAAAGATTTTCAAAGCTAGGGTATGTATTTAATTTGTTAATGTTTTTATTAGTTAGTATTTGTTCAATTACATTGTTCTAACTAATATTTTATATGTTTGCGAGGAAGGAAATGGTGCCCACACCAGCTGAGAGACAGGCACCGTACTTTGACGGGCTAAACGAGGGGGGGGGGGGGGGGGGGGGGGGAGCCTGTATGTAAAAGATAACAGGGATGATATTCCGCCTCCGATCCCTGATCAGACTACCTTTGGCTGGATCAGTGGTACAGAGGGTGGGGTTTTAACAGACAGGACTAGTGACAGTGAGGGATCTGAGCCCGTTGCTAGGGGTTTAAGGCCCAGTAACAGTGAGGGATATAAGACAGACCCTCAACGGGAAAGGCATAGGCATAGGCATAGGCATAAGCGAGTTCAATTTACCACCCCCCGGCATGGTAAATCTACAGGGGATTCCCGTGGGGCCGTAGGCCTTGATGGAGAGGTAAGTTCAAAACAAAGTTTAGTGTTTTTTATTAACACGTGTTGATAGTTTTGTACTAACAATGTTGACATGATTTCAGGCACCATGAGCAGAAATATTGAACGATGTGCGTGAAGCCCTCCGGAAGAGTGAGAAGGATCGACAACGTCAACACTTGGAGTTTGTGAACACGATCCGGAAGAGTGATGAGGATCGTCATCCGGGGGCTTCAGGGGTTGACCATGCGTATGCATCAGGATGGCCTCTCACCTCCTGATCCAGACTTCAGTCCGAAAAACTGGACTGATAGGTATACTGTGGGGACAGACATGCCAGCTGGACGTAGTCAGGACACGTCTATCGGGGAGTAGGTCCAGAGAGGTAACTTCAGTCGCATACCAGCTATAGTAGGCTTGCTTCACGTACAGCAGTCGGGTCGGACCTCCATGTTGTCCTATCTGGGTCCACCGAGCCTCAACGGTCCCCACCTCCCAGCATATTGACTCAGCCACAGCAGGCACCTCCCCCACCGACCATATCGACCCAGCCTCAGCGGTCCCCACTTCCCAGCATATCGACTCAGCCATAATAGACACCTCTCCCACCGACCATATCGACCCAGCCTCAGCGATCACCACCTTCTAGCATATCGACTCAGCCACAACAGATACCTCCCTTATCGATCGAGATGCCCACACCATCGGAGGCTGGACGACTGTATAGTAAGCATTTAGGTAAGCGCGGCTGACAGTTGATGAGCCCATACACAGATCCATGTCGGCCAAAAAGGTTGCGGACAAGACCTGAGGCCGTGGAACACGTTTTCGACCCCTACGACCTAGTGGACGTTGACCAGCTTACGGCATACAAAACGTTCATGAGGAACATCAACGGGGAACAGTGAGTCCAACTTTGTATAATAAAAATGGTTGTATATTTAATGTTTATGCAAAATTACGTAAACCTAATTCAATCATTAAACAGACGTGATGTGAACGTGCTGGCACCAGTGGACGCCGGATGGTTCATGCGTATGCAGTCCAACTTCATGGACTTGGAGGACATGGTACGTACTTACGTGATTTTCATATTAACGTTTGTGTAAGTAATATTGTATTGTTAACAATCACGGTGGTTTTATTGTCTGTCAGCATATGAACCCATACCTCCATATTCTTCGCAAGCATCAACGATGATTCCCCAATGTGTACAAACAGAGGATCAACGTATTGGATACACAATTTTATGTAAGTAGTTATAAGTTTTTGGAATCGAATCGCATTTTATTGTTTTGTCTTATTAATACGATATTGTCAATGATTGTATGTACATCCACTTATGTTGTACATGTGGGAGAGGATGATGCCTCGTGATTCCTCCGGAAGAGTGACCACGACAAGGTGGAATATGGTACAGTCCCGATGGTTGGAGGAGGACCTTTTGACCGTCCATGGAGCAACCACGAGTGGAAACCGCCTATGGCACGAGGTTGACCTGGTAAGTGTAAGAAGATGGAAATGATTTAAAATATAAATTGTTCGTATATCCTGACCTAACACCGTATGTATACTATTACAGGTCCTGATTCCATGCAACGTTGGGGGCCAACATTGGCTGGTGGTGACCGTCAACCTTATACAAGGGATGATTGACATTTTTGACCCCTGAAGACAGGAACTCCCTTATCATATCAGGCACCAGCAGGGCCGACCATTACGGTGGTTTTTACGAGTGACGTGGGGTTCCACAATGCACGGCGAGGTGGTAGTCGGGCGTTCCCTCGGGAAAATAAGCCATTCTCGATCGGCCTGGTGCCTACTTCTATAGTCCCCCAACAACAAAAAAATCGTAAGACATTCTATTTCATTCACGTGCTTAGATTTTCTTTAAGAATGATTTCTAATGGTGTTTTATGTGTCCAATTGCAGAGGTAACTATGGTCCCCGTACTTTGAGACTTATCGAGTACATACTGGCGGGTCGAAGGCCTTTTGATTGGTCAGAGGACGACATGGGGATCATTCGGGAGAAAATGGTTGTGGTGATTTTTTGTAACTCCAGGCCGCCTAGTGATTGGTTGTATATTACCATTTTTTATCTACAAAGACAAAACATGTAATTAATTCATGAATATTAATTCATTCATTAATATTAATTCATGAATATTAATTCATTCATTAGTATTAATTCATTCATTAATAAGTGATTATTGCAATTCCAAATTATTACAATCTGATACAATTCCAAATGTTTACAATGTGATCAAAACTTTGTTATTCATTCCCTATTAGAGTCAATGTTAGGGCACGTCTGTTTGTTGTGTCCAATGGAATGACATATGCTACACTTGCGGCGGTATTCATCGGGAACACCTCTGCTTGGACTTTCATTAACCATAGGTGGATTAGAACATCTCCTGGAATTATGCCCTGGTTGTCCACATCTTCTACAGGATTGTGTAGTTGTCCTCTCCGAAGAAGAGACATGGCGACCTGCACGTGACCGTCCTGCTTGTCTCCTGGAGTTTGGATTCAAGACCACAATCTGAGCAATGTCAGAGGGCATAACCCTAGTGGAAGGATCTCCCACCGGCATAATAGGAACCGAGTACGTATCAATAAGTGTCTGTCTCTTGTAGTAGTCCGAACACAAAGTTGTCAAGTCCAAAATTTGCTTCCTATAAAAAAACATAGCACATCAATCATCTACATGTTTCAGTAATAATCACCTCACAGTAAAACTTGAAAGTAATGTACCGTGCCGCCGTAAGAGCGTGAGAACAGGGAAAATGATCCAATTGGAATTTGTTGCAAGTAAAAGTCTTCAGGGCTAAGTCAACAGTCCACTGTTTTCAAGACCCCTTGACTGAGAAAATATTCCAGTCTACTGGATTTACAGTCAAAAAACCACACTTCTCCACCCTTTTTAAGAGCACAAGATGTGCTGCGTCGGTCAATTGATGACGCATGATTTATGTAGCTCTATAGCGATCGTAAAACCACCGTTGTAGCATATTCCTAATGAACTCAGCCAGAGTCCACATAGGCAGTTGGTGTGCAAATTTTAGGCATGAGTTTATTCATTCTGCAGCATTTGTTGTCATAACCCTGTACTTTCTTTCCGGGCAGTGTACACAGGACCACTTGTGTGGACCGGCATCAATTACATAATCATATGCATTCTGGTGTAAGTTTCTTAACTCTTCCATATGTCGGTTATATTCAAACTCGGTGTATGTGCGGGCTGCTTTGTCCATTATTATGGCAACATCCTTCCTATGAAATCGCTTCTTAATATTTTCAGCAAAGTGCCATCAACATATGGTATGGGTGGCATAAGGGAACACTTAACAAATCCCTGCTTCAATGCTTGGATGCCTATCGAAAATGAAAACTAGCTCATCAATATGACCTAGGGCACCCTTTAAGCAATCCAAAAACCATTCCCATGAAAGGTTGTTTTCTGAGTCGCCGTACCCAAAAGCAAGTGGATACACATGTTCGTTCCCATCTTGTGTTGTTGCAACAAACATTGTACCCCGGAATCGTCTCTTCAAATGGGTACCATCAACGGCAATGACTGGACGCATACACGTTCAAAATCCTCTAAGTGAGGCACCAACCGACATGAAAAAGTACAGAAATTTACCATATTCGTCGCACTATAAGTCAGTGATTGTGCTGGGATTTGTTTGTTCCAAAACGTAGCCAAATGATGGAAGCAGTTGGAAGGTTTCCTCATGCGTTTCATATGTCAGTGACAACGCATAATCAAGGGCGGCGTGTGCCTTACTGTACATGATTTGGATTCCATACATTGATTTCATGTCGGCGATTATGTCATTCGGACGCATTAGTCGACCATCTTGTTATTGAAGTCTAGGTGCAATAACTTCTCCAATTGTGACTGCACTAGCTTGTCGGTATCGACTGTGAATTTCTTCTAACGGACAAGTGTGTTCATTGACAAAACTTCTTACTTAAAAGTATGTGCCTTCATCTCTGTTCACCGCTCTTAACTTCCACGTACAATTTCCCATCAAACAAACTAGATGTAATGTTGTCTTATTGGACCTTTTCACTTTCCACTCGAAGTTTTGCCGCATTGTAAAATGGTCTACTAATCTCTTTAAATCCTTTTTCGTTGGAAAAAATTGCCCTTTATATATCATGCTTGTAGAATCATCTTCAACCAAGTTCCTGCTTCCACCCATACCAAACGAGTATGATTCTGCTCCTTGAATAACCCATGTTGTGGCATTATCAGAATCATCTAGAGTTACATTAGCCAGGACCTCGGAGTTCCCAGCTATATCTGGTGCACTGGAACTAAATCTGTGTACATGTCTTACATGTATTTCCGTTTCGACAGGTTCTTCATCATCCTCATTGTTCTGTACATTATCTACCAGATTCAAATTGCCCTCATTATCCACCTCATGAATCTGTCTAACATTCGATGTTGTATTCTTGTCATTGTTGATGTCATTGTATATCTCATTGTATTTATGGTTGTACTGCCTTACATTCATCTCAATTTGACAACCAAATACATCGTCGAATTGAGGTCCCAATGTGTTATCATGGGCGGCTACTTCCGGTGGGACAGCACATATGTTTTCCCAACCATCAATCCCACATCTTTCTGTGAACAACTGGTTGCTTACGCCTGACGATCGAAATGGTTGGGTGTTATCAGGATGAGGGATATCTTCACCAATGACACCTCCTACTGGCCTCTCGATTAGACTAACACATACTTGAGGGATCACCCTATCTTCCCCTAGCATAAACTGAACATCATCATTGTTTCTTATAAATGTACGACATATAGTCCCAGGAACAATTGATAGAGACTGTAGATCAACAGTGTATTTGTTCTCATCAAACTTCACAATGGTTTTCACGATCGACACCAGTTCGTTGTAACTCAAATTCTTTGACACATACAAACCTTGGTTATCGGAACCTAAATACCTCTGATTTTCGTCAGGTAATTGCTCTCATCGACCGTTGTAAGATATGACTATTCTCACCCTATCCATTGTCCTTTCAAAATCATCATCAAAAACCATTATTAAGAAATAAATATTTAATATTAATTTTTCATTTATAAAGGATTATTAAACAAAAATCATAAGTGTAAGCGATCGAGATTTTTTTTACTGATCGAGCTTTTTTTAACGGGATCGAGCTTTTTTGGTTCAGAACCGAGCTCTATTTGTACATCATCGACCTTTTTTTAATATGGATCGAGCTTTTTTTTCTTATGGCTCGAGCTTTTTTCAAATATGGCTTGACCTTTTTATTTTAGGGATTGAGTTTTTTTTTTTGTGAGGAATCGAGCTTTTATTGTGCGGGATCTAGCTTTCTTGTGTGGGATCGAACTTTTTTGTGAGGGATCGAGCTTTTTTCTGACGGATCGAGCTTTTTATGTGAGAGATCGAGCTTTTTGTCTAAGGGATCCAGATTTCTACGTGAGGGATCGAGCTTTTTTTTCAAATGTTTCGAACTTTTTATAAATGGTTTCCAGCTTTTTTGTCCAAGATTTTAAACTTGTTTGCACCACTTCAAATCAACTAAGCCAAATTTATATACAAAAAAAATGCCTCCATGTTCATTCATTATTTTTTAAAAGCTTACAACTCCCAGACATAAAAAAAAAAAATTAAACATTTTCATAAATGTTTAAACAGTGTTATAACACAGAAATACAAGAAAATATGAAAATGAAGATCAGAAATATTAATTTACCTTTTTCTGCAGTATATCTGGAATTGAGCTCGTTTTTTGAAGAGATACCCAGAGTAGAAGTACTTGATTTTGAGACAACTTTTTTGGACGAGAGTTTTTAAAGAATAAAGAATCGATTATTTAAGGGCAATTTCGGTAGCTCATCATAATAGGTGCCTTTTAAACATAACTTATTATAACGGAACATCACTACAACTCACCAAAAAATGTGATATTTCTCACCATTTCCACTTAATAACTCATGTTTAAAAGACACCATTTAAGGTGACCAGACCAAAATACCCTCAAATACTGTGTTTGTGTCATTTTCAAAGTGAGAGAGAAAAACTAGATAGAGAAAGAAATCGATAAAAGTTTGAATTTTTTTCAATTGCATGGAAGATCTGTTTGTGTTGATTGAAATTATAGTTTATGGTTGAAATAGTGATCTTAGATTGGTTGTGGGTTAGGTTAAGGTTTGAAATCATGTAGAATTAGTTTTTGACGAAAAAGAAATTCTGGTTTTCCAAGACTTTTTGTTTCAAATCCGAGTATTTTTTTTTTCAAATCCGAGCATTTAAGAATCATGTCCGAGCTTTTTTTTTATAGTAAAAATAGGTTTTTACAAGTTGGAATCTCCGAGATTTTTTTTTATATCTCCGAGCTTTTTTGAACCATCTCCTAGCTTTTTTGTATCATGTTCGAGCAATTTTTTTAAAAAAATTGATTTGTAAAGCTTTGAAAATCTGAGAATGTTTGAAATATTTCCAAACTTTTTTGAACCAAATTCGAGAATTTTTTAAACACGTCCGAGTTTTTATTTAGAAAAATAGGTTTTTTTAAAGGTCCAAGATTATTTTCAATGTCCGAGCTTTTTTTGTTAATGTCTGAGCTTTGTTTGTAAATGTTCAAGCTTTTTAGTAAAGACTTCGAGTTTTTTTATAACTTTTAATAAATGCTCTGAAACTTTTAATAAATGCTCTGAGACTTTTACTTAAAGCTCCGACCATATTGTAATTACATTTCAGAGTTTGTTGTAATTACATTTCCAATCTTTTAAGTACTGACAAGAAAAAAAAAACTCCAGGGGTGCTGCCTCCACCCCCCCCTCTCGCGAGCTGACCAGGCAGCTCAACCCGTGAATGCGTCTGCGTAGCCCCACAAAACTAATTATTCAATGAAGATGCATTGATAATGTTATGATATTTGACCTCTATTACATTTCCAATCTTTTAAGTACTGACAAGAAAAAAAAACTCCAGGGGTGCTGCCACCCACCCCCGCGAGCTGACCAGGCAGCTCAACCCCTGAATGCGTCTGCGTAGCCCCACTAAACTAATTATCCAATGAATATGCATTGATAATGTTATGATATTTGACCTCCATCGAAGATCTGTTAAACAGACCTCTATGAAGAAATTGAAAGAATAAAATCTTAAAAAAATTCAAAGTAAGAGAATGTGCAAAGTAATAAACCTCTGTGATTGAAGCACAAAGAAAACTTTTATGTGCAGTTTAGTAAGTTCACCATAATAGGTGTCTTTTAAACATAAATTATTAAACGAATGACATCATCGCAACTCAACTAAAAAAATATGATTTTCTTCACCATTTCCACTTATATGATAATTTAACAAGGGAAAATACTTGGATATTGACTAGTCAGTACCCAAGATGCTGACTCTTGTGTTTTTATTGGTGAAAAAATCCACTATCAACCCAATATATTTAATATCAAACATTTTAAATGACTTTTCCACCAATTAAAACATAAAGTCATCAGTACCCAAGTATTGTCCTTTAACAAGTCAATTACAGGCTCCCTTTTCTCGTCTCATGAGATCTCAACTCGAAGTCATAATTTATGGTTCCCAAGTGTATTCCAGAGATTTCATTTGCTGAAAAGCTGTAAAAAATATATATAATCATTATCAATTATCAAGCATTCATATTTTTTTACTACATACCACCTATATATGATTATGATCTAATCAAATAATCAATGCAGTTTCTTCAAAAAAAAAATTATTTTTGATTTGTGGGTTTCCAGACGAGGAGCCAATTAAGCCCGCTCCATGTGAATCGAACATATATACAATCATTATTATGAAATATACACATTTAACAAAATTTTATTATATTGATTTCTTCATGAATCATGAATACAAGAATATATATAGATATATCATATATATTCTTGGACAAAAGTTTGTCTTGAAGCCTCCTTAAAGTTTTGTTTTTGTTACGGTAGGTAAACCTCTCATCATTCTAATGTGAATAAGATTTTTGGTCAATTAGGTATTGATGTAATTTTTATAAAATTATCGTTAGTTATGCTGAAGGAATAATCAGCTATGAAATTAATCAACAAATATTTGATTAATCGAATTTTTAAAATTATTGTATAGCTAAAAAACATTATACATATGCTTTGTAATTTTATTGTAAAAGCGTCGAGATTAGTTACAAACTTATAATGATTAATATACATGAGTTTAGGATCCTATTTCGTTATTTTCATTAATATATATTTTAAATAAATATTTAAGTAGAATATTTAAACTAGAAAAAGAAATCATAAGAACAATATAAATATTTTTAAAATATTTTATAAATCAAATCAATATTTAAACAAAATATTTAATTTTAAGATTCATTAAATCAAATCAATATTTAAATATAACATTTGAACATAACAATGATATTATAAAAGATTCCTTAAATATTGAAATAGATTATTCCATAATTACTTTTAAAAATAACTTCCGCTACTTTTTAAAATCACCGTCAAAACCTGTTAGATTATCGAATAATCACTTTTGAAGTTTTATCAAACATCATTTTATATTAAAATTATAAAATAGTTTGATTTTAACTTTTCTAAAACAATACCAAACTGACACTTAACTCAAAATCAGTGAATAATTAAAAGAGCCTTTATCAACTAAATTATATATAATTACATACTCACATTGTTTAGGGGAAATATTAAGATTACACCGCAGTTTGAGATATTCTACAAAGAGTAATGCTATACAATTCTAAAAATTAACCTGAATGATGTGGTAAATAAATTATCATCATCATAGAAATCATGAGATGATGTGGTAAATGATATGGTAAAAACAAATCACTTGTCATATCATCTGGATTGGTTTTTGGAGTAAATTTTTGGATGACCAACATTAATATCAAGATTCCTAGCATAACATTAATATCAAGATTCCTAGCACAACATTAATATCAAGTCTTTGGACAGTAATATTATTTGTAAGTGGTACTCTTGTTGTAGTGATAAAACATTGACAATAATTAATGTCAAATAATAAATCTATCTTTGGATCGACTTATTATTTACATGTAAAACCTTATAATCGTCACATATTTATCACCACAGGTGTGTGTGCAATTCGGTCAAGTATTAACCTTCCTTTGGGCCGACTAATACCCGTATAAATGTACACACACACACAAACATCCAACATCCCTCATGAATAATCTACACAAAAGAGGTCACTTGAGCGACATCTTGCTTCAATTAGCCCATTTAGAATGATAAACCACTTTATTTAATCATAAAAGATATACCAAATAATGGCCGATCGCATCTTAAGATACCCAATACAACATTAATATCAAGTCTTTAGACAATAATATTAATTGTAAGTGGTATTCTTGTTGTAGTGATCAAACATTGACAATAATTTATGTTAAATAATAAATCTATCTTTGGATCGACTTATTATTCACATGTAAAACTTTATAATCATCACATATTTATCACTACAGATGTGTGTACAATTCGGCCAAGTATTAACCTTCCTTTGGGTCGGCTAATACCTGCATGAATTTATATACACACACGTGGTACTCCTTTAGTAGTGATCAAACATTGACAATAATTTATGTTAAATAATCAATCTATCTTTTGATCGACTTATTATTCACATATAAAAACTTATAATCGTCACATGTTTACCACCACAGATGTGTGTACAATTCGGCCAAGTATTAACCTTCCTTTGGGCCGGTAAATACTCGCATGAATTTACACACACATGAATATCCAACATCCCTCATGAACAATCTACACAAGAGAGGTCACTTTGGTGACATCTAGTTTCAATTAGCCCATTTAGAATGATGGATTACTTTATTTAACCATAAAAGGTATACCACCAAATATTTGAATTTGAGTTGATTCTTAAAATAAAATGAAAATAAATAAAAAATATATTTATTTATTTTATCAAAATTACAAAAGTGTTCCTTATTTTATAAAATTATAGGAAGACCCCTTAAGTTTCAATAATTACAAATATACCCCTATATTTTGTTAAAATCATAAACTGGCCCAGTAATTTGCAATAATTAAAAATTGACCCCAAAACTTTTGAAAATTACAAATTTTCCCTAAAACTCTTTCATAATTGCATATAGGCCCTAGTTTGGAAATTATAAACTGACCCCGAAACTTTATCTAAATCATATTATGGCCCAAATAAATTGTAAAACAGTCCCTCAAGAATTTCAAATTTTCAAAAGAAGGGCCTGGAGCAAAAACCGATTTCTGAAACCCTAGGTTTCTAGCCGCCGCTGCCTTAATCACCAGAACGTCACTGGGAAGCGACGAACGGCGGCCAAGCAGCAGTGCGACCACTCGTAAACCTTCCCGATCGTAAGCAACTACCGGCGATGGACGCCCAAATCGATCGAGAGAATTGGCGACTGATCTTGGCTCGATCTAGACCAGCCGCGTGATCGACGGGGATAGGAGTGCTCCGACGAAGCTGCTCGGTTGACCCGAGATCGATCCAAAACCATGGTCTGGGTTGGAAAACCCATCAACCTCCTTTTTTTTTCGAAAACCAGAAGGACACAGTTCTGAATATTTTTTTTTTATTTTTTATTTTTTACTCATATACATAAACATGATCAAACAAAACCGAATCTAAAACAACAAAATTCAACCAAAGTTCATAAAAGAAGATCAAAACCCAAATAATCTATGGATTCAACACATAATACTTTGTTTATGAATTCAACACATAAATTAATCAATAAAACTGAAATCCTCAAGAATCAATCATGGGTGGCTCTGATACCACTTGTTAAGACTTTTCGATTAACACAAAACCATTCACATAAAACCATAACATGCTTAGGCACAAAATTAGTCTGAATGTTTAACCTAAACATGTTTCTATACATATTTAATCAAGCCCTAAACAATCATAACATAAACTCATATCAATTCAAGAGAAAGTTAAATCTAGAAAGCGGAAGCGTACCTGAATCCATCTCTGGAGATTTGTGAACGGGTTGTGATCTTCCAAATTAACACGATCTCTATGAACCCTACTGTGTTCTTGATGCTCTGTTGATGGGATATAGAGAAACGTAAAGTATCGTGTAATTTGGGGACCATAACCCTAAATATATATAATAATCAAATTATTATATATTGGCTATTTCTAATTCAGCCGTTCAACAGATTAGAAATAGTACTCTGGTATCTACACATTAATTCCATGATAATTATACCCTTAAGCCTTAATGCTTTATATCTTAATTAGATCACTTTAATTTAGGCTTAACCAAAAATAGCACAACACATTTAATGTTCACATGTGTGGCCCTATATGATGGAATTTTTCCAACATTATTTACTTTTTAAATTGCTTTCAAATCAGTTTAGATTATTAAATAATCATTTTTAGATGTTTTACTAATCATCTTTTCCATACCAAAATTGATAAATTGTTAAAGCTGTGTTTGTTTGGGTTCGAAAATTATATAACACTTTCTTGGGGTGAATTTTAAGACTCACCACTTTAATAATTTGTGTTTAAGGGGAGCGTATTCAATTAGGATTCTTGAGAACATTTAAAAACATTTTTTAAATGACAGATTTTCATGGATTTCTACAGACTTTTATAAATCCACATGGATTTTCATTGATTTGTTGAGACATTTATCTCAGACTTTTTTGAATTTATTTAGATATCTATCTCAGACTTTCATAGATTTGTTATCTCAGACTTTTATTGTATATGGATGAATTATACCAGTATATGGCCCAATCAGTCAGCCGAAGAAAAACAATTCTCATAAAGATCTCAACTTCCATGATAAAAAAAAACATATGAATACATAAAAAAAAATATATGAATAAACGTAGCACACCAAAAAAAAAACTAATGACAATAATTCTCACTCGATTATTAAAGTCAAGCACAAATGAAAGAAAGTGGCATAGTTTATAACAATTTTGAAAGCAAAATTAAAAAGAAAATACTCAATACTCATAACTCATCTTCATTGATTCTCACTGTTATCATTGTGTCATGCATCCATCCACATATTCAAAGTTGTAGCATCTCTCCATTCATTAGCCGCTGTTGGTTGTTATTCTTGTGTTTGGAAAACTGGTTCAAGATCAACTTCATTAACTGGTTCAGGATCCACCACTTCATTATCTTCCTCAAATTCTTTAACATCCATATCTTCCTCTTTAGTTTCTTCTTCATCAATTTCATCTACCTCCATTTCTTCTCTCTCAATTTCTTCTCCCTCCATTTTGTCTTCATCTATATCATTCTCTCCATGCATGCTTAATTGAGACATTCAAATATAATTTATAATAAGCACGTAAGAAAATTAATCAACCATCTAATAGATATCATCACTGAACTACTTAAAACAAACTAAAATATGAACTAAAAAATATGAATTAAAATGAAGCAAATTTCTTATTCTATAAGCATATATATGAACCCAAAAAGAAATAAATCTTTCATTCACACTATAGTATAAAGATCATTAAATAATATAAATGATGAAATATTATAAACAAATAATAATGGATTAATCGAATAACCAAGCAAACAATAATAAAACATTTTCATATTCAACTAATCATATAAACAAACAATAATCAACTAATCGAATAACCAATCAGAGCTACATATAAAATATTGAAGAAAAAAAAAACATAACCCTAAACCAAATCTTGTCATAATTGACCACCCTTTGATCCACGATTTCTAATTAATTCTCTACAACTTCAAATCTTACAAAATTTGATATGAAAAATCTACACATATAGGATATGTTACAGTAAAATTATCAATTTAATCCATGATCATTTGTATATGAAAATATTCAATTTTTTCTTGTTTCTCGAATTTATCCAGTATAAATCAATATTGATCTTTGTCCATTCCAAAATTTATAACAATTTTTATACTTATTCTTAAATCACGAAATTTTGTAAATTAATATTAGACATAACATTCTATCTAAATATAATTTTTCATAGTTTTCTAGATAGAAAAACACACCCAAAACAATTTATGAATTCTGACCATTTATCAAAATAGAAGGGTTCCAGCAAGCTTTTACACATTTCGAAAGCTAAAGTTCACCAAAATCCTTTAGGGAGAAGGCTGGACTTATTATGGCTTTTGATATTTATACTTCTCACCATCAAGTCACTAAAATTCATGAGTTATGAAAATCCTTTAAAATCTTGTCTCAATTGCATACACCTTCAATTTTGTAGACGTTTTAAAAGTCTCAGTTCAATTCTCCCGGATTTGAAAAGACTCTTTAAAAATCTATAGAAATCTGAATTGAATACCACTAGATTAATATGGACTCTTTTAATGTCTTTAAATGTCCAAATTGAATACACCCGAATTTATAAAGTCTTTAAATATCCTTGAGAATCCTAATTCAATACACCCCCTAAATGGCACCTACCACGGTGAACGAACAAAAAAACCCTCACATTTTTTTACTTTAAGTTTTTCAGAAAAAAAAATTGTTCTTCTTCGTCTGGTTTGTTGGACCTCCAATGGCGGTTGAACAGAACTTTTCGTTCGACCTTTAATTGAGGTCGAAGTCGTTTGACCACCGTCGAAGGTCGAAACGACCATCAATGGAGATAAGTTGATGAAGAAGATGATGGAAAAATAAAAACAAATTGGAAAATTTCATTTTTGTCGAAGTCAACCTTCAATAGAAGTCAAAATTGACCTCCAATAGAGTTCCAAGAAGATGAAAAAATAAAAATAAATTGGAAAATTTATTTTTGTCTAATAAATCTCAGAAATTACAAATATCTCAATAGCCTCAAAAACTACAAAATATGTCTCGAAAATACCCAGTAAGTCTCGAAACAGAGAATTATTGAGTATTTTTGGGACTTGGTTTTTTAGTTTCTGAGACTTCTAGGGTATTTTCGAGACTTATTGGGTATTTTTATAATTTTTGAGACTTGCTGGACTTTTTTATAATTTGTCAGAAATTACAAACATACCTAATAAGTTTCGAAAATACCCCAAAAGTCACAGAAACTGAAAAATAAGTCTCGGTTCGAGACTTATTGAGTATTGCCAAGACTTATTTTCTAGTTTTCGAGACTTGTTAACAAAAATGAAATTTTCCATTTCTTGTTTTTATTTTTTCATCTTCTTCTCCATCGACTTCCATTGGAGGTCGATTTAAATCTCCATTGAAGGATGATTTCGACCTCCAATGGTGATCAAACGACTTCGACTTCCATTGAAGCTAGATTTAGACCTCTAAAGGAGGTCCAACAAAGAAGATGAAGAACAAAAAATTGGAAAAAATAATTGAAAACTGAAAAAGTAAAAAAAATGTGGGATATTTTTATCTATTCACCATAATATGTGCTATTTAAATTCAAATTATTAAAGTGGTGATAATCTTACAAACCCACTTTAAAAGATTGACAAAACCTCCTATTTTCCCGTGTTTGGTGTGGCCTTTCAAATAGAGCTTTTGGAGTAGATCTTTTATTTAGTAGAGCTTTTAACAAAAAAAAAAATTTGTATGTTTTTTGATATTCAATTTAAAATTTAATTGATTGTTTGACAATATAGTTTTTAAAAAGCTTTAATTGAATTGATTGTTTGACAATATATTTTTTTAAAAGAACTTTTGGTTGTATAAATTAAAAATAAATGTTGACAATACACTTATAATAAAATAGGTATATGGTGAAATATCTAAAATTTATAAAGGTTCGTTGAGATAATCTAAATGTTTTTAAAAAAGCTTAAAAATAGCTTGTCAAACTCATTTTTGTTGCAAAATTTCTCTCCAACCTATCACTATTTCTTGTACCAGACTGCAGCATCCAAGTTTTATGCCCCAGATCTAGCGCACCTCTCTCCTTGCGCTACTTTGCTGTTTTTTTTTTTTTAATCCCTCAATTTTTTTTGTTGTTGAAGAATTTACAAGTGTTGTGACTTGTTCTTTTGGAGGCACCAGACTTGAGAGACACCAGTTGATAATGAATATTTTTTTTCTTAATGGATGTTGATAATGGAAGAAGTGAGAAGAACCTAGATCTCCCAACACAATTTTTTTTGGTTTTTTGGTTTTTTCCTATAGAAAAATTCTATCATTTTTTTTTCCTTTTAAGCAAATTATTTCATCATCACCTGATCTTGATGATGATGAGATCATGAAACCCCGATCTTCCCCCAAAACAAAATTTAATTATTTTTAATCTTTTTATAATTATTTTTGTAAAGACCACAGTGAAACAGAATTGATATTTTTTTAAAAATCGTAATTTGTTATCTTACTAATTTATTAATTTCTTAATTTATCGTAATATTACGTTAATTTCGGAGTGAAATATTAATTGTTGAAAAATAATAAAAAAGTGAATATTTTAAGAATATTCTTTTTAGAGTAAGATTTAATGCAATGAGTTGGAGATAGTGGTGTGGAAGTTGTTGTATTTTATTATAAAATTACAACAAATTGATGTAATGGGTTAGAAATGGTATAAACCTATCATATTCAGATATTCTCAACTTGTACTTCTTTTTTGGGTTTATTGGAAACTAACTCATTTAAAAGGGTGAAATCAATAACTAACATCTTTTTAAAAAAGTTACAAATCTAACTCTTTTTTGATATCTAAGTAATATTATACCCTTACTCACTTTCTCATTTCACTTAACCTACCCATTCTATCTATACCTATTGTCTAACCACAACACCATTCTTTTCCTCTTATTTCCATCTCTTTTTCCACCACAACACCCAATTTCGGTTTCTCTCCCATTCTCCTCTCTCACATTTTTTTTTTGTTCTCTCTTCCTTCATTTTGAAATTTAGTAATTATTTACATTCTCCATAATTGAGCAACTCAAAAATATTCATCCACAATATATTCAAGCTTTGAGGTGAGTTTTTTTTGTTGAATTTTTTTAGTTTAATCTCGGATTTAATTGTATTTGTGTTAATTTGTTGTGAAAATAGTTTACATTTACATAATAAAGCATGGGTCTTGTATGAATTTGATGTTGTTGTGATCAATTTAAAGTTTAAACATAAATCTAAAGTATATTTCTATTTTTCATCTCTTTTTTACTTTCCTTTGTGCATTAAGGTTGCTTATTTTTGTGAAAATTGTTTTCATCAATATAATAGAGCATGAGTCTTGGTTGAATTTGATGTTGGTGTGATCAATTTTAATTTTATACATAAATTTATAGTTTATTTCATGTCCGAATAATTTTTTTTTTAGTTTAATTTGTGCATTAGGGTGGTTGCTTATTTTTTTTCAAAATAGTTGATATGAATATAATAGAGCATGTGTCTTGTGTGAATTTGATGTTGGTGTGGTTAATTTTCCATTATTGGATTGAATCTACACAATTGGTAACATTTTAAAAAAAAAGCGTCAAGTACAGTTTTTTCTAACAGTGTTGAGAATTCTTAACTACGTTGGAAACTCCTAATACTGTTAGAAAAATTCCTAATTGATTTAAGAATTCCCAACTCAGTTTGAAATTCCTAATTGTGTTGGGAATTCCTAACTAAGTTGGGAATTCCCAACGCAGTTAGGAATTGACAATTGCGTTAGGAATTGACAATTGCGTTAGGAATTGACAATTGCGTTAGGAATTTCAGATTGTACTATGAGTATAGAATATTTGTTTATGAATTAAATCATAGATTTCTTATTCGTTTGAAAGGTTGAAAGGATAAAGTTCGGTTCGTTGTTTTATACGATGGAGAATGGAGTAAAAGTTGTGGGAAGTTCAAGTATCAACCTGGAAAGTTAAGACTAATTTCAGTTTCAAGAGAAACCTCGTATGAATCGTTACAAGACATCATATCTTGTCTTATTAATATCAATCCAAACGAGTTCTCTATAAAAATGAAGTACTTGTTTAACAGAACAAATAATTTTGGTAAAGTGATATTAGACTGTTGCAACTTGCAACAACGATAACTGTATTGAATCTCAGAGAATTTGGGACCAATCATTGCATTTACAAACTACATGGTGTATGGATAGTTCATATAAAATCCCAAGAAATACATATCATGCTTTGTTAGTGACAACCAAAGTGTTTTTAGCATTAAGCAGTATTTGGCTTCCCCTGTAAACACGCTGGTTGATACCATCAAATAAATCCAGCTCAAGGTTTGCCTTTCAAGTTGGCAAACAAAGTTTTTATCTACTCGATTTGATTCCATTGCCTTCATTATATAAGCGGCCTCAATTATTAGAGAAAATTAGTATTCCTAAAAGTCTACCTCCTGATCAGCAGTTGGAGATAATATATATACGATTCCTAAAAGTCAAACTTATTCGTAATTGCTTTTTTCTTGAACTTTAGTATTGTTTGAGAATCATTGGAGATAGAAAATTAGTATTCCTAAAAGTCTACTTCCTGACCAGGGGTTGGAGATAATGAAAAAACGATGAAACAAAATTGGTAATTGGTGTTCTAACAGAATAAAGATGTTAGAAAATTTACTTGGAACCTGAAAGTTCATATTCAGGTGCTTAAACGTGCTGCAGTTTCCATTTCGAGATTTGGTTCCCTAAATCCCGTGGGGAAAAGTGTGGGTATTGAAGTTTGAAAATTACTTTTGAATAGAGAATGTTTTTACTTACACAATGCTCATTTATATTGAAGTATTTCTTAGGTGCAAATGATTCTTATCCTTCTCATTTAAGTCATTTTCTTTTATCATTGTTCAAGCTAGATTTAAAGTTGTAACAATGGTTTATAGGAAGTTAAGAAAGATTATCCAGTGAGGTTTTAGCAGCAGCTAATCGAAGTGGTCGATTGAAGAATCAGATGCGGAGAGCTGCACATAATGGTTGCTGTCTTCGGGATGCTCATGCCCCTCTAAAAGTTTCCCAAAGCATGTCGTACGGAATATAACCAATTATGCCTCTGTAAACTTTTCCTTAATGCACTTTATAGTAACCGTTGACGAAGTGATGTTAATCTTCGCTGAGAAATATTTTGAAACCTTGACTAACAAATCAACCTCTTCTCCCACAGTATTTTTCTAAAATGTAACCAAACAACATTAAAAAATACAAATCATCTTATTGAACATCTTTCAGCAGTCGAGAGACAAATCTTTATTTCATATTCGATTCAATGTTGATAGTTAAAAAATAAATTTTTAACTGAGTTAGGAATTCCAAACAGCGTTAGAAAATCCCAACGCTGTTGGGAAATCCAAACATTGTTAGGAATTCCAAATTAAAAAATAAATTTTTAACTGAGTTAGGAATTTCAAACAGCGTTAGGAAATCCCAACGTTGTTGGGAATTCCAAATACTGTTAGGAATTCCAAACACTAATAGGAATTCCTAACGCTGTTAGGAATTCGTAACGATGTTAGGAATTCTTAAAGCTGTTGGGAATTCGTAACAATGTTAGGAATTCCTAACACTGTTGGGAGGAATTTCTAACAATGTTTGAAATTCCTAACAGTGTTGGGATTTTCCAACAGCATTAGGAATTCCTAAATGAGTTTCATTTTAAAAACACTAACTTAACAAGTTGTATACTAATTTGATTACATGAACTATGAACCCAGCAAAATCGAAAATCCTATAAACAACTAGCCATTAATATGTAACAAGTAATAAACAAAACTAAAAACTTGCAATTTCCTAAGCAGTACAATGGAAATATACTGTCCATACTGAGAATTCAACAATATTTAGATGAAAATCAACAATGTGGTTGTCTAACAAAAAAGAAGCTCAATCTCTTACATATACTGATATCAAAAGAACCCATACCAACTCAATTCTAGCCTCGAAACCTTTCATTTTCATAAATATAAAACCAAAAGCGTATTTGGGGATTCTATAAAAGATGATAATTTTCTTTTTAAAAAAAAAAACCAAAACCATGATCCATTTGTGACCAAAGCTCAGTCAGTCATTTCATCGAAAACTAAGCACAATTCATGAACCGTCTCTTCCTAATTTGTCACCAATCAAACCCAGAACACAAAACCAAATGACAAGAGTAAAAAAGCAACTTACACAACAGAAAATGAGCTTGCGAGACACAAAAGTGAGACTTGGCTTAGAAGGCGAAGAAGAAAAAGGAGGTCCAGAAGCTTGTCTGAATTTTCTGGGCAGCACTCGAGTTATATAAGCACTTTGATTTTCAACAAGTTATATGAACATGTTCACAATTTATAATAATAAACATTCAATTGATTTTCTTATACAAACATAGAGTCAAACCACTCAAAAGCTTCTAAACAATTTCCACACATTCACAATTCAATAAACAGTCGAATTCACCTTCACCGACCAAGTGAAGATTTGAAGTGCAGGACAGCGAAGATCGGTGATGGGCGACGGTGAGCGACGGGACGACGACGAGTGACGATGATGGCTGGGGAAGACGACGAGCGACGACTGGGACGGGGACAACTACGATATGTGACGAGGACGGGTACGACGACGATAGGCGACAAGGCTGAGGACGACCATAAGCGATGACTGGTGGGGACGACGAAGAACTGCAGTAATGCGACTCCGTGAGTAAGCTCCAGCCTGGGAAGTGAGCCAGTGACTGGTGATGGACTGATGGTTGAGAGATTGAGGCGTGGGAATTGTGAAGTAGATAGAGTATGGTTTTTTTTCTCTATTTCCTCTTTTATATTTAACAGTATTCAGAGACGAACTTGTAGTCTTCAAAACCTAGTGGTGTAGTCGTCATCTTCACAACCCAGTGGTGTCGTCGATTAGGGATTTTGGTGAGAGAAAGATTTGGTGAAATTTGAAAGAAATTAGGGATTTTGGAATTTAGATAAGGGTTGGTCGATTGGAAGAGAAGAGAAGAGAAGAGGGATTTTGGGTCTTTTGGTTGGGATGTAATTTTTATATTTTAAAAGGTTAATATTGTCTCAATTGAGTTAGTTTTGCAATTTTTTCAAAAAGTGGTTAGTTATTAACTTGAGCCTCACAATTGAGTTAGTTTCCAACAAAACTCTTCTTTCTTTTGGAAATAACAAGTTAATACTTAATAGCATATATACATATTTGACTATTTGAGCATGTAATTTTTTTATGGGGAGTCACTGGATTAAGAAAATGCAGGAATATCAATGCTGGCGGGGGAGCTTTAACTCAAACTTTATATGCCCACCACAAATACCTTACCGGATTTTATATTCTTGTTTTATAATTTTAACTTTGACAGTAGTTGATAAGTGAAGGGACTGTAATGGATGGTAATAGTTACTATTAAATTGTCTTAAAATAAGGGTTATTGGTATAGATTTGGATCCTCTACCGATCTGATCTTTTTCCTGACCTCATCTAATCTCATGCCATATAAACATTGCAATGAATGTGTGGTTAAGATGTGATTGATTTTCACAACCACTTTATCAATAACCAATCACATGTTTTAAAAAGGTCAGGAAAATTATCAGATCAGTAGAGGACCAGTGTGATTGGTTATTGATAAAGTGGTTATACAAATCAATCACATCTAACCACACATTCATTGCAATACTTATGTGTCATGAGATTAGATGAGGTTAAAAAAAAGATCAGATCAATAGATGACCCAAAATTTATTGGCTCTGTTCTCCCATGTACGTGAATTCACAAACTGCCTCCTAAATGTTTTTTTTTTCAGTGGTAAACCCCTCGAATTGTTTGAAATTGGTAGAATGTGACGGAATAGGGACGGAACCCTTTTTCCTTCTGATTTCCCTTGGTGCACCTCACATGAATAATTCAAAGGGCATTTTTTTCTTTACAAGTTTATTGTCTGAATTAAATGTTTCCATTTTAAAAAAAAATGGTAAATGGAAACAATTTAAAACAAACAATCTTTAAAAAAAATGAAGAAATAGAATTAAACACATTAAAAGATTTTTTTTTTTAAAATACATATAAGAAAAGAAATTAAAAACAACAAAAAAAAGGTTGCAGACACTAATTCCAGTTCGAATGTTTACAAATTTTCCGTTTCAGGGATTAACCCAGAATAATAATTTCAAAAAATTCAATTGCAGACACCAACGCAGATGAATTTTTTTCAAAATTTCAGTTTCAAACACGAACCCAAAAGGCAAGTGTCAAGATTTTCAATTTCAGACACTAACCCAGATCAACATTTTCAATTGCAGACCCCAACCCAGATGACAATTTAAATAGAATGTAACCACAAACACCAGTTCAGCTTCAATTTCGACCAAACCAACAACAACACCTAGAAGTCAAATTTCACAATCACATAATTTTTTTTTATTATTGTTAAAAATCTAATACATCTCTGTTCCAAAGCTTAAAAATCTCGACTGATTTTGTTTCTCTCAAATCAAACCAGACCAAAACCGAGCCACCAAAAAATGGTATCGTTTTGTTCCCTTTCCGACACAATGCAAATATCGGGAGATTTCGCCCAGAAGTTACATGTGAAAACGAAGCAAAAGAGGAAAACGAATTAAGATTATTGACAGAACCAGTACCAGTTCTTCTTTTACCAACACCCTCACGACAACAACCACCAACATATTACAAATTAAGATTATTGGAAGAATCAGAACCAGATTTCGCCGTGCACCCCTTAGTCCGGTACCAGTTCATCGTTCACCACACCCACACACCCACACGATAACAACCACCAACAGCGCCGATTTGGGGACCGATTAGGATGATTTGTAGCGGTTAAAGAGGTTCGATTCGGTTTGTGTGAGATAGAGAGAGAGTGTTCGATGAGCGCATATTTAATTTTTTATTTTTATTTAAAAAATCCTGATATTTTTTAATGATAAGATGGAAAGACAAAAATGGCCTTTGAATTATGCATGTGAGGTGCACGTGCAAGGAAAATCGGACGGAATAAGGGTTATGTCCCTATTTAGTCACATTCTGCCAATTTCAAACAACTCAAAAGGTTTGCCAAAAAAAAAAAACATTCAGGGGCAGTTTGCGAATTCACATACACTTAAGGGGAAACAATGGCAATAACCCTAAAATTCAATACCTATTTAGAAACCATAAAAAGGAAAACAGGACAACCTCCCTCTACCCACCACCAATATCTGAAAAGAGAGACGATCTTTAAAGCATCTCACACCCAAACACCATCTCTATATCTAAAATAGAGTTTCAAAAGGGAATATTTTTTTCAGATACTATTTCTAAAAAAAATTCACTCCACCACACGTCAAAATGGAGGCTTTTGTCGATTCTTAAATGGGTATTTCAAGACTATTACCACATTAATATCTTAAGTTTTAAAAACATCAAAGTAAGTGAACTTCCAATACATTACTTTTTTTTTTTACTTTTCAGTTTTTATATTATTTTTTTAATTTTCTAGAATCAACCTCCATTGGAGGTCTGTTAATTCGACCTCTATTGGAAGCAGGGTCGTCTCCAGACATTTTGGGAGCCCGTCCATTTAATGATAATAATAAAAATCGGGGCCTCATATAAAATTATTATCATTAACATAATATATATATATATATATATAATTATTCATTTACCAAATACAATGTTATCCATATAAATTAAAACAAAATAATTTATCGTATCTAATAACATAAAAATAAAATTTATATTTATATTCTTCTTGCATTCTGAAGTGTACCTTTACAAAAGCGGTCTGTCGACGGAGAGAGGGGGGCGATTTTTACTTAGACGAAGTCAAACTTAACTAGGTTAACAACGATGTTTGGTAATCTGCTATGTTAGAATTCTTGGTGTTAGATTTCTTGTTTTGTTTTTTTATTTTTGACAAATACTAATTTAGAATTCAATTGGGTATTTATGTTTATTATTGTTAAATTAACTAGTTAGTCGGGTCTTATGTAAAGAAGAAAATAAATAAATAAAAGATCTTAAATGTTTGAGATTGATCCTTTTTAGACTTAAATATATTAGGTTCTGAGGTCCCAGATTTCAAGCAGATGAAGAAAAAGTACATTGGGTCAACTAGGGGCCTGAGCAAATGGCTGGTTTTGCTGGACCCATGAGCCGGCCCTGATTGGAGGTCTTTCATGTTGTTTTCTTTATTAAAATTTTATGGATTTTGAATTTTAATATGAGATAAATACATAACGGAAAAAATGATTGGTTTGTTCAATGCCCTTAAATTGTGGATCTTATGGTTTTGGCTCATATTTTCAAGTGAACCCAATGTTGACTAAACGAGATTCAATTGATGTGAAACTTCTTGAAGACGTGGAAAAACATTTGAAAGTTGAAGATGGTATTTGAAAGAGGTTTGAATACTGAAGAAGCCAGAAGAATTAAAATCTGGGAAGAAACGCAGTGTAGATCACGACCAAGGCAAGGAGAATGTACCACAGTACATGCAGCAGTAGATTCCAGTGGTTTAACGAGGTGTGGAGCATGGCAGAGGCAACAGACACAAACCATGGTATTTTGGGTGGTCATGTCCTGAAGGTGTTCTGCGGTTCAGGGCGCGGGTTGCACGTCGTGACCCAAACCGCTGTAATGACGAAAGTTGCAACGTGAAATAGGAAAATGTGCATAACGGGAAATCTTCTGTGGAAGAGGAAATGAGTTTATCTTTATGATGAACAGGAAAGAATTTGTGCTTGAAGAATAAAAAATACTCTTTACGTGGAATAATAAGACATGTGCATAAAAGGAAATAGTCTTTTGTGAAATAAGAAAGTCTTGTTCGTTTAGAAGTAGGATTTTCTTTTATTTTAAACTCCATGTAACTGATATAAATAGAAGTTTGTATCTAGGTTATTTTGTGTGGAGTCAAAAGAAATACCATGTAACATAAGAGAGTAGTGAGATCCGGGTGAGAGACCTATGGAAATATCAGAGGAGAGATATAAGAGAATATCAGTGGATTATGTTAGATATCCATAGGTAATATTCAAGGGAGACCTAGGGGATATTGGGAGGGGGGATTCTTGGTAAGGATCTTATGAGCGTTGTGAGCTGAAAGTCATAATGTAAAACACTATTGTGAGCTTGGGGACTTGGTAAGGCTCTATGGTTTGGGGTTAAGGTGTGAGAGAGAATCCTTGAGTATATGGTTGTAACAATTTATCATATAGTAAAACTTTCTCTATCGTCCTAACGGCCCATAGTTTTTTCCCCTGATTTTGGGTTTTCAACGTATAACTTGTGTTGTGATTGGTTTATTTTCTATTATCTTATTTTTCTACTATAGACGTTAATTGCTATGAGTTATTGGCCAATATTAGACATGTCATTTCCGCGTTCATCGATTCAAATTCCCAACAGATCTTAGATTTGTATGGAGGGCATGTATGTTGAATCGGAGAATATGGACGGTAAGTCTCAGATCACATTTTTGACTTTCATAACGAGGCAAAAAAAACCAATAGTGGATGTTGCATTTTCATGTATGGGCATGTGTGTTGTGTTGGAGAAGATGGACAGTAGATCTCAAATCACAATTTAGACTTGGATAATGAGAAAAAAATCAACACAATAAATATCGATAAATTAATAATAAGTCTCAGAATGTTCATAATAAGTCTTGGAAAGACATAAAAGTTTCGAAAACTACTTGAAAAGTCTCGTAAATACCTAAAAAAATCAGGTCATTTTTTAGACTTTTTAGGTATTTTCGAGACTTTTCAAGTATTTTCGATACTTTTCAGATATTTTCGAGATTTTTCAAGTATTTTCGAGGCTTTGAAGGTCATTTTTGAGATTTTCAGTAAGTATTTATGAAACTTTCCAAGCATTTCCGAGACTTTTTAAGCCAAAATGAAATTTCCATGACTTTTGGTCATTTCCAAGACTTTTTAGGGACAAATGAAAATTTTCGAGACTTTCCAGGCAAAAATGAACATGTCTCAAAAAAATTCTTTTTTGCTTAGAGAATCTCAAAAATTACCAAAAAACTTAGAAATTACCTAAAGTCTTGAAAATTATAAAAAATCTCATAAATGACTTGAATTTTTTTTTTCCAATTTTTTTTATCTTCTTATTAATCGCCCTCCATTTGAGGCCGATTTCGACCTCGATCTATTAGAGGTCGACCTCCAATGGAGTTTTACCTCCATTGATGGAGGATTTTGATGAAAAAAATAGTGAATAAGGTTATTGTGGGAACATTTTTATCTATTCACCATAATATATGTCATTTAAACTCAAGTTATTAATGTGGTGATAGTCTTAAAATACACCCTTAAAAAACGTGCTATATAATTTTCGAATCCTCCACCACATTGTCTATCATTGTCTCTATCTGTATCCCTATCTCTAATTATTTCTTCAAATAACTTATATATCTTTTACTTTATTTAATAAATTATTGTTGAACTAAATTTTAGTAAGTATTATTTATAATCACATTTTTTAATTTTACATTATAGTTTTTTTAAAATATAATGTTTTATTAGTGAATGAATTTATATTAACTAATTTTTAGGTTCTAGTATTTTTCAACTAATTATTTCAACCTGCTTATTTCTTTTCTAACATTTATCAACTAATTTTATTAACCTACTTATTTTTTTTCTAACTTTTTCAATCAATTTTTTTTAATCTAATTTTTTAATCCAGCCTACATATTTTATTTGTTGCCTTGTCAAACTTTCTAAACCAAATACACCACTCATTGATTTATTTTTCTATAAATAGCTACTCAACACCTCTTACTTCACCATCCACTTCACCGCCAAGTTTGTTTAAATTCATCAAAATTTAGTTCAAAAATGAGTTTTTATGACGGTTGTTCATCTAATATATCTTCATCTTCTTCTTTGTCTTCAAATTCTAACGATGATCTCACATCACCTAATTATGTAGAGATCGTGGAAGCAAGACTAGATGAAATGGATGATTTTCATGTGGATAAGAAAGTCATTTGGATGGCCTTTCAAAAATATTAATGCATCTGAACATTATCATATATTATGTTGTTGTTATTAATTAAGTTTTTTTTTTCTATCCTTATTTTAATATTTTTTATGTTATTGTAATTTTTAATATTAATATATTTTTATTTTAATACTATGTTTCGGTTTTTATTTTATTACTAACTTATAATTATTAATATGTAATAAGAGGTTTTTTTTATAACATAATAGATTTTTTTAGAGAAAATTATAATAAAATAAATAACAAATGATAAAATATGGTAAATAAAAAATTATTAATTAATATTCAATATTGAACTCATTTTAAATATCTAGATGAGATATTTTTAATGGTATAATATTTGTATTAATAAAATTTATAAATTAATTGAATTATTGAAAAAGCTAAAATCATATAAATAGAATATAAAATGTTAAAAAGTGAGTTTAGAATATGAGATTTGGTACTCTAAATTTAGAGTTTCAATCTTAAAAACTCTAAAAAGAAATCTTGGAAATAGAACCTTGAAATATGGTAGGAACAACTCATACTCTATTTTAGAGTTCATAGTCTATTTTAGGGGATGGTGGGAGATGCTCTATTGCTCGTAAGGCAACAACTATCGTTAGCAATGGAGCTCCTCCTGAGTTTACAACTTTATATATATATATATATATATAATGGTATGGTTACTCTCTGAATTGTTCGTGAATTACTGATATATCCTTTAAATTCTTAAAATGATCCTTGTCGCTTGATATTGCTGGGTAGGTTAATCAGTCCATGTAAACGGTGAAGTGTGAAGGAGGCCACCTATCAAAACCAGCAAATCATTGTCAATGTCTCTCTCCCTTGGAATTATCAACAATACTTTGAATTTATAGAGGGGCTAATAAAACCATACCAATTACATTATCATTTCTTAACTAGGCTTGATGGTACAAAATACTTATTCAGCTGTTTCGGATTCGTATCGCTATACTAATCAGTAATTACTTGCTTTTTGTTAAAAGTGAGTAATCGATTACAAGAGAATATCCTTAATATTTATACGCTATAAAAGACTAAGAGTGTGTTTGATATGGTTTTTTAAGTAGAGTTTCTAAAGTAGATCTTTTTGTAGTAGAACTTCTAATGGGTAGAGTTTCTAACAAAAAAGGCTTTTGATTGTGTAAATTATAAAAATGGTGTTGACAATGTATTTTTAAAAATAGCTTTTGGTTGTGTGAATTATAACAAAGGGTATTGACAATTTAAAACGAAAGAGTTGTATGTTGAAATATCTAAAATTTACAAATGGTAGTAGAGATAATTCATGTTTTAAATAAGCTCAAAATATATAAAATAGTTTTTATAAAAGGCAGTTAAGACAATTTCATATATTAAAAAAACTGTTTGAGTTTTACCAAACAACAAAAAAAAAACTCTAAAACAGCTTCTAGTATTAAAAAAAAGGTTTTTGGTCTATTCAAAAGCCATATCAAATATACACTAAGGGTGCGTTTGGTACACGGGACGGGACAAGGTGGGACAACTTTCTTTATCCCACGTTTGGCGCGTCTTTAGTATGGGACTAGACGGGACAAGGTGGGATAAAAAACACCAATTTTTCTCCCTCTCAAGATCCTAGGACATGGTTGTCCCATGACATGGGACAAGTAAAAAAGATTACCTTAAATACTCAAAAACTACAATATGTTTAATAATATATACTATTACATATATCATATTCAAAATATTAAATACTATTACATATAAAATGGTATGTATTATATTATTGTATAACAATATATATATATATATATATAAATATATAAAATATATATATATATATATATTTTAATATTTATATAATATAAAAAAATACTATAATATATAATTATTATAATTATTATAATATACAATATTTATCTAATAATAATATCAATTATAATATTATATATAATATGATAGGGGCATTCTGATCATTAGAATATCTAGTCCCGTCATGTCCCAATTATATCAAACACAAAACAGTACAGTTAACTGCTCTGTCTCAAATCTTTCAAACACAATATAGAACAACATGTTGTTGTCACGTCCCACCTTATCCTATTACATCTCCACGCCAAAAATACCCTAAAACTACTGGGTATATATATATATATCTTACGTATTACAATAAATGAAATGATGTAAAGTTGGGGCAAAAATAGAAATTGATTCTTCTTCATGAATAGTTCTTTGATCATGTGAGCGGATCTAGTCAATCAGATTGGAATGGAATCGGAGGTCTTGAACTCGAGTTTGTGAGATACTCTTGCTGCCACCCTAGCTCTTTAATTTAAGCCCTTTTATTGCCCTAAAAAGCCGGGTCTTCTTTTTACGAATCCGGCAAGCGAAAATCCTTTCTTCTCTTGACTTGAGTGATTGCTTGAGTTAAGCCTTCTTGACTTTTGAGTCCCGATTTGAAGCCCTTGGATGATCTTGCACACGTTCTCCAGGTCCGTAGGGATCCAGTGCCCAACTACCGACTCCTCCCGGAATTGCGTTATCGGAGCCGAGCCAGGAATGGCCGTTAATGGACACCCACCACTTTTCACCGGTTAGAGAGGCCCTCTTTAATACATTAAGAAAAGATGTTCACAGGGGCCAGAAAGACTCGGTCATAGGAACTTAGACCACCTACGCACTGGTAAACGAAAACCACCTCGACCAGATCAGAGTAAACAACAATGTCGAATCAGGCCGCTCCTTGCCTTGAAAGAATTCACACGCGGCCACCTGCTTTCCAAAAAATAAAATTACAATTTCATCATTTTCATTTCAATATATGTTGATGTTAAGTTGTCAATTGATGAATAGATACATATTAATTGTTGAATGAATATATAAGTAAATGAGATAAATTATAATTACTATATATCCACTCATCAAATAACATATCAATTGCCATATGTTTTAGGATGAAAATGGTGAAATTATAGTTGAGATGCTTAACAGTACTCTTTTAAGTAAGTCGCATACAACATCATTTACATTTTTTTGTTTTTTCCTTTTTGTGCAATTATTATTTTCCTTTCGTCGGTTGAGTTAACTGTTAACATCGTTTTTACTACTTCCATTTTCAAAATTACATATTTTCCCCCTTCTGTTCTTCAAAGGTTTAAAAAATGGGTTGACGGTTGGATTTAAGGGTAGCTTGGTAACTGGAGAAATAAAATGATATATGTAATAAAATTATATATATATATATATATATAAACTTCAAGAAAAAAGTTGATTTCGGTGATGACGATGTTCGAAGGAAATTTTTTAATTTCCGAACCTGTTTATTTTATTTAATCATTTTTTTTATTAATTTACCTATTTAACCCTATTTGTTTTATTTAAATTTTTTAGGGTGAATGTATCTTTATATTTCTTGCAACTGACATGCAAGGGTAATTTAGTATATATGCTTGTTGTTAGTGTCTGAAAAAGGTAAATTTTTAATGTTTTTATAGTGGTAGGGGGAATTAGGTAATTCTAAATATTAAGGGAGTAAAATGATATTAACTCATACGTCACGGGAAAGCAGTAATTACTTTTCAATAAAAATTCAAGAACTTTTTATATCGTTCGAAAAATAGATCTAAACGATCTATTAATCGGTTGAATTGCTCTAGTCGACACCTCACTATAGTGAAACGGCTAAAATCAATCACATTTGTGATTGAATTTTTATGAAAGAATATATATATATATATCTGATGCTTACTATAATACTGCTTTTTAAACTTAGAAATGCTGAATTATCTGCAAAATGAAGGTTATTGTGGAGATTGGATTCACATACTTTTAAATCAAGGGAAATTATTAAAACCCCTATAGTTTGGGCTATTCGCTAAACTGAACCTGTTGGTATATTTTTAAATTTTTGTACTGTGTAGAAGGTTTTTAATCGACTAGGACAGACATGCTCTCATTCAAACTGTCCATATTCTATGATATATATATATATATGCTTGTGATGAATGTCTTGGAGAGAGAGATATATAGTCCGATTTACCAGGATATTGTACAACCCCTAAGCGTCTGGTTCAAGTGATCAAGTGACATAAAAGCAAATCAGCTGTGGTTATGGGTTTTTCTTTGCAGTATATGGTGGTAGCAACTCAATCATGAGAGATATTATCGGAAGATCAAAAAGTGGGAGAAAATGTTGTTGTTGATTCAGGCAGTTCTCGCTGACGTGAAGGAGAAGCAACTGACCGACACTGCTGTGAAGACTGGCTTGACGATCTGCGGGACTTGGCTTATGATGCAGAGGACATGCTTGATAAGTTTGCTACTGAGGCTTTTTCAAGGAAGTTGAATATGGAACAACAACAACAACAAGAAGCCAGCAAGGATTGGAATGAGGAGAAAGTTACTCTCCTTCATGAGTCTTTCATGCAGTCGAATACCTACTCTTTCCACCTTTTCTTCCATTTTCACCTGCAAATTCAATCTCTCAGCTATTTGTAGTTGGACCCTTTTAAGATCCAACTCCTTGGACACCGTTGCCCATATCACCACGCCAAAAGTCGGTAGTGAAGAATCTGTCTTGAGCCTGTTGTTCAGGTTTTAACAACAGTTGTCTTGCCAACTCCCCCCGTACCCCAAACACCAATTCTCTGGACTCCATCGTTCTTCAGCAGATCGATAACTTTGGCTAATGTTCTTGATGCTGTTGTTTGATCCTGGATTGAAGGTCCAGGAATATGTTCCACGGCTATTTCTGCATCATTGTCGGTCCACAAGCCACCGGGAAACTTCCAGCTTCGACAAGTTCTTTAACCTCTTTGAGCATTCTTGACACTTTCCTGCCAGTTCTACAACGCAGACGGCAACTAAAGAAACATCTGGTAAGTTTCTTTTTGTTTGCTGTCTTACCTTCGTGTATCAATTCCACTTCAATCATAAAATCTTCCAACTTTTCTTAGCCACTCTTTCACTTGAATTGTTGTTATTTTCCCATCTCTCTCAGCTATGGCAAGTTGACTTTTCATGTCATTTCTAATGCTGATTAGATTCTTCATCTCTTTTACCAAAACCTGGATGTTTGATTGAATTCTGACAGTGTTGTTGATGTTAGGGTAGATTGAACCACAAAGATGGCGGCCAGCTTCTACTACTATTGAACCCGTAATTGAAGCTGCCATGTCCATGATGATAGAAGTCTAGTAAATAGAAGCTCAAGAAAATTCACTAGAGAGATAAAACAAGGAAGGGTCAAAGTTTTTTTGGCAATATGTAAGAATATGATCTAAAGAAACAATATAAGATTTCAAGATGACCACCATCGATTTTCTTGATGAACAATGCTTCTTTGTCCTTGGATTGGCAATTGTTTTTTTACTTGGTCAACTTTTGATTTAACATATACACCCAACAGCTTTGGCTTTTCCTTGTGTAATCAAATTGGTCCTCATGAAACAGTGAACAGGAAGATATGATATCATAAGCTAAAGAAAAGGATTTACTTGGCATTTGAATGTTTTTTTATTCCTGAGCAAATATCTGATCCAGGAAGAATGGATTTTTTTACACACAAAAAAAAAAAAAAATTATTAACAAACACTCGACTTCTCTACCACTTAGAAAATTCGCAATATCATTTTACATGCTCTTATGGTAGGTCATTTTTCCTTCAGAGCTAGGCAGCTAAAATTTATTGCATTTGTTTGGCAAAAACAGTTGAACATATCCCTGGAACTTCTGTTGAAAATCAAGAAACAGTATCAAAAAATTTAGCAAAAGTTATGGATCTATTAAAAGATGGTAATATTTATAGGATTGGTGTCTAGGGCATGGGAGGTGTAGGCAAGACTACCCTGGTGAAGAACGTGAACAAGAAGCTTGAGAATTGATGTAGAACGGTTGGCAATCTCATATTTAGGTCGCTTACAGCACCCAAAACGGGCTTGACTTTGTCAGGTCACAACTTTCACATACGGGCTCCAAATGACTATTATAATATGTTTTTGGAAAGTGCAGGACGTGCTCTACAATTTATCACATAAACTTTGTTTTCCATGATCAGGCCCAAGGGAGGCCCAAAAAAAGCGTTTAGTTTGTCGTGCGGGCACTTTAAGTTTCTTGCACGAAAATTAGGGTTTTTCTTTCCTTTTTCGTTTAGTTTTAATTTTCGCAAATAATCTGGGATTGTTTCCCGATTTAGTGGAGTTGTTTTAGGAGTCAAAGAATTCACTTTATCTATTTATTTGGTTGTAATCGCTTTGCGATATTCAGATTTGAATGAAAAAAAAAAAACTTCTTGAGTAGTTAACTCAAATACCTCTCTTTCTTTTGTTTTTCTGTGGAATTATAGATCAAAGAAACCCTTGTTTGTTCGAACGCGTGTGAGTTTCGTTTTCGGGCTGCATCAAGAGTACATCTCCAGTGTGCTGTTTTTGGCATAGTAATGTGGGTTACTGTGTCCAAGGAGGCTGATTTAATAAGGGTCCAAAAAGAAATAGCAAAGAGATTGCATTCGTAGGTGGAAGATGGAGTCAGTATGGAAAGGCTAGCTAACTGACTTCATCAAAGACTTCAACATGGGAAAAAGTTTCTTCTTATCTTTGAATGTTGTATAGAGGCAATTATTGAATATTCGTCTGGTGATTTTAAGTGGTGTAATCCACACCATTCAAATCCCAAAAATTTTCAAGTTTCCCCCTATAGTTTGTCATATTAAAATCTTTAACCCTCTAGTTTCAGTAGTGGTCATTCTCACCTCACCAAACCAAAATATTAGACACTTTACCCCCTCTAGTTTTAGTAATGGTCATTCTTTCCTATGAAAACCAAAATATTAGACATTTTACTCTCTAACTGTTAGGAAATCCGCTAGTCTACTATATTGACCGTTAAAAAATCAATTAAATGACCTTATAACCCTTGAATAATATATGAGTTATGTCCCCTAATGATACCATTAATTGTTTTTAAAGAAAAAAAAATCAGAATTAAGAAAAAAAACTAATAAAAGTATTTAAAAATTGAAATGAAAATTAAAAATTAAAAAAATTAGTAACAAAAAATTATGTATTAAAAAAACAATTCAATATTTCAAAATAAATTTTAATATTTTTTTAATTTTTACAATTGTATTATTTTATTATTTTATTATTCTTTATATCAATGTTTTTTAAATAAATTTTTTATTTTTACATTTCATTATTTTATTAATGTTTGTTAAATCAATTTTTTATTTTTACATTTAATTTGTTATATAAATTTTGTCTATTTTTTTTTTATTTTTTTTTATTTTCAATTATGTTTTTTTAAAATACTTTTATTAATTTTAATTTTTTTAATTCTGTTTTTTTTTTCTTTAAAAATAATTAATGATATCATTAGGGACATAACTCTTATATTGAAAGGTAATAAAGTCATTTAATTGATTTTATTATGGTCAAAGCAGTAGACTAAAGGTCGGGGAATAAAATATCTAATATGTAAACTATTAAGCAAAAATGATTGTATATATATCAATCTCTTGAGATGCTTACACATTTCAAAGACTATTCTTTTGTTTAATCCGAGTGATTATAAATAAAAATATCAACAGAGGTGGAGTCCACAAGGTTTGAAGAAAAGTCTCGTTGGAGTCCACTTGCTTGTTTATCCATTTTCAGTTGGAAATTTAAACTCTGTTCACTCAAAACCAAAAACCAATCTGTGATTTTCTTTGCTTATGTGTGTGACAAACCCTTTATACTGAAAATATTTTCTTTCGAAACCAAAAACCATGCCTGTGGTGGAGCTCCTTATCTCAGCTTTCCTTCCGGCGTTGCTTGAGAGATTGACTTGTCCTGAGTTGCTGCAATTTCTGCGTCAGGAGGGGTTATATTCGAAGATCAAAAAGTGGGAGAAAATGATGTTGTTGATTCAGGCAGTTCTCGCTGATGCGGAGGAGAAGCAACTGACCAACACTGCTGTGAAGACGTGGCTTGACGATCTCCGAGACTTGGCTTATGATGCAGAGGACATGCTTGATGAGTTTGCTACTGAGGCTTTTTCAAGGAAGTTGAAGATGGAACAGGAACAACAACAACAACAAGAAGGAGAACAAGCCAGCAAGGATTGGAAGCTCGTCCCTGCCTTTTTCAGCAATTGGAAGTTCAGTATTCGTATGAAGTCTAATGTAAAAGATGTCACTAGACGATTCGACCAACTCTGTAAACTCAGACAAGACCTTGGACTGAAAGTGATTACCGGAGGAACATCATCGGATGCTGCACCGCTGAGACCGCCAACTTCAAGTCATCGAATTGAACCTGCTGTTTACGGAAGAGATGAAGACAAGAAGAAAATACTCGAAATGGTGTTGAATGATGTCAACTTCCTTGTGATACCTATTGTGGGTATGGGAGGAGTCGGCAAAACAACGCTTGCTCGAGAGGTGTTCAATGATTCAAAGGTTGAATCTTTTGAAGTCAAAGCATGGGTGTGCGTATCTGATGGTGTCTTTGATGTTACTAGAATCTCAAAGTCAATCCTAGAGAACATTACTGGCTCCTCTTCCGGCCCGAATGATTTAGATACTGTGCAAAACGAGCTGAAGCATAAAGTAAATGGAAAAAAGTTCATACTTGTGTTGGATGATGTTTGGAGCATTGATTATGGTAATTGGGAGATCTTACAGTCCCCTTTTAAGGTTGGTGCACTTGGAAGTAGAATAATTGTGACAACACGCCTTCAAGATGTAGCATTAAAAATCACACCCTCTGGGTTTCACCCACTGGGAGTTCTATCAAATGAAGATTGCTGGTCCTTGTTTTCTATGTGTGCATTCGAGAATAATGAAGCTATTCTGGCCCATCGTGATATGAAATTAATACGTGAAAATGTCATTGAAAAGAGCAAAGGCTTGCCCCTCGCAGCAAAGACTCTTGGCAGCCTTTTACGTTCAAAGCATATAGATGAGTGGTTGAAAATATTAAACAGCGCATTGTGGGATTTATCGGAAAACGATAGAAGTGGGATCCCTGCAGCCTTAAAATTGAGTTATCATCATCTCCCTTCACATCTAAAGAGATGTTTTGCTTATTGTGCAATTTTCCCTAAAGATTATGAATTTGAAAAAGAGGAACTTGTGCTTCTATGGATGGCAGAAGGCCTTCTCCAACAATCAACAGATACAATGCAACCGGAAGATTTTGGTGGTGAGTATGTTTATGATTTACTTTCAAGATCACTTTTTCAGCAATCAAGTAGTAATAACTCTAAATATGTAATGCACGATCTTGTCCATGATCTTGCTCAATGGGGTTTTGGAGAAATAAGTTTAAGGTTGGACAATGAAATGAGTGCCAATAAGATACCAAAAGAGTTACAAAGAGTTCGTCATTTTTCTTACGCTGTTGGTTATTGTGATAGTAAAAGTAAATTTGAAGTCTTTCAAAAAGTACCCAGCTTAAGGACAAGAATAAGGACATTCTTGCCCATAAGTCAATATGATTGTTGTCGGAATTACATAACAAATATGATTGTTTTTGATATGTTGCCAAAACTGAAAACATTGAGGGCACTATCTCTAAGAACATATCATATTATTGAACTACCAAATTCAATTGGTGGCTTGAAACATTTAAGGTATCTAAACCTTGCTTACATAATGATTAGAAGTTTACCTGAGTCAACAACCTCTTTATACAACCTGCAGACTTTGCTGTTAACGGGTTGTGAATATCTTAAGAAGTTGCCATCCAACTTTAGAAACTTGATCAATCTTCGTCATCTTGACATTAGAGGTGCTAGATCAATTGCAGAGATGCCAGTGGGATTGAAAGAGTTGAAATCTCTTCAAAAATTGTCAGATTTTATCTTGGGCAAGAATACTGGTTCTACCTTAAAAGATTTGAAGAGTTTGGAATTTCTTCGTGGTGAACTTTGTATTTCAAGATTAAATAATGTGATTGATTGTGATCTAGGAGATCTAGTATTGAGGGATAAGATGGAATTGAAAGATTTGTTGCTTGTGTGGCAATCTAAATTTGGTGACTCATGCAATGAGGTTGGAGATGAAAATATACTTGACATGCTACGACCTCGTCATAATTTACAAAAGCTCACAATCAAGTGTTATGGTGGCAAAAGATTTCCTCCTTGGGTAGGAGATCCATCATTTTCCAAAATGACAGTCCTAAATCTGGAAAGGTGTGACAACTGCACATCATTGCCTTCGTTTGGGCGATTGAGCTCTCTTAAAGATCTTACAATCAAAGGGATGAAGAAATTAAAGATTCTTGATTATGAGATTTCCGGTGTAGGTTGCTCAAAGCCATTTCAATCGCTGGAGACTCTTTATTTGGGATATTTGCAAGAGTTGGAGCATTGGGAACCTATCAAAGGAAATGAGTATGCCAGTACATTCCCTTGCCTTCATGAGCTTTCCATCATTTGTTGTCCGAAACTTTCTGGAAGAATGCCTGATCGTCTTCCTTCATTGGAGAAACTTGTGATTAAGAATTGTGAGCAATTGATAGTTTCGTTCTCAAGCCTTCCAATGCTTTGTGAATTAGCAATAGATGGTTGCAAAGGGTTGACGTGCAATAGTACAACTGATTCCAAGTCATTGAAATCTATGACTCTTGCAAATATTTCAGAGTTCGGCAATTGGTTAAGGCAACAGAACTTGCTGAAAGTTGAATGTCTAAAACTAAAGATTACGGGTTGTGAGCAGCTCTTCAATTTTTGGCAGTTGAATGAAACCTTTCTTGAGAGGCGACCACAGGGGTTGCAAAGCTTCATCTCTGTCACAGAGCTACAGATTGAAAATCTCTCAAATCTTATCTCATTTCCAGAGGTTTGTTTCCTTATCAATCTAAGTACACTTGAGATTATAAATTGCAATGCTCTAACTTCATTACCTAAAGGACTGAATCACAAAAATGCCAGTCTTGGAAGTTTGAAACTGCAATTTTGTAATTCTCTAACATTCATTGTAAGAGACAAACTACCATCATCTCTGAAAAAGCTTGAGGTAGAGAATTGTGAGAAACTGGAGTATTTGTGGGATGATAATGAGAAAAGTTGTACATCAGTGGTGGATAAAGAGAACCCCAACAATACAAACACATCTCATCTTGAATACTTGCATGTAAAAAAATGCCCATCTCTCAAGTGTTTATCATCAAGTGGTATGTTACTAGAAACACTCCAACATCTCTACGTTGAAGATTGCTCACATCTCACGATGTTATCATCAAGTGGCCACTTACCACAGACTCTTCGTACTCTCTTCCTCGATTCTCTTCCGGAGTTAGAGTCAATAGCGGAGAGTTTTCATAATAACAAGTCCCTCGAAGAGATTACTGTAAGCTATTGTAGGAATCTTAAAAGTATACCAGAAGGCCTGTACAATCTTATCCATCTTCGAAAAATAGAGATATATAATTGTGAAAGTATTGATTGTTTGGGAGAAGAAGGGCCTCCCAACACCAATTTAAGTGAATTTGTAATTGGATATTGTGAGAAGCTAAAAGCCTTACCCAGTTGGTTCCATGGCCTCAACTCTCTTAAAAGCTTAAGATTGCTTGAATGTCCAAATATGACATGGTTTTCGGAAGAAGGTTTTCCCGCCAACGTAACATCTCTTGGGTTTGATGGAGAAGTGAAAATGAAAAAGGCAGTGCTTGAGTGGGGGTTGCACAACCTCACCTCTCTCACGTCTCTTTGGATTAGGGGATTTCCACAGCAAGAAATGGAAATGACGTTTCCTCCTTGTCTAACTCATCTCCGCATTTTGGATTTCCCAAATTTGAAATGCCATTTTGGAAATCTGAACTCTCTTGAACATTCATACATCTCTGGTTGTCAAAATCTCACGTCCTTTCCAGAGAAGGCCATGCCATCCTCACTTAAATCTCTGTGGATCAAATCTTGCCCAAATTTGAAATCCTTTTCAAAGGTAGGTCTACCATCCTCACTTTCGATATTATGGATTTGGGAATGTCCACAAATCAGATCCTTTCCAGAGCAGGGCTTGCCATCCTCACTTTTAGAATTAATGATTAAAGATTGTCCAAAGCTGAAAGAAGAATGCAAAAGAGATAAAGGAAAAGAGTGGTCCAAGATTTCCCACATCCCCTGCGTTGATATAGATGGCAGATACATCTACGATCCAGAGGAGGAATCAGAGGAATCGGAGGAGGAATCAGAGGACGAAGAACTATAGAATTCCAGCTCATCATTGGTATGTCAATCTCTAACACCTCTATCTACATTGGTATGTTTATTCTTTGTTGTCAGTTAGCTGCTATTTGATTAAAGAATTGGACTTTAAACTAGGCTGATTGTTATTGGCATCCTGGGTGGGTTAAGTAGAAGTATATCAACTTCATTTATTGAAATTTGATATTCACAATTTCTGATGCTATAAAAACTATAGTCTCTTTTGGATGAAGGGGTGGACTAATAAATTGAGGCTGCAATGCTTGTACAAGCATCACATTTTCTCTTAGAAGTCTTCTCTTCTGTTCCCAACTTTATGTAAAGTTTTATGTATTCATAGATAAATTCAATTTCACTTCACATGCAATTGACTTGTTCTGCTATTTGAAAAGGCATGAAATTAACTTGTTCTGATATTTGAAAAGGAATATGGAATATAGTTTTATGTTCTTATTAAGCTGAAAGATTGAATGCACGGTTAACTGTTGCAATTTTCCTTCACAAGTTCATCCTTTTCTTATTGATAATCATTTCCTTATTCCCTAATTTCAACAGACAAAAAAAATATGTCCGCGCGAGAGCTCTTCCTTGTTGCTTGACAAATTTGCAACTTGGTATGTCAATCTCTAACAACTCAAGCAATATCTCAATTCATGCTCTTCTTCTGTTTTTATATAAACTCTGTTGTTGCAGACGGATCAACCTGCTAATGAATTCTAAAATGATCCCCAATTGGAAGAAAATGTAGGACATCCAGAATTGTACATCAAGAGAATAAGGTAGATCTCAAAGTTTAGTGCTTTAGAAATTGGGCTGGATGATCTTTGAAATTTCGTTTCATCTTACTGTGAGAATGTTGAAAATCTGAAACCTAGAGCTTGCATCAGCTATTTTTTTTTTTAAAAAAAGTTGTTAACAAGCAGGTGAAAGATTAGCTTCAGAGGTTGAAAAGACTGTACTTGAAATAGAAATCAATGCAAAAACATGTGTTACCCAACAAAAATCAAAACTTTTTGGTGATGCTTATCTGATTTTATTGTTATCTGTACTATATAGGGTACTGTTCTGGGAAGTGAGACATGTATTGGCTCCGAATTTTATATAGTATGCTGTCTAATGAAAGGAAATTTAAGGAGCAAATTGTAGTTGTTAAGACAGATTTGGCCTTATTCAACAAAAAGATATGATATCTTAAGCTAAAGAAAAGGATTTACATGGCATTTCAATTTTTTTATATTCTTGAGCAATTTGTTGTTCCAGGAAGAATGTATTTTTCAAAAAAAAAAAAAAAAAAAAAAAATATGAGCAAGCACTAAACTACTCTACCACTTAGATAATTCTCAATATCATTTTTTCTTTCTCTCATGGTAGGTCATTGTTCCTTCTGTTATTGCATATGTTTTGCAGTTTCATTACCTGGAAATTGTCTAAAACTTGGCTACTGTTTTTACCAAAATTGTGCAATGGAATGTTTGCCTTCACTCTTAGGCTCAGCGGTAGGGGATACTGGAACAATTAGTTTGTGCCTACTATCCGAACATCAAGAACTTCATGAAATTACAAAAAAATCGCTGTGCTCCGGAGAAGGAGATGAAAAGTCTACTAGATCTAAGGAATAGAGTGAAAGAAGAGGTTGAAACTGGTGATGAGATGAAACTGTGGCTTCGAGGGGTCAAGGAGACAGCCAGAGTGCTCAAGTAGGTAGAAACTAGAAAGACTTCAGAAGACTGGAAATATTGCTGCTCAAATTGTGAATGTGAATTATTTGGCAAAACCAGATGAACATATCCCTGGAATTTCTGTTGCAAAAAAAATTTAGCCAAAGTTATGGATCTATTAAAAAAATGATAATATTCGGAGGATTGGTGTTTGGGGCATGGGAGGGGTGTAGGCAAGACTACCCTGGTGAAGAACTTGAACAACAAGCTTGAGAATACTTCTCCAGAGTACTGTTATGGCATTGTAATGTGGGTTACTGTGTCCACTGGATTTAATAAGGGTCCAAAAAGAAATAGCAATGAGAATGCATTTGGAGGTGGAAGACAGAGTAGGTATGGAAAGGCATCCCAGCTCTGCCTGGTCCACTATCAGGACAGTCACTGATTCTTAGGGACATTGATCTCTCACGAGAGCAGATTGTATCATTTTTTATTAATGCAACTGCTCTCGATATTATTAGCTGTTGGAAACTAGATAAAATGTTCGAAAACTTGATCAAATTTCAATTTCATTGCCTCCCTGCATTGAAGTCACTGAGTTTTGGTTGTGTTGCTGTTTCAAAACCGCAAGTTTCACAAGCTGCGTTCAGATGACAGTACAAGTTGTTCAACATGACCTACTACCAAACCTAGAGGTACTTCATCTCCATCGTGTCAGGCACCTAAAGAGCATTTCAGAATTATCTAGCCATCTTGGACTCGGATTTTCTGGACTAAAAACACTTGAAGTGACCCAATGTCCCCAGCTAGATCATGTTTTCTCCAACGGTGATTCCATGATTAACATGGAAATCCTGGAAGTGGTCAAATTGGTTTCTGTTGTAGTCTGGAAGAGGTCTTTCCATGTTCTCCTGGGATGATGGGAGCTCCATCCTCCATTGTTCCAAGCCTACGAACATTTAAATTGGAAGACCTTCTGAAATTGAGTACAATTTGCAACCAAGATGATTCATTGCGGAGTCTAGAGCAGCTTGAAGTGTTCGGGTGTACGGGCCTGAGGAAGCTGCCTCTAACTAAGCAGAATGCCCATACCATAAAAGAGATCAAAGGGTAGGAATTATGGTGGAACAACTTGGAATTATGGTGGACAATGATAATACCAAGAGTGTTGTTTCACACCTAACATTCATGAGATGTTCCATTTTGATGATTGGCATTGGTTCAGAGAGGAACAGAAACTGGGAGGAGGGTGTCAGACTCAGATTCAACCTTCCCTTGAAAAAAAAAAAGATGGTCTGCAAGACCAGAGGAAATTTATTTGCATGGTCATGGTTGCAATGCAGCTTCACCAACCAGACTTGCCATCTAGTCCACAGATGGGACCTGAACATTTTGTTTGCTTTCTGTGCTGATGTGAGAAGTTAATTGTAAGAGTATGTGTGGATGTGTAGTGTGTGTTTGCTTTTCTTCTTCTTTGCCATTTTATGTCTCTCAAATAACAACTGTCGTAGACATTCATGTATAAATGTAAATTCTCATACTAATTCTATAAGAAAATGTCGGAGAAATGATGGAAGGTGATAAACAACTTTCATGAGTCGAAGCTGATACGAAATTGATAAGAAAAACTTGAGAGCTTGATTTTAGATCATATAATGGGGTAAGTTTCTCAGTACTTTGTTAGAATGAGGAATACTTAATTTAGGGTTCGTTTGGAATAACTTTTACTTTTTTTTTTGTTTTGATAGTAGGAGACAAGATTTTACTCGAACAAGAACCCAGCAGATAAAAATTCACACAAATAAGAACCCGACTGCCACAAGGACATTGAAATCCTAACAATTACTGAATCCCAAATCAAACACACTTCTTATTCAATACCACAAACGAAAACATGATTAAAGTTGCCCTTTTAGTGCAATTATGGCTTTAAATTTTTTTAGACTTCCATAGAAATCCAGTACTCACAACCTAACATGTTATATTTGTATCAATATAAACTGTAGGAGAGATTGAGATGGTGAGGAGGTTGACAAGGTTGAGACGGTGAGGATATTGATGAGGTCGTGTGCTAGATTTGGAGGTTGACGAATTTTCGTAGGAATGGGAGTTTGATAAAGTGATGGAGAGATGAGAGAAAAATATAAAGACACGAGTAGCAATTTTAGTTTGTAATTCATTGTTTGAGGGGTAATATTGCCAATATGAAATATTCATTAAACTCAAAAACAGGCTTCCCGACTTCCCGTTATTTCAAAACGAGCTTTTCAGAGAAGTCAAGGGGGCATGGCTTATGTTGGAAGGCTTGTGGGATAGAGGTAATCTCTTGTACTTGTCATTCTCATTATCTAGTGAAATCGGTGCATCCGTGAACGAAGTCAATTTTACGTTTTTTTATTTGCTCTTGTTGATCGTGTTTCCCAGCAGCTTGTATTACTTTGTGTTGTTATTTGTCCATTAAAGCAAGGTCTTGGAAGGAGTTGGTGATAGTTTTCGATTTTCCCTACAAGGTGACGAAATTACCAAGTGAACTTAAGAGAGGTGTTGTCACACCGCTTACAAGTGGTATCAGAGCTTTGGCTATTTTTGGTTGTATTGCAATGGCTGAGAGAGGTAGTACATCGTCCGGAAGCTCCGGTGGGGTGAAGTTTGAAATGAAACCATTTTGATGGGAAATCAAACTTTACATTATGGCATAGGAAAATGAAGAACATCCTTATCCAACAAGACTTGTATTTCACGGTTGATGGGGTAAAGAAAAAGTCCAAGGATATGTCAACGGAAACTTGGAAGGTGTTGGATGAGAAGGCTATGAGTTCCATTGAGTTGCATCTTTCCGATGAAGTGATATGCAATGTTATGAAAGAGAAGAACGCCAAAAGGACTTGGGAGAAGCTTGAGAAGCTTTACATGGGTAAAACCTTGTCCAACAAATTGACTCTCAAAGACCAACTCAATGGGCTAAAAATAGAGGAAGGTGGAGATGTCATGGCACACTAGAATGACTTTAACTGGTGTATTGGCAACTTGATACGGGTTAATGTGATGTATGAAGATAACGATAAAGCTATCCTGTTATTGAGATCTTTACTGGATTCCTTCAAGCCTTTTCGGACTACTTTGTTTTTTGGCAAGGAAACTCTCCAATTCGATGCCATTGTTTTCGACATAATTTCTTATGTGAAATTGAACAAGGCAAATGAGAGGGAATCTCAAGGGGAAGGACTCTTCATTAAGGAGTCTAGTGAGCGGGGTCGAACAAGAGAAAGGAGTAAGTCGGAGAAGAACTCTAGATCGAAATCTAGAAAGAAAAATGTTGAGTGTTACGGTTACGGTAAGAAAGGTCATTACAAACGGGATCGTAGGAAGGTTAAGGTGGAGATCAAGGAAGGAAAGAAAGCCGAGACAAACTCTACGGCTAATGTGGTATTCGAAGATATTGGTGAGCTATTGTCGCTAGCTTTGACTAGTTATGCTTTCGATGCATGGATTCTTGATTCCGGATGCTCTTTTCACATGTGTACATATCGAATTGGTTTGACACGTATGAGTCTCAAAGTGGAAGTGAGGTCTTAATGGGTAACAATGTAACTTGCAAGGTCATTGGGATAGGTACAATCAAGATCAAGATGTTCGATGGGATTGTGAAAACCTTAGGTAGTGTGAGACATGTTTCGACACTTAAGAAGAATTTGATATCTCTAGACACACTTGATACAAATGGGTGTTCTTTCACGACAAATGATGGTGTGATCAATGTGTGTATGGGATCCATGGTGATAATGTGAGGTACTAAATTGGGTAACAATCTTTATAGGCTTTCAGGGAACACAATTTTAGGTGGAGTGGATATCTCTAAGGAAGTAGAAAATTGCAAAGACTTTGGCATCTAAGGCTAGGGCATTTGAGTGAGAAAGTATTGCAAGAACTACATAGGCAACAATTATTGAAAGGTGTGGGGCCATGCAAGCTAGAATTTTGCAAGTATTGTGTTATGGGAAAGCAATGCAAGGTGAACTTCAAAGTTCCAAGCAAAGAAAATGGAAGCAAGGGGTTGCTCGATTATATACACTCCGATGTGTGAGGGCCCGTACTAACCAGATCAAATGGTGGAGCTCGTTTCTTTGTTACTTTCATGGATGAATTTTCTAGGAAAGTTTAGGTTTACATCATGAAGGAGAAAGTCGAGGTCTTTGAAAATTTCACGGAATGGAAGTCGGAAGTGGAGAACCAAACGAGAAGGAAGATCAAGTATTTAAGGAGTGACAATGGATGTGAGTACAAGAGTTACAAGTTTATTAAATTTTACAAAGTTGAAGGCATCACAAGACATTTCACCGTGAAGAAAAATCCTTAATAAAATGGTGTCGCGGAGAAGATGAATAGAACGCTCTTGGAAAGAGCTTGATGCATGAGACTTCATGTGGGGTTGCCCGAATCTTTTTAGGTGGAAGCGGTTAATCATGCTTGTTATTTGGTTAACCTGTCATCCTCGAAGGTACTTGAGTTTAAATCGGCGGAAGAAGTATGGACGGGCAAGGAAGTTGACTTCTCTAATTTGAAGGTTTTCGGGTGCAAGGCATATGCTATTATTCCTAGTGATGAGAGGAACAAGCTACAATCAAAGTCTCTTGAATGCATATTTCTCTGGTTTGAGAAATGAGTGAAGGGATTCAAGCTTTATGATATAGCCAACAAGAAGAAAATTCTTAGTAGAGATGTAGTCTTTGATGAAGCATCGAAAAAGCCAAGGATGATGGTGAGTGAGGAGTTGTGATCGAAATTCTTATTACTACAAAGATTAGTGATAGCGGATATGATGAGGTACAACGAGAAATGGTTCTTGAGGAACTTTTATCCATAGCTCAAGAAAGGCCAATAAGAGTCTCAAAGCCACCGTAAAGGTACGGTTGGGATGATGAGAAAGATGGAGTGCATTTTCCACTCATGGCTAGTGAGGGAGATCCAACTATATTTAATAAAGCAATTGGTTGTCATGATAAAGAAAGTTGGGTGAAGGCTATGATGGGAGATATGGAATCTCTTGAAAAGAACTCTGTTTGGGATTTGGTTCCTAAACCTAAAACCCAAAAGATTGTTAGTTGTAAATGGGTATTTAGGAAGAAAGAAGGCATACATGAGAATGAAGCACTGAAGTTCAAAGCACGGTTGGTTGTTAACGGTACCCACAAAAGGAAGGAGTTTGAGATTTTCTCACCGGCAGTGAAGCACACATCTATTCGGGTATTGTTAGCCTTGGTAGCTCATATGATATGGAGTTAGAACAACTTGATGTGAAAACAGCATTTCTTCACGGGGATTTAGAAGAGGCCATTTATATGGCACGACCAGAAGGGTTCAAGGAAGCGAGAAATGAGAACTTTGTTTGTAGATTAAAGAAGTCATTATAAGGACTCAAGCAATCTTTGAGACAATGGTACAAGTGCTTTGATTCCTATATGTTGAAGATTGGCTATAAGAGAAGTGAGTATGATTGTTGTATTTATTCTCATATGTTTGAAGATAGTACAATTATCTTGTTGATGTTGTATGTGGATGATATGCATATAGCATGTCGGGATATGTCAAAAATTGATGAACTCAAAAGGTTTTTGGGTAGAGAATTTGACATGAAGGATCTTGGTATTACTAAAAAGATCCTCGAGATGGAGATAAAAAGAGATCGGAAAGTGGTAAAGATGTGGTTATCTCAAAAGAGGTATATTCACAAAGTGCTTGAGAAGTTTAGCATGCTTGATGCTTGACACGTCCTAAAGAAGTGTTCCTACTCTCAAGTATAAGAGTGTCAAAGTAATAAATTAACCGGTAAGACCGGGTCGAACCACAGGGAGGTTGTTCACTTGTCCTCGTAGAATTAATTATCTAAATTAATTAATAAGCTTAAAAAAATATAAATCAATTAAAATTAAAACTGGGGCTAAGGGATCCACTGTTGGTAATTCAAATATGATCCAATTATAAATATTTAGTCCAGATTAATTGGGATGGTATTCCACTCCACTGACCACTCTCCAATAGATGTAGGTAAAAGTACTCACTGTGCTAGACAATATCTGTCTATCTACAGTGAGTCAAAAACTCCACAAAGATCAGAGGAGAGAAAGCATAAAAATAATAAACTTACCATAATTGGATCATATTTTCCATACCAACAGTATCACCTTTGGCCACAGCTATGTAAAATTAGCCAGACATAATTTAACTAGAAAATAACTATTTTATTTAAACTAAGAATTTGAGAACAAAAGAGAGAGAATTTCACAAATCTAACATCAGATTTGGATTCAGGACCTCTAAATTAGGGAGGAGAGACCCCTTATTTATACAAAATACGGATGAAAATTGACCATCGGATGAATTTAGAATGGAGCGTCCAGATTTCACCACCTCATCAGTGAACAATGACAGTGAACAGTAACATATCCATGAGTGAACAGTAACTGCATCAGTGAGTGAACAGTGAAAGTCAACTGTTCACAGTAACTGTGAACAGTGAAAGTCAACTGTGAACAGTGAATAGTCAAAATTATGAAAATGCCCTTCAGTGAACAGTAACCCATTCATGAGTGAACAGTAATGCATCGCGAGTGAACAGTGAAAGTCAACTATGAACAGTAAAAGTCAATTGTGAACAATTAAAAGTCAACTGTGAACAGTGAATAGTTAAAATTACAAAAATCCCCTTCGTGGTCTTCTTAAGGTTTTTTGACGTTCTAAACTTGAAAATGATATTTGTTTTACCATCTGACATCTCCATGATTCTGAATTGATCGAATTACCTCTAAAATATAAAGAAAAATACACTGATTACTACACAACACATTTATTTAAGCGAACGAACGAAATTATGTATAAATTGAGGAATTAATCATATTGGAAGTGTAAAATGATGATATTATCCCTTAGTAAACATACACTTTTCAGTGTTAATCACACCCCCCAACCAGCTAATTGCTAGTCTCTAGCAATTAAAGCGAAAGTAGTAAAAACTCAAATTCAAATATCTAAACTACCAAATAGACAAATTCTCTCATACCTTTTTTCTCACCCTTTGACAACCAATCATCAATTGAGTTATCAATCAAACTTTCTTGTGCTCAATAAAGATCAACACGATAACTATGAGATTCAATTGAAATCAAACAACATTTTCATTCCGAAATCTCACTAGGGCTTTTTCCTTAGGCAACAATTTATTCTCTTTTTTTTTAATACAACAAAATTGGAAACAAACATTCTATCTTCAATCCATGTAGCGAGCTTTAGGCCAATGACTCCCAAACCAGTTGGCTTTATGGCAATAAGTGTTAAAACACTCCTACGGGCTTAATTACTCAGATTGCAGATGTTTTTTTTAGTACAATTCCCTTAAGCTTTCTCTTTAACCAGTGTAACGAGCTTTGGGTCAATGACTCCCAAACCAGTTAGTCTTAGGGAATTAGGTGTTAAAGTACCCCTCGAAATTAATTGCTCGAGTTAAAGAGGCTACGGAACTGTACTTTATTCTTATCCAGACTCCACCGTTTTGCACGAACACTCTATGCTTACTGAGGCATGAGGCCCGGCTACTAAGTAAGAGTTTTGGTCACAACACATAAAATTATTATTATTATTACTATATAAATTTTTAAACAAGACCACTGCCTTCGGTTGTTACCCTTGAATGATGTTTCAGAACTCAATATCGTAAAATCTCAACTTACTGCACATAATCACGTGTCAATGTGCGTGTGTCTAGAATAGTTCGAAAAATTTCTCAAGATGACTTATTGAACAAAAGGATTAGTCAATGATATCACAATGGAGAGTTTATAAATTTGAATAGTCAGAAGAAAGGGAAAAAATGCATCAGAACTACAAAGATGCATCTTAGAAGTATCTAAAAGATTTCCTTACTCGGCCATCTTTACAAAAAAAATGGTCAGAAGTTAGTTTTTTTTAAAAAAAAAAAACAAAATTTATTGAATCAATTATCCCCTCCCCCCAACCAGAATTAGACATTGTCCCCAATGTCTTTAAAAAGAGTTAAGGTTTAGAAGATATCACCTGAACAACTTGAAAGACAGTAAAATCCTACAACACAACAAAAAAAATACAAAATAGAGGAAAATAAAATGCATAAAAACCATGGGACAATAACAAACTGAGATTCAGATCAATTCTGCGTTTCTTGTTCTTTTCATCAGTGGGCCAATCAATTTTGGAGGTTGAAGGATCTGACTCATAAATGAAAGCTTGTAACTGGTCAATCAGCTCATGAGGACTTGAGACAGAGATAAAGATGATAAAAAGATAATAAAAACAAAAGGATATTTATTGGTAGTTGTGATTGTGGCTCACATCTTCCTCTGGTTTTACGTCCAGAAACGGCTTCAACGCCCTCTATGGGTCGGGGATATGCTTCTCATCCAATTTTCTTATAAATTGGCAAACAAGGTCTTTTAAAGTCAGATTCCCAAGACTATATTGTGCATGTTCTTTTTGAAATTGTGGCCATAATCGGTCAATTGCCATTTACACATATCCACTAGGATGTGCATCATGAGTCGTTAGGATATTATCCAGTGACTCCCTACGCAAACCATGCCTAATGAATAAAATTTTATCTTCCCGATTATTAGACACCATTCCTAAAGAACGACAATGTGTGTTGCAAGTTGTACGTGCACATTTGTGACAAGTAACCCCTAACTTCTTAGCTCTTCATTTTTTTGCAAGGTTACTTTTTCCAAAACCAGGCATGTAAGATATAAATGAATCACCAGACTCACCTGCTATACCTTAGCTTTGATCAACCAGCGAATTTCAACAGGAATATTGTTTATCTTCAGTAAGCGTAATCTTTCGGAACGTGCTTTGTAAATCTTTTCAGAGCATTTTGGGGCAACGATGGAAAATGTTTTCGCAGGTTTGTGAAAATTTCACCCATGCCTTGTTTTGGGGATCAGTTATTTGGGAAACTGAATTAAACCGACTGGAATTGTCACGGAGTACCGTTATCCGCCACTTAACCGGGGTTATATAGCAAAAACACACCAAGCAAAAACTGAACCTAGAAATTTATCCTGCAAAAATTCAAAACGTAAAAGTGAACAAAACAAAAATAATAATTGCAAACACAAATAAAGTCAAAAGCAAAAGATTTGTTTACTCACCTTTGTAACAAGGGTCAAAAAGGATGGCAGAGTCTTTTTGAAAATCTGTATTTTCTAAGAATGGTTTCACACGTTGTCCATTTACTTTAAACAAATTACCATTCCTAGGATTCTCAATGTCAAGGGCACCATATGGATACACGTGTTTCACAACAAATGGACCACTCCATTTCGATTTCAATTTACCAGGAAATAAATGAAGTCGAGAATTATAAAGCAAAACCTTTTGACCAACTTCAAATGATCTTCTTAAAATTCGTCTGTCATGAAAGGTTTTAGATTTTCCTTTAAGAATTTTTGCATTTTCATATGCATCATTTCTTAATTCTTGAAGTTCATTTAATTGCAACTTGCGCAATTCACCAGCATCATTTAGGTTAGAATTGAAAGCTTTAATGGCCCAATATGCTTTTTTCTCAAGTTCAACAGGTAAGTGACAAGATTTTCCATAAACTAAACGATAAGGAGACATACCCAAAGATGTTTTGAATGCAGTGCGGTAAGCACAAAGTGCATCATTTAGTCTAAGAGACCAATCTTTTCGATCAGGGTTAACCGTTTTTTGCAAGATATGTTTTATCTCCCTATTTGCTAACTCAACTTGACCACTTGTTTGAGGGGGGTATGGTGTGGCAATTTTGTGTGTGACTCCATATTTCTTCATTAAAGACTCAAAATGTTTGTTACAAAAGTGTTTGCCTCCATCACTGAAAATGGCTCGAGGGATTCCAAATCAACTCAAAAGATTTTCTTTTAAAAACTTAATCATTGTGTTGTGATCATTATTTCAATAAGGAATTGCCTCAACCCATTTTGACACATAATCAACGGCAACTAAAATGTACAAAAATCCAAATGATGGTGGAAATGGACCCATAAAATCAATTCCCCAACAATCAAATATTTCAATGACAAGAATTGGGTTTAAAGGCATCATGTTTCATTTGGAAATGAATCCTAACTTTTGACATTTTTCACAGGTTTTACAGAATGCATGTGCGTCTTTAAACAAGGTGGGCTAATAAAATCCACACTGCAAGATTTTTGCAGCCGTTTTCTTTGACAAAAAATGACCACCACATGCTTCAAAATGACAAAATTCAATGACACTACTTACCTTATTGCCTGGAATACACCGTCGAACAATTTGATCAGGACAATACTTGAATAAGTATGGGTCATCCCAGTAAAAACGTTTTACCTCGGTTAAAAATTTCTTTTTGTCCTGTGCATTCCAATCGAGTGGCATCATTCCTGTTGCAAGATAATTAACAATGTCAGTATACCAAGGCAAAGTTGTGATAGAGAATAAAAGATCATCAGGAAAAGAATCATTGATGGGTGCTTTTTCTTCTGGCTCGTCATCTTTCTGTTCCAATTCTTCAAAATCTAAAGTCTCTTTCTTTTTCGGCAACCTGTAAACAATTATCAAGATCTGAATGTGAGCTTGACTCATGTGAATTGATCAAACAAGTTTTAGATGAGTTAAAAGAATCCTTTTGAACATGATCTTCAACAATGGTTTCAATAATGTCTACATCTTTATCTTTATTTTCATCATCAAATGGTTCATTAGACATGTTGAAAACATTATGCTTAATTTCCATATTTCCAAAAGACATGCTCATTATTCCATTCCTACAATTAATCAAAGCATTAGCAGTAGCCAAAAATGGTCGGCCCAATATAACAGGAATTGATTTTTACTCATTAACAACAGAGAGTGTTTCCAAGACAATAAAATCTATTGGGTAGATAAATTTATCGACTTGTACTAAAACATCTTCCACTATTCCTTTTGGTATTTTAATTGACCTATCAGCAAAACAAAGTGTTGTTGAAGTCGGCTTTAACTCACCAAGTTTAAGTTGCTGATAAAATGAGTATAAGAGAAAATTTACACTAGCACCTAGGTCAAGTAAAGCATGTTCAATTTTACAGTTACCAATTGTGTAGGAAATAGTGGGACAGTCAGGATCTTTATATTTCAAAACATTTTTATTGGAAATAATGGAACTTACCTGTTCAGCCATAAAGACTTTCTTTCTTACCTGATGCTTCCTTTTCACAGTGTACAGATCCTTCAAAAATTTGGCATAAGAAGGTACTTGTTTGATTGCGTTCAACAAAGGGATATTGATCTTTACCTGTTTGAAAATTTCAAAAATCTCCGGGGAATGCTTCGATTTCTGTGAATTTTTAAGAGCCTGGGAATATGAGAGTGTAAGTGGGGATTCAATTATTTCTTCTTCAACAGTTGTTTCATCAACCCCTTCCTTACCCTTGGAAAGTGACTCGTCATCATTTTTACCAGATTCAAGAACAGGCTTTTCGATGACCTTACCACTACGAAGAGTGATAATTGATTTGACTTGATCTGGGCATTGGTTATTATCATAGGAACTTGACTGACTCTTGGGATTTGGTTGTGGTTGAAATGGAAACTTACCTTTTACGTGTGTGGTGAGTGTAGAAGCAATCTTTGCCAAAGTATCTTTAACATCTATCAAGGATTGTGCAGTTTGGCTGTGAATGGATTCTTGTTTTTCAATGAATGAGTGTAAAGTGTCTTCAAGGTTTTTCCTATATGGTGGGACATAAGGTACATAACCTTGAGGGTTTTGGAAATTCTGGTGTGTTTGTGGATGTGATGGACCTGGTGGTTGTGAAGACTGTGTTTGATTGTTGTTCCTCCAACTAAAGTTTAGGTGATTTCTCCAACCAGGATTGTAGGTTTGTGAATATGGGTTGGAATTTGGTTTGTTGAAAGTGTGCAAAACATTGGCTTGTTCATGAAGGCAATCTTTTATGGCTGGCAAATTTGGACAACTATGAGTGATATGATCATCAGAATCACATACATGGCATGTGATTTCTTGTACAGATTTTACATGTTCACTCTTTTTAGTTTCTAAAGCTTCAACTTTCCTAGCTAGGGATGCGAATCTTACTTCAAGGTCATGATCTTCCCTAAGATTGTAAATGCCTCTACTAGATGGAGATGGTTGTGGTTTGCTCATGGACTCATAGGAACCAATGGTGTCCCAATTTTGAGCACTTTTGGTGATATGGTCAAGGTATTCAAGTACTTCTTCAGGACTTTTGTCACTGAACTCCCCATTACACATCATTTCAACGACTTGTCTACTTTGGGGTGTGAGTCCCTCATAGAAATGTGACACTATCCTCCATGTTTCAAAACCGTGATGTGGACAGACATTTAATAACTCTTTGAACCTATCCCAACATTGGTAAAGTGTTTCCCCAGGTTTTTGGACAAATGAAGTGATTTGCCTCTTAAGAGAGTTTGTTCTATGAGGTGGGAAAAATTTCTTTAAGAACTGTTGTTACATATCATTCCAAGTTTGGATTGATCCTGACCTAAGGTTTTGTAACCAAGTTTTAGCTTTATCTTTTAAGGAAAAAGGGAAAAACTTAAACTTGATTATATCCATGCTAACATTCTGGTCAGTGCAAGTGTTACAGACTTCCTCAAACTCTCTAAGATGCAAATATGGATTTTCAGATTCAAGACCGTGAAAATTGGGTAAAAGTTGAATGATTCCCAGTTTAAAATTAAAGTGTGTTGCATTTGGTGGGAAAACTATGCATGAAGGTGCTCCAGTACGTGTGGGATTCATGTAGTCTCTAAGAGTTCTAGGTGGATTTGGGTTATTGTGTTGGTCATGGTCAACATAAGGCGGATGGTTGCTGTGTTGAGACACGTTGTCAAGGTTGTATAAAAGGTTTTCGGCTTGGTTTCCTTCTGGATGTCTAAGTGGGTTTTCAGCCATGTTGTTAGTGAATGAGGGTTAATAGAGATAAAATACACAAAAATGAGGAAAACAAAAGAAAAAATGATAAAAATAACAAGATGTAAAATTCTAGGGGTGTAGATGTAAATATGCACAAGTGTTGAGGTAAAAGTGTAAATAATTATAAATATAGGGACTAAAGTGAAATTATGATAATTATAGGGACTGATATGTAAAAAATGAAAAATAAAATGACCTATATGCAAATGCAAACTAGATCTAAGCTAAAAAGTAAATAAAAAGTTAGAGGACTAAAATGTAAAAATGTGATTAAAGATAACAAGTGTTTTTTTTTAAGTGGATGAAGTTTATGATTGAGATGAATTATGCAAGATTAAATACAAAATAAAAATAAAGAAGATAAAAAAATAGAAAAACTAAAATAAAATTAAAAATAAATTACTACTACAAAGAAAAGACGGACTTACCTCCCCGGCAGCGGCGCCAAAAACTTGACACGTCCTAAATAAGTGTTCCTACTATCAAGTATAAGAGTGTCAAAGTAATAAATTAACCGGTAAGACCGGGTCGAACCACAGGGAGGTTGTTCACTTGTCCTTAGAGAATTAATTATATAATTTAATTACTAAGCTTAAAAAAATATAAATCAATTAAAATTAAAACCGGGGCTAAGGGATCCACTGTTGGTAATTCGAATATGATCCAATTATAAATATTTAGTCCAGATTAATTGGGATGGTATTCCACTCCACTGACCACTCTCCAATAGATGTGGATAAAAGTACTCACTGTGCTAGACAATATCTGTCTATCTACAGTGAGTCAAAAACTCCACAAAGATTAGAAGGGATAAACCACTCACTGATAAATATGGGTAAAATTACCCATTGTGCTAGACAATATCTGTCTATCTACAGTGAGTCAAAAACTCCACAAAGATCAGAGGGGAGAAAGCATAAAAATAATAAACTTACCATAATTTGATCATATTTTCCATACCAACAGTATCACCTTTGGCCCCAGCTATGTAAAATTAGCCAGAAATAATTTAACTAGAAAATAGCTATTTTATTTAAACTAAGAATTTGAGAACAAAAGAGAGAGAATTTCACAAATCTAACATCAGATTTGGATTCAGGACCTCTAAATTAGGAGGGGAGACCCCCTATTTATACAAAATACGGATGAAAATTGACCATCGGATGAATTTAAAATGGAGCGTCTAGATTTCGCCACATCATCAGTGAACAGTAACTCATCCATGAGTGAACAGTAATTGCATCAGTGAGTGAACAGTGAAAGTCAACTGTGAACAGTGAAAGTCAACTGTGAACAGTGAACAGTGAAGGTCAACTGTGAACAGTGAATAGTCAAAATTATGAAAATGCTCTTCAGTGAACAGTACTGCATCCAAGAGTGAACAGTAAAAGTCAACTATGAATAGTCAAAATTACAAAAATGTCTTTCGTGGTCTTCTTAAGGTTTTTTGACGTTCTAAACTTGAAAACGATATTTTTTTACCATCTGACATCTCCATGATTCTGAATTGATCGAATTACCTCTGAAATACAAAGAAAAATACATTGATTCTTACACAACACATTTATTTAAGCGAACGAACGAAATTATGTCTAAATTGAGGAATTAATCATATTGGAAGTGTAAAATGATGATATTATCCCTTAGTAAACATACACTTTTCAGTGTTAATCAATGCTAAAGCCGTATCTACTCCACTTGCTTTAGATTTTGTCTTGAGTGCAAAGCATTGTCCTTCCACTGATGCCGAGATGGAAGACAAGGTGAAGGTTCCGTATGCAAATGTGATTGGTTGTTTGATGTATGCCATGGTATGTACAAGACCCGATATCCCCCAAGCGGTTACTATGGTTGCCAAATACTTGGCAAATCCGAGCAAAGAGCAGTGGAATGCCATTAAATGGATTTTACGGTTTTTGAAGGGTACTAAGGAGTTGGGTATTATGTTTGAAAAATAACATGGTGAAACTAATATTGATAGGTTTGTTGATTCCGACTATACGAGTGACTTAGACAAGTGGAGGTCTACAATAAGGTATCTATTTACATGTGCGGATCGACCGATTAGTTGGAGGTCTATGTGTTGAGGTTTATACCCGAAACATGTAACTTGTAAATGGATTTATGAAGTAAATAAAAAGAAAGGTCCAATTCATTATGTTATGTTATTTATTTTATAAACTTGTGTACATATTAACATCCTGGATTGTCGGATGTAATCTCGAACTGTGTATATGAGTGTCATGTACGGATAGATATAGTAAGAGACGTGCAATCTAAAGAGTCCATAGATAGCAAATAAAGCTGGGTACTTTATTTGTGGGTAATCTATAGTTGCGGTCCATTCCGTAATGTACAGTGATTCTATCCTGAATCATTCATATGAGATATGGGAATGGAGGCACCTTGTATGATGTGATCATATAGAACTGGGTCATGATCTATATGAATCTCACACCAAGATCCGTTTACCGATGAGATTCATATATATCAACTAATGATGGCTATATATGGGTGATCTTAATCCTGAGTGTCTTATCGACTCTTTCAGGTTAGATCATGGTCTTCGATATACCATGAGTGAGGTCAGATGTATTTCCTGATCAATATACTCCGTATGTTGAGATTACGGTTTGAGTTATGGCTGGGAAGGTTTGTACACAATAGTGGAATCCACTCCTTCTTGTGAGAAGTAGATGGTAGTTCCCTTAAGGGTTGATTCGAGACTTGGACAATATGAGCGCTCTCCTAATTCCGTGAGGAAATAGGATTTATTGTCCATTAGATAATCAATGGTACTTAAAGGATATATGTAATTAAAGGGGTATAACGGACATTATGATCCAGCTCTAATTATGAACTACTGTGGAGGATCACACTATATGTAATAGCTATATCGATGGACACCGAGTTGTATCGGTCTGTATAAAAACGTCTGCAGTTAAGAGAGTGCAGCTTCGGGTTTTTAGTGGAATAACATCGGAGTTAATAATCAATAAATATTAATTAAAGAATTTAATTAATGATTCCGATGATTATTGATGCTCAAAATACTGTGGGTCCATTATGTCCTCTTGCTAACCCGATCGATTTAGATAATAAGGGTCACAGTTAATTAATTGGATTGTCCAGTTAATTGTGTTACGAAAGAGACACGTATTTATTCGGGAAATAATTGACTAATGAGATTATTTAATTAATAGATGATAGTGATTAAATAACTTAAATAATGAGATTATTTAATTATGTTATTACTCACTAAATAGAGGGTGTATGTTGATATTTATTTTGAATAAAATAAGATAATATGATTATTTTATTAAATTAAATTAAATATTTTATTTTTGAATTTAAATAGTTTGAATTCAAAAATTAAAATCAAATAAAAGATAAGGGATATTTTTTATTTGAAAGTTTTTAAAAATCAAATATAGATTTGATCTTATATTTAAATATTTTATATGTGATATATATTATTTTAAAAAAAGGGTGATGCGTGTACATCACTCTTATATATATATACATCGAGAAAAAAGTGGTTTGGTTTTGGTTTTGCATAAGAGACAAAAATTGGTTTTTATTTTTGTCATAAGTACAAAAGAAAAACAAAAATGTTGTGTGAAAGTGATTGCACCAATATATATAACTATTAGTTTTTTAACTACTAGAATTGTTCTAGGTAGTTTTTTTTTTAAAGAAGAAATAGTTTCTCCATTCGTTTTTCTCTACACCTTTCATCCTAAGTTCCTGAAAACCGTGACGCACCCACACGCATTTACTAGTCCCGGGAATAGCTAGGAAGATCAGTGGTACAGACCATGAGCAAATTGAAAAGTGAAGTTCTATCTTTTAATCTTCCTTTTTATTATTGATTACAATTTCCTATATTTACATATATACTTTATTAGTGTAATAATTAGTATATGTATTTGTTCCTAAAATAAATACGATCATAAGTTCATTTGTCCCAGATACAAATTAAGATCTGTATAAAAAATTTTAAAATCTTACTTTCGCTTCGTGACCAGTGAACGGGGTTCCAACAATTGGTATCAGAGCCAATTTTATTTTCGAAACATGAAATTGTTTTCGATTTTCCTGTATGTATGATTGTGTAGGCACGATTTAAATTGACTGTATGATGTTTTTGTATGTATATTAATTTTTTTAATTTATAAAAACATGATTGATCGCTAATTATATGGTTCTGTGGATTTAGGGTTTATGGGTTGTATAATTTATTATTATTATTATTATTATTATTATTTTACTATTATTGTATTGTAAAAAAAATGTAACCTATACTGAAGACCTGGAAAAATCACGAAGAAGGATTCATGAGATGAATCAGAGTGACCTAAAGAGACTGGAAGACTCAAAAATTACAAGAAGACCAAGGAATGCCTTGGGGGTATTTTTATAATTTTATATTCTAATTTTTTTAGGTTAAATAATCCACAGTACTCGGTCAATTCATGTATGCTTTATATTATATGATGATAAAAGCATTGTCATGCATACGTATGTCATTTAGATTAGAAGTGCCTACACAAATATATTTGATATGTCATACATGCATCATAGCCTAATATTTTATGTATTTTTTTAATGTGATTAAAATGGGTAAATACATAAATTGGCTATGAAAATGGGATTAGTTTTTTAATTGTTAAAAAAAACTTGGTAATTCTCATTAATATTAATCTAGTTATTAAAGAGTTTAATAAGTTAGATTAATAGGGTCATTTGTAGTAATTATGATTATTTTGATTAATTGCCTAATTATAAATTAACCGAATATTGTGTTACAGTTTTAATAGTTAAAACTTGGTAAACACTTTCATAATAATCTGAGCTTAGTAAATAGTTTACAAAGATTTAGATTATTCACTAGTAGATTAGATTTTTAATTGTTAAAAATCATTAATAATTTATTAGTTAATTAGAACTTGTTTCTAATAATGAATTAGTTAATGCACTAGATAACTTGATTAAAGTTAGCCGTTTGATCCTGTAGAGTCTAGGTGCATTAACGGATAATAGAAAACCTTAGTTTTAAAATAGTGAGTGTGAGAGTGATATATGATATATATATCTCGCGGTCTCCATTATTAGTTCAATACTGTGAGATCCGAGTGGGGCCTCGTGACGGCCTTGCTTTCGTCCTCCCTAAGGAGAGTTTCCACAAAGGTCAATACCAAGGTTGACTTCCTAACAGTAAGACGGCAATTCTCGAGTTAAGCTCGTAAGATCTGAAATGGTGGGTTACACTCACGAAGGTTTTGATTAAATTTGTTAATTAAAAACCTGACTGAATAAACGATGGTTGAATGATATGGAATAAGAGTTATTCTAGAATATAATTTGATTGATAATGTCTCGGTCCAACATGCAAAGATTTAACCGACCCTAAGGCGGCACTTTTTTATGGTATGTTGGATTGTCGTGGTATAGTAACTATTTTTTAGGATAGTTCTAGTTCATTAAACATGTTCATGCATCATGTTTAAATTTATATCAAAGCACCCACACTTGTTTTAAATAAATGACTGAATGAATGTTTTATTTATTTCAGCAATGTCTTCTGCATTACTTCAAATTCTCGCAAACGACAAATTAACTGGTGATAACTACACAAAGTGGAAACTTAATATTAATATAATTTTGGTTACCAAAGACCTCAAGTTTGTGCTTACGGATGAATGTCCTCCAGCGCCTACTGTCAATGCCACACGAACTGTTCGTGAGGCATACCAGTGATGGGTCTCATCTGATGAGAATCCCGAACATATCTATTGGCATCTATGACAGACTTGCTTGTCACAAAGCACGAAGCAATGACTTCAGCATTCGAAATCATGGAGTCATTACAAGCTATGTTTGTGCAGCCCTCCGAGCAAAAGCGATATGAAGTTGTTCGTTCCGCTTTGCTAGCTCGCATGAAGGAAGGAACCTCAGTTCGGGAACATGTCCTTTTACTGGAAAAAGGCTTAGAGCTAAAGAACTGTTAGAGCTTATACATACAGACGTCTGCGGACTGATGAATGTTAAAGCTAAGGGTGGTTATGAGTATTATGTTACCTTTATAGATGACTACTCAAGATACGGATACGTCTACCTGATGCAACGAAAGTTGAAAACATTTGAAAAGTTTAAAGAATTTCGAGCTGAAGTTGAGAATCAATTAGGTAGGACTATCAAGTCACTACGATCGGATCGTGGAGGTGAGTACCTTGACCAAGAGTTTGAAGACTTCATGGTCGAGCATGGGATAGTTTCCCAACTCACAGCTTCCGGTACACCTCAGTAAAATGGTGTAGCGGAGAGGAGAAATAGAACCCTAATGGAAATGGTGAGATCTATGATTAGTTTCTCATCATTACCAAATTCCTTTTGGGGATATGCGTTACAAACAGCGGCATACATTTTGAATGTAGTGCCATCCAAATATGTTCTTAAGACTCATTTAGAGTTATGGAATAGTTGTAAAGCTAGTTTGTGACATTTTCATATATGGGGGTGTCCAGCACACGTGCTGAAGAACAGAACTGGGAAGCTAGACTCCAAGTCTGTTGTCTGTCTGTTTGTAGGATACTCCAAGGAGACCAGAGGTGGACACTTCTATAGTCCCAAAGATAACAAAGTATTTGTATCGACAAATGCAACGTTTATTGAGGACAATTACATTAGTGACCATAAAACTCGTTCCAAGATTGTATTAAATGAGTTGGAGCCTGGTAAGACTAGTGCTTCATCAATAAGAGTTGTTGATCCACAAACAATAGTTGTTGATCCATAAATATCTGAGAGTTAGATGGTTCCTGATCAGGATACACTACCACTTAGACGTAGTGAGAGGGTTGTGAGACAACCTGAACGCTATTTAGCCATAGGTGAGGGACAAGGTGTTATCTCTGCTGATAGTGTGGATGATCCATTGACATTTAAGAATGCAATGGAAGATTCTGATAAAGAGGAATGGCTTAAAGCCATGAATCTCGAGATAGAGTCCATGTACTCTAACTCAATCTGGAATCTTATAGACTTACCGGATGGGGTAAAACCCATTGGGTGTAAGTGGATCTATAAGAGAAAGAGAGGAGTAGACAGGAAGGTAGAGACCTTCAAGGCAAGGCTAGTGGTCAAGGGTTATACCAAGAAAGAGGGGGTCGATTATGAAGAGACCTTCTCGTCAGTATCCATGTTTAAGTCTATTAGGATTCTCTTATCCATTGCTGCCTATTTCGATTATGAAATTTGGAAAATGGACGTCAAGACTGCATTCTTGAATGGCAATCTTGATGAGAGCATCTATATGATGCAACCAGACGGATTCATGTCTCCAGATCAAGAGCAAAAGGTTTGCAAACTGCAAAGGTCCATCTATGGACTTAAGCAAGCATCTAGATCTTGGAACATTAGGTTTGATGATGTGATCAAAACCTATGGCTTCGAGCAGAACGTCGACGAGCCTTGTGTCTACAAGCGCATCATCGATAAAAAAGTAGTTTTCTTGGTCCTATACGTAGATGATATCCTACTCATAGGGAATGATATGGGAGTGTTGTCTGATGTAAAGGGATGGCTAGCTAGCCAATTCCAAATAAAAGATTTGGGAGAGGCAAGTTATGTTCTAGGGATCCAACTTATAAGGGATCGTAAGAACAAACTTATAGCATTATCTCAAGCATCATATATCGACAAGATTCTTGTGTGATTTTTGATGCAGAACTCCAAGAAAGGTAATTTACCTTCTAGACGCTAAGGAACAGTGTCCTAAGACACCTCAAGAAGTTGAGGATATGAGACGTGTTCCCTACGCATCAGCAGTAGGTAGTCTCATGTATGCTATGTTATGCACGAGACCGGACATCTGCTATGCAGTGAGAGTAGTCAGCAGATACCAGTCCAACCTAGGATTGGATCATTGGGTTGCTGTCAAGACTATTCTCAAGTATCTTCGGAGAACTAGAAAATATATGCTAGTGTATTCTAGACAAGATTTGATCTCGTTAGGATACACGGATTCTGATTTTCAATCAGACAAGGATTCTAAAAAATCCACATATGGATCAGTATTCACCCTGGGTGGTGGAGCCATTGTATGGAGAAGTATCAAGCAATCTTGCATTGCTGACTCCACCATGGAAGCCGAATATGTAGATGCTTGTGAAGCTGCTAAAGAGGCTGTTTGGCTCCGTAAGTTCTTGAGTGATCTAGAAATTTTTCCAGACCTGAATAAGCCCATCACACTTTATTATGATAACAGTGGTACTGTGGCTAATTCCAAAAAACCAAGAAGCCACAAGAGAAGGAAGCATACAGAGAGAAAATATCATCTCATCAGAGAGATAGTGTAGAGAGGAGATGTGATCGTCACCAAGATAGCCTCACAAGACAATCATGCTGATCCATTTACGAAGACCTTACCGGCTAAAGTGTTTTCGGGTCACCTAGATGGTCTAGGGTTATGAGACATGCCTCGCATGCTTTAGTGCAAGTGGGAGATGGTTGGGGTTTATACCCTAAACATGTAACTTGTAAATGGATTTATGAAGTAAATAAAAAGAAAGGTTCAATTCATTCTGTTATGTTATTTATTTTATAAACTTGTGTACATATTAACATCCTGGATTGCCGGATGTAATCTCGAACTTTGTATATGAGTGTCATATACGGATGGATACAGTAAGAGACGTGCAATCTAAAGAGTCCATAGATAGCAAATAAAACTGGGTACTTTATTTGTGGTTAATCTATAACTGTGGTCCATTCCGTAATGTAGAGTTATTCTATCCTGAATCATTCATATGAGATATAGGAATGGAGACACCTTGTATGATGTGATCATATAGAACTGGGTCATGATCTATATGAATCTCACACCAATATCCATTTACCGATGAGATTCATATATATATCAACTAATGATGGCTATATATGGGTGATCTTAATCCTGAGTGTCTTATCGACTCCTTCAGGTTAGATCGTGGTCTTTGATATACAATGGGTGAGGTCAGATGTAGTTCCTGATTAATATACTCTGTATGTTGGGATTGCGGTTTGGCTTGTGGCTGGAAAGGTTTGTACACAATAGTGGAATCCACTCCTTCTTGTGAGAAGTAGATGGTAGTTCCCTTAAGGGTTGATTCGGGGCTTGGACAATATGAGCGCTCTCCTAATTCCGTGAGGAAATAGGATTTATTGTCCATTAGAGAATCAATGGTACTTAAAGGATATATGTAATTATAGGGGTATAACGGACATTATGACTCAGCTCTAATTTTGAACTACTGTGGAGGATCACACCATATGTAATAGCTATATCGATGAACACCGAGTTGTATCGGTCTATGTAAAAACGTCTGCAGTTGAGAGAGTGCAACTTCGGATTTTTAGTGGAATAACACCGGAGTTAATAATCAAGGAATATTGATTAAAGAGTTTAATTAATGATTCCGATGATTATTGGAGCTCAAAATACTGTGGGTCCATTAGGTCCCTTTGCTAGCCCGATCAATTTAGGTAGTAAGGGTCACGGTTAATTATTTGGATTGTCCAGTTAATTGTGTTACGAAAGTGACACGTATTTATTAGGGAATTAATTGAATAATAAGATTATTTAATTGATTGATTATGGTGATTAAATAACTTAAATAATGAGATTATTTAATTATGCTATTACTCACTAAATGGAGGGTGTATGTTGATATTTATTTTTGAATATAATAAGATAATATGATTATTTTATTAAATTAAATTAAATATTTTATTTTTGAATTTAAATAGTTTGAATTCAAAAATTAAAATCAAATAAAAGATATGGGATATTTTTTATTTGAAAGTTTTTAACAATCAAATAAAATATATGGGATATTTTTTATTTGAAAGTTTTTAAAAATCAAATATAGATTTAATCTAATATTTAAATATTATATATGTGATATATATTATTTTTTTAAAAAAATTGTGATGCACACACCACACACACACACACACACACACACACACACACACACACACACACACACACACACACACACACACATATATATATATATACATTGACAAAAAAGTGGTTTTGGTTTTGGTTTTGGATAAGAGACAAAAATTGGTTTTTCTTTTTGTCATAAGTACAAAAGAAAAACAAAAGTGTTGCGTGTAAGTGATTGCACCAAGAAAAAAAAAATATATATATATATAACTATTATTTTTTTAATTACTAGAATTGTTCTAGGTAGTTTTTTTTAAGAAGAAATAGTTTCTCTATTCGTTTTTCTCTACACCCTTCATCCTAAGTTCCTGAAAATCGTGACGCGCCCACACGTAGTTATCAGTCCCGGGAATAGCTAGGAAGATCAGTTGTACAGACCATGCGCAAATCGAAAAGAGAAGGAGCCTCCAAACGTTGGTATGGTTCTATCTTTTAATCTTCCTTTTTATTATTTATTACAATTTCCTATATTTACATATATATTTTATTAGTGTAATAATTAGTATATGTATTTGTTCCGAAAATAAATACGATCATAAGTTCACTGGTCCGAGATACAGATTACGATCTGTATAAAAAAATTTAAAACCTTACTTTTGTTGCGTGACCGGTGAACGGGGTTCCAACACTATACTCCAACCTACTAGTGCCTTGTATAACACCGAAGCGGAATACATGGCAATCACAGAAGCATCAAAGGAAGCAATTTGGTTGAAGAGTTTGGTGAATGATATGGGATTGAAACAAAAGTCATTGTTGCTTAGGTGTGACAGTCAAATTGCAATTGCTCTAACCAAGAATCAAGTGTTCCATGCGAGAATGAAGCACATTGACATCCGATTCCATAGAATACGAGATTGGATTGTCTTTGGTGAAGTCTCCATTGAGAAGGTTCACACGGATGATAATGAATCTGATATGCTTACTAAGCCAGTTATAAAAGACAAATTTGAGCATTGCTTGAGTTTGCTAGACCTTTTCTCTTGTTGAGTTTAGGTAGGCACCTCACCGCTTGAGGTGTATGGAGACAAGAGATTTTTCTTATCAATATAGAGTTGTTATAAACACGGTGTTATCCAATGATTTTCGAGGGTTGAAGTTTCTTTTTGACAAGATAGAGATTGTTGATGTTAGTCTCCAAGTAAGTATTTGAGGCATATTTGTAATTTGGGTTTTATTGGGCTATGTTGTAATTAGCTAAAAGCCTCACTATATAAGAAAGTTGTTAGTTGAGCTTTTACTCTAAGTGTGTGCAAATGTGTAGAGACAACAAAGCTAGGCAAAAAAACCTAGAACAAAGAGTGATTGCGAGGTTGAAGAATTGAGACCTAGAGAGAGAGAGAGAGAGAGAGAGAAGGCTTGTGGGATAGAGGTAATCTCTTGTACTTGTCATTCTCATTATCTAGTGAAATCGGTGCCTCCGTGGACGAAGCCAATTTGGTGAACCACGTAAAAAATTGTTTGTGTTATGGTTTTTTATTTGCTCTTACTGATTGTGTTTCCTAGTTGTTTGTATTATTTTGTGTTCTTATTAGTCCATTCAAACAAGTCTTGGAAGAAGTTGATGGTAGTTTTCGATTTTGCTTACATGGTATTCGACAAAATTACCAAGTGAACTCAAGAGAGGTATTGTCATACCGCTTACATGTAAGAAAGAGAACTAGATTCTTTAGGTAAGAGAAAAATTACTGATTTGTTAATGGGACCCATATAGTGTGATTTGTTTCCCAACCGATTCAATAAACACTTTTGATCATGCTAGAATTGCCTTTGTTTTATACCTTTCTTCCTTAGTTTCTTGATTTGTTTTGAGTTAAACTTGTGTGTTTTACATATCTTTTGTTAGTTTTTAGCTAATCAAGTCTTAAAAGCTGAATGAAAGCGAAATGAAAGATTTTGTAACAACCTTGTAAAAACTACCTTTGCATATGGGTCAATTCTACGGATTAAACTGTACATATGCTTAGAGTGAATCAAGTTCCGAGCCTCATATGATTGGAAAGATTTGGAAGTTAGCTTTCCAAAAAAAAATTATAGTTTGCAATTTTTCTTGAGAAAGTTATATCGATTTTACTACTAGAAGATCAATCCAAAATTTTAGCGATTTTGTCGTGCCATTTGGACACCGCGACATCAGTTAAAGAAGAGAAATCCATGTCACCTTCTCTACTATTCTCACCTCTCTATAATCGTTTCCACTCCATTCAAGTAACTATTTATTTTCTGTTTCCTTAACTATATACTCAAAAACTTTTTTATGGTTCTTTTATTTATTTAAGGACGATTACCAAATTAGTTCCAGACCCTTTTAAAAAAAATCTAAATTTTTTATGATTTTTATAAAAGTGACCAAATCGGTGCCTGACCTTTTAAATGGTATCAATTTCGTCTTACTGTTAACTTTATGTCAGTCAAATCTAATAATCAATGAGTATTTTAGTCCTTTTCACTTGTACAAACAATAATAAAATAAAATTTTAAATCATTATATATTAAAAAAATAATTACATATATATAATATTTCACCACTTACAGCGGCTGTTGATGCACCTCTAATCCAATATACTTTTAAATTTAATTAGATTTATGATCGGTTTTACAAAGATTAAATAAAAATTTAAATTTAAATCATTTAAAAAATATTATATATATATATAATCCAATTTACTTTTAAATTCATTTAGATTTATGGTTTTATAAAGATTAAGGTTTAGTTTGGTATTGTTGTACTGTGGAAGGAAGTGCTTTTGGTTTTGTTTTGGGAGGGAATTGTTTTTGGATTTGCTATGCGAAAAATCACCAGAGCATTTGGTAAATTGGCTTTTGAAAGTGCAGTGAGAACCAAAAGCAATTTTAATGTGTTTGGTAAACCATGAGTAAAAAAGTGTTATGACTATGTAAAATGACTAGAAGTGACAAATGAATATTTAAGATGTTTTAAAAATAAATAGCATCCGACTTGGATCCAGATCTCAAATGACAGATTGTGGATTGTAAGTAATAATATGTGTGCATGCTTATTATTCCTGGGTGTATTAAATCTCTGGACAGACAACTCCCTTCACAAATGAACGTTTTTTGTTTCATCAAAATATATACATATATATATATATATATATATATGAGAAAAATTCAAGCAATTCTATATAACATTCATCAACTTAATTTATATTATTTTTTCTTCAAAAATCATGTTGATTTATGATCAGGTCAAACAACACCATTTTACCCCACTCTACAATCTTTTTTCGACAAGTTGTAATTGAATGTTTATGATCTTCGATCAGGTGGATTAATGATTGATTTTTCTATTAATCAAGAAACAAAAAAAAATTAATTTTTGAACCAAACTCGGATCTACCCACCATTCATAAGTTATCACAACCAAATCAGAACCATTCACCACCATAACCACCACCAGATTAATCAAACCCAGCCATCATCACCAAACTCATTTTCAATCAAACCCAGAACCATCCATCAACACATCCACCACCAGATTCAATCAAATCCAACAACAACATCACAAACCTCGTCGTCACCACCACAACAACAGAAGATGGTGAGAACCAGACGACGATGGTCACCGAAAAATTACAAGAAGGCATGTTGGCTTGAGATAGAGGACAAGAAGAGAGATATGGAAATTTGGATCCAATTTAAAATGGAGAAGAAGAGAAAAAATGAAAAATAAAATCGCTCGAGTTGAATTTTTTTTGTTGATGGTGTTGATGATGAAAGATTGTTAGTGTGATATTGTGATGAATATGTTGGATTTTTGTTGATAAAGATGAAGTTGTGTTGGGGGGAGAGAGATGGGGGGATTCGATGATGAAGAACGAATTAGAGAGACAGATGGGATTCAGATGCGGAGTGAGGAGATGTTAGTTATTTTGGTAAATTTCATTAAAGGAAAGGGATAAAATAGGAAGCTTGGTAAAATTTCATTAATCTTTGACCCAAAACTAGGAAACTGTTTTCTAAAAGTAACAATAACTAGCTTCTTAAAACTATTGTGGAGGGAAGTGAATGTGACCAAAAGCACTTCTCCCAAATTTTACCAAACACCCTAGGTTCTGTTCAGAATCACTTTTGTCCCCAAAAGAAGTTTATGAAGCATTTCCAAACTAGGTATAAATAACAGTTTAATTTGCTAAATGAATCAATCCATCTTCCGGTCATGATGACAAACAGCAACGCTTGTTGGGAATTGTTCGTTGTACAACCAAATCAGCCAAATCCCCCAAAGGTGTTCTGAGTTAGGGATGGGCATTCCCCCATGGGTCCCCATCCCACGGTCTCGACCCTCATTTAAGGGTAAATTTTACAGGGTTCAAAAATTAAATGACATCTTTTTGAGGTGGTATTTCAACACTATTATCATTTTAAAAACTTATATTTAAAATGCACCTATAATGGGTTTCTTCCAAAAATGCCCTTATTTTACTTCCACGTCAGCTATTTGTTATTTAGTTTGTTCAATTTTTTTTTAACTTTTCAGTTTACGCTGAGAGAGTTTTGAGAGTAGAGATAGAAAGTCTCGTTGATCAATCGGTGATCACTCGAGCGATGACGGCAACTGTGGAAAACGAACATGATTACACCCACGACATAGAACACGACCAACGACAATAGTAACTTTTGATTTTGGTGAAAAATAAGGTATGAACTATTTCGACTTGATTTTAAGTAAGATTTGATTGTGTTTTATTGGGGCATTCAATATTCAAGTTGTATTGTTGAAGTGTTAGATCTATATCCTAGGGTTTTATTTTGTGAGTTTTATGGCTTGGAATTGAGATTTTTCGATTGTGGAGAACGATGAACAGTATCTTAGTTTCTGAGACTTACATTAGTTTTCAAAACTTTATAACAAGTCTCGAGACTTTTATCGAGACTTTTGAATAAGCTTATAGTTTCCAAGACTTTTTTAATAATTCCCGAGACTTTTGATATACTTTCCGAGACTTTTATCCTAAACTTTTGAATAAGCTTTTAGTTTCCGAGACTTTTATAACATGTTTTGAGACTTTTTAAATATTTTCCTAAGACTTTGCACCAAGACTTTTATATAAGCTTATATGACCCGAGACTTTTATAATATTTTCCTAAACTTTTGAAATGCATTTTTGTGACTTTTGTAATAGTTTCCAAGAGTTTATGGTAAAGGATTTAGCTTTCTAGGTTTTGTTTACAAGACTTTTGTTACTGATTTCTAATACATTTCAAATTTATTTTCGAGACTTTATTCCTAAACTTTTATATTGCTTTCCGAGACTTCTTATTGTGTTTCAAGACTTACTAGGAAACAATTTCAGACCTGTGTTTTTACTTATGTATGCATTTTGCTTGTGAATTACAGATGGTGAATTTGAGGGGCAGGTCAAAAATTCCCCGGAGTGACTGGTACGATGCAAAAATCACTCACCACAACCACCTTGAACATTTGAATGTAATCAAGGAAGCAATTAATGGAGCACCAGAAAAAGGGATCTAAGAGCGAGATAGCTTTTTGAGTCATGTTTAGGGAATTTTCTACGCATGCAGCAAGGAATGCAATTTTTCGATGGTGTTGTGCATCGGTTGCTATTACGTGAGATACACCACGATGGACCCACTTATGAGATGAGATTCATGTTGGGTAAACATAGCGTTAGATTTTCTAGGGTTGAGTTTTGTTTGATCACTAGGTTCAAGTTTGGAGCCATCCCCGACACGTAGCTATATAAGGAGATGGAGAATGGCATACACCAAAGGTACTTCAGTGATCGAGATTTGGTCAGTTTTACAAAACTTCAAGCAAGGATTGAACATGGTCAATTCTCAGAACAATTTGATACAGTGAAGCTATGTGTACTATTGATGGTGAATTACATTTTGATCGGGTTATATGAGAAAGAATCCATCCCTTTATGACGCGCCTAATTGATGACTTAGATGCATTCAATGCGTTCCTTTAAGGTTCGCATGTTACAAATACTTCATATATGGGTTCAAAAATAACATTTACAGGTTTGCTTACGCGTTAATAGTGTCCATTTCTACATTTGGTGTAGCCCTCATTTCCTATTGCTTTCACTCATTTCTCGGGTATTATTACTATTTAACGTGTTTTGTTAGCTTTGTATAGGTATACACCATAAATAAGGTGTTATAACTTAATTGAAGAGATTGGGAGGATAAAATGGCTGAAATGGTAAAGTCTCTTACAGAACACCCAATTTGCAGGGGCAATATCTCTCTTCTTCGATTGAACCACACTGAGGTCCACATATATTCGAAATCCCTAGATGTCTAGTTTCTAGGGATTTTAATGAATTGCAATTCCAAGATTTTAGAGGGAGTTATGCTTATTTTAGTGACCAGTGCACGAAGTTGAAAATGACTGAAAATGTTGAAACCGCCTTACACCCACTCTACGTAGAGCGGGTGAATAGCGGTTTTACTCCAGTAGCCTTTCGATGTATAACCGCCCCCAAACCGTTGTACGTACAACGGTTGTACATCAATTGTACAACACCCTGGACACCAATTTTACATTTTTTAGTTGAATTTAAGGAGGTAATCTTGTCACTTCACACCCCATTTCGTGCCCTAACTCCTCCACTCTATAAATAAACCTTATTCCTTACTTTTTAACCTCTCTTCCATCTCCCATAATCAAAACCACACAATCTTCATCTTCTTCATCAAATAAGATAGAGCTTCAAGCTCCCATAGAGATTTTTCCTCCATAGGAGCTCACCATACATCACAACCGCCACCTTCTACACATCATACACCCATCTTATAGTAGAAATGAGCTCTTGTAGGAGATTTCTTCAAGGGATGTCTCTTATTAACTCTTTTCTTTGTATATCTTGTCTTATTTGATGTATAATCACCAATTGGGAATTTCGTAAATCTACACTTGTGTTGTATACGTATGATTGTTCTTAAATTCAGTTGGGTTTTGTTTTATTCTTTGTTATATCCATGACTTTAATCTCTTATTGTGATATGCATGTGTATGGATGTTAGAAATTGATGTGTATTCATGAATGGACTGGGAGTAGAATAACTTAACTTAAGAGTAGTGTAATTTAACATCCCATGATTGTTTATATGTTGATGGATGATCCAAAATGTCATGCTTAGATTGATTTGAGTGTTAAAGAATTAGCTCCAAAGAATGGAAAAAGTTTGGTTGATGCATTTACATGCTAGATTAGGTTTTGATTCCATATTCTTGAGCTTAATGGGTCTTTGTTTTAAAACACAATTGCTTATCCCATAACTTGGGTTGGGTGATGAATTGATTTTCATGAATTCCTTAATAGAGAATGATCCCTTAACTTATATTGAATGTTCTTAATATTTAATAGTCAACTTAATATACATAGTTGTTTGGTGAACATGTTTCCCCTTTAAGTTATCTATCTTAGGGAGATTAGAGAGACAATGAGAGATGAGAGAACTTCCTCTTCTATGAGAGAGTCAGGTATTCAAGAAGATTGGAGAATTGTCATAATCGTTTAGTGAGAAAGACATCTCTCGATTGACAACTAAGAAAACCTGATGTTTGATTCCCGGAATCAAATGGGTTCTCTTTTCTATCTTTTGTACTTCTTTCTTTATATTTCTTGTCCTATCTTTAATGTGTACTTTCATTCATTAAGGAGTTGACATAAACCTAACATTCTTACCTCTTTTATTAAATATGTTTGTTAATGATTGAGTGGTTATTTAAGTTCTTAATGCTTTTGAGTGATTAGCCACCACTTGGATGAACATTGGTTGTTGTGTGATTAACGAAGAGGAGAAGTGCATAACGTGCATGATTAGATGTCCACTGCATGTAGGGTAAGTTAGAGATATGTGAGGCTTTACATGTGTAGTCGCTAAACATGTCCCATTGTTCTTAATGAACTCGTGTTCAGTTCGAGTAACCATCGAGATATAGGTTATCGGTGCATGTGGGTATAACCTCTGTTGCTCGAGAGAGAACATTGGTGAGGATTAAGTGAGCACGGCTTTCAACATTGATGAGCATGTTTGTATGAATTTATGTTTGTTTTGGTGGAGTTATCTTCTTAGTGTAACCATATATCCATTATATCTTTGTAAATACTATTGTATATAATTTATATTTTCATATTAATATGTACACATAATGGACAATCACACACCTCAATTCGTGTTTCCAAATAAGCTAAACTAGGTATACTTGGCAGATTACACCTCCTTGTGGGAACAAACTTAACTTATCATTGCACTACTCCAACAACCTTGTACTATTGAGAGCGCCCATTCTGGTGTGATTAGTGAGCTTTTCAAACTTAATTACTACCAATAATTTATTTATATATGTTTTTATGTTTTCCAACTAACCAATTAAATTTCCATTGGATATGTTGTAGGTTTTTGCTTTTGAAGTTATTTCAACCCTTGCCACGCAATTTGCCACTCGTAAGGAAGAAGAATTGTTCCTGCATATTCTAAAGTGTGAGTTGACTCGGCGACCATGGTAGAGAAACTGTTAAAGGTATTCACCGCAAATATAATATCTATTCGTAACTATTGAATATAATTTTCAGGACAAGTTTCTAATGTCATTTTGTATGATAAAATTTCAAATGTTCGCAGAAGTAGAATTGACCGCCGCGAAAGCGGAGATGGGTTAATGATACTACTAGGGGATAAACGAGGGAAACAATTTGCACTCTGATCCTAGTTCAGTGAAGATTACGCTAAGGGTTTGTCAACGTTTATCGAACATGCTGGTGATTACAGTGAGGATTTGATAGAGGCAGACAACATAGGCCCACACACTCGATCCAGAACCCGTGCAACCAAACAGTAGAGTATTGACACTTCTAGCCCGAGTAGTGACCCTACAGCTGTCGGGATGTCCACGGCACATCTGGTTTACTACTACGGGGACGGTCAACTTGTACATGCCTTCCTTCAGTTTGATGTTGTATAGGTTCTTCAACAACGTTTTCACGGTCACCTATATGATCAATATTTGACTTTATATTCTGCTCATTATTCGCCCCAAATTGACGCCCTAAGTAATCATCAAAATGAGGTTCAATGTCACCTGTAAGGTCAACCGCTGCAAGTAGGACAGTGCAAATGTTATTATAATATTAAAGTCAATACAAAACCAAATTGAGAGGGTTTTCTTGTAAGGAGTATTTATTAGTTTTGTTGTTTAATTGAATTAGAGTTACAAACCTATTGCTATATATGTATATACACTTTATATTCGTTAAAGAGATAAATAGAAGAATAATATAAAAAGAGTCGTTTGACCTAGATGCAAAAGAGGATGGATCTTAAGATTCATCAATCAGGTTTTTGATTGGTCATTTAACTATTTAATGTTGGAGATTATTCGTAATTTTATTATTTGTCTAATGGAGTATTGCCTTTGAGAATTTAGGCTTGATTGTTTCACCAAGGAGAAGTTATTGTAAAGATGATAAAGTTTATGTGTTTATGTTGAATGCTCTAGTTTTATTCATATTGATACAATGATTTTAATCCCTACTTACCATGCATATTTTTAGTAACAAATCAAGTTCCTAAACTGTTGCAGTCAATCTTTACAGTTGACTATAGACTTTTCAAAGATCAAGGATATTTGAAGTGATTGCATGCTATTGACTTGGCTTGATATGAGTCACTATATTCTCCTTAAAAGTTACCAACAATTGTTTGAGGTTTAGCATACTCTATTATATTTCGAGGTCAAAACTTCTGTATGGTGGTAGAATTGCAACGGTCGTATATTTGTAAAATTTTGAATAAGATCATGTGTTTAATAGCTGTATTTTTCAAATCAAATTATTATAAGAAAGAGATAAATTATTTCCATATTAGTTTAGTCAATCCGAGATTTTCTCCATAAAATAATAGAAAAGAAGGAAGTGTATATATTGATTAATAAGTTTCCTTTTTGGGTTGAATTTCTAGTGACTACTAAGGTTTAGGGCTTTAACGTTACTTAAAATTGTTATAGCAGCACCTATGTCTAAGAAAAAAGAAAAGTAGCAATCGTTCCCCTTTTCTTTTCTGGTAGCCAACCTAAATTTTCTTATTGGAGAAATAATAAATAAGTATTAGTTTGAAGAACTCTTGGTACTAAGTAAGTTGTTTTCTTCTTCTACTGTATTTCTTTCATTTCATGGACTTTCTAGTTATATTAGATGATTTTATGAATCGTTTATGAGAATAGATATGGATAGAACTGATTTATATTGATTCCATTGAGAATGGTCCCTAGCAAGATTTTTATTGTATTTTTGAACTAGTATAGAGGTTGTTGAAATCCCCTGTTTTACTAGACCAGTCAGATTAGTAAAAAAATTTGGGTTGGTTAATCGTCATTGAAAATTATGAAGTTTTTTATATAGGTAGAACGATATAACTACTGCAACTCTGTAAAATTTCGTGAGCTTGTTGTTAAGCTTCTTCTTAGGGTGGTGGTGGAGGTGGGGTTGAAGAGGGAGGCCATGGTAGATTTCAAATTAATGGTGGCAAATTCGTTGGATATGTTTACGGGTTCGTTTCTGTTATACGTAAACTTTGTCAGATGTACATGTCATTGACAAGGTGGATAAGATTGCCAGATAAATATCTGAATAGGCATTCATAAAATATCCCGCAAGATATCACTAAGGAATGGGAACCCGAGTAAGTATAAATACAAGTACTGAGCAAGACCTGCTCGGAAACAGGTGACGTCATGTTTTACTCGGGATCAGCTGGCATCATGTTCTACTCAGGATCAGTTGACGTCATGTTCTGCTCGGGATGAATATGAAGAAATCCGAATAAAGAGGTCAAGTACATGACTCGCATATGAACTAAGAGTCATATTAAAATACGCAAAGATATCCACGTTAAAACAGAATTCCAAGAAGAATAAAATACCAAACAGGAAAAATGTTCCCGATCAGGCAACAACTTTATTTCTTCAAGAAGACTATGCATTTGTAAGGAAATAAGTCCTAAATGGACTATATCATTAGAATCTCATTCGATCTCCATACAATCACCAAAATAGGAAAGAAGATAAAAATTACCCCAACAAGTAACCAATTATAATTAAAAACAAAAATATTTCATTACTTGTACAAAAGGATTAGGGTTCTATGCACATATAAATAGACCCATAATCTCGTCACAAGAATATAGAAGAGTACGCAGAGAGAAAAAAAAGTGATCGAGAGTTGTAAATCTTTATTTCAATAGTAGAATTTGGTTTGATTGCTTGTTCAACCACCCGTGGACGTTTCTCCAATCACCGGAGTTTTACCATGTAAAACTTGTGTCTAACTAGTTTCAAATTACATTCTCCTTCTCTTTCTCTTTGAGGTCACGGCTAAAATCCAATCTTGTTGACTTTCTCACACATCGAGAAATTGATGTCAACAATTGGCACTAGAATGAGGGGGTGAACCTCCGATTTGATTAAAAGTAATGGCGGGAAGTGGAAGCAGAAATAGTTCTGGAGATGTCCAAAAATCTCCATATAATGTTCATATAGGCGGTAGTTCATGAGATCTCACCACGACAATCGAGAACCAACCAACATCTCTGGCAGGGATCCAACAAATCCCTCCGACCAGTGAAGACCTGACACGACGCTTCCATGAGGCACTACAACAGCTGTTAACGGACGAGACAAAAAAAGGGGTTGATCTATTAGCTGCAAAAAAAAACACAACCTCCTAATCCCCCACTTACAAGGCTTCGTTCGGTTAAAGTTGAGATGGAACCAGATACATACACCATAAGCTGGTAGGAACTCTGTTCAAGTCAATCAAGCTGAAGGTGTAACACGTAATCAGGATAAGGGACGTGAAACACCCGAAGAGGAATGACCACGCCAAAGGCAGAGCCATGGTCAGATAGCCCATGATAGACACCGCAAGCATGACCGGTACAGGGATCGATCGTCATCATCAGAGGATATTGATCGGCACCATCGCAAGCGTCGTCATGGAACCATACTTCTGTAAGGATCGACCTGTGAGACTCAGCAACGAAGTAAAGAGGAACTGGAAAAAGGCATGGCAGTCACCCGACGGTTTAACCATCATGAAGATCTGGTGGGGGACAGAGATGTTATGATTCAGAGCCTGACCCGAGAAGTTGAAAACAATAGGCGTCAAATGAACGCGTTGGTTAGGCGATATGGGTACAATGACTTATCCGACAACGATTCTAATAGTCCATTCACTAGGAACATCCTGCAAACCCCATTTCCAGAAAGATTCAGGATGCCACACGTAGAACAATTCAAGAAGGATACAGATCCTAAAGAACACGTCAGACGGTATAAAAGCGCTATGGCTCAGTATGCCCACAGCGACCATTTACTATGTCTCAACTTTCTATAGACCCTAGGAGACACAGGCTCAAGATGGTTCGGAAGATTGCCCCCAGCAAGCATCGAAAGTTTTGGTGAATTAATTTGAAGTTTCTCAAGATAATTTATGGGCAACGTACACAGGAAAAAATCAGTAGCTTACCTTTCTCAGTTGAAACAAGGGAAAGATGAGTCGTTAAAAATACCTGGGGAGATTCGGTCAGGCGGTATCAGAAATCATCAGTGCAAATGATGAAGTAATAATTGTTGCATTCATAAACAACTTACAAAATGGACGAATATCTTTTGACTTAAGAAGGGCTCGTCTAACTAGATATGCAGATATGATGGACATGTCGGGAGGATATGCACTAGCCGAATAAGAGAAGTTAGCCACGGGAGGATGCTATATGTATAGAGGAAAACCCGAACAAAAAGATACCGAGTCAAAGGTACAAAACCAAAAGGGAAAACAAAAAGGAAACGGTAAAGAAAGAAGCGAGGACGGAGGAAACAGGCGTAATGCTGACCAGACCACAGAGAAATTCAGAGGAAAATACACAAACTACACCCCTCTCCGAAAAAAAAGCAGGAAGAAATCCTGGCAATATTGGAAGAGAAGAATCTAGTAAAAGAGCCACGTCGACAGTCTCAGTTTGCCCGGTGAGATACAACAAAGTACTATAGATTCTACAAGGAAACCGGTCATGAGACTTCCAAATGTTACCAGCTTAGAGACTACATAGAGACCCTCATTCGGGAAGGACACTTATAAGATATAATCTTGAAAAGAGATGAGAGGTCAGAAACAAAGAAAGAGACTAGAGTCGATCATAGCTCCGGTCAAAACCAATGGGCCGGCCTCAAGGCCAATGAAGTAATACAAATAATCTTTGGAGGACCATCAACTGGAAGAAGTAACCGAGAGCGAACTCAGAAAATTAGAGAAGCGGTAGAGGAAAGACAGAACTTTGAAGTCAACTCTGTAGAACCAGACCCGAAAAGAGTAAATGAAGAATATGACCCAATAATATTCACATAAGTTGACTCACATGGGGTCGATTTTCGACCAAATGATGACCTGTTCATAAGTGCCCGAATTAGACATAGAGAAGTCGGGAGAATTTTAATAGACAATGGTAGTTCGGCTGATATTCTCAATGTAGCTGTCTACGATCAACTCGGGTTAGACCGAAAGGATTTACAATCTTTTCATACCCCACTAAAAGGATTCAGGGAAGTTGAGGTCAGGTCTCTCGGGACGGTAAAGTTGTCAGTAAAAATTGGAGTAGCACCTTGTCAGAAAACAGTATTACTCGATTTCGTAGTGGTAGACTTAGACAATTGGCCTTATAACGTGTTGTTAGGTCGGTCATTCTTGAATAAAACTAAGGCCGTAACAGCTACCTACACCCTAATGATCAAATTCTCGACCGAACGAGGGGTCGGAGTAGTCAAGGGGTCCTAGGAGATGTCCCGAAGAGCTAATCTGTTAGTTTACAAAGATATAGACAATGATGGACAAGTATGCACTATAACACTGCTAAATCAAAACAAAGAGTCACTATCATTCGAGTTTGACCCAAGGGAAGAACCGAAAGAGTCCAAAAATGAATCTGTTGAAGAATTAATCTAGAAAGAAGATGAACCAGACAAGAAGATCAAAATCGGGGCCAATTTTGAAGGAAAAGTTAAACAAAGTCTCACTGATCTACTCAAAGAATACAAGGATGTGTTCGCCTGGAGTCATGAAGACATGGTCGGGATAGATGTTCGAATAATATCACATCATTTCACGGTAGACCCGAATGTAAAACCAGTAATACAAAAGAGAAGGTCATTCAACCTCGAAAGAAGTCAGGCAATCAAGCAGGAAGTGGAGAAGTTACTCGTTATAGGGTCAATTAGAGAGATCAGCTACCCTCAATGGGTAGTTAATGTGGTCCTCGTCCAAAAGAAAAATAGTCAGTGGAGAATGTGCGTAGATTTCACAGACATGAATAAAGCATGCCCAAAAGACAGTTTTCCACTACCAAGGATAGACCAACTGGTTGATGCCACATCAGGCCACGAATTACTCAATTTCATGTACGCCTACTTAGGATATAACCAAATCCAGATGAATAAGGCTGATGAGAAAAAAACGGCGTTCACAACCGATAAGGGCTTATACTATTACACAGTAATGCCTTTCGGGCTAAAGAATGCAGGAGCAACATACCAAAGGCTGGTCAACAGAATCTTTACACGTCAGATAGGAAGAAACATGGAATTTTACATAGATGACATGTTGACCAAGAGTATCTCGACAAACAGGCATACCTCAGACCTGCGGGAGACATTCGACGTCTTGAGGAGATATCAAATGAAGCTGAATCAGAACAAATGCCTATTTGGAGTTCCTTCAGGAAAGTTCCTGGGTTTCCAAGTTCACCCGAGGGGAATCGAAGTAAATCCTGAAAAGATCCAATCCCTACAAAAAATGACCTCACCAAAGACGTTAAAAGAAGTGCAGCGCTTAACAGGATGCTTAGCTTCCTTGGGCAGATTTATTTCAAAGGCCACAGACAAATGTGCTCCCTTTTTTAAAGTAACTAAAAAGGAAAATGACTTGAATGGAACGAAGAATGCGAGCAGGCGCTCTTAAAAATCAAAGAGTACCTAGGGAAAGCTCTCTTCCTTTCGAAACCAAAAATAGGAGAGATAATCCACTTGTACTTATCAATCACAAAATTAGCAGCAAGCTCAACTCTAGTCAGAACAGAAGATGGAGTACAGAGGCGAGTATACTATACCAGCAAGGTACTTCTTCCATCTAAAACCAGGTATTCACAAGCAGAAAAAATAGCCCTAGCATTGGTTTCGGCAACAAGGAAGCTAAAGCCATGCTTTCAGGCTCATACAATCCAGGTTCTCACCGACTGCCCACTTAAGCAAATTTTACAGAAGCCAGAAATTTTAGAAAGACTAACCAAATGGGCAATCTAGCTAAGTGAATTCGATATCCAGTACGTTCCCAGGGGATCCTTCAAAGGCCAAGCAGTGGCAAATTTCATAGTAGAATTCACAGAACCAAACCTGGAAGCAAAAAAGAAGATGGGCAAGAGTTTCTCATGGAAATTATATGTTGATCGCTCTTCAAACACTCACGGCAGCGGGGCAGGGATCGTAGTATGCACCCCGAAAAGAGATGATGTCGAGTGTGCCAAGAGATTTGACTTTAAAGCAACGAATAATCAAGTCGAGTACGAGGCACTACTAGCTGGACTCAGAGTCTGCATAGCCTCGGAGCAGATGAGGTCAAGATATTTAGCAACTCACAGGTAGTCGTCAACTAAGTTCTGGATGAATACCAAGCCAGAGATAAAGGTATGATAGCTTATCGTGACATAGCAAAACAACTCCTTCAGAAATTCAAAGAATATAAGATAGCCCAGATCTCTAGGGAGGAGAATGAAAAGGCAGATGCCTTGTCCAAGCTAGCATCAGCAACGACCACAATCAGACCGAAAACTATTCCGGTCGTACATCTCCTCAAACCGAGCACAGTTGAGCAAAAAAAAATTAAAATCTCAGAAATCCGAACATCGTCAGACGGTTGGATGACTCAGCTAAAAAGGTTCCTGAAAGAATGCGTGCTCCCAGAAGATCTTCTACAAGCCAAACATATCAGGTATCGGTCAGCAAGATACACATTGATAGGAGGAGAACTGTACAGAAGGGGGTTTTCCTGAACACTCCAAAGATGTGTATCAGAGGAAGATGCATGTCAGACACTACAGGAAATCCACGGTGGAGTATGCAGAAACCATATTGGCAGTAAAAGTTTAGCACACAAGGTACTCAGGCAAGGTTATTATTGGCCCACTTTATTCTCGGGTGCACAGCGATGTTCGGAAAGCTGCAATGCTACAACCCTCTGAACAGCTTAGAAGCCTTACGTCCCCATGGCCATTTGCCTTGTGGGTCTATACTTGATTGGCCCATTGCCAGCAGGACAGGGGGTGGAACGAAGCATGCAATAGTAGTTGTTGACTATTTCACAAAGTGGGCGGAAGCTGAAGTATTAGTGCATATCACATAAGCAAATACCATAAATTTCGTGAAGAAAAATATACTCTATAGGTTTGGATTCCCAAGCACTATCATCACTGACAACGTCACCCAGTTCGATAATCTGAAATTCAGATAGTTGTGCAAAGAGTACAAAATTACCAATTACTATGTCACACCTGCCCACCCCCAAACAAACGGGCAAGCTGAAGCAGTAAACAAAATCATCAAACATACACTCAAAGCAAAGCTAGATGCCAAAAAAGAAAGTTGGGTTGAAAAACTTCCCGACATATTATGGGCATATCGGACGACAGCAAGAACTTCTACAGAAAAGACTCCATTCACTTTAGCGTTTGGAACAGAAGCTGTTATCCCCATAGAAACATCATATACGTCACCCAGGTTTAGGCTATATAATGAAGACTAGAACGTTGATATGTTGTTACAAAGTCTAGATGAGCTAAAAGAGAAAAGGGAGAAGTCCCGAATACGAAATATGGCATATCAACAAAGAGTGGCTCGCCACTACAATTCTCATGTTCGAATCAAGAAACTCCAACTAGGAGACCTGGTGCTCAGAAAGGTGTCACTGAATACAAAAATCAAAGTTGTAGGTTCCTTGGCTGACAAATGGAGGGATCTTACCCCGACCATGCAACGCCCAATATTTGAAGATTTTTTATCCTTGAAATTTTGTTTCCCTTTTAGATAGGACAATTTTAGTCTGGTCAATTATTAGCTTTGAAATTTAAATCATTGTTATTTTTGCAGTTATAAATAAAAACCAAACTCAGAATTTTTGAAATCTAAAGCATATGATAATAAGAACATATGAAAGATGACCATGATAATAAGAACATGCAAATAGAATGATCGGGACCACTAATCTGGAAAAATTTCTGAATGGGCGGAGAAGCTTGAAGGAGCATGCCAGCCGAGCAAGGTCAGATGACCTTAGGAAAAAGGTTAACCCGATGCACCAGATTCTGGAAAACAACTCGGGACGCTGTCGGGAAAAATCCCGGTGAAATGTACAGTTGTGTTAAGCAGTTCAAAAGCTTAACAATTCGGCAAACCCTTACACATACAAAATTAAGGAGACGTCTTTAGTAACTTGTGTAAGGACTCGAACATACGATCATGGTGAGCATTGATGTAATGTTTGGGTTGAAACCGAGTATGAAATGTGAGTATAAATCTACTCGCTTGTTTCAAGATGGCTCGGTTAATAATATAAGCCAGTTTAATAAGATACTTGGCGCAAAGAAATGTATTAGTCAGTTTAATAAGATACTTAGCGTTAAAAATTATTCCGGGTAACGAAATCAAGTTTAATAAGATACTTGGTGAAGTTACTCAGGCAATAAATTAAGCAGAATGGATACAAAATACTTGGCAGAACAAGGCAGTTGGCAAAAAAATTACAAAGCGCAAGAATTTTATACAAAATATAAGGCTAAAGTGAGGACTTTGAGCTTTTGTCGATACTCGGGTCAGGTACCATTTCATATTCATGAAGGGGACTCTCATTTGACGGCCAGACGATTGTGTCGACCGAGTCATCCATCCATTCACTATAATCTGTACCCGAGATCTGACCAACGTCAGCCTTCAACCCATCCGTACCAGTTTCCTGATTCGTATAAAAAGTCGAAAGAAGGTGCTGACGGGATCTCCAAGTGCATAGGGTGGGGCTATTTACCCTAACTTTGACAGTATGCCCTCCACTCTTTCATTTGAGGTTGAATAGATTCTAAGGACCGGTCCACATGGTTCTTTATCGATAACTCCCAGTTAGTTCAAGCTTATTCAGTTGCCGGATTACCAGCAGAGATCAGCCCCCATTGAAACTCCCGAAGAAGCAAGGCATCATAAGCCAAAGACCTTTTGAAAAGGTCAACCCCTTGGACCTCAAGTTCCAGCCTAGCCTCCTTTGAAAGAGATTCGACCGTCAAGGCTTGGCGCTCCAAATCTTGGATTTTCTGCTCGTAAGATGATCGAGCTTTTTCAGCCTCCTGTTCAGCCTTGAGCATCGATTCCTAGGTAGTGGAGAGTAAATGTTGGAAGGACACAGCCTTCTCTTCTACCTCAAAAGTTCTCTCCTCCACCACCATCTACTTAGCTGAGCAATGACCAGTGAACTCTTGAGCAGAGCCCACTTCTATTTGATAAGTCGCCTCAACCCGAGCACGGCTATCCTCACTCTCTTTCAGCTGAGATTCAAGACGTCTTATTCGATTGGCTTGATGTTGTTGTGTCTGAACCAACTCAGTAAACTTGACCACCATCTACAAGGAAGTTAAATTAAAAATCTGGCAGGTAAAAGACTTGAAAAAAGTTAGGAGAGTAGAACTTACATAAGATGCGTCGTTGAAAATGTTCTGAAGACGGCCCATCAAAGAACCATCCCTATAACAGCTCTAGTGATCATCCCTAATAAAAGCCCGACCGGATGACATTGCCCTGAACATATCCTGGGGAGAAGGATAAAAAGAGCCTCTCAAGGGTTCAGCCCTTACATCTTCAGCCTCAGGAGGTAATGAGTCCCTGTTCAGATCAAAAGTTTTCGCTCCTGTTGATGCTTCAACATGATCGCTTGAGGGAATCTCAGCCTCGAAATCTTTATCACTTAATTCAATAAATGATACCACCCGAGGGACTTTTTGAGGATGAATGGGAGAGTCGGCCATCTTTCTTTTCTCAACCCGAGTACGGTGAAAGCTGAGATCAGTCGTAGGGTCATCCTGATCCTCAACATCAAGGAAAGATTCGAAGAAGTCGGAATCGAGACTCGCTTGTCTATCATAGGTTTTATCTCCATCCCCAGTAACCAACTGCTCGGTAGGAACCTCAATCGGGGAGCTCGACTCACCGGGCCCCTCGTTAAGACCATCACCTTGCCTACCCTCATCTTTAGGCAACTTCTGAGCATGGTCAGTAGGGCCACTCAGACCACTAGACTCCCTTACGGTAGATTGAATGACCTCTTCGGGGTCATACTTAGGGATCTGCTCGTCAGCCTCATCAGATTCCCCATCCGATTTAGGTGGAGCAATGCCCTCCTTGCTTTGACGAGAAGCTTCTTTTTGGATCTCCTGAAGGATCGATTTCACCTGGCAAGCTTGAACGTCTCAGACGATGTCCGATTCATACACTTAATGATATAGAGAACCAAGTCAGAATATAAAAAGCAAAATTTAAAAAAAAATGGGAAGACCACTTATGTCGCCTGCGATAACCTGAAATCTTGCTAAAAAAGCCAAGCTCTATCATCTTCCTCTCGCTAAAAAGATAGGACCTGCTTCTTTTTTCTAAAGTACGCACTGCAGCCCGAGTAAGTCTGGTCAGCTCAACATCGGAGAATTCAAGTTTTTTCTTGTTCCATATATCAAGAGAACAGAAAAGGCGATGAACCTTTATCACTGTCTGATTTCCCCCGGCCAAAATAGTAACCTGAAGTCCTAAGTTCCCTCCAGTAAAAAACCAGTTGTTCTTCCGGTGCTTGTTCGACGAAGGGAATCCCCACACGAAGCCTCTTTTTTTGGCATCATCAAAGGACTCAACTCCCTGGTTCACTTTTATCCCCTCAGTGACCTAGTAATCTGGCAGATTGGACATAAGAAAATAAGTCTTTGTCTGACCAGATTGCCTTAGTGTATAGAAGTGCCTGATTTCACTCGGGGAAGGCTGCGACAGGTTCATTTGGCTCCACATATACCACATATACATCAAGATCTTGTAGCTATTCGGGGCCAGTTAGAGTGAGGCGATCCCTGCTTTAGACAGAAACCAGGCAATAAATGGCTGAAGAGGAAGTGTGGCGTCGCAACAAAGCATGGACCTATAAATTGCCACTATACCCGGAGAGGGTTCTATGTGGCTCTATCACTAGCAGAAGACATTGTAACCGAGTCATCCAAGTCAAATCGAGCATGATACTTCTCGATCTCATCTTCCCCGACCACATTCGGCTCAGCGTCATACCCACTCAGGCGATCAACAGAAAAAGGGATACGAGATGTTCTAAACTCCTCTTCATCGTTCTTCTCATCAATAATTTACTCCCTGATTCGAACGTTGCCCGAGCCGTGCTTGTGGACCTCACTTTTACTTTGATGTTTTCCCATCCTGGATCGAAGAGGTACCCTGTGATCAGAAACGATAGATTCAGAACTAGATGATTCAGAACTAGAACCTAAACAGACGTCAGGTAAAGCCTGGAAACTTCAACATCTAAAAAAGGAGGTTCATCAGGAGGGATCTCCCTCAATAATCTATGAACGTAAGAAACCAGTTGAAAATCTCCACGTTCAAGCCCTTCGAAGGCTATAGTAAAAAGACAACAACGGGAAGATGGATCCATTAAAACTAACCTTTGGAATAAATAAACCTGCTGTAAAAACTTCAACGAAGAATAGAGGATTTCTACACAAGGAAATCTGAGCTGGAAATTTCTGGTTTGAGTTTGTGAGAATAAAATAGAGCAACCCCGTTCAGTGGAGCATTTAAAGGGACAATGAAACGAAACCCTAGGATCTCAGAAAAGGGGAAAAAATCAAAGACAGATTTGATGATGTAGGCGGCACACTAGGAAACGCATAGGTCGTTTCCTATAAATGATATCGAGAAATGAAGCGGTGGAAGACACGTGTTAAGAAAAAAACTGACCAACACCGTCAGGACTCCAAAGCGTCGCCATCATTGAGATTTCGCGTGAGGGAGCAAATTGAATTTACATAGTCACCATTAAGACACTTCATTATGACAAGACATTTACTCTGGCATTAATGAGGCGTAAAAGATTAAAGGGTTGATTAAAATATTTTTACCTGGAACAAATTCCTACTGGGCAAAAATATTTTAAAGGGGTATCGTTATACGTAAACTTTGTCAGATGTACACGTCATTGACAAGGTGGATAAGATTGCCAGATAAATATCTGAATAGGCATTCATAAAATATCCCGTAATATATCACTAAGGATTGGGAACCCGAGTAAGTATAAATACAAGTACTGAGCAAGACCTACTCGAAAACAGGTGACGTCATGTTCTACTCGGGATCAGCTGGCATCATGTTCTACTCGGGGTCAACTGACATCATGTTCTGCTCGGGACGAATATGAAGAAATCCGAATAAAGAGATCCAGTACATGACTCGCATATGAACTAAGAGTCATATTAAAATACGTAAAGATATCCATGTTAAAACAGAATTCCAAGAAGAATAAAATACCAAACAGGAAAAAAGTTCCAGATCAGGTACAACTTTATTTCTTCAAGAAGACTGCGCATTTGTAAGGAAATAAGTCCTAAATGAACTATATCACTAGAATCTCATTCGATCTCCATACAATCACCGATATAGGAAAGAAGATAAAAACTACTCCAACAAGTAACCAATTATAATTAAATATAAAAATCTTGCATTACTTGTACAAAAGGATTGGGGTTCTATGCACATATAAATAGACCCATAATCTCGTCACAAGAATATAGAAGAGCATGCAGAGAGAGAAAAAAATAGATCGAGAGATGTAAATCTTTATTTCAATAGTGGATTTTGGCTTGGTTGCTTGTTCAACCACCCGTGGACGTTTCTCCAATCACCGGAGTTTTACCAGTAAAACTTGTGTCTAACTAGTTTCAAATTACATTCTCTTTCTATTTCTCTATGAGTTCGCGACTAAAATCCAATCTTATTGACTTTCTCTCACATCAAGAAATTGACGTCAATAGTTTCGTTTAGGGGTTTTCTCAATCTGATGTGCTCAGCCATTGTTATTGTGATACGAACACTTCTCTTGCAAGGTCTACAAATGTGCATGCGTGGAGGGTTGGTTAAGATTGGACCTGACAGGTGCGTAATCTGCCAGGTGCACAAGACCAAGTTAGGAAGGTTGTTACCAGTGTTGAAGTTGCTTTTGATTTTGTCAATTGAATAAATTAGTTATTAATTTTATAGTGGCTGAAAGACCTCCATATCTTCAGCTCCACTAACAATGAATCACTAGTATTATGGAATCCTCTTTTGTATTCGTTATTGGCCTATTTAAAGGTCACATTTGCATTGAATAAGATATCATAAATTAAACAAACACTTTCCAAACATATGTTCTTCTTATTTCTACTTCTTTTCTAAATTATTATTACCAAGTGGTATTAGAGCCTTCCGGTTTTATGGAAACATGTGGAAAATCCCATGCCGAGTTCCGCACCGAAGTCCAAGAGATTCTTGCCACACATGAATCCTGTTGGGCCACTAATGAGTCCAGGATTGAGCAGATTCTTCTTGAATTACGGGCCTTGTGGCTGCAGCAGAACCAAACCCCTTCAGAAATCAGACCCGCGTCCGAAAGGGATGTTAATCCATTCTCGGCAAGAGAGGCCTCTCACAGTGGTCCACCCGCCCTGACTTCCACCAACTATGATCGGAATCACAATCACCTAAAGCTAAATTTCCCAAACTTCGTAGAGGGAGATCCAACTGGGTGGATTTTTAAGGCAGAACAGTATTTCGACTTCAAGGGAATTGATCCCCAAAATAAGGTTCAATTGGCCTCTTTTCACTTAGAAAAAGTGGCACTTCAGTGGTATCGATGGTTCACCAAATTTCGTGGACTGATGAGTTGGGCAGAATTCACCAAGGCCCTTCTAAAACGCTTTGGTCCAACCGATTACGATGATCCATCGAAGGCTTTGTCTCGGCTCAAACAAACAACAATAGTAGACGCATACCTGGAGGCATTCGAGAAGCTATCGCATAAGATTGACGATTTATCAGAGAATTTTTTGGTTGTCAGTTTCATCGTAGGGTTAAGGGATGACATTCGGTTAGACGTATGTGTTAAGCAACCAAGACTTTATCCGAAGCAATCAGTGTTGCTCACCTTATTGAAGAAAAAAATCTTCTTCAGAGGAGACCAGGGACTCCATTCTGGGCAGCCATAACAACAGCCCAATCACGATCGCAGCAGCTTCCTAATTTGGGACTTCTAGGTCCTCCTCCTACACAGCAAACAAACCATGTAACAGATAAATACCAAGCGCCCATCCGCAGAATCACTAGCCCAGAAGCTAGAGACAGACGCGAAAGAGGTCTCTGTTTTTACTGTGACGAGAAATACATACCAGGGCACCGTTGCGCTCGTCCTCAATTGGTCATGATGGTGGACACGTTACCAGGGGAGAAGATTGAAGATGGGGAAATGGAAATAGAGGTTCCCTTCCATGAAGCCTTACCCGAAATCTTTTTCACGCTCTAGCTGGAACCACGCACCGGTCGAATTGGTATCAAAGACTTGACAGTGCTAATTGACAGTGGTAGCACCCACAACTTCAATGACCAAACAATGGTGAACAATTTAGGATTACAGCTAATTCATGACAAAATATTTCAAGTTACAGTTGGTAACAAGGAGACTATCGAATGTACAGGGCGATGTTTGGGGCTATCTCATGTTATCCAAGGATTGACGGTTCAAGCCAACTTCTACGTCCTTCCTATGGCGGCTTGTCATACTGTTTTGAGTGTTCAATGGCTCGAGACTTTGGGGCGATCGAGACAGATGTTGGAGATTTTTGGAACCGATGAATGCAAAATCGTCGTGCCTAATATATGCCCATAACTCATAGCAATTAATAACGTCAATAGCAGAAAAAATAGATGAGAGAAAATAAATCAATCACAACACAAGATATACGTGGAAAACCCAAATCGGGTAAAAAACCACGGGCCGTCAGGACGACAGAGAAAATTCCACTATATGATAAATTGTTACAACCATATATTCCAGGATTCTCTCTCACACCCAAACCCCAAACCCCAAACCACACTCACAAGATCCTCAACAAGAACCCCACAATATCTTCTAGGTCTCCTCTGAATATCACCCATGGATCTCTAACTTGATCCACTGATATTCCCTTTGATCCCTCCCCAGATATTCCCACGGGTCTCTCACCCGGATCTCTCCACTCTCTGATGTTACATGGTGTTCTTTTTGCTCCACACAAAATAACCTAGATACAAGGTCTATTTATACTAGTTATAGGGAGTTTAACATAAAAGGAAATCCTACTCCTAAACGTACAACACTTACTTGTTCCACATAAATACTATTTCCTATTTATAACAAGTATTCTTGTTAAGGAGAAATCATTTTTCTTCAAGTACAGGACTTTTCTATTCTTCATGAAGACAAACTCTTTCCTTTTCTGATTAGCACAAGAACTTCCAAAATAAAACATATTTCCTATTTTCATGCAACATTCCTAATTTGGGCAAGATTCGTTATTGACGCGGTTTGGGTCGCGGTTGGCCACCCGTGCCCAATACCACGGACCAAAATTGTTGACCACCGCTCTGAGTACCGTGGTTGGTGCATTGCCTCCGCCACGGTCCACGCCTCGTAAATCCACAGGAGTTTGATCGCTCCATGTGCCGCGATCTGTGCACGTGTCCTCACTACTGTCCAGGCCGCGGTACCTACCAGACTTCGTTTCTTCAGTTCTTCTTTGTCTTCAAATCTCCCTCAAACACTATCTTCAACTTCCAAACGTTATCCCACGTCTCCAGGAAGCTCCACATCAATTGAGTCTTGTTTGGTTAACATTGGGTTCACTTGAGAATACGAGCCAAAACCTAACAACAGATTACAGGAAGCTTAACATGTCCTTCACTCTAGCTGGCCGAACATACACCTTGCAAGGTTTGAACAGCTCCGAGTTGGCACCAATAAGCAACACGGATCTGTCACAATTAACTGGTAATGGTTTTTTTCTACACATGTCTACTGCAGCGCCAACACCTGCCTCACTAAGTGATAATATTCCAGTAGACCTCCTTACAATATTTGCTGAATTTTCTTGTATTTTTTATGAACCTACCCAGTTACCACCGACACGCCACCATGATCATAGGATCCCTTTATTGCCGGATCAGCCGCCGGTAAGCACAAGACCTTACAGGTATCCACATTACCAAAAAAATGAGATAGAAAAATTAGTCCGTGAGTTTCTCCATACCGGAATCATCCGTCCGAGCCACAACCCGTTCTCTTCGCCAGTCTTGTTAATTAAGAAATCAGACGGATCATGGCGGTTTTATGTCGATTACCGCGCTCTGAATGACATTACAGTAAAGGACAAGTTCCCAATCCCCATCATCGATGAACTGCTTGATGAGTTACATGGAGCTAAATACTTTTCGAAACTTGATTTACGCTCCGGATATCATCAAATTCGGGTACATGAATAGGACATCCAAAAGACAGCATTTCGAACTCATAATGGGCATTACGAGTTCCTCGTTATGCAGATCGGGTTGACAAACGCCCCAGCCATATTCCAAAACCTTATGAACGACATATTCCGTCCATTTTTTAGGAGGTTTATTTTATTTTTATTTTTTGACATTTTAATTTATAGCAGGACTTGGCAGGATCACATATAGGGATGCACATTTATCCCCGGAGCCCCAAATCCCCGCACCCCCATCCCCATTTAGGGATTTTTTTTAGAGAAAATGGGGAAATGAGGGGGATGGGGATGTTTTTCATCCCTAAATTAAAATAGGGATGGGCCCCCCATCCTGATCCCTATTTCCCCATTTCTCCCACAATTAAATTGAAATGGTGATGGGGATGGAGATCCCCATTTTTCCATTTTCCCATTTTCCCTAAAAGTATATAAATATAATTATAATATATATTTGAATTATTTGAAACATTTTATGTTGAATTTATAATGTATTGATGTTTTTTATTTGTAATGAAAGGTTTGTTTTTTTTTAATTTAATTTATAATCTTTAGTTAAATAGGGAAATGGGAAAATGGGAAAACGGGAAAACGGGGATACGAGAAAACATAAAAAAACGGAAAAAATGGAGAATTATGGATGGGGATGAGGGGACCTTCTTCCAAACATCCTCATCCCCATTTTCCCCAAATGGGGAAATGGTGGGTGGAGAAAGGGTTTAAGAAGTGGGAATAGGGATGGGGGAAACTATATCCATCCTTATTCCCCAAACGTGCATCTCTAATCACATACAACACATTCGACAGGTTTTACAGCTCTTGATGGACTACAAATTGTTTGTAAAAAAAATCGAAATGCCAATTTGGAGTGCTTCTAGTAGACTACCTCGGCCATCGTATATCATTGGAAGGAGTTGTGGTTGACCCGAATAAAAATCAGTCTGTGCAACAGTGGCCGGTTCCTACTTCTGCTAAGGGGGTACATGGATTTCTCAGACTTGCAGGGTACTACAGAAAATTTGTCCGCTGATTCAGCGCCATAGCTGTCCCTTAACATGACTCTTGACAAAAGAAGGCTTCAAATGGACGCCTGAAACACAATCGGCTTTTGATGAATTAAAGGCTGCTCTCACTTCTCCTCCGGTGTTGCGCCTTCCAGATTTTTCCCAACCTTTTGTCATTGAATGCGACGAGAGTGGGGCGGGATTAGGTGCCATTCTAACACAAGACGACCAGCCTATCGACTACTTCAGCGGGCCTTAAAAGGTACAGCTAAAACCTTGTCTACTTATGATAAATAGATGTTGGCAATAGTGAAGGCGGTGCATAAATGGCATCCGTATCTTTTGGGAAATCCATTTGTTATCAGGACGGATCACAAGATTTTGAATTTTCTTCTTGAGCAAAGAATAACCACCCCTTCTCAAGCCGCTAGCTGCCCAAAATTATGGGGTATGATTACTCAATCCAGTATGAACGAGGAAGAGAAAATCAAGGTGCCGATGCTCTTTCGCAGATCACCACCTGTCAGTTCCATGCCTTGACACTCCCTGTGGCCGAGTGGTTGACAGATTTGCAGCAAGAGGTAATTAATGATCCATACTACTCAACTCTACCCCGTCCTAATTGTCATACATTTGTAAAAAGAAATAGGATTTGGATGCAAAATGATAAGATACATTTGAGTCCCAGATCTACTTTAGTACAGGCGGTCTTGGCAGAGGCCCACTGTTCACCTGCCGAGGGTCATTTTGGGTTCCTCAAGACGCTTAGTCGCGTTTCGTCAAGTTTCGTGTGGCCAGGGGTTCGTAAGGCTGTGAAAGAGTTTATAAAATGTTGTGACATCTGTCAACGATGTAAATATGAGACTCTTAGACCAACGGGCCTTCTCCAGCCGCTTCACATTCAGCAGCGGATTTGGACCGAAATTTCGATGGATTTCGTCGAAGGGCTGCCTACTTCTCAAGGTCACGATGTGGTGATGGTGGTAGTTGATAGTCTGTCCAAGTATGCACATTTTGTTCCCTTGAAGCATCCTTACACATCCGTAAGCGTGGCTAAAGCGTTCATCGGTAACATTGTGCGCTTGCACGGAATGCCACTATCCATTGTTAGCGATCGGGATCAAATTTTCATCAGCTCTTTCTGGAAATCTCTCTTCAAATTATATGGTACGTCCCTTTGTTTTAGTTCAAGTTATCATCCACAATCGGATGGTCAAACTGAAGTCGTTAATCGCGCCCTCAAGCAATATTTGCGTTGCTGTACCTATGACCAACCAAAAAATGGTTGGAATGGCTACCATGGACTGAGTACGGGTATAATACAGCAACTCATTCCTCCACCAAGATGTCTCCATTTGAGGTCCTTTACGGGATTCCACCTCCATCAATGCTTTCTTATATTCCAGAAACAACCAAAGTCCAAGCTGTGGATGACCTCTTGCGATCCAGAGACACCATCCTTCGTGAGCTTAAACAGAATTTGGTAGCAGCTCAAGTCCGCATGAAACAGAATTCAGACCAACATCGTCGGGAGGTTTCATTTGAGGTAGATGATTTTGTGTATTTATGCTTGCAGCCTTATAGACAGAAATCGGTCGCTTTTCGGAGTTCATTAAAGTTGGCTCCTCGGTTCTTTGCTCGTGTTGGGTCCGTGGCTTATAAATTAGAACTACCAGCAGCTGGGGCACAAATTCACAATGTGTTCCACGTGAGTATGCTTAAAAAGAAACGGGGACCTGTGGAAGCTACTGTTTCGAGTCTTCCTCCGGTGGCTGATGACGCAACCGTATTGCCTGAGCCTGAACTAGTCTTGCACCGTCGCATTGTGCAAAAAGGGAAGTACCGTCCAAGGACAGAAATATTGGTCCAGTGGAAGGGGGCTCCTAGAGAGGATGCGTTTTGGGAAAATTTGTGGCGATTCTCTAAGACATATACGAATTTTAACCTTGAGGACAAGGTCTCTCGAGGAATGATACGAACACTTCTCTTGCAAGGTCTACAAATGTGCATGTGTGGAGGGTTGGTTAAGATTGGAGCTGCCAGGCGCGCAATCTGCCAGGTGCACAAGACCAAGTCAGGAAGGTTGTTACCAGTGTTGAAGTTGCTTTTGATTTTTGTCAATTGAATAAATTAGTTATTTGTTTTATAGTGGCTGAAAGACCTCCATATCTTCAGCTTCACTAACCATGAATCCCTAGTATTATGGAATCCTCTTTTGTATTCGTTATTGGCCTATTTAAAGGTCACATTTGCATTGATTAAGATATCAGAAATTAAGCAAACACTTTCCAAACCTCTGTTCTTCTTCTTTCTACTTCTTTTCTAAATTCTTCTTACCATATTGTTGAAGAATATGACAATGATAATCTCTCCATGAACTAGCATTTTTGAGAGAGAATGTATGAATAGATTATCCTACCCAATCTGATTATGTCCACAAAAACATCATTTTAATTAAATTCAATTGTTGTTAATTGTACATTGTTTGGTTGCTTGCTTCTAGTATGAGAATGAAGATTGTCTTTGATAAAAATTGAGAGATTAGGGTTCAACAGATGTACTATTTCAATGAATTTTATTTATTTATTTATTTATTTTATTAATTGATTTTGTATTTATTATGTGATATATATGACTTAACGAATTCTAATTAATGATTTTTTTACTGGTTTTTTACTAAAAAAATATGACATATATTGCATCTCTCTTTTTTTCTTTTTTTTCCTTTTTAAAAATTTAAGTTTAGTTATTTTAATTTTAATTATATTTTTTATTTAAATGAATATTTAACTTTTAAGGGGTATTTTTGCCTTTTAATAATAAATTATAGTCAAACTAACTGTTGAACTAATGGAATTCAAAGGGAAATATTTATTTGGTTATATTTTTAAAATTTAGGAACTAAATTGGTACAATTTAAAAGATAAGTATTTTTATAAAAATCATAAACAATTTAGAATTTTCTTAAAAAAAAGTTCATGACTAATTTGGTCATGGCCTTTATTTAATTATTGTACAATAGCTAAGGACTTGAGGTCTCAGGTATATGATATCTCACAAACAATAAATATTTTCTTAAAAAAAATAATCAAATAAGTAATAAAATTATTACATAAAAAAAGTAATGAAATTGTGGGCAAATTAAACAAACACCACTCCTGCTTTTACGCCTAATTGCAGTTGGATGAACATTTTGCTTGATATTGCATAAACATCCTCAACCATTAGTTATCATCCAATTTAAGGGTGTCAATATGGGTCACGACACGACACGAATACGATTATAACTGGTTTGGGTTGAGGCTAAATGGTTCGTGTCAATACGGATCAACCCGTTTAATAATCGTGCCGTGTCCGGGTTAACCTTAATGGGTCAGGGGTTGACACGATTAGTAGGGATAAAAATATAATTTTATTTATTAAGGGTATTTATGTAATTTTATCTATCATATAAATACCCTTACCTCACTTTACACCATCAGAATTCAGATTGCTCATACAGTCCTACCAGCTCTCATCGTCGTCATTCCCAAACCCTAACTACTATCATTGCCCACCAGCCTCCTCTCCCTCATCGTTGCCGTCGGCTCCTCTCCCTCACCGGCACCCTTTGCTTGGTTACGGCTCTCCCTCGCCGTACAACGACTACTGCAACGGCGCAACCTCTGTAAGAGACTCCTTCCGTTGTTTTGTTTTTAAGTTTTGTTCATACTCCAACCTTTGTTTCTTTTGATATTATTTGGAGAAAAATAATTTCCTTTATGGCCTTCTTGGTTTCTCTCTATTTCTGGCTTTCTGTGTGGTATGTTACTCTGTGTTCTGCGTTGTTGTTTTCTCAATTGTAGGCCATAGTTTTGTGACCATTGAAAGTGTAATAAAGTTGCATCAAATATCGAAAGTGGTTGCAATGAAACTGTTAGTTTTAAAATATATTTTTGCAGGTTAAATGTTTGAAATCTTTCAAGTTTCTGGTGTCACCGGTCCTCAAAATTGTATGATCAGTTCGATACGTTCATATGTGAAATTTAATAGGCTATTTGACTTGGAAGGTTTCAAAATTAATTAGATGCAGTGATTTTGAAAAGAAAAAAAAAGACAGATGTCCTGCAACTGTATGGGACAATGTCAAGTTTTCTTTTTGACAAAGAAAATGCAACCTGAAAATTTGATGGTTTTTATTTGTACTTCTATAATTCCAACTTCTATGTCTATGGCTATAGTTCGGTGATAGCCATTGTAACATGCTTGGTTGGTTTGCACTATGGGCATCTCATCATCCATTTTAAGGTGATCAATCTTTTTGTCCTTTTTTAAAAATAAAAAAAAAATCTTGTTTCTTTTCTTATTGTAGTTAATTGTTTTTGTGCACTTTGCCTTAAAAATACTGGATCACAAGGATAGAATTCTTGCCTGGACAATTTCATCTTCTTGTCTTTTATGTTCGGTCTTACCATGGACTTATTTGGTAAGTACTGCTATTTTTTTGGGAGGTGTCTCTTAGTTGTGTCTTTCGAATAGGTTTTGGGTAGTACCGGTTGCAATTAAATTATTTAACATATAACTTATCTACTTACTATAGGAATGCACATAAACAAAGCCCTATACACATTTAGTTACATGTGTGTCACTGCAGGAGCTGCTGGCATCCTCATTACTGGAATTTACTATATGGTTGGATATCTAGTTATCTCACACTTCAAAAACATTTTAATCACTCTTTTGCAAACTAGTATCTATAGGAAAAGGAGCTCAATTTGCTTATTTTACCCCTCTTATGATGGGGAACTTTGGGTTGTTCTTGTAGGTTGATGTGTGTGGATTTAGGCGCAACTCTCTGGTATTCGAGTGGATAGGGCTTCACACGTTGATGGTTTACATTCTTGCGGTATGCAATGTCCTGCCTGTAGTTCTGCAGGGATTTTATTGGAGGCAGCCGTAAAATAATATTGTGGGTTTCTTATTTCTTGCCTCAAGAAATTATTCATTTAATTTGTGACATTGCAGTGTAATAAATCCTTTTTTTTTCTTTTTTTGTTTTGGTGTGGCAACTTCGGTTAATTGGGATCAGTAAAAAATGAATGAGCAGCTCATGGGTTGTTGAATTATAGTTTGTTATTTACAGTTGGAATTTCTCTCCATATAATTTGGAACGGTGTATAGTGCAAAATGTTTTATGTGGATTGAGGATATATTTGAATTAGTGTACTGATTACTTTTTCTAAAATTTTATTATTAATGTATATTTTAGTGAAATATTGAAATTAGTATTAAAAGGTTATATTGATCGTCTAAACGAGTCATCTAACATGACCCGTCAAACCCATTTATTAAACGGGTTATTCGTGTCGTGTACGGGTTGACTCAAAAATAATCGTATCGTGTTCGGGTTGACCCAAACACGACTCATCAACCCGAATTGACACCCTCCATTGAGACTAAATTGGTACATTTAAAAAATCATAGATCAATTTGGTCACTTTTGTAAAATCTTTAAATAATTTAGAATTTAAAAAAGTTGTACAATAGTTGAGGACTCCAGGTTTCAAGTATCTGATGCCTCACAACCAATAAATATTTCTTTTAAAAAGAATTCACATAAGTAATAAAATTATTATATAAAGAAGGTAATAAAATTGTGGGCAAATTAAACAGACACTACCCCTGTTCTTAGGCCTAATTGTTGCTGCGTGGACATTTGGTACATAAATATCCCCACCCGTTAGCTATCCTCCGTTGACTTTTAACGGCCAAGTGGAAAAACCGTCATGCTTCCCTCTCAAATATGACGTACAATTAAAGAAAATTTTTGAAAACATAAATGGTGAAGATCATATATCCTCCATTAGGTAAATTGATAAGTTTTAATAAGGCAGACTCAAAACAGTGATAATATATATTTGCATCATAAGATAATTACTACGGGAAGATGGAATTCAACAAAAGGCACCCAATATTCAAAACTGCAATATATGTTATCACAAGAAGGTGAAATAAAGCAGTACATATGTGGGTAAAACTCAGACATCTCAGCTAAAGTTTAAATTTAAATGTACGAACTCTAGATCAACTGGGTTGAGATCATGGGCATATATAAGGTTTGAATAACTCAAAACGTCTCGCTCAAGTTTAAATGTACCAACTCTGAATCAACCGGATCGAGATCATGGGCAGATGTAAGGTTTGGATATATGAACTCAGAATTAACTGAGTAGAAATCCTGGGAAGATTTATTGATTGAATACAAGGACGAATTATTGACTGTGTAGAGATCTTGGGAGGACGTGGTGGAAGATCCGATCCCTGTTCTTTCTAAAGAAAAGTTTGGTGTTGAGCTCTGATTATGCATTTTTTGATGATAGCCTTTGAGTTGTTTAATTCGCAAATCATCTCCATTTAAGTCAGGATCTGATGCAACTTCCTGAATAATTGTTGTAATTCGCGCATACTAAGTGGGCCTCAGAGCAGGATCTGCATTGGAACACAGTAGAACCACTCTTATCATTTTTTCAACCTCCTCCTTATCGAATTTGTCCTCCAACATTGGATCCATTATCTCCATCAAGTTTCCTTTATGTTGTAAATCGAAGGCCTAAACATCCCACCAAAATAATATGCTAGTTAAACTTTTGACACCCTTATTCAACATGCCGCTCTACGGGACATATTTCTCTACTCACCGTTATACTTTATTGGGAAATCGCCTGAAGAGGAACTCCCTTCGGTAAGGTCTAGCCTCCATTTGCAGCTATCTTGGCTAAGACATATGCCCTATGATTCTGTTGTCGAGGTATCTGTTCGATCTTGAATCCCTTGAATTTACGCTTGAGCTGCTAAACTTACTTCAAATAGGCAATTATGTTATCCCCATTTGCTTGATATACCCCGGAAACTTGATTAACAACCAGTAATGAGTCACTGTTGACATGTAGATAACCGGCTCCAAGCTCAATGGCTACCTTCATCCTTGCTAGGAACGCTTCATACACTACCTCATTGTTGGTAGCCTTGAACTCGAATCTGAAGCAGTGGCAGATTTTGATCCTCTCCGGATCTATCAAAACTATTTCGGCTTCTCCCTCAGTTTTCCTGGAAGCCCCATTAATGTAGAGGATCCATGTTCCGCAATCCTTCGGGAAACTGTTTGTCTCTACGAGCTTCTCAGGAGCTAGATCTAATACTACGGAAGTCCCCTGGCTTGGGAGCGCTGAGAATTCTGCCATGAAGTCCCCTAAAGCTTGGGCTTTGATCGCAGTTCTGGCCTTTTACTTCAAATTGAACTGAGTAAGCTCCAAGGCCCACATAATTAACCTTCTGGATATATTTGGTCTCTACAAGAATTGGCGGAGAGGTTGATCCGTTACCACAGCAACTGATTAGCTTGGAAGTAAGGTCGCAACTTCCTAGTTAAGATAATTAGGGCGAAAGCGAGCTTTTCTAGAAGGGTATAGTTTTTCTCCGGCTTGATCAGCGCATGGCTCACATAGTAGATGGGTCGGTAGACTCTATCTCCACACTCATTGACCAAAACCTCACTTACTGTTGTTTTAGAGACAACCAGGTAAATCTGGAGCTTCTCGCTAGGAATTGGTTTAACCAGCAGCGGTGGGTTAGCCAGATACTCCTTCAGAGCTCAGAAAGCCTGCTCACTTTCCTGGTCCCATTTCATGTTCTTTCTTTGTTTGATAATTCTGAAGAAAGGGAGACACTTATCTATGGAACGAGAGATGAACCGGTTGAGAGCTGCAATACTCCCTGCCAGGACCTGCACCTGCTTCAATTAAGTCGGGGAATCCAGGTCCAGAATGGCTCTGATTTTTTCCGGATTAGCCTCAATACCTCTCTCATTGATCATAAAACCCAACAATTTTTCCGCAGTTACCCCTAATGCACATTTATAGGGGTTTAGTCGCATCTGGTTTTCCCTCAAGATTAGAAAGGTTCTGCGAAGGTCTTCATGATGCTCTTCTGCAGTTTGTGACTTGGTGATCATGTCATCGATGTATACCTCCATCGACCTTCCAATTTCGGGCTTGAACAGTCGATTGACCAGCCGCTAATATGTAGCTCCCACATTCTTAAGCCCGAACAATATCACCTTGTAGCAGTACAGACCCTGCCCGGTGATGAAGCTAGTCTTGTCCTGGTCGGCGGGGTACATCATGATCTGGTTATACCCCGATAATGAGTTCACAATGCTCAGGAGCTTTTTCCCTGATGTGGAGTCAACCAGCTGATCGATTTTAGGGAGAGGAAAATTGTCCTTCGGGCATGCCCGGTTGAGGTCAGTGTAGTCGACACACATTCATCATTTCACATTTGCCTTAGTGACCATTACAACATTGTCGAGCCAGTCGAGATATCAGCCTTCCCTAATAAAACTGGCTTTTATCAACTTGTCAATCTCCTCCTGGATTACGGTGTTCCTCTCAGCATTGAAATGTCACCTCTTTTGTTTGACAGACTTGATGGTGGGATCGATCGTCAACCTGTGGGATGCCAATGTCAAGAGGATCCCTGGCATCTCATCATGGCTCCATGCAAAAATATCGTTGAACTTCAGGAGCAACTTGATCAATCCTTTTTTTATCCCAGCTTCGAGTGAAGCTCCAACCTTCACCAATTTGGTCAGATTATCTTCTCTGGCAGGAACCTCTTCCAGCTTATAAATTGGTTGTCCGCTGGCCCATTCTCTCCCTTGCTTGTCTTCCTCCATCACCTGGGAATCACTTTATGTATGATCAGTGGGCTCTGAATCCTTATGGTTCATCCATGATACTTCCTGGCTTTAGATTGTTGTCACTTGTGAGAATTTTCTTGCCAACACTGTCGGGTTAGAAGAGACCGCATAACATTTCCTCGCACCTAGTTGGCCACCACGTACCTCGCCTACCCGGTTCCCGACTAGAAACTTCAAGGTGTTATGGTAAACCGACAAAACTCCATTGATGGCTGATAAGAATGGTCTTCCTAGTATTGCATTGTAGGCTGTTGGAAGGTCGACTACAACAAAGTATGTCATTATGTTCTATTAGAGGGGTGCAGTTCCTACGATCACGGGAAGTATCTTCTATCCCACTGGCATGACAGAACCACCTATGAACCCATATAGAGGAGTGGTGCAACTATTATAGTACCACTGCTTCAGGTTAAGTTTCTCCAAAGTATCTTTAAAAAGGACATCCACACTACTGCAGGAATCGATAAGCATGCAATGGACATCGCAGTTGGTGATCTGTATCGTGACCACTAAAGGATCATCGTGGGGCTGAACAGTGTTGTAGGCATCCGCCTCAGAGAAGATAATCTGAGTGGACTGAGACATGCTAGCAATGCTCTGTTCTAGCTTAAAAATGCTTCGGCCTCCATCCATGCGGGGAATCTTCCTTGCATGGTTCTTCCGGGCATTGTTGGAGGATCCAGCCAAGGTGGGACCTCTATTGATAGTATGGATGATTTGGATTTACTGTATCAAATCCTTCTGCTTACCTCTTTGTTTCTCCTCGTCTTCCCGGATCTTTGATTGCACCTTCTTCCCTGTCTGGATATTGTCTTTGACTTGTTGTAAGAACTCTACCAAGCATCATCCCCTTACTAGAGCCTCTATCTAGTTGTGCAAGCTGTAACACTCTGATGTGTTATGCCCAATATCTTCATGGAAATCACAGTACTTGTACCAGTTCCTAGCATCGAATGCGCTTTCATTGGTGACGGCTTTCTCAGCAACCCTTTATCTCAGATGGCGAGGTAGATTGTTTCTCGAGATGCATTCAGAGGGATGTAATGGTCGAACCCCCTCTCATCTCGAGTTACGGGAGCTACCTCCTTTAGAGGAGAGGAAGAAGTTCTTCTTACTGGAAACCGATCTCGTTGAGGTTGAAACGGGAGGAGGATGGTATTTCGACCTGTTAGGGGGTTTGTTTTGAATTCTCTGAACCGGTACCGACTTGGGCACCTTCTTTTTCTGGCGCTTCGCCGCTCTCATGTCGCCATGTTCCAACTTGATCTTCAGTTGTTCCTCGATCTCTATATGCTTCAGAGCCCGATCGTAAGCTTCTTGATAGGTTTCTGGCACGTGCTTGGCGAATGATCGGAACAGCTTTCCTGCCCACAGGTTTCTGTGGAAATTGGCTAGGGTCTCCTTCTCTGTGAAGACTCCCATCTGGATGAACTCCTTGTGGAACCGCTTCACATAAGCCTAAAGGGTTTCTCCTCTCTCCTGGATCACATACTGCAGATGGATAGGATTCTTGGGATAAGGTTTGACACCTTAAAATTGTGAGTAGAAGTCAGTTGACAGTTTCGTGAAGGAATCCACACTACCAGCGGTCAGCTTTCTGAACCAGGTCTTGGCATAATCTGTCAGAGTGGTAGGGAACATCCAGCACACGGCGGCCTTAGTTATATTCTAGACCTCCATCTGTTGGACAAAGCTCTCTAAATGGCTCAAAGGGTCCTCCGTGCCACAGAATTTATTTGAGGGCATTTTAAACTTCTGTGGGAGCTCCGCTTCCCGAATCCTTCTAGTAAAGGGAGCATTCATCTCACTCAATGGATCTTTTTTAACCTCCTTACCTTTTCCTCTTTTTAACTGTTAGATCTCCTTCTGTATTTTAGTCAATTGGTCTCTTAGGTGCTTATTTCGGTGCCTCTTGGAATCGACCTCAGAGCTTTCGTTGTCAGATCCCCCCGATAAGCTGGATACTTCCAATTTGTTACCCTCGGGGGCAGGCTCTGCTTGCATAATTTACCAGCTTCAGCCTGAGGTTTGCTTCTAGAAATCACTGGTTCAGGAGGGCTACGAGGTGCCCTCAACGGAGCTTCGGCTGCCGACTTGACCTGCCTGGGTTGATAGTAGGTTGGCCTATCTCGCACTGGGGGGCATAGGTCCCAGCCTATCCCGGATGGAAGTTATAGGCCCTGTCCTATTGTAGGCAGGGATCGATGGAGGGGAACCCAGCCAATCGAAGGTAGGCTGCCTGGCAGCGGGTCTCCTCGGGTACCAAGATCTGCCAGTTGAGGATCAATTCCTTCTGTAGTTAGACGGAGGCGGACATTCTCCACGATGACCACTGCATGCTGGTTGATCATAGCTTGGTTCACCGTCAGAGGAGCTGGAGCCCGCTCCACGTCTAGCTGATATGAGGCTGGCTAGTGATGCTTGGATTTCTTTCCCTTTTTCTACCTTTTCTTGGTCGATGGGGTAGACTGATGTCCTGAGGTCTCAAGCAGTTCTTAAGAGAAGCGAAGCCTCATAATCACTGCAAAATAACAAAATCGTAAATGTAAAAATAATGGTGTGGGGTTCCCACAGACGGCGCTAGAAAGTGTTAATGAAAAATTTACTCGAGATGAGGAATTCTAATTAACACCCTCAGGACCACTACCACGGAGGTGGTGGCCGGGGTTTGGTACCTTTGGTACCTGAATTGCTCTAATCAAGGGGGATTTTCAAAATGAGTGTTATCGCAATGAGAAAGGAGATAGTAATGTGGCTTTCTTATTAATCACAAATATCGTAAACAAAAACCTTTCAAATGTTCTCAATCTCATTAGGGTATAGTAGGGTGGTCACCTCGTGCCTGTCGAGAAGTGAAAAATAACGATAGTCGTGTTCTGATCACAGAATTTAGGCCGGTATCATCCCTGTATTTATACATAGCCCCATTAGGTTAAACTCGTTATTCCCTCTCCATGAATTTCTAGATCAAATCCCCCTTATCGGGCGGGATATTTTATTTAAATGCCATTGACTTTGGCTCGTTAACGGATCCACGGTTATCTTGGAGAGAGATATGTTTGTTTCCTTTTTGAACTGAATCTCTTGTCTTGCACGTATGTAGTGGTTTAATGCTATTTGGAATGTAGATATGATCTTGTATGTTGCTCTGACGAGGCGTGTCATGGAGGTCTTTAATCATGGTGTTCTGTTACCTGGGATGGTGAGGTACCCCTCTATTCCCATTCTGACGTTAGGAGCTTGATCAAGCCTCTCTTAGTCTCTAATAGAGCTTCAACATGGCTGTGTTGGTGCTTTCCATTGGTGACGGAGTTTTGCGGGCTTCCTCCTACTTGTCCAGATAGGTCTGAATCTTCTCTCGTCGAGATGGAGTATCTCTATAATACGAGCCTGGTGCTTTATTGGTTTCTCTTAGAGAGGATGGCGGACTTCTAAGGAGTTTGCGAGGTGATCTCGACTTTTGGGAGCCTGGTTCGTCATGCATCGGACTTCTCCTGGATTCTTGATTCGGTGTAAGAAGCTCGATCCGACTTCGTCGGGCTCCACCTTAGGTAGTTCCTGAGCTCGGCGACCTTTCTTCGCTTCTACAGGGTGGCTTTACAGCTTGACCCCAGGATCCGGGGTTCCGTGGTAGCTAATCTCGGGTTTGAACCTGAGCTAAGAGAGCGAAAAATTTCTCTTTGGTCCCTAACCAAATTTGGCTATTAACAATATATATGAGTTTAATTTAAATTATTTTAATAGATTTAAATTACTTTAGACAAGTTATAAATATATATATATATATATATATATATATATATATATATATATATATATATATATATATATATATATGTGTGTGTATATATAAATCAACAAACCTTCAACAATGAGCTAGTATAACTCAATTGGTTAGAGTTTGGATCTTTCATTATGATAAAAACGTTTAAAAAAATGATAATTCGTTAAAAAGTAGGGACTTTAGTGATAATACTCCTAAAATTATTATATAAAAAAGGTAATAAAATTTTGGGCAAATTAAACAGTTACATAATCAGCCATCCTCCGTTGACTTTGAACGGTCAAGTGGAAAAATTGTCATTCTTCCCTCTCAAATAAGACGTACAATTAAAGAAATCTTTTGACAACATAGATGGTGGAGATTATATATCCTCCATTAAGTAAACTGAAAAGTTTTAATAAGACAGACTCAAAACAGTGATAATATTTGCATCGTAAGATAATTACTACGTGGCGATGGAATTCAACAAAGTGAAATAAGGCACCCAATATTCAAACCTGCAATATATGTATCACAAGAAGGTGAAATAAAGCAGTAAATATGTACGTAAAACTCAAGACATCTCAGCTCAAGTTTAAATTTAAATGTACGAACTCTAAATCAACTGAGTCGAGATCATGAACATATGTAAGGTCTGAATAACTCAAAACGTCTAGCTCAAGTTTATATGAACTGACCCTGAATCAACTGGATCGAGATCATGGGCAGATGTAAGGTTTGGATATATGTACTCGGAATTAATTGAGTAGATATCCTGGGAAGATTTATTGATTGAATACAAGGATGAATTATTGACTGTGTAGAGATCTTGGGCGGACGTGGTGGAAGATCCGATACCTGTTCTTTCTGAAGAAAAGTTTGGTGCTGAGCTTCCACTCGAGCTCTGATCATGCATTTTTTGATGATAGCCTTTGAGTTGTTTAATTCTCAAATCATCTCCATTTAAGTCAGGATCTGATGCAACTTCCTGAATAATTGTTTGTGATTCAAGCATACTAACCACCTCCGACATAGTCGGCCTCAGAGCAGGATCTGCATTGGAACACAGTAAAGCCACTCTTATCATTTTTTCAGCCTCCTCCGTATCGAATTTGTCCTCCAACATTGGATCCATTATCTCCATCAAGTTTCCTTTCTGTTGTAAATCGAAGGCCTAAAACATCCCAGTAAAATAATATGCTAGTTAAGCCTTTGGCACCCTCATTCAAATTGTCTCTTATATACCATGTTAATTAACAATTCAATCCAACAACTGAAGCTAACAGGCCAGAACCTACCAATAATATTAAAATTCAAATAATTCTTTCGCAACTTACCAAATCGAGAAGGCAAACACATCCATTTTTTGCCCGATAACTAGCATTGTTCTTTCCACTGGCAATTTCCAAAGCAACCACCCCAAAACTATAAACATCAGCCTTTTCTGACAAGTGACCCCATAGTGCGTACTCCGGAGCCATATAACCTCTAAAATTGAAGTGATAAGTCAGAATAACATCACTTGAAATTACACTAGTAAGATTAAAGTCGTACTAAAATATTGTAACTCACACAGTTCCAGCAACTCTAGTGCTAATGAGGGTGTCATCCTCTTCTTTGAGCTTAGCTAATCCAAAGTCTGATATCTTAGCATTCAGTTGCCTATCAAGGAGTACATTTGTAGCTTTGATGTCTCGGTGAACTATTTTGATTGTCGATTCTTCATGGAGAAAGACTAGACCTCTGGCTATTCCCACACATATCTTCTGTCTTGTTGTCCAGTCTAATTTCAAGGTACTTGTTGCTGAACCTATTGATAGTCAAATTACCCATTTAGAATTGAGAGCATTGCATAAATATAAGTGCAATTAAAAACATTCAAGAAAACGCAAATGTCACCATGTTTACCAAAGAGTGCATGTGCAAGGCAGTTATTTTCCATGTACTCATAAACCAATAGTAATTGACTCCCTTCAACACAGCATCCAAAAAGCTTTACAAGATTTGGGTGTTGCAAACAAGAAATCATGCCTATCTCATTCACAAACTCACGATTTCCTTGACTTGATTTAGAAGAAAGCTGCTTCACAGCGATAACAGTACCTTCTGATAGTTGGCCCTGCATTGAGTGATTAAAATTTATACATGTTAATGTGTATATAATCTCACTTAATGTTGGTGTCTACAGAGTTCTATCTCTGTGTTGCATGTGCATTTCAAACATGGTACTAACATTAATGGGATAATCAATTGAGCACTATTAGTCCGAATACCTTATAAACAGATCCAAAACCACCTTCTCCAAGCTTGTTTGCAGAATTAAAATTGTTAGTGGCAGCTTTTAGCTGTCTAAAAGTGAAAGTACCTGTTTGCAGATCTGCACAAAAGCAATCCAAAAGAAAATAGATAACCTAGGAGTCATATAAACAGATAAAACATAGAAAATAATAATGTTATACAAGTTGTTCTGCACTAAAAAATATTTGGGGTTGCATGCTCACACTTATATATCAGTTGAGTGAAAGATTGAATATATACCTCCTCTTCTGCGTTTGTGCCCAAAATAGCGTCTCCAAATGAAGAAAACCATGATAGAGAAAATAAGGCATAACACCGACGCGACAACTCCAATCACAATATGTAAATTATTTGATTTTTTAGCTTCTGGAATAAATAACATCACATACCAAACGGAAACAAGAAACAAATAACTATTAGAAGACATTTTTTTGAAACACTATTTGAAGACATTTTAACAAACATTGATACCATGCTAAAAACATATCGTCCTAAAATAGATCTATATTTCTCACCATCACAATTAGCTTTGAAACCTGAAAATAAACCAAACAATAATGCTCATTAGATACCAAAATTAAGGGTGAGAGAAGAACTCACCAAACCCAAGTATAAACAAAAACCAGTTTACAAGATATATCTACTTGTATGAAATATATACGTGTTGCAACTGGCCCGGAGCGGCCTCTATTTTATAAAGTATAGAACACTTGAGCACGATATCGAAAGCTATTTTATTCATGAATACAACCCATGCTTATTGGTGGTTTTAGCATTAGATGATTGGGTGCCATCTCTGTTTGTTCCAGTCAGCAGCATAATGCAACAAGAACAAAGATCTAGGATCATGTTTTCCAGTAAGAGTTATTGCTACTTGGACGGAAATTACAACAGGATATAATTTCAATTTCATCTCAAATTCTCAGCTTATTAACTGAAATTCAATTGAAATCAAATAACAAGAAGTCTCAATAAGAATCTAATGACAGCCATAACCATCTGGATATAATTTGAGCCTACCAAAGAAAATAGCTCAGGGAATATTGGACAACATCTGACCTAGAATGTGAGATTTTCAAAAACAAATTTTCCATTTTAATCGGTTGCAATTATTCAGTTATTTCAACAGTTAATTTTTTCAACGTGGATTTAATTGCTCTTGCATTAGACTTCTTTCGGTTTGTTTCATCCAAATGAAGCTCATTTTATCGAATACCTTTTTATTATTATTTTTAATCTGACACTAGACGGCAGATGACTGCCGGGCATACCAATATTAAACAGCCAGGATGTCTATTTCCATAATAGGAAGAAGTCAGCTCCAAATATCAGGAGAGGTCTCCCCACACATATTGCAGTTTTATATGCAATGGTGGGACAATATATATAAAGTGACAAGTTTTGAACCTGGGTGGATTTGACGGTGATTGAGAAGTCTCCAACCACCAAGACAATGGTACTTTCAATTATCAATTAACATGTTACTCTGTTCATGTTAATTGACAGACAAAGGACAAATGAACATGACCTGGAATAACATTCAGTAGTTGCAACAGCAGGATTTTAGTGCATGGCTGATAAAGAGTGCAAAGCTGATAAAGGATTACATGACATACCACGACATACAGATATGGCAGATATGAGGGGACCATAAATTCCTCGAATTGGGATAACAGTAGTCCCTTTCCCTGCCCAATACAAGCGGATTTCCAAGGTATTTTCTGTCACTGTGGCGTTAAATGTTTTTATGATTGCTTTACCGGTTCCATTGGCTTGCTCCATGATATTAAAATCCTGCCATTTTAATATTCCCTGAAATAGAATTTTCATGTCAAAGGTTTCTATTAAATTAGTAGTAGGAACATTCTCTAATCATAATGTAACAAATTACCTGAATATAAATATCAAATATGCGTCTTCCGACTCTATAAAATGGTTCTTCGTTCCAGAATAAAATCTCTGCAAAGTGAAGGTTCACTGTATAATTCCCATTCTCCAGACAATACCCATAATAGGTGAGAAAGAGCGGAGATGCACGTGCTTCAGAGTACAATAACTTTGGTTGCGTGTCAGGGTCAGCTGTTACAATATATCCATTATTATTTTTATCGTTATCATTCATGAAGTCCCCGGCACTGATGAATCCCCAATTGGTTCCACTATCATATTGCAATACAGCTCCATTTCCAGCACCACCATCACCTTCATACATGGTCTTCTGATCATTGGTTACATTTGGTCCTCCACAGTTGATATGGAATGATGTATATTCTGCAACATATATAATTTAATCATAACTACTGTTGTCTTTGTCCAAGCTCATCATCAAAACCATGTGGCTTTGAGCAGAAATAAAAACTAATTTTTTTCAGCTTAACTATATTAATCTTATTGCAATAATGACGCAAAATCTTAATATAGTTCTACAAGTGTTTGAAGAATATATTAGAACATTATTGTTCATCAGAAGATGTGTTTCAAGTAATTGCAGAATTTATATCCCAGGAAATCAAACTCACTCTTTCGACAGCTGGATCTGCTGGGGCAAGGAAGAAGTCCGGACCTATTTAACGAGGGGATCAAAACATGTTAGTATACAAAATAGATAGATATACAAATATAGGTAACCATACTATAAGAGTTAGATATTATTATAGCCCCATCCAAACAAAAAGACAAATGAAATTATTCTATTCAAGTGAAGATGAGTTGTATTTTCACATTTCCTTCACATGATTAGGGGAATCAATTCAAGCTTTACTTTTTCTCCATCAACTAAAAAAGCTAACATGAATAACTAGAGAAATTTGTTTTTGAGGTAATACTGAAAACCATTGCTAATTTTAAAGAGCAGCGAATAGTCTTACATGTTGTGCTCCCAAGAAAAGCTCCGGTACATGTTTATACGTGAACTGTTTATAAAATTAAGAAGTTATGAATGGAAAGATTTAAAAGGAAATATATCAACTTTATGATCAGAAGTTTTAAACCTGCTTCTTGGACAACTAGTTGGCGATGTAAAGTCATTATAGGAAAGATCGCTGTAAAAGATGAATAAAAAGGAGCAGCGTTACCAATGTATACAAACTTCAAGATTAAAAGTAAATATATGTATAATGAAATTTTGTAACTTATAAAAACATATGATTACATTCAAACATACTAGGAGAGAAACATCAAAAGTACGGAAATTATTAATCTTGTTGTGTAGAAAGGATTCTGCACAACATTAAATAAGGAGGAATTGTACACCACTCCAGGGGTAAATATGCCAAACTTATTTTGAAGTTAATTTTGGAATAAGACATAAGAATTCCAAAGATTATTTAGGTTCAAGACTATTAAATCTGGACTAACTACTACAACAAACTTATTGATGTAGAACAAACAAAATGCACTTATGTCATGCATAGCCGCGTAGGAAGAATTGATTTGTTTTTGTCTAGGATCCTTGATTTTACTCCGATTAGGATATGTGAATTTATTTTGACTATGATCTATGGTTTGATTTGGTTCGGATCTTGGATTTGCATCATTGCTTTCCACGGTTAGTTTTTTTTTTTTTTTAACGGCAAACTTTATAAAAAAACAAAACAACAGACCACCCAGACAAGCTACACAAGGAAAACCCAAGCTAACACCAGAAACTAAGAAAACAAGAAAACCACCAGCTACAGCGAACAAAACAACAAACACAAAACCTGACAACAGCCTCCTAAAAACAGAACTTAATAGAAAACACCAACTCCAAACAACTCCTCCAATCCAAAACAGAAAACAACCAAAACCGACACAAGCGGGCAACCAACCAAACCATAACCCCAGACATCGAAACACAACCAGAGCTAAACAACAGCTAACACAAACTGAGGAGAAACAGAGCCTCCCGAAGCAATCAGACATCCCCGTGATCTTTTAGTTTTGAGGTAGGTAGATTATTACCTCCTTTGGTTATCTTTTGGCCACTATAAACAGGGGCCTAGGCATTCTGTTATAGTTCTTTTGCCTGATCAGTTCTCCACCACTTTTACCAACGAATTTACACATGTGACCCCTACCGCATATGTATGTGTCTGTATGTATAGAAGGTTATTAGATCTACTGTGCTAGACAAACCAGAGAGAGAGAAAGAAAGAGAGAGAGAGAGAGAGAGAGAGAGAGACCACAATATCAGTTGCATAACCTTAACAATAGTGAGTGCTAACAAAAACTTTTAAAAGTGAAAAGAGAAGGATTAGAGAAGAAGAGATTCTAATTCTTGTACGTGATTGATCTTACTGTTAAAGCGGTCTTGGATCTAACTCAACCCCAAAGCTAACTCATAGGGTGAGGATTGCCCTCACACTTATCAATTGCATTTCCTCTTAGTGTGTGGGACTATGATTTACACCCTCCCTCACGTGCAGCGTGCTCACTCAGCAACACCCCAAAAGCTAACTAATAGGATGAGGGTTGCCCTCACACTTATCGACTGCACTTCCCCTTAGTGCCCAAGGGATGTTGGACTATGATTTACACCCTCCCTCATGTGCCCGGACACACAGAGCCTGATCCATCCCTGGGCATGTCCGGCTCTGATACCATGTTAAAGTGGTCTTGGGCCTAACTTAACCCCAAAAGCTAACTCATACGGTGAAGGTTGCCCTCACACTTATCAATTGCTCTTTCCCATAGTGCCTAAGCGATGTGGGACTATGATTTACATTTACAGTGAAAAAAAAACTCTATTATACCATTGTTGAGGAGCCCTATTCGACTTTTACTACAAAATCGATAGAATGACTTGCAATAGCAGCACATTCTAAAGCTTTCATCGCAACTCAGAGTTTCTACAAATTCACTTGTCATCCCCATATCCAAAGGGTATAGGAACTTCATCATTGAAATTTAAATCTGCAGATCCACAAAGTTCTTTTCAAGGAAAAAGAAAATTCACTATTACTAGCCAATAAATGTGCAAACATAATTGCTTGAAATTCTTTAATAATTATTTAATGGTGAATTTGACCAAACCAAAATAATAAGAATTAAAATTTATGCATGTATAAAACTTAAAATTCAAGCATCCAAAAATAGAATCCATGCATCGAAGTTTAGAAACATACAAACTCTTTTTCGTGCTGACGAATATTGAGATTGGTATAGTTCCAGTCAACATGTTGCCACTCAAAAAGCTGACATAAAGCCACATTAGGAAATTTAGCATGAAAAATACCTAAAGGTAATATTGCAACAATTCCCATCAGAAATTACATATAAAGTTTCTAAATATAAATGCTTACATATATTTTAATTTTGCCTTTGGAGGGTTTCTACTAATTTCTCCTTCCAACTTGTTAAAGGACAGATCACTGTATAAATGTAAGAACATAAATTCTCAGATTTTATTGTCGGGCGATGTTTTACGTAAATGTATCCTAGAAATGCTGGAAAATTTTAAGCAAGTGGAAAAAGCAATATGTTCTGTAAAAATTGTAAGAGCAGACATATGCTTCTGCTGAGGAGTAATAACAAACTGCTTTCACTATGACTCTAAATAAAAATCCTTTTAGAGGAAAAAATTTGTTGAAAGGATGATGTGCTTCCAGAACTTATCTACTCCACATACTACCAATTAAATGATTCCTAAATTGACATTTCACTTCTTCATCTGCTCTTCCATGTCTACATATGGAAAGAATGATTCATCTTTAAGTTCAGTAAAATATTGTTGCTTTCCTCATAATTTAGATTCAGCATTCACATGCGGACAGCAAATTATATAGATCTCCTTTGTAGCAATTACACAAAAAGCCACATGCATAACCATGTTCATGGGTTTCAGTGGAAAATTGTAAATTTCAATGACCAGTTACAATGTGTTCTTTTAGAAGACAAGGTAGAAGCATGCAGAACTAGCCCTTTTCAGGTGGAGCAGCCCCTAAATCTTAAAAGTGCAGCAACCAGCCAAAATATTACATCTTTAGGGGCAAATTTGAAAGTTATTAATCTCTGATGTTAGAGAAAAATGAAAAAATCATGATGGTTGCACTTGAAAGAAATCAAAGGTGGCATGTGGACAATGTAAGAATCATGTCTTTGCTTTCTCCTAAATATAAGGATGCCAGATGAAGTTACAACTTACAAGTACACATGCATTGCATATAAGGAGATCACTCGAGTTTTATTCTTACAGTGTTTCCAGATTGACCATGTCCCAAATATCTGTGAGGATAGATCCAGACATATTCAAGTTTCTCAAAACCCTGCAGACAACATTCCAAGTAAATTCAAAGCTATAATTGATCATATTTCTATATCTTCTGTAAAATGTTACGGATCTCAGCATAAAATAAATCAATAGATAGAATTAGAAGCAACACTCATACAAGACATTCATGTCCTTGCTGATCCGCTTTGGAAAATCAAACTTTGGCCCACTCATATCAGTGATCCTCCTGTGAATAAAGAAGACACCATAAACTGGAATGGAATTCAAGTTCCCAAAAAGAAATTGATAAGAGAAGGACTTGTAAAGATGCCTATTAGACCACTGTTCAAGAAAGTTCTTCAACTCACAAGTCATTCAAGTTTTCTAGAGCGAAAATTGTTGCATTGATGGGTCCTTCCAATCCACTTGAGTGCATTTCCCTTCAATAATACAAAAGAACAAAAGGGAGGAGACACAAAATTCAGGAACCTCCAAATGCACTTCTCATTTAAATTTATTCCAGATCAAGATCTTACAATCTTTTGAGTTTGGTCCATCTCCCGATAAATTCTGGTACAGTGCCATTAAAGCTATTGTCACTTATTCTACTGCATAAAACAAAAAAAGGTAACCTGCTGATGCTAAACCATCTGACTAGAGGAGAATGTAATGAAAATACTTACAAATCTGTCAAGTTCATCAGGTTTGCTATTGTTTTAGGTAAGCTTCCAACAAATTGATTCGAAGAAAGAATCCTGTAATTGTGAGATCATGGTGCCGAACCACCCTTGTTACATATCTCTGGTTAAAATTCTAAATTATAATCAGACAGTTATTACAATTTCAATATTCGGAGTTTAGATGTCATACAGAACAGTTAAGCTGACCAAATTTCCAAGCTCCTCAGGTATGGTACCGGACAACTGGTTGGCTTCGAGGCTCCTGTTTTATTTTATTTTTTCAATTGAAACTACATTAAAAATAAAATTCGATTACATTGCTTAGATACAGCGGAAGCACCCAACTTTCTAAAGATCAAAACTTACAAGTAAGTGAGGTTGACCAAGTTTCCCCATTCCACAGGAATTTCCCCTGATATGCCGGTGCCAGTAAGCGAGCTGCATAAAATGTTTGTTCCTTATATGCAAAAGTGAACCTTAAATTATAGTTGCTTAAACCAGGCCAAAGTAAGGTGAACATGCTTACATTCTCGTTAAATATTGCATTGAAGCCCATTCTTTTGGAAGTTCACCGCTAAGATAGTTACGGGTGAGATCACTGTTATGATGAAGAATGAAGATAATCATTATATGATAATTAATTTGAGATTTTTTTCCTCAAATAAATTAGAATTAAGATACAATTACCCACAAGGGTGATACATGCCAGCATATCTTATTTTTTAATGCAGAACTAATTTGGAAACCGAATATCAATCATACCCTATTCTGATAATGGCTTAAACCCTAATTTTACCGTATTATATCTTAAAAAGTAACACATTACCAATGTATATATATATATATATATATATATATATATATATATATATATATATTGAGACGGCTTCTAAATTCTAATGAACACAACATTGCTAGAATGAAAGTAAGTTGCATGAATGAAGAGCTCATCTAAAAATGTGGAGCAAATAAAACAATTTTGAAGAGCCAGAAATGAATGAATGTTGTTACATTTCTTCAAGAAACGTTAGCTTGGCCAATTCTGGTGGAAGCTTGCCTTGAAGACTCATACCTTTCAGAATTCTGCAGTTCAAGGAGGAAGAAAGTAATAATGAGATCAATTCAACTGCAATTGCATTTCGTGGCCTAAAGACCATACATACAACACCTTTCATTTTAAATTTAAACGAAGAGAGAGTGGAAAAGAAAGAAGAAGAAGAAGGCACTTACATGTTTGTGACATGAGAGAAGATGCCATCTGTGGAATTACAAGTGATATTGTTCTGGATAAATGACTCGATTTTATATTTCTTAATACTTACAGTGAGGGTTCCTGACTGGCAAGGATCCTCAGTGGGATTCGTGAGTTTGGCACCCAATGTCGCGGCTATTTGACGAACAACATCAGCTGCAGTGCAACCACATCAAATATTCAAATTAAATTACTGAAAAAGTTAGATTTTTATAGTTTTATTCGTAATTCCGAGTAATTTGCATATATGAAACCTTATATTAATATATTTCTCATATAGTATTCTGGTTTTTAAAAAAAAAAATTATCGATTAATTTTAACTTAATTTAAATTGATTATATTAATTAAATAAATATATATATATATAGGAAATATCACTTTTTAACCATAAAATTAAAGGGATTTCTATTTTTACTCGGAATTCGTGTTTTTATTATTTTTATCAAACTTTTCAATAAATAGATAAATTTATTCTAAATCAGATTAAATACGTTGAAATCAAACACATCAAGAATTAAATAAATAGATTAAACACATTAGAAACTAAACTTGTGGTATGTTTAATTGATAAAAACTGACGATGTGTTAAATTGAAAAAAAGAAAATGGTGGTCTGTTTAATTGAAAAAGAACGGTAGTGTGTTTAATTAAAAAAAAAATTATTGTGTTTAATTTAAAAAAAAAAAATAAGTGGTGTGTTTAATTTAAGAAAACTGACATGTTTAATTGAGAAATCATTAAGGGTATTTTAGAGTCATTAATGAAAATTTTGATAAAACCCAGATAAAAATAAAAACTCCATATACATACATATAAGATGGTGGAGATAAGAGTTTCTAAAGGAAAAGAATAATAATAATAATTCGTTAAGGATGATGATTGTACGTGGTGTTTGAGGGGAAAAATTATTTTCAGTTGTAACTTTTTAATCATTTTATTTTTTTAATAATTTACATATTAAAATGGGTTAAAATCAAAACTAACAATGTGGAGTTTCTATTTTTATCCAATATTAGTGTTTTGATTATTTTTATCAAACTTTCCACTGATGAAAAAAAACACCTTTAATGATTCCTCAGTTAAACACACCGGTCTTTTTTCAGTTAAACACACAGGTCTTTTTCAATTAAACATACCACCAATTAATTTCCAGTTTGTTTAATCTGTATGTTTAATTCTCAGTATGTTTAATCTGATGTAGGAATAAATTTATCTCTTCAATAGAAATTTTGATAAAAATAACAAAAAAAGTGATTCTGGTTAAAAATAGAACCCCTCATTTTTTAATTAAAAAGGGTTATTTCCTCAAATATATAAAATCAGAACTTACAAAGGGCAATTCAAATGTTGTCAAAAAATCAAAAGATTTAAGGGGCAATAGAGTCTTTTCCCACTCCAATCTGTCCAGAAAAATCTTTTTTTTCAACTACAGAGTACAATAATGATTAATGAAACTGGTGAGTGGGTACAAAATAGTTTCATTAGAACAAATATTTAAGCTTAAAAAATAAGTCATTAAAATTAACTTTTAGGTATATTCTCAAAAATTATTTTTAATAAATTATATTTAGTTTAGATTATTTTTAAACAAATTAATTTATTTTAACATATATGTATCAAATATTTTAGATTATTTTAACATAATAATTAAATAAAGAGTTTGAGCGTCCATGGAAGTTTTTAATTTTAACCCTTAAATAATTTATTTATTTCTACCCTTAAATAAAACATTGAAAAACAAATTATGCTACAACAAGCATGAGATTTGCTACCAGTGGACGTAGCTTCCTGAATTTTTTTAGTTCGTTTTAAAAATATTATATTTATTTAATAATCCAAAAATTAAAAAGAAATGTCTAATGTTTCTATGGATTATTTCTGATTTTCTCTCATAAATTCATGTATGATTTTTTTTTTCAAGAAGATATGATTAATTAATTGGTGGGCATTAAAAGAAAAAAAAAATTGTAAGGATAGAAGAAGAAAAGAAATACAAAATCAATCATGACATGGACTTAATTAGGAAACAAAGAAGAAAATTGCAATTAAGTGGTGATGATGAAAAGGTAATTATAATTAATTACCTTCGTTTGGGAGCAGTGGGGGTTGAGCAAATGTCAGCTGCCTGACACTCAAAAAAGAGAGCAGAAGAATTAAACTCGTTTGCTGGTTCATGTGGATCATCATCAACATTGCTTCAGCTTTCGACTTTTAAATACTTGCTTGGTATCTTTGTTCGGATGTGCATTATATATATATATGGGCGGTCCTACCTCAAGACTAGGTGGGGCCGTACCTGACCACCGGTGTTCGATCTCAATTTAAAAAATACATATATATTAATTAACCATTATTACATAATATCACCTCTAGGTCATCTTCTATGCTTCTTTATAATTTTCCCTATTTTGAAAACTCAAAAGTATGAATTTACAACTCCAATCATTCTCCATTTTACGATCTTTAAATAATAAAATATTAATAATTTTTAAAATTTATTTAATAAAATTATTTTCTATTTATTATTTTAGATAATAATTTTTTTTTATTATACTAAAAAATAATTAATATACAGTCAATATTACACTCAATTAAAATATCTCAATAAAAATTTTTCAATTGTATAATTTGTATAGTGATTATATTTATGAATAAAAAGTTATATCAAATTAATTGAATTTAGTAAAAAATATGAAAAATTGATAAGAGAGATAAAATAATAAAATTTAATTCAAATAGTGAAATGGATATATAGATTTGGATCTCTAAATTTGGAGATCCAAATATCCAAATCAAATCTCCAAAATGGAGATTTTAATTTGAAGAACCATCGGAGCCAATTAGTCTCATTTGAGATGACCTTATGGCTTTATATCAACTAGTTTTGTCACTTTTGTGTAATATTAGACTTCCTAAATTCATTCTCAAATGGTGTTGGCACGTGTAAGGTATCAATATCAAAGCACTTACTATATAATCTTATTATTTATAAAATATTGATATATCACGTGCCAACACCATTTAGAACAAAATTTGGAAAATCCAACGTTACTAAAAGCATAGGTATTTTTTAAAATATATATAATTTCAACTTGTAATTTAAATAATTTTTTATGTTTTTTTTATTTGACCATCTTTTCCGATTCCTTTCTCAGAATTTCCATCTTTTTTTTTACACAAAAAACCTCACCTTCTCTTTTCCGTCATTGTTAACTTTCTCAAATTTTCATTTTTTTTTAACAAAACAGTTCACTTTCTTTTTTCCGAGATTGACAACTTCTTTAACTGCCCTTAATTTGTTGTTAATTAATTCAATTTCATTTTATATTAAATTATTTATTCTTGTTTTGAACTTTTATTAATTTAATAGTTTTAATTTGATATATCTAACATATCCTATTAATATATCCTGAAATCTCACATTTTAATTTATTATATTTAAATAGTGAATATAATATTATGATTCAATTTATTTTATTCTTATTTTTATTTTTATTTTTTATATAATTTTAATTAATTTAGAATCAATAAATCAATAAATTATCTAAAAATAGAAGAATAAATAATTAAAAAATAGGTCTAGTAATTCTTATTAATCATGTATTTTGTATAAATTTAAAGTAAATTAATTTTAAATAAATAAAAAATTCTTATTATAAAATTAAAATGTTATTTATTATTTTAAGAATAAATATTATAATTTTTCAATGTTCATGTTGTTTTTCTTATTATTATTTATTTTTTAATATTGTGTTTCTTGTTTTTATTTCTTTTTTAACATAAGATTAGCTAGTTCATCTTGAATAAGTATTTTATTTATTTTATTTTATCTAAACTTCATTATACCATCAATTTTTCTTTATATAAGAAAAATTATTTTTATTTAAAAAAATACTCATTTTACTATGATATTGATTTTTTGAAGTTTTTATAAATATAATTGTTATTTTATTTAAATACAACCTAATTAAAATTTCTAGGCCATCACTATATATTATATATACATATACTTATGTATAATATTTGTACCTCAGAAATTTAAATTTAATGTAGATGCAATCCATAACACCTAATCAATGATATTAACAAGTTAGCGATGATACCGAAACAATTAATGTTGGTCCTGTACATGCATACTGATCATCAGCTCACCTGTATAATTAATTAAAGTCTGGATTGTTAACTATTGAAAGTTGACAGGTTGTGCCTTCAGACTTCAGATCAGCGAAGCCTCTTGAAAATCAAAATTATTAATTGATGTTTTGGTTTTTTATTTATCCCTTTAAAAAGAAAATTCTTTGAAACCGTCAAATTTGACTAAACTGGACATGGTACCGTTGTACTGATTGAAACCTTTTCAGTCTTCAGAATGGAAACATTCTGGGTTGAATTTATTTTATTGACTCGATCTTCATTAAATTGTGATTTATAATTTCTTTTATATATATATATATATATATATATCGAAAACAATATAAAATAAATACCTCTCTAATTAAATTTTAAAATTGAGAGTATTAAAATTTAAAATTGAGATAATAATTATATAATAATAAAAATGTGAACTTTTTAATAAGAAAACTAATTAAATAGAGAAATGAAAAAATTAAATTGATTTAAAAATTATTTAAATTATCTTTTTTATTTAAATATTCATAAATATAAACTCAGATGAATATTTAAATTATTTAATGGGAATTATTAAATAAATTATTATTTTTATTTAAATATCTCTAAATATCCCTAAATATCACCTTTTTTTTTACAATAACAAGGGTATTAATAATGTCTAACATAAAAATAAAATAATACGATAATAATAATGAAAATAATATAAAAAATAATAATAGGAATATAAAAATAATAATAAATTATTTTTAATACAAATAAGTAGATATTTAGATTGATCTCCACCATCCATATCAAATATTCATAGTGGTGATCAAATTACAATAATAATAATAATAATAGAAAAAATTACATGAAAATGAAAAAAACAAATAAAAAAACTGATGGGTGTGGAGATCTCGGATCTCCACTGTCCATCTCAACGGACGTTATATTGAGCTGATTTTGATTTACCATCCAATTTGGATCTACAATGGGGATGGACAAAATCTCCGACTCACCTCAAACCATAGGCTGGGTATTTGTGAATCAACAATAATATTACTATTTATTATTATTATTATTATTATTATTATTATTATTATGATTGCTATAATATTTTTAATATATTTTTATCATCATCATCATTATTATTATTATTATATTTTTATCATTATTATTATTATTATTATTATTATTATTATTATTATTATTATTTGATTTTTATTTTTATTTTTGACATTACTAATACCCTTGTTATTGTAAAAGAACAAGTGATAATTAGAGATATTTAAATAAAAAAGATAATTGGAATGATAATTCCCCTTAAATAATTTAAATATTCATCTAGGTTTTATATTTAGGGATATTTAAATAAAAAGATAATTTTAATAATTGTTAAAACAATTTAATTTTTCAATTTCTCTATTTATTTAATTTTTCTTATCAAAAAGGTCATAATTTTATTATTTTTTAACCATTATGGTCATTTCATTATATTCCATCTAATTTTATCTAATTCCATTAAATGAGTGGCATTTTGATAAATATGGGGATAATAATAATTTATTTTAGATGTTTGTTTTTATAAATCAATTTTTTCAATAAGTGACATTTTGATAAATAAATGGATGACGTTAATTTATTTAGATGTTTTTTGGAAATCAAAATTTTCTTTTATTTTTTTAGACTAATAATTATATTTTGTGTGTATATATAGAGAGAGATAGAGAGAAATTTTCAAGTCAATGCGCATTAATATGAATTCGTCAGTGCGTTGGATGTGGACCATTAGATTTACATACTTTGACTCCAAGTGTATATACTTGTCAAAACTTCTCCATAATCAATGGTCCACATGCAACGCACTGATATAACTTATATCAGTGCACACTAACTAGAAAATCACTATATATATACACACACAAAATATAATTATTCGTTTAAAAATACAAAATAAATGGTTTAGATCAATACACGTATCTCTTTTTGTTTTTTAGATTTTTAGATTTTTAGATTTTGTAGCCTTAAGCTTTTCAATACATATATATATTGAGATATGATATACATATATACATACATTAAATATAATTATTCGTTTAAAAAAATAAAATAAAATATTGATTTCCAAAAAAACATATTAACTAAATTAGTAGCATCCCTTTATTTACCAAAATGTCACTCATTGGATAGATTATATAGAATTGGATGGAGTTACCTTTACACTGTGTTTGATTTGAGGGAGAGAGAGTATGAGGAATGGATGGATTAAGAGGGAGAGAGAGTAGGAAGAATGGAGAGGATAACATCAATCCTTCATATTGATTGGTATTGAAAAGAGAGTTTAATGGATGGATTGGTATATAATTTATAAAATTACTATATTACCCTATAATAAATTAGAGGGTAATAAAAAAATGGAGGACATTATAGTAATTTTCATACAATCATCTCTCCTTCCTTTCTCATCCATCCAATGATGGGTGGATCCCTTTTGATGAGCCCGAAAGGATCATCTCTCCCTCATCTTCTCCTCTCATCTCCCTTATCCCTCCAACCAAACAAGAGATTGGAGCTCTCCCCCTAACCCTCTCCCACCCTTCATCTTTCCCTCTTACCAAACAAATTTCGTTAAAAATGACCATTTTAATACAATTTTTCAATCTAGTAGTCATTTTGATAAAATGTCATCAATTTGATGGTCACTAGAGAAATTATCATATTTTTTTAATATTAGTTAATTAATGAATTAAAATTCTATTTTGTTACATCAAATTTAATAATTTACCATCAATTATTCAATTAAAAAAAATATCGTTGAAAATAGATAACACCAGGATTTACGTGATGAGTCAGTCAAACTATGAATAATATCCCCATTATTATTGCCGATAATGGATACCACTAAATAAGATAAAATGTATTAATTATTTTGTCTATTAAAACAATAAACATATTAAAAAATGATTTTTGTTTTTTTAAGTTCTGAATTTTTCTAAAGAGTGAATAAATACTGAAATCTGAAACCGAATGAAATGTTTGTTTTTTTTTTTTTACATTTGAATATAATGTCAACTTGTTTGTTTTTAAAGATAAAATTGATTGAAAACAAATGGATTAACATTCATACCCACTAAATAAGATAAAATGTACTAATTAAAACAATAAACATATTAAAAAAAATGATTACAATAATTAAGGGGTTGTTTGTTTTTTTAAGTCCTGGATTTTTCTGAAGAGTAAATAAATACTGAAAACTGAAACAGAATGACAATTTTTTTTTAATATCTGAATATAATGTCAACTTGTTTGTTTTTAAAGATAAAATTGTTTGAAAACAAATGGGTTAGGGTCCATCCTGTAAGGGTTTTTCATTTGTTGTTTTTCGAAAATAAAAATGAAAATGAAACAAAAATTTTTGTTTCAGTTTCGAATTCTAAAAACGTGTCTGGTAGCATATACTTAAATCTGTATTTTAAAAATGAAAACGGAAAAAACGCGTCTGATAGGTTAACCGAAAACTATCAAAAATTGAAATATTAATTTTATTATTTTGTTTAATATTATTACAACAATAAACAAATTGATTACATAATTAACCAATATAATTTTTGTATTGTAATTTTTAAATTAAACAAAAGTAACACATCACAAATTAATTCAAAAAAAACATATCAAAAAATAAATTATATATTATTACATATATATTATATAAATATATTATATATTATTATAATATTATAATATATACATAAAATATATTATTTTATAATATATCATATTATAATATATACATATGTTATTGCATTAATGTTTTTAGTTCTAGTTGAAAATAAATTATTCTGGATATATATACATACATACATACATATAAGAGCGGCACTTTGATCATTAGAAAATCTTGTCTCGTCTTGTCTCGTCTTGTCCTAATTATATCAAACGCATAACAGTACAATTAATAGTTTAAAAAAATGATTTTTTTATATAAAAAGGTGAAAAAACAAAATGAAAAATAAAAAAACAAAAACAAAAAAATAAGTATTTTGTGTTTTTGAAATCTTTCACTTTTAACACTGGTTTTGTTTTTCATTTTTTTTAAAAAAAATAAAATGAAAAACGGTTAACGAACGTGTTTTCGAAATCGTTTTTGAAAAATAAAAATGAAAACGGACTGAAAAACAGTTGCAGGACGGGGCCTTAAAATTCATACCCTTATTTCTATCAATTGTTATGTATTTTAATTTGATATGATACAAATAACCAAATAAAAACAATTTAACAAATATTAAACCATTTTTATGTAATATATTGATAAGATTTTTTTTTTTAAAATACAATTACCAACGGGACTCAGTGAGATTAATTAGATTCTACAAGAACGGTCCGGAATAAAACTCTCCTTACATGCTTATAAAATACACATGGTGGGACTGGAACCCTTGACCACTGAGTACGGAGAGGAAGTACACAGTCATCTCAACTAAGAGGTGATGTATTGATAAGATATTATTCAATGCTAAGATATGACAAATAACGAAATTGAAATGGTTTTGATTTTTATACAACAAAAAAAATAAAAAATTGAAGGTTAAACAATAACGTTGAAAGTGACCTTATAATATATATATATATATATATATACCAAAACGGAGCAAGACAATATAAAATAGGAAACATAGAACAATATATAGTAATTCTAAGAACATAATAAAAATAACAAAAATTTAAACTCTACCGGCAGCAATCTGGGTATGAGTCATAGTTCAAATAAATTTAAACAGAAATAACTGGTCAGTACGTGGCGTTGTTCTACCCGAGTCTACCATTTTCAGTATAATACAACTGATTCAGACAGGTAAGTCTTGGTTTCCAGCCGATATACTAGATCAAAACAGTATAATAGGTCATAGAAATAGAGATAAAGTAATAGTTTCTTACAGTGCTTAAACAGATAAGTCTGACAGCAAAGTTGATCTACAGGAATAAGTCTCACACTTTTATTTATATAGTTCAGAAATTTACAGTGATAGAAGAAGAGGGGATAGTGATGGTACACAGAGCAATCAGAGAAAATTAAAACTTAAAAACTGAACCTGATCAATTCTAAGAATTTAAACAATATATAGAGCTAGAAGTAACCTTGGTTAAGAAACCATAGTTACTTTTATACAAACTATAGTTGCTTTTCTTTGAATTATTAAAGTTGTCTGGCGAAGTTGTCTGGTCGTCTGTCACTTTTTATTTTGCCGGTTGATACCTTTTTGGATAAGATTCTTATCTTATCACTTCTGTCAATGTCCTTATCTTGTCTGCCATAAGTGGAAGGATGATCATCCTTATCTTGTCTGCCAACTTATCTGTTGTCATGAATCATCATGGGTCGTGTCCAAAAAAGGTTGATGGGTCCTCACTATCAAATGCATAATTGTCTGGGTCATCCTCTTTGATTTTGTCTTCTCCTTGGTCAGAGCCAGCTTGTGACATACTGGTCATTGTGTTCTTCATTTCTTCTGTTATTCTTATGAGTTCGTCAGGGGTGCTGGCTGCAGCAATGCTAACCTGATTCTGGGATTTGGCCATCAGGAAGCCAGATTGGTCTGAAACTTTGTTGCAAAGTGTAGGATTGTCAGCAAGCCAACTGGAAATTCTATCCTTTCCATGGTTGGCCAAATTCATACTGCTCCACCACTTTATTTTTACTTGTCTACCGAAATAAGGGACATTCACGTTGCCTATCAGCTTGTCTTGGATGGAGTACTCAAGCATGAGTATCCATGTTAGGTTGAAGTGGACAAAAAAGAGAAATAGATCTGGGAAAAATTCCCATTCATCTGGTCGGTCAACATTTGAAATCCAGAAGGAATATCATTCTTTAACTTGTGTTGGGAGGAAATCAATAGTAGATCCGAATTTATCCCACCATTTTAAAAACCAAATAGGTAGATCGATATGGAAATTTTTATTGAAATAAATGAACCAGGAAAGGGAATTCCCTGGGTTTTGTCTATAAAGGAATTTTGTCCAAGCATCGATATAATCCCAGTAAGAAAAGTCTGATATATGTAAAATTCTGCTAAAATTTCTTTTTGAATTGGGGTCACCACCCCATTACTCTAAAGTAATAATTTTACAAATCTTGATTTTTCTGAAAATCAATTTTTCTTTGTCTATTTTGTCAAAAACATCAGAAATGAAGATTGAATCTGTATCTACGAGAATAAACTCATAGAATATATGTCTCTTTGATAAGTCTTCAGAAATTCTTCCAAATAACAGGGTTGATAAGATCATCAGCCAGTTTTTTGGGTTTCCTAAAATAATGGTCATGCAAAAATTGTTGCTCTAATGTAAAGAATCCGTCGAAGAAAGGTTTATTTATGTAGGAATAAGTGGGTTGGTTGATTTTTGGAAGGGCCGATGATGAGGCCTGGGCTAACATCTTGTCTTGCTTATTCGAATGTGGGCTTATCTTTGAGTAGACAATTGTTTTAAAAGGGCTTCTGTCAATGGCTAGTGGTGGGAATGTATTTGTCATATGTACTGGGCTTTGACTTGAGCTTCTGTTTGATGAAGGCCCAGCAGGGGGTAACTGAGGAAATTGTATGGGTAATGTCTGGGTGATTTAGGCTGAGTAATGAGTGAAATTGCATACTTGTCTTTATGACTTCCTCGAGGGGAAGTATGATAAGTCGATGATAAGTATGAGCTCTTGTCTGATAAGTCTGGTCTAGCTGAGCCTCTGCCACTAGGGCTTCGGCCACCATGACCCCTGTTTGTACTGGTCATTTTTCTCAAAATGGGAGAAACAATCTGGTCTCCTCAAAAGCCTTCCTTTCATAAAAAGAAGAATTACTACAAGAAATAAAAATCTTATAAGTAATCAAACAGATGTTTTAAATGTGGCAAGGAAGGGCATTATGCTAACAAATGCCCAGACCAAAAATAAAAAATTAACAACTTAGAACTAGATGACCAAACTAAAGAAAAAATATTACAAGCCTTGTACACAGACGTTGATACTTCCTCATCTTCAACTTCCGACAATGAAATTCTTATCATTAACGAGTCATCTTCTGAATCTGAATCTGACACTTCCTCTGAATCTTCTGAACCAGAAACCCAACCTTGCTTTTGTAAACAAATTAACGTCCTGGACAAACAAGATTATTCCTTAACAATTAGTATGATTGATAGTATTGAGGATCCTATCCAAAAAGCTCAATATATTAGACAATTACAATAGAAAATTACTAATGAACCAACATCTACCAATAATACCTTGAACGAACCAAAACCTTTTAAAAATACCCCTTTTGAAAACCCTAATTTTGAACAAAATGTTTTAGGAAAATTTTAAGTCAAATCCAGGAAAGTGACCATTTCTGATTTACAAAAGGAAATCACTGACATTAAAGGAGAAATAAAAATTTTAAAAGCTCAGATCCAAGATTTACAAATCAAAAAGAATTTACAACCGAGTTTCAATAGTTCTGATGAATCTGACAAAGAACAAGAAAAAGAGCATGATAATCAAGACAATCAACATATTAATGTCAATCAAGACAATCAACAGATTAATGTCATCCATGAAATAAGAATTCAAAAATGGTTTATTGAAATTGATGTCAGAATTGCTTCTAGTTATAATATCAGGGCTATTGCCCTCGTGGATACAGGAGCTGATCTAAATTGTATTATTGAATATCTGGTTCCCACTAAATATTTAGATGCGACTACAGAGACTCTTTATGGCGCTAATAAAATAAAACTAGATATCAAATACAAACTCACCAATGCCAAAGTTTGCAACAATGGAGTTTGTTATAACAATGACTTTATTGTAGTCAAAACCCTTTGCCAGAATATAATATTAGGGTTACCTTTTTTATATCTGATCTCACCCTTCAAAGTCATTGCAGAAGGGATTGTCACTGAGTATCTAGGAAAAGAAATTCTGTTTCCTTATATTTTTCCAGTTTTAGTCAGAGACTTAAATGTTTTAAAAAATAATAATATTTGCCAAGAAAATCCTGATCCTGTTGACAATTGTATTGCCAAACTTACCCGAAAACAAAACCAACTGAAATTTTTAAAAGATGACCTAGTTTTCCAAAAACAAGAAAACAAATTAGAAGAACCCCTTTTTCAAAGGAAAATAAAAGATTTTAACGAAAGGCTAGAAAAGGAAGTTTGCTCGACCATCCCAAATGCGTTCTGGGATAGGAAGAAACAGATTGTTACCCTTCCCTATACCAAATATTTTCATGAAAAAAGAATCCCAACTAAAGCCAGACCCATCCAGATGACTGCCATCCTTGTAGAATATTGTAAAAAAGAAATTCAAGACTTACTTGACAAGAAACTCATCAGACCCTCTAAATCCCCATGGAGCTGCCTTGCTTTCTATGTCCAGAAAAATGCAGAAATAGAAATAGGAGTTCCCAGACTAGTTATTAACTATAAATCTTCAAATGAGGCTTTACAGTGGATTAGGTATCCCTTACCCAACAAATCTGATCTATTAAAAAGACTTTATGATTCAATAATATTTTCAAAATTTGACATGAAATCAGGTTTTTGGCAGATCCAAATTGCGGAACAAGACCGCTATAAGACAGCCTTCACATTCCCTTTTGGGTAATATGAGTGGAATGTCATGCCCTTTGGTCTTAAAAACGCTCCAAGTGAATTTCAATGCATTATGAACAACATATTTAATTCTTTCACCAAATTTTCCATTGTTTATATAGATTATGTTTTAATATTTTCAAGAAATATTGACCTTCACTGGAAACATTTAGAAATATTCTTCAAAACCATCAAACACCATGGATTAGTAGTATCGACCCCAAAAAATTACCCTATTTCAAACTAATATCAGGTTTTTGGGCCATAACATAAAAAGAGGAACAATTGTTCCCATACAAAGAAGATAGATTTTGCTGACAAATTTCCTGAAATAAGAGACAAGAAATAGTTACAAAGATTTTTAGGATGTCTAAATTATATTTCAAAATTTTACAAACAACTTAGTATTATTTGTAAACCACTTTTCCAAAGGCTTAAGACCAATCCTCTTCCATGGACCGAGGAACATACTAAAGTTGTCCAGCATGTGAAAAAATATGTTAAAAAACTTCCCTGCCTGACTATTTGTCATCCCACAACTCCAAAAATAGTTGAAACAGATGCTTCTGACAAAGGATTCGGTGGGGTTATAAAACAGACCATTGATAACAATGATTGTTTGGTTAGATATGTTTCAGGATCCTGGAACGATACCTAATTAAAATACTCAACTGTCAAAAAAGAAATTTTAGCCATTGTTCTGACAATCCAAAAGTTATAGGATGATTTGATCAATCAAAAATTTGTTTTGAAGGTTGATTTCCAATCAGCCAAATATATTTTGAAAAAAGATGTTAAAAACCTTGATTCTAAACAAATCTTTGCTAGATGGCAAGTCCTTTTATCTGCTTTCGATTTTGACATTGAATATATAAAGGGATCAGAAAATAGTCTCCCCGATTTTCTGACCATAGAATTTTTACAGGGAGAAAAATGACAAGTACAAACAGGGGCCGTGGTGGCCGAAGCCCTAGTGGCAGAGGCTCAGCTAGACCAGACTTATCAGACAAGAGCTCAGACTTATCATCGACTTATCATACTTCCCCTCGAGGAAGTCATAAAGACAAGTATGCAATTTCACTCATTACTCAGCCCAAATCACCCCAGACATTAACCATACAATTTCCTCAATTACCCCCTGCTGGGCCTTCATCAAACAGAAGCTCAAGCCAAAGCCCAGTACATATGACAAATACATTCCCACCACTAGCCATTGACAGAAGCCCTTTTAAAACAATTGTCTACTCAAAGATAAGCCCACATTCGAATAAGCAAGACAAGATTTTAGCCTAGGCCTCATCATCGGCCCTTCCAAAAATCAACCAACCCACTTATTCCTACATAAATAAACCTTTCTTCGACGAATTCTTTACATTAGAGCAACAATTTTTGCATGACCATTATTTTAGGAAACCCAAAAAACTGGCTGATGATCTTATCAACCCCGTTATTTGGAAGAATTTCTGAAGACTTATCAAAGAGACATATATTTTATGAGTTTATTCTCGTAGATACAGATTCAATCTTCATTTCTGATGTTTTTTGACAAAATAGACAAAGAAAAATTGATTTTTAGAAAAATCAAGATTTGTAAAATTATTACTTTAGAGCAATGGGGTGGTGACCCCAATTCAAAAAGAAATTTTAGCAGAATTTTTCATATATCAGACTTTTCTTACTGGGATTATATCGATGCTTGGACAAAACCTAGAAAATTCCCTTTCCTGGTTCATTTATTTCGATAAAAATTTCCATATCGATCTATCTATTTGGTTTTTAGAATGGTGGGACAAATTCGGACCTACTATTGATTTCCTCCCAACACAAGTTAAAGAAGGATATTCCTTCTGGATTTCAAATGTTGACCGACAAGATGAATGGGAATTTTTCCCAGATCTATTTCTCTTTTTTGTCCACTTCAACCTAACATGGATACTCATGCTTGAGTACTCCATCCAATACAAGCTGATAGGCAACGTGAATGTCCCTTATTTCGGTAGACAAGTAAAAATAAAGTGGTGGAGCGGTATGAATTTGGCCAACCATGGAAAGGATAGAATTTCCAGTTGGCTTGCTGACAATCCTACACTTTGCAACAAAGTTTCAGACCAATCTGGCTTCCTGATGGCCAAATCCCAGAATCAGGCCAGAATTGCTGCAACCAGCACCCATGACGAACTCATAAGAATAGCAGAAGAAATGAAGAACACAATGACCAGTATGTCACAAGCTGGCTCTGACCAAGGAAAAGACAAAATCAAAGAGGATGACCCAGACAATTATGCATTTGATAGTGAGGACCCATCAACCATTTTTGGACACGACCCATGATGATTCATGACAACAGATAAGTTGGCAGACAAGATAAGGATGATCATCCTTCCACTTATGGCAGACAAGATAAAGACATTGACAAACGTGATAAGATAAGAATCTTATCCAAAAAGGTATCAACCGACAAAATAAAAAGTGACAGACGGCCAGACAACTTCGCCAGACAACTTTAATAATTCAAAGAAAAGCAACTATAGTTTGTATAAAAGTAACTATGGTTTCTTAACTAAGGTTACTCCTAGCTCTATATATTGTTCAAATTCTTAGAATTGATCAGGTTTAGTTTTTAAGTTTTAATTTTCTCTGATTGCTCTGCGTAGCATCACTATCCCCTATTCTTCTATCACTGTAAATTTCTGAACTACATAGATAAAAGTGTGAGACTTATTCCTGTAGATCAACTTTGCTGTCAGACTTATCTGTTTAAGTACTGTAAGAAACTATTTCTTTATCTCTATTTATATGACTTATTATACTGTTCTGATATAGTATATCGGCTGGAAACCAAGACTTACCCTTCTGAATCAGTTGTATTATACTGAAAAGGGTAGACTCGGGTAGAATAACGCCACGTACTGACCAGTTATTTCTGTTTAAATTTATTTGAACTGTGACTCATACCCGGATTGCTGCCGGTAGAGTTTAAATTTTTGTTATTTTTATTATGTTCTTATAATTACTGTATATTGTTCTCTGTTTCCTATTTTATATTGTCTTGTTCCGTTATATATATATATATATATATATATATATATATATATATATATATATATATATATATCATTAATAATATGTTAAAAGAAATAATTTGTATAATATAAAAGCATAATAATATTGGAAATAATTATCTTTAGAAGGATAATTTTGGAAAGAAATATTTTAAATGCAATACAATGATGGAATTAAGGATCGTTTATTTTTTCCACTTAAAATTTAATAGTTCTGAATTGAACACATCAAGTTGTTTTGCATACTCTTTTTTAGTGGTCAAAAAACTTTAAAATGTAAAAAAAAAAAAAAAAAAAAAAAAAGTAAGAAATCTTGATTTTTAACTTAATTCTAAATCACTGAATTACAATTAAAATATTTTCTTCTAAGTATATCCTCTCAAAGAATATATATATCCAAAATTATTTTAATTTGATATGGTGTAGAATTCATTCTTTAAACATATTTCTTATTTTAAACGGTTTTTAGAAAAAAAAAAAGTAAAGAAACCCTAACCGCTTCTCATACTGAAATCTTCCTTAGATTGAACAATTGAATTTCTCTCATATCAAATCCGGGTACAAATTCTTTATTTTTTTTTTATCTAACTATTTCATGCTTGAAGATCTTATATAGTAATTTGATATATATATATATATATATATATATATATATATACATAGAGACTGGTGCATGTAATACAGGAACCTATATCAAAAAATAAAATAAAATTCAAGAACCTCTTTTTATTTGGTTTCCGCTGCATATTATCCAGAAAATAAAAAAAATTGGTTTTCTGAATTAGATACACTTGAGAATGTGGACAACATGTAAAATTAAACTTGATTTTTTTAACAATCATTTGAGCTTGAACTTTGTTTGGTACAATTATATCTTTTGATGTTTTTTGTTTGTTTTGTTCGATTGAAATTTGTTTACAGAAGAACAAACAAAATTTTATAAGAAATTATGCATGTTAAATTACTTCTTTAATTAGTATGAGTGTAAATATAATATTACTTATTTACAGACGATTTTATTCTTTAAAAAACAAACGTGTTGACAGTATATTCAGATGTGAGGAAAAAAAAATATCATTCATGTTCAGATTTCAGTTTATATTCAGTTTTCAGAAAAATTTAAGACCGTTTAGTTTTCAGACAAAAAAATAAATGATCAGGATTTGTTACTTTTTATATTAAGTTGTTTTGAAGTATTTTTAAGTTGTTCGACCACTTTTTTTTTTTTTTTAAGAAAAACTTAATAAGTTCACTTTAGACATATTAATGGTGCGTTTTGTACGGAGATGAGACAGAACAAGGTGGGGCTAGACTTGACAGGACATGACTGAACATGTTATTCTATGTTGTGTTTGGAAGGTCTGGACAGAACTATAAACCGTACTATTATGTGTTTGGTATAGCTGGGACAAGACAGAACAAGAGATTCAAATGACCAGAGTACCTTTCTTATATATATATAACAACATAGACTATAACATTATATAGGTAATAAATACATAATATATATATATATATATATATATATATATATATATATATTATCATATTATTCTATATTAATATATAATAAATTGATATTTATTATAATATATTATAATATATAATTTATTGGACATGACTGTAATTGTTTGAAAATTTAAAGGGTAAATTGATCATTTTGACACTTGTCCCATGTTCTAGGGTCTTGGGTGGGACAAGTTTTTGTGATTTTTGTCCCACATTTTCCCGTCCTGTCCCATGCTAAGGACGCACCAAACGTGGGACAAAAACAAACTGTGTCACCTTGTCTTGTATTGTTCCGCGTACCAAACAAACCCTAAATGTTAAAAGAAAAAGACAAACAACCCCTAAGTAAATAAATTTATATCTTAAAAAGTTGGAGATTAAATAACAATTTAACATTCAAATGATAAAGAATGTAAATTTTCAAAAAGTTTTAATTAAGCTTTTAGATTAGATCCGACCAAGTTTATAATTAGAGTTTAAAACAATTTTTGATCGATGATTACTAATGTATCAGACTTGTCCTTTGTGTTAAAGTAGAGCATGTAAAAATAGAAAGAGAATCCAAATTTCTAAGATTATATATAGGGGTGGGCACGAACCCACCAACCCGTCAACCCAATCCAACCCGACCAACAAATCCGACTAGATTGGGTTAGGTTGCTTTTAAGATTAGGTTGGGTTAATAAAATATAATCCAACCCAACCCGATAACTCGATATAAATAATAAAAAATAAATTAAATAATTTTATTTACTATTAGATTTATTATGAAATCTTTTAAAAAAAAAATAATTAAAAAGTTTACTCATACACCATTTATAATATTTTAAATGACAAATATAAATATATAAATTTAAATATTGTATACCGTAATATATAATACATTTATTAAAAATATACGATTATATTAATATATTATCTTCATCCTTTGTATTAAATGACACATCCTTGATTATACTTTAAAATGTTTTTTTTTTCCTTAGGATTTGATTAAGAATTTAGTAGAAAAAGTCTAATAATTGTATATAAACTCAAACTATTATGTTAGTTAAAATAAATAATAGATTATCCAACTACGGGATATTTGACGAAGTGATTATAATTGTAAAATAGATGAGAGACTTAGATGAAGACTTTCCAAGTTGGATAAATTGCTATATTTTAATTTTTTAATTATGTAAAAGATATTTAAACAATTTATATTATATGTTATGATTTGATTTTGATACTTTTAAGTAATCTAAAATCAACGTGATTTGATATTATAGTGAAAAATTATTTTAAATTTGAATTTTAATATAACAAAATTTGAATTTAAATATATTTTTTCTCAACCCGATCAATCTAATAAATATTGGGTTGAATTGAATTGGGTTAAAATTTACGTTGAATTGATAAATTTTTAATCCAATTCAATCCAACTCGAAAACATCCATCCCTAATTATATATACGAAAACAAATTATAATAAATTCTATTTGAATGTTAACCGAGAGAGAGATCTCAGAAAGATGTGTTCCCTGTTGATCTATGATCCCAAATTCCCAAAAAACTCTTATTAGTCGTTCGATGACAGATAAAAAATAATAGAAAAAGAAAAAACAAACAAAGGGTCAACAGTGGCTGCGTTTTTTTAAGTTTGACTAAAGCAGTTATCGAAGAAGCAATTAAAAGACTGTCGGAAGCAAATAAAGTCTTTATAGAAGTCATTAATTTATTGAGTAGACGTAAGTATATTTATATTATATTTATTCATTTTTTTTATATAATTTTATTTATAATATTTATAAATTTTAAAATGATGAAGTGGGTAAATGTATTATAAATATGTTTACAGTTTTATATATACCAAAAAAAATTGAACTCATACTTATACCATTAAATTCCTTCAAATGTATTGTTTATTTATATATATATACGGATGAGATCAGAATTTCGATTTTGGGGACCAAGATAAAGAAAATTCAAATTAACACTCAACAAATATGTTAATATATAAAAACTAATTTATTAAAAAATATATATATATAACAGAATTTAGTCTCATATATTATATAATATTATTTATTGGAGATTTCATTTTTCAGAAGTTATTTCTGAGGTTAATTCTTTTAAAAAATCCATCCATCGTTGATGGTTTACTCATTTAAAGATCAAATAAAAAGAAATCGAATTATATATATATATATAATAAATGTAGCAATATCATATATATATATATAAGAATTCATTAAAGAAATCATATTAATAACATAATGAAGTAACAAATATAAAAAAAAAACTTAAAAGATTTATTGATTTGTAATACCGTATATGAAATTATTCCAATAGATAAACCGAAGAATATGAAGAAGTTAATTATAATAATAGTAATGAAATTGTTCAAGTAAAAATCTAGAAAATAAATAAACAAATATATATAGGTTAGATAAATTTATGATATATAAAAGACTAAATTCTAATAGGTTTATATTTTCCTTTTTAACAAAAATTAGAATATATAAAATTGATTTTTTTTTAAATATATTATAATTATAATAATTTATTTAATTTAAAACTAACCTCCTAAGAAACGTAAAGCAAGCAATCACGTTTTTTGAAATAAAATTTATAAAGATTTTTTTCAAAAAAAGAAAAGTGACAACATGCCTTTTTAATATACAATATAATATATAAAGCCATAAAGTTTTTAGAGTTCTGAGAAAAAGAAAAAAAAAACTTGTAGGGATCATGGCCGCTATAAAAAAATAAAATTAGGAGTCATGGCCGCTTTGGCCCCGCCCCTTTTTAATATACAATACAATATATAAAGCTATAAAGTTTTTAGAGTTCCGAAAGAAAAAAAATCTTTGTGGAGCTTTCAGAGATCAAAAAAAAAAAGAGCCAAAGACATCCGAAATAAAGATTGAATCTGTGTCAACAAGAATGAATTTATAAAATATGTCTTTTTGTCAGATCTTTAGGGATTCTACCAAAAAGAGGATTGATGAAATCATCTGTCAACCTTTTGGGTTCCTTGAAATAATGGTCATGCAATAATGGATCTTCCAATACAAAAAACCTATCAAATAAAGGTTTATTGATATATGCATACGTGGGATTATTTATTTTTGGAAGGGCTGACGTTTGGGCTTGAGTTTGTATCTGGGTTTTTTCTTGTTGGGCCATCATTTGGGTCTGTATTTTTTGAATGTGGGCTTATATTTGAGGATAATACTTGCTTAAACGGGGTACTGTCTACAGCAAGTGGAGAATACGGATTAGTCGTATGGATTGGGCTATTACTGGAGGAAGGCCCAGCAGGTGGTAAAGGAGGGAATTGTATGGGTAATTGGTGTGGAGATTGTGGCTGTGATATTAATGATATAACATATTTGTCCTTGTGGCTTCCACGAGGGGAAGACTGATAAGTCGATCTTGATGATAAGTCTGACTTCTTGTCAAATAAATCGAATAATTCAGGCTTTGGACCTCGGCCACCTGGGCTTCGGCCACCACCCCTGCCTCTACTACTGGACATCTTTTTCTCCCTGTAAAAATTCTCTGGTCAGAAAGTCAGGGAGACTATTCTCTGATCCTTTAATATATTCAATTTCAAAGTCAAAAGCTGATAAAAGTGCTTGCCATCTTGTAAAATTTTGTTTTGAGACAAGGTTTTTTACGTCTTTTTTCAAAATATATTTGGCTGACTGGCAGTCAACCTTTAATAGAAATTTCTGATTAATCAAATCATCTTGTAATTTTTGAATGGTCAAATCAATAGCCAGTATTTCCTTTGTTACCGTTGAATATTTCTTTTGAGTGTCATTCCATGATCCAGAGACATATCTAACTAACCTTTCTTGGTTATTAATTTTTTGTTTTAAAATTCCTCCATAACCTAAATCTGATGCATCTGTCTCTACAGTTTTTGGGGCATCAGGGTGACAAATGGTCAAACAAGGGAGTTTTTTGACATAATTTTTTACGTGTAAAACAGCTTTGGTATGCTCATCGGTCCAAGGAGGGGGATTTGTTTTAAGTCTCTGAAAGAGTGGTTTGCAAATAATGCTGAGTTCTTTATAAAAATTTGAAATATAATTTAAAAATTCTAAGAACCTTTGGAGTTGTTTTTTGTCTTTTATTTCGTCTGGAAATTTATTTGCAAATTCTAAACTTCTGTGAATAGGAATGATAGTTCCTCTTTTGATATTATGTCCTAAGAACCTGATACTAGTTTGAAAAAGATGGATTTTGGGTGCAGATATGACAAGCCCATGATATTTAAAAGTTTTATAAAATATCTCTAAATGTTTCCGATGTTGGTCAATGTTATTAGAAAATATTAACACATCATCAATATAAACAATGGAGAATTCTGAGAAAGGATTAAAAATATTATTCATGATGCATTGGAATTCACTAGAGGCATTTTTTTACCCAAAGGGCATCACATTCCATTCATATTGCCCAAAAGGAACTGTAAAAGCTGTTTTATATCTGTCTGATTCAACAACCTGGATTTGCCAGAAACCAGATTTCATGTCAAATTTTGAGAAAATAATTGCATTATAAAGTCTTTTTAATAAGTCGGATTTGTTTGGGATAGGGTATCTAATCCATAACAAAGCATCATTTAATGATTTATAATTTATCACTAGTCTAGGAACCCCTCTTTCTATTTCAGAATTTTTCTGAACATAGAAAGTAGGACAACTCCATGGGGATTTAGACTTCCTGATTAATTTTTTGTCAATTAAGTCTTGTATTTCTTTCTTGCAATATTCCATTAATTCTGTGGACATTTGTATTGGCCTGGCTTTAGTGGGTATCCCTTTTTCATTGAAATCTTTAGTGTATGACAAGGTTACAATATATTTTTTTCTGTCCCAGAAAGCGTTAGGAATAGTTGAACAGATCTCCTTTTCTAGTTTTTGTTTAAAAGTTGTAATTTTCTCCTGGATTATGGGTTCTTCTAATTTCTTAGTTTGTCTCTGGAAATTTAGGTCATCTTTTATAAATGCTAATTGATTTTGTTTTCTGGTTAAAGTAGCAATGCAATTATCCAATGGTTCCTTACTGATATTCTCTTTTCTTATTGTATTGAGATCTTTAACTAGAACAGGAAAGAGGAAAGGGAATAAAATTTCTTTTCCCAAATATTCGGTGACTAGTCCTTCTGCTATGACCTTAAAGGGTGATATTAGGTATAAGAAGGGTAAGCCTAAAATGACATTTTGTGAAAGGGTTTTAACTACAATAAAGTCATTGTTATAACAAACTCCATTTTTGCAAACTTTGGCGTTGGTGAGTTTGTAATTAATATCTAGTCTTATTTTATTGGCGCCATATAGAGATTCTGTGGTTGCTTCAAGGTATTTGGTGGGAACCAATGATTCTATAATACAATTTAGATCTGCTCATGTGTCAATGAGTGCAGTAGCAAGTATGTTATAATTAGAGGCTATTCTTACGTCAATTTCAACATACCACTTTTGTATCCTTACTTCTTGTATAGAATTAATTTGGCTTATACTCAGAAGGTTTTGTGGGTCATGATTTTCTATTTCTTTGTTGTCATTTTCTTCGTCTGAACTATTAAAATCTGTTCCTTATAGTTCCTTATGAGTTACTTTGGTAAATTGTTTGTTAATAGCGTCTGTTACTTGTAATTCTTGTATTTGTAATTTTAGCATTCTTATTTCTTCTTTAATATTTATAATTTCTTTTTGTAGGTCAGGAATAGTAACCTTTTTTGATTTACTGTTAAATCTTCCCAATACATTTTGTTCAAAATCAGGTGTCTCAAAATGGGCATTTTTGAAGGGTCTAGCTTCATTTATGGTCTTGCTATCTTTACTTGTGGAAGGTTTTTCTGTGATCCTTTTTTGTAATTGTTTAATGTACTGTGCTTTTTGAATAGGATCTTCTATGCTATCTATCATGCTTATCATAAGGGAATAATCATATTTATCAAGGACATTAATCTCTTTACAGAAACAAGGTTGTGTTTCTGGATCAGTACTATAAGATGAAGACGATGTTTCTGAGTCTGATGAGGATCCATCAATTATTAAAACTTCATTGTCTGAGGAAATGGAGCTACAGGAGCTGGGGGTCTTAGAGTCTGTATACAAAGCTTGGATGATTTTTTTCTTTTGTTTGATCATCTAAATCTAGGCTATTTATCTTTTTCTTTTGTTCAGGACACTTGTTGGCATAATGACCACCTTTGCCACATTTAAAGCATTTATTATTCTTTTTATGAAATTTTTTTCTTTTAGAGGTTTATCTGGATTTTTTGTTTGGAGACCATATGGTATCTCCCTTTTTATTAGCTTTATAGTTTTTATTAATACGATAAGGAAATTTTTTAGAAAGATGGTTCTTAACCATTTTATGTTTCTTGTTCTTTTTGTGAGAAGGTAATCGGTCAAAACCAAACTGTTCACACCAAAAACCAAGTTCTTTCCTAGTGGTTAATTTCTGTTTTTTAAGTTGGCTTTTAAGTCTGAGATCATTGCAAAGTTGTATGGCCACAACATTTATAGAAGCTATAATTTCACCATAAGTCCATGTATCTAAGTCTAGCTGGGACCAATCAGACCATCCCATCTGTCTAACCATTTCGTCTCTTACTTTTGTAGAAAATATTTTTGGTAGACCTGATATGAATTTTTCTTTCCAATAATCATTAGCATTATCTGGTCTTCGGAAAACTCTAGTTAAAAAGATGTCTTTGTACCATTTAAAATCATTCAATTTCTTACCTTTTAAGTTTTGTATTTTAGAAAACTCTTTTCCTTGATTGATGTTAGGATTTCCTACAAAATGCATTAATATAGTATAGCATAGGACATTAATACCATCTGGTTCAGAAGTAGTGGTAGTAGTTTGGGTATGTGTAGATGTTGACTCTATAGTGGATGGATCACGGTTTGTGGGATAGTTTGTGGTAACAGTTTTAGTATGGCCAATAATAGATGTTTTAGCTAATTGACTTAGGGTGTGTGTCCACCATCCAAACAGTTGTCCCTCAAATCCAGTGGTTAGAGAGGTAATTGCGTCAAAGTGTGACATGTTCTGCTTTTTAATGTAAATATATCCTATAGTATGCATTTGTCTTAAAACTGTGATTATTTGGTATTCAGATAATCCATCAATATTAAATTGATAACATGCGTTACCCGTATAGGCCCTATAAGGGACAGTTTCCTCATATTGGAGGTTAGGGGGAGTTGGTCTAGGGTAATAAGGTTTAGTATTTTGAAAATACTTGGTTTTATTGTAACTGTCAGTTTTTTCATTGGTGGTAATTTTTTGTATGAATTGTTGGAAATCGATTGTTTCTTCTTCTTCATCCGAAGAATCAGAAGAGCCTTTTTTGTCAATAGTTTGTATATTGGGATGTGGAATCCTACTTAGTCTTTCTTCTAGGGTTCTTAGAAGTTCTGCTTCATCAATTAAATTGTCAAAACATTTTTCAATACCGGTATGATCAGGAAATAGGATTGGTTCAGATTTCATGATTATATCTATTCCTTTACCTTTACTTTTATTAGAGGAGGAAGGTAAGTCATATGGGACATAAACTTGATGAGGAACTTCTTCTCTAGTGGGTGAAATACTAGTCTGGGTCATGTTAAGATCTAATTTTTCCAATTGTTCACCTATGGAATTAAGGAAGAAGTTGGTATAGTTTCCTTGTCTCATAACCATGCCAATTTGATGGGAGGACGAGGTCACTGTTTGGGACATAGGTTCATCAAATAGGATAAAGAGGGTGCATTTAGCAAGGTTAGTTTCTGTTGGGTGACCCTTATTAGGCATTTCAATTTCAAAATCTCTGGGAGGAGGATGGATTTGTTTTTCTATTCCTTTTTTAGTCTTATAATTCCTAAGATTTTGTCTATTAATGACAGAAAAAGTTTGTTCATAATTTTTTCTGTGGATATACCAGTCAAAAAATGAAATGTTCAAATCGAATTCTTCAAGGCTATTAATCCATCTTTCATGGAATTGTTTTCTTTTATTAATTGAATAATTCTTCTCATATTTTTCTCTTAAGGTTTGATTATGGGTAGAATGATAATCTGCAATAAGAAAATCAAACTTGTCTTTGCTTATGACATTAATTGTTCTTATAGGGGGTTCTGGTTCTAATATTTCAGTTAGGACTTGTGATGGGGTTGGTGAAGTTTGTCGTTCTTGGTCATATGAATGAATTCGTTGGGCTACTTGCTCCGGGGTTTTTAAAACATGTGTAACATGTGTGGGAGGTTTAGGTCTTCTTCTTCTAGGTATTAAGTTAATAGGTTCACTAGATTCATCATCAGGGTTGTAATTTGGTGTAGAAAACATGGGTTGTTTATCGATTCTTCTGGGGGTTAAGCTAGGAATTTGTCTGGCAATGTTTCTTTTAGATGAACTGGAAAGTGAGTTTCTAGCTGATTGGAAATCACTTAAGGACCTAGAATGGTCACTATCAGTTTCTTTTATTGATAAACTTCTTCTAAATGATATTCTTAATGTTCCATCTTGTTCAGTTACACAATCGTGTAGATTTCTCATAGGTGGTTTGTAAGATGGTTGGTCAACCTTTTCCTTGACCCAATCGTCTGGAAACTTAATATTTTCCCATCTGACTGGTACAAGAACAAGGACATTCACTTATGGTGATGCATTAAAACATATGGTTTGGCCAGCTGGCACAGAGGGTGGTATATAACTGGGTATAAGTCATGAAGTTAACACACGATAATGGACTCTATACACAAGTTTATATGGACTAGATTTTTCCAAAAAATTGTAATTGTGAGTCTGTATGTCAATAACTATACATTTTTCTTTATGTTCATCAGTATTTAGTGCAATAGTGAAGTTGGGGTATACTTGAAAATAAATTGGTCCATAAGTCAAAGATGTTTCTGCCATTCCAAGAATGGATTCTTTGTAATCAGTAATTCTGAGATTGATTATTTTTGGAAGGGCTGACGTTTGGGCTTGAGTTTGTATCTGGGTTTTTTCTTGTTGGGCCATCATTTTGGGTCTGTATTTTGTTTTGCTTGTTTGAATGTGGGCTTATATTTGATGATAATATAAGCATATATATATATATATCCTAATATTTCTTTTACGGTTTTAAGGAGCTCAGATTCATCAATAATATTATCAAAACATTTTCAATATCAGTATGGTCAGGAAATAATATTGGTTCTGTTTTAATAATTTTATCTTTTCTTTTATTAGAAGTTGTAGAAGTTTCATAGGGAACAAAAACTTGTGGTGGTACAACTTCTTCTTTAGTGGGTGAGACACTAGTCTGGGAAAGGTTAAGATCGATTTTCTCTAGCTGTTCTCCAATGGAGTTAAGAAAGAAATTTATATAATTGCCATGTCTCATGACCAAACCAATTTGATGTGATGATGAAGATGTGGTTTGTGACAAAGGTTCATCAAATAGGATAAAAGGTGTGCATTCTGTTATATTAATACCTGCAGGATTGTCATCATTAGGCATATTGATTTCAAACTCTCTTGGGGGAGGATGTGATTGTTTTTCCTTTCCCTTTTTGGTTTTATAAGTCCTGAGATTTTGTCGATTAATAACAGAACAGTTTTGCTCAAAAAAAATTCTATTAACATACCAGTCAAAGAAAGGAATGTTTTGGTCAAGGTTGTTAATGCCATCAATCCATCTTTTGTGAAATTGATTTCTTTTATTTTGAGAATAATTCTTTTCATATTTTTCTCTTAGGGAATGGTTCTAGGAGGAGTAATAATCTGCAATAAGGAAATCAAAATTATTTTTGCTTATAACGTTGATGGTTCTTATAGGAGATTCAGGTTCTAAGATTTCGGTTAAGACCTGAGAGGGAGTTGGTGAGGTTTGACCTTGGTCGTATGAGTGAATAGGTTGGGCTATCTGTTCTGGGGGTTTTTGAACATGTGTCACATGTGTAAGGCTTTCAGGTTTGGGCTTGGGCCTTCGTCTCCATCGTGTTAGATTAATGGGTTCACTGGAGTCATCATCTGGTTCATAGTTTGGAGTAGGAAATAAGTTGGTCGTTTGTCTGGTTTGTCTGGTTTGTCTGGAAGCTAGACTAGGTATTTGTTTAGCAATATTTTGTCTGGATAGGCTAGAAAGAGAATTTTTGGCTGATTGAAAATCATTTAAAGATCTGGAATGGTCACTGTCATTATCTCTAATGGATAGGCTTATTCTAAAAGATATTTTTAATGTTCCATCTTGTTCAGTAACACAATCATGTAAGTTTCTCATAGGTGGTTTATAGGAAGGTTGATCAACCTTTTCCTTGACCAAGTCATCTGGAAACTTAATATTTTCTCATTTAACAGGTACAGGAATAAGGACATTCACCGAAGGTGAAGCATTAAAACACATAATCTGACCGGCTGGTACAGACGGAGGTATATAACTAGGTATAAGTCCAGAAGTTAAAACACGATAGTGCACTCTATAAATAAGTTTATAAGAGCTGGATTTTTCAAGAAATTTATAGTTATGAGTTTGAATGTCAATAACTAAACATTTCTCTTTGTGTTCATCAGTGTTTAATGTAATAGTAAAATTAGGATATACTTGAAAATAAATCGGTCCATAAGTTAAAGATGTTTATGCCATACCAAGAATAGATTCTTTATAGTCAGTAATTCTTTTGTCTCTTAAAACAATTAATAAAGAATTGTTTAAACCAATTTTTGAAAGTGGTTTGACCCTTACCTGGACACTGCCAATATGTAGGTCATTAAAACCAATTTTGTTGTAATGAGTCAAACTGTTTTTATTTAGAAGATTTGTTGAAAAAAAATTATTTTGAAATTTAACATTAATTTCTTTAGTTTTTTGTCCCAACAATGTTCTGAAATCTAAAAGTTTCTTTTTATAAATACTATTTTGTTGGATATTAGGCAATTGCCAATTTATCAAATCTTTGTCATCCCAGTTTGTCTAAAAATTAGCTACAGATTGTCAAGTGCAACTATTAATATCATCGGGCTCAATCCCAGGTCTGGAACTACTTGCAGACATGATAAAGAAAAGTATAGTCAACAACCCTAGGTTTTGACTCACAGCCTGATCAACGGGTCAACAACCTAGATCACTTTATCAAACGGCAAACACCCTTAGATCTACTGACTTTTGCACCTAGAAGTTATAAACTATAAGTCTTCTTCAATAAGTCTCAAGGCTCTCAAGAAGACTTACAGTTTATAACTTCTGACATTTGATTGAATTCTGACAGTGTTGTTGATGTTAGAGTAGATTGAACCACAAAGATGGCGGCCAGCTTCTATTACTATTGAACCGGTAATTGAAGCTGCCATGTCCATGATGATAGAAGTCTAGTAAATAGAATCTCAAGAAAATTCACTAGAGAGAAAAAACATGGAAGGGTCGAAGTATTTTTGGCAATATGTGAGAAGATGAACTAAAGAAACAATATAAGATTCCAAGATGACCACCATCAGTTATCTTCAACTTCAACACAGCATTTTGGCGTGGTAATATGGGCAACCGTGTCCAAGAAGCTGGATATAAGAAAGGTCCTGATACAAATTGCAGAGAGATTGAATTTGGTGGTGGGAACAGGAGAAAGTGAGCAGAGGCTAGCATTTCGAATTCATTGGAGGCTCCAAAAGGATAAATTTCTTCTTATCCGGGATGATGTTTGGGAGACAATAGATTTGGATTGTATGGGTGTCCCACAACCTGAAGTTAATACTGGCTGCAAGATCATGTTGACAATCTCGCTCTCTAGAGGTTTGTAGGGAGATGACTACTGATGAAGAGGCGAAAGTGGATGTTCTGTGTGACGAAGAATCATGGAACTTTTTACTAAAAATGCAGGGAAGATGGCTACTTCAGAACACATTGAGGCAGTTGCAAGAGCAGTTGCCAGAGAATGTAGTGGTTTGCCTTTGGCTATAATCACTGTTGGGAAAGCTATGAGAGGAAAAGAAATGATTGAGCTGTGGGAAGATGCCTTGCATGAATTGCGAAGGTCAGTTCCCTCCATCAAAGGCCTATGTAGAGAATAGAGTTTACAAGCCCTAGAAGTGGAGTTATGATTCATTACAAGGTAAGAACATCAAACCTTGTTTTCTGTATTGTTGTTTGTATCCTGAGGATTTCTCTATTGAAGTAAATGAACTTGTAATGTGCTGGATGGGTGAAGGTTTGATAGATGAACAGAAAAACTATGAGGACTCTTATAATTGGGGAATGACAATAATTGAAAATCTAGAAGACTTGTTTGTTGGAACATGATCCCTACATGTAGTCCGTGATGTTGCTATATGGATTTCCTCTTCCACGGAGGATGAATGTAAATTACTAGTCTGGTCAGGTATTGGCTTCACTCAGATTTCAGAAGCCGAGATATCCGAGTCTCTTAAAAGAGTCCGTTTCATGCATAACAAATAACTTAATTACCCGATTGTGGGATTTGTTGTCCAGAGACCGTGAGTTTACTACTACAAGGTAATCTCCCACTTGAGAGAATTCCTAATGGATTTCTTCAAGCATTTCAGTCACTCAAGATTCTAAATCTAAGTGGAACCGGCATCCCATTGTTATCTCAATCCATTCTCCAACTGGGCGACCTCCGACTGCTTCTTATAAGGGATTGCTATTATCTGAAAGAGTTATCTCAGCTAGGCGGGCTTAGTAAACTCCAAGTGCTTGATTGTAGTGCCACACGTATTAGAGAATTGCCAAGTGAATGGAAGATTTTGATCAACTTGAGGCAATTATACCTGTCCCAGACGCACTATCAAAAAAGCATTCAAAGCGGAATTCTATAAAGATTATCTAGTTTGGAGGTTCTAGAAATGTCATTCTGTGCTCAAGTTTGGGGTTTGAAGGAAGAGGCAAATGATGAACAAGTAAATTTTGAAGAGCTACGGTATCTTAAGTGGTTACATGTATTATCAATAAGATTGCAGGGCATCCCATCCCATGGAACTGAGGAGCTTACCTGGATAGGTAGATTAAGAACGTTCAAACTCTTAACGGTCCAGAAGTAAGCTCCTTTACTAAACATGAAAAAAGGCAGGTGACAATTCACAGCCTTAATCTTTCAGAAGAACAGATTGGCTGGTTGTTTACTAATGTAAGTTCGATGGTCCTAAATCATTGTTCAGGACTGAATAAAATGCTGGAAACATTGGGACTAAGCAGCAGTGATTGCCACATTGGTTTGAAATATCTGACCATTTCGATTTCTCAATGCAGTTTAAGGCCAAGTGCAGGATGTGCTGCCCAAGAAGACCTGCTACCAAATTTAGAACAACTTCGTCTTCATCGTCTGACTAAGTTAGGAAGCATCTCAAAACTAGTTGGTTTCCTTGGACTTAGATTTTCGAAACTAAAATTAATGGAAGTGGTTAAACGTACTCGATTAAAATATCTTGTCACTTTTGATGGTTTCATTCTAGCCCTACCAAACCTGGTAGAAATCAAGGTAAGCTTCTGTGCCAGTTTGGTGGAGCTTTTCAATATTTCTTCAGATCACAATTTTGTTCCAGATCCTGTAGTACAAAATCTACGGACACTTGAGCCGAAGAACCTCTGCCGCCTTTGACTCTTTATAGACAGAATGAATCCTGACTAGCTGCAGAACCTTTATCTTCTGTGTTTACCATGAAAGCAATAGAGCATGTCGAGGTGACCAAATGCTATAGTCTAAAGAAGCTGCCCCTCACTGTTGAAAATTTAAATACCATAAAAGAAATAAAAGGAGAAGAGCTGTGGTGGAGCCAGTTGATGTGGGAAGACAAAATGCCAAGTCAGTTCTACAGCCTTTCTTCCAGGAGGAGATGGGATGTGGAACACCAAGACACATTTAAGAATATGGGTTTTATGAATATTAGAGAGTTGGTATTGTCCAAGGAAGAAAAACTGGGACTATGATTTTTTTTTTTTTAGTGGCATTGGTTCAGGGGGAAGAGAAACTGGGAGGAGGGTGTCAGAGATTCAACCTTCTCTAGAAAAAATAAAATAAAATAAAAATTGGTCTGCAAGACCAGCGGAAATTTGCACGGTCATGGTTGCAGCATGACCAACTAAGCTCCATTAAATGAGTCCAGACTTGCCATCTAGTCCACAGATTGTACTTGAACATTGTGTTTGCCTTCTATGCTTATATGACTTATGAGAAGAGAGTGTGTGGATGTTTTTTTTTTTTGGTTTTTTTTTTTTTTTATGAATCTCATTACTTCATTATTTCCATCTCTGCAAACTATTCTCCAATATTAGTTTTTGTTGTTCTTTACAGTTCATTGAAGCATTATGTATTATTATTGGTTTGCAACTATACAAGTAATAAATTTGAGTAATGAACTGTAATACATCAAAATATAATATATTTTTACGATATTATAATATTTGATGCTGTAGTTTGAATCTTGAATGTTTATATTTTGGCAATACGCAGATGATATGGCAGCTGGGAAACTTTCAAGATTTTCTACCTCAGTAAATGTGTTTCTTTCACTTGTGTGTTCTTTATTTGATTTAGTCTGGAAAGTTTCTGCTTGACTGAAAGTCTTGCTTTCATTGTTGAATTTGTACTGCTACTTATTGGCTTAATAATTTCTTAAAGATAAGAATGAAAGAAGGCTGGAAGATTTCCTTACCTTACATGAGTATTTAATCATAAGAAACCTTATCAATTATATGATTTTGCCTGTCCCCTACAAGAGGACTGTTTAGACCTGGAAGTTCAAATTTTGAATACTGGCAAATGAGTAGACTGTTGCTGCGTTTTATGATTACTTATGCCATAGACGAGGAAATCTTCAGTGCACTGGTACATTGCACCCTTCCAGTGAAATCGCGTCATGTTGTATGTAAAACTCATTTGATTAGTTATCCATGCCATATGGTATGATATTATTGGGTAGGACGCACTGAAAAATTTCTCACTACAGACACATACATTATTTCTAGTTAGCATTTATTAGTATAGAACACAAGCTTTAGCTCATAGACCCCCATAGATAACTTCTTCATGTATTAAGGTAACAGAAAATAAATAAATATTGTTTATCCTTAAACTAGATCAGTCTACATGCTCTTCAACATCCTAGAAAATTTATCCATGTATTCAGATGGATTATTGTCAAGCTCCGGAAAATCATTGTATTTGTTCAAAGACAGTGTTGCTTGATGGATTACGCAGTTGCTTGATCTTCAGTTGAAGGTGGTGCAGAATGGCCATGATCAACCATGCCGTGCTGAAACTTCCAGCAAAAGTAAGCCTTCTCACATCCTTGAGCAACATTCCCACTTCCTTCCTGAATTTACACCTCTGACTGCAATGACATGAACACCTGCTATGATTTTTTCTTCTCTCATAGTCTTTGATACTTGTTTCCAGTGATTTCACTTCAACTAAAAACTTCTCCACCTCTCCAAGCCACTCCTTCACTTTAGCTTTCACTGATTTCCCATCTCTCTCAGAAGTTTCAACTTCATGTTTAACCTTGTCTCTGAGTTCAACCAGAGCCTCAGTCTCTTCCTCTAGCGCTTTGCGGTCTCCTCCTATGGAGAAGCAAAAAAGACAGCAAGCTTCTATTGCTACAGAACCCAACAATGATAACACCACATCCATGGCAGGAAAGTGAAGAAACTTCAAAGGCAAGAAACTACAGAGAGACTAATAATGCAAGTATTCATAGCTAGTAGTGATACTATGTTTGCCAGTTCAATGATGTTATATATAACATTAGTTTAACAGGAGAAAAGTATAAGAAAGGTTTGATCTCCATTATTGATCTGCAACCTGGTTTTATTTTTTCTCTGTGTTGACTTCTAATTTGATTTTGTTTGATTTTTTCTTAGAGGGCCACATATAAGAGAATTAATGACCACAAAATGAGTACCTCTCCATGTCAGTCTCTTTCAATCTTTGTTCAGATAATATTATTAGGCATACCTTTGTCATTAGACTTTAGACTTTGGTGCGTTGTATCTTGCAAGTCAATTGATTTTGCATGTAAAAAATTGCCCCGAACAAGATATATCAAATATTTTCTCTCCACAAAGCCAAGGCAGACTGGCAGAGCCTGCTTGAAGTTGTCGCCGTTGATTTGCTAATATAAAAAAAAATGAAGAGTAGAGATGAAGAATTTAGTAATGCAAGGAAACTTCTCAGCAGGTTAGATTACTTTTATCTGTTAGACTTTCGTTTTCATGCTGAACTAAGTTGCTTGCATATATGACATATGATAATGAAAATCTTAATTTAATGACAATGGAAAAAGTCAATTTTGATAACAATATAAGAATAAAGAATGTTGAAAATCTGAAACCTAGAGCTTGCATCAGCTATTTTTTTTAAAAAAATTGTTAATATGTCAGGTGAAAGATTAGCTTCAGAGGTTGAAAGGACTGTACTTGAAATAGAAATCAATGCAAAAACATGTGTTACCCAACAAAAATCAAAACTTTATGGTGATGCTTCTCTGATTTTATTGTTATCTGCACTATTGAGTACTGTTCTGGGAAGTGAGGCATATTGGCTACAAACTTGATAGTATGCTATCTAATGTAAGGAAATTTGAAGGAGGAAAATTGTAGTTGTTGGAATCAAATTAGTCCTCATGAAACAGTCAACAGAAAGATATGATATGATAAGCTAAAGAAGAGGATTTACTTGGCATTTGAATGTTTTTAATATTCTTGAGCAATAGCTGATCCAGGAAGAATGTATTTTTCACAACAAAAAAACAAAAATTATGAACAAGCACTCAACTACTCTACCAATTAGAAAATTCTCAATATCATTTAACTTGGTCTCATGGTAGGTCATTGTTTCTTCAAAGGCTGCTAAACTTTATTGCATTTGTTTTGCAGTTTCGTTACCTTGAAATTTTCTGAAACTTGGCTACCGTTTTTACCAAAATTGTGCAATGGAATTTTTGGCTTCACTCTTCGGCTCAGCGGTGGGGGAGACTGGCCAATTAGTTTGAGGCTCCTACCCAAACATCAAGAACTTCATGAAATTCCAAAAGAGCCGTGCTCTGGAGAAGGAGATGAAAAGTCTACTAGATCTAAGGAATAAAGTGAAAGAAGAGGTTGAAACATCTGGTGATGAGATGAAACTGTGGCTTCGAGGGTCGAAGAAATAATTCTTGACGTGAATTCTATGCAACCAGGTACGACAGCCAATAACGAAAACCTTTGTGGATGTTTCTTCGATTGCAGAGAGAGGTATAGACTTAGCAGGGAGACGGCCAGAGTGCTCAAGGAGGTAGAAAGACTTCAGAAGGCTGGAAATATTGCTGCTCTAATTGTGAACGTGAATTATTTGGCAAAACCAGTTGAACATATCCCTGGAACTTCTGTTGAAAATCCAGAAACAGCATTGAAAAATTTAACCAAAGTTATGGATCTTTTAAAAGATGATAATATTTATAGGATTGGTGTTTGGGGCGTGGGAGGTGTAGGCAAGACTACCCTGGTGAAGAACTTGAACAACAATCTCGACAGCACTTCTCCAGAGTGCTGTTTTGGCATAGTAATGTGGGTTACTGTGTCCCAGAAGCAGGATTTAATAAGGGTCCAAAGAGAAATAGCAAAGAGATTGCATTTGGAGGTGGAAGATGGAGTCAGTATGGAAAGGCTATAGCTAACCGACTTCATCAAAGACTTCAACATGGGAAAAAGTTTCTTCTTATCTTTGATGATGTTTGGGAGAAAATCGATTTGGATTGTTTGGGTGTCCCACAACCTGAAATCCATTCAGGTTCTAAGATCATAGTGATATCTCGATCTCTAGAGGTATGCAGGATGATGAGGATTGAATTTGAAGCGGCGGTGAAAGTCGATGTCCTGGATGATGAAGAAGCATGGCAATTGTTTAAACAAAATTCGGGAACGGTGGCTACATTAGAACATATTGAACCATTAGCGAAAGCTGTTGCCAAAGAATGTAGCGGTTTGCCTTTGGCCTTCACCATCGTAGGGGGCAGCTATGAGAGGAAGGACAATGATCGAACTGTGGAAAGATGCCTTGAATGAGTTGCGAAGGTCGGTTCCTTTTATTGGAGGTATAGAGAATAAAGTTTACAAGCCCTTGAAGTGGAGTTATAATTCATTACAAGGTAAGAAGAACATCAAACCTTGTTTTCTATACTGCTCTTTATATCCAGAGGATTTCTCTATGGATGTAAGTGAACTTATAAACTGCTGGGTGGGTGAAGGTTTGATAGATGAGCAACAAAATTATGAGGACTCTTATAATAGAGGAATAGCTTTGATTGTAAATCTAGTAGAATCTTGTTTGCTGGAACATGGTGCCCATGCGAGCACCGTAAAAATGCATGATGTAGTTCGTGATGTTGCAATCTGGATTTCGTCCTTTTTGGAGGATGGATGCAGATCACTTGTAAGGTCAGGGAATGGCTGGACTCAGATTTCAGAAGACGAAATGTCCGTGTCTCTGAAAAGAGTTTCTTTCATGAATAACAAAATAACATGGTTACCTGATCTTCAGAGTCATTGTCCAGAGGTCTTAACTTTACTGCTACAAGGCAATGCCCTCCTTGAGAGAATTTCTGATCTGCAAGTATTTCAATCACTCAGGGTTTTGAATATCCGTGGAACTCACATCCAGTCTCCAGCTGAGTGATCTTCGGGTTCTTCTTTTAGGGGATTGTGTTTATCTCGAAGAGTTACCCCAACTAGGTGCACTTAGCAAACTCCAAGTGCTTGATTGCAGAGCCACTCTTATTACAGAACTGCCAATTGGAATGAAAAGTTTGAGCAACTTGAGGCATTTAGACCTATCCTTTACGCTGAACCTAAAACCCATTCCATGTGGGATTTTATCCGGATTGGCTTGTTTGGAGGTTCTGAACATGACACTCAGTGCTTACATTTGGGGTGTGAAGGGAGAGGAGGCTGAAGATCGTGGACAAACAACTTTAGAAGAGCTGGTGTGCCTTGAGAGATTACATGACTTATCCATAGGATTGAAGGACATTCCATCAATCGGCCCAGATTTGTCATGGATAATTAGAATGAGAAACTTTCTATCCTTTATAGGACTGACAAGCATCCCAGCTTTGCCTGGACCACTGTCAGGGCAGTCACTGATTCTTAGGGACATTGATCTCTCACGGGAGCAGATTGTGTTGTTTTTTATTAATGCAACTTCTCTCCATATTAATAGCTGTTGGAAACTAGATAAAATGTTCGAAAACTTGATCGAATGTCCAATTCATTACTTCCCTGCATTGAAATCACTGAGTTTAGGTTGTGTTGCTGATTCAAAACCATCAAGTTTCACAAGCTGTGTTCAGATGGGAGTACAAGTTGTCCAACTTGACCTACTACCAAACCTAGAGGTACTTCGTCTCCATCGTGTCACGAACCTAAAGAGCATTCAGAATTATCTAACCATCTTGGACTCAGATTTTCTAGACTAAAAACACTTGAAGTGACCCATTGTCCCCAGCTAGATCATGTTTTCCCTTATGGCGATTCCATGATTAACACGGAAATCCTGGAAGTGGTCAAAATTGGTTTCTGTCGTAGTCTGGAAGAGGTCTTTCGATGTTCTCCTGGGACGAGGGGAGCACCATCCTCCGTTGTTCCAAACCTACGAACAGTTAAATTGGAAGACCTTTAGAAATTGAATACAATTTGCAACCAGGAAGATTCATTGTGGAGTCTAGAGCAACTTGAAGTGTTCGAATGTACGGGGCTGAGGAAGCTGCCTCTAACTGAGCAGAATGCTAATACCATAAAAGAGATAAAAGGGGAGGAATTATGGTGGAACAACTTGGTCTGGGACAATGATAATACCAAGCTGTGTTTAGAGTTTTGTTTCACACCTAACATTCATGAGATGTTCTATTTTGATGATTGGCATTGGTTCAGGTAGAATAGAAACTGGGAGGAGGGTGTCAGAGATTCAATCTTCCCTTGAAAAAAAAGATGGCTCTGCAAAACCAGAGGAAATTTGCATGGCCTTGGCTGCGATGCAGCATCACCAACCAGACTTTCAATCTAGTCCACAAATGGGACTTGAACATTGTGTTTGCTTTCTATGCTGATGTGAGAAGTGAATTGTAAGAGTGTGTTTGGAATTTGGATGTGTCGTGTGTGTTTTTTCTTCTTCTTCTGTGCCATTTTATGCCTCTCAAATTACAACTGTAGTAGACATTCATATATAAATGTAAATTCCCATATTAGATCTATAAGAAAATGTCAGCGAAATGATGGAAGCTAATAAACAACTTTCATGAGCCAAAGCTGATACGAAATTGATAAGAAAAACTTGAGAGCTTGATTTTTGATCATGATGTGGAGTAAGTTTCTCAGTACTTTGTTAGAATGAGGAATACTTAGGATATGTTAGCGATTGCTTTTGTTTAATAAATAATCACTCATTTCTCAAGTTTTGATCAAATAAGGGTATAGTCAACTTTTCGAAAATAGTTTATTTTAAAATTCGTTCTTCTAACAAATAGTTTTTAAGAATTTGGTTACAGGTTGTTTTTTAAAGCAGAATCTTACTTATTGTTTATACACTATCTTGAACACCCACACTATTTTAATAAAAGACAATATTACCCTTATATGTAATAATAATATAATAAAATACTAAAATGAAAAAAAAATTGAAAATAAAAACTTGAGAGATTGATTTTTGATCATATATTAGAGTAAGTATTTTTTTTTTTTTACTTTATGAAAATGAGGAATACTTATACAGTTCATTGAAACATTATGTGTTATAAGTAATACTAGGCTTTTTAATTATTTTTTTCAAAAAAAAAATTCCAAATGATGTTTGAACGTGAGGTGTCAACTATCTTATAAATCATGAGATTATATGGTAAATGATGTGATGTAACATCATTTGAAAAGGAATTTGAAAAAAATAAATTAAAAACCTAACATTACTCATGTATTATTGTATTGCAATTGTACGAGTATTAAATTTGAGTGATGCTTCATGCTTGTTATCTATAAATTTACTTAATTTTTTATCTAAATGACGTGGTAAATGATTTGTAATCGATAAAGTAATCTGTTATCATCGTATCATCACCATATCATCATATGATAATATAACAACTATTAAGTTATCAGTTAAAAGGAAAAATGCAAGACTCTATTTTATTTTTTACTTTTTTTCTAAACAACTCTCAATTTATTTTGGTTCTTTCTTATCGATAAAGTATAATATATTATAATATTATATTATCGGTAAACAACTAAACTGAGATAATAATAGTTATTTGAATAGTTTTATCATTTATGTTGTACTAAACTATTAACTATGAATTATAAAAGGACTTATTTATTTTATTATAGAATTAGGATCCATAAAATAACTTTCATGAACAATTTTGAAACTTTCCAATTCAAAACTCTGAACAAAACAGACAAAGAACACAGGGAAAAAAAATTAAAGAACATGTTTTATTTTTGTGTTTGTTTTTATTTAAAGCATATTTTCTTATATAATTGTATCTAATATTACATTTAAAATATGAGAATAAGATATTGGATTGTTTTGGTTTGAAAACAAAAGTAAAATATAACAAATTTCAATTTCATATCGGTTTTAATCATTATATAAAATCATAGTAATTAATAGTAAAAAAATTCAAATGCATGAATACTTTTTTTTTTTTTACAATATCTATAAATCTGGGACCGGATATTTATTTGAAAGCTTTCGTCATTAGTAGGATTCAAGCTGCTGACCTTAGAGTCATTTACCTAAGCCGCAAACTCATTCAAGTACCAGCTAAGCTCGCCCATATTGGCCAAATGCATGGATACTATGTTTCAACGATGTAGCATTAACCAAACATTAGCAAATTTGTGTATTTTTAAAAAGGGTAAGAAAATTTAATATCACTTTATAAAGAATGAGTTTTAAGACTATCACCAACCTAATAACTTAAGTTTTAATATCACCTAAAGTATATATCTGACAAAAATACCTTTAAAACACACTCATAAAATATGTGTCGTGTTTTTTTGTGTTTTTAAGACTTATTTTGGTATTTTCGATATTTATTTTATATTTTCGAGACTTATTTTCTAATTTTCAAGACTTATTTATTTGTTTCCGAAACTTATTAAGTATATTAGCAATTTCTGAGGCTTATTGGACAAAAATGAAAATTTTCAAAAAAAAATATTTATCATCATCTTCATTGAAACCTCCATCGGAGGTCGATTTCAACTTCCATTGAAGGTCTTTCATCTCCATTGATGGATGAGCTCCATTGGTCCTCCATCAATTGAGGTTTTTGAAAAAATAAAAATAAAAACCTAAAATGGTACAAACATAATTAAAGAAGGAGATACGGATATTTTAATCCATTGGTTTCATTTAAATTTAATTTAGTAAACTAGTAACACTCTCAAAATTTAATATAAAAATAATGTTATTTCCCACCATTTCCATAAAATATATTACGAAACGAAAACGATACATTAGTTGAAACCCCAAGAAGAATTTACTTAAATAAACAATTTTATTAATATTGATCAAAGATGCTACAGTGAACTTTAATAGTAAACATCCATTATAACAAACTAAACCTCTAAAAAGATAAAAACAACCTAAATAAATCTAAACAAAAAGAAAATAAATTCAACTAAAATTGGAAATTCTCCAACATCATGATAGCTTCTACTTATCTAAAACAGTAAAAAGATAATATCATGTTGACGAATTTGAATTCTCTATTCATTTGCTGATACGTGAACAACTTTTATCCTTTCAATCAAATTACATCAAAACCATTAACCAAATTTAGCTTTACATACCGTAAAGACCTGAAGTACATGACACTATAAAATGAAAACAAATAAACAAATATATTATTGCTTCATTTTGACTGGGAGATAGATGTCATAGCTACCTACCACCGAAAATTATGATATGAGAAACATGAAGTCTCTCTCTCACCTTCTTCTTCTTCTTCTTCTTTTCTTGAATTTTTCATGTGCAAATTGAATATATAAGAGTTTGTTAACGTAAAAATTCCACACTGTATACTTACGAGGCTGTCATCCAGAAGATATTGTCTACTTTGATCCATTGGATCTCACGATTTTATCCTTAAATAGATCATTGTGGAGCTAAAGCTAGTCTTTGGTTATTTATACCACGGAATCACAAAATAGAATAGTCGTAATTTCAACCGATATGTTAGTAAAACCCCATACGAAACTATTTAAATCATGGAAAAAAAAAAGAAGATTAGATATTTTTGAAGGGAAGAAAAAAAAAAGACATCTGGATACTTGTGGTTGCCAAATGAGTGTTCTACTATTCAACTAAATAAAATCATCAATTAAACCTTATATTTTGGCATATTCTAATCCAATAAATTTTCAATCATAGCTTCAAATCAAATTCAATTAGATTGGATGCACACCCTTAACAACACTATTTAAATCATGAATAATAGAAAAAGATAAAAATATTTTTCTGTCCACAAGCAGCCAAGCTAGGCAGAGCCTGGTTGAAGTTGTCTCCACTGATTTGGTAATATAAAAATGAAGAGTAGATGTTCCGGTGTTTTCACTCTCCAACAACCTGAACCCATTTAATAAAGCTAAGAAAGAAAAACAGTCATTTTCCATTTAGAAACCAAGTATTGTCAAAAACTTCAAACTCCTCCTTAGATACCAAGACTTCATTTGGAGGCAAAGCTATGTATTACCAAACAATCATCGATCCAACATTTTTTTTTTTTTCGTTTTCATTTTTTTTTTCAAATTTAATATAAGCAACTTCCCTCCTTGTAAACCAAGCCAAAAAAAAAAACATCAAGAAAATCAACACACAATTACATCACAAATTCACAAACTACTCTGATTAAGTCCCCAGTCTCTTTCCCTTTAACAACCCCCCTTCAAGCTTTGATCATCAGTTTTGAAAACAATGTACATTAGAAACTCTGCATGTACATAAAATATTTGCAAAATATTAACATGTAACATAACATCTAGCCCAATTACTAAGCAAGGTTAGGTGATTGAAAGCAACCTTCTAAACTCACACAACAAAAACAACCTCCAATCCTTCCTTTTTCAGCATCCCTTGCTCGCAGGTTCTTCTTTGCTCTCTACTCGACCTGGCCACGACAAACCATAAGAAGAACAAGAACAAGAACAAGAAGGAGGAGTGGTTAATTTGTCTAGGTGGGTTTGGTTTTGTTTCTTGTGAAAATATTGAAAAAAGCGAAAATGCAGCTTCATATATCTCCAAGTTTGAGGCATGTGACAGTGCTACCAGGGAAAGGTGTTAGAGAATTTATAAAAGTGAAAGTTGGGTCAAGAAGGCTTTCATATAGAATGCTCTTCTATGCTCTTCTCTTCTTCACATTTCTTCTCAGGTTTGTCTTTGTTTTGAGCACTGTTGACACCATTGATGGAGATAACAAATGCTCTACTATAGGTAACTACACCTTTTCTTCTTCTTCTTCTTCTTCTAATTCAAATTCTAGTTCTAAGTCATTTATTTGAAATCTTCCATATCTTTTATTGTTAAGTTCAATATAACTTTGCTTATTCAAAAAAAAAAAAAAAAAAAAGTTCAATACAAGTTTGCATTGATTTTAGAGTAGTTTAGGAAAGAATGTGTTGGAAGAATTTTTAGTAACAAAGCTTCAAATTCCGATATGTTCGTCACACCTACATGCTACAGTAGGAGGTAGGAAATTCGATTCCTCCAAATTTCAAATTACAATGTTTGTGTTAAAACAAAGTTGAAACATGCACTGAGGAATATATGTTATATATTATGATGTATTTTACATTCCAATTTTAGTTTTCTTGATTTATAAATTTAATAAAAAAATTATCCATAAGATTTATAGATAGACTTGAACTCGTATCGGATTAAATTTATCATACGATAACATCTTCTTTTCTTTTCTTTTTGAAATCACAATATATATCTTGAAAGAATAAAAACATTAATCTATATAATAAATAAAAACATATTTGAATAAGAAATCCATCATTTAAGTTGAGAACATTGCTTGTTACTATGTATCTGAATTTTACTAAATTATTATATCACACCAATTTAATATGTGATTATGTATGAGCAAGCCTTATTTGTCTGTTTAATAAGTAATTAACCTAGATACTAGCTAGAGAACGTAATAAGAGAATCCTATAAGCAAATCACAGTAGAACACGTGTTCATATGACCCCTGATTTGCATGTGTTAGTACATGATTTAAGATTCTCATTAATCTATAATCAGCTATTATATGAAATCCCACTGGAATATGAATATTTACATATTATTAATACATGTTAATAATCGATGAGAACATTGTAAATATTTATTAATAAATAAAAATTTTATTAATTTAAGGTCGGTGCATGATGTACATCAGTTGTTGCCGGCACCTAATTAACAGTAAGAAGAAAGAGACTGGATAACTGTAATTAAAATATTAAATCAAAGGATGATGTGATCTTAATTTTTTTATTTTTTTATGTTGTTACGATAGGTTGCTTGGGAAAAAGACTAGGACCAAGGATCCTCGGAAGAAGACCTGAGTCCAATGTGATCTCCTAACCTTTTACTTTTATTTATTTTTATTTTTTTGAAATCTAATGTTAATCGGATCAGTCCAGAGTATGTTCCAATATAGTGAAATCAACTTAAATTTATTTATTTATTTAAATATATGATTTCAACATCCATTCATTTATTTACTCTTATTCTAATGATGATAATTCACTCATAATTCATTTGTTTTTACATTTTTACTATTGTTTTTTTTTAAAAAATATTTTTTTTTAGGATAAATGTTTATATTTTTACCATTGGATTGATAGAAAATGAGTGAATATATATTGAAGTAACAAAATTTGAGTTAAAAATCTTAAATTATTATAGTATGGCCCTAAAAATATTAAGTATCATTTGATATCAATTTAATTTTTTTACTTAAATATACTACTTTAACATCCGTCGTCTATTGCACACCATCTCTTAGTAGAGATGGTTGGACACCTCTCTTCTACACCGAGTGGTTAGGAATTCGAATTCCACCATACGCATTTTACAAATATGTATGGGGAGTTTTCTTCTAGTTTATTAAAGCAACACTCTTTCTTATTGTGAGAGTAGAGTCAATCTCATCAGGTTCTGACAATAATTGTATTTAAAAAAAAAACATCAGCCGTCTATTTACTCTTAAACTATGGTCAAAAAAGTTATTAAGTTGCCATCTTTTTTTTACTTTCCTCTTATGAGTAGTTGGATGTTGAAATCATGAATTTAAGTGAAATTTTAATTGATATAGCCTCATCCAATTTTAACATAGTTTAAAAAAAGTTTTGGATTACTGTATTTCGAAAACAATTCATTAAAAAAAAAACTAAATTCATTTTTTGATAATTAGTGGAGAATTCAGAAAAGGATTAAAGGTGTTTTTTAAAATTATTTAGAAGTAGAGTATGACTCTTCAAAACACTAATTCAGACCTTTTGTCATTTTTATTCTTAGAAAAATGCTATTGAAATAAGAAATTGAGTATCAAAATCAGTTTCTTGTTTACATTTTACAAATTCATTTTCAAAAAACAATTTAATAAAATTACATGGAACAGACTTTCATAAACTGATTTTAATTTTGTTTTGTTTACTGATTTGTAAAAGGTACCAGAAGTGATATACAAAGTATTACAAGAACCCATCAGCAAAGATGAATTACGTGGGAGATCAGATATTCCTCAGACTTTGGAAGAATTTATGTCTGAAATCAAAGAAAGTAAATCAGATGCAAAGACTTTTGCTATCAAGCTGAGAGAAATGGTACCATTATACTCTTTCAAATTCAAGTTAATAGGAATCTGAAAAGTTATTGTTTTGGAGTACGTTTACCAATCAGAAATCCTAATAAAGGAAAATGAATTTAATTCTTGATTTATGATTACGGTGTTTACTATAAAGTCTCATACATAAATCAGGAATTAAGTTTATACCGGAAAAAGAGCTTATTCTCTCATCCTACCTAAAGAATCTAGTTCGCTTTTCTGAGCCCTATCCGGTGGAACTTAATTCCCTTCGATTCTCGTTTCCAATAATAGTTGTTATTTTACAGGTTACTTTGATGGAACAAAGGACCAGAACAGCTAAAATTCAAGAATACTTGTACCGCCATGTAGCATCAAGTAGCATACCAAAGCAGCTTCACTGCTTAGCTCTGAGGTTGGCCAATGAACACTCCACCAATGCAGCCGCCCGCCTCCAGCTCCCCTCGGCTGAACTTGTTCCCGCCCTTGTCGACAACTCTTACTTCCACTTTGTTCTTGCCTCCGACAACGTGTTGGCGACCTCTGTCGTGGCCACATCCCTCGTGAAGAACTCGTTACGCCCTGAAAATATTGTGCTACACATAATAACAGACAGGAAAACTTACTACCCTATGCAGGCTTGGTTTTCACTGCATCCCTTAACGCCTGCTATAATTGAAGTCAAGGCATTGCACCATTTTGATTGGTTTTCGAAGGGGAAGGTGCCCGTTTTAGAAGCAATGGAGAAAGATCAACAGGTCCGCTCACAATTCAGAGGTGGCACATCAGCAATTGTGGCGAATAATACTGAGAAGCCTATTGTTATCGCAGCAAAGCTACAAGCACTCAGTCCTAAATACAACTCTTTGATGAATCACATCCGTATCAATCTACCAGAGGTAAGTATTACTGCACATACCCAAAAAGCTAAACAATGTTATAAGTTTCTGCTTAGTGTATGCTAAGTCTCAGTGCATTTTCTTTGCAGTTGTTTCCCAGCTTGAGCAAGATAGTGTTTTTGGACGATGACATTGTTATACAAACCGATCTGTCCCCTCTATGGGACATTGATATGAATGGAAAGGTTAATGGAGCAGTAGAGACATGTAGAGGAGGAGATAAGTTTGTAATGTCAAAGAAATTAAAGAGCTACCTGAACTTCTCCCACCCGTTGATATCGAGCAACTTCAATCCTGACGAATGTGCTTGGGCTTATGGCATGAATGTATTTGATCTCAAAGCTTGGAAGAAGACCAACATAAGCCTGACATACCATTACTGGCTAGAACAGGTAATCAATAATCATACATACATGTGTATATATAGTTTATAAAAGAAAAGGAAACTCACCTGAAGATGTTTGAAGCATGCAATTATTTTGTAGCTGACATTTCCGATTCCCGTTATGCAGAACTTGAAATCCGACCTAAGTTTGTGGCAGCTCGGGACATTGCCTCCAGGTTTAATAGCATTCCATGGTCACGTCCATGTTATCGATCCTTTCTGGCACATGCTGGGGCTGGGATACCAGGAAAATACAAGTATTGCTGATGCTGAGAGCGCTGGTGTCGTCCATTTCAATGGCAGAGCAAAGCCTTGGCTAGACATAGCCTTCCCTCAACTTCGGCCATTGTGGTCTAAGTATATCAACTTTTCGGATAAATTCATTAAGGGTTGCCATATAAGGGCATATTAACATGAATTTTGAAGGAATTTGTTGAGCATATAGATGATGAAAAATGTATTTGTGTACGAGATAAAGAGGGAGAGAGATTTTCACAGAAAAGCCTTCTATACAGAATGTAAAATGACAAACAGCACCAGAGGCTTTTGTTTTTTCTGGATCGATCTCTCTTTCCTTCACTCAGAAATTCCACATGAGAAAAGCAAGTTAAAGAGTTTTTACACTATTAGTATTTATCTTATGTAGTGGAATTCTATCATACATAAATGTCTTGTAATGATGCAAGATCACGGATATACTCTTGAGATGTTACTGTGTATACAAGCTCAAAAATCAATAAAATTAGGCATTTTTACCACAAAATTGCTTATGTTAGATCATTGTGCCTCTAATCTTGATACCCCAACTAGATTTAAAGATATGGTTGTGTGATGTACAACGTTTTTCCAGAAAGTGATGGCTAGGTGATTTAGGTCATTACATGACAGAAAAATTCATTGGTCCAACACCAAGTCACCAACATCATTGTTTGTTTTCTTCTTCTTAACCAACATCACTCTCATATATGTTATTTCTTGGTTTAGATTATATTCGAAGAGTAAAGTGGTTGCAACAACTGTTTTGGCTGTACATATCCTCTCTGCATCATGTTCTCTATCTTCTAAGCAAAGATCATTAGATTGAATGTAAAATCTAAGGCCATGTTTGGTACACCGTACAATACTTTACTATATTATATTGAACATATTGGACGGTACTAGATTAAATTTAGTACTACAGTGTACTAGTCCTGTCCAGTATGTTTTCTGGCAACCATACTATAAGCTAATATGCATTCTCCTCCCTAGAACAAGTATTGACAATTCCCAAATATGAACCTAAGAAGTCTAAAAAAATGAACAGAAAAATATCCTCTTATTTACAAAAATGATCCAGAATTTAGAACATATAGCTATAGTTATAAAGCATCCCATTGGGTTCCATAACTCGTACAATACCAATCGTAATGATAAATCATATAGCACAGAAGAGAATAATTGAATAAGAGCATCGCAAAATTTGGCTCATAATCAATGTACCATAAGTTTCAACGCAGCAGGCTCAACGTAAATAAATCAATTAGATTGCAATCTCACTCATTGAGGCAACACAAGAAACGGAATCATGAAGTTTCTCATTTCATTGATGAAAAGTACCAATAAAAATATACTATAAAACTTACTTTTTCCCGGTAACATTTGACACCAAGTCTCTCAAAAACTTGGCAGATTTTGTGATAGGGGAGTTGATAGCCATCAAATTATACAACACAATCTCAACTTCACCAATAGATGGCCGCGCCTTGAATCTAGAAACCACCTTCAAATCTCCTTCCTCTTCCACAAGAACATTCCATCTTTCACCACTCAAAACCCCATCTCTCACACACTTGAATATCACTCCATTTCGTTTACTCAAAATACCCTTCACTTCCAACCCCATGAATGAATATATCACTTCAAAAGAACCCAAAAAGCCACTCAAATCACCAAAATTCTCCTCCTCTTCAAAACCCCATCTGGGGTTAAAAATCACTACTGGCTTTGGATACAAATATTCAGTAACTGTCTTTATAACAGCTAGTTGTGACTTTTCTGGCGCCAAAAAGACAACCACATCAGCAGAATTCAAAATTCTGTTATCACTATCACCAACTGAAGACATGTCAATGTGTTCAACTTGGTTCACAGAATGTGACTCAAAGACTTTAACTGCAGCTTTTGTTGAGGAAACATCAGGCCAAAGAATCAGAATTTTGACTGGAAAGCCTTTTCTTCTGAGGGGGATGTCTTTAAAGACATCAAAAGCGAGTTGAGAGAGAGAAGATGGTGAGTCATCATCAATGACCGGAATCTCAACACGGTATCTGGGTTGCTTGACTTTCTTGAGTTTGCCAGAGAGTTTTGGGTTGTTGAGTGGCTTCTCAAGGGTGGTTGAGAGGCATGTTTTGGCTTGAAGAATGGCTTCTTCCTTTGAAGTTGGTGGAGTTGATGAAGATATGGAGGCTTGGGGCTTGCAAGGGAGAGTTGTGGGGACGGAAGAGATATGGGAACGGCGACGGTGGCAGAGGTGGTGGTGGTGGTGGTGGGTGGAAAATGGTGTAGATGAGAAGATGGTTTTTGTTTGTGGAAATGGGGTTGATGGATTTGTGGGTGTAAAAGTTTGTATGTGAAATTTGAGGAGATTGGAAGCCATTTGAGTGACGATCCTGGTAGCCAGAGGAAGATTGTAGTCCAGAAGATAGCTGTTTAAAACAAGATAAGAGATGGTGGGTGACAGGTTGAAAGCTCTGGATTCTTGAATAGTTGAATGTGAAAAATTACAATTTAACACCTACAAATATAAATATTTCCCACCCTGAAAGTGATATTTATCCCATATCGATCATAATTCATAGGCAGACACGTTTTGTATATTAGTTTCGACACTGAGGACATGGGGAAAAATGCTTGCATGAAGCTCATAATCCAAAACAAATTCATAGTATAGAACACTGGTGTATAACTCATAATCAAAAATGGGCAAGTGAAGAACGCAGGTTTGAAAATGCATACGTAATGCTCAAATCGGACAAAATCTTCTATATTTCAGTAAAGCCTTTAGGTCAATTTTGCCTAAAATGAATCAAACACCATGGAACCCCAAAAATCCCTAACAAATAGCCAAAATTGAAACAAGGGTTGCCAGACAAACTTATTAAAATTTACATGCGGATACCAGCAACAATTCATAGAAGTGCACAGATTCAAATAAAGTCAACAACCGAATCCAATTACAAAGACTTCACATCAGCAAAACTAGTACCAGTCAATAACAATGACAAAACGGATACGGATACGGATACGCTTGTTAGGTTCAAAATGAGGACCTAAATCATTGGACGGTGGTTGCACACTTAAGCAACGGGTGGGCGAAGCACATGGTCCTGTGAGGTATCCACAGAAGCCGGTGGCATGAACTGCCACATTGCAACTCCAGGGTAACTAATGAACGGCACCAACTTATTGCCAGGAGCTTGGCCTTGGGCAGCAAATGCAGCAGGGATTGCCGGAGGTGGATGCAAGAAACTAGGTTGTGTGTTCATGGCTTTCACTTGCTGTTCTAGCTTCTCTTTCTCTGCCTTCAGCCTCTGCTTCTCATCGCGGAGCTCATTCTTCTCGGCCTACACATGAGGGGAGGAGGAAGTTTAGTGTAATTGGAATGGATATGTCTTTCTGTTTCCTTGTCCATTTTGAAGACATCGGTAACTCTAAGGCATTAAATGTAACACGTAAATGGAAAAGAACATAAATATATGTAAAGCTGTCAGAAATAGTTTCATCCTCAAAAGCTCCAATCGGAACTAATGCAGACTCACCTTCAACTCCTTAATCTTCTCTTGGAGACCTGAATTCGAGTCCTTCAACTTCTGGGCTTCACCCCGTAATTGGGTTACCATTCGAACAGCATCAATCAAAATTGCAGCCTTATCGGTCTTAGGAGGCCTTCCAGGTTCCAGAATAGAGCCCAACTCCATAAACCTGTAAATTATGCATGTATAAAACATTCATGCTTCACAGACACAAGTGCACAGAGGAAAGAAAAAGAAGGAAAGAGATGAGGAAAAGAAAGTACTTGTCATTAAGCCTATCTCTACGTAACTTCTCCCTACACGCCTTGGAGCTAGTCCCACTGCATGATTCAGATCTAACCCTGCAACAGGAAAAAGGCAGAAAGATAAGATTCCTTCAGTAATAATATGTTGCTCTCATTACGGCCCCACTATTAATATAAAGGCATCACAGCCAAATTGATTCACCATGCATGAGCTCTTAAGAATAATAATTCAGTTGAACATTGAAACTGTCACTGATTCACTGTGGTGGCTCAATGTCTCTTCTTTTTTTTTGGATAGGTGGTGGCTCAATATCTCACTTGACAATCATAAAGAATCATGACCACTAAGAATTCTTGAAAATAAGTTAAACCTCCAAAACAATGTTTTTGATTCAATTTCTACAATTCTGGCTCCTATAGAACCATTTATGCATCAGTTTCATGAAACCCAGCACGCAAATATAGGAGTGAGGTGATAAACAAAAATAAATAAATAAATTGTTACCTTTTCTTTGAACCAGTTTCCTTAAGGCCATCAGAATCCCCAAGTGAGGCATCAATTTCCGCACTAATAACAATGTAACAGATCATATTACACAGAGAAAAACATGTGAGGAAACTTACAAAAACAACAAGAAGATTAAAGAGCAATCAGATAGAGGAACCCGAGCAAGACAAAGAAACCCATTTTTGAACAGGGGAGGAGGTCGAGTTCTCTCTCATCTTATATACATAACGTACAAGCAGACATGGATAGGATCTTGCTAATCAATGTAAAAGTGCAACATGATTTTTCAGGTTAAATGAAACAATATAATAAACTAGAACCTGTGCATGTTTATCCTGCTCCGTTCCAAATAAGTCAAATATCAGTTCAAATGTAAATGAATCCCATTATATCAAAATCAAATTTAACAACAGCTCAAGAATTTATTACATTGAAAATATATAAACAAACTTTTTTTCCATTTACAAATAGATACTACCATCTGAGTAGTAAATTCGACCAGGCCAGTAAATATATCTGCACAATAACGCTGAAATTTGATCCTCAGTCTAGGGTCAAAACTACAGTAGGTGTCGCAAATTGCTTGAAGTCCCTAATTCCACCTCTATCCATTTCATAATCCTTCTTTTATAAGAAACATTTAGAGAGACAGACTGTGTGTGTGTGTGTGTGGGAGAGAGAGAGAGTACGTTTGTTACTCATACATGGGAATAAGTTATATTGACATGTGTTAATAACATGCAAATCAAAATCTCATCCTAACCAATTGGGTACGCAAGAAAAATGTTCATCAAATTGTATGACCCAACCCTCAATTACTTTATAAACCTTCATTGAGACGAAAGAACTAGAATCTCACTGCAATTGTTATTAATCAGGTTCTAAAAGATTTAGTACGTTTCCCAGAGTGAAACAACAGCGTTTCCCAGAGTGAAAAAATAGCACTTCCCAAACATTTGAAGCAACTATTCTATAAACAGTCATGTCCCCCCACATAACAACTTGTTTCTCCTATTGCACAAAATCACCAAATCATTAGGACAAATAAAACAAAAAAGCCAAATAGTGAATTAGACAATACTTTCATGTCGTTAATCACATAAAGGACTCTCATCGTCACAGTACCATTTTATTCCCAAAACACCACAAGGCAAGAACAGTCCTTATATCTGCAAACAGTTACATAGTTTTCAACGGCATAGAATCCAGCAGTAGAACTCAAGATAAATGGAACCAGAGATCATATTCATAAGAGATGTTAGGCAATGACATCAATCATTCAACTCACATCTAATTCTAAACTCTAAATCCACGAAACTGAACACGACCATACAAAGGATATATATTCAGATTTCAGGATGTGTTTGGCAGCACAGACATTTAATTCAACTGCAAAATTGGAATAGGCGACCTTGAAGATAACAAAGACTGGAATTTCCGATTCCACTGGACTCAAACCCCACAAGTTTAAATTTTATGCCACCAAAAACAGCTTTTAAAAACTTTAATCTGATAATAACATAACTCCACAATAAACCATCTACCTTACAAGTAATGACAAACAAATTAATCACATAAAAAAATGAACCAAAAAATAATTGATCGAGAATTCTAATAAGAAACAGTGAATTTGGTGCACTACTTCACACTTTCAATAAGATTAAAATCAATAATACATAGGGGGAAACCCTAATTCATTAATCAATCAAGAACATAACAACTTAATTGAAAAAGATAAATAAATAAAGATCTTTGCTTTTATTTTTTATTTGAAGCACCTGACAGCAGGAGGTCCATTAATCTGCTGGACGGGCCAATTGAATCCCGGAGCGGTGACGGCGAAATTCGCATCGGCGACGGTGACGTCGTCGAAATTGTAACCTAAATCATAGAGCCAATTCGTACTTTCCGGGGAGACCATTTCGTGATTTTCCTGGAAAATCTCGCGCGGTTTTCCGGGGGCGAGAAAAAATTATATAAATTTCCCAGGAAACAAACAGAGGTTTTGAAGAGAGAGAAGGGAATCTGCGTGTTGAATTTGGAGAGACTTGGTGGTCTGATGGCTGGCAGGGGGTGGTGGCGTTCCAGTAAACGGTGTTCTGGGCCTCTTACTGGGCTTGGGCCTTAAAAACCCATTTTAAATTTTGTATTATATTTTAATAGGAAAATATTTATTTATTTTGAAAATTAAACAAATTTATTTGTTTTCACTTTTCCAATTGATATAAATTATATTCACTTGATTTAGAAACAACTTTATATATAATTTTTTTTTAATAAAAGCTTCTAATAAATTTTAGATACATTTTAGAAATAGTCTTACGACTCCTTTTTATGTTTAATATAAGTTATAAAAATATCAGATAATTAATTATCGTAACTTTATATTCTTTTTTTTTTATAGTCAAAGTAAATTTTGATGATTTCAAAGTTATTTTAAAAAGAAAATAGAATCGGTTAGTGGATATAAATGTTGAGCTTATAATTTTAGTTAGTGCAATTAAATCCATAAAACAAAGATTATAATTTGTGACATTGTAAAAAGTGATTTGGTTCTCTTTTGGTTTATAAAAATACAAAATAACTCTTTTTTTCTAAAAACTATTATAAACAATAAAAGTACTCAAATTTGAGTAATCTCCCTCTCTCTCTCTATATAAGAGTCATGAAGAGTAATTAAAGGCATTTTTAGACAAATATAAAATATTTTATCTTGTTATATATTTAATTGGAAAAAATATAAATAAATAAATAAATAATAACTAGAGAGTATTGCTTGTTACGATGGGGTAACCGTATTAAATCCGTTGAAAAGCGTTTGTGGACCCAGTAAAAAGGATAGGGGTCGGTGATCCTTATATTTTATTATTTTTTTAATCGAGAGTGAGTCATTTCAACACGTGACAACAACGTGCGGTAACTTTGAGTATTTTGTGGATAACAAAAACAACACGCCTGATGACGTGTATCACAATGATTGGTCAACAGTGATGCTATCAAATAGCGATCGGTGGTCAGAAAAAACTCTGGTCTTACTTGTTCAGGTGCTCTTAACTTCTTAAGGGTGAGGTGGGACCCGCAATCGAAAAAGTTGCATATCAGTGTGAAGTAGGGTCTGTTGGGCCTCAGGCCCAAGTAAAATGTTTCTAAGCCCATCTAATCATCAGGCCCAATAACCCAATATGAACCAAAAATAATGTTGGTGTTGAAACTTATATATCATTTTATGAGGTGATAATTTCATTCCATTGACACGTGGCTAACAAAAACAATGTATATTCAAACCGGTATAAGCAGAACTTGAATCGAAAATCTCTTATATGAACAATGTTATCGACTAAATTGACTAGTATCCGCAAATGAAGTTTCTAGTGATAACGTGACCTAAACGGGACAAAAGTTACACTAACTAGTATCTACACTAAACACCACCTTTTGAGAGTATTGCCAATCTCAAATAACTTTTTTTTTTTAATATTGATTTTCTCAATTATAATAATTTAAAAAGAAAAAAACTAAAACACTTTGTTAAAATACTTTTAACAAAATACAAAAGCCGTAGTGGGCAATGCAACTTTTTTTTTCTTTGTTTTGTTTTCTTTCTTATCGTTATTTATTTAAAAATCCTAACATGTATAAAACATGATTAAATAAAAGATGAGATAATGATATGAGGTCGGTCCGATGATAAATCCCTTAAATTTGTATCAAGAGGTTATATGAAATCAATTCATTTTCTTTTTAAAAAATTATTGAATTTATATAATGGCATAATACTTTAAAAAATGATTGAACAATAAATGAAGTGCTGTTTGTGGGCATCAAATTCCAATTTTTAATTTAATTTTTTTAATATTATTCCTTCAACTATGATTCTAATAATTCACATGGCTTTACAAAGTGACTAAATGCTCATATTCAGCGTTAATGCTACTCATTGGTAGCTAAATTTTTTTAATCATTCTATCAACATTAAATATACTATAAAAAAAATTAAGGTGGGAAGTGTCCACAAGTTGTTAAAAACTCCACTTAATTATTGTTTAAGTTGTGACACTTTTAGAATATACTTTAAATATAAAACTCTACATGATTCAGATAGTCTGACTCATAGTTTATCTTTCTTAAAATGTTTACAAATATATGAAAATATAGAGCTTCAAGAAGGTAATTAAATTAACAATAATGTTATTTTTTCCAAATTTGATATCCAAATCTGGTGTCTAAAGAATTTGGCAACATTATAATGCATTCATTTAAATTGTATTAGATTTACATGATTTAAATGAATTGATTAGAGTGTTAATTTCCACATCATTTGGACACCAGATTTAGATACATTAACATTAATACTCTTATATTAATATTCAAAGGGTAATATCATTTTACCTAAAAAAACAATTCGAACGATGTGTTAAGTGATTTATTTTTAGCGTATAAATCATGAAATGATGGAGTGAAAGTGATTTGTTTTTTCTATATAAATTATGGAATAATGTAATGAAAGACACGACAATAACAAATCACTTGTTAGAGCATCTTCAAAGGGCTCCCTACACCCACTATGTAGCTAAAATAGATAGTGGAATGGTTTTAGAGCTCTTTAAATTACTCTAAATTTTTGAGAACCACCGAGTGACTCTATGATTGTAGGGAGCCATTTCAAGCTCCCTAACTTTTTTTTTATATATATATTTGTAAACTATTTTTTATTGAAAAAATGATATCAAATTTATATTATTATTTGTTTACTAATGATATCAGTTTATTTGTTAAACAAAAATACTTAAAATATTAATGACTAACTACAATAGAGAGGAAGGTACGAGTAATCTCACTCATTAAATATTGCTAATTAAAATAGCTTTTTAACTAAATTTAACTATTTTAACTAAATTTTAGAGAGCATAGTTGTAGATGCTTTTATATGATCTTTATATATATATTCTAATTTCACATTCATTCCTCGTTCTATGACTAAGTTAATATATATTACTCATTTAATGAATTGAGTTCATATGACCATCGTCGCTCAATGTGTACCGATGGAAAAAATTGATCATTCGATCTATCAATGTCCTATGTCTGAGTGTCACACCACAGCCCACAGGTGGTATATAAAAAAATCGAGTTTATATTTCTTATTTGATTTAATGTCAGCAAAAAATAAATAATTATATATTTAACACAATACAAATAATAAAATTTCATTACTAGAAGACTAATGAGCAGAAGGCGGCCACAAAATCTGAAATTATGGACACCTCAAATCTGAAATCTTATGGACGATTACAAGTTCTCGTACAAATATTTTTACAAACAAATATATAGAAGAAAAATAAAAGGTAAAATCAAATATTCAAATCACACATTTCAACTAGTTTTCATTTGAATTAATGGAGTGTACAAAAACATTGATTCTTCTCTTGATCTCTCCAGTATTAGCACCGACAATCTTGTCAATTTGGGCTGCTTCCTTCATCATTAAAAAGGTTGGCATGGCCTTTATTTCCATCTTGGTTGCTACCACCTAAATTAATATATATATATATAAATTAACATATTAAAATGGTATAAGTCACAGATCAAAATCTACTAGAAATAGTACTGATTTGTGATTTTTTTTTTTAGAATTTGTTTGGAATCTAGCATATGATATGCGGTCCATATATCACTCTTTAAAAACTTTTTAAAAAATAGAAAGAAAAAAAAAATACATGTATGTCCAAATATTGGATTAGGTATAGTGCATTATTATTATTATTATTTGTACAAAAAATATATTTTTATTTTATTTATTCAATATTATATTTGGCAAAGTGTTTATTGATAAGCTGTAACCCTATTTTTGTCTTAAATTATATTTTTTAAAAATAATACAACTTGACGCCAATTACTTTTTTATTTAAATATCATAAGACAAAACTGCATTTTTTTTTATGACAATGAACATAAAGGTTGGTTTTAACCATGAACCTTCAAGATGGGAAATATTTTTTAATCAAACAAACAATCAAGAATCAAGATGTTGTTACGGTAATGGATACTTATATTATAATAATTGATTAATGGCCGTTGAGAATCTATTAATGTTTCAATTTTAATATTTATAGAATCATTAAAAATTTAATATATATAATTATCACTCAATACTTTAAATAATAGTATTTATATTCTAACACATCATCTCACATATAAGGCCAAAATTTTAGGTTCATCTTCTTATCACTTGAAATATTTTTAAACAATAAGAAATAAAACTATTCAATAACATTATCCAACTTATATGACAACATGATATATATAAAATTACCTTGACCTCATCAACATCCACTAAGAGAAAATGGATATCTTTGTAGGACAAAGCCAGTTCTTCAAACAAAGGATTCATGGCTACCGAGGGCATGCACCATGCAGCTGTAAAATGTACCACAACCTGCAAAAATTTTGTCACAAAAATTCTTATTATTATATTACAGTCTCTCCTTAAAAAAAAAGGTACTAACAAAATTTCGAATAATTTCAAATTAATTAAGAGCTAAATTCAAACAAGTTTCAGAAATTCTTAAAAGAATGTGTCAACGAAAAATGTAAAACTTATGGACTTCGTAAAAGATTATCTCGAACGAAAAACGTAAAATTTCAGGACTTACAGGGCAGCTTCCTTGAGCGATGAAGGAATTCCATGATTTTTCTGAGTGTATTATGTTAACTCTAGATTGTCTTCTATGGCTTTTCATATTTGATCTTCTTTCTTCTTTCTTCTTTCTTCTATTTCTGTATATGAGAAGAAGATATAATATATAGACAACTTATCTTTCCTTGATTTTATTTTTCCTAATTTGATAAGATGGAGTACTAATTAAATAGATAAACACCACAGGACCCACTTTTGATAGATACTAATATCACATAATCTAAAACATGTTGTGCGTTATCTAATTCTATAGTCATTGTATATAATCATGATTCATGCATTATTTAGACTAATTTATCTTCCATTTTTTAATAATATTTTCTCAATTTTACCAAGGCCGGGTCTCTTAACGTGGTGTTTGGAAGAATTCAAAATGAGCCCAACTAAGTCTATTAGGTGGTATATACTTGGACATTCCTCATATCTATACCATACAATTATAGATTCCATTTTTTTTTCAAAAAAAACCTAAATATTTAATAATATAATACTATATATAAATAAATAAATAAAAACTCTAGCCACTACGTTTCAGATTCAGGTATTGTAAATATAACTTTGTAAGGCTTATCTAGCAAACATCTGGCCCTATCGTGCCAGCTTTCAAAAAAAAATGTCTAATAAAACAAAGCAAATTTTTAACATAAAACTTTCTGTCTGAAAACCAGGATGACAAATATACATAAAACAAATAGCATCTATATAGTGTTGAAAAAGTCTCCCATCGGGGTCGATTGGGGTCACCGTTCCATAATCGGACTATAAATTTAGTCAGTCTAGTTGGTCAAAATCAATGACTAGTTATCGTTTAATTTCTTTTATTGACTCTTTAGAATATAATTGAGTTTTTTTAGATTTTGTTTTGTTGTTTATGGATTGGTTCTAAATATTGAATTTTTAGGGATTTGATTTTTAATTTAAGGTTCAATATATGAAATAGTAAGAACATTTACTCAATGACAGTAAGAAAAAATATTAAAAAAAAAACCGATAAGTCACCGGTTGACTTCCAGCTAGCCACCTAGCCCCGACTAGGCAAGTTAGGCACTAGACATGGGGTCGTCGCCCGACTATCGTCTAACACTTTATGCAACATTATATATATATATATATAATTTTTCTTCTCAGTACGCATCGATAAATATTTATCAGTACTTTGTATGTGAACCATTATATTTAATTGCTTTGCCCAGACTGTATGCACTTGTCATTGCTTATCCATAAATATATATATATATATATATATATATATATATATATATATATATATATATATATATATATATATATATGAAATAGTACATAAATGAAGGGTTTTCATAAGGAGATGAGGAACTCGAACTCATAACCTTGTGATGTAGATGTGAGAGATTTATCACTGGATCAATCTCATCTCGTCACAAAGAGCATATATATATATATATAATGGGCATCTCATAAGGGATTATTTATTTTAATTTCGGTAAGGACCACTATGAATTTTTTTCTATTTTTATGAATTTTGATATGAATTTTTTTATGGATGATTTGTTCAATAAAATCTACCCATTAATAAAATTTGGAATTTTTTCAAACACTATAACTATTTTTCTTGAATTTTCCTATATTTCGTCTATTTTTCGATGCCTTTAAATTGAATAAAATCGGGATTAATAGTTGAAGTGTTTCAAAAATTCATAATAATAGATGTGATTTCATGGTGGTCCTTACCGAAATTAAAATAAGGAATTATGAAAGAACCACTATATATATATATGGTGAGCTAAGGACGTGCAACCACAGCCATTGGGTATGAATGTGAATATTTATTAATATAGAGTTGTGGATCCATTGTGAAAAAGTGGGTATGATTAAAGGTCCTGATATAATTAAGTTCTGACGGTCCTGATATGAGAATTATTTTATATATATACTTTAAAAAAGGTAATATTGATATATTAACAAGGACAACGTATATTTTACTGGAATTAAGATCTAGCATATCCATAATTATCATGTTTAAACTACGGTAAAACGTGTCCACGTATCAAAATAATCACCAGATTTACGAAATTTCAAACCAAAAGTCATCGCACTACTATTTTAGGCGAGATTCCATTTTGAAATTGGTGTTATAAAACAAGCAGAAGACTAGAAGAGTTTTCAATTTTCTTTCTTGCTTGTTTTTCTGGGAAACTGCTAATTCCTTAATTTGTGACTGCCATATTCTTACAAAGTTTTATGGGTGGTTTTTTTTTTTTTTTTGTTAAGATAAAATTGTTAATTTAAAATTTATACCTTATCTATGTATTTTTCTTTGATATTATTGAAAATATGTTAGTAAGATATTTTGAAAAAAAAATATATTATATAAAATCAAATGTGGGTGCAAAAAAACCAACCACCGACTACTATGTACAAGAATTAAGAAATGTAGTGACACATCAATGATCGGATATCATCCTTATCATCTTCCTGTTTGCTGATTTGAAATTAATTTTGAGATAACATATTTTCTTTTATAAAAATAATTGGTTTCTATTTGGTTGATACCTTCTTCTTTTTTTTTATCTCACGACAAGTATATCAGTATCTATTAAGATGAAACAGTAGTTTGAAACCCTGAAGATATACTTATACAATCAAGGGATATATACTCTTCCAACACCATAGAGAAACTCTCCCCAATAAAATGTATATAACGGTAGGGGTGGGCGTTTTCGGGTTGAGTTATTTTTCAACCCAATCCAACCCAACATAAATATTAACCCAACCCAACCCAACCCAACCCAACATAATATTCGTCTGGTAGGGTTGGGTTGGGTTGATCGGGTTGGGCTTTTTAAGTCAAATAGAAAAAATATTTTTAAATTCAAAATTTATTATATCAAAATTCAAATTTAAAATAATTTTTCACCATAATATCATATCATGTTGGGTTTAGATTACTTAAAAGCATCAAAATCAAATCATAACATATAATACAAATTGTTTAAATATCTTTTACATAATTAAAAAAAATTAAAATATAGCAATTTATCCAACTTGGAAATTCTCCATCTAAATCTCCCATCCATTTTACAATTATAATCACTTCGTTAAATATCCCGTAGTTGGATAATCTATTATTTATTTCAACCAACATAATAGTTTGAGTTTATATATAATTGTTAGACTTTTTCTACTAAATTCTTAATCAAATCCTAAGGAAAAAATAACATTTTAAAGTATAATCAAGGATGTGTCATTTAATACAAAAGATGAAGATAATATATTAATATAATCACATATTTTTAATTAATGTATCATATATTACGATATACAATATTTAAAATTATGTATTTTTATTTGTCATTTAAAATATTATAAATGGTACATGAGTAAACTTTTTAATTATTTTAAAAAATTGAGATTTCATAATAAATCTAATAGTAAATAAAATTATTTTATTATTATTATTATTTATGTCGGGTTGTCGGCTTGGGTTATATTTTATTAACCCAACCCAACCCAACACAATCTAGTCGGGTTGGATCGGGTTGGGTCGGGTTGGATCGGGTTGGGTCGGGTTGGGTCGGGTTGGATCGGGTTGGGTCGGGTTGGCGGGTTGGTGCCCACCCCTAGTTGAACTCACGACCTTACTTAAGGGATGAGAGCGCCGAACCACTCACACCGGGTCGGTTAGTACGTTTTGATTTTAACAAAACAAGTATATTGAATTCTTCTCATATGTTTAATGTATCTAACATATAAGATTTATTTGTCTTTATTATTATTTTTTGTTTTTGTACGCATATATAAGCATTAAACAATAACAATTAAAACAAACTTATTCATTAGATATACATGTTCGGATTTTAACAAAATTCCGATACTGAATTCCCATATGTATCTAACATATGAAATTTATGTCTTTTATTCGTGATTTTAAGCATACATTTAAAACAAATCTCATTACATTAAAATTGGAATGTACTCATCAGCTGACCAGTTAATTTGTGCATCAAAATTTGTATATGCAGGTTAAATGTAGGAAAATTAAATTTATCTATGCTAGCTTTATAAGAACATAGAAAGATAAAAGAGTTTTATTGAAAACTAACCCATTTAGGAGGTTCAAGTTAACAACTAACTTCTTTTTGAAAAACTTGCAAAACTAACTCTTTTTTGACAATATTACCCTTTTAAAATTTCAAAATTACATTCCAATAAAAAACACTTCAAATCCCTATTCTCTTACAAATCGAGCAAACCTATCAGAAATTCCAAAATTCCTAATTTCTCTGAAATCGACCAAAACTCTCTCACATTGCAAAATCCCTAATCTCTCTCGGATCGACCAAACATCTCTCACATTGCAAAATCTCTCTTAGAAAACGCAGGCTTTCTTTCCCTCTGTCTCTGACTTCAATTCAGGGTAGTAGTCGAAAGCTTGAAGACGACGATGGCACGACGGAAGTTTGAAATCGACGACGCGAAGAAAGCTTGAACACATCGTCAACTCCGTTTGGCTTCAAGAAGAAGAAGGTGAATGGTTCTTGAATCTTAGAACTTTTGTTTGTGAAGGTGAATGGTGGTTCTTCAATTTTTTTTTTTTTTGTGTTGTAAAACTCTATGTTGTTTGACTGTTTCAATTTTTGTAGTTTAATTTGAAAATTTTTAAGTCGAATTAGAACCCTAATTTAAGCTTATGTTTGCTTCGTTTTCTTATTGTTTTGCTTTGATAAATTACTTTCAATCACTTTCTCGGTTATTGGAATGTTAACATGGGTTGCTTGGGGGTGTTAGAATTATGCTATGAAGTGATTTTTGTTTTGTTCATTTACTATCATTGTTGGTGCTTATCACCTATCACATTAGCTGTTTGATAAAATGCCTAAATGAAACTTTTTTTTTATTTTGGGTTATAATAGAAACATAGATACTATGAATCAATCTTGGATATTTCAAATGTTTTATTGTGAGGCAGTATTTGGTGTGTGTGTGTTATGTAATACAGTAAGAATGATAAGTATAAAAAGTCTGCAGTTGTTAATGAATGGATTGATTTTCATATATTGCGTTAATCTATCTCTCTCAATAAATGTTGAAGGGCAGCGGGCGGCTTTTTGTACTTGTGGATGAGTGGATGTCATGATGTTTCAATGGCACAAGTCATCTAGTATGATTTTTTTTTAATTTTTAATTTTGCTTGTTGCAAGCCAGATAGACAACGAATATTTGTGGATGTAGGACTTGGGTTACATGTGGAGTTCACCTGGTCTTAAGCTTTGAATTTCATACCACTAAGTGAAGAAAGATTAGCTGGGTATGTGATATTTCTTTTTAAAATTAATAAACATTGGTTTGTTTGAGTTTTTTTTTTAAAACAAACATATTTTTCTTTAAACTGCTTATATCCCTTAGTTTCATCTCCACATGGTGCTTTATTCAAACCTAAATAACTTAAAATTAAACTTGCAGTTTAAATGGTGCTTTAGTCAAACCTCCCTAACCTCTCTCGTTACAATTGAAGATTTACGAGAAACAGTAAATCTCTCTAACCTCTTGTACAAGGAGTTGAAATTGAATGTATGGTTTATAAATTTTTGTGGTTTGTGATCTGTTTTTCTTGTCTGCAGTGAAACCTTTGACTATATTCGAACCCCATGAAGTGTGAATTGGGTTTGAGTTGCTACAAACTTTTTTTTGTTCTGTTTTCGTAAGAATTAATTTAAAGCTAAGAAAGTAGGAATGATTTGGTTGAGTTGGTTTCAAGTGTCTTTTGAAGTCTAAGGTATAATTGAGCACCAAATTGTGGACTTAAATTGGTTGTATCTTCTTCCCCTTTATAGATTCTTTGTTCAATCCGCACCTCTCAACATGTATGCTTCCTTTGTTTTTTTTTTGTCCTTTTTCGGTTTTTTACTAGTCTCTCTATCTTTTTATGGGTAAAATGTGCTAAAACTAGATAAAACCATTTGTGTGAGTATGAAAACATATAAAATTGCATCATTTCGAATTTTTGACTATATTTGGAGTGATAACAACAATAGGAATTCCTAAACAGAGTTTGGAACTCCATTGATTTTGCTTAGATCAAGCTTGGTTTTGCTCTGTAGGTTTCGTTTTGTGATGTTCGGGGCATTTTTGCTATTGTGGTTGTGTTGTTGCTTGTTTGTGTGGCACTATTTTGACATTTTTTTAATATCTTGCCTTTTCAAAAAAATGTTTAATCTCTCTCAAATGGAAAGTTGAAATGCTTTTGAATTAGAACCCTGATTTTTGTATTTTGAAAAATCCCTCAATTGAACTGAATCCCTCTAAAAATCCTTCATTGCATTAGTTTTTCCTTCAATTTAGGCAATGTCTTTAGCAGTTGTTCACTTAATTAATAATTTGCATGTGAGTTGTCTGTTGCAGTAGTGTAGTAACTGGATAAATTTATTTTTTAGGAGAGTTATAATTGGAAACACACTATAAGAATTTTGATTTTTTACGACATTGATTTTGGGATGGCGTAAACACCCCTTATCTATTCGTTATTGGTGTTAAGTAAATTGAATCGAAAGATTTTAAGTTTTTACTGGGTGCTATTTTGCATATTAGAACATTAGTCTATGTAGCCACTGAACACACAAATTCAGGACATTCACCTCCCCATTCGTACAATGTTTAGTGTTTTGGGTGTTGTGTTAGCTTTAGGTGTGTCTTTCTTTTGGCATTTGGTTACTGTAAGCATATCTTGTTTTTAGATATTATTAGGTTCATAGTTAGTGAAAATGAATTTATATGCAGTTGATTTTTGTTGGTGTTTTTACAATCTGAATGTTATTGTAATAAAGACATGAAATCGAGCAAATGTAGTTTGAAATTATTCTGGCTGGTGTAATCAAGCAAACGTAGATATAAAATCTGCCTATGAATTATTCTGGTTGGTGGAATTATTCTGAATGTTATTGTACTTGTTGGTGTAATCAAGCAAATGTGGACATGAAATCTGAATGTTTGGTAGTTTGGAATTATTATTAATTGCAGTTAGGAATTAGGGTTCTTAATTGCAATTTGGAATGCTTAACTATGTTTGGAGTGCCTAACATCGTTTGGAATTCCAAACAAAGTTTGAAACTTCTAAGAAAGTTTAAAATTCCAAACAAGGTTAGGAAATCCAAACGCTGTTAGGAATTCCTAACAGTGTTGGAAAATTCCCAACGCTGTAAGGAACAGAGTTTGGAATTCCAAACAAGGTTAGGAATTCCAAACAAGGTTAGGAAATCCAAACGCTGTTAGGAATTCCTAACAGTGTTGGTGTTTTTGAGTTAGGAATTCCTAACAGCGTTGGGAATTCCCAATTGAGTTAGGAATTCCTAGGAATTCCCAATACAGTGCTGGGAATTTCCAACACAGTTACAAAATTCCTAACGCTGTTGGGAATTCCTAACACAGTTACAAAATTTAATTTTTGATTATCATCATTGAATCGAATATAAAATAAAGTTGTGCCTCTTGAGTTAAAATGTGTTCAGTAAGATGATTTACATTTTTTAATGTTGTTTTGTTACATTTCAGGAAAATAGAATGAGAGAAGAGGTTGACTTGTTAGTTAAGGTTCTAGAACATTTCCCGGTAAAGATTAACAACACTTCGTCAACCGGTTGCTATAAAGTGCATTAAGGAAAAGTTGACGGAGACACGGTTAGCTCTATTTCGCACTACATGTTTTGAGGAACTGTTAGAGATGCATGAGCTGAAAATTTGATGATGTTAACATATTGTCCTGTTAATGTAACTACATGTGCAGAATGTGTTAATGTAACAAACTGTTATGATGACTTTGAACCACAGATTTTGAAACTGTTATGGATGGAATTGTACAGATTTTGACTGTTGTCAACCACGAATTGTGCAAAATTTGATTGTTATGAATGAAATTGTCTATTTTTGTTTGCACTCTTTCGATATTAAAATTGTGCAGATGTTGAGATTTTCATCTTAATAACATTGAAGATTTTTGTATGAATTTAATCTAACTGTTATGAATTCAATTGTGCAATTTTTTGCAGTTTTGTGATAATAAAATTGTGCAGATTTTGAGATTTTCATCTTATAAACAGTTTATGTTTTTGCAAATTTTTGCTCTTTATTGAGATTTTGACTATTGTCAACCACGAATTGTGTAGATTTTGACTATCATAAATGAAATTGTCCAGTTATTTTACACTCTTTTGATATTAAAATTGTGCAGATGTTATTAACAGTATTTGTCAATTGTAAAACAGAAATCTTAGAATTATACATCACTATCAACATTACATAAATGTCATGATGAATCCATTTAACATTACATACAAAATGTAATAATTTAATAGTGTATCAATAAAATTCATACAATCCAATACCGTCAACATTACATAAAACTTCCAACCTATATAGATAAAATGTAGCAATACTTCCAACATAACACACTTCTAATATTGTTTACAATACTACATAAACAACATATCGTGTCTTCCACGTACCTACAAATAAACACATAACATTATTAGATAAAAAATGATAGATACATTTTTAAAACATATAAAACAACAAACCGAACTTTATCCATGCAACCCACCTTTCAATTGAAGAAGAAATCAATGATTAAATTCCTAAATAAATATTGAATGGTGAATGGTACAATTATTTGAAAAAATATTCTAAGTCCAAACTATATTAATCTTGACTGTGTTGGGAATTCCCAACACAGTTAGGAATTCCTAACCGAGTTAGGAATTCCCAACTGAGTTAGGAAATTCCTAACTTCGTTGGAAATTCCCAACACAGTTAGGAAAATTGAGCTGGACACTTTTTTTTTAAATACCACAAATTGTGTAGATTCAATCCAATAATGGAAAATTAACCACACCAACATCAAATTCACACAAGACCCATGCTCTATTACATTCATATCAACTATTTTGACAAAAATAAGCAACCTTAATGCACAAATTAAACTAAAAAAATTATTCAAACAATAAATAATCTTTAAATTTAAGTATAAAATTAAAATTGATCACACCAACATCAAATTCAACCAAGACCCATGCTCTATTATATTGATTAAAACTATTTTAACAAAAATTAGCACTCCTTATACACAAAGAAAAGTAAATATGAGAATGAAAAAAAAAATAAACTTTAGATTTATGTTTAAACTTTAAATTGATCACAACAACATCAAATACACACAAGACCCATATTTATTATGTAAATATAAACTATTTCACAACAAAAATTGCATAAATACAACAAAAATTACACAAATCCGAAATTAAAGCAAAAAATAAAAAAAAAATCACCTCAAAGCTTGAATACAAGGAACCCTTGTAGTAGATGAATATTTTCGAGTTGTTCAATGATGGAGAATGTAAATAATTATTAAAATTCGAAATTAAGGAAGAGAAAAAAAAAATCGGAGAGGAGATTGGGAGAGAAATCAAGATAGGGTGTTGTGGTGAAAAGAGAGGTGGAAATAAGAGCAAAAGAATGAGGATAATAGATATAAACCGGGTAGGATAAGGGAAATGAAAAAGTGAGTAAGGGTATAATAGTACTTACATGTAAAAAAAGAGTTAGTTTTACAACTTTTTTAAAAAGAGGTTACCTATTAACTTGAGTCTTCCAAAATGGTTTGATTAAAACTATTTTAACAAAAATTAGCACTCCTTATACACAAAGAAAAGTAAATAAGAGAATGAAAAAAAAAAATAAACTTTAGATTTATGTTTAAACTTTAAATTGATCACAACAACATCAAATACACACAAGACCCATATTTATTATGTAAATATAAACTATTTCACAACAAAAATTGCATAAATACAACAAAAATTACACAAATCCGAAATTAAAGCAAAAAATAAAAAAAAAATCACCTCAAAGCTTGAATACAAGGAACCCTTGTAGTAGATGAATATTTTCGAGTTGTTCAATGATGGAGAATGTAAATAATTATTAAAATTCGAAATTAAGGAAGAGAAAAAAAAATCGGAGAGGAGATTGGGAGAGAAATCAAGATAGGGTGTTGTGGTGAAAAGAGAGGTGGAAATAAGAGCAAAAGAATGAGGATAATAGATATAAACCGGGTAGGATAAGGGAAATGAAAAAGTGAGTAAGGGTATAATAGTACTTACATGTAAAAAAAGAGTTAGTTTTACAACTTTTTTAAAAAGAGGTTACCTATTAACTTGAGTCTTCCAAAATGGTTTGATTAAAACTATTTTAACAAAAATTAGCACTCCTTATACACAAAGAAAAGTAAATAAGAGAATGAAAAAAAAAAAAAACTTTAGATTTATGTTTAAACTTTAAATTGATCACAACAACATCAAATACACACAAGACCCATATTTATTATGTAAATATAAACTATTTCACAACAAAAATTGCATAAATACAACAAAAATTACACAAATCCGAAATTAAAGCAAAAAATAAAAAAAAAATCACCTCAAAGCTTGAATACAAGGAACCCTTGTAGTAGATGAATATTTTCGAGTTGTTCAATGATGGAGAATGTAAATAATTATTAAAATTCGAAATTAAGGAAGAGAAAAAAAAAATCGGAGAGGAGATTGGGAGAGAAATCAAGATAGGGTGTTCGGTGAAAAGAGAGGTGGAAATAAGAGCAAAAGAATGAGGATAATAGATATAAACCGGGTAGGATAAGGGAAATGAAAAAGTGAGTAAGGGTATAATAGTACTTATATGTAAAAAAAGAGTTAGTTTTACAACTTTTTTAAAAAGAGGTTACTTATTAACTTGAGTCTTCCAAAATGGTTTGATTAAAACTATTTTAACAAAAATTAGCACTCCTTATACACAAAGAAAAGTAAATAAGAGAATGAAAAAAAAAATAAACTTTAGATTTATGTTTAAACTTTAAATTGATCACAACAACATCAAATACACACAAGACCCATATTTATTATGTAAATATAAACTATTTCACAACAAAAATTGCATAAATACAACAAAAATTACACAAATCCGAAATTAAAGCAAAAAATAAAAAAAAATCACCTCAAAGCTTGAATACACGGAACCCTTGTAGTAGATGAATATTTTCGAGTTGTTCAATGATGGAGAATGTAAATAATTATTAAAATTCGAAATTAAGGAAGAGAAAAAAAAAATCGGAAAGGAGATTGGGAGAGAAATCAAGATAGGGTGTTGTGGTGAAAAGAGAGATGGAAATAAGAGCAAAAGAATGAGGATAATAGATATAAACCGGGTAGGATAAGGGAAATGAAAAAGTGAGTAAGGGTATAATAGTACTTACATGTAAAAAAAGAGTTAGTTTTACAACTTTTTAAAAAAGAGGTTACTTATTAACTTGAGTATTTTAAAATGGTTAGTTTCTAATAAAATCCAAGATAAAAGGGGGTTTTTGAAAAAATAATATATAAAATATAAAAACCCGACTTCAATTACATCAAGAATCTATCAAAATCTTATCGGCTCGACCATTATACGCACGACCCCGAAATACAACCGTAACTACCGGTAAAACTTAAAAAGGGGTATGTTTTGAGAAGTTGTATAAACTAAAACTGACCTCTGACCAAATGACCAAAGTAACCTCAATAAGGATATTGTTCTGGTGGTCAGTAGTGACCAACTGACCAACACTACCTTCACAAATGGATAATAACAAAAAACCAATTAGCAACTTGAAGCTCTATCAAGAACCTCAACACGGCAGCAGACACTTCCAATCAGAAATTCTTCTGCATTGAATTAATGGCTCATTTAGCCAATTTAAATGGTGTTTCTGAGACCTTATTACCAGCCATTCCAAAGCTACTTCCAAGGTTTCATAAGACTCAAAAGAGAAGCAACAAAAAAATAGTTGGTTTTTCAGGCAACAAAGAAGAGAATAATTTGCAAGAGCAGAAGCAGCAGCAGCAGCCATTATTATTATTACAAAGCACAAGAAGAGCAGCAGCATTGAGCCTTGGTTGTATAGCTCTTGTTGGAAGTACTACTTGCAATGGAGCCTCTCTTGCTGAAGATAATGGTTTCTGGACCACTGGCCCTTTGCCTATTCCTCCTGTTTACAACAGTAAGCAACCAATTCTCCGCATTAACAAGTGTTTTATACAAAGCGCTTTCGAATAAAGTGCTGTTGATAAAAGTACTTGCAAAAACAAATTTTAGAGAAGCATGTATACATACATCAATGTGCTTTATTTTTCCACAGGGCCTTTTAAGCAGCCCCTTTTATATATCTAACACTGCAAATACAAACACCTTTATGGCATTTGATGATGCCAAAATCACTTTCAAATACCACCATCAAAGTTGCTGCTAGTACAAAAGTGATGTATTGTTTCAAGAAACCAAAACTTTATTTATTTGTTTCTAATTTTGATGTTTTTCAAAGTGCTTTTGAATAAAGCACTTACAAAGAAACATAGATATTAAGTACTTTTGATGTTAATCTAAATTCCAAAAGTCGCAAGATTGGTATAAAAAGCACTTTTGATGATAAAACGTTCATCAAAAGTTGCTGCTAGCTAGTAAAAAAGTGATATATTGTTTCAAGAAACCAAAACAATTTTTCTTTTTCTGTTTCTGATCTTGATGGGGTTTGATTGAATGCAGACATTGCTAATGAGAAAACAGGCACACGTTCATTTATGAAGAAGGGGATTTACATGGCAAATATTGGTGTGAAAGGCAGCATTCACAGGCTCAAAAGATATGCATTTGATCTTCTTGCAATGGCAGACTTGATTGGACCTGAAACTCTCAACTATGTTAGAAAGTATTTGAGACTCAAGGCCTCTTTCATGTACTATGATTTCGACAAAGTTATCTCAGCAGCACCAGTTGATGATAAACAACCTCTCACTGATTTGGCCAACAGATTGTTTGACAACTTTGAGAAGGTAATAAAGGGACTGACTGACTGTTCATATGGTTTTTCTTCTAGTAGTGTATTTATCCGAACAAAACAGAACCCGTTTTTGTTCGTTTTTTGGAACCCCTTCTTCAATAATCAACTTATATATGATTCTGCTGAGTTTTGAATACAATGGCAGCTAGAAGAAGCTGCAAGGACAAAGAACCTGTCTCAGACAGAATCACATTATGCAGACACAACTGTTCTTCTCCAAGAGGTTATGGATCGAATGGCTTAAAATCTGCACAACCAATCTGTTGCCAGAAAAAAATCAGTCAGCTTGTTCATTCTTTTCTTCTCTAAACACCTGTTCTCTCTTGGTTAAAATTCTAAAAATATTGTGCTGAGATGCAACTTTCAGTTCAAAGGTATCACAAAAATTAATCATTTTTAATATTTAATATAGATGTTGATCAGTGATACATGGAATTTTATAAACAGAATGTTAGAAATCAATCCCAGAAAAAAAAAATGGTGGGGAAGTATATTTAAGTGATAGAATGACAATGATTGCTTTACTATACAAATTACAAGCAGCCAGTTCTTGTTAGAGTTCACTCTCATCTCTTGATTTATCGGTTACTAGTTATATTATAGATACAGATAGCCTCAAATGGAAAGAAAACAAATCTTGTATAGTTGTCCATTGAAGATCAGCCTATGCTCAAGCGAGAATCTGAAGGCCGAGTGTTAATATGGCGCCGAGGTGTTCCAATCTCACAAGCATTCACCCTGGCAGCAAAACGGAGTGAGCATAGTGACTCGCCAACTGAGGTAGGCTCAGGAGAGATATTTACAAACATCAATGTCTTCGAGTCACCTCCTAGACAAGGCTGGTTAACAAAGGAATCAGAGAAAATTAGTAACATCATAATAAGCAAGAATCGAACAGACAACTGTTGTTCTTTTCTTTTCCCTATATTTTTGCTAGTCTTTTATCCACCAAACCAGAATACTAAGCAAGAATCAAACAGACAATCGTAGTTCTTTCCTATTCCCTACATTTTTGCTAGACTTTTATCCACCAAACCAACATAGAAAATTAGAAAAACAACAAAGATGTTTATAAAAAGCAAGTCATACTTCACCTGGTTACAACCTATAAGGTTGTGATATTTGCCTTACATTGATCTTAATGTAACAGTAAGGTCATAAGCAATGTCCCTATAAAGAAAGGCATCGATAAATATGCCACAAACCATTACCTGAAGAAGATAAGTCAGCTTCGAGTTCCGAAATGGTACATGGTCCTCCTTCTTTGCCAAGGAAAATATAACATCACTTAGAGATGACAAGCTTTTATTGATGGCCTAGTCACAATCGAAAGAAAATAAGTTTAGCAACCTATAATACATAAATAAAAGATAATCGAATTTGAATTTATCATAATGTGTTACTTGAGTTTCTTTCAGTCGGTCCCCGGTTGAGCCACTCTTAGAAAGACGCTCACTCCCAGCGAGATCAATAAGATTCAATACACCTTGTACTTGTTGTTCAGTGCTCTAGTGAGTAGTGGATAAAGAATATATAGCTTATTAGTAACACATGGTAAAGTTATGATCACTGCAGCACATGAGAGAGAGAGAGAGACAGAGGGAGAGAGAGACCACAAGAGCATTAATACGTATTTACGAGTGTTATACCTCATTAACACCAGATATCCGCATTGTGAAAACAAAATGACTTCTTGAGGATTGTTCGTTCATCTGGGTCTTGCCTACAGACCTAATAAAACAAGTACACAATTTACCTTTGCATATCAATTTGACTTGAAGCAAATAAGTACAACCTCATATGCAACTTATGAATACAACATCTATTTTTGTCAATACATCTATTTTTGTCAATACAAAAATTATAATAGTATATCTCTTTCAACAAACTACCTCCAATGCCAAAAGTTTCACCACATCTAGAAGCATCTGTACCATTAAGAAAACTATGTTGGAGTGCTTAATAACTTTATTGGGTCCATTCCAAATAGCTTAAGCTTTCGTGTTTATCCTTTACTAACTTAGTATTAGAACCTTATCTTACCATGAGTAGTACATGGGTTCGAGTCCCCCCACGTGATTATATTTGAATTTGTTATGTGTTCGTGTTTGGGCTCGAGCAATGTGGCAAGATTGTTGGTTTTGAAATTGAACTCGAGGAGGTGTGTTTGAGTGCTTAAATATTATTGTTTTGGTCATTTCCGACGGCTTAGCTTTTTAGTCTGGCAGTTACTAGCAAATTTAAACATTACACGAACAACTATAACTGTACAGAATATACAAAATAGAAAACGAATAAAAAATCCAATAAATATGGATAAAAGCAGCTGTCCTAGTATGCTAGTATGCTTGTAGACATTTCCTAAAGTATGGGCACCGCCGATAAAGCATGCATATTCTTTATAATTACCTGCTATGTGCAGCCCGATCTAAAAGAAATGCGACTTCCTTAGTACTGCAGACATCCACAACAGTAAGGTCCGAGACATGTGTGTTTCCATTGGCATCATGTTTTATTGCATATTGTTTTGTAGCATTGCCATTTTCCATTCGCGATGAATCTCGATTTGACGATAACAAATCGCGGACCGTTTCATTGTATATTTCTAACATGGACACCTAGATTCGTTTGTAAAAGTGAAAATAAATATTAGAACAAGCATTCTAACAAAGAGCAGATAATATCAAGAACATAGTAGTGATTACCTGCATCTCATATTTCCAGCCTTGAGATTTAAGAGCTTGCCTAGTCTGAAATATCTGTTCTAGTGAACGCGGTATTAAGCCTTTCTGGTCTGGTTGTCCAGGTTTTCCCATCATGGTGTAGGTTTTACCAGAACCTGTTTGACCATAGGCGAAAATGCACACCTGAAAAAGGAAAGAACTATCATCTCTTCAAGCATTTGTCTTGGTAGAGATATCCGGGGTAAACAAGACAAAAAAGTAGACTGTAAGGAACATGCATAGTTTTCAAATTCCCTGCTAATTGTAATTGCATCAACTAATCAAAAAGTTCTCATTGCAGTGCCAACTTCAAAAGAAATTACGTAAAAAGGAATCAAACAAGCCATCAATTAAAAAGATTCTCTGCAGTTTTCCCAAAATGATTGCAAGAAACAACTTTGGAAAGAACCTGATATCTAATGCAACATACAAACATACCAATGTAGAAATTGAATTGCTTGAACACTTGTACATAGACTAAAATGTAAGAAACAAAGACTTGAAGCTAGATAAATCACCTTATAACCATCAAGAGCACTTTGAACAAGTTGAGAAATTTCCACAAAGACATCCTCTTGAGATGCATCAGGTATAAAAACTCTATCAAATGTGAAAGAATGTTTTTGCCCTGATAACAACATAATCATGAGGTAATTTAAATCATAAGAACTCAATCTGAACAATAAAAAGAAAAATATAGCAATGTGATAATTCTATCAGGAAGTTACCATTTTGCAGTATATCAACAGCCCGTCCAAGAGCTTCAGTTGATGTAGGATATGATAAAAGTTTTCCGTCGCCACTGGAATTATCATCAGGTAACAAAGGTCGCACTCTACAAAATACGCGAATGTTCCCTTTAAGTTCCTGTAACATAAGAGAATTATTTTAAGTAACAATCAGTCAATTGTTGCAAATTGCCAGCCATAGGTTCAGCACAAGAGCACTACCAAGATGGTATTATGCAACTTTTTGCGTAGCTTCTCTCCTTCAATAAGTTTAAATTCTGCATCTTCCAAGTGATCCCGTAATTCACTTATAAGGTTCTTTTGCTCTTCAAATGCAGTTCTCTTCTCCAATGCGGATAAATCGGACATCTAAGAGGTGTATAAATGTATTTGTAGAAACACGTTAAAGCATTAGAATGGCATAGTGACACAATGGATGGAAGTAATTTATTAACACTTGATGGTAAAACCTGCAATTTATTCTCTGCTGCTGCTAGTTGAGTTGTCAATGTCCTTATCTGGTTACTTTGTGATAAACATTTTGCCTGTAAAGGCAATCCAACTTCTCACAAATAAAAAGAGAAATGCATAGGTTACTATCGCGGAGAGGAAATTACAAAATAATTTCAAACAGACCTCTAGTTCTTCTGAGCTTGTCGCCAACTCTTTATACTTGACTACATCGGCAGTCAGAGCCTGCACTTGTGATAGCTGGCGATCACGATCATCTCTGACCTGTTGCAGCTCCACCCTAAGACATGCTACCTCATGCACCAATGCATCTCTTTGTTTTGTTGCCTCATCTTGAGAAGCCTATTTTTTTTGAAAGATATCAAGAATCTGTTATAAGTAATAAAGGAACCAATAATTACAGAAAAGCCATTGCACTTGCTCCAAAGTACATTGATGGACTCATGGACAGAACTCACATAGTTAGGTTATAACTGTAACTAATAATCATATTTTCTATGTGTGACAGAATACAGAAAAGCCATTGCACTTGCTCCAAAGTACATTGATGGACTCATGGACAGAACTCACATGGTTAAGTTATAACTGTAACTAATAATCATATTTTCTATGTGTGACAGAAGGCCAATTATGAGAATTTCAACTTTGTAATCCAGACCAAACAAAAAAAAACAAAGAAATTCATTCACTAACAATCCATTATAGTTAACGAATGTAAAGATATATGTTCCAAAATAATCAAGTTCCATTCAGGTTATAAAATAATTGTATAGATTGCCATTCAGGTTATAAAATAATCAAGTTCCAAAATGATTAAACATCAAAACTATTCCTCAGTACATCATAACCAGTTCCTTAGTACAGCGTGTTTAAATTCAGGCAAGAGGAGCGTTCATCTAGGAATAGAAACTCACTCTACAGGAAGAAAGTTGCTCCTGCAATGATCTATATTGACCCCTTAAAGTGCTGAGGTTTTCCACTATAGCAGTTTTCTCTTTCTCTCCACGCTTGATATTTTCATGAGCAGTATCAATATCCTTCTGAAGCTTAGTATTGTAATGTTGCAAGCTCGAGTTGTATTCCTGTAAGAGCTTGTACATATCACTAATTGACGATATCTGCAGAGCAAAGCAAACCCCGCGTCAACACATTAACCAGAATACTCAATGAATGAGGATATGTACTGGAAAAGAACAACAATTTCATATTACAATTGTTTCATTACCCTTTGATTAGCACTTTGGAGCTCCTCTTGAGCTTTCCCAAGGTCCTCTGAGAGAGATGTATGTGATCTCTCGATATTAACTCTAGCCTCTTTCTCTCTTGTAAGAGAATCAACCGCAGCCTAGTCATTGACATTAAAAGAACTAATCACTTTTTAAACAGAAGCCAACAATAAAAAACTTTTAGACAGTATTGGGTGCAGAGTTAGCCCTCTTACCAATTTCTCTGATTCTTCTTTCGCAAGTTTCTCTTGTAACGAAGCAAAACTCCTTCTCAACTCCAAAATTATCAAATTCAACTCCTCTTCCTTGTTTTGCAAATTCAGCTCTATATTCAAGTACATCAATTTGAATAAACAAACAGCATAAAATAAGAAGGCAATGAACATGAAAGAAATCAATCACATACCCATCTCAGCACATCTTTGTTCGGTCAACTCCAATGCACTCCTTAACTTCTCATGCTCAAATGCATAGTCTCCCTCTAGCTCTTGAAGCCATCTAATACAAAGCCTAAGCCTCTTTATATAGTCCAACATATTTTCACATCTCTCCTAAAAAATCCCAAATCAAGCAAATCAAAACCAATTTTACATGATAACTACTGACGTAATTACTAATAAAACCAAAACAAAGGGATTAATCAACTGACCTTGTAATTATACTTGTTCTTATACTTCATTTTCTCATTCAACAAAGCCTCAACATCCTCCCTTGTAAATTCAATGGTACCACATTCCGAACCGGCATTGCTAGTCGGGTTGCTACTCAGGCCAAGATCTTGAACCCCATTTACAATTGAAAACGCTTGCCGCATCCTGCCATTAGTTGCTGTTCCAACCATTTTTTCTGCTCCAAACTTCTCTTCTCTATCACAGGTCACCTCATCACCACAGCACTTCTTCTTCTTCTTCTTTTTCCAAAAATTCACAATAAAGGGAAAGATTTAGAAAATACTTGGTATCAAATCAACAAATGAAATTAAATAAATAAAAATCAAGTCTTGACTTGAAACCCCCCACAAAAATTGACTGAAAATAGATAACAAAAAAATCACCCCCAACCCAAAAACGCGCAATCAGAGACAGCCCTTTAATCTTTCAAGTTTGAACCAGTCACATTTTCAACAACAACAAAAAAATTATTAAAAAAAGAAACAACAAGAACCCTTAACAAAAAAATAAATAAATCCAATCTTTAACCATCACTAAGAAAAATAAGGAGACCCCATTAAGTACAAGAAGAAAACAAACGAAACCCATGTATTACATTTAAGGAGGGTCTCGCTTTTGTTGTGTTGTTGTTGCAGCTACTGCTGAAAAGTAGTGGAGGTTTATTCTGGTTATTAGAAGAAGAGCCCATTATTATTATTTTTATGAAGAGAGAGAGAGAGAAAGGTGGGTTTGGTTCAGAGAAGTGGGACCATGGATTGCATCCGACGCTACCAAGTGGTAATCACAGCCGTTGCTTTTACGATCAGGAAGATTGGGATGATTGAAGAAGCGCACTGGTCTTGGTGACTCTCTCACTTCTACAACTCAGACACAGACTGTGAAAAAAATTAAAAAAATTTTAAAAATTTAAAAATTTTAAAAAATTAAAATGTTTTTGTGGAATAATAAACAATGATGTAAATGGGTATTTTGGTAATTTCAGTTTTATTATTAAATTCTTACCGTTGGGTTTTGAATTTTGAATTTGTTTTTTGAAAAGGGCTCTGGCGGTACTCATATGAAAGTGATTGTTTAATTGTCCTTAAATGTCTATTTTGCCCCTTGTCATTTATCTAAAATTGCTAGCTTTCTAGTACCACGTCTACCGTTTTGTTTGTTGTGGTTCCTGAGTTCACAGGGTATACATGTCAATTCACTGCTACCATGACAGATATATATATATATATATACTAATGATTAATTGAATTTTAAATAAAAAATTGATAAATTGAGTAAACAATTTTATTATAATTCAGGTTTAGGGTTTCAATCCACAATATCTGACGAAATTCGATAAGATCGGTTATTACAAGTATAACCTGTACAAGAGTGTATAAGACTATTTTCACATTTTACGATTTTATTAATAAATAATACACACGAATTTTTATCACGTATGTAAAGGAGAAGTGCACAAACCATTTGAACCATTAGTGGATGTGTTTGTTGTTGTTACTTTAACCCTCTTCGGTGTGAGATGGAATAATATCCCAAGATTTTGATTCAAAATTAGTTATTCATTGTTTATTAAATTAAGATTAGAGTATGGATAACATGTTTTTTAAGTATTTGAAAGTTGATTTGGTAGAGGCCGGCTCCAAAGTCCAAACTGTATCAAGTATCAACCAAAAACTAAACTTCAACGACCAGAGACAAACAACCTTTTTTTAATTATTTTTTCTCTTATATGTTTATTTAGTTAGTCACAGACTCACAGCAAATACCAATTTTATAATATATCAATTAATCTCCAAAAATTATAATTAAAGGAAGATTAAATTATGATTATGTTAGTCATGTGAAAATGATGTATCATAAGTCAAATCTATAAATAATCAAATAATCAATCTATTTTTCTAAAAAAATATATATAAGAATAGTTGAAAAACCATGATACATAGGTCATAATCCATATTTTCCATTACTTATTCAATCCAAGTTACAAAATTAATTATAATATTTCAAATTTGTATTGTAAAAGTGGTGGACCCGATATTAGTATTCAAAATACCTAAAATTTTGCTAAAAAAATGTGTCATGCAAATTGTAACTATACTGTAGATTGTGAGTTTATATGGGAAATTTGTGATAATTATAGCTCACATGCCAATATGCCATATTATTTGATAAAAAAAATTGGATAAATAATTTAACCAATTTTTTTTGTTTAAAAAAAAGTGTTCAAGATTAATTTTTACATGCATGTAAACCAGATTAGTAAGGTGATTACCATGCAAATCATAATAAATTGACGTTAAACAAGTCAAATCTTAAAAAAAAAAAAACAGTCAATTGTGTCGGTTCTTAAAACTCTGTGATGTTTTTAATTATTGTTAAGCAGCTCAGGAGTTTTTGCCATTTTGCCTGGACTCCTCGGATGTCGTTATTATTACTTATTATGCACAATTTACAATTTTTTGATATAAACAAAATTAACAAAATCATTCAAAACCTATAAACATATATCACCAAGACACCAACTGTCTCCTTATACATAGTAAATTATTGGTTAACAAATATATTGTATATACTAGCTAACATAGTACCATAATCTTACATATCAAAATCCCTATTAGGTAATATGTTGCTATGGATTAACAAACCTAGTAATTTTGAACAAACCTAGTAATTTTGGTTTGTTAGTCTCCAAACACACTTCAGTATCAAGACTTTAACTTAGCTTAAAAAACAAATCCCCAATTATTTAAAAAAAAATGCACCCACGCTCCTCTACAAATAATATTTATCGGATGGGGATCTTGATTCGACTTTATAACATTACAGAAGGATCATACTCATTTTTCGTGAGAAACCTTGACTTTATAATGTTATAGACGAATTTCTAACAATTTTTTTTTTTAATGAAGAATCCCAACTTTGTAACAATATAAAGTTGATTCTCGCACTTATCACTACTCTTTTTCTTCCCTTTGGTGTTCATGTAGCAAGCAAAGCCTATTCAATCTTTAACACTAGACTACAGAAAAATAATGATATAGTGCTTTCTTTTCTTTTCTTCTTTCTCTTGCGTCAAATGGGTGCCAAGAATTTTCTTGCTTTCACTTTTACTTTGCTAGAAAACTTTTCCTTGACTCTTTGTTGAAGAAGGGTGAATCCAACAAAAATATATATAGAATAGAAAGAGTTAAAGTGGGCATCTCACACTCACAATCTCTGAATCTCACATGGTGGTGCAAGTTGTTGGTATATCTATTTTTTGGTTTTTGGTAACCAGCTTCATTCATGTGGTCATTTTCCTATTATTTCCTTTTTGGAGTCTTCTTCTTTACCCATTTCAATTTGGCTCTTTATGCCCATATCATGTGTATTCATCCCCTTTTACATATGGTTCAATCAATAATCAATTGTGAGTCTAGTCTCGCTAGATTCCCGTTAATCCAAAATTGCATTATGGGCAGTGCTTGTAGAAGTTAATCTTGTCAGGTATCGACGAACCCTAACCTACAATGATGTCAAAAAAAAATTTAAAAAAAAAAACAATTGAGATCAGGAATGAGGTGAACCGTAATTCTAGACATTTTCATTTCCAATCTCTATAGTTGTTTAGTTTGTAATTAGAGATTCAATCTTTCACTATATTGTTTGAATATATTGCTGTGTATATATACATATTATAGTATACAATAATTCTCTAGTTAGGATAATCCTGAAGAAAAAAAAACTCCTAGGATTTTTGTTTTGTAATGTTACAAAGTCATTATATATGATTTTTTTTTTTGAAGTGTTCCATTATTACATAAATTTAAAGATTTTCCTGGAGAGATGTATGACTCGAACTCGTAACCTCATGGTGTATGTATGAGAAATTTTATCTCCGGACCAAACTCAAACTCAAACTCATATTGTCGGTCTCTAAAAGTGTTTTATATGCTAAACTTGTTACACTAACACTTCTGACACCTAAAAGATGAGTACATAGTGACAGATGAATGGTCACTTTCCAGCTTATAAATGTATATTGCACCTAATGGGAAAAAAAAAAGACCAGACATCTTTCTCTCAAAGCTTCTGATGTGCATGTCTTGCCTTTTTCTAAATAATTGGTAATTTATCGCAACATTGAAATATTTAATCTGCCGGTGTGAGATACCGATGATCTATCAAACATTAATCATATATATTTGATAAAAAAAATGTTGATTTGAATTGTTGTGGGTTGTTGTATGTTGACAAATTTACAGTAATCGGTTAGATTTGCCTCTTTGCTAAGCAATGGATGGTAGCTTTTAATTGGATTCAACCGTTCCACATAAATGTTACCAAATACCATTAACAATATTCTATTTGTCAATCACAAAAGTCATATAAATACATCCACTCCTACCCCTCGAATGGTTATGCAAGTTTCCTTTATATTCTTGATTGGGATTTGAGTCACAAATTTATCATAAAATCTTAAAATATGGAGAAACCTATCTCTCTTAGCGGGAGGTGCTTTAGGACCGTTCTTATAATCGATAATCTTGTCAAGTTATAGTAAACCCTAAATTCGATTAGTGTCAGACTCGAAAAGAAAAAAGGTCTCCGTCTAATAATATCTACATAACAAAAATAAGTTGTATAACAAAACAAGAGTTGAAAACATTTTTGATTTGTCTTTTAAATCTTCCTAATTAGATACTTTACTTGGGCTTAATCAAAGATTAATAAATTAATCAATCCATCCACAAGGACCACCACTATAATGTTATATAATATATAATTGAGAACTTCATTGTAGTATATACAAATGTTAATCACGTATTCACATAATAATCAGTCAAAAAAACCCACTAAGTTTCGAATCTGCAGAACAGTGGCTGTCTCATCTTGGGTTAATAATTATTTGGATGAGATTATTAATTTAAATAATAAAATAAGAATATTACATCCTAATCTTGTCTTTATTGATATGGAAACTTTAATCATAATTAATTAATTAATTGATTGATTATTCATAGCTAAGCAAAGCAAGCACATGGCACATTCTTGAACTCTTGGAGCATGGCCGGTTGAGGATGACAAGGTGACACAATTTACAAAAAGTCTCCAAGATTTTGGAGGAAGTGGGTGAAATATATAAATAAAGTAATTAAGAGGGAGGAATATTATAATTGTTGTTTGATAAATCTTATATGTTTAGATTCTTATGTACTTGTGTTGGAAGTATATTCTATTGCCACGTGACACTTACATATATGGGTCACATTACTGTTTTAGTTTTAGGGATATGATTTCAATCCAATCGAATCCAATAATGGATTTTCATATAAAATTTGTCAAAACTGAAAATTCATCAAAATATTTAAAGTCAATATATTTAATTCTTTGTTTTTTTTATTCGTGGGCTAAGCCTAATTAAGTGATTAACAAGTTAACCCCATTGTTATATGAGTGATGCTATTGAGTATTGACAACCATACATTGACCTAATAAAACCCCACTTTCAAGAATTAAATGTATTTTAAAAAATTATAATCATTTATGTACTAAACTACCTTTCAATTCACCCATTAGATTTAACAATTAATAACACCGGTAAAACTTAAAAAAAAAGAGTAATAGCACTGATGCCCTCTACACTTATAGCGCAGTTGTACAGTGCTCCTGTGTTTTTTTTTTGCACCTAACCCCATCAACTTCTATAAATTTATAAAAACTGATAGAAATGAAACGGACGTCAGTAGCAAATTACACTTACATGCCCTGAATATATGAATAATTGTATTAAAGCTGAAAAATATAATAATATCATATTAATACCCTTTGACCAGTTTGACTAATATAAAAAAAAATCAAAATCAAAATATTAATAACTTTAATTATTTTTAAACTTTGAAAATAATAATAATAATATTAATGAACTTTTAAAAATAAAAATTATAATATATTAAATTAAAAATATATGGAACCTAGATTTCCAAATTCCAATTAAACAATTAAACTACCCATAATTCCAATTAAACAAAAATGAATTAAACTACCCATATTTTTAATTTATTTTTCTTTATTATTAATGTTAATATATTATAATATATGGAACCTAGATTTTCAAATTCCAATTAAAATAAATTAATTCAGATTAAAACAGAAATATATATAAAAATTTATTTTTATTATTAATAAATAAATAAAATTTTTAAAAAAAGATTCCGTGGAGATCCAGACCATCCATCTCAGGTGATGGACGATGGAGATCCACCAAATCTTTTTTTTAAATAAAAAAATGTAGGAATTAAAAAAAACCATCATCATCTATCATCACCATCGTCGATCAACACCATCTCACCATCATCGATCATCAAACGAAAATCAAAATCACACCATAATCGCAAACCCAATCAAAATCAAACCAAACGAAAATCAAACGAAAATCAAACTAAACCAAAATCGCAAACCCAGAAAAAAAAATCAACCTAGGAAAAAATTAAAATGCATAGGATCGAACCGGAGTAATTCAGCTCGAAACCTAAAACCAAATACAAACACAAACCCTAAAATCAACCACCAACACCAACTCTCTCACACACAAACACCTGGTTCAATCCTTCCTAGACTCGAATCCAAATCTGGGTTTGAACCAACACACCAGCCCAACCCCACACCCATATGAGCACCATCCCGTCCACCCCCACCCAGTCGAACCCAGAGAACTTCCACACCCATACCAAATTGACGACGACGAAGAAGAAGAGAAGAGAGAAATCGATCGATGAAGATGAAGATGTTGAGATGAGAGAGAAGAGAGATCGTGAGAGAGAAATGAGAGATTTTTTTTTATTCAGAAGGAGATGAGAGAAGAGGATAGAGGTCGTGAGAGAGAGAAATTATGTTTGTTTTGTTTAATTTTATATATTAATTAGTTTTTATATTTTATATTTTAATTTTAATTTTAATTTTAATTGGAAATTGGAAATCTAGATTCCATATATTATAATATATTAACACTAATAATAAAGAAAAATAAATTAAAAATATGGGTAGTTTAATTGAAATTATGGATGATAGTTTAATTGTTTAATTGGAATTTGGAAATCTAGGTTCCATATATTTTTAATTTAATATATTATAATTTTTATTTTTAAAAGTTCATTAATATTATTATTATTATTTTCAAAGTTTATTATTATTATTATTAATTATTTGTTAAAAATAATTAAAGTTATTAATATTGTTATTTTTATTTTTTTGGATATTAGTTAAACATGTCAAGGGTATTAATATGATATTATTATATTTTTCTAGCTTTAATGCAATTATTCATATATCTAGGGTATGTAACTGTAATTTGCCACTGACGTCTGTTTCACTTCTGTCAGGTTTTACAAATTTATAGAAGTCCAGAGGGTTAAGTGCCAAAAAAAATAATTCAGGAGACACTATGCAACTGCGCTATAAATATAGGAGGTATCGGTGATATTAACAAAAAAAAAACAACAACAAGAAGTTTATACACCCCACACCCCTTCTCTCTGTATTTTGCATTTCTCTTTGTAATTTTGCATTGGTTTCTGGCTTCATTCTATATATTATCATTTTTCTTATCTCAATCACACATCTTAAAAGCCTTTTTCTTTCTTTAGTTCTAAATTGATTATATTTTATCGTGGAAAAAAAAATCTCTCTCCATCGCTTTTATATGTTTATGTCTTTTAATTTTATCAAGTTTGTTTCATTTGTGATAGTCTGTACATATGGAAGAAACAATTCTTTATGAGATTATTATTTATTGAAAACCAAAGAATTTAGGGTTTATAATGTTAACAAAACTTTTTTGAGATAACATAATAATTAGTATACATGAAATAAATATATATATATATTGAAAATGAAGAATTTAGGGTTTATAATATTAAAAGAAGTTTACTGGCGATAAAATTATAAGTGGAAGTGAAGTTTCACTGGAATTCAATTTGTAAAAGAGTCAACTATGAAATTGGATATTTTTTAAAATAATTTTAATAATGGATATAAATGTAATATTAAATAAATTTTAAAAGTGGGGTATTATTAGATTAATAAAGGGTGTGTGAATAACACCACTATATATATATATATATATATATATATATATATATATATATATCTAGTGTCACTTACAAAAAGTTTCTACCCTCATTCATTTTATTCATATCACTAATATTAATCAATCCAATAACCAATCCAAATGGTGTGACAAGTAATTTGTCCTTATCATATCATTCACCACATCACCTCATGATTTGTATGGTGATAACAACTCATTTATCATATTATTTGGGTTGAATTTTAGGTTAATGTTTTGGGTCGTATAGTATTTACCCTATTCATATATATACTACATTTATACTACTAACAAAATTTATGTAATTTAATAGATGATGTACATTTTTTTTGGGTGGAAAAAAACAGATGTTAATGTTGTTATGAGCTTTTGAATCCTTTAAATGTTTTAATGGGCTGGGCCTGATTTGTTATAGCAGCCCATGAAAATGAAAAATTTAGACAAAAAAAAAAACAGAAAAGAGAAGTGGAGATGCGGGGTATCGATCCCCGTACCTCTCGCATGCTAAGCGAGCGCTCTACCATCTGAGCTACATCCCCGATTGGTTTGAATAACTCTAATAAATATATAAAAATATTATTAATGTGATTGTTGTTGGTTCTGTTGAAGTTACTTGGAGTTCTCATTATGTGGTTCACACTTTTAGTTTGCAAAGTCTTTGTTCAGTTCAAATTGAGTCTCAAATTCAGTTATATAGACCAGATTTTTATCTGGTACGTTGTTTTGCGTTGTAAGAACTAAGAAGAAAACTCTAAAGAAGTCTAATCCGTTTGATGAGTTGCTCAATTTATGTTATTACATATGGGGATGAAAGTAGTGACACTACTACCCCTTGTAAACGGAGTTACACATATTTGGAGCACTTTACTCATTAGTCGGCCGACCCGATACGAGTCCGGATTAGTCGGGGTGTGGACAGTACTGATTGCACTGTATGATGGATTCGCCCCACCTGAAAACTGGATGGTTAAAACCAAAAAAAAGTGGTGCACTACTATATCATCCACTATCAATGGACAGCATTTTAGTGGTTTTTGTCATAGCTAGTTCAATATTATACTTTGGTCTTTTACGCAGTTATTTAAAATCAAGACAGGTTTTTTTAGGAGGTTACGAGTTTTTCCCCGCATGCATCTATTATTTGTATATTCATATTTAAGTGTGGTCTACATGTTAAGTATATTAATCTTGCAAGTTAAAGGTACCCCACGAGGGTATTTTAAAGCTTAGGCCCAGTTTGGTATTGTTGTACCGTTGGGAGAAGTGTTTTTGAAATTGCTGTGGGGGGAATTGCTTTTAGAATTGCTGTGGGAAGAATCAGCTGAGTGTTTGGTAAACTGATTTTCAAAAATACTGTGAGAACTAAAAGTAATTTCAATGTGTTTGGTAAACTGAAATAAAAAGTGTTGTGAGTGTAAAATTACTAAAAGGACATAGACATCTAAATGATACTAATGTGTTATACTTACATTTTTCTTGTTTATTTGTGTTTAGTGTTAAGTGTTATATAATTATGATACTTTATTGAATTAATTAGCCTCATTTTTTATTCTAATTTATTTAATTAATCAGCCTTATTTATTTATTTATTTTATTCTAATTTATTTTTTTATTTCATTTTTATTATACTTTATTGAATTAACTATCCATATTTTTTATATATATTTATGACAATTTTTTTTTGTATAGAAATATAAGTCTAATTTTTTTTGTTAAATTTCGTTAAAGGTAAGGACAAAATTGGAAAGTTAGTACAATTTCATTTAATATCATTGTAGCGCATTTTCTAAAAACAGAAGCAAAAATTCAAAAGCATATATTTGTAGCTTCTCAAAAACTCAGTTGGAAGAAGATAAAAGTGACCAAAAGTACTTTCTCGTGATTTTACCAAACTGGGCCTTAATGCCTTTATGTACGACGGTATGAGTTTAAGTTTTTCGATCTAGAGCATATTACAAATCTTCTATCTTTCGGGATTTCTTGTTTGATTACTTGTTAAGAACAACTACTAACAAGTACTTGCTTTTTCCTCATGACTTTTGAGATCTAAAGAAAGTTGTCATATAGTTATAGATTAATAGTTAATAGAACATTAGAACAGATACTTTTATAAACAATTTATATTTTATGAATATATTCAAAAGTTCTTCAAGTAAAGCTTTTAGAAATAGAGTTTTTATGTTCAGAACTTTTAGAGATTAATTGTTGATACTTTGAATGTCAATTTAAAAAGTTCGTTTGATCGATATCATTTTTTAGCTGAGATGGATCTTTTCCACGCATGTTTGAGTCCCATGTACATTTTACAACTATGTATGCAGATTTTTCTCTCGGTTTATAGGAGTAGTTATCCAGACTGTACATGTATCTTTTAACTCATAGAAAAGCTATTCCAAACATATACGAACTGTTAATCCCACTACTTGGGTTCCTTCATATTCGACTATGTAGAAGTTATGGTATGACTCTATGTTAATGTTACGTACGCTAATCAGTAGTCACATACTCACATATAGGATTTCTTTGTGTTTGAGATTGAATGTTCTCAATTAGCAGTATATATGTATCAGTAATTCAGATCACCCACATTATCTTACACAAATTTCAGAAATTTTAGGCTGCTGCACTGTTTCCATGTGAAGCATCAGTGCCTGAAGGATTCTTGGGAATTCTGATCTCTACAAGTATGTCATGACTCAAAAACACCTCCATTTTTCTCCAGTCTGCATCTTCTGGCAGCTCGAGCCTCCGAACGTACCCGAATTCCCACCAGTGGCCACTTCTCCAGTCCTTTTTCATGGACTCTTTTATCTGCTTCCATTGCCCACTAATCTCCACAATCTTGCCATTTTCTACAAGGACTTGAACTTGATTCTTCCCAACTCCTCCTTCAATTCAACAACCAAACCAGTAATGTTTAGAGAACTAATTTACACCTAATATAAATTTTTAGTTTTTTTAACTATTATGATATTTCGGGAAGTTATATGATTTTTGTTTGAATTTGGTCATTTGAAAATTCCTTTATTATAAACTCTTAATCAAGGAAATCAAAAAACCTATGGGCCCGACCCTGTTTGAAGACAAGATAAAACGTAGGATTGACAATTTGAGAGATAACATCACGGCTCGACAATAACACAACCGGCCAACAAGGGTAGGGGTGGGGATGGGGTCCATTTTTTTTGAATATTTGTAATCCAATGAGATTATTTATTACAGTGAAGATATTGGTAGATCTCAAAATCTATATATACACTCCATCCGTAAGTACATTCCTAAAGTATTTTAAAAATCTATATTTTATAAATAAACCTCACTTAATGTCAAAAATACATTTTTTTTTTAAAAAATTATTATATTATATTTTTTTTAGCACACCCCGTATTTTGTTATCTATTCAGATTTATTTAAAATTTTAAAATTTTATATTTTTTTATTCAAATAAATAATTTCTCTTTAAAAAAATATTCTAACTCCCGTAAAAACATTTGATGTCACTAAATAATTGTTTGATTTTTTAACTCTTTAATTATTTTAAGCTCAAAATTCTTCAATTTTACCGAATTGAAAATCTACTAGCTCTCAACAAACAATAGTGTATCTCAATTCATATGTTGCTAAGAAAGTTTATCGATTTTTTTTTTACAATAGAAATTTTATTGTTTGTATTGATTTTTGTTTCACTCAATTATAGTAGTAAATTTATTGACCAACTCAATCAATTTGTATTCCTTAAAATAAATTGAAATTAATATTTAAAATAGAAGTTAGAGTTTTATAAAATAGAAAAGTTTTTATTATCATATCAAACAATTAATATAAAACTTCTTTTTAAAAAAAAAAAGATTGATATAAAACCAATTAATAATTATTAGTGTGTACTTACAAACTATTTAATCATCATTTAAGTAATTTTACTCAAAGGTAATATTGAATTTTTAAAAATATATTAAAATAAGATGTACATACGGTTTTTTAGGAATGTAAATATCGTCACACTATTTATTATTGTCATTTACGAACAATTAATTATAGAAGCAAAAATACTTTTGGATTTTCGGTCAAATTGGGGTGAGCAGGCAGGGTATCTCCCCCATTAGGCCTTGCTCCGACCCATATACACTGATGGAGGTTTAGGGCATGGATGAAGTAAAGGCTAACTGACCTCGATTTTGATATGCTCCGTTGACATATTGTTTTGAGATTCGCTATTGAAAATCAGTTTTCAAATAGTTGATATAGTGTTTTGGATTAACTTGAATAAAATCTACAAGAAAACATTAAAACCAACAAAAATCTACTGATTTTTAAGATTGTGATTTGTATCTTAATACTATTTCTAAAGTTTCAAATAGACGTATTGTTCTGAGATTTTATGTATATCTTGTTATTATTACAAACAAAGAACTGTGTTTAGGTTTTATATCAAACAGGTCCCTACAAATTGGAAAAAACAGTTGTTTGGCCTTGTGACCCTCACCTGGCAGTTCTGCTTTCAGCACATAAGCCTGGTCTGTCTGAAGCCAATCCACGGTAGTCTGTCCGGTGCTACGGAGATGAGACAACAAAATATCCGACTCAAATTCCCATAGAGGAAAGGCATCGGAAGGATCGAAGAATTTTCCGAACAACAATGGACTGAACAGAGAGCCATCACCAAACACCTTGTGCACTGTTGGATTACCCTGGCAGATAAACTTTTTGAACACATCTTCCCCTAACAAAACACACCATTTTTCGGGATTTTTTTGATCTTCTGTTGGATGATGAACTTCAATCTTCATGGAACTACTAGTCATTAATTTCAGACTAGAAAATCCAATTCCTGAAAAACTTCAGAAACTTTCCCTGGAGACAAGTTATGTGTCCTGGTGATATCTTTATAGTGTGAAACATAAATATATATTTTTTTTAAAGCACTTTCAGAAAAAGCAGTGGGACAAATTCTCTTGGAACATTTGGAGGGCTGTAAAGTGAAAAAGAATATTTTCTTTCTAAGACTTCGATAATTGGTGAGAAGATCATATTTTGAAACCATTGATTTACTTTTGTCTAAAAATTACCGATGTTTTTGTGGACATGCATGGAATTGCTCATAGTTTACTTTTAGCTGAGAATCTTTATGTATTCAGAATTTCTAGGGAGCTTACACATAATTTCAGCATTAGATATTCTTGAAAATTTATTAGTTAGGATGCATGAATTCCAAAAATCCTATTAAATTTAAGTAAATTCAAAATTATACACTAGAATCGGTCATCTTAAAAATAGATAGATATTAACAGTTTAAATTTAAAGATATACATATTTTAAACAACATCAATAATGTAAATGCTATAAACGTATGGATCAACCTCGTCTTGGATTGATCTTGTCTTGATGATAGATTTAATACAATTGATGATAGAGAGGATTCAAAAATTTCTAAGGGAGTTAAAACAAGTAACTAAGGTTTCATTATTGAAGGTTGAAATTTTTGTATTGATTTCGTGATGTTGGATTGAAATTGTGTCTTGATGATATATTTAATATAGTTGATGATAGAGAGGTTTTAAAATTTCTAGGGGATTTAAAACAAGTAACAAAGGTTTCATCATTGAAGGTTGAAATATTTTTGTATTAATTTCATGATGTTTGATTGAAATTGACAAATTTTTTTAATTTTTTTTATAGAAAAAATAAAATAAAATAATTTGATGGTTCTTTTAAGAGAAGTTTGATAGATGTTACCCTTAAAAGCATTATTGATCACTCTGTGGAGGTGATTGGTAAATATTTGTTTTTTTCAAGAAAACAAAAATGTTTTCGTATTAAAACATCTTGAAGAGACATTTGAATATTTGATGATCAAAAGTAAGTGTGAAAGGAATAACTTTGATCTTTGAAGGTAAGGTGTGCCTGCCCCTCGCCTCTTATCGTGTTGCATGCATCTTCTTCTGTCTTTTGTTATATACTTTTCATATCTTTTTTTTTTTTTTTAGTGGCACTAAAAGTTTTTATTTAAAAAACAAAAAACAATAATTACCACTCAAAAATAAAGTTTTGTGTATAGTAATGCATTTGGGGGGTGTAATTTGGCATCTACAAGAGCTACTTTTTTTTCAAAAGCAGGTTTAGTATATGCTTGCTTGCCACCTGAATGTCTGCCATTAATTTATTACAGACTATGACTTCAGTTAATTTGTAATAATTATATCATCTCGAGTGATCTAATTGACAGTCTGGTGAATGTGATGTTTTGTAATATTTGTAAAAGATGTGCTTATAGTATCAAGTCTCCACTTAAATTTTGAATATTAATATACCAGTGACAATATTTTACATTTTTACTTGATCATCGTATCTATGGTATGGTGATTGAATCAATCTTAAATACGTATTTTAAATATAAATTTATTGAAGATAAGATAAAATTGATATAGCGGTTTGCTCCTATACAGGATCGTGGGTTCAAGTTCATCCATCTCTCTAACATTTCTCTTCTCTTGAAGCATTCCTCTCGAAGAGGATTCCTAAATACTCTCTTAATCCACCGTCTCTTCTTTCTTTGACAACAACCATAATAAATGGTTATCTGATTGTATTATTTATAACTCAAATAAAACATTCTCTTTTTAAATTGTCTTTTTTTTATTAATTATAATTTGTAATTTCTTTAATCTAATTATTTTCTTTTCTTTTTTTTTATATATGAATTTTTATTTTGATTTTTCTCACAAATCCTTTTGTTTATTTTTTTTTGAGTTTATTTTTTTAACTCTTAAACATCATTTATATTTCTTCAAAAACTTCATTTATACCAAATATTATTTACAATCTATTTCATCTAATTTTGTATGAAATCCTTTTGAGTTCTTTTTTACTTCCTTTAAAAAACATAATTACTTAAAAAAATAATCTATATTTCCATTTATTTCATCCAACATTTATTTAATATGAAAAGATTGATTGTGAAAATCATTATACATATATATATATATACACTTAAAAATATTTTTTAAATTAGATAAAAGAGATTATGGTAAAAGGTAAAAGGGTAATTTGAAAAGAGAATGTTTTCTTTGAATTGTAAACAATATGGACAGACAAACAATTTTTTATGGTTCAACTTTGACGTCAAAAAATAAAATATCGATACTTATCAAAGCAATGAAAGATAATGGATTGAGAGAGTGTATTAAGAGTCTGTATTTAATATCCCTCCGAATCCTAAATCAGTGTAATATTAATAAAAAAAAAAGGTTTTTTAAAAAAATATTAAAGTGTATATAAATTTAGTAATATAATATTTTAAAGAGACAGAAGAGCGATTGGCTTCGAAATCTTTTTTTAAAATGGTAAGGCAAGACTTCTTTGAATTGGTCAATTTTTAACACTGGAATGAATTTGATACAACTTTTGGATATAATATTAAATTAATAAAACATTTTTTAATTTAACACAACATAAAGATTATTGTTATTAATGTTCATGAAAATTTATTACAATAAAAACATCTCTTTCTTCTCAAAAAGCATTCTATGTAGAGAACAATTAATTATAATTAAAAACAATTGATTTAGATTTTTTTTGAAAGCATTGATTTCGAGTTAACTCTAGATTTGAAAGGTAGGTGAGAGTAGGGTTGACCAAAGAGGCAAACAGAGAGCTTGGGCCCTCAAGGCCTCAACAAACATCATTTCCTCTTAAATATTCTTACAAGTTTTGAAAATATTTTGATAATTTCCATTGATCCTTCAATAGTACAATTATAATAAAATCTATTTTCTCTATTCTGTTCTCAATATATATTTTTGTAACTATTACAATTAATGTTTGTCATTTTTTTTTTTACAATTAATAACAATTTTGTTCTATATTCTTTTAAATAAAATTTATTCTTATAGTTGTTGACAATGTTTAAGTAATGATATGATAAATGTTAAAAAATTATAAAAACATGTTCCTTCATTTTAATTGAAAAAAAGGGAGCATATATTTGAGATTTATTTAAGTTTCATTAAATGGTCCACTAATAAAAAAAAACTATAGGATAATGGTTCTATAACATTATATAACTAAATTTTTAATATTAGATGAGAAGTTTTAACTTTAATATTAGAGAAGTTGTTCTTTAATATTATAAAATTATTAACGTTATAATAGTTTTATTTGATAATCGAAACTCAATATCTAAAGTTAAACCTTATAAATAAAATAAGAAATTATAGCAGATATATCAAATTTGCAACTCCCGATAATTTTTAAAACTCTTAATAATTTTCAATAAATATAATTTGTATCTACTTTCCATTTTTGTTCGATAGATCTGGTAAAAGCGTAAATATCCTAAGAATTTCAAAGGTAAAAAATAAAATAGAAAAATAAAAAAAAATGGAAAACAGAGAAAACAAAAGGCACCTATATTTTTTCCAATTTGTCAGCTTTTCTTCGAAACCTGGTCTCTGTGAAGAAAGTGCATCATAATTTTTCCAGGTCAACACCTTTTACAAGCATTAACAGCTAACACATTTGAGCTTTCGTTGATTGGGTCCAGTCATATTCGAAGAATTCGATTTCATTATTTCCTTAACACACAAGAAAAAAAAGGACCTTTTTTCCTTTTTTGGCTTCTCTTTTGGTGCCTTCACATTTGGGATGTTTTCAGGTTTTGTTCATTAAAGGGGTTCTTCTTTTATTTGAATTTGGGTTAGATTTTGAGCTCCTTTTATCAATTTTTGTTCTGGGTTTTGCTTTCGAAGTGATCTGATTCCTTGTTTTGTCGTTTTTATGGCTCATAAATTCTGGGTTTTGTTGCGTTGTGTTGAGTTTTGAATCCAGTTTCAACTTTTCATCATTTTTTTTGGGGTGGGTATTTGAGAGTTTGTAAGTATCTATTGTGGTTGGATACATTTTTCAAGGATTTTTTTTTTTTTGTCAGGGGAAATTTGAATTGGGTTAGTTAAAAATGATATAAAGTTGAGGCTTTTATGGTGGGTTGATAGGGTTTTGGTTGTTTTAGTGGGGGGGTTTAGGATTTTGGGAAATGAAAAGTACTGCATGCGATTGTAATGATGATTCAAGAAAAAATGGGTGCGATAAAAGCAAGTTGTTTCATATTTTTGGTAGTTCTGCTTTGTGGATCACTGGTGATCAGCTCAGGACACCGGAGGAGGGCAGAGGAAGCGTTTCTTAGCAAATTAGTTGATCCGGTGACGGGGGAGGTTGATGAGGACCTGGTAAAGGACTATACTTTGTTTTCGCTTCTGTGGTGATATTTTTTATGTTTGTACATTGGTTTTGTTTTATTCCTGGTAACGAATTTTATTCTCAGTTACCTTTTAGGATATGAGATAGTAAGTGTATTGGTTGCATAGATTAACTAGATCAGTAATGCTTAGCAACAGACTTATATTATCGTGATGGATTTGAATTTTTTCATGAAGGTTACGCACAGGTCAAAGATCAGAATAATGTCGTGAACATTGTTTATGTATGCTACAGAATTGTCATGCCAAACAGTTGTAGAATAAATAGTTCAAGGTGTCATATTTTGAAGTCCAAGTACTTCCATGTGTATTAGTTATATAAAATACATGTTATTAAAGTTTAACACTTAGGGGTATACGATTCTGAAGCAAATGGACGAAGGGGGGCGGAATAGGGTAGTTCGGTGGGGAAGAGGCAAAAGAGCAGAGGCAAGTTTTTGCTAATGTTATTAAAGTTTATTGCATGAACTCTAAAATGTAGCACATAATGCAGATTGCCTTTTCAAGGTTCTAGTGTGATACCCACCTATTAAAGGAGGTGCTGATTCCCTGATTGAAGTAATTATCATTTGTAATATCACAGAATGGATGAAACCTGTAAGAATGTTCTGGTAAGAAGAAAGGATTTTGTTGCTAAACCTATAAAGAATGAAAATTAAGCACATGCTAATTGTTAGTTTATTGTTAATCTCTTATCAGAAAAAGGAAATCATTGCTAATCTTAGCAATCATTAGTTAACTACTCTAACAAAAGTTGTCACTCCTTTAATTTTAAACAATCATTCCATAATTTGAGGGTCATGAATATGACGCTGAAATACTGGGAAATCGCTTGACGTAAGCCGGAAATATAGAGAGCATCTTTTTGTTCCTGTATCTGCATTTCTATGACTCTTCCTAACTCTTTATCCATATAAATGTATGATGCATCTTAAGACTTGTTAAAGTTAAAGTTTAATACACTACCTGTGTTCATTTATATGCATCTTAGAACAAATCTGAGGAAAATTCTACAATAGCTGAATTCCTGTATCTCAGCTTGGCCTGAGATCAAGTTAATGCAATAGCTATGGTACTTCAGAGTGCAGAAGTAGACACTAAGATTTGTTGAAATTTTCTTATTGCAGGCAAAATTATTATGGATCAGTTGCAAGGTAGATTTGATCCACTTGAAGCAAGTTTTTAAAGATCTCAACTTTTGTCTGACAGAAGAAACACTGGGTAGCACTAATGAAAACAATTTAAGAAGTCAGTCATGGGAAGAGAACGTTAACAAATTGGATAATGTGCTGCATCCCCACTTGAAGAGAACTCTTTTAGATTGTATTAGAAATAGCAATCTTCTGTTCCATATTACTAGAGAAGAAGATGGCTCTCATTTTACCAGTCATATTGAGTCTTTATTTCCCAGGCCTGATGCTCCTAGGCGAAATTTGGGTAGTAGATCATCTCGGAGCACTGCAGAGATACCAAACCCTGTCTCAGCCCCTGCCCCTGCCCCTGCCCCTGCCTCGGTCCCTGTCCCTGCCCCTGTTGATGCCTCCTTCCGTTCTCTTCCCCCTGTCCGTGCTCCAGCACCGCCATTTTTCCCAGTTTTTTCTGATTCACCACCTTCGATTGATGAAGGTTCTGTTGCAGAAGAACAGGCAAATAAGAACAACAATAACCATAAGGCTGTAGTTATTGCTGTAGCTGTAACAGCATCAGTTACATTCATTGCTGCAGCAGTGCTCTTTTTTTGCTGCATGAAGTTCTGTTGGAGTGGTTCTGCAGTTAGGCAAAATGATGAGAGGCCCCTTCTAAGCCTAAGCATGAATGACTACTCTATTGGTATATAACTATATTTTAACGCTAGTTGTTATCAACATCTACTAATTTCATCGGAATTCTGATACCATTTCAAAATTTAATCCTTCAGGTTCTGTCAATTCGATTAAAGGAGAGAAGCTTGGTCATCAATCATTTGGTATCAACTCAAGCCATGGAATAAAGGCCTCATCGTTGGTTGGAAACCTTGATTCTAATACCTCACTAGATGAAAGTGCATCGATAGGAGCTTTTGATGGACGGGTTGGACCACCTCTGAAGCCTCCTCCTGGAAGGATTGGTGCCACCCCTCCAGGAAGACCTCTGAAGCCGCCTCCTGGCAGGGTGGAACCCCTCCCTCATGAACCACCTGCTTCTCTTAGGGCTTCTGCCAGCAGCACAGGCCCTCCTCCAGCTCCTGTATTACCTCCTCGCCCCCCTCCTGTACCTCCTCCTCCAATGAAAGCTTTTGGGGTTGCTGGTCCTCCTCCCCCTCGACCACCTCCTCCACCAACTCCAGGTGCAAGACCTGGTCCACCTCCACCACCGCTTCCAAAGAATGGTCCTCCACCTCCTCGACCGCCACCGCCTATGCTGGGATCAAAGGGTCCTCGGCCACCTCTTGGACCAAAACATCCGTCAAATACTGCTTCTTCTAGTGAAGGAGCCGAGACAGAGAGTGATGCTGAGCCTAAAGCTAAGCTGAAGCCATTTTTCTGGGATAAAGTTTTAGCCAATCCAGATAATTCTATGGTTTGGCATCAGATAAAATCAGGATCGTTCCAGTAAGTTAAATTGGGGTCACTCAGTTATTCTATCTATATGCTATACTGTTTATTAGCTGCTGAGTATACTATACTAATTTACAGGTTCAATGAGGAGATGATAGAAACGCTATTCGGGTATGCAGCCACTGATAAAAATAAAACTGAACGGAAGAAAGAGTCGTCTTTGGTGGATCAAGGTCCTCAGTATATTCAGATCATTGATTCCAAAAAATCACAGAATTTATCAATTATGCTGCGGGCATTGAATGTGACGATTGAAGAAGTTTGTGATGCACTTCTTGAAGGTTACTTTCTCTCCACTTTTTCTTTACTTCTTTTTAAATCTTGCATCATATCAGTATGTATCAGAGAGAGGGAGAGAGATTTGAAGCTGTAGCAGCTTGTGTTTGTGTTTCTGACTCGGTAAGGACAAGCATAAAAAAACAATAAATTCTAATGCAGGAACTTAACTTACTTGTAAATAAATCGAACATTATAGTAACTTACAAGTTAAATAAATCCTTCTGATTTAGTTAAATGTGTGATAAGTATAATTGTTTTTTTCGTTAGCTCCTGGTTTGATTAAAACAATATTGGCCAATGTCATTCAGTGAAAATTAAATCAGCCTGGAAGTTGTAAATCTTATGATCTTCTGGCAAAACTGGTTATATTTTAAACTTGAAAGTAGTGTGTTATCTTGGGAGTTCGGCCAGTTTTCTTATCAGGAGATGTTAGTCCAGGAAGTGATCAAGTATATATCAATGCCTTTTTGTGTACAGTCAAGTGTAACCGTTTAACTGATGTGAGTTTGTTCCGTTCTTGGGGAAAAATAACCTGTGCAAAATGCTTTATATATTTAATATTTCGATAATGCCTAGTAACTGAAATTCACAACATCAACATTTCATTCAAGCTAAAGCTGGTATGAAAATCATATTGCACTTGGTTCCTTTTAAATATCAAATTGACCTGAGCTCTCATAGGCATTGCATTAAGATTTAATTGATATGATGATGGCCTTCAATTTAACTTCTATCATCCAAACCTTTGATAATTTTGTATCAAATAATAGTGAACATTTTATGACAGTTCTTTACGATATATTTTTCTTTTTTTCTTTTTTTCTTTTCTATAAAAGTTAAGAAATGTAACATGCTAGAACTTGAATATTTTTGTTTTCCTTTACTCTAAACTCAAGCTTTGAGTTAACAGTTTAACATGTTATGAGAACCTATTAGATCCAGATTTTGGTTTCAAATATTGAAACACCCCATTCTACTATGTTTGAATCCATGTCATAGGTTGGTTGACTAAATCCAGCTTCTCACAGGAGGCACTGCTTGTAAGCTTTTAACTTTTGGGACTACTAGTTCAATATAGGCGATCAATTACAAATCTGTTTGGTTCACCTATTTGTAGATCTTGGCGCAAAATTGGGTGAAATGCACCTATTGGGTGTGCCACACAGTATTCATCTATTAATTATTATTTCTTAAAATATTTTCTAGGATAGGAGACAAAACTTCTAATGCCAAAAATGATAATTACATTAATGAAAAGGTTTAGTAAACCAGGTTCCACAGCAATTAAAGCAAGGCTGCCTCTATATCATCCTATACGGCTATACTGAACATTTGACTAAAACTTGTACCCCACTGAATAAGCCTAATTCATCACACAGTATTTCATATTCATACTTCTGGAATTTTACTGGTACTATTGTGTTGAGGGTTTCAGTGCATCACGACAATCTAACCTATTCTAATTTAATCAGGAAATGAGCTTCCTGTAGAATTCCTTCAAGCTTTGTTGAAGATGGCACCAACACCAGATGAAGAACTGAAGCTTAGGTTGTTCAGCGGTGAAATTTCTCAACTTGGGTCCGCTGACCGGTTTCTGAAAGTTTTGGGTGACATTCCATTTGCTTTCAAACGTATAGAAGAACTGCTCTTTATGTGTACCCTTCAGGAGGAGGTTACCTTCACAAAAGAGTCCTTTGAAACCCTGGAGGTAAGACATTGGATTTTGAAAATTACATTCCTTTTTCTTAATATATCCAGCATGTCTTTAGCCTTTTTTTTTTGTCTTTTCTTTTTGAAGTATCTATTAATTGATCAAATTGAGAAGAGGAAGTTAGATGCTACTTTGGCAATGAATTATGATCGAAATATCACGTGCTTTTATTTCCACCCTGGTCTTAAAATTTTCATTTTCCTCTCCACCATATTAACAAATGGACACTTAGTCTGGATTTTATTTTTTATTTTTATAATTTGATCATGTGAAGCGAAACATTAGAGCGCAAATTTCTAAAAAACTTTTAAATCTATTAAACTACACCCGAATTTATTGAAGACCTCAGACTCCTTTAGATTCAGTATTTTTTTGCTAGTTCATGGATGTCCTTGAAGATCATGCCATGTGCATGTCTGGTGAAGACCCTGAATGTTTCATATTTTCAAAATGATAAAAGAGTTCTGTGATATATGGGAAAACACACACAACGATAGATAAATGGTTAAGACTACTAATTGCTGAGCACATTTAGAGTCTAGGAACTCATTTATATAAAATCCTTTTGCTTCTCTCATTCTCTGCTGTGATGTTCTTCGGTCCAGAAGGTAGTAAACACCCATGCATGCTCAGTAAATGGATCTTTACGGAGTAATTAAGGGAAACTCTGGTCATATATCTGATGAATTGTTTTTACTAGGAAATTGGAAATCACAAGAACCACAGTAAATGATCAACATGTTGTACAGCATAGAACGACAAGTTAATATATCTAACAACCAATGGCGTAATGACTTAGTATCAAACAAAGATACAACTCCTCTGTTAGTCTAGTCAAATATTCGAGGAGAAAGAAGGTATTATATTGGAAGAAAGAAATAGGAAAAAAATTGGTGTTTTCAGCTAGGATCAGGTTGGGTTAATGGGAGTATCTTAAGGTAAGCTGAGAGTGACTAAAGAGGCTTAAGAAAGTAATTGGCACACTGTTGGAAAATGGCAGGCTGGCAGCGTCTAGTTAGGCGTATAAAAACAACTGAAAATGCAGCCCGAGCAACGAGCATGAAGGGTACAACCAATTATAAAATATAATTTGGGGATTATGCTATTGATCTTAATATGCTTAAAATAGCAACTTAACAGTGCATCATTTTTTTTATCAACAATGGTTCAAAAGAGCTAACAATCTATTAGGACTGTTTTAGCAATGCGGAAGTTGTGTTTAGATACACTAAATGAGCTGCTAATCTAATTGTTGGAAAGCAACAAATAAGAAAATAATAATAATAAAGAAAACCTAAACATGAGAAATATAACACAATAGCAACAAGTTAACATGTAGTTGTTGGTTAACATTTGTGAACTATTCTGGTAAAATATGTTGTAGCAAAGGACTTGATTTCAGTTTGGCGTATTCATCTGTGCAGGATTCCTCATGACATTGTTTTACTGTTCAAGTGATTTCCTGTATTAATGTTTTATGCTACTATATCAAAAATTATGATGGGTCATATTGCAGTCTTTTTTGTACTAGTCTCCTTGAAGAACTCTTCAGATTTTGAACACTAACCTCGTTAATTGGGATTATAGGTTGCATGCAAGGAACTTAGAAATAGCCGACTATTCCTCAAGCTTCTAGAAGCTGTTCTCAAAACTGGCAATCGCATGAATGATGGCACTTTCCGTGGCGGTGCACAAGCATTCAAACTTGATACACTTTTGAAATTAGCAGATGTAAAAGGAGTAGATGGCAAGACCACACTATTGCATTTTGTTGTTCAGGAGATAAGCCGTACTGAAGGTGTGAGAGCTACTCGTGCAATGAGAGAGAGCCAGAGCTTTTCTAGTGTGAAGACAGATGAACTTCTTAAGGAAGTTTTGCCTGAAACAGAAGATCACTATCGAAACCTTGGTCTTCAGGTAGTTTCACGTTTGAGTAGTGAGCTTGAAAATGTCAAGAAAGCAGCAGCTTTGGATGCTGAAGGCTTAACGGGTTCTGTTGCGAAACTCAACTCTTCATTGTTAAAAGCCCGGAATTTCCTCAACTCGGATATGAGGAGCTTAGAAGAAGATAGTGGCTTCCATGAAACATTGAAGAGTTTTGTGCAGAACGCTGGGGTTGATATCAAGTGGCTGGTAGCGGAAGAAAGGAGAATTATGGGCCTAGTGAAGAACACTGGTGATTATTTCCATGGGAATGCTGGGAAGGACGAGGGTTTGCGTTTGTTTGTTATAGTAAGGGACTTTTTAATAATTTTAGATAAGGTATGCAGAGAGGTGAGAGAGGCACCAAGGAAACCAGCAAAAGCACTGAAAAAAGAGTCTTCTAATGCATCGTCTGCCTCTGATACTCGCCAACAACCCTATATTGATCCTCGTCAGAAACTATTTCCTGCAATTGCACAGAGGCGGATGGATGATTCTAGTTCAGATGAAGACGCATAATTTTCCTTCGGAGATGGTACTATTCTTAAACTGTAAATTAGCAGTCTTTTTGTTATTCAATCATTCCATGGTACACTGTGTGCACAAATTCTAATTTTGAAAGTCTGAAACTCTCAAGGGATGGCAATTGGGGAAATGAAGATGGATATGGGTTCCCGACCGCATTCCCTAACCCCTACGACAATGTTATGATGCAACTTCGATGAAAGATTAATGTTCACTTGGAGTCTACCTACTTGTGAACAATTAACTGAACAGCTGAAAGGAGGCAAGCTCATGTGAATCTACAAAGTTTTCGTCGTGTCTGTCATCGGAGCAGACAACGGGACGGGGCTGACATGTCTGATTTACCGGCATTGGTGTTGAAGTTCTAGCTGAGCTAGAGCTAGACCTTCATGCAACTTAATTTGTGCATTAGTAGTTAGATATAGTAACTTCTTCATATAATATAACTTATATATAATTTTTTGTTTATAATTCTTTTTTGAAAGGAATTATGTTAATAATTTTGATGTTTTGAAGGTGGTGTAAAACTAGTTTTAGATAGTACTGAGATTAGGAATTGTTTTGACAATGAAATATTAGAAGAAAAGATTTATTTCGTTTCATAGTTAAGCCGCTCTTGTTTGTTTCATTCATAGTTCAAGTGTATGGCCCAGCCAATTCAAAGCCCAGTGCAAAATCACTTACGAAGACATTTCGAGGAAATGTGTGCCGAATTGCTTTGTTTTCATTATTGACAAAGTTCTTTCAAATTATATACATCTTGAAATACACTTAATAATGGATTAGGAGTCCAAATTTTTTACTTATCTTGAAATCACCCGAGCCATGAATCCGGAGATACTATATTGGAACTCTTTGGGTGGCCATCCAGCTTGTTTCCGGTTCACATTTGACATAGATGAAAATGTTCCCGTTTCACGTTTGACATGGTTGAAAATGTTCGATTTCGTAATTATATATAAATCATGGATTAGATTAGAGTACATGTATAGAAGTTCTCAAATCATGTATAAAACAGTTCATATATCAGGATGGGTAGTATACTTTAAGAATTTGAATTATCATCTGATATTTTTTTTTTAAATATCACTTAAGAAAAAGATCCCATCAGAGAAGATCCAACTCCATATTTTAAAGCATAATTAGACCATTTGACAAGCCTACAATGGCTTGTTTTGAAATATTTTTACTTGTTTTGAAACATGAAAATATAAAGCAAAGTCCGATTTTCAGGAAAATATAAACATGAAAATATGATTATATTAATGAATGGATATACACATGATAAAAACTATAATAGCACTAATTCCATTTAAAAATGATAAAATAAATAACACTATTTATAATATGAATCATAACTTTCAACAACTACAAGAATAAATTTAAATTTCCCATGAAGGATGGACATCCTTTTTGGTGAAATTATTAGACCCAGCACATTTTTTGGGACCGGGATTCCAATCTGAACCGGTCCATAATGACCGAGGCACATCTAGTGTGCGTTTGGTACACGGGATGGAATAAGGTGGGACAAATTTCTCTTGTCCCACGTCATTAGTATGAGACTGGAAATGACAAGGTGGGACAAAAAACATCGATTTTTATCCCACCCAAGACCCTAGGATAAGGTTGTCCTATGACCGGGGACAAGTAAAAAAAGACTATTTTACCCTTAAAATTTCAAAATATTACAACATGTTGACGTTGAACGTACGTTCACTAGAACCAAAACCACTGGAGATGAGATACAACTTCTCATCGAAAGCCTCCTTCTCTCCCCTTTATCATGGAATCAAGAAAATGATGATGAACATTGTCATAAGCTTTCTCAAAATCCAGTTGAACTAGAAGTCCCCCTACTTCGTCGTTTCTCCACTTGTGAATAATCTCTTCTGGAATGAAGAAACTGTCTAAAATGATATATACAACCAAAATTCAAAGAAAAATTGTGGATGAACCGGATATTATATACTCTTATGGAAATTTAAAAGTACAAAATATAGGTTAGTTCAACTGACTAAAATTAACAAAGTTAATTAGCAAGTTTCTCATCTCTTTCACACGTACAACACCAACCAATTATAAATTTCTTTCTCATCGGTCAACATGCACACAAACATGACACGATGATGCTCATTGTACGTAAGCCCAAAATCTAACTATCATCCAACTTTTCAAGGCATAAGGATGGTGTATGGTTTTCTAGAATTTTTGGTGTATACTATATATATATCAATATATGTATTGACTCTTGGATCTGTCGTTATTCAATGAAGACGAATTTATTATTTCTCTCGCAATTTCTCTCTTATTCATTCTCTTAGAAGTCTCTAACGGTACACTTTTTATCCAACACATGTACTGCTTTTGCATGTCAAATATTTCCATATTTTTCAGTATTAAAAGGCCTTTAGAAATTTAATTTAACTTTTTATAATGATGTGTCTTTAAAATAGATAGAAATGTCAAAAGATAAATAGGTAGTACCTGGAATAAAATGACGCATATTTAGATTTTTTTTGTTAAAACAATTCTAAATTTTGGGATGAAGTTTCTTTTATATTATTATGTTTAATTTTACTCTGTGGTCCCTTTTATACATCCGTGATGGTTTGATATAATATGATATTTGCATGTATATAAAGGATTTGGACCCTCACCATACTTCTTTTTAATTATCCTTATATTGTTTCTGTCTCTATAATCTATTGTCACATGTCTAATATAACAAATAAATGATATAGATTATTTTTATTAATTTTTATATCTTTATTTTATTAAAAAATAGAATTAATCAAGACTATTGATTTAAATAAGATCAATATGAGATGAGGTGAAGAGGGATCCAAACCCATATAAAAGAAATCACCATTTAATATGCACATTCACTATTAATGATTCAAGTCTCACCGTACACGGCATGTGTGGGAATGAGGGACTAGAGGTCTTTGGAGGGGTAGATATCAAACCAAACAATAGCTAGCTAGTTGACATTGAGCCAAAATTCTGAGTTAACATTATTCTTCTAAATGATGCTTGTACAAAAAAATCGATTGAGATAGGTGGAACAAGCAAGCATTGATAAATTTGTTTGTTTACAGTTTGCTTTTTCTCGTGAGAATTATACAAACCAGAATTCCAATAAATTTTCACAATCTAGAAACTCAACTGTTGGAGACATGTGAGGAAAAGGTACTTCAAAGAAATAAAGGAGCACTTTCTTAATGACATAATTGACACTATTCGGAATCACAAGACAGAATGACTCTCAAATGAATGCATGCTATTTCATTCTAATTTGTTAGATATTAATTTCCTCCAATCTCTCAAAACAAATTGTATAAAAAATTATAGATGTAGCAATTTAAACAAAAAACGATTAGTTTAATCAATCGCGTACACTTTGTAAGTATAAACTCATATAAGGAAGATTTATCACCAACCAATTTATTCATATTCTCATGAGGAATGCAATTCAATTAAAATAAATGAAATTAACATGTGCATTCTACTTCTACATGATCACATGAAACTCATTATTTCATTATTGGGTTCTAAATATTTATTAAATTAGGGAGGCTTACTGAGCTTTTAACTAAAATTTCGAAGTATCTTGTAAATGCGGCCCATATATATTTGTACCATATTTCACTATTGTGTTTGTGCCATATTTTAGAAATTCAGGGGTACTCAGAAATAGAGGAGTTGGATTATTTCAAGTGTGCAGTGGGGTTGTCCTAATATGGTACGTCCTTCACACCAACACTACGAAATTGTTCGTTTAAATCATGTCCACCTCTCTCAAACCAGAATTTATTGTAATAAATTTTTTAAGAAATTATATTATGTTGAGTTTTTGTGTAACTCCCTTCCATATAATATAATCCGATAATCAAGCTGAGCTTATATTGTTTGATTTAAATATATTATGAAATTCTGATTTCTGCAAGGAATAATTCAAAGCCTCAAACAAAAAACTTATACTGTTTGATTTAAACAGATTCTGAAATTCTGAATTCTGAAAGGAATAACTCAAAGCCTAAAAAAAAACTAGGAAAAACAGTGTGTTCTTCAAAGTTGAGAGTTCCCATTTGATGAGAGCCTCATCTGTGTAGTATTAGTAATTCTTACCTTCGTATTTAAATGAATTTTCATCAAGATAAACAGCAAGACCAATTTACCAATGCCGGAAATCAGAAAATTGGTGAACAGAAATCCAGTGGGCAGATCAAGCTCTAATTTGTCAATTTGTTTATAGTTTAATTGGTTATTACTTTCCAAAAGTCATTGATGTACAAATAGTATTTAACTTGTGTTGAATAACTAATTCCTCTATTAAAGAGGTCTTGTGTTCATTTATTTATTTACTATTTCTATTACTACTACTATTACTATGTTTAACAATTTATTAATTGTAATAATCATTCATTGATTATTTATTTTTCTTTTGTGGTTCCTTTTATACCTCCTTGACAGTTTGACGTAATAGTCTCCTCATCGTTCGATAATGAAAAAATTTAAATGTTATAAAAGAATCATTAATATGCATATTCACTCTTAGGTCTAATGGTGTACTGCATCTCTCATTAATCTCCCATATAACTACCCAGCAACTATATCCATTAGACAAATATGAGATTCAATTAGCAAAAAGAGAAAGTCACCCACTAAATTAAACACATAATCACAAAATTAAACAAATATAAACAACATATTTAACTCATAAACACAAAGAAATTTGGTCCCAACTAAATAAATAGGCGACGAAGCCAAAGCGATAAATTCTCAAATCTACAAGAAGAATTTGCTCCGAAGGAACCGCTTTTACCAAAGACCCGATTCGGTCCGGATTTTTCTAAATTGAATCAAACTTGAAAATTCCAAAACTAAGCAAAAAAAATAAAATAAAAATTGAGTTATTTCCAAAACCGAGACCAATCCTAAATAAGCTCAAAGAAATAAACTTTGACAAAAAAGGACATTACTAAAATAAGCCTAAAAAGAGTGAACCTGAGCTCGTGACATTGTTCCAACGTTATATTTGGATACCGCTTGCCCCCCCCCAAATGGTGTCCCAAAGTGTCCTAAGTCGATAGGTTTTTTAATTTCCGGAACAACTCCTCCTCCTCATCCTTCTCAAAGCCTTGAATTTCTCGTTCCGTCACATCTGCATCTGGGTCTGTTTGTTTGAAGCCAAATCAATTAATTGTTAATTAAAACAAACAAATAATTAATATATAATGAAACAACCTATATTTAATAATTGGATTGAATACAAGGAACAATTAAAGATTAATTACCTCCTGTTGATATTGTTGTGATTGTTCTTACTCCTTTTTGTTGATCATCAATGGCAGTAGATGATGATGATTTGGATCCAACTCCTTCTCCTTCTCCCTTTTGTTGATCATCAATGGCAGTAGATGATGATGGTGATGATTCGAGTGTCTTAATGGTAGTCATCTTCGGTGGTGTGGATATTGAAATGTGATGATATCTTTTTTTCGTTTTGATGATGTGAGGAGTTGTTTTGGTCACTTCGCTAATTGTCATTCCTTTTTTAACTTGAATGGATACCTCCTCTCCATCTTCTACTTCCAAATCCTCTAACAACATACCTCCATCATAATTGTTCAGATTAGGAACAAAAAAATCCTATCCGAGAAATTTAAGTAATCCTAAAACATCAATGTAATCGAAATCCTAATTCTAGTCCAAACCCTAATTTCTAGTCTCAAGCATTCCAGTCTATCTTTTTCAGGTTTTCGATAGATCATGACTACTACAACGGGTAAAAAAAATAACATTTTAGACCCACCACATCTGCATCTAGGTCTATATTTTTGAAGCCAAAATATTTAATTAAATGTTAAAACAAATAAATGGTTAATATATAATTAAACAACCTATATATAATTAATAATTGGATTGAATACAAGTAAGACTTAAAATTCAATTACCTCCTGTTGATGAAATTGTTGTGATTGTTCTTACTCCTCCCTTTAGTTGAACAATGGCAGTCGATGATGATTTGGTTCCAACTCCTACTACTTCTTTTTGTTGATCATCAATGTGAGTAGATGATGATGATTTGGGTCTCATAGAAGTTGTGGATATTGTAATATGATATCTTTTTTTGGTTTCAGGAGACACTTTGCTAGGTATTGAATTTGTTCTTCCTATTTTAACTTGAATGGATGCCTCTTCTCCATCTTCTACTTCCACATCCAACAACATACCTCCATGCTTCTTTGACTCATGACTAGTATCGATTTCTTCTTTTTTACCTGCTGTGGACTCACAACTAGTATAACGTCTGATATCGACATCTTCGTCCCTTTTCTTCGCCTTCTTGGTCTCCTGTATATATATCAGGACACACATATATTCACAAAATCTAAAGCAGATGAACCAAACATCAATTTCACTTACCCTGTGAGACATCAAAGCTTGCCTTTTAATCTTCTTGTAATTTGTCACAAACCGATCAAGCTCCCAGAGGGTCTCCGTATCAAGAGCATCTACATCAACCTCGAATTCAACCTCATCCCGTAGATTCCGATTCCTCCTCGTCAATATATCAACCACATGCCCAATCTTCTCCGGCGGCAAACTCTGCAACCCAATTCCCAACTTCTGTTTCTCTTCCGTACTCATCTCCCTCTTGTTGGGATCCTTCGCCTTTGGCTTGGCCGGAGGAGCCCTCACAGGCAACCTGTGAAGCCGAAATGGGACGGTTAGGGTTAGGGTTAGGGTTAGATACAGCTGCTGCAGGTACTGGCATTGGCTCAGATTTCGCCTCCATAGGTTGCCTAGAGTATTTAAAAATTGACAAGGTATCAACAAGACATAACATGAAGAATGATAAAAGGAGGCAACTCAGAAATTAAAAATCAAGAATAAATTAATAACTTTAATCAAACATTATAAAACATCCCATAATAATAATACAAACCTGTATTGTTCAAATTAAAAATTACGAATAAATTAACCAAACTTCATAAAACATCCCATAATAATAATACAAACCTGTATTGTTCAAATTAAAAATTACGAATAAATTAATCAAACTTCATAAAACAGTAAACAGAATGATATAATTCGAAATAAACATAATTTGTAACGAAAAAGATTGAATTTTTCTATTTGTGATTTCTCAGTTACTCATATCAAGGAATCTAAACATAATTTGCACTAATTAAAATAACAATAAGAAGGAAGATGGAGAAACTAGGAAATAGAACATATTTTAAGCACCTAAAACAAAAATATATGAGATTGAGATTGATGATTACTAATGAAAAAAAGAGAAAGACAGACACTACTTACCGATTAACGTTGAAAAAAAAAAACATGACCTGACTGCTAATAGATATTTATACTGTTAAAAAAAAAAAGAGTCCGATGTTTAGGAAATCTTTTATATATTTTTTTAAAACTAGGATTTGCTATTATATTGGACTACATAGTTGTGGCAGTTACCAGAGATAGAGTTATTTTCTGTTTTTTATTTTATTTTAAATCTTTGATTTTTATAAACCATTGGATTGAAATCTAATGGCCAATTAAACTCGGTAACTATACTGAAACGGTATAATAGCTGAACTCATGGGCCATGACAAACCAAGAAAAGTCCGATGGTGAATGGTTGTATTTCTATTCGAGAATGGATGCATCGACTCCATCTTCTACCTCCACATCCAACAACATATCTCCATGTTTCTCCAACTTATGACTAGAATTAATTTCTTCTTTTTTACCTGTTGTAGATGTAGTTATGGCCTGTCGAAAACCTGGTGAGATAGAGAGGCCGATGAATTTAATATTTTTTTTTTTGGAGAAAAAGAGAGCAACTTTGAAAATTTGAAGGAAGATATTTGATTTAATTTATAATTCAATATTTAAAATGCTTGTAAGGAAACACAATATTTGGCTGAAATCAAGTATAAACAATAAGTCAGTAATCATACTAATCTTTCTAGCTAAAATCTTGGCAATTAATCAAGTCAACCGAATCAAATTTGAATCTAAATATTCTTCCTACTATTGCCTTGTTATTTTTTACATGTTATAGTCATTGTTTGAATTTCTTCTTTTTTAAGGCAACTGGCGAGAGATAGACTGGAATGCTTGAAACTAGAAATATTTAAGTATTTATACAATGGTAATGGGTTTGGACTAAAATTCAGATTTTGATTACCTTGTTGTTTAAGGATTACTTTAATTTCTCCGATAAGATTTGTTTATCCTATTCTCTTATTTTTTAAACAATTATTTATCCTAAGCTGAACAGGAGAAGAGTTATTATTATGTTTTAAATAAATTGTTATATATTTTCATGAATCAAAGGCGAAAGAATCTTGCAATCTCCATCTAACAATTGGGTGACAATGGCGGCAGCAGAAGAAGAACTTCAGAAGTTGGTGAACAAATTTGAAATGATGGCAGTTGCCACAACCGCCGGGGCCGGAGATGATAAGATGTTGAACGACCAAGAAGAGGAAGATGATTTTGATGTACCATCAATATGTCCATACTGGGCAGAGTCATTACAGCTTACCGGCCAACTCAATTGTTGTAGTTGTATTTGTATCGTATTTTGTTTCAATGGTGAAATGGTTCTTATTGATTTCACCGCATGCTTGTTAGAATTAGATTTCTAATTTTTGAAAAAGTGAAAAGCAATCTCGGAATGGTGGATTGGAAAGATAGATATAAGTTTTTTTATTTTTATAAACATAGATTGAACCTAAGTGGAAATGTAACTACGTGGCACTATTTTGAAGTTGAGTTTTGAGAATAACATCAAGTTATAAACTTGAATTTAAATAGCACTTATTTAATTGATTTTCAAAATTACCCTTGTTTACCTTTTTTGTTTTTAAAAAATGCTTTATCTTTCTTCAACCTCTCTTTCTTCCAACTCTAAAAACAACTCTCTCTGAAAAACGAATTCTCTCGAAGTTCTTCAACTCTCGGAAACTAAATATCGTGTTAGGTTTTGATTCGTATTCTCAAGTGAACCTAATGTTAACCAAACAATACTCAACTGATGTGGAGCTTCCTGAAGACGTGGAATAACGTTTGGAAGTTGAAGATGGTGTTTGAGGGAGGTTTGAAGACGAAGAAGAATTGAAGAAACGAAATCTAGTAGGTTCTGCGGTGTAGACCGCGGTACGGACAAGTGCCTAGACCACGGCAAATGGAGCGGTTGACTCTAGTGGTTTCAATGCAGCGCGGACCGCGGCGGAGGCAAGTGCACCAACCGCGGTATTCAGAGCGGTGGTTGACAGTGGTTGATCCGCGGTGTTGGGCGCGGGTGGCGAATAGCGACCCAAACCCCGACAATAACGGATCTTGTCCAAATCAGGAATATTGCATGAAAATAGGAAATGTATTTTCTTCTGAAAGTTCTCGTGCTAATCGGAAAAAGAAAGAGATTGTCTTCATGAAGAATATGAAAATCCTGTACTTGAAGGAAAATGATTTGTCGTTAACAAGAAGACTTGTCATAAATATGAAATAATATTTATGTGGAACAAGTAATTCTTATACGTTTAGGAGTAGGATTTTCTCTTATGTTAAACTCCTTGTAACTAGTATAAATAGACCTTGCATCTAGATTATTTTGTATGGAGAAAAGAACACAATGTAACATCAGATAGTAGTAGAGAGATCGGGGTGAGAGACCCGTGGGAATATCTGTGGAGAGATCTAAGGGAATATCAGTAGATCAAGTAAGAGATCCGTGAGTGATATTCATGGGAGACCTAGGGGATATTGTGGGTTTCTTGGTGAGGATCTTATGAGAGTGGTTTGGGGTTTGTGTGTGAGAGAGAATCCTGAAATATATGGTTGTAACAATTTATCATATAGTGAAACTTTCTCTACCGTCCTGACGGCCCGTGGTTTTTTACCCGATTTGGGTTTTCCATGTGTATCTTGTGTTGTGATTGGTTTGCTTTCTCTCATCTATTTTTCTGCTATCGATGTTATTAATTGCTATGAGTTATGAGCATATATTAGGCATGCTTATTCTGCATTCATCGGTTCCGAAGATCATCCCACCAACAAATCGAAGTCCAACAAATTCTCTCTTAAGTAGTTCGATGTGGTTGTGGTCTTTATCTTTATTTTTTTTGAAATATTACTATAATTCGTGGATTTATGGAGGATGGAGAGAGATTCAAATCTACAATCTCGTGATGTGGGTGTGAGCTTTCCGGTAAGTCTCGAAAAACATCAATAAGTCTCGATTAAGAGCTAGTAATTCTTAGATAAAAAATAATTCTCGATTAAAAAAAACAACAAATCTCGGATAACAAAATTAATTCTTCATAAAAAAATAATTCAAATCAAACCCTAACAATACAAAATCAAACACTTCCAACAACAAATAACCTAATCAACATCAAATCAGTAGCGCATGCACAATAAAATCTGACTTCAAAATCAATTTGAAAATGAACACATGATTAATTTTTTCATAGAAATCAACAGTCGAAAATCGAAACTATCTATGGTCTGGTAACCGCCTCGCCGTCATCGTTGCCCTACACTGTTCATGGTCTACCGATGGGTCAAAGGAAAACTTGGCCATAATTTGTCTCTATAAAAAGAATAAAGTAAAAACTGAAAAAAAAGGATTAAAAAAGGGTCCTAATTTGGGGGGCATTTTTGTCCGAATGCACTTTTATATAACTCAACTTTTATGTGAGAGTTGCACAAAACATTCCTTACATAGTGCTATAAAATTTTGGACCCACCAGTAGGTTGTTTATAAATTACTTTATCTCCAAAAAAAGACTCAAATCATTTTAGTATTTTTTGGAATAACATCCTGAAATTTGCACTATTGCTCCAAGAAACCAGATTTGCTTCATTTCTGATTCTGACTTGTCTGAAATTAAGTGGGACATTATATTTTTAGAGATTACATTAATTAATTTGCTATGGAAAGGTCTTGAATCAAATATATATGAGTTTACTTTTGCTCACCCACCTTGAAGGGGGTGAGCATTACCCCTTCTTATATGGATGACATGTGTCCATGGAAAGGGTAAATTTATCTAAACACTATCATGTTTTGGGACAAATTTGTCCATTCTTGGATACATACCATCTATAGGGGGGGGGGGGGGGGGGGGTAATGCTCACATATATTGGGTAATGCTCACATATATTAACAATAATAATCATTCTTTCCTTGATTATTTATTTTATATTATTATGCTTAATTTTACTTTGTGGTCCCTTTTATGTTTGACATAATATTCTCCTCACTGTTCAATAATGACACCTCTTTTTTTTTTTTTTTTTAATTTCTTTTGTTATTTAAGTTCGACATTATTTATGGGAGCTTATATGAATTGTTCATGGATTTCTCCATTGAACTTGATGCTTGAAAAAAAATGTATAACAACATTCAAGAACATCCACAGAATTCAACTTGCTGAAACTCTATAAATTGTAAAAGGCTGACCAAACTACTACATTACAGAATTCAGATGCAGAACATACAATTTGCTTCAAAGTTCATCATTTTAATCACTAAAGCCCTCAGTCTGAGAACCCCATAAACCCTGACAGTTTAAACAAGTCTATACCATCCAAATCATCCAAAACCAAATCCTTGTTTTTCTTTTGTATCTGCTGTTCCTTGTACTTCCCCTTCAATCTGTGGATTGTTTCTGAGCATTGGCTTAAAGAAATGTCCATTTTAAGCCAATTCTTGTGAAAATCTATCAAGTTTTCCAAAGGGTTTTTTCCATTCACTGGTATAGTAATTGACCATGGAAGCCAAGATTTTCTTATCCACATATACTTGTCTCGATGGCTCCTCGAAACCCCATATGAACTCTGACAATTTAAACAATATTAGATCGTCCACACTCAAGAAAATCAACTCCTTGTCTCTGATCTTTTGTACTCGTTTCCTATAATTCGTCTTCAATCTTTCGATCTTTTCGGTTTCTTCATGAGATGGGAACCTCCATTTCCTGATGTAGTAATCAATCCAGGCAGCCAAGAATTTCATGTCATCCTCTACTGGGCTTAATTCCACCTGACCCATATGATCTCAGACAAATTAAACAACACTAGATCTTCGATGATCGAGAAACCAAATCCTTGCCTTTCTTTACCGCCAAATTCTTATATTCCAACTTTAATCCACAGATTGTTATCAAGCACTCCTTAGAAGAAGAACGATCCAAATGAAGCCATTTCTTGTAAGAAACTTTGTAGTGTTGGAATTCTTGAAGAGGGTAACTCTCGTCACTGATGTAGTATTCAATCATGCAGGGCCAAGAAAATTGTCTGGAAGCCAATTGTTCAAGAAGTCTGGCAGAGAATTGGGATTATGATCATGAGGGTACAACTTATTGTGTTGATAGTAATCAAGAGCACCTCTGAGGAGCCTGATTTGAATGTACACATCATTTGTCATCTGCACCATCAGGATTCTCCTTCTTGTCATCTTCTTCTTTAGACTGCTCATCATCATCATCATGGGAATGTAGCTGTTGTCGCCATTTTCAATCAATTAATCTCTATGAATGACTAGAAAATTTTCTCGGAAAGTTGAAGAAAGAAAAGGGAGGGAATTTGTGAGAATTCCTGGAACAGAATTTTCTTCAAGAAATAATAGTAGGATATTGATTCATGAAAATTTAATATTGATCCAATTACTCGGTTAGTCACGGATTCACACCCGACCCGGATGCATCCAATTCATGGTCTATTGCCCAATAAGTGAGTTGAGGCTCATAACTTATTTACCAATATTGGTTGGCCTAGGCCAACCTATACCCTCCTATTAAAAACCCGAACATTAACAAAAAAAACTCAATAATAATATTAGCCCTATTGATAACTGCTTAGCAATTAGGACACGTTTGGTATATCATTGTATTGGATTGGATTAGACCGGATTATCTTTGTACATTTTTGTGTTTAATGATGTTTATATTAGATTGTATAAAGTTATTTTATTTGTATCTAATTAAATTATTTTCAAAATCATATTATAATCAGTTTTTCATTTTTAATATTTTACATAGTGCAGTGTTTATTGTATTATAATTACTATTCACACTAATTGGTGCAATACAATGAAATTGTCCAAACTCTTTTGTTACATTACCTAATACATTTTAAATCTCTAATAATATACGATACAATGAAACGAACTTGCCGGTAAAGGATTGAATTCATTTATATATTCCTACGTAGAAATTATAACTTTTCCGTCATTGCCAGGGTTTATTTTCAGTCTGGTTAATGAGTTGTTAGTAGTAATTGGAATAATGTGAAATTGTGGAATAAAATATGAGATATCGATTTTATTGGAATAATATGATTTGTGGGAGAGTATTTTGGATATAAAATTTTAAAATATTGTCAGGTTCACAACACTTCAAATTTCAGCACAATTTGTGACTTTTTAACTTTAAATGTGTTTTTCTTTGTTTAATGTTTTCAGACTTTAGATGTTTGAAAAAAACAAACAAAATATCTTAAATGACATTTTAGACCCTTAAGACTTTAGACAAAAAAAAAAACAAAAACAACAAAGACCCCCTAAATTGCACAAACTCTTACATTTGGAAAAAAATAAAAAATAAAAAAAGGATTTGCCAATTGCGACTCATTATCAGAAGTGTCTACGGACAGAGCTAGCATTTTTTATTCAAATGAGTTGTATCTCTAAAATATTAATTTTGAGAGGGGCCAAAACGAAAAGTATTTAAAAAAAAAACAATTTTTATGAATAATTTAGGAGGAAAATGTAAAGAATGTTATCCTTTCCAAAAAAAAAAAATCGTTTTTGACAAACACCATTTATTTAGTTATTTATTTATTTAACTTTAGTTGGGAATACAGTAAAAAACTTGATGAGAGAAGAACACTAATTCCTAAAACCCTTTTGTATTTTTTTTTCTTCCAAATCCTAATCCCTCAATCACAAGCAAAAACGGTTTCCTTCTACTCCAAGTAACTACACAATAATTTACCAACAATACCGTGTGTATATATAATCCTTTTCTACTCGGTGCAGATTGAAATACATCAGTGCATTTCATGTGGATCATAGATTATGGATAAACGCCGACAATTGTATACAGACTGAGTCAAATCATTTGAATTTAATGATCCTTATCAGTACACATTGAGGTGGGAATTATATATATATATATATATATATATATTTACATACTTCACTTTAATCAAAGTCTTCTTAAACTTTATAAAAAACTTACGGGAGAAAAAAATGTATCCAATCAATTCAAAAGATTAACTTAGGCCTAATGATATTATTTAATCACCCCAACGAACCCAATAGATTAAAAGGAAAATGTTGAACAATAGTATTTCTAAGGATCCAAAATTTACTTTTGATTAGGATTTACACAAACATTTAGCAATAGGAATGTTTTTGTAACGAACCGTCTTCAACACTATCCTTCAAATTCTCATTTGTTACATTCTTGTCAACACTTTACTTTAACTTTTATCCTTTCGTTTGGAATAGGAATCGTGGTTCACAGTATTCTTGAATTCTTCTTCCTCATGCTCAGAGTGTAGATACTATGGTATTTTCTCTTTCCATGTTCTTTTAATTTTCAATGTAATCTTCTTCAGGTTCTGCTGATCGACAACAATCAATTTACACTTTCTAGGTTGTCCATCGATCACTATTTCTTTGTATCAACCGATTTTCTCCTTCCACATTCATCAAACAATACTTCATCTTCCTCCCTAGGCTCATCTCTATCAATCCATCCATATTCTTCAGCCTCTCATGCCCCTACCCCTGTCCCTGCCCTATCACCATCTTCCTCTTACTCATCTTCATCTTCAATTGCTGCCTTATTATCAAAAAGGTGCTCTTTATTTTGTTGATTGTAGCCTATTACGCCCGAAAAGAAACCCAATTGAGTATCTAAATGGTGCACAAAGCTCACATTTTTCTCTGGTACAGTCTTCTTATCTTCATCTTCCTTAGGCTACTTAGAGTGTAGGTACTCTAGCATTTTATCCTTAAACTTCGACATTAATGTGGCCTTCCCGTTCTTCTTATGAACCAATTTCTACTTTGATTATCCACCAATCACTACACCATTTTGAGAGGATGCCGATAAACCCGGATTAACCTTTCTATCTTTTTCTCCTCTCTAATATTCATAAAAAATCACAGTGAGCAACACAAAAACTCTTTTAGCAACAAGATTCAAGTGACACATATTCGAACCGATTTCAGCCCTCGTCTCAGTATATCTTTGCCATAACCATCTAACCACAGCCTCAAATTCGAGCAACGTAACACTATGGACTTGAAGCCGAAGGTTGAAAAAATCTTCCGTTGCCGTCTGACTATTATAAGCACGCTCATGGAATCGTCGATCGTAATATCTTATGCCTATTAAGAACCCATTTGAGTCTTTGGATCGTGCTCCAACCTGTATAGAAATGAACTGTCTTCAACACTATCTTTCAAATTCTCCTCTATTACATTCTTCTCAACGTTCTACTTCTACTTTTACCCTTTTCTTTTGGAATCCAAATCGTGGTTCACAGTATTCTTGACTTCTTCTTCCTCGGGCTGCTCAGAGTTTAGATACTATGGTATTTCTTCTTCCATGTTTTTTAAATTTTCAAGGTAATCTTCCTTAGGTTATACTGATCGACAATAACCAATTTCCACTTTCTAGGTTGCCCACCGATCACTAATCATATTCATCAACCAATTTTCTCGTCCACATTCATCAAACAATGCTTCTTCTTCCTCTCGAAGCTCATCTCTATCAAACCAACCCTATTCTTCAAGCTCTCAATCCCCTACCCCATCACAATCTTTCTCTTTCTCGTCTTCCTCTTCCATTGTTGCCTGATTATTAACAATGTGCTCTCTATTTTGTTGGTTGTAGTCTATTACGCCCGCAAAGATACCCAATTGTGTTTATGGATGGTGCTCAAAGTTCACATTCTTCTCTATCATAGTCTTCTTATCTTTTTCTTCCTTAGGCTACTTAGAGTGTAGGTACTTTGGCATTTTTTTTCCTTAAACTTCAATATTAATGCAAGCTTCCCATTATTCTTCTTAACCAATTTCCACTTTCATGATCCACAAATCACTTCTCAATTTTAAGAGGATGCTAATGAACCCAGACCAACCTTTCTACCTCTTCTTCCTCTGTAATATTCGATCAAAACCTCAGTGAGCAACAAAAAAACTCCTATGGTAGAAGGATTCATGCAACACAAATTCGAACCAATTTCGGCCATTGTCTTAATAAATCTCCGCCACAACCTTCGAACTACAACCTCAAATGCGAGCAACGTAACACCACGGATTTGAAGTCGATGGTTGACGAAATCTACCATTGTCGCCTGCCTATAAATAAGGTGTCCACAGAATCATCGATTCTAATCTCTTATACCTATAAAGAAACCCCGATTGAGTCTCTGGATCATTCTCCATTCTCCATAGAAACAAACCGTCTTCAACATTATCCTTCAAATTCTCCATAGTTACATTCTTGTCAACACTCTAATTCAACTTTTACCTTTTTTTTTTGGAATTGGAATTGTGGTTTATAATATTCTTGACTTCTTCTTCCTCAGGTTGCTCAGAGTGTAGATTCTATGGTATTTTCTCCTTCCATGTTATTATTATTTTTATTGTAATCTTCTTCAGGTTCTTCTGATCAACAACAACCAATTTCCACTTTCTAGGTTGTCCACCGATAACTAATCATTTGCATAAACCAATTTTATCCTTCCATGTTCATCAAACAATGTTTCCTCTTACTCCTAAGGCTCATCTCCATCAGGCTATCCCTATTCTTCAACCTCTCATGCCCGTGCCCTATCACCATCCTTCTTTTCCTCATCTTCCTTTTCCATTGCCGTCTGATTATCAAAAATGTGCTCTTTGTTTTGTTGATTGTAGTCTATTATGCCCGAAAAAAAATCCAATTGAGTCTCTGAACTGTGCTCAAAACCCACATTCTTCTCTGTCACAGTCTTTCTATCTTTTTTTTCCTCGGACTGCTTAAAGTGCAGGTACTTTGGCATTTTTTCCTTAAACTTTGATTTTAATGCAAGCTTCCCGTACTGCTCCATTTTGAGAGGAAGCCGATGAACCCGGACTAACCTTTCTATATTTTCTTCCTCTGTAATATTCGTATAAAACCTTGGAGAGTACAGAAAAACTCTTATGGTAGAAGGAATCATGTAACAAAAATTCGAACCGATTTTGGCCCTTGTCTTAGTATATCTCCGCCGTAATCTTCAAACCACGACCTCAAATTCGAGCAACGTAACACCACATACATGAAGCCGATGGTTGATGAAATCTTCCATTGCCGCCTGACTATCAAAAGGGTGTCCATATAATCGTCGATTTTAATCTTTTATTTGAGTTTATGGATCGTTCTCCAACCTCAATAGAAACGAACCGTCTTCAACACTGTCTTTCAAATTCTCTTATGTTACATTCTTGTCAGCACTTTACTTTAACTTTTATCCTTTCGTTTAGAATAGGAATCGAGGTTCACAATATTCTTGACTTCTTCTTCCTCAGGCTGTTCAGAGTGTAGATACTATGGTATTTTTTTTCCCACGTTCTTCTAATTTTTAATGTAATCTTCTTTAGGTTCTGCTAATCGAAAACAACTAATTTCCACCTTTTAGATTGTCCACCGATCATTAATCCTTTGCATCAACCGATTTTATCCTTCAACATTCATCAAACAATGCTTCCACTTCCTCCCGAGGCTCATCTCCATCAGACCATCCCTATTCTTCAGCCTCCTATGCCCATGCCCCATCACCATTTTCCTTCTCCCGGTCTTCCTCATCTATTACCCCCTGATTATCATAAGGTGCTCTCTGTTTTGTTGATTGTAATCTATTACGCTCGTAAAGAAACCCAATTGAGTGTCTGGATGGTGCTCAAAGCTCACATTCTTCCCTATCACAGTCTTTTTATCTTCTTATTCCTCAAGCTACTTAGAGTGTAGGTACTTTGGAATTTTTTCCACAAACTTCGATTTTAATGCAAGCTTCCTGTTATTCTTCTTAACCAATTTCCACTTTCACGATCCGTAAATCTTTGCTCCTTTTTGAGAGGATGCTGATGAACCTGGACCAACCTTTCTACATCTTCTTTCTCTGTAATGTTCATACAAAACCTTGTGAGCAACCAAAAAACTCTTCTAGAAGAAGGATTCATGTAACACAAATTCGAACCGATTTGGCCCTTGTCTTAGTATATCTCCGCTGTAACTTTCGAACCACAGCCTTAGGTTCGAGCAACGTAACACAAAAGACTTGAAGTCGATGGTTGACGAAATATTCTACCGACTCCAGACTATCAAAAAAGTGCTCGTGGAATCGTCGATTGTAATCTCTTATTCCTGTAAAGAAACACATTTGTGTCTTTGGATTATGCTCCAACCTCCATTGGAACGAACCGTCTTCAACACTATCCTTCAAATTCTCTTATGTTACATTCTTGTAAACACTTTACTTTAACTTTTATCTTTTCTTTTGGAATCGGAATAGTGGTTCACAATATTCTTGACTTCTTCTTCCTCAGGCTGCTCAGAGTGTAGACACTGATATTTTCTCCTTCCACCTTCTTCGAAGTTTTAATTTAATCTTCTTCAGGTTCTACTAATCGATAACAATCAATTTCCACTTTCTAGGTTGTCCACCGATCACTAATCCTTTGCATCAACAGATTTTCTCCTTTCACATCCATCAAACAATGCTTCCTCTTCCTACCAACACTCATCTTTATCAAACCATCCCTATTCTTCAGCCTCCCATGCCCCTGTTCCATCACCATTTTCCTCTTACTCATCCTCATCTTCAATTTCCAACTTATTATCAGAAAGGTTCTCTCAATTTTATTGATTGTAGCCAATAAAGCCCGTAAAGAAACCCACTTGAGTTTCTAGATGATGCATAAAGCTCACATTTTTCTCTGTTAAGGTCTTCTTATCTTCATCTTCCTCATACTGCTTAGAGTGTAGGTACTCTAGCATTGTCTCATTAAACTTTGACACTAATGGGACCTTCTTGTACTTATTCTTAACCGATTTCCACATCGATTATCCACCAATCAATACACTTTTTTGAGAGGATATCGATAAACCCAGACCCACCTTTCTATCTCTTCCTCCTTTATAATATTCGTACAAAACCACGATGAGCAACAAAAAAACTCTTTTAGCAACATGATTCAAGTGACACATATTCGAACCGATTTAAGCCCTTGTCTCAATATATCAATGTCGCAACCTTCGAACAACAACCTCAAATTCGAGCAACGTAACACCACGGACTTGAAGCTGAAGGTTAGCAAAATCTTCCATTGCCGTCTGACTATTAAAAGCACGTTCATGGAATCGTCGATCGTAATATCATGTCTATTAAGAAACCCATTTGAGTCTTTGGATCGTGCTCCAACCTGCAAAGAAACGAATCGTCTTTAACACTATCTTTCAAATTCTCCCCTGTTACATTCTTGTCAACGTTCTACTTTAACTTTCACCCTTTCTTTTGGAATCCGAATCATGGTTTACAGTATACTTGCCTTCTTCTTCCTCAAGTTGATCAAAGTTTATATACATGGTATTTTCTCCTTCCACATTCTTTTAATTTTTAAGGTAATCTTCATCAGGTTCCTACTGATCGACAACAACCAATGTCCACTTTCTAGGTTGCCCACCGATCACTAATCTTATTCATCAACTGATTTTCTCAGTCCACATTCATCAAACAATGCTTCTTCTTCATTCTGAGGCTCATCTCTATTAGACCATCCCTATTCTTTAACCTCTCATTCCTCTGCCCCATCACAATCTTTCTCTTTTATGTCTTCCTCTTCCATTGTTGCCTGATTATCAACAAGGTGCTCTATATTTTGTTGATTGTAGTCTATTACGCCCACATAAAAACCCAATTGTGTTCTTATCTTACTATTACAGTCTTCTTATCTTTTTATTCCTCAAGTTGCTTAGAGTGTAGGTACTTTGACATTTTTTCCTTAAACTTCGATTTAAATGCAAGCTTTCCGTTCATCTTGTTAATCAATTTCCACTTTCATGATCCAAAAAGCACTGCTCCTTTTTTAGAGGGTGCCGATAAACCCGGACCAACCTTTCTACCTCTTCTTCCTTTATAATATTCGTTCGATGAGCAACAAAAAAGCTCTTATGGTAGAAGGATTCATGTAACACAAATTTGAACCGATTTCGACCCTTGTCTTAGTATATCTCAGCCGTAACCTTCGAACCATAGCCTCAATTTCGAGCAACGTAACGACTTAAAGCCGATGGTTGACAAAATCTTCCATTGCCGTCTGACTATCAAAAGGGTGCTCATGGAATCGTTGATTATAATCTCTTATGCCTATAAAAAAACACATTTGAGTATCTGGATCGTGCTCTAACCTTAATAGAAACGAACCATCTTCAACACTATCCTTCAAACTCTCCTCTGTTACAATTTTGTCAACACTTTACTTCAACTTTTATCATTTCTTTTGGAATCGTAATCGTGGTTCATAATATTCTTGACTTCTTCTTCCTCATGCTGCTCAGAGTGTAGATACTATGGTATTTTCTCCTTCCACATTATTCTAATTTTAATGTAATCTTCTCCAGGTTCTGCTGATCGACAACAACCAATTTCCACTTTCTAGGTTATCCACCGATCACTAATCCATTACATCAACCGATTTTCTCCTTACAAATTCATCAAACAATGCTTCCTCTTCCTCCTGAGGCTTATCTCTATCAGACCATCCCTATTCTTCAACCTCTCATGCCCCTGCCTATCACCATCTTCCTCATTCTGGTCTTCATCTCCCATTGCCGTCTGATTATCAATAAGGTGGTCTCTGTTTTATTGATTGTAGTCTATTACGCCCGTAAAGAAACCCAATTGAGTCATTAGATGGTGCTCAATGCTCACATTCTTTTGTCACAGTCTTCTTATCTCTTTCTTCCTTAGGATGCTTAAAGTGTTGGCACTTTGGCATTTTCTCCTTAAAATTCGATCTTAATGCAAGCTTTCCGTTCTTCTCATTAATCAATTTCCACTTTGATGATCACCAATCACTGTTCCAACCTTTAAAGAAACTAAACGTCTTCAACACTATCCTTCAAATTCTCATTTGTTACATTCTTGTCAACACTCTACTTCAACTTTTACCCTTTTTTTTTTGGAATCTAAATTGTCCATGGTATTCTTGACTTCTTCTTCCTCAGGATGATCAGAGTGTAGATTCTATGGTATTTTCTCTTTCCACTTTCTTTTAATTTTTAATGTAATCTTTTTCAGGTTCTTCCGATCGACAACAACCAATTTCCACTTTCTGGGTTGTCCACCGATCACTAATCCTTTAAATCAACTGATTCTCTCCTTCCACATTCATCAAACGATGCTTCCTCTTCCGTTCGAGGCTCATCTCCATCAAACCATCCCCTTTCTTTAGCCTCTCATGCCCCTACCCCTTACCATCTTTCTCTTCCTCATCTTTCTTTTCCATTGCCGTTTGATTATCAAAAAGGTGCTCTATGTTTTGTTTATTGTAGTCTATTATGCACACAAACAAACACAATTGAGTCTCTAGATGGTGCTCAAAGCTCATATTCTTCTATGTCATAGTCTTCTTATCTTCTTCTTCATCAGGCTGCTTAGAGTGTAGATACTTTGGCATTTTCTCCTTCAACTTCAATATTAATGCAAGTTTCCCATTCTTCTTCTTAACTAATTTCCACTTTGATGATCCACCAATCACTGCACCATTCTGAGATGATGCCGATGAACCCAGACCAACATTTATGTATTTTCTTCCCCTGTAATATTCGTATAAAACCTCGGTGAGCAATAAAAAAACTCTTCTGGCAGTAGGATTCAAGTAACATTATTTCGAACCGATTCGGCTCTTGTCTTAATATATCTCCACTGTAACCTTTGAACCACAACCTCAAATTTGAGCAACGTAACACCACGGACTTAAAGCTGATTGTTGACGAAATCTTCCATTGCCGCCTGACTATCAAATGGGTGCTTGTGGAATCTTCGATTGTCATCTCTTATGCTCATAAAGAAATCCATTTAAGTCTTTGGATCATGCTCCAACCTCCATATAAATGATCTGTCTTCAACCATATCCTTCAAATTCTCCTCTGTTACATTCTTGTCAACATTCTCCTTCAACTTTTACTCTTTCGTTTGGAATCGGAATCGTGATTCACAATCTTCTTGTCTTCTTCTTCCTCAGGCTGCTCAGAGTGTAAATACTCTGGTATTTTCTCCTTTCACGTTCTTTTAATTTTTAATGTAATCTTCTTCATGTTCTGCTGATCGACAACAATCAATTTTCATTTTCTAGGTTGTCCACTGATCATTAATCCTTTGTTTTATGATGGTGTCGATGAACCCATTTCTTGGATCTTTTCTCTTTCTCTTTTCAATGTAATAACATGACATAATCTCATTCATCAACAAAAAAAAAACACTCATGTAAGTCGGATTCAAGTAACACAAATTAGAACCCATTTCAACCCCTGTCGCCGTATAACTCCGCTGCAACTTTCGAACCACGACCTCAAATGAACTTGAAGGCAATTGTTGACTAAACCTTCCATTGTCACTTGACTACCAAAAGGTTGTACTCTGTTTTGTTGATGGTAATCTCTTATACCCTTAAAGAAACCCAATTAAGTCTCTGGATCGTGCTTCAAGCTCCATAGAAACGAACCGTTGTCAACACTATCCTTCAACTTCGCTTTTGTTAGATCGTCGTTAACTCTCACCTTCAACTTGTTACCCTTTCTATTGGAATCTGAACCATGGTTCACAGTCTTAATGTCTTCTTGTGGGTTATCATCGTCATCAACACTTTCCTTCAACTTCTCCTCTGTTACAATCTATGTGTCTTCTTCTTCTTCTTCCTCAGGCTCCAATGGAACATTTTTTGGATTCTTGTCATCTACTTCATCACTTTCGTCAAAACTATGCTTTAACTTTTTCCTCTTTCTTTTGGAATAGGAATCGTCGTCTTCCTCCGCCGAGTCGGATTTGCGTGACCACTTCTTCTCCGTCACTTCTTCTTTTTCATTATCAAAGTGTTGTGGGTTCTCAATTCTGTCTATTTATGTGATTTCAGTCACTTGGTTTTGAGGGTTTTTAGACATTTTCTTTGAAAGTTGGTAGGGAGGTTCCTCGACTGATTCGTGTGGTGGCTTCTCTTCCGTCTCCTTGTCATCTTCTTCTTCTTCGACATAGGGTTTCTGTTCTGGGTTTGTCACCATTTCAGTCACTTTGTTTGGTGGGTTTTTCTACAATTTCTAGGGTTTTGGAGAGTTTGGAGTGTCTTGTAAAGAAAGCTTCTCAAGAAATCGTGAAATTGTGTGGGTTTTTATTCAATGGAAAAGAAAAAGATGCACCAAAATCAGTTATAAAATAGTGATAATCAGGTTTGATTGTGCATACTTTAATCAAATTTATAACTACCATTGGATTCACCACTCACATTCAATCTAATTGTATGTGGACCGTCAAATTTATCAACCGTTTAATGGTAAAAAAATCTCGCCCAACGGTTGTAGGAGGAAAAGACTAGGGTTTTTGTTTTTAAATTATATTCATGCTCTTTGAATTCCATTCCTTTCCTAAAAACTGTCTCGATTTCCAGAAGAGTCCTTACTCAACAATTTGGGCTCTTCGTGGACGATTTTGATTGCTTTGATTTGGTTAAATTTATTTTTGTGTTTTGTTGTCGAATTTGATGTGTTGATGTTAACATACAGTCTCTGTATGTAATTTTTGTGTTCTGTTTGGATGATGTGTGAAGAAATGGGTTGCTGGTGACGACATGTTCAAAATCTGATTTTTATTGCATTTTTGTGATTTTTTATTTTATTTTGTGTGTGTAAGTAAAGCTTTTCAGCTAGAATAAGTGAAGAGGAAGAGAAGCAGCGTTGTATACATGCTCTTTGAGTTCCTAAAAATTGTCAATAGCCAAATCAATTTCTAGAAAACAAAGGTTCAATAGGGTTGGACTGACCAAAAAAGTCAAGTCTAAAGTCAGCGATAGACAAGTTAATGGTTTTGTTAGCGTGAAAAGTCTTACAATTAAGCTTGATATCTCAAAATATCAGATAAAACAGGATAACATGCATTTCATGGTTCTGTGAGATCGATTTGTTGTCTGATTTTCTGTTTCTTTTGTGTGCAGTTCTCTATTGTTGTTGCTGATAGCATTTCACAAGGGCAAAGTAACATATTTGAGTTAGGTTGGAAATTCAACAAATTATTATTTGGGTATATGGTACCACAACAAACTATAATGCGAATGAGGGAAATCTTGCGATTATGGATGGTAGGATTACTTATAGAGTGAGTGAGAATACATTGAGCAGAACACAAGTGCACTTTTATTAGATTCAGAGAATCTTATCGTAAGGAATGACAAGTTTGATATATTGTTATTGTCTTTGTGGCAGAGCTTTGGCTACCCTTCAATTACTTTTTTACTTGGAAATTATGTTCACTTGCATCATGGAAAAATGCACAAGACCCTAGCCTTGGGATAGTATTTCGTATTTACTAATGAATATTTAGTATTTAGTATTTACTAATGAGTGGCTCTCTAAGGTTCTGGACCATTGGGGTTTGGAATGGGAGGATATTCTATCTGGCCCCTGCTATGAGTCTTAACAGTATCTTCAATTTTGGTTTTTTTAGTGATGAAAATGAGGCATACTTCACATATCCTGTTCAAATTTCCACGATAAGTAGAATTCTTCTCGATACGACAATTGAATTGGTTGGAGGCTTCACAGGAGTGAATTGAATTGGTTGAGGCTTCACATGAGTGGTTTATATACCGGTTACAAGTTACAACCAATAGTAGATTGTGAGTGTCATGCTTTTTGTGGCCCGTGTTCACCAATTATAGAGATAGCAAACCACAATTGTCAGTGCCTGTAGGGCAAATAGTTCGACACCACTAAATCAATATAATGAGTGTGACTTGTGAGAGAAGAATACCATGTTGGAGATTTTTCGTAACCGTTGAATGCGGAATCGTCGTACCTAATATATGCCCATAACTCATAACAATTAATAACGTCAATAGCAGAAAAAATAGATGAGAGAAAATAAACCAATCACAATACAAGATATACATGGAAAACCCAAATCGGGTAAAAAACCACGGGACCGTCAGGACGACATAGAAAATTCCACTATATGATAAATTTTTACAACCATATATTCTAGAATTCTCTCTCACACTCAAACCCCAAACCACCCTAACAAGATCCTCATCAAGAACCCCACAATATCCCCTAAGTCTCCCCTGAATATCACCCACGGATCTCTTACTTGATCCACTGATATTCTCTTAGATCCCTCCCCGGATATTCCCACGGGTCTCTCACCCAGATCTCTCTACTACTCTCTGATGTTACATGACGTTCTTTTTTCTCCACACAAAATAATCTAGATACAAGGTCTATTTATACCAGTTATAGGGAGTTTAACATAAAAGGAAATCCTACTCCTAAACGTATAAGACTTACTTGTTCCACATAAATACTATTTCCTATTTATGACAAGTCTTCTTGTTAAGGAGAAATCCTTTTTCCTTCAAGTACAAGACTTTCCTATTCTTCATGAAGACAAACTCTTTCATTTTCTGATTAGCACAAGAACTTCTAGAAGAAAACATCTTTTCTATTTTCGTGCAACATTCCTAATTTGGGCAAGATCCGTTATTGCCGCGGTTTGGGTCGCGGTTGGCCACCCGCGCCCAACACCACGGACCAAAACTGTCGACCACCGCTTTGAGTACCGCGGTTGGTGCATTGCCTCCGCCGCGTAAATCCACAGGAGTTCGACCGCTCCCTGTGCCGCGGTCTGTGCACGTGTTCGCACCTCGGTCCAGGCCGCGGTACCTACCAGACTTCGTTTCTTCAGTTATTCTTTGTCTTCAAACCTCCCTCAAACACCATCTTCAACTTCCAAACGTTATCCCACGTCTTCGGGAAGCTCCACATCAATTGAGTTTTGTTTGGTTAACATTGAGTTCACTTGAGAATACGAGCCAAAACATAACATTGCCAGGTTTTAGGGTTGAATAGTGTATATTTTGATTACTGCCCAAATAGATCAAATGTTCAGGCTGCAGAGGAATGTCAATTGTCTTCTTATGCCCATCTCTCTCTTTGGTGTGTGTACATGTTTGTGCTGTGTCTATGTATGTGTGTGCACATGAAAATGTATATGCACATTTTAAGTTTTGTCTCACAAAAACAGAAGGAATGGAAAGAAGGCAGGATATGTCACCATTCGATATAAATATGAGCATCGGGACAAGATGAACTATCAGACGGAGAAAGAGCAAAAGGTAAGAGCAAGGACTCTCGGTTGCCATTATTCAGTAAAAGCGTATACGGATTGTAGATGGACCAAAGAAGAATAAAAAGACAACTTGTAGGTAGTTTCCAGTTGAATCCACAATCTTTTGTGATAAATAAATTTGGATCTACTTTTGAAAATTCTTAGGTGATGTTTTGTTCCTAATTTCTATAGTATATTTTAAGATGAAGTGAAACACTTGTCTGATCTTATTTTTTTTCAAGATTAAGTTCTTTGTTTAGACCGCATCCACTTTCTAGACGTTTAACGAAACGGGTGTTTCTCGCACAAAACGTTTTGTGAAGCAGAAGTTAGCTATGATTCTTGTATGTCGACATGTGCGTGAGCTTGGATTGGATTCCGGTGATTCAATCCAAGAAGATGCAGTTGTATCTCAACTTCTTAGACCATGTAGGAAAATTGTTTTATATTAACTATTGACAATGTTTTTTTCAAAAATTATATTAAGTTTTCAGAATTTTATTATTAATTGTGTACATATTTCTTCGATTATTGAAATTAGCATTGTCATTATAAACCAAAATTGTTGGAGGACATGAAGCTCCACAACAATTACATGAGTGGCAATAATCACAGTACACTCCATCAAAAACTGCACATGCACTCATGTTAGTAAATTATTGGATAATATTAATTCTAATTATAAATGGAATTTTCACTTTCTATAATTGTAATAATTATGTTTCATCAAAGTTTATTTTTAATCAAAATGTACTTTAAGAATAATAATTATAAAAAAGTTTAAAATAATCGTTCCAATCTCAAAAAATTGTCCAAAACACTTGGGTAAATTGTTAATCTCTCTTACCTATTTCTAAATTTACCAGTGAAATTTAACATTATTATTATTAATATTATATATATATATATATTAATCAAATATATTATTTGGAATATAAAGAATATAAAGGTTAAATATTTTATTTGACATTATTAATCAAAAAATACAAGTTCTGATTTTTTTTAAATAATTATATAATTTTCATAAGTTATTCATCTTAGAATTTAATGTAGTTTCTCATTAATAATGCGATTAATATAAATAAAAGTCTCGTATAAATTTGTTGTTATATAAAATAACAACAATAACAATGAATGAGAATGAGTAATATATAGCATGTGTAATAATTTCTTTCAGACTTTTATAATGCATGGTAAGACAATTCTAGTTTGTTTGTTTGCTATTGACTTGAAAAAGAAAAGAGGAAAGATCGAATTTTTGGCTCTGACTTCTAACAAGTGTTTGAAGCGGAATAAAGTGGAAGAAAATTAATCGGTATTTTGATAATTAGTGGAAACATTTTACTTATTTAGTTATCATGCTGCCCCTGTTGAATAGGCAGCATTGTGCTCCGTATAAATTATAAAGAAAGAAAGTAAAGCATTCTAGAGTGTTAATAACAGGAATTCGTCTTTATACAAATCTATGTAGAGTATAAAAAGGTAAATTGACTATTGCTGCTTGTTGAATATCTTGCCTGATGCAAGCACTGGATGCATAATTTGAAATTTATGCTTACTTTAGTTTTTTCTTGTATTGTGTGGAGAAACTGGAATTATTACTTTAATTTGTGCATAATTTTTCTTGTATTGTGTGGATAAACTGTTATTATTATTTTTAGTTTTTTGAAAGAGAAAAAAAAAAACTATTAATAATTAGTCTAATTCGATAGCCTGTGACCTGTTGACCATCCATGCCGGATTGCCCGGATATATAGAGTTCTTTGTTACAAAATTCTTTGTTATAAAATAAGAGAGAAATATTGTAATACAAACCATCTTAATGACCCGGCAACAATCCTTCACCCTCAAATAAGAAGGTTTTTAAGGAATATCATTAGAGGTGCTCTCAAAGCGGGTGTGATCTGTTCTTTGATTGTTAGGTTTTAGTTTGTGTTGGTATGAATTCCATATCAAAATGATGTTTACTTGTAATGACTTAATTGTTTAGGTTCATGATGATTCAAGCTTCAAGGAAGAAGAAACAACAAGTCAAAGCAAGTTCTAAGTCTTCAAAGAGAAATGATGCAATTTGTTTCTACAAAGGTATACTAAGACCTTATCTTTCTCTTACAAGGCTTAGGCACACACACATATATCATACATTTGTGTCCCTGCATAGTTGTGCACCTTTAAAGGCACACACACACATATCATACATTTGTGTCCCTGCATCGCTGTGCACCTTTATAGGCACACACATACAATTCATTCATATGTGTCCCTGCATCGTTGTGCACCATGTATAAAACATTCACACACTTGAAGATGAATGCTCATGCATTGGTTTGGAAATAACATATTTTGGAATATGCATGATTGGAAACTATCTCTATGTAGTTTGCATTCTAGTGTGAATTGTGTTTGTGTGTGTATATGTTTGTATACCATGGATATTGAACTTGGATTTAGTCTTAAATCATTCTTGATTGAGTTTCGGTCATTTCGGTTACTCATATTATTGATTTCAAGTTCTAAGTCAAAAGATACTACACTTTCAACTCATATTTCATACATTGTCTTCGTCTTTGTATATCGAGTCGAATTATTATATTCTGGGTTGAGTATCTTATATGACCATGTCCGTGTGAGAGTTACGGTTTGTAATCCGTAAACAGATTTAAATTTCGAGTTCGGAGGCCGGAGAACGGTCAAAGAACGTGAGGGAAGCGCGAGGGGAATGTACCAAGGCCATAGAGGTGTGCATGCCCGAGATGGCGCGTGGCCATCTCGGCCGCACAACCTTGCTGCCCCGAGATGCCCACACGCCATCTTGGGGGAGCACTTCTAAAGAGGGCTATTTTGGTCTTTTCATCTTTTTTCTTTCCCACTCCTTTATAATCTCTCTCCCTCTCACATTTCATTCTAAGAAGAAATTCAAATTAAGTGTGCAGAATTTCTCTCTAAATTTTCTCACCTTCCAAACATGATAACTTCTTCATTTGAACTCCGATTTGAGTGATTCGAAGCTGAGAGTGTTCATCTATTCATTCTCCATCTTTTCTATGAAGGTTTGAGTTAATTTTGCTGCTTTTTTTGGTGTCTAATCATACAAAAATGGGAATGCACCTAGATCAACTAAGGTATTGATTTTCTCTCTAAGTTTTCTTTTAAAACTTGGTCAACTGCATTGGGTTTTCTTCTTCTACATATATTTGTATATTGTGAGTGTTTTTATTTGTGTTTTGAACACTTTCAAAGCTAGATTGAATTTCAATTGAAATCATTCATGTTGAGTTAGGTTTTGATTTTGCCTATGTTATCACATGTTTGGGATTGTAATGTGCTAGTTTTGATTCTAGGACTATTTTGTGATCTTTGATTGATTGATTTTGTTAAAAATAGTTCATCACATGTATTAGGCTCTCTTGGCCGAAATTCTCACATAATACATGTACTTATGTTCTTTTGAGCTATTCATGTGATTTGTTGAATCTATGATTAGGAATATGCTCTAGAACTTATTCTTAGATCTATTTGATATTGTCATATGATTTTAGCATGTTTTAGGTTTTTGTGATTTAAATTTGATCTTGTGATTTGTTGATCATATCTTGTGATTCAAGTTTAGATATATGCATGAATCTAGTTTGTGATTAATGTTGATCATATCTTACATAATCTAGATTGACTACTCATGCATGATGAACTAGACTATATGTGATTTGTGCATTCATGCTCATGTCTAGTATTTTTCATAGGATGTTTTGATCATAGCATTCTATGTTGCGTGCTTGTTTGCGTTTTACATTCATGATCACCTAGATGCCTTGTGAGAAGGAAGTCTTGACAATAGGTGTGAAACCTATGGTGTTGAGCAAGAAGTCTTGGCAATAGGTGTGAAGCCTCGGATTGTCGAGCAAGAAAGTCTTGGCTAGAGGTGTGAAGCCTTGGATAGTCGAGCAAGAAGTCTTGCCTAGAGTTGAGAGAACTCGGATAGGTGAGCAAGGAAGTCTTGACTAAAGTCGGAAAGACTCGGATAGTTGAGCAAGAAGTCTTGCCTTGGGTTGTGAAGATCCGGATAAGGTGAGCAAGGAAGTCTTGACAAGAGGTGTGAAGCCTCAGATTGTTTAGCATAGGGCGACAACTTCTAGAGTAGGATATGCGGGTAGTTTCTAGGTGAAAAGGTCACTTGAGAGATTGTACTTGTTTTATCTACTAGTAGATTTTGTTTGCCGGTGGCTGCTAGCCCGTGGATGTTTCCTCTTCGGAGGTTTACCATGTGATATTTTGTGTCAACTTTTCTCTATCCCTATCTCTCTAATATTTGTATTGTGGATAGAACTCTTTATGTATGTTGACTTCCTCTTTATAATATAGATTGTGTATGTGTTACAATTACTTGTTTGTATCACACTTTACTTGTGTTTATATATTGATTAATTGTCTTTAATTAATATATATATTGTGATACAAGCAGTCTAGAGGGACACACTTTTGTTTGTTTCTAAGGGAGTCGAAAAAGGTGCTTAACCTATTCACCCCCCTCTAGGTTAGCCTTGAGAATTTAACCGTGATTGTATTTTCAATTGAAAAATCTATAATGTGCATGTATGATAAACCTTTATAATGGTGCTTTTCCTTATTATTGTGTAGGGTTTACTAATTTGTCTTTAACCTTTATTAAATTGTGTATTTGTAGTTGATAAGAAACAACTTATTAAACTAATGAGATTCAATTAACAGATAGAGAAAGTCAACCACTAAATAAGGAGGAGCATATAACCACAAAATTAAACAAATCTAAACAATATATTTGGTAAAACTCTCTAAAAAAGAATTATTCGGTTTCCACATCTTCGTTCCCTGCTGCATCCCCTTTCTTCAGCTTCTTGGCCTCCATTGCCACCTCAATTTTCTCAACAGCAGGCGCCTCCTGTAACACACAAGACACATTCCCCATTTAACCCACAAAATCGGTTAAAGCAAATTAATGAATCACAACATCAATTTCACTTACCCTGTGAGACATCAAAGCTTGCCTTTTAATCTTCTTCTTGTAATATGTCACAAACCGATCAAGCTCCCAGAGGGTCTCCGTATCAAGAGCATCTACATCAACCTCAAATTCGTCCTTATCCCTTAGATTCCGATTCCTCTCCGTCAATATATCAACCACATGCCCAATCTTCTCCGGCGGCAAACTCTTCAACCCACTTCCCAACTTCCGTTGCTCTTACTTACTCATCTCCCTCTTGTTGGGATCCTTCGCCTTCGGCTTAGGGTTAGGGTTAGACACCGCAGCAGGAACTCGCATTAATGGTTCGGATTTCGCCTCCATGGGTTGCCTAGAGTATTTAAAAACTGTTGAAACAAAATATGACGAATGATTAAAGGAGTCAACTCATAAACTAAAAATCAAGAATAAATTAATAACTTTAATCAAACATCATAAAACATCCCATAATTATAATTAACTATCATAAAACCTTTTTTGTTGAAATTAAAAAATCAGGAATAAATTAATCAAACATCACAAAACATATAAACAGAAGGATATAATTAGAATTGAAAAAAAAAAAAATCTGTCCGAGATTCCTCTCGGTTACGGATTTAATGTAGAGATTGAGTCTGATGATAGATAACTAATGGAAAAAAAAAATGAAGAGAGAAAGCCAGACACTACTTACCAATTCACGTTGAAAAAACAAACAACAGGACCTGACTGAGGTCTTGCTTTAATAGATACTTATACTATCGTAAAACATAAATAAATCTTTTTTATATAGGAATCTATGGATGTTTAGGAAAAATTATATTTTTTCTTGATTGTTATATTTAAAAGTAAATCTAGAATTCAATTATTTTTTAAAACCAAACAGGAAATTCCCATTGCAGATTTCGTCGGTGAAAACCCTTTGATATTAAGAAATCTAAATAAATAAATAAAAAATCTAAAACATATATACCAGACAAATATGAACAGACATCATTTAACCTAACATAAAATTCAAAATTTTCCCCTTCACATGTACCATACACAAACAATAATTGCAGAAAAAAGAAAAATAAAATCAGAACAGATGAATCAAAAGAAATCCAGAACCCAAAGAAAAAGATGAGATACATAGTGTTCATCATCTGAGGAGAAAAAAAAAAGATGAGAGATCTGAGCCTTACTGGTTTCAGATCACAATTCTATTTCAGAGGACTGCTGCCAAGGATTAGGCTTAGCCGTAATGAACACAAAGTTTTTAATTATATTTTTTTGGATTCGTGGACGACATCACTAGAAATACTTTAGTGCGACCTTGCCTATACAATCCACCATTCCTATCATATGATTGGTTATTGCAGTTATGTGCCATGATATCAATGGCCAGATGTTTACGGCTACACCGGATATTAGATGATCTTTTTCAGTGACGAAAAAACTTGTGTTACGGAATTACGGCCACACTAAGTCACCATTGTAATTGTGACACATCATAAGACTTTTTAAAGTGTTATAATCTATTATCATACATGGCACAATTTAATTGGGTCTGTTTCAATGTCACTTGCCAAAACCCCTCACAGGTTTTCTACTTATCGGTGTATCTATATTGGGATTGCTTCAATGCACTTACCGCAATCGTTCCACACAAGTTTTCTATGATATATCTAATGGTGTAAAAATGGACCGAACTAGTCAAGTCAGTCCGTTAGGCCCGTCAAATGATATGGGCCGTGCTTGGCACAATCCATTATGGAGGCAGGCCGTATTGAGATTATGTTTGATAATAAGAGTGTAATAATGTATTTGACAATCTTTTCATATTAATAAAAGTGATTTCTAGTTTAACAAATCATATACCAATTATAGTTTAATTATTATAATTATCAAAAATAAATAATCATAAGGTCAAAAGACTATGAGAAAAGAAGAATTGTTCATACATCTGAATATGTATGAGATATACACAATTCTTTAGTTAGTCTTGAATAATATTCACAACTTAAGATAAATGTTGGACGTCTTTATCTTGTCAAAGCTGTAGATTCTTTTGCTAGCATTTAAGTAAGATCAAATGTGTTATGATGAGTCTAAAATCATCAAAGTGTGGTGTCTTTGGGTAAAAGAATCTAGTGTACTGGATGCATTGAATAGGATCACAGTGAAATACTTTATCCAGAACCGTTAATGGATAAAAGTTTTCACTTGAAGATAATCGGAGACTCTATCTCAATCCTGAGATAAATGATGGACTTATGGTTGCAAGTGTTATCATTTGAGCTATCAATGAGTACGATTATATAACATAGTCTATCATCGATGGTTTGGTAGTATTCATTTGTTAATCGATAGAGGACTTCATTTATAGATATGGATATCGTGGTTCCATTTATTAAATGAGAGTAGAATATCATCATATGGATGTTTGGAGGTATTGGATATTAAATTTTAACGTTAAGTTTTCAATATTGTATATTGAAATATGGCTTCTAGACAAGTCAAAATATTCAAGTTCAAAATGTGGTCATATGAGTAAATATGGTAACTTGGAGAGCTATAGACGGTCTATGAGCTCTTGACGATTACTGATATTCTTTACGAGAATATACTTTCTCCATTAAGATTGTCTAGAGTATGAATGAGCAATATTAACTTATTCTATCTTTATTTAAGAGTTCATTTTTGGTTCTTTAGTGGAATGAACTAAAATTAATAGATCGGACCTAAGTGAATCATTTGTTGATTGTGATTAGATTATGCATATTGGAGCTTAAATTTAGATAGCCCGTTAAGATCCGCAATTCACACGAACTTGCATGGATCACTTGATATATTCTACTAGACCAATTTATGGGTCTATCTAGAATTATATTAAGATATGTGGACTTGTTTCTTTTAGTAAGAATAAGTCTAGTCCACATTTGGACATTTTATTAATGTCCAATGAATTTAATAAAATAGAAAAAAAAAACAATATTTGACCCACATTTATATAGCTTGGGCGGTAAGGACTATTATTAGTCTTATATATTGTTATTTTATTTTATTATTTAATTAAATAAAAATTAATTAATTATTTAATTAAAAATCATGATCTTTTTACTAGTAGGAGTAGGTCTACTATTGTCATATTATTGTTGGTAATATAATAAGTATCAAATACTATATTTGATAAGTAGATAAATAATTTATTTATCTAGTCAAATTAGGAAGTATTTGATTTATATTAAAACTCTAATTGACAATTGATTAAATTAGGAAGTTTTTGATTTAGTTATAATTTAATTTATATCCAGTAATTGATTATTGAATAAATACGTTATTTGAGTTGAACTAGGAGTCTTAGTGTGTAAAAGAAATCTTTTTTTTTAAGAGGATTGAATCCAAATTTTGATAGGAGTTTTGGTGAAGTAGAAATCCTCATTTTAGGAGGATTTTTGGCCATCCATATATACTCCTATATAGAATTTCGATCAAGACCTAATTTTTGGTGTGAGAAGTTGTTTTTGGGACCGTGTGAGCCATAATAACAAACGTGTGTGCGAATGAGCACGCTGCCACGATTGTTGTGGCATGCGGAAGCCATGGGATGTATATGGCAGCCTTTTATGGGCTTGTGTGGTGCACACACCCATGGGTGGGAGCCAAGGGTGCGAATGCCCATATGAGGCAGCCGAGGGGTGTCCAAGCGGACGATGGTCGCATGAAGACTTGTTCGCCCAGAAAGGAGTTTTTGTATTCCAAGACATATGTAATTTACTTGTTTTTCTAGGATGGACAAAAATTGTAGCTATTTATATTTTCGTAAATATTACAATATTTGTCATTGTTTGATAATATGTCATATAGAATTGGAGTACCATTCATATATCTCTTTTGGTATGAACATGCATTGAATAATTTAGGTATCTAATTGGCATCTAGATAACTTGATAAATTATTCTATGTGATTCGATCACACATTTAAATAATTGAGTGGGAGAAAGTGTTTTGGAACACCTACGGCCTCCAAGTTTAGCTGAACTCTATATTTCGTGTAATAATCCCCTAAGGGGTATTCATGAATGGAATTTAACAAAATACTTCCTTACAAGGATAGACTAGACAATTTACCTAAATGATATCTACTCCAAAAGGAGGGATATTCGTGAGAGAATATATTGAAGGTTGATAACTTGGTAACACACTCAATGTGATTTTATTAATATCCTTTCAAGAGTTCTTATTAATAAAATCGTAAGGCTAAAATTGAAAACGTTGATTGTTATGTTAATAATTAGGACACACTAGCAGACTTAAAAAATGAGGAGAGAGGGGATCAGAGACAAAAGCTTTCAGTCCCGTAGAAGGCATGAAGATTTCCATGATTATGGAGGAAGAATGAAGGACTTTAGGTCAAATCTTTTCTCGATCTTTATAGATAACTTAAACCCAGTGGTGGACGAGGCATGTTTATGGGGAGTGTTCAAAGTTTTCGGTAGAGTAAGGGACATTTTCCTTTCTAACAAATCCAGGTCTATGAGGAGTAGTTTTGCTTTTATCAGGTTTGAGACTCGGGATGAAGCTAGCAAAGTGGCAGGAAAAGTGGCTGGAATGCATGTGTATGGCTGGCCTATCAGTGCGAAAGTAGCGGAGTATGGTTGGAACAACATGAGGCACTCTGTGGAGAGGAAGACAACTGTTAAAATAGGAAGCTCTGGGCAGCAGGGGGAGTTTCTTATACCTCAGAGGAACATAATCGATCTCGTACTTTTACAGAGGTAGTGAGGGGTCCTCAAACAAATCGAAAGGGAACAAAAGAAGAGAGGAAGGGTGGCCCTTTCTCCTTGTCCTGGTTGAGGCATCAAGACACTGAAGATTGGTTGTCTAGATGTTCTATTGGTTTCATGAAAGAATTCTGTTCTGTTAACAATGTTAGCAGAAGACTTATGAACAGAGGTTTCTGTTTTTCGTCTTCGTATCTGGGAGATACGAATATCATGTGATGCTTTGAATCAGTTGTAGAGAACGGATGTTTTCTTAAAAGTAGATTCTTTTAGGAAGATGTTTTCTCTTCTATGTCAAGATGCTCTGATTCTTGGATCTCTAAAAGAAAGCTGACTTGGGTGAATGTCTATGGAGTTCCTATTAGTTACTGAGAAGAATCTTTTTTCATGATCAGATTGGGATACATGTCTTTCCTAATGAAGACACTTCCACGAGGAAAAGGCTAAACAGAAGAAATGTGTTAGTTCTGGTTCCACTTGACTGGAAAGAGTCGGGCTAGTTCAATGTATCAGTGGATGAGAAGTCCTTTACGGTGCTGTTAGAAGTGGACACATAGATGGTGTATTTTAGTTGGCTGAGAAACTTTCTAGGCTTATCTGACTTCTCATCCAAACCTTCATTGACTATCTTACCGGAAGTTTGCTCAAAGTTCCAGCCAATTTCAAAATAATTGTTTCTAGAAGACAATCTTTTGTCAGATGAGGTTGATAGGTGTATGAGTCATGGTAGTGTCAATAAGTCAAAAAGCAACCATCCCTATCAACATAATCAGAATGGAAAGGTTGACAAGATAATGGATGGTTTTCATCTATACTTGAAGCAGAACAGGTTCCGAGAAGGTGTGGGTGGTGAAGAAGAAGTCGAGGTTGACAAAGGGAAGAGGGTGTGGGAACGTCAATCAAAGTTTAAAAATTTACCTACTTTCAATGACAATGCGAAGATAAAAATAGACAATAAAAAGAGGAACCTGAACAAGTTACCAAAACAGGTATCTTATAGCTCCTCATCTTTAAAATCTATCAGCAGCAGAGGTATGGTTTGCATACCATCCTCCTTAAAGGGTGAGTGCTCATATAAGTCCAAGAAAAATGGGCCTATACTTGGGGGACCCAAGAAGGGGTTGGACTATGGGTTTACTCGTAAAGCCCAACAGAATGTCTCTATCATTATAGTGGACCTGACTCATGTAGAAGCATGGGCTGAAGATAAAGATGCACATTCTTATGAAGAGTACGACATAGGCAAGCCCAATTTCAATTCCAATTCCAACAGGTCTAACAATATCGAAACATGTGATATTTCTATGGTTTCACTTTCTGTTAGTAATCATGGTGATGGAGTAACAGGTGTGACAACCCCGATTAAGATTTCCAAGCAGATAAAAGGAAGGAAAAAAGGAATCCAGTCTAAATGCCATAGTATGAGAACAAGTCATTCTAAGGATTTAGAAAAAGGTAATGACCAAGTAGAGGGAGCTGAAGAAAAAGGAGTCATTCTTAAGAGGTGGAGCTTGGAGGAAGAAGTGGCAAAAGTCATTGAGAAGGGTGTGGCTCTTGGAGTCAATTTTAAATCCCTAGAGGATTCAGTTCTTCTAAATGGTGAGCAGTGGAATTTGGATGAAGAGGTAGCTAAAATCATCGAAACTGGTAAGGTTCTTGGATTTGATTTCAACAACAGAGAAGATGAGGTAGCTATTTGTTATGGTTTCTTTTGTTTTAATGTTAGCAATGACATGGAATGTGAGAGGCTTGGGAAGGTTGGAGAATAGGAGATTTGTGAAAAACTTAGTCAGTTTTCATAGACCCATTGTTCTGTTTCTTCAGGAAACCAAATTGTGTTGTTTTGACAGCTCAGTTTTAAGTTCAATTAGGGGGTCTTGTTTGAACAAAGGTATGGGTGTTGACTCGATTGGTTCGGCTGGGGGTATTTTGACCTTATGGAATGAAGATTTCTTCTTAGCCAAAGCTTGTATCTCGAATGCGCGTTGTATCATCATTGATGGGGAGTTAGTGAAACTTGCAAAAGAGGTGGTATTTTGTAATGTGTATGCTCCAAATTCTGAAAGAGACAGAGTTGTTTTATGGGAGTTTATTCTCAAATCTCAGGCTTCGTTTCCTATGTCGTGGTGAATCGGAGGGGATTTTAATACATTGTTATACGAAGCTAAAAGAACTGGGGGAGATCTCAACAGAGTTTCTATGAGGAATTTTAATTCTTTTGTGTTACATGCTAATGTGGTTGACATTCCCATTTTTGGAACTCCTTTTACCTGGTCCAATAACAGAGAATTGGCTTCGTGGGCTTGTTTGGATAGATTCCTCATTTCGCCATGGATTTTATCGTGGTTGCCCAAGTTGACTCAAAAAGGGTGGTTTCTATTGGTGAACCTAAGAAAGATTGGGGTCCTTGTCCTTTCCGTTTTTATAACAGTTGGCTTGAAGACAAGTATCTTATGAAGGTGTCGAGAGAATGGTGGAAAAACTTTAAAGGGGCGGTTTCCTTTGGTTTTGTTTTAACAGCAAAGCTCAAATTCACCAAAGACATCATCAAGAATTGTATTGCTAGGAAAAAAAGTTTCTCCTTCTGTTGAGGTGTATTGAAAACGGTTAGAGGAGTTGGATAATAGTGCCATTCATGTTGGTTGGTCTCAGAGCGCAAGGGCGGAGCGGGTGTCTATTTTGTCGGATTTGTGGATAAACATAAAAAAGGATAAGCAGAAGTGGCATAAGAAATCTATGGTGAAATGGCTCAAGGAGGGTGACAAAAACTCAAAAGTTTTCCATCTGTTAGCTAATGGGAGAAGAAGAAGCAATTTTATTGGCAACATCATTGTTAATGGAACTCACATTTTAGATCCTACCTCGGTTAAGGAAGGTGTTCGGGACTTTTTCAAATTCCATTATCAAAATGTCAACAGGAAAAGGCCGGACATTATTGGGCTGAATCTTAAGACTCTTTCGGAGTCAGAAAGGGATCATTTGGAAAGATCCTTCACGGATGAGGAAGTATAGGAAGCGTTAAGTAGTTGTGATGGTAATAAGGCCCCGGGCCCGGATGGTATGAATCTTAATTTTGTTAAGGCAAATTGGGATTTGGTGAAGGTGGACTTTATGAATTTCATTCATGGTTTTCATGAGGATGGCTCGATTGTTAAGGATTTGAACAAAACCTTCATTACTTTCATTCTTAAGTGCACCAACCCACTGACTTTAAAGGATTTCAGGCCTATTAGTTTGGTCGGATCCATGTACAAAATTTTAGCAAAGGTGTTGGCCAATCATATTAAGATGGTAATGGATTCAGTTATAGGCGAGTCACAAAGGGCGTTTGTTGGGAAACGTCAGATCTTAGACAGTTTTGTTATAGCAAAGGAGATTATTCACTTGTGGGAAAAGATAATACATGGGGGTTACTTGTCAAATTGGATTTTGAGAAAGCTTATGACAGTGTTGACCACAGCCTCTTGGATTCCATGATGAGGGATATGAGATTCGGTGAGAAGTGGAATGGATGTTGTGGTGTATCTTTTCTTCGATGTTGTCGGTATTGGTCAATGGGAGTTCTACAACCCAATTCGGGATGGAAAAGGGCTTGAGGCAGGTGATCCTCTCTCTCTTTTTCTTTTCAACATCGTTACGAAGGGTTTGAGTTGCCTTTTTCGGAAGGCTTGTGAGTTGGGCTTGATGAATGGTGCTAGCTTTGGGGGTAATGAAGTTCACATATCCCATCTTCAGTTTGGGGACGACACGATTCTTTTTATTAAGACTAATATGGTGTTTCTTCGCAATGCTAGATGAATTCTTCGATGTTTTGAATTGGCAGCCGGGTTGAGAATCAAATTTCACAAGTCTTGTGTGGTTAAGGTGGGTAAAAATGGGTCAGGGAAGATTGGTGGGTAGAGGCTTTCAGATGCAAAAAAGGTAGTTTGCCAATTACTTATCTTGGTTTACAGCTAGGAGCGAAGTCGAGGCTCAAGACTTTTTGGAATCCGTTGGTGAGTCATATTGAGAAAAGATTGGCACCTTGGAAAAGGAAATTCTTGAATAAATGAGGGAGATCGGTCCTTATTAAATATGTTCTTACGAGTATGCCAATGTATTTTTTGTCTGTTTTTAAGGTTTCTGTCGTGGTGGCCAATTCCATTGAGAAAATCCAAAGATCTTTCTTCTGGGGGGATGGGTCAGTGGAAAGGAAGATTCATGCTGTCAGCAGGGACACTGTGTGTAAAAAGCAAGAAATACGGGGGTCTGGGTATCGACAAGACAGTGGATAAAAATAAGAGCTTGCTAGCTAAGTGGGTGTGGCGTTTTGGCTTTGAGGAAAATGCTCTCTGGAGGGGAGTTATTTGTGCAAGGTACGAGATCCTTGTCTCTAGTTTGGTTTGGGATTGGAAGAGCATTCATAACGTCTCCATGTTAGTCAAGGCCTTGGATAGTATTTTCGAGGAGAACTCCACAGTGAATAATGTTTTGCGAAGTGGTTTGAATGTGGTTATCGAAAATGGTGGTAGGGCTGATTCTAGGAATCCTCAGGGGGTGATGTGGTTCAGCTCAAGTTGGTCTGCCCAAGAGTCGTCGCTTTGGCTATCAAGAAAAATGGGGTGATTCAAGAGTTTGGGTTTTGGCAAGGGTCTAAGTGGGTATGGGATATTGCTCTGCGTAGACCTTTGTTTGCTTGGGAGAAGATCTAGTGGAATTTCTTCTTGAGTACTCTTGAGAATTGTAGGATTAGGAGATCGATTCTTGATACGTTGCCTTAGGAGTTTTGTCCTGATGGCAAGTTCACTGTGGGCTCTTGTCGTCTCTGGATCGAAATCCATTCTCACAGCAGCTCAGTGGACTACAAGGCTATTTGGCATGGTATATGCCTTTCCAAAATTGAAATTTTCATTTGGCAAACTTTGCATGGAAGGGTGATGGTTGGTCAAGTTGTGCAAAATTTTAGGTTGGCGTCTATTTCTTCCTGGCTTTTTCCTTTATGCAATCAGGAGAAAGAGTCAATTGATCACCTTTTTTTATTATGTCCATGGTCGTGGAATCTTTGGTCAATGTGTATGGAATGGTGGGGAGTGAGTTTTTGCTTCAATAAGTCTCTAATGGACTGGTTTATGGGTTAGCCTGGGTTGTGTCCGGAACCAAAGTTCAAACGTGGCTGGAATACCCTCTTTGGGGCTCTGCTCTGGTTTGTTTGGGAGACCAGAAATCACTGCATCTTCCAAGGTACCCAATCTTCTGTTTATCAAGTCTCTAACATGGTAAAAATGAGAGTTGCTTGGTGGTTCAAATTTCATGGCAAAGGTTCTAAACTTTCTATCTCCACTATGATTCTTAATCTTCCGAAAAGTTGTATTGATGAGTTGAAACTTAAATACCAGTTGGTGGTCTTTGGGATCCCTCTTCCGGTTTGGGTTTCAAATTCAATGTGGACAGCTCGTCTAGAGGTAATCTCGGTGCCGCTGGAATTAAGGGGGTTTTGAGAGACAATTCGAGGAAGGTTTTGGGGATGTTTTCTGAGTACGTGGGGCTGCTGGATTCCATCATGGCCGAGCTTCTTGCTATCCAAATAGCAATGTCTTTATGTGCTAGTGTTTCCTTTTTCTGCGATAAAGTGTTGGATTTTATTAGTGATTCTAATTTGGCAGTGTCATAGATCAACTCAGAAGGTTTTGGCAGTTTGAATCACATTCAGATTATTCGTGACATCCACTATTGTTTGGTCTCTTTGCGGAATGCTCGGGTCACCTTTAATCCCAGATCTTCCAATGTCTTCGCTGATTCGTTGGCAAAAAAAGGTTCAAGTCTTCATAAAGACGTCTTGTTATGGGATTTTCAGTGAACTTAGTTTGTTGTATGCTGTTTTTTTTTAGGTCGTCAGCTGTTGCTTTTGTTTTGTTTTGGTCTTGCAATGCCTGCTATGTTTTTGGTTTTTTGGTTTTTTGGTTTTTTGGCTGTGTTTTTCATGGTTTGTTCTTGTCTTTTGTTTTGTTTTGCTTTGGATGGGTCTTGCCTTGCTGTGGCCTTGTTCTGGTGTTCCATGCCTTCTTGTAACATCTTTGTGCTTGCTCTTTGGCTTTTGCCTTTTATAAATTTCTTTGCAGTTAAAAAAAATGTTAATAATTAGGTGGGACCTAGTGCAACTAGTAAATGATGTGAACTCCCAAAGGAGGTGTGACATTTATAAGTGTTGGATCACCGTTGAATTTTACGATTGAATTATTTTATTTAATTCAAGATAAATATTCGAAAGTGCTATATCATGATTGTTTACTTATATAATTTTTGTTATTGAAAAGAAATCATAACGCCATCCTTAATCAACATCCTAAAAAGTAATATTTTACCTGATGATAATTATGTCACATGGAAAAAGAATATTGGGTTGTTGTTGCAAGCTGAAAAATATAAATTCGTTCTGTCTATTCCTTAACCACTAAACTAATGAATCTACTGAGGAACAAAGAGACGAGTATCAACAGTGGAAGTCTTCAGATGAGATGGCTAAATGTTACACTATGGCCATCACCTCCGACGTGTTGCAACATCAACATGAAAGAATGGAGACTGCTGCCGATATAGTGAGTGCCTAGAAGAGATGTTTGCTATGAAGTCTAGGATGACTAAGAGAGAGGCAGTGGTTGCTTTCATGAAATCTTAGGATGAAACCTGGACATGATGAGAAAGATCACATGATGAAAGTCATAGCACATCTCAACATTATTGAACTCAACAGTGCTGAGATAAATGGTGAGACGAAAATTGACATGATTATCAACTCACTGTCAGATTCCTTTAATCAATTCAAGTTGGACTACACCTCGAACAATAAGGAATACACATTGAACACTTAGCACGTGACGTACTGGTTATTCTCGTGTCAACAGTGTCTTCAGAACAAGCTTTCAGCACCAGTGGACGTATGATTGAACCAAGAAGAAGCTGTTTGTCTCCGGAGATAGTGAAGGTATTAACATGCCTTCGGGATTGGGAGCATGCTAAAAAAAGGTTGTAAAATCAAACAGTAGATAAAGAGTTTATTCTAAATTTCAACAATCTATATATTGATGAACCTGTAGGTAGTGGCCAGAGCCAGAACTAGGTTATACTTTTACATATGTATTTAGTATTTACTTGTAGGTTGTAATACGATTGCACTCATTTTCTCTTACCAAGTTTTTATCCCACTGAGTTTTTCTTGGTAAGGTTTTTAATGAGGCAATCATGTAAATATATAATACTGAATTCCATAAGTGAAAAAGAATTAAATAAATAAAAAAATATTCATTTCCTTTATTTATTTTTGGAATTGAAATCCTAAACCCTAAACCCTAAATCCAAACAAACTTAATTTGAAAAAATTGAATTTAAAAATGATTATGGTTCAGGCCCGCCGAACGGCCCGCCTAAGGTAGGTCAGCGTGTCGTGCCTCCGTTTTTTAAAACAGACCGGGCCTGGTCTGGCACACACACCGGTGTGTGTCGGACTAAGCCCGTCCCGTTTTTAAAAACGGATCCCCACAGACCGTGCCTAATGGGTCGGGCCAATCCAAATTTACAGTATTATTAGTGACATAGTGTGGTCGTACGGCTCGTACCACACAAGTTTTTCTCGTCAGTGAAATAGACCATCTAGGGTGCGTTTGGTACGCGGGACATGACAAGACAATGTGAGACAGTTTGTTCTTGTCCCACGTTTGGCGTGTCCTTAACATGAGACAGGACGGGACAAGGTGGGACAAAAATCACTAAAAGTTGTCCCACCCAAGACTCTAGGACAACTTGTCCCATGACATGGGACAAGTGTCAAAAAAACCAATTTACCCTATAAATTTTTAAACAATTACAATCATGTCCAATAAATTATATATTATATTATATATATAATATAATATAATAATAATATATATATAAACAAATATATATAATATCATATATTTAACATAAATAATATATATATATATATATATATATATATATATATTAAGTGAAAATGGTGATGAATGTCACATTCTTGTTGGTCAATTGCATTGATGTCACCTTTATAATAAGTTAAGTTTAAAAAGGCACCTATTATGGTGAGGTACCGAAATTGCCCTTAAATAATCGATATTTTATTCTTTAAAGGTTGTCGTCTAATAAAGTTGTCTGAAAATCAATCACATACTCCATTTTTTCTTCACAAAACGAGCTTCATTCCAGATTTATTGTATTCCAGATATTGCACATATTCCATATTTTGCACAAGAAGGTAAAATAATATTTCTGATCTTCATTTCCATTTTTTATTGTATTTCTGTATGGTATAACACTGTATGAACATTTATGAACATGTTGTCTGAATTTTTTTATGTTAATGTCCTAGAGTTGTAAACTTTTTACAAATAATGAATGAACATGTATACATATTTTTTTGTATATATATTTGTGCGAGTTGAGTTGTAGTGGTGCAAACAAGTTTATAATCTTGGGCATACAAGGTGAAAATGTTTTAAAAATAGGTCGAAACATTTGTAAAAAAGCTCGGAAATGTGAAACTAAGTCTCGAACAAATTCTAAAAAAGCTCGATTCCAAAAATAGATGCTGGATACGCAAAAAAAAAGGCTCGATCTCTGCAAAAAAGGCTCGATCCTTGGCAAAAAAGGCTCGAACCTTCTGAAAAAAAGCTCGATCCATGCCAAAAAAAGCTCGATCCCTCACACAAATAGCTCGATCCCTTTTGAAAAAGGCTCGATACCGTACAAAAAAAGCACGATCCCTCACACAAAAGCTCGATTCCTCAAAAAAGAGCTCGATCCCTTTCAAATAGGCTCGAGGCATATGAAAAAATGCTCGAGCCATATATTAAAAAGCTCGATTATGTAGAAAAAGAGCTCGGTCTTGAACAAAAAAAGCTCGATCCCGTTAGAAATAGCTCGATCATGTACAAAAACGGCTCGATCATGTACAAAAAAATCTCGATCCGTTTTTTTAAAAAGCTTCATATCTTACACTTTTGATTTTTGTTTAATCCTTTATAATTGTAAATTTAATATGAAATATTTTTTTCCTTATTAATGTTTTTTGATGTTGGTTTTGACAGGACAATGGATAGGGTGAGAATAGTCATATCTTACAACGGTCGATGGGAGCAATTACCAGATGAAAATCAGAGGTATTTAGGTTCCGATAACCAAGGTTTGTATGTGTCAAAGAATTTGAGTTATGATGAACTGGTGTCGATCGTGCAAATCATTGTGAAGTTTGATGAGAACAAATACAGTGTTGAGCTACAGTCTCTATCGATTGTTCCTGGGACTACATGTCGTACATTTATAAGAAACAATGACGATGTTCAGTTTATGCTATGGGAAGATAGGGTGATCCCTCAAGTATGTGTTAGTCTAATCAAGAGGCCAGTGAGAGGTGTCATTAGTGATGATATCCCTCAACCTGATAACACCCAACAATTTCGATCGTCAGGCGGAAGCAACCAGTTGTTCACAGAAAGAAGTGGGATTGATGGTCGGGAAAACATATGTGTTGTCCCACCGGAAGTAGTCACCCAAGATAATAGACCGGAACCTCAATTCAACGATGTATTTGGTTGTCATATTGAGATGAATGGTAGAGAGTACAACCACCAATACAATGAAATCTACAATGACATCAACAATGAGGAGAATACATCACTGAATGTTGGGGTGAATCATGAGGTGGATAATGAGGGCAATTTAAATTCTGTAGAAAATGTAGAGGACAATCAGGAAGATGCAGAACCTGTCGAAACGGAAAGACGTGTAAGACATGTACACAGATTTAGTTCCAGTGCACCAGATATAATTGGGACCTCCGAGGGGAGGGCTAATGGAACTGCAGATGATTCAAATAATGCAAGAACATGGGTTATTCCAGGAGCAGAATCATACTCATTTGGTATTGGTGGAAGCAGGAACTTGTTTGAAGATGAACCTACAAGCATGATATATAAAGTACAATTTGTAGTTCGAAATTCTTACCAACAGGGCATGAGAAAGACTGTATATGTTGTAGGTCTCCACCCTCTGTACATCAGCGCCCTTTTCCTGCCGGCATCGCTCGAACCGGTCTCTTCGCCCGTCATGCGCATGCTTGAATGAGTGAATAGAATGCCTGTACACGTAGGCACCCCACGGGAACGCATCGAACGCATCTAGGTCCTCAACCCCCCGAAACTGCCAAACTGGAATCTTGAATCTCTCATCCACCCCCATCAGTATCCAGTTCAGCATATATAAGAGGCAGAGCTTGACAGCATCGTACGTCTGTCCGAAATCTGTACCGGTGACAACACCCCTAATCTGCTCCAGCGACACCTCCTCGGCTCCTGGAAAGTACCGCTCATGTATGCCATTCTCCACTGCTGCATACATTGGGGTCTCTGGTACAACTCCAAACCGCAGTCCGGTGATCAGGTAAAATTCCACCTTCGAAAACCTAACCGACTGGGTTCCTAACATGAAATGCATCTCATTTGTGGGGCCGTTATGATGTAGCTCCCTCAAAAGCAACCGATGGATAATACCACCGAAAAACTTCATCTCCCTGTGCATCGTCAGGAAATGCCCAAAACAAGACGCCATGAACCGCCAACGGTCTTCATCTGTAAAATCTACAGGGACACGGTTCAGCGCGTCGTCTATATGGGCGAGGCCATCAAAATGGTTGTGTCGTGTCAGTTTGTCCTCGTACCAGTATTCTTCTGGAGTTTTAAGTGAATCCCTCAACCTAATTCTCATCTGCAATGTAACAGAAATACAACATCATTAGACAAAATTTTATTAAAAAGCTCGATCCCTTTCAAAACAGCTCGATTGCTTTACAAAAAGTCTCGATTCCTTTTCAAAAAGGCTCGATCCCTTTCAAAAGAGCTTGATTGCTTTACAAAAAGGCTCGATCCCTTTTCAAAAAGTCTCGATCCCTTTCAAAAAGTCTCGATCCCTTTCAAATAGACTCGATCCAATTCAAAAACAGCTCGAAAAATATTCAAAAAAGCTCGATTCCTTTTCAAAAAGGCTCGATCCCTTTCAAAAAGCCTCGATCCCTTTTTAAAAAAGCTCGATTCCTTATCAAAAAGGCTCGATCCCTTTCAAAAAGGCTCGATCCCTTTCAAAATAACCTCCACCCCTTTTTAAAAAAGCTCGATCCCTCTTAAAAAAGTCTCGATCCCTTTTCAAAAAAGCCCGATTCCTTATAAAAAAGGCTCGATCCCTTTCAAAAAGGCTCGATCCCTTTCACAATAACCTCCACCCCTTTTTAAAAAAGCTCGATCCCTCTTAAAAAAGTCTCGATTCCTTTTCAAAAAAGCTCGATCCCTTTCAAATAGGCTCGATCCAATTCAAAAACAGCTCGAACCTATTCAAAAAAGCTCGAAACATATTCAAAAAAGCTCGATTTCTCTTCAAAAAGGCTCGATCCCTTTCAAAAAGGCTCGATCCCTTTCAAAAAGGCTCGATCCCTTTTCAAAAAAGCTCGATTCCTTATCAAAAAGGCTCGATCCCTTTCAAAAAGGATCGATCCCTTTCAAAAAGTCTCGATCCCTTTAAAACAAGCTCGATCCCTTTCACAATAACCTCCACCCCTTTTTAAAAAACTTCGATCTCTCTTTAAAAAGTCTCGATCCCTTTTCAAAAAAGCTCGATCCTTTTCGAAAAAGCTCGATCCTTTTCGAAAAAGTTCGATCCTTTTCAAAATGGCTCGATTCTTTTTAAAAAAAATTCGATTCCTTTTCCAAAAACCTAGATCTACCAAAACTTGTTTTTCACGACAAAAATAGCTCGACTAATCAAATAAGCTCGATTTTCTTGAAAAAGGTCTCAAAAACCCAGATTTCATCTTCCTCAACTGATATTCAACCAAATTACAAACCCTAGCCTAAACCACAACCATTCACAATTCTCTATTTTAACCGGTTTCTACAATTCCTATCAACAAAACTCAATTCTAACATGTAAGGCAAGTTAACAATAACAAAAACGAGGAAAAATAACAAATCTTACTTTTGTCAATCGCAGCTCTTCCGGTCACTTCACCGTCGATTAGTTTCCCGTCGGTTTGACTGTTGCTTCTCTCTGACTTTGAAAACGACAACTTCCTCACTGTTAAAATATTTCGGGGTATTTTTGTCTCAAACGCTCTTTTGGTACCTTTTAAACATACATTAGTAAAGTGGTGATATTTGCACAACATACCCCTCAAATAGTGCCAATAATTTTTTGACCCCATATATTAATATGTATATATTATATTATATACATATACACATAATATTATAATAATATTATTACCTATACAATAATATATATATATATATATATATATATTTCATTAAATAATATATATAAATATAATACTGATATATCATATAAGGGGTATTCTGGTCATTTGAGCCTCTTGTCCCATCCTGTTCCAATCATACCAAACGCATAATGGTATAGTTAACAGTTCTGTCCAGATCTTTCAAATACAATATAAATCAACATATCATGTCCTGTCTTGTCATGTCCTATCTTATCATGTCTCACGTTGTCCTGTTTCATCTCTGTACCAAACGCAACCCTAGAGTCCGGTGTATCTGAGGGTGTACATCTGGCCATGATCATGTCGGACTGAAGTATTTCTCGTGATGTCATCCACCGACTTATTACAGAATCCTATAAGTTAAATTAGATTTTATGCGTGTCAAAAAAATAGAATTAAAAACTATATTTTCCTAAACGGCTAAGCCTAATCCTACGCAGCGAAACTCTAAAGTAGAATTGTGATCTGAAACCAGTAAGGCTCTGATCTCTCATCTTTTTTTTTCTTCTCTGTTGATGACATGTTTTTTCTTTCTTTCTGCGATTATGAACCATATCTCTCTCATCTTTTTCTTTGGGTTCTGGATTTCTTTTGATTCATCTCTTCTGGTTTTATTTTTCTTTTTTCTGCAATTATTGTGTGTGTATGAATGGAAAATTTTTGCACTTTATGTTAGGTTAAATGGTGTCTGTTAGATTTTTGAATATCAAAGGGAAATCTGCAATGTTGCGTTTTAAAAAATAATTGAATTCTAGATTTAGTTTTAAATAACACAATCAAGAAAAAATATAAGATTTCCTAAACATCCATGGTTCCTAAATAAAAAAGATTTATTTATTTATTACAACAGTATAAGTATCTGTTAAGCGATTCCTCAGTAAGGTCCTATTGTTTGTTTTTTCAACGTTAATTGGTAAGAGCTTCTCCAACCCATCATCAAACACCACACCAATCTCCAAATCCCACCATAAATCACCTCCAATCTGCGCCATTCTCTGTGCAAAACTTCAGGTGGTGAACAGTGTCGCGCAATTGATTGCGCGACACTGTTGTTTTGCGTAAAAAAAAATCTTTTTTTTTTAAATCAAAAGTTTTAAATAATCAAATTTTAACCCCATTTAATAAAATGTATTTTGATTATATCCTTCATTTCAAGATTTTATTTAATCACAGTTTTACCCTAATAAATTTAATTTATTCCTATTTGGTCCTTTTTAATATTTAATGATTTTTTTTGTGAATTAATTATTATTGTTATATTTATTTATAATAAATTAAAATGTAGTGTATATTTATAAATTTAAAATGCAATTTTTGTAAATAAGTAACTTCATTCAATACAACGGAAATTAAAACAAAATACATTAGGAACAAAATACAAACTTCATAGTGATAAAATAAATTACCACAATTTGGAATACAATAAAATGAAGAAAAAATAAAATATAAACTACAAGAACCCATTAGTAGTCTGGAAGACCATTTCCGGGTCCTTGAAGATTTTCGAAAAAATCACCAAAAGACCCAGATGCATTTTGAGATCCCTTTAATTTATTTTTATGTATTAATTTCACATTTTCTTATTATATTGTAATATTATATTAATTAGGGGGTGAAATGTTAATTGTGTAGAAATAATAATAAAAAAAAGGAAAGAAAGGGAATATTCTCTTTAATGTAAAGCTTGGTGCAGTGGGTTGGAGATGGAATAGTAAAATAGTATAACAGTTGCACTGTTTTAGTGCAAATTTTGCACCAAAGACACTATTCGGATTGGAGATGCCCTAAGTAGCGTCTCTCTCTCTCTCTCATTACTTTTCATCACACTCAATCTCATATATTTTTGTTTTCGGTGCTTCAATTCAAATATGTTCTATTTCCTAGTTTCTCCATCTTCAATTTCTTCTTATATGTTCTTGTTTTAATCAGTGCAAATTATGTTAAGATTCCTTGATATGAGATCAGTAACCGAGAAATCTCAGACAGAAAATTATGTTCAATTCGAATTATATCCTTCTGTTTATATGTTCTGTGATGTTTGATTAATTTATTCTTGATTTTTAATTTCAACCAAATAGGTTTTAATTTTTTATGATAATTAATTACAATTATGGGATGTTTTATGATGTTTGATTAAAGTTATTAACTTATTCTTGATTTTTAATTTCTGAGTTCACCGAATGATATTTTGCCTCGACAGGTTTTATGATGGAGGCGAAATCCGAGCCATCAATGCGAGTTCCTGCTGCTGTGTCTAACCCTAAGCCGAAGGCGAAGGATCCCAACAAGAGGGAGATGAGTACGGAAGAGAGACGGAAGTTGGGAATTGGGTTGCAGAGTTTGCCGCCGGAGAAGATTGGGCATGTGGTTAATATATTGATGAAGAGGAATCGGAATCTACAGGATAAGGACGAATTTCAGGTTGATGTAGAGGCTCTTGATATGGAGACCCTCTGGGAGCTTGATCGGTTTGTGACATATTACAAGAAGATTAAAAGGCAAGCTTTGATGTCTCACGGGGTAAGTGGAATTGATGTTGTGATTCATTTGCTTTAACTGATTTTGTGGTTTAAATGGGGAATGCGTGTTGTGTGTTACAGGAGGCGCCTGCTGTTGAGAAAATTCAGGTGGCAATGGAGGTGAAATCCGAGCCACTGCAAGTTCCTGCGACTGTGTCTGACCCTAACCCTCCCATTTCGGCCTCACGGTTGCCTGTGAGTGCTCCTCCAACTGCCAAGCCGAAGACAAACGATCCCAACAAGAGAGCGATGAGTATGGAAGAGAAACACAAGTTGGAAATTGGGTTTGAGAGTTTGCCGCAGGAGAAGTTGGGGCATGTGGTTCATTAATTGATGAAGAGGAATGGGAATCTACGGCAGGACGATGACACACTCAATCTTGATATAGATGCTCTTGATATGGAGTCCCTCTGGGAGCTTGATCGGTTTGTGACAGAATCTCATAGGGTAAGTGAAATTGATGTTTGGTTGTGTTGTGATTCATTTGCCTTAACCGATTTTGTGGGTTAAATGGGGAATGTGACTTGTGTGTTACAGGATGCTGTTGACAAAATTGAGGTGGCAATGGAGGCCAAGAAGCTGAAGAAAGGGGATGTAGGGATCGAAGATGTGGAAACTGAATAATTCTTTTTTAGGGAGTTTGCAAATATATTGTTTAGACTTGTTTAATTTGCTGGTTATATGCTTAATTTAGTGGTTTAACTTTCCCTTTCTGTTGAATGAATCTCATTTGTCTAATGTGTTGTTTCTTATCAACTGTTAATACGCAATTTAATAAATAAATCCTACACAATAATAATGAAAAACACTAGAATAAAGGTTTATCATATATGCACATTAAAGAAGAACAGACCTTCACACTTGTTGTAGCCTGTTTGGGGCCATTAAGTGAGTTTGTATTATAATGATACCCCATTAAATGACTCTTTTATAAATAAATAAAAAAACAAAGAGCTCTTTGTATCCACAAATCACCAAAGTCATAAATCAAATCTTTTATCTTTTCTTTTCAAGTAACAAAATAGACAGTTGCAACAAATCGTTAGCAAATATAAGCTTGATAATATAATCAGAAATAAGCTTGGTTGTTTCATAGTATATTATTGATTGGAGAATGTAAATTGAACCCCAAAATGTGAATATATACCTGAATTGAAGTCAATGACTCAAATTAATTGGTGTTATTTTCAAAAGAATTAATAACATGATGATTTTTCAATAAATACCTTTAAAAAGAGTGCCACCCTTATCAAATATAAACACCAAAAATTCTTAGTTTATTTATTTGAAAATGACACCACAATTGTAACCTATTGAAATCGATTACTAGCGGATTATATGATATAAGTTTATAAAGTAAAATATCGGCCTATTATAAAGAACAGTTATCATACAGGCCAAATGCGTTTCTCAAGAATATTTGTAGCAGATTCCTCAAGACACTGGCACACGACATTAAATAAAAATTAAAATGAATTACAGAGTTGGATAATTGAATTAATAGAATAAGTAAACGAGCATGCAAATTGAACCCCAAAAGGTGAATATAATCAGAAATAAGCTTGATAATAGTATATTGAATATTGATCGGAGAATCATGATGCATGCATTTAATTTTAATGAGGTGATATATACCTGAATTGAAGTCAATTACTCAATTGTTATCAATTGAAAGAAGCATTGAATTGATATACTCAATTTTTATCAACACAAATTGTTATCAACAAAAATTGCTCAATTTTTAGACAGTCGCAAAAAAAAGCTCCTCAACTCAGATATGCTAAACATGCAAATTGCCCAAAACTAATCAAATCTATCTAATATTCACCATGGACCTCTGCTATCATCGTCCGTTGTTATGTCTGACTGCGCATCTTCCTCCTCATTGACCAATGGTTCCTCCTCATCTCCATCCGACCATTCATCAAACAATGCTTCCTCTTCCTCCTGAGGCTCATCCCCATCGGACCACTCATCAAACAATGTTTCCTCTTCCTCCTGAGGTTCATCTCCATCAGACCATTCCTCTTCTTCAGCCTCCCATGCCCCTGCCCCATCACCGTCTTCCTCTTCCTCATCATCTTCCACTTTCTCTTTCCCAGTTCTTTTAAATTTTAATGTGATCTTCTTTGTTAAAGAATCTCAAACTCTGATAACATACTAAATAATCTCATGTAAAACAAAGAACGAATGAGAACAAGAAAAGGTGAATAAGAAAACTAATGTTTGTATTATTGCATAATGCTGAATATAGGGTTACATTGTGAATCCTAAATTATATTAAAAATAACTAAAAAAGAGAGCTTATATATGCAAAAACAATAAAATACTAATCTAACTCCTAATAGGAGTATAAATCCTAATTTAACTAGAAACAGGAAAAATACAATAACTAGGAAATATTACTAGAAATTTAATCCTAACAAAATTAGGAAATATATCATAATTCTAACACCCCCTTTCAAACTCGCGATGCGGCTGCAAGAAGCATCAAGAGTTTGCCAACCGAAAACTAAAAACGTAGAAACCCTCGACTTGGTAACGAATTTGCAAACTTACGAAGCCATGCAAATTGAGACTCCCCAAACCGTACAAATTGTTCCAAAACCATGCATATCATGCAAACCGTGTGAAACCTTGCAAACCGTTCAATTTTCTCCAAACCCTACGAAATTATGCAAATCGTGTCAAACCCTGTAAAATCTTGCAACTCGAACTCGTGCGTGCAAATCGTAACAAACTTGCGAAGCCATGCAAATTGAGTCTCCCCAAACCGTACAAATTGTTCCAAAACCATGCATATCATGCAAACCGTGTGAAACCCTGCAAACCGTTCAATTTTCTCCAAACCCTACGAAACTATGCAAATCGTGTCAAAGCGAATTGTGCCAGACCTTGTCAAATCTTGCAACTCGAACTCGTGCGTGCAAATCGTACCAAACTGCAAAACCATACAAATCGTGCCAAACCCAATTTCACGTCCACTTAGTGCCTAAGTGATCTTGAACTATGATTCACACATTTCCTCACGTGCAGCGTGCTCACTCGGCAACACCAGAAAAGAAGGAGAGAGGAAGCCAAATACCAACGGGAACAAAGGAAAGAGAAAGTCAAAAACCAATGGAAAATAAATGAGAGAGAAAGCCAATACCAACAGAAAATAAAGGAGAGAGAAAGCCAATACCAACCAGAAACAAAGAAGAGAGAGCCAAATACCAAATAGGAACAAAGGAGAGAGAAATCCAATACCAATCAAAATATCAAGTAGAAGAAAAACAATATGCAAACGAGACTCGTCAGAATAGTACGGACACTCACCGGGCAAACTATGCTCTAATGAACACATGAATGAAACTTTTTTTTTATGAAACTAGACTCTTGTAGACACACGAATGAAACTTTTTTTTTTTATGAAATTAGGCTCTGATACCATGTTGTTGGAGATTTTGAATCGATGATCGCGGAATAGTCGTGCCTAATATATGTGCATAACTTATAGCAATTAATAACATCAATAACAAAAAAATAGATGAGAGAAAATAAATCAATCACAACACAATATATACGTGAAAAACCCAAATCGGATAAAAAACCACGGGCTGTCAGGACGACAGAGAAAATTCCACTATATAAAATTGTTACAACCATTTATTCCAGGATTCTCTCTCACATCCAAACCCCAAACCACGCTCACAAGATCCTCACCAAGAACCCCACAATATCCCCTAGGTCTCCCCTGAATATCACCCACGGATCTCTAACTTGATCCACTGATATTCCCTTTGATCCCTCTCTGGATATTCCCACGGGTCTCTCACCTGAATCTCTCCACTACTCTCTGATGTTACATGGTGTTTCTTAACTCCACACAAAATAACCTAGATACAAGGTCTATTTATACTAGTTACGGGGAGTTTAACATAAAAGGAAATCCTACTCCTAAACGTACAAGACTTACTTGTTCCACATAAATACTATTTCCTATTTATGACAAGTCTTCTTGTTAGGGAAAAATCATTTTTCCTTCAAGTACAGGACTTTCCTATTCTTCATGAAGACAAACTCTTTCATTTTCCTATTAGCACAAGAACTTCCAGAAGAAAACACTTTCCTATTCTTCTTCGTCTTCAAACCTCCCTTAAACACCATCTTCAACTTCCAAACATTATCCCACGTCTCCAGGAAATTCCACATCAATTGAATCTCGTTTGGTTCACATTGGGTTCACTTGAGAATACGAGCCAAAACCTAACAAAATACTTGCTGAAATTGTGGTGCAACTCCTCACGTCAGATTACTAGAGAGTTCGTCAGCCATCGATATTCTTGTCTACCATACACCTTGCATCACTTTCTTACCAATGTCTTATGCACAATTATGGACCACTAGCAACAACATATCCTCTTCCATGACCAGTTGGGAAAATTGCCAAAAGGATAAACATGTCCTTGCATTACCCAATCCTATGAAAGACCTTCCGTCCTTGCATCACATACCTGGTGAAAGACTTGCTACTAGAACGGAGAGTGTTTTGCCGGATAAGCCCCACACCATCAGCAGAGACTTCGAGCGTTCAATTTTTTTTTAATATTCAATTAGCACCTTGTGTAACTCAGATTGGATCTCCATGACTTGTACATGCCACCACAAGCCATAAAAAAAAAAAGTTCTCCTCTATCTCTATTTTCTTTTCATTAAACTCACCGTGTTCGAAACCGTTTTCAAAACTTATCTCCTTTGCTAAACCATACTAGGCAACCATCATCATCATCATCTCGATTACCACCAAATCCTCCATATGATCTTCCGTAGAGACTTGTTAAAACGTCATCACCGAACCAAGGGCTCTGATACCAATTGTTAAAGAATCTCAAACTCTGATAACATACTAAATAATCTCATGCAAAACAAAGAACGAATGAAAACAAGAAAAGGTTAATAAGAAAACTAAGGTTTGTATTATTGCATAATACTGAATATAGGGTTACAATGTGAATCCTAAGTTATATTAAAAATAACTAAAAAGAGACTTTATATAGACAAAAACAATAAAAGACTAATATAACAAATCCTAATTTAGCCGGAATCAGGAGAAATACCATAACTAAAAAATATTACAGGAAATATAATCCTAACAAAATTAGGAAATATATCATAATTCTAACATTCTTCGGGTCCTGTTGATCGACAACCAATTTCCATTTTCTAGGTTGTCCTCCTGTCACTAATTCTTTTAAATTTTGAATGATGTGTGAAGAAATGGGTTGCTGGTGGCATGTTCAAAATCTGATTTTGAACAACTAACAGGCAAAACTGTGATAAATGGCATCTGGGTCTCCACCGGAATCAACGGCGAGGCCGGCCAGCTCAAGAACTGACTCGGGCGGCCACCAAATGTGCTCATATTGCTGTCTTTGAGTTTTAAAGTTTTGATCTTTCAAGCTGCGTCTGATAGAGTACGTAGTCTTGGAATTGGGTGATGGATTTGCGTGGAGTGAATGAGACGAAGAACTTGAAGCAGGATTTGAGTTGTTTGGCGACTAGAGGATTGAGAGGTGGGGCCGAGAACAGAGAGCAGATCAGAGGGTGTATCTTTTGGGATTGATGATGATTTTGATTTTGAAAGGGAGAGTGAAGATGATGATGTTAGATAAAGAGAAAGAGAGATTGTGAATTTAATTGGGAGTGAGAGTTTCACCATTTTCTCTCTCACTCCATGTGAATTGGTATTTGATATTTCTAAAAATTAATCTATTACTTCTACTACCAACATTTTTATTGTCTTTTTTTTTTTTTTTTTTTGAGATTGTCATTTTTAGGATAACATGCATGTTCAGAAAAGTTATGTAGTTATAGTTAGGTGCCTGTGAGGTGTCTTCAGAAGTCACGATGTCAAGCAGGAGAGTTTCATCATTGATTTGTATTCTGATTTTCTGTTTCTTTTGTTTGCAGTTCTCCATTGTTGTTGATGCTGCCACTGATAGCATTTCACAAGGGCAAAATATAACACACTCAGAGAGAATAGTATCTGCAGGTAAGAAATTTGAGTTACGTTTTTTACCCCTGGAAATTCAACATATCATTATTTGGGTGTATGGTACCACAAAATTCAAACGATATTTGATATTTTGATGCTTGTTGTACTTTTTTTGTGTACTAGTTGTTTTGTGTGGTGTTTGGCATTTTGCTTGGCTCTATTGTGGAAAGGAAAGATTTTGTGAAGAAAGAAACGTTTTTGGTGGAGCATCGGTTTAATAATGAAGATTTTGAAACTAAAGTTCATTCTGGTTGATATTTTCGGTTTGCTTTCGTGACAAATTAAGTGGCTGTGTTTATACTAGGTTCTGTTTGGTAGTTGTGAAAATTAAGGAATTGTTGTCTCCTTTGGTTACCTGCTAACTTCGTTTCGGTGCCGTTCATGGTTTCCAGTGTTTTTGTCTGATTTTAGGTTTAGTTTTAAGGTTTGGAAACAATTTGGATTCGAATTACATTATTCTTTTTTGTTTGTTTCCAGTTCGTGGTTTGAGAATTCGCAATGTCTTCAAAATGGATCAACAAGGAGCTGAAGGATCTTCAGAAGGACCCTCTTGCTTCTTGCAGTGCTGGTATGTCTCGTGTCATCTTTTCAAATCATTTATTGCATTATTTGGAATTGACAAGAATTTTCTTTTTGACCAATTATTCATCATGTATAGTCAATGCAATTTTATTATGTCTGCTTTTGTCATCTTATAGTGAGGACAGGGGAGAAAATTCGAAAATAGAAGATAATATATAGAACTTCAAATGAGTGATTGCTTCTGCTGCATTGCACTATATTCTATATCATTCATCATTCATATTTTGGCTTGTTAAGCTCCTCTTAAGTTATCTAACTTTGCCTGTTTGTATTCATGTGTCACATAGCTGGATGTACCAGGTTTTTTTTCTGATGAAATCTTTGTGGCCATATTTTTATACAAATCCCAAACACTTTGCAGTGAAATTGAACCTTTTAAGCCATAAATATTATATTATGTTGTTTAAAAGTATTGTAATTTGAAAATCCTGCATGTTTACATGCCCTGTCGCTGATGACACGTTCCACTGGCAAGCAACAATCATTGGCCCGGCTGACACCCATTTGCTGGGGGTGTGTTTACTGTATCCATTCACTTCCTACCAGATTACCCATTCAAGCCACCCAAGGTAGCATAAACCACAACACTATTTGTTTCATTGAATCTTTATATTCCTTGAGCATATCTCTGTATATTGATTGAGTGTGAGACTGTGGGTGAGTGGGGAATACAAATGTCTCCAGTCTTGCGTATTTAACTTCTGTGAGTATCTGCTTGAACTTGCTGTCCATTTTGTTCTGAGGAGTGAAGTACGGACATGAAAGTGTATGTTGAGTTACATGAAATTGCTTTCCTCCATCCTCGTATTTGTTCTGTTTGTTTAGGCTTTAGCATATGTACCTTATGTCAACTAATCTTGAATTCTTGACTAATTATTTAGGTCATTAGGTGGGGAAGATGTGCTCTATTTCATGGTTGTTTCATTCAATTTCAGTACAATTATTTTTTAAGTAATTATACGGTGTGTTTTGGGTTATTGTTAATGTTTTCTACAATATTTTCTACAGGTTGCCTTCCGCACCAAGGTTTTTCACCCTAACATCAACAGTAATGGTAGCATCTGGCTTGACATTCTCAAAGAGCAGTGGAGCCCTGCCCTGTCAATTTCCAAGGTAAGTTGCTTTCTTAAGTTGATGTTTAAATTCACGGTGTACACATCTTCTTCTTGTCATAGAGACGAGTTACTGTTTTGTATGACATTAAAGTTTTAACATGATATCGTTGTATTTCTCACAGGTTCTTCTGTCGATTTGCTCACTGTTCACAGATCCAAACCCATCCCTCTTGTGCCTGAGATTGCTCACGTGTACAATACCGACAGAATCTAAGTATGAGACCACTGCCATGGGTTAGTGGTTGTATTGCTGGAGAACATACATTGCAATCAGTTATATACTAGTTAATATATTTGAGTTAGGTAGGAAATTGAACAGATTATTATTTGGGTATATGGTACCAAAACAAACTGTAATATGGATGAGGGAAATCTTGTGATTAGCGATACGGGTGTTTAGACCGCATCCACACTCTGGACGTTTAGTGATACGGTTGTTTCTCGTACAAAACGTTTTGTGAAGCAGAAGTTAGTTATGATTCTTGTATGTCGACACATGCCTGAGCTGGGATTGGATTCCGGGGATTCAATCCAATCCATTATATTCAATTGTTAACCAAACAAAATAATATTGATTCAGATAATGATTTTAAAGTCTCAACCAAACAAAGAAATCAGATTTTCATTTATTTCCATTCCAATTTTTATTCCCATTACCATTTCAATTACCATTTCATCATGATAACCAAACATCACCTAAGACTCTAACCCACAGCTTCATAATACAGATATAAGGGGTTTTATCATCGGACCATCTTATTTCGTCCCATAGATCGTGTTTGTTATCATGAGGACATAACTAGCGATGATGATATCTATATCACGTATCAAAGTTTTACAAAGTTGAGTTCCATAAGTGTTTTAGGGATAGTACGTGAATAAAATACGCTTAGTCATGAATAAAATATTTTAACAATTTAAATTAAGATATACCAAGTTAGAAAAAGGTAAAAAAAAAAACCAAATACTCCTTAATTAAAAGGTGCCAACAACTATATTATCACATTTCCATATGTCACAAATCATTATATTATCGCATTTCTTTATGGTTTAAATTGATAAAAAAAAAATGTGTTGATTTTGTAGAGGGTTTTGAATTGTTTTACTTCTGTATAGTTGATTTTGTAGATTGGAGGTAAATTTTGAGAAAAATTGTGGCGTACGATCATATAGATGAAACTAATCAGTACATTCATCGTTAATTAAAAAAATTAATTATACAAATATTTTAATAAAAAAATCATATTTTATAGATAAATTACTTTAATTAAAAATAAATAAAATACTATGTAAACTCATTAATTATACTCATATCTTCAATTATATCTTTTTATTTAAAATATATATATGATAAACCCTAAATCCTAATTAAAGTCTAATTTTATTTTAAGTATCAAACTTTTCATCTTCGTATGATTATAATTTAAGAAATTTGATCTAATCGAGATAGGTATTATTTTACATTTTTAAAAGTAAATTGGACAATCATTAAAAGAGGATTTGATTTCAATAATAAAATGATGTTTTTATATAAATTGGATGGGTTTATAATTTAAAAGGGTTTATAAATAAAATATATTAAAATGAATATATTTATTTTAATAAAAGCACTTATAGTTAGGAATGACAATTGGTCGGGTTCAAACGGGTTTGGTAATATCCAAACCCAAACCCAAACCCAAACCCGCGATACTTTGTGTCATTCAAACCCACCCACGAACTCACGAAAATAAATGGGTTCGGGTTTGGGTTACACATGTGGGTTTGGAGGAAACCCAAACTCACCCATAAACCCATGAAACAAACGGGTCCATGGGTCAAACCCGCGAACCCACGAACCCGTCAATTATTTTTTGTTAAAAATATTTCTATATTATGTAAATATAAAAAAATTGTAGTTTTAAAGACTAAAAACATATAGTGAAAATTTCAAATCATTTCAAGTATATTTCTTAGTTGAGACAAAAGTCATGAAAGACAAAATACATTATATATATATATATATATATATGTGTGTGTGTGTGTGTGTGAGAGAGAGAGAGAGAGATAGAAAGATAGAGAGTTGAGAATTACAACTTAGAATTAGTAAAATGTTTACAATTTATTCTTTGTATATATGGTTAAAAGTTTTTTATTGGAGTTTAATTTGATTATATTTTTAATAATAATTATTATATAAGTTTTATTTAATTGGGTTCATGGATCACCCGTGAGTTTATTTTCTCAATCCAAACCCATACCCAAACCCGTTTAGATTTTACTATACCGGTTCGTGGGTCGTAATTTCACCCCCCTAAACCCACTCCAAACGGGTTGGGTTTGGGCTGGTTCCACAGGTTTGAGCTTTAGTCATCCTTACTTATAGTAATTTAAAAAAAAAATAGATATACTTATGAAAATCGGTGTACTAATTAGTTTTATGGGTGATAATTTTTACACCCCTTATTAATTATTGTTGTTGTAGGATTTAGTTATTTGTCTTTATAATTGTTGATCATCAACTTTCTTTGCTTTAAAAAAAAAAGAAGTTATAATAACTATTACAATAGGACTGTCTGAACTTGTCGAGATCAAACAATACATGTACGGTTAGAATATCTACTCCTATAACGGAGATAGCTACTTCCCACAATCCAGGAAGAAAATTCTTCACACATATATGTAAAATACGCATAATAGGATTTCAACCCCTCACCACTTATGTGAAAGGGATGTGCACTACCAACACTGCTACGAGATGATGTGCAATTGCCTTTGCTTTTTACTTCTTGTTTTCTTTCCTTGAAAAAAAAACTAGGGCGTATTTGTAGTCGATCAAAACCACTTATTAGACTATTTCAAATATTTAAAAAATCCACTTATTAGATTAATGAGATAATTAGCAGAGAGAGATAAACATAAAAAACTTTTGTCCCAAATTAACAAATAGGCTAAGAGCATCTCCAACCTTAGCATCAATCTCCATTTTAGTGCAACAATCATCTACAACCCAACACTAATCTTCATGCTACTTTGACTCCAAAGCAAAACCAGTGCTAGTAGCGCAATCCAGTGAGATTGCGCTACTTTGATGGTTGTTTGGTTATCTATTTTTAGTCCCTATGATTTGTAGAATTCACGATTTCAACAATTTTCTTTAATGTTATTACAATTTGATCCTTTATTTTATAAAGTTGTTTAATTACAGTTTTATCCTATTAAACAAAATTTATTCCAATTCTATCATTGTAATTATCTAATGTTTTTGGTTAATATATATTTGTTTTAATTGAATTATTTTTTATATTAATATTTATAATAAACTAAAATGAAGTATATAATACAAAAATTACTAAATATCATTAATAATAAAAAACACTAAATTTAAAACAAAACATTAATGAAAAATACAATAGAAAATTAAATTACGATATGTACTTTTCATTTCGTGTTTTTTATTTCTTTTATGAAATGTAATATCGAAGTTCAATTAATAATAAATGCAATATTTTAGTTAACTATATTTAATTTCTTAATTTACTAATTTATTAATTTCTGAACTTATTGTAATATTATGTTAATTGAGGGGTGAAATGATATTATGTTTTTTAATTTCCGAAACATCTCCTCCTCATCATCATCCATCTCAAAACCTAAAATTTCTTGTTCCGAACCCACCACATCTGCATCTGGGTCTGTTTGTTTGAAGCCAAATCAATTAATTGTTAATTAAAACAAACACTTTATAAATACATAATGAAACAACCTATTTATAATTAATAATTGGATTCAATATAAATAACAATTAAAGATTAATTATCTCCTGTTGATATTGTTTTCAATGTTCTTGCTCCTTGTTTTTGTTGATCATCAATGGCAGTAGGTGATGATGGTGATGATTCGGGTGTCTTAATAGTAGTCTTATTAGGTGGTGTGGATGTTGAAATGTGATGATATATTTCTTTGATTCTGATAATTTCAGGAGTTGCAGAAGACTCTTCACTAGTTATTATTTTTGTTCTTCCTATTTTAACTTGAATGGATACCTGTTTTCCATCTTCTACTTCCACATCCAACAACATATCTCCATGCTTCTTCGACTCATCAATTTCTTCTTTTTTACCCGTGTAGTCATGGTCTGTCGAAAACCTAGAGAGAGAGAGAGAGAGAGACTTGATGAATTTCAATTCTTTTTTGAGAAAAAAAATTAAAAGAGCAACTTTGAGAATAAGAAAGGAAGATAATTTTGGTATCTATCATATCTCCATGATTCTTCAACTTATGACCAGTATCAGTTTCTTCTTTTTTACCTGTAGTAGACATTGCATCAATCAAAATGGTCAATTGGTGATACATCAATTCATTTTGCTTGGAGAAAATGTTGAGATTGGATAAAATATCATCTCGCTTAGAGGAGAGTGAGAGTTCTATCTGTTCCACTTGCAATTTGCTCCATTTATCATCAAACTCCTTCATCTTGGAGCTTCCCATCAATCTCAGGTTTTTCTTAGTACGAGCCCGTGTTGTAGAATCTACTCTAAATACATTTTCAAGCTGCAGTGACTCTGCCAAGTATGGATATATTGATGATACATCAAAATCATGATCGGCCGCGGTGGCAACTGACATCTTCTCAAATTTCTTCACCAACTTCTGAAGTTGTTCTTCTGCTGTCATTGGTTCCTCTTCTGCTGTCATTGGCACCGAATTGTTAGATGGAAAGTGTGAGAATTTTTCTCCTTTGATTCATTTAAATATATTACAGGTTATTTAAAACATAATAATAATTCTTCTCCTGTTCAGATTAGGGTAAATAATTATTCAAAAAAAAAAATTACTATGAACAATCCTATCCGAGAAATTTAAGTAATCCTAAAACAACAAGGTAATCAAAATCCTAATTATAGGCCAAACCCTAATTTCTAGTCTCAAGCATTCCGGTCTATCTGACCAGGTTTTCGACAGATCATGACTGGTAAAAAATAACATGGTCCAGTAAATCCACCATGTCTCCATCTGGGTCTGAGTCAAATTGTTTGAAGCCAAATTATTAATCAAGTGTTAAAACAAATAAATCATTACTATATAATGAAACAACCTATAATTAATAATTGAATTCAATACAAGTAACAATTAAAAATTAATTACCTCCTCCTGACATTGTTGTGATTGTTCTTTCTCCTCCTTTTAGTTGAACAATGGCAATTGATGATGATTTGTTTCCAACTCTTCCTTCTCCAATGGCAGATTTGGATCCAACTCCTCCTCCTCCTCCTTTTTGTTGATCATCAATGTCAGTAGATGATGATGATTTGGTTCTCTTAGAAGGTGTGGATATTGTAATCTGATGGTATCTTTTTTTGGTTACATGAGATTTTGTTCTTCCTATTTTAACTTGAATGGATACCTCCTCTCCGATTCCATCTTCTACTTCCACATCCAACAACATACGTCCATGCTTCTTCGACTCATGAACAGTACCAATTTCTTCTTTTTTACCTGTTGTAGATGTATTCATGGTCTGTTGAAAACCCAGCGGAGATAGAGAGAGAAGGGATTTTTTTTAAAGGAAAAAGAGAGCAACTTTGAAAATAAAAGAGGAAGATATTTTTGGTGTCTTTCAAATAATATCCAAGACCAATATTTAATTTATAATATGATATTTACAATACTTGGATATCGTTATTTTCTTTTTAATTGATCAAATAACTTTAAAATATAAAAAAGAAAACAGCTTAAAAAAATAAAATAAAAAATTCTGACTTTTAACTTAATTCTAAATCACTTAATTATATTTACAATATTCTTTTCCAAGTCTATCCTCTCAAAAAAGATATATTTTCAAATTTTTCCTAATTTGATGTAGTATAAAGATCTTTCTTTTGATCTATTTCTTATTTTAATCCGCATTTAGAATCAAAAAACCCTAATTGCTTTAATAGTGACCGGTGTATGTAATTCAGGAACCTATTCTAAAAATAATAATTAATAACTTTTTTTATTTAATTTCTGGTGCATATGATCCAGGTAACCAAAAAAACAAAAATGGTTTCTTCAAATATATACACCGAAAATATGGACAACATGTAAAATAACTTGAACTTTTTTTGACAATAAATTGAACTTGAATTTTGTTTGCAGAACATGTAAAATTATATTCGTTAATGAATTTTTTTTCCGTTAAATTGTACTTTGTTTGCATAAGAACACGTATATTAAATTACTTCTTTTAATTAGCATGAGTATAAATATAAAATTACTTATTTTTAGGAAATTTTATTTTTAAAAATAAACATGTTGACGGTACATTCAGATTTAAGAAAGAAAAACAAACAAACAAACAAAAATTCATGACCGTTAAGTTTTCATATAAAAAAAAACAAACAAACCCTTAGATCAATTGATTTTATTTTATTTAATAGGTAATTAAAGAATGATTTGTGTGTGAAATCCATATAATTTGATTATAACTGATTATAATTGATTTGAGTAAGCACAATAATTAAGAACAATAATCACAAACCTCAATAGAATTCCTTATTAATAATTGTGTCACTAGAAGGAAAATGCAGTAAAATCGTGATAATGAATCAAGTCAACCGAATCATTTAAGAGTTGTGGTCATGGTCCCGGAATGCTTGAGACTAGAAATATTTATATATTTATATGTGATGGTAATGGGTTTGGACTAGAATTAGGATTTGATTACCTTGCTGTTTTAGGATTACTTTTTAATTTCTCGGATAGGATTTGTTCATCATAATCTTTTTCTTATTCTGTAACAATTAATTTAGAGAGAAAATAAAAAATAGTCATAGGAAACATTAAACTTTTATTTGTAACCACTTTTGAAATTTTATTTGTTAATAGCCACTTTTTAAAAAAAAAAAATCAGTGTATGTCCATAAATTACAAAAATACCACTGGATTTGATTTTTTCTTTAAAACTGAAAGCAAACTTGAAATGATGACTAAAATCTGGAACCAAATTTGAAATCACGACTAGAAACTTGAAATCTTGTTTTAAAAAATGAAATTTTGAAACTTGAAATCTTGTTTAAATTGAAATGTTGAAACTTGAAATCTTGACTAAATTGAAAGTTGAAACTTGAAATGTTCTAGGTTTTTAAGTTTTTCGTTTTCAAATTTTGAAACTTGAAATCTTACCTAAATTGAAATGTTGAAACTTGAAATGTTCTGGGTTTCTAATATTTAGTTTTCTTTCATTTTTTTCAGCAGATCTAATCGCCGGCGGAGGGGGAGCTTGACGGCGTTGCTAGACGATCGTGAAGCCCAGGCGATGGCACTTCAGCAAGCCGTCGATGACGTGTGAGAGAGAAAGGAAAGGAGAGAGAAAGAGAGGTGAGTGAAAGAGAGAGAAAGAAGAGAGAGAGCTGCGGGGAGAGAGAAGAGAGGTTGGGTGAGAGAGAGAGGAGGCCGGCGACGGTTCGCCGGCCTTCGCAAGGATGCCGGCTACGGTTCGCCGCACACCGCCGATGGGAGAGAGAGGAAAGGAGAGAGAGATCGGGGAGAGAGAGAGAAAAGGAGAGAGAGAAAAAAAAAAAAAGAGAAAATGTTAGGGGATGATTTATATATGGAGGCATTCAAAGAATTTCTTAAAAAAATGGCTATTAACAAATAAATTTTCGTAAGTGGTCAAAAACAAATTTTCATAATAGTTGTTGTTATTTTTAACAATTTCCACGTTAATTTATCCTAATCTGAACATGAGTAGAATTATAATTATGCTTTAAATAACCTGTAATAATTGTCAAAAAAAAAAAACCTGTTATATATTTTCATCAATCAAAGAAGAAAAATTCTTGCAGTTTCCCTCTAACAATTTGGTGCCAATGACGGCAGCAGAAGAAGAACTTCAGAGGTTGGTCAAGAAATTTGAGATGATGTCGGTTGCCGCAGCGGCCACCAGCCGGAGAAGAAAAGATTTTGATCGACCAAGAAGAAGAAGAAGATTTTGATGTATCATCAAAATATCCATACTTGGTAGACCCATTGCATCTTGAAAATGTATTTAGAGTCGATTATGCAACGCAGGCTCATGCCGAGAAAAACCTGAGATTGATGGGAAAGTCAACGATGAAGGGAGTTTGATGATAATGCAGCAAATTGCAAATGGAACAAATAGAACTCTCACTCTCCTCCAAGCGAGATGATACTTTTCCAAATCTCAACATTTTCTTTAAGCAAAACGAATTGATGTATCATCAATTGACCATCTTAATTGATGTAATGTGTAGAAACAACTCGTTTGCTTAGAATTATGGTCAATTTGATATTGCTGTAACTTTTATAATAATCATTGTTAACTGTGTTGAAAGAATAATCGGTTGTGAAATTAATCGGTAGATATTTGGTTAATTGTATTTTTAAAACTACTATATGGTTCAATCAGTATTCGTACGTTTGGTAATTTTATTATAAAAATGTTAAGATTAGTTACAATGACTACAATATACATGAGTCATGGACCCTATTTCATTTTTTTCATTAATTATATATATATATATAATCAATATTTAAGTAGAATATTTAAATTTCAAAGGAAAAAAAATCCATTGATGGATCAATGAAGGTCGAACAAACCTCTAATGGAGTCGACGAAATTTGAAAGGAAAAAAAAAATCCATTGATGGATCAATGGAGGTCGAACAAACCTCCAATGGAGGTTGTCGAAAGGTCGACTCCATTAGAGGTCGTTTCGATGACCGTCAACCCCCATTGGAGGTTGTCGGTTGAGGGGGTTGACAGTTGAGGGTCGTCGAAATGACCTCCATTAAAAAAATTCTGAAAATAAGTCTCGGGTAGCTGAAAAAAAAATCTCGGCTATCTAAAAATAAGTCACGGATAGCTGGTAATAAGTCTCTGGTGACCTACCGAGAATTATTGCTGAGACTTATTCCATATTTGGTCTTTTTATCTTCTTTTTCATCGACCACCAATGGAGGTCGAAGTCATTTCAAGCTCCAATGGAGGTATTTTCAACCTCCATTTGAGGTCTGTGTGACTTCCATTGATTATTTAATAAAAAAAACAGAGGAGAGAGAGGAAGTGAGAGAATGAGAGAGAAATTTAAAATGTAAAAAGAAAAGTAAAAGAATAAATGAGAGTATTTTAGTCTCACCACATACTTTGGTGCTAAAAAAACATAAAATTAATAACTTGATAATATTCCCACCAAACCAAACCAATTGGTGTTATTTCCCCATATTCCTTTATGATTTTAACTTGATTTTAACTTGATTTTATAAGGATAATAATGATATTTTAAAAAATTCATTAAATGATGAAGTAGATTATTCCATACTACATTTAAAAAAGTAACCCACTTTCTACTTTTCAAAAACACTGCCAAAATTTGTTGGATTATCATTTAATCACTTTTAAAAGTTTTGACAAACATTATTTTATATCAAAATTATAAAATAATCTGATTTTAACTTTTTAAAAACAATATCAAATTGACTTTTATTTAGAATTAATTAACTGTATACTGAATAGGAGTGTGCATTTTCGGTTTGGTTTGGGTTGAAGCTCAATGTCAAACCAAACCAATATGGATCGGTTTGGTTATATTTCAACCCAACCCAAACCAATTTGATTTTTCTAACCGATTCAAACCAAACCAAAAAAGGTCGGGTTGGTTTGGATTGGTTTGTCGGTTTAGATTTTAACTCAAAAATCTCTTATTTTTTGGTATTATATTATAAAAAATATATTAAAAAAATAATCATAACATGAAATATTAATTATATATATAAAGGAAGTACAAAAAGTCAAATAAATAATTACCAATTAAAGACATGTTTAACAGCATCTATGCTTTTAAAACCTTAATACATCAATCAATCAGAAGAATTGTATCAAAACAAATAAAGATACTATAAAAACTTAAAGTAATCGGTAAAAATTATAAAACATAGACTGAATAAAAAACTTAGGTGAATTTTATATTTTAGTTTTACTTTCTAAAATATATGGTTCGGTTTGGGTTGGTGAATTATTTCACTCAACCCAAACCGAACCACCTTTAATCGGTTTGTCCAAAAGACAAATCAACCCACCCATTTTTTATATTTGTAATTGAACCAACTCAACTTTATGGGTTGAGTTGATCGGTTTGATTCGGTTTGGTGGTTTTTTGCACACCCCTAATACTGAACTTGTAATTAATCCGAAGTGTAAGGAGTTTACTATATCAATTTGTATAGATGTGGTTGTATCAACGGTTTTTTTTTTTAAATAATATTTGTGTATATTATTGTAATCTTATGTTGGTTATTTTTGTAGGGATATAATCATTGCCTCTTAGGTTTCAGAATACATTATTTTATATATCCCATCAGATTTAAGTAATAAAATGGTTCTTATTGATTTCACCGCATGCGTGCTGGAATTAGATTTCAAATATTTCACATGTTAACTTTTGAAAAAGTGAAAAGCAATCTCATATTTTGTAATGGTATATTGGAAAGATAGATATAAGTTTTTGTATTTTAATGTGTGCCCTAAAAGCAATTAAAATAATTTGAATATATTGCTAATTTGCTAACAAAATAAATGATCGAACTAAATTCATTTAAACACACAAATAATAACAGAAGGAACTCTAAATGACATATTTAACACATAAACAGACCGAAATTAAGTCCCAACTAAATCAAAGGTTGTCTATAAATTTCTTTACATCTAAGAAAATACTCGAATCATTTAGTTTATACTGAATTTCTTTAAAAAAGAGTTTTGATAGGTGGTAGGAAATTTAACAAATTATTTTAAAAAACAAATTTTTAACAAAAATAATAATAATAAAAGAGAAAAGAAATTAAAAGCAAACATGTATTTGCACAGGATTTTTTTTCTTTTTAAAATTTCTTTAAAAAAAAATTGTTAGTCTCCAACCATTGGTCATTGGAGATATTTTTGTTTAATATTTTATTAAAAATATTTTGAATTTTTTTAATAGTCACTGAGATATCGTCCGACCATTAAAATAATTTTCCCCACAAAATGAATATTTCCGTGATACAGTTTGTTTATCATGACCAATTTAAACAGTGGCTGGTCAAATTAAAGTCCACTAGGGTTAAAATATATTACCCATCCTAATTTAAGATTTTTATTATTATTATTGTTATTATTTGAGAGCTTCTATACCTACTATGTTCCAAATTAAGGTATTATTGAGCGTGTGTATATATATATATATAGCTAATGCCAAATGGTTCAGATACAATCAGATTGCCTGTACGGAGACCGAGCGATGAATCCAACGGTGGTTATAATTTATATTATTGTGCACAATCTCACCTAATTATAGCTCTTGAAAAAATCTGAGAAGTGATAACTGAAATTAACTAACTGATCAATCTTCAATATTTCTTTTCTTACACAATATCACGACTCATTCTTCCGAGAATCCTATTACTTTCACTTTCCCGGAAAATGTCTGAACAGAGAGAAAATAATCCACCAAATGAAGTGACTGAAATGGCGAAATCCCCAGAACCGCAACTCTCTGAAGAGCAGCCTGAGGAAGAAGTAGAAGAAGACAAGAAGACTGTGACGACGGAGGAGAAGCAGCCACACGAATCCGCCGATGAAGATGAAGATTCCAATTCTAAAAGAAAGGGGAAAAAAGACGAAGACGAGAAGAAGGCTGTAACGGAGGAGAAGCGACCACACGAATCCGTCGACGAAGATTCCGACTCCGATTCTAAAAGAAATGGGAAAAAGTTCAAGGGTAGTGTTGACGGTGACGAAGTAGATAACAGGAGGAATTCAAGAAATGTTGCAATTCCATTACCGTCGTTTATTTGGAGCTTGGAGCACGATCCGGAGACTCGAGTGGGTTTCTTTATGGGTATAAGAGACTACAATGAACAGAACAGAGTACACCCTTTTGACAATCAAGCGGCAATGGAAGATTTCGTCAACAATTGGCTTCAAGTTCGTGTTCCATGGAGCGAATTTGAGGTTGTGGTTCGAAGGTTGCGGAGGAGATATACTGCGACAGGGGTTGAAATTGGCGAGGGCTGCTTGAATTCCATGAATGCTCCTGACCGTAGAGTGTTTGTGTTGCAAAATGAGGTTTTGTATAATTACTTTACAGAAAGAAGAGAGAGAAAGTTTGAAATCCGAGCACGGGCTGGTTCATCGATGACGACCACATCATCGCAGAATAAACCAGTGGTGATCGGTGGATCATCAAACGTACCTGAAAGTGGAAAAAGACCCGAGAAGAGACCTTTAAAGCAATATCAAGCTGTCGACAGAAAATGGAAAATGGTTGTTGACAAGAAGCAGAAACTGAAGCTGAAGTTGAATTTGAAGATGAAGGAGAAAATGCCAGAGTATTTAGTGGACGAAGAAAGGCAGAGACAGAGAGAATTTCCAATTGTTCCTGAGGAGGAGAGAAAGAGTGAAAATCAAAATCCTCCTGTGCCTGTGGAGAAACCAATTACTGGTGAAGAAGATGCAGAGGAGGAGGCTTGGAGCAATGCGAATTTCGATACATTGATGACGATCTTGCAATCCCTTTTCGATTACTATTCGTTGGTTCTCAGGTTTCCGTATGAAGATGTTAGAGACATGGATGATTTTGTTCAGCATTGGGCAAGACTCGATCTTTCTGTGAGCGATTGCATTTTAATCATAAAGAAGTTAAAGAAGTATTACAAGAAGCAGTTTTGGAAGGAGATTGATCATCACGGAACGATTTGCAGGAATGAGAAGCAACAACAGTTGTATAATAGTTCAGATGTTCTATGGAATATAGAAGCACTTTTGGGTTCGGATGACAACGAAGAAGACGAAAAAGGGGACAACAGCGATGAGGAGGAGAAGAAACCTTCGGATTACAACGAAGGGCAGCTCACGAATGTTCACGTTGAAGGATTAGGAACAGGAGAGAACCTGGAATGGGATCTTTCAGATGTTCAAAGAAAGCTTGATTTTTCTGAACTTGAAGATAATCCTGGATTGCGTGCTTTGTTGCCAGTTTTGGTTAAGACTAGTTTCGATCAGGGTCTTCATGGATTGTTTTCGGATATCGTACCTGTAAATAATCCTGTACCTCTGGCAGTAATACGGCCACCAGTGCCATCACCATTTCAGGATACTGCTGGAGATGACAATTCGGGTTCCATGAATCGAAACGATCCAGAGGGTCCAATTGGTCAATGTGATGATCCAGAGAAACCCCATGATGAAAATCCTGAAGAAGGTGGAACTGATGAGGCACCTGGTCAATCCAAGTCCAGTGGTGAAGAGATTAAGGATACCAAGAGAGAGTGATTCAGGTCTGTAGGCAGTGATTTGATTAGTTTCGGCACCAAATTTGTGTATATTTTTCAGAGTATTAAAGACATTTTGTAGATGATGATTGTGAAATTGTATGTTCAGCATAGCAGAGATTTCAATTGTGTAAAAATTGAGCATTTGATGCAAAAGTATAGTACACTGGTGATATTGTCTCTATTGGTACTTTTTGTTAGTTCTGCTCATTTGTATTTTTATCAGAAACCACATCAGTACTGATGCATGATGCTAACCGAAATAACCGAAACCTGTGATCAATCACTTTGCTGGGATTATAATTATCTGGAATCTGCATAATTTGATGCTCATTTGGCATCTGAATAATAAATAAAATCCATCTATTTGAGAATATATATGTTGTGATATTACTGATACACATTATAGTTCTGCTAAACTTTATTATTAGACTAGAAAAATGATAATTGTTTCACTATAGAGGGATTTCAGGGTCTTTATTGCAATTTGCAAAACCATTGGAGCCTTGGAGGCCAGACCAAAGACCAAAGAGATGGTGTTTTTTTTTTTTTTTTGTTGCTCTCAAATGGGTTACCATTTTATAAGGTAAGGGGGTCTAAAATCAGCAATTCAAAGAAAAATAACAGATAAAAATAAGTATGTACTTGTTTATATATATTGTTGCGTGAAAGACTAACATCAAGTCAGGATGGCCGAGTGGTCTAAGGCGCCAGACTCAAGTTCTGGTCCTTTAACGAGGGCGTGGGTTCAAATCCCACTTCTGACAACACAATGGTTTTCTATTATTTGACTTTTTATTTTTTTTTCTGGTTACACAAAGCCATTTAATTAATGGGCCCAATGGTCCAAATTGTTAGGCCCACTTCTTCAAGGAATCGGGTTTCCACCCACTGTACCTGCGCTGGACAAAGCGGACTGTAGGACCCGACCCATAGTCTTTGTTTGCTTTGATTCTTACATGGATATTTTTGAGAGAAAATTGTTAAATTTTCAATTGGATGGCCATCCTTTACGTAATTAATTGATTAAGAAGCATGAATTTCTTTCATCCATGAGGATTAGTGATAATGAATCCATGATCTTAAAACCCGAATGATTTCGACCCGATATGCATGTGACCTGGTGCCTTTAGAGTTTAGGGTTTACAAATTAATTTCTTTTTTTTTTATCAATTAATGAAATTACAATCATTTTCGTGTTGCATTAGATTCTGTTCATCCATCATTAACCTTTATGAATGATATTGTCTTCATTAATATATATATATATAAAAGTTAAAAGCTCGGGTGAATCTCATTTTGTTTTGTCTAATTTATTATTTTTATTATTGTTGATTGTCAATGATGTTGGTATTAGTAGTCGATAAAAACAACTTATTAAACTAATGTGATTCAATTAGCAGAAAGAAAAAGGCACCCATTAAATTAAACACATAATAACCAAATTAAACAACTCTAAACATATTTAACTCATAAACATGAAGATATTTACCCTATAAGATATTACCCTATGAGATTTTGTTGTAATTTGTCACAAACCGATCAAGCTCCCAGAGGGTCTCTAAATCAAGAACCTCTATATTAACCTCGAATTCATCATCACCCTGCCATAAATTCTGATTCCTCTACATCAATATATGAACCACATACCCAATCTTCACCGGTGACAAACTCTGCAACCCAATTACCAACTTGTGTTTCTCTTCCATACTGGTTGGGATCATGTATTGATGTAGAGGAACTTGCATTGGCTCCCATTTCGGCTTCACAGTTCTCACAGGCAACTGTGAAGCCGAAATGGGAGGGTTAGGGTTAGGGTTAGATACAGCGGCTGGAACTTGCATCGGCTCGGATTTCACCTCCATTGGTTGCTTAGGGTATTTAAAAATCGACAATATACCAGTTTGAATAGGCAAATGAGAAATTTTAAAAAAAAATCAGTAACTTTAATCAAACACCATAATTCACAAATTATCCCATAATTATAATTAATCTCCAAACTTGTATTGTATATCGCTATTATTTTGAACTTGATTTGTAGATTTGTATACTAATGCTACCTTATTATTTTTCTATGATTCATTTTCTTGTCTTTTATCCTTACTAAATAATTCTTCCTGATTTATTAGTCTTTAATATTATAAGGAATAATATAATGAACTCAAGAAATATATATATTGAAATAGTGAACTAAAGAAATATTGAATGGATTGTATTTACTTTATGATACTTGGGTACAACTTATATAAGTTTACATGCATGTAGTGAATGAGGACAGAATTAAATATGAAATATTTATAAAGAATTGCAGTAAACAGAACCGAGCCTATAGAAGTATTGACAGTGTCCTATTAGTTATTTGTAGTTAATCAGCAACCACTTATAAGACTTATGAGATTCAATAGCATAAAGAGAAAGGCACCCACTAAATTAAACACATAATCACCAAATTAATTAAACTAATGAGATTCACAATTTGTTTAATTTTAGTAGTAATTTATCAATTGTATTGAAGTAAAAAAAGATCATGAAAATCTCAAACTAAGCAACAAGAGAAAGGCATCCATAAAATTAAACATCTAACAACATATTTATTTATGACAAGAGGAGGTTGCACCAGATCTACACCAGTAGATTCGAGTTCTCCTCCTTAAAATAACCTCAAATTTATATAATATTTTAAATAAATAAAAAAACAAATAAACATATAACGAAAATGGACAATACGATAGTATGTCTAAAAAAGGTAAAATCGGGGCTTGTCAATATGGTACCTATGTCGATAGGTTTTTTAATTTCCGAAACATCTCCTCCTCCTCCTCATCCCTCTCAAAACCTTGAATTTCTTGTTCCTTTTGAATTTCTTGTTCGAAACCCACCACATATGTATCTGGGTCTGTTTGTTTGAAGCCAAATTATTGATTAATTTTTAAAACAAATACATAATTAATAAATAATTAAAAACCTATAAATAATTAATAATAGGATTCAATAAAAGTAAAATTAAAAAATAATTACCTCCCCTTGATATTGTTGTGATTGTTCTTCCTCCTCCTTTTTGTTGATCATCAATGGCAGTAGATGATGATGACGATGGTGATGATGATTTGGGTGTGGATCCAATAGTGGTCTTCTTGGGAGCTGTGGATATTGTAATTTGATATCTCGATGATGGTTTTTTAGTTATAGCTTGACAACCTGTGATAACTTCTTAGGCAATTTGCTATCTAATGATTTTGATTTCGTTCTTGTAATTTTAACTTGAATGGATACCTCCTCTTCATCTTCTACTTCCACATCCAACAAAATACCTCGATGTTTATTATGATCCTCTTCATTTTTATCCGTTGAACTACTGATGAATGGATTTATCGGAAACTGACGAGATATACAAAATTTTCTTTTTATTCTCCTCTAAAAGAAATAACAGGATATTTATAGCATAATAACCATACTCCTTCATCGAATAAGGATTACAATAAATAAAATCATAATATATATAATAAGTAATTTAATATCTAGTGAAAATCCTTATCAAAACGATTTTTTGTCATACCTAGTCAAAATCATTAATAGACTGGATTTGAAATTTTAAATCAACAATTTTATAGGAAAAGTTGACCAAATCAAAACTCATATTATTGTGAGATATTCCGTAAATAATTATATTATCTGTCTAATTTTCTATTTATAATATTTGACCCATAATTATAGATTGATAACTTTCCAATTATTAGTTGTTTAGGAGAGTTAAGTTTGTATTGGACTGCCTACAATGGGAAAAAAATCTACTCACGCCCCCTATAGTCTTTCTGTACACCCACAATGAAAATTCTAAAATGATTATTTTCTTTGCAAGGGGAGTTACACATTTACACTTTGGTCTCTATAATTTGGGGAAATTTCACTTTTACCCGACATATTGGTATTAGATTCTTTGATCTATAACTTTTTTTCGAAAACACATCAAAATGACCCTTTTACCAAAAAAAAAAAAAAGTAACGGTCAAATGTAACCTATGCTATCAAAAAATACCATTTTTCTTTAATATAATTGTGTATTAAAAATTGAATAAAATTTTAAAAAATAGATTAATTGAAATAATAAAAAATAAACAGGAAATGGATCTCCACTGTCCACCATCCACTCATTGAGATGGATGGTGGAGATCAAATAAAATTTAAAATAAAGGTTTTTCTTTAAAAAGGTAAAAATAATAATAATAATAATAATAATAATTTAAAATACAAGATTTAAAAAAAAAATCTGGGATCTCCAGCTCCCCTATCAAAACAAACATAATACTAATACTAGTTAAAGACTTAAAGTTGTATTGAATCCATTTAAACTAATCTTATATATAATTTCCAAAATTCAACCGAACAAGAAATATTTACAGAGTAATGCTAAGAGTCTCACCTACAATTCCACATTTTTTTAATCCCACTTATAATGATTTAAAATTATTTATCTTACTTAATACGTGTATTCACTCACCAATTAATAGCGAATCTTGTCACCATAGAGAGATCTTTGCAATTGGTCTCTTACAAGTTTTTTATATTCCTCTAATGTTAGGAATATAAGAGGGTATTTATAGTATAAAAATCCTACTCCTTTTCAAATAATGATTCAAATAAATAAATGAATCCTAATACACCAAAGAAATCCTAATATGTAGTGAAAACAGGAGATTTAAGATACGTTTATTTTCTTTTTTAACAATTATTTTATCCTAATCTAAGCAGGAGTAGAATTACTATTATTGTTATGCTATAAATACCTGTTAAATTTACTTTCGTCAATCAAAGGAGAAAAATTCATGCAATTCCCATCTAACAATTCGATGCCAATGACTGAAGTAGAAGAACAACAACTTATTCAGATGTTGGTCAAGAAACTTGAGATGCTGTCAGTTGCCGCGGCTGCCAGAGAAGAAAAGATGTCGATCGACCAAGAAGAAGATGATGATTTTGATGTACCATCAATATATCCATACTTGACAGAGTCATTGCAACTTGAAAATGTGTTTAGAGTAGATTCTGTAACGCGGGCTCGGGTCCAAAAAAACCTGAGAGTGATGGGAAGCTCAAAGATGAGGGAGTTTGATGATAAATGGAGCAAATTGCAAATGGAACAAGTAGAACTCTCACTATCTTCCAAGCGAGATGATATTTTATCAAATCTTAAGATTTTCATTAAGCAGAAAGCATTGATGCATCATCAATTGACCATTTTAAATGATGCTATGTCTAGAAACAACTCCACTGATTGGAGTAATTAGATATACAAGACTCCTACATATGTACCATTGAATCACTTCCAAGAGAGTTTTTTTTTTTTTCTTGATTTTTGAATAATATTTGTGTATATTATTGTCAATGGTTATTTCTGTTTTATTTATAAATAAAGATATATAATAAAAAAATATAATATAATAAAGAAAACAAATAAATAGGAATTTCCTTTTTCTCTAGTTTCTTTTTTCTCAAAACTATTTTTTAAGAGGGATTTAAGGGACTTTTACATTGAATCACTTTAAAGATGTTTTAATGTGAATTTTTTAATAATATTTGTCATTTGTGTATATATATTTGCGGGTTTTTACATATTTATTTATATAATAATAAACAAAACAAATCAATCAGATTATCAGAATTTCATTTTTCTCTGTTTTCTCTTTTCTTCAAAAACTTTTTTTTTTCTCCTCTTCAAGATGTCCCAAGAATCCGAACCAAGTGTCAATTCTCCTGCTCCACCGCCGCCATATGTAGGGGGTGAAAACCCTTCTCCTCCACCTCCACCACCACGTCCCTCACCAATGGTGCCAACTTGTTCTTCAAAGATTGTCGAAGCAGCAGCAAGTACTCCTCGTTGTTTAAAGATGGTCCAAGATCCCGATGCTTGCATGAAGGTAATTAGAGATAAATTTCAAAGAATAGCCACTATAATCGGCAAAGAGAGAACTCGGAGGATTGTAATGCAGTATATTGGTCTTGTTGTTGATCATCATCAACAAGACCTACCTGAAGATCATCTTCTTGTTCCTACTTTAAAGATTATACATCGACACTATCTTGCATTGCTTTACAAGTTGGGTAAGATTAAGGGTACGAACCTCGCTATGTCTTGCTTTGATTTCGAAATCGACTATAGCAGGACTATATCATCCATGGAGTCCAGCTATAAACAGATTCAAAGAAACGTTCTTGAGAAGACAGACGACAGTGGAAAGCAACAAGCCGCCGGTGACGATTACAATATACTGAAAGAACTATGGAAAATCCAAGATGATTCAACTCTAGATTTCGTAATCGGCAAAATTGGACCAACCAAGCTGCAAGAATTGAACCAGAATTGGAAGAATTTGAAAGAACAGAGAAAGTTGGAAACAGGATCATCGTCAACCCAGATGGATCTTTCAAGCATGGAATGCAGCTTATTAATGGAACTGTGTAGAGCTTTGTGTGAATGTAATGAACCAAAGTACCATCAAGGAAATCCATCAATGACCTGATCAAGAATTCAAGATTCAGCTTCTGTGCACAATCTATGGATGTATGGCATTATCTCTCCAGTCATGTATGTGTTGGGGTCACTTCTTCAAATTCTTTTGTCCTAATTGTGAGATGATCTTGTATCCTTTGCTGTAAAAATTGGACATTTCAATGCAATTTTAATAGGAAATCTTTTGTAAACTTCGTGTTACATGAGGATGGCAGAATTGGGTAAAGCAGCAAAATAGCAAGTCCTGCTTTTCAAGTGTGTTTTGAAGAAACTTGCAATGCCCAAAATCAGCTTTGATTAGTTACAAGCTAAGTTAAATCCTGTGCCAGCAAAGTTGCAAAAACAGGTTGATTGATGTCTTGGATTTCTAAATTTTTAGGCTCATGCAAGTAGAAGCTACAGAAATTTTCCAAAACAACCATGACAGGAATGAAATATACAACAAGATTCTACTTTGGTTAATGACACCAAATTAGGCAAGTAATAACATCTCACAATACACCCAATATTGGAATCACAAAGTTGAACTGAAAAATAGAATTGATGTAACTAAATATAACACCCACATGAGAAGAGAAAAAGGAGATATGATAACAAAAATAATAAACTCTTCTTCTATTGAGCAACAAGAAGATGATGATGATATCATGTATTCACAATACTACAAAGATAAAACCCTAAACACTACAGAGACAACTAAATTGTTTGGTTGTGAATCATCTCCTACTCTTGAAGATCCATCAAGGAACAACAAAAACTAAACTAACAAAAGACAATTAAAAACACATCACTTTTCAACAATTTTCTTTTTCTTTTTCATTTCCATTTCTCCAGCTGTGTTTTTTTCCTTTCAATTTAAGAGTCATCATCACCAGCAGCCTTGGACCCAGAAGCTCCGGCCTTCTTGGGGAGGAGGAGATTGTGGATGTTTGGCATCACACCACCGTTAGCAATCGTTACATCTCCGAGAAGCTTGCTGAGCTCCTCATCATTCCTGACTGCAAGCTGGATGTGGCGCGGAACAATGCGAGTTTTCTTGTTATCTCTGGCAGCATTTCCAGCCAATTCAAGAACCTGAGACCACAAATAAAAGAGAATTTTTAGAAACACGGATCTAATAAAAAAAAACCCTAATTTTACATTAAAAAAAATAAAAGCAAATATATATACAAACCCTAATTTCACATTAGAATTGCACAAATACAATCTTAAAGGATTAAAATTTACATCAAAATGAACAAATTGGGATATGGAGTTGAAGATCACTTAAAAAATTATATATGATTTCACAAATTCAGATTTTCAAACCCAAATGTAGAATTACGAAGTTGAAAAACAGAATGTTCATGAAATTGAAAACCCTAGATCCAGAAACGAATATATTGCAAAAAATCAACAAATACCTTAAATTGAATACAAAATCTCACACGGAGAACAACCAATTGAAAGACCAAAGATTCAAAATCCCCAATTTTTGTTCACAATAATATAATTTCACAAAAATAATCCGGTAAACATAAACATAGAGAGATACACATGGAGAAGAGAAAGCAAATCGATACCTCGGCGGCAAGGTATTCTAGAACGGCGGCGAGGTAAACGGGTGCTCCGGCACCGACCCGCTCAGCGTACTTTCCGGCCTTGAGAAACCTAGCGATACGACCGACTGGGAACTGGAGACCCGCCTTGCTACTCCGTGACGTTGCCTTCTTCGCAGCTCCAGATCCGAGAGTTTTGCCCCGACCCGCCATCGCAACAGAACAGATAAAATTTCTCTCAACAAAAATGGAAACTTACGAGAGAAAAAGGAGAGGGAGAGAGACAGAGATGGTGTCGCGTGTTTTAATGAAGGTGTGAGTTGCGGGTCGAGAGATTAAATAGAGAGAGAGTCAGGTCGAGATTCGACCAATGGGAGTTAAGTACGCGGATCGGGGTTTGTGTCCGTTTGATTGGACAGATATTTTGGACGGTTCAGATTTAAAGTTTTCGTATCACGGCTTTTAAACGGCGTCGTTGTTATTTGTTTGATTTCAAATTGAATTGTTTACGTGTGACGACGAGAGTATCGATGCGAGATCTGAGGAAATTACCGTTTTGCCCTAAAAAACTGTTTTTTTAAACTGCCCTAGTGAACTGCAGTTAATTACAGTTTTGTCCTTATTATAAAAAAAAATTTAGATTATATTAAAAGCGTAAAATATTAGGGTTAATAGCACCGATTTCCCTTATACTTACATAGCAGTTGCATAATATCCCCTGAACTTTTATAAATTTATAAAAAGTAACCAAAGTGAAACAGATGTCAGTGGTAAATTACACTTACATACCCTGAATATATGAGTAATTGTATTAAAGCTGGAAAAATATAATACTATCATACAAATATCCTTTAACCTATTTGACTAATATCCAAAAAAATTAAAATAAAAATATTAATAACATTAATTATTTAAAAAAAATTGAAAATAATAATATTATTATTATTAATGAAATTTTAAAAATAAAATTTTTAATATATTAACAATAATAATAAAGAAAAATAAAATTAAAAATATATGGAACCTGGATTTTTAAATTCCAATTAAACAATTAAACTACCCAGAATTCCAATTAAACAAAAATGAATTAAACTACTCATATATTTTAATTTATGTTTCTTTATTATTATTGTTGATATATTATAATATATGGAACCCAGATTTCTAAATTCCAATTAAACAATTAAATTATCCATGATTCTAATTAAACAAAAATTAATTAAAATACCCATATTTTTAATTTATTTTATTTTTTTAAAATGAATGGTGGAGCTGATGAGTGATGATTTTTTTATGGTTTGGTGGTTGTTTGCGTCTAGATTTGGATGTAACAAGAAAAGAATAAATCTGTTAAAAATATGGGTAGTTTAATTAATTTTTGTTTAATTAGAATTATGGTTAGTTTTATTGTTTAACTGAAATTTGAAAAAGTAATAAAAGATCTTTGCATTTAATTGTGATTTGGTTTCTTGTTCGAAGTAGATTGCCTTTCCTATTTAGGAGAATTGTATTGAGATCGAATGAGACTTTAGTAATGTTGTAAAACCCATGTCTTTCAGGCCCAATTGAAAGGCCCAATTTGAAAAAAAAATGGGATAAGCGTGAAGCAGAAAAGGCATCAGGTGAGTAAGCCTAAACGAATTGCATGGCTGACAGGCAGCTGTGAGCTTGGTTAATTAGCTCACAACTTCAGCTATGTCCTTCCATAAGTATATATATTGGAGGATAAACATTGAGAGCTAGAAAGCAGAAAGCAGTATAATCCAGCGGAAGAAAGGAAAGAGAAGAAAGAAAAGAGAAGGAGAAGTCAGCGAAGCTCTCTCTCGTGATTATAGATTTCAGTTGATTCTTCTTTGATATCCAGTTTCTAATTGGATCTTGTGATTGATAGGGAAAGAAGACGAAGGGAACCTAGTATATTCAGTCTGAATTAAGCTTGACTTCTAAGTTGTGAGTGAATTAAGTTTCAGTTTTGTTTTTAACTCAAGTTTACAGTTTTGTTTTTAACTCAAGTTTACAGTTTTATGCTTTAATTGCTGCAAATCATTTTAAGCTTTTTATTGCTTTTTATGATTGATGGTGAGTATACAGAGAACCGAAAGTATATATTTTATGCTTATATTAGCATTCAGAATCAGTATATTATTTTTATGAATTATCAAGAAGAGATTATGATTTCTATAAAAGCACCATGTATGTACCTTCCCAGTTATGATTATGGTTGGCTTTTGGGGCCGTTCTACACATGTGTATGTCATGAGTCGCTCTGCACGTGTATTGACCAGAGAAAGAGTAATTGAGTCGCTCTGCACGTGTATGACCAGAGAGTCGCTCTGCACATGTATTGACCAGAGAAAGAGTAACTGAGTCGCTATGCACGAGTATGACCAGAAGTTATTCATGACTCTGCGTTTGCTCGAAGTATTTCGGCTTACATATGGAGGATATCCCCGATACGAATTTGGTGCAGATTAAGATTTTATAAAGTATTTATTCTTGTTCAGCAAAGAGAAGCATTCAGTTTATTCAGTTTATTTAGCACGAAAGTAGATATATTATCTTATACCATGTATTACTGAATGTTTATTGTAAAGTGGTTTAGAAAAGTGTTTTTTAAAAGTTTTCATTCACTCACTGGGCGTTAGCGCTCACCCTTTCACTCTTAAATATTTATCCAGGTAGCTGCTCGGTTGTGCGGACTCAGAAGTTTTAAGATGGGCCACTCGATGACATCATGAAGCATAAAAGTCATGCATTTTAAATTATCATGTACATATTTAGAAATATGAGGTCGGCATGGTCGGGACGGTAGGTATAGTCGGGATGGTAGGCATGGTCAGAACAAGATCGGATTTCTACTCGGCCCACTTGACCTACTCGGCCCACATGGCATATTCGGTCTACTCGGCCTACTCGGGTTTCTTACTCGGCATACTCGGGTTTCTTACTCGGCCTGTTCAGTTTTCCACTCGGGATGGACTGGTTACTTAGTTTTTATAGTGGTCGGTTTTTGGTCCGATCGGTCAATTTTGACACTTTTTGTAAAGAATGAAAATATATGAAAAGAAATTACAATTATGTACATTTTGCACTCTCCTTACATTTTATTTGTTTAATAGCAAGTATTTCCTATGGAAATTTCAGTAGAAAGTCATTTTATCATGCTAGTAAATGTAGAGCCCATAGGGTTTCCCTCGTACTCAAGAGAGGAGTCGGGGCAGCCCACAGGGCCTCCTTCGTACTCAAAAGAGGAGTCGGGGTGGGTCATGTCAACTTGGTATCAGAGCATGGTTTATAATTATTTAGACCACAGTAATTGTTTGCATTTAGTTTCATGCATTTAAGCATAACTTTGATTTTGTAACAGCATCATGCGTCGAGTTGGCCGCATACGCACAAGACCGGTAGCTGACCTTGGAGAGAGGAGTGATAACCAAGGTGAAAACGAGATAGAATCACACACTCAACCACCTATAGCTCAACTTTATGTACCGGAACCTAGGGAAGAACCAATGGATAGAATTGCAAAACTGTTGACTGCGATGGTCCAGTACCAAACGCAAGTGCCTGAAAATTCAATTGAGCGTGTACGAAAGTTGGGAGCTAGGAATTTTGATGAAACAGGAGATTCAGATAGTGCTAGTTCTTGGTTGAATGAACTAGAACATGTATTTGAAGTTATGAGGTGCACCGATGAACAGAAGGTTTCTTTTGCTACGTTTTTGCTAAAGGAAAAAACATATGATTGGTGGGCCTCAGTTCAACGAAGAACTCCTGAAGGAATTACTTGGGAGGATTTTAAGAAGCAGTTTAATGATCATTATTATCCCCGTTTCTATCAAGATTTGAAAAGAGCGGAATTTTTCAAATTAGTACAGGGATCTATGATAGTAGAAGAGTATGAGAAGAAATTTACAGAACTTTCGAGGGTTACTCCGTATGTAGTCGCTGATGAAGAAAATAAGTGTAGAAAATTCGAAGATAGACTTCGATCGGAAATTAAGACAATAGTGACTACTTCTGGACATGTTGAGTTTGGTAAGTTGTTTGAAGCTGCATTGAGAGTAGAGAAAGGCCTTAGTGACTCTAGCAAATTTGAACAACATAAGCAAAAGCCCAGTAACTGGTCAGTAGGGGGCTCTTATGGCAAAATGCCTAATGCAATAGGCAGTTTTTCAGGTCAGACTAGTAATTATCAACAGAGTCGTGGACCTGGTTCTAGCCAAGCCTCAGTCCAACAACTAATAGGTAGTCGTCAACCGAGTGTTAGTATGGGTAGAGGTTGGCGTCCTCTATGTAAGACTTGTGGAAAACACCATGATGGTGTGTGTTATTTAGGGAGATCAGGTTGTTATCAATGTGGGCATCCTGGACAGTTAAAAAGGGATTGCCCCGAGTTAGTTCAGGGAGGCAATGAAGAAAGAAAGATAGGATTTCAACCAATGCAAAGTGCCGCTGGTCAGATTCAAGGACAAAGGGGATCCCGAGTAGGAGGATCTACAACTACAGGGAAAACCCAAGTTAGTACAGTAGGGGTTGGAGGCAACCAACAGAGAGGTCAGTCGGGTAGACCTCGTACTCAGGCAAGGGTTTTTGCTATGACTCAGGCAAGGGTTTTTGCTATGACTCAGCAAGATGTCGAGACCACTCCAGATGTCGTTACAGGTATGTTAACAATTTTTGGCCACGATGCTCATGTTCTCATTGATCATGGATCTACTCATTCATTTGTATCTCGATCTTTTATGGTGTATACGGATGTAGAATTAAGACCATTGGATTCTAGTATTATAGTGGCTACACCAACTGGTGAATCTTTATTGGCTGAGAATATATATAGAAACAGTAGGGTCATAGTCGGTAAGCATGAGCTACATATTGATTTGATTCTGCTTGATATACATGATTTTAATATTATTTTGGGAATGGATTGGCTGGCTATACACCATGTTACTGTAGATTGTTTTCTAAAAGAGGTAAAATTTACACTTCAAGGAGAGTCGGATGTTATTTTCTTTGGCGAACGTCGGATTCTTCCTTCTTGTGTTATTTCTGCTATTGTTGTCCGATGGTTGCTCAGGAAACAATGTTCAGCTTATATGACTTATGTAATTGATACTCGGGATAGTGAGCTAAGATTAGAAGATATATCGGTGGTAAGAAAATTTCTAGATGTATTTCCTGAAGATCTTCATGGATTACCACCAGATAGAGACATTGAGTTTGTGATAGATTTGGTCTCAGGCACAACTCCAATTTCTATTTCACCTTATAGAATGGCTCCAACCGAATTGAAAGAGTTGAAGATTCAATTAGAAGAATTGGTGAACAAGAATTTTATTAAACCTAGTGTGTCACCATGGGGAGCGCCAGTTTTGTTTGTTAAGAAGAAAGATGGAACGTTACGTTTATGCATCGATTACTGGCAATTGAATAAAGCAACAGTGCGTAATAAATACCCACTCCCATGTATTAATGACTTATTCTATCAGCTTCAGGGAGCAAAGGTATTCTCCAAAATGGATTTGCGAACAGGTTATCACCAATTGAGGATTAGAAACTGTGATATACCAAAGACGGCTTTCAGAACTCGTTATGGGCATTATGAGTTTCTAGTTATGCCATTTGGGTTAACAAATGCTCCAGCAGCTTTTATGGATTTGATGAATACGATATTTCATCCTTATCTAGACAAATTTGTTATCGTGTTCATTGATGACATTTTGATTTATTATACTGAGCATTTAGAGATTATTCTACAAGTCTTGAGAGAGAATCAACTTTATGCCAAATTTAGTAAGTGTCAATTCTGGCTCGATAGAGTTACATTTTTGGGCCATGTGATTTCTGGTGATGGTATTTATGTTGATCCTCAAAAGGTTAAAGCTATAGTGAATTGGGAACGACCAATCAATGTGACAGAAATTAGAAGTTTCTTGGGTTTAGCAAGTTACTATCGAAGATTTGTAGAGGGATTTTCTAAAATAGCTTCACCATGAACAAGATTGACTTAAAAGGATGTGAAGTTTGAGTGGTCAGAAGCTTGTGAAAAGAGTTTTCAAAAACTCAATAAGAGATTGACTTCTGCTCCAATACTTGCTCTTTCAACCGGAAGTGATGGATTTGTTGTTTACAGTGATGCATCTAAACATGGTTTGGGTTGCGTTTTGATGCAACATGGGAAAGTGATAGCTTATGCATCAAGACAATTAAAAAAGCATGAAAAGATTTACCCAACCCATGATCTAGAGCTTGCTGCAGTGGTGTTTGCACTGAAAATTTGGAGGCATTACTTATATGGAGTTACCTGTCAGATTTATACAGATCATAAAAGCTTACAATATCTTTTCACTCAAAAAGAACTGAATTTAAGACAAAGAAGATGGATTGAGTTGATTAAAGATTATGACTGTACGATTGAATATCATCCTGGTAAGGCAAATGTGGTGGCAGATGCACTCAGTAGAAAGTCTTCAAGTTTTATGGCTCATTTGAGGATGAATTGGAAGGTAAATCATCTTCAACTTCCATTATTAACTGAATTAAGAATGTTGAGAGTTAAGCTAGAAGCACGAGATTGTGGAGCATTACTAGCTACCTTTTATGTTAGACCTATTTTGATTGATCGTATACGGGAATTGCAAACTCAAGATTCTCATTTAGTTAAATTGAAGGGAGAAGTGCAGAAAAGCTTACGAGCTGATTTTGTAGTGAAAAGTGATGGTACATTGGTTCTAGGTAACCGACTGTGTGTACCAAACATTAAGGAACTCAAGAATGAAATTTTAGAGGAAGCTCACTCTTCCGCTAATGCAATGCATCCAGGAAGTACTAAGCTGTGTCGTACTTTGAAAGAACATTACTGATGGCAATGTATGAAAAGAGAGATAGCAGAATTCGTCTCTAAATGTTTGATTTGTCAGCAAGTCAAGGCAGAACATCAGAAACCAGTAGGACTATCACAACCACTTTCTATTCCCGAATGGAAATGGGAACATGTTACCATGGATTTTATGATAGGACTACCTCGTAGTCAGAGTGGTCACGACTGTGTATGGGTGATCATTGATCGACTTACAAAGTCTGCATTTTTTCTGCCAATCGATATTACATACTCTCTTGACAGATTAGCCAAAATTTATGTGGATGAAATAGTTCGTCTTCATGGCGCACCAGTATCCATAGTGTCAGATAGAGATCCTCGGTTTACATCTAGATTTTGGCCCAGTTTACAAGAAGCTTTGGGAACTAGATTGCATTTTAGTACTGCTTTTCACCCTCAGACTGACGGTCAATCGGAGCGTACTATTCAGACATTAGAGGATATGCTTCGAGCTTGTGTGATGGATTTCAAAGGTAGTTGGGATGTACATATACCTTTGATAGAATTTGCCTACAATAACAGTTATCAGGCTAGCATCGAAATGGCACCTTATGAAGCTCTGTATGGGAGAAAATGCAGAACACCGGTGTGTTGGGATGAAGTAGGCGAGAGAAAGTTGTTAGGTCCATAACTTGTTCAAGTCACGACAGAAAAGATTAAAATAATCAAAGACAGACTAAAGATTGCTTAAGATAGGCAGAAAAGTTATACAGATAAAAGGAGAAGGGAACTTGAATTTAAAGTAGGTGACTATGTATTCCTACGAATTTTGCCTTGGAAAGGTATACTTCGATTTGGAAGACGTTGTAAGTTAAGTCCACGATACATTGGTCCATATGAGATCATTACCCGAGTAGGAGTAGTGGCATACCGTTTAGCGTTGCCTTCAGAACTTTCAAGAATTCATGATGTATTTCATGTTTCTATGCTTCAAAAATATATAGTAAACCCTACGCATGTTTTAACTAAGCAACCAGTGAAGTTAAGAGAAGATTTAACTTATGAAGAGGAACCTATTGAGATTCTAGATAGAAGGGAACAAGTATTACGTACTAAGGTTATTCCACTTGTAAAAGTGTTATGGAGAAATCATGCAGTGGAAGAGGCAACTTGGGAACATGAAGATCAGATGCGGACTCAGTATCCCCATCTGTTTCGGCTAAGTGAGTAAATTTTGAGGATGAAATTCTTATATGGAGGAGTGAATTGTAAAACCCATGTCTTTCAGGCCCAATTGAAAGGCCCAATTTGAAAAGAAAAAAAATGGGATAAGCGTGAAGCAAAAAAGGCATCAGGTGAGTAAGCCTAAACGAATTGCATGGCTGACAGGCAGCTGTGAGCTTGGTTAATTAGCTCACAACTTCAGCTGTGTCCTTCCATAAGTATATATATTGGAGGACAAACGTTGAGAGTTAGAAAGCAGTAGAATCCAGCGGAAGAAAGGAAAGAGAAGAAATAAAAGAGAAGGAGAAGTCAGTGAAGCTCTCTCTCGTGATTATAGATTTCAGTTGATTCTTCTTTGATATCCAGTTTCTAATTTGATCTTGTGATTGATAGGGAAAGAAGACGAAGGGAACCTAGCATATTCAGTCTGAATTAAGCTTGACTTCTAAGTTGTGAGTGAATTAAGTTTCAGTTTTGTTTTTAACTCAAGTTTACAGTTTTTTATGCTTTAATTGCTACAAATCATTTTAAGCTTTTTATTGCTTTTTATGAATGATGTTGAGTATACATAGAACCGAAAGTATATATTTTATGCTTATATTAGCATTCAGAATAAGTATATTATTTTTATGAATTATCAAGAAGAGATTATGATTTCTATGAAAGCACCATGTATGTACCTTCCCAGTTATGATTATGGTTGGCTTTTGGGGCCGTTCTACACATATGTATGTCATGAGTCGCTCTGCACGTGTATTGACCAGAGAATTAGTAATTGAGTCGCTCTGCACGTGTATGAGCAGAGAGTCACTATGCCCGTGTATTGACCAGAGAAAGAGTAATTGAGTCGTTCTGAACGGGTATGACCAGAAGTTATTCATGACTCTGCGTTTGCCCGAAGTATTTCGGCTTACGTATGGAGGATATCCCCTGTACGAATTTGGTGCAGATTATGATTTTATAAAGTATTTATTCTTATTCAGCAAAGAGAAGCATTCAGTTTATTCAGTTTATTTAGTTTATTTAGCAAGAAAGTAGATATATTATCTTATACCATGTATTACTGAATGTTTATTGTAAAGTGGTTTAGAAAAGTGTTTTTTAAAAGTTTTCATTCACTCACTGGGCATTAGCGCTTACCCTTTTACTCTTAAATATTTATCCAGGTAGCTGCTCGGTTGTGCGGACTCAGAATTTTTGAGGTGGGCCACTCGATGACATCATGAAGCATAAAAGTCATGCATTTTAAATTTTCATGTACATATTTAGAAATATGAGGTCGGCATGGTCGGGACGGTAGGCATGGTCGGGACGGTAGGCATAGTCGGGATGGTAGGCATGGTCAGAACATGGTCGGATTTCTACTCGGCCCACTTGATCTACTCGGCCCACTTGACTTACTCGGCCCACTTGACCTACTCGGTCTACTCGGCCTACTCGGGTTTCTTACTCGGCCTGTTTAGTTTCCCATTCGGGATGGACTGGTTACTTAGTTTTTATAGTGGTCGGTTTTTGGTCCAATCGATCAATTTTGACACTTTTTGTAAAGAACGAAAATATATGAAAAGAAATTGCAATTATGTACATTTTGCACTCTCCTACATTTTATTTGTTTAATAGCAAGTATTTCCGATGAAATTTCAGTAGAAAGTCCTTTTATTATGCTAGTAAATGTAGAGCCCATAGGGTTTCCCTCGTACTCAAGAGAGGAGTCGGAACACCCCACAAGGCCTCCCTCGTACTCAAGAGAGGAGTCTGGGTGGGTCCTGTCAAATGTAGTCCGATTAGGACTTATTTCCTTATAAGAACGTAGTCTTTTTAAGGAAATAGAGGTGTTCTCGGATAAGGATCCCTTTATGCTTGACATTCTCTTTCTTCTGTAGAGTCCTTTGATAAGGATCCTGGCGTGACTCAACTTGTGAACTACTTGTTAGGCTTCTTACTCAATTGTCATGTTTATCCCGAGTAAGATATGATGTGTTCTGGTCCCGAGTGACGTCTCCTAATCCCGAGTAGAAAATGCATTCTGCTAGCCGAGTATGTTTAATTGATGCAGGTCTTGTTTTAATACTTGTTTACTCGGGCCTATTCTTTTTGATGATGCCTTGTAGGGTGTTTCTTAAGTGCCTATTTGGATGTTCACCTGACAATTTTATCCTCTATGTCAATGACGTGTACGTCTGGTAAAATTCACATACGACAATACCCCCTTAAAATGTTTTTGTTTAACGAGGTTTCTTCGGGTAAAAGTATTTTGATTAATTTTCAATATCCTTTCAGTTTCTGGGTTAACGTCTTGCCTTGATTGCGTGTCTTAATGGTGACCCTGCAGTTTCGATTCGCCCCCTCACATGAGATCTTTAATGATGGCGACGCTTTGAAGTTCTGACGGCTGAGGCTAGTTCTTGTTTTGACACGTGTACTTTACCTCTTCATTTTTTGAGGTTATTTATGAGAAACGACCTATGCGTCTTCCCATGCGCCGCCTACCTCATCAAACCTCATCATCGTTACTTCCCGCCTTAAAAACCTAGGGTTTCGTGTCGTTTCCTCTTTAAATTCTTCGTTTTAAGTTGTGCTGGCTCATTTAGAAAAATTTGCAGCAGAAAGAACTTTTCTCTAACCCAGATTTTTTGCAGATAGTCGTGACTCTCCGTTGAAGATTTTGTCAATTCTTTATTCAAGGTTAGTTTCTAATGGAGCCATCTTCCCGTCATCGTCTTTTTAATGTCGCTCTTGACGCATTATAACGTAGGGAGTTCTAGTTAGTTTCTTGTATTAGACGATTATTGGGGGATATCCCTGTAGATGAACCTCTATTTCTAGAAGTTGATGTTTTAGGGCTTCACCCTGGCTTCACCCTGACTTCACTTTTAGCCCTGTATCGATTTCATTTAGTTCTGATTTTGATATTTCTGACCACAGGGTACCTCTTCGAAGGATGGGAAAACATCAAAGTACAAGTGCAATCCGCAAACACAACTCGGGCGATATTCTGATCAGGGAGCAGACTATCAATGAGAACGAAGTTGAAGGGGCGTTCAGGGCGTCTCATCTTTCTTTCTCTGCTGACCGCCCGAATGGGTATGATACCGAACCGAATATGATCGGGACTGATGAGATAGGAAAGTATGGTTCCCGATTCGATCTGCCCAACTCGGTCACTCTGATTCCAGCGGATGATAGAGTTGCGTGGAATCTTCCCCTGGCATGGTGGTAATCTACGGATCCATGCTCTGTTGCGGTGTCACTCTTCCCCTTCAGCCTATCATTGCCTAGTTTCTGGCTGAAGCAGGGATCGCTCCGGCTCACCTGGCCTCAAATAGCTATAAAATTCTGATGTGCATGTGGAATATGTACAGCCGGATGAATTTGTTTCCGCCTTCCCCGAGTGAAATTAGGTATTTCTTCACGCTGAGGCAGTCTAGTAAGATGGGAACTTACTTTCTTATGTCTAATCCGCCAGATTGTTGGGTCCCTAAGGGGACGAAAGTGAGCAGGGAAGCCAATATTTCTGATGACCCTAAAAAGAGGGGTTTTATATGGGATTTTCCTACATCCAACAAGTTCTGAAAGAACAGTTGATTTTTTACAGGAGGGAGTCTCGGGCTCGAAGTTACTGTTTCGGCTGGGGGTACTCAAATGGTGTTGAAAGTCCCCCGATTCTTCTGTTCCCTCGAGATTTGGAACAAGAAGAAAATCGAGTATAGTGATGTGGAGTTGACCAGACTTTCTTGGGCGAGAGTTTGCTCTTTGGCGAAAAGGAGCAAGACTTATTGTACTCATTTGCCAGAATTCTAATTGTACTCATTTGCAGATGGTGGCCAAATTTGTTGAGCTACTTCAGACGTAGCAACATCAAGCTGATCGAATAAGGCATCTGGAGGCTCAGCTAAAGGAAAGTGAGGATAGCCGAGTTCGGGTTGAAGCGGCTTACCAGTGGGAGGTTGGTTCTGCACAGGTTTTTGCCAACCATTATCTGGCGAAACAAATGGAGGCTGAAGAGAGGGTTTCATCTGTAGAAGAGAAAGCAGTATCACTTCAAAATTTACTATCTTTTGTCCAAGAATCGATGCTCAAGGCCGAGCAGGAAGCGGAGCATTCCAAGTTGGCATATGAACAGGAGATCGAGGACTTGGAACGCCAAGCTCTGACGGTTGAATCCCTATCTAAAGAGGCTAGGCTGGAACTAGAAATCCAGGAGGTTGATCTTTTCAAAAGATCTCATGCCTACGATGCCTTTCTCCTTCGGGAGTTTCAACGAGGGCTAGTTTCAGCTGGAGAGTTCTTTAAAGTTAAAAATAGGGTGACTGAGAAGGCCTGAGCCAACTGAGAGTTGTCGATCAAAAATCACGTGGATCGGTCCCTGGAATCTCTGCTGACTCAGATGAGGGAATGGAGAGCCTATTGCCGCAGCCGAGGCAAAGAGCCCCACCCTATACATTTGGAGGTTCCATCCGAACACTCCCTCTCGACCTTCTATGCTAGTCAAAAATCGGTCGTGGAGGGTGTGGAGCCTGATGTCGGACCGATCCCATAAGAATATTACAACCAGTGGATGGATGACTCAGTTGATACAATCAGTTGGCCTTCTAACGAGAGTCTGCTTCGTGAATACGATATGGTGCCAGACCAGAGTATTGGCAAGCGCTCCAAATCCTCACAATCCTAATTTTTGTACATATGATTTTTTTGTAAAGAATACTGTGTAACAATTCTTTTTTGAAAGACGAATAAAATTCCGAGTAGCTTTCTCAACCTGGTGTTTTAATTTTATTGCTCGCGAGTTTGTGACTTGACTATGGTTGCTGAGTCTTATTAAACTGGTTCTTCGATGTTCGGGTAATTTAACCAAGTATCTTATTAAACCGGTTGTTAGCCAAATAACTTTAATTACCAAGTATCTTATTAAACTGGCTCTTCGATGTTCGGGTAACTTAACCGAATATCTTTTTAAACCGGTAGTTACCCAAATAACTTAAATTGCCAAGTATCTTATTAAACTGGCTCTTTATTATTAACCGAGTCATCTTAAAACATGCAAGTTTATACTTGTGTTTCATACTCGATTGCTACCCGAACATTACATCAAGGCTCAACATGATCATATGTTCAAGTCCGTACACATTACCAAGGACGTATCCCTAGTTTTTATGTGCAAGGGTTTGCCGAATCGTTAAGCTTTTTGGAATTGCTTAACACAGCTACGCATTTCACTTAATTTTTTCCCGATAGTGTCCCGAGCTGGTGCATCAGGTTTGCTTTTTTGCGAAGGTCATTTTGACCTTGCTCGGCTGGCATGCTCCTTTGAGCTTTTCTGTCCATTTGGGATTTAATGGTCCGGAGTATTCTATTTGCATGTTCTTATTATCATGCTTGTCTTCCATATGTTCTTATTATCATATGTTTTCTTTTGGAAATCCTGAGTTTGATGCTTTTCTTTTGGAAATCCCGAGTTTGATTTTTTATTCATAACTGTAAAAATCAATAAAGTTATAAATTTCAGCTAATATTTATCCTAACTAAAATTGTGCTGACTAGAAAAAAGAACAAAAAACATTTTAATGATAGAAAATCTTTAGATATTGGGCATTGCATGGTCGGGGTAAAACCCCTCCATTAGGTCGTGCAATCCAATATGCCTCATGGCTAGTTATTCCTTTGATTTTGTACGGGCCTTCCCATTTATCAGCCAGGGAACCTGCAGCTTTATTTTTTGTGTTCAATGACACCTTTCTGAGTACCAGATCTCCTAGCTGGAATTTTCTGGCCCGAACGTGAGAGTTGTAGTGGTGAGCTACCCTTTACTGATATACCATATTTCGTATTCTGGATTTCTCCATTTTCTCTTCTAGCTCATCTAGACTTTGTAATAGCATATCAACGTTCTGTTCTTCATCGTATAGCCTGACCCGGGGTGATGGATATGACGTTTCTATAGGAATAACAGCTTATGTTCCAAACGTTAAAGCGAATGGAGTTTCTCCTGTTGAAGTTCTTACTGTTGTCCGATACGTCCATAACACTTTGGGAAGCTTTTCAACCCAGCTTCCTTTCTTGGCATCTAGTTTTGCTTTGATTGTGTGCTTGATGATTTTGTTCACTGCTTCCACCTTCCCATTTATCTGAGGGTGGGCAGGTGTGGCATAGTAATTGGCAATCTGGTACTCTTTGCACAGCTGTCTGAATTTCAAGTTATCGAACTGGGTACCGTTGTCTGTGATTATAGTGTTTGGGACTCCAAACCTATAAAGTATATTCTTTTTCACGAAATTTATGGTGTTTGCTTCTGTGATGTGCACTAATGCTTCAGCTTCTACCCACTTCGTGAAATAGTCAACGGCTACTATTGCATACTTCGCTCCACCCCATGTCCCAGCTGGCATTGGGCCGATTAGATCCAAGCCCCACATGGCGAATGACCATGGGGGACGTGAGGTTTCTAAGTTGCTTAGGGGGTTGTTGGATGTCATTAGCAATCCTTTGGCAAGTATTACAACTTTCTGAACACTATTGTGCATCTGAGAATAGAGTAGGCCAATAATAGCCTTGCCTGAGTACCTTGTGTGCCAAACTTTTACCCCCAGTGTGGTTTCCTTAAACTCCTCCATTGATTTCCTGTAATATCCGATATGCATCCTCCTCTGATACACATCTTTGGAGTGTTCGAGAATATCCCCTTCTGTATAATTCTCCTCCAACCAATATGTACCTAGTTTATCTATACCTGATGCGTTTTGCTTGTAAGGGATCTTCCGGAAGTACGTATTCTTCTAGGAATCTTTTTAGCTGAGTCATCCAACCGTCTGGCGGTGTTCGGATTTTTGAAATTTCCAAGTTTCTTGGTTCAACCGTGCTTGGTTTAAGGAGATGTGCAACCGGAATAGTTTTTGGCCTGATTGTGGTTGTTGCTGATTATAGTTTGGATAATGCGTCTGCCTTTTCATTCTTCTCCCTGGGGATCTGGGTAATCTTATATTCTTTCAATTTCTATAGGAGCTGTTTCGTAATGTCACGATAAATTATCATGCCTTCATCCTTTCTTGGTACTCGTCAAGAACTGGGTTGACAACTACCTGTGAATCATTAAATATCTCAACCTTATCTACCATGAGAGCTATGCAGACTCTGCGTCTAGCTAGTAGCGCCTCGTACTCAGCTTGATTGTTAGTTGCTTTGAAGTCGAACCTCATGGCACACTCGACATCGTCTCCTTCTGGAGTGCATACTACAATCCCTGCCCCGCTGCCAAGAGTGTTTGAAGAGCCATAAACAGACAATTTCCATATGAAGCTTTTACCCTACATCTCTCTTGCTTCTAGGTTCGGTTCTGTGAATTCTGCTATGAAATCTGCCACTGATTACCCTTGAGAGATGTCCTAAGGACGTAGTGGATATCGAATTCACTTAGCTAGATTGCTCATTTGGTTAATCTCCCTGAAATCTCAGGCTTCTGTAAAATCTACTTCAATGGGCAATCAGTGAGAACCTGAATTGTATGAGCCTGGAAGTATGACCTTAGTTTTCTTTCTGCTGAAACTAGTGCCAGAGCAATCTTTTCTGCCTGTGAATATCTGGTCTCAGCCGGTAGAAGTGCTTGCTGGTGTAATACACTGGCTTTGTACTCCATCTTCTGTTCTGACTAGAACTGAGCTTGCTGCCAGTTCTGTAACTGACAAGTACAGTTGGAGTGTCTCCCCCATCTGAGGTTTTGAAAGGATGAGAGTCTGTCCTAAGTACTATTTAATTTTTAAGAATGCGTGTTCGCACTCTTCATTCCATTCAAGTCATTTCCCTTTTCTGATTACTTTGAAAAAGGGTGCACATCTGTCTGTGGCTTTTGAGATGAATCTTCCTAAGGAAGCCAGACATCCTGTTAGGCGCTGTACTTCTTTGAGTGTCCTCGGTGAAGTCATTCTCTGCAAGGCCTGGATCTTCTCGGGGTTGACTTCGATTCCTCTTTGATGGACATGAAAACCTAGGAATCTTCCTGAAGGAACCCCGAATAAACACTTATTCGGATTTAGCTTCATTTGGTATCTCCTTAAGACATCAAATGTCTCTCGCAGATCTGAAGTATGCTTGTCTGCTGTGATGCTCTTGGTCAACATGTCATCAATGTATACTTCCATGTTCTTCCCTATTTGCCATGAAAAGATTTTGTTGACCAACCTTTGATAAGTTGCTCCTGTATTTTTTCAATCCAAAGGGCATCACAGTATAGCAGTACAAACCCTGATCAGTTGTGAATGCTATTTTTTCTTCGTCAGCCTTGTTCATCCTGATCTGGTTATACCCCGAGTAAGTATCCATGAAACTGATTAACTCATGACCTGATGTAGCGTCCACCAACTGATCTATCCTCGGAAGTGGAAAACTATCTTTCGGGCATGCCTTATTCAGATCTGTGAAATCTACGCACATCATCCACTGTCCATTCTTCTTTTAGACGAGGATTACATTAGCCACCCATTGAGGGTAATTGACCTCTCTAATTGATCCTACAGCGAGTAGCTTCTCTACTTTCTGTTTGATCGCCTGACTTCTTTCAAGGTTGAATGATCTTCTCTTTTGTATCACCGGTTTTGCATTCGGGTCTATTGTGAGATGGTGGGATATTATTCGGGCATCTATCCCGACCATGTCGTCATGACTCCAAGCTAACATATCCCTGTATTCTTTAAGCAGATGAATGAGGCTTTGTTTGACTTTTCCTTCCAGGTTAGCCCCGATCTTGACTTTTTTATCTGGTTCATCTTCTTTTAGGGTGATTTCTTCAATCATTTAAGTTTTGGATTTATTCTTCCCTTCTCTTGGATCGAATTCGAATGATAGGGGCTTTTCGTTCTGACTCGGCTGTGTTATAGTGCAAACCTGTTCATTCTTGTCCTTGTATACTGACAGGTTAGCTCTTCGGGCCATCTCCTGAGATCCTTTGACTACCCTGACCCCATGTTCGGTCGGGAATTTTATCATTAAGGCATATGTGGTTGTTACGGCCTTAGTTTTATTCAGGAATGGTCGTCCTAATAGTGCATTATATGGCCAATTCTCCAAGTCTACTACCACGAAGTCGAGCAATACAGTTATCTGGTAATGTGCTAATCCAATCTTCACAGGTAGCTTTACCATCCCGAGTGACCTGACCTCAACTCCCCTGAATCCTCTGAGTGGGGTATGGAAGGGTTGTAGGTCTTTTTGGTCCAACCTGAGTTGATCGTAGATGGCTACATTGAGGATATCTGCTGAGCTTCCATTATCTATCAGGATTCTTCTGACTTCCCGGTGACCAATCTGGGCACTTATGACCAATGCGTCATTTGGCCGAACATCAACGCCATGTGAGTCTGCCTCTGTGAATGTTATTGGGTCTCATCCTTCCTTTACCCTCTTTGGGTCTGGCTCGACCGAGTTTACATCAAAGTTATTCCTTGCTTCTACTGCTTCTCTGATTTTCTGAGTTCGTTCTCGGTTACTTCTTCCAGTGGATGGTCCTCCAAAGATCGTGTGTATTACTTGATTGGCCTCTGGACTGGCCCTTTGATTTTGACCAGAGCCATGGCCGGTCCTGATCTCTTTATTTGCTTCTGATTTTTCATCCCTTCTCAAAATCACATTCTGTAGATGTCCCTCCCGAATGAGGGTTTCTATGTAATCTCTGAGTTGGTAACACTTTGAGGTCTCATGACCGGTTTCCTTGTGGAACCGACAGTATTTGGTTGTGTCTCGTAGAGAAAACTGAGATTGACGGCGTGGCTCTTGTACTATATTCTTTGTTTCTAGAATGGTCAGGATTTCCTCCTGTTTTTTTCGAAGAATGGTGTAATTGGTGTATCTACCTCGGTACTTCTCAGTGGTCTATTCGGCATTACGCCCATTACCCACGTCCTTGCTTTTTTCTTTACCGTTTCCCTTCTGTTTTCCCTTCTGGTTCTGGCCCTTAGACTCGACATCCTTCTGTTCGGGTTTTCCTCCATGCATATAACACCCTCTGGTGTCCAGTTCTTCTTCTTCGGCCAGTGCATATCCTCTCGCCATATCCATCATGTCTGCATATCTAGTCACCCGGGCTCTCCTTAAATCAAAAGATAGCCGACCATTTTACAAGTTGTTGATGAATGCATCAATTATTGTTTCATCGTTTGCACTGCCAATTTCTGACATTGCTTGGACGAATCTTCCCAAGTATTTCTTCATTGACTCATCCTTCCCTTGCTTTATTTGAGAAATGTGAGCTACTGACTTTTTCCTGTGAACAGTCCTCAGAAGTTGCCTTGAAAAACTCCAGCTCAGTTCACTGAAATTTCTGATACTTGCTGGGGGTAATCTCCCGAACCACCTTAAACCCATATCTCCCAGAGATTTTGAAAAGTTGAGACATGGTAAGGGATCACTGTGGGCATACTGGGTCATGACACTTTTATAGCGTCTCACGTGCTCTTTTGGATCTGTATCTTTCTTAAACTGCTCCACGTGTGGGATCCTGAACCTTTCTAGGAATGGAGTCCGTAGGATTTCCTTGGTGAATGGACTGTCAAAATCGTCATCAGATAAATCATTATACCCGTAACGTCTGACCAGTGCATCCATTTGACTCCTATTGTTCTCAACTTCTTGAGTTAGGCTTTGGATTATAACATCTCTGTCCCCCACCGGGATACCCCGACTGTTGAACCGTTGGGTGACTGTCATTCTTTCTAGCTCTTCACTTTGATGCCGGGTTTCTCGTATGACTCCGTGATGGCACTTGCGATGGTGTCTATCATTATCTTCTGATGACGATCGATCTCTGTGCCGGTCATATTTGCGGTGTCTAGCACGTACTGTCTGATTCTGGTTCTGCTTCTAGCTTGGTCGTTCCTCTTCAGGTGTTTCACGTCTAGACTGATTAACTGGGGTTGAGTTCCTTTCGGCTTCTGGTGTATTTATTTATGGCCCTACTACAACATAAATAAGCCTTGTCGGTGGAAGATTAGGAGTTTGTGCTTCCGCAGCCAGTAAATCAACTTCTTCCTTTGCTGCGTCTGCCACCAATTGCTACAGCACCTCTCGAAAGCGTAGTGTCAGGTCTCTGCTGGTCGGAGAAACTTGCTGGATCCCTGCCAGGATTATGGGTTAGGTATCCGTGTTTATAGCAGGATCCCGTAAGGTACTGCCAACATGGAAGTTATTCGGAGATCTTTGGCCATTCCTTGAATTGCTTCTGCTTCCAGCCATGGCTGTTGATTAAGTCGGAGGTTCAAGCCCCTTCTTCTAGAGCCAATTGTTGACATTGATTTCTGGATTGAATCAGAAAAGCCAACAAAGATCGAATTTCAGTTGTGTTTGTAAAGAGATGGAGAATGAGAAATAATCAGACACGAGTATTTTACGTGGTAAAACTCCGATGACCGGAGAAACGTCCACGGGTGGTTGAATGATCAACCTAACCAAAATCCATTATGAATTTGGAATGTTACAAGCTCTCCATCTCTCTTTTTTCTCTCTGTATTCTACTTATGATTGTTGTGTATACTCTTGTCTACATCTTTTTTCGGACGAGATTATGGGTCTATTTATATGTGTATAGAACCCTAATCTGCTTTGTACAAGTAATAAAAGATCTTTGCATTTAATTGTGATTTGGTTTCTTGTTCGAAGTAGATTGTCTTTCCTGTTTCGGAGACTTGTATTGAGATCGAATGAGACTTTAGTAATGTAGTCCAATCAGGACTTATTTCCTTATAAGAGCGTAGTCTTTTTTTGAGGAAATAAAGGTGTTCTTGGATGAGGATCCCTTTATGCTTGACATTCTCTTTCTCCTGTAGAGTGTTTTGATAAGGATCCTAGCGTGACTCAACTTGTGAACTACTTGCTAGGCTTCTTACTCGGTTGTCATGTTTATCCCGAGTAGGATATGATGTGTGCTGGTCCCAAGTGACGTCTCCTGATCCCAAGTAGAAAATGCATTCTGCTAGCCAGGTATGTTTAATTGATGCAAGTCTTGTTTTAATACTTGTTTACTCGGACATCTTCTCTTTGATGATGCCTTGTAGGGTGTTTCTTAAGTGCCTATTTGGATGTCCACCTGACAATTTTATCCTCTCTGTCAATGACGTGTACGTCTGATAAAATTTACATACGACATTATTATTATTAATTATTTTTTAAAAATTAATTAATGTTATTAATATTTTTTATTTTGATTTTTTTTATTAGTCAAACAGGTCAAAGGGTATTTGTATGATATTATTATATTTTTCCAGCTTTAATGCAATTATTCATATATTTATGGTATGTAAGTGTAATTTGCCACTGACGTCCGTTTCACTTCCATCAATTTTTATAAATTTATGGAAGTTCAGGGGGTTAAGTGCTAAGAAAAAAATCAGTGGGTATTATACAACTGCGCTATAAGTATATGGGCATTGGTACTACTAACCCAAAATATTATTAGGATATGATTCATATGTAATTAAAGTATAATTTTTTATATTTTTCTTTTAAAAATAATTGATATAAATAATTTCTAAGAATGATCTCTTTTAACATTTAATCGAGGATTATAAGAAATGATATTTGTTTTTTAATACGTATATAATTAATATTTGCATAGTTAAAGTATATATATAATTGAAATAATAATGCTACTTTGTTTAAATCTGGTGCTCAAATGACTCTAATTCATTCATTTAAATCATGTAAATCTAGTACTATTTAAATGAATCAAATCTGGTGTTCAAATGACTCTAATTCATTCATTTAAATCATGTAAATCTATTACTATTTAAATGAATGGATTATAGTGCTGTCACATCATTTGGACATCAGATTTAGACACTAAATTTAGATAACGTAGCATTATCAATAATCAAATTCTCATAATTTAACATAATTTACGAGGTTTGCTTAAATACAATATTAAACTAGTTCAAAATAATAGAGTACTAAAGAGGCTTTTTATTTATTTCTTTCTTTATTTCTAGTTGTTTATAATTTAACAAGAAATATTTTTGAAATACAAAACAATGTGAAATTAATATATTTTCTATTTTTTTAATGAACTTCATTATCGATTTATAATAATAATAATAATAAATAATTGTTAACCAAAATTTGTTTTGGTGTAGAATTTCGATCAACACTCTCAAGTTGCAACCTCAGAGATCGTAGCGGGGTAGGTACCTCTAGGTACTGTGATTCTGATAAGAAAGATACAACAAAAAAGGAGGTGCAACACGTATTAAGTAAAAATAATGGGAATGGATTGTTTTATTATCCAAATGATTGATACGACGATGGTAATCATTTTCAATATAGAACTCTCATCTCTCTCTCTCTCTCTCTCTTACACGGTTGGCTATGGCGATCTCGTGCTAGTCGATAAGTGGATATTTCTCTGTATCGTGATGACAGAAACTCTCTGTAGGTAATGGCAAATACTCTCTCCTAGGTGTTCAATTTACGGATCTTTTTTTCTTATTTTGTCGTTGTATTTATGGTCTCCGATTCTTCCAATCAATCCCTACAAATCTGGCCAATTGATCTGTAATCATCATAGTCAATTGGCGTTGACTGAGACTGTATATTAGTGTAGGAATTGTTCCCTTTAATTACTTAATGGTTTCCGTTATATCTAAATCCCGACTGGGTTGATGGCACTTTAAGTGATGAAAAGGTCAACCTTGTCTTCTGCCATGTTGGAGATGAATTTTTGTTGTATTCCTTTGGACTCGACACTGGTCCATTGTCCACGGTGTACCGATCCACTTTTGCTGGCATGTTTCTTCCCTGAGGGGATGGGACTCACTTACTGGATTGGTTAAGGGTCGATATCGCGGTACTTGGGTACCAGGTAAGTGTCGTGATACTTAGATACTAGGTAGATGGTATTATGATATCGGTTCTCCTCGAAACTTGGTGAAAGACACAATGTGGCACCGACCTTCCTAAATTGCGGTATCGATTTTTCCTGATCTAGGACCTACAAGGTATTAGATCGATGGAAAATTCTTCTTTAGACCATTGCCAAAAAGGCTATTAACAATAACTGTTATTCAAAAAATCATCACGGAAACTTTCCGTACAAAATTTGACCGCAAGGTCGGAACTTCGTTGTTGGAGGGGGAGTGACACGGGTACCCATCCCTTCAGGGCTTCAAGAATTAGGAGAAGAGGTGGTGTTTAAGGTTCTTTTGCTAGTGTAGGAGTCTAGTCATGGTCCATAGTTCCTAGTTCCTGGTCTTGGTACCCGGTCTCTTCTATAGGTCTCATCTGTAGTTCCCCGACCCAAATGGTATGCAAGAGGAGGGAATGTGCTCCTCAATGATATAGGTGTGGTCATGAAGGATAATACTACTCTGTAGTGATTCTCCACTCTCTGGTCCTTCCGGTCTGGGGCAATGCCCCGTCCTGGTTCTTCTAGCTGGTCTAAAAGCAGTTTTAGGGTTTCTTGGGTGTGCTGGACCAGGCCCCTCTAGTTCTTGTGTAGGGTCTTCAAGAAATGGTACTGGCCAACCTCAGTGGGGCTGGTCGGGCTTGATTGGTCCTTTGATGAGGTTTTTGGGGCTTCTCTGGTTGTTGACTTAGATTTGGCCTTACCCCACTAGTTCTGGTGATAGATCCACTAGAAGGTTGCTCGCTCCCATAAAAAAGGTATGTGGGAGCTCCTCGACTCTTTTCTAACTAGTCCAAAAGGTCTTTCCCCCTTTTTATGTGTTACTGGACATGCAAATAGTTGGACAAAAGAGCTAGGATCAGTAAGGTCGAAGCCTAACTCATATACATGCATAATGAGGAGATAGAGGGAAGAATGATGATTCTTTTGATAGAATTGGACTGACTTAGGGGAAAAATCAACTCGAGTGATAATGTGCTAAAAACCCCCTATGTAGTATCCAGAAGAGGGAGAGAGACCATTCATTATACATGTCAACAATAGGTGCTCCGGGGAGCTTACATAAATAGCCAAGTATTACAACATAAGTTCTCTAGAGAGCTTACAATATCTCCCTAAAACTAATTGTAAGGGGTTTTAGTATAAAAATAACCTAGTAGCATGAAGAGCAATTAGAGATTTTATCTAGAAAACCAGTCGTCCTATAGTAGAATTTTTGTTTGATCAAGGAGATAAGCATAAGCCATTGGAGGGGTGCTTTCCTCATATGGTAGAGGTGCCAAAGAACACTCCAAAATGATGTAGAAGAGTCATTCCGTGGATGTGCCAAAAGTCCTTAAATGTGACCTAAGACTTCACTTATATAGTGAGTTTCAGTGGTGATGTGGAAGGCATGTGTTTGGAACATGTGGGCTCATGGTTCCCACATGTATACACGTTCCTCAAATGGTGTAGGACGTGTCATGTGGAAGTAGGGCATATGTGGCGATGATAAGGTGATTAAGTGTCATTTTGGTGACTTTCCATCGGAGAGGGGTGCCTAGGTGGCTCTTGGACCAAATGATTGTCATATGAGGATGTTAAGGAGTAATAAATGTTGTCGGGAGGCTTATGAAAAACTACATGTCATGGGCCTCACTTGTCCCCCCTAAATTGGTGAAAAACTCTCATGTGATCTCTCTTGTTGCCCCAATGCAAATTTGATGGTTCTTGGTTCGTTTGACCCATATTTTCTCATAGAGAACAACTCATTTATCTTCTAATAAGTTGAGTTAGCTCAACCCCTCACCATTGATCAATTACTTGGTCAAAAGGCTTCGATTATAAGTCGTCAAATCATCTTGATGTGCACTTTTGGTCAAACCAACACCTTGACTGACTTTTATAGCCTATATGGTGTGATTTAACTATGATTTCTTCATATAGAAAAATTTGCTCCATTGGAGGGATCTGGTACATGGTATCCCGGGGCCATGATATCTCGATACCTTGGTAACCTGGCTACTCCGATGGCCCTGATGGGCTAATATAGAGGAGTTGCACTTGTGTGGACCCGGTGCTCAGTTAAGGATCCGATACTCTAGTATCTCGATACCATAGTACCTCGGTAGAGATCTGTAGTAGGAGGGATCCGAGTTTGATATGGACCGAGTCCAGTCAAGGTCCCGATACTGAGAATTGGGAAAAATACTCCTTTGAATTTATGGCCATTTTTTACGGTTAATAATAATAATTATTATTATTATTCTCTAATTAGAATGATCTTAAATCGGAACTTTAGTTTTTTTTAATATTACAAAGTTAGTTCTGTAATATAACAAATCTAATTTGTACACTCGGATCATTAACTTCTCGTTATGTACGTGATGTACTTGGTGTGACGTTAACGGCCATTGACCTATAGTAAAAGTCCAAATATAATTTAAGAGGACTACTGTTTAATTTGAACATATTCATCATTGCTAAGGCATCTCCAACCCATGCACTATTCTCCAATCGTTGCACATTTCGTCTCCAACCCATGCGCTATTGGATGCGCCAGATTGCAGCACCCTGCCTTTATGCACCAGATCAAGCGCTTTCGGCGCTACTTTGTTGCTTGCTTTTTCTTTTTCTTTTTTAGTCCTCAATATATACTTATTCATATATTGACCATTATTCAATAGAATCAATTATGATTATATACCTTATTTAAAAGTTTTATTTAATTACAGTTTTATCTCTATTAAACCAAATGTATTCCAATTGTATCCTTTTAATTATCTAATGTTTTTGTTTAATTTATATTTGTTTTAATTTAATTATTATTTATATTTTATAATATTATGTTAATTAAGGGGTAAAATTTTAATTATTAAGAAATAATAAAAAAAAATGAAATATTTAAAGAATATTCTTTTTAGAGTAACATTTATTGCTATGAGTTGGAGATGGAAAAATTATTGGTGTGAAAGTTGCAACAATTTATTGTAAAGTTGCAATAAATTGATGCAATGAATTGGAGATAGTCTTAGACAAATTAATCAAATGGTTGAAATTAACTTGAATTTGAAGCGAAACGAGTTGCCTTCCTCAATGTACTTCTTTGAAAGAAATTCTATATTTCTACACCTAAAAATGAATACACATTCTATCAATTTCGTCAGAATTTATTTGAGAGAATTACCAACAACAGGGCTGGCTTGAGATTGAACTCCCCAATCCAAATTATTTGAAAAATAATCAATCAGAAATGATCATGACTCTGATCAAATGTATTATCGGTTTCATTTTTAAACCTGAAATTGGTAGAAACATAGAATGCAATGCATAGGAGGCTGTGTAGGAAGCTGAAAATGCCACCAATCAACAGCAAATGATTGTGCAATATCCCACATGATTCTTTTGATTTGGAATTCTCTAACATGCCTATGATCAGCATTGGAAATCCAATGGCCACCACAATCCTGAAAATCATGAATTCATGTCAACTGCATCTGTTAATAATCAATTAATTAAATTAATCGCTCTGACTTGATCGTGAAGATTTGATCAATTTGAACCCATACTTTAGGAACTTGTTTTTTTTTTTAATGAAACACCAAACCAAATTTTCTTGTAATTTGAAACTTATAAAGGGTTTTAAAAACAATTATAGGTTTTTAGCTCCTACATTAGAATTACCAGTAATTGACCACCGAAATTGTACAATAATTATTAAATTGAACAAGAAACTGTCGACAGATTTGACTGAATAAGGATGATTCACTTATGTAAATTAAGGTTTAACAAGCATTATATTACATCTTAATCCAAAATTGTATGGAATTAATATTCCATATATAAACCTTGTTCTCCAAACTTAAATATTGGTAGAAGGATAAGGGCATAAGGCAAACCAAAGAAGATTAATTAAGTCCTTCATTAATTAACATGCCAATATTAATTAATAAATTACATTGAATAATCACAATAAAACTGATGTGGTGTAAGATCCCGCATATTCTTTTGTACAGGATCCCAATTGATATGACGTTAAAAAAGTTCGAAATTCTCGCACATGATAATTTTCGAATCACTGTATGCCGTAAACAAATAATTATGTTTTGGAAAGAAAGTAAGAAACACATACCATGATAATATCAGACAAGTAAACAAGAATTGCCTGTTAGAAGCAGATCTTTCAAGGTCTTCTGTGCAGTAGATACAGATACACCCACCAAGCAAATTAGCAACAATGTGAGCTAGAGCCTGTAATGCAGCTGCTGCCAAACCCAGCTTGAATGCCTCAGGACTCGGTTCTTTACACCCAGAATTCCTCATCTGCCTCATATGTATAACCTAATTCATCATCAAAATAAGAAATTATTATTCTATCAACTTAAATTTCTTACATTAAAAGATTTTTTATGCGTTACCTTGTTTTTGGCTACTTCTGCTTTAATGCCAAGAATACCAGCAACAGCATCCATGGCCACAATCACCAAACAAACAAGAACACCAACTTTTGTCATGATCTCTCTCTTTTTCTGTGTCTGCAACTTTTTTGTTGGAGCAAAGAGAGAGAGAGAGAGATTTTATATGTGATGTGAAGAAGATGGAGAGAGGCTGAGGTGATACAAAGAAAAAAAAAGTGAGAGAAAAAGAAAATGTATGTAATGATATATTGAGTTTTGTACCAACACAGCTTAAGAATTCAAAAGATTTGGTTTTCCTTTTTATGTAAATAGGGTTTGAATAATGTGATAAAGAAATCCCACCTAATTTTGTCACCATCATCTTCGTTTATGCAGTAATTTCCAAAAATTCATATATTAGTGTGTCTAGTTTAAAGTCATCTATTTACTAATTTTCCTAAAAAAAACACCTAAAATGTAGTTTAGAGTAACATTATTAGTTTATAATGTCCAAAATTTCTTTAAATCAACCTATGCCCATTTGATGTGACAAGCTCAATTGTAATTCCTATGTCAGCATTACATCATTTCATAATCAATATATTTACTACAAATTAATTTATCATTTCAATAATTCAGCAAGTGTAAATTCTTTGATTTAATGTTGGGTTTAATTCTTCTATAAAAGAAAAATACAAATTGAGTACACGAAAGAGTGGTGTACCGGCAACCACCGGAGTCCGGAGTCAAGAGATATGACATGTGTACAACCGACAAACACACATTTTCTTATTTTCCTACCACATATCATATTTCTAGTTATTAATAACCGACCAGATGCACTATGCAGCAATAGTGCTCGGTGTATAAAATATTTTCTCGTATCGGACGGGTTTCTGACTTCTGAAAAAGAAATGAAAGGAGTTTCTATTTTCAAATGGTTTTTGACAAATTTCGTAAAAAATATTATAATTGGTTTCTGTTTGATTTGTCGTTTTCTTAATTTGCTAGGTTGGTTTCCATAAAAATAAAAGATGGTGTAAGCAGAGATCCCAAAATCCAAATATGTACAGATTACGCAAATATTGGGATTCGTAGCCTTCACTCTTCACATCATCCTTGCAAGTCGTCACCTTTACAATTCAACACAATAAAAATAATATTTATTATTTGTACACGTTTTTGTAGTGTTAGTTAATTAAATTAAGGGATAATTATCCCGTCGCCATCAACTCTTACCACTACTATTAAAATGGTCATCAGATAGATAATTGATTTTAAAATGACAATTTTTTATAAACAATGTTATATTAATAGTCATTCCATCCAATAAATGGTATTTTGATAAATAATGAGATACCATTAATTTATTTATTTTAGATCTTTATTGAAAATCAATTTTATTTTGTTTTTTGAAACAAGTAATTATATTTTAATGTATGTATATATGTATAACATATATATCAAATATATATATATATATATATATATATATATATATATATATATTCTTTTTTTTTAGAATATTAAGACTACAAATTTCAAAAATTCTAAAAAATATATTTGAAATAAGTTGAATATATATATATATATATATATATATATATATATATATATATGTATGGGATATGTTATACGTATATACACATATTAAATATAATTATTTGTTTCAAAATTCAAAAGAAAAATTGATTTCTAAAAAATATCTAAAATAAATTAATGACATCCCCTTATTTACCAAAATACTACTTATTGGATGAAATTAGATGGAATGACTATTAGTGTAACATTGTTTACCAAAAATGAGCATTTTGAAACCAATTCTCCATTTGATGACCATTTTAATAGTGGTGGCAAGAGTTGATGGCCACCGGGGTAATTATCCCTTAACTTAATTCAACATTTAGATGTATTTTTATCTAGAAATTATTTTCTGGATCGTATTGTAATGGTTGATATTGTTAAATCCCAATAAACCCTTCATCCGATTGATATATATATATATATATATATATATATATATATATATATATATATATTAATAATTAATAATTCAACATTGTGTATAGGTAAAAATAACTTCAAAAGGATTAATATATCATGTCATTCGTACGATTACTCGATAACATAATTACTAACTATCACAATCATGATTTAGAATTTAAAGTTGTTAGAGGGTTTACTCTCATATCAGTGGAAGTCAGAATTCGTTTGTGGTATAAATAAACAAGGGTGTTAGCCTTAGTCCCATGAGGATCTTTTTGAAGAAAAAACCGTATGGCCCAATAAATCAAAACAGGCCTAGTAGGTAGCGATGACATTTTCCCATAATTTTCCTAATAGTATTTGAATGTTAACTAATCCCGATATGTTCTTAGTAAATGTAAATACAAGTAAATGAGATGATACCATAATGATGATATCTGGGAGAATTAGGCAAGATGTCTTTTACACTATTGGCGAGACATTTATGGTGAAAATTGTTATGTGTAGTAGATCGTCGAATCAAGCGTTGAATCCCCTTTCAAATGTGCTTTTACCAGTGTATTTATACACGTTGTAATTAGGGTTAATTCTTGATGTGCAAGCCGAATATTACTCAATTAGTCTCCCTTTCATATTCAATGTGATTCTTTCTTTAATGCAGCTAACCCTGAAGAATCGATTTGTGGAGGATATCTAGGAGAAGATATGTTTGTTTCTTCTTTGGACTCTTTCTTGTTGTACACTCCATTAATTTAGCCATTTAATTCGTAATCATAGGAACACTGATTTGGTATTGATTGAGTTGACTCATTAATGGCATTGTGAATGACCATTAAGGAATTGACTGATCTTCCATTAATGGGGGGTTGATTGTCCCCATTAATTAGGGTTGACTTTCTCCATCAACGGCGTTGTAAATGGTCGGAGAAGTAAACTTTCTCTTCTTTGTTGCTGGAGGAGAAATAATGATTTTGGCTATATATTCTGGTGGCGAGGTATCTTACTGTATCATTTTGCTTTTGTTGGTCTTGTTCTGGTAGGCTGGTACCTCCATAATATCATTCTTCTTACTGGACAGGTAGGATACGTACCCCGGATGGATCCTAAAGTGGTATCGCGGTACTCAGGTACCGGGCTGGTGTCGTGGTACCTAGGTTCCAGGTAGGAGGTACCATGGTAACTAGGTACCAGGTAGGAGGTACTGTGGTACCATTTCTGCTTGATAACTGGTAGTATGTGGGAGGTGGTACTAACTTCTTATCGGTCCATGGTATCGAGTAGCCCCGGTATCTAGGTATCGGTCCTGATCTAGATTTTACCGGGTAGGCCCTACTAAGTACATTTCAGATAAAAATTTATTCTTTGGACCCCTGCCAAAAAAGGCTATTAACATATATAAACAAGAGAATTTTATAAGTTGAATTTGCTAAATGGACTCACCACTCGAGACTTTAACTCCACTAATGGGTTGATCTTGGGCTGGTCCTCTGAAAGGGTGGCATGTAAAAAAGAACATAAAATCGACTTAAGATCACCTAACTAGGATATTAAACAAAGAGTTTTAGAATTTATTTAAAAACACGTTATGGGAGAGAGATACTCAGTAATCACTTTCCCGTCCATCCTCACTCTTCTACTAAGTAACCATAGTGAGAGAAACCAGACTATTTTTATAAAGAGAAACCGACTTTTCAATCCTATAAAAAAACCAACAAAAAACCCATTTTTTCCGTCAATAAATAAAGCAGCGATATAGCATTATAGCTTATTCAGAAATGGAGTTCGATCAAATTCGATCACTGGTGAGGGAATGTGAGGAGTACTTTAATGTAGAAACGTTTTCTATGGCTAAGGAGGGCTATGCAAATAGAAGAGACGAGACAGTTCTGAGGAGAAGAGCACTGTTATTTTTAGTGATAGTGAGTTTCCTTTTACTTTCTTTCTTTTTGTTTCTGTTTGGCAACGAAAATCTTTTTCTAGTTTTTATGGGCTTTTTTATATGTTGGCCGTGTGTTAGACCCATGTGGGTTTTGTTTGGTTTGTGAGCAAACTTACTAATTATGTCTCTGTTTTAGAAAACAAAGGCAAGTGGTTCTTTTTTTTCTTCACAAAAATGAATTTCTATGTTTGTCTGATTACTCTGAGAATTGAACCGTTCCTCTGTTTATAAGAAAAAAAAATTGGGTATGAAAATTAAATTTAAAACTTCCCCATTCATTGATCTTCTTGAATGTTGAAACAATAATTTTACAAACTCTTTTGGCCTATGCTGGAATACAAACTCCTATGCTGATATGCTGGTGAAAAGGGGTTCCAACATGGAAGGGGACCTTTTGATCTATGGGGATGGGTAGGCTTGGTTCTGACCTATTTTTTGTCTTCCCTATTCATGTAGTTTAGTGGGTGGTTTTGTGTTTTTTTTTGTGTGCTTCTTTCCTTTGTGCAATAATGGATGCCCTATTTGTGTTTGTTTGTTTTTTTCCTTTTTTTGGTACGTGGTCCCCTGGTGTGGTTGGCTGGTTTGTGCCTCTGTGTGTGTTGTATTACTGGCCTTCTTTGGCCTTCAGTGACTCTTTTTAATATAAATTCTTGGTTGTTCAAAAAAAAAACAATTTTACAGTTCTCATAGAAAAAAAAGGGATGTCTTTATACCATATCTTGCTCCATGCTACTTTGATCGATTCTCAACGAAGGCAACATTCAGGGTAATCAAATAGATCCTTCTAAAACCCATTAAAATAATAATAAATAAATAAATCACAAGCTATATTTTTCAGAGATAAATGTTTGTTGATTTCAACATGTTTACTTAGGTCGAATATTTAGAAGTTGCCATAATCTGCTGCCTATTTATGGCTTTGAAGACGATGTCTGATTAACAATGAAAAATGTATGTTTACTAAGGGATAATATCATCTTTTTACACTTCCAATATGATTAATTCCTCAATTTAGACATAATTTCGTTCGTTCGCTTAAATAAATGCGTTGTGTAGTAATCAATGTATTTTTCTTTGTATTTCAGAGGTAATTCGATCAATTCAGAATTATAGAGAATTCAGCTGGTAAAATAAACATCGTTTTCAAATTTAGAACGTCAAAAACCTTAGGAAGACCACGAATGACATTTTTGTAATTTTGACTATTCACTTTTCACAGTTGACTTTCACTGTTTCTGATAACATGGCACACTCCTATTGGCCCAAACTGTGAGTGCACCATACACTCGACTGCAGAGAATCATATTCTAGAAGCCGATGCACTGTTCACTATTCACTTCACGGATGCGTTACTGTTCAATGTCACTGGTCACTGTTCACTTTACGGATGCGTTACTGTTCACTGTCACTGTTCACCGATGATGTGGCAAAATCAGGACGCTCCATTCTAAATTCATCCGATGGTAAATTTTTATCCATATTTTGTATAAATATAGGGTCTCTCCCCCCTAATTTGGAGATTCTAAATCCAAATCTGATATTAGATTTATGAAACTCTCTCTCTTTTGTTCTCAAATTCTCAGTTTAAATAAAATAGCTATTTTCTAGTTAAATTATGTCTGGCTAATTTTATATAGCAGGGGCCAAAGATGATACTGTTGGTATGGAAAATATGATCAAATTATGGTAAGTTTATTATTTTTATGCTTTCTCCCCTCTGATCTTTGTGAAGTTTTTGACTCACTGTAGATAGACAGATATTGTCTAGCACAGTGGGTATTTTTACCCATATTTATCAGAGAGTGGTTTCTCCCCTCTGATCTTTGTGGAGTTTTTGACTCACTGTAGACAGACAAATATTGTATAGCACAGTGAGTACTTTTACCCATATCTATTAGAGAGTGGTTTATCCTCTCTAATCTTTGTGGAGTTTTGACTCACTGTAGACAGACAGATATTGTCTAGCACAGTGTGTACTTTTACCTACATCTATCAGAGAGTGGTCAGTGGAGTGGAATACCATCCCATTAATCTGGATAAAATATTAATAATTGGATCATATTCGAATTACCAACAGTGGATCCCTTAGCCTCAGTATTAATTTTAATTGATTTACATTTTTATACAAGCTTATTAATTAATCTAGATAATTAATTCTACAAGGACCAATGAACAACCTTCCCGTGGTTCGACCCGGTCTTACCGGTTAATTTATTACTATGACACTCTTATACTTGGGAGTAGAAACACTTCTTTAGGACATGTCAATGACCACTTCCTTAACAGTCACTGAGTTTCTGGTAAGTTTTTAACCATCTTTTGAGCAACAATACCCATCAACTACTCTGACTAATTTGACTGTATTTACTTTAATAAAAGACCACTTTGCCAAATCTGAACATCAGTAAATAGCTTATATGGGAGATGGAAGCTCAGATTCTCAATGCGCTTGAGAGAAGGATGCTTCCTATGAATGTTTTATGCTTCGTGGGGTACTTTACTTAAATGATCATGGGTGATATACGCCCTTCACCAAGAATCGTGAAGGAGATCATAATCTAATCAACTGGCTGTAATTATCTCGAATTCCATGTTTTGTTTTCATTGATTAATATTACAACATCAGAATGGAAGTGGATGCAGTTGCAGCTTCACCTGAGGGAGATGAAATGGATGTGGATAAGGCGGAAGACGATGGTGCAGATGTCGATGATGAGGGATATGCTGGAGGTGATGAAGCGAAAGACAATCAAGCCAGTGAAGAAGAGGAGGAACCAGTTGTCGAAGACCCCGATGAAGTTAATGATAAGAAAAAGGCAACAGTCAACTAACAAATGACTTCCTTATCCCCTTCTGTGTAAATCTAATAGGAAACCAAACAAGTAGAACATAATACCACAACAATATATATGCTGCGAATAAACAAAAACCACAAGCAATAATCAATCAACACATGCATAAAGGTATAAGCCAATTTTTACATGGAAAACCACCTCGGATTGAGGAGTAAATACCACAGGACCGTAGTCCACCCAGAAACTTTACTATCAACCAAATTATGAGTGTAAAATATGTCCCTAAGTTCATATAGGGATACAAAGTAGCTACAACATCAAGAAAAACATTCTTGGCAACACATATACAATATCAATAAGTGAAACAATAGAGAGGATAGTAAAAACTCGGATGCTAAATTTGGGGTGTATATCTCTCTGCATAAAATTCCAATCAACAATCTAAACAACTAAATTGTAGAACAACGAGTGAAGAATGTGCTGACCAAATTTCAACCCAATCGGACCACAGATCAACGAGATATCGCTCTTTGACGAAACTTGTGCAATATTGGAATTTCCTCCCTTGTTTTCTACCCAGCTCTGTTTGGAACCACAAAACTAATCACAGGGAACTCCGATTAATAATCTAATCCCACCATCTTGGTTCAAGAACAATAAGAGTAGAACGTGCTGACCAAATTTCAGCCTAAACCAATCTTAGACGAAGGAGATTCAATGTTTGAAAAAGACCGCACAATGATTTTCTTCACACAATTTCTGCACACACACACACCTCTCTTTTCTTCTCTCTTCTTACAAAACATTTCTTGCATCCAATGACTCATGTAGTGAAGAAGACAAAGGTCTTTAGGTTGTCTTTATAACCCACTAAATTACCAACGTGCCTATTCTCTACATATGGGCTTAAAGTTATAGCTCCACATGCAAAAGTAATCAAGAAACCAGAAGTAGACTTACTAGTGTCCACATCTCCTGCCACATCTGCATATGTATAGCCAACTAGCAATGGTTTCTCATTAGTAAAATCAAGTCTCAAACTAGAAGTACCTCGTAGATATCTCATAATCCACTTAACTGCATTCCAATGCTCTTTCCCAGGATTGAATAAGAACCTACTAACAACACCAACATCATAGGCTATGTCTGACATTATACATACCATTGCATACATCAAGCTTCGTACCGCTGAAGCATATGTAACCCTTTCCATGTCTTTCTTCTTTACATCTATAGAAGGACTGCACAGTGTTCAGTAAAGTGGGTAGCAAGAGAAGAGCTAATCGTTTTAGCCTTGTCCCTGTTGAACCTATGAAATACCTTTTCCATGTGGTTCTCCTGTGATAGATATAACTTATTGAAATTCCTCTCACGATGAATTCTTATGCCAAGAATTTGGTTTGCTGACCCTAAGTCTTTCATAGCAAATGATTAACTCAACTGCATCCTTAACCTATCACTCCGTGAAGCATTCTTACCAACAATCAACATGTCGTTAACATACAACATTAAAATAACAAAATCATCATCGGAGAATTTTTGAACAAACACATAGTGGTCAGAAGTTGTTTTCTTGTAGCCTTGCTTCCCCATAATGGATTCAAACTTCTTATACCATTGTCTCGGTGCTTGTTTCAAGCCATAGAGACTTTTCTTCAGTTTACACACATAATCCTCGTTCCTTTCACTCTGAAACCCTCTGGCTGTTCCATATAGATTTCTTCCTCCAAGTCGCCATAAAGGAAAACTGTCTTCACATCCATCTGCTCAATTTCTAAATCAGGACTAGCTGCTAAACCAAGCACAACATGAATGGAAGACATCTTTACGACTGGGGAAAATATCTCCTCGAAATCAATATCTTTTATTTGGCTGAAGTCTTTGATAACCAATTTGTCTTTGTACCATGGTTGAGTTTTAAGCTCATCATGCTTTACTTTATATACCCATTTGTTTTTCAAAGCTCTCTTGCCCTTAGACAACTTTACCAGTTGATATGTATGGTTCTCATGTAGTGCCCGCATTTCATCTTGCATTGCCTCAAACCACTCCTTTTTGCGTTCATCTTCTATAGTTTCTATATAACACTCGGGTTCTCCACCATCAGCCAAAAATACATACTCATCTACAGAATACCGAGTATAAGGATGTCGATCTCTTGTAGACCTCCTGATTGGAACCTCTGAGGGAATGCTAGTTGTTGTCAACTGCTCATTCGTTTCAACTTTTTTCTCAATCTGTGAGGAACCATCTGTGTTACCTATATCATTGTGGTCATCTTGAACATTTTCCTCAGCCTGTGTTGACAAGTTTATTGGGGGAGGTGAATCCAAGTCAACTAAGCCATCAACATAACATGGTATTGACTTCTCAGCTTTCTCAATATCTTGTATGGTTTGATCCTCCATAAACATGACATCTCTGCTTTTTACAAGTTTCTTCTCAATCGGGTTATAAAACTTGTATCCGAACTCATCTTGGCTATAACCAATGAATATGCATTGTTGAGTCTTCGCATCAAGCTTAGATCTCTTATATTTGGGAATATCCACAGATGGTTTGCATCCAAAGTCACACAAGTGGTCATAGGAAACATCTCTACCAGTCCACACCATGTCTGGTACATCAAACCGTAAAGGAACACACGACGTTAGATTAAAGATATGAACAGAAGTGTTTAGAGCCTCACCCCATAAGGATCTTGGTAATTATGCCTGTAAAAGTAAGCACATCACTCTCTCTATAAGTGTTTTGTTCATCCTCTTAGCTAAGCCATTCAGCTGAGGAGTTTTGAGAGGTGTCTTTTGATGCCGTATGCTTTGTTGCCTACAATATTCATCAAAAGAACCCGAGTACTCTCCCAAATTATCTATTTTGATACATCTCAATTTCTTCATAGTCTATCTCTCAACTAGAGCCTGAAATTGCTTGAACACATCCAACGCTTGATCTTTTGTCTTCAAGGTATAAACCCATGTATTTCTTGAGTGATCATCTATGAATGCCACAAAATAAAGAGATCCACATGGAGTTCTCATCTTCATAGGGCCACAAACATCTGAGTGTACTAGATCAAGTATTTCTAACTTTCTCGAAGGTGGGGAACTATGGAAGCTGACTCTATTCTGTTTCCCTGCTAAACAATGAACACATTTCTTCAACTATGTACTCTTCACGTTAGGCAAAAGATTTTTCTTAGTCCAAATAGTCTAGCCTTTCTCACTAATGTGTCCAAGTCTATTATGCCATGGTTCTACATTATTCTCATCATCCACTACATTTATACTACTTTTAGAAAGCTTTGCTTGCAATAGATAAAGTGTAGAACATTTCTTACCTCGAGCCACAATCATTGCACCTCTAGTGAGCTTCCACAGACCATTATTGAAGGTGTTGCAGTACCCCTCATCATCAAGTTTTCCTGTAGAAATAATATTCAAACGAATGTCAGAAATATGCTTTACATTTTTAAGAACTAACCTTGTGGCGTTGGTCATCTCTAAGCATACATCTCCAATGCCGACAACTTTAGCAAGTCTATCATTTCCTATCTTTACATTCCCAAAGTCTCCATGTGTATAGGATGTATAGAAATCCTGTCGAGATGTAGCATGAATGGAGACACCACTGTCTCACCCTGCTGGTCTCTTGGCAAGCGAAATTGATGGAATCATCATCATAAACCAGAAGAAAGTCTTTATAAGAAGTGGTAGCAACTCTATCATCACTGTTGTCATCTTCATTCTTTTTCTCTTTGCCTTTGTCATTTCTATTATCATTCTTCAATTGTCTACAATATCTTTTGATGTGCCCTTTTTTTACCACAATGATAGCACTCAATATTTACAGACTTGTTAGACTTGCTTATGTCTTTATTCTTGTTATTCAAACCCATACTTTTGCTTTTCCCCCTTCTTTCAGTAATCAAAACCCTTGAATGTGAAGCAGAACCTTGTGTCTTTCTTCTCATCTCTTCGTTCAGAAGATTTCCCTTGGCTAAATCCATAGTGATTACACCATTTGGAACGGAGTTTAATAGTGAAGATCTAAACGTCTCCCATGAGTCTGGCAATGTACCAAGCAACCACAATGCTTAGATCTAATATCAATCTTGATACCCATTCCAGCCAACTGATTTAAAATCCCTTAGCATATGTTCAAGTGATCTGTCAAAGTAGCTCAATCTTTATATTTCTTATCATCTGCTTGATCAAAACAACTTGTTGTTTCCTGTCTTTCTTACATACAACTCCTCAAGTTTATTCCACAAGGTCCTTGCATGTGTCTCACCACTAATATGGTTCAAAACGTTGTCATTTACCCATTGCCTAATGAATCCGCAAACTTGCCGATGAAGTAAGGTCCACTCTGCATTGGATTTATTACCTGGTTTCTCTATAGTAAAAACAGGTAAATGAAAATCCTTCACACAAAGAAGGTCCTCTATCTTTCCTCTCCAAACATGATAATTTGAACCATTCAAGGTGATCATTCTACTCAAATTCAAATTGGTCTCCATAATTCAAACACAACACACACGGATTAACAATGAGACTCTGATACCACTTTGATAAGAAAAAGGCAACAATCAACAAACAAATGACTTCCTTCTCTCCTTTCGTGTGAATCTAACAGGAAATCAAATAAGTAGAACACAATACTATAACAATATATACGTTGCGAATAAACAAAAACCACCACCAATAACAATCAACACATGCACAAAGACACAAGCCAATTTTTACGTGAAAAACCTCCTCGGATTGAGAAGTAAAAACCGCGGGACCGTAGTCCACCCAAAAACTTCACTATCAACCAAATTATGAGTGTACAATTTGTCCATAACTTCATATAGGGATACAAAGCAGCTGCATCATCAAGAAAAATATTATTGGCAACACAAATACAATATCAATAAATGAAACAAAAGAGAGGATAGCAAAAACTCGGATGCTCTGCTCAGGGTGTATATCTCTCTGTAGAAAATTTCGATCAACAATCAAACCAACCAGATTGTAGAACCATGAGTGAAGAATATGTTAACCGAATTTCAATCCAATCAGGCCACATATCAAAGAGATGTCGCTCTTTGACAAAACCTGCACAATACTGGAATTTCCTCCCTTGTTTTCTGCCTAGATCTGTTCAGAACTGTAAAATTAACCACAGGGAACTCCAATTGACAATCCCACTGCCCAGATTCAAGAACCACAAGAGTAGAACGTTTTGACCAAATTTCAGCCTAAACCAATCTCAAACGAAGAAGATATCAACGTTTGAAAAAGACTGCACAATGATTTTCTTCACACAATTTCTGTAAACACACACCTTTCTTTTCTTCTCTCTTCTATTTTTCACTCAAAACCTTTCTTGCAACCAACAACTCATGTAGTAAAGAAGAAAAAGGTCTTTAGGTTGTCTCTATAACCCACTAAATTACCAAAGTGCCTATTCTCTACATGTGGGCTTAACAATCAACATGTCAATAGGCCAACATGTTGATGGATTATCCTTCACATATAAGGGAACCCAAGCCCAACAGTTATTCCCGAGCAAGGGCAGGTGCAAATGGAAAATGTTAATGCTGGTGTTAGGGATGACAATGGGTCGGGGTCGGGGTCGGGTTGGGTCCTACCGGATCCGGACCCGGACCCGGACCTAGACCCAAAAAATTTCACAGGTTCGGGTCTGGATCTAGACCCACGGGTCTTAAGGAGACCCAGACCCGCCCCACAGACCCGTAAATTTATTCGGGTTCGGGTCTGAACCCGTAGACCCGCTAATCCTAACAAAATGAAGGTCATTCACTCATTCTAGATTAAAATCCAAAATAGCAAAAATTAAAATCTCATTCGGTGGCAACTTGCAACCTTGAAATTCCAAATAATGTAACAAAATTGAATTGGGTTTTCAATTGTTTATGCATTAGAATAAGCAAATACACAAACAAAACAAAACAAATAGCATTCGTGAGACCCACTTCAAAACACCCAATCAAATAATATTCGACTAATACAAAAAAGAAAAATATGTATTCATTCTTCTTATCAAGTCCATCTGACTTCGATTTTGTGTTCACATATTGTTTTCCAAGTAACATTCCTACGATTGTTGGATTAATGAGCTCGACTGATGAGTTGTTCTTGAACAATTAGATTAGGCTCATGAAGCTTTCTCACACTTGCAGCGACCTCAGATCTTGGCTCCTCTTATAGATCTGGAAGGTGAAGATGACGCGACCTCCAGATTGAAGATGATGACGGCGAAGAGACGACGAAGAGACAATGATGAAGAGACGACGAAAAAGCCAGATTGATGTCTCCATTAAGAAACCAGGAGTTTGAATGGCACAAAGAGGACATCAACACCGAGAGAGAGGTTGCTCAAAACATTCTGGAGTTGCAAGAACATTGAGAGGAAACAGAGCAAAGCTATTTCAATATTGCTTGAAGTGAAGTGAATTAGGGTTTTGACTTATGAGTAACTATATATTTAAACTATTCGGGTATGCGGGTTCGGGTCTTGGGTTTTTGGTCAGACCCGGACCCGGACCCGATATGGGTTGTTAAATTTAGATCTAGATCCGATCCAAGACCTGAATACCGAGACCCAGACCCGACCCATACGGTTTGGGTTCGGGTCGGTACTCATGGGTCCGGGTCTAATTGCCATCCCTAGCTGGTGTAGATGATCACCATAATGTTGAACACGATGATTCAGATTACAGAGCATGATAATGGACTAAGAAGAATAAGCTGTCTGATCACAACATTTTTGATTGAATTTTTGCATTTTTCAGAGAGATAGGTGATAGACTGCATATATAGCACATTACTAGTCTTTGAAGTTGAGAAATCTTTTTTTATTGAATTTTTGCATCTGACATTGGAGTAGTTGAATGAAATTTGTACAAACTAGTCTATTTTTTTTAGCAAGAACAAGAATGAAATTTGTACAGAGAGTTTTGTACAAATAGAAACTTCATGATCATCTTATCTGTACAAGGAATACCTAATTCTACAATCATTTGTTTCTTTCAATTGTCATCTTTGTCTTTGTAGAATGTACTTAACACGGGACACCAAAATTGGACAAGTGATTTAACTGTCCTAATACCTTAATTGGACAAGTAGTATGACCATATAATTTCAACAAAAAAACAAAAAAAGTAGGATGACCATATAGGCATATAACCTTCGAAAGCCCTCCTCCCAATTCCACCGCTTCAAATCCCTAATCTCCTACTCTGCTGCCACATCAACTGGATCTCCAAGGTATGATTTGTGATGGTGCAACATGATATTCTACTACCTTTGATTTTTTGGGTATTATCATTTTAGTCCCTACGTTTTTGTGAAAACTCAACTTTTTAAACGTGTTTATTTTTTTAGGATCCTTGGTCCCTCACTTATTAAAAATGCATCAAATTGATCCCTTGGACCATAATTTTGACGGTCCAATGTGACCCTTTTGTATGTAATTAATGAATGAAAATGACCCTTTTGCCCTCTATCCTTTTACGGTTTAACAACTTTACCACTTTAGATTAACAAATACAAATTTTGCATATGTTATAAAAAATATTAAAAAAATACTTTAAAGGTATTTATTATTTTTAAAAAATAGAAATCCATTGAAACATAAATGGAAATCGAATAAAAAGAAAATTATTTTTTTTAAGGAAAAAATTAATAAAAATTAATATATAAAAATCTTATCATCTTCTCCCAATCACTTAACCAAAATCTTATTTTCTCCCTTTTTTGATTGTCACGTTCTTCCTCTCCACCAGTTAGCTCTCTTTTCTTTCTTCTCCCCATCTCATCTATACAATGCAATATTGATGAAATTTTGTACGTTGTTAAAGAAAAAAATAGAAATCATGTGTCACTTGTTTGGTGGTGGTGGTGGTGGTGGTGGTGGCGACCTGGTAGGTAGGTTTTTCTTGTGTTGGATGTTTGGTTGATGGGTTTGGATGGTTGTGTTGAGTTATCTTGGTTTGATTTCGGTGTTGGGAGGTGAAGGATTTGATGGGTTTATGGGTTTGGTTCTGATGTTAGTGATGATGGCTGTCTAGGTTTCGGTCTAGGTGTGATGGTGATGATGAAGGTCCGATTATGCTTTCTGGTGGTGTGGGTTATGGTGTTTCTGTTGTTGTGTGTTGATGATGATTTTCTAGGTTTGGATGATGATGGTGATGGACTGAAAGATGTTAGATTCATCTAGATTTCAATTTTTAAGCTATTATACTTTAATTTGGATGCATAATAGTTGCCATTGATCTTTTGTTACCTGTTATTTGTAAGCAAGGAAGTAAATTAATAAGTGTTGGGTTTGGTGTTAATGTGGATGCATAATAGGTGTTGGATTATGTGTTGTTTGATGATTGATAATTCAGGGTGATGATGAATTGGTGTTGGGTTTGGAGTAGTGGTGTAAATATGGGCCCATTTTTAACAGGCCGGTCTGTTTAGCCCGTAAACAATCGCGGGCCGTGCTTGCCATCGCCCATCAAGGAGGCAAGCCGGACCAAGCCCGACACGACACGTATGTGGGCCGCGTGCCGGGCCGTGGTGGTCAAGTCCGATAGACCGGTCCGCCACGACACGTCTGGTCGGCGTGCTAAACCGAACGGTCGGCACGTTGGTCTGCCAGTTCGACCATCTATTTAATCATATATATATATATTCCCCTCTAACGGCTGAATTCAAAATTGAATTCAGCCGTTGGCTTAATTTTGAATTATGGTCGTTGGAGTCTAAAAAAATTACAAAAACCTCCCATAAAGTCTTTTAATTTATATTTTGATCCACAGTTCAAATTTTTCTATAAATACTTTCATCCATTTCATTTTTCATTCACTCTCATTCTCTTATTCTCTCATTCATTCTCTCAAATCTCAACCTCTACATTCTCCAAATATCTACACATTTTCATTCAATTTTATTCTTACTCTCTCTCTCTCTCTACAAAATTTTTAATACTAATTTCCTATCTTATTCTCTAAATTTTCCACCAACACATTAAACATTTTTCTTATTATTTTTGTTGAAACATTTTTTTTAGTAAATTTATTATTTTATATTTAGACTTTAGTTATTAATTGTTATTATGTTTATTTAGTTTTTTCATTTTTTCATTTTATGTGCATACTCAGTTGTTAATTTTTAAATTATTGTTAGTAAATTAAGATTGTTAAGTGTAGTATTAATTTTAATAATTTTTTTAGTATATTATGAATTTTAAGTATAGTAGTTAATATTAATATTTTTTGTTAGTAAAATAATATTTTTAAGTGTAGTATTAATTTTAATACTTTTTGTTAGTAAAAAATGATTTTTAAGTGTAGTATTATTTTTAATATCTGTTGTTAGTATATTATGAATTTTAAGTTTAGTGGTTAATTTGAATATGTTTTGTTAGTAAAAAATGATTTTTAAGTGTAGTATTATTTTTAATATTTATTGTTAGTATATTATAAAATTTAAGTGCAGTGGTTAATTTGAATATGTTTTGTTAGTAAATTATGATTTTTAAGTGTAATATTATTTTTAATATCTGTTGTTAGTATTATATGAATTTTAAGTGTAATTGTTAATTTGAATATGTTTTGTTAGTAAAAAATGATTTTTAAGTGTAATATTATTTTTAATAATTGTTGTTAGTATATTATGAATTTTAAGTGTAGTAGTTAATGTCAATATGTTTTGTTAGAAAATTATGATTTTTAAGTGTAGTATTATTTTTAATATTTGTTGTTAGTATATTATGAATTTTAAGTATAGTGGTTAATTTGAATATGTTTTGTTAATAAAAAATGATTTTTAAGTGTAGTATTATTTTTAATAATTTATGTTAGTATATTATGAATTTTAAGTGTAGTAGTTAATATTAATAATTTTTGTTAGTAAAATAATATTTTTAAGTGTAGTATTAATTTTAATAATTTTTGCTAGTATATTATGAATGTTAAGAGTAATAGTTAATATTAATATTTTTTGTTGGTAAAATATGATTTTTAAGTGTAGTATTAATTTTAATAATTGTTGTTAGTATATTCATTTTTGGAATTATCATGAATATTAAATCTATGATCTACCAAACTAATACAATTGGAATTGATTATTATTTTCATATTAATTATTTTAGAAGACAAACAAATAAATTTTAAATTTACATTTATATAATTGAATTGTTAAATTGATATTTTGTATTTTTTTGGGTGTATTAATGTATTTTCCGTAAATCCTAAGCCGCCCTAAACCCAAAATTCAAGAAAAGTTAATTCTTGAAAATTGGATTCGAAAATGAAAATGGACTGGTCAGGCACAACCCACCTAAGGTAGGCCACTGTGTCGTGTCGTGCCTCTGTTTTCGAAAACGGGCCACTGCGGGCCGTGCCAAATGTGCCTAGCCACTCCATTTTTACACCTTTAGTTTGGAGTTGTTGTTTGTGATGAATCATGGAGGAGAAAGACCCAGTGGATCTTGGAAGAGATTTGGAATTTCCTAGATCCCTCTCCTCAGCTTTTTCTTTATATATATTTTTAATTTTTGCTCAATTAAATATTGTTTTCTCTCTTTTCAGTTCTCTTTTTTCTCATTTTTTTTAAATTATTGTGTTTTTTTAAGAAAATGATTTCAACGGTGGCAACTTTTTTTTAAATTTTTCTATAATATATTTTTTATTTTTTTATTTGTATTTATATATTAATTTTAGAGGTTTTATTTTTCTATTTTTATAAAAAAAAATTCTATTTTTTTTGTTGACACGTGGAGTATTTATGGTTTAAAGATAAAAATACCCTTGAAACCGTTAAATTAGACTAACGGTCAACTAACGAAGAGAACTATAAGAATATAAAATGCATTTTTGAAAAGTAAAGGACCACAGATTGTAAAAATACAAACATGCTTAAAATTTTGATGTTTTCAGAAAACTTAGGGACTAAATTGATAATACCCCTTGCTTTTTAATGAAACCAAAAGTGTCAAATTTGCATATTTTTATTATAAAGATGCTACCGTTTTAACTTGTAAATTTTTTCTTGTACCCTTGATTTCGATCATGTGGATATCAGCTTCTTTAACTAATTCCTAAGCCAATCACAAGACTGGTCAGAATTTGCATATGTTGTTGATGTTGTGCATTAAACAATAAAGTTATTGTCTTGCTTTGTGAATTGCATATGCTGAACTTTTTTACCTGAAACTTTCGTTTTCTCAACTTTCTCTTACAAATGGTTGGCAATTTGAGGGCTTGGATCAAGCCTTCAAAAAGCCCACGTAATTTAAAAAGGGTTTAAACCCTATCTAAATAAGAAATTTTTATATGCAGGTATGGTTAGAACCCAAGCCCGCACCAAGCCCACCCTTTGACCCTTACTGTTATTTACACAGTGATCCAAATTTTGACCCGAACTTTTTACGTGTATTTTTTACTTGTAATTTGACCTGTACTGTTACATATTGTGACCCGAATTTGGATCTGACCCGTACTGTAACATTTCACATCTAATTAATATATTTTTTATCTAACTAATTTTTTAGAGTTCATTCCTTAAATTAGTATTTTTAATACTTAAAATTAGTAATTGAAAAAAAAATATCATCATTTCATCATCCTCATCTCTCCACACCGCCATCTGCCCCTCTATCTCTCCACCGCCATCATCAACCTCCAATCTCTAAAATTTCTAGAATTTTTTTCTTTCAAAAAATCTCTCTCACAAAGAATCAATTAAACAAAAAATCCACATATATCCATAAAAAAATACTCTTCATCAAACAAAACTCAAATACTCAAACAATTTTTTTTTTTGAAGATTTGGAAATTTGAAGATCATAAACTAGAGATGTCTACGGTTCGGTTAAATCGGCGGTTCCAAACTGGAACTATACGATCAAAATCAGTTGGAAACCGGTTTTATCCCGATTCAATTACGGGTTTGGGTCCTAAAAAACTGCCAAAAACTGGCTATTAAACCACCAGTTTTCATTAAAAAAAATTAAAAATTAAAAACAACCAACCAATTAAAATTTGACATGTGGCGGTTTAAAACCGAAACCGTAACCAAACCGCCTAACCAACGGTTAAAAATAAAAAACCAAACCGGTATGACCGGTTACGGTTACTGTTTGAGCTTCCCAAAGAATCAGAATCGACGATTTTAATCCGAAACTGAATCGTTAGCATCTCTATCTTCAACCTTCCATCTAGAAAATTGAAGATTTGCTACGATGGAGAAACAATAAGTATCAATTCCTAGATGACAAAAATGCTAAAGATAACTGGAAGCGAGAAGGCAATTGGAGGAAGTTTTATCGAAAGCGACTGACGGTGAGAGTCATGATGCATCGACGGTGGCACGACAACAAGAAATGAATGATGAGATGGTGTTCATTTTTTTAAAGAGAACCAGCCAAGAGGCAAAAGAGAAAAAGATGCTAAGAAGTCTCACTACTGCTACCACAAATGTTGCAACGGGAAACAATGTGAAAACCTGCCTTACATAAACGATCTTCTGTGGGAAGTCTATTAAGCAACAGACACCAAGACAAAGCTGACCAAATGTCCCTCCACCAAGAGACATGGGGAATCTCTTGGATCATCTCCAGTAAGATGCCTTACAAGAAACCAATCAATCTCTAAAGAGAGACCAAACGAGAGAGTCCTCGACTGGAGAAATATCAATCTGTTTAATCTGAAGACAAGTATTTGGAAAATGAACCTTAAAAATCCTCATGAAGAACCTAACTATCCCCATAATAAAATCAAAAACTTTAGCTCGAAAGGAAGCAACCAAATAATCAAGAACCTAACCAATTGTCACGCCAAAAATCTCATTGAGAGTTAGCCCCAATGAGCCAAAGGCCTTGTTTATGAAGATCTGAATAATGAACTCGGAGAGAAGACCAAATGGAAGAAGTAACATAACCGCCCAAAGGCTTCTGCAGCTGCTTTAAATAACGCTTCCTAAGAAAAGAATAAGCAAAATCATTGGAAGTCATGAATTTCTAAGAAAGCTTCTTCAACAAAGAAGAGTTCAATAACCGAAGATCCTTCAAACCCAAACCACCTTGAGAATAAGGCCGACAATAAGTATCCCAAGAAACTGTGACCAGATTGGAATCCTCGCAAGAGTTTGATCACAAAAAATTCTTGATTTTAGGATTAACTAAATTTAGCAATGAAACTGGCCATTTATATATCATGAAAGAATGAATAAATGACCCATTGATAACTGAATTAATCAAAGTGACTCGACCAGCCAAAGAAAGATACTTTCATTTCCAGTGAGCAAACTTAGAAATGATTATATCAGCAATTGGCCTCAGCATAGCCGAAATAGGTCTCCCCCGAAAAAGTGGAACCCCCAAATAAGTGAAAGACATATGATCAATTTGCATACCAACCAAAAATATTAAAGTCCCAAAATGATGAAAGGAAATAGAAGAGCCGAAATAATATAAGAATTATTCTGTTTCACAATCTGACCTAAAAGGCTGCTATAAATATCAAAAGCATGTCTAATAGCCTTCATATTTCTCACTATACCTCTGTAAAAAATAAGAACATCATCGGCATACAACATGTGAGTCAGGGCCGGAAACTCTTCTGGTGAAGAGATACTCAACAATTGAGAAGACTCTACCATCTCAGAATATATATGCTAGAAAATTCTCTGCAATACTAAACAAAAGGGGCGAGAGAGGATTACCCCGCCCAACTTTTCTAGAACACCGAAAATAACCCTCCGGAGTACCATTAATCAAAATAGAGAGCCTAGCAGAACTCGAAATGTTGTTTACCCAATCCATAAAAACCCAAAGGCCTAAAGAACTCTATGGATGAAAACCCAATCCAAAGTATCAAAAGCCTTATGAATACCAATCTTCATGGCTAGATTACCCTCATAACACTTTTGATGCAAAACATTCATACAATCAGAAGCTAACGCAATGCAGTCCTCAATGTGACGATCTCGAATGAAACCAAACTGTTGAGGAGAAACAATCCGAGCAACCACCAAACCTAGACGATCCGTCAAATTTTTGGAGGAAATCTTGAACAGAAAATTACTGAGGATAATTAGATGGAATTGATCAATAGAAATAACTTCCTTTAATTTCCTGACAAGCATAAGAATGCTAGAATTGAGACCTGGAAAAATCGTACCAGTGTAAAAAAATTCCTGAAAAAATGTTGCCTTGTTGTTTTATGATTTCTTAACTTCTCGAATATGATTTATTGATCCTAATCTTTTATATTTTTTCCTTTTTTTTTTAAACAACTATTTATTCTGATCTGAACAGGAGTAGAATTATTATCATGCTATAAATTACCTGTTAATTTATTTTTATAATTCTACTCCTAGTCCTGGACCTTGGCCGATTAGGTTTAAATCAAGAATTTTATATTCTCTTGCCGGGTCCATTTATTATGAAGGCTATTGTTTGTAGAAATATATGGACTCCAATGAAATATTATTTTTCTAAAAATGCAAACACATACATACTCAACCCTACAACCTCGTGGTATAAGTTTGATTGATAAACCACTAGATCAACATCATCTTATCATGCGATTAGTATATTGACTCAAAATATTTTTTTGTACTATTTTTAAGGTAAACAAAAATGTTTTTAATTTTTTAAATTATCTTCAGTCTTAAATTAATTTTTTTAACTGTTTTTAAAATTGATTTTTTTTAATAAAATTGTTTTTAAATTTTAAATTATTTGTACTAGTTTTTACTGTTAATTTTTTTTTTATAAAAAGGTTATCTTCATTTTTGAATATTAAACATGGACAATTGGTATTTTATTAATTTAAGAAACAAGAAAAAAGTTTAGCTTTATTGTATTATTTTTTTATGGAAATGGTGAGGAATGTCACCTTTTTTTTGTCGTATTGTAATGATGTTATCAGTTTAATAACTTATGTTTAAAAGGCACCTATTACGGTGAACTACCCAAATTGCCCTTAAAATTTATCTTTGTTCTTACATCTACACTTTAAAAAAGAAAATTTTATCTTCTCTTTCTAAAAGCGTTATCTGAAAATCATTTTCCTTGTTTTCTTTCATTCATTTGTGACTGATTTAACAATGTATCAATCCGTATATGAACATGTAGTTTCCATAATTTGTATGATTTTATTTTTATTCTTTTCCGACATTTTTTTTCATTTTTTTCAGAACTTTTTTTCTATTGGTTCAAGTTTTTTTTTTCTAATAGTTCGAGTTTTTTTTTAATATTCTGAGCTTTTATTTTTTTGATTATTTGTGAGTTTTTTTTGGAAAGAATTCGAGTTTTTTTTGTATTGATTCGAGCCTTTTTTTGTATTTGTCCGAGCTTTTTTTCCATTAGTTTGAGCTTTTTTTGTATTGGTTCGAGCTTTTATTTTTTTGACAATTTTCGAGATTTTTTGGAAAGATTTCAAGTTTTTTTTCCATTAGTTCGAGCTTTTTTTGTATTGATTCAGACTTTTATTTATTTTTTGACTATTTACGAGTTTTTTTGGAAAGATTTCGAGCTTTTTTTTGTATTTGTCCGAGCTTTTTTTCCATTGGTTCGAGCTTTTTTTTTGTATTGGTTCAAGCTTTTATTTTTTTGACTATTTTCGAACTTTTTTGGAAAGATTTCGAGCTTTTTTTGTATTAGTCCGAGTTTTTTTTTTCATTGGTTCGAGTTTTTTTTTCTATTGGTTCGAGCTTTTATTGTATTGGTTCAAGCTTTTATTTTTTGACTATTTTCGAGTTTTTTTTGTATTGGTCCGACCTTTTTTTCCATTAGTTCGAGCTTTTTTTATATTGGTTCAAACTTTTATTTTTTTGACTATTTCCAAGATTTTTTGGAAAGATTTCGAGCTTTTTTTCCATTGGTTCGAGCTTTTTTTGTATTGGTTCGAGATTTTATTTTTTTGACTATTTTCGAGCTTTTTTGGAAAGATTTCGAGCTTTTTTTGTATTGGTCCGAGTTTTTTTCTATTAGTTCGAGTTTTTTTTCTATTGGTTCGAGCTTTTAGTTTTTTGATTATTTCCAAGTTTTTTTGGAAAGATTTCGAGATTTTTTTGTATTGGTCCGAGCTTTTTTCCATTAGTTAGAGTTTTTTTTTTCTATTGGTTCGAGTTTTTATTTTTTTTTACTATTTTTCAGTTTTTTTGGAAAGATTTCGAGCTTTTATCAACACAAAACAGATAAAAATTTGGTTTAGTTAAATCAAGTACGTTTTTTAGTAAAGGTTTCGAGCCTTTTAAGTACTGACCAGGAAAAAAAACTCAGGGGGCGCTGCCCCTTTCCCCCCCTGCGAGCTCTCGGCGGGGAGCTCGACCCCCAAATGTGTCTGCGTAGTGTCTGAGTTTCAACGAAACTTTCTCTCTTTATTTCAAAACTCTCACTGTAAAAAATGAATGAAAGACTCTAATGGAACAACTATTGAGGGCATTTTTATCCGTTCACCATAATAGATGCATTTTAAACATAAGTTATTAAAGCAGTGATAATATTGAAATACCACCTCCAAAAAATGCTATTTAATTTTAGACCCCTATTTTTTTTTACTTGCGCGATATCAACTAACACCGTTTAGACTTATAATGGATGGACAACTATCAATCAAATTTAGGCTATTTATCCTCATTCTCAAAAAGAAAGAACTGAAAAAAAATGTCCCAATAAACGAAGAAATATGCATGTATTTTTAATTGTAATTTAGATAATCCACTCAAATTTCGACCAAGAACTTAACAATCATGACATTCTTTACGGAATTAGGATATGTTAAATAAGTAGAGTCTAAACCTTCCTGCATTGTATTTATATTATATTATAAGCGCCAATTTTGATAAGGGCCAATTTTTAGGATGTCGGAGCTTCATAATTTTTGTTTTATGTTTTTGTTATTTCATCCAAAAACCAATATAATACCCATTCCATTCTATTAACAGATTTTCGTTTCCAAACATATCTTTCTATGCTCCAACTCTATTCCAAAAATACATCATTTTCAAAAATAATATATATATATATATATTATATTATCATTATATAATATATATTATATATATCTCATTGCATATGTCATATTATTACATATATTACATATATTACATTTATATATATATATATATATATATTATATTTTATTATTATATATATATATATTATGTATTAAACATTATATATTATATATATTATATTATACAAAATATATATAATATAATGTATTAAATATATACTATTATACTATATAATTTATACTTTTATATTTTATTATTATAATCCAAAATAAAAATTATATTTTCTAATTATTTATATTATATATTATATATAATAATATCAATATTTATATATATTAAAATATATATGATATATATTATATAACGTATAATAATAATAATATTAATAATATATATATATATATATATATATATATATATTTATATTATATATATATTATTAATAGTATTAATATTACTAACAAATACTATAGAAATATATAATATATATTATAAATTATAATAATATATATACATATAATATATATATATATATAATATTTATATATAAATATAATATTATATATAATTTCATATATATTATTATAAATGTTTTTTAATTACGGGTATTTTGGTTAAAATACAGTTGATTCCATTCCATTCAGTTGTTAATCAAACAAAATATTACTGATTCAGATATTGATTCTAAAGTCTCAACCAATCAAAAAAATCATTTTTTCATTCCTTTACATTCTAATTCACATTCCTATTACCATTTAAATTTACATTCCACTATAGTAACTAAATGCCACCTTCATTTGTTTTGTAATTAATTTTAACAATCATATCATCACAAACAAGGAATGAAGTTATCAAAAAGAACGTCTAATGGTGAAAGCTAAATCTAGTTAGGAATTTGATATTAATGTACTATAAGTATTCCTGATTACTCTATAAACAAGGAATGAAGTTATCAAAAAGATTACGATATACTAAGAAAAGCTCAATTTACACATTATCTCTTTTAGTAAGGATGATTGTGCATCTCCCTTCCATAGATAGTGGTTAGGGGTTTGAGTCTCACAATATACATTTTATAAATAAATAAATAAATAAGGAAAACCCAATTTTATTATGTATTCCAATTTTCTTTAAAACAGAAAATATAAACCTTTTAGGATTTGATTTTCTATACATCATGAACTTGTCTAATATATATTTATTATTTATTTTTCTAGTTTTCCACTTAATCAATTTCATTTCTATTACTGTAATAAAATTCTTCGTATTCTTTGGTTCATCTATTAGAATAATTTCATATACGAGATTACAAATCAATAAATATTTTAGGTTTTTATTACTGCAACCATTGAGAGATCGTTTTCAGCTATGCGTATTGTCAAGATTAGGCTTTGCAACAAGAGGGAAGACGGTTTTTTTTACAAACTCTTTGATCATGTTTATTAAAAGGGAAATGGTAGAGAAACTTAGCATAGATTCAATTATAGAGATTTAAAAGAGCGACGAGTTTCATTTTGATTTTAAAAATGGTGTCTATTTGTTTATTAATTTGTCTATTTTAACATTACAGTAAATGCTATTATATTTGTTTGTTTTTTTAATAAATTAGTTTGTATATATTAGCATATTTGTCGAGCGTTAATTTGAATTTCTTTTTACCTTGGCCCCCCCAAAGTTAAAATCCCGACTTCGCCCCTATATATATATGTTGACATCGATTTCTGATTGTATGAGAAAAGCCAACACGATTTGGATTTCAACTGTGATTTCAAAGAGAAAGAGAAGGAGAAAGTAATTGGACGTAAGTTTTTACGTGGTAAAACTCTGATGACCGAAGAAACGTCCACGGATGGTTGAATGATCAACCAAGCCAAAATCCACTATGAATAAAATAATTACAATTCCCGATCTCTCTTTCTTCTCTCTGTATTTTTCTGTATGATTTATGTATTATATTGTGTAATGAGATTATGAGAATATTTATATGTCCTATAGAACACTAATCTTCTTTGTACAAGTAATAAAAGATCTTTGTATAAGTAATAAAAGATCTTTGTATTTAATTATGATTGTTTACTTGTTCGAAGTTGTTTGTCTTCTTTCCTGTTTCGGAGACTTGTATTGAGATGGAATGAGACTCTAGTAATGTAGTCCAGTTAGGACTTATTTCCTTATAAGAGCGTAGTCTTTTTGAAGAAATAAAATTGTTGTCTGATTAGGAACCCTTTCTGCTTAATATTATGTTCTTGATGGAATTCTTCTTTGATATGGATATCTTCGTATATTTTAATGACTTGATCCACGTGAGCTACGCGTTGCGCTTTTTATTCAGTTTTCTTCTTGTCCCGAGTAGAACACGATATCAGCTGGTCCCGAGTGACGTCATCTGATCCCGAGTAGAAAATGTCATCAATTAACCCCGAGTATGTTTAACTTACCCCGAGTAGTATATGACGTCAATTGACCCCGAGCAGGTCTTGTTCAATACTTGTTTGTTCGGGCTTCTCTTATTTGGTGATGCCTTGAAGGATGCCTATTCGGACGTTCACCTGGCATTTTTATTCTCTTTGTCGATGACGTGTACGTCTGATAAAATTCACATACGACAATATCCCCTTAAAATATTTTTGCCGAACAGGGTTTTGTTTCGGGCAAAAGTATTTTAATCAATTTTTCAATATCTTTTCAGTGCCAGAGTAAATGTCTTGTCATAACGGTGTGTCTTAATGGTGACCCTGTAAATTCGATTTGCCTCCTCACGCGAGATCTTAATTATGGCGATGTTTTGGAGTTCTGATGGCGAAAGCCAGTTCTTCATTTAACACGTGTCCTGTGCCGCTTCATTTTTCGATACCATTTATAAGAAACAACCTACCCGTCTCCCCATGCGCTGCCTACGTCATCAAGTCTCGTCATAGATTTTTTCCGCCTTGAGACCCTAGGGTTTCGTGCTATCACCCCTTTAAATTCTTCACTGAAGGGTTGCGCTGGTTCATTCTAAAAAACTCAATACCAAAAAATTTTCTTTGCCCAGATTTCGTAACGAAGAAAATCGTCATTCTCCGTCAAAGGTCTTTGCATCAGATTTCTTTCAAAGTTAGTTTAAATGAATTTGTCTTCCCGTCATCGACTTTTTACTATTGCTCTCGAAGCGCTCGATCGCAGGGATTTCCAGCTGGTTTTTTGCGCTCAAAGATTATTGAAGGAAATCCCCCACCGACGAGCCTCCATTTTTAGAAGTTGACGGTTCTAGGCCTTACCCTGACGTCCATTTTTCTGTATCCAGTTCTGATTCTTCATCTAGTTATGAATCTGTCGTTTCTAATCACAGGGTACCAATTCGATCAAGGATGGGAAAACATCAAAGTAGAAGCGAAGTCCACGAGCACAACTCGGGCAGCGTCCGAATCAGGGAGCAGACTGTTGATGAGAACGATGTTGAAAAGGCGTTCAGAGTATCTCGTCTCTCTTTTTTTGCTGATCGCCCGAACGGGTTTGACGTCGAACCGAACGTGGTCGGGGTAGAAGAGATCGGGAAGTATCGTGCCCGGTTCGATTTGGATAACTCGGTTATTTTGATCCCCGCTGGTGATAGAGTTGCATGGAATCCTCCCCCGGGTATGGTGGCAATCTATGGATCTATGCTCTGCTGCGGTGTCACTCTTCCTCTTCAACCGTTCATCACCTGGTTTCTAGTTGAAGCAGGGATTGCTCCAGCTAAACTGGCCCCGAACAACTACAAAATCTTGATGTGTATGTGGCATATGTGGAGCTGGATGAACTTGTCACCGCCTTCCCCGAGTGAGATCATGCATATCTTCACGCTGAGGCAGTCTGGCAAGACAGGGACCTATTTCCTCATGTCTAATCCGCTAGACTGTTGAGTTTCCGAGGGGACAAAGGTGAATCGGGTCTTGAAGTCTCCCTCTCGGCTGGGGAAACTCGGAGGGTGCTGAAAGTTCCCCGCTTCTTTTGTTCTCCTAAGGTTTGGAATAAGAAGAAGCTTGAATTTAGCGACGCTGAGCTGACCAGACTTGCTCTGGCAGCAGTTAGCACCCTAGAGAAGAGAAGCATGTCTTATCTTTTCAACGAGACGAAAATGATAGAGTTCAACTTCTTCAGCCAGATTTCAGGCTACCACAAGCGATGTAAGTGATCTTTGTAACCTTTTTTATTGTTATTTTTTGCTTTTCGTATTCTGACGCGGTCCTTTTTTTTTTCTTCTAAGTGTATGACACAGACATCGTCTGCGACCTTCAAGCTTGCCAAGTGAAGTCGATTCTTCTGGCGAGCCGAAAAGAAGCTTCTCGCCAGAGCAATGATGGTATTGCCCTGCATGAGCATGACGAGGAAACTGATGTATCCAAGGAGCAAATCCCCGAATATATCCCTGAAGACGTCGTTCAGCCGATCGCAGGGGAGACTAGTGATCCGAGTGGCCCTACCGATCTAACTCAAAAGTTGTCTGATGAGGGGGAAAGGTAACGTGAGGGTCTTGGTGAAAGGTCTGTCAAGCGGTCAGAAGCCGGAGATGGAGGTAATACCTCCACGGGACAAGTACCTCCAGGTCTAATTTTTTTTGAATATTTCTGAGATGATGCTAAGGAAGATCTCGCAGCTGATCTCAGTTTCCATCGTTCTCGGGCTGAGAAGCGGAAGGCAGTCGGCTCTTATATTCACCCTCTCAAGGTCCCTCGGGTGGTCTCGTTCATTGACTCCAGCGATGAAGATACTAGGACTGAGATTCCCCCGAGCGTTGATGTTGGAGCATCGGCTGATTCGGAGACTTTGGAGCCGAACAAGGGTTCTCCTCCCCCAGAAGTTGAAGATCAAAGGGTTGAACCCTCGGGAGATCCTTCATATCCTTCTCCTCAGGATATGCTCGGGGCGATGTCATCTGGTTGGGTTTTTATCTGGGATGATCATTGGAGTCATCTCAGGGGCGCGCCTCTGACGAGTCGTCTTCAAAATATCTTCAACAGCGCATCTTATGTATGTTATTTCTAACTCTTCAATTGTCTTGCCCGTTTGCTTGCTAGATTTTTAATTAAACTTCTTTATAGATGGTGGCCGAGTTCGCTGAGCTGGTTCAGACGCAGCAACATCAAGCTGATAGAATAAGGCGTCTCGAGGCTCAGCTGAAGGAAAGTGAGGATAGACGTGCTCTGGTTAAAGCGGCTTATGAAAAGGAGGTGGGCTCTGCCTAAGTGTTCGCCTACCACTATTTGGCGAAGCAGGTGAAGGAGGAGGAAAGAGCTTCTTTGGCGGAAGAGAAAGCTATGTCTCTTCAAAAATTATTATCTGCTGCCCAAGAATCGATGCTTAAGGCCTAGCAGGAAGCAGAGCAGTCAAAGTCGGCGTATGAACAGAAGATCGAAGATTTGGAACGCCAGGCTTTGACGGTCGAATCCCTATTCAAAGAGGCCAGGCTGGAACTTGAAGTTCAGGGGGTTGATCATTTTAAAAGATCCTCTGCCTACGATGCCCTTCTCCTTCGGGAGTTTCAGCGAGAGCTAGTTTCAGTTGGCGAGTTTTTCAAGGTTAAGAATCAGGCAACTGAGAAAGCCCGAACAAACTGGGAGTTGTCGATCGAAAATCATGTGGATCAGTCATTGGAATCTCTTCGGACTTAGATGAAGGAGTGGAGAGCTTACTGCCATAGCCGAGGCAAAAAGCTCCATCCCATGCATTTAGAGGTTCCATCCGAACACTCCCTCTCGACTTTTTACGCCAGTCAAAAGTCGGTCGTGGAGGGTGTGGTACCCGATATCGGACCGGTCCCAGGAGAAGATTATATCCAGTGGATGGATGATTCGATAGACATGATTGCTTGGCCTTCAAATGAAAGTCTGGTTTGTGAATATGAAATGGTGTCGGGACCCGAGCATTGGCAAGAGTTCAAAATCCTCACAACCTTGATTTTTATAGAATTTTCATAAGTTTTTTATAGAGATTCTTTGTAACAATTCTTTGTAAAGAATTCTTTGTAACAATTCTTTTGTAACGATTCTTTGTAAAGAATTTAATAAAATCCTGAGTTAACTATTTCTGAAAACCGAGTGGTTTTGATTTGGCTCATTGCTCAAGAAATTTCACCGAGTATCTTCTTTAACTTTATTCTATTGTCACCAAGTATCTTATTAAACTGGTTGTTGCAATCTTCATGCCAAGTATCTTATTAAACTGGCTAATTCTGATGTTCGGGTAACTTCACCGAGTATCTTATTAAACCGGTTGTCACCAGAATAATTTTTAATGCCAAGTATCTTATTAAACTGGCTCTTGCAATCTTTATGCCAAGTATCTTATTAAACTGGCTAATTTTGATGTTCGGGTAACCTTACTGAGTATCTTATTAAACCGGTTGTCACCCGAATAATTTTTAATGCCAAATATCTTATTAAACTGGATAGTATTATTAACCGAGTCATCTTAAAACAGGCAAGTAAGTTTATACTTGTGTTTCATACACGGTTGCTACCCGAACATTACATCAAGGCTCACCATGATCATATGTTCGATTCCTTATGCATTACCGTTGAAATCTCCCCAGTTTTTATGCGCAAGGGTTTGCTGAATCGTTAAGCTTTTTGAATCGCTTAACACAGCTATGCATTTCATCGGAATTTTTTTCGATAGTGTCTCGAGCCTTTCTCCAGAATTTAGTGCATCGGGTTTGCCTTTTTCCTTAGGTCAATTGACCTTGCTTGGCTGGCATGCTCATTCGAGCTTCTCCGCCCATTCGGGAATCAATAGTCCCGAGTATTCTATTTGCATGTTCTTATTATCATGCTTGTCTTCCATATGTTCTTATTATCATATGCTTTATCTTTCGAAAATCCCGAGTTTGATTTTTATTTATAACTGTAAAATCAACAAAGATTAATATTTGACCTTAACTAAAATTATTCTGACTAGAAAGGAAAATAAAAAATAATCTCTAAGGATATAATTTTTTTTTAGATATTGGGCATTGCATGGTCGAGGTAAAACCCCTCCATTGGGTCGTGCAATCCAATATGCTCCATGACCGGCTATTCCTTTGACTTTGTAAGGGCCTTCCCACTTATCAGACAGGGAACCTGCAGCTTTATTTTTTGTGTTCAATGACACATTCCTGAGTACCAGGTCTCCTAGTTGGAATTTCCTGATCCGAACATGAGAGTTGTAGTGGCGAGCTACTCTTTGCTGATATGCCATATTTCGTATTCGGGATTTCTCTCTTCTAGCTCATCTAGACTTTGTAATAGCATATCAACATTCTGATCTTCATCATATAGCCTGACCCAGGGTGACGTATATGACATTTCTATGGGGATAACAACTTCTGTTCCAAACGCTAAAGTGAATGGAGTTTCTCCTGTTGAGGTCCTTGCTGTAGTCCGATATGCCTATAATACTTCTGGAAGCTTTTCAACCCAGCTTTCTTTCTTGGCATCTAGCTTTGCTTTGAGTGTATGCTTGATGATTTTGTTTACTGCTTCAACCTGCCCATTTGTTTGAGGATGAGAAGGTGTGGCATAGTAATTGGCAATTTGGTACTCCTTGCACAGCTGTCTGAATTTCAGGTTATCGAACTGGGTGTCGTTATTAGTGATGATAGTGTTTGGGACTCCGAACCTGTAGAGTATATTCTTCTTCACCAAATTTGTGGTATTTGCTTATGTGATGTGCACTAATGCTTCAGCTTCTGCCCATTTCGTGAAGTAGTCAACGGCTACTATGGCATATTTCGCTCCACCCCCTGTCCCAGTTGGCATTGGGCCGATTAAATCCAAACCCCACATGATAAATGGCCATGGGGATGTGAGATTTCTGAGCTGTTCGGGGGGTTGTCGGATATCATTAGCAATCCTTTGGCAAGTATTGTAACTCTCCGATCATCGATGTGCATCTGAGAATAGAGTAGGCCAATAATAACCTTGTTTGAGTACCTTGTGTGCTAAACTTTTACCCCCAGTGTGATTTCCGCAAACTCCTCCATGGATTTCCTGTAATATTCGATATGCATCCTCCTCTGACACACATCTTTGGAGTGTTCGGGAATACCCTCTTCTGTATAGTTCTCCTCCAACCAATGTGTACCTTGCTGATCGATAACTGATACGTTTTGCTTGTAAGGGATCTTCCGGGAGCACGCCTTCTTTCAGGAACCTTTTCAGCTAAGTCATCCAACCGTCTGGCGGTGTTTGGATTTCTGAAATTTCTAAGTTTTTTGGTTCAGTTGTGCTCGATTTAAGGAGATGTGCAACCGGAATAGTTTTTGGCCTAATTGCGGTTGTCACTGATGCTAGTTTGGACAAAGTGTCTGCCTTTTCATTCTCCTCCCTGGGGATCTGGGTAATCCTATATTCTTTGAATTTCTGGAGGAGCTGTTTTGCAATGTCATGGTAGGCAATCATATCTTCATCATTGGCTTGGTATTCGTCCAGGACTTGGTTGAAAACTACCTGTGAATCGCTGAATATCTCGACTTCATCTGCCCCGAGAGCTATGCAGACTCTGAGTCCAGCTAGTAGCGCCTCGTACTCGGCTTGATTGTTGGTTGCTTTAAAGTCAAACCTCATGGCACATTCGACATCATCTTCTTCTGGAGTGTAATCTACGATCCATGCCCTGCTGCCATGAGTGTTTGAAGAGCCATCAACATACAATTTCCAAGGGTAATTCGTTCCCAACATCTTTTTTGCTTCTAAGTTTGGCTCTGTAAACTCTGCTATAAAATCTGTCACTGCTTGCCCTTTGAGGGATGTCTTGGGACGTAGTGGATATCGAATTCACTTAGCTAGATTGCCCATTTGGTTAGTCTTCCTGAAATCTCTGGCTTCTGTAAAATTTGTGTCAATAGGCAGTCGGTGAGAACCTGGATTGTATGAGCCTGAAAGTACGATATTAGCTTTCTTGCTGCTGAAACCAATGCGAAGACCATCTTTTCTGCCTGTGAATACCTAGTCTCGGTGGGTAAAAGTGCCTTGCTGGTATAATATACTGGTTTCTGTACTCCATTTTCTGTACTGACTAGGATTGAGCTTGCTGCTAATTCTGTAATTGATAAGTATAAATGGAGTATTTCTCCCATTTATGGTTTTGAAAGGATGGGAGTCTGCCCCAAGTATTCTTTGATTTTTAAGAAAGCCTGCTCGCACTATTCATTCCATTCGAGTCCTTTTCCTTTTTTGATTACTCTGAAAAAGGGTGCACATCTGTCTGTGGCCTTTGAGATGAATCTTCCCAAGGAAGCTAAACATCCCGGTAAACGTTGTACTTCTTTTAATGTCCTTGGTGAGGTCATTCTCTGCAGGGCTTAGATCTTTTCAGGATTGACTTCGATTCCCCTTTGGTGAACTTGAAAACCCAGAAATCTTCCTAAAGGAATTCCAAATAAACACTTGTTCAGATTTAGCTTCATTTAGTATCCTCTTAAAACATCAAATGTCTCTCGCAGGTCTGAGGTATGCTTGTCTACCGAGATGCTCTTGGTCAGCATGTCATCAATGTACACTTCCATGTTCCTTCTTATTTGCCGTGCAAAGATTCTGTTGACCAGCCTTTGATAGGTTGCCTCTGCATTTTTTAATCCGAAGGGCATCACTGTGTAACAGTATAAGCCATGACCAATTGTGAATGTTGTTTTTTCTTCGTCAGCCTTGTTCATCCAGATTTGGTTATATCCCGAGTAGGCATCCATGAAATTGAGCAATTCGTGGCCTGATGTTGCGTCCATTAACTGATCTATCCTCGGAAGTGGAAAACTGTCTTTTGGGCATGCCTTGTTCAAATCTGTGAAATCTACACACATTCTCCATTGTCCATTTCTCTTTTGGACGAGGACTACATTAGCTACCCATTGAGGGTAGTTGACCTCCCTAATCGACCCTATAACAAGTAGCTTCTCCACTTCCTGTTTGATTGCCTGACTTCTCTCGAGATTGAACGATATTCTCTTTTGTATCACCGGTTTTACATTCGGGTCTACTGTGAGATGGTGAGATATTATTCGGGCATCTATCCCAACCATGTCTTCATGACTCCAAGCAAACACATCACTGTATTCTTTGAGCAGATCAGCGAGGCTTTGTTTGACTCTTCCTTCCAGGTTAGCCCTGATCTTGATCCTCTTATCCGATTCATCTTCTTTCAATATAATTTCTTCGACCAGTTCAGTTTTGGACTCATGCGACTCTTCCTTTAGATCAAATTCGAATGACAATGACTCTTTGTTCTGACTCGGTTGCGTTATAGTGCAAACCTATTCATCATTTTTGTCTTTGTATACTGACAGGTTAGCTCTTCGGGCCATCTCTTGGGATCCCTTGACTATACCTACCCCTTGGTCGGTCGGGAACTTGATCATTAAGGCATACGTGGCTATTACGGCCTTAGTTTTATTTACGAATGGCCGACCCAACAACGCATTATACGACCAATTGTCTAAGTCTATTACCACGAAGTCGATCAATACAGTTCTCTGAAAAGGTGCCACTCCGATCTTTACGGGTAGCTTTACCGTCCCGAGTGACCTGACCTCAATTCCCCCGAATCCTCTGAGTGGAGTATGGAAAGACTGTAGATCCTTTCGGTCTAACCTGAGTTGATCGTAGACTGCTACATTGAGAATGTCTACCGAACTTCAATTATCTATCAAGATTCTCCTAACTTCCCGGTGACCAATCGGGGCACTTATGAATAAGGCGTCATTTGGCCGAACGTCGACCCCATGTGAGTCTGCTTCTGTGAATATCATTAGGTCCTATCCTTCCTTTACCCTTTTTAGGTCTGGCTCCACCAAGTTCACGTCAAAGTTATGTCTTGTTTCTACTGCTTCTCTGATTTTCTGTGTTCGCTCTCGGTTACTTCTCACAGTGGATGATCCTCCAAAGATTGTATGTATTACTTCATTGGCCTCTGGACTGGCCCTTTGATTTCGACCAGAGCTGTGATAGGCCCTGAACTCTTTCTTTGTTTTTTATTTCTTATCCCTTTTCAATATTACATCCTGTAAATGTCCTTCCCGAATGAGGGTTTCTATGTAATCTCTGAGCTGGTAACACTTGAAAGTCTCATGACGGTTTCCTTATGGAATCTAAAATATTTGGTTGTATCCCACCAGGAAAATTGAGACTGTTATCGTGGCTCTTGTACCAGATTCTTTGCTTCCAGTATGGCCAGGATTTCCTTATGCTTTTTTCGAAGAGGGGTATAGTTGGTGTATCTACCTCGGTATTTCTCCGTGGTCTGTTTGGCATTACGCCTGTTTCCCCCGTCCTTGCTCTTTTCTTTGCTGTTTTGTAGCATCCTCCAGTGGCTAACTCTTCTTATTCGACTAGTGCATATCCTCCCGCCATATCCATCATATCTGCGTATCTGGTCAGACGGGCTCTTATCAGGTCAAAAGATAATCATCTATTCTGTAGGTTGTTGATGAATGCAGCAAGTATCGCTTCATTGTTTGCACTATTGATTTCTGATACCGCTTGGACGAATCACCCCAGGTATTTCTTCAGCGACTCATCTTTCCCTTGTTTTATTTGAGAAAGGTAAGCCACTAATTTTTTCCTGTGAACATTGCTTAGAAATTACCTTGAGAAACTCCTGCTTAGTTAACTGAAACTTTCGATGCTTGCTGGGGGCAATCTCCCGAACCATCTTGAGCCCGTGTCTCCTAGAGTTTGTGGAAAGTTGAGGCATAGTAAGGGATCGCTATGGGCATACTGGGCCATAACACTTTTATAGCGTCTGGCATGTTCTTTTGGGTCTGTATCCTTCTTGAACTGCTCCACGTGTGGCATCCTGAATCTTTCTGGGAATGAAGTCCGCAGGATGTACCTAATGAATGGACTGTCAGAATCTTCGTCAGATAAATCGTTGTACCCATAACGTCTGACCAGTGCGTCCATTTGATGCCTATTGTTCTCGAATTCTCGAGTTAGGCTCTAGATTACGACATCTCTATCTTCCGCCGGACTTTCATGACGGTTGAACCGCTGGGTGATTGTCATTTCTATCTTTGGCTCTTCACTTTGATGCTGAGTTTCACGGGATGATTCTTATAGGCATATGGTTCCGTAATTATGCTTGCGATGGTACGGATCGCTATCTTCTGATGATGATGACCGATCCCTGTGCCGATCATGTTTGCGGTGTCTTGCGCGGGATATCTGATCATGGTTCTACCTCTGGCGTGGTTGTTCGTCTTCGGGTGTCTTGCGTCCAGCCTGATTGATTGGAACAGGGTTCTTCCGGCTTCTAGTGTATTTAATTCTGGCCATACTATGACCGAACGAAGCCTCCTTGGTGGGAGGTTTGGAGGTTGTACTTCTTCTGTAGTTAGTAGATCAACTCCTTATTTTACTGCGTCTGCCACCAGTTTTTACAGCGCTTCTCGAAAGCGTTGCGTCAGGTCTTTGCTGGTCAGAGGAACTTGCTGGATCCCCGCCAGGGATGTTGGTTGGTTCTCCGTGGTTGCAGCGAGATCTCGCGAGCTACTGCCAACATTGAAGTTATCTGGAGATTTTTGAACATCCCCAGAACTGATTCTGCTTCTGCTTCTGCTCCTGTCATTACCTTTAACTAAATCAGAGGTTCAACCCCTCCGTCTAGCGTCAATTGTTGACGTCGATTTCTGATTGTATGAGAAAAGCCAACAATATTTGGATTTCAGCTGTGATTTCAAAGAGAAAGAGAAGGAGAAAGTAATTAGACTTAAGTTTTTACGTGATAAAACTCCGATGACCGGAGAAACGTCCACGGGTGGTTGAATGATCAACCAAGCCAAAATCCACTATGAATAAAATAATTACAATTCTCGATCTCTCTTTCTTCTCTCTGTATTTTTCTATATGATTTCTGTATTATATTGTGTGACGAGATTATGAGTTTATTTATATGTCCATAGAACCCTAATCTTCTTTGTACAAGTAATAAAAGATCTTTGTATTTAATTATGATTGTTTACTTGTTTGAAGTAGTTTATCTTCTTTCCTGTTTCGGAGACTTGTATTGAGATCGAATGAGACTCTAGTAATGTAGTCCGGTTATGACTTATTTTCTTATAAGATCGTAGTCTTTTTGAAGAAATAAAACTGTTGCCTGATTAGAAACCCTTTCTGCTTGATATTCTGTTCTTGATGGAATTCTTCTTTGATATGGATATCTTCGTATATTTTAATGACTTGATCCACGTGAGCTACGCGTTGGGCTTTTTATTCAGTTTTCTTCTTGTCCCGAGTAGAACACGATATCAGCTGGTCCCGACTCCCGAGTGACGTCATCTGATCCCGAGTAGAAAATGTCACCAACTAACCCCGAGTATGTTTAACTTACCCCGAGTAGTATATGACGTCAATTGACCCCGAGCAGGTCTTGTTCAATACTTGTTTATTCGAGCTTCTCTTCTTTGGTGATGCCTTGCAGGATGCCTATTTGGACGTCCACCTGGTATTTTTATCCTCTTTGTCGATGACGTGTACGTCTGATAAAATTCACATACGACAATATATATATTACACTTGCCTTGAGTTGAAACTAGGGATGATAGTGGATCGAGTTCGGATGGGTTTTGTAAAATCTAAACCTTCACCCGTGAAATTTTTCTCACCCATGCCTGCCTTCGAACCGGCGTAGGTAAGCGGGTTCACGGGTTCGCGGGCAGGTTTAAACCCGTGGGTTATGGCTGCACCCATACTCTCACCCGCGAAACAATGTGGGTTCACGGGTGGATGCATCACCCGCAGGATACCCATAAACCCACAACCCACGAACTCGTGATTTGTCATTTGTAAATTTCTACATGTAATCACTTATTTGATACTTAATTGAATTAAATTTTCATTTCTAATTCCCCACTTGATATATTACAAAACAATAATAACCATAAAAATAAAACGATAAAAAATAATTCAAATGTCTATGTATGTTTATATATAAATATTTTATTTATACGGATTCACGGATCCAACCCTCTAACCCGGATCCACCCGCGAACCCATCAGGTTTTTCATTAAACGGGTTCGCGGGTCCGTATGTCGTCAATTTACCATCCATACCCGACCCTACAGGGCCGGGTTCGGGCAGATGCCCGTGGGTACAGGTCAAATTGTGATCCTTAGTTGAAACCCTAACCCTATAAAGAAAAACTGACATGGAGATGGAGAGCAAGAAGAAGAAAAGAAATTTGTACATTCCTAATGATATCATCTTCAACATATTGCGCAGACTCCCTCCAAAATCAGTTGCAAGGTTCAAGTGCGTTTGCAAGTCTTGGCAATCTTTTGCTAACCAACATAAATATCATAACCAAAAACCCCTCCTTTTTTAAAGCAAAACCATTCAATCTATCGACTTTGAAGCAGATGAGATCAAAGCAGTTGATCTTGACATTTCCTTTAAGGTTAGTAATCATCTGCTTGGAATTGCTTCCTGTAATGGCATGTTGTGTATTTTAACTGAAAGTGAAAGAGAAGGCTTTGTGATATGGAATCCACTTATAGGGAGATACAAGAGGGTATCAAATACATCAGAATATGTTAAATTTGGATTTTGGTATGATCATTCCACTGACAATTACAAGATTGTGAGGTTTAAGAGAATTCCTCCCAATAGTGAAATACGACAAAGATACTCAGCTGAGATCTATTCTCAAAAAAGTAATTCTTGGCAACAAAAGGGAATACTCCCCTGGATTTTTTTTGTATTATCGATCCACTCTTTGGTCTTCCTGTGAATGAAACTCTATTGAAAGATAGTTTATATCAATAAGGACAAAAAAAATATTCCTGCTGTTCTTTGTTTTGACACATTAAATGAGAATTTTGATGTGATTATATCACCGTATTGTTCCCATCTTGGGGTTTTTATGGGACATCTTTGCTTAATTGAAGATCACACAGCAGGCCATATTGATATTGTGGACAAGGGAAGTTGGCAAGAATCAAAACTGGATCAAGTTTATGAACCTTCCATTTCCACCATTCTTGGAAAGAAAATCACCCTTTCATCATTACTTGTTACTTATTTGTTCAATGAAGGAGGATGAAATCCTTGTCAGCGTAAGACAATTTCTTATCCCTATTCCGAAACGAAGGAAGGAGGAGTTCCTTTTGTACAATCCTGAAGCAAAGTAGTACAAAAGGTTTCACATCTGTAATACTATGAAGCATCTCGTCAAAGGGATCATCACATATACAGATAGCCTTGTCTCACTATGAAGCTAATTTATATATGAAAAGCATGTTTTTATCTATGCAATTAACTTATATTTCTATCCATTTGTGTTTTATTTTCTACTATCTTTTTTTTTTTTGTTGAAAAGGTTATATATTACATGGGCAAAAGCCCAACAAGAACAAAACACAAAAGGGTACAGCAAGTTCAAAGAAGGCACCCAAGGCAGACAGCCAACAGCCAACAACCCAGGCAACAGAGAAGACACCAGAAAAACAGGGAGACCAAAAAACAGAGCAGCCCAACAGCCCAGTGCAGACAAAACAAAACAAAATCAAAAACAGAAAGCAAAAACAAAACACAAGCTAGAGGTCTCCCCACTCCACAAAATCTCCACTTGAGCTAGACCCCATCTAGCTCGAGGACTGGAACTTAATTTTAAAATCATTCTCCAAATATTTATATATGTCTCAATTTCTTATTCTTGTATATGCTTTTGTAAATGTATAGTATCAGATTTTGATACTGTGTAGGATAAACAGAGTCATTCGAATGAGATTTTGATTTGTCATAGACCAATAAAATACTCCAGCTCTCTTTTTTTCCCCCTTAATTTCAGAGTGTTTTAATAATGGCATAATTCATATAAAGCACGATTTAGAATGCAACTATCACTATAGTGGAGATGTTTCACTGTATATTACGATTTAATGAACAAATGTAATATATATTTAAATTCCTATCACAAATGAGAAGGGGAAAATGTACAACAATTTCCTAAAAGTGGCTATGTTTTATAATATTTACGGTCACAAAATATTTAAGATTGTTATTCATCTCAATAGAGAACCATTTTGGATGAATAAAATAATTCATATTGCCTCATTTTCTAATTTATATGGTAATTTAATTAATAATCTGTTTCTTAAAAAAAACTTTAAAAAAAATCAAGGATATCAACAAAATTAATTAATTATTATTATTTTAGATTAGAAAAAAAACCTCTTGAGACGAAACAAAACTTAGTCCCAATAGACAGTCTATTTGGACACATAATTTATTTCATCCTAATAGACGTTATATTAGGACAAAAATGTTTCGTCCTTAGAAATCTTATCACTTTGGACGAAATTTGTCCATATAGAAAACCTATTGGGACGAATAATTTCTTTCGTCAAGTTCTATTGGGACAAAAAAAAAATCTCCCTAAAGGTTTTGACAAATTTGCTGTTTTTAGGGATGAATAATTTTTGTCGTGTCAATAGATATTCTATTTGGACAAAAAAAATTCATTCCTAAAAGTTTTTTTAGCTTTTATTATTTTGTGACGAATACATATCCTATTGGAACGAAAAAAAATCGTTCTTATAGCTCAAATTTCTTGTAGTGTAAAATAAATATTTATTTTAGTGAGGGTACTATTAGCCTTAGGATGAGTGTTTATAGTAATATTTATTTTTAAAATTTTAGACATGAATTTATTTATAAAAATGGATGTACAAATAAGTTTTATGGGTGTCAATATCCTTATATATATGTATATTATTTGTCTTGAGTTGAAACGCTAACCCTAGAAAGAAAAGCTCATTTGGAGATGGAGAGCAAGAAGAAGAAAAGAAATTTGCACATTCCTGATGATATCATCTTCAACATATTGCGCAGACTCCCTCCTAAATTATTTGCTAGGTTCAAGTGCGTTTGCAAGTCGTGGCAATCTTTTGCTAACCAACATAACATCATAACCAACATATCATAACCAAAAACTCCTTTTTTCAAGCAAGACCATTCAATCTATCGACATTGAAGCAGATGAGATCAAAGCAGTTGATCTTGACATCCCTTTAAGGTTAGCAATCCTATACTTCAAATTGCTTCCTGTAATGGCCTGTTGTGTATTTTAACTGAAAGAGAAGGGTTTGTGATACGGAATCCACTTATAGGAAGATACAAGAGGGTATCAAACACATCAGAATATAACAAATTTGGATTTTGGTATGATCATTCCATTGACAATTACAAGATTGTGAGGTTTATGATGAGATTTCTTGATCCCAATAGTGAAATACAACAAAGATACTCAGCTGAGATCTATTCACAAAAAAGTAATTCTTGGCAACAAAAGGAAATACTCCCCTGGCAAAATTTTATTCATTCACTCTTTGGTGTTCTTGTGAATGAAACTCTCTATTGGAAGATAGATTATATCAATAATGACAAAATATATTCCTGCTGTTCTTTGTTTTGATACATTAAATGAGAAATTTGATGTGATTATACCACCCGATAATGCACTTGGCGTTTATGATCTTGGCGTTTTTAAGGGACATCTTTGCTTAGTTGAATATAACACAGCAGGCCATATTGATATGTGGACAAGGAGAGTTGACAAGAATCAAAACTGGATTAAGTTTATGAACCTTCCATTTCCACCATTCTTCGAAAGAACATCACCCTGTTATCATTACTTGGTACCTATTTGTTCAATGAAGGAGGATGAAATCCTTGTCAGCGTAAGACAATTACTTATCCCTACTCCAAAACGAAGGAAGAATGAGTTCCTTTTGTACAATCCTGAAGCAAAGACGTAAACAAAGTTTCACATCTGTAATATTATGAAGCATCTCTTCAATGAGATCACATATACAGATAGTCTTGTTTCACCATGAAGTTAATTTATATATGAAAATCATATTTTTATCTATGCAATTAACTTATATTTCTATCCTTCTTTATTTTATTTTCTACTTGTAGTACTGGAATTTAATTTTACTATCATTCTCTAAATATTTATATATGTTTCAATTTCTTTTTCTTGTATATGTTTTTGTAATGTATAGCATCAGATTTTGAAACCGTGTAGGATAAACAAACTCATTCGAAGAGATTTTGATTTGTTAAAGACCAATAAAATACTCACTTTTCCCCCCTTAATTTCATTGTGTTTTAATAATGGCATAATTCTTATGAAATGTATAAGAATACACAACAAAATCTAAAAACGATTGCTAAAATATCTTCAGCTTTACATGGTAAGAGGGCACCGTACACATTTTAAAAATATATGTAGAGAGTTTTCTTTCAATTTATAGAAATAATTCTCCGGACCATACATGTATTATTTTATCTTGACGGATCTCGATATTCCTATTGTAATACTTATAACTTGTAATACTTGAATTTTCTCTCAATTTATATGAGTAATTATCTGGACTACACATATATTATTCTATTTTGACGGATCTCGACATTCTTATTGTAATACTTGTAATATTTTTTTTAAAAAAATTATTCTAGATAGCAATTTTTAAAAAACCAGTGTAGTAACTAGAGGTGTCCACGGTTCGGTTAAATCGTTCGAAACCGAACCGAAACCGGCCTCTGGAAACCATAACTGAAACCGTCAGTTACAAAACCGGTTGACCGGTTCCTGGCGGTTCGGTTACGGTTATGGGATCTTAAAAATCGACAAAAAACTGCATGGTTAAATCGGCGGTTTCAAAATATAAAAAAAAACCAATGAAATGCTGACAAGTGGCAGCATTTCAGAAAAAAAAAATTAATTGACCGTTGGGCGTTGGAGGATGATGACCGATGAACAACGGTCATCTTCCTTTTTTTTCCCAACGCCCAACGGTCAGAAATTTCAACTTCAACAACCCCTTTTTTTTTTTTCTTTCATTTAATTTCCAAATTACCCCTCCACACCAATTCTATAAATACCCCCCACAATTCATTCTTCTTCACACCACTCCCACCTTCTCTCAATCTCTCTCAATCTCAAATTCTAAATTATCTCTACATTCAATAATTTTATTTTATTCTCATTTCTCATATAAATTAAAAAACATATATTTCTTATATTTTTTTTAAATATATTATTTACTTACAATTTTTTTTTCAATTAGTATTTATAATTAATTTTTTAATGGCAAGTGAGAAGATTCAGGTCCTACAAATTTGGACAGAGGAAAGGGTCCATTGCAAAATTTGTTAGAACACAAAGGTGAAGACGTCAATTACAATGACCGACTTTACCACGAGTTCCTTCAAAGTCATTTTGAATCCGATCCCCCTCTTAAACCTAATCCTCCCCCCCCCCACACCTTTTGCTGAGCCAAATCCCAATACCCCCATTAGTAATGAAAATATATCTACCCCTTCTACTATGCCACCCCCTTCAGATGAATTTGATGCAGATGAAGAAGAAAAGCCGTTGAAGTCCGATCTCTTCAGAGTGCATATGAAGAAAATTGAGTTAGATGATGGAACAATCAAAATCATGTGCAACTACTGCCCCAAAACATACAAGGCCTCTAAGTCCTTTGGATATGGCACGTATTGGAATCATGTTAAAAGAAATCATCCGTCCGAATTGGTGAAAGCTAGTAACCAAGGCCAAATATCCAGGTATGGAATCTCTACCAATCAATTATTTCATTATACGTCTAAAAAAAATAAGGAAGAATTAGCAACAATGGTTGCAGTAGAACACTTACCTTTTAGTTTTGGTGAGAAAGTTGGTTTTGTTAATTATTGTCAAACTGCATTAAATCCTGCAATGCAACGTGTTCCTAGAGTCACTCTCACACGTGCACTGTTTTCCATTTACAAAAAAGAAAAACACAAATTGAAATCATTTTTTTTCCAATATCAAGGTCGCGTTTCCGTATGTGCTGACATATGGACCGATAATTTTAGTAGCCATCATTACATGGGTGTGACATGTCATTATATTGATAATAATTGGAACATGCAAAAAAGAATTATTGCATTTCGTGTTTTCGATGAGTCACATACAGCTCACAATATTTTTCGACACCTTAAAATTATTTTTGAAGAGTTTCATATCCAAAACAAATTTTTTGCAATTGGTTTTGATAATACTGCAAGCAATACCGCATCTATTCCTATGTTAAAGGAATTATGCAATCCCTATTTTGGAGGTAAATTATTTCATCAACGATGTGCATGTCATGTTTTAAATTTGTGTGTTCAAGCTGGATTACAAATTCTTTCTGTTTATATTAGACCTATTAGAGATAGTATTAATTATATCTGGAATCAAACAAAATCCAAAAACAATGGTTGAAATTTTGTTCTCAAAATAATAGGCGTCCTATAAAATTTTCTCGAGATATTAGTACTCGTTGGAATTCTACTTATAAGTTGCTTAATAAAGTGTTGAATATAAGAAAATATTAGTTTCTTTTATTACTAATAACGTTCCTTCAATTTCGCTTCAATTGAAGCATTGTGATGTATGTATAAAAATTCTTGAATTGTTACGTGTTTTTAATGATACTACCAATGCTTTATCTGGTATTTACTATCCCACTACTCATTTATTTCTTGTTCAAAGTGTTAATATTGCTGGTGCATTCAGTGACTGTGAATTAAATGTTCAATTGAGTCAATGTGTTGCTGCAATGAAAAAAAAATGGATACAATATTATAATGATATTCCAAATATTTATTTGCTTTCATCATGTTTTGATCAACGCTTTAAATTAGAATATTTGCAAGATTATTTAACTCATTACTACAATAGTTTAGGAATAGAAACTGATGTTCTTAGTTGTTGTAATTCCGTTAAGACTTTACTATATGAATTATATGATGAATATCTTAAAATATATGGTCCGTCTTTGAACATGTCGGTTTCACAACCCCAACCCACATCTGATGGTACTATCAGTTCCTCACAATTTAAATGAAAGGGTTTAGGGGATCGATTGTTTTTCCAAAGAGCCAAAAAGTTACGATCATCTTCTTCATCCTCATCTAACTCACATTCTGAGCTTGACCGGTTTTTAGAAGCCAATCATGTATTTTTAGAAGATAAATTTAGTATCCAAGGTTGGTGGAAGGATTATGAACAAGAATATTCAATTTTGGCTATTATTGCCAAACAAATTCTTGGAACACCGGTTTCTACCGTTGCTGTGGAACAAGAATTTAGTGCAGGTGAAAATATTTTGGATCCAAGACGATCGGTTCTGTGTCCACAATCACTTGAAGCCCAAGCGTATGTTGATGATTGGACAAAGGCGAAATTTAGACAACAAGAACTCGAGCCAGAAATAGTGAATGATTTCTTCGAAGATGATCAAACCACGGGAACAGAAGGCAGCGAATAGATTCTGTTCAAATCTTCCAACCACTAACACCGACTATCCCACTATAGGTAAAAGAACTACGTGGCCTTTGATTCCTCTACATTGGCAGAGGATACGTAGGCAGCTTAATTATGGTCAACATTAAGTGCAAGACTATTTTTTTTTCAATGTGTTATTTGAACTTTGTTAGATTTTATATTCAATTAAGGCTAATTTCTAATTTTTTTATATAAAATTTGATGCAACTGTAAATTTTTACTTATTAATTAATGTCAATTTCTTTTATTTTTACACATTCATTGTTAAATATTTCAACGGTTCAATTGTATATTTAGATAATTGTATTTCATATTTTATGTGAATATTTAAAATATAGACATTGTAAATGAAATTTGATTACAAATAAAAATGTTTGGGCATTTTTTAAATTTTAAGTTTATCAATTTGTATTAGTAATTAGACTATTAGTTGTATACTTGTATAGTTCCATTAAAAACAAAATCACATTTATGTGTATATAAAAGTACAAATATTAGTTATATAGTTTCATTAAAAAAAACATATGTATATATATATATAAATGTATATAAAATAATAAATATATTAATTTTTGTAAAAAAAAATAAAAAATCGAACGAACCGAAACCGAACCGAACCGAACCGTTCGGTTTCACAAACCGAAATCGAAACCGAACAGAACCGAACCGAAACCGAACTGAAAAATCGTCGTTCCGAAACCGCTCAAAACCATCTCATTCCGGTTACAATTACAGTTCAATATTTTCACGGAACCGAAATCTAACCGAAACCGAAACCAAACCATGGACACCATCAGTACTAACTAACATAGAGTAGTCTTCTAATTTAAAGGCTATTTATGGTTTTGATAATGGAATCTGTCAACAGACTATTGGATGCTGGCAAGGTTTGAAAAGACGTCTTAACACTCTTATATGATTCGTAAATGTTTGAATGGTTTGTGGTCCGATCCTTGGAAAATATCTGATGCTCCCAACTAATCATGACTCTATATTGATTTATGCTTGTTTTGATTGATTTGAAACTGAAGTAAATGTATGATTGTATATTGATTTTCAACAGTCTCTATATATTCTCTATATTCACCTTTTCTAAATGTAATTAATTATTGACTTCGCTTCCAAGTTGTCATTTTCTCTTTCTACACCTTTAATCTGACATGGATAAAGCATTATGGAATTATTTAAGATTATACCTGGCAATAAAATTATTTATTTATAATCTTAGTACTATATTTTTCAGGTTGTAGTGGAGCGTTGAAGAATGAGAGTGTTTTTGATATCGTTGCTTGAAAACTGTAATTGTGTTTAGTGATCACATCATTAGATTCTTGGACCTCTCCAGGATGTCATACAAGCATAGAATTAGCCAAATATACATAGAATAGAGTGTAGATAAATTGCGAATTAATATAATCGTAATTGAACCATATATCAACACTTTACGCAGATCATGTATGAAGATCGTGACAAGGCCATACAAATTATGTCAAACTTTTTATCATTCTTAACTATTAGCAGAATCACATCATCACCATTCATGGAGCATAAATAAATATTGTCAATTGAGTGCTTACTGCTTAGTCAACTCAATAAAAATACGATTTAAATTCAAGTTTTATGCAAATAAGAAATTTAGAACATGTGACCACAGCCCAATATGGTATAATAATAAATATCGATTCGGTATTTTAATGCAACATGTTTAAGTCGTTAGACCAGTAAGTGGTATAAATAAAAAAGAAATACTAAGACGGGATAACTTAAAAAACAGATATTATTAATTTCCTATTAATATTTACATTAACATCATTTTATCTCCTTTAATTTTAGAATTAGTCATTTCCCTTTATTATTATCCGGCTGTTAAATGGGATGTTTAACCCTTAAATTGAAAGGCATTTTGATAAATCAAAAAGAAAATTAATAAACTAAAATATTTTCTCATTTAAAAATTAAAAAACAACTCTCTCCTCTCACTTGATCAACACAGCACACCAACTAAAAAACACTAATTACACCAAACTCTTTTAAGGTTTGTACTATTACATACGAAAATAATTTTATCTTTAATTGACATCCGCTTTCTCTGTCTTTAAGGTTTCACAGTTAAATATGAAAATTGTCCATAAAGAAATATAAAAAGATAAAAATACTGTCGGTTTACCAAAATTAAAAAATAGAAAAAATCTAAACAGAAACAAATTCATAATCTATTTAAAAGTATATTTTTTTAAAAAATAATAATAAAATAATTTTTTAATTTATTTTCAATAAATAGAAATTTTTTTAAACTACACTAAACATCATAGATCATTCAAAAACAAAAAAAAAAATCAATCCAAAAAATAAATAAATAATAAGTAAACATCATCATCTCCACCAAAAAAAAAAAAATAATAATCCAACATTACATATAAATCTTCTCTCAACTGCTCAACCGTCTTGATCAAACAACAAAAACAAATTAAACAAAGAAAAAAAAAATCATCTTCGACTTCCACAATCCACACCATATTTCTTCATCTTCATAAACACCACAATTTTTTTTTTCGTTTCCCCGTCTCTTTCCATACACCACAATCCCATAATTATCACCGAACCTCATTATTCATCAATTTCAGAAAAAAAAAACTACAAATATTTCTCGAACTCCGATGAAGAGATGAAGCAGCATCTCATCATCAAAGATGAAGCCGCTTCATCTATCAGAGATTGAGTAGATCTGGAGCGGAGCGATTCGGATCCATCTTTGAAGGAGATTTGTTTGGCGGTGTAGATGGAGGCGATGGTGTAGACGACGACGGCGGTGTAGATGGAGGCGATGACGACGATGGAGGTAGAGGATCAAGAAGAATGTGAAGTAACCGATCTTGAAAAGCCGGAAGAGGGTTCAATGAGAGGAAATTCGATTGGAGATGTGGTGTTGTTTGGAGGAATCGAATTGGATGTGGTCGAAGCGCTTGTGTTGTAGAGGATCTTTAAGAAGAGCAATTCAGAAATCTAGATGTGGATGAGGAAGATGAAGCCTCATGAAGGATAGAGGAAGATTTAAAGACTGGATGTGAGAGTGATGATGATCAATTAAGAAATCTGGATCTTTAAAAAGAGTAATTAAGAAATATGGATGTCAGAGTGATGATGATCGGTGGGAGAGAGAAAAAGATTTAGTTTTTTATATATATTTTTTTTAATTTGTAAAAAATAATATGTATATTTTTTGTTTAAATAAATAAATCTTCACCTTCCGTGACATGTGGTTGAGATTCATTTTTTTTATTTTAATATTTATAAAAGTACATAAATTTTTTTGGTCTTTTTTCTTTAAATAGTTTGCCTTTTTATAGGATTATAAAAGTAACAGACATAATTAGGGGTATTTTAAACTTTTAAATGATTTAATAAAGTTAAAGGTTAACTGTCGTTAACGACGACAGAAGAGGTAGGTATATAATTAGCTCTAAAAAAACCACTCACCCCCGTCATCTCTCTCACACACGACCATCTCCTCCGCCCACCGCCAAGCCCAACCCAGCTTCGCCCCCCAGTCGAACCCGGAAACCCCTCCACCACCAAAATCGAACCCCCACGAACAAAACCCAAACTATCTCTCTCTCTCTTCGCGACCTAGCCACAAACAACACCAAAAATCATTAAGAACAAGTGAAATCGAAACATCCTCTCTCAAACACAAACACCAAACGAAAATAGAGAGAAGCCACGATGGTGAGAGAGAAAAATGAGAGGAGAGAGATAGTGGGTGGTGGGAGGAGGAGATGATGATGTGTGAGAGAGATGGTGGGTGGTGGGAGGGGTTTCCGGATTCGGCTGGGCGGCGGATGGAGGAGATGGTGTGTGAGAGAGATGATGGACTGGTGTGGTGTTTTTTTCTTTTGAAGTTGGTGTGGTCTGTTGATCGAGTGAGAGAGATGGAGAATGAGAGAAAAGTTACTGGAGAGAGATGGTGGGCGGAGGAGATGTGTGAGAGAGATGGTGGTGGTGGGACTGGTGTGGAGTTTTTTATTTTTTGAAAGTTGGTTCGGTGGTGACCGAGTGAGAGAGAAAAGTGATTGGAGAGTTGTTTTTTAATTTTTAATAATTTTCTTATCAATTTACCAAAATGCTCTTAAACAGTTAAACTTGACAATCAAACCATCCCTTTTAACATCGGATAAGGATAAGGGAGAAATGGCTGATTCTAAAATTAAAGGGGTAAAACGATGATAATGTAAATGTTCGAAGGAAATTAATAATATCCCTTAAAAAATTTAAATATTTCCTACACTAGATATGGGCTTGTCGGTGAAAAGTGGCCGATTTTCTAGTGGCCCGTAAACTTTGTGCATTCCATATTTAATATACTAAAATCATCTTTAATATAAATATATATTTAAAAAAAAATTGAATATCATATTGAATAAATAGTTAAAAAGTTAAAAAATCTCTCTCTAATATAATTATTTAGCTTTAATGAGGAGACGATGTAGTAAAAAAAATAGAGAATATGAAATTGAGTTTTTAATTCTATAAACACTCCTACAATCCTACAAATGCTGATTAGGATTTTTAACTCGAAGATATAATGAAATAATTGTTTTATTATGATTGGTCATAAAATAGATATCTCTAACTTTTTTTTTTTAAGTGAATCCATAATAAATAGAAATATTGATGTGACACTATTTAAAAACTTAAAAATACATATTTTACATTAAAGATATTCTAACACTATATATAAGTTAATCAATATCCAATAACGTTAATGGTTGTAAATTTCATTATTACATATTACCGCTTGGTTAAATAGTTATGCATCTCTTTTTCATATTTATAGTTGGGGTTCAAATCTCACATCGTGCACCTATAAGCTTAATAATCTCGATAAATTTCAAAGAATAAATAAATAAATGACAATATTATTATATGGGTAATATTACACTTCCCAACAAATTTGTATCAAAAATATATACAATATAATGTAATAGACATGTAAAAGAGATAATAAAAGTAAAAATATAACAATTCATTAAATCAATTGGACATCCATATTAGATTGTATTTATTTTTAGTACAATTTACCGAGAACAGCAACATTTTGTTACTTTATATATACTATATATATAGTGCAAGTCAATAAAATTATGAGATTTTGAATAAATGTGAAAGGGCAAATTAAATAGAAACCTCGAAGAGAATCACTTGGAGGCATTAAATGGGTGCATCAATCAACACAGGCCAGGTTAATTGCTTCGGGTTTTGGTTTTGAATAAAAGTTTTATTGCCTAAAAAAAATTAAAAATCAACACATGCCCACCTCTTTAAATATGCCCGACTTTGGTGGGGAGGGAATGAGAGGAATCGGAAGTTCCATTGGGGTAAGTGGCAGTGTCTGTGCAAACCGAAATTGGATGGCGGTTTGGGATTCCGAAGCTTAGAGACTGTCAATAGAGCTTTACTAGCTAAACAATGCCAGAGAATCCATAATAAGCCTAACTCCCTTGCCGCTCGAGTCCTGAAAGGATGTTATTTTGAATATGAAAATATCCTTGATGTCCCTCTTCTAAAAACGGATCCTATGTGTGGAATAGTTTATTATGGGAAAGAGCCATCCTTGATATGGGGCTGCGCTGGAAAGTCGGTAACGGAAAGAAAATTCATGTGTATGGTGATAAATGGATTCCGAGGGAAAATGTTACTACCATTATCTCCCAGCCTAAGCTTGACCGTAACAGTACGGTGGACCGGCTGTTGTCTCCTTCAGGTGGCTGGAATATCTATGTGGTGAGGGAGTGGTTGAGGAAGCTGTAGAAACACTAGAGATCCCTTCAAAAATCAAAGTGTTCATATGGAAGGCGTGCTACGATTGGATCCCTATGAAACTTAATCTGAGGAGAAGGGGGATTAATTGTGACGATAAGTGTCCGGTCTGCAACAACCATAAAGAATCCACCTTACATGCCATTTGGGAGTGTCCTAAGCTGAAGTATGCTAGAAGATTATGGCTGCCAAGAAGCAAGTTATGCATGGTACATTTCCCTAATGCCATCGACTTGTTCTATTTCTATTCTAATCTGTTATCAATTGATGAGCTGGGGATCTTTTGTGTCACGATCTGGAAGGTGTGGGGTATAAGGAATGAGTGGGTTCATAAGGGGAAAAAAGGTGAGGTGTGTGAGGCGGTGTGGTGGAGTAGGAATTATGTGGATGAATTGCACAGAGCTAGATGTAAGCTGAGTACAGATTCAAGGAAGAATGAGGGAGACAGGTGGAGGACCACCAGAGCAAGGAAAGCTGAAAATTAATTGTGATGCGTTTCTGGATAGAAGCAGAAGACGGATCGGAGTGGGTTCTATCAACAGGGATGCAAGTGGAAGGGTCATGGCCTGCAGCTCCCAGCTGTGTGATGCCAATTTTAATTTAGTAACACCTAAGGCTTTGGCTGTTTGCAAAGGGATAGCTTTCAGTAGAGATTGTGGCTTGAAGGTTGATGTTGTGGAAACAGATTCGGCGAAGGTGATCAACTGTATTGTCAAGGGGGGTTACGAGAACTCAAGATATGGCAGTATTCTCAGAGCCGGTCTTGACTTTTCGGATGTATTTAGGTAAAATCTAAAAAATGGACCCCTTGTGAGGGGCTGAGCCTACACGGTACATAACACATAACTAAAAAGAAATTTCAAAATTGAATCAAAAAAAAAAAAAAACTTTAAATCTATTCATAAAAGAAAAAAAAACTTAATTACCTAGATATGGGATCTTAATCCATATAATTTGATTATTTGTTGTTATTATTATTATTTTTAATGTTTGGGCTTTTAAAAAAAAAATATTCGGGTCTTTTTTATCTAAATCAAAATCATTCAATTCTAACACTAAACATACAAACTTTGGCTCCTTTTTTCTTAGACCCTAGGCGGGCGCCCATGCTGGCCTCCCCTTAGGGCCGGTTCTGAGTATTCTGGACGCTATTGCAGCCACAACACAGGATCTGTGCAATATGGTTTTCAAATGTGTGTCTAAAGTGGCCAACAGGGTGGCCTGCGCTCTTGCCAACGAAGCTATAGGGGCTTTGGAGGATGGGTTTTGGATGGAGGAAGCCCCGGCCTGTATTAGCTCTCTAGTATTAGATGAGCAACTGACTTAATTAAGGGTGTTTGTTTGCTTGTCTGCATGTTTTTGGTCGTGGTTAAGTTTGCTTATGGCTCTGCCTTTCTCTGTTTTCTTTTTCTTTGTGTTGTTGCCCTCGTCTTGGGCTGTCTTTCAAAAAAAAAAAAAAAAAAAAAAAAAAAAATATTGCCCGACACAATTGCATCTTTCATGGCTTTTGTTAATTGTTACCACTCAACGTATCCCTCACAAATTTATTATATAAAACCTTTGAACCTTTATTTATTTAATTCCATTTAGTTTAATTATATTTCATCAATTTTATGTGTTAGTGTGCCTCTCTTTAATGTGTAACAACAAAATGACAAAACAAAAAACTAATGAGAAAAAAAAAAGAGGTTAATTATCACATATCCGCACCCTATTGCCCTCTGATTTTTTGCAGACCCTGAACCATCAAAAATTGACAAACGTGGATGAAAACCTAACGTCATCCATTGTACTGTCATGGTAAATTACACTAAACACCGTTATTATATACATAATTACATTATATTGGAAAAAATATAATAATATGATATAAATACCCCTTTTACCAAATTTTTAAACATCATATTTTAAAAATAAAAAATAAAAAATAAAAAAATAAAAGATTGGTTAAATAATAATAAAATTCTAAACTTTTTGATAAAGAAAATTAAATAAATAGATAAATGAAAAAATTAAATTGATTTAAAAAAATTAAATTATCTTTTTTATATATATTTAAATATCCTCAAATATAAAACTCAAATGAATATATAAATTATTTAATATGAAATATCATTTAAACTAAGTTTTTTATTTAAATATCTCTAAATATTACTTGTTCGTTTACAATAACAAGATTATTAATAATATATAAAAAAAAATTAAAAATTATATAATAATAATAAAAAAAAATAAATAATAAATAATAATGACAATAATTTAAATATCCTATACTTTTTTTTCGTCATTATCATTTTTATTTAAATATCCATAAATATCACTTGTTTAATTACAATAATAAGGGTACTGATAACGTCAAAAACAAAAATAAAAAATGAAATGATGATAATAATGATGATAATAAAAAAAAAATATAATAATACTAATAAATAATAAAATAAAATAAAATAATAATAATACTTTAAATACCCTATACTTTTTTTTAACCATTATCATTTAAATTATTGTTTTTTTGTTTAAATATCCTTAAATATAAAACTCAGATGAATATATAAATTATTTAATGCGAATTATCATTTAAACTATCTTTTTTATTTAAATATCTCTAAATATTATTTATTCGTTTACAATAACAAGGTTATTAATAATATAAAAAATAAAAATGAATAATTAAATAATAATAATAATAATAATAATAATAATAATGACAATAATGATAATAATTTAAATACCCTATTCTTTTTTTTCGTCATTATCATTTAAATTATTATTTTTATTTAAATATCCTTAAATATCACTTATTCAATTACAATAACAACGGTATTGATAATGTCAACAACAAAAATAAAAAATAAAATGATAATAATAATAATAATAATAATAATATAATACTAATAAAATAATAATAATAATAATAATAATAATATAATATTTTGAATGCCTTATATATATTTTTAATCATTATCATTTAAATTATTATTTTTATTTAAATATCCCTAAACATCCTTACACCTTACACCTTATACTTTTTTTTTCACCATTAAACCCCTAAACTCTTATAAAAATGGATATTTAAATTATTTATGGGGAATTATCATTTAAATTATCTTGTTTATTTAAATACTCATGTTATTGTAAATGAATAAGTGAAATTTAGGGATATTTAAATATGAAAGATAGTTTAAATGATGATTCGTATTAAATAATTTATATATTCATCTGAGTTTTATATTTAGAGATTTTTATATTTAAAAAAAGATAATTTAAATAATTGTTAAATCAATTTAGTTTTTTCATATCTATATTTATTTAATTTTCTTTATCAAAAAGTTCCGAATTTTGTTATTATTTAACCAATTTTTAAATTTTAAATTTTAAATTTTTTATTTTTGAAATTGTTATTTTTTAAAAAATTTGGTAAGAGAGGTATTTATAACATATTATTATATTTTTTCCGATTTGATACAATTATATATCTAATAAGGGTACTTAATGCAATTTGCCATGATAAAACAGTGGATTACGTTATGTTTTCATTCACTTTTGTCAATTTCTGATAATCCGGGGGATTTACTGCCTAAAAAAAATTAGGAGACAACATATGAATTCGGGTATAGTATGAGGGAGATCTGTGATAATTAACCAAAAAAAAACAATGAGCCAAGAAATTAAGAGTAGTAATTGAAATCTGTACATGTGATTATCTATAGTGTATCTGGAGGTGATTATAGTATTGTTAAAATGGTTTTATGAATTTTTTTTTTTTTGGTCAATTAAAATGAAAAAAAAAATATTTTCTCAAAACTTAAAAAATATATTTTTGACTACTTTCAAATTAGTACATTGTAAATACCTTTTTTATATAAAAAAAATCTAAATGTAATTGTTGTAATAACATTTCTGTTTATATTTTGAAAGTGTCAAAATTCCTATATATATATATAAACTATTTGTTTTTTTTTTTTTCAATATGAGGAATTCAATAGTTGTATATCAATCATGCAGTAGTAGATATTACAATCTATTGGACTGTATTCCTTTGTATAAATTAAATTCAATAACTATATAAGCCAATTATTCGATTTCTCGGTTCAAATATCCCTCTCTTTAGATAGTGTTAATGTATTTATGCACTTCCATATTTGTGGTTTGGATTTAAACCTTACTATGTGCAATTATCAATAAGCATGAAAATTTTCTCCTTTTTTTTTAAAAAAAAAAAAGATAAGTTTTTTCTTTGTATTCCAAGGCTTGCTCAAGTTCGATAGGTTAATTCCAAGGTGTCAGATTTCACAAAAACAAAAAAGTTATCTTCTAATAACACTTTTTTTTAGTAAAACATCGTGAAAAGAAACACCCATAATCTCATATTTAGTGCTGTTGAAAGGTTTCTTATTTTGTAGAACTATATCAACTCCAATGAAATCTTAATTTTGTTAAAAATGTAAATACAGATAGATTTAAACTCATAACCTTATGGTATATGTGTGATGAATAAACTATTGAGTCAACCTCATCTTATTATGACATTAGCATATTGACTCCAATTGTTTTTTTCTTGTACTATTTTTAAAGTAAACAAAAATGTTTTTAATTTTTTAAATTATTTTCAGTTTTAAATTATTATTTTTAACCGTTTTTAAAATTGAAATTTATTTAATCAAAATTTGTTTCTAAATTTACTGTTATTTTAAAAAAATATATTATCTTCATTTTTTGCACATCATCTCTTAGCAGAGCTGGTAGTTCACATCTTTTTCACATATGTGGTGAGGGGTTTAAGTTTCATCTTACGTATTTTACAGACACGTGTAGAGAGTTTTCTTCCCTGGTTGTGGAAAGTAGTTATCTCTCGTTATGAGATATATGTGGTGAGGGTTCAAGTCTCGTCATGCGTATTTTACAAGAATGTGTAGGGAGTTTCTTCCCGGGTTGTGGAAAGTGGTCATCTCTCGTTATGGGAGTAAATATCTGGATCGCACATGTACTGTTTAATCTCGACAGGTCCCGACAGTTCTATTATAATAGTTCTTATAACACCTAAAAAAAATTATGAACAATTTGTTATTTTTATTATTTTAATTTTAAGAGTTGGTGTAGTATAATATAATTTACGATGTCCGGACAATGTCCCGGCTGTAAACTAATATTAAAATAAAATCAAACAATAATTAACCAAAAATAAATAAATAAATATTAATTGAAAAAACAAGAAAAAAAGAAAAGTTGTACTACTAGTATTTTTTTTACAACACCGTTTAGACTTATATTGGATGGACAAGTAGTCCGTCAAATTTAGGCTATTTATCCTCGTTCTCAAAAAGAGAAAAAAAAATCCCAATGAAGAACTATGCATGTATTTTTAATTGTAATTTTAATAATCCACTCAAATTTAGACCAAAAACTTAACAATATATCAAGACATTCCTTACCGAATTAAGAAATGTGTAAATAAGTAGAGTCTATTCTTATATTATCTTATAAGGGCCAATTTTTTTATTGAATATGGGCCAATTTTTAGGATGCCGGAGTCTCATAATTTTTTTGTTATTCTTTAATGCATTTACTAATTGCAATTATTGCAATGAAATTATAGATTGATAGGGAATCAATTTCCATAGGATCAGAAAAGGGAATTTCATTCCCAAGTGGCAGAGTGACTTAATTCTTTCATTGTGAAAGGAACCCATTTCCATTATGAATTTAATTTGATTCCTAATTGACTTTAGTAATTATATCATTATAAATCAGGAATTAAGTTCGAAAATGAAAGTTTAATAGTGGAAGTTAAATCTAGTTAGGAGATTAGGAGTTTGGTATTAGTGGACTATAAGGATTCCTGATTACTACGTATATATATATTACACTTGCCTTGAGTTGAAACCCTAACCCTAGAAAGAAAAGCTGATATAGAGATGGAGAGCAAGAAGAAAAGAAATTTGCACATTCCTGATGATATCATCTTCAACATATTGCGCAGATTCCCTCCAAAATCACTTGCAAGGTTCAAGTGTGTTTGCAAGTCTTGGCAATCTTTTGCTAACCAACATAAATATCGTAACCAAAACCTCCTCCTTTTTTCAAGCAAGACCATTCAATCTATCGACTTTGAAGCAGATGAGATCAAAGCAGTTGATCTTGACATTCCCTTTAAGGTTAGCAATCGTCTGCTTGGAATTGCCTCCTGTAATGGCCTGTTGTGTATTTTAACTGAAAGAAAAGGTTTTGTGATATGGAATCCACTTATAGAGAGATACAAGAGGGTATCAAACACATCAGAATATAAAAATTTTGGATTTTGGTATGATCATTCCACTGAAAATTACAAGATTGTGAGGTTTAAATTTATGAGATTTCTTGATCCCAATAGTGAAATACAACAAAGATACTCAGCTGAGATCTATTCACAAAAAAGTAATTCTTGGCAACAAAAGGAAATACTCCCCTGGCAAATTTTTAGAATTTTTGGTTATTCAAATCTTGGTGATTCACCCTTTGGTGTTCTTGTGAATGAAACTCTCTATTGGAAGATGAATTATAGTCCCCTGGCAACTAATCGTGCTGTTCTTTGTTTTGATACATTAATTGAGAAATTTGATGTGATTATGTCACCTCATAATGTACATGTTTTCGATCTTGGTGTTTTTATGGGACATCTTTGCTTAGTTGAATATAACACAGCAGGCCATATTGATATGTGGACAAGGGAAATTGGCAAGAATCAAAACTGGATTAAGTTTATTAACATTGCAATTCCACCATTCGTAAGAAAATCATTTTTTCATTATGACTTGGTACCTATTTGTTCAATGAAGGAGGATGAAATCCTTGTCAACGTAAGACAATTGCTTACCCCTCTTGAGTTCCTTTTGTACAATCCTGAAGCAAAGACTTACAAAAAGTTTCACATCTGTAATACTATGAAGCATCTCTTCAAAGGGATCATTTATTCAGATAGTCTCGTTTCACCCTGAAGTTAATTTATATATGAAAAGCATATTTTTATCTATGCAATCAACTTACATTTCTATCCTTTTATGTTTTATTTTCTACTTCTAGTACTGAAACTTAATTTTACTATCATTCTCCAAATATTTATATATGTCTCAATTTCTTTTTCTTGTATATGTTTTTGTGATGTATCTCGTAAGATTTTGATACTTAGTAGGATTAACAGTGTCATTCGAAGAGATTTTGATTTGTCAAAGACCAATAAAATACTCTCTTTTTCCCCCCTTAATTTCATAGTGTTTTAATAAGGACATAATTCTAATGAAATGTATAAGGATACAAAACATAATCTAAAAACAATGGCTAAAATATCTTCTACTTTACATTGTGAGCGGGTCGAATCTCACCGTACCTATTTTAAAAGTACATATTAAAAGTTTTCTCTCTGTTTATAGAAGTAGTTATCCAAACCATATATTTATTATGTTATCTTGAATCTTGATGGGTCTCGATATTGTAATACTTATAACTTGTAATAATTCAAATAATAATAATAATAATAATAATAATAATAAACAGATTATTCTATATACTAATTTTTTAAAAACCGATGGAGTAACTTACAGGCTACAGCTAGTAATCTTCTAATCTAAAAGGCTATTTATGGTTTTGACTTTTGATCATGGTATCTGTCAAGAGACTATTAGATGCTGGCAAGGTTTGAAAAGACGTCTTTAACACTTTTATATGATTCATAAATGTTTGAATGGTTTTTGGTCCGACTCTTGGAAAATATCTAATGTTATGCTCCCAACTAATCATGATTGTATATTGATTTATACTTGTTTTGATTCACTACCAGAAAACCTGACGTTTACAAGTTTTGAAAAATACCGTAAAACTCCTTTTACGGCATTTAACAAAATGTCATTACGAAGGGAATCGTAAAAAACTGCCAATCTACTGCAACATGGCACTAATGGCACAAAGAATGCATTTTGGAGCAGCCAAAAAATGCTGTAAAAGACATATGCCGGGACAGTAAAAAAATGCTGTAAAAGACATGTTTTTGGACAGCCAAAAAACACTGCATAAAACTTATTTTTAGGGCAATAAAAAAATGCCGAACAAAAATAAGTTTTGAGGCCAAAATAATGCGTATAAAATGGAGTTTAGAGGCATAAAAAAAAAACCAAAAATGTAGAAACTATTCCATATGAAAAGATAATTATATTGCACAAAAATAGTGAAGTCAAATACATGATGTAATTGCAATATCATTAAATAAAAGACCAAAATAATATAACTAAGAAATCATTTTACAACGTCTGGTACCAAATATCATTTTACATAGCCTACTACTATATAACATATCAAGACCTAATCAAATATAACATCGAACTTCTCTTCGAGCTTCAAGGAGTCCCACCAACCTCGGATCTACGATATCATGTAATAAACTATTAGAAGACAATGTTTAACGGTTCATAAGAGATTAGTTTAGGTAAATCAGCTAATTAGAACAATTGCATGCTTGCATGCTCTTCTCGTCTCATAAACTATAACATGAAGTTGCCTGCTCTTTAAAGAAGCTCAATTTTGAATATTCATTGATCCAATAAAACTATATATGGATTATACTGAAAGAAAACATAGGCTACCGTAAGAATTGAAAGTCGAAAGATTCTATTCTTTATGAATACACCCTCTACACCTCTAAATTTACATTACTGTAATGAAAATTTCATGGGGTGGGAATTTATGATACCTTACAATCTGTTGAGTTCATCTGAGTTAAGCTTTTCAGCAGCATGGAATGGTGCTTGGGTACATACATACACACGCATGCTTCGGTAATTTCCAGTCCAAGTGGCTATAGTAGGCATGAACCTTAAGAATTAAAGTAAAATAATAGTTATTAGGAGGGAGGGGGCATATGAGAGAGAGAGAGAGAGAGAGAGAGAGAGGTGGTTTAACTTATGTTACAATGGCAAGAAGAGGATTAGATTGTTTGTCGATGGAACTGAGACGGCTAGTCTGCAATTAAAGGGACTGTAGTTTAAATTACTGGCCAAAAATGTTCTTCAGAAATCAGAACAAAGTTGTCTGACTCTCCATTTTTCAGAGGAGATATAATAACTGCATTCTAAACATAATAACAACTGCATTCTAAACATAACCAAAGTCACTGTCTAAGCATAAATTAGTAAAAGAAACATATCACAATTTAACCAGGCAAGAACATATCTTGATCGTAGATGTGCCACCTGATATCAGCAGCACGGAAATGTAAACAAGACAATGTCAGTTAAAAATAAGGAAAAAAAAGGTCAATTACAATGAATGGGTACCAACTACAAACCTGTTCACCGATTCAGAGCTTGTAATCTCTCAGACACCTGACTCTGCCATTTCGATATCTTTTGATGATAAGATTTCACCTTCTCTTGTTCACTGCAACATAACTAACATTCATCAAACTCAAAAAAAAAAAAAAATTAACAATTCGTCATCAACAAAAACATCAATAAGTTTCAAATACCTTGAACCAATGTAAGAAGGCACCGGAGTCAAACAAGCTTCAACCAAACCCCATTCTTCGGCTCTCACGGGCACAAACTTATTGTTATCATATAGATTCTCATTGATATTGATTGTTCTAAAAAAAAAAAGTTAAAAGGGCACAAAAAGCAGTATCAGAAAATGAGATCAGAAGATTCGAAACAACTCGGTTTACCATCAGTAGAAACCAATATCTTCTTCACTTAAGATCTGCAAATCGTATTGTCCCTCTTCATATAGTACACATCCATTAGATTTCTACCATCTTTGCTAAAGGATAAAAGATTAGATTTGGGTGAGATAGTCAAATTCTATCCCATCAGCATGCACCCAAGCACCTGCCAATAAACAACCCCTGCTTCTATTGTTAGCTACACGAATTGAAACTATGTTGATGAAGTTAAAACTTAAACTTCTTGGTCACTTAGTTTAATTATATTCTTACCCACCTATAGATAGAGCACTCCTGGATATTAATTATCCAGTGAACTTATTATAAGAAGTCTGTAATCGAACTTCCTAGAAATGACATATTTAAATCACATGCTAATATCAAATCAATCCCACAATAACACTAGCAACTATAAGAACTATAAGAGTTATAAGAACCACTAAAAATCTTGCCAAAAGATATCATAAATGTGCAGATAGTGTGGATTTAACATCTTACCATTACAGTCATTTACTAAAAATTTCTTTTGTTCTCGAGATACTTTGCCAGCTCTCTTAGTCTCATTGTCCTGAGCTACTCAAACTCAAACTAAACCATACCTAATTCTGACACCCATTTGCATAGTGAAGAGGGGTATCACTCAAAATGAAACAAATGAAATATAGAAACTGAAACTAGAAAAAAACTGAATTTCTTTTGTCCAAGATGTTCTTCTCAGTCCAATTAAAAATGTTGGTGGTAACAGTGAGCGGGTTTTAACTATCATGAAGCTTAAAAGAAGAGTACGGCCCAAAATTGTTTGAAATTTACTAGCAAAATCTACGATTCAGTAACTGATTGCAACTTCCATCCATTATCATAAGCTTGAATTAATTCTAAATTCGACTTCATATTTCATCTTCCTTAACTAGCTTTCTCAACTCATATTGCTAATTCAATTTCTAACAAAATTTTAAGAACACAAACAAAAATCAAACAATTTCATCTTCCTTTACTAGCAGCCAAACAAAATTTATGGTATGAAAGGAGAACAAGACACAACGAGATCAAAAGAAAAATACACACTTATCATATATCTATAAATTTAAGCAAAAATATGTGTGAGCAGTGAAAAATGAAAAGCTTAAGAACAAAATACTGAAGATTACTGAAGCAAAAAAATTAGAGTAAAAAAACTAGAAAACAATTTAAACAGAAGAGAGTATCTAACGCTTTATACTTTACTCTGGTTCTTGGTTTTCACTCGAAATGGACCGGTTTCGAGTGACTCGGCGACGTCACTCGACTCACTCGACCAGACTGAGTTCCAACTCGTCAAGTCATACTAAGCTGTGCCGGTTCCGGTCTGGTACTGTATTTTGAAGAACCTTTGGTCGTCCCCTTTCGGATGCCAAGGGAAGCGTTAGAACTCCGCACGGCTGGACGGAAACGACGGTGACAGATCCAATTGGAGGCAACGGTGCCGCTGCACAAAGAGCTGAGATGATCGATCCAAATTGAAGAATATCTATACCAAAATTTAAGAATTAGAGATTAAAATAGTGAAAAATTGAGACAAATTAGAGAGAGAGAGAGAGAGAGCGATCGACCAAAGTTGAAATTGAGAAAGTCAAAGAATGATAGAATTTTTATGTCTGAGAGAGAAACCAATTAATTTAGAGATTTAGGGTAAAATGGGGAAAACAGGATGAAAATCACTTGTCCTCAAACGGAAACAATGAATTATACGTCCGTTTTGTTACTTTTTTTCATCGTATTATTGATTTAGTCTCTGTGTTCTTTTATACTCGTTTATCCATTTTTTAATTAATTGGATTATATTTTTCAAAACTATTCATTTAAGTCCTTTTGTGAGTTAGACTAATATCTTAGTTAATAGAAAGGAGGATATTTTGATCCTTTAACGGTGGATAACATATTTCGGCCATATGTACTGAAAATAAAAAAAGAAAAAGAAAATTATTTAAAAATAAAATAAAATTGATCAATGGAGTTCCAGACCCAACAAGAACACCCACTAAAACACACATTCTTCTTCATCATCATTTTTTTAGAAATCATATCATCTACACCTTCAAATCCAACCCACCATGATTGGATCTCCACCTAATAAAAAAAAGAGTTAAAACTTAAAACCCAAACTCAAGAACACAACAATGAACACAAGAACCATATACTCCCACATTTTTTCCAGAAATCATCAACATCTCTAACCATCTACATCCTCGAGTCCAACCCACTATCGCCTATTATCAAACACAACCAAACCCAAACCCAACACAACAATCACTTCTAAAATCAACCACTTTCCAAAAACAAAAATCTGGAAATGGTGATGTTCACCTCCACCGCCACCCTTTCAAATCGGCCTCTCCAGAAATCATCAACATCTCCAACCATCTACATCCTCAAATCCAACCCGCCATCGTCCACCGTTAAACACAACCAAAGTCAAACCCAAACACAACAATCACTCGTAAAATCAACCATTTTTTAAAAACAAAAATCTGGAACCGGTGATGTTCACCTCTACCTCCACCTCCACCCTTTTAAATCGGCCTCCACCACTAACATTTCAATCAGACTTCATCGCCACCCATTCACGTTGTTGCCTCATGTTCGTCGATGTCCTCCGTTTGGAGGAGATACGTTACACCAATATCCTCCGTTTTGAGGAGATCCGACACGGAGAAGTTAGATCTCCCCCGATCCTCGTTAACCTAACGCATATTTCCTTCGATCTGTATCGACCCAACGCTGATCTCCTCCGATCTGCGTCGGTCTCCACTACTAGTCTCCATCGATCCAACTCTTTCCCATTTTTTTTAATTTTTTCTTTTTTGTTATGGGTTTCTTTTCTTCTTAATTTTTTGATTTGGGTTTCCTTTCTTTTTAATTTTTGTTATGGGTTTCACTGATGATCGGAATTGAGTTGATGGTGGAGAAGATGATGATGATTGATGATGACTGATAAGTGCCTAAGTGGTGGTGGTTTTTTATTTTTTTATTTTTTTGAAAGATTTATTTATTAATTTGTTTAAATTTTTCTTTAATTTTTTTTTCTTAAAAGAAAAAGCAAATTTATTTTATTTTATATTTTTTAAAGAAATTAAATGGTTAGGGATAAATATGTCATTTCATTTTTTTTGTAACTATTGACCGTTAGAATTCTTGTTAGAGGGACGAATTTGAGTGGTTTTGGAAAACATAGGGCCTCAATTCAGTGAAAAATGGATAAATGAGTAAAAAAAACATTTAAAAAAAAACATAGGGACTAGATCAATAATATCCCTTAAATGTATTATATGCCCATCCTATTACCTTTACTTAATATAATTACCATTTTACCTTCAAAATATTCATTAAATAAAATATTTATTAAAAAACAGTAAACAAAAAATAAAATAAAATAACAATTAAAAAAAGATGGATCTCCATTGTCCATCTTTAAGATGGACGGTGGAGATATTTTTTTTACTTAAATGAAATAACAAAAAATTAAAAATAAAAGAATTTTAAAAAAAAAAAATCAACACCATCTTCACCGAGCACAACAATATTCATCTTCAATCTTCATTACACCATCAACATTTCTCATCATCACATCAGTTCAAATTCACCAACACCAAACCCATTGAAATTCATCTCCAGCCTATAAACCAAGCGCACACACAATCACCATCATCAGTTCATCACCATCAAAATAAGATCTGGATAGTGGATCTCTAGATCTTATTCATCTTCACCAAGCACAACAATATTCATCTGATCTAACTATCTAACCATCCAACCATTCCATCATCACCGCCACACAAATTCACAGTAAAAAAAACAAAGAAAAAATAACATCATCATCGTCACCACCATCATAAAGCAACGCCACAAGCCACCCAGAAAATGAAAGAAAAAAAACGAAAAAGAAATTTATTAATTAAATCCAGAGATAGATCTCCATAGGAGCCTCCCATTTTCGCTGCGACGATCACCGAACAGCCATTATCATTATCGGGCTTGATTGAGCGTCGACCGGAGCAGATCGAGAGAATGAAGATGCGACGGTCGGAGTAGATCGAGCGCCGAACTGGGTTCAATCCAGAATCAGGGTTTGACCCGATGTGAAGATAAAGAGTGTGAAATCGAAAGAAAGAGAAATAATAGGGAAAAAGAGAGAGAGAGAAAGAAGATGCGACAGCCGAAAGGAGAACGATCGTCGATTTCCTCGATTGGAAAGGGATAAACAAAAGAGAAAGAATGCGGTGGCTAGGGTTTTGTCTTTAAGTGGTGGTGGCAGCGGCGGCGACTAGGGTTTGGTCTTTGAGGTGTGGTGGCGGCTAGAGTTTGGTGTTTGAGTTGCGAAGGATTAGGTTAGGGTTTTGGTGTGTTGGAGAGGGTGGCGGTCCGGTGGAAAAGATGATAATTGTTGAAAAAATTGAAATTTGGGAGGGATTATTATTATTATTATTATTAAATTTAAATTAAAAATAAAAAAGTGATATCTATTTTTTTCTTAATTATGTTTTTTTTTTATGTTCAATGGCATAAATACCTTTCCCATTTAATGATCAACAACCAAAATGGATAGAAAAGGTAACAAAATAAAAGGGAAATGTTCTCGTCTTAATAATAAAATTGAGAAAATTGAGGGGGGGGGGGGGGGGGGGGGGGGGGGGGGGGGGGCGGCACCTTAGTCACCTTTTCTAAATGTAATTAATTAGTGGCTTTGCTTCCAAGTTGTCATTTTCTGTACCTTTAATCTGACATGCATAAAGCATTATGGAATTATTTAAGATTATACCTGGCAATAAAATTATTTATTTATAATCTTAGTACTATATTTTTCAGGTTGTAGTGGAGCGTTGAAGAATGAGAGTGTTTTTGATATTATTGTTAGAAAATTGTAATCGTGTTTAGTGATCACATCATTAAAATCTTGGACATTTCTGCTTTCCAGGATGTAATCGAAATTGTAATGGTAATCATACCATAGGTCAACACTATGTACAGATCATATGTAAAGATGGATCATTGCATATACCTCAAGGTCAGTGGGAGCAATTTTATTTTTTTTATACTTTATGTTGATGATATTTTGCTCGCCAGCAATAATTTAGGGTTGCTGCATGATACTAAGAATTTTCTATCTCGTAGCTTTGCAATGAAGGATCTTGAGGAAGTCTCTTATGTCCTTGGTATTGAGATACAACGTGATAGGTCACTTGGTTTGCTTGGATTATCTCAAAAGGCTTACATTGATAGGGTACTAGAGAGGTTTAACATGAGTGCTTGTTCCCCAGGTGAGGTACTTATCGTGAAAGGAGATAAACTTAAGAAGCTATTGTGTCCCCAGAATGAGCTAGAACGTTCTCAAATGAAATATGTCCTATATTCATCTACGGTTGGCAGTTTGATGTATGCATAGGTTTGTACAAGTCCTGATATTGCTTTTGCAATTAGTGTACTTGGCATATTTCAAAGTAATCCCGGCATTCTTCATTGGACAGTAGCAAAGAAAGTTATGCGTTATCTGCAGCGAATAAAGGATTTCATGCTCATTTTTAGGCGTTCAGACCTATTGGAAGTTGTTGGCTATGCAGATGCGGATTTTGCTGGTTGTACAGATGATCTAAAATCCACTTCAGGTTTTGTGTTTATGTTGGCTGATGGAGCCATTTCGTGGAAGAGTGTCAAGCATACACTTACAGCTTCATCTACTATGCAAGCTGAGTTTGTGGCATGTTATGAGGCAACAATCCAAGCAGCTTTGTTGCAGAATTTCATTTCAGGGTTACAAAATGTCGATTCCATTTCTAAGCCATTGACAATCCATTGTGATAATTCCGCAGCAGTTTCTTTCTCTAAGAACAATAAAAGGTCTTCAGGGTTTAAACATATGGAGATCAAGTATCTTGTGGTTAGAGAGAAAGTTCAGGAGTTGCAAACTTCTATTATTCATATTGTCACGGAAGAGATGATAGTTGATCCCATAACCAAGGGACTATCTCCGAAGTTTTTTAAAGGGCATGTTACCCGTATGGGGTTAGTAGATAGTTATGATATGTTTGGTTAGTGGGAGTCATGTTTTGTTTTTAAATTAACTGCAGTTTTCTGTTTAATAAAATTTTATTTATTCTCGACAATATATTTGTACATTGTATATGTATGTTATTTGTCATGATATGCGCGCATGTATGTTTTTATTGTGGCATGATATCTCAAAGATTTTGGCTTTGAGGGGGTAATTCACTCATAAGGTATAAAGTTTCCACCGATGAGTGAATATTACTTAAGACAGAAGGATTTGCCCGTCTTAAGGGAGGTTGAACTCATGGTCAAAGTGTTTGGTCAATGAGTGTAAAATGCTTAAGACATTAAGTTTGCTCGTCTTAAGCTGCTTCGTATTATACGAAATGGGACCTATATGGAAATAGGCATGATGATCACATTTGCATGTAATTTCCATACCACACATACATACCATTTTACCCGGGTAGATAGAGCTAAGGGTATTTTGATTACATATGGTCTTATGTTGATTAAAGATGTAATGATCTATGTAGTTGGATACTTGATGTTCTATTGGACTAAGGGGAAGGAATGTGTTACTCTCTTAAACATTCCTTGTGACCACATATAATTGTTTGTCAATTCGGAAAGTCGTTTTCTAAAATGAATTTTTAAATTTAAAATAATAATGTCTATGTAGCTCAAATGGGAAAATGTAAGGTTCTTATAAAATTGTGAGCAACATATGCCATTATATTTTATGTTTATGAAAAACCGAATTGATTGGATTGTTTAAGTAAGTGAGAGTTGACCGAAAAAACCCGTTTGATTGTGATCAATATTTGTTGGGCTCGGTGCACCTTAGCTACATTAAATAAATATAGGATATGGTATGGGCTATTGTATATATGTGGGCCTAGTATTCCTATTAGATTCAGCCATCCTATTAGGGTTTTGAGAATCCTTTATGGATTAGGATTCTAGGAAGTTATACTATATATAGGGGGTCCCTACTCTCAGTCACATAAGAGATTATTACAGATTTGTCTCCACATTAGGCAATCTGAGAAAGGTGAGTAGAGAGTAGAAGACTCTCTATTGTTTTAACAATTTTCTGTGTTTTATTTCAGGTTGGTTTTTCTTGGATTATTCAATGGACTCAGGAAATTCAGGTACGAATTCATGCTTATGTATTTAATACGAATATACATGATTATTACATACAACTCCTACAGGATTAACAGTGTCATTCGAAGAGATCGATTTTGATTTGTCAAAGACCAATAAAATATTCTCTCTCTCTCTCTCTCTCTCTCTCTCTCTCTTTTCCCCTTAATTTCATAGTGTTTTAATAATGGCATAATTCTTATGAAGTGTATAAGAATACATAACAAAATCTAAAAACAACGGCTAAAATATCTTCTGATTTACATGGTGAGGGGGTCGAGTCCCACCGTATACATTTTAAAAGTATGGGTGGGGAGTTTCCTCCCGATTTGTGGAAGTAGTTATCCGGACCATACATGTATTATCTTATCTTGACGGATCCCGATATTCCTATTGTAATACTTGTATTTGTAATATTTAAAAATAAAAATAAAAATAAGATTATTCTATATACCAATTTTTTGAAAACCGGTGGAGTAACTAACAGATAGTAGTCTTCTAATTTAAAGGCTATTTATGGTTATGATATGGAATCTATCAAGAGCTATGTCGTACGGATACAAATAATAAACACGGATACGACACATTACTTAGATACGGTAAATCTATAAAAACTAGAATATGGATACGGCATGATATGTCAATTAAAATAATATATATTTATATTTTATATTTTAAAAAATATAATTCAATACTTTATTCAAAACATTTTCTATATAAATATATTTATGATATAAGAAACGAACCCTAAAATGTAGAAACTTAGTTTGAGATTTATTTTAAACAATTATTTTCTGACCCTTTAACTTTATAAAATCATAATTCGATCCTGATTTTAACTAAAATAATTAAATTTTTATCTCAAATGCATCATCACCGTATCTTTACTGTATCTACGGATTATCCTTGACACATCTCCAGTCAAACTAATGAAAAAATCAACTTATACGTTAAATGATGTATCTGATCTGATACGTATTAGGATAAGATACGAGTTTCGAGTTCCGAGTTCCATACGAGTTTACTTCCTAATTTGAAATATCCAGGTCAAGAGACTATTAGATGCTGGCAAGGTTTGAAAAGACGTCTTAACAAATGAATCATAAATGTTTGAATGGTTTTTGGTCCGATCTTCGATAAATATCTAATTCCTAATTTGAAATATCCAGGTCAAGAGACTATTAGATGCTGGCAAGGTTTGAAAAGACGTCTTAACAAATGAATCATAAATGTTTGAATGGTTTTTGGTCCGATCTTCGATAAATATCTAAAGCTCCCAAGTAGTCCCAACCAATCATGAGTCATGATTGTATATTGATTTATACTTGTTTCGATTGGTTTGAAACTGAAGTAAAAGCACGATTGTATAATGATTTTCAATAGTCTCTAATCTGATAATCTCTATATTGACCTTTTCGAAACGTAATTAATTAGTGGCTTTCCTTCCACGTTGTCATTTTCTCTTTCTATACCTTTAATCTGACATGGATAAACCATTACTGAATTATTTAAGATTATACCTGCAATAAAATTATTTATCTATAATCTTTGTATTATATTTTTCAGGTTGTAGTGGACCGTTGAAGAATGAGAGTGTTTTTGATATCATTGTTAGAAAATTGTAATTGTGTTTAGTGATCACATCATTAGAATCTTGGACCTTTCCAGGAAGTTATACCAAAATAGAATTAACCAAATATACATAGAATAGAGTGAAGATAAATTGCGACTTAATGTAATCGAAATTGTAATTGTATTCAAACCAAGGGTTGTTTACATGTAAAACCGGTAACAGTAGTCAAATCACCATGTAGATCGTTTGATCAACTAGTCGACTAAAGAAATTGAAGACTAGTTGGGTTTGAGTGTGTTTTGGTCTTTAATGTGTGTTTCGGACTGCTCAAACAGTTTGGATGGTTTCAGACTAACTCTTATACCTAAAGCAAAAAGGGAACAAGGGTGTTATCAGAGAGCCGACGGGTGGTCGGGTTTGGCTCTCTGACGCCCAAGTCAAGACCAAATCTGAAAAATACAAATCTAGAGAAAATGTGAGACTTGAAATGTGATAGGAATTATCTATTTGATATGAGGTTGGATCTCACATTTATACCGGAGGAGATGTATCCGAGTGTCTATACTTGAGTGTTTCGGTTGATGTCAGAAACCAAACTGTGCAGCCGAAAGCCTAGTTAATGCTTACTTTTTGGGTCGGTCAAATGTCTGACTGACATGTATTCGTTTTGATATTATCGCATCATTGGTTGGCTGACACATAAGCCCACTTGATATATAGAGTGTTGTCAGACCGAATATTAGTCCTTCGAATCCTGAACACTGAACCACGGTATTCATTGATTGTATAAAAAGAAACTGAGAACACGTGCAATACTGTGATGTGCATAGCTTTAAAGAAATTGTTGAGTTATTTCTTTAATATTTTAAATATTTCCTACGCTAGATAGGGGCTTGTTGGTGGAAAGTGATTTCTTTAATATTTTAAATATTTCCTACGCTAGATATGGGCTTGTTGGTGGAAAGTGGGCCATTTTCCATTGGCCCACGAGCTTTGTGCACTCCACATTCTACGTAGCCCATTTAATATTCTAACACTATATGTAAGTTCCTTAATATCTATACAATAGCCCCTGTGTTCAACTGGTTACAGTTTGGAGTTTTGATAAATGACTCCCAAATCAACAGTTCAAATCTAATTATTGGAATCCCGCTCACTGGTCAAGCAGTGGAAATAAGTTTTTTTTTATATATATATACAGATCGTAAACGATCTGGGACCAATGAACTTAGGATCACAATTTTTTGGAACTTATACATATAACATTATTATAGTAATAAAATATATGTATACACAAGAAATTGAAATGAATAATAAGAATAAATTTTAGAATTTTATCAACGTTTGGAAGCTCTTTCACTTCTTGCTATGCTCCTAGTCTGTACCACACGATCTTCCTAACTATTATCGGAACTAGTAACTATATGTGAACGTGTCACGTACTCAAGAACTTAGAAGGATGTAGATAAAAATGAGGAAACTCTTTTGTTGACATCGATTTCTGGATTGTATCAGAAAAGCCAACAAGGATTGGATTTCGGCTATTAATTCAAAGAGAAAGAGATTCAGAGAGAGTAACGAAGACACAAGTTTTACATGGTAAAACTCCGATGACAGGAGAAACGTCAACGGGTGGTTGAAGGATCAACCAAGCCAAAATCCACTATGAAAATATGATGTTTACAAGCTCTCGATCTCTCTTTCTTCTCTCTGTATTTTTCTGTTGCTTGTTGTGTATGCTATATTGCCTATATGTTTTCTGGACGTGATTATGGGTCTATTTATATGTTTATAGAACCCTAATCTGCTTTGTACAAATAATACAAGATCTTTACATTTAATTGTGATTCAGTTACTTGCTTGAGGATGATTGTCTTCCTTCCTATTTCGGAGTCTCTTATCGAAGTCTAGTGGGATTCTAGTAGTGAAGTTTTATTTGGACTTGTTTCCTTATAAGAATGTAGTCTTTGTAGCGAAATCAAGTTGTTTCCTGATTGAGGATTCTTCTAGCTCAGTATTCTGTTCTCTTTGGGATTCTTCCTGATGGATATCTTCGCGTATTTAATGACTTAATCCGTGTGAATTAAGCATTGAATTTCTTGTTCGGGTCGCATTTATCCTGAGTAAGAATAATACTTGGTCTCGAGTATCCGTTTGAGCCCGTGTATAAGATGCTTTCTTGTTAATCCCGAGTACGTTTAATTAATTTGGAGTAATTTAGTTGATCCTGAGTAGGTCTTGCCATGCTACTTGTTTACTTGGGCTTTCTTCTCTTTAATGATGTCTCACAGGATATTTCCTGAGTGCCTATTTGGGCGTCCACCTGGTAATTTCTCCTTCCTGTCAATGACGTGTATGCTTGGTAAAATTCACATATGACAATACCCCCTTAAAATACTTTTGCCGAGTAAAATTTCATTCCGGGCAAGAGTATTTAAATCATCTCAATTTATTTATGCCAGAGTAACCGTCTTATCATGATGGCGTGTTTTAATGGTGACCTTACTAATTCGATTCGTTGCCTCATGCGAGATCTTTTGACGGCGACGTTTCGGTATTTAATGTCAAACACCAGTTCTTTCTTCGACACGTGTCCTTTTGCCTCTTCGTTATATGATATCATTTATGAGAAAACGACTCACGTGTTTCCTCGAGTGCCGTCTGTCATCAAAGTTCATCATTTTTCTCTCGCTTCGAAGTTCTAGGGTTTTGTACCGCTATCTCCTTTAAATTCTTCACTGAGTAAGCATCAACTCAATTTATTTTTTTAGGAAAACCAGAGTTTTCTCCAGCCTTATCTTTGCAGCGATTCGCTCTCCATAGAAGATTTTGCACCATTTTTCCTGTTCAAGGTTAGTAACGATGAACCCATCTTCCCGTCATCATTTTTTTAACATTGCTCTTGGTGAACTAGATCGGAGAAATTTCCAACTGGTTTCCTGTATTTGTAGGTTACTGGGGGAAATCCCTGATGGAGAAACTCCATTTTAGGAGTCGACATCTCGGGGCTTTATCCTGATGTCGAATTTTCTGTGTCCAGTTCTGATTCCTTATCAAGTTTTAAATCTGATGTTTCTAATCACAGGGTACCTTTGCGAAGGATGGGTAAACATCTGAGCAAAAGTCAGGTACGCAAGCACGGCTCGTGTGGCATTCAGATCAGGGAACAAGCTGTTAACGAGAATGATGTTGAAGAGGTTTCCAGGGCGTCCCGTCTTTCTTTTTCTGATACTCGCCCTAGTGGTTTCGTTACTGAACCGAATATGGTCGGGCCAACTGAAATAGAGAAATACCGCTCCCGATTCGATCTGCCAAACTCGGTCACCCTGGTTCCTGCGGGGGATAGAGCTGCATGGAATCCTCCTGAAGGTATGGTCGCGATTTATGGATCAATGCTATGTTGTGGTGTCACACTTCCCTTTCAGCCATTCATTGCCTGGTTTTTTGCTGAAGCAGGGATAGTCCCAGCTCAGTTGGCCCCGAATAGTTATAAAATTTTGATGTGCATGTGGCATATGTTCAGTAGGATGAACCTTTCGCCGCCCTCCCCAAATGAAATCAGGCATTTCTACACGCTGAGGCAAGTTAACAAGACAGGGACTTATTTTCTTACATCTACTTCATCGGATGGATGGGTCCCCGAGGGAGCGAAGGTGAATCGGGAGGTTGAAACCTCTGATGACCCCAAAAAGAGGGGTTTTGTATAGGGATTCCCCATATCCAACAAGTACTGGAAGAACAGTTGGTTTTTCATTGGAGGGGCTCTCGGGCTTAATGTCACTATTGGGTCTGAGGATTCCCGAACGGTGCTGAGAGTTTCCCGTTTCATCTGTTCCCCCGAGGTGTGGAACAAGAAGGTAATTGATTACAGTGATGATGAGCTGAAGAGGCTGACCCGGGCAGATGTTCGTACTTTGGAGAAGAGGAGCAAGAGCTACCTTTTCAAAGAGGAGAATATGATAAGGCCCGGCTTCTTCAGACAGATTTTGGGCCATCGCCTGCGATGTAAGTGATCCGGCAACCTTCCTATTGTACTTTTCTGCTTTTCGTTTCCTGACACAAATTCCCCCCCTCCCCCCCGCCATTTTTTTTAGTGTTCGATACAGATGTCGTCAGCGATCTTCAGGCTCGCCAAGTGAAGTCTATTTTACAGGCGAGCCGAAAAAAAGCTTCTCGTAAGGGCGATAAAGGCATTGCTCCGCCCGAGTTTGATGAGGAAACAGACTTTGCTGAGGAACAGATCCCCGAATACGTTCATCAGGGTGCCCAACTGTCTGCTCAGGAGTCTGCTGGTCCGAGTGGCCAAAGTGAGCCAACCGATACCCAACTTCTTGATAATAGGGAGAGGCGATGTGAAGGCTCGGGTGAAGAGCCTGTTGGACTGTTTAAAGCCGGCGACGGTGGTAACGTCCTGACGAATCAAGTGCCTGCAGATGCCGAATTATTTGAGTCTTTCCGGGAGGATCCGTAGGAAGATCCTGCTACTGACCTTAACTTCCACCGTTCTCGGGGTGAGAAGCGAAAGGCAGTTAGTTCGCTGTCTCGTCCTCTCAAAGTTCCTCGGGTAGTCTCATTTATCGACTCCAGTGATAAAGATGTTGTGGATGAGATTGCCCCGAGTGTTGGCGCTGGAGCATCAATAGATGCAGCCGCTTCAGAACCGAATAAGGCTTCTTCTGCCCCCGAGGTTGGAGATATGGGGGCTGAACCTTTGGGGGTTCCTTTAAGTTTTTCTCCATCCTTAGAACCGAACAGGGCTTCTCCTGCCCCTGAGTTTAGAAATCTGGGAGCTGTACCCTGATGGATTCCTTTATTCCTTTATTCCTTTCTCCCCAGGATATGCTACGGGAGATGTCCTCCAATCGGGCTTTTATCAGGGAAGACCGCTGGAGAGGCTTTCAGAATGGTTCCCTAACCGAACGTCTTCAAAATGTTTTCAACGGTGCAACTTATGTAAGTTCAATCTGACTCCTCCTTTATTGTTTTGCTTCTGTCAGATTTCTAAATATATCTCTTTGCAAATGGTGGCCGAATTTGCTGAGTTAGTTCAGACGCAACAACATTAAGCTGATCGAATAAGGTGTCTGGAGGATCAGCTGAAGGGGTGTGAGGAAGGTTGTGTTCGAGCTGAAAAAGCTTATCAGCAGGAGGTCGGTTCTGTACAGATATTCACCGACCATTGCCTGGCGAAGCAGGTTGAAGCAGAGGAGAATGCATCTTTGGCAGAAGAGAAGGTTGCATCACTTCAACATCTCCTATCTTCTGCTGAAGAATCCGTGCTTAAGGTCGAGTAGGAGGTGGAGCAGTCAAGGTCGGCATATGACCAAAAAATCAAACATTTGGAGCGCCAAGTGTTGACAGTTGAATCCCTATCCCGAGAGGCCAGGTTGGAACTTGAAGTCCAAGGGGTGGATCATTTTAAAAGATCCCCTACTTATTTTGCCCTACTTCTTCTGGAATTTCAACGCGGGTTAGTTTCGGCAGGCAAATTTTTCAAAGTCAAGAATAAGGTGACTGAGAAGGCCTGAGCTAATTGGGAGCTGTCAATCAAAAATCACGTGGACCAGTCCTTGGAATCTCTTCTGGTTCAGATGAAGGAATGGAGAGCCTACTACCGTAGTCAATGCAAAGAGCCTCATCCCATGCATTTAGAGATTTCGTCCGAGCATTCTCTCTCGACCTTTTATGCAAGTCAATAGTCAATTGAGGGTGTGGTCCCGGACATCGGGCTAATCCTGGGTGAGAATTATAGCCAGTGGATGGATGATACTGTCGACGATATCACTTGGCCGTCTAATGAAAGCCTGCTCAGTGAGTACGAGATGGTGCCAGATCCGAATATTGACAAAGGCTCGGAATCCTTAACCTTAATTTTGTAGACCTAATAATTCTTTTGTAAAGAGTCATTTTTCGAACTGTAATCATTCTTTTAAGAGCAATAAATTTCTATTCTATTTTGAATTGAATGGTCTTGATCTTTTCATTGCTGATTGTTGCCGAGTGCTGTATTAAACTAGCTGATGTTCGGGTAACTTAACCGAGTATCTTATTAAACCGGTTGTTACCCGAATGACTTCAATTGCCAAGAATCTTATTAAACTGGCTTCTTCGATGTTCGGGTAACTTAACCGAGTATCTTATTAAACCGGTTGTTATCCGAATGACTTCAATTGCCAAGTATCTTATTAAACTGGCTTCTTCGATGTTCGGGTAACTTAACCGAGTATCTTATTAAACCGGTTGTTACCCTAACGACTTCAATTGCCAAGTATCTTATTAAACTGGCTCTTTATTATTAACCGAGTCATCTTGAAACAGGCAAGTTTACACTTGTGTTTCATACCATGTTGCTACCCGAACATTACATCAAGACTCACCATGATCATATGTTCGAGTCCTTACGCAATACCAAGGACGTCCCCCCAGTTTTTATGTGCAAAGGTTTGCCGAATCGTTGAGCTCTTTTAAAAAAAATTGCTTCAACACAGCTACGTATTTCACTGGAATTTCTCCCGATAGCGTCCCGAGCATTTTTTCGGAGTCTGGTGCATCGGGTTTGCCTTTTTACGAAGGTCATTTTGACTATGCTCGGCTGGCATGCTCCTACGAGCTTCTCCGCCCATTCGGGATTTGATGGTCCCGAGAATTCTATTTGCATGTTCTTATTATCATGCTCTTCTTTCATATGTTTTTATTATCATATGCTTTCTTTTGGGAATCCCGAGCTAGATGCTTTCTTTTCAGAAATTCCGAGTAATTTTATTTATTACTGTAAAAAATCAACAAAGATTTAAATTCCGCAGTTTAATATTTATCCTGACTAATATTGTCCCGACTAGAAAAAAAGAACAATATATATATATATATTAAGGATATAAAATCTTTAGATATTGGGAATTGTATGGTCGGGGTAAAACCCCTCCATTGGGTCGAGTAATCCAATAAGCTCCATGGCCAGCTATTTTCCCGATCTTGATTTTCTTATCCGGTTCATTTTCTTTTAGCATAATTTCTTCAATCAATTCTGCTTTGGATTCGTTTAAGTCCTCCATTGGATCCAACTCGAATGATAAGGATTCTTTACACGGATTTTGTTGTATTATGTTGCACACCTGTTCAGCATCATTTTTGCCTTTGTATACTGACAGGTTTGCTATTCTGACCATTTCTTGGGATCTCTTGACTATCCCGACCCCCTGTTCTGTCGGGAACTTGATCATTGTGGTTACAGCCTTTGTTTTATTCAGGAATGACCGACCCAATAATACATTATACGGTCAATTGTCTAAGTCAAATACCACGAAGTCGAGCAGGACAGTCCTCTAGCAAGGTGTTGTTCCAATCTTCACGGGCAGTTTTACCGTCCCGAGTGACCTGACTTCTATCCCTCCAAACCACCTTAATGGAGTATGGAAAGGTTGTAAATCTTTTCGTTCTAGCCTTAGTTGGTCGTAGACGGCCACATTGAGGATGTCTGCTGAACTCCCATTATCTATTAAAATTCTCCGGATATCCCGATGGCCAATCCGGGCACTTGTAACCAAGGCGTCATTAGGCCAAACATCGACGCCATGGGAATCTGCCTCTGTAAAGACTATCGGGTCCCATCCTTCCTTCACCCTTTTCGGGTCTGGCTCAACTGAGTTTACGTCAAAGTTATTCCTTGCTTCTATTGCTTCTCTGATTTCCTGAGTTCGTTCTCGCTTTTTTTTTTGTAGAGGGTCCTCCAAAAATCGTATGTATTACATGATTGGCCTAAGGACTGGGCCATTGATTTCGTCCAGAGTGATTCGCCTTAACTTCTTTCTTAGTTTCTGATCTCTCATCTTTTTTCAAGATTACATCCCGCAAGTGCCCTTCTCGAATAAGAGTCTCTATTTAATCTCTGAGCTGGAAACACTTTGAGGTCTCGTGACCGGTTTTCCTGTAAAATCTGCAATACTTGGTTGTATCTTTCCGGGCAAATTGAGACTATCGTCGAGGTTCCTGTACCATGTTCTTCTCTTCTAGGATGGCTAGGATTTCTTTTTGTTTTTTTCGAAGAGGAGTATAATTGGTGTATCTGCCTCGGTACTTATCTGTGGATTGTTCAGCATTTCGCCCATTGCCCCCGTCTTTGCTTTTCTCCTTGCCGTTTCCTTTTGATTCTGCCCCTTGGATTCAGTATCCTTTTGTTCGGGCTTTCCTCCATGCATATAGCTTCCTCCTGTAGCTAACTCTTCCTCCTCGGCCAATGCGTATCCTCCCGCCATATCTATTATGTCAGCATATCTGGTCAGCCGAGCTCTTTTCAAATCAAAAGATAGCCGTCCATTCTATAAATTATTGATGAATGCAGTGATTATGACTTCATCGTTTGCACTGCCAATCTCTGATACCGCTTGGCCGAATCTCCTTAGGTATTTCTTCAGTGACTCATCTTTCTCTTGTTTTATCTGAGCAAGGTGATCCACTGACTACTTCCTGTGAACGTTACTCAGGAATTGCCTTGAGAAGCTCATGCTCAGTTCATTGAAACTTTTAATGCTTTCTGAAGGTAACCTCCCGAACCACCTCGACCCCATGTCTCCTAGAGTTTGTGGGAAATTGAGACATAATAAGGGATCGCTGTGGGCATACTGGGCCATGGCGCTTTTATAGCGTCTCACGTGCTCTTTTGGGTCCGTGTCTTTCTTAAACTGCTCCACGTGCGGCATCCTGAACCTTTCTGGGAAAAGGGTTCGCATGATTTCCTTGGTGAATGGACTGTCAGAGTCATCGTCAGATAAATCGTTGCAGCCATAACGTCTGACCAATGCATCCATCTGACGCTTATTGTTCTCGACTTCTTGAGTTAGGCTCTGGATCATGACATCTCTGTCCCCCACCGGGCTTCCCCGACGGTTAAACCGTTGGGTAACTGTCATTCTTTTTGGCTCTTCATTTTGATGCCGAGTTTCTCACATGACTCCATAATGACCTTTGCGATGAGGCCGATCGTTATCTTCTGATGACGACCGATCCCTATGCCAGTCATATTTACGGTGTCTAGTGCTGACTGTCTGATCTCGGTCCTGCTTTTGGCGTGGTCGCTCTTCAAGCGTCTTACGTCTGGTCTGGTTGATTGGGGTAAAGTTCCTTCCGATTTCTGGCATAGTTATTCCTGGCCCTACTACTACTATGTGAAGCCTTGCGGGTGGAGGATCAAGAGTCTGTACTTCCGCAGTCATTAGATAAACAGTCTGTGCTTCTGTAGCCAATAGATCAACCCCTTCCCTTGCTGCGTCTGCCACCAATTGCTGTAACGTTTCTCAGAAACTCAGCGTCAGGTCTCCGCTGGTTGGAGGAACCTGCTGGATCCCTGCCAGGTGTGTGGGTCGGTCCTCCGTGTTTACCGCCAGATCTCGTGATGTGCTGCCAACATGGAAGTTGTCAGGTGACTTTCGGCCATTCCCAAAATCGCTTCTGCTTCCTCCCATGTCTATTTAATTAAATCAGAGGTTCGACCCCTTCTTCTAGCGCCAATTGTTGACGTCGATTTCTGGATTGTATTAGAAAAGTCAAAAAGAATTAGATTTCGGCTATTAATTCAAAGAGAAAGAGATTCAGAGAGAGTAACGAAGACACAAGTTTTACGTGGTAAGACTCTGATGACCGGAGAAACGTCCACGAGTGGTTGAAGGATCAACCAAGCCAAAATCCACTATGAAAATATGATGTTTACAAGCTCTCGATCTCTCTTTCTTCTCTCTGTATTTTTCTGTTGCTTGTTGTGTATGCTATATTGCCTATATCTTTTCTGGACGTGATTATGGGTCTATTTATATGTTTATAGAACCCTAATCTGCTTTGTACAAGTAATACAAGATCTTTACATTTAATTGTGATTCAGTTACTTGCTTGAGGATGATTGTCTTCTTTCCTGATTGAGGATTCTTCTAGCTCAGTATTCTGTTCTCTTTGGGATTCTTCCTGATGGATATCTTCATGTATTTAATGACTTAATCCGTGTGAATTAAGCATCGAGTTTCTTGTTCGAGTCTCATTTATCCCGAGTTATAATAATACTTAGTCCCGAGTAAGAATAATACTTGGTCCCGAGTAAGAATAATACTTGGTCCCGAGTAAGAATAATACTTGGTCCCGAGTATCCGTTTGAGCCCGAGTAGAAGATGTTTTCTTGTTAATCCCAAGTACTTTTAATTGATTTGGAGTAATTTAGTTGATCCCGAGTAGGTCTTGCCATGCTTCTTGTTTACTCGGGCTTTCTTCTCTTTAATGATGCCTCACAGGATATTTCCTGAGTGCCTATTTGGGCGTCTACCTGGCAATTTTCTCCTTCCTGTCAATGACGTGTATGCTTGGTAAAATCCACATATGACATCTTTCTTCCAAGTAAAACTACCTAGAACAATTATGGAAAAAAATATTAACAGTATTTTTTCTTTCTTTGGTTCACTGTGCACGACATGCACACACTACAAAATAAGTGTTTTAGTTTTTCTTCCCACTTTTCTTTTGTGTTGATCGGGTTTGTAGTTTTTTGTTTAAGATATATATATATATATATATTGAAAAACAAAAACGATGATATCGTTTTTGATTTTAAAACAAAAAGTTATCTCATATATTTTATTTAAAAAGATAATTAAATATTTATTTTAGATTTAAATACTTTGATTTGATTATTTTCATTTGTTAAAGACATCTTTAAATTTAATGATTCATATATAAAGAACTGATATAAAATAATTATATAAAATATCATTAAAATTAGTGTAAATTGTAAAAAATAATCAAACCATAGAATGAATTATTGTTTCTAACCAAATTCTAATTTTTTATTGTTTGTAACCAATCATCATAATACATTGTTGTTTTTAGTCAATAAATTACAAAACTACCATTTTATTCTCTTTTTTCCTTTATTCTTTTTCTCTCCATTACTCATCTCTCTCTATCACTCATCTCTATCTCTTATCTTTTTATCACTCGTATCTTTATCATATCTTAATTGTTAATGAAATTTTATCAATAAATTAAAGTTATTTTGAAGGAAAATCACAAAGAAACCAAGATTTGGGAAGAGTTTTTTGAAAATTGTGAGTTTGTGGTTGAATCTCTCCTCAAAACTTCAAAGTTTATAAATCTTCAATTTCAATGGTATTGTTGTGTTTCTTAGATGATGTTGTTGATAGGTTTTTGTTATTTTGTTTCAATTTTGAAATTTTTTTAATGACAATGGAAGAAATTTCGATTTCGGTTTCAAATTATTTTTCAAGCAACGTGTCACGATAAAAGTGATATAAGTTGGTTATTTCATGCTATCATGCTTAACGTGACACATCACTTAATATTTTACAGTCATGTATTTTTTAGGTACATGGGATATTTCATACCCTACATGATATACATGAGATATTTCATGTCCAACATGATATATATATGACATTTCATATCTAATATGATATACATAATATATTTCACGCCTTATATGAAATACTGCATAAATAGGATATTTCATGCCCAACATGACATACATAGGATATTTCTTGCCCAACATGACATACATATGATATTTCTTGCCCAACATGATATACATAAGATATTTCATGTCTTGCATGAAATACTGCATAAAGAGGATGTTTCATACCCAACATGACATACATAGGATATTTCATACTCAACATGATATACATGAGATATTTCGTACACAACATGATATACATGAAATATTTCATTCTTTATATGAAATAATGCATAAATAGGATATTTCATACCCAACATGACATACATAAGATATTTCATGTCCAATATGACATACATAAGATATTTCATGCACAACATAATACATATGAGATATTTCATGTCTTGTATGAAATACTGCATAAAGAGGATGTTTCATACACAACATGACATACATAAGATATTTCATACTCAACATGACATACATAAGATATTTTATGCACAACATGATATACATGAGATATTTCATGCCTTATATGAAATACCGTATAAATAGAATATTTCATATTCAACATGACATACATAGGATGTTTCATACCCAACATGACATATATGAGATATTTCATGAACAATATGATATACATGAGATATTTCATGTCTTATATGAAATACGACATAAATAGAATATTTCATACCCAAAATGACATACATATGATAGTTCATACCCAACATGACATACATAGGATAGTTCATACTCAACATGACATACATGAGATATTTCGCACAACATGATATACATGAGATATTTCATGTTTTATATGAAATACTGTAAAAATAGGATATTTCATACTCTATATGACATACATAGGATATTTCATATCTAACATGACATATATAAGATAATTCATGCTCAATATGACATACTTGGAATATTTCATGAACAAAATTGGTTTTTTATTTTTTAAAAAGGGTATTTTAGACTTTACAACTTACATTCGGTTAAAAACAATAATTTATTTATTTATAATTAAAAATAATAATCTATTTCTTAATTTGATTACTTTTACAAATCCCTCTTAAAATTATAGTTTTTATTGTTACGTATTAGCACTTTATGAAATAGTTATGTATTTCTCTTTCATATTTATAATTGGGGTTCAAGACTCGTGCATTTACTAGCTGTAATAATCTTGATAAATTTCGAAGAACAAATAAATAAATGACAATATTTTCATATATACTATTACACTAGATAATGTAGACCAAGTCAATGAAATGATAAGATTTGAATAAATTTAAAAGGCAAAAATTAAATTGAAACCTCAAAGAGCATCTGAGCATCATGTGGATTCATGCCCACCTCTTTAAATATGCCCAACACAATTGCATCTTTCATGGCTTTTGTTAATGTGAAAATTATATATATATATATATAAACTAACTACATAATGGATTATTATTTTTAATCAAAAATATTTAAGTTATTGTTTTTAACAAAGTGTAAGTTACATCGTGTAAAATACCTTTATTTACAAAATAAAAAAAAAACAATTTGTTTCTATTTTACTATATATATATATATATTTTTTAAAACTTTTAAACCTAACCCTAAATCCTAAAGGTGTCTAACCTCGCTCACTCTCTCAATCTCTCATTTTGCTTCCGCTGACTACGGTTCATCGTTGCAGATCGGTCAACCGTCGTCATCTCTTTTGCCACAACTTCTACTATTGCATGTATGTATTTACTATTTTATTTCTTTTATTTGTTACTATTGGTGGAAACTTTTTTGGAGCTGAGTACAGAAACTGAGATTTATAAACAATACAATCTTTTATCTTCACTTTCTTCTTTACGATCAGTTGGTTTTGTTCTTGAGTCTATACCTACCATTTGTCCTTTTTTTTAATATTTTCTATTTCTTTTTTTATTCACTCCTAAAATTTTATGTTGATTGGCCTTTGAATTTAAATTCTCTTTTATCTTTGATTAACTGGCATTTTGTTTTCAAAATGGTTGTTGATCTGTTATATATATATATATATATATATGTGTGTGTGTGTGTGTGTGTGTGTGTGGGGTAATAGTTTTTCGGTTATTAATTTCGTGACATAATGTTAATATGTGTTTATATTTTATAAGATTTAAGAGATTTTGATAGGTTTATGAAAGTGAGAGAAGTTTGAATATCAAACTACAACTGCTGGCTTTTTGGAGGAAAAAGAATAATTTTCCAGTATCTAAGTCTTGAAGGTTGGTTCTTGAAGTTTTTTTTTTTTTTTTTTTGCTTTGATTTCTTCAATTCTTTACTCATAAAAAAAAGTGATTTTTACTTTCTATTTTGTTCTCTTTCTCTTTTGTTTCCTGTAACTGGTTTTTTTTTCTTGTTTTATATCGATTCGTTTAAATTGATTAATTTTGTTGCTTTTATGATTTTTATTGTTTTTTTTTCTCCTGCGAAAGAAGAATTGGAAGATCTGGGTCCAAAAAAATATTATTTATTTATTTTTCATTTTCATCAATAACTTTTTTTTAATATAGAATTTAAATTTTTTTGGGAGATATGGGTTCCTAGATTTGCCAAACAATTGGTCTGTTAAATTATTTTAAAATATTATTTATTTAATTTTTTTTCTTCATTAATTTTTATATTTTTTATTGGTCGAAAATGATGCAGTTTTGATGTGGTTTTTGTTGAAAAATTGAATGATATTTTGGTTGGTATTGTGAAGGAACATGTTTTAAAGATGAGTTTATGATGATAAAGAGTTGAGTTTCTGGTTCATAATGGATTGTTCAAGTTTAAAGTAGCCATTGAACAACATTTTGAAAGTAAGACACTCAAGGTGTTTGATAAAACGACTCAACGAAAAACAATAGGCAAATCTGCTACGAAAAACGACTCAGCAACATGTTTTTTTTTAACTTGGTTATTAATCGTTGAATTTGTTTAAAATGTTTTTTTTCAAATTCTTATTACTATTTCCTCTTATTAACATTGATAATTATTATTGGTAAATGCATGAGGAGTTGATGTATGTTCATCATGAAGTACATAGAAAATATTGTTTAAGATAAATCTTACCAAATGGACTTCACAGCAGATGATATGAAGGACATTAGGAGTTAAACTGTATAATGGTTTTTTTAAGCTTTGTCGCTATGCTAATGATATTAGATAGATGTTGTCTAGACATTAAAGATATTATTTCTAATTAGAATTAATTAATCGAGACTCTATAGTGGGTAGAGTGATATGGTTTTATAATACAATGTTTTGTTTTGTTCCTGAGATATGATATTGTGATTAATGCATGTAATCAATTTTTTTGGTAATATCAACAAACGGAGGAAAGTCTACCGAAATTTCTATCATGCATCTGTTTTTAATCCAAAGTTATTAACTAATCTTTAAAATCAAATAATAAAGTTTTGTAAATAGAACATTCCAAATTGTTTAAACGACCTACAAAAACTAAGACTGTAAATAACATTTAACAACTAACAGTATGAATATTCCCATAAATACAGTATTTCAGAAATTTGGTCAGGGGTCAAAAAGAAATTTTCCACCCTCAATCAACAATCATGAAGCCCAGTAAGATCGTAAAGCCACCCCACAAGAGCAGGGAATGCCGGTTTGGCTTCAGAGTTACCAGAAGACAAGCCAAGCGCGACAGGGACGAGCCACCACAAGAGCACTGGAACCCGGGCTTCCTCAGGCCATCAATCGGGGAACCTCGACTCTGAGGTCGAGCTCCACAACCGCCCCGTAAAAGCCAGGGGAAGTCTCCCAGCTCAAGAGACATTTGAAAGAAGCCCACCAACCTCTCAAGAAGCCCGCTGTCCTTGCTGGGCATAAAGGGGGAATCACGCCTAAGTCTACATTACCCCAGCTACCTTCCAGAAAGGTCTACAAGAACACCTCAGGCCCCAACGGGTCAAGAAGAATCCATCTTAAGCTTCCAGGAACAGAGCCAGAGCAGGGGTCTACCTCGCTCTACGGGGCAATAGACGGCTGGCAGGATGACCTCCATGAAGATTCATGGCATGAGTGCACACAGGATCATTTCTACGAAATGTTCACATGCACGTCAAGAGTATAATTCAAACAAGGCAACAAACTTATCTTCGTCAACGATGCCATCGAATCTGGAAACAATTCAAATTTAAATGACAAATCCCGCCCGATAAGAAGGGAAAGGATTGATGGGATCATGGCAGAGTATTCGTAAACTAAAAATCTACTTGGACGATATATATAAATATATATATATATATATATATATATATATATATATATATATATATGTGTGTGTGTGTGTGTGTGTGTGTGTGTGTGTGTGTGTGTGTGTGTGTGTGTGTGTGTGTGTGAAGCCAAGCAAGGGGAGTACTACCTACATAGATTGATACATACACATAAAATGTTAGATAACAACAGAAGAGAAAAAGGGATCGAGCTACATATGGGAAATGATAAGCACATAGAAGGAAGGCCTAAATTTTGTTATCAGAACACTGCCACTTTCATCTCCACTATTTGACAGGCACCGAGTTGCCACCACCCTACTCCTCCGAGAGATTGTGAGCAAACAAGAGAGATATTTGTATCCTAAAGCAGTATATCATTAATACAGCTCCCATTTACCTTTATCACCTCTAGTCTCTCTTAAGCAGGTGGGGAACCAACGGTACCGACCCCGGCCACCGCTTATGTGGTAGTAGTCTTGAGGGTGTTAATAGAAATTTCTCATCCTGAGTAAATTTTCCGTCAACACTTTCTGGCACCGTCTGTGGGAAACCTCTCACACCATCATTATTTTACATTTAAAAAGTTCGTTATTTTAAAGTCGTCATGAAGCTTCGCTCCTCACAAAAGCAGCAGGATACCTCGGGGCAACCTTCTGCTACATCGAAACGAAAGTTCCCGAGGAAAGGGAAAAGATCCGGGCTCCAAAGCCAGATTCCCATCAAGCCAACTTTTGTACGGGCTCTGGATCCCCCTCTGGGAAGCCAGGTCGAGCTTGACCAACAAGCAGCGGCCTTTGTAGATAACGTCCGCCTTCGATTACTTGCTGAGGGTATCGCTATTCAACAAACGGGTATCTGCAAGCAGGGGGAATCGAGCAGGCCCGGGGCTAGGCAACCCACCTTTGATTGCTTAGGGCCTGCCCCTCGAGAATCAACTCGTAATAGAGCGGGGCTCCCGAGCTCGATCCGGGATAGGCAGGGCCCATGCCCCATGTACCCGAAATGCTGCCGCGTTATCAACCACGACAAGTTAGATCCGCGGTAGATGTCCTTCCCCGGGGACGGGAGGAGCTTCTCCACCCAACGACTTCTAAGAGGGAAGCCCGGGGTAGAAAGGAAGAAAGGCAGCAAAGCCCCCAAGCAAGCCCACTCCAAAGAAGGAATAGGGTAGAGATCAACAGTTCATCAGAGGGATCTGATGGTGAGGAATTCGAGATCGACTCAAGGAGGTCCGAGAGCAAGCGACTAAGGGACCAGTTGGCAGAGCTACAGAAAGAGGTCCAAATGATGAAGAAAGGTAAGTACAATGAGGACAAGAAAGATACTCTTAGTGAAATGAACGCCCCCTTCACCAGAAGGATCCAGGAAGCTGAGCTCCGGCCTAAATTCAAAATGCCAGCTGGCAAGTTCTCCGGGACTGAAGATCCTCTGAGCCATTTAGAGAGCTTCGTTCAACAGATGGAGGTCCAGAACATAACCATGGCCGCTATGTGTCTGATGTTCCCCACTACACTCACGGATTATGCTAAGACCTGGTTTAGGAAACTACCCGCTGGGAGCGTAGACTCCTTTACCAAATTATCAACCGACTTCTGCTCAAAGTTCCAAGGGGTTAAACCCCGACTGAAGGACCCGATTCATCTACAATATGTGATCCAAAAAAGAGGGGAAACTCTCCTGGCTTATGTCGAGCGGTTCCATAAAGAAGTCATCCAGATGGGGGTCTTCACAGAGAGAGAAACCCTCGCCAACTTCAGAAGAAACTTGTGGGTAGGAAAAATATTCCTGTGTTTTACTAAGAGACCTTCGGAAACCTACCAGGAAGCCTATGATCGGGCACTGGAACAGATCGAGGTCGACGAACAGCTCAAGGTCAAGATGGAGCATGACGACATGAGAGCTGAAAAACGGCAAAAGAAGGAAGCTCACAGACCTGAGCGAGATCATAAAGGTTGGAACAAACCCCCCAATAAATCAACATACGGTTTCCCTCTTCCTCAGCCCCTACCAGACCGGTATCCAGACAAGCGGGCTCCTTCTCAAGCTTTGCCACCTCCAGGATAATGGCCCCTATAGCCCGCGATGAGAGAAGGTACGACCATTACACTCCATTGAATGCATCTCGAGAAACAATCTACCTCGCTATTTGGGACAAAGGTTTGTTACAGAAGCCTGCTCCCATAAAAGTCTCGATCGACAAAAGAAATCGTTATAAATATTACGATTTTCATAAGGACGTGGGGCACAACACCTCAGAATGCTACAACCTGCAGAACTAGATTGAGGCTTTTATAAGGGGAGGATGCTTGATAGAGTTCTTACAACAAGTTAGGGAGAATATTCAAACTGGAAGGGAGGTCCAGGCTGAGATTCGGGAACACGTTGAGAAGAGGAAGGGAGAGCAGACAGACCTGATGCAACAAATTCAGGTAATTCACACTATCAGCGGAGGTCCCACTCTGGCCGGCACCTCTAACAATTCCAGGAAAAATCATACGAGGAAGATCCTTCGTAGGGACGAGGGGCGGGATATCTTCAAGGTCAACCAGAGACCGACCAACCCCTCCCAGCTGTCTCAGATCATTTTCACCGAGGCAGATGTCTTTAACACCGTGCAACCACATGATGATCCCATGGTCATTACATTACAAATTGCTAACTTCATGGTGCACCGCGTGCTCGTAGACACAGGTAGCAGCGTCGACGTTTTGTTCAAAGACACTTTGGAAAAACTAAACTTAAAGAAATGGTGCTACAACAGTTGCACTACTCCATTATACGGTTTCACTGGGGACTCCATCACACAAGTGGGGTCAAAAATCCTACCAGTGATCATCTGAACAGCACCTCTCCAGTAAAATATCATGACCGACTTCGTGGTGGTAGATACCCTGTCGGCCTACAACTCAATATTAGGGAGGTCATTCTTATCATCCCTGAAGGGGGTCCTGTCTATTTACCATAATATCCTGAAATTCTCGATAGGAGACAATGTGGGAGAGGTTCGGGGTGATCAACAAGCAGCTAGGAAATGCTACGCAGTGTCGACTAACCCAGCAGCTCTAGCTAAACAACTCACCCAAGTAACGACTATCCAAGGCGGGATAACCCCGGCACTAAACCTGAAAGAGGCGGGCTCCGTCGATTGTCCCGAAGAAGGCCTTATGGTCCCCGATATGGAAGAACAGAGAAGGGAATGGGCCAGTGGCCACCCGGTCGACGAGTTAGAGGAGATTCCTGTTCGACTAACCGATCCCTCAAAGGTCATCAAAATCGGAGATACCCTTGAGCCAGGAATGAAAGAGGTTTTGATTAGGCTCCTCATGGAGTTCAACAATATTTTCACCTGAAGTCACGCAGAGATGCCGGGGATCCCGATGACATTAGCTGCACATTGACTGGCGGTGGATCCAACCTTCAAGTCCATCAAACAGAAAAGGCGCCACTTTAACACTGAAAGAAATACGGCGGTTCAAGAAGAGGTGGATAAACTCACCCAGGCAGGCTTCATTCGAGAAGCTCGATACCCCGAATGGCTCGCTAACGTGGTCATGGTCACGAAGGTGAATGGGAAGTGGCGCATGTTTGTGGACTATACCGACCTCAACCGGGCATGCCCGAAGGATAGTTTTCCTCTGCCAAAAATTGATCAATTGGTCGATTCCACCTCCGGGAACAAGCTCCTAAGCTTCATGGATGCGTTTTCCGGATACAATCAGATTATGATGCATCCCGTGGACCAAGAAAAGACCATCTTCATCACCGTACAAGGCTTATACTGCTACAAGGTGATGCCTTCCGAGCTCAAAAATGTTGGAGCTATTTACCAGCGGTTAGTCAACCGTTTGTTCAAGCCCGAAATTGGGAGATCAATGGAGGTGTATATCGACGATATGATCACTAAATCTTCGACCTCGGAAGGTCACCTGGATGACCTTCATAGGACCTTCATGATCCTAAGGAAAAACCAGATGAGGCTGAACCCTTCCAAATGCGCCTTTGGTGTAACTGCGGGAAAGTTTCTAGGCTTCATGGTCCATGAAAGAGGCATAGAGGCTAACCCAAAAAAAATCATGGTTATCCTAGATCTGGAATCTCCCACTTCTCTTAAGCAGGTTCAAGCCTTGACCGGATAGGTAGCAGCGCTTAACATGTTCATCTCCTGGTCTACCGACAAGTGCCTATAATTCTTCAAAGCTATCAAGCAGGGAAGAAACATGAAGTGAGATCAGGAGATCGAACAGGCTTTCCAAGCTTTGAAAAGATACCTAACAAGACCTCTATTACTAGTCAAGCCAAATCCTGGGGAAGAGCTCCAAATATACTTGGCAGTTTCAGAAACCGCTGTGAGCGGGGCCTTGGTCAAGGAATGCAGGGACAGGATCCATCGACCTATCTACTATGTAAGTCGCGCTCTGACCAAGCCCGAAAAGACTTATACTCTGCTGGAGAAGCTCGTTTATGCCTTGGTGACCTCGGTAAGAAAACTCTGTTCTTATTTTCATGCTCATTCAATAGCAGTAGTGACGGACTAACCCCTCCGTCAGTTCTTTCAAATGCCGGATGTTTCTGGAAGGCTGGTTCTATGGGCCCTGGAGCTTACCCAGTTCGACTTAAAATATAAGCCCCAGACCACGATAAAAGCTCAAGCACTAGCGGGCTTTGTAGCCAAGCTTTCAGTACCTTCAGATCAGGCATCCCCCCGGGTAACAGATGTCACCCTTGAGAGAATTACAAAAGCTGACAACTGGTCGGAGGGCTGTGAGTCATGGACTCTCTACACTGACGGAGCTTCCGTGCAGTCCGGAGAAGGAGCGGGCATAGTTCTCATCGACCCAGAAGGAACTGAGTGATGCCATTGCTTCAGGTTCGAATTTAAAGCCACAAACAATGAAGCTGAGTACGAAGCCCTGCTAGCTGGGATTAAAGCTGCCATAGAGCTCGGGGTTGATTACCTGAACATCAAGAGCGACTCTTCACTTGTGGTCAACCAAGTTTCCAGGGACTATCAGGCCAAAGGCGATAACATGATCGCTTACCTGAAAATGGTTCAACAACTCAGGTCCAAATTTAGGGGATTCAAAATCGAGCAGATACCGCGACACCTAAATCATCGGGCTGAAGTCCTAGCCAAGATATGCCTATGGTGGCCAGACCCTACCTCACGGAGTCCCGCTTCAAGTAATCCCCCTACCTAGCATTTTGACTGGGAAGGAAGTTTATACCATAGATCGACAACTATGCTTGATGGATCCAATAGCAGAATATCTACAGGATGGAAAACTCCCTGAGGAGCCCGACCAAGCTAGGAGGTTTAAAAGGCTCTCGGTCCGGTATTGTATGGTGGACGGGTATTTGTACCGAAGGGGAAAATCCCTTCTTCTGCTCCGATGTCTACACCCTGAAGATGCCAAGTGGGCTCTAAGAGAGGTCCATTCCGACGAATGCGGGAACCATATTGGTGGAGAAGCCTTGGCATATCAGGTTCTACGGATGGGGTATTATTGGCCAACCATCCATCAAGATGCTAAGGATTTTGTGCAAGCCTGTAAAGCATGCCAGAAGACCGTAAACTTGAGTCACCTCCTCCCGGAGCGTTTGTCATTTCTTAGCTCACCATACCCCTTTGCTATGTGGGGAGTCAATTTAATTAGACCCCTTCTTATAGCTCCGGGACAAGCCAAGCATGCTATCGTAGCGATTGATTACTTTACAAGATGGGTTGAAGCTGGACCACTGTCCCAAATATCAGAAGAAAACACAACAAGGTTCATCAAGACCAATGTAGTCTGCAGGTTCAGAACCCCTCTGGTCATCATAATCGACCTCGACAAACAATTCGACAATGCCCGATTCAGAGATTTCTATCACGGTTTGGGAATCGACCTTCGGTTTGCTTCGGTAGCCCACCCTCAGTCCAATGGTTTGGTGGAATCCACGAACAAAACCAATCAAGAAGTTGTTGAAGAAAAAGATACAACAAAAGAAAGGCAGATGGGTAGATGAGCTTCCCGAGGTCCTCTAGGCTTACCGTACTACAAAGAGGACAGCTACCGGGGAAATTCCATACTCGCTGGCCTTCGGGGTTGAAGCATTCCTACATTTAGAGCACAAGCTGACCTCCTTTAGAGTCCAAAGATTTGAATCGGAAAGCAATGAAAGCAAGCTCCGAGCTAGTTTGGACCTCCTAGAGGAAAAGCAAGATCGAATGGCTGAAAAGGTAGCAATCTACCAAGGTAGAATTGCCAGGTACTTCGACAAGAGGGTTAAAACCCGAAGCTTCAAAAAAGAGGATATGGTCCTCCGAAAAGTAACGATAAACACCAAGAAGAGGTCAGACGGGGTCCTAGGGCCCAACTGGGAAGGACCCTACCTAATAAATATGGTGATCCGTAATGGGGCGTATAAGCTCGAGGATATGGATAGTCAACTCATCGACCATACTTGGAATGCAAATCACCTAAGGAAATTCTACCCTTAAACAGGGGACTCAGGAGCAGGTAACCGCCGACTAGCTTCTTTTTATTTCTGACAGTATTGTACTCCATCTTCTGTTTTCTTGTTTACTCCATCTTTGACTATGTCTTACAATGATTTGATTCTACATGGAAAGTTTTGACATTATCGCCTCAAGAGCAGGCGTAAGCCGGGGAAGCCCCCTCGCTGTTTCTGATGCCTCGGCCGGGCACCACCCCTCCCCAAGAAGGGTCTGAGTGTAAAAGCATAGTTGCCATCCAGATCTCGAGACCAGGAAATAGCTAGATAACGCTCTTGATGCCTTGGTCGGGTGACCTCCCCCAAGAAGGATCTAAGTGTAAGAGCGTAGTTGCAATCCAGATCTCGAGATAAGGAAATAGCTAGATAGCGCTCCTGATGCCTTGGTCGGGCTACCACCCCCAAGAAGGATCTGAGTGTAAGAGCATAGTTGCCATCCAGATCTCGAGAGCGGGAAATAGCTAGATAGCACTCTTGATGCCTTGGTCAGGCCCAAGAAGGATCTGAGTGTAAGAGCATAGTTGCCATCCAGATCTCGAGACCAGGAAATAGCTAGGTAGTGCTCCGGATGCCTTGGTCGGGCTACCACCCCCAAGAAGGATCTGAGTGTAAGAGCATAGTTGCCATCCAGATCTCGAGACCGGGAAATAGCTAGATAGCGCTCATGATGCCTTGGTCAGGCTACCACCCCCAAGAAGGAATCGAGTTTGAAAGTGCGGAAGCCCTCCTGATCCCGAGCCTGAGAAGGGACTAAACAATTCTTTACTGACAGGACCCACCCCAACTCCTCTCTCTTGAGTACGAGGGAGACCCTGTGGGCTGGGCTTTTACTAGCATGATAAAAGAACTTTCTACTAAAATTTCCATAGAAAATACTTACTTTTAAACATAAATAAATGTAAGAAAAATATTGGAGAGTACAAAATGTACATAATTGCAATTTCTTTTTATATTTTCGTTCATTACAAAAAGTTTGTCAAAAATGACTGATTGGACCAAAAACCGACCACTTTAAAAACTAACACATCAATCCGTCCCGACCAGAAATATGAGCAGGCCGAGTAAGAAACCTGAGTAGGCCAAGTAGACTGAATAGGCCATGTGGGTCGAGTAGGTCAAGTGGGCCGAGTAGGCCGAACAGACCGAGTAGAAATCTGACCATGTCTACCATCCCGACCGTGCCTACCGTCCCGACCATGCCTACTGAGTATGCTAGGTTCCCTTCGTCTTCTTTCCTTAACAATCACAAGATCCAATTAGAAACTGGATATCAAAGAAGAATCAACTGAAATCTATAATTTCGAGAGAGAGCTTCACTGACTTCTCCTCTTTCCTTTCTTCCGCTGGATTCTACTGCTTTCTAGCTCTCACAACGTTTATCCTCTAATATATATATATACTTATGGAAGGATGCACCTGAAGTTGTGAGCTAATTAACCAAGCTCACAGTTTCCTGTCAGCCATACAATTCACTTAGGCTTACTCACCTGATGCATTTTCTGCTTCACGCTTATCCCATTTTTTTATATATATTTTTTTTTTCAAATTGGGCCTTTCAATTGGGCCTGAAAGACATGGGTGTTACAATTCACCCCTCCATATAAGAATTTCGTCCTCAAAATTTACTTACTTAGCCGAAACAGATAGGGATACTGAGTCCGCATCCGATCTTTATGTTCCCAAGTCGCCTCTTTCACTGCATGATTTCTCCATTACACTTTTACAAGAGGAATAACCTTAGTACGCAATACTTGTTCTCTTCTATCTAGAATCTCAATAGGTTCCTCTTCATAAGTCAAATCTTCTCTTAACTTTACTGGTTGCTTAGTTAAAACATGTGTAGGGTCGATTATATATTTTCGAAGCATAGAAACATGAAATACATCATGAATTCTTGAAAGCTCGGAAGGTAAAGCTAAACGGTATGACACTGTTCCCACTCTGGCAATGATCTCATACGGACCAACGTATCGTGGACTTAACTTACCACGTTTTCCAAATCGAAGTATACTTTTCCAAGGTCTTAACTTACCACGTCTTCCAAATCGAAGTATACCTTTCCAAGGTGAAATATGTAGGAACACATAGTCACCTACTTTAAACTCAAGTTCCCTTTTCCGCTTATCTGTATAGCTTTTCTGCCTAACTTGAGCAATCTTTAATCTGTCTCTGATGATTTTGATCTTTTCTGTTGTGACTTGAACAAGTTCTGGACCTAACAATTTTCTCTCGCCTACTTCAACCCAACACACCGGTGTTCTGTATTGTCTCCTATACAAAGCTTCATACGGTGCCATTTCGATGCTAGCCTGATAACTGTTATTGTAGGCAAATTCTATCAAAGGTATATGTACATCCCAACTACCTTTGAAATCCATCACACAAGATCGAAGCATATCCTCTAATGTCTGAACAGTGTGTTCCGATTGACCGTCAGTCTGCGGGTGAAAAGCAGTACTAAAATACAATCTAGTTCCCAAAGCTTCTTGTAAACTGAGCCAAAATCTAGATGTAAACCGAGGATCTCTATCTGACACTATGGATACTGGTGCGCCATGAAGACGAACTATTTCATCCACATAAATTTTGGCTAATCTGTCAAGAGAGTAAGTAATACTGATTGGCAGAAAGTGTGCAGACTTTGTAAGTCGATCAACGATCACCCGTACCCTGTCGTGACCACTTTGACTACAAGGAAGTCCTACCATAAAATCCATGGTAACATGTTCCCATTTCCATTCGGGAATAGCAAGTGGTTGCGAAAGTCCTGCTGGTTTCTGATGTTCTGCCTTGACTTGCTGACAAATCAAACATTTAAAGACGAATTCTGCTATCTCTCTTTTCATACCTCACCACCAATAATGCTCTTTCAAAGTACGATACAACTTAGTACTTCCTGGATGCATTGCATAAGCTGAAGAGTGAGCTTCCTCTAAAATTTTATTCTTGAGTTCCTTAATGTTTGATACACACAGTTTGTTACCTAGAACCAATGTACCATCACTTCTCACTACAAAATTAGCTCGTAAGCTTTTCTGCACTTCTTCCTTTAACTTAACTAAATAAGAATCTTGAGTTTGCAATTCCTGTATACGATCAATCAAAATAGGTCTAACCTGAAAGGTAGCCAATAATGCTCCACAATCTCTTGCTTCTAGCTTAACTCTCAACATTCTTAATTCAGCTAATAATGGAAGCTGAAGATGATTGACCTTCCAATTCATCCTCAAATGAGCCATAGAATTGGAAGACTTCCTACTGAGTGCATCTGCCACCACATTTGCCTTACCAGGATGATATTCAATCGTACAGTCATAATCTTTAATTAACTCAATCCATCTTCTTTGTCTCAAATTTAGTTCTTTCTGCGTGAAAAGATATTGCAAGCTTTTATGATCTGTATAAATCTGACAAGTGACTCCATATAAGTAATGCCTCTAAATTTTCAATGCAAACACCACTGCAGCAAGCTCTAGATCATGGGTTGGGTAATTCTGTTCATGCTTCTTTAATTGTATTGATGCATAAGCTATCACTTTCCCATGTTGCATCAAAACGTAACCTAAACCATGTTTAGATGCATCACTGTAAACAACAAATCCATCACTTCCGGTTGGAAGAGGAAGTATTTGAGCAGAAGTCAATCTCTCCCTAAGTTCTTGAAAACTCTTTTCACAAGCTTCTGACCACTCAAACTTCACATCCTTTTGAGTTAATCTTGTTAATGGTGAAGCTATTTTAAAAAATCCCTCTACAAATCTACGATAGTAACTTGCTAAACCTAAGAAACTTCTAATTTCTGTCACACTAATTGGTCGTTCCCAATTCACTATAGCTTCAACTTTTTGAGGATCAACATAAATACCATCACCAGAAATCACATGGCCCAAAAATGTAACTCTATCGAGCCAGAATTGACACTTGCTAAATTTGGCATAAAGTTGATTCTCTCTCAGGACTTGTAGAATAATCTCTAAATGCTCTACATGCTCCATCTCATCCTTAGAATAGATCAAAATGTCATCAATGAACATGATAACAAATTTGTCTAGACAAGGATGAAATACCCTATTCATCAAATCCATAAAAGCTGTTGGAGCATTTGTTAATCCAAAAGGCATAACTAGAAACTCATAATGCCCATAATGAGTTCTGAAAGCGGTCTTTGGTATATCACAGTTTCTAATCCTCAATTGGTGATAACCTGTTCGCAAATCTATTTTGGAGAATACCTTTGCTCCATGAAGCTGATCGAATAAGTCATTAATACGTGGGAGTGGGTATTTATTACGCACCGTTGCTTTATTCAATTGCCGGTAATCGATGCATAAACGTAACGTTTCATCTTTCTTCTTAACAAACAGAACTGGCGCTCCCCATGGTGACACACTAGGTTTAATAAAATTCTAGTTCACCAATTCTTCTAATTGAATCTTCAACTCTTTCAATTCGGTTGGAGCCATTCTATAAGGTGGAATAGAAATTGGAGTTGTGCCTAGGACCAAATCTATTACAAACTCAATGTCTCTATCTGGTGGTAATCCATGAAGATCTTCAGGAAATACGTCTGAAAATTTTCTTACCACCGATATATCTTCTAATTTTACCTCACTATCTCGAGTATCAATTACATAAGCCAAATAAGCTGAACATTGTTTCCTGAGCAACTGTCGGATAGTAATAGCAGAAATAACACAGGAAGGAAGAATCCGACGTTCACCACAGAAAATAACATTCGACTCTCCTTGAAGTATAAATTTTACATCTTTTCGAAAACAATCTACAGTAGCATGGTGTATAGCCAGCCAATCCATTCCCAAAATAACATCAAAATCATATATATCAAGCGGAATCAAATCAACATGTAGCTCATGTTTACCGACTATGACCTTACTGTTTCTATATATATTCTCAGCCAATAAAGATTCACCAGTAGGTGTAGCCACTACCATACTAGAATCTAATGGTCTTAATTCTACATCTGCATACACCATAAAAGATCATGATACAAAAGAATGGGTTGATCCAGGATCAATGAGAACATGAGCATCGTGGCCAAAAATTGTTAACATACCTGTAACGACATCTGACGTGGTCTCGACATCTTACTGAGTCATGGCAAAAACCCTTGCTTGAGTACGAGGTCTACCCGACTGACCTCTCTGTTGGTTGCCTCCAACCCCTGCTGTGCTAACTTGGGTTTTCCCTATAATTATAGATCCTCCTACTCGGGATCCCGTTGGTCCTTGAATCTGACCAGCGCCAATTTGCATTGGTTGAAAACCTATCTTTCTTTCTTCTTTGCCTCCCTAAACTAACTCGGGGCAATTTATTTTTAGATGTCCAGCTTGCCCACATTGATAACAACCTGATCTCTCTAAATAACACTCACCATCATGGTGCTTTCCGCAAGTTGAACATAGAGAACGACAACCTCTACCCATACTAACACTCTGTTTCCAACTACCCAATGGTTGTTGGATTGAGGATTGGCTAGAACCAGGTCCACGATTCGGTTGATAGTTACTAGTCTGACCTAAAAAATTGTCTATTGCCTTAGGCATTTTACTGTAAGAGCCCATTGCTGACCAATTACTACGCTTTTGTTTCAGTTGTTCAAATCTGCGAGAGTCATTAAGGCCTCTCTCCACTCTCAACGCAGCTTCAAACAACTTACTAAATTCAACATGTCCAGAAGTAGTCACTATTGTCTTAATTTTCGATCGAAGTCCATCTTCGAATTTTCTGCACTTATTTTCTTCATCAGCGACTACATACAGAGCAACCCTCAAAAGTTATGTAAATTTCTTCTCATACTCTTCTACCGTCATAGATCCCTGTACGAGTTTGAAAAATTCAGCTCTTTTCAAATCTTGATAGAAACGAGGATAATAATGATCATTAAACTGCTTCTTAAAATCCTCCCAAGTAATTCCTTCGGGATTTCTTCGTTGCACTGAGGCCCACCAATCATATGTTTTTTCCTTTAGCAAAAACGTAACAAAAGAAACCTTCTGTTCATCGGTGTACCTCGTAACTTCAAATACACGTTCTAGTTCATTCAACCAAGAACTAGCACTATCTGGATCTCCAGTTCCCTCAAAATTCGTAGCTCCCAACTTCAGTACACACTCAATTGAATTTTCAGGCACTCGCGTTTGATACTAGACCATTGCAGTCAACAGTTCAGCAATTCTATCCATTGGTTCTTCCCTAGGTTCTGGTACATGAGGTTGAGCTATAGGTGGTTGAGGGTGTGATTCTATCTCGTTTTCATCTTGGTTACCACTCCTCTCTCCAAGGTCAGCTACCGGTCTTGTGCGTAGGCGTCCAACTCGACGCATGATGTTGTTACAAAATCAAAGTTATGCTTAAATGCATGAAACTAAATGCAAACAATTACTATGTAGTCTAAGGAATTATAAACCAGGCTCTGATACCAAGTTGAAAGGACCCACCTCGACTCATCTCTCTTAAGTACGAGGGAGACCCTATGGGCTGTGCTTTTACTAGCATGATAAAAGAACTTTCTACTAAAATTTCCATAGAAAATACTTACTTTTATACATAAATAAATGTAAGGAAAATATTGGAGAGTACAAAATGTACATAATTGCAATTTCTTTTTATATTTTCATTCGTTACAAAAAGTTTGTCAAAAATGACCGATCATACCAAAAACCGACCACTTTAAAAACTAACACATCAGTCTGTCCCGACCAGAAATATGAGCAGGTAGAGTAAGAAACCTGAGTAGGCCGAGTAGACCGAATAGGCCATGTGGGCCGAGTAGGTCAAGTGGGCCGAGTAGGCCAAACAGACCGAGTAGAAATCCGACCAGGTCCCGACCATACCTATCGTCCCGACCATGCCTACCGTCCCGACCATGCCGACCTCATATTTCTAAATATGTACATGAAAATTTAAAATGCATGACTTTTATGCTTCATGATGTCATCGAGTGGCCCACCTCAAAACTTCAGAGTCTGCATAACCGAGCAGCTATCTGGATAAAAATTTAAGAGTGAAAGGATGAGCGCTAACGCCCAGTGAGTGAATGGAAACTTTTAAAAACGCTCTTCTAAACCACTTTACAATAAGCATTCAGTAATACATAGTATAAGATAATATATCTACTTTTGTACTGAATAAACTGAATAACTGAATGCTTATCTTTGCTGAACAAGAATAAATACTATATAAAATCTTAATCTGCACCAAATTCGTACCCAGGGATATCCTCAATACATAAACCGAATTACTTCGGGCAAACGCAGAGTCATGAATAACTTCTGGTCATACCCGTACAGAGCGACTCAATTACTCTTTCTCTGGTCATGCTCTGGCAGAGCGACTCTCTAGTCATACAAGTGCAGAGCGACTCTATTTCTCTTTCTCTGGTCATGCACTTGCAGAGCGACTCATGACATACACATGTGTAGAACGACCCCAAAATCCAACCATAATCATAACTGGGGAAGGGTACATGCATTGTGCTTTTGTAGAAATCATAATCTCTTCTTGATAATTCATAAAAAATAATATAACTGATTCTGAATGCTAATATAAGCATAAAACATATACTTTCAGTTCTCTGTATCATCACCATCATAAAAGATAATAAAGCTTAAAAGATTTGCAATAATTAATCTTAAGCATAAAGCTGGAAACTTTTGAGTTAAAAACAAAACTGAAACTTAATTCAATCACAACTTAGACGTCAAGCTTAATTCAGACTGAGTATGCTAGGTTCCCTTCGTCTTCTTTCCCTAACAATCACAAGATCCAATTAGAAACTGGATATCAAAGAAGAATCAACTGAAATCTATAATTACGAAAGAGAGCTTCACTGACTTCTCCTCTTTCCTTTCTTCCGCTGGATTCTACTGCTTTCTAGCTCTCACAACGTTTATCCTCTAATATATATATATACTTATGGAAGGACACAACTGAAGTTGTGAGCTAATTAACCAAGCTCACAGATGCCTGTCAGCCATACAATTCACTTAGGCTTACTCACCTGATGCCTTTTCTGCTTCACGCTTATCCCATTTTTTTTTTCAAATTGGGCCTTTCAATTGGGCCTGAAAGACATGGGTGTTACATCAACTTAATGTTCTACTCGGGCTACAACCTCCCAAAGGGGCTTGGGGATGAAAAGCTCGACCTACTTAAACTCTAAATGCTCATGTTATTTAACTAGCTCTCCTTGACACATGGTTACTTACTACAGCAAACTCACAATCAAACAAGAGGACTGTCAGCTGAAGAAGTGGAGCCATGAGTTCCCTTGGTATGGGGGCTCAATGCCAATGACTTGTTTTTTTTATCGTAACTTTTCCCAAAGATAACATGCTTCGAAATAAAAGCTAGACGATCAAGCAAGTACATGGAAGCAAGATTAAGATCTGAGATTAAAACTTTTATTGTCAAGGACGGGAGCCTATCCCCCAACAAGGCTACTACAAGAAAGGGGGGCCCAATCCCTGGTTCCAGGCTACAAAGGAAAAATAATAAGAGATCAAACACAGTTCAAGATGGGATGCTCACCCCTATTTCTGAGCATTCAAAATAAATCACATGGAAGAGAACTCAAGCTCCTTCATCCTTCTGAAGGTCGTCAGCTTCTTCCTTCATAGAATGAACCTCACCCCCGGCTTCCCTCTCCAGTCGTGGCTCATCCTGGTTAGCCGTATCTACAGCCTCCCCTACCTCATAAGGATCCATCCCGGCTACCTCAGAGTCAACAGGATCCTCCTCCACGATTTTATTAATCACCGCCATAACTTCAGGAGGAATAGCTGCATCAAGAAGGCTGGTCACCGATTCAGGCACGTTCCCGCCTTTAGTTGACCCCACCCCTGAGAGTACTGCAGACGGATCTCGGGCTTTCACAAAGCCTTTTTCTAGCTCCTCGTTATGGACCCCCTCCGAGGATTCACCGGGACCAGATGCTGGAAATGCTGGAACATGAGGAGGCTGATCTAGTACCTTCAACTTCTTCCCAGCTCCTTCCCCAACGGAGCAAGACATCTCCGCAGCCCGCGACATGACCTCCGTTCTATCCCAGCCAGCAATACTAGAAAGATCGAATGGAGGGGGAAGAGCCTCTGCAACCTGATAGAAGGCATAGAAGTACCTCTCGCTAAAAGAGGCTTCCACTTCGGTTTGAAGCTGGGTGACTCGAGCCTGCAAGTTTTGATTTTCAACATCTAGGGCCTTCGCTTCTCCCCTCCAGTCATCCCGTTGGCTAGCCCGCCGCCTCGAATGGAGAGTCTCCTGATTAAAAGCACGCTTCAGCCTCTCATGATAGCATTGAAGCTCAGCTAGCTGCGTCTCCATTCCCTGTTGGCTGGAGGTCATCTCTTGGACCAGGGTCTGAGCCCACGCTAGCAACCCCATAGCTCGTTTAGCTTCAGCCTCAGCCTTGGTTGCCTAATCAAGGAGGAAGGCTACCTGATTCCTCATGGCCACCTGAAACTTGAAAGCCTGCAAAGGAAAATCACGTTAGAAAATGACGAGCCAAGTAGCTTAAGGAAGAAGTGAAAACGACAATTACCTCGGCTAAAAGGGCGGACCCTTTGGTGATCAAGATGTCCATTGGCATCGCGGTCATCCTAGAAAGCCCGCCGCTTGGACAAGATGAGACAAATTGCTTCAAGACCTCGTCCTGACCCGCCGAGCTCGATTGCTGGTGGGGGAGAGAATTAGCGACCTCAGAAAAATCTACATCGGGCTCCCTGGGAACCTCGACTACCCGAGATACAACCGAATCTACAGAGAGGGCTAACGGGCTCGGGGATCGGGAGGGATCATTTGGAGCAATAACTTCTAGATGAGGGGCAAGAATAAACTTATTGACGACTTGGGAAGCATGCCCTCCTCGGTTTAAAGCCTTCGCAGCCCGAGATGCCAAAAAAGTCATCTTGGACTTCACATGGGAAGGAGAAGGGGAAGGAACGAATGAGGCAGCTACCTTAATGGTTGACCCCCCCTTCTTCGAAACAGTCTGGAGAGCTCCCAAAGACGATCTGGAGGGAGGAGGAGGTATCCCAGCTTGTCAGGCTTCGCGAGAAGTTGGAGCAACAAGAAATACTGTTAGAGAAAAGAATCAAGATCGTCAGAGCAAAACCGTCCAATAATAATAATAATAATAAAACAACAACAACAGAATATACCAAGATACTTACGAGGGGTTGCACTGGATATCCGTAGGTACCTGTTCACCCTACGGGGATCAAATAGGTCGACGGTCAGAAACTTCATATTCAGATAGTTCCGAGCTAGGATGGTCTTCAGCATGGTTTCAGACTCATCGGGTAAGGAATCCCCACCCCAAGTGTTTGTCACTAAAAGTTGTAGGAACCTCGAGCTCATGCCCGCCGACGAAGACGGAGCTCCCCCAGTCTCCTCCTGCCAGTACCCACTCCTCCTTCCAAGCAGGATCCTTCTTGGAAGCCCCGTGGATGATGAAATTGAGCCTATTCTTAACCTTGACATATAATTGGCCTCGTGGGACTCCTGCCAGGCTACCAATCTGGAAAAGGAAGGCGAGCTCCTCAGCACTGGGCTCCCTAGTTACGCTGCTCAACTCGCATTACTCCCTCCACAATACCAAAAAGCCAATTAGATGCCTCTAGAAGCCAGGCGTCAGTTGAAGCGGAGCTAGCTGGAGAGCATTGAGAGCCCGCCAAAGGGTAGGGTGAAGAGGGAGTCTCACCCCGCTTTTAAAAGCCGTGACATGGATAGGGAGAACCCCTTTGGGGGGGCTAAAAACATCATAGTTCAGGTGAGGGACAGTCAGAGACACGGTATCGGGAATACCATACTTGTCCGGAAGACGGCCGATCGACTGAGGGTCGCCGGTAGAGTCAGAGATGACCCTAGGTTCGAAAGGAAGGACTATCATCGGAGGTAGCTCCGCCACTGTGACTGGAGCACTCCTAACCATATCTAATCTCTCCCCGACGCCAGAGTCTTCGTTGACTAGGTTCAGAGGATTGTCAGGCCGATTCGAGAAGCCAGAACCAATCGAAGCATTCCTGTTAGAACGGCGATGCTGGCGGAGCGGGGACAATTCCTCGTCACTTGAAATCCCTCGCACCCGCTTAAAATAAGCTAGGTTGGGGCCCCCAGAGCCCTCCACCAAAGCATCAACACTATCTATGGAAGTCGACATCGATAGGGAAGAGAGGTGAGAAAGCAAGTGAAAGATTTCGACAGAGAAAACAGGGAAGAAGAAATTTGAAAATTTGAGATTTGAGGAAGTATGAAGAAGGTAACGGTCAGACCAGGCTTAAATAGAGGTCCATGAGCGATGTCCTCAGGAATTTCACCGCCGTATTACAGCCGTTTTTCTTCGAATAACACTCAGATTCAAATTCAAAGTGTTGGGTAATAAATGAGAAAATTTCGCTCTCATTAATTATCTTTATGGAGAAAAACTTTCTCAATTAAACAAGGAATCCAACTCCAACCCCAACTCTACCACCGGTGTTCAAGTCAGAGGGGACTTCTGTTAATAGGGAAATTTGGCCAGGGGTCAAAGAGAAATTTTCCACCCTCAATCGACAATCATGAAGCCAGGTAAGACTGTAAAGCCACCCCGCAAGAGCAGGGAAGGCCGGTTTGGCTTCAGAGTTACCAGAAGACAAGCCAAGCACGACAGGGACGAGCCCCTACAAGAGCACTGGAACCCGGGCTTCCCCAGGCCATCAATCGGGGAACCTCGGCCCACCCTGTAAAAGCAAGGGGAAGTCTCCCAGCTCAAGAGACATTTGAAAGAAGCCAGCCAACCTCTCCAGAAGCCAGCTGTCCTTGCTGGGCATAAAGGGGGAATCACGCCTAAGTCTGTATTACCCTAGCTACCTTCCAAGAAGGTCTACAAGAACACCTCAGTCCCCCACGGGTCAAGAATAATCCATCTTAAGCTTCTAGGAACAGAGACAGAGCAGGGGTCTACCTCGCTCTACAGGGCAATAGGCGGCTGGCAGGATGACCTCATGAAGATTCATGGCACGAGTGCACACAAGATCGTTTCTACGAAATGTTCACATGCACGTCAAGAGTATAATTCAAATAAGGCAACAAACTTATCTTCGTCAACGATGTCATCGAATCCGGAAACAATTCAAATTTAAATGAAAAATCCCGTCCGATAAGGAGGGAAGGGATTGATGGGATCATGGCAGAGTATTCATAAACTAAAAATCTACTTGGACGATATATATATATATATATATATATATATATATATATATATGTGTGTGTGTGTGTGTGTGTGTGTGTGTGTGTGTGTGTGTGTGTGTGTGTGTGTGTGAAGCCAAGCAAGGGGAGTACTACCTACATAGATTGATACATACACATGAAAAGTTAGATAGCAACGAAGAGAAAAAGGGATCGAGCGACATTTGGGAAATGATAAGCACATAGAAAGAAGGCCTAAATTCTGTTATCAGAACACGGCCACCTTCATCTCCACTATTCGACAGGCACCGAGTTGCCACCACCCTACTCCTCCGAGAGATTGTGAGCAAACAAGAGAGCTATTTGTATCCTAAAGCAGTATATCAATAATACAGCTCCCATTTACCTTTATCACCTCTCGTCTCTCTCTTAAGCAGGTCGGGAACCAACGGTACCGACCCCGGCCACCGCTTTCGTGGTAGTTGTCTTGAGGGTGTTAACAGAAATTTCTCATCTTGAGTAAATTTCCCGTCAACAAGTTCAAATTCTACTAATGGTAAAAAACTTTTAAAAAAATATACATTTTCTAGATAATAGGATAGATTAAGGATGGTAATTTGTCCTGCATCCGCCAGAACCAGAGGAGTTAGGTTTGTGTGGTGAATTTATAATCCGCGAACCCTTATAAATAAAAACCCATCAAGTTTGGGTGGCGGTGCGGGTTGGGTAAACGAACTCACGGATGAACCCGCGATCATAAATAAAAATTATATAATATCTATTATTTAAAATATTATAAATTTAAACTCTGATGGAAATTTTTTAACCGTATAGAGAATAAAATATAAAAATTTCATTCATTCTAAGTTAATAATCTCATCTATACATAACAAAGTTGAACCTTACATTTAGGGATGACAAAATTATCCACGATATGGATATCTATAAGAATCTGCTCCATTTAAAATGGGAATGAATACTATTATTTTGGGGATGGAGCGGAGGTGAATATCATCATTATATCAATTTTATTTTCGGGGATATGGATGTATATCATCTATGGATATCCATCTCCATCAAGATCCATTAAATATTTTAATATTTTAAAAATAAAAAAATTTATTATGTAATTATTAATGTTAATTATATAAGTTTTTATTAATTTTTATATTTGGACTTTATTGGATATATTTATTTCTCTTTAAATATGATAAAATGTATCGTTAAATATGTTAGTTACATTTTTCACGTATAAACAATAAAAATTTAAAGTTTTTCATCGAATACGAATATAAATGAAGAGGGGATGGATATCTCTATCTTAATTAACGGATTATCTAAATCCGTCATACTCATTTAGAAATAAGGATGGATGCGAGGATGAAGATATATATCTCAAATGGATATGGGGATGGATTTTGGGGTATCCATACCCGATCCGAACCATTGTCATTCCTACTTGCATTCGGACATTGAAAAAACAAGAGTACAAGGTTCTACCATTATATATATATATATAATATGTGATTTGCCTCTTGTCTCAACTAAGAAACACATTTGAAATGAGTTGAAGTTTTCACTCTATTAATTGTTTTGATCTTTAAAAGGGTTCAAAAAATAAATGGCACTTTTTGGAGATGATATTTTAACACTGTCACTGCTTTAATAACTTATGTTTAAAAGACACCTATTATGGTGAACGTATAAAAATACCCCCAATAGTTGTTCCACATCAGATTTCTTACATTCATTTTACAGTGACAGAGTTGTGAAGTTGAGAGAAAGAGTCTCGTTGAAACCCAAATAATCATTCGAACAGCGACATAGTGTCGCTAAGTAGATGCATTCGGGGGTCGAAATGCAATTATAGAAGGCTCGGAGCCTTAACTAAAACTCTCGAAAATTTGGAAAAAACTCTCGATCATTTGAAAAAAATTCTCGATCCTTTAAAAATTCTCGATCCTTTAAAAATTCTCGATCCTTTAAAAATTCTCGATCATTTGAAAAATAATAACTGCATAATTTTACCAAATAAAATTTAATTTCTTTTCAAGAATTAATTTCACATTTTCTTATCGTATTGTAATATTATGTGAATTATGGGATGAAATGTTAATTGTTTAGAAATATTAAAAAAATGGAACGAAAAAGAATATTCTTTGGTGCAACGAGTTGGAGACGGAATAGTAAAATAGTATAACAATTGTACCATTTTAGTGTAAAAGTTGCACCAAAACAACTATGGATCGGAGATACCTAGAGGTGTCAACGGTTCGGTTTCGGTTCCGTAAAATGATCTAACCGTAACCGTAACCGTAACCGGAGTGGGACGGTTTGGTTTGGTTACGTAACCGCCGATTTGGCGGTTACTGTTTTTTTTTTATAAATGAATTGCCACGTGTTGCAATTCTATTGATTAGTTTTTTTTAATAAAATATAGCAAAACCGGCGGTTTACCGTCGGTTTTGAGATTATTTTTGGGATTGGATAACCATACGAAACCGGTTGGACACCTCTAGAGATACCCTTAGACCTCACAAAACCAAAAAAGTTATCTCTTTTAACGCTAGAAACACCCATAATCTCATATTGAGGGTAGTTTTAAGGTTTCTAGGTGCCTCTTTTTCACTTTTTTTTTTGTTTTCTAAGTTGTACGGAGATTAGTGCTCTTTGTTCAAAGCTAATAATGAGCTCTTCTTTTCCCAAATACCCCACTTTTTTTTTAAGTCCGGAATATTTCATGATTATTGTTGCCTCTTTAAACTCTAAATTAGTCTTTTAATCCACAAACTTTATAAAGTTACTTGGAACATTTCTATATATTACTGCATTTATGTTCTTCACTAATATTTCTTAAATCAATAAAATGATGCAACAATTGGAAAAAAAATTTGATATTATGATTTAACATACGGATTTGATATCAACTATGAAAATATCTTTAAAAAAAAATCCAGTTCAGACAACGAAATAAATTATCTAAATCTTAAAATAAGTTGTCTAGATTGTTAAAGTCAAATAACAAATATATTGATGGTCTGCATTTAATAACATAACGTAAATAATTGATCATGGGTAAGTTGATATTAATTACCATTAGAATTAGTTGTACAATCATATATTTTTTATATTGTTTCGTACTTCATATTTCATTAAGTATTCATCTTGTCAGTTGTAACCTTTTGTAGTTTTGTTTTGTAAAAAATGGCAACTTTTTAACCAATATTTGATAAAAACACATTCTCTAAACTTTGCTATCACTTTCATTCTTACCCATTTTATATTTTTAAATCTCTCTTACATTCATACATTTATGTTTACTTGAAGTACTTTTTATTACATCAAAATTTGGCCCATCTTGTCTTATAAATATATAAATTCTATTCGATTATAAGGTGTATTTAATTCCAATTATGTTTCCTTCAATCTCTTTCCAATTTTACTCAATGATAGGTGGTTAAATTGTATATATGCAAGTATGTATATTAATTTTTTTTTACAAATTTATGAAAAGAATCAGCTTCATTCATTAGATTTGTAGTTTTGAGATACAAGAATATGTTGGATGGTATATGTTTTTCATAAGAAGAAAATCTTATCAAAAAAACAATGCCAGTACCACCATCCTATGTGATTCAATGGTGCATAATGTTAGCAATGTCTCATCATACGTTGTGGCACGCATGTGGTGCATGGTATATACATATATAGAGAGAGCAAATTACACTAAACCAATATGGTTTTTCCAGAAAATCAGATTTGAGTTTTTTAAAAAAAAATATGATGATGAACGATGGTTTTGAGAATTTGAGTTTTTGTTTGAGAATTTCCAGAATAATGGAAATAATGGAAATTCTGAAAATATGATGATGAACGATGGTTTTGAAAATTTGAGTTTTGTTTTGTTTTTTTAGATTATGTTTAGGCAATAAATTTTATTTATTGTTTTTATTCTTTAAATTGATGCGTTTTAAATTTGTGTTCTTTAAATTGATGATGATGATTGGGAAAGAAAAAAAAGTTGGTAAAAAATTGAAGAAGAAGATGCACAGATGATAGATCTGTCGAAAATGAAAAGAAAAAAGTGTTTTACTTTTACTCTTAAATTTTTTTATTGATGGCTACTATAAATTGGACAAGGAAAATGTTGTGTTTGAATAAATTTACCTTCTTTATGGATATATATCATCCATAGAAAAGGGAGTAATACTCACTCATCCTAAGGGGTGAGTAAAAGTGAACTCTTTACTGGTATACCTTTCATGATTTAACAGAAAAAATTGAATATATTAACGAAAAACTAACAGTGTAGTGTATTTTAGCTTAAAAATCAAAAGTAGGCTGATTTCTGATTTTTGGTCAATAATAAAAGTAGAGAGTGGTTTTTGACCGATAATAATGAAACTATAGGGTGATGTTTGACTAAAAATACAAACTAGAGGGGGATTTAATAATATCCCAAAAAAATTATCCCTTAGTAATTAAATAATCCACTCAAGTTTAGACCAAGAACTTAACAATCAAGACATTCTTTATGGACTTAAGAAATGTATAAATAAGTAGTTTATTTTTATATTATATTATAAGCGCCAATTTTTTTTATTGGACATTGGCCAATTTTTTGGATGCCGGAGCATCATGATTTATTGATTTTTTGTTATTCTTTAACGCACTAATTGCAATGAAATTATAGATCGATAGGAAATCAAATTCCAGGATTAGGAAAGAGAATTTTATTCCTTAAGTGGCAAAGGAAATTACTTGATTCTTTCGTTGTTAGAGGAATATATTTCCATTATGAACTTATTTTGATTCCTAATTGACTTTAGTAATTATATTACCACAAACCAAGAATTAAGTTCATAAAAAGAAAGTCTAATAGTGGAAGTTAAATGTAGTTAGGACTTGGGAGTTTGATATTAACGGACTATAAGGATTCCTGGTTACTATATATATCTGTGTGTTACACTTGTCTTGAGTTGAAACCACCCTAACCCTAGAAAGAAAAACTGACATGGAGATGGAGAGCAAGAAGAAGAAAAGAAATTTACACATTCCTGATGATATCATCTTCAACATATTGCGCAGACTCCCTCCTAAATCATTTGCTAGGTTCAAGTGCGTTTGCAAGTCGTGGCAATCTTTTGCTAACCAACATAAATATCATAACCAAAAACTCCTCCTTTTTTCAAGCAAGACCATTCAATCTATCGACATTGAAGCAGATGAGATCAAAGCAGTTGATCTTGAAATTCCCTTTAAGGTTAGCAATCCTATACTTCAAATTGCTTCCTGTAATGGCCTGTTGTGTATTTTAACTGAAAGAGAAGGTTTTGTGATATGGAATCCACTTATAGGGAGATACAAGAGGGTATCAAACACATCAGAATATAAAAAATTTGGATTTTGGTATGATCATTCCACTGAAAATTACAAGATTGTGAGGTTTAAATTTATGAGATTTCTTGATCCCAATAGTGAAATACAACAAAGATGCTCAGCTGAGATCTATTCACAAAAAAGTAATTCTTGGCAACAAAAGGAATTACTCCCCTGGCAAATTTTTAGTATTTTTGGTGATTCACTCTTTGGTGTTCTTGTGAATGAAACTCTCTATTGGAAGATAGATTATATCCACAATTGTGCTGTTCTTTGTTTTGATACATTAACTGAGAAATTTGATATGATTAAACCACCGGATAATGTACATGTTTTCGGTCTTGGTGCTTTTAAGGGACATCTTTGCTTAGCTGAATATCGCAAAGCAGGCCATTTTGATATATGGACAAGGGAAGTTGGCAAGAATCAAAACTGGATTAAGTTTATGAATCTACCACCATTAATAGAAAGAAAATCATCACTTTTTTATCGTTATTTGTTACCTATTTGTTCAATGAAGGAGGATGAAATCCTTGTCGGCATAAGAAATCTGCTTACCCTTCTTCCGATACAAAGGGAGGATGAGCTCTTTTTGTATAGTCCTGAAGCGCAGACTTATAAAAAGTTTCACATCTGTGATACCGTGAAACATCTCATTAAAGAGGTCACATATACAGATAGTTTTGTTTCACCGTGAAATTAATTTATATTTGAAAAACATTTTTTTATCATTATTTATTTATTTCTTTTTCTTGTATATGTATTTATAAATGTATAGCATAAGATTTTGATACCGTGAAACAGAGTCATTCTAAGAGATTTTGATTTGTCAAAAACTAAAAAAAAATCCCTTAATTTTACTGGTCCTCCCGTGACGGTCTAGAACTACCAAATAGATAGTATCCGCTTAGGTTTCGGATAGCTTGACTTCTTTTTCTGACCTTCATCTATTTTAATATTTCACTAAATTCATCTTTAAATGATGTGTTTTGTGAACTATAACAAACCTATCGCTCAATACATTATACTATGATTTATATGACATTCACAACTCACGTGTAAACATTATTTGAATAAATATTTTGGGTAATCTAACATCGCTATTTTTCATATTATTTTAGTAATTTTACTATGAATGTGAGATTTCAAATTGTTCATATATATAATTTTAATATTTTAATTATTAAGTACTCTCTCATTTTGGTGCCCTTCATTAATATAAGATTCACTTGACGCCGGTTACGGTTCAGAACCGACGGTTCCAGTTCCAGGGTTATTCCGATTCTGATTTGCTGATTCGATTCTATTTTTGATTCAATGATTCAGTTCTATTTACAAAAAAAAACTAACTCAGTGTCCTAGTCCCCCAATCCCAAATCGAGCAACAGATTTTTCCAAGCCAACCCTCTCCCTCTCTCTCGCACACACAAATCAACCCAGAATCCCATATCTTCATCTCTCTCTCTCTCCCACATCAACCTGGATCAACCCTAAATTTTTGGTGGTTGGATCGATCATCATCATCTTCTTTCTTGTTCTTTGTTCTTCTTGCTTGGATCGATCGATCGAGAGAGATGAGATTGGGGGTGGTGCCGCGGTGGTCGCCGATCAGTGGATGTGTGTGATTGAGTTTAGGTGGTGGGTGCTTGTTTGGTTTGGATTAGAGAAAGAGATCTGGTTTGGATTTTGGAAGAGAGAGAGGCAGAACCGATAGAGAGATATATGAGTTTGGATTTTGGAAGAGAGAGAGAGAGGTCGAACCAGAAGAGAGAGAGATCTGAGTTTGTGGTATAGAGAGAGATCTGGTTCCAACGAATTTATATATATATATATATGGTACTGGAACCATCGGTTCTAGAACCGGAACCGAGCCAGCGGTTCCGATATGGTTCTGCATTTTAGGGAACCAGAGCCAGAATCTCCATAGTTCTGGTTCCGGTTTTAGAACCAATTTTCCATTTTTGAAACAGATTTTACAGTTTCAGAATCAATTTTTTGGTTCCGGAACTGATTCTGAGGGTATGGTTCTGGTTCTGAAGCCACAATTCCAGTTCGATTCTACGATTTGAACTGAACTGACGTCATGTTTAGTAAGAAGCATTGCGTCATGGGAACATTGATTAATTAATCTGTGTCAAGCTCATTAACATGTTCTATAATTTTTTATTTTTTTTTATTTAAATTTGAAACCAATTTTCATGTGCCCACTCTTCTAATTAAGAATTTATCATTTTTTACTGATTTGACAATAAATGATCATAACAATAATAATTAAAGTTTTATTTATATTCAACTGCATAATATAATTTTGTTGCCCTCATTGGCGTAGCTATATTGCTAGATGAATGAGTTTGTGGTATGGACAAATGACTCTTAAATCAACGTTTCGAATTCTACTAATGATAAAAAACTTTTAAAAAAAATACATTTTCTAGATAAGTTGATACATCCGCCCGAACCAGAGGAGTTAGGTTTGTGTGGTGAATTTATGACCCGCGAAACCTTATAAATAAAAACCCCATCAAGTTTGGGTGGCGGTACAAGTTGCGTGAACGAACTCACGGTGAACCTACGAGCATAAATAAATATTATATAATATCTATTATTTAAAATATTATAAATTTAAACTCTGATGGAAAGTTTTTAATCGTACAGAGAATAAAATATAAAAATTTCATTCATTCTAAGTTTGTAATCTCATTTATACATAACAAAGTTGAACCTTACATTTAGGGATGACAAAATTATCTACGATATGGATATCCATAAGAATCTGCTCCATTTAAAATGAGAATGAATACTATTATTTTGGGGATGGAGCGGAGATGAATATCATTATAATATCCATTTTATTTTCGGGGATGAGAATGTATATCATTTATGGATATCCATCTTCATCCATATCCATTAAATATTTTAATATTTTAAAAATATAAAAAAATTCTCGATCATTTAAAAAATATTATCGATCCCTTGAAAAAATTCCCGATCATTTGAAAAATATTTCTGATCATTTGAAAAATATTCCCGATCATTTGAAAAAAATTCTCGATCCCTTGAAAAAAATTCTCGATCCCTTGAAAAAAATTCTCGATCCCTTAAAAAAAATTCTCGATCCTTTGAAAAAATTATTGATCCTTTAAAAAATAATCTCGATCATTCGAAAAAATTCTCAATCCTTTCAAAAACATTCTCGATCCTTTAAAAAAAATTCTCAATCATTTGAAAAATATTATCGATCCTTTGAAAAGTATTCTCGATCCTTTAAAAAAATTCTCGAACATTTGAAAAAAATTCTTGATCCTTTGGAAAATATTCTCGATCCTTTGTAAAATATTCTTGATCATTTGGAAAATATTCTCGATCCATTGGAAAAAATTCTCGATCCTTTGAAAAAATTATTGATCCTTTAAAAAATAATCTCGATCATTCGAAAAAATTCTCGATCCTTTAAAAAAAATTCTCGATCATTTGAAAAATATTATCGATCCTTTGAAAAGTATTCTCGATCCTTTAAAAAAATTCTCGAACATTTGAAAAAAATTCTTGATCCTTTGGAAAATATTCTCTATCCTTTGTAAAATATTCTTGATCATTTGGAAAATATTCTCGATCCTTTGGAAAATATTTTCGATCCTTTGAAAAAAATCTCGATTATTTGAAAAAAAATCTCAATCCTTTGGAAAATATTCTCGATCCTTTGAAAAATATTATCGATCCTTTGAAAAATATTCTCGACCCTTTGAAAAAAATTGTTGATCCTTTGAAAAATATTCTCGATCCTTTGAAACAATTCTCGATCATTTGAAAAAAAATCTTGATCATTTAGAAAATATTCTCGATCATTTGAAAAATATTCTCGATCATTTGAAAAAATTATCGATCATTTGAAAAAAATTCTCGATCATTTGGAAAATATTCTCAATCCTTTCGAAAATATTCTCGATCCTTTGAAAAATGTTCGATTCTTTCAAAAAAATCCTCAATTCTTTCAAAAAAAAATCTCGTTCTTGTTCCAAATACCCTCGATTTCACTTAAAAAATACTCAATTTAACTAAACTTAATTTTCAAATAAAAAATCCTTGATACTCTATCAATTAACGAATAGATATATTGTTAAACCATACAGAAATATATGAAAATATATAAATAAAGATCACAAATATATATTATCTTCTTGTACAGAATCTGGAGAGAGCCAAGTTTTTTGGAGAGAGAGAGGAGTTGTAGATCGATTTCAGACAATTATTTTGGAGAGAGAGATAAGAGTTATCGTTTTCAAAATGTAGATGGAAATACAGTGAGAATAAAAAATAAATTATTTAAGGGCAATTTGAATAGTTCACCATAATAAGTACCTTTTAAACTTAAGTTGTTAAAGCGATAACATCATTGCAACACACAAAAAAGGTGGCATATCTCATTATTTCCACTCTTTAAAAATATAACATTTTATATATTTAAATAATATAGAAATTTATTCAAAAAAATTAACGGGTTTGCGGGTGTGAACTGTGGACCCGCTTAATTTCACGGGTTCATGAGCGGGTGTGGGTGCCCCAAAACATATGGGTGAACCCGAACCTAGACCCGTTTATTTTCACGGGTTCGGGCTCGAGTTTGGAAGACACAAAGTTCTGCAGGTTTAGGTTTGGATTTTACAAAACCCATCCGAACCCGACTCGTTGTCATTCCTATGATAGATATATACCTTAAAAAAAACTTAACATAATTTCATTATTTATATAATATTCAAAGTCTGAATTTAACTTTAAATATTATTATTCTTCAAAATAAACTTAGTTTGTTAAGAGATCAAGGATTTTTCATTATAGATTTATAGTAGGGTTCAAAAATTTAATGACACATTTTTGGGGTTTTTTTTGTAAATATCACCACATTAATAAATCATGTTTAAAATGCACCAATTAACATGTGGAGACCAAAATACCCCGAAATTAACTTTGTCATTTTGAACAAAGAGAGAAAAAGTGAAATTGCTTGAAACCGTTCGGAGTTGAATCGACGGCTTCGTATTCGACGGCGACGAAACCGAAACTTGGAGAGTTGAACGGAATATTTGAAACGATGGAGGTTAGTTGACCTAGATACAAGCTTTTTATTAAAGTTACGAGCTTTTATATAAGCTTCATGCTTTTATATAAAAGCTTCAAGCTTTTATAAAAGCTCGGAGCTTTCATAGAAAAGCTCGGAGCTTTCATAGAAAAGCTCAGAGCTTTTATATATAAGTTTCAAGATTTTATATATAAGCTCCGAGCTTTTATAAAGAAGATCCGAGCTTTTATTTGACTGTTCGAGTTTTTGTATAAATGTTCAAGCTTTTTGATTAAAGGTCCGAGCTTATTTTTAAAACCACCGAGCTTTTATTAAATGGTCCGAGACTTTTTTTTAAAACCTACGAGTTTTTTAATAAATGACCCGTTGTTATTTTTATAAGCTTCGAGCTTGTTATTTCTGAGGATTTCACAGTATACTTAATTATGTTGTTGTTAAAATTTTGATGACAAATTGGTTAAGGGAGTCGATTAAAACTCCGGAGGAAGAGTGGTACGAGGGAAAAGTCACCCGCCACGACCATTTTGATTCCCTTATCCATATATAGGATGCACTTAACTGGGTCCCTGCAGAATTTGTTGTTGAAGACCGCAGTCGGTTCATGGCGCCCTGTTTTGGGCATTTCTTGACCATGCACTGACCAGTTAAGTTTTCAGGTGGTGTTATCCACTAGCTACTTCTGCGGGAGGTGCATCATAATGGGCCGTCAGATGAGATGCGGTTTATGTTTGACACTCATAAGGTAAGGTTCTCGAAGGTAGAATTATGCCTGATCACTGGATTGTGATTCAGAGTAGTACCGGATACGAGCTGTTATGTTAGCGTGGACAATGGCCTACATAACTGGTACTTTGGTGGTAAGGATGAGATTTCGTCCGTGGAGTTGAGAGATGTTCTAAGGCTCGGCGAGTTTCAACAGGCATACGATAATGTGAAGCTATGCCTCATCTATATGATAAACTGGATACTTATGGGGTTGAACGAGAGAGTAAAAATTCCAATTTGGTAGATACAGCTGGTGGATGATCTCGATGTTTTTGACGCGTTCCTGTAGGGTGCACACGTGTATAGTCATTCCATATATTCATTCAAGCATGTGCATGACGGACGACGAGAGCAGTTTCAGAGATGCCAACAAGCAAATGGAGCTGACAAACACATGCAAGAGACCTACAACATTTATGGCTATCTTAGGCACTTCTGGTAAGAGTTTTGTGAATTACAATATTTACGTTTGTAATCGTCTATACGGATTTTTATCGTATTTTTTTTTAGATTTTTACTTTTGAGGTGATCCATGCACTTGGAACCCAGTTCGGGACTCGGATGGTTTTCGATTTGTCTCCACGTATTCTGAAGTGGGTGTTAAAGATACAACTGATGGGGGATAAGCTGTCGAAGATATTCATATCGCGGGTAAGTTTCTTAATTTTTAATGTTAAAAGTTATTATTGTAATTTCTGAAGGTCTAACAACGGTTTCAGATGTCTGTGATGACGAAGCTAGTGGCCACAACAACTTAGAGGGATGAACCATATTATGCGGAATTAGCGATGGCCAAACCGGATCGAGATTCTGTTGGGTGTACTAGTTTCGTACCCAGTGATACCGAGGGTTCGGAGGCGGAGTCCGGTGATGGGAGCCCACAGATGCATGTAGAGGGTTCATAGCCGGAGTTAGCTGTAGAGAGACAGACGAGGCATATATGAGTTCGATTTAGGATGCCTGCTGGACATAACTCTGGAGAAGACATTGAAGGGGAGCGCGAGGTACGTAAAAAATTGTTACTCTGCATGAATTTAATGTTTAAACCCATGTTAATGTTAAATGACTGACAACTATCATTTTGATTCATGACCGTCTAGAGTGTATAATCCAAGATTTGGAGGTTCTCGTCGCTGTTTTACTGAATGGTTTGCTGAATAGTGAAGCGGAACGATAGAGGCAGCATCAGGAGTTGATGGAATATCTCCGGTAGCGGTTGGGGTTGACATCACGGTCAGATAGGGATGGTCCACCTTCTCAGGATCGACACTCCAAACACATGGGAAGACACGGGCATCATACTCATATAGAAGAGACAGAGTCTGACATCATTCATCAGATGCAGGGTACTATACTTGAGGCCCGGGTTACCGAAACTGGAGTTACAGGAGCCGAGCAGGACAATGTAACTGCGGGTCTTTATGAGTTTCCCCTATAAATGGAGGTGAATGAGACTTTTTCCAAGCGATCCCGTCGTCACAGTGTTTTCTCCACCGGAGTTGTCTCAACAGTTCGATCGCATGTCACCCCTCCGCCTACAGACAGCTCCTGCATATCCAGACAGACCTCTCCGATGGACATCTCTGGTCCATCCAGCCGTATCCCTACTCTCACCGACACAACCAGCAGGATCCCTCCTCTCTCCGACACGTCGAGACCATCCTGACGGACCCCCATAGGGACACATTGAGATCATTCGGACAATCTAGCTGCTTTATATATTATGGCTGCTACATCTTTTCTTTGAAATCCATTCTTCACATTTTCATAAAAGTGTCAGCAACATATCGTATGGGTTGCATCGGGGAAAACTTTAGAAATCTCACCTTCAATGCTTGCATGCCGATCGGAAATGAAAACCAGATCATCAATATGGCCTAGGGCTACCTTCAAGTAATTCAAAAACCACTCCCACGAAATGTTGTTTTCTGAGTCACTGTACCTAAAAGTAATTGGAAACCCTGGTTCGCTCCCATCTTGTGCAGTTGCAACAAACATTGTATGACAGTAGTTTGAAGGTTTCCTCGTGCGTTCCATAGGTCAGTGACAACACATTTTACAGGGCTTGATGTGCCTTACTGTACAAAATTTGGATGCTATACATTGCTTTCATGTCGGTGATTATGCCCTTCGGACATATTAGTCGACAATTTTGTTGTTGAAGTCTATGTGCAACCACTTCTCCAATTATGACTGAACTAGATTGTTGGTGACGGTGATGAATCTCCTCAAAAGGGTAAGTGTGGTCGTTGATAACACTTTTTATTTGGAAGTATGTCCCTTCATCTCTCCTCACCGCTCTTAATTTCCATGTATAATTGTCCATCAAACAACCAAATGTAACGTTGTCTTATTGGACCTTTTCACCTTCCACTCGAAATTCTGCCGTATTGCAAAATGCCCAACTAGTCTCTTTAAATCCTTTTTAGTAGGAAAAAATTACCATTTATATATCATGCTTGTAGGTTCTTCTTCAACCGAGTTCCTGCTTCCACCCATATCAAACGAATATGATTCTGCTCCTGGAATAACCCATGTTGTGACATTATCATAATCATATGAAATTACATTAGGTCGGACCTCGAAAGTCCCAACTATATCTGTTGCACTGCAACTGAATCTGTGTACACGTCTTGCACGTCTTTTTGGTTCGACAACCTCTTCCTCTTCCTCATTGTTAGCTACATTATCAACCGGATGTAATTTTCCTCATCATCCACCTAATGTATCGGCCCAACATTCGGGTTACTGTTCTCTGCTCATTGTTCATGTCATTGTAGAAGTCATTGTAATGGTGGTTGAATTGCCCATCATTCATCTCAATTTGACATCTAAACACATCGTCGAATTGAGGTCCAACTAATTCACCGTGGTCGGCTATTTTCGGTGGGACACCATACAGGTTTTCCCGACCGTCAATCCCACTTCTTTCTGTGAACAATTGGTTGCTTCCGCCTGACGATCGAAATTGCTAGGTGTTATCATGATGAGGGATTTATTCACCAATGACACCTTCTGGTGCCCTCTCAATTAAACTAACACATACTTGAAGGATCATCCTATCTTCCCATAACATAAACTGAACATCATCGTCGTTTCTTGTAAACGTGGGACATATAGTCCCATGAACCATTGATATAGACTATAGATTTGCACAGAATTTGTCCACATCAAACTTTACAACGGTTTTCACAATCGACATCAATTCTTGGTAAGTCATACTCTTTGACACATACATTCCTTGGTTATCAGAACCTAAAAACCTCTGACTTCCATCGGGTAAATGCTCTCATCTACCGTTGTAAGAGATGATTATTCTCACCCGATTCATTCTCCTGTCAAAATCATCATCAAAAACCATTATTAACAATATCTAAATTCAAATTAAAATAACAATGAAAAAACCTCGAATTCTAGAAAAAAAAACCTACGAATTTAATTTCAAACACATTATGAAAAAAGCTCGGAAATAATAAAAAATCTCGAAAAAAAACTCGGGAAATTAAAAATATGCTCAAACCAATTCAACAAATTCTCGGACAGTACAAATAAAAGATCGAACCAATACAACAAAATCTCAAAAAAGTAAAATAAAAGCTTGACCCAATACAATAAAATCTCGAAAATAATGAAAATCCTCGAAATACAAAAAAAAAAGCTAGAAAAATAATAATAAAAGCTTGAACAAATACAACAAATTCTTGGAAAGTATTAATAAAAGCTCGAACAAATACAACAAAATCCCATAAAACTAAAATAAAAGCTCGACCCTATAGAATAAAATCTCGGAAATAAAAAAAATTCTCTGAATAAAAAAAACTCGGAAATTCATAATAAAATTTTGAACTCATACAACAAATTTTCGGAAAGTAATAATAAAAACTTGAAACAATACAACAAAATCTCGGAAAAGTAAAATAAAAGCTCGACCCAATACAATAAAGTCTTGAAAATAAAAAAAATTCTCGAAATAAAAAAAAAGCTCGGAAATAAATAATAAAAGCTCGAACCAATACAACAAATTCTCGAAAAAATATAATAAAAGCTCGACCCAATAAACTAAATTCTCGGCAAAGTATAATAAAAGCTCGACCCAATACAATAAAATCTAGGAAAACCATAATAAAAGCTCGATCCAACACAACAAAATCTCGGAATAGCTAAGAAAATTAACCTGGTGCACATTCTGGAGAGTAAATGTTCATGCATTTGTTGAATGTGGAAATTGTGAGATATGTCACATTTTTTATTCTCTTTTGTGACGATATCACCCGTTTAATAACTTAAGTTTAAAAGGCACCTATTATGGTGAACTACTGAAGTTGCCCCTAAACTTTTATTTGTAAAAGGCAAGTTTCTGAAATTATCTGTATCTCCCCAAAAAAGTTGTCTGAAAAATTGTATCTATCTCTCTCCAAAAAAAAGTTGTCTCGTTCCAGAATCTGTATAAGAAGGTAACTAATATTTATGATCTCGTGTATTATCTTTTCTATTTTCATGTATTTCCGATATTTTGCATGCATTTCTGTGTTGTAAGAACATATATGAACATTTAATAGATCCGAGTATTTTTCATGTGTGACCGAGAATATGTAACAAACAATCGAGCATATTTGTTATTGGACCGATGTTTTATATATTTTGAAAAAAACTCGATTATGTGGAAAAATGATTGATTAGTTCAAAAAAATGTTCGATAATTTAAAGAATATTCTCAATCCCTTGAAAAAGTTCTCGATCTATTTGGAAAAAGTTCTCGATCCATTTTGAAAAAGTTATCAATCCCTTGAAAAAGTTCTCGATCAATTTGTAAAAAAGTTCTCGATCCCTTGAAAAAAGTTCTCGATAGATTTGGAAAAAGCTCGCTCCCTTACAATAAGTTCTCGATCCGTTTCCAAAATGCTCGATCCCTTTGATAATGTTGTCGATCTATTACACTTAATAATTTTTTTAATTCTTAATAATTGTAAACTTAATTTAATTTTTCAATTTGTTAATAATGGATTGTGATGATGATTTTCACAGGACAATGGATCGGGTGAGAATAGTCATATCTTACAACGGTCGATGGGAGTAATTACCTGATGAAAGTCAGAGGTTTTTCGGTTTCGATAACCAAGGAATGTATGTGTCAAAGAATATGACTTACGAAGAGCTGGTGTCGATCTTACAAACCGTTGTGAAGTACGATGTCAACAAATACATTGTTGATCTACAATCTATATCAATCGTTCCCGAGATAACATGTCGCACATTTATAAGAAACGACGATGATGTTTTGTTTATGCTGGGGGAATATAGGTTGATCCCTCAAGTATGTGTTAGTCTAATTGAGAGGGCAACAACAAATGTGATAGCTGAAGATACCCCTTTGTCGTGGAAACACCCAACAATTTCGATCGTCAGGCGGAATCAACCAATTGTTCACAGAAAGAAGTGGAAACGAATAGCAGCAAAACATGTGTGGTGTCCCACCAGAAGTAGCCGACAATGGTTATATACCTGAACCTCAATTGAACGAGTTCTTTGGTTGTCAAATTGAAATAAATGTTGGGATGTACAACCACCTATACAATTAGATGTACAATGACATGAATAATGAGCAAAACAATGAACCAAATTTTGGGCCAATTCATGAAGTGGATAATGAAGCAAATTTGCATCTGGTAAATAATGTAGTGAACAAGGAGGAAGATGAAGAACATGTCCAAATAGAAAGACGTGTACACAGATGTAGTCCTAGTGCAGTAGAAATAGTTGGGACCTCTGAGGTCCGGCCAAATGTAATTGAAACTGATTCTGAATTTCTGACAATGACATAACATGGGTAATTTCAGGAGCAGAATCGTACTCTTTTGGTATGGGTGGAAGCAGAAACTTGGTAGAAGACGAACCAACAAACATGATATATAAAGGACAATTTTTTCATAGTAAAAAGGATTTAAAGAAATTGGTTGGGCATTTTGCATTGCGGCATAACTTCGAGTGGAAGGTGAAAATGTCGAACAAGACAACGTTACATCTAGTTTATTTGATGGACAATTATACGTGGAAGTTAAGAGCAGTGAGGAGAGATGAAGCGACATACTTCCAAGTAAGAAGTTTTGTCAACGAACACACTTGTCCGTTAAAGGAGATTCATCGCCACCATCGACAAGCTAGTGCAACCATAATTGGAGAAGTGGTTGCACCTAAATTGCAACAACATGATGGTCGACTAATGCGTCCTAAGGACATAATCGCCGACATGAAAACAATGTATGGCATTCAAATCATGTATAGTAAGGCATATCAATCTCTCGATTATGCGTTGTCACTCACCTATAGAACGCATGAGGAAACCTTCCAACTACTGTCATCATTTGGTTACGTGTAGGAAGAAAAAAATCCCGGAACAATCATTGACTTACAGTGCAACGAAGATGGTAAATTCCTCTACTTTTTCAAGTAGTTGGGTGTCTCACTTAGAGGATTCCAAAGGTATCTGCATCCAGTTATTGCCATTAATGGTACCCATTTAAAGGAAAGATTTAGGGGTACAATGTTTGTTGCAACTGCACAAGATGAGAATGAACAGGTTTATCCCAATGGTTTTGGCTACGGTGACTCAGAGAACAAACTATCATGGGAGTGGTTTTTGGATTGCTTGAAAACAATATCACAAAAATGATGTTGCCACAATAATGGACAAAACAATACGAGTGTACACCGAGTTGGAATATAATCGGCACATGGAAGAGTTACGAAACTTGCACCTGAATGTATATGATTATGTAATTGATGTCGGTCCATACAAGTGGTCCCGTGTACACTGCCCCAACAGGAGGTACAGGGTGATGACAACAAATGTTATAGAATGAATAAACTCATGCCTGAAATTTGCACGGTAACTGCCTATGTTGACTCTGGCAGAGTTCATTAGGAATATTCTACAACGTTGGTTTCATGATCGTCATATCGTTGCACAGCCCATGAGGCATCAGTTGACCGACGCAGCACATCTTATGATCCTAAAACGTGTGGAGAAGTGCAATCTTATGACCGTAAATCTAGTTGAATGAAACATATTCTCTGTGAAACGGTTTATAAAACAGTGGATCGTTGACCTAGCCCGAAAGACCTGCACATGCAACAAATTCCAAATTGATCAGCTTCCATGTTCTCACGCGCTCGCTGTCGCAAGGTACATCATACATTTTAGTATATGGTTAATATTACTGCAACGCGAATCACATTGTTTTCATTGTTTTTACAGAGACCGAAACATGGATTTTACCTCCCTGTGTGCGGACTTCTACAAGAGACAAACACTTATTGACTCGTACTCGGTCCCTATTATGCCGGTTGGACATCCTTCCACTTGGGTTGTGCCATCTGACATCGCTGAGAGGGCGGTTTTGAATCCAATCTCTAGGAGACAAGCAGGACGCCTAAGGTCGGGTCGACATATATTGTCTTCGGAGAGGACAACTATACAAAACTGTAGAAGATATGGACAACCAGGGCATAATTCCAGGAGATGTTCTAGCCCATATTTGATTAATGAAGGTCTGAACAGAGTTGTTCCTGAGGAATACCGATGCAAGTGTAGCATCTGTCCGATAGTTGGCCACAACAGACAGACGTTCCCGACCAGAGACTCCACCGTGGAATGATTTTAGGCGTTATGATGATAACATACAGTAATTTAGTACTCGTATGACTTGTTCAATAACTGAAATTCAATTATAATTAAATAGAATTTCCAATTACTGATAAACTTGTGATTTATGATAGGGGGAGGAGGAAACAAAAATTAAAGTAAAATTTTATTTCAATGTAAAAAAAATTACGAAAAAATGATACATGTACAGAAGAATTACTACATAAAACTAAACGGGCCGGGAGTTTGAAAAAATCTAAACTGCCACCTTTTTCCGAATTATCTCCATTATTGTCTTCCGACCAATCGAAATCTTTCTTGTCTGCCTGAATGTACTCAACCAATCTTAACTTATGGGGACCACATTTACCCCTACAGTTGGACACATTAACATGCGTTAATAAAACAATAATATTTTAATAACTCAATCTCAAAGTAAATGAAAATAAAATGTCTTACGATTTCTTCTACTGGGGGACACTGGTTGCGGATACCACGCTGACTGAGAAGGGCCTATTCTTCTTAGGGTACGTCTCATGGTCAGACGATTGTGTAGTATGAAATTCGGTCTGATGCAACATCGAGGGGAAAAACCAACGCAAGGGAGCTACCTGCTGCTTCCGGATATTCACTGCGACATCCTGTCTCCAGGGGTCAACAATATACATCATCCCACGGGTGAGGTCAACAGTCACCAATAGCCAATGTTGACGCCTAATGTTGCACGGTATGGGGACCTATAAATGTAAAAGAGAACGAGTTAGGTTATACAAATCCATTTATAACAAAAAATTACAAAACATTTCACACTTACCGTGTCAACCTTGTGCCACGGACGGCTCCCAATCATGGCACCACCATGCACCATCGTAATGTCCTCATTGGTCTACTAGGACTGCAGCACATTCCACCGTGCCGGGGTGATGTCCCCGCGAGCATCACAAGGCATCATTCTCATGTATTGGACCTCCAAATAAGATTGTACAAACATTTCATTGACAAAATATTAGTATTGTTTTACAAACGAATGTAAAAGCATACGTAATCATGATTTTTGTGGAATACTTACAAAAAATTGTGTATCCAAGATGTTGATCATCTGGTTGTACGCAGTCGGGAATGCTCGTTGACGCTTCCAAAGAATATGGAGGTACGCGTCCATATGTTGGGCGTATATACACGTAATAAAGTGTTAGGAGTGTATCAAATCTAAAACAAACATTATATAGAAAATGTCGGGTTCGTCGTACCTCATCCTCTAACTCCATGAAGTTGGTCTGCATCCGATGGAACCATGCAGCATCAAATGGCTCCAGCCCGTCCACATCACGTCTGTATTAATTTTCCATTAGCAACACAAATATTTAATTGAACTGAAGAAAACCTATCAGCTTATTAGAAAAAAAATTACTTACGTTTCCCCGTTTATGTTCTTCTTGAAGGCTCGATAAGACTTCAACTGGTCACAATCCACCAATCCGTAGGGATCGAAAATGTGGTCAGAAGCCTGAAGTATTATCCTCGCCCTCTTCGATCGTCATTGATCTGTGTACGGCCTGAGCAACTGCTAACCGTGCTTCAGTACTCGTCTCTCCAGTCTAACTCCACCTACTGAGGTGTGGTGCGATGAGGAGGTCTGTTCCCCTGAGGTTGGATGAACGTAGGGGGGAGGGGGCGGTTGTTGGTCGATCGATGAGGGCGGTGGATGGGGAGGTTGAGGGGGAGGCTGCTGTTTGCCCGATGGGGGAGGTGGAGGAAGAGTTCACTGCTTAATTGAATGGGGAGTATGCTGCTCGATCAGAGGGGCTGGCTGTCGCTCGACCAATGAGCCTGCTGTTGTACGTGTAATAGGCCCTGTATATTCAGTACGCTGGTGAGCCTCACTCTCCAGAACTGCCCCTCTGGTATGCGGATCCTCCCGATGACCACCAGTGTTGTTTGTCTCCCCGAAATATCCATCTGTTCTGTCCCCAGGAGTAAAGTCAGGATCAGGACTAGGTGGACCATCTCGGTGCATATGCATCCTGATGTCGGAAAGCCTCCCGATCAATGCGAGCAACTCCTCTTGTTGCTCTTGTCGATCCTCCTCACTCCTCCGGATCATATCTATCAACTCCCGGTGTTACAGATGTCGATCATCCTTACTCTTTCAGAGCGTTTCATGCAACTCGTTGAAATGATGTTCCCATGGGGCTTGAATTCATGTCAACATTGTTAGTGCTAAAACACTGTATAGGAAGGGTTAATAAAAATGGAACTATCATCTCAACTAACCTTCATATCACCTCTAACGATGCATGGGAATCCCCTCTAAATGCACCAGATCCGGGGTTGGTAAACCGAACCCTTCTATACCTCACTTGCCGAGGAGACGGCTCAGATTCGTCAGTGTCCATGCACTGAAACTCGGGCCCGATGGGTAAGAAGCCTCTATATCATTGTGCCTCCCTCCCTCACCCTCCTCCTTCAAACCATCTCCATGTCTCCTGACGTCAGTAGTCTGATCAGGGACAGACGGAATGTGAACCCTATCATCTTCTACATATAGGCTCCCCCATCGCTTAGGCCTGCGAAGTACGGTGCTCCCTCATCAGCTGCTGTGGGGACGATTTCCTCCCTCACAAACATCTGAAAACGTAGTTAGAGGAATGTCATTGTAAACATAGTAACTAATATAACGATTAACAAATTAAATACATACCCTAGCACTGAAAATCTCGGTCAGCTTCTTCCCTCTAGATTGTTTTGTTAACTCTCACTTCAATATACGAGGAGAAAGCTCCGTAAACCTTCGGGCGCCGAAATCGACACCCAGTTGGGGGCTCACCTCGAAAGCAAATATCTGCATCAAAGATAAGTACATTTAGAATCCAAAAAATTTAGGCAAAGAACTATAAAGTCCATTTTGTAATTCATAGTTCTTACCAACAGGGCATGCGACAGACCGTAAATGTTGTACCCCTCAACGGTATGTACAACATCACCCTGTAACTACTGGCCTCCCTCCTCACGTCGACGGGGTAACGTATGCTTGAAAGATAAAATAGAATGCCTATATATGTGGGCACTCCATGGGAAAGCATCGAAGGCGGTGCCTCCACCAACCAAAACAGACAAACTGGAATCTTGAATCTCTCATCCACCCCCATCAAGATCCAGTTCAGCATGTATATGAGGCACAACTTCACAGCATCGTACACCTCCTGAAACTCTCCCAGGGTAAGAACAACCCTTAACTCCTCCAACGATACCTCATCGGCTCTATGAAAGTATCGCTAATGTATGTCATTCTCCACTGCAGCATACAGACCAGTGTCCGGTACAACTCCAAAACTTAATCCGGTGATAAGGTAAAATTTCACCTTCGAAAACCTCACCACTTGGTTCCCTAACATGAACCACGTCTCATATGTTGGCCCGTCATGGTCTTACTCCCGCAACAACAGCTGATGGATAACACCACCAAAAAACTTCATCTCTCGGTGCATCGACATGAAAAGCCAGAAACAGAACGCCATGAACTGACGCCGATCCTCAATAGCAAAATGTTTTGGGACCCGATTCAATACATCGTTTATACGGGCGAGGGCATCAAAATAGTCGTGTCGAGACAATTTTCCCTTGAACCAATCTTCCTTTGGATTTTTAAGGAAATCCTTCAACCTGCTTATCATCTACAATGTTACAGAAACAATACATAAGTAAACCGGGAAAAACTTGGTTCTATGAAATATATTCTCGATCCTTTAAAAATAATCTCGAATGTTTGAAAAATAATCTCGATTGTTTGGAAAATATTCTCGGTCGATTGAAAATATTCTCGATCGTTTGAAAAAATTCTCGATCGTTTGAAAAAATTCTCGATCGTTTGAAAAATATTCTCGATCTTTTGAAAATATTCTCGATCTTTTGAAAAATATTCTCGATCGTTTGAAAATATTCTCGATCGTTTGAAAATATTTCTCGATCGTTTGAAAATTTTCTCCATCGTTTGCAAATTTTCTCCATCGTTTGAAAATTTTCTCCATCGTTTGAAAAATATTCTCGATCGTTTGAAAAATATTCTCGATCGTTTGAAAAATATTCTCGATCGTTTGAAAATATTCTCGATCGTTTGAAAAATATTCTCGATCGTTCGAAAATAATCTCGATCGTTTGAAAAATATTCTCGATTCTTTAAAAAAAATCTTCTCGATTATTCTTTAAAAAAAATTCTCGATCGATTAAAAAAAATTCTCAATCGTTTGAAAAATATTCTCGATCGTTTGAAAATATTCTCGATCGTTTGAAAAATATTCTCTATCGTTCGAAAATAATCTCGATCGTTTGAAAAATATGCTCGGTTCTTTAAAAAATCTTCTCGATTATTACTAAAAATCCTCGATCTTGTTCCAAAAAACTTCGATTTCGCTTAAAAAATTCTCAATTTCAAAATTTCTCAAAATTACAATTCATCGATACCTAGAATTTCATCTTCCTCATCACATATTCAACCTAATTTCAAACCCTAACCTAAACCACCATCATTCTCAGATCTCGTTTTTAACCCTAATTTACGAATTCAATCAACAAAACACAAGTCTAACATGTAATGACAAGTTATCAACTACAAAATCCAGGAAAAAAAACCGAACAGAAATTACCTTGTCAATCGCAACAAATCTAGTGTATTCTCATTCACGTTCCGGTCATTTCACCGTCGATTCTATTGTCGTTGGTCTCCTTCTCACTCTAGCTTTTTCACACTAACAAAACGACAACTTTGGGGTATTTTTGTCTGATCACATTAACCGGTGCATTTTAAACATATATTAGTAAAATGATGATATTTGCACAACACCCCCCGAATGGTGTCAATAATTTATTAAGCCCTTTGTTGAATACATCTTAAATCACTCATAAATGTAAAATAATAATAATAATAATAATAAAGAGATCACAAAGATATGTTACTTGCAAATTTGAAAAATGTTTATGAGAAGCACTTTAGATCGATTTCCATATTATTTTTTTGGAGAGAAAATTATATTTTTCTTTTTGAAATCGAAGTTGAAAACACAAATACAACTTTTAAATACAATTTGGATAATTTAAAATAATAAATATCTTTTAAACCTAAGATATTAAACCGTTGATATTATCACAGCAGAGGAAAAAAAAACTGACAATCTTCAAACATTTCAACTTTATAGTAACATAAACACCCATTTGTATTTGAGTATAAACCAGTCATTAGTCAAGATAGAGAATACGACGTTAAAATGAAAGATAAACTCAATTAAAGGACAAGTTCGAGATCGAGATTTCAAACTTTTCATCGTTCTCAAGTCTCAACTATTTGCAGAATCGCATCGTCACCACTCACGAGCATAAATAAAATTGATCTTGATTTTGAATTATAAGTGAAGTCAATTGACTGCTTAGTCAACTCAATAACAATATGATTTAAATTCAAGTTTTATGCAAACAAGAAATTGAGAACATGTGACCACACCTCAATATGGTATAGCAGTAAATATCGCTCATTCAAACTGGCCACATATGTGTATATATAAAATTGTCATATCTATATATAATTATATATAAAGACTTGAGAACATGTGTATAGTTTTTTTTTTAAAATGTTGAGTTATTTCTTTAATATTTTAAATATTTCCTACACTAGATATGGGCTTGTTGGTGGAAAGTGGCCCATTTTCTATTGGCCCATAAACTTTGTGTATTCCACATTTAATATAATAAAATTTTATGTAAGTTGCTTAATTACCAATAGATAGTGTGAAATAGTTATGCATTTCCTTTTCATATTTGTAGTTGGGGTACAAGTCTCGTGCATTTACTAGTTTTAATAATCTTGAAAATTTTGATGAACAAATAAATAAATGACAGTATTATTATATATACTATTACACTAGACTATGTAGAGCAAGTCAATGAAATGATGAGGTTTTGAATAAATTTGAAAGGCAAAATAAAATTAAAACCTCATAGAGCATCTGAGCATCATGTGGAGTCATTAAATGGGTGCATCAATCAACACATGCCCACCTCTTTAAATATATGCCCAACACAGCTGCATCTTTCATGGCTTTTGTTAATTGTTACCACTCAACATATCCCATACAAATTTATTATATAAAACCTTTGCACCTGTATGATTTATGTTTATTTATTTAATTCCATTTAGTTTAATTATATTTCATCAATTTCATGAGTCAGTGTGCCTCTCTTTAATATGTAACAGCAAAATGACAAAACAAAAAGCCAATTAGAAAAAATAAAAATAAAATAAAACCATAGGAGCCAAGAAATTAAGAGTAGCGATTGAAATCTATACATGTGATAGATTATCTATATTGTATTTGCAGATGATTATAGTATTGTTAAAATATTGATGTTAAACAACCTTAAAATTTAGTCTAAATTCCAATCTAAATAATATGATAAGTGATTTTTTTATTAATAACATCATCTCATATTGTATTACAATTACTCATGTTAAGAAGGTTTTCAGATTAAAATGTTTTTTTTTTGTTAATTAAAATAAATAAAAATGTTTTCTCAAAAATTAAAAAAAAAAATGAATACTTTCTGATTAGTACATTGTAAATACCCTTTTCATACAATTTTTCTAAAATTAATTGTTGTAATAACATTTCTGTTTATATTTTAAGAGTGTCAAAATTCATATATATATATATAAACTATTATTTTCTTATAAATTTTTTTCAATATCTGTGTTATATACGATAACTTCTAGGAATATTTTGTTTAAAAAATTCAATAATTTTACGACAGTAATATATGCAATAGTAGATATTACAATCTATTCGATTGCATTTCTTTGTATAAATTAAATTCAATAACTATATAAGCCACGTACTCTCCCGGTTTAAGTAATCCACTTTCAGATAGTGAATTTAGTGTGTTTATGTATGTCCACATTTGTGGTTTGAATTTAAGTTTTACTATACGTAATTATCAACATATGTGAAAAATTATCTTTTTTTTTTTTAAACTGTATTTCTAGATATAGAGATCTAGAGAGCACTCTCATCTTACTCAAGTTTAATAGATTAAGGGCATTGCTTGGGTATTGACTGGTCAGTATCCAGCTATACTGACCAACCAATGTTTGGTTGCCACATAATCTAAAATAAGGAGAAAATAGTAAAAAATTAAAAAGTTTTTATCACGTAACAACATCCCATTGAGGGGTCAGTATAGCTGGATACCCACTGGTTCAAGCTTTTTCCATAGATTAATTCCAACTTATTAGGTTAATTCCAATATACTTTTAGATTTCACAAAAACAAAAAAGTTATCTTATCATAACACTATGAATTAAACACCCATAATCTCATATTGAGTGTTGTTTTAAGGTTTCTAGGTGCCTCTTTTTCACAATCTTTTTTTGTTTTCAAAGTTGTATGGAGATTAGTGTTCTTTGTTCAAAGCTAATAATGATCTCTTCTTTTCCCAAATACCCCACTTTTTTTGAAGTCTGGAATTTTTCATGATTATTGTTGCCTCTCTAAACTCTAAAGTAGTCTTTTAATCCACAAACTTTATAAAGTTACTTATAGAACATTTCTATGTACTACTGCATTTATGTTCTTCACTAATATTACATTGGATCACCTGAAAATAAAATAACAAAAATAAATGATAAATTAAAATAAATCTAGAAAATGTAAAAAAAAAAAAAAAATTAAAAAAACATATGGTGGAACCGATGTCATGTCTAGTTCAAACAACAAATAAGTCAAATAACAAACATATTGATGGTCTGCACTTGATGACATAACGTAAATAATTGATCATGGGTAACTTGATATTGCCATTAAAATTAGCTGCACAATCATATATTTTATATGTTGTTTCGTACTTCATATTTCATTAAGTATTCATCTTGTCAGTTGTAACCTTTTGTAGTTTTGTTTTGTAAAAAATGGCAATAAAAGCACACATTCTCTATACTTTGCTATCACTTTCATTCTTACCCAGTTTATATGTTTAAATCTTTATGACATTCATACATTTATGTTTACTTGAATATTGTTTATTACATTAAAATGTGGCCCATCTTGACTTATAAATATATGAATTCTAATCGATTATAAGGTGCATTTAATTCCAGTCATGTTTCCTACGATCTCTTTCCAATTTTACTCATTAATAGGAGGTCAAATTGTATATACGCAAGTATGAATATTAATTTTTTTTTTATTTTTTTTTTTACAAATTTATGAAAAGAATCAGCTTGATTCTTTAGTTTTATAGTTGTGAGATACAAGAATACGTTGGATGTAATATGTTTTTCTAAAGAAGAAAATCTTATTAAAAAAAAAAAACAATGTTAGTACCATCGTCCAAATGTGATTTAGTAGTGAACAATGTTGGCAATGTCTCTATATTCTTTGAGATCCAAATGCCTCTATATTCTTTGCCTTATTTCCTGTGCTGTTGGTTATCACAACTCAAACTATCTACGGTTTTTGTTTTTCTTTTTCCTTTGGTTCATTCTTTTTCTTCTTGTTTTTGTTGGCTTCTTGATGGGGCTATACAAATTTGTGTTTTGTGATTTTTATGTCAGGTGAGAATTTTGCTTGTTTTTGTTGTTGCTGCTGTTGTTATGGAATCAGATGAGTGCTTTGTTGTTAAATTCAATCATCTCCTTTGTTTTTATTTTTTTATTGATCTGCAATCTACGTTTTTTTTTTCAATTAATTTGTATATTTTACGATTGTTGTGTATATTTTTTTTTTAAATGTCTGAAAAGTTAAAAATACCCTCGGTTTTAACGGTTAAATTTGATCAATAGTTAAGTTTGACTAATTGTATGGAGTGTGAGTGTCAGTATATGATAAAGTTATACTTGAGAGTGTAAGAGAGCAAATCTCATGGAGGTTTAATGCAGTTTGTAATATGTAAAATAAAAACCTATTTCCATGGGCTTTTAAAGTTTCAAACTCGTACATCTACTCTTAGCAACGTGGTTTTACACTTTCCTTCGTCTAATGGTTCAACTCGTTAGGTACGAAATTAGTATATTTTTTAAAAAAGTTCAAACTCTTATATTTTAAAAACACAAAAATAAAATAAAATAAAAAAGTTTGCAGTATAAAATTGAACACTAACTTGGAAAACATAAATTTTCATGTTTCAAATTTATATCTTATAGCATCTGTAATAATTTTATTTTGTTTTTGTTCGCAATTTTTAGAAACAAAAATATCATTTGAAAAAAAAAATACATTAAATTTATAAAATTGATCTTAGTTTTCTTCAATTTTTTTAAACCATGGAAACAAAGAGAGAAACAGAGCATCTTGAAAGTGATGACAAAGTTATTGACATTTGTACAAACAAAAAATGGACACTTCGTGTGGTCCAATTTCCAGCTGTGATATTTTTTTGAAGACGACAACACCTTTTTTATTTATTTTAACGGTGGATCTATTGTTTTACTTTAATGATTCACGAGATCCAACGGTGAATATTAATTCACTATTCCTGTGTGTTAGTAATTTGAGAGAATTCGTAAACTTGCTTCAAATTTGATGTATAAAGTAATAATAACGTGGGAGATTCATCACCCGCACGGACTTACTTTAAATACGTGAGTTTTATACAAGTGTTTTCATTCATTACTCAAAATACGTCTAGTTATAATTAAGGGAGATCAAAATTCAAAACTAAAGGCTTATACACAAATCTTCTACCTCATTTACTAGCAATGTGTAATGTAACGAATGACAATCTGTCCCTTTAGATTTCGTGTACTCGTGAGGGTCTTCAAAATAAATCCTCTCATAATGGTATATCACCATCACCACCACCGAATAGATGTGAAAAACTTACTGGATCAATCTCATCTTGTCCATTTATTTATGATTAAGAAACATTGGCATATGGGAACATTGATTAATTAATCTTTTGTCAAGCTCGTTAACATGTTTCTATGTATTTTTGTTTTATTTATTTATTCAAATTTGAAACCAGGTTTCATGTGCCCACTCTTCTAAAGAATTTATCATTTTTTTTATTGACCTGACAATAAATGATCATGAAAATAATTTTAAAAACCCAAGTTTTAATTATAGAAAATACTACTCTTTCTAATAAATTATCTAAAAAATATGTACAATCCAATATGACAGTCCACCTCATTTAATGAATTGAAATGTTTTTTTTTTCTCATTATTTTTTTACTAGACTGTCACATTGGATTGTATACATTTAAATGTAATATTACACTTTATTTTAAAATATTTTAATATAACTTAATTATTTATATTTCGATGTCTGACTTTAAACTTTTGATATTATTATAAAATAAACTTATTTTGTTAAGAGATCTAGGATGCTTCAATATAACAAGTAACAACATAATCTAAATTTGTCAATCAAATTAATTACCAAGAAAAATAAACCTATATATTATTGTCTAAATCTTGCTTTCTTTTTTCCATTAAAAAAGAAAATTGGATTAAACATTACTTGAACGTTGGAATATCTATTCCAACAAACATAATAAAGAGACATTTTCAAGTATATTGGTTATTGACCGTGGAATTTGAATTCCCATCACAAACGTGAAAAGGTAAATACATACCATTATATAAATCAGCCAAGGGTGATATGTTCTTATTTAGCCTCTTAAACTTTCGATATTAATATTATATTAAATGATAAAATGAAATTGGTTCGGTAACATATGTCTTTTCCCTTCCGTAAATATTGTAACAATTAAAAGAAACAAATAAATTATTTTGCTCAATTATGCAATCTACACAATTGATAATGAGACTCACAAGAAATAAATGTGAACTTCCACAATATCACATCGAATGAATATACGTATATAATGTTCATGAAACCAACATTAAAAGATAAAATGTGGCATAGTCTAAGGTCATGATTAATGGTTACAGTTCCACATTAAAAAAAACAAAAAATCTTTGGAAACCAAGGTAATTAAACATGGAAAACAACTAGTGACTAGTGAGTTGTTAAAAAAAATTCAATTTTGAGAATGAGGCACAGACTGAAAGATTGACAGAGTCATGAATTCCAATCCTGATTCCTGATGCTGAGTGTCTCTTTATAGAATTCATTTAACACTCAACAGTAGTAACTACTAACGTTGATTAGAGCCACTGAACATGGTTTCTTTCAAGTTTGTTGTCCTGTTCCCCCACAATACCCAAAGATTCTCAATTCTCAATTTCTCATGTTCAATTTTTCATTTTATCTTTCTTTTTCTCCTTTAAAAATGGGCACCTTTGTGTATTTTTAATGTTTGGCTTTGAGTACATTTGTCTCTCTTGTACCACAGTACCACTACGCTCTCTCTCTCTCTGTCTTTTCTCTTCTATGGACACTCATGTCTTGTAAAAGCTCCAAAATCTTTCATGTGATGATATGGTTGGTTGAAGTCTCGAAATGGGCTCAAAGTACAAGCCACTTCTTAGAGTTCTAGATGCTTTCTGGGTTCTTTAACAAAATCTGTTCTATTTAGTTCTTCAATGGTGGTTGATTTTAGAGGAAGTAAGTTTCTGTGTTGATTCTACTTTCCAGAAATGTTTATGGTGAAAAATGAACAAAATGCCAATGGAAAGTTAAGTGCATTTGGAAAAGAGAAATGGAAGAGAGTTTGAGTGAAGATTTTTGAGCTAAAAAAAAAAAAAGAAGCAAAAAACCTAAGGGGGGAAAAAAAAAAAGAAGCTATGCCAACTGTGTGGTTTTCTTTGAAGAGATCTTTGCATTGCAAATCAGAGCCATCAGATGTTCATGACCCAAAATCCAGCAAGCATTTGAGCACAATCTTGACAAGAAAAGCAGGAGGGAGGTCAGGTTGTTCAAGGTCCATAGCAAATCTGAAAGATGTCATTCATGGAAGCAAGAGACATTTAGACAAGCCACCAAGTTGTAGTCCAAGATCCATTGGTAGCAGTGAGTTTCTCAACCCAATAACTCATGAAGTCATACTCAGTAACTCAAGGTGTGAGCTCAAAATAACTGGCTTTGGTGGTGGGTTCCAAGAAGGGGTTGGTAGTGGTGGCAAAAGTGGTAGTGGTGGTGGTGGTGGTGGTGGTGGAGGAGGTGGCGGTGGGTCAACTTTTGTTGGCACTTTAAGGCCTGGTACCCCAGGACCTGGAGGCCACCCAACAATGCATTATTTTAATCCTTCTTTTGTGAACTCATCATCTACTCCTCCTAGAAAATCACCTTTTCTTTTCTCAGAGAGAGATGGGTCTGGATTTGGTGGCTCTAATCTCTCTGGTGTTCATTCAAGTAATAGGGTTTCTCTTGAGACAGATTCAAATGGTTGTTCTTCAGTCACTTGCCATAAATGTGGAGAGCAATTCACCAAATGGGACGCAGCTGAAGCACACCATCTCTCCAAGCATGCTGGTGAGATAATACTTGAAATTTCAATTTTCAATCCTTTTTTTTTTAAAAAAAAAGGGTTTAATTTTGTTCATGGTGTACTCTCTATATATATTGATTCACTTCTGACCACAAAATCTTGTGAGAACTTTTACTTTTAGTCAAAAGAACACTGGTTTCTCAAAGATTCTCCTGTAAATTCCTCTTAGGAATATAAAAAAAGCTTTTTGTTTCACTGTCTTCTTCAAACTGTTAATACAACTTATAAAAAGAAGAAAAACGCCAACTTTTTTGCAGATTTTACCTACTAGATCTCTTGATTTGAATGGAACAAAAAGATGAATAGTATCTTGTTGGGTATATTATATATGTCATTTAAGGCATAGAATCTGCAATTGCTTAAATTTTTGGGTTTCTTTTCGACTACTAGAGTGCTTTTGTTCAAGTTCTTTTTTATACTCAAATGCATATATTTATTTTCAGCATCTAATGTTACTGTCTTGTTTTGGACAGTTACTGAACTTGTGGAAGGCGATTCATCAAGGAAAATTGTGGAGATCATATGTAGAACAAGCTGGTTGAAGTCTGAGAACCATTGTGGTAGGATCGAGAGAGTGTTGAAAGTTCATAACATGCAGAAAACTCTTGCCCGATTCGAAGAGTATAGAGAAATGGTGAAGATCAAAGCCAGTAAACTCTCTAAGAAACACCCTCGGTGCCTTGCAGATGGGAATGAGCTATTGAGGTTCTATGGCACAACTGTTGCATGTTCTCTTGGCCTAAATGGTTCCTCAAGTCTCTGTGTATCTGAAAAATGTTGCGTTTGTCGAATTATTAGAAACGGGTTCTCTACGAAGAAGGAACTTAAAAGTGGAATAGGCGTGTTTACGACATCTACAAGTGGAAGGGCTTTCGAATCTATCGAAATCGTGGAAGATGATCCATGTTTAAGGAAAGCATTGATGGTATGCAGAGTGATTGCTGGGAGAGTTCATAGGCCATTGGAGAATATACAAGAAATGGCTGGTCAAACTGGGTTTGATTCATTGGCTGGAAAAGTTGGTCTCTATTCAAATATTGAGGAGCTTTATCTGCTCAATGCTAGGGCTCTGCTGCCTTGTTTTGTGGTAATTTGCAAACCCTGAAAAAAAAAACTGAAAAAAAAAAAAAAAAAAAATATTAGCTTCTTTTACATTTACATTTGTGAAGTGATGTGGATGTTTTGCCATTTCTTGGTAGAGGTTTTCTTTTTGTCTCTTATTTTTGGAAGAATTTTTTGTTCTTCATTCAAGCTTCTTGTCACGGGCAACATATCTGATTTGTGATTTTGTGCACCTCAGTTTTCATTGTAAGTGTGCCTATTCTTACATTTTAGCATCAACCATTTCTACTTGTATTTTGTTTTCTTCATTTAAGGCAGCTTGTCTTGTTGATGAAAATATTTATAAAATTTATTTATAGTAGCTTCAGTATATTGACATCTTGACAAACTCAAGGTTTTGATAGTAGATTTATCAGATGTAAAGATAGGTACAATGTTTAGAGTTTTGTCACAGGGGGGCCTTATTCAAAATATTTAAATTTTTGGATCTAATGGTCACGGATATCGACACGATATCGGAGCCAGTTTTACCAAGAGAATGACTGTTTTAAGACTCCCTTGTAAATTTTGATTACAATTCTCCAATATACTAACAAAATTATGGACCCATATTAAATAGTGTTTGCATACTTACAAAAGTGAATGTCCTTTAGTAAAGCAAAATTAAGATTTCAGTGAAAAAAAGTGATGTGAAATCTCAAACCTGTGTGAGAAGAGGCATGTGGTCCTTGCTGGAGGATGCTGCTACAAAACAGAAGTTAATCCAAACCAGTAGGACAAACAAACAAAGATAAAACGGAGATATGTTCAATATCTTAAAAGTTTCAAATTAGTAACTTTTATTGGTCACTTTTGAAGGGTCTTCACATCATCTATCTGGGGTCTGGATTTAATGATTTCATTTCTTTTTGTATATATATATATATATATATTTCTCTATCACTGCAATATCAGTACAGCTCTTGAAGCCCCTCTGCCACATGTGTCTCATAAATGTGTGAGTAGTGAGTGCTGACTTTGGAATTGTGAATTCAAAAACTGAATGGAGAGGAATTCAATAGATGAGTTTTTCAATTGGGTAGTCTTAAATGTTTTGAATGGTTGTTTGAGGGGGTAGATACAAATGAAGATATTTAGTGTAGTTGACATATGAGCCCACCTTTGATTTAGACTCTTCATGCTGGTGGGCTGCCACTTGCTGTGCCATTTTCAGATTATATTGATTTCCTGACAGATTATGATTAAGAACACAATTAAAAGTCTTGTTTTTCTATACTAGTTTGTACAGACTTAGCTTATTATGAGTTAATGACAGTGTTTGTTGCAAAAAGCAAAGAAAACAAAATATGAAAATGATAGAACAGAACCAAAATGACCAACATGCCTTTCAGTTCTTTGCATAATCCATTCATTGTCTGAAATTAATCAGGAAAATGCCTTTTGTCATCCAAAGAGGAACATTAAGAAATTCATTAAGTACTAAGATGGAATTTAATCTCATCCAGACCATTATTGAATTATAAGATTCCTGAAGCCAACCCTTTCTTAAATATATAAAAGAAAAAAAAAACATTAGTTCTAAGAGTTGTCTGAAAGATTTAGCTTTTGCATTTAAGTAGCGTAGATTGATCATATCTTTTAGCAATGATTTCCTATGAAACTTTCAGATTATTCTCACACTTATAGCTAGATCTTGTAGCTGTTTTTTTAGCCACAATAAAGAAGCCTATGTAAAACACTCTAGCCTTGGTTTCTATACTATGAAAGTAACTATGTAGAACCACCGTCCAATGTGGTTTGATAGTAAAAGAACGCTCATTCGGTTTGTATTCAGAAAATGTCTCAGGTTTAAATCTCAAGTAGAGATATAACATTACTAATAAATGAGTTTTTTTGAAACTAAACAACCACCCTGGATATGTTGATTCAAAAATTTTGACATTTTAGATTAGTTTGGCTCCGTAGTTCGCGGCTATAAGTCCGGTTTTACACCGTGTTGGACCGAACATTAATTCGGTCCACTACTTGAGAATGAAAACTTGAATACTGAGACAACAACACCTACCAAACATCAAGAATGATATAGGTCATTTGAGTTTTGAATTCTCATTTATTTCTCCTGGAAATTTTAGTCCTTTGAAGTTAGTTGTTGAGGTTTCATTGATAACAGCAACTACCATTTACTTTGTAATGGGAGGAGGCAGGAAGTCACAATCCACACAAGTGGCAATTGTTTGATGAATTATGTCTTCTATGATGACATGCTTGTAAGCAAACCCCAAATCTCTCAACTTCTTTGATGAAATCTCACAAGGTATTGGACCATGATAGTCACTCTCAATCCTGGAAACATAAAAAGAGAAATCAATGCCTGGAAATACAAGATTGTTTACATGAAAATGTTTTTTATAGAGAAACTTAATTACCTGTGCAGGCTTGAAGAATGATGCTCTTGCTTGAGAAGATCAATTAATTCAGACATTATACAACTCTTGGCACAACATATGTATGGACCTTCTGCTCTAGGATTCTCCATCAGGAAAATGTGAGCATTGCATATATCTTCAATGTGAACCAAAGCAATTGACCCCATTCTGGCATTTACCGCTGACAGTATCGAAAAGAACTTGGAGTCACCTACACATTTTGTTTTAGTATTAGCAGAAACATTCCAATCACAACTTCGTATGCAAATCACGAACAAATTCAACAGAGATTGAAAGGTAATTAGATTATGTAAGTCATAGTAGTCCTGTTACAAGTTCTAACTTATCTTTCTAGTGTACGTTTTAGGAATAGTTTGCCTATTAACCTGTTACCGGAGACAGAAGAACACGAATGCTTGACGGGATGCTTGGAGTTAGGAATGGTCCACCAACAGTAGTTGTAATTACTGAGACAAGATCAATATTGTTTTCATTTGCAAATTTGAAAGCTGCTTTCTCTGTTAGAAGCTTGGAGAGTACATAAACCTGTGAAAGTGAACTGTGTTAGTTAACAGGAGTGAACAGGCCTCAACATTTTAGGAGACAATTAAGTGAAGGCTATATAATAATCACCCATCCACTTGGTTTGGTATTCCAGACATGATCAATAAGACTCTGGCAAGATTCGTCAACCACCGGTCTCCATTTTCCGGTGCTGTCTTTGGCGGTGATGGTACTAATAGAAGATGTTAAAACAACCCTTTTCACTGATTCAGATTTCAAGCAAGCTTTGAGGAGATTTAAGATACCTTTGATTGCAGGGTTGATGATATTTGATTGAACATAAGTGTCTTCAACCTCATGAAACACATAAAATAAGTGTCAAATTGCACCTTGTAGACTGAATTAATCAAACTAGTTTGAGCAAGATGTATAGGAATTACCAATGTTCTCTTTTACATGGATGTCGAATTCCATACAAGCTGCCACATGAAATACACCGTTGCAGCCCTTAACAGCCTCGTCGAAGCTCCCTTCTACTTGCAGATCAGCTTGGAACAATCTCAGCCGGTCGGTGCCGGTCCACTGTGAGTAAAAATGTAACGCCTTTGCTGCACATTTTGAAGTGGCAGTTCAGCTTACTACAATTACTTACAGAAGATTAAAATGTGCTAAAATTTGTGACAGTTGCATAGTACATATTCACTGCAGCAGATGCTCAGTTTTATAATATAGCACTGCATTAAGTTGCTTATGTTATGGATGTTAAAATACGGACCGGATTTCTTGTGATTTTAAAATTCGTCAGAAATCTATATCTGAAATTGAATAGAAATATCCGTTGACAAAATGAGGTTAGTTTGGTGGTAAAACCATTCACATATACGCCACGAGATCGTGAATTTGAGTCCTTTCCCTTTTAAAAAAACCAAAAATTATGTAATATTTAAAAAAATAAATAAAAATAGAAACACCTGTTACATGGACCTCGGAAGAAGAATTTATATTTATCACAGCATGTTATTTTTAGTAAGGCTTGAACTGGACCAGTTTGGGATATACACGAATCAAGCCCAAAGTATTTTTATTTCCTTTTAGCACTAGTTTTTTCATTTTTGGGTTATGATTTTATTTTCTTTTCAAGTTTGTGATTGTGTACATTTAGAAAATGAGTATAAGATATTAAGATCTATGTTGTATTTAGAAGCACTTTTTAATGGAGCCTACCTCATAAGTTTTAATTCTTAATAACAAAATAATTATTTAGTTGTGGAATTTGTTTTTTGAATTATTATAATAAATTCGATGCTTGAGAAAGGGGAAATGACCAACACTTACAACCTCATGATGTACTTGTGATGTAGGGGTGGTAACGGTCGGATCAGGGCCATATCGGCCACCCCAAACCCTAAACCCATTTTTTACAGGTTGCCCCAAACCCGACCCGAATATCTCGATTTGTTTTAACCTTAAAAAAATTCTCAAACCATTAAATATACAAATTATTTTGCCATATGATTGAATTTTATGATAGACTTAAATTTTAACATTAAATTATATATATATACACTATATATATACACACACACACACACAAATTTTTTTTTATTTTTTATTGGAAATTTTACACTTAAATCCAAACATAAACCATAAAAAATCATTTTAACATACACTTAAAATTCATACATAAACTTAAATTTAATATATATATATATATATATATCATAACATATATGTTTAATAAACTTTAAATTTATACATAAAATTAGATTAGGTAAAAAGACAAAGAAATTAGAGATTTGTTTTTTCCTTTATATTTTTATATTTTAAAAAATGATTATATAAATACCGGGTTAAATGGGACGGGTCGGGACATAAGGGGTTGACCCATACTTGACCCAATAAAAAACTGGGTAAAAAATGTTTGACCCAAACCCGACTCGAGCCTCGGTTTAAGTGCTCCAAACCCGACCCGACCCCTGTTTTAAGTGCTCCAAACCCGTCCCAAACGGATCGAAGCCCCACCGATTTGGGGCGGGTCGAAGATTTTTGCCATCACTAGTGTGATTAGAAACCACCGAACGGGCCAACCTTATCTCGTCGTTTAGTTGTGAAATTGTTATTTTCTTTTTTCTTATATTATTGTATTTACACTTTGAAGAGTTTGGAGGAGAGTGAGGTGAGAATTTGAGAGGTTTGATAGAATTTGAACTTTAGTTTTATATGATTATAAAATATAATTTAAAATTAAACACCAGAAAAAAAAAACGTAAATCCAAATTTTATAAAGAAAAAAATACATGATTTTTTTTTTGTTGAAAAAATAGCCAAATAAATTTAAAAGTAAGAAATGATGTAGAAAATCAAACTCTAAAAAAATAATTTAAAAAAGGTCTAGAAATTAGAAATTAAAGTAACTGAAGGTATAATTAATCTCTTGAAAGTAGAACATGTCCTAAAAAAATTAAAGCCACCTTTTCTTCATATCATAGTATCGTACTTGAACTTATATATATAGGGAATATTTCCACTTGTTTTATTATTTATTTATTTAATTTTTTCATTTTTTTTATAACAGCTCAACAATATGAGGAGATTTATCTGAACAAAGAAAAATTACAACCAAAGATGGGAAAGAAACATATGATATTATAAATTAATAATAATCAAAACCTACTTAATTATATAAAATAAAAAATTAACAAACCTGGATCCCTGACAGTGGCATGAACTATGTAGCCTCTTTGGATCAAAGACTTGATCAACCAGGACCCAATATAACCACTAGCTCCTGTAACACAATAAGCACCAGCCATGGCTGCTCTCTCTCTAGAGAAAGAGAAAAAAACAGTCAAGAGACAATGGTTAGTTCTACTACTTCTCACTTGTATACCAAAAAATATAGTCGAGGGTTATTATATTTTATATTTGAAAGTTTGAGAACTTTATGGAATTAAGTATTAAATTGTAGTACTGACAAAATGAAATATTAAATTTTATATATGTCTGGCCATTTTAGAATGAAAAAAAAAGACACCAAGGCATGTTACCGCTCTTGAGTATTGAATATACGAGGCAGAATTGCACTCATACTCCTGAGGTTAGGTATAATTGCAATTAGATGAGCTACCATATTTTTATACACTCATTGGATTGAACCACATTGTAGATTCTGTAGATTTATATTGATTGAATCTGATTTATGAAATATCAAGAAAAATTATATAAAATGAACAAAAATGTATAAGAAAGAGGCTCGATCAGTCGATTGCAATAGATAGAACTTATACAGTCAGTTAAACGAGTCTAGAAAATTTAAATATACGAGGCAGAATTGCACTCATACTCCTGAGGTTAGGTACAGGGCCGACCATAGGGGGAGTCCAGTGAGACGACCGTCTAGGACCCCCGATCTATAAGGGCCCCCAAAGTTAAAAAAAATGATTTTACATATATCCTTTATATGAACTAAAAGACCCATAAAAATGAGTTTAAAAAAGCCAATTAAACATCTAATTTTTTCAAACTAATAAACTCATAAATGAGTTTAAAATAAAAATAGGCCCATCAAACATATTTCATTTTAATAGGTCCATAAATTATAAAACTCAATTATTAGAGTGTGTTGAATATTTGAATCATAATCTCAACAATAATTATATTTTATATATTAAAAAAAATGGCATAACAATTTTATTATATTGATATTTACAAGTATTTATTAGAGAAAAAAATAAAATAAACATACATAAAGTATCGAGGGCCTCGTTTTTTTGTACTTCGCCTCAGGTCCTGATTAGGTATAATTGCAATTAGATGAGCTACAATATTTATCTGCACTCATTGGATTGAACTATGTTGTAGATACCGTTAGATTTATGTTTATTAAATCTGATTTATGAAATATCAAGAAAAAAATAAATAAAATGAAAAAAATGTATAAGAAAGAGGCTCGGTCATTCGATTGTAATAGATAGAACTGTACAATCAGTTAAACGATTCTAGAAAATTTAAATATAGAAAAACCGTTTTGGATATTTTGCTCGTAATTATGCAACATTTCAGGGATGTGATGTAATTCTCTCAAATCATATATTATTGTCACGGGCACAAAAACTATTGTAGGGGTGTTGTACTTGTGCATGAAGGAATGCCGAATGCTGCATTTTTCTTTGTGGTTGGGATACGGAAGTCTGCGATGTCACTTCAATGAATCAAATTTGGTAAATTTACACTATTATCCTTTGACTTTACGTGAAATTGCACTACCTCCACATTATCAATTAATTGCAGAAACCTCTCCCGAAAATCATTGACATGACTAACCGTTCATTGGCCTTCAACTAGGAGTGTGCGTTTTCGCTTTGGTTTGGATTGAAGTTCAATTTTTAACCAAACCAATATGGATCGGTTTAACTATATTTTAACCTAAATCAAACCAATTTAATTTTTCAAACCGATTTAAACCAAACCAATAAATGTAGGGTTGTGTTTGGATTGGTTTGAATTGGTTTATCGGTTTAGATTTGAACTCAAAAATATTTTATTTTTGGTATTATATTATAAAAAATATTTAAATAAAATAATCATAATATGAAATATTAATTATATTTATAAAGGAAATACAGAAACGTCAAGTGGGTAATTACCAATTAAAGATATGTTTGACAGTATCTATGCTTTTAAAACCCTAATACATCAATCAATCAGAAGAATTGTATCAAAACAAATAAATAAACTATAAAATCTTAAAGTAATTGGTAAAAGTTATAAAACATGGATTGAATAAAAAATATAGGTGAATTTTATATTTTAATTATACTTTTTAAAATATGTGGTTTGGTTTGGGTTGGTGAATTATTTTACTCAACCCAAACCGAACCACCTTTAATCGGTTTGTCTAAAAAACAAACCGACCCACTCATTTTTTATATTTGTAATCGAACCAGCCCAAACTTTATGGGTTGGGTTGGTCGGTTTGGTTCGGTTTGACGGTTTTTTGCACACCCCTACCTTCAACTTGGAAAAGTATTTTGTTTTTTATAAGTCAACAGAACCTAAAGTAGAGGTGTCAACGGATCGGTTTCGGTTGTGAACCGTCGGTTCCGATTCCATGAAAAGGTCTAACCATAACCATAACCATAACTGGAGTTGGACGGTTTGGTTTGGTTCGGTTACGAACTTGTTTCGGTTTCAATCGATTTTTTCAAACAAATTGTCACGTGTCAGTATATTATGGTTGGTGCATTAAAAAAAAAATTTGGTTAACGGTCACTTGTACCGTACAAGTGCCTACACACCGCCAACGCACAACGATTACCTCTGTCACATGTCTCAATATTATTTGTTAATTTTTTTTTAAAAAAATTGAAACCGGTGGTTTTTTGAATAAATATAACCGTAACCGAACCGTTGAAAAATCGGTTTCCAACCGGTTTCGAGCCGGTAATTTCGATACCAATTTCCGTTACGGTTTTGAATGAACGGTTTAATCGAACCGTGAACACCTCTACCTAAATGAATGTATGCTACAAATATCATCACAAAGTGTAAAAATCTGGAGCAGTCCATAGCGATAGCGACAGCGACAGCGACGAGGATTTAGACGGTGTGTAGTGATTGCGGCCGCTTCAACGATGTGGTGATAAAGTGCTGCCTTGCCCTCCACTAGCAATGAGATTTGAGAACCATTTGGAGGCGGCTAAGTTTGACGAGAGTTAAAAAAATAAGTACTAGGGTTTTTAGTTTTTATGTGAGGGAAATAATTGTATGTGCTTAGGGCTACTGTACATGCTATTCCAACTAATAGAGACATGACACATGTCAATTGTGAATTATTACATATTTTTATGAGAATTTAGTACTAAAATTAACAATTTCATTTATATATATAATTCAAATTTTCAATTGAAAATATATTAGAAAGACATTTAACTAACTGATTATTTTTTAAAAAAAGTAATTACATAAAGGGTTAGGTTAAACCAATTCAAAAATCTGACTTAAATTAGTGACTTCAATTTTTATCCATTCATTTGATCTTATCCAATAGTGGAGAAGTTGAGTAAATGATAACCATTGGATTCAGACTAAATGAATGGATGAATGTTGAAGTCACATACTTTAAATCAGATTTTTAAGTTAATATTATTAATTTATAAGAAAATCACCAAATCTTTAATGGAGATCATGAGATCATCCCACACAAAAATAAAACAAACAAAAAAATCTAAAAAAAAACCCAAGTCTCATCGGGGGATCACTTCCGCCCACCAAACCCTTAGCACCATCCGCCATCGTCATCGTCATCGCCATCACCCATTTGTGTCTTCGATCCTTTCCCTCCACACGCCTCTACCACTAGAGGTGTCCACAGTTCGGTTAAACCGTTCGAAACCATCCTCTCAAAACCGAACCGAAACCGTCCTCTCAAAACCAAAACCGCCCTCTCAAAACCAAAACCGTAACCGAAACCGTCGGTTACAAAACCGGTTTAGAAACTGATTCCCGACGGTACGGTTACGGTTATGATTTCTGAAAAACCGTCCAAAAACTTCTGATTTCGATCAAACCGAAACCGAACCGTATATGAAAAAAAAGGATCAAACCGAAACCGAACCGTAACCGAAAACCGTCGGTACCGAAACCTCCCCAAACCGCCCCATTTCAGTTACGGTTACGGTTCGGTATTTCTACGGAACCGCGAAACCGAAACCGACGGTCCGTAACCGAAACCAAACTTGAACCGAACCGTGGACACCATTATCTACCACCACCATTGTCCCCATCTTTAGCTCCATCCACATCAAGCATGGATCTCCTCTAAATATGGTGGAGATCGAAGCAACCTCCACTACAACAAAAGTGAGATTATGATTAATCACCTATTAAAAAATAGTGTCTAATATGTGTCTAACAAATCAAATTGGACAATGTCAACCATTATCATGTACATTTAATTATGTTTAAAAAAAAGTGTACACACGACCTAATTTGGTTAGCTATATACATAAGGGCATGTTGGAACCCTGTTCACCGGATACGCAGCGGAACTAGGTTTTAAAATTTGTATACAGATCATATCTGTATCTGGGACCAGTGAACTTTTGATCGTAATTATTTTTCGGAACCAATACATACAATATGTAAACTCAGAAAATTGTAATCAATGTAATCAATATAATCAGAAGAAGCTATAATTACCAACGTTTAGAGGCTCATTCACTTTTCGATATGCTATTGTCTGAGCCAATCTTACCAACCTTTGGAAGCTCATTCACTCTACGATGTGCTCCTGTCTAAACCACTCGATCTTCCTCGCTATCTCCCGGAACTGGTAACTGCGTGTGGGCGCGTCACGGTCTCAAGAATTTGAATGGAGGATGTAGAGATAATTGAAGAAACTCTTTCTTCTATGTGTTTCAAAAACACATAAATCATGAAACAATAGATATATATATATATATGTTTTTGTCAACCACGCCCACAAGAAGAAAAATCTTTATATAAATAAGTTTCAATGTGCAACTTTTGCACACAGCTTTTCCTATTAAAAAAAAAACGTTTGATCAAAAACAAAAAAAAAAACCTGATCCTTTTTTTTTATTTTGTCAAAACATATATATATATATATATAGAGAGTATGTGTATCAAGTATTTGCATCCTATGTAAATTCTTCTTTTGACTAATATTTTATGTGTATACATCAATTTACATCCAATGCAATATCGTGTGTTATTAATTGATATATATGTTTTAATTATCCTTTTTAAATATATCTAATATATTAAAAGTGATAATAAGTATTTTAAATTTAAATTTAAATTCAAATACTTAGATAAATGATTTAGTAAAAATAAAATAATCCTATTATTTTATCTTCACCTAAATCCATATATCAACCAACACCCTCCAATTAATAGTTAATTAATAATTCATAATTATTAATATAATTAAATAATCTAATTATTTAATTAATTTAACTATTAATATTCATTAATTAAATAATTTCATTATTCAATTAATTTCCGAATATATACGTGTCACTTTTGTAACACAATTAATTGGACAATCCAATCAATTAACCGTGACCTTGTTACCTAAATCGATCGGGCTAGAAAGGGATCTAATGGACCTATAGTATTTTGAGCTCCAATAATCCTCGGAATCATTAATTAAACTCTTTAATTAATATTCCTTGATTATTAACTCCGGTGTAATTCTACTAAAAACCCGAAGCTGCACTCTCTCAACTGTAGACGCTTTTACATAGACCGATTCAACTCGGTGTCCATCGATATAGCTATTACACATGGTGTGATCCTCCACAGTAGTTCATAATTAGAGCTAGATCATAATGTCTGTTATACCCCTCTAATTACATATATCCTTTAAGTACCATTGATTCTATAATGAACAATAAATCCTATTTCCTCACGGAATTAGGAGAGCGCTCATATTGTCCAAGCCCCGGATCAACCCTTAAGGGAACTACCATCTACTTCTCACAAGAAGGAGTGGATTCCACTATTGTGTACAAACCTTCCCAACCACAAGTCAAACCGTAATCCCAACATACGGAGTATATTGATCAGGAAATGCATATGACCTCACTCATGGTATATCAAAGACCACGATCTAACCTGAAGGAGTCGATAAGACACTCAGGATTAAGATCACTCACATATAGCCATCTTTAGTTGATATATATGAATCTCATCGGTAAATGGATCTTGGTGAGAGCTTCATATAGATCATAGCCCAGTCCTATATGATTACATCATACAAGGTGCCTTCATTCTCATATCTCATATGAATGATTCAGGATAGTATCATCGTACATTACGGAATGGACCGCATCTATAGATTAACCACAAATAAAGTACCCAGATTTATTTGCTATCTATGGACTCTTTAGATTGCACGTCTCTTACTGTATCCATCCGTATATGACACTCATATACACAGTTCGAGATTACATCCGGCAATCTTGGATGTTAAATATATGCACAAGTTTATAAAATAAATAACATAACAAGAATGAATTGATATTTTCTTTTCATTTATTTCATAAATCCATTTACAAATTACATCTTTAGAGCATAAACCCCAACAGGGCAGACCCCAAAAATATTTATATACCGGACTAAACTATATATACAAAAAAAAATTCTCAGTACATACGAGTAGTATATAGTCATTTCATTAGCTATTGGATTTATCTATTTTTTTAGCCAATATATTCTAATACTTAATTAGTGGCTCAAAAACTCTCGCATTGAATTGTTTAGTCATTATATTTAAATGCTTAATCAATTACTCATAGATCCTCACATTGATTTGTTTGTCAATATATATCTTGTTTTTAAATAGATTCTACATATTATGAAAAATTATTATTAATGACCGGTTTGAATGGTTTAAACTAACAATAGAACAAAATGAAATAAATCTAAATTATACAATCAAAAAATTGAAATAAAAGAAAGAAAACATTATATGTAAAACAAGTATAAAATAATACTTTTGTCAGTTGTGATTATTTTTTGTAATTTTTATTATTATCTTATGATTTTAAGTTGGGATAAATAAATGAAATAAATTATATTAACGATAAGGGATGTTAGAGTAATTATAAACAAAATTTGCATATAATTACAATTAGACATAACATTAGAGGCATTTGTGAAATTAATCATAGTATATATATATTGAAAGAGGGCTGCCCGGCTACAACCCGGGACAAACCTCTCATGCTTCCGCCATTAATTATACACAAATTTAGAAACCATTTTTTGACAGGTGATTTGAATCCGTAAGATTATATAACAGTTATTTTTGATTTTTTTTAATTATCAACCCTATGCGATGGTTTTTAAAAACCATCAAAGTCTTGACATTTAAAAACCAGTAAGAACCATCGACATTTTAAAACCATCAAAAGCGTTGATGTTTAAAAACCATTAAGAACCATTGACAATTAAAAACCATAAAAAAATATTAACGTTTAAAAACGGTCAAAAAGGGTTAACATAAAAAATCTATATCTAAATTCCTTAACCAAATTAGTAAAATAAAATTAATAGTAAACATGACAAAAAAAAAATATTTATAAATAGGTTAGGCTATATCGGCTTAAAAATCTAACTTAAATTATGTGACTTCAACATTCATTTGGTTTGAATCCAATTGTTAGTCATTTACTCAACTTCTCTACCATTGAATTTAGACCAAATGAATGGATGAAAATTGAAATCACTCATTTAAGTCAGATTTTTGAGTTTGTTTAGCTTAACCCGTAAAATAATTAATAGGGATATTAAGATTTTAGTCCCTGTAGTTTATGTTTATCTGGATTTGGTCCACTAGATTTTAAAATTAGTAAGTTCAGTCCTTTTATAACGGTTTCTGTGAAAAGCCGATGTCAGAGGGCAAAATGACCTTTTTGCCCTTGATAAAAACTGACACTTGTAAAAAGACCTTTTTGCCCTTCAATTTTATAAATTCTAAAATAAATATAAATTTAAAAAAAATGAATAATAAAAAAATAATAACAAATCAGATTTAACACCAACCCAGCCCAAAACTAAATGCACCAATCTATCCTAATCAACCCCAGCCCAATACTAAATGCACCCATTTGTCTTCTTCTACCTCTAGACCGTTCTTCATCTTTCTCTCATCACCTAAAAATCATTCAAACTTCATCTCTCTTTCACCTCCTCTCTCTCTCTCTCTTTCTTTTTCCTTCTCATCTCTTTCTACAACGAATCTCTTGATTCGGGTGTTAAGTTTCTATGATTTAATTCTGGGTTTAGATTATGGTTTTTGGCTGTTGAGTTGGTGTTCGTGGTGGGTTTCGATCTGCTAGTGGTTGTGGTATGATGATGATGGTGACGGTGGTGGTGGTGGATTTGGATGAATGGAGTTCGATCTAGTGGTGGTGTTGAAGTTAGTGATGGATTTCGATCTGGTGGTGGTGGGTTGAATGGATTTGGTTGGACGATAGTGGTGGGGTTGAATGGATTTGGTTGAATGGTGGTGGTGGTGGTTGTATGGGTTTGGTTGAATGATGATGATGATCGACCAGTCACGTTGTGATGATGATGATGAATCGGTGTGGATTTGGTAGTGGTGGTGTTGGTTGGAGGTGGTTGTGGTGGATTGAAGTCGGTCGTGGTGGATTGGAGGGTTGGAGGCAGAGTTGGTGTGGATTTGTTACTGGTGGTGGTGCTGAAAGTTGGAGGTGGTGGTGGTGTTGGTTGTAGGTGGTAGTGGTGGATTGAAGTTGGTGGATTGGAGTTGGTGGTGGTCCGATGAGGGTTTTAATTTCTTTTTTATGTTTTAATTAATTAAATTGTATATTAATTATTGTATTTTATTGTTTATTATTTTATTTTTTATATTATTAAATACCAAATTTACCCTTATTTATGAAATGCTTCTAGAAGCTTTTATCACATTACCCATTTTGCCCTTGTTGACCTAACGGAATTGGACGGTAGGGACCGGAATATGTATTGTCAGGGAACTAGTGGACTGAACTTAATAATTCCAAAAACTAGTGGATCAAACCCAAATAAACACAAACTAGAGAGACTAAAATCTAAATATCCCTAATTAATAACATATTAATTAAAGGCTAATTTGATAGGGGTCAAAAATTTATTGACATTATTTGGGGGGGGGGGGTATTTACCACTTTACTAATGTATGTTTAAAATGCACTATTTAACGTGTTCAGACGAAAATACCCTGAAATATTAAAAAAGTGAGGAATTTATCGTTTTCTAAGTCAGGGAAAAGCAACAATCAAACCGACAGAAAACTTATCGACGGTGAAGTGACCGGAACGAGATTACACGAGAACAAATGCGATTGACAAAGGTAAGATTAGTTTTTTTTTCCTCCTTTTTGTTGTTGTTAACTTGTATTACATGTTAGAATTGAGTTTTGTTGATTGGAATTGTAGAAACCGGTTAAAATATAAATCTGAGAATGGTTGTGGTTTAGGTTAGAGTTTGTAATTTGGTTGAATATCTGTTGAGGAAGATGAAATCTGGGTTATCGAGACTTTTTGCAAGAGAATCGAGCTTATTTGTAGTTGAGTCGAGCTTTTATTTTCGTGAAAATTAGTTTTTGGTAAGTTGAGTGTTTTTTTGTAAGGTTTTGAGTTTTTTTTATGTGATCGAGTTTTTTTTATGTGATCGAGCTTTTTGAAAATAGAGTTGAGTTTTTTTTACATTGGATCGAGCTTTTTCAACATGACATCGAGCTTTTTTTAAATAAGATCGAGCTTTTCTTACATAGGATCGACCTTTTTTGTTATGGAATCAAGCATTATTTTCATAGGATCTAGTTTTTTTCTAAAGGGTCGAGCTTTTTTGTATATGAGTCGAGCTTTATTTTCGTGAAAATTAGGTTTCGGTGGGTTTAGCTTTTTTTATAAGGGTTCGAGCGTTTTTTGAATAGGATCGAGCATTTGAAAAGGTTCGAGTTTTTTTTTACATTGGATCGAGCTTTTTCATCATGGGATCAAGCTTTTTTTACATAGGATCGAGCTATTTTGTTATGGGATCGAGCAGTTTTTCATAGGATCGAGCTTTTTTTTAAAGGGTCGAGCTTTTTTGTCCTTGGATCAAGCTTATTTCTTATAGGAACGAGCTTTTTTATAATTGCACCGAGCGTTTTTGCTATGGGATCGAGCATTTTTGTCATAGGATCGAGCTTTTTTTTAAAAGGTCGAGCTTATTGCTCCTGGGATGGAGCATATTTTTTTTAGGACCGAGCGGTTTTATATTGGATTGCGACTTATAATTTTGGTTATGTGATTTTTTCTGTTTAATGATGTTGTATTTCTGTTACATTGTAGATGAGAAATAGGTTGAGGGATTTACTTCAAACTCCAGAAGGAGACTAGTACGAGGGCAAATTGACTCGACACAACTATTTTGATGCCCTTGCCCATATAGATGACATGCAGAACAGGGTCCTTGCAGAATTTGTAGATGAAGATCGACGTCGGTTCATGGCGTCATGTTTCTGGCATTTCCTGACGATGCATCGGGAGATGAAGTTTTTAGGTGGTATTATCCATCGGTTGCTTTTGAGGGAGCTGCATCATGACGGCCCAACAGATGAGATGTAGTTCGTGTTAGGGAACCAGTCGATGAGGTTTTCGAAGGTGGAATTTTGCCTGATCACCGGATTACGGTTTAGAGTTGTACTAGACACGACCAAGTATGCAGCAGTAGAGAATGACATACATCAGCGGTACTTTCCTGGAGCCGATGAGGTCTCATTGGAGGAGATAAGGGGTGTTATCACCGTCGCAGAGTTTAGAGAGGCGTACGATGCTGTCAAGATCTGCCTCATATATATGCTGAATTGGATAATGATGGGGGTGGATGAGAGATTCAAGATTCCAGTTTGGCAGTTTCGGCTGGTTGAGGATGTCGATGCCTTCGACTCGTTCCCGTGGGGTGCCCACGTGTACATGCATTCTATTTACTCATTTAAGCATGCTCTTGACGGGCGGCAAGAAGGGTTCGAGCTACGCCAGTAGGAAAAGGGCACCAACTTACACACGGTGGAGACCTACAACAAATACGGTCTATCTCATGCCCTATTGGTAAGAACTTCGAATTACAAGTTGTACTTTATTGGTGTTGTCCTCAATGTTATGGTTAGTTATCGTACTTATCTTTGATGCAGATATTTGCTTTCGGGGTGATCCCTGATTTGAGCAAAGAGTTCGGTGCCCAGAGGGTTACAGATCTGACTCCCCGTATTTTAAAGTGGGAGTTGACCAAACAACCGAGAGGGAAGAAGCTGGCAAAGATTTTCAAAGCTAGGGTATGTATTTAATTTTTAATGTTTATATTAGTTAGTATGTGTAGAATTATATTGTTCTAACTAATATTTCAGATGTTTGCGAGGAAGGAACTGGTGCCCACACCAGTTGAGAGACAGGCACCGTACTATACCGGGCTAAACAAGGGGAGAGCCTGTATGTAGAGGAGGACAGGCTTCATATGTCGCCTCCGGTCCCTGATCAGACTACCTTTAGAGGGAACAGTGGGAAAGAGGGTGGGGGTTTGACAGACAGGACCAGTGACAGTGAGGGATCTTAGCCCGCTGTTGGGGTTTTAAGGCCCAGTGACAGTGAGGGATATGAGACAGACCTCAACGAGAAAGGCATAGACATAGGCAGGTTTGGTTTACCACCCCGGACATGATACATCTACACGGGATTCCCTTAGGGGGGTTGGACGTGATGGAGAGGTAAGTTGAAAACAAAGTTTAGTATTTTTTTATTAACATGTGTGGATAGTTTTGGACTAACAACGTAGACATGATTTTAGGCTCCGTGGGCAGATCTGTTGAACGATGTGTGTGAAGCCCTTCCGGAAGAGTAATGAGGATCGACAGCGTCAACACTTGGAGTTGGTGGATATGATCCTGAAGAGTGATGAGGATTGTCAGCAACAACACCGAGTGTTACTGGATATGATCTGGGGGCTTCAGAGGTCGACCATGTGTACACACAGAGATGGCCCCCCATCTCCTGATCTAGACTTTAGTCCTGGAGACAAGACAGATGGACGTAGCGAGGACCCGCTTACCGGGGGGTAGGTCCGGAGAGTCAACCTCAGTCGCATACCAGTGATAGTAGGCTTGCTACACGTACAACAGTCCGGTTGGACCTCCTAGCTATCCTATATGGGTCCACTCAAACTCAGTGGTCCCCCCCCACCACCCAGCTTATCTATTCAACCACAGCGGTCCCCTCCCCCGCCCAGCAAGTCAGCGTTGGCTCAGGGTCCCCTTCCCCACCTAGCACGTCGGTGTCGGCCCCCTCCCCTCCCCTCCCCTCCCCTCCTCTCCCTCCCCTTCCCTTCCCCACCCAGCATGTAGACCCAGGCTCAGCGGTCCCCTCCCTCGGCTAGCATGACGACCCAGGGTCTGGGGTCCTCTTTATCGCCCAACACATCGATTTAGCCTCAGCGGCCCCCTCCACCACCCAGCACATCGACCGAGGTCCAGAGCTCATCAGAGTTTGAAGTACCGCACATGAAGCGTATAGTTAAGTGCAAATGGCAGTTGATAAGCCCTTACACAGATCCATGCCCGCCGAAGAGGTTGAGGACACGGTCCGAGTCTGTAGAACACATATTTGACCCCCACAGACTTGTGGAAGCCAACCAGCTTGCGGCATACAAAGCCTTCAAGAGGAACATCAACGGGGAACTATGAGTCCAACTTCATCTAATAAAAATGGCAGTGTTTTAATGTTTATTCAAATTTACCTAAAGCTAATTCAATTATTAAACAGACGTGGTTTGGACGTGCTGACATCAGTGGACGCCGGATGGTTCATCCGTATGCAGTCCAACTTCATGGACTTGGAGGACACGGTACGTACTTACGTGATTTTCATATTAACATTTGTGTAAGTAATATTGTATTGTTAACAATTCATTAGTTCTATTGTCTGTCAGCATATTGATGCATACCTTCATATTCTTCGAAAGCATCAGCGAGGATTCTCCACTGTGTACAACCAGAGGATCAACATATTGGATACACAATTTTATGTAAGTAGTTATAAATTATTGGAATCGAATCGCGTTTTATGATTTTGTATTATTAATACGATATTGTCAATGATTGTATGTACAACCACTTATGTTGTTACAGTGGGAAAGGATGATGTCTCGTGATTCGTACGGGACTGTGACCACGGCAATGTGGAATGTGTTAGAGTCCCGATGGTTGGAAGAGGACCTTCAGATGGTCTGTGGAGCAACCACAAGTGGAAACCGCCCATGGCACGAGATTGACTTGGTAAGTGTTAGACGGTGAAAATGATTTAAAATATAAATTGTTCGTATATCCTGACCTAAGACCTTATGCATACTATTACAGGTCCTGATTCCGTGCAAGGTTGGGGGCCAACATTGGCTGGTGATGACCGTCGACCTTATTCTCGAGAAGATTGAGATATTTGACCCTTGGAGGCAGGAAGTCCCTCATTATATCAGGAAGCAGCAGGTCCAGCCATTACGGTGGTTTTTACCGCCCATGTTGAATGACACGGGGTTCTACACTACACAACGAGGTGGTCATCGGCTGTTTCCTAGGGAAAAGAAGCTCTTCTCGGTCAGCGTGGTCCCCATTTCTACAGTCCCCTAATAAAAAAAATCATAAGACATTCTATTTCATTCACGTGCTTAGATATTATTTAAAAACGATTTGTAACGGTTTTTAATGTGTCCAATTATAGAGGTAACTGTGGTCCCCATACTTTGAGACTTATCAAGTACTTACTGGCGGGTCAAAGCCCTTTTGATTGGTCAGAAGATGACATAGGGATCATTCGGGAGAAAATGGTTATGGAGATTTTTTGTAACTCCGGGCCCGCCTAGTGATTGGTTGTATATTTCCTACCATTTTCTATGTACTAAGACATTGTAATTCATTCATTAATATTAATTCATTCATTAATAAGTTATTATTGCAATTCCAAATTATTACAATCTGATACAATTCCAAATGTTTACAATGTGATCAAAACTTTGTCATTCATTCTCTATTAGAGTCAATGTTAGGGCACGTCTGTTTGTTGTGTCCAATTGAATGGTAGATGATACACTTGCAGCGGTATTCATCGGGAACACCTATGCTTGGAACTTCATTAATCATGGGTAGATTAAAACATCTCCTGGAATTATGTCCTGGTTGTCCACATCTTCTACACGATTGTGTAGTTGTCTTCTCCGAAGACCAGACATGGCGACCCGCCCTCGGGCGTCCTGCTTGTCTCCTGGAGATTGGATTCCAAATTACCCTCTGAGCAATGTCAGATGGCACAACCCAAGTGGAAGGATCTCCCACCGGCATAATAGGAACCGAGTACGCGTCAATAAGTGTCTGTCTCTTGTAGTTGTCTGAACACAAAGTTTTCAAATCCAAGTTTCATTCCCTGTAAAAAAAACATTGAAAATGATGAGCTTCACATTTCAGTAACAATCATCTCACAGTAAAACTTGAAAGTAATGTACCGTACGGCCGCAAGAGCGTGAGAACATGGAAAATGATCCATTTGGAATTTGTTGCAAGTACAAGTCTTCCGGGTTAAGTCAACAGTCCACTGTTTTCTAGACCGTTTGACCTAGAAAATATTCCAGTATACTGGATTTACGGTCAAAAAACCACACTTCTCCACACGTTTTAAGATCACAAGATGTGTTACGTCGGTCAACTGATGACGCATGGTTTGTGCAGCTTTATAGCGATCATGAAACCACCGTTGTAACATATTCCTAATGAACTCAGTTAGAGTCAACATAGGCAGTTGTCATGCAAATTTTAGGCATGAGTTTATGCATTCTGCAGCATTTGTTGTCATCACCCTGTACCTTCTTTCGGGGCAGTGTACACGGAACCACTTATGTGGAACGACATCAATTACATAATCATATACAATCTGGTGTAAGTTTCTTAACTCTTCCATATGCCGGTTATATTTAAACTCGGTGTACGCGCGGGCTGCTTTGTCCATTATTGCGGCAACATCCTTCTGATGAAATCGCTTCTTAATATTTTCAGTAAAGTGCCAGCAACATATGGCATGGGTGGCATAAGAGAACACTTTAGAAATCCCTGCTTGAATGCTTGCATATCTATCGGAAATGAAAACTAGCTCATCAATATGACCTAGGGCACCTTTCAAGCAATCCAACAACCTTTCATAAAACCATTCCCATAAAAGGTTGTTTTCTGAGTCGCCGTACCCAAAAGCAATTGGATACACCTGTTCATTTCCATCTTGTGTTGTTGCAACAAATATTGTACCCCGGAATCGCCCCTTCAAATGGGTACCATTAACGGCAATTATTGGACGTATACACATCCGGAATACTCTAAGTGAGGCATCAATCGACATGAAAAAATACAGAAATTTACCATTTTTGTCGCATTGTAAGTCAGTGATTGTGTCGGGATTTTTTTGTTCCAAAACGTAACCAAATGATGTAAGCAGTTGGAAGGTTTCCTCATACGTTCCATATGTCAGTGACAATGCATAATCGAGGCCAGCGTGTGCCTTACTGTACATGATTTGAATTCCATACATTGATTTCATGTCGGCGATTATATCCTTCGGACGCATTAGTCGACCATCTTGTTGTTGAAGTCTAGGTGCAATAACTTCTCCAATTATGACTGCACTAGCTTATCGGTGGCGGCGGTGAATTTCCTCTAACGGACAAGTGTGTTCATTGACAAAACTTCTTACTTGAAAGTATATCCCTTCATCTCTCCTCACCGCTGTTAACTTCCACGTACAATTTTCCATCAAACAAACTAGATGTAATGTTGTCTTATTGGACCTTTTCACCTTCCACTCGAAATTATGCCGCATTGCAAAATAGTCTACTAGTCTCTTTAAATCTTTTTTCGTTGGAAAAAATTACCCTTTATATATCATGCTTGAAGGTTCATCTTCAACCAAGTTCCTGTTTCCACCTATACCAAACGAGTATGATTCTGCTCCTGGAATAACCCATGTTATGGAATTATCAAAATCATCTGGAGTTACATTAGCCCGGACCTCGGAGGTCCCAGCTATATCTGGTGCACTGTAACTAAATATGTGTACATGTCTTACACGTCTTTTCGTTTGGACAGGTTCTTCATCATCCTCATTGTCCTCTACATTATCTACCAGATTGAAATTGTCCTCATTATCCACCTTATGAATCAGCCCAACATTCGGTGTGTTATTCTGTTCATTGTTGATGTCATTGTAGATCTCATTGTAGATCTCATTGTATTGGTGGTTGTACTGTCTACCATTCATCTCAATTTGACAACCAAAGACATCGTCGAATTGAGGTCCCAGTATATTATCTTGGGCGGCTACTTCCGGTGGGACAACACATATCTTTTCCCGACCATCAACCCACTTCTTTCTGTGAACAACTGGTTGCTTCCGTCTAACGATCGAAATTGTTGGGAGTTATCACGATGAGGGATATCTTCACCAATGACACCTCCTGCTGGCATCTCGATTAGACTAACACATACTTGAGGTATCACCCTATCTTCCCCTAACATAAACTGAACATCATCATTGTTTCTTATAAATGTACGACATGTATTCCCAAGAACAATTGATATAGACTGTAGATAAGCACATGTATTTGTTCTCATCAAACTTCACAATGGTTTGCACGATCGACATCAGTTCGTCGTAACTCAAATTCTTTGACACATACAAACCTTGGTTATCGGAACCTAAATACCTTTTATTTCTGTCGGGTAATTGCTCTTATCGACCGTTGTAAGATATGACTATTCTTACCCTATCCATTTTCCTGTCAAAATCATCATCAAAAACCATTGTTAAGAAAATAATATTTAATAATAAATCTACAATTATAAAGGATTAAACAAAATAAAAAGTGTAAGCGATCGAGCTTTTTTTTACTGATCGAGCTGTTTTTGTACATGATCGAGCTTTTTTTATTATGGCTCGAGTGTTTTTTAATATGGCTCGAGCTTTTTATTTTAGGGATCGAGCTTTTTTAGTGAGGAATCAAGCTTTTTTTGTGAGGGATCGAGCTTTTTTTTTTTGTGAGGGGTCGAGTTTTTTTGTGAGGGATCGAGCTTTTTTTGTGAGAGATCAAGCTTTTTTATAATTTGATCGAGCTTTTTTACTAATGTTTCAAGCTTTTTTAAAATGCTTTACAGCTTTTATGCCTAAAATTTTAAACTTGTTTGCACCACTTCAAATCAACTCGGCCAAATATATATACAAAAAAAAAATACATACATGTTCATACATTATTTTTATAAAGTTTACAATTCGCATACATAAAAAAAAAAATTGAGACAACATAATCATCAATGTTCATACATTTTTATACCACACAGAAATGTATGAAAAAATGAAAATGAAGATCAGAAATATTAGGACCCGTCCTGTAAGCGTTTTTTCAGTTGTTGTTTTTTGAAAATAAAAATGAAAATGAAAACAGTATTTTTGGTTTCATTTTCGAATTCTGAAAACGCGTCTGGTAGCAAATACTGAAAGCTGTATTTTGAAAATGAAAACGGAAAAAACACATCTGGTAGGTTAACCGAAAACTATCAAAAATTGAAATATCAATTTTAGTATTTTGTTTAATATTATTACAACTATAAACAAATCGATTAAATAATTAACCAATATAATTTTTGTATTGTAATTTTTAAATTAAACAAAAGTAACACATCAAAAATTAATTCAAAAAAACATATCAAAAAAATGAATTAATCAAAACTAAACTCTTAAATTATAAATAAATAATTATAATATATATATTAAAAATTATTTTATTTTTTATTTTTTTATATATGAAATATTATTATATTTTTTATATTATATTTTTATATATAACAATACATAACATATGACATTATATCCTATATAAATATATAATATTTGATATTATATATATATATATAAATTATTATATATTTATAAATAAATATATATATATATATATATATATCATAATGTTATATATATTATATATTATTATATTTATATTATTATATAGTATATTATATATTAATATATATATATATTAATTATAATATTTTATATAAATTATTATAATATTATATATTATATATATATATATATGATATATAATATATATTAATTATAATATATATAAGAGGGGCACTTTGGTAATTTAAAAATCTTGTTCCGTCTTGTCCTAATCATATCAAACGCATAATATTACAAATAATAGTTTAAGTTTTTTTTTAATATAAAAAAAAGTGAAAAACAAAATGAAAAACAAAAACGAAAAATGAAAAATAAGTATTTTGTGTTTTTCAAATCTTTCACTTTTAACACTGGTTTTGTTTTTCATTTTTTTTTCGAAAATAAAATGAAAAACGGTTAACGAACGTTTTTTTGAAAAATAAAAACGAAAACGGACTGAAAAACAGCTGCAGGACGGGGCATTAGTTTACCTTCTTGTGCAATATCTGGAATGAAGCTCGTTTTTTGAAGAGATACCCGGAGTAGTTGATTGATTTTCAGACAACTTTTTTAGAGAGAGACTTTTAAAGAATAAATAATTAATTATTTAAGGACAATTTCGAAAGTTCACCATAATAGGTGCCTTTTAAACTTAACTTATTATAACGGTGACATCAATGCAACTCACCAGAAAAAAAAAAGTTGACATTTCTCACCGTCTTCCCTTCCCAATAAAGGTTAAAAACACCTTTAAATCTAACGGTCAATGGTATCCTTCTGCTCTGTCATTAGTCATTTTGACAAAAGTTGAAATTAAATGACAAAAGTTGAATACTGTATGTCTGTATGTCTGTATGTCTTTGGTATGACAAAAGTTAAGGGTGTTATTGTTATTATAACTTGATATAACAGATTTTACAATAAACTTTTTACAATACTTAAAAAGTTATACTGTTATAGTAAATATTTCAGGCCGTATGTACAATACTTAAAAGTTCAAGTAAATACCCCCATTCTAAAAAAAAAAAAAAAAAAGTTATAGTAAATACTTAAGGCCATATTCACAAGTTCAGTTTCAGTTTTTTTTAGACAAAAACAAGTTCAATTTACAAATCATAGTTTTGGTTTGTCATTGGACAAACAAAGAACAAAAAGATTATAAAACTCTAATGAAATCAACAAAAAGGCAAATAGTAATTGGACTTGTAACAGAAATTCATCCATATTTTCAGAAACTACATTACAGGGTAAGACATGAGTGGGGGATTTATTTCTAAGCAGCAGTAGCAACTTCAGTTTTCTCCTTGTCCAAGCTTTCCTTCAATTTCTTCCAGTTCTCTGCGCTGTCGATTATTTCTCCGGTTTTTATGAGATACCGGACTCGTGTCCCATCGTCAAGAACTTTATGACCCGCCCGGCTTGCTACCTCCTTCTCTTTCGAATAAAGCATCACATTCGAGCTGTGAATAGGTGCTTCAATCTGCAAAATTATATTTAAGATAATTCGTTCGTTACTAAAGACATTAGCAAAAATGAAGCCATACATATTTGCAGAGTTCGAAAGAATCTATTTAATGACCTAACACAACAGAGAATCCATAACTCTCAATAGAATTAGAGCTTCATTTATATAGCGGTAAACAACTAAAACGACCTTAATAATCTGCCCTGGTTCATCCTCTCCTCTGCTCTTCACATGCTTTGTCTTGAGGTTTATATCTTTGACTATCACTGTGCTGTTATGCTTGAACAGCTTAGTAATCTCTCCGATTTTACCCTTGTCATGTCCGGCTATGACTTTAACTGTATCTCCTAACTTAACATGCATTTTGTGTAAAATCGGAAGACTGTTTGGCTTACATTCCTTCTTCTCCCACTGCTTAAGCTGCAAGAGTAAAGAAAGAACACAAACGTATTAAAAAGTGGAGAACCAGTCCATGAGCAACATAACAAAAAGAAGATCAAGTATAACACTCATGGTAAGCCCACAAGCTATGGTCTCTTATGCAACGAATCCGATCATAATTTTGTGGGAGGCCTCACCACGAATAGAAGGAAATCAGATACTATCCCTATGGAAGATTTTTAACCACATGGTTTATATTGGGATGCATACTGGCTAAATATAGAATAGATTCCAAGGTATACAAAAGATCATGAGCTTCTAGACCATTGTGATTTGTAGTAAGACGGTTCCAGCTTGAGTTCTACACTTCTACCCTAATGGTTCTTTCTTTCTGAAATTTCAATTTTTCGTTTTCTATCCATAATGAACAAACATATCATTTGAAAAATGACAGATAATACCAACCTTGACTACGATGAGACATGGCTTGTCAATTGGCTTGACCTGCACGTAATACAAGCACAGAGATTATTACCATTTAATAGCAGTAACTACTTTATGATTTTAGGCGAATGCAGTAACTTGAACTTCAACTGTAAGATCAATTACATGAAAAGAAACCTGATCACCAAAATCTCAACCCCCATATGTACACCAGAATTTAGACCGCAAGCAAGAACATAGTATCAACACCACAACTTACGTAACAAATGAAGCTTAATTTTGTTACAATGACATTTATTTTTCATCACATATAAAGAACTTAAGGCAATTAAAGAAGTAATTCAAGTAATTCGCATCTCTCGTTTCAGTCTTTTTGATCTATGAGAAGACAAAATTACAACTTCCCAGAAGATAGAATTTGTTCAGCAAATCAAACTTTGGGCCATGGTAGACTTTGAACAGACAATTCACCTTGCAAAATTCTGACCATATTTTCACTTAAGACGAAAGGCAATACAACAAGCAGAATCATATTCGCAGCTGTGGCCTGTGGAAGTGAATATCTCACCTTAACGGTAAGTATGTTAACTAGCTAACTTAATGGAAATCAAACATTTAACTTGGGACACGATAATGCAAGACAAATATTTAAACAAAATCATATAACAAAGGAAATGCTTTATCAAAGAACCACATTACAAGAATAACTCCAAATGGTGAACTCATATAAGAACACCAAAAATGATCTCTGACTTCTAATTTTTAAACTCATTTGTGCTCTAATTCCAGTCAGACCAAACAAAGAAGAGTCATTTACTTCAAATTATGCAGCACACATTCAGAATTTTTTTTTCGTTTATTTTTAGCTCCAATCAGACCCCATTACATTTAAACAGACAGAACCAAAACATCATGAAAAATTACAATTTTTTTACTTGATAAAGAACAATTAGTGCTCCAAAAAGACCGAACGAAGAACAGTTAATTACTCTATTCTGCGACAGACCCATTTCAATACAAGCAGCAAAGAATCCATATACGAGAACAAAACCAAATTTTGAATCGATTTAATGGAAAAACCAAAGGGAATTTCGAAAAGGTAACTTACAGTGAAAGGAGAGAGAGACGGGAAAGAGAGACGTTGGCCGAAGAAGGAATTGGAGGAGAGAGAAAGCGACGTCATGGAGCTCTGAAGCGCAGCCATTGCTGCCATTTTCGCTTCTTCTTCAAACTCTGTGACTCTCACTGCGAGCTTTTTGTTCTGTTTAGTGAGACGATGATGCTGCTGCTGATACGGTTGGAAATTGGATAATGTAAAGCACACAAAACAGGGAGAGTGATTTAAACGGTGTCGTTTTATATGGGCCGAAAACCGGCCCATTCTAGTTCATCATACAAATTACAAGTTTTCTTTTTAATGTTTTAATTACAGAATTATTATTTTTTTCTCCTCTTATGAGTGTTTATAAAGAGCCAATAACAAGAAAAAATTATGATCATAAATAGAGTTTAGTTTTTTAATTGGAGTTTTGAGAAATTCAAGAGTATCTATAAATTTATATTATAATATTTAAAATTTTCTATTATTTTGTAAACGAAAAACAATGATTAAAATTGAATATTTTGTTTTTAAAATGATTCAATAAAAAATTAGATTGACCAACTGACCAAGTGTGAAATCTCAAACATTTTTCCGCTCAAATCTCAATTAGCACCGGTGTAAAATGCAATTTTTTTTCCTTTTTATTTTAAACCGCTATCAATTGGGATCGCCCATAAAAAACCATAGAGGATACCCACCAAATACAATTTTACTCTAAAATTTTAAGGGTAATGTATGCAATTGCAGAAAAATCAGCAAATTTTTCATTCATTTTCTTTTCTGAAGTGTTAAATGTACAAAATCAGGATCATGTAATGTCACTTCAAGAAAAAAACAAAAAGGAAAAAAATGGGACCTAAATATGTTACAAAAAACTTACAAACAGCAATCTCCTTTTTTTGGGTCCTAAAACTATCAGAGATCAGAATTGCAACAGATCCCCATCACTCCCTACCTCCTGTAAACTTGAATTATATCACAAAAACAAAATCGAAACGAAGGAATGTAGACAATCGTAAAAAAAGGGAAACCGGATCATCTAAACTTCATATGTGTCGTATGCACTGTCCATGGATTCCTCTCTCCGGTGGTGTTCGGAGGTTGGAGTCTTGGTTTCTGCTTGTTCCAAATCAATGGAAACTTCGTCTGCTGTGCCAGAATTCTTCTGATGCTTCTTGTTGTGCCTCATTTTCAGGATCCGTGATAGCACTTGCACAATGTCTCTCATGGAAGGCCGTTTTTTTGGTGCACGGCTGACACATTTGTATGCTAGGACTGCAACCTCATTCAGCTCTGGCACATCGAAAATTCCGTCCAGACGAGAGTCCACGATTTCCTCCCACCCTGATTTTCCCTCGGTATTCATTGCAGCCTGTTCATCACATCAAAAAACATGTTGAATCAAAAAACAATGACCTTTATTTATGCATAACAATCAGCATAATGAATTCATACTAACATTAAGCACACTACAAAATTCTCAAGTAAATGGTAAATGGTTTCAGCTTCGAACCAGGGATTTCACTGGGGGTATAAAGTTTAACAATAACAAGTCATTGTTGTCATATCAGACCTTGCTAAAGGATCTTGGATTTCTAGCAAATGTTCCTGAAAAATTACTATTTCTTATCTAAGGCATGTGACACTAATGTGCAGAAATGCAACAATGTCGGTATTAGTCAGGAAGAATTTTGGTTCACCAAAATATATTATTCACATACAAAAGGCAGTTTCACTTCAGCTATCCTTTTATACTGTACGAGTATGATGGTTAAGCTCATTGTACAGAGCAAGAGGGATCTTACAAGTTCAACATATTCCATTAGACCTTGTTGAGGATTTCTGCCAGCTATAAGTTCAAAGAGCAATACTCCAAAGCTGTACACATCGCTTTTCTTAGTGAAATTCCTTGTAGATATATATTCGGGATCAAGATATCCAAAAGTTCCCCGTATATTAGCCGCATGCTTATCTACCATCTCTTCTCTTGAAAGCCCAAAATCAGCTACCTGCTTGAACCGAAGTAATTAGGTATGATGTAATGATAGCATAATAGCAGCACAATATAAATCTCTCTATAACCTTAAAAATGAAATTCACAGAAAAGATTCACAAGTCTTGTTCCCAAAAAAAAATAAAAAATCGATTAATTAGATCTTTGTGAAACAATAATTTGAGTAAATGATCGAAGTCCCTTTGACAAAGCTACATTACTTGAATGGATCCCGATTTTATTGCAGATTCTAGTCCGTTCATTGCATTTGGGAAATTGAATTTATTTTTTTGAGTTCTTAAATCATTGATAAGAACTAAGAAATCAAGTGTAATTCAAATTAATCACTTTAATTACTTTGACCGACCGTTTTTACAACTTTCAGAAACAAAAAAAAAAAAAAATACAGTACTGACTTAACATACCCTGGCTTTCATTGACTGATCCAACAAAATATTGGAAGATTTAATGTCCCGATGTATAACCGGAGGAACTGCCTGAAATATAGATATGAACGAAGTTTAACAAAAACACAAGCTAAGCAGAACCTGGCAACCTGCATGTGCATACACAGACATAAAAACAGGGGTTGGTCCAAATGAGATGAAAGCTTACCCCATCGTGAAGATACTCCAAGCCTCTTGATACGTCTAGAGCAATATGAACCCTTAAATCCCAGCTCAATGCTTCATAACTTTCATCTGCTCCAAAAAGGAAATCAAGTCGTGAGGTCATGCATACGATATGAGATTTCAAAGAGCACAGAAAATCTGCCTTCATAAATCATAATTTCTACATTCTTCTATTTAAACTCTTAAATTACAAGATTTCATTTTAGCAACTTGATGTGTAAATGAAATTATTCTTCTGGTAAGGACTCTATGTGCATCATATACTGCCAATCAAGCTTACACATTTTTAACTTCCACATAAGATGCTTAAGATATCTACTTGAGAAATACTTTCTGAAAATAAATTGCTTTTTATATCAATCCTTAGCCAATAGAGTAGTTTCCAACTTACTGTACAAGTGAGAAGCCAAGCTGCCTTTACTCATATAGACATACACAAGCATATGCTGGCCCTTTTCTGCACAATATCCAACCAAATTCACCAGGTTTCTATGATGCAACCTTCCTAACAACATGACCTGAAAATGTAACATTAGAAACAGATGAAGAAGACAAAAGAACATTATAGAATATCAATTAGTATTGGTCTAGTATTATGGATCCGTTAAAATATTTTAACGAATCCATAATACTAGACCAATACTGGTTGCAATCGCCAATATAACTAAGTTTTTAACTATTAACCACCCTTACCTCTGTCTGGAATTCTTTCTCCCCTTGCTTAGAATCAGTTGCTAGCACTTTAACAGCAACAGTCTCCCCAGTGGACATCTGAGCTTTGTACACAGGACCAAATGCACCTTGTCCTATCAATGTTGTAAAATTGTATGTTGCCTTTTGCAGATCCCTGCATGTATATAATCAAGATCAAAGTTGATAGATGGAAGGAGAAAGCAAGGTAAAAAAAACTTTAAAATTAACAAACAACGCTACTAGAAGCTGACATGCAAAAATTCTAAAGAAGAAACTGTGCTACTCTGCTCGGATAATTTTATATTAAACAAAAAAGGTTGTACTAGTAACCACGGAGAGCAGAAACAACTGGAGGGCATGGGTTATATCATATAAAATAAGTTTGCAAAAGCAACACTAACAAAGAATACAGTAAAAAAGTCATCTAGGAGATGTAGCATTGCAGAAAATCTTCAAATACTGATGAAATTAAGGCGCCGAAAAAATCCCACAGGGCACAAATAACCTTTTAACAAACCCTGTAAACTTGCATCTACTCATGGATGAAGAACGTGAGATATTACATAACAAAGCCAATTCTAATCAGAATGGATTGTTCAACATCATCAATAAGGAAAATTCAGTATATCGCATTGATCAACTGTTACCCAAAAGCTATACTGTGCCTTAGATTTAATCTTCAAATGATCATCACATGTAAGCTAGAAAACAAGAATAAAAAAAAAGGCAATTCCAATTAAAATCAACTAGTAAATGCAAGTGCAACAGCATTTAAGGAAGCCATACTTATAAGAATACTCGGGTATTCCAGATGCGGACACCACATTGCTCCTCTTAAACCCTTCAAGCCACATGGACTTGCCATTTCGTCCAGATTTCACCGGTGACTCTGGACCAACGGTTGAGTCCGATAAAATACTACAGGAATCGACACCATTTGCACGAATAGGTATAGTGGCCGCTCTTCTAGAACTACTATTCCCTATCTGGGATCGCTTCCTATGGTATCTAAAGCAAAAAAGCGCGGAAATAGCCAAAAGCACCCCAATCACCACCCCTATAATGATCCCAATTATCAAACCAGACGACTCCCCTCTCATCTCTCTGACTTTGATTTGATTTTTTCTCTAGTGAAGCCTCCAATCCATTGACACAGCAGCTGCAACAATATAACCAGGTCAAATTCCGCTCATCTAATTATAATAGTAAAGTTAACACTAGCAGGTCAAATTTTATAACTTGAAAACTGAATTCTATTTCTATATGAAATTGATAGCAAAAAGGTCAAAAATTGGAACTTCAATAAGAAATTCAAGCCCATGAAAAAGTCAAATTTGATGAGATATACATACATATCAAAAATTCACATCCAAGCTAACCAACAACTTCGACAAACTAGTTGAATAGTCTTCTTGTGAAACTGATTCAATTCAAGCTCAACCATGACTATCACAATATTTAAAAATTACCCACAATAATTATTTTATTTTTACCACAAGCTTGCAAACCAAAATCTCCTGATCTGATTAGCATTCATAAAAAAATATATAAATTATCAAAAAAAAAAAGTTCCAATTACTAGATTGAACAACATGAACTTTTTTAAAAAGAACACTAAACACATTTGAAAGAAAATAAAATAAAAATCATGGATCTCAGTTAAAAAATAATAATAATAACTGATATGATGAATCTTCATTCTTCAAACTTTTGGTAAACAGTTTTCTCTTCCTTTTCTTTCACTCTTCCAGAGTTTTCTCGGCAACCAAACAGGGTATTTTTAAGGGAAAAAAAGCAGAGACAAACTAACTCAAACTAACGGATCAAAACCACAAAAACGACAACATATTTAAGACAACAAACACAAAAACTATAAATCGCATTGATGAAACTATCAAGTTTAGTTTCATAAAATACCTGTTAATATAAACTGACAGTTGAAACAGTTACATATTTTTTGTAAGAAGGAAAAAAAAACAAACTAAACAACACCACTTCAATTGTTTGCCACAAATGCTTCGAATGAGATTCCGATGACAGGATCTGCTTCAACAAAAAATTAAAAAACAACTAGTGGTATCACAAGAGAAATGAAAAAAAAAATAAAGAAATTAAAAAAATAATCAGTTTTTGTGTTTTTGTTTTTTGGTGATGTTTTAAATTTGAAGTCGTCTCGTCGCCGTTTGCTTTGGGTTATAAATGAAATCGCGCGGCTCGAGTCACTCCAGGAAAGATTTTTCATTTTTTTTATGTTTCCCGAAAACGGCCTGGGATTTTTGTGATATGACGAATATGTCCCTGCTGGTTGAGGAATGGAATTTATGTTGGTTGATTTTTGGGATGTTTTTTGGTTTTTGGTTTTTGATTGGGTGTGTTTAGGATTAGAGTTGTATGTAGCAACCGGACACGTGGGATCTTTAGGGTTGAGATGGAAAGTGTATGATTACTATGGGACACCGATTTTGTTGCTTTTATTACAAGATTATTTCTTTTTTCTTTTTACTTATTTTTTTACTTTTTATATTTTTTTTATTATAAATATCCATTTCTTGTAATATTTCAAAGAAAAAAAATTATAAATATCCATTTGTGTATTGATTTTCTTGGATCGATTAGAAGATTATATATACTATTTTTTGCTACAAAGTTTACCACTATAGCTCTCTCACTGACTCACTCTCCCCATCAAAAAAAAAAAAAATACCTCGCACTCTCTATTTTGATATTATCCCAAATTTATGTAAATAAATTATTAACAGTCAATATTAAATTAAGATCTACAAAGATCAATAGGGCGTTTAAACGAAAATAAAAGATAATCTTCTTGATTTATGCGTGGAGTTCACGAATTTGTGTGCTAATTCCATATTTGTAGCAAATTTCTTTCATTTGAAAAACAATATATATATATATATATATATATGTTTTCTATGACATTAAATGAGACGAATAAATAGTTGAGGAATTAAAAGGATGACCCTACATGAAGTTGTAATCATAGATGTGACCTTACTGGGATAGGCTTAATCAGGACCAATCCAGTCTTTGTGATTCAAGGTTGCTTGCATTTGGTTGCCTAAAATAAAGTTAAACATCATATATTAATAGGGTTCACCAAAAAAATTAGTTATATTAATTGCATTAGATTCTATATGACAAGGGTATCAAAATTGGTAGTATAGTGGATCAGTATAGTTACAATGTAATCAGTTCAGTTTAATATAGTTAATATGTAATTATTAATTGGTATAGATTCAACATTTAAACAGCCAAAAATGTTTATCTTAGCTTAGTGGGTAATCTTGTATAATTATATAAGAGGTATTGAGAGAGAATATTATCACTTCTATTACGATTTGAGTGGAAGGAAATTTCATTTAGGGTAATTCTAGATTGTCTACAAATATTTGATCGGTATTAAAAACGAAGAAGGATAGAAACTAAGAAAATAGTCTTATAAATTATATTCATTTTAATTAACTAAGAGAAAAGAAGAAGAAGAAAAAAAGAGCAAGTTTTCTCAAAGTCTAATTAAAGTTTTGGAAATTTCGATATAAATAATATGAAAATCGTTAATATATTTAAAATATTGGAAATATTTAAGGATATTATTATATCAATATTTGTGAAATACGGAAAATTTCATTAATATTATCCATAATTAATTCATTGATTTTCATAAACATAGCTTTCATGGAAAACCATTTTTAGGAGAAGTGGAGTGAAGTGGTTGTTGAATTTGGGGAGTAGAGATAGGCGTTTGGACCCCATCCCCCACGGCCCCCATGGGGTTTTAGGAACAAATTTTACCCTCAAATGGATTTTAGAGATGAGGGTAGAGGTGGGAGCAAACTTTGTCCCTAAACATATTTTAGGGGAGGTGGTGGGGGTACTTTCCCCCAAACCCAAAACCCCATTGGGTCTCTAAAATAATATTCTATTTTTATTTTTATATAAAAATTTTAACAATTAAAAAACTTATAAATTATAATATTAAAGTATTAAAATTAATATGACTATTGAGTCAATTATTTTGTATTGTATTTTTATTATTTTTCGGATTGAAATTTTAAATTTTAGAATTGAATTTGAAATAAGATAAAATAAATAGGTTTTGGGGTGGAGAAACCTTCCCTCAAAACATCCCCAAATGGATTTTGGGAGGTGGTGGGGGTAGGTTTGAGGAATGGGGGTGGGGGTACTCTCCCACGCCCCATTGAGCCCCACACCCATACCTATCGGGGAGTTGAGTTATATAGGTAAGGAAAAAATTGGAGGAAATGGTAGTGAGCAACCGTCAACCTAACACACCTAAACTATTTGGAAAAATTAAACTATATATATATATATATATATATGCTAATATTACACTAGAAATTATATTTTTCCTCTTTGGACAGCTAAGTTTCTACCTTATATACATGCAAAATGCTATAATAAGTTGTCTTTCAATTTTTTTTTAAAAAAAAATCTTTGATTGGACAGTTTCATTGCCACTAGAATGTCTAAATGAAATTACACAATTTATTCTGAGAATATAAATATATATCATTAAACTATAATTTAGTAAAATCATATTAGACAATCTCACAAAGTGACACGGTTCCATTGAAGATTTTTTCTTGTTTTAAACAAAGACACATAATTTAATTTTTTGAACTATTACAATTAATTTCGGGAAGGGTGAGGATACAACTTGAACTTACAATCTCAATAGTGTACCTAGATAAAAATGTAAAAACGTACCACTCTTGTAAAAAACAAAAAAAAAAACTTATAATTATTTAAATTAGCTATAATTAGTTCTTCTCAAATGCATTTCAAATTAATGTTAAAGTATCCATGATTATTCAATAATAATAACAATAATAATAATAATAATAATAATAATAAAGAATATAATATAAGAATACTAATTATATAAACTAAAGCAATTAAAATATGAATAACATTGTTTTATAATTATCATATGTCATACAATGATATCACTTGAAATTAACAATATCTTAGATGGGTCTCCAATTCCACCACCTCATTCATGTGATGTTTACTGTATAAGTTACTTCAAAATCTAAAGTCAAAACTCTCTCACCCTTCAAATTGACCTTCAATTCCATTATTGCACCTAAAATATCTCACAAAATTTATGCTACCAAAATTACCCATATAAAGAGATTTAATGTACACTTTACTTATATATATATATATATATATATATATATATATGTGTGTTCAAGTTCCACTGTATACATTTATTTTTATGTGTGGAGAATTGAAAGTATATATAATAATTGATTTCGGTAGATCCTAATCCGTTTGATATCACATTTTAAAATAAATAAATAAATAAATTATTAATATTTTTAATCACAGCCGTCGTATCTCTTAGAACATTAGAATATTTTGAAAAATCTAATAATTTATACGTGGAGAGCTGCAAATATAATTTCCAAGCATATCTAGCAGAAAATTGAGACATACATTACTACATATATAGCTGATGTGGCGCAATGCGTAATTTGACATTGAACACAGAAAATTAAAATATGAAAATTAATATGAGAAGGGTGGTGACTGGTGACCACGACTGATTAAAATAGAATTATATTATATAAAGATAAAAATAGTGACAATATCATGATGTTCGGAGGTTAAATCAGTCAATTTGCGTGAAGCCGAAGTTCTAATATAGTAACATACTAATATGTAGTGTGTGGGGTTAATATAGTAATTTCATGATGAAAGTCAATAGTAGAATTTGATGGCAACATATATATCATAAACTCTTTTTTTTATTTTTTATTTTTTATTTGAGAGTATTTATAGAGAGTTCCAATAGCTTACTCCCAAGTATAGCATACTTTCAAGTTAGCAAAAATGTACGGTATAGATAGGTGAAAATTTATAAAAACACCCATTAGATTTACCTTTTTTTTTTTAATTTACTTTCAAATTTAGATTAAATAATAAATAAAAAAAGAACCATTATAGTTTCTAAATTTATTAAGAACTTCTCCTGTTTATGTACCAATTTTTTTTTCTAAATTTGAAAGCATAAAGTTGTTTTTTAAAAAAGTTAATCCTCAAAAGTTTTTCAAGAATCTCGCAAGAGAAAAATTAGTAGTATTCACCGGTGACTTAATAGTATTGTAATCTAGACTAGAATAATTAATTTCAAGATCTGAATGGTTTGCCTTACAAATTAAACTGAATGAAAATAAAATTAGACCGCTCTAATTATAAACAGAAAGGATCACTTAAAAGTTAAAACCATATCAAAACATTGAAATGGATAATGTTTGATCAGCAGAAATATATTTTGAAACCAGGAGTTCATCGATATTGGATAACTCTTCATACTTCACTTTACCAACTCCAAAATAAAATAAATTAAAGGTGATCAGAGAGGCAGTTAGCTTCAAATAAATTAATAATTATTATTACAAAAAGGGTCAAATGAGCTAAAAAAAGGTGATATAATTTTGTAGAAAACGGTAGTGTTTGTCTCCCAGCCCACAACTCCAAAGTCCCAAAAAGCAAAAATTTACAAATGGCAATGTTTTTTTTTTGTTGCTTTATAAAACACTATTTCTTGGGCACAGGATTGGTTGATTTATGACTTTATACCAATTGGTTCTTTTCTTTTGCTGTCTCTGTTCTTGACCTATTCTGTTTTCTGCTGGAAGAATAGTATTCTTTTCTTGAATTAGTCAATGATGTTATTAATATTCTAAAGAAAAGTACCTAGTTTTAACTTAGGGTTTTTGGGTTACTGTAGTTATGTTATATTCGGTCATCAAGGTTGATCATTTTTTCTAACAATAATTACAACTAATCTGGGGTCTGAGGAAAAGAGTAAAACTGAACCAAATAATATAAAACTGAACCAAATAATATCCGGATGGTGCAAGTGCGAGGGATATTCCACTGTATCATATAACAAGGTTGAAACTTGAACATTGTATTAACTTTTACTTAATTTGTTAACGATATATCAATGTTGAAACTTGAACGTTGTATTAACTTCTATTTGATCTGCCCCCTAGGGACGTAGCTCTACTGGTAATGAACGAGTTTAGGATTTTAATAAATGACTTTTAAATCAACGACTAGATAGATACCGAAAAAAAACATCTATTTGATATTGAAGTATTTGATCAATTCGTCATAAATTTCTCATTTTATTAATTAGATTGCATTAGAGAATAAAATGGGAAATACTTTATCAACTTAAATTTTATAATTAATTGTAAATAAATATGAAATTAATAAATAATAGTATTTGGCAAGATGAAGATTTGTTTAATGGTATATCTCTCACACCTACATCTCAAGTCTCTTACTTCTAAACCCGAGTTAAATATATTTTTTTAAAAGAAAAAATAATAATATTTATTAAGTTAATATTTTTATTATTTTTAAATTATCTTCAACTCTTAGTTATTAAATGGATTTAATATCTTCCACGTAAGCAGTGGGTATTGAGTCCCACGAGTCACGAAGTGCATTTTACATACAAGTATATGAGTTTTCTCCTTTTTAGAAACGTGGAAATAAATATTTGTATCATGTATGCAGTGCCGAGATTTCCTAATCCATTTGGTGTCGGGTTTATATATATATATATATAAACAAGCATATGATTAGATAAAGACTAATGAGGAAACTCTCATTCATACACCCCCTCCCCCATACACAATTTTTTGGTGAATAATACATACCCTGAAAACTGCAATTGTTTTAGGTTGCATTGGAGGTCTTTTTTGATGACATGATTAAAATTGCTTTTAAACAATTTAAGATATTTTATTATTAGTAATGTTAAGCTTCCTAAAATGTTTTTAAAATTCTTCTTTAAATATACGTAGCACATGAGATGTCAGTATTTTATAAATCATGAAATTATGTGATGGATAATATAATGATGACACCTCATATGCTACGCACATTTAGAAAATAAATTGTTTTTTTAAAGAAACTTATGGCTCGTCTTGTAAGCGTTTTTCGGTTGTTGTTTTTCGAAAATAAAAATGAAAACAGTGTTTTTTGTTTCAGTTTCGAATTCTGAAAACGCGTCGGATAGATTAACCGAAAACTATCAAAAATTGATTACATAATTAACTAATATAATTTATGTATTGTAATTTTTAAATTAAACAAAAGTACACATCAAAAATTAATTCAAAAAAACATATCCAAAAATGAATTAATCAAAACTAAACTCTTAAATTATAAATAAATAATTATAATATATATATGTATATATTATATTATATTTTATTATATTTTTATATTATATTATATTATATTTTTATATATAATATATATACTATATAAATATATAATATTATATTATATATATATATATATATATATATATATTCAGGCAGGAAGAATCATAAAGATAGATATAAACTAGACGAAGAGAGGGACTTCTCAAAACTATGGCAAACAACATATCTGATAACACTCTAGCTAGACTTTCTTCTGCTATTTCTATTCGTCAAACCCAAACAAACAAAATACAGAACCTTGTTGAATACACCCATATCCCAGAATCCGCACAGATCACTGAAACCGCTCTTCCCTTGTTGAACCTTTATACCGTGTTCAAGCGCAGCAGATCACTCTCCAAAAGAGTCACTGCCCCTTGTCCAACATCGTTCTCCTCCGATAAAAGAGTATGTCCAATCCACTACTTTGGATAATTGCTTGATCCCTGCCTCAGCAACTGAACAATATGTTGACCTAGAAATTGGTCAACCCCTAATTGATCAATGGATCAAAGAAGGCTACTCTCATCTGCACATCGGAGCCATACGAATAATCCTTACCCTACATAGTAGGAAAGGATTACCAGTCACAGCCAGGATTGCCCTTCTCAACACAATCTATAAACAATACGAGCACGCCATCATCGGAACATGCCTGTCAACCCTTCATGCAGGAAGCATTTCGCTCACCTACTATCCCAATTTCAACATCCCTCTCAGGGACCTGAATCTTCACAACTGTCTCAAGATTCAACTTCAAATAGTAGAAGCTCCTATGATGCCGAATTCTTATATGGCAACGTTGCACCACCAGATTGCTTACAGGCTTCAAGATCATGCTCTTGATCTTCCCATCCCTGGACATACTGGAGATACCATCTTCATAAAAGCTGAAAGAGAAGATGAGGTCCCCACCATCATCCAGATTCCTAAGCAGCTGCCCAGAGAAAAGCTCACAGAAATCATGCCTCTCAAGTGGATCACTAACTATGAGAAAACCTTTCAAAACACCAGTCCTGTTGTCGCCACAGACACCAAATTCACCAAGTTAGCTGATGGATCCATCCAGACCACCTATGAACAAATTGGCACTTCTACGACACAAGTAACAAGTAACCAGTACCCCAGCTATAGAAACACCACCCAGTGCTCCTCCTGTTTTCCAGGTCCTCATGATTCTACCTGTCACAACCGAAAAGGAGATTCCTATCCATCATTTCGAACCTGATGGATCTCCTGTCTATACAGACAAGATCAACGGTCATTTCATATGGGACGTTGACCCTGAGATGTGTGATGCAGACTGTGAATGTAGAGCTTGTTACAAACCAAAGAAAGTGCCTTGTAAACCCGTTCGCTCTCACCAAGATCCTAAGAACCCTCACAGTCCTTGGATTGTTTACAACCAATAAAAAACAAGTCTCTCTCTATCTATGATAGAGCTCTTCAAATCCTGAAGGATGAAGGATTACTCATTGGTGAGCCAACAGAACTAGAACATATCCTGCCTTCAACTCCGGCTCAAGTGCCTTGCTTCATGGCCTTGAGTTATGATAAGGATTTTCCACCTCTGGAATCCTCTTCAAATCCAGAAAGGAACTTATTTTCCAGACCTTTCATCCAATCTACTGAAGTCTTACCTGACGGATCTCTCAAACAGCCATCCCAGGCTGAACAAGTCCTCAACTGGCACACTCGTAACGCTACAGTCCAGAATAAAGTTCCCCACTCTATCGACCAGAAGATCGACCAGAAGATCGACCAGGTCTCACATCATGTTTCCAACATGACCACCAACTTCAACATCTCGACTCAACATTGCGTAACATGTATACAAACTTACAATCGAGAGTTTCCCGGTTAGATGTTGATCTCCACCAGTACATCAACCAAGGATACTTTGGCCCTGAATTCGACAGTAAAAAGAGGGAAATCAGACAACTCAAGGACCAGTTAGACCAAATAACTCGAGACCACTTTACAAGCACACCTTATATCCCAAGGCCACATCCCTATTCTTCATCCTTGATCTTTCCAACCCAGTCGCCACCACTTCCTTCCAGGCCCCCTGACCATTCCCAGTTTTTTAAATCAACTGGAGATCTTTTCAGAAAATACCCACCTCTATCTACACACCTTGAACAACCTTTCTCAAGCAGGACGAAAAGGTCATCTCCCCGAAAAAAGAAATCACCAAACACCCACAAGCATTCTCCATCAGACCATAGGAATCATGCCTTTTATGCATCTTCTCATCAATTTTCCTCTCCGGGAACAACTGAACCCACAGAATCCTCTTATGATTCCCCCTCTTCATAGGAAACGTATTCCCCTAATCACTCGGGCTCTCCAGACTCCTCTGAACATGCGAATTACTCAGATCCAGACGTATTGCCAGATCCCTCCCAGATCTATTTGGCTTCTAGAACCTATCCACAACCATCCACTCAGACAGTTGACATGTATGAATCTTCAGATGAGACCTCTGTGGAACCAACTCCTATGGTCGACGAACCGCCTGACCAAAGGAACAGGGCCCATGCCCCTCCTCAGAAACCTACAAATGGCCCTTGGTTTAATTTTGACGACTTAGCTCCTCGATAATGGAGAAAAAGAATGTCAGAAATGAGCGTCTGGCTCGACCTTCAGACAGCAAAACGTGAGAACGACACAGAATCCATCTTGAGAGAGTTTGTCTCCAGATTCACTGGATCTCTTAGGGATTGGTACCAGGCTCTTGAAGAATACAGACAACTACAACTGGTTCGATGTGGGTCTGTATCCCATGCTGTGGGAATAATCTTCAGAGAATTTCTCAGAGATGCCTCCCAGTTCTACAAACAGACCAGACAAGAATTCTTCGAAATGCGAGTCTGTTCACTAGACAAAAGAGACATAGATTACCACTACAGACGCATGTCTTTCAGGTACCATGCTCTCGGTGGAATCAACGATGAAACCTTAAGACAGGTATACTTGAACTCTCTCTCTACAGAGTTTCAAGGGGAACTCCAGAGAATAATTGAGTTCTCAGACAGAGGACTACGAGACATTACTCTATAAGAAATCCACATGTTCACCCATACTGCATTAGACAAACTCTGTGCCACCCAAAGAGTTTTTGCAAAAATGATCAAAGAGGGTAGAAAGTATGACAGATACTGTAAATTTCCTCCGACCTACCACCTTAAATGCAACTCCACTGAACACTGCAACTGCAGAGCAAACAGGTCCTACAAAAGAAGGCCTTCCAGGAACCAACCTCGAAAAGAGAACAATTCCTCAAACTCCAGGAGGAATAGAAAATATAAATATTACAGGAAGAAGACAAGGAGATCATGGAATAAGTCTAACAAGTGCTTTGTCTGCTGACAAGAGGGTCACTATGCCAAGCAATGCCCAAATAAAAGAACAAAATCGGCTAAGCTCATCCAACAGCTTAGGCAGGTTGCTAATGAAATCCCCTCAGATGCTGACATTGAATCTTTCTTCTCAGAACAAGAAGAAGTCAACCAGTTGACCTCTTTTATGGTCCAAGATTCAGACGACTCCAGCACTTCCTCAGAACAGATAGGATACACAGATCATGATCCTGATTCTCCTTCAGAGGTCTATCAGGCCACCAATAATGGTAGTTCGGGCCCTCAGATCAAAATCCAGATTTTACAGATAAAATATTCCAAGCCAGTTCCTGTCATTGCCTATTTTGATACTGGAGCACATTCCTCAATGATGAATCCCAACGTTCTTCCTTCGGAAGCCTGGAAAGAAGAGAAACATGAGTTTCTAGCAGCAGATGGACAAATTTTCAACACTTACCTGATCTCCAAGCACAAAGTTGGCATACAGTTTTTCCCTTCATTCACCCTTTGGACCCAAGTCATTGGGACACCTCTCCCAGATAAGGATATCCTCATCGGATGGGACATTTACAGCCAATCCAGAGCCATCAGGATCCTCCCTAACGGAGTTCGCTACAAGAGAGAATTTAAGCCTTTCATCGACATCCCCAAGATTTTCCCCCTTTCGATTATCAATCCAGATTTCCAACAAATTCAAAGACAGCTCATCCAATTCTGCACTAACAGCCATGCAGACTTCAAACATCCTCACCCGCTGTGGGAAAACTCTGATTTCTTCATTAGACTCTCTTTCAAGCTCAATGAGGATGTCAACCCAACGAAAAACACTCACTCGGGAATGTCCCCCTATGATCTATCTTTGGCTACTGAAGAATGTAAACAGCTCCTCAGCCAAGGCCTGATAGAATCCACCTCCTTCTCATGGGCTTGTTAAGCTTTTTACATCGAAAAAAGGTCAGAACAACTCAGAGGAAAGAAAAGGCTCGTAATTGATTACAAGCCTCTTAACCTCTTCCTCATCGACAACAAGTTCCCAGTTTCGAGAGCCAATACTTTGTTTTCCCAACTTCCTGGAGCCACTATTTTCTCTAAGTTCGACTTGAAGGGAGCTTTCTGGCAAATCGGTATCCACCCAGATGACAGACCCAAGACGACTTTCTGCCTCCCGAATGCCCAGTACCAATGGACAGTCCTACCTTTTGGCCTAAAAACAGCCCCCTCACTTTTCCAAAAGGCCGTCACCAAAATTTTCCGTCCCATCCTCCATACTGCCCTGTTATACATCGACGATATCCTTCTATTTTTATCAGAAAATGAATCACATAATAAGCTCCTACAACAATTTCACCAGATCATTGACAAATATGGAATCATGCTATCCGATAAAAAGAGCTCAATAGGTGTTACTAACATTGAGTTCCTTGGCATGAAGATCAGAGATGGTTCCTATGTCCCTAGGCCTCATCTGACAAGACAACTTCTTGCCTTTCTAGATTCGAACCTCTCACAAAAGCAGATTCAGCAGTTCCTTGGCATTGTCAACTATATCAGAGATTTTATCCCACAAGCAAGTCATTACACCATATGCTTGTCAAAGCTTCTCAAGAAAAATCCCCCCCATGGGATACCTCTCACTCCGAGGCAATAACCCACCTAAAGAATGTTGCACAGAAGCCTCCACCTCTGCATATCCCATCGTCAGGACAACTCATCTTACAGACTGATGCCAGTGACCACTTCTAGGGAGCTGTCCTTTTTGAAGAATCCAACGGAAAACGCCACTACTGTGGCCATGCCAGCGGACAATTCAAAGATGCCCAAAAACATTACCACACCATCTAAAAGAAGATCCTTGCTGTAAAAAATGGAATCTCTAAGTTTGACTTCCATCTCAGAACCAGGAACTTCATCATTGAAATGGATAACTCATCTTTTCCAAAAGTTCTTGAATTCCACAACAAGCTCCCTCTAAATCCTCAGCTCCTGAGACTCAAAGAATGGTTTTCCAGATATGACTTTTTCGTCAAACATATCAAAGGACACCACAACATCATCCCCGACATGCTGTCACGGCCTAGACCTATTACTCTGATCTCCCGAGTTGGTCATATCCACTTAATCTACATGATATCTTCTCAGGCTTCTTCTTCAATAGCTCCATCTACTATTCCACCACCTCCTGCTCTCCCACCAGAATTCTTGGCCACTCTACCACGAGGACAAATGCCATCTGTCCAACAGATCCATGATTTTACAAAACTACATTTCCCTTCATATCTTTCACAGATCAACAGCCAGGGTTGTCACCATCAATTAGCCAATCCTAGCAAACCCTTCCTTGACCCTTTTGTATCTCCACCCTTTTACTATTATTCCGACCAGGTATTATGGTTCCTATGGTGTTTATCGGTCCTCCATCACCATGCCATAGTTTTCCCCCTTCAAGCATTTATGGCTTTGTCCAGAACCCAACCTCTCATAACCTTTAGACCTTCCTACAGTGGTTCAATCCTCTATCCGTTTGGCGAACCGAACTTACTAAGCTTATGGGCCAATACCATCTTTGGAAAATGGATCCAGAACCGGCTTCCAAAGTATGCTGCATTTGGATCTTTAACAGGCCTTACAGATACAGCCCACTAGCCCAACTCCTTTGGACTTTCAACGTCAGCTACGAATGGGATACTTCGTATGACTACGAAAGGCTATATCATCCCAGTATTCAGATCCCTCTCCTCAACTTTCTTTGTGACGTCAACCATGACCGAACAGATGTTCTTTTCATCCTCCCTGATGTCCCACGGGACCCAGCAAGGAGTTGGCACCCTTTTCAGAACTCCTATCTTCTAGATTCTCAAGACCAGGCTGACACATGGCCCTGTTCCATTTGTAGGGCTCTCGACTCAGACGAAGAATACCACGCCACCTGTAATCTCAGCAGCCCGTAGTATTCTCGTCCCTATCTATATAATTATTATGTTTGCCAGCTGCCAGACCAGCTTCCTGTTGTTTTCTTGACTTTGTAAAATTATTATCGTCGTTTGTCGGCCACCATCTTTGGCCTTATCCTTTGTATGATAAGCTTGTTTCTTGCTTGTAGATTGCTTCCTCTCCTTATATAAGGAAGCCTCGCTCTCTCTGAAAGGGGGCATCAGAAAATCAGAATAAAGTTTTTGAGTGTTTATTTTCATATGACTTTCTAAAGTTTCTCTCGTCCTAATCTTCAGACAGTTCTATGTCTGGAATTATGATTCTTCAAGATCCCAGTATGCTTTATGCTTGCCTCATGTGAGGACCCTGCATATCAGAACAGATTTTGTGTTTTCTGGTCTAGTATATCGGCTGGACACCTTGGACACATCCGGAACCAGAATGTTGCTGGCTAGGATGAACTCAGGTTTAACAATGCCAAGTACTGACTGGTTTATGGCTTAAGACCTCCATCCATCTCTGTTTGAAAGTACCATGTTAAGGCCGTTGAGGAAAGGCCGTCTGTGGGGAAATTGAACTGTGAGATGGTCGTGGAGCTATGCTGTCTCTAAATATATTATTAATATATAAAATCATAATATACTAATTATCTAAATATTATAATATAGAATATATATTATAATATTCAGAAAATATATTATTTTATAATATATAATATTATAATATATATAATAATTATAATGTGTATATATATATATATATTATTGTATGAATGTTGTATGAATGTTTATAGTTCTAGTTGAAAATAAATTATTCTAGAATATATATATAGGGGCACTTTAGTCATTTAAAAATCTTGTTCCGTCTTATCATAACCATATGAAACGCATAATAGTACAATTAATAGTTTAAAAAATGATTTATACATATATATATATATATATATATATATATATATATATATATAAAGTGAAAAACAAAATAAAAAACAAAAACAGAAACGAAAAATAAGTATTTTGTGTTTTTCAAATCTTTCACTTTTAACAATGGTTTTTTTTTTTCATTTTCTTTTCGTTTTTTGAAAATAAAATAAAAAACGGTTAACGAACGCGTTTTCAAAATCGTTTTTAAAAAATAAAAACGAAAACATATTGAAAAACAGTTACAGAACGGGGCCTTAGCATTACTCTTTTATTGTTCCTGCTTGAAATAGCAAAATCATAATTATGAGATTGAAAAATGTATATTAAAGAAAAATATTATTTTATAATAAAAACATTATTGATAAAATATTATTACAATAGAAAAGTATTTTTTATCATGAAACAAAGCAAACATGCACAAACACTTTTCCAAACATGCCCCAACGAATATCAATAGTACATAAACTAAGATAGACTATAGTCTAAAAGCCAATTAGCAATTATCAAGGAAAATGTTTCAATACCTTTAATTGAATGTATTCCCAGTAGGATATGAATTGATATTCAATCATATATAATGTCCATATCATATAATATAATTTAAGTGATCAAACATATAAATGTCCGGACAAAGCAAGACCCCAAGTTCACAATTTTTTTTAACAGTTTAATTATAAATTTTATCATAATATTTTTTTTTCAAGAATTACAATAACTATTACAATATGATTACTGAGACCTACCAAGATAAAACGATACATGTACGGTCTAAATAACTACTTCTATAACGGAAGATAACTACTCTCATAATCCGAAAAGAAAACTCCATTTGTTATTTATATTTTTCAAGTTAATTTAACTTTCCAAAATTTTAGAGCTGGCTTCACCTTTGAATATATACGGAACCTGTCAATCATGTGGTGGAGTATTTGGTGCAGTAGTAGCTAGGCAGGAGTGGTGAACCTGCAAAGAATCACTTCTTATATATATATATCAGAAGACAAAACTTTCTAGAGTATGACGTTTTGGACGCCGTTTTGTAATTTTGAGCCTCCTCCGATTAGATTCTGATCTTATGTTCTTCATCAAAGTTGTAGATCTTAAATTTTATACAACTTGGAATCAAGAATCTGGTGATTTGGAGTTGGTTTCATAGAGTTACATCCATTTTAAGTTTCTACATTGGTTTGCCTTTTATTTTAGGGTTACACCACCGTTTTGCTTTTTTAGCCCTCTTCCGGTAAGATTCAGTTCATTTTCCCTTCTTCAAGATTGTAGATCGTGATTTTTTATGCATCTTAGAATCAAGAAACTTATGATTTGAGGTTTTTGGGCACTGAGTTACGTCCGTTTCAAGATTTCTATTTTGGTTTTTTTTTTTTTGGATAGATAAGGGATCCCTAAATATAGTGAATAGTGATCATTGCTACAGTGTTTCGTCGTTGCTACAGTGTTTCCATTACATGCTACGGTGATTCGCTACAGTGTTCCGTCACTGCTACGGAACTTACATGCTACAGTGATTCACTACAGTATTTTTACTATAATATTATGCTACAGTGATTTCGCTACAGTATCGGGCTCTATGGATCCTATGTGCATGGAGGCCGCTTTGTGTTATCCGATAGCAGTGGCTTCCATCTCGACTAGTCAGGTTGGTTTGAGTACGGTGAGTGGAGTGAATTCCTCTTCCTAGGTTGTTCCTCTCACATATGGTAGGGTGTGTGCTAGAGGTAAAGTTGTTGTTCGTGGGGTGGATCCGCATGTGGGTAGCTCCTTGCCTACGTCATCTATTAGGGGTTCTTCTTTTACAGATCTTTTTAAGGTTGCCCCGATTCCAAGAGATTATGTTTCTGGCCTTTCGATTCTTTCAAAAAAAGGGTGGTTATGTGGCTGTTCGGGTGGATCCCTTTGCTTATAAATCTAGATTGGAAGCTTGTAAGTATTCTCATTGGTCGGGTTGTCCTTTCTAGTGGTGAGAAGCCTTGGAAGTTGGTTGATCTTAAAGCCAAGTTACAGTCTGTTTAGAAGCTGAACTCTGTTTGGAGGCTGATTTCTTTAGGTAAGGGGTACTTTCAAATTATGTTGCATTCAGATGTTGACAAGAATATGGTTTGGAGTTTGGGGTCTCTTAGTCTTAAACCAGGTGTTTTACGGCTTCAGCCTTGGATTCCAGATTTTAATCCGGCATTACAAAAGTCTTCAAATGCTCAGGTTTGGGTCCGTTTTTATGATCTTTCATGGGAAACTGGCATCCAAAGATTGTCTCTGATTTAGCTAAATGGATCAGAGTGCCTTTACGGCTGGATAGGGCTACTGTGGAAGGTGATTTTGGACATTTTTCACGTGTTCCGGTGGATATTGACGCATCTAATGTGCCTCCATCTTTGTTGCTTCTTAAGAGAGATGATTCTCATAGTTCTTTTATTTCAGTGGAATACGAGAATCTTCCGGCTTTCTGTTCTACTTGTTCCTCAATTGGTTATTTGCCTAATACTTGTCATTGAAACAAATTCGGCAAAGTGATTTTGGTTAACTCTAGTAAGCCTGATTTGGCTAGAGATGGTCCAGCCACGATTGTGGTTGATGAGGGGTTTCAGATTCCCCAAAACAGTGCTTCTAAACTAGTTTATCTTCCTATTTCTGGTACTCTGATGGAAGTTTCGGTTTCTAATGTCTTTACCGCCATTCAGCAGGATTTAAGGTCTCTGGATTCTATAGTGGTTCATTCTTCGGCAGGTTCAGATCCGGTTTTGAGTATGGGTTCTTCTATTAGTGTAGTTGATTCACCAAGTTTAACTTCTTCGATGGGTCCTACTATTTCACCAGTGGCTGCACAGGTTGGTCAGCCCCAATAAGAGGGACAAATCAATGATTCTCTTAATTATGTTTTGTTAGCTTCTTCAGATCCTGTTGTTTTAGCTATTTTATCTGATTCTAAATCTTTAGCGGTTTCACATGATCAGCAGCCTGGGAGTGTTAATGTAATCCCGATAGTTCTTAGGTCCTCAGCAGTAGTCCCGGTTTCTAATGTCTTGGTGGTTCATGACTCTCCAATGGATATTAGATCTGATTGGAGTTTGGATTTGTCAGTGGGTCAGACTTCTTCCTTTTCGGGATTTGAGGTGATATTGGATTCCTTTTCTGCTTCGGGTCTGGTTTTTGATGGTCATTCCACTGCTCCGAACTAGGCTCTTCCGGTCACAGATTCATTGGTTTAGACGGTTCCTACTATTATGGGACCTTTCTCACTTCAGCGTCCGCCGATTCCATATGCTGCTCATAGGGTTAGGAATGAATGTTCTGGACCTTCTCAGATTTACTCATCGGTTACTGCTTCTACCTAGAGTTCTAGACTTTCTGCCTCTGACTCCTAGGCTGAGCTCCGTCTCATTGCTGGTTCTTCATGGGCTTCTCAAACTGAGGCGGAAGGATTAGATGCTAGCAATATTTCTCAAAGGACGACGATGATTACATGTAGGCTGACGAAGCTAAAGTCCAAGATATGAACTTCTTCTGGCGTTTCCAATTATTAATGTCCTTTATTGGAATTGTCATGGTATTGGGAATGGGTCTACGAGGTGTATTCTTAGAGATTTGTGTCTTTTACACCGACCTTCTTTGGTTTGTATTGTTGAGTCTATGGTAGCTTTTACTTCTATCCCTTTTTGTTTCTGGTCTTCTCTCGGTCTTCATTTAGTGGGCTTGAATGATAGAGGTGGTCTTTTATCGACGATTTGGGTGTTTTCTTGTGATTCTTTTTCTGATGCTCAGATTGTCCTGTTTCACGAGCAACAGCTTATTGTTTCGATCACGGTTAACTCTCGGTTGCATTATTTCACTTTTGTTTACCCGAGTACTTCGACGGTTGTCCGAAGATCGCTTTGGCAGTCTCTTCGGGACATGGTCAACTTGGTTTCTTCCTCTTGGTTAGTTGTGGGTGATTTTAACACGATTTTGGGAGCTCATGAGTGTTTAGGCCTTCATTCTCCAGCTCGTAGCTCCTGTGAGGATTTCAAGTGTGTTATTGATGATTATGATTTGGTTGGTGTTTGATCCTAAGGTGCTTGTTTTACTGGTCTAAGGGTCGTTATCCCCGTACTAGAGTTGAGAGGAGGTTAGATAGAGCTTTGGTTTTTTAGGGTTGTATTTCCTGTTGACAGGACATTTCTTGTGTGGCTCTCCCTTGTAGATTTTCGGATCATTGTCCGTTGGTGATTCGGTTGTAGGATATTGTGAACATTAGTCGTAGGCCTTTCCGGTTCCAGAGCATATGGTTGGATCACCCATATTTTATGGTTTTAGTTCGTCGTATTTGGAGTTCCTTTTATGTGGGTAATCCTCCTCAGGTGGTTATCAACAAGTTGAAGAGGTTAAAGAATGCGCTCAAGATTTGGAATTAGGAGGTTTTCAGGGATCTAAATTCCAAGATTTTTGGGAAATCAGCAGAGCTTCAGTCTATTCAGCTTCAGATTTCTAATATGGGTTTTTTAGAGAAGCTTTTCTTGGCCGAGTCTCTAAATCATTATGAGTTTGATGTGTTGTTACGTAGACAAGAGTGCTTTTATCGTGATCGGTCAAGAGTGAAGTGGCTACAAGATGGTGACCGTAATTCATCATTCTTTCATGCCTCTATCAGACGTAGACAGTACCAGAACGTTTTGTCTTCTCTTTCGATTAATGGGGTGTTTACTGATGACTGTTTGATTATCAGGGATCATATCATCGAGTTTTATTCAAATCTCTTTTCTTCGGATTCTTCTCGGGTTGAGACAGATTCTCGGTGGTGGAGGATGTGATTCCTTATTTGGTAACTGATGTGGAAAATGCTTTTCTAATAAGCATTCATTCGATGGAAGATATCCATGATGCAGTTTTTACTATGGATGCAGCCTCTGCTCCTGGGCCAAACGATTTCTCTGGAAGGTTCTATCAGCATTGCTGGGAGGTGGTGGGTAGTGACGTGGTTCTTGCGGTTCAGGAATTCTTCCGTACAGGGGTTATTTTTCCAGGCTTGAACTCTAGTTTCATTGTTCTTCTTTCGAAGCAGAAGGATTCGATTTTGATAGACCATTTTCGTCTGATTGTGCTTAGTAACTTTTTGTTAAAATTCTCTTCCAAAATTTTGGCAGATCGGTTAGCTCAGAATGCAGCTAGGATTGAATGCAGATCGGTTATTCAGGACCGTCACATTGAGGACTGTATCGCTTTAGCTTCTGTCTGTGTGAATGTGTTGCATAAGAAGTGTTATGAAGGTAATTTGGCCATGAAGATAGATATCCACAAAGCTTTCAGTACTTTGGATTGGTCTTTTCTTCGTAGAGTTCTTCAAGTTTTTAGGTTTTCTCCAATTTTTATGGATTAGATTGACTGCATCCAGAGATTTTTGAGGCTTTCGGTGCTGATTAATGGGTCCCTAGAGGGAGAGGGGTTCGTCAGGGTGACCCTCTATCCCCTCTCTTGTTTGGTATTGCAGAGGATTTCCTTAGTAGACTGTTGTCGAGGATGGTGGATTTCTCTCAATTATTGCCTATTTCTTCTCCGATGGGATTTTCTGCTCCTACTCATTTGCTTTATGCAGATGATGTTCTGATTTTTTACAGAGGCACGGTTCGAAATCTGAAGAATATCATGAGTGATTTTGAGGTTTATGGTAACATTTCAGGTCAACTGGTTAATTGGGGTAAGTCGTCTATCTATTTTGGATCTTCTTTTTTCCCATCCTGGATTGGTAGATTGCAGTCCTTGGTCGGTATGTAGATTGGTCGGTTGCCTTTCTCATACTTAGGGATTCCGTTATTTCGAGGAAAGCCCAAGAAGTCCGTGTTACAGCCTATATCGGATAAAATCCTATCTAAGGTTGCTAATTGGAAGGGGAAAACCCTTTCTTTGGCCGGTCGCACTACTTTGATCAAGTCAGTCATTACGGGATCCTTTATGCATTCATTCATGATCTACAAATGACCTTCTTCTTTGCTTCAGTTGGTTAATTGTAAGTTGAGAGATGTTTGGTGTCGTTTTATCCCTCCCTCCCAGTCAGCTTTGACATGGCGTCTTTTGTTGAATCGGCTTCCTACAGAGGATCGCTTATGTAGGGCTGGGTGGTTTCACTTAGCTTCCCGATACAGTGTTTGTGGGGTTAGCAGTGAGTCGTCTGATCATCTTTTCATTCGATGCCCCTTAGCGATTGCTCTTTCGGAGGCGGTTTTCTCAGCTTTTCAGAGACGTATTTCTGTCGATACGTGGAGTTCATTCTTCTCTCAGACCATGTCAGTTTCGTTTAGCGATCAGGAGCGTGTTTTATGGAAGACAGCTATTCATGATGTGGGTTGGAGTGTGTGGCTTGCCCGTAACCAGTGGATTTTTTAAAGTAAGGCTATGGATTTCAGATCTGCTTTGTCTTTGGCTTGGTGTGTGGTGTCTGACGCCAATCGGTTAGAGATTAGGTGTATGCGTAATTGTGTGGATGATCTTTTGATTCTTCATGGTCGTCTGACTAGACATGACCAAGGTTCGGTTCGAACCGTGGAACCGAACCGTAACCGTAACCGTAACAGGAACCGTGGAATTGGTTTCGAAACCGTAACAGGAACCGGGGGGTCGACGGTTCGGTTCCGGTTCCTTCTCTTGAAAAATCGGCCAGGAACCGACGGTTCGGTCCCAGTTCAGGAACCGCTGGTTCCTGGCCTTTATTTTAAAAAAAAATTGAATTTTTCTTTTAAAAAACAGCCGCTGGGCTCCAATGGTCTACTGACCGTTGGGCCCAACGGCTCAATTTTTTTTAAAATTTTTCTTTTCTTTTCCCCTTTAATTCTTTATTTCCTATAAATACCCCCTAATTCATTTCTTATCATACAATTGCATTCTCAAGTCTCAACTCTCTCAAATCTCAATTCTCCTAATTCTCTTCAATTATCTTCCAATTAGTCAATTATTTATTTGTTTATATTTAGTGTATTACAATTATTATTTTTTAAAATCATTTTAAAATCCTTGTCAACAATTTTTATCTTAATTTTTTTGAAGAGTTTATTTACAAATTATTTTTTTCGATGGCAAGTGGAAGTGGAAGTGGAAGTGGAAGTGGAGTAAGAGATATTCCAACAAGGCATTCCGTTTCCAGGATCGGTAAGGGTAGTATGTCGGAGCCGGATCCGGTCCAACCGGATAATATCGGTTTTGATGACACCGCTTACCATGAGTTCCTACAACGGCAAGCCTATCTTGAATCTCTAAACTATCCAATCAATCCAAATCCCCCTTTAATAATTTCTGAACCAAATTTTAGCCAGCCTAGCGCCCCTAGCCCTAGCCCTGGTAATATGACAAGCCAATCAGAAAATATACCTGATTTTGCTGCAGATCCAATTTTTGAAGAGCCGACAGAGAAGGATAAGAAGCATCTCAAATCTGGTCTATTCGTTCTCCACATGAAGAAAGTTACGAAACCGAATGGAACATGTTGGGCGGTGTGCAAAAACTGCCTTAAAGAATACAAGTGGACTAAATCTGGAGGATACAGCACATATAGGAAGCATATTACGACCAGTCATCCAGCAGAACTTGCCAAGTGGAATGCACAATCTCAAATTTCCAGGTTTTCTACCCCTGACACTCAATTATTTAAATATAGTGATCAAGCTAACAGAGAAGAATTAGCTAGGATGGTAGCTGTAGAACATTTACCTTTTAGTTTTGGTGAAAAAGTTGGTTTTATTAAATATTGTCATAAAGCATTAAATCTTGTTGCATGTCGTGTCTCTATGACCACTCTCACGCGTACAATGTATGATATTTATAAAAAGGAAAAAAGGATTTTAAAAAAATATTTTGCGAACTATATAGGTCGTGTTTCCGTATGTGCTGATATATGGACTGACCATTGGCGAATGCATTCATACTTAGGTGTAACTTGTCATTATATGGACAAAGCATGGACAATACAAAAAAGAATTCTTGCATTTAGAGTTTTTGATGATGCACATACTGCTGAAAATATTTATAAAAATATGAAAATCATTTTTGAAGATTATAAAATTGAAAGCAAAATTTTTTCGATTGGTTTTGATAATGCTTCTAATAATACAGCAGTTATTCCTGCTTTAATTGAATTATGCAAGCCTTATTTTAATAGTAAATTTTTTCATCAAAGATGTGCTTGCCATGTTTTAAATTTATGCGTTCAAAAAGGTTTGGAAATTCTTCAAGCTTTTATTAAACCCATTAAAGAGGCCCTCTCATATTTGTGGAATCATCCTAATGTTATGAAAGCATGGGTAAGATTTTGTAAATAGACAGGTAGACATCCCATTAGGTTTTCTCGTGATGTTCCAACACGTTGGAACTCTACTTATAAATTGCTTTGTGAAAGTTATGAATATAGGGATTTATTAGTTTCTTTTATGCAATATAATGTTAGTCAAATCAATCTTTATGCACACCATTGGGATGTTTGTACAAAAATTTGTAATTTGTTAAAAGTTTTTAATAGTGCTACTAACAATTTATCAGGTATTTATTATCCTACTACTCAATTATTTATTATTGAGGGTTGTAATTTTGCTGGTGTATTTGCTGACTGTTCATCTGATATACAATTACAGACATGCATTGAAGCTATGAAAAAAAATGGTTAGACTATTATAGAGAGTTTCCAACTATTTACTTGCTTGCGTTGTGTTTTGACCCACGTTGTAAACTAGATGCATTGACAGATTATTTAACTCTTTATTATAAATGTTTAGGTATACAATTAGAAATTAATACTTATTGAGCTGCAATTAAGATATTATTTTATCAGTTATATGATGAATATCGTAGAATTTATGGTCCATCATTAAACATTAGTGTTCCACAAAATGAAAATGTCTCCCAAACTCGATCTTCTGGAGTGTTGGGGGCAGGGTCTGCACTTTTATCCCAAAAGATCGAAAGATTGTGATGTTCTTCTTCTTCTTCATCAAGTCCGATCTCGTATGATGAGATAGAAACTTATCATAGTACCAATTTTGAGTTTATAGGAAACGATGATGTGGATAAATTTGATATTCTACATTGGTGGGGAGAACATGAAAAGCACTTCCCAATCTTGTCTATAATAGCCAAACAGATTCTTTCAACACCGGTTTCTACAATAGCTGTGGAACAAGAGTTTAGCGAAGGGTGAAAATATTTTGGACGCAAGACGGTCGCTTTTGAGTCCAGAATTAATTCAAGTCCAAGTGTGTATTGATGATTGGACAAAGGCTGGTTATAGACAACAGGAAATAGAGCCAGAAGTTATTTATGATTTCTTCGATGATGATCACACCACCGGCACCGGAACAGATGGCAGCGATTAGTTACAGACTTACAAAATTACATATGTAAAAGACAATAAAATGTAAAAGAACTAAGTAGTCTTTGATTCCTCTAAACCCCGAGTCCGAGAGGATACGTAGGCAACTTAATTTTGGTACAAATTAAGTGCAAGACCATTTTTTTTAATTTTTAGTTTTATACATTTATTTCAATTTATGTATTTAGTATTATTTTTTTAAATTTTAATTTCGGCTTACGGTCTTACACAATAAAATTCATTTACAAGTTCATATTATTACATGTCTTATGTTTTCGTATTTTTTTTAAAAATGAGTATAAATGTATAATAAGAAAAAAAAAAGGAACCGAACCGGTGGAACCGGGGTCATGTCTACGTCCGACTAGAGCCCCTGTTATCAGGAGTGTGATTTGGTCGCCTCCGGCTCCGGTTGGACCAAAGTTAATACTGATGGTGCCGCCTTGAGCTCTCCAGGTGCTGTGGGTTGTGGGGGTATTTTCCGTAATTGTAGAGCTTTTGTAAAGGGTTGTTTTGTTGGTCCTTTTGATCATGTGTTTGCATTTGAGGCGGAACTTCTTGTAACTTCGATAGCTATTAATTTTGCTTGGCATAATAGGTGGCATCAGATCTGGCTTGAGAGTGATTCTTCTTATGTGGTTCAGCTGCTCTCCTCTCGCTCTGAACAGGTTCCTTAGCGGATTCGGCAGGTTTGGCAACGCTGTATCTATCAGATATCAAAAATGGAGTTTCAGGTTTCTCATATCTTTAGGAAGGGGAATCAGGTTGCGAAACGCTCTTTCTAAGCATGCTTTGGGGTGAGAGGTCGATTCGTGGTGGGCAAACTCCCCGTCTTTCTGCTATTTGTTGGTTGATAATGATTGTATGGGTAAAAAGTCTTTTCGTTTTTCTTGATGTTTTTTGTTTTTTGTTTTTTGTTTGTATGGTCTGTGTGCCAATGTTTTTGTTAGGATTGTTTCCCTTGGTTTTTGTATTTTTATGGTTTTTGTTACACTTCATTTTATTGTTTTTATATTATTGATGGATACTGCCTTAGGGTTTTTTAGCATACGATCGCTTGTGATGTTTTTTCCCTTTACGTCAATCCAATTTTATCAAAATATATATATAAGAAGATACATGTAAATAGATCATGATTCATGCATGCCCATTTGTAAATTTATTATTTTTATTTATCACCATTCACCACTGGAATTGATTGTTCTCACGTTAACTTGGAGGCAAAGATATGATACTGCTTTCATTATGATATTCGATTGCATGAGGTTTCAACTTTCAAGCCACCAAGCAAAAGTTTCATTAGCTAGCCGACCTAATTGGGCAGGGTCCATGCTCATACATAATGGCTCATGCTTCCATGTGACTGGCACATGTGTCTCCATGTGCTTTTGTTCAATCTCTTCGTCACACACATTTTCTGACCTACACCACGGTCCACTAGCCGCCACTAGCTCCATATTAATTAGAGTATATATATTGGACAAATTATTCTTAGTTGAAACTTTAATTTCCAAGTTATTATAGGGGATTTGTAATACTGTACTTTGTAATGAGAAAAACTAAATATAATAGAAATCACAAAAAGAGTTCTTGTATGTAAGATTTATTGCCATTTTTTCATATTACTTGTTACATTAAATGTATATTCTTGGTTCAATTTAAACTCATTAAAACCCAACTTTTGACGATTTCCACGGATTCGGTTTCAAACCGACTCCGAATCCGTACAAACAACAAAAATTGAGTTCTTATATTATAAGTAAGTTTTGTAGCTATTTTTCAATTTGATCCTTTTTGTTGCTTATAGTTATATTAAACTTGAATTCTTAATCCAATTTATACTCATTTTGTTTTGCTTAATTATGAGAACCCGAGTTTCAACAATTTCGAGGGATTCGACTTTAAACCGAATCCATTGAAACCATAAAAGAGTTCTCATATGCAAGTATTATTGTTATATTTTTTTTCATGTTACTCATTTTATTTATATTAAATGTGTGTTCTTAGTCCAATTTAAACTCATTAAAACCCGAGTTTCGGTAATTTCGACGGATTTGATTTCAAATCAAATACGTGGATACCACAAAAATTGAGTTATGATATTATATGTAAATTTTGTAGCCATTTTTCCATTTCATCTTATTTACATTAAACTTGCATTATTAATCCAATTTATACTCATTTTTTTGTTACTTAATTATGAGATCACGAGTTATGAGATCACGAGTTTCTTCCGTTGAAACCACAAAAAAGTTCTATTATGCAAGAATTATTGTTATTTTTTTATGTTACTCATTATATTTATATTATATTTGTGTTCTTAGTCCAATTAAACTCACTAAAACCCGAGTTACATCGATTTTTATGGATTCAGTTTCAAATCAAATCTGCAGAACGCAAAATACCACAAAAATTGAGTTATTATATCATAAGCTAGTTTGGTAGCCATTTTTCCAAATAATCTTTTTTGTTGCTTATATTTACATTAACATTGCAATCTTAATCCAACATATGTTAATTTTTTGTAGCCTAATTGTGAGAACCCGAGTTCCAGCGGTTTCGACGGATTCAGTTTGAAATCGAATCCTAAGACACCACAAAAAGAGTTCTCATACACAAGAATTATTGTCATTTTTATTGTTACTCGTTATATTTATATTAAATTTGAGTTCTTATTCTAATATAAACTCATTAAAACCTGAGTTTCGATAATTTCAACGGATATGATTTCAAACCAAATCTGTGGAAACCACAAAAATTGAGTTCTTTTATTATAAGCACGTTTTGTAGCCTTTTTTTCAATTTGAGGTTTTTTTTTGTTGCTTATATTTATATTAAACATGCATTTTTAATCTTATTCATACTCTTTTTTTTTTGTTGCTCAATTATGATAACTCAACCTTCAATAATTTCAACGGATTCGCTTTGAAACGAATCTGTTAAAAAAAAAAGTTCTCAAATGCAAGAATTATTGTTATTCTTTCATGTTACTCGTTATATTTATACTAAATGTGTGCTTTTAGTTCAATTTAAACTCATTAAAACACGAGTTTCGGCGATTTTGATGGATTTGGTTTTAAACCGAATTCGGGATACCATAAAAATTGAGTTCTTAATTATATGTAAATTTTGTAATCATTTTTCCATCGAGTTCTTATATTAGACTTGCATTCTTAATCTAACTTATACTCACTTTTTGAAATGTAATTATGAGAATATGAGTTTCATCGGTTTCGATGAATTCGGTTTTAAAGCGAATCCGTTGATACCAAGGATGAAAATACTCATATTGAAGTATGTTGATAATATAATTTGAGAAACTAATGATGAAAATATCGATATTGATGAAAATATTGATACAAAAAGGAAAACCTAGATGGTTCAAACTTAGAATGGATACCATATTGATTCAATGGATCCACGATATATTTACATAAAATGTGCTTTTAGTTTAATTTAAAACATCCACAGTTTTCGTGATATATCATCGGATATACGGCTAAAACTATGGATATTTTAAATTATGAATATATACGATCGTGAGTAGAAGGTTTGCAATAGTGATGTGTTCGTTTGATTACAAGATCAAGTCGTTAAATTGAATTTTGTTCATAAATTTTATTTTTATTATTATATGAAATGTTATTAAAAGTGACGAGTGATATGACCCGACTGTGTTTAATGATATTTATTTTCTCATTCTATTCCAGAATCTTTATCCTCATATGAGTTGATCACTGATTTGCAGCCGAATGATCTGTCGATGTAATGAATGTCGTGATAATTATAAATCAGCTGCTACCCAATTTCTGTCATTGCCTAAGAAGATAAATCATTGCAAGAAAAACCAAGATTTCAGCAATCAAAATTGGTTTTACGATTAACGCAGTAGATGCTTCTCTAATTAAGAAGCGATAATCGAGTAAAAAGATTTTATTTATAAAAAAAAAAACACACGCGCACACACATTTCCAAACAAATAATCATGGGCTAGGAGGGGTTGGGTTGGGCTTGGTCTTAAACTGTCTTCACAAGTGTTGCCTGCTATTGACATATTGGGCTCAAAATCTAGATTGAGGATCAAACCAAACCTTCCTTTTCTATCTCTCTCTCTCTCTCTCTTTTAAACATTAAATAAATTCGGGATTTTTTTAGAAAAGGGAGAGACTCGAACTCACAACTTCGAAACTTAGATGTGAGAGGCATACCACCGGACCAACCACATATTGTCAACCAAACCTTTGTCTTAACATTCAATTCTTTTTAAATTTATTTTTTTATATCAATCAGGTCTTCGGCCTACCGAGACTTGACAAGATCGACCGTTAAAGCACGATTCGGAATATAACTTCTACCATAAGGAGTCTCCCAACACTTAATGATTTAATGGATAAATGTGGAGTTTGTGAATATAGCTCCTAACATGGGGAAAAAAACTCTTTAACGATTTAATAAGTAACTCGAACCTTTATTACTAAATGAACTCCATCACGGATGTCACACAAATTTCCTTCATTCTCAGGGATTAATTATTTTCTTCTAGCTATGTGAACTTCATAATGATACAAATGTCCTTCATCTATAGACCCAATATGCTACGTAAATAAGAGAATTCAATGCTTCATTAACAACCCAAGCTTACTAAATAAATATTATTTGTTTGATTGTTTTGGATTTCACACAAATATTCTTAGTTCACTAACAGCAGTTAATTGACTTTGAAAAGGGTATTTCCTAGTAATATTCAAAGGAAATTCTTCCAACCTATACATGCATGAAGATAAAGATTAACATCAATGAATTTTGTCCAAAAAAGTACCTTATAAAGTAATGTATTTTGTTTTTGGAGAAAAAATCAATAAAATCTATCAAGTTGATTTGAATATCTCAATTCCTTCGGTCTCAACTCTCATGGTACATGCATATAATAAAAATCTATAAAGATCAAAAAGAGGGTTTGTCCTTTCGATAATGCCTTGTTCAAACTAATCTATACAAATCTTAACTTATCCATATCTATTTCTCAAATTAAAAGACTGTAAAAACTAATTATTACTATTAAAGCTGCTTTTAAGTGGATTGATTATGATCAGTGATCACTAAAACTGATTGATCATATCTCTTATCCATTTATAAACATGTTAATTGTGCGTCTTAAACTTAATTAATTAACTTTCACACATAAAGCACTTTTATCTCTGAATACCTTTATCATTTTGTTTAATGGTATTAATTATTTTTTTTATATGACATATAAACAAACATATTCATTATTGTGTTTAAAATACAAAAAATTCTCTAAAATTAGCCCTTTCACTTAAATATGATAAGGATATTTTTTTAGGCATTTAGTAATTTCTTAAAAACTTAAGTAGAAACAAGTATCATCATATTTTGACAAAAAAAAAACATTGTAGATATTTTTTTTATTGTTTTTGTTCTTAAAAAAATGTATTATTAAGAAAATACATAATTAAACATAATTTCAAACCTACTAATTTCTATATATTTCCTCAAAAATATTTCAAAAATAATTTTATTGAAGATACGTACTATATATATATATCGAAAACAGCTCATATATTTTCTTATCTTGACAAAATAAGGAAGAATTTGCAAACAATAATAATAAGTCAACAAAATCAACAATTGACAGGTCATGGTCAAAGTTTCGATGTTGACGTGTCTGTATTGAAGCCACATCTTCGTAAGACCCAATTATGTTCTCTCGTCATCGTGGGCCCTTGTGGGTCCCGAAATAGATGACCTGGCAAGCATAAGCAAATTAAATATTGTATGAAAATATACGTTCACACGTGTGGGTCCTTTTTATTTGTTTTAATTTAATAGTTGAGGCAAATTGGAATTTGGAAATGGGAACACAGTTTTACCTTTTTTGTCTGTGTACATTCCGGCATTCAAATCCTCCACGTGGTCAACAAATTAATTAATTATTGTCGACCTATTCAATATTACGGTTTGTTTTCAGAGATACTGATAGTGCTGACAGCTGAAGGAAGAGTCTTCTGATAATAAATTCTTTACTATTCCTTGAGGAGTTTAAGGGGTGTATTCCATTTGGATTTTAATGGAGTTTGATAGATTTGTTTTAAATGATGTGTTTCAGTTAAATTTACAAATCTTATGGATTTCATTTGATTTTATTGGAATTGTGTAAAGAGTTATCAGAGTTTGTTGGAATTCATTAGTTAGAATTAGATGGATTTCGATAGATTTGTAAGGATTTATCTTTAAAATAAATGATTTCAACATTTGAAAAAAAATGGTTCCCATAAATATGAAAAATACTTGAACAACATCTATAAAGCCTTACAATAAAGTCAAAAATTCATGAGATAAAAAAAAACAGCCAGACAAGTGATTATTAATAATAACAATAATAACAATAATAATAATAAAAATCATGAGATTAATAATAATAATAATAATAATAATAATTCATAGAACAAATAGATAAAAGTAGGGGTTATCATTTGTGTGAACATAGTTCCAACAAAAAATGACGAACATGTGAAGCGCAAGAATAAACTGGAAACAGAGTAACGTATTTGACAAAGATTTGAAGATGTTTGGTGAAATTACTAAGAGAACAAAATGAAGAACAAGAAAAAGAAAAAGAGAATTTATAGAAACTCCATTAATCTCATATTGTGGTTATGAGAGAGCTTTTATAGATACATTGTATTTAAGAGGTCGTTTGTTTTATTGTTTGAAAACTGAATAGTCATGAAGTTTTATAAAGATTGAATAGAGACTGAACTCTGAATCTGAATGACGTGTTTTTTTTTCTCACATCTAATGTATTGTTAACGCATTTATTTTTTAAAAGTAAAATTGTCTAAAAATAAGTAATTTTATATTTATGCCTATGTTAAACAATTATACGGTTCAAAAAATAAATAGCACTTTTTGGAGGTGGCAATTCAATACTGTCAATCACTCGAACGGCGACGGAGTAACGTTACGCAAACGCATTCGGGTGTCAAGCTCCCCGTCGAGCTCGTGGTGGTCGAGCTGCCCGGTCAGCTCACAGGGGGGGCATGAGGCAGCTCCCCCGGAGCTTTTTTTTCTGGCCAGTACTTAATATGCTCGAAATATAATTACATAAGGCTCAGAGCCTTTAGTAAAAGTCTCGAATCCAATAAAAAAAAGCTCGGACACTTAACAAAAAGGCTCGAACCCATTAAAAAAAAGCTCTGACACTTGGCAAAAAAGCTCGAACCCTTACCAAAAAAGCTCGAGCTTTTTTTTAATGGGTTCGAGCTTTTTTGCTAATTACCCGAGTTTTTTTGCATTGGGTTTGATCTTTTTTACTAAGTGTCCGAGCTTTTTTTTTTTTAACTTGACAAAAAGGCTAGAACCCAGTAAAAAAAAGTTCGGGAACTTAGCAAAAAAGCTCGAACCCATTAAAAAAAATGTTCGGACACTTGACAAAAAAACTCGAACTCTAACCAAAAAAACTCAAGTTTTTTTTTAATGGGTTCGAGCTTTTTTACCAAGTGCCGGAGCTTTTTTTTACTGGGTTCGAGTTTTTTTACCAAGTGGCTGAGTTTTTTTTTTAAACTTGACAAAAAGGCTCGAACCAAGTAAAAAAAAGTTAGGGCACTTGGCAAAAAAGTTCGGGCACTTGGCAAAAAAGCTCGGGCACTTGGGAAAAAAGCTCGATCCCATTAAAAAAAAGCTCGAGCACTTGGTAAAAAAACTCGAATCCATTAAAAAAAAAAGCTCGAACTTTTTTGGTACGGGTTCGACCTTTTTTGTCAAGTGCCCGGGCTTTTTTTTACTGGGTTCGAGCTTTTTTACCAAGTGCTTAAGTTTTTTTTTTTAACTTGGCAAAAAGGCTTGAACCAAGTGAAAAAAAGCTCAGACACTTAGAAAAAAAGCTCGGACACTTTAAAAAAAGCTCGTGCATTTGGTAAAAAAACTCGAACCAATTAAAAAAAAAGCTCGAGCTTTTTTTTATTGGGTTCGAGTTTTTTTACCAAGAGATAGAATTTTTTTTGGACCATATCAAAATAACTCGGACACCAATCAAAAAAGGTTGGAGTATTTTAAAAAAGTCTCGAACAGAATATGGAGACTAAATGTTCATTCATGTTCATACAAAGATTGAGACAACAAATCATAACGAATTGATATATTGTTAAACCAGACAGAAATATATGACAATATATAAACGAAGATCACAAATATATGTTATTTTTTTTGTGTAGAATCTGGAGAGAGACAAGTTTTTTGGAGAGAGATGAGTTGTAAATCGATTTTCAGACTATTTTGGAGAGAGAGAGGAGTTATCATTTTCAAAGTGTAGATACAAGCACAACGAGAATAAAAAATAGATTATTTAAGGGCAATTTGGATAGTTCACCATAATAGGTGTCTTTTAAACTTAAATTATTAAAGCGGTGACATCATTACAACACACATAAAAAAAGTGACATATCTCACAATTTCCACACAATTATACATATAATATAGAATAAAAACAATTCAAAAATAATAATTATATATGAATACATATGATCATGATTTTCTTATTCGATTACAAATAAACTTCTTTTTTTCTAAGAAAAGAAAATGTTTTTTTTCTTTCAAAAAATGAAAAGAGTAACGGTAAAAACTCACACAAAACACTCTAATATATATATATATATATGTGTGTGTGTGTGTGTGTAAATACATCACTCTAATATCAAAATAGAGTATTGATATTAATCACCAATATGAGAAGTGATTATGGTTCTTTTTATTTTTAAAGCTATTTAAAATAAACAATATATTAAAATAAAATAGTTATATACCATATATAATTATGATGAAATTGGAAACATGTTATATATGAGGGGATAATATCGGAAAAAAAGATTTTATATTGTATTTAATGTAATTCAGTGATTTGTAATTACGTAAAAAGTCATGATTTTTTATTTTTTATTTTAAGTTATTTTTTAAAAAAATTCAGTTATTTAACCACTTAAAAAAACAAACAAAATAAATTAATAACTACATTTCAGACCCTGCAAAAAAATAAACGACACCTAAATATATATACACAATACTATACTTAATTCTTACGCCAACTAGCAGTTGTTTGTAAATTAATAATAATCTGACACCTCAACTTTCTAACAACCTTTAACAACCTTAACAACCTTATTCTTTTATTGTAACTGTCTTAACCACCTAAACACCAAGATTGACCAGCTTTCTCTCTAGCTTGCTCATGGTCTTCCTTCTCCCATGATTGAGGTGTCAACCGTTCAGTTTCAGTTAAGAGCCATCGATTTCGGTTCTGTAGAATAGTCTAACTGTAACCGTAACCGTAACGGTTTGGTTCGGTTACATAACCGCCAGTTTGACGGTTATGGTTCGGCTACAGACTGGTTTCTATTACGATTGTTTTTTGTTTGCAAATGAATTGCCACTTATCGTAATTCTATTGGTTAGTTTTTTTAATAAAATATAGCAAAATCGGCGGTTTAACCGTCGGTTATCACCGCCGATTTTGAGACAATTTTTAAGATTGGATAACCGTAACCGAACCGTCTGGAAACCGGTTTCCAACTGGTTTCGTAACCGACGGTTATGGTTCTGTTTCGGTTTCGGTTTCGATTTCGGTTTCGGTTTGGTTTTGAACGATTTAACCGAACCGTGGACACCCCATGATGAACTTGGTTGCTTCTATCATCAGTAACACAAACTGTTGCAAGGCCACTATAAGGCTATGTCCTTTCATGCGTGTCACCAAGTTCATCATCAGTAGCCCTCTTAGTGACTGCGTTGCATTGCACTTTATCATTTTCACAATGCATCTCCAATCGTTCTCCAAAATTTTCTCCATTTCGTAGACTAAAAATTGAATATTCCAGGAATATTTCAGGAATATTTCATCTCTATAAATTTACAACTCTAATCGTTCTTCATTTTACAATCTCTAAATGATAAAATATTATTATCTTACTTTATTATTTTTAATTAACTATCTCTTACACCTAATATTTTTTATCTAAATTTTAGATTGAATAACTTTTATCTAACTTTCTCCTACACATAATATGTTTTACCTAATTTTTAGCTTGTATATTTTTTATCTAACTTTCTTCTACACATAATATGTTTTACCTAAACACAATGATGAGAAGAAAAAAAATATAAAGATGATTAAAAAAAAATACTGAATTGTTAGAGTCTTATCAAAAAGATAATTCAAGTAAAAAAGGATAATTAATATCTCATTTGGAAGGCTACTCAACAGCGCATGACGATCTTGCTGAACAAAAATTATATTTTCAACGGGAATGCGAAGAGACTAGAATTATGGAAATATATTTGGACTCCATCAATGATCCAAATGAACGTGAATATTGGAAATCCAGAAAACTAGAAATTATGGAACGCAATTTCCAAATACAAAGATCAATTGCTAATACTACCTATGTCAATTTTAATAGTTTCGGGCAATTTCCTGGTGGGTCGTCCGGTAATTCTAGTAATTTTGCTCATTTTCCAAATTGATATGGTTGGAGTGGAAATGATTTGTCATAATACTAGTGTTAATTTTTAAAATTCAATGTTATTTGTATTGGTTTAATTTTAATTTTCAGTGTATTTTTTTTTTGTTATTTTTTCATTATAATATTTTTATTTAAAGATGATAATGTTATTGATGATTTGAAAACATCAATTAAAGTTGATGGTTTGAAAACATTTGTTTTACATTGCAAAAAGATACTTTTAGTTCATTGATTAAAAAAAATTAAAAATTATTTAAATATAGTCAATATTGTACTTGGATGAAAGATCTCAACAAAATATTTTTAATGGTATAATTTTTATAGTAATTAGATTTATAAATAAAGAGTTATAATAAATTAATTGAGTTTAGTTAAAAAAGTGAAAAGTATATAAGGGGAATTTAAGAAAGAATATGAGGGTAAAGTAAGATCGTAAAAAGTAAATAATGAAATGAAGGTTGGGGATTTGGATCTCCAAATATGGAGATCAAATCTTGATCTCTCAAATTATTTTCCTCGGTTTCCGTGAATTGGAGAACCATTGGAGTGGGTTGGATCTCTATTTTGGAGAAATAGAGACCCATTAGAGTTGGTATAACAAAACAATTCATAATAAAAATTAAGTCCAACTAGAAAATAAATTATTCATATTTAAATATCTTCAAAATATTCTCAAATAACCACTCATTCCGAAGTAAATAGTATCCACTATGAGCGCTCTTCAGATGACATGTTTAAAAATATATCTTTTTTTTTTTGTTTTAGTATTAAGCAAGACAATTGCTTTATAACTAGCAGAGCTATCCAAGTTCGGAGTCTCCTTGATAGGATCTCATATATTACTTCATATGATTAATTCGAATCATATATCACTTTCTTTCGTTCTCATATTTAAAACTTGTAATATTTTCTAAGAAAATATATGTTATCAAGCCTCCTCATGTGTAACATGGATATGGACGGTGAACATCACACCATCTATAATTTTGTGAAGCTATGAATCATATGATACATTAGCACATCTCATTCCGTCTAATATGGAGACAGATGGTAGACGCCAGACGCTAGACACGTTATATGCTATTGTTAGACATAAAAACAGAAAAGCTTAAGCTAATAGGTAAGAGTTAAACTATAAGACCCGAATTTTGTTCTTTCTTTATTAGTATTAATAAAAATAGGAACACATTCATTCAGTTTCTTTTTATTAAGACAACTAAATGATCCTGTATTAAAGCATAGTATTTTGGCAGTAAACTATTGATTCTCTAGTATTATTACAAGTCAATTTCATGGGATTTGAAATGAGTCAATTTCCACATTATAGTGATTTGAAATAAATCAATTTTCACATTTAGAGTGATTTGAAATAAGTCAATTCCACATTTAAGGGAATTTGAATATTTTAGTAAAATCAGTGGAATTGTATGTAAGACCCAAATTTTGATTTTTAGGGGTCGTTTGTTTTTTTATCTAAAGACTGAATAGTCTTGAAGTTTTTTGAAGACTGATTAGACACTGAAATCTGAACCTGAATGACATATTTTTTTTTCTCACATCTGAATGTATTGTCAACGCATTTATTTTTTAAAAGTAAAATTGTCTAAAAATAAGTAATTTTACATTTATACCTATATTAAACAATTGCACATATAATATAGAATAAAAACTATCCAAAAACAATAATTATTTATGAACACATATGATCATGATATTCTTCTTCGATTACAAATAAACTTCATTTTTACTAAGAAAAGAAAATGTTATTTTTTTTTCTTTCAAAAATGAAAGGGATAACAATAAAAACTCATACAAAACGATCTAATATACACACACACACACACATCACCCTAATATCAAAATAAAGTATTGAACTATTGATATTAAACACCAATATAAGAAGTTATTAGGGTTCTTTTTTTTATTTTTAAAGATATTTAAAATAAGCAATATATTAAAATAAAAGATTTATATACCATGTATAATTATGATGAAATTAGAAATATGTTATAAAAGATTTTGGATTGCATTTAATGCAATTCAGTGATTTACAATTAAATGAAAAGTCATAATTTTTTACTTTTTATTTTAAGTTGTTTTATAGGATTTTTAAGTTGTTTGACCACTTAGAAAAACAAACAAAACAACTTAATAATATGATTCAGACCCATTAAATTTTAAGTGAAAAAAACAAACAGACCCTTACTGATTTTATTAAATTCTAGAATTTTCTATGTCAATATATATGTTTATGTAAGATTTGTTTACAAAGTTTTAGAATTTTCCAATGCGTGTGTAATAAATTAAAAATCCTACATCAGACACTACTCGGTTTTCGAAAAACGACACCGGTTAGTTCTAGCATTAGGATTTCGATTGTGAAGTGATATGTCAGACCTTATTCCAGTCCTAGATATAAATTAGACTTTGATATTGGTATACATATTTGATTTTAGGGTAAGGATTGGATTGTTAGTTTCGTGGACGATTGCTTTTATGAGGTTTGCTAAGAGATAAGTAGATTTTTTGCATAGTATGTAATTGCACATATGTTTTCTTAGTAACCAAATTTATTTATCATATTGTTATGATCTAAAATATTTTATTATATACGTTTATATATGTTTATAAACTCATTTTTCTACTTAGTCTTTACTTACATATTTGTTACCTAATTCTTTTTAAATTAATTTTACCTTTACTGAAACTATTTATTTAAATGCTTAAATGTTTGGTTCTTTTGTGCTTTAGCAATGCAAATGTATTATGATATTTTGAAAGTAATGTTTTAGCTCGATGTCAGTAGTAAATGAAATGTGAAATGAAATGAAATGTTGATCACCGGTGATAATATAAATGCAGCACGCACGACAAATGAAATGTTATGATTTTAGTCTTGTACCAATTTCTGAAATGTAATGATTTTGGTCTTGTACCAATCTCTGAAATGTAAATGGCCGGATCACCGGGGGTATTGGTGACACTACTTGACTTGAACTTATTTTTTTTATGAAATGTTATTAATCGTTATCGCATATTGAAAATGATAATTTTACAAGTTTACTTGTATTTAAAAATATTATTTTTACAAGTTTACTTATATATTGAAAATGTTACTTTTGTAATTTTAATTGTATATGAATATTGAAAAGTTATGTACGTAGTAAATGTTATTATAAATTTCATAAATGTTTTCGATTATGTATTATGCAATACTTATTGAGTTGACAGCCCACCCATTGTCATTTAACATTTTACAGACTAAGTATCTTAGAAGCTGACCGCTAGAGCAATAGACTTTCAAGAGGGTAAAGTTATAGAGATTATATGTAATGTTCTGCTTTGTTTTGTTACTTAGAATTTGTGTTTAGGTACTCGGTATTATTTTAATTTCCTTTAGAGTGTTTTGAACCTTATCGTTAGAATTATTTGGAGTTATTCGATGATTACTAGTTTCTTTGGATGAAGTAATTGATAGTTTATATTTTAGCATTTCATATCAAAGTGTTTAATTACTATTTGATTTTTTTGGTGTTAAATGAAATATATAATTTGGAATATAAGTTGATTTCATTATCACTATCTGATTGATATTAAAGAATGCTTATTCAACCTAATAACTAAAGTTCGGATCACGTGGTCAGTAATATAAATCATATGGTATAATTATCCATGTTATGTGACCACCCATTTTTCAGTGGTGAAACAAATATTCAAAATTTTGGGTTGTCTATTAAAAAAAAAAATGGATGCGAACTGTACTCATTAGCAAAAATCAGTCAAACACAAAGTTAGTGGATATTTCATAAACAATATGCTAGTTTTGATTTTATCTTTTGTAGGTTTTTGATGATAGATTTTGATTTTCGGTAATGCCGACTCAACAGTTGTGTACTTGTGTTTACGATGGAAATTGATTTTTAGAGAAATTAATGCACGTGGAAGTGAGTTTAATTATGTGAGAAGTTAAGGGTACGTAGTGACATCGTGACAAGGCTTAACTTAATGAGCTTGTCTTCATTCTTCACTCAAATTATTACTTGAATTTGGAATGTTTGTTGATGCTTTTTCAATAGTTTTCAACGAAGTTACATATCAAATTCCATTTGGAAACTCCCTTTCTATAAAATCTTGCCTCTGGGATATGTTTCCAAGTACTTACTAGGAAGTGCTTTATTTTCTGTCACTCAATAGTGTTTTTATGAAAACTTTGTGGGTTCATATATGTTCTTAGGGAAAACAGCACTAATTTATCTTAATTATATAATTGATTATATTTAATTTGAAAACAATGTCAGAATTTAAGTTGACATCCCCTTTTATCCGCATCATTAATCAACTGCAGACCGAAAGGAAAGCACACTTTACCTTTAAAAAAAACCCCATATATATAGTGAGTTAGAGTTTGAGTTAGAATTTGAGTTAAAAAAAATATAAAGAATGAAAAATATTAAGAAAGATATATATATTCCAAAAATAAAATGACACTTTTTAGAGATGATTTTTCAACACTGTCTCTATTTTAATAACTTATGTTTAAAGGACACATATTATGACAGATGTTTTACATCAGCTTTCATTCATTCAATTTATATTTTATAGTGACAATTGTGAAGTAGAGAGAGAAAATCCCATTGAAATCCAGATGATCACTCGATCGACGACGGAGTGGCATTACGCTGAGACACTCGGGTGCCTGTTGAGCTCACGGTGGTAGAGCTGCCTAGTCAGCTCGCGGGGGGTCAGGTGGCGACGCCTCTAGAGCTTTTTGTTCAATTTAAAACCCAAATTGGGTTTTGATTTTAGTTTCGAGTGGGGAAGACAATGAACAGTAAATATGTTAGTGAAAGTCTCGGAACATGTTCCACAGTCTCGAGAGAAGTCTCAGAGAGTATTACAGAGCTCGATAGAAGTCTCAAAGAGTGTAACAGAGGTCTCAGAGAGTATTACAGAAGTCTCGAAGAGTGTTATAAAAGTCTTATATTGATAAAGCTTGATAAAGCTTGATAGAATTCTCGGAGAGTGTTAAAGAAGTCTTAAAGAGTGGTATGGAAGTCTCAGAGAGTGTTCCGAGATTTCTGTAATACTGTCCAAGGCTTCTATAACACTCTTCAAGACAATTAGTGTTTTCTACAAGCTTCAATAAGCTTCATAAGCTGATCAAATCCACTCGAGAGGTGAGAGTCATCAATATATTTGACCTAGAGTTTCGTTGATGGTTTAGAGTTCCTTGATTATGCTTTTAAATTGTAATTGCTCAGTAATGGCATTGATTAACACTGAAAAGTATATGTTTACTAAGGGATAATATCATCATTTTACACTTTCAATATGATTAATTCCCCAATTCAGACATAATTTCAATCGTTCGCTTAAATAAATGTGTTGTGTAGTAATCAGTGTATTTTTCTTTATATTTCAGAGGTAATTCGATCAATTCAGAATCATGGAGAAGTCAGATTGCAAAACAAACATCGTTTTCAAGTTTAGAACGTCAAAAAACCTTAAGAAGACCACGAAGGGAATTTTCGTAATTTTGATTATTCACTGTTCACAGTTGACTTTCACTGTTCACTGTTCACAGTTGACTTTCACTATGCACTCTCGGATGCGTACTGTTCACTCATGGATGGGTTACTGTTCACTGTCACTGTTCACTGATGACGTGGCGAAATCTGGACGCTCCATTCTAAATTCATCTGATGGTCAATTTTCATCCGTATTTTGTATAAATAGGAGGCCTCCCCCTAATTTTGATTTTCTGAATCCAAATCTGATGTTAGATTTGTGAAATTCTCTCTCTTTTGTTCTCAAATTCTTAGTTTAAATAAAATAACTATTTTCTAGTTAAATTATGTCTAGCTAATTTTATATAACTGGGGTCAAAGGTGATACTGTTGGTATGGAAAAATATGATCCAATTTTAGTAAGTTTATTATTTTTATGCTTTCTCCCATCTGATCTTTGTGGAGTTTTTGACTCACTGTAGATAGACAGATATTGTCTAGCACAGTGAGTACTTTTACCCATATTTATCAGAGAGTGGTTTATCCCCTCTAATCTTTGTGGAGTTTTTGACTCATTGTAGATAGACAGATATTGTCTAGTACAGTGAGCACTTTTACCCACATCTATTAGAGAGTGGTCAGTGGAATGGAATATCATCCCATTAATCTGGACTAAATATTTATAATTGGATCATATTCAAATTACTAACAGTGGATCTCTTAGCCCCAGTTTTAGTTTTAATTTTTTTACATTTTATAAAAAGCTTAGTAATTAATATAGATAATTAATATAGATAATTAATTCTACAAGAACAAGTGAACAACCTCCATGTGGTTTGACCTGGTCTTACCAGTTAATTTATTACTATGACACTCTTTCACTTGGGAGTAGGAACACTTCTTTAGGACGTGTCAAGTTTTTGACGCCGCTGTCTGGGAGGTAAGTCCGTATTTTCTTTGTAGTAGTAATTCCTTTTTAATTTTATTTTAGTTTTGCTACTTTTTTTTCTATCTTCTTTATTTTTATTTTGTATTTAATTTTGCATCACTCATCTCAATCATAAACTTCATCCACTTGAAAAAAAAAGCACTTGTTATCTTTAATCACATGTTTGCATTTTAGTCCTTATACTTTTTATTTGCATTTTAGCTTAGATCTAGTTTGTATTTGTATATAGGTCATTTTATTTTTTATTTTTACATATCAGTCCCTGTAATTATCATATTTTCACTTTAGTCCCTATATTTTTAATTATTTGCACTTGTACCCCAATACTTGTACATATTTACATTTATATCCCTAGAATTTTGCATCTTGTTATTTTTATCACTTTTCTTTTATTTTCTTCATTTTTGTGTATTTCATCTCCATGAACCCTCATTAAATTTGCATGAGACGTTGGTCTCGAACATCTAGTGGTAGATTAATTAGGAGATCACAATTACACACATTCACTAACAACATGACTGAAAACCCACTTAGACATCCAGCAGGAAACCAAGCTGGAAACCTTTTAGACACCCTTGACAACATATCTCAACATAGCAACAATCCGCCTTATGTTGACCATGACCAACACATTAACCAAAATCCACCTAGAACTCTTAGAGACTACGTGAATCCCACACGTACTGGAGCACCTTCATGCATAGCTTTCCCACCAAATGCAACACACTTTAATTTTAAACTGGGAATCATTCAAATTTTACCCAATTTTCACGGTCTTGAATCTGAAAATCCATATTTGCATCTTAGAGAGTTTGAGGAAGTTTGTAACACTCGCACTGACCAAAATATTAGCATGGATATAATTAAGCTTAATTTTTTCCCTTTTTCCTTAAAAGATGAAGCTAAAACTTGGTTACAAAACCTTAGGTCAGGATCAATCCAAACTTGGAATGATATGCAACAACAGCTCTTAAAGAAATTTTTCTCACCTCATAAAACAAACTCTCTTAAGAGGCAAATCACTTCATTTGCCCAAAAACCTGGGGAAACATTTTACCAATGTTGGGATATATTCAAAGAGTTGTTAAATGTCTGTCCACGTCACGGTTTTGAAACATGGAGGATAGTGTCACATTTTAATGAGGGACTCACACCCCAAAGTAGACAAGTCATTGAAATGATGTGTAATGGGGAGTTCAGTGACAAAAATCTTGAAGAAGCACTTGAATACCTTGACCATATCATCGAAAGTGCTCAAAATTGGGACACCATTGGTTCCTATAAGTCCATGAGCAAACCACAACCATCTCTATCTAGTGGAGGCATTTACAATCTTAGGGAAGACCAAGACCTTCAAGCTAGATTTGCATCCCTAGCTAGGAAAGTTGAAGCTTTAGAAACTAAAAAGAGTGAACATGTAAAATCTGTACAAGAAATTCCATGCCATGTATGTGATTCTGATGATCATATTACTCATAGTTGCCCAACTTTGCCAGCCATAAAAGATTGTCTTCATGAACAAGCCAATGTTTTGCACACTTTCAACAAACCAAATTCCATCCCATATTCACAAACCTACAATCCTGGATGGAGAAATCATCCAAACTTTAGTTGGAGGAACAACAATCAAGCCAAGTCTTCACAACTAGCAGGTCCATCACATCCACAAACATACCAGAATTTCTAAAACCCTCAAGGTTATGCGTCTTATGTCCCACCATCTAGGAAAAACCTTGAAGACACTTTACACTCATTCATTGAGAAGCAAGAATCCATTAACAGCCAAACTGCACAAACTTTGATAGATGTTAAAGATACTTTGGCAAAGATTGCTTCTACACTCACCACACACAAAAAAGGTAAGTTTCCATCTCAACCACAACCAAATCCTAAGATTCAGTCAAGTTCCTATGACAATAACCAACGTCCAGACCAAGTCAAATCAATCACCACTCTTAGTAGCGGTAAAGTCATTGAAAAACCTATTCTTGAATCTGGTAAAAATGATAATGAGTCATTTTCCAAGGGTAAGGAAGGGGTTGATGAAACCACTGTTAACGAAGAAATAATTGAATCCCCACATACACTTTCATATCCTCTGACTCTTAAAAATTCACAGAAATTGATGCATCCCCAGAGATTTTTGAAATTTTCAAACAGGTAAAGATCAATATCCCTTTGTTAAACGCAATCAAATAAGTACCTTCCTATACCAAATTTTTGAAGGATCTGTGCACTGTGAAAAGGAAGCATCAGGTAAGAAAGAAAGCCTTTATGGCTGAACAGGTAAGTTTCATTCTTTGCAATAAAAATGTTTTGAAATATAAAGATCTTGGTTGTCCTACTATTCTTGCATAATCGGTAACTGTAAAATTGAGCATGTTTTATTTGACATAGGTGCTAGTGTAAATTTGCTCTCATACTCAGTTTATCAGCTACTTAAACTTGGTGAGTTAAAGCCGACTTCAACCACACTTTGTCTTGCTGATAGGTCAATTAAAATACCAAAAGGAATAATGGAAGATGTGTTAATACAAGTCGATAAATTTATCTACCCAGTAGATTTTATTGTCTTGGAAACACAACCTGTTGTTAATGAGCACAAATCAATTCCTGTTATATTGAGCCGACCATTTTTTGCTACTGCTAATATCTTGATTAATTGCATGAATGGAATAATGGGCATGTATTTTGGAAATTTGGAAATTAAGTTTAATGTTTTCAACATGTCTAAGGAACCATTTGATGATGAAAATAAAGATGAAGATGTAGATATTATTGAAACCATTGTTGAAGATCATGTTCAAAGGGATTCTTTTAACTCATCTGAATTTTATTTGATCAATTCACCTGAGTTAAGCATGCATTCACATCTTGATGATTGTTTACAGGTTGTCGAAGAAGAAGGAGACACTTCAGGTTTTGAAGAATTGGAACAAACAGATGACGTGCCAGAAGAAAAAACACCTCAACTGGATTTGAAGCCCTTACCAGAAGGACTTAAATATGCTTACCTTAGAGACAACCAGAACTACCCAGTGGTAATCTCTTCTAACCTCACAGAAGAGCAAGAAGGTAAGTTGTTACATGTTTTAAAGAAAAATAAGAATAAAATTGGCTAGACTTTGAAAGATTTGAAAGGTATTAACACATTGATTTGTTCACATCGAATAAATTTAGAGAAAAATGCTAAAACATATCGACAACCCCAAAGAAGACTTAACCCACACATGAAAGAAGTTGTTAAGACTGAAGTCCTTAAATTACTTGACGTGGGAATTAGCTACCCTATCTCTGATAGTAAGTGGGTGAGTCCTACACAAGTTGTGCCAAAAAAATCTGGAATCACTGTTGTTAAAAATGAAAAGGGTGAGTTAATTCCAACTCGTGTTCCATCTAGTTGGTGCATGTGCGTTGATTATAGAAAATTAAATGATGCCACTAGAAAAGATCATTTGTCCCTTCCATTCCTTGACCAAATTTTAGACAGAGTAACATAACATCTCTACTACTGCTTCCTTGATGGGTATTCAGGATACTATCAAATTCTCATTGCATTAGAAGACCAAGAAAAGACCACATTCACATGTCCTTTTGGAACCTTTGAATTTAGAATAATGCCATTTGGTTTGTGTAATGCTCCAGCCACATTTCAACGATGCATGCTAAGCATTTTTAGTGACATGATTGAATATTGTTTAGAGGTCTTTATGGATGATTTAACTGTGTTTGGGAAATCTTTTGATAATTGTCTTAATAACTTGGATAGAGTCTTGAAACATTGCATAGAAAAAGGACTTGTGCTTAACTGAGAAAAATGTCATTATATGACCACATTTGGAATTGTTTTGGGTCATGTTGTGTCATCAAAAGGTATCGAGGTTGATAAGGCAAAAATTGAAGTCATTTCAAAGTTACCATCACCACAAACAGTCAAAGATGTACAGTCATTTTTAGGGCATGCAGGATTTTATAGGAGATTTATTAAAGATTTCAGTGTCATATCTAAACCACTTTGTAACCTCTTATTAAAAGAAGCAAAATTTGAATGGACACGAGAGTGTGAAGAGTCTTTTAAAAAGATAGTTGACCTTTTAACGTCTGCTCCTATCATGCAATCTCCTGATTGGTCATTGCCTTTTGAATTGATGTGTGATGCGAGTGATTTTGATGTTGGAGCTGTCTTAGGACAAAAAAGAGAAGGTATACCTTTTGTGATTTATTACGCAAGTAAAACTTTGAATAGTGCATAAATGAATTACACCACCACTGAGAAAGAATTACTTGCTGTGATATTTGCATTGAATAAATTTCGGTCATACGTGATTGACGCTTCAACCATTGTTTTTACTGATCAAGCTGCTTTGAAGTATTTAATGTCTAAACAGGATGCAAAGACAAGATTGATTCGTTGGATTTTATTGCTACAAGAATTCAAACTCACAATCAAGGACAAAAATGGTGCTGAAAATGTCGTTGCGGATCATTTATCATGACTCACCGCTGAGTCATCATTTGATAAAGCACCCATCAATGATTCTTTTCCTGGTGATCTTTTATTCTCTATCACAACATGCACAATATAGTCTTGGGAATCTGACTTTAAAAGACCCTATTTGCCAATTTATAAGAAAATTGGATGGGAAGCATATCCCCGACCCATAGAGGGCGTTGAAGCCGTTTCTGGACTTAAAACCAGAGGAAGATGTGAGCCACAATCACAACTACCAGTAAATATCCTTTTGTTTTTATTATCTTTTTATCATCTTTATCTCTGCTTCAAGTCCTCATGAGCTGATTGACCAGTTATAAGATTTCAATTATGAGCCAGATCCTTCAACCTTCAAAATTGATTGGCACACTGATGAAGAGAACAAGAAACACAGAATTGATCTGAATCTCAGTTTGTTATTGTCCCATGGTTTTTATGCATTTTATTTTCCTTTATTTTGTATTTCTTTTGTTGTTTTGCAGGATTTTGTTATCTTTCAAGTTGTTCATGTGATATCTTCTAAACCTTAACTCTTTCTAAAGACATTGGGGACAATGTCTCATTCTGGATGGGGGGAGGGGATAGTTGATTCAATAACTTTTGTTTTTCAAAAAAAAAAAAACTTAATTTTGACCTTTTTTTTTTGTAAAGATGGCCGAGTAAGAAGATATTTTAGATACTTCTGAGACGCTTCTTTGTAGTTCTGATGCATTTTTTTTCTCTCTCTTCTGGCTATTCAAATTTATAAACTCTCCATTGTGATATCATTGACTAATCCTTTTGTTCATTAAGTCATATTGAGAAATTTTTTAAACTTTTCTAGACACACGCACATTGACATATGATTATGTACAGTAAGTTGAGATTTTGCGATATTGAGTTCTGAAACATCATTCAAGGGTAACAACCGAAGACAGTGGTCTTGTTTAAAAATTTATATAGTAATAATAATAATAATAATATTGTGTGTTGTGACCAAAACTCTTACTTAGTAGCCAGGCCTCATGCCTCAGTAAGCATAGAGTGTTCGCGTAAAACGGAGGAGTCTGGATAAGAATAAAGTGCAGTTCCGTAGCCTCTTTAACTCGAGCAATTAAGTCCAAGGGGTGCTTTAACACCTAATGCCCTAAGACCAATCGGTTTGGGAGTCATTGACCTAAAGCTCGTTACACGGATTAAAGAGAAGGCTTAAGGGAATTGTACAAAAAAAACATCTGCAATCCGAGTAATTAAGCTCGTAGGAGTGTTTTAACACTTAATGCCCTAAAGTCAACTGGTTTGGGAGTCATTGACCCAAAGCTCGTTACACGGGTTAAAGAGAAAGTTTAAGGGAATTGTACTAAATAAAACATTTGCAATCCGAGTAATTAAGCTCGTAGGAGTGTTTTAACACTTAATGCCCTAAAGTCAATTGGTTTGGGAGTCATTGGTCTAAAGCTCCCTACATGGATTAAAGATGGAATGTTTGTTTCCAATTTTGTTGTATTAAAAAAAAGAAGAATAAAACTGCTGCCTAAAGAAAAAGCCATGGTGAGATTTCAGAATGAAAATGTTGTTTGATTTCAATTGAATCTCATAGTTATCGTGTTGATCTTTATTGAGCACAAGAAAGTTTGATTGATAACTGGTTGTCAAATGGTGAGAAAAGAGGTATGAGAGAGTTTGTCTATTTGGTAGTTTAAAGATTTGAATTTGAGTTTTTACTATTTTCGCTTTAATTGCTAGGGACTAGCAATAAGCTGGTTGGGGGGTGTGATTAACATTGAAAAGTGTATGTTTACTAAGGGATAATATCATCATTTTACACTTCCAATATGATTAATTCCCCAATTCAGACATAATTTCGTTCGTTCATTTAAATAAATGTGTTGTGTAGTAATCAGTGTATTTTTCTTTATATTTCAGAGGTAATTTGATCAATTCAGAATCATGGAGAAGTCAGAGTAATCGGTGTATTTTTCTTTATATTTCAGAGGTAATTTGATCAATTCAGAATCATGGAGAAGTCAGATGGCAAAACAAACATCGTTTTCAAGTTTAGAACATCAAAAAACTTTAAGAAGACCACGAATGACATTTTCATAATTTTGACTATTCACTGTTCACAATTAACTTCCACTGTTCACAGTTGGCTTTCACTATTCACTCACGATACGTTACTGTTCACTCTCAGATGCGTACTGTTCACTCATGGATGGGTTACTGTTCACTCATGACATGGCAAAATCTGGACGCTCCATTTTAAATTCATCCAATGGTCAATTTTCATATGTTGGTCAATTTTCATCCGTGTTTTGTATCCCCCTCCTAATTTTGATGTTCTTAATCCAAATCTGATGTTAGATTTGTGAAATTCTCTCTCTTTTATTCTCAAATTCTCAGTTTAAATAAAATAGTTATTTTCTAGTTAAATTATGTATGTCTATTTTATATAGCTAGGGCCAAAAGTGATACTGTTGGTATGGAAAATATGATCCAATTTTGGTAAGTTTATTATTTTTATGCTTTCCCCCCTTTGATCTTTGTGGAGTTTTTGACTCACTGTAGATAGACAGATATTGTCTAGCACGGTGAGTACTTTTACCCATATCTATCAGAGAGTGGTTTATCCCCTCTAATCTTTGTGGAGTTTTTGACTCACTGTAGAGAGACGGATATTTTCTAGCACAGTGAGTACTTTTACCCACATCTATTAGAGAGTGGTCAGTGGAGTGGAATACCATCCCATTAATCTGGACTAAATATTTATAATTGGATCATATTCGAATTACCAACAGTGGATCCCTTAGCCCCATATTTAATTTTAATTGATTTACATGTTATAACAAGCTTAGTAATTAATCTAGATAATTAATTCTACAAGGACAAGTGAACAACCTCCCTATGGTTTGACCCGATCTTACCGGTTAATTTAATACTATGAAACTCTTACACTCTTACACTCTTACGTTTGGGAGTATGAACACTTCTTTAGGACGTGTCAAGCATTTTTCAAAGTTGTATAGGATCACTCAGCTTATAAGTTTGATATTCACACACTAATAAGATGAGTGATTCTATGTAACTATATAAACGTCGAACTCGTTGGAGAAGAAGATGAACTTGAATTTCAATATACAGAGCTTTTCACTTTAAGAAAGTTAGAAAGAGAAGTATATCTCAGACAACTTCTAAGTATCTTCCAAAAGTTAAAATCAAAAAAATAATTAAAAAATCTGTATAGTAAGGGTATTTTTAAAAATCACTTACTTTACTGTCTTTTAAACATAAGTTATTAAAATAGAGACAGTATTGAAAAACCAATTCAAGAAAGTGTCAAAACCTCCTATTTCCTATATATATATATATGGAAAGCGGGGAAATGAGGATGTGGATAAGATACTTCCTCTAAAAACTCCACCATCCAATTTTTCCCAAATTTGGAAATAAGGGGATGAGGAAGGGTTTTGGAAATAGGGATGAGGATGATGATACCTATATCTATCCCTATTTTCCAAATGCTCATCCCTAGCAAAGTGGCATGAATAGATAGATACATTAAAAAAATTAATATGATTTATAATTATAAGCCAATTAATTAATACACCTATTAAAAGCATTTGTTGGGTACTTTTCTTTCGATTTGTGTGAGTATATATTCGTAATTCTACATGCATATTGTCTGATATTGACAGATGCAGGTTATGACTTTTTTGTTTTAAGTATTTTAATACTTAAAACAAAAAAAAATACAAAATTTATTGTAGAAATATTAATTTTATTATTAATTTTATTACATTGGATAAATCTTGCAATATTGAAAGTTGATATCTATTTTGAAAAAGTCATACACTCACGTACACGTTTGAATGGAGAAGGTTCATAGAATGTTAGATTAAAGTTTTCATGATAATTGATAAACATCAACCTATTTGTTAACTGCAGAACTTAAAAAGGAACCAACCACTTTAAATTTAAGTGCTTCCTTTGTTACTTTAAACCACACAAAAAAGTGCTTCTACATATTCGATTTCAAAGAATAATAACTTTTGTGATCGATGTGAAATCATCCCCAAATTAATAAAAAGAAAAAAGAAAAAAAAAAAGAAAAAAAGAAGAAGAGAATTTCAATTCCGTTTTCCTTCCACATGCATGTCCTGATGTCCCTATATATCATATATATATGATTTGATGATGTGCCAAAAGTAGAATCATTGATATCCCACTATATATATATATATATATATATATATAGTCAACAATTTAATGATTAAATATGATTAAAAGAAACCAATGTGAAAAAATGAGAATGATTGTAATTTATAAAAGATCAATTTCAATCGACGATTAAAATATTGAAAGCATGACAATTGACAAATTATAGTAATTTGTTTTTGAAAAAAAAAGGGTTTGAATCGATTGATAGAAAATGACAATATTCGTAACTTACCAGTAATAATCATGATCTACTGGAAAAGAGGGATGGGTTTGTTGATTGATCATGACATCATTTACGTATGATGAGATGACACGCGATTGAAAATATATAGGAATTTCAATCTCTAATTCAATTGATTATAGATGTGGACTATAGTGGTATGAAGCTAAGAAGGGGGAGAGCGGCCACATCCACGGTCTTTTTTTAAATTCTTGTTTAATTCTTATAATTAACTAAATTTGTTTTTCTTTTATTTTCTAAAATAAAAATTATTGAGTTTATCTCTGACGAAATTTGAAATTCTGATTTCATCATCTGCACACTATCTAACTATGACACTCAAGGTCCATCGAAACCGTCAAAATCAAATATTATACATACGATATGAAAATCGATTTTCACAATTAAGAGATATCTATTCCTATAATTGGATCTAGAGATGTATGTTTAGGGACTGAGGATGAATATATGTCTCCCTATCTCTATCCCCACTCCCTAGTTCCTTCCCCCATCCCCCTTATTTTTCCATTTGGGAAAAATAGGGATGAAAAATTTTGGGGGGAGGTATCCCCATCCCATCCTCAGTTTCCTATTTTTCTCGTTTTTCTCCGTTTTCTTTTCCCTCGATTCTCTATTTTTTCATTTAACTAAAAATTACAAACTAAATTAAAAAATATATATATATTTCATTACAAATACAAAATAAAATCTATTGATGCATTACAAATAAAAATATATATTATAAATAAAAATAAAAATATAATTATATTTATATATGTTTGGGGGAAATAGAGAAATGGGGATAGGGGACCTCATCCCCATCCCCATCCCCATCCTCATTTTAATATAATTATGGGGAAAATGAGGAAATGGAGATGGGGAGGGGTCCCTCATCCCCATCCCCATTTCAAATTGGGGATTATTTTCATCCTCATCCTCCCCCCCATTTCTCCATTTTCCTCAATAAAAAAAAATCCCAAATGGAGATGGGGATGTGGGAAATTGGAGTCTCGAGGAAAAATGTACATCTCTAATTGGGTCATATCTGCTTTCACAATATCAGAGAGAAAATATACACATGCTTGTAAGAGATCACTTAAATTAATAGGGGGCATTATTGGGATCTAATTATCAACATTTAAACATGAATCATGAATTTTAGTTAATGTTAGGCCATCCTCTTAAAAACAAAAATATTTTGTGTCTTGTTGTTAATAGAGCATCTCTAATACAAGCGTGATTTACGAAAAAAACAGATGTCACTTAGGATTAATAGACATTCTTTTAAAAAATCTTTTTCTAATGCAGTCGTGCATATCCAATCTCAAGCTGACGTGGTAAAAAAAAATTAGACATTGTCAACACGACCATCCACTTTCAGATGGCCTGTTGCACAACCCATTTTTAGGCTGACTTAGCAAACATTTAAAATTGACATTAATTTTTCATCTATTTTTTGTAAGAAAATAAAATAAAAAAGAAAATAGAATGACTGACTCAACAAATATTTAAAATTGATATTAATTTTTCATCTATTTTTGGTAAGGAAATAAAATAAAAAAGAAAATATAAAATAAAATTGGACATGTCATTAAAACAAAATGTGTTTTAAACGGAAGCATTGGATTTAAAATTTTAAGTTGATCGTCTATCAAGACCATATTTATACCACATAGTAAACAAGTTCCTTGACATTGTTGTCATGTCAACAATAATTCATACATAATCCATTTTTAAATTAGAGATGCTCTTAAGATTAATTTTACATTGATGGGATGAGGTTGTTCTGATGGCAAACACCTCACATTTGTACCACAAGATTAAGAGTTCGAGTTTTCATCCCTCCTAAAAAAAACCTATGAATTAATGTAATACTTGAAAAAAAAAAATCTTATAACTTTTCTTCAACAACAAACAAAAATCATCCTATTAAAAACAACAAAATTATATTTGTGTCTTGTTGTTGTTAAGATTAATCTATAGCTTTTCTTCAACCAAAAAAAAAAAAGATTGATCTTAGAAGTTATAACGCATTTTTTATCAGTCTCAAAATAATGATTTGGCGTAAATATGAAATTTCCTCCTATGATATCTATCATAAAAATGAAAAAAAAAATGAAAGTATTATATCAATTAAAGGTTCAATTAGGTAGAGCCGAAGATGAGTAAGCAATTTGAAACCTAAATTAATAGACCTTAAATAGTTACAAATAAACTAGCATGAACTTGACTAGATGTGCCCTATTAACGAGAAAATCTTCGGTGTTTTGGGTGTACTGCTGAGTGATATATCCGATTACTGGAGAACGGATATGTGGAACAAAAATCATATGTGACATAAATGTGTCATTTATTTCTTATCCCATATTCGTGCTTCAGTGGTCAGGTGCACCGCTCTTCAGTGCACCCGATGCACTGAAGATATTCTCTCATTTGACATATATCTTTGAGAAATAATGAATATATATATTTATATATACAATGGTTTTCTAGTCAGTAAGCACTGATATAAGATATATTAGTGCGTTGCATGTGGACTATTGATTGTGAAAATGTTTTGACAAGTGCATACACTTGGAGTCAAAGTATGTAAATCTATTGGTCCACATCCAACACATAGACGAATTTATATCAGTGCGCACTGACTTGGAATTTTTTGTATATATATATTATAAAAGGAGAAAGTTGAAACTTACACACAAAAAAAAAAGAATTTAAACATTAATTCTTTACTTTTTGGTGAAAAAGAAAAAGAAACAATCGTAGGAATAATAGCATTTCCAATGCAAATATGCATTTGGAGAATATTGATTGCCACATTTGATAGATAATTAAAAAGTTAGAAAAACTCTCTCCAATACAATTATCTGACTTCAATATGGAGATGATGTGGCAAACAAAAAGTTAAAAATTATGGAGTTGAGTTTCTAATTGTAAAAATTCTCATATAAATGCTGACTAGGATTTCTAACTCATTCAACAAATAATATTAAATCTCATTTAATTGTAAAATAAAAGAGGAGAGAGAATGTAATAATTGTTTTGTTATGACTGGTCATAAAATAAATGTATATTTGACTTTATATAATTGCATTGGAGTTGTGAATATGCATTTCTCTATTTTTTTTTTCAAAAGTGGGTCTATAATAAATAAAAATGCTGATGTAGCACCATTTACAAAATCAAAAATGCATATTTACATTGGAGATGCTATAATAAGTAAAGAAAATGATAGATTGTTAAATGTATTTATCCAAATGATATAAATTGTTATGTTAATCACGAAATTTTGTGATAAGTGATATAATAACTTAAATATAATTATTTTTAAAATTACTTTAGTATGCCTTATAATTAAAAAAAAAAGTAAGGATTATATACACAACGATTAAATCAAGTAAATTATTTAAAATGTATACGAGTTACTATTAATAGAAATATAAGAAAGTTACTTTCAAAAATAGTTTTATCACTTGTTTTTATTTTAGGATATAAATGATTAAAAGTCAATCAGAAATTCAGAACCTTTCGAAATTAGACAACTAATAGTATAATCCGAATATCTATAAATATAAGTTTGTGTTTAGATGAATATTTATAAACATAACTTTATGTTTAAATGTTTTGTCAGTCGTTTCGTTTTAAATTTTAGTATTTCTTTTTGAAAATAAATCAGAGTTTTAATTAATAATGCATTTACAGCTATAATCATTTTGTAGAGTTGTTAATATAAAAAAACAAAAACCATTTTTTTTTGTGAAAAAAAAAACATTTATTTGTGAAAATTAATTTTGTTGCATTATTTATAAAATGATTGGACTCTTTATTTTAAACCATGCAATTAATCTGCAAATAGATTTTATATTCAAACTAATTATTATTATTAATCATTAATCTTGGAAGGAAAGAAATTAGGCCAAATTAGTTGATGATGACTCTCACTTAGGTCTTTTGTATACGCGTGCCACGTCAGGTCAAAGGAGTCAAAGAGGAGGGACCACACCCACGTTTTTTTTTTTTTTTTTTTGAAGTTCTTATAATTAATTAAATTTGTTTTTCTTTTATTTTCGAAAATAAAAATTATGGAGTTTAGCTCTTGCGAAATTTGAAATTCTGACTTTGTCATCTATACATTACCTAACCATGACACTCAAGGTCCATTGAAACCCGTCAAAATCAAATATTACGTGTGCGATATGGGAATCTATTTCCACCTTCAAGAGATATATACTCCTATAATTGGGTTATATTTACTTTAATAATATCATAGAGAAAATATACACATGCTTGTAAGAGATCACTTAAATTAAGAGTGGGATCTAATTATTAACATTTAAACATAAATAATGAATTTTAGTTAATGTAAGGCCATCCTCTTAAAAACAAAAATATTTTGTGTCTTGTTGTTATTAAGATTAATTTTAGGGTGAATTTTATTTTAATCCCTATAGTTTGACCTAATATATAAGCTAGTCCCCCTGTTTTGAGTTTTATCGTAACAGGTCTCTCTAGTTACCAAAAAACTGTATTTTGGTCCATACCTTTCAATTTTGTTAGGGTTCCGTTAGATCATTAAGGGTATAATGGTAAAAGTACGATTAAAATTAATAATTTCAATTAAAAACAATTAAAACAAGACAACATTTAAAGATAAAACAAATATTCAATTATTCAAACCCTAACATATTCATCTCAATTAAAAAAAAAAAGACAACATTTAATGTTTTAATGATAAAACAAACATTCTACACATTCATCTCGTTCTCTCCCTCTCTTCTTCCCAAACCACCAAAACCAAATCATTGCCATAATCAACCATTGAAGCCCAAACTCCTCACTTCTCATCGTATTTGCATGTCTCTTCATCACATCTCATCTTCAACTCCACTAGATCTCGCATCTGCTTCCATCTATTTTTTTCTCATCTCGCATCAAGATCCATCATCCTTGTCCATAGACGATATTTGGTGGCTGGTGGTGGGTTTGTTTGGAGAGAGACGATCAGAGAGAATTGGGGGGATTGATGGTTGAAGAAAGAGGGATTTATGGGTTTGGGTTTAGAGAACTGAGGATTTATGGGTTTGGATCTCGGTTTCGGTTTGCGGTAGTGGTGGTGGTACAGAAAAAGGGTTCGATCTGGGTTTGAGTTTCTAGGTTGTTGATGATGATGGTTGAAGAAAGCTAGATTTATGGGGTGGGTTTCTAGATTCGAGAGGGAGATAATATCGAGATTGACATATGGATTCGTGTGAGAGAGATTTCGGGTTTGAGTGGTGGTGGGTTTGGTTGATTCCAGACGAAGATGGGTTTGGTGTGCTTGGTTTCAGTGGTGGGTCTGGTTATGGTTTAAAGGTGGGTGTTTCACTGGTGTGGATTCGCGTGAGAGAGAGAGAGAGAGGAAGATGGGTTTGGTTGATTCCAGACGAAGATGAGTTTGGTGAGATTGGTTTTAGTGGTGGTGTTGGTGATTGTTTTCTGGGTTTTCTAGATTTATAAGTTTTTGGGTTGGAGATTGGATTTGGGTGGTGGAGTTGGGCAGCTGGGTTTGATTTCGTGGTGAGAGGGGTAATGTTATGGTGATGGTGGTTTGATGACGATGATGATGGAGGTGATTTGGTTAAAAATTTATTTAATTCTAGGTTTATGTTTTTTTTTTAAAGCTAATTCTGGATTGATGTTGATGTTGATGATAGGATGGCACATGAAAGAAATAATTTTGAGTTGATGTTAATGATGGTTGGATTTAATTAACTAATTTATTTATTTAAAATTTAAAAATAGAGATGACATTTATCTCTCATGTTTAAAACAAAAATTAGGGGCAACAAGGTCATTTTACCCTCTGACCCTGTAAGGAAGCACTTTTTTAACTGAAAAATTAACAGAAGGAGTAAACGAGGTAATTCTCAAAACCGAGGGACCGATTTATGTATTAACAAAAGGATTTCCCCCTTAATTTTATATTGATGGGATGTGGTTGTTTCGGTGGTATCTTACACCTGTACCACGAGATTGAGAGTTTAAGTCCTCATCCCTCCAAAAAACACCTCCGAATTAGTTTAACGCTTTAAAAAAGGATTAATCTTATAACTTTTCTTCAACAACAAACAAAAATCATCCTATTAAAAACAACAAAATTATATTTGTGTCCCGTTGTTAGTAAGATTAATCTTATAACTTTTCTTCAGCCAAAAAAAAAATTATTGATCTTATAAATTCTAACGCATTTTTTATTAGTCTCAAAATAATGATTTGTCGTAAACATGAAATTTCCTCTTATGATATCTATCATAAAAATGAAAAAACGGAAAATGTTTTTTTTTTGAAAGTATTATATCAATTAAAGGTTCAATTAGGTAGAGCCGAAGATGAGTAAGTAATTCGAAACCTAAATTAATTGACCTTAAATAGTTACAAATAAACTAGCATGAACTTGACTAGATATGCGGATATGCCCCATTAACTTGACTAGGTATGCCCCATTAACGAAAAAATCTTCGATACACCGGATGCATTACTAAACGGTGCACCCGATTATTGGAGAACATATATATGGAACAAAAATCATATGTGGTATAGATGTGTCATTTATTTTTTACCATATATCTGTGTTTCAGTGATCGGATGTACCACTTAGTAATCCACCTGATGCAAAAAAGATTTTCTTTCCATGACATATATATTTGAAATAATAATTATATATATATATATATATATATATATATATATGTGGACAAAGTTGAAACTCACACAACAAAAAGAGTAAAAATATTAATTCTTTAACTTTTTGGTGAAAAAGAAAAAGAAAATGATAGTAGGAATAATAAGTAAAGAAAATGATAGATTTTTAAAAATATTTATCCAAATGAAATAAATTGTCATATTAATCATGAAAATTTATGATAAGTGATATAATAACTTATATATATATATATATATATATATTAAATTACTTTAGTATGACTTATAATTAAAAAATAACCGTAATCATTTTATAGAGTTGTTAATATAAAAAAAACAAAACCATTTTTTTAGTAAAAATAAAAAAAACCATTTATTTGTGAAAATTAATTTTGTTGCATTATTTATAAAATGATTGGACTCTTTATTTTAAACCATGCAATTAATCTGCAAATAGATTTTATATTCAAACTAATTATTATTATTAATCATTAATCTTGGAAGAAAAGAAATTAGACCAAATTAGTTGATGATGAGTCCCACTTGGGTCTTTTGTACACGCGTGCCACGTCAGGTCAAAGTAGTCAAAGAAAAGGAAAGTTTTATGTTGACGTGTCACAATATACGCGCGATCAGTGGCATTTTGCTGGCTTCATTTATAATTGAATTGACCCGTCGAAAAAGTCCACTCAAGACTCGGGTTATATCCCCGCGCCATGTATTTCACTATGCCCCCCATAGATATACTGCCACAGCCACGTGCACATAACAGCGCGTGAATCTGTTCCTCCCTCTAGAGAAAATATTCAATTGAATAGTTTTATTCTCACTCAGTGAGAAAATCCCAATAAGATTTACTATTTATATTGAGAATATAAATATATATTATTAAACTATAATTTGTTACAATCTCAAATGATCACACTAAATGATAATGAGACTATTTTATTAAAGATTTTATTCTCTTTCGATACTGTATATAACTTTATACTAATATATTGCTTCTGAAATGAAATTGTTAGACGATACATATATATATATATATATATATATATACTTCCATAAATTAGAAAAATCCTTTTCGTATATATTATAAATATGTAGGGTAGGTCTCGAATTCCTCACCGGTAATAAAGAATAGATGTTGATTACTATATATTCTAAAACGTGACGTTTCTGTTAAATGCTTAGTTGTTAGTTTGAAAAACTCTTTTTTAATTATTAAAATTATTTGATTGTTTGATTTTGAAAAAAATAATAATTTATTAAAAAATGACATAAAAATTATGATTAAATTGGTTATTGAGGTTTTTATTTTGAAAGAGTATAATATAGTTTTTTTTTTAAAAAAAATTACAACTACTATCGGAAATACTAATGATTGAATTTTAACAGTGAAACTTCCATTTAAAGACTCCAACCACCAAAGCAAGTCATTGATGTTAAGTACAAAATAATTAATAAAATATGATTAAGATATTTTGAATTTTGAATTTTAAAATTATTTTACTGAAGTGACGACTAAACGATAAACCAGACGGAAAAAAAAAACTCTTTTATTGTTTATAAAACAAGGGAGAGGTCTCTTTGTATCTACTTATGTGTATATATTTATGAGTTAAATGAGACTGAAACCTCAATTGTCAACATTGAGGGGAATATAATCCAAGAGAATTTCAACAATTGGCGTGTTCCATTCCAGTCCAGTGCAGTGTCTCTTCTGTTTTTGGCATTTGAAAAAAGGAAAAAGAAAATCTATACATTATAAGCCTATAATTCCTCCTTCACAATTGCTCATTGTCAAATGTCAACTTTGACCATCCATTTTAATATGATTTGATATTTGAATTTTCCAACAATTTTAATTGAAAAGTAATGTATATTTTCACTTATAAGGACAATTACGAATAATTTATTCTATTATCGTTAATATCAAAAGTCTAAAGTTCCTTGTCAAAAAAAAAAGGGTCTTAAAGTTTAGTCGATAATATTTTAATAATCTTATATAGTTAAAATAGATAAAACATTATAGATGATAATAATTATGAAAATACATGCCTCTTGTTTAGTTTTTTTCTTTTGTAATTTTTTTTTTAATGTAAGAGTTACTCAAAAATCAAATTCATTACACATCATTTCCAACCGAAATCCTAAAAAAAAAAGATTTTTCAAAAAAAGAAAACAAGATTTTACTTGTAAATGTTTTACAAAAAAATATAGTAACTTAACCATTTTATTGACTTTTACTGATTCTTTTTAATATATTACGTAACGTAAATAACTATTCAAATCTAAAATATTCTTTGATTAAGAATGAAGATCAGAGACCGAAAATTATTAAAATATATTATTTAATGATTCAAGTGTCACTTAATTTTCCAATGGTGGGACAGAAAATAGAATTAAAATAATATTAAAAGTACTTATTTTTCAAAAAAAGATAATAATAAAAAAAAACAAAGGAAACAAAATGAAAAAAAACACACCTCCTAGCTTGCGCATGAAATGACCTTAGCAGGCGCGTGAAGTAACATAAACCTCAAAGTCTCAAACACTCCCAAAATAAATAATAATAATAATAATAATAAAAAACAAACCGGAAACATCAAAGAATGTTCTACGCATTAGTCTACCGTGTTCTGTAGTACCATGTGGTCGGCGTGGTCATCCGTTATAACGTCATTACTCGTGTCCGTTATGTCAGCTGTACATTGAAGACCCAATCGCATTCAACTACTTCTTCATCTCTACTGCCGTTAACTCCCGTTATCTCCCTCCCTCCAGTCTCTTCTATAAATACCCCTCTCTCGACTGCTGGTGTTTCCGATTCTCAATCTCTTCAAAATTCAAAAGCTCAAACATTTCTTGCACGCGAAGCTCCACACAGGTAACTATCATAAACAAAAAACAGAAATACCCAGTTAGAATATATGTTATATTTTGTTATTTAATCATTATTGCAGTTTTAGCTCTGAAAGTAATGGTGATATCTGTGTAGAGATTTGTTTGCTGGTTTTATTGTGGGAATTGTGAGGATTGTTCTTGAAAATAGCTGTTTTTTTTTGTTTGTATGGTGTTTCTATGTTGATTGTTTTAGCAGAAAAGGAAAAGAAGAAGCTAATTTTATTCTAGGAAATGAATAGTTTACCAATTTTTTTGTTTTTGAAAGGAATAGTATACCAGTTTTGTTTGTAATTAATAATTTGTTGCTGTGGATTGTCTACCAGAGAAATGATGGATTTACTGTCTTGGGTTTTTTTGTCTGCCAAGTTATTGAACTTGGTTTTGCTTTTAGTTTTCTGCTTTGTCAATGGCCTCAGGCATGCTTTTGTGTTGGAATTTTTATCTATTTGAGTTCTTGCAGTTGTGAATATCGTGTATAGATTGGTGCAGGAAGTTTAATTGTTGCTTTCGTTACCGTTGCAGGTTGATTTGAAGGTAGAAAGATTTGGGTTTTTTTTTTGGCTGGGAATTGAAAAACTGCTTGTGGGGTTCTTGATAGAAAGAGGTGTTGGTGATCTATTTGTGAACCATTGATAGGAAGTTTTTAAATTTCTTATTGTGGAGAAGAGCTGATGCTAAAGTCATAGCATGGAGTCGCACCAGCTTTTTGGATACGGTGTTACTGGTGCAGGCTTATCCTACTCAACTTCTTATTCGGCTGTCCCTTCGATACCTAATAGGTTGTTTGAATCTCTAAAATTTGATATAGGAAACTCACCCAACTCGCCTTTTTCGACTCAATTTGATTGTGATACTGCTACAACATTGAGTGACAGCCAGGAGCAGCACAGCTCCACGGAGAATCTTTCTGGTCTCAGCCCTTCTTGTAATTCTTCACTGGAATCCAACGCTTATTTTCATCGGTTAAGCCCTTCTGCAGACAGTCTAGTTCTCTGCTCCGGTGGGACTGCATATCTACAGGATGCAAATTACAGCCCGAACGTAAAACACGTTTTACAGGAATTGGAGACTAAGCTAATGGGGAATGATGAAGATGAAGTAACCACTCCGATTACTTCAGCAGCAAATACTAGGGTGCAGGCACCTGGCCAGAGATCTAGAGCATTGGTCCAGGAATGCCAGGGTACACGTGTGATTCAGTCGCATCCTTCCACTATTTCTAGGCATTGGAAGTCAGGTGAAGCTGATCAAATTGAAAACCGTCAGATGGCAATGGAGGAACTGTCTTTGCAGGGTTCTCCTTCAGGCAATCTGAAGCAGTTATTGATTGCATGTGCTAAATCTCTGTACGAAAACAACATCAATGATTTCGATAATTTGGTTGAAAAGGCTAGAGGTGCCGTGTCTATTAGTGGTGAACCAATTCAGCGTCTTGGTGCTTACTTGGTAGAAAGCTTAGTTGCAAGGAAGGAAAAATCAGGCTCTAATATATACCGTGCCCTTCGCTGCAGGGAGCCTGAAAGCAAGGACTTACTTTCTTTCATGCACATCCTTTATGAAATCTGCCCCTACTTGAAGTTTGGTTATATGGCAGCCAACGGGGCCATTGCTGAAGCGTGCAGAAATGAGGATCGCATCCACATCATCGACTTCCAAATAGCTCAGGGCACACAATGGATGACTCTCTTACAAGCTCTTGCAGCTAAACCATCTGGCGCACCACATGTGCGAATCACAGGAATTGATGATCCTATTAATAAATATGCCCGTGGTGATGGATTGGACGCAGTTGGGAGACGTTTGGCTGATATCTCAAAGAAATTCAATATCTCTGTTGAGTTTCATCCGGTGCCAGTTTTTGCTCCAGATGTGACTCTGGAGATGCTTGATGTCAGGCCCGGGGAGGCTCTTGCTGTCAACTTCCCTCTGCAACTCCACCACACCCCGGACGAAAGTGTAGATGTGAACAATCCAAGGGATGGGCTTTTGAGGATGATAAAGTCACTGAACCCTAAGGTGGTCACTCTGGTGGAGCAAGAATCAAACACAAACACTGCTGCATTCCTCCCGAGGTTCGTTGAAACTCTGAATTACTACTTAGCAATGTTCGAGTCAATTGATGTGACCTTGCCAAGAGACCGAAAGGAACGAATTGACGTGGAACAGCACTGTTTGGCCCGAGATATTGTGAATGTTGTTGCTTGTGAGGGGAAGGAGCGGGTGGAGCGACATGAGCTCTTTGGCAAGTGGAAGTCTAGGTTCATCATGGCAGGCTTCCGGCAGTGCTCGTTAAGCAATTATGTCAACTCCGTGATTAAGAGCTTGCTGAAGTGTTACTCGGAACACTATAAACTGGTGGAGAAGGATGGAGCTATGTTGTTGGGATGGAAAGATAGGGCACTTGTATCGGCTTCTGCTTGGCACTGAGAGGTACTAGAAATACATATATATATACTGTACTCAAGAATAGGGATACAGAGGTAGTTGTAGAAATAATGTCTGTATTCTTTATAGGTTTGTGATGATGTCCTAGCCTTGCGATGTGGTCTTGGCGGGTGATAATGTTGTATGTAGTAGTAGTATCAGCCATTGGATGTGTTTGAATGAACTCATTGTGATTCGATGGCTGTCGATTTGTTTATGTATTATGTTCCTGTACCATTAGGGCTGTCATCATTGTTCTTTTATAATCTATACTAATTTTCTTCATAGTTTTCTTTGTAAATGACTAGGAGATGCAGTGATTCTTTGTGTGTGTTCATTTTGTGATCGACAGATCTAACTGGTAATTAGTCAGCCAGTCATCACATTGCATTTTTCACCTGGTTCATGATAATGACCTGAAATCCATTTTGTTGAACTTGCAAGTACCTGGAAAGTGGCGCAAAACCAATTCTTTGATTGACATGCATGTTCTTGACTCTTGTAGTCTGATGGGTTTACATATTATAGATTTCAGGTACGGGATTTCCATACGTTTTTTTTTCCGTACGGTATCAACTCTCTAATATTATAGTGCACACTTTGTAGAGTTTTTTTTTTTTAATGAGAATCCTGAAAATAAACCTATTCACCCGAATGATTTTCTACAATTGGGCGGCGCAAAATATTGAAGACAGTTTTAGAGTCGGCGCCAAATGAGTTGTTTGGTTGAGTGGACAGAAATGAAGCATGAACCTCATTTACTATCTATGGGGCTAAAAGCAAAAACATGAGTAGCCTTTTGGTCTCTGGAATGGAGAACCGGTTATGGTCATGTCGGCTGCTTTGTATTGTTATTTGAGATCAAGCGCGTTTTTCAAGAGGCATGTTGGAATTATAGGTCTTCAAAACGACATGTATCAAGTCAAAGATTGAATAACAATATATCCTTTGTCATCTGTTTAGTTTAGTACTGTATATGGTCAACGGTGTCAATGGGTTAAATGGGGACGGAGAACCTCCCCGCTCCCTCCGTAATCCCGTTTGGGAGAAATGCAGGTGGGGGCATTTTTAGGTAGGTATCCCTGTCCTCAGTTCCTCACTCATCTTTCCCGTTGACCTGTTGTCCTGTTTCTCACAATCCCCATTTTGATCACGATTCTAGTATCCGTTTGTCTTGAAATTTGGAATTTAAAATATAGTCATATAAATTTATTTTTACCCTCCTTTTAATAATATAGTAAAATTTAATCTCAGAAAAAAATCAAATAAAAAATAAATATTTATCCATCGAATAAGCTAATGTTGTGAATTTGTGACTATTAAAGTCAAAATTTTAAGTTAATGTATTCTAACACAAGTCCCTAATCCAATTAGTCAGACATTCACAAAATAAAACGGTAAAGTTAATTTATTTATTGAACAAACAAGTTTGCATAAATAATAATTTCAAGGGGAAACTATCAATTTCCTCCTATATTATACCATATTAATAACTTTGCCCCTATATTTCATTAATGGCCAGTCAACCCCTTAAAACAAAAAATATTGGCCATTTTCCCACTACTGTCAAGTTTTCCATACAAAACCATTAATTCCAAAATTAAATCAGTTCCATCAAGTGTTGATCCTACGACCTTATGATCAAAAACTGCAAGCATTAACCATCTGAGCTACTTCAACTCAATGTTGACAATTTACTGATTTAAATATATATATATATATAATTATATAATTATATAATTTGTGTAAAATAATTTAAATTTGTTTATATAATTTAACATAAACTAGTATATTTAGTTTAAAATAAAATCATATATAATTTTATTAAAATTATATTTAATAATAATATAAAAACAGATTTATGAAAAAGAAAAAGAAAATAAGAAAACAAAAGGAAAAAATTTCAAAAAAAAGGATTTTTTTATTTTTTTTTCTTTCTTTCTTTTTTGTTTTTGATTTTTTTTTTCGCTTTCGGTTTATGTGCTTTGATTTTCTGAATCTTATATCAAATAAAAATAATATATTTTTTATAAAGGAAAATATTAAATTTTTTTTTTTTTGAATTTTTTTTCCTATTGCTTATTATTTTCTTTTTATTTTTCATAAATCCATTTTTATATTAGTATTAAATATGATTTTATTTAAATTATATGTATATGATTTTATTTTAAATTATATAAATAGATTTAAATTATTCTACCCAAATTATTTAACTATATAACTATATATGCATTGAAATCAATCAACTATCAACAATTTTTTGGAGTAGTTCAACTAGTTAGGGCTTGTGACTTTTGATCATAAGGTCTAAGGTTCAACATCTGATGCAACCATTTTAATTTTGTAATTAATGGTCAACGTTTTTTTGGATGGTTGACAGAAGAGGGAAAATACCAATATTTTTGGTTTTAGGGGGTTGACTGGCCCATAATAAAAATACAGGGGGTAAATTTACTAATATGGGCATAATATAAGAGTCAAAATGATACTATCCCTAATTTTAAGTGTTTTGTGTGTGTGCGCAAAATGTTTGGGCCATTGATGTGTGAGCCAATAGTGAGTAGACTGGTAACGGCCCAAAAATGCATTGTCGTGATTGATGTTGTCTAATCTAATTCTCTTTTTATAGACTCAAGTCAAGTTTGGTGCAAGCTGTTATCACCAAATGTTCCAAACATGGCAAGTATGGTATGGACGGGGTCTTGGGCTGTCCAAATTTAATGATGGAGAGTTATTATTCCATTTGCTCAATTGCCAAGAGTTTAAGGCTATCTCATAATTATAGTCATCAAGAATTATGAAATTTGAATCAGCTCCCACCTAAAGTAAAATCTCACGAACCCATCAATCTCAACTATGAACACAATAAATCCTGTACAAGCAATACAAAAACGTGATCTTTTCACTCTCAGAGTCTCGTATTTTACAGGTAAAAATAATATCTATTTATTGGGGGTCACATACTGGTCACATCACACGGAGATAGGGATAATAATAGATCGGATTGGGGATGGATCCATATCCGTTTGAGATATATATATCTCCATCTCCGTATCCTCTTTATTTTTAAGTGAGTGGGGTGAATTCAGATAATCCCTGAATTAATGTAGAGATATCCATCCACACTCCGTCGATATCCATATCCGATGAAAAAAAATATAAATTTTTGCGGTTTATAAGACAAAAATGTAAATATCATGTGTAATGATACATTTTATCATATTTATAATACATCCAATAAAGTTCAAATAATATAAATTCAACAAACCAAACAAATCAAATCACATCAAACTTCACAATTTAATCTTCTCCAATGGCATAATAATAATAATAATAATAATAATAATAATAATAATAATAATAAAATACTAAAATCTATAATGGATCTGGATGATGATGGATATTCATAGATGATATCTATCCCCATCCCTGAAAATAAAATGGATATTAGGATTATATCTATCCCGTTTCGTTCCCGAAATAATAGAATCCATCTCCATTTTAAATGGAACGGATTCTTACATATATCTGTATTCATGAATAATTTTATCATCCCTACACAGAGATCGTAGAGGTTCCCCAAAATATCAAAAAAAAAAAAACAGAAGAAAAAGTGCCCATTAATTATTGAATTGAATCTGTTAAAAAAACAATTATTGAATATTTATTTTACACCGAGTTAGAGATGCAATCACGATCATAAGGAGGTTGGTGATGAATAGAAAATTAGGTAATTGAAGAGAAAATCTTATGAACTGGGTACACTACTGAGTAGTCCATCCGACGAAGCATGACTTATTGTTTGGGTGGGTTAAATTATGTACATTATTTTTGTATACCACATGCGTGCGGCGATCGACTCATACCGGAGACAATGATCGTCATTTATCACAAAACCACATTGAACTTTCAATAAAAAAATTTATAATAAAAAATGTATATACTTATATAAAGGGAATATGGGGAAATAACACCAAATGAGTTTGGTTTAGTGAGATTATCACCAAATTATTAGTTCTATGTTTTTTTAGCACCAAAGTATGTGGTGTGACTAAAATACCCTCATTTATTCTTCTACTTTTCTTTTTACTTTTTAAATTTCTCTCTCTTTCTTCCTCTCTCCTTTGTTTTTTCAAAGACCTTCAACGATTTCAATGGAGGTCGAACAAACCTCAAATGAAAGACAATATGACCTCGACCTCCATTAGTGGTTGATGAAGAAGAAGATAAAAAACCACATTTCTCTTTCTTAGTGGGTGGGTCCACCACTCAACAATACACCTGAATCATTAAAGATTTTCTCCGGATTGAGCTAGAGAGTCTACATTTAGCTAAAAACGGAGAGTACACGATTGCAATTAATACACTTAAAATAGAATAAAAGTTTTAACTTTCTTCTTCTTGTGTAGAGTTTTATTCTACAATGTGTTTCACATAACTTTCTTCTTCAAACAAGCTTAGCTTACATTGTTGTCAAAGATTTATCCTTAAATAACCCTCATTTTTACTACAGCAGAACAGAAAAATGTCTTCATAGGTTTCAGAATTTTCTGGTTCAAACCAAACGGCTACATCCAATATTAACCAAACATAACTAGTTATCATCCAACCCTTCTTCGGGGGATCATTTCCTCACACATGCTTCAGATTCTGCGGTATGTTGGCATTTTCTAGTCTTTGAAAATGAATTCAATTCATTGTATATACACTTTCATATGATCCAGACCTAACTCTCTTGAATCTAGATTACTCCTATATGATTTGTCGGAACCTATTAAGATTAACTCTCTTGAATCTAGATTACTCCTATATGGTTTGTCGGAACCTATTAAGATTAATTAATGAAGTACTACATACACGGTCCGAATATTTATCCAAAGGAATAAAAGTCACATTTTCACATAGTAATGTAGACTTTGGTTAGCACAGATCTTGGTCGGTGAAAATGGTTGGTGGGTGGAAAATGAAGACTTTGTTGATTTTCTCAACCAATGCATTCACATGCATTAAATGAATGAGTGAGATTTTTTTGCCTATAAATAACAATCCAAGTTTTCTCGGAGAATCATCCCAGGCAAATAGCTCTTCTTCTCTCTTCTGCCTAAATGTTCTTTCCTCTTGTTTGAGAAAAATGTTGTAGTTTCATGGATGTTTCCCTCACATTAAGGGTTTTACAATGTAAATTTTGTGTCAACTACTTTCATCTTTTATTGTTTCTATTGTCATTCTCATATTTTACTCAATTTGAATTTACGTTAGAAATCGAAACACATCAGTTTCATAATATACCCTCACAAAATTAAAGAGGAAGCTCTTCACACATGTTAGTAAAATATGTACGGCGGAACTCAAATTTCACACTACTAATGAGAAAGTGAAGGTACACACCACCTGAACTAAGAGAGGATGGGCAACGGACATGAAATTCATGTGTTCTCTTAATTATGTTATTCCCTTATTTCAATATATAGTTAGACATATTTGTTTCAATAATCCTCATTGTTGAATATTTATTTCAAATTATTTTATAGACAAATGATGCTACAATTGAACAATAATTCCAAGGACTGAAACAAGAAGTTAAGGGTATGTTAACCTCGACTAAGGATAACCAGAAACTATGCTTGATTGATGCTGTTCAACGCTTGGGAGTTGCCTACCATTTTGAGAGAGAGAGATAGAAGATGAATTGGAAAATCCGTATAATGACTACTATGGTGATGACAGCAATCTATACATTGTCGCTCTTCGATTTCGGTTGCTTAGACAACAAGGATACTATGTTCCATGTGGTAATTCCATTCAATTAATCTCAAGTATGTCATGTAAGCATGTGTACGTATGAGTCTGCCACCCACGAGGAAATCTAACAAAAAATAATTATATATGATTGTGAGGCAGATGTGTTCAACAAATTCAAGGATGACCAAAATGTAAAGTTCAAAGAATCCTTAACTAATTATTAGGCTTCACATCTTGGCATACGTGGTGAAGATGTCTTCGATGAAGCCCTAGCTTTCACTGCCTCTCATCTTGAGTCAATGGTTGCTAATCATGATCAAGTATCCAGCTTGCAGAACAAATAACTCATGCCTTGAATCGGCCCATCCACAGAAACTTACCAAGGTTGGAGGCAAGGTATTTCATTGATATCTACTCAGGAGATGATTCAAAGAGCCAAACAATACTCAGCTTTGCAAAATTAGATTTCAACATATTACAAGTGCAAGTGTGCAACACTAAGAAACTAAGTGGCATCACTAAATAACTTCAAGTTCTTTGTAATTTAATAAACTACAAGATAAGGATATTAGTATTATTATTACAAAAATAGTAATTGAAAGAATTTTTACATATCAGGTGGTGGAAAAATATGGACGTTGAAACAAACTTGCCATATGATAGGAACAGAGTGGTTGAGGTATATTTTTGGACAATGAGAGTGCTTTTTTAGGGCAAATACTCATTTGCAAGAAGATTACTGACCAAAGTAACTGTTATGGCATCCATTATAAATGATACCTATGATGCTTATGGTACACTTGAAGAGCTCAAGCAGTTTACTGATGCTATTGAAAGGCCGATTCCCAGGAAATAGACGATATTTTATTATTTTCGGCCTTGATTAATCAATACCTCATAATTGAATAATGATAGTTGAATGACGTTGTCACTTGCTTTTTTCAGGCGGGATATCAACACTATAGATGTTCTTCCTGACTGCATGAAACTGATTTATCAGCCAGTCTTAGATGTTTACAATGAAGCTGACGAGGAGATGTCAAAGGATGGAAGATCATTTTGCATGCGCTATGCAATAGAAGAGGTGTTATTTCTGTCACACCTTTCTAGTACTTGACAATTGGTCACACCTTTCTGTCACAGAAGCCAAGTGGTGTAACGGAGGATATGTTCCAAAAATGGACGAGTATTTGAATATTGCACTTGAGACTGATGCTTATCGATTGATGGCAATACTTACTTTCATGGGAATGGGTAATATTTTCAACAAGGAGGTCTTCGAATGAAGCTCTAATTGTCATAATAAAATGATCAAATCTTAAGAAAACATTAGCAGGCTCATGGATGACTGATGTCTCATGAGGTACAATCAGAGATTAATATTTCATACATGTAATAATTGCTAGAGTAGAAAAATGTCGATGAGAGAGGAAGAGTTAGTGAGAGAAGCTATGTATTCTTTGGTCATGGTGGGAAAAAGTGGGATGCAAATTTCGGCCATGGTGGGGTGAATGACTTCGACGACAGTCTTCATTGCATTTTCGTAGAGAACTTGAATCCAAAAGTTGACGTGGTTTATCTTTAGGGAATTTTTAAGCATTTTAGTACAGTTAGAGATGTTTATTTGTTAGTCCAGAAAGGTGTTAGAGGAAGTCGATTCGCCTTTGTCTGATTTGCTACTCTTTTGGAAACTTTAAAGGTAGCATCGATGGCGGACGACATGCTCATTTTTGGTTGGTCGATCAATGTGAAGGTGGCAAGGTATGAGTGGATAAACCGTCAGTCGGCTGGGTTAAAATGGTATGCTTTGAAAGTCAAAGAAAAGCTGTCGCAAGACGTGAAGAGTTTAGAGTTTACTATCAACAGGTAAAGCATTAAGCAACTCGCTCCTTTGCGGAGGCTCTGACTGAAAATCAGGTAGAAGAATTTAAGAATGAGGCTATAGATGAGATGAACCAACTTATTTTAAACTAGGAAGGACCTCAGATTGGTGTACGGTGGCTTTCCAAGTGTGTTGTAGGTGTAGTTAAAGACAGGTGCGTAGCTAGACAAAATTTTCTGATGGGCTAGTCTAATATTCTTTTTTCTTATTTTTTTTTTTAAAAAAGTTCTTATTTATAAATCATAAATTTTTTCTTTGTAATAATCAAATAAAACAATATAGAAAAAAAGTCATAATAAAAAAAATCAAGGATGTATATAATTGTAACACAATAAAAAATTTCAATGTATACTTTTCTTTTCAAATTCCCAAAAGTAAAATAAACCTTAGTTTTCGTAAGATTTTTCTTCTCTTTCCTAACTTTGCTATCCTATAAGAAGACACATTAATATACAAAACCTAAATCTCAATAATAAAATACAATACTTAAATAACAATTACAAAATATAAAACCTAAAATCAAATTCATTCTAATTAAATAAATAAATAAAAATTAAAGCTAGGAGAATTTACTTTCAAATTTAGAGATTTAAGATAAGAAAGGACTCAGAGAAGTTAGAGTTTGAGATTTAGGAAAGTGGAAAAATATAAATGTGAGGGGTTTAGGAATCCGTCGAATGATGATTGCTGAAACAAGATGAGTTATTTTATTTTATTTTATTGTTTTTCTTTTAGTTCCATCAATTTTAACAAAGATTTTGGTCTAGTTGGACATATTTTATAAAATTTTGTTTATTGGTCCTTAATAAATTTAAAATATTTTTTATAGTTTTATTTATTGAGCTTCATTAAGTTTTACACTAGAAATCAAACTTTGGTTAATAAAACAAAACTTAACATATTTTTTCAAAAAACTTGGGTGGGATGTAGCCCACCCAAGCCCTTGAAGGGCTCCTCCCCTGGTTAAAGAGATAACAGAGATTTCCGGTGTGAATCAGCGTTTGTCCAATAGAGGTTTTACATTTTTTACCTTTTATTTAGGTGATAAGTGTTGGAAAATTTTGTGATAAACTCTCAATCCGCAAGAACTTGGTGTCTGGTTCGTTGCTCAATCAACATGGGTTCAAGATGGTGATTGAATCAGACTAAGTGGTTTTAACCAAGCAGGAAACTTATGTGGGTAGGGGATATGTAACTGAAAGGCTTTTAAAGCTTAATATATATGTTGTCAAAAAAAAAATCAATAAAGATAATTCTTCAGTTTATTTACTTGAGTCTTCCAATTTATGACATGGTAGACTAGGACACATTAATTATAATACTTTGCGTAGATTAATTAACTTAAATCATATTTCCGCATTCAATATTGATTATAAACATAAGTGTGAAGTTTGTGTTGAAGCAAAACTAACAAGGTCATCATTTCAAACTATTGAAAGGAAATCCGAACCTCTTGATTTAGTTCACACAGATATATGTGATTTAAAATTTGTTCAAACAAGAGGAGGTAACAAATATTTCATCACATTTATAGATAATAACACCAAATACTGTTATGTATATTTGTTGAAAAACAAGGATAAGTTTAGTCTCTATAAAACTGAAGTTGAGAATCAACTCAACAAGAAAATCAAGGTACTAAGAAGTGACCGAGATAGTGAATATGGAGCACCGTTTGGTGAATTTTGTACACAACACGAAATCATACATAAAACCACTGCACCATATTCCCCTTAGCAAAACGGTTTTACAGAACGTAAAAATCATACCTGGAAAGAGATGATGAATGCAATGCTGATAAGTTCTGGAATGCTTTAGAACATAAGGGGTGACGCTATATTGTCTAGCAATTACCTTTTAAACAAGGTACCCCGAAATAAAGAAGACAAGACCCCATATGAACTATGAAAATGAAGAAAGTCTTCCTATAAATTCTTACGAATGTGGGGGTGTCTTGCCAAAGTAGTCGTCCTATACCTAAGAAGGTGAAAATAGGTCCGAAAACTGTTGACTGTATTTTCATTGGATATGCATAAAACAGTAGTGCTAATCGATTCTTTGTCTATAAGTATGACATATCAGATATACACAAAAATACGATAATAGAATCTAGAAATGCAATGTTCTTTGAACATGTATTTCCATGTAAATCCAATGATGAAGCAAGTTCTTCAAAATGAACAAATGTTGATAGTTGTGAGGACCAAGAACAAGGAAATGAAGTAGAGGATGAACCTAGACGTAGCGAAAAAGCAAGGACGGAAACATCTTTTGGTCCATATTTTATGACCTATTTGCTAGAAGGTGATCCTCGAACATTTAAAGAAGCCGTAAGCTCTTCAAAAGGACTCTTATGGAAAGAGGCAATTAAGAGCGAAATTGATTATATCCTTCAAAATCATACTTGGGAATTAGTGGATCTTCCTCCGGGATGTGCTAGGATCCAAATGGATTTTCAAAAGAAAGATGAAAGTAGATGGATCAATTGATAAGTATAAAGCCAGACTTAAAATTAAAGGTTACAATCAACGAGAAGACCTAGACTACTTTGATACATATTCTCTTGTGACGAGAATAACTTCCATTAGGATGATACTTGTAATCGCAGCTTTACGAAATCTTGAAATACATTAAATGGATGTAAAAACGGCTTTCTTAAATGGAGATTTAGATGAAGAAATTTACATGGAACAACCTGAAGGTTTTTCTGCTCCAGGATAAGGAAAGAAAGTCTGTAAATTGGTGAAGTCTTTATATGGTTTAAAGCAAGCACAAAAACAATGGCATGAGAAATTTGACAATGCTATGATGTCAAATGGATTTAAGATCAACGAATGTGACAAATGTGTTTACGTCAAGGACACAGAAAATAGCTATGTCATTGTGTGCCTTTACGTTGATGACATGCTCATTGTTGGTAGTGATGATAAAATTGTTAAATCTACCAAGGATATGTTGAAATCAAGATTTGATATGAAAGATATGGGACCGACTGATGTAATGTTGGGAATGAAAATCTCAGGGACATCTAACGGACTCATACTAAGTCAATCACACTATATTGACATGATTCTTGAGAAATTCAACAAAAATGATTCTGAAATTTCCAGAACACTAGTAGATATAAATCTACATCTATCCAAGAATAAGGGTGAGAGCATCTCTCAAATAGAATATTCTCGAGTGATAGGAAATCAGATGTACTTTACAAGTTGTACACGACTAGACATAGCTAATGCAGTCAGTAAATTAAGTAGATATACGAGTAATCCAGGAACTGATCATTGGAAAGGAATAGTAAGAGTACTGAAGTACTTACGATTCACTCGTAATCATGGACTGCATTATACCAGATATCCAGTTGTCCTAGAAGAGTACACTGATGTTAACTGGATATATGATATGAAGGATTCAAAATCCACTAGTGGGTATGTGTTCACACTGGATGGTGCGGCGGTATCTTGGAAATCCTCCAAACAAACATGTATAGCCAGATCCACCATGGAATATGAGTTTATAGCATTAGATAAATGTGGTGAGAAGGCTGATTGGCTACGCCAATTCTTAGAAAATATTCCAAGATGACCAAAACCTGTGCCAGCGATTTGCATTCACTGTGATAGTTAATCAGCAATAGGAAGAGCACATAACAACATGTATAATGGGAAGTCTAGACATATACGTGGACGACATAATACCATTAGACAACTAATCTCAACTGGGGTTATCACTATTGATTATGTAAGGTCAAAAAATAACATTGCGGATCCGCTAACTAAAGGGTTAAACAGAGAACTAGTTGAGATATCATCGAGAGGAATGAGACTAAAGCCCATTAGATAAAAAGTCGATACAATGGACACCGAACCTAGTTGACTGGAGATCCCAAGATCTAGGTTCAATGGGACAACCAAGTTGTAAGACTTAGTTGGATTACTGTGGGGGTTACCCTCAAGTCCATTCCTATGATGAAATAGTGATGCCCGTAGGGAAAGTGTTAAACTATGTTTTTAATGATTCTTATGAGTCAAAATTCCTAGCTATGGAAATCCGAGCAGAGTAAAGCGGGTTACTCTTAATTAAGAAATCACCTATGTGAGAGAGAAGTGGGGCCGCTTCTAAAAGAGAATAGTGAAGGACTATATTCTCCAAAGACTTTCACAGAACAAGACGCATGTTCATGGCCAAAACGAACATAAAAATGAGAACCAAATCGGGTTTGGAAGATACCTATGTAAGGTGTGTGACCGTTTACATAAAATGGCAGAACAGTTCAAAGATATCATATCTACTGATCAGCCGGTAAAGTAAGCATACATTTACAATGGAAGGTTCAAAGGGTAACACCTACCTATCATATGCAGGTTTCGACCGTTTGAACTTACCAAACATCTTATTTGTGTCTCCTAGGTCAATTTCATTCATGTGGGGGATTGTTGGAAAATTGTGTGATAAACTCTCATTTTGAGAGCACAAATTGAGTATGATAAATTTCATAGAAATGAAAGATTAAAGTGAATTCGAATTCTCTTCCATGAGAACTTCGAAATGGTATACTCAAATTCACAAAATGGTTAATGGGTGAATGAGAAATTGAGTCTCAAAGTGGACCCATTGTGTAGGGATTAAAATGAATCCCACATTGCTTAGGGAAATCATTTATACGTACTTTATAAGTGAATGTGTGATATGAGCTATCAACATATGTGACATAGAGGCTCTCTCTCACGCGTGCAGGGGGGAGAGGGTGCAAATCATGGACCTTGAACCTTCGAATGCACGGCTCATGTGTGTACGCGACATGCGGACACGAATGCCACTCCGATTAGACCGTGAGAGTCCAGTTGACCTTTTGTCACTTCTCTAAGTCAACGTTTTTTTATTGTGATGAATAAGGAAAGCTTTAATTGTTTGGATTCTGATTTCTTACTTGATCACTAAGAATACATAATCGGTTTTAATTAGAAGTAAATCTATTTGGAGAATATTATCTAATTAAATTATTTCCTTATTAAATCAAAAACGTAATTTTTCAAAATAATCCAGAATTAATCCCAAAACCCTAGTGTTTCGGTTTGGGTATATAATAACTCTAATATTCTGTTCAGAGGACCAAAATAAAAAATAAAAAATAAAAAATTGAGCATCCGAATTCCTATTCTTCTTCTCTATTTTCTTGGTAAGTTTATATTCAGTTTGAGTTCACTGGTGGTGGTGTGCTTAGGCCTACCACTGTTAAACCGTTGTATCCTGAGAGACAATCGCCTAATACACATACGGTGTTGTCCGATGAAATTGTCTTAAGGACATCGTGTGAAACACGGGTCTCGGTTCTAAAATTATTTCTAACATGATTTTCTTGTATTGTTGCTTTCTAATTTCCAGATATCAGCTAGGTTTGTTTTGGAATTAGTATTAACAATAAGCTCATTCTTTGGCATCTCAATTATGAAAGTGATTGTGTTGGGTTCATTAAGAATAGGTTTTACTCGGATGATTGTTTTTCATCTATGGATAAGTGGTCAATGGCTATAATTCCTCAATCAAAGCCACCCGTGGAGGTTTTTAGCGTTCCTTTAAACTGTTGGAATATATATATATATATTTAAAGGTGGACTGGCTTCTTAGAGTTCCTTTGTTGCTGGTGAATGATACCTCAAAGAAAAGAAGATTTGACAGAGGTAGAATGTTGCTTTTACTACCATTTGGTCACAAATGTTCAGCTAATGAAAATAAATTAAGTGTGTGTCTAAAACAATCTAGAGGGGGGTGAATGTGAATGAGTTGTTAATCGATTATTACAATATTTTTTGTTTAGTCAATATTAGCAATAAAACCAATTCAAACAAGCAATAAAAATCAAGTAAAGTGCGGAAAGAAAAGAACACTTGATTTTTACGTGGAAACCTTCAACTAGGTAAAACCATGGACTAGCCAAACTAGCCACCTAAGTCACAACAATTCACTTTATGAAAAGATGGTTACACCTTCAAGTGATATACAAACTCTCACTCACAACAACCTCAGGCTATGGACAGTACCACTCGTCACTCTTGATTCAATCCTAGTGATATCCCATGATCCACTTAGAGATGACAGCGGGTCGAGTTCGGGTGAGTTTTGTAAAATCCAAATCCTCACCCGTGAAAATTTTCCTCACCCACGCCTACCCTTGAACCCGTGTAGGTAAGCGGGTTCGCGGGTTCGCGGGCGGGTGTGAACCCGCGGGTTATGGCTGTACTTATACCCTCACCCGCGGGATACCCACGAACCTGCGAACCTGCGATTTATCATTTATAAATTTCCATATGTAATCATATATTTGATACTTAATTGAATTAAATTTCCATCTCTAATTCCCTATTTGATACATTATAAAACAATAATAACCATAAAAATAAAACAATAAAAAATAATTCAAACATCTATATATGTTTATATACAAGTATTTTATTTATACGGGTTCGCGGGTTCAACCCGTGGGTTCATTTTTCTAACTCGCACCCACCCGTGAATCCAAGGGTGTTTCATTAAACGGGTTCACGGGTTGTAAATTCACCATCCACACCTGACCTGTAGGTTCGGGTTCGGGCGGGTGCCCGCGGGTGCTAGTCAAACTCCCATCCCTAGATCCACTACTCTTAGCGTGGACACCATCTAATCTACCCCATAGGTCTTTTATAGTGATGCTTGACAAATTCTTGTGCAACTACCATCCGTAGCCACAAGACTTATATTCAAGAAGAGATATGGCTTAAGTGAATGTGACAATATCAAATGCAACAATGTATAAGACCACACACAAAATGCTAAACTAGGAGATTGATGAACAATCAAGAAATCCAAGTTGTCAATGTCTAAATGCAAAACATAAAAACTTAGCTAGATGTTATCAATGACAAAACAATCATAGCTATCAAAAAAATCATACATGCCCATACATGTAATATTAATTAGTTGTATAGAGAATTTTCAACAAACTAATTGTTAAACAAACATGCATAAATATTCATAAACCTTGACTAGATGATTAATAAGAAAATCTATAAACATTATCATCAATAAATGTGTAGAGAATATTTATGACATAGCTTTTTAGGTAAAAATGACCTAATCAATTAAGCTATCAAAATACAAAGCCAATCAGGTTATCAATCAACAAAATAATGCATTCAAAAATGATTTCTACAAATCCTATTCGTTAAAAACGAATTCTTGGACTTAAAGAATAATAATCAAAGATGAGATGTTTATTTTTACTTACCAAGTCAAGAATGATGAAGACCCATGAATGATTGATGCAATGGATACATGAGTTTTGAGTTTGAAGAGTTAAAGAAGCAATCTTGGTGCTTTCTCTCACTAGATGAGCCCTTTCTCTCACTATGATCTGAATTTGTGAGCTTCAGGTCTAAATGAGGAAGAAGATGAAGTATATATAAGGTCCAAGTAAAACTGTGTCGTTTTGAGAAAGTTAAAACACAATTTTTTAAGGAAAAACAACACATTGCACGTGTCTACTGCATTGGTAGGTACTCGCGTAGCACCCACACACTGGGACTAAGAAAAACACCAGAAAGACTTCGCTGATCCACACACTGGCAAATCAGCACAACATCCTAATTTTTAAGCTGCTCAAAACTTGACCAAACGACATTAAAATTTATCAAATAATACAGTTGGAAATGTATATATGTCTAATTTCTACTCCAATTTACAAAATGAAGTTTCAATATTTGTAGAAAGCTTTATGGTTAAAATACTGACCAAATGTCAGAAAGGGACATAAACAAAATGTCTAAACTCATGGAATAAGACCATGTGACCAAAGACCAAATCAAGAGAAGAATATGACATTTTTAAGTTTTCACTCATCACGCTAAGACAAACACATCATCGTGCAAGCACAAACATTTCTGATCAATCATCGGGAACGAATTACATCGCACGAAACCACAGTTAGGTCAACCAACAAAGTATATGTGTGAGAAGTGTAAATAATGCACACATGAGCAATAATGTAAGAACTCATATCGATATAAATGCATGTAAATGAGTGTGTGCACCAAAGTCAAGTGAATATACCTTTCACCCTTAAAGTCATGGAGATGCTTGGAAGCTTACCAACGAGGAGCTAAGCTACCCAATACAAAATCATTTCTAATAAGGTGTGGTTTGTCATGAAATAAGCCAATCATACAACAGAGGTCCTTACAACTAAGATTAAAGTGTTTCTAGATAGACGGTCGTTTCTGGTTACAGTTGGGACATGTTCATTTCCTGTGGATTATCAGTGAGTGGCAAGGAATCTGGGTTTGAAAATAGAGGAGCATCAGGCCAGTTTGAATCCTTTTCCATAAATGGATAATATAGATAAGTTTTCTATTAAACTGGTGGTTCAGATTTTTTTTAACCGTAAACCAGGTGGTTTTTGAAATGTCTGATGGTGGAGTCAGACTTTGGTTTGAAAATCAAGAAATTAGAATGGAAAGAAAGAGGCAGGTAAGGTGTTTTTTTTAATATAGGAAAATGAGTGACAGAGGAGAGAGGTTCAAAATGGTTGTCGATTCCTACTTCTTCAAGTATAGAGTAAAGGAGACTGATAAAGGTTTGAAGGTAGGAAAGGAAAGTGGTCAGGTTTTTTACACTGAAAAGGTGAACTCTTTGAAAGCAACATATTATAGGTTTAACAAAAGTGGTATTCTAGATCATATAAAAGGAACCTATTAGACTCAAATGTTGGGTTCCTAGACAAATCTTCATCTTACTTCTTTTATTTTATTTTCCATTAGGAGTGAAAAATAAATCGAAATAGGATTTTGATGAAAAAATAAATCGAAATAGGATTTTGATGGAAAAATAAATAAAATAATATAAAAAGGAAAAGACTTCTAATAATATTAGACTTACTAAATCACAATATGATTTGTGATTCTTGTTTCTTTTGAGAAAACAAATTATTCTTTTCTAAACCTATAAATAAGTGGCTTAATAGAAAAAATATTTGTACACAAAGCTTGTCATTATCATTTGCGTTGACACAAGCTTGAAAATAAGTTGTAAGTTTCAAATTCGATTTGAGATTTTAATCGTTTTCTTTAAGTTTTTTTTAACTGGATTTACACATTGATTCAAAGAAAAAGAAGTCCAAACGCCTAGATGATTCGATTTTGTGTTATACAAATATAATCTCTAAATTAATTCATTTTGCATTTCGTTTATAATACGATCCATCGATGTTTTGAATTTTTTTTAAAGTTCTGCAAATACTTTTATTTTCAAAACGGTTATTTTTCCTACATATGGTGGCTTCAAATAAGCTTATTCTTTCTGAATTTGATTTTATTTCATAAATTATTATTTTCCTAAGGGCAAAAGTGACATTATCCTAAATCTGTGACCGACTAACGGTGGTCTAACGTTAGTCAACATGTCATTGGGGAGTGATTGTTATTATGAAATTTTCATTGGTTTATGTGTAATTATACATATAGTTAGGGCAAGTTTGTGTAATTTACCTTATATACAATAATATGGCACAAATAGTAATATAACTCTTACTTGTAATCATTTTATAGTTAAATACTTAAATAAAGTTTGTAATTTGAAATAAAATTAGCTTGCTACAAAAGAAAGTCGGCCTGTACTTTTCACGGGAGAGGTTAGTATGCATGGGATTTCATTTTGCACAAGGATTACACAACACATTCATTCTATGTACTCCACCACTATCTATTTTGTTTAGGTTTCAGATGATAAGGTTAAATGGAGTGTTAATTGATCATTTAGGAATATTCAAGAACCATCACGTGTCAAAACCTGGAATGATGGACATACTTGTTTATTATACAGGTCATGTTAGGGACACGTTTAATAAATGAATAGTGTTGGGTTTGAGAAGCTCCCCCATTTAATAAACGGGGCGTGTGGGATTGAGTAAAAAAATTAATGAATCGTTTAAAAAAAATAGACAGATCATGTCGGATTTGGTCCAACCCGACCCATAAACACGAATTGTCAGGTCTACTCAGAACACTATAAGGTGGTGGAAAAGGATGGAGCTATATATGTTGTTGGGCTATAAATATAGGAGCATGATATCGGCTTCTGGTTGACATTGAGAGGTACTATAAATATATATATATATATATATAATCCTTTTTTCATCGGCGGACACTGATATACCTTAAATCAATGTGTTGAATGTAAACCACTGATTATGAAAAAACTTTGATAACTGCATACACTTTGAGTCAAAGTATGTAAATCTAATGATCAACATCTAACGCACTATTAAAATTATATCAGTACGAAATGACTTGAAATATATATATATATATTGTTGGGTTTGAGAGGCTCACCTGTTTAATAAATGGGTCGTGTTGGGTTGAGTAAAAAAATAAACGGACTGTATTGGGTCTGTTCCAACCCGAACCGTGAACACGAATTGCTAGGTCTACTCGGGACACTATAAACCGGTGGAGCTATATATGTTGTTGGACTGAAAAGATAGGGGTATGATATTGGATTCTGCTTGAAAATGTTATGTAATATATATGTGTATATATATATATATACTATTATACTGCACTCAAAATTAGGGATACAGAGGTAGCTAGTCATAGAAATAAGGGTAAATATCATTTTCATCCTTGTGGTTTACTACATCATCCATTTGGGTCCTCGTCGTTCCAATTTTGCCATGCAGGTCCCTATCGTTTCAATTAATCTCTATTTTGGTCCTCACCGTTCAGTTCCGTTAGGGTTTTTAAATTTTTTGTTAATAGAGCTAGGGTAAAATGGTAAAATCATCATATATTCTTCTAGAATCAATTTTTAAGAAGGGTAAAACGGTAACTTTAGAAATTAATGATAATATTATTATCATTAATTTAATATATATTATTAAATTAAATAATAAATATTTTTAATGAATTAAATAAAAAATAAATATTAAAATGAAAAAATGAAAAAATAAAATAAAATCTTTCTCTCTCCCTCTCTCGATCTCTCATCCTTTTCAATAATAAATAAATTTGTTAATAGCCAAATTTGGCTAGGGACCAAAAAGAAATTTTTCACTCTCCCAACTCGAATCCAAACCCGAGATTACCTACCCTGGAACCCCGGGTCCTGAGGTCGAGCTTCAGAACCACCCCGTAAAAGAGAGGAAAGGTCGTTGAGCATGGGAAGCATCCGTGGAGAAACCTAATACGATCGGATCTAACTCCTTACACCGAAAAGAGAATTTAGGTAAAGCTTGACGCATGATGAACCAGCCTCTCCGAACTCGGGATCACCCTGCAACCTCCCTAGAAGCCCGTCATCCTCTCCGAACACAAAGAGATCCATTAAGCACCAAGCTCGCACTGCAGAGTTGCTCCACCTCGCTAAAGGAAGTTTCGAACCTATCCGGACAGGAATGAGGGAGCCCACCTGAGTCCCGCTACCACCAAAGGATGCCTATAAGGCCATCCTTAGCTCTAAGAGACCTAGAAAGGTTCGAACAAGCTCTAAGAACTAAGACCGGGGCATAGATTTGCCACACCCTATGAAACAGCAAACACCGTGCTCGACGACCTCCATGAAGAATCACAACATGAATACACATAAAATCATATCTACTGTATGGCATGTGATTGAGTCCAAAGAGGAAACAAACTTATCTCCGCCAAATATATTCTCGAATCCGTTTATTAATTCGAAGTCAATGATTTTCAAATAAAAAGTCCCACCCGATAAGGGGGGAACGGATTCAGAGGATCACAGTGGAAGATACACTAGTTTAACCTACTCTAACCATGTATAAATACACCGAACGTGAACGATGAAGAAAGGGGGACAAGAGAAAAAAATAAGGAGAGGAAGAGAGATTTTACTTCGGCCTAAACTCTGGAATCAGAACACGACAATCGTTGTATTCTACTATTCGACAGACACGAGGTTACCACTCTACCGTATCCCCGCGAAGTTGAGAGTGTTTGAGAGATTTTTGTATGGCATGCATGACATATAATAAAGAGCTATATTCCCATTTTCATTGTATTCACATTTAAACACTCACCTTTGTTCGAACAGATTAGGTACCTAAGGTACCAACACCGGCCACCACCTACGTGGTAGTAGTCTCGAGGGTGTTAATTGAAATTTCTCACATCGAGTATATTTTTCGTTAACAATTTTTTTACAGAAATTAAAAAAGAATATTAAAAATAAAAATAAAAAACTCTTCTTTTCTCTTCTCTCTCAAAGTCATCCATCGCCGTTTTCATTTCTTCGTTTTTGATAACCTAGACATATTAACCCATCTCCAAATCACCCAAACATCCAAATCAGTAAACCATCCTCACCTAACAACCAAAACCACCTAAAACCCCTCCACGAAATCAATCATAGTCGACCAGAAGAGACGAGAAGCTATTGAACACGGAACACCCAACACCGAACACCCAAGAATGACTAACAACATCGTACCAAATCGCAATCAAACCTAGAAATCGAACCGCCACCGTCGTGAATCAATCTCTTCTGCTATCGCGAATCACACCACCACCAGTCCTCTCTTCTTGCTCTCTTTGATCTATATGGATCGAGTCTCTTAGAGATGGAACTCTGATTTGTCCTGGAGCTTTTGTGCATTTTTTTTTCATTTTAAGAAAAAATGTTCTTTGAAGTGTTTGGGTGTTGGTTTGGAGTTGTGTTTGGTTGTTGGGAAGGTGAAAAATGTGGTGAGTTGGTTCTATTTGGGTGTGGGTGCATGTGTCATTGTGCGACACCGATGGTGGTGATTTCAGGTGGGGGTGGACTGGGTGGTGGTCGTTTGGGTGTGGGGTTGGGTTGGTTTGTTGGTTCGAACCTAGAACTGGGTTCGTTCTAGATTTGGGATGGGTAAGAGAGTGAGAGAGTTGGTGTTGATGGTTTATTTTAGGGTTTGTGTTTGTATTTGTATTTGGTTTTAGGATTTGAGCAAGTGGTTGGGATGTATTTTTCTTGTTTGGGGATGAATTTTGATGAAGTTTGGTGTTGGGTGTTGGGAAAAAAAAATAGTCTAGTGCTGGGTATGTTCGAATTAGTTTTTTTTTCATTATTTTTTGTTCGTATTTGGTGGAGATCCAGATTGGATTCTACTGCCCAACTCATGAGATTTTGGTTGATTTTTTTATTTTTACTTTTTAAACATGTATCTGGTGTTGATCCAGATTGGATCTCCATCGGATTGGGTGTGTGTTTGATGGTGGCGATGAACAAGTGTGTGTAGCTGGCGGTGGTAGTGGTGGTGAACATCATATTGTTTGGTGGGGGTAAAATTGACCTTGCATGCCTCTCAGACATTTTTAAGGCATAACAATCATATGACCATCTTACAATGTCAGGTAGTCTAATTTTAACGGAAAACGTTACAGAATGACTAAACGGGTCAATACTAAAACGCTGAGAACTGAAATGGATAATATAGTAAACCATAGAGACTAAAATAATTTACCCTAGAAATATTGTATGTATTCTTATAGGTTTTCAGTTACAGGAATTCTGCACATTTTATTTGTTTCGTATCGTAAGACGGTAGCGTTATAGAGCATAACATGCAGTGTTTTTCGTGCAAGATTCCGGCACAACAAACCTATTCATCTGATTGATTTCAATACGTGGGTGGTGCAAGTTACTGAAGAAAGTTTAGAGTCAGCATCAAATGAGTTGTTTAGTTGAGTGGAGTTCACTCGGAAATGAAGTATGAACTCATTTACTATATATACGAGGCATAAAGCAAAAACATAAGTAGCTGTTTGGTCTCAAGAATGGAGAACTGGTTATGGTCATGTCGGCTCCTTTGTATTGTATTTGAGATCAAGAGCTTTCAAGGGGCAATCGTTTCTTTACTGTGTTTAGACAGGGATATCAATGGGTCAAAAGGGGACCGAAGGTTTCCTCGCCCCTATTCTATGACCTCTTCCCTCTCCCCCTTTTCGTGGGAGGTTTTGGGGTAGGTATCCTCACTCGTACTCATTTCCTCTATTTACCTCGATCCCTATTTGATATCGTTTACTCATACTTGTTTGGTTTGAAATTTAAAAATAATCAAATAATTAAAAGTTGTTTTTTTCCTTTTTTTTTAATAAATAATAAAATTTAATCATTCACAAATAATCCCATAAAAAATACAATGGAAAGTAAATATTAATCCATTGTTCAAACATTCACAAAACAAAGCACTCATGTAGCAATTTCATGGTAGATATTACGCATAAAGAGAAATTGTTTATCGAACAAAAGAAGTTTGAATAAATAATAACTTCCAAGTGTTTTTATTTTTGCAAATGTTTGGGCCGTAGAGGCGTTGATGTTGTCCAATAGAGACTGGACTGGTTTGGTGAAAGTTTTTATCACCAAATGTTCCAATCATGGCAAGTGAACTAAGCAGGGAAATGAAGTGGACGAGACCAATGAAATGATAGCCCAAACCAATTCCAGCAAGAGCTCCAGGCCTAAATCAGTAAATTTTTAAACAAAATTACCCTCGAATTAATCTAGTTTTGTTCAATCATCTTTCATCAAGCTCTGATCCTCAATCTTTATTAAATAATTCAGATTTCGGAGCCATAATACGATGTCGTTTCAATCCATAATTTCTACATCAAAATTAGTTTTTGATTCTTTTTCCAAGTTAACCATGATTTCAAGCACATCACATACATGTGTTCTATGTAATATCAATTATGCTACACAACCTAAAATATTTGTTCAAAAACCAAGAATGTTCTAAAAGTAAAAAAAAAAAAATTGAATCAAGATATACTTTCTCTCTCCCCAATTTTTTTTTGTTTTTTTTTTAATTATTTTTTTTGTTGGTTTTGAAGGTTTGGAAGGAAAACAAATTATAAGGCATTTTGATCAAAAGTGGCATTGAATTGCTAACAATACAAATTAGTGATTTTGAACATTTCAAAAAAATAGTAGAAAGGTAAATTCTAGAAAATTTATTATAATTTTAGAAAATTTATTATAATTTTAACCCAATTTAACTTTGGTACATAATGTTTACTTCAAAAAAAAAAAAAACACTTTAGTACATCTAGACATAACGCCGGTTCAACGTACACCTAGAAACGACTGCGGTTAAGTTTGAACCGGCGAACCGAACCGAAACCGGTATCGGGACGGTTCCGGTTCTCTTTTTTAGGAACCGCCCGATTCAAACTTATTTTTTTAATTTTTTTTAAATCAGATCTAATCTGATTTGATCATCTATCATTTCACCATTTTCACATCCTCACCTTCATCTCTGTCACTCTCTCTCACACACACATAGTCACACACAAACCAAGCGGAAAATCACAAACCAGTGAAATCACCGAAGACCCACTCACCCACCACTCCACCACTCCACCAAGCCACCACCGGTCCGCCACTCCACCATCTTCTTCTTTCGGTTGTTCGACCATCATCAACTTCCCTTGGAGGCTTGGATCCATCATCATCATCTTCTTTCTTCTTTCTTCTTCGTCTTCCTCAGTTTCTTTTTCTTTGTTCTTTGTTCTTCTTCTTACTTGGATCGACCGAGAGAGAGAGAGATGAGATTAGGGTGGTCGATGGTGGTTGCCAGTCAGTGGATACGTGTGACTGAGTTTAGGTGGTGGTGGATTTTGGGTTTGTAGTGGTGTGTGTGTTTGAGTTCTGATTGGTGGTGTACTAGTGTGTGTGTGATTCTGGGTTTGTGCCTTTGTGGTGGTGGTGTGTGTGTGTGTTTGAACTGGTAAAGGTAATTAGGGATTGAGAATTTGGGGTTAGATAATGTGGGTGAGCAGATGTAGGGATTTTGGGTATTTAAGGAGTAGGGTTTGATCGGGTATTTTAGGTGTAGGGTTTGATTGAATGTTTGGGATTTTGGTTTTTTTTTTTTATAAAAAAAAAAGATTCTGAACCGGCAGAACCAGACTGGAACCGTAGAACCGGAACCAGAACTGAAACATGAAATCTGAACAGAAACCAAAACCAAAACCGACGACATATCCAATTATAAAAATGTATTTGTTAATGCATGTGGATAAGTCTTGAAATAAAGACAAACTGTACACAGATTGAGGACTGAATATGAGTAGAAAATTTATTGTAATTATAACAATGACTTTGATTGAATACTTAAAATAAAGAAAAACTTTACAAGGATTTATGTTTCGAGAAAATAAAAGATTTATTCGAGCTAGAACTTAAAATGTTTCAATTTTTTTTTGTTGTTAATTTTTGTCTCAAGGGTAAATGTTAACAAGACACTTATATGAAATTGATAGGTTCATTCAAAGGCTTCAAAATATAATCGTTACTTTTCTCTTCTCTCGAATCAACCTCACATAATTATATTATAAAAATTTTATAAGGAAATTTAAATTAAATATACAACAAGATTATACAATACAGATGTACATGTTATATTAAAAGTGTATTATAAAAATTTTGAATTCAAAATAACATAACAATTATACATTTATTTTTTCAATTGTTATAAATTGATTATTTGATTAATTGAGTATAAATCGTTTTGATTTATTGAGGTTGTTATCGGTTACAATATATTATATATTATAAAGATATTGTCTTTGAATGCTATCAGATGATAAAACAGTTTTTATTTAAAATTATAATTATTACTAAATCAGTTTTTATTTCATTATAATTGTATTTTTCAGTTTTAAATTTCTAAATCCAATAAATAGAGGCTTTGCCTCATTCACAATATGCACAATTCTTTGGAGAAACAAGAGCTCTCTACAATTTTAAAGAAATTCTTGAGTATTATTTATGAGAATTCTGAGTAATATTTGAAAGAGTTTGAGTATTCCGGTTCTTCTTCGTGCAAAGAAGTTCCGAGACAGAAGTGATTCTAGGCTGTTTTATTCTGGGATGACGTGGCAACTTTGGAACTGCTTGCACAATCAGGACAGAGCCGTGAAACGTCTTAAAGAGAGCAACATTATCTGCGACTCAACCACTTTCCAGGTTTTTCTATTCCAATTCTATTTTGTATTATTTAAAATATTTTTCAGCAACAAAATTGTTTTTTAAACAATTTCCAGCAACAATTTTTGTTTGAAAAACTTCCTAATAATTATTTGTATTAAAGAATTTTATAGCAACAATTTTAAGACGTTTCATAGTCTATTTTAATCAAAGATATGTATGTATACACACACACACACATACATATACTAATGGATTCTAAGCCATCTAATCTTAATCGACCATTCCGTTTTGATAGTGTTCAATTTAAACGTTGGATGTTGATTTCTTTGAAGATAGATTTCCCTTTAAATTATGAAATAGTGGGGGTTCTAGTGGAGGGTTTAGATGGTATGAGAAGTTTGATAGTTTAATCATCTCGAATGGTTTTAGAATGAATGAAAGTGATATGTGCATTTATTATAAATCTGATAATGAAGTTTGCACCGTTAATTGTTTATATGTTGATGGCTTGCTTATTTTTGGCTCAAATATTCATGTTGTGAATGCTACTAAATGTTTATTGCCTGTTAACTTTGCAATAAAAGATTTATGTGAAGCTAGTGTAATCTTGGTATAAAAATAACTAGGTCAAAAAAGGGAATTTATTTAGATCAATCTCATTATATTGAGAAAATTCTAAAGAAATATAATTACTTTGACTGTAAACCTACATGTACTCCATATGATCCTAGTGTAAAGTTGTTCAAGAACATTGGTAACAGTGTTAGACAAAATGAGTATGCAAGCATCATTGGTAGTTTTCGTTATGTTACTGATTGCACTAGACCCGATATAGCTTATGTTGTAGGAGTACTTTATAGGTTTACTAGTAGACCTGGTAATGAGCATTGACATGCTCTTGAGAGAGTACTGTGATATCTCAATAGAACAATGAACCTCAGATTACATTATGCAAAGTTTCCCACTGTACTTGAAGGTTACAGCGATGCTGATTGGAATACTATTTCTGATGATTTCAAGACCACCAGTGGATACATTTTTAGTATCTTTTAAGGTGCAATATCATGGAAGTCTAAGAAACAGACTATTTTGGCTCAATCCACGATGGAGTCATAAATGATAGCACTAGCTACTGCTAGTGAGGAAGCAGATTGGTTCAGAAATCTATTTTCAGATACCTCATTATGGGAGAAACCGATACCAATTATACTTATTCACTGTGATAGTACCGCGACTATTGCAAAAGTTCAGAATCGTTATTATAACGGTAAGAGGCAACAAATACTTCACAAGCATAGTACACTTAGAGATTTTCTCTAAACTAGAACTGTAAGAGTGAATCATGTACAGTTTGAGGAGAACTTAACTAATTCTTTGACGAAAGGATTAGCACGAGAAAAGGTTTGGAAAACCTCGAAAGGGATGAGACTAAAGCCCATTGATAGTTGAGTCACTTGTGATGGAAACCCAACGTACATATTGGAGATCTCAAGAAGTAGGTTCAAAGGGTAATAACAAGTAATGAAATGATATGTGGAATCATGCTATTGTGATACGGGGTTAACACTCCAAGTCCATCCCTATAGAGCATGACATCCTGAAGCGATTTAAGGTTGAGTTTGATATAACTCTTAATGAGCTCTATACTCTATGCGGAGTTGGTTACCTAGCTATAGGAGTATCTGTGATAGGCTCACCTATGTGAATGTGGAAGAGAGGTCACTTCCTATGAAATTCTGAATAAAATTTCTAAAGCGTTCACTATACCGGGATATAAGCACATGGCCGTAAAGTGCTGGTTTTAGAACTTAACTCTTGTATGGTTGTGTGTGTGGTGTTGTCTGTGATAGAGTTCAAAACTACGAGTTACTCTAGTATATACAGAAGTACCATCACTATGTAAAGGTTCAACTCACACGACACCTTTACGTATGCACAATCATATAAAATATTGTTTGATGAGCTTATTATTTTTAAATACAAGTGGGGGATTGTTAAAAGTGTATTATAAAAATTTTAAATTCAAAATAACATAACAATTATACATTTATTTTTTCAACTATTATAAATTGATTATTTGATTAATTGAGTATAAATTGTTTTGATTTATTGAGGTTGTTATCGGTTATAATATATTATATATTACAAAGATATTGTCTTTGAATGCTATTAGATGATAAAACGGTTTTTATTTAAAATTATAATTATTACTAAATCAGTTTTTATTTCATTATAATTGTTGGTGTTAATTGTATTTTTCAGTTTTAAATTTCTAAATCCAATAAATAGAGGCTTTACCTCATTCAAAATACACACAATTCTTTTGAGAAACAAGAGCTCTCTACAACTTTAAAAAAATTCTTGAGTATTATTTGTGAGAATTCCGAGCAATCTTTGAAAGAGTTTGAGTATTCAAGTTCTTCTTTGTGTAAAGAAATTCCGAGACAGAGGTGGTTTTGAACTGTTTTATCCTGGGACGGCGTGACAACTTTGGAACTATTTGTACAATCAGAGCAGAGTTGCAAAGCGTCTTAAAAAGAGCAACATGTTCACGACTCAGCCACTTTTCAGGTTTTTCTATTCCAATTATATTTTGTATTATTTAAAATATTTTTCAACAACAAAATTGTTTTTTAAACAATTTCCAGCAACAAAATTATTTTTTAAGAAACTTCCCAATAATTATTTCTATTAAAGAATTTTGCAGCAACATGTTATATATAGTATACATGTTTCAATATTTTACAACTCAAATATATTGGTAAAGGATATTTAAATAGGGGTCAAAAAATTATTGAAACTATTTGAGGGGTATGTTGTGCAAATATCACCACTTTACTAATGTATGTTTAAAAGGCACCAAAAGAGCGTTTGAGACAAAAATACCCCGAAATATTTTAACAGTGAGGAAGTTGTCATTTTCAAAGTCAGAGAGAAGCAACAATCAAACCGACAGGAAACTAATCGACTGTGAAGTGACCGAAAGAGCTGCGATTGACAAAGGTAAGATTGGTTATTTTTCCTCGTTTTTGTTGTTGTTAACCTGCCTTACATGTTAGAATTGAGTTTTGTTGATAGGAATTGTAGAAACCGGTTAAAATAGAGATGTGTGAATGGTTGTGGTTTAGGTTAGGGTTTGTAATTTGGTTGAATATCAGTTGAGGAAGATGAAATCTGGGTTTTTGAGAATTTTTTCAAGAAAACCGAGCTTATTTGATTAGTCGAGCTATTTTTGTCGTGAAAAACAGGTTTTGGTAGATCTAGGTTTTTGGAAAAGGAATCGAGCTTTTTTAAAAAAGAAACTAGCCATTTTGAAAAGGATCAAGCTTTTTTGAATAGGTTTCGAGCTTTTTTGAAAAGGGATCGAGCCTTTTTGAAAGGGATCGAGCCTTTTTGAAAGGGATCGAGCCTTTTTGAAAAGGAATCGAGCTTTTTTGAATATGTTTCGAGCTGTTTTTGAATTGGATCGAGCCTATTTGAAAGGGATCGAGACTTTTTGAAAGGGATCTAGCCTTTTTGTAAAGCAATCGAGCTCTTTTGAAAGGGATCTAGCCTTTTTGAAAGGGATCGAGCCTTTTTGAAAAGGAATCGAGCCTTTTTGAATAGGTTTTGAGCTTTTTGAATAGGTTCGAGCTGTTTTTGAATTGGATCAAGCCTATTTGAAAGGGATCGATCTTTTTTGAAAAGGGATCGAGACTTTTTTAAGAGGGATCGAGCTTTTTTAAAAAGGGGTGGAGGTTATTTTGAAAGGGATCGAGCCTTTTTGAAAGGGATCGAGCCTTTTTGAAAGGAATCGAGCCTTTTTGATAAGGGATCGAGCCTTTTTGAAAAGGGATCGAGCCTTTTTGAAAGGGATCGAGCCTTTTTGAAAAGGGATCGAGCTTTTTTGAATATGTTTCGAGTTGTTTTTGAATTGGATCGAGCCTATTTGAAAGGGATCGAGACTTTTTGAAAGGGATTGAGCCTTTTTGAAAAGGGATCGAGGTTTTTGTAAAGCAATCGAGCTCTTTTGAAATGGATCGAGCCTTTTTGAAAGGGATCGAGCCTTTTTGAAAAAGGAATCGAGACTTTTAGTAAAGCAATCGAGCTATTTTGAATAGGTTCGAGCTGTTTTTGAATTGGATCGAGCCTATTTGAAAAGGATCGAGCTTTTTTTGAAAAGGGATCGAGACGTTTTTAAGAGGGATCGAGCTTTTTTAAAAAAGGGTGGAGGTTATTTTGAAAGAGATCGGGCTTTTTTTTTTAAGGGATCGAGCCTTTTTGGAAGGGATCGAGCCTTTTTGAAAGGGATCGAGCCTTTTTGATAAGGAATCGAGCCTTTTTGATAAGGAATCGAGCTTTTTTAAAAAGGGATCGAGCTTTTTTGAAAGGGATCGAGCCTTTTTGAAAAGGAATCGAGCTTTTTTGAATATGTTTCGAGCCGCTTTTGAATTGGATCGAGCCTATTTGAAAGTGATCGAGACTTTTTGAAAGGGATCGAGACTTTTTGAAAGGGATCGAGCATTTTTGAAAAGGATCGAGCATTTTTGAAAAGGAATCGAGACTTTTTGTAAAGCAATCGAGCTGTTTTGAAAAGGATCGAGCTTTTTAATAAAATTCTTTCTAATGATGTTGTATTTCTGTTACATTGCAGATGAGAATTAGGTTGAGAGATTCACCTAAAACTCCAGAAGAATACTGGTACGAGGGAAAACTGACACGACACAACCATTTTGATGCCCTCGCCCATATAGACGACGCGCTGAACCGTGTCCCTGTAGATTTTGCAGATGAAGACCGTCGGCAGTTCATGGCGTCTTGAAGTCTAGGTGCAATAACTTCTCCAATTGTGACTGCACTAGCTTGTCGGTGCCGGCGGTGAATTTCCTCTAACGGACAAGTGTGTTCGTTGACAAAACTTCTTACTTGAAAGTATGTGCCTTCATCTCTCCTCACCGCTCTTAACTTCCACGTACAATTTCCCATCAAACAAACTAGATGTAATGTTGTCTTATTGGACCTTTTTACCTTCCACTCGAAGTTCTGCCGCATTGCAAAATGGCCTACTAGTCTCTTCAAATCCTTTTTCGTTGCAAAAAACTGGCCTTTATATATCATGCTTATAGGTTCATCTTCAAACAAGTTCCTGCTTCCACCAATACCAAACGAGTATGATTCTGCTCCTGGAATAACCCATGTTCTTGCATTATTTGAATCATCTGCAGTTACATTAGCCCTCCCCTCGGAGGTCCCAACTATATCTGGTGCACTGGAACTAAATCTGTGTACATGTCTTACACGTCTTTCTGTTTCGACAGGTTCTGCATCTTCCTGATTGTCCTCTACATTTTCTAAAGAATTTAAATTGCCCTCATTATCCACCTCATGATTCACCCCAACATTCAGTGCTGTATTCTCCTCATTGTTGATGTCATTGTAGATCTCATTGTATTGGTGGTTGTACTCTTTACCATTCATCTCAATATGATAACCAAATACATCGTCGAATTGAGGTTCCGGTCTATTATCATGGGCGACTACTTCCGGTGGGACAACACATATGTTAACCCGACCATCAATCCCACTTCTTTCTGTGAACAACTGGTTGCTTCTGCCTGACGATCGAAATTGTTGGGTGTTATCAGGATGATGGATATCTTCACCAATGACACCTCCCACTGGCCTCTCGATTAGACTAACACATACTTGAGGGATCACCCTATCTTCCCCTAGCATAAACTGAACATAGTAATTGTTTCTTATAAATGTACGACATGTAGTCCCAGGAACAATCGATAGAGACTGTAGCTCAACACTGTATTTGTTCTCATCAAACTTCACAATGGTTTGCACGATCGACACCAGTTCGTCGTAACTCAAATTCTTTGACACATACAAACCTTGGTTATCGGAACCTAAATACCTCTGATTTTCGTCTGGTAATTGCTCCCATCGACCGTTGTAAGATATGACTATTCTCACCATATCCATTGTCCTGTCAAAACCAACATCAAAAAACATTAATAAGGAAAAAAATATTTCATATTAAATTTACAATTATAAAGGATTAAAAAAAATCAAAAGTGTAAGATATAAAGCTTTTTTAAAAAACGGATCGAGATTTTTTTATACATGATCGAGCCGTTTTTGTACATGACCGAGCTATTTCTAACGGGATCGAGCTTTTTTTGTTCAAGACCGATCTCTTTTTCTACGTAATCGAGCTTTTTAATATATGGCTCGAGCATTTTTTCATATGCCTCGAGCCTATTTGAAAGAGATCGAGCTCTTTTTTGAGGAATCTAGCTTTTTTGTGAGGGATCGTGCTTTTTTTGTGCGGTATCGAGCCTTTTCAAAAGGGATCGAGCTATTTGTGTGCGGGATCGAGCTATTTGTGTGAGGGATCGAGCTTTTTTTGACAGGGATCGAGCTTTATTTCTGAAGGATCGAGCCTTTTTTGTCAAGGATCGAGTCTTTTTTACCAAGGATCTAGCATTTTTTGCCAAGAATCGAGCTTTTTTTCCAGGGATCGAGCCTTTTCTTTTTGCGTATCCAGTATCTTTAATTGGAATCGAGCTTTTTTAGAATTTGATCGAGACTTAGTTTCACATTTCCGAGCTTTTTCCAAATGTTTCGACCTATTTTTAAAACATTTTCACCTTGTATGCCCAAGATTATAAACTTGTTTGCACCACTACAACTCAACTCGTCCAAATATATATACAAAAAAATATGCATACATGTTCATTCATTCTTTGTAAAAAGTTTACAACTCCAGGACATCAAGATAAAAAAATTCAGACAACATGTTCATAAATGTTCATACAGTGTTATACCACACAGAAATACAATAAAAAATGGAAATGAAGATCAGAAATATTATTTTACCTTCTTATGCAAAATATGGAATATGTGCAATATCTGGAATACAATAAATCTGGAATGGAGCTCGTTTTGTGAAGAAAAAATGGAGTATTTGATTGATTTTCAGACAACTTTATTAGAGGACAACCTTTAAAGAATAAAATATCGATTATTTAAGGGCAATTTCGGTAGCTCACCATAATAGGTGTCTTTTAAACTTAACTTATTATAAAGGTAACATCACTGCAATTAACCAACAAGAAAGTGACATTACTCACCATTTCCACTATTTAAATATGGCACAACAAGATTATAAATACAGATGCACATACTATATACAGTATACATTACGTTATGTTAATTTAGAGTAACGTTAGGCTTTCTAAAATATTTTCCATTTAAAAATAATAATAATATTGATAATTGATATGTCAATATCTAATAAATCATGATATTATATTTCGAGTAATTTGACGTTGACATATCATTTAATTTTTTTTTTAGAAAAATATTTAAAAAATCTAATATTAATCTTGTTTTTATGTATGGTGATTGTACTTGATCACCACCGTCCACCACACAAGAAATTTGTGCAAGCATTACATAAACATGTGATCTTTTCGGTGTTGGTAAATAAAGATAAAAAATAATGATATTTTATTGTGAGTAATTTGATGTTGCATGTACCAACAACATTAAAAAAAACAAATTAGATTTTTTTTTAAATCTAGTATTAATCTTGTTTTTATGTACGGTGATTGTGCTTGATTACCATGCGTAAGGATTCGATTAATACAAAAATAGCATACGTAGGTTTAAAATTAATCCGAACAACCTAAACATGTTTTTATATAATGATTAATCAAACCCTAATATACATAATATAACCCACGTCAATTCAAGAGAAAAGAATTAAATCGAGAAAGCGGAAATGTACCTGAATCCATTGCTGGAGGTCGATGGATGTATTGTGATCTTCCAAATTATCACGATCTTTCTTAAACCCTACAATGTTCTATTTTGATCTGTTGATGGGGATACAGATAAAACAAAGTATCGTATAATTTGGGGACCATAACCTTAAATATATAGTAATAAGATTATTATATGTTTTGTTATTTCTAATTCGGTTCCTCATCAAATTAAAAATAACACTCTGGTATATACACATCAATTTCAAGATAATTATACACTTAAGTCTTAATATTTTAAATTTTAATTAGATCATTTTAATTTAAACTTAACCAAAAAAAAAATAACATATTTAATATTTACACGCGTGATCCATACGATGAAATTTTTCAATCCCACCGTCTACCTATCTAAAGTGTGAACACAAAAAATTCTATATAAGGATTACATAAACATGTGATCTTTTCAGTGTCAGTAAATAAAGATAAAAAATAATATCTATTTATTGAGGGTAACACGGGGAATTTTCATCACCTTACAATTTTCGCAAAATAGCAAAACAAACAAGAAGGGGAAAAACTAAAACGAGTCCATTAATTAACAGTGATGTACTCATCTTGAATTACATTCCGCTTTTTGCGAGGAAACATACACCAAAGGATGAAGAGAGAGAGAGAGAGAGAGGATAGTCTCTCGTTCTAATTGCCTTTAGTAGCAGAGAGAGAGAGAGAGCATTCAGTACTGTTATTTATCTAGAAAATGGAGTAGAAATTGACAATACACATAAAATAGAATGCAAAGTGATCAAAGAAAGAAAAACGTGTTTTAACTTTCTTCTTCCTCTTGTGTAGGGTTTTATTCCACAATGTGTTTCACATATTTAACATATTTCTCACTTTTCAAGGTACAACCGACACAAGCCAAGCAATTACCACAAGAAGAAGCTACTTAATAAAAAAAATAAGAAGGTTAATAATATATATTTTAATATCCTTTTGAATAGTTAATAACCTTAAATTAAAAATTCATAAAAAATTTACTCATCCAAATAAAAACCGTTCCAAAAAATAATAAATATAGTTCTTAAACCAATTACTGTATTAATGTTTAATGTTGTGTGCGGCACACACGTAATTTGATTACATTTTTTAGTACATTTTGTAATTACAAATCACTAACCTAGATTTCTTTTGCTCGTTAGGATCTTAATTCATAATTTTTGTGTGGTTCACATGTAACTTGATTACCAATAGCTTTTAAACATTGTAATAATAAATGAGGAATTATACCGTTTGTATTTTCACCGTTTTAAGTCTTAATGACTAAATTAAGGGCATGTTTATTTTTGTTGTCTGTAATCCCATTTAAGACAGTTTATTTGTTTTTGTTTTTTTTTTTTACATCTGAAGTCCTGAAAAACATCAAAAAGCATCTGAAAATAAAAAGGTAGGAATCCTTAAGTCTGAAGTCATTAGGGTCTAAAATTATTTTAAAATTTCGTATCCAAAATACCCTCTCACAAATCAGGTTATACCTTGTTACATACTCTAATCATCTCCTTCACCGGCCAACTACACCATTATCCATCATTTCTCTTGTTTTGTTCATCAATTCCAAAAATAATTATATAAAAAAGAAATAAAATTCTCTCAAACAACCCCGATCTCAACACCTATTACTGCCGACCTAGAATGCTTCGCCGGTAACCGATCATCAAACCCCGACCATCAACACTACCGAAAACCGCAAATGAAAACCCATGAAAACTTTGCATTTTCTACGGGGATTCGCCACGATCCAAGAACGTGGTAGAAAAGAAGAGAAAGACATGGAGGCGAGAGAATGTGAAAGAATCTCATCATATTGGGTTATTATTTTTTTCAAAGTACTTTTTTATTTTACAATTTATTACTACATTATTTTCAAAAAATAGTTGGATTGGAATATTGGATGCATGAAATTTATTTGGTAGCACAAACTGATTGGAATATAAAAAATATTTCATTTGTATATAGTTTTAAAAAAATCAAGCAAAAAAAATAATTTTACTTCTACCTATGACCATTATTAGTGTAAGATGAGAGAGGGGTGCAGTGTTATTTAGCTAGAGGACAGAGAGCAGAAGTAACAGTTAATAATGCACATGAAAAATAATATTATATAAAAAATAAAGGGAAACACTACTCTTCCTGTAAAATTGTCACATAAATATATACAATCCAATGCGGCAGTCCAATTCATTTAATGAATTGTCATATATTTTTTCTCATTATTTTTTTTACTGGACTGTCACATTAGATTATAAATATTTTTGGAACAATTTTTTGGAAAGTGTAGCGTTGACCCAATAATAAAAAAAGAATGGAAAAACATGTTATGTTATAACTTTCCTTTTCTTGTACGCAGGTTTTTATTAATTCTACAATGTGTTTCACATTTATATGGCTGACCTTTCAAAGCTGCATGCATGATGCCCCATAAATACTTAAGCAACAACACACTATATGACTCACACAAACAGAAGTGCAAAAGCAAAGCAAAAGATCGAAGAAGCTACTTATAATATACTACTCTCAAACTACATAAAAAACAATGTCTCCTCAAGTCTCAGCAGCTGCTACTTCGGTCCAAAATGAAGACTGCAATCGCCGCTCGGCAAATTTTCATCCTAGCATTTGGGGGGATTATTTCCTCTCGTATGCTAGTGGTGACTCCTTGGTAATAATTCTCATCTTAAAAAGTTTCTAGTTTAATTGACATATAATATCCCATGCATGCATATAATTTGAAGCGAAAAATAATACGTTACAATATCTTCACATGAAAATCTTTGAACAAAATTGTGTACAAATAGACCCCGAATACAGATAATATCTTATTTTACTTAAAAATGTTTTTACAATGATTGCATGTCCATGACTCCATGGCAATATAGGCTTTTGCAAAATTTTAAGATGCTCTGATCTCTAGTCACATGTCATTACTATTTACTAATTTTCTCGATCTATTGCTTCAATTTGGTTGTTCAGGAAGCTGATGTGACTGATGTGAATGTGAACCATCTGGAATCGAAGGAAGAAATCAAAAGAATGCTAATGGTGGCTGATGATGTCACCAACAAGAAGCCTTTACAGAAACTGGACTTGATTGATGCCATCCAACGCTTGGGCATATCTTACCATTTCGAGACTGAGATTGATGAAATCTTAGAAAAAATACACAAAGACCACCATGTCGCTGGTCTCATTTATGGCAATAATGTTGATGACCACCTCCGTTCCATTTCTCTTCAATTTCGTTTGCTCAGGCAACATGGTCATAAAATCTCCTGTGGTATGTTAATTTCTTCCAAGAACTTGGTCTTTTGAAAAGGGCGTTTACTAATTGTGAATAAAATAAAAGGGAATTTGATTATAGGACCCGCATAATTGTTCCCTTATGATTTTAGTAAATATTGTAACATAAAATATCAGTTTGATTATAATGTGTTTGTTCTAAATCAATCAGATGTGTTCAACAAGTTCAAATACAGCAATGGAAACTTCAAGGAATCTCTAGTGACAGACATTAAAGGAATGCTAAGCTTGTATGAAGCTACACATCTCAGGGTGCATGGAGAAGATATACTTGAAGAAGCACTTGCTTTCACTACCAGTCACCTTAAATCAATGGCAGCATTCCCGTTGATCAATTCTCCACTACTTGCAGAGCAAGTTAATGGTGCCTTAAAACGACCGATACGTAGAGGCCTACAAAGGCTAGATGCAAGACATTACATGCCTGTCTATCAAGAAGACCCTTTGCACAACAAAGTTTTACTGACTTTTGCAAAGCTAGATTTCAACATATTACAGAAACTGCACCAGAAGGAACTCAGTGACATATCAAGGTACATATATGTGTGTATATATATATATTATGTAAAATGATTTCAGTTTATAGCTTTCCAATTAGTGGGTTCTTCTTCTTCATATATATAATGTCATTTAGGTGGTGGAAAAATTTAGACTTTTCGCGTAAGCTGCCTTTCGCTAGAGATAGAGTGGTGGAGTGCTATTTCTGGATATTGGGAGTGTATTTTGAGCCAGAATATATCTTGGCTAGAAGAATATTAACCAAAGTGATTGCCATGACTTCCATTATCGATGATATCTATGATGTTTATGGTACAATTGAAGAACTTGAGATTTTTACCTCAGCGGTTGAGAGGTAAATTATTATTATTCAGAAATCAATCCATTATTACAATTTGTTACAATAATGAATAATCAGTATCTCATGTTTGAGTATTTTGTTTTTCAGGTGGGATATCAGTGCCATAGATCAACTTCCTGAGTATATGAAATGTTGTTATGAGGCCCTGCTTGATGTTTACAGTGAAAATGAAAAGGATTTTACCCGTGAAGGGAAACCATACCACATTGATTACGCAAAAGAAGCAGTGAGTTTCCATCAATATTCAATCGTTTAATTAATTTCAGTACACCAAATAATGATTTTGATTTTAATTTGGTTTATATAATTATCAGATGAAGGAAATAGTTAGAAATTACTTCTGGGAAGCCAAATGGTGTCACGAACGACATGTACCGACAATGGAGGAATACATGCCTGTTGCATTGGTTACCTCAGCATACAAAATGTTGGCCACCACTTCTTTTGTAGGAATGGGAGATATTGTAACCAAACAAGCCTTTGAGTGGTTGTTCACGGACCCCAACAAGATGGTTCAAGCTTCCTCACTTATTTGTAGACTCATGGATGACATGGTTTCTCATAAGGTACTATAATTGATTTATTAACATATTTTTTATATACTATCTACTATATATAGTGATTTGAACCTCAAATATTGTTTGGTTAAATGAGTGTCCTTCACCGCTAAACCGCATTGAGAGGTGGTTATTAGTTACTACACTTTTATTTTTGACATATAAGTTTTATATGTGCAGTTTGAGCAAAAGAGAGGACATGTGGCTTCAAGTGTTGAATGTTTCATGAATCAGCATGGGGCAACAGAGGAGGAAACCTGTAATGAATTTCGGAAACAAGTTAGAAGCGCTTGGAAGGATATAAACGAGGAGTGCCTCCTCCCAACCGTGGTGCCAATGCCTCTCCTTACCCGAGTTCTCAATCTTGCTCGCGTTATAGATGTCGTATACAAGGATGAAGATGGCTACACACATGCTGGAGTAATTCTCAAGGATTTTGTTGCTTCTCTTCTCATCAATCCTGTGCCCATATAAGCATGGCTTCTATAGAAGCAGTACTTTATTCGTATCCAGAAGCAAGCATAGGTTCCATTAATGCTATATTTAACTTTGTATGTTGAAGGTTTATCAAATAAAATAAAGGCCCCGTGTTTCCCTTCTATTAGTATAGGAATAAAATAAAATAATTAAATACCTTTTGATACCAAAATATCGCCGTATGGGACTACAACTTACAATTTACTGTTCACTTTGACTTATTAAGAATTATCGTTTTGTACCTAAAAGGAATTTGTCCCTGAAAGGGTCTCGAAGTTACAGGGTTAGGCCTTTTATTTTATTCACAGAATAATCTTGATTTTAATGGATGTGGAAGAAAACCCTTAACAGCAACAAAACATGATTTTTTTTCCTAGTTTTCTTGATATTGTTTTTTAATATATCACGTACGAATATAACGACTCGAACTTGAAATATTATCGGGCTAAATAACGATGAACACTCAAAAATTGCTATCAAATAACTCTCAAAAACCAGGAAATCTTAAGAGATCCAAGAACTCTCTCCTCCACAATTAAATGTATAAATTTTTGAAATAGTTTTATATAGTGAGTATAACCAAAATAAACAAAAGAAAAAAAAAACCACTATAATTTTATATATACAAGAATATAGTCTTACATGGTATTCCATGTGAGATTTTTTTTTTATCGACCATATGGGATAATTAAAGGAGTATAAATTAGGTATCGAATAATCTTGATAACGATTAGGGTCTTCTATAAACTTTTAATTTTGTGGCTTGCTGGTAAAGGTGAAATGATACTTATTCAGTCCGATAATAATATAAATTTGAATTGACATACCACACCGCATATGATATTTATATATAAAACTTAATTTTAATATCATGACCTGATTATGGATCTACATGTTTGATATTGATTTTAAACAACAAATATTAGTTTTTGTGTTTGTTTTTTCAAAATTTTGACATTAAAAGGTATTCTCAGTAAAGTACTAAAAACCGATTATTTAATAAGTTTAGCTTCATTTTCAAAAAAAAAAAGGTTAGCTTCTCAACATATTTTGACACTTTTTTTTAAAACATTTACAAATAACTTAAGATTTAAGGGAGGTGACACATACAACTCGAGCTCATAGTGAGTTGAATGACATAGTTATAACTTATAAAAGTCATACACTTGGCCAATCTCATTCCATTTTGTTGACTTGGACGTGAAACCAATAGTACTTTATTTGTGATCATTGGCTTTTTATATAACTAGGAGTTGTGACATGCAAACCCACTAGGTATGAGATTATCTCCAAATCTTTTTTGTGATAAATTAAGGTTATAGACCTGACTACGTAACTAAGAAAAATTATGAAAAAAAAAATATTTTAACTTAATTTATATGTTAAAGATCTAATTCTGTAACATTTTTTATTAAAAAGATAGTTCTAAATAAAAATTTTACGACCGTTCTAACTATAGAAGTATTTGTTATATAACTTATTTTGACCCTAGATAACTAGAATCTTATTCGTTCGTGTCCTTGTAAATATTGGGATCATTAAAATCCAAAATGGCATCTTCAATTTGCATATGCATGCTAAAACGTTTCACAAGGTGACGGTGATTGGAAAAAAACAGATGGGCATGTGTTGTTCATAATATATATATCATTCCGATTTAATTTGTTCCATTTTTTGTTTATATTTACTTGAGGTCAAAGACATAGGACATGACACATCAACTTTAATTGGTGATTGATATTTCTAGTTCTGTAAATCCAATTACAATTTTATTAGAAGAAGTAGCTTATCCTTTTGAATCATTTATAACATTAAAAAAAAATTAAAAAAAAAAACTTTATGGGGGTTGTCGATTATTCACAATTTACTCAATTTTTTTTTTCACAGTTTAGTCAAATTTTATTCAATTTTTTTTTTTCACAATTTATTAGAAGAAGTGATGTAGGACAGTGCTCCTCGATGATGTAGTTGTTGACACAAAAAACTGACCCTACAATACCTTGTTAGGAAGACCTTTCCCTAACAAATATATGGTTGTTACAGCAACCTAATGATTAAATGTCATTTTTGATTTTAGTAAATATTGTAACATAAAATTAAATGTCATTTTTGATTAAAATGTTTTTGTGCTAAATCAATTAGATGTGTTCAACAAGTTCAAAGAGAGCAATGGAAACTTCAAGGAATCTCTTGTGACAGACATTAAAGGAATGCTAAGCTTGTAAGAAGCTACACATCTCAGGGTGCATGGAGAAGATATACTTGAAGAAGCACTAGCTTTCACTACCAGTCACCTTGAATCAATGGCAGCATCCCAGCTGATCAATTCTACACCACTTACAGATCGATCAAGTTAATGGTGCCTAAAATCGACCGATACGCAGAGGCTTACAAAGGCTAGTTGCAAGACATTACATGTCTGTCTATCAAGAAGACCCTTTGCACAACAAAGTCTTACTGACCTTTGCAAAGCTAGATTTCAACATATTACAGAAACTGCACCAGAAGGAACTCGGTGACATATCAAGGTATGTAAAATGATATCAGGCCATTTTTTAAAAGAATTTTTAAGCTCTACAATACTATTAATGGGCTCTTCTTCTTCATATATAATGTCATTATTAGGCGGTGGGAAAATTTAGACTTTTCATGCAAGCTGCCTTTCGCTAGAGACACAATGGTGGAGTGCTATTTCTAGATATTGGGAGTGTATTTTGAACCAGACTATATCTTGGCTAGAAGAATATTAACCAAAGTGATTGCCATGACTTCCATTATCGATGACATCTATGATGTTTATGGTACAATTGAAGAACTTGAGATTTTTACCTTAGCAGTTGAGAGTTAAAATATTATTATTCAGAAATCAATCCATTATTACAATTTGTTACAATAATGAATAATCAGTATCTCATGTTTGATTATTTTGTTTTTAAGGTGGGATATCAGTGCCATAGATCAACTTCCTGAGTATATGAAAAGTTGTTATGAGTCCCTGCTTGATATTGTAACCAAACAGGCTTTTCAGTGGTTGTTCACCAACCCCAACAAGATGGTTCAAGTTTCCTCATTTATTTGTAGACTCATGGATGACATGGTTTCTCAAAGGTACTATTTATTAATTTACTTTTTTTTTTAATACCAACTACTATGGCCACTTGAACCTAAACTATATATTGTTTGGTTGAATCAGTGCACTTCACCACTAAGTCACGTTGAGTGGTGGTTACCACACTTTTTATTTTTGACATATAAGTTTTATATATATGCAGTTTGAGCAAAAGAATGTTTTATGAATCAGCATGGGGCAACAAAGGGCACTGCAACAAAATTGACTTTTGACGGCATTAATTTTACAGTATTTTTTATTAAATATCGTAATTAATACAAATTACAGCATTTTTTAAAGAAAATGATCCAAAACATGTGTGGATATAATTTTTTTAATTAATATATAATTATAAATAAAATTAAAAAAATAAAAGTTTTCTTTTTATTATATTTTGATTTTAAAGTCAATTGAAAAAATGTTATCTTATATTTTCTATAATGGTTGACGGTTAAAATTCTGATTAAAATGATCAAATTTAATGATTTTTTAAAATACAGGGACTAATCTATTGAAAATTAATGAGTAAAAAACAGATAATTATAAAAAAACCAAGGGACTACATCAATAATATTCTTTTTTTATAGGTTTTTACAAACGCTCACTTCGATGTTTATTTGGAGCATTTTTTAAATGTTGTAATGACAAAATCTCAAAATAAAAGATATCGATCAATTTTTATTTTGCCTATTGCGCGGGATTGCATTTATAATCTCTAAATAAAATTTATAATTTTATAAATTTCTCTCAATCTCCACTTTTTCAATTTCTCCAGGTTCTCTCCCAAATTTCTCTTAATCTTTGATTTCTCAGGTCTTTGATTCTTCAATTTTCGTAAAGTCGCTACTCTATTCTCGTAGTGGTAGATCGTCTCAGCTCGACTAGGCGGCGCCGTTTACATCGAAGATCATAAACAGTCAATCTACCATGGATGTAGTCATTGTTGTCAACTTCATCACTTATTTTTCTTCGCAATAGCGACTTCTACATACAGCACAGTCGAGTCAAATTCAAATCGCACAAAGCTCTCTCTCTTCGTGCCTCCTCTGCTTCCTCAGAAACTTCCGGTCCTCTTTCTCACTCATTGTCTCTCTACTTGTATTTTACTCTGTTTTGTTGATTGTGTTTTGATAGAAATTTTGATTTTGTATTTGTTTTCCGTTTTTCTTTATGTGCAGTTGTGACTCTGTTTGATTATGGAGCTGGAAGTGTTGGTACTGTGAGGAATGCAATTCGTCATCAAGGTTTTTTTCCTGTTTTTTTGGCTTCGCTTTATTTACTATGTGCAGTACTTGGTTTTGTTTTCCCTTCTTTTTTTTTAATAAATAATTATTGTGGATTCATTTGATTAATTTATTAATGTTAAACCTGTAAACCAAATAGTCCACCAGAGAAAGTGCTCAAGAAGAGTTGCTCACTACCTGTTGTGTGACCCATTTTAGTAGCTGCAAGTGGTACATTTGTGTTTATTATCACTACAATTGAACAAAAAACCAGGTATATAAAAATTATATCACTTTTTACTTGAAGTGACTGATCTATTAAAACAGTTTTTAGGTGAGACATTTCTGGAATTAGGACAATACTAAATATTGAATTGCCAAAAGTTCTGCTTCCCATATCTATGCATCTGCATATTATGTTGTTTTCTAGGATCATCTTATATAATTTTATCTTTTGGACGCTGTACAATTTCTCAAAATTTTGGAAACTGGTAAAAGAACTTGCAATTTAGTTTCGTATATGGCCTTTAGTTTCTAATTTTTATACTGCTTCTTGTTTGTATCTGCTGCATCAGGGATGGACATGCTAACAGGGTGACAGTTTTTCGTTCATCATTCAGTTCTTTAATACTTAATTTTCTGCCTTAAAGATGCACTTATCTATAGCTTTTTTTATGCAGCCATATATCCAGTTCCAGCATACATTGCCCCAAAGATGCTTCCCGTGGATAATGATAATGATGTCAAGACAGCAAGTGAAGGATTTTATTATAGCTAGTGAAGGATTTAATTAGAAGTCATTTAGATTGTGTGTTTAAGGAGTCTAGTTCTCAGTTCCATTTTAGTATGGGCATTTTTGATTGACGATGATTATGAAATGTCCGATCAACCTACTTTCATAGATACTTTAGTTACTACTGGTGTCTAATAGTAATTTTATGTTATGTATTCTGTTACTAGTCTCGACAATTTTGACATTGATTTATTTTAGGACGTATCTGGTAGCTCGGGAGCTCAAGTAGATCAAATTCAATGGAATGCTACTATGGTTATGGAAAGGCTATGATCCATATGCTTATGAGGCTGCTCATGATCCATCATTCTATGCATATGGTGCATATGCAGGCTGTCCACCATATCCTCAACAGGTAAAGTGTTTTAACCTAAGTACTGTACTAACAACAACTATCATTAATATAAACTTTTTAGTTTACTGATAAGAATTGATACCTAGACCTGACAATCCCGCCCAATTTTCTTATAAGTTGATCTTATGCTTGAGATTAGTGTCAAAAATGATTTTCAAATAAAATTTGAATTTAGTGCTTCTGGGCAGTTTTATTAGTGCAATTCAGCATCATGGATGGAAATACAAAGAGATGTGCTGTTTTCGGATATCACTGCTTCTTGCAGATGAAAGAGACGAGATTTCCAAGGCTGATTCCAATAAGTTTGACATTATAATTAATCAACTGGATAGCTTACATCAACAAGGTTTTCATTTTATATATTCTTGTTACTTTCAGATAATTTTGATTAAGCTTCATATATTCTTTTAACTTATCATGTCTTCGATTTGGATTTGGTATTACACAATGTTGAGATTCTTTTTGCTTATTCAAAGTTTTAATTACAAACACTATGTATCTTTGCATGATTCAACATTCTATTCAATTTGGTTAGTATTTGTGTTATTTTTTACCACTACACAAGCCAAGACTATTCTCTTATAAACAAATAATAACCAAATTGAATAGAATGTTGAATAATGCAAAGATACAATAATCAAAGCCTAATGAAAAGACCCACATCAATCAAAGTCTAACTTGGACCAAGTCAAACAGTTGGAAAATCTTTCATAATTAAGACTATAATATCTACATCAATGTCGTTAAGACTGTAACGTTTATATCATTGTCATTAATTCGGTAACGTCTACTTCAATGCTATTAAGTGAGTCAAATGTATGATCACTTCCTTCCTTCTATAAATAGCAACCCTCTCTCTTTCACAAGGGGTTAAGCTCTTCAGGTTTTGGAACAAACTATAGCTCTGCAATTCATGCTACTACTGAGTTGTCACTCGGTTCACATGATCGGTGAACATGCCCCTGTTCAACACAATCCGATGATCTTCTTAAGGTAGGTCTATGTCGAGCTCCCAATATCGACCTTCTCCAGGTAAGTCTATGTCGAGCTCCCATATCGACCATCTCTAGTCTATATCGACCTCTCTAGATTGGTCTATGTCAATCTCCTCAACGACTATCTCGATTATCTTCAAGATGGTCTAAGTCGATCTCCTTGATAAACTTCTCGATTATCATTAGGATGGTTTGAGTTGACCTCCTCGATGATCACCTCAAATATCTCCACCTTGGATTACGTTAACCCCTTTGTTGGCCAATCTTAATCTTCAATTCTACAACTTATATCGCATATACTGGACCAACCCTTTCTGTGGCTTGACGATCGCTACTTTCTTATCTATCTTGTAGGTTGCTGGTGCCTACCTTGACGATTCAATTAATTGTGGATTTTTCGGTGTGTACAACTTGCAAGTATTATTATTCTTGTCCCTTAATCGATTTTTATTTAATTTTTAGTACAGAAACCACTAGAACAAGTTAACGATAACTCTTTTGAACATTGTAAGCACTATGGTAACCTCTGCTAAGTCTGAAAACAAAGAAGGAATAACCGTTTCCGACTTTGTCTCCTCTCTTCTCTTCTCAGAGACTTTGGGTAAGAAAGTGGAACCAGTAGTAGGCTAGTAGCAACAAAGATGACAAGACTTCAATGGCTCTGACAGATATAGGAGTTGCAGTTGCACATGCTTTCAGTAACCCTTGTGGATTAGGTCTATATATGTTATACACTATATAGTAGTTAGGTATATAAAATCATATTATGTAAAATTATATTTGGTGGTAGAATTTGTAAAACGATATTCTTATTTATACTAATTTGTTCTTCAATTTAATGTTATTGCAATGACATGATTTATTTAGCTTCTCTATTTTGTTCAATTTAATAATATTTTCATATGAAATAGTTTCGACATTTGATACTTTTTTTTTTTTGCCTCAAAACTCATTTTTATATGACATTTGTTCTGCCACAAAACTCCAAGAAACGGTGATTAGGATTTCTAACTTTTTCCACCAATAATATTAAAGCTCATTTAATTAGAAAATAAAAGATGGGAGAAAATGTAATAATTATTTTATTATGATTGATCATAAAATAGATACATATATTACTTTAGATTATTGCATTAGAGATATGAATATACATTTCTCTTAAAAAATTCAAAAGTGGGTCTACAGTGAATTGAAATGCTGAAGTGACACAATCTAAAAATTGAAAAATACATATTTACATTGGAGATGGTCTTAGAGCATCTCTGTTGTAAAAATGGTTTCCATATGAATTATTGTTGATATGACAACAATATCAAGAGACTTGCTTTCAATTTGGTATAAATGTGATCTCGATAAACAATCAACTTAAAATTTGGACTCCAATTTCCGTTTAATACACATTTTGTTTTATTGACGTGTTCAATTTTATTTTCTATTTTTATTTTTATTTTATTTCCTTACCAAAAATAGATTAAAAATAAATGTCAATTATAAATGTTTTATGAGTCAACCTAATAAAAAGTTGTGCAACATGCCGTCTCAAAGTGGACGGCTATATTGATAATATCTATTTATTTATTTTGCCACAACATTTTAAGGTTGAATATGTACAATTGCATTGGAGAAATATCTTTTTAGCAGAATTTCTATTAACCCTATATGGAATATTTTTTTTTCCACAAATCATGTTCACATCGGAGATACTCTTTTAATAGAAACACTGAAGTGATACTGTTTAGAAACTTAAAAATATATATTTGCTTTGAAGATGATCTTATATAACGTATTTTGACCCATATAACTAGAATCCTATTCGTTCGTGTCATTGTAAAAATTGGGCTGATTAAAATCCAAAGTGGCCTTTTCAATTTACATATGCATGTTTAAAACGTTTCATGAGGTGATGGAGAATAGATAAAAGTATAAAACAGTCGGACGTGAATGGTTCATAATATATCTATCTTTAGGTTTAATTTGTTCCACTTTTAGTTTATATTCGCTTGAGGTCAATACATAGGACGTGGCACATCAACTTTAATCGGTGGCTGCTATTTCTTGCTCTGTAAATCCAATTCACAGTATTATTAGAAGAAGAAGTAAAATACCCGTTTGAATTATTCCTAGCCTTAAAAAAAATCAAAAAAAAATAAATCTATATATTCATAGTTGTGGTTGTTTATTAAAAAAATAATTAATTAACAATTTAGTCAAATTTAATCTCCAAGTGTGTTTAGATTTACTTTTTATTTTTTATTTCATGTGTTTAGAATTTCTTAGATATTTAAAGGTTTTTTATCAACCATTTTATATGTTTGAGTGGTTTTTTTTTTTTTTTTCTTGCAACATATAATTATATCACATTTGAAACTTGTTAATATTGAGATATTTTCTTCAAGGAATGAAAGAATTGTGGCAGAGTTGGCTTGGAGACATGATTCATCTCATTAATGTTGCAGAAACTTAGGCTTCTTCTTTGTTTGAAGATTGTAGAAAATTTGGTTGGCTCTAGAAAATATGTACTCTGAATCTCTAATGGGATTATTGTTAGTTTTTAATAAAATTTTGATTTTGATATTTACTTTTTTTTATTATTATTATAAGTTTATTTTTGCGAAGCAATTATTTTATTAGCTTATATACGAAAATATATATTTTTGGTAATATAAAATTTTATTTCATTTGATGTAATAATTGCCATTAGCTTAATTATTTTGTAAAGAAAATAATAATGGTTGTTTTGATAATTTATAACCATAAAAAATGGATGATGATTAAATATGGTCAACATTTCATGACGTTTTTTTATGATGGTGTTTATGATGGTTGAAAAGCGTCACCAATTTATGATGTTAATTAAAGTGTCACAGATCGTTTCTTGAGGGTACGTTTGATACGCGGGACATGACATGATAACGTAGAACAATTTGTTTTTATCTCACGTTTAGCGCGTCCTTAACATGGGACAGGACGGGACAATGTGAGATAAAAATCACAAAAACTTATCCAGTTGTCCCACCCAAGACCCTATGACAACTTGTCCCATGTCATACCTTTTAAATTTTTAAACAATTACAATCATATTTAATAAATTATATATTATATTATATACTATAAATTATATATAATATATATTTATATATATAATAACTTATGAACCAATCAGTACTTCAACCACCGAAGTATCTACCAGCGCACCCACACCAAGTGCATCTCCTGTTAAATATATATATATATATATATATATATATATATATATATATATATATAAATTATAATATTACATATATATTTCATATAGTATGTATATATATATATATATATATATATATATTGTTTTAGTACCAAACGTATAATAATACAGTTTATAGTTCTGTCAAGACCTTCCAAACACAACATAGAACAACATGTCCAGTCTTGTCCTGTCCTGTCATGTCCAGTCCCACCTTATTCTGTCTCATCTCCGTACCAAACGTATCATGATGTTTTTAAACTATCATAAAATAACGTTTATGACGGTTTTTAACCATTTTTATAGTAGTGATTTAAACAATAAATTTTAGTTTTTGTGTTTGTTTTTTCAGAATTTCTAAATTAAAATGTGTTCTTACTAAAGTACTATATTGATTATTTAATCAGTTTAGCCTCATTTACAAGAAAAGAAAAAGAAAAAGAAAAAGGAAAAGTTTGCTTCTAGACCAATTTTGACACTTTTTTTTTAACATTTACAAATAATTTAGGATTAGTGGAGGTGATACAACTTGAACTCACGACGAGTTAAATGGTATAGCTGTGAGAGTCATACCACCTAACCGATTTCATTTCATCTTGTTGGCTTGGACTTGAAGCCAATAGTATTTTATTTGTGATCATTGGGCTTTTTATATAACTTGGAGTTGTGGCAGGCAAACTCGCTAGATATATATATGAGATTATCTTCAAATCATGTTTGTGATTAATTAAGGTTATAGATCTGACTATGTAACTTAGCAAAGTTAAGGAAAAATAAATTATTTTTACATACTTTTTATGTTAAAGAGCTAACTCTGTAAACAAATTTTAGTTAAAAGATAGTTCAATTCTAAATAAAAATTTCAATTTTAACTATAGAAGTATTTGTTATATTACTTTGACCCCTATAACTAGAATCCTATTCGTTATTGACCTTGAAAAAATTGGGCTCAATAAAATCCAAAATGGCATTTTCATTACAAATGCATGCTTCAAACGTTTCACATGGAGATGGTGACTGGAAAAACAGATGGGCACGATTAGTGGTTTAATTTGTTCCACTTTTTGTTTGTATTCGCATGAGGTCAAAGACATAGGACATGGCACATCAACTTTAATTGGTGGCTGCTATTTATTGTTCTATAAATCCAATTCACAATTTTATTTGAAGAAGTAACATATCCTTTTGAATTATTTATAGCCTTAAAAAATTCAAAAAGATATTCGTAGTTGCAGTTGTCGATTATTCACAATTTATTAAAAAAACAAAGGGATATTATCAATTTAATCTTTAAGTTTGGGTGAAAAATCAATTTTTTAAACATGTTTACTTTTTTAATAACCATGGTCCCTAATTTTTTAGAAATACATCAAATAGGTCTTTCTGACAGAAAAATTGATGTTTAAATGTGACAAAATTTATAAATCAACTATTTTGCCCTTGATTTAAATTGAATGGTTTAAAAAAAAAGAAAAAAAAAAGAAATGGAAGGTGAGATCAATTAAAAAACAACAAGAAATCTTTAAAAAATTGACGACTCTCAATTTCCAGATCCATGGAGGTCTTTATCTCGAGGATCTAGTGACCATCAATGGAAAACATCATCGAATATCAAAAGAAAGGAAAGGCAATCGTGTATGCCCATTGTAAAGGTGTATCCAAGCCAAGGAATTTAAAGGAAAAAAAAAGCCTAGAATTGTGGCCGGTCCGGTAAAGTCAAACAGAGGAGAAGAGTTAGTCTGAGTCTGGATCAAGAGATAGAGTGGCTTCATAACAGGGTCTCCAATATCTTCCACATCAATTTTTTTTCTTGGAATTCTCTTTCTTCGGGCTCTTATGGTCATAGCATATTTATTTGTTTTCTCAAAAATTACTGGCTTTATTGGAATTTGGGTTGTTTAAACCATTCTCACGGATATGCAAATCTTTGCTGTTAATAATTATATTTGAATCTTGACACTCATTTTCAAAATAAAATTAATTCCTTACTTAAAAAAAAGGAGAATACATTCAACTGGGACTCCAATATCCACTTGGCCAACACCCTCCTATTATGTACACCTTGAGCCTCCCCTCTATACAGTGCGTGATGGGTCTCCACCAACAACCATCATCACTCCCAACTATTCCAATGTTCTCACACATTCAATTTATTAAAACCCAACTTCAAAATCCGATGAAGGAAGCCGACACCAAATCTGGTGAAGAATTATGGCACCGTTGATGTGAGGAGAGGGAGAGGGAGATCAAGTGCAATATGAGGGAGATTGCACCTGATCTGTGATCTCTACGATTTTTATTTGTTTTTTTTTTTTTTTACTATTGTGTTATTGTATATTAATTTCATTTTATTATAGGGTTAAAATCATTTTCGTCCCTCTAGTTTAACCTATTAACCATTTTGGTCCCTCTAGTTCCAGTATTCATCCGTTGGATCCTTCTGTTAACTTCTGTTAATATTTTAAGTGAAAATACTATTTACTTCTACTAAATATATTAATGATTTAAAAATAACAAAAATAAAATAAAATATACAATGGATTTCCAAATCCGAAGAACAATTTTTTTTTTAAAAAAATAAACTTTGGAAATATCCACCATTTTCCACACTATCGCAACCAAACCACAATCATTCATCAACAACAACACAAAAAACACAGAATCCATAACCCCAAAATCAACACCCATCTCCATATATCAACACCCACCAACACAAAAATTAACACCCACACCAACAATCACCAACATCACATCACTCCAATTCACAAAATGCACTACAAAAACGATTGCTCATTAGAACAAAAACTTCTCAAATTCTTCAATGTCTTTCACTAAAGAACCAAATCCATCATCTTCTTCACCTTCCCAACCACCTTACCATCGTCTATCGGTGCTTAAACTTGTCAGCACGAACACGACCACAACCACGACCACCCTCGTCTACCCAAATCAAACGCAAACCAAATCCATCTCTCTTCGTTCTTGATCTCTCTTTAATTATTCTTCGCTGGTTTGCGGCCCCCAGTAAGAACAATCCCAAATCCCTCGATCTCCTCAACCGAGAGGAGATTGGCATTGGTTGTGGTAGGGTTGGTTGACGGTGGGGGTTCAACTGGGTTCGGTTTTAGGTTTGACATTGGGTGTTTGGTTTGGGTTTGGTGGCGGTTGACAGTAGGGGCGGTGGTGATTGTGAGTGGTTGACAGTATGAGGCGGTGATGTTTGTGGGTGGCTAGGGTTTTGGTGATTAGGGTTGTGAATGTGATGAATGATGAGCAATGAATGAAGATGATGATGAAAATGAAGATGAACATATGTGTGGTGGTGATTGTTTCGAAAATAGAGAGAGATATTTTTTAATTTGATTTTTTGTAACATTAGTTTTTTTTTATTAAATCAAAAAGTGGGTCTACGGTGAATAGAAATGCTGATGTTGCACTATTTAGAACCTTAAAAATGTATATTTGCATTGAAAATGCTCTTAGAGCATCTTCATTGTAAAAATGGCTTCCATATGAATTATCGATGACATGGCAACAATGTCAAGAGACTTGCTTCCTATGTGGTATAAATATAAACATGATAGATGATCAACATAAAATTTGGTCTTCAATGATTCCGTTCAAAACATATTTTGTTTTAGTGACGTGTCTAATTTTATTTCTAATTTTATTTTTTATTTTATTTTCTTATAAAAAATAGATGAAAAATTAATATCAATTATAAATGTTTGCTGAGTCAACCTAAAAAAAGGTTATGCAACAGGCCACCTGAAAGTGGACGGTCATGTTGACATTGTCTATTTTTTGTTTCACGTCAGTATGAGATGAATGTGTATAGCTGCATTAAAGAAAGATTTTTAAAGGCATATCTATTAATCCTACATGGTATCTTTTTTTTTTCCACTGTTCATGATAGTATTGGAAATCCTCCAGTAAGAACCTCAATTTTATGATTGGCTTATTTCATGATAAATTACATTGGGGATTCAATGTGTAATGGGTAGTTTAGGCTTGGCAAGCGTCCAAGATCCCGGTGAGCTTCAAGAGGTAGTATACTTGTGTTTATCTCACATTTCATATATATGCATTTACATTGACATGCATTTATTATTGTACACACACACACACTTTACATATATTTGAGTTGTTGCATGTGTCATCATACATTTCATTCTTAGTTTTAAGTGTGGTTGTTATATGTTTAATTCGTATTCCATTATTCGATCGGATACATCCGCACTTGCACGATAGTGTGCTTGTTTTAGCGTGTTGAGTGACCATTTGAGAAGGTCTCACTTTTCTCTTGGTTTGGTCTTTGGTCACATGGTCTTTGGTCTTTGCACAATGATAGATGAGGCCTTGCACAAGATGTTTCTTCAAAGAATCGAGGAAGCCGGCACCGAGAAGCCGGACGACCAAGAGCGACGTAGTTGACTTGAAAGTTGAGGGAAAATTGAAAAATTATGGAAATTGGAATACATTCGAGCAGAGAGTGGCCGATTTGGAACTTCGGTATTTTAGGATTTAATTCAAAACAACTGCGTTTTGAGTTAAAAAATTTAACTCTCAAAACTACTTCATTTGAAGATAGAATATCTATTAAAGGGGTTCGCAGATTCGAGTTGGATTTTTTATCTAGACCCTTATCCGAACCCATAACGGGTTGAAATTTCAAACTTCAAACTCAAATCCATTCACGGATCTATTAGCACAACCCAAACTCTCACCTAAAGAGAGGCAGTTCCCATGGATTCAGGTGGAAATTGTCGATTGCCATCCCTAGTAGGGATGGCAATTTGACCCGCACACGCAGGCACCTGTCTGAACCCGGCCCTGTAGGGTCGGGTGTGGATGGTGAATTTAAGATCCGCGGACCCGCCAACCCGTTTAATAAAAAACCCAGTGGGTTCGCCGACGGGTGCGGGTGCGGGTTGGAAATACGAACCTACGGTTTAGACCCGCGAACCCGCATAAGTAAAATACTTGTATATAAAAATACATAGACATTTGAATTATTTTTGGTAGTTTTATTTTTATAACTATTATTGTTTTGTATTGTATCAAGTAGGGAATTAAGAATGGAATTTTAATTCAATTAAGTATCCAATAGGTGATTACATATGGAAATTTACAAATGACAAATCGCAGGTTCACGGGTTCATTGGTTGCGGGTTTGTGAGTATCCCGTGGGTGAATCATCCACCCATGAACCAACATTGTTTCGCGGGTTCGCAGTTGAGGGTATGGGTGCAGCTATAACCCGCGGGTTCAAACCCGCCCATGAACCCGTTTACCTACACGGGTTCGAGGGCGGGCGTGGGTGAGGGTTTGGATTTTATAAAATCCACCCGAACCCGACCCGTTGTCATCCCTAATCCCTAGGCAAGGCTGGTCTTGAGTTACCATATCTAATTTTTTTATATTTTTATTGTAAGTTTTTTTTTAATTATTTTAAAAATATTTATTATAATGAATTCTTAAGCAAGAAAAACTTGTGTGAGATAAGATCATCTAATAAAATTTGGATCATATTATGAAATCATTTATGTTTCCAATGCAACAACTTTAAAATGGTTCAATTTTATTGGTAGTTAGCTGTCTTACACATGCTTTTCTGCTTATTGAGCAGTTGCCAGTTGCCTATGCGCAGTTTTCAATATTTCAAACTTTATATACAATTACACTTTAATCCAATGTTTGTGTGTTTAGTTTATGTGACCCATAAGTTATCATAAATTTATAAAATAAATTTTTTTATCAATCAAATGTAACTGTATTGTAAAATTTTACTCTAATATTAGGATAATTATATTAAAAAACGCATTTACCCTATTACTTGTGACACATATTATTATGCTATATTTTGACAAATATACCTCACATTTTTTAACATGTGTCTAATTAAATAATATATAAAATAATATTTAATGATTTTTTTATATATTATATAGTTAGACTTATATAAAAGAAATAAGAGGTATGATACACTTGGTGTAGCGCATTTTTTCCTGCTGTTTGCATTTGTTTTCCGGGTAAACCTGGTATATTTAATGTTTAAATAAGTTCGTGTAGGGCATTGTAGATTTTCATGGGTATTTGTGCTAATACAGAAGAATTTGGGGGTTAAATCACAATTTCAGTAGATGTGCGCACCCTATGAGCACCTGTGTATAGTGCTCTACTGCTCTACTGCTCTACAGCCATGCAAGAAATTCCAGTAGACGACCCTATGCACACCTACCTGTGTACCGCGCATGTTCCAAAATTGTGTTGATTCCGGTAGATGTGCGTTATAATCCTATACATGCGCACAGCACCCTATGTGCACCTGTTTATATTGCATTTTGTCCAATTCAACAGAATCTTTAGGGTTTCGTGCTCTAATTTCCACTAACTATAAATACCTAATTTCAACTCCTATTCAGGACCTCTTGCTCGAACCATCACTCCAACATTCCAAAAACACACCTTTACCTTCCACAATAACAAAATCACCACATCTAACCTTAAATCCATCTTCCAACCTTCAAATCCACTCCACCAAACACCAAATATCCAACTTTCTCACCATCTCCCACCCACCATAAAAACCCAACCTTGGAGCATGTAGGTGAGTATCAAAAGAGGAAACAAGTCTAGCACAACCAAACAAGAGAGAAGAAGTTCTTCAACTTAATTTACTCTTATCCTTTCTCTATTTACATTTATTTGTATTCATTTATAGTTTGTACTCATTACATATCTTGTATGGTCATTTCTTGTATTATGAACTCAATCGCTCTTCACAATCAGAAAAACCGCCTATCAGACCTTTGGAAAGAACTGAGTTTGGACTTTCATTCTCACAAACCTCAACAACATCCCCAAAACCCCTCAGTCCTTTTGAATCAACATCTGATAGGCTTTCCATCAATCCAACCTCAGTCGAGGTTTCTTTTGATTTCAATGGCCCAACCCTCAATTCGGCCCCCTCTATAAAAACCACATTTGGACTTTCTCCCGTAGAAAAATGAGCCTTAGAAGAAAAAGTACTGAACCCTCCCACACTTTTACCTCCACGATGAAGCCCCTTTCCTTTTTCTAGGTCCTCTTTAAATTTGAATTTAAATTTTATTATATCAAAACTGAAATTTAAAATAATTTTTCACCCAAATATCATACCATAGTGAGTTTAGATTTCTTAAAACATCATAATCAAATCACAACATATAATATAAATTGTTTAAATATTTGTTGCATAATTAAAAAAATAAAAATATAACAATTTATTCAACTTGGAAAGTCTCCATCTAAATCTCTCATCAATTTTACAATTATAATCACTTCGTCAAATATCTCGTAATTGGATAATCTATTATTTATTTCAACCAACATAATAGTTTGAGTTTATAGATAATTATTAAACTTTTTTCTACCAAATTCTTTATCAAATCCTAAGAAAAATAAATACATTTTAAAGTATAATTAAAGATGTGTCAATTAATACAAAAGACGAAGATAATATAATTTCATGTTTTTAATAAATGTATTATATATTTATGGTATAAAATATTTAAAATTATGTATTTATATTTATCATTTATAATATTATAAATGGTGTATGAGTAAACTTTTAAAATATTTAAAAAAAATGAGAATTCAAAATAGATATAATATTAAATATATATTTTTAATTTTTTTTTTATTATTAATGTCGGATTGTCGGGTTTGTTGGGTTATATTTTATCAACCCAACCCAATTCAATCTTAAAAGCAACCCAACCCAACTCAATCTTAAAAACAACTCAATCCAATCTAATCGGATTGGATCGGGTTGATCGGATCGGGTTGGATTGGGTTGGGTTGGGTTGGTGGATTGGTGCCCCACCCCTAGCCATGACCCCTTGTAGCCTTTTGGATTTTTTTTTTCTGTTTGATTATTGTAAAATGAAAATTCTATAATTTGCCCGCCCCCCTTGCATTAAATTGTTTTTGTTTTCTGTTTAATAATTGTAAAATAATATTGTTTGGCCTCATCGTTAAATTTGAAATTCTGGTTTAACCTAACACTCAGCTCAGGTTGTGTGCAATTTCCCTTGCATGTTTGTGGTGAAGAGTTATTCGATAAAAACCTTCAATTCGTGATCAATATGTTTTCACCTTCAATTCGTCGGGGATCACAAATCAATAGCCACATATTTTTACATCGTGATCTACAACGTTTTCGTGTCATGTCATAAATACCTATATCTTCGTACTAGATCTCAAGTTCCAATCATGAAAAAGATTTCAGGCCATGACAGTTTGGTCTCAAATATTTACTCCAACCTTACCTAAGTAACATTATTGTTTGGTATTATACCATATTGAATCATGTTAAGTGTTTGAACGAATCTTAGGGGTGTTTGTTTTTTTGTCTTAGGTCTGAAAAGACATCAAAAAGACATTTTGTTTGTTTTTTATTCGGATAAAGTCTGAAATAGTACAAAAAAAAAACGTATGAAAATCTTACCCATTTTTATATATAAAGTCGGAAAATCCTATAACTTTAATCTATTTTTCCTAGAAATATCCATCTTCACGATATTACAAAATAAGATAAGAAAAATAAACAAAAATTAAAAAGTGATATAGAGGTTGAAGTCGCCAACCTCAACCCAAATCAAATTAATTTATTATTATTATTATTGAAACTTCAAGCTGGAGACGAATCTCCGTTTTTTTAAATACCTTTAAAATAATTACTATGAAATTGGAGGAGTTTGACTCTTGAGATTTGTCTCCAGATTTTTTTTTTTTACTTTAAAAAAATTAGTTTTTTTCTTATTACAAGTCTTGTTTCACATTTTTTTTTCTTACTTAATTTTAATTTTATTTTTAATAATAATATCATTAAGTTTATTTTAAATACAAATACATCAAATTAATAATCATTAAAGGTATCGGTGTCTTTATCAGTTTTTAGATATCGATATTCAAATCTCGAATATAAAAAACAAATATATTATCCAAATTCAGATTTCAGACACTTTTCAATAAAGCTCAGATCTATTCAGATTTCAGATAAAAAAATAAACACCCCCTTATTTTTCTATAGAAGCCACTGATCTTCATTGTTAGTGGAGGATGCTGACGGCTACATGTAATGGAGCCATGGAGGAGGTTAACCTCCAACTGTTGTAGAAAACGCAAATCACAATCACATATATAGATAATATAAAAACAATAAAGAAACTATGTTTTTTTTTTTAAAAGAAATATTTATTAGTTTTAAATAGTTTTTAAATAATTAACAGAAAAACTTAACACCAAGACTATTTATTAGTTCAATCCTATTAAAGAACAGCTATGTTTAGATAGTTAGAGCATCTCCAACTTTGTCAACAATCAACAAAATAGTACGGAAATCCTCTCCAATCTAGCACCTACTTTGTCTCCAACCAAAAACCAGCACTAGAAGTAGCGCAATCCGGTGCTGGTTGGTTTGTATTTTTTTTGGAATTTCAAATTTATAGAATTTACAATTTTAGTAACTTTGTCTAATGCTATTACGATTTGATCCTTTATTTTAAAAAGTTGTTTAATTACAGTTTTATCCTATTAAACAAAATTTATTACAATTGTATCTTTGTAATTATCTAATGTTTTTGGCTAATATATATTTGCTTGAATTGAATTATTTTTTATATTAATATTTATAATAAACTAAAATGAAGTATTTATTACAAAAATTACTAAATGTCATTATAATAAAAAATACTAAATTGAAAACAAAACAAAGCAAGCAAGAAAAATATTAATGAAAACATTAAAAATATTAATGAAAATATCTGGTTTCAAGAATTTCTAGTTCGATACAGACAAATCAAGAATAAATGAGCTCACATTACACTTCAAAATGTATTAATCGGTCATTTATGAGATGAATATACTAATTCGAAAAATTAAATGACGATATGTACTTTTCATTTCGTGTTTTTTTATTTCTTTTATGAAATGTAATGTCGAAATTCAATTAATAATAAATGCAATGTTTTAGTTAATTATATTTAATTTCTTAATTTCTTAATTTACTAACTTATTAATTTTTGAACTTATTGTAATATTTTATTAATTAAGGGGTGAAACGTTAATCGTTAAGAAACAATGAAAAAGTGAATATTTAGGTAATATTCTTTTTAGAGTAAGATTTTGTACAATGAGTTAGAGATAGTAAAGGGAAAATTGTTGCATTTTACTATAAAGTTGCAACAAAATAGTGTAATGGGTCGGAGATGGTCTAAGTACCGAGTGATAAACTTTATCAAACACCATATTGGACTAAATTAGTCTAACATGAACAGTTGTCTCCTGTCCAATTTATATGTACAGTCACCATATTTTTAAATTATTAAATTAACACCATATGGCCATACGGGACTACGTTATTCTCCGTAATTTAGAATATTATTGTTTTACAGCGTAATGGGGTTGGTAAAAGAGTTTCAATATATTATTCTTGAAAGAGGAAACATCTTGCAGTATATGCTTTACACGGTAGAATTGCACCATCTATTGCTTTATCGCCTCCCCAATTAATATCACCAAAAAGGAAAAACAAAAATTTAAAGAGTGGTATTATTGGATCCCTCTAGATCTAATGGTGCTCTATTTTCAAGAATTAAACGGGTTTTTTTTTCTGTAGAAAAATGGTTTATTTTATAAAAAGAAAAAACAAATTATAATGATTTATGATCTAAACTATCATTCATATTCATTTTTACAGTATCTCTAATGTTGTGTTAAAATTGTATGTCAATGCTAAAATTTGACATTAATTATAAAAACCATCTTTCAATACAGTGTCAAATACAATATTAAATTTGACACACAATATAGCATATACCAAATTTAGTACATCAATAAATATCTATTTTTAAATTATAAAAATATAATTATTTAAATATTTTAAATATTTTAAATTTAATACATATTAATGTTATTTCAATCCAATTTATTTCATCAGTAACAATTTTTAAGAAATTCAATAGTATTAATTAACTTTTATACGTTTAATGAATAAAATATAATATTTTAATTTAACTTTAATATTTAACTCTTTTTTATATTAAATTTGATATATGAATCATATAAACATCGAAGACGGTCTTAGAATTTAGATAATTTTGAGAAATTGTTCAAAACTTTTCTAGATATTCGAGCCACTTGTTTATTGTTCAATCGTGGCAAGTTATGAGAGAACCGTACGGCCATACTCGTTCCATGTTAGAATTCAAACATAAATAAATAAAATCATTTCTATGAACGAATTTCTTATGCTTTGTGAAGAATAATGCATATGTTAAACCTGGTGAATTGGTGCCTAATAATTTATAATTTCTTTATAAAAATGGGACAATTAACTAGAACACGTTTTACATAATTGGTGAATTGGTGCTTTTTCCAGGATCCGATCCAGTCTGCCAAAAGTGAAGATTTCCTGCACAGTTCGAGATGATAGTGTGCTCTATAAATACTGAATCACGATTCTCTTTAGGTCATACGTACAAGCGCTTCAAAGTTCAAGCAGGCTAGATTATTTTCAAAGATTTTTTCTTCAAAAGACCTCATTTTTTTTTCCTAACAAAACAGAACAATGTCTTCACAGGTTTCAGAAATTATGGGTTCAATCCAAACGACTACATCCGATGTTAATCGTCACACAACTATTTATCATCCGACCCTTTGGGAGGATGATTTCCTCACACATGCTTCTGATCATTCTGCGGTAATTTTCACATTTTCTAGTTAATGAATGCATTCATACTTTAAAGTTGTTAGAGGGTCTGTTGGAACTTGTTGAGATGAAGTACTGCATGTATGGCCCGAACATGAAATTTAAGCTTTCTCTACTCCTCACATAAGATTATAAAATGTACATGGTGGATGTCGAACCTCCACCACTAATTAGCGTGGAATGGGAGGTGTACATCATCTAAACTAAGAGGAAATGAACAGAGAAAATGAAATTTACGCGTTCTCATATTCCATTTCAATATATAGTTTACAATATTTGTTTCAGTAATCCTTATTGTTGAATATTTCTGTCAAATTTTGTCTAGAAAATTGATGCTACAGTTGAACGAGAATTCGAGGGACTGAAAGAAGAAGTCAGGAGTATGTTAACATCGAATACGGACAAGGATTTCCAGAAACTGTGCATGATTAATGACGTCCAACGCATGGGAGTTGCTTACCATTTTGAGAGAGAGATAGAAGATGCGTTGGAAAGTCTGCATAACGATTACAATGGCGATGACAACAATCTTTACACCGTCGCTCTTCGATTCCGGTTGCTTAGACAACAAGGTTACTATGTTCCATTTGGTAAGTCTATCATTCACTTATCGAGTTATCTGGGTGACTTTCATCTTAAAGTGTCAAATCTCAAGGTATTTTCTACTTTAGCTCATTGGATCCACGGGTTTGTCCTTAAAATGACTCTCGTAGGGGTGTTATTTGTTTATTTAAACCACATATTAGTTCTGACTTCAAAGACTAACAAATAATTATATTTGATTGTGAGGTAGATGCGTTCAATAAATTCAAAGACGACCAAGCTGGAAAGTTCAAAGAGTCCTTAATTGATGATGTGGATGGCATGCTATGTTTGTTCGAGGCTGCACATCTTGGCATACGTGGAGAAGATGTCCTGGATGAAGCCCTAGCTTTCACTACCTCTCATCTTGAATCATTGGTTGCTCATGATAAAGTCAGTCCTCGGCTTGCAGAACAAATAACTCATGCATTGAATCGGCCCATCCGCAGAAGCTTACCGAGATTGGAGGCAAAATATTACATCAATTTCTACTCAGGAGATGCTGGTTCGAAAAATCAAACACTGCTGATCAAGTTTGCAAAATTAGATTTTAACATGTTACAAGTACAACACCAAAAGGAACTAAGCAGGATCAATGAGTAAGTACAAGTTACAAGGATTATTATATAAGAGAGGATTAATTGTTAACTACAAAACTAACCCGATGAAGTTGCATCTCAGATGGTGGAAATCTATGGACGTCAAAACAAACTTTTCATATGCTAGAGATAGAGTGGTGGAGTGCTATTTTTGGGTAATGGGAGTGTACTTCGAGCCCCAATACTCCTTCGCAAGAATAATACTGACCAAAGTAATAGCCATGGCGTCCATTTTGGATGATACATACGATGCTTATGGTACATACGACGAACTTGAGCTCTTTACCGAGGCTATCCAAAGGTTCGATTTCGAAAAACCCTAAAATATTCATCTCGATCACATTTGAATTGCACCATTTGGTCAAGATTTTCCATTGATCACTTAATTGATGGGATTGGAGGTACATTTGCACTTGATTTAATTTTCAGGTGGGACATCAACACTATCCATGATCTTCCTGAGTACATGAAGGTCATTTATCGGTCTCTCTTAGATGTTTACAAGGAAGCTGAGGAGGTGATCTCGAAGGAAGGAAGATCAGATTGTATTCAATATCCAATACAAGAGGTGAGCCATATCATGTACTTTGTTAATTAACGAATAATAAAACCTTTGCACTGTTTTTAAATATGAATTATTTATGTTAACATGTATTAGCTGCAAAAAATTTATTCCCATATCTAGGAGTTTGTAAAAAAAAAAAAAACACTATAATGTTATATAACCTAATAATTTAACATTATATGATATCTTAACATATGTTCTAAATACACGTGTTAACATAATCTTTATATATATATATATATATATATATTGTTTTTTAATTTGTATCAGGTCAAAAAATTAGTCAAATATGTTCTAAACACACGTGTTAACATAATCTTTATATATATATATATATATTGTTTTTTAATTTGTATCAGGTCAAAAAATTAGTCAAAGCCTATTGTAAGGAAGCCAAGTGGTGCAATGAAGGCTATGTTCCGACGACAATGGAGGAGCATTGGAACATTTCACTTGTAACTACCGGTTATCCAATGCTAGCAATTACTTCTTTCCTTGGCATGGGAAACATTGCTAATAAGAAGGTCTTCCAATGGAGCTCCAATGATTATCCTAACATTATTAAAGCTTCAGCAATCATTTGCAGACTCATGGATGACATAGTATCTCATCAGGTACAATATACTACACAATTATTGTTTATGTCGTTTCAAACCATTTCGAAAAATTGTAAATTTCATACAACCGGTTGATTTTAATTAAAATTTGTCAACAATATGAGCAAATTGCCATAACACAACAGGAATATTTTTTTCCCGATTAACCTTTGGATATCTATGTGTACTTGTAGTTTGAACAGAAGAGGCAACATGTTGTCTCCGGTTTTGAATGCTACATGAAGCAACACCGCGTTTCAGAAGGCGAGGTGATCAAATTGTTTCGGGAAAAAGTATTCAATGCCTGGAAAGATGTAAATCAGGAGTTCTTGAAACCAACCGCTGTTCCGATACAAATCCTAACACGAATTCTCAACCTTTCCCGTGTAATGGATGTTGTATACAAGGACGATGATGGCTACACCAACTCTCATGTGATAAAACACTACATCGATTCATTGCTTCTCGGCCCTTTTCTCCTTTAATAGCAAGAATCTTATTCGTAGCTGCTTGGATATTTTGGCCACAACGATTGTTAATTTCAGCTCCGAGGACTCTAATCATATAGCGGATGGTTTGGCAAAATTGGGGTCGAGTGAGGTGGGGGATTTTGTTGAGTGGAGTAATGAGTTTAAACTGTAGTCTCGTTTGTTTTTTCGTTGGTTTTGTTGGTCTTGTTCTGTAGCCTGCTTATGTTCTCTGTTCCTGCTAGAGCTGTGTTTTGCTGTACTCTGCTTTGAGTGTTTTTCTTTCGTTTTGTTTTTTGTTAGTTGTCTGGTGTGGTGTTGTGTAAGCGTGTAGCTAGGGCAGTGTTGTTTTGGTGCTTTCTCTTATATTTAATAAATCTTTAATGTTCAAAAACTAAAATAGCGAGAATTTTATTCTTCTCCAGTAAAGTGATTGTATTAGCAGCAATATTTAAATTGGTTGAAGTATCGATGGTTTACTCTATCTAGCCAGTTTTCTGTATTAAACAAATTCTTTATAAGCTTGTAACCATTTTTTTAGAGGAATAATGTAACGGGTTTGTTTGTTTTTTTATCCGAAATTTAATAAACACTTAACAAAGGATTGAGATTAACCTAAAGTCAGAATGATATATATATATATATATATATATATATATATATATATATTTCATATTAATATAAGTGGAATAAACAAACTAACTCTAAGTAATATTTATTTATTTATTTTTCAGAGCCTTATGTCGAAAATTAATATTATTTTTCCTTTGATACTGAAAACAGTTTTAATATATATATATATATATATATATATATATATATATATATATATATATATATATTTGAGTTATTACAATTACTTATAATTGATTTGTTGTTTCTGTTTAGATCTGAATTTTAAAATGTGTGTAAGTACCTTTCTGATATTGTGTACAATTACAATTACTTATAATTGCCTTAAAATGTGTTGTTCCAATTTATGTAGTTATTACAATTACATATTTACTTACGTTTGATGCTCTCTTATGTCCTTTTTCGATATCGTGTACCTAGCTAATAATTGATTTCGATGTAAAACAATGGGAGCAGAGTTAACGATTGTGGTCAGGATTTTTTGTAAATATTATCAAGTGTATAAAAGTTATTTTTCTTTTTTAAAAGATATATCAATGATTTAATTTGTAGAAAAAAAGGAATAGTTGACTGGAAGAGAAGAAAAGAGAGAAACAGGAAGAGGAGTTGTTTGTAATATTTTTTTTGAAAAATTACCAAATGTAGCCAAATAGATTATGGGGATATTGTTTTTAGTCTTGTTTCATATTTTAATTGTTTATAACCACTTTACAATAAATTGTTTCAATCCCTAACCAAAATTACGAAAATACCCTACCATTTAAATTTTTTATTTTAATTTTTTTAATTTTTTTAATTTTTTTCCCTTTACTCTTCTTCTCTTCCAAGACATCTCTTCTTGTCTTCTTTCCTTATTTCTCTTCTTCTTCCATTTTAAACTCAAACAAAGCTTTAATTCTGACTTTTACAAATTATTTGTTCTGGAAACTAAGATCATCAAGTAAACTTGATTCTGGTTTTGTGTTATTGCGAAAATTTGGGTTGGATTTGGCAAGATCCATAATTTTTTCTATAAGTTGGAAATTTCTAGAAGGTTTCACGAAATTTTGGAAAAACTCAAAGGTTTCACAACATTTTGGAAAAAGTCTAAGGTTTGACAAATTTTAGGAAAAAGTCTAAGATTTCATGAAATTTTGAAAAAACTCAAAGTTTTCACGATATTTTAGTAAAAGTCAGGTTTCACGAATTTTGAGTTTTCCAAAATTTGTGAAATCGGACCCTGTCCTGTAAGCGTTTTTCAGTTGCTGTTTTTCGAAAATAAAAATGAAAATGAAAACAGTAATTTTGGTTTCATTTTCGAATTCTAAAAATGCGTCTGGTAGCCAATACTGAAAGCTGTATTTTGAAAATAAAAACGGAAAAAACGCGTCTGGTAGGTTAACCGAAAACTATCAAAAATTGAAATATCAATTTTAGTATTTTGTTTAATATTATTACAACTATAAACAAATTGATTAAATAATTAATCAATATAATTTTTGTATTGTAATTTTTAAATTAAACAAAAGTAACACATCAAAAATTAATTCAAAAAAAAACATATAAAAAAAATGAATTAATCAAAATTAAACTTATATATAATATAAATATAATTGTATATATTATATTATAATATAAAAAATTATTATATTTTTTATATATGAAATATTATTATATTTTTTATAATATCCTATATAAATATATAATATTATAATAATATTATAATAATATAATATATTAGTATTATATTATGTAAATATTATAATATATATTATATATTAATATTCTATAATATTATATATTGTAATATATATAAGAGGGGTACTTTGGTAATTTAAAAATCTTGTTCCGTTTTATCCTAGTCATATCAAACGCATAACAGTACAATTAATTGTTTAAGAATTTTTTTAATATAAAATATGTGAAAAACAAAAACGAAAAACGAAAAACGAAAAACAAAAAACAAGTATTTTGTGTTTTTCAAATCTTTCACTTTTAACACTGGTTTTTTTTTTTAAAAATAAAATAAAAAACGATTAACGAACGCGTTTTCAAAATTGTTTTTGAAAAATAAAAACAAAAACGGACTGAAAAACAGCTGTAGGACGGGGCTTTAGACTTTTTCCAAATTTTCGTGAAACCTTCTGGAAATTTTCAACTCATAAAAAAATCATGGATCTTGCCAAATCCTACCAAATATTTGCAATAACACAAAACCCATGTTTATATAAACTATAATTATAAAAAATAATGCAAAAACCTTAAGATTTTACAAACATTAACCACTTCAAGAGCTAATCTAATTGATTTTCTCAAAAAACTTCTCCAAGCAATCTCCCTCAAATCTTTAACTCAAAACCATAACCAAGTTTATTTGATGATCTTAGTTTCAAGAACAAAATATTTTGTATGAGTCGGAATCAACACTTTGTTGAAGTTAAAAATCGAAGAAGAAGAGAAAGAAGGAAAGAGGAGAATAAGGGATGGGGTGGAAGAGAAGAAGAGTTAAAATTTGAAAGTAGGTTATAAACGATTACTCGATGTAACAAATAGTTATAAATGAACTTTTCCTCTTTTTTTTTTGAATAACTAAATTTTATTGAAGGAGCCAGGCAAAGGCCATACAAGCTACAAACCCAAAAAAAAAAACACAGAAAGCAGCCCCGAAAGCGAGCCCAAAACACAACATACCCAAGTGAAATTCCCCTAAAAACGCGTGTGTCTATACCTAAAGAGGATGAATAGGTTTTAATGGAATTGATTACTAATTTTTCGATTAATCGATATTAATGAAACCACCCCATGTAATCAAGCATGCAATCAAACATAAAAACAATAAAAAACACTATGATTGATTTACTTGAGAAACCCTCAAACTGGACAAAACTCACGGGCTAACCACTTAGCCACACACGGTCCACAAAATCCACTACTTGAATGAAAGTTTACAACCTATGTTGAAGTCCCGTCACACCATCCAGTCACTAACCCTTTCACTCTACCCAACGGGCCTATAATAGTGACATTGGACCAACATGCTTGTGCACTAAACACTTAGCCATAAAGCTTAACCACTATGAAGAGAATATGCAACCTATGTGAATATATAAAAATATTCGATATGCAAAAATGTTAGGTCAACACATTTAAGCTTATCTAAGAATTCAACGATGACAATTAATGTAAATCCAAGATATCAATTATCTAAATGCAAATGCAAGTAGATTTAGCTAGGACAAAATGGTCCTAAATCTTAGCTATCACAAAACTCTAATCTTAACCAACAAACAACAACCCAAGTATGTTATAAATGCAATTAAACATAAAAGCATGCTTGCAATCAACAATAAATACTATTTCTAGGTAAACATGGCATAAGAAATAAATAAGAGATTCTAGGGCATGTAGAGATTACCTAGTTAAAGACAACCAAGAAAAACCATGCTTAGAAGATGCAAGAAGATGCTAGATATTCATGAATGAAAGCTTGGTTGAGTAAAGGTGAGTGTTTGAGAGTCTTTCTCTCTTTAGAAAAGCTTAATCTCTCAAAAATGGCTTTCTGGACTCACAAAACGAATTAGGGAAAAATAGAACATATTTATAACAAGCCAAGTTAAAAATGCACCGTTTTGGACAAATCAGTGTTCGACCGCTGTGGCTACCGCTGTGAGGATCACAACGATATCACAGAGGGTGAACCACTGTGAAGCCAACGCTGTGATAATTCTCAATGGTCTCATAGCGGTGGAGGCTGTGGAAAGACCGCTGTTTGTACTATTGTGATAATACACAACCGTCCTACAGTGGTTTGCATGCAATTTTAAAGTCTTTTATCTTTTGAACAATCAATCAAAATGCAAATGATATGAGCATGCAAGAGAGAGATAAAACATGAGTATGCATTTGAGGAACTACACAAAAGATGAAGAAAATGTTTTTTTTTTTTTTGTAACTAAATCTCTTCAAAGAGGGTTAAGCAAGTGATATATCTTTGAAGCTTGAGCTTGGTCACAAACAATGATGACCTAATATACTGTTACATGTTAATCCCCAATTGTGGTTTGTCAATCAAAATAAATCAATCAATAAATAAGGAACTTATAATCTCCCCCTTTGGCTATTTCGTGACAAAACCACCAAACAAATAAAAACAGGAGGTTAACAAATAATTTTTCTACATTACAATGAGATATCTAAAACTAGATCTTCAAGTCTTCCATCTCTTGTAGAATCAACATCCCTACAAAACAAGATAACTACACTTTCCAAGACAAGTGTATGTGAGGTGATCAGGAGAAATAAAAAATAAGATCAATTTGCATATAATAAAAACAAGCAACATGTAACAACAATACAAATGCAAATGCTCCCCCTAAATGGGTTAAACCCCCTCAACACGTCAACCTCCCCTCATATGCAACTCAATATGCAACTCAACCTCCCCTTAAATGTCACAACTACTCCCTCATTTTGTCACAAGATAGGCAAATGAGTATTCTCCAAGCGGGTCACTTAGCAAATAGAGATATTTGCAAGGTAAATGCATAATCATGTACAACAATTTATGCAATTTAATTAAGTGAGAGAGAAGAGCAAGGAGATTTGATTTAAGAAAAATGTGTAAGGATATTGCTATGGATGAAAGACATGCACCATCAACTTTCAAAAGTATGGTATTTGGCAAAGCAAATATTAAAAAAGTCTCCAAAAGAATTCAAACCAATTTGTACTTTTTTGTCATTAGAAAACAAGATATAGCTTTTAGAAACTTTTAACACACACATAAGCAATTATTTCAATCCTTAATGACCAACGAAGACATGGATATAAAATCCTTATTGGTTTAATAGATATGAAATCCTTATTGGTTGTTGCCTTATTAAGCCATTAAGAAGAGAGACAATACCAAGTTGGATGATATATCCTTATTAATTGAATTGACACAAGATCCTTATTAAGCTTAGCCTTGTCAATTGCTTCACCACATAATTTCACAGACAAACTCATGCATAAAATTTAAGCATGTCAAGATCAAGTTCACATGAACATGGAGATAAATTATAGGTCAATCAAATGTACTTCCTAATCAATTTTTTCTAGTCCAAAAATACATGTTTGAACATAAATGAGACATGGATTCCGAACAAGGAAAATACACACTTATTGAATAAAAAGACCATATAATTATATATGTGTAACCATGTTTCTCAAGCAATTAATTAAAGATCACAAAATTGAATAAATTTTTGCTTATTGCAATGCAAGGTCGCTCTCTTTGCTTGAGCTCCCCATATGGGGTCAATCACCAAAACAAGTCAACGGGGAATATGGGTCTCTGTGGGCCTACCAAGTCTATTTGACCTAGTTAACCCTATGGGTGAAACCTTAGCACAATAGCATGTGGGTTCATCTTTTCTAATCCACTTAGGTGATACAATCTCATTCATAGTGGACATAGTCATCACATTTTTCCTAGGATCATTGACTCTTGACTTCCTAGGCATATACATATTGGCTCTAGCCCTATTCTTTTCAATCATACTTTTAGTTCTACACATTTGGATATACTTGATGCGATTTGGTCTAATGTGACCAGCAACACCACAAAAATGACATGTAGGAATAAAATGAGGGGTCATACCATTCCTTCTTGAGTACAAAGGAGCTTTCCTTTGGTGTTTGGATTGGTTCTCGCCTCCTTTGTTGTTGAGTTAGAGAAGATTGCTTCCTTGGTTGAACATACATGAATTGCTTCTTGGCTTGTTGGAAGCTTTGTTGTGGAAAGCGTGGGTGTGAAGCTCTCATGGATTGAGCTTGAGTTTGAGCTTGTACCCTTGATGTTGTCTTCACTTGGACATTTTTTTAGCACTCTTCTAGTTCAATCTTCTTCCTAGGGTGTTGTGGGGGGTGAAGACTCTTTAATAGTCATGCTCTTGACAAACACCGGTCTCGCTTGGAGTTGAGGTCTCCTTGTTATCTTCAAACCCTAGACCTCTCTTGTCATTTAGCTTCTTGCCAACTCCTAACGTATGGTCAAGTTTCTTTGTACTTAAAGTCATCTTAGTAATAGTTTGTTTTACTTCTTCAAGCTTTCTTCATTCTTTTTCGCAATGACTAGCTCCAACTTTAAACTTTCTTCCATTTCTCTTCCACTCTTCACTTTCTCACTCAAGTGAGCCACATTGGTTGATAGCTTGAGATTCTCTTCTTTGAGTCTTCAAATCTCTTAATTCACCTTCAATCTTGAGCTTTGAAAGTGATCAATGAACCTTTTAAGATCCATATTTTATACATTTCCACTTTAAGAATGAGAAGAAGGACTATCATCACTAGAGTCATCACTAGTGTCTCTTGTTGCCATATCAACAACATCCACATGAGTAGCTTCATTAATCACACTTTTAGCTACTCTTTCTTCAATGACACAATTCAAGGCCTTAATGTCTTTATCTACATCTTCTACAAAAAGGGATCCAAAAGCCGTGTAGTTAAGAACAACTTTTTTATCACTTGAAGAATCTTCTTCATTTCCAATATCACTTGATGAGACGGTCATCGCCTTTTCTTTCTTCTTCTTCTTTTTTGAATTAGCACACTCGGTGGCAATGTGACCGAACCCACTACACTCATGGCATTGAATTCCCTTATTGGAATCCATCTTGTGAGATTTCTTCACTCTCTTGAAAAGATTCTTATGCTTCATTTCCTTTCCTTTGGATCCAAAGACTTTCGTTTCAAATTTGATGAACTTCTTGAATCTCTTCACCACAAGAGCTATCTCCTCATCCGACTCATCCTCCTCATTCTCTACCTTGGGGGTCTTCAAGGCAATGTTTTTTTTTTGCTTCTTTAGAGATGTAGGCGTGGGAGTCCATCTAGACTCATAGTCTAGAAGCCTTACAATCACTTCACTCGACTTCATTGTTTTATAGTGACTATCCTCTTCAAGTGCCGTCACATTGGACTCAAATCTCTTGGGAAGTGAAATCATAATCTTTTGCTTGATTCTTCTATCCGATTATAGGTCACCTAGTTAATGGCTTTGGTTGACAATATCCATCAATTTCACTTGAAAATCATTGAAGCACTCGTCATCCTCTATCCTAATTGTCTCAAATTGCATTTGAAGAACTTGGAGCTTGGAGTCATTGACAACCTCGGTTCCTTCATGAGCCATCTCTAAAATCTCCCATGCCTCCTTAGCATTCTTAGTTGTCTGAATCAACTTGTACTGGATGTCACCCATGGCACACAAGATGGCATGCATTACCTTGTTGTTCCACTTAAAAGTCTTAAATTCTTATGTGCTCCATTGAGACTTAGGCTTGAGGACTTCATCTCCATCATCATTGGTCATTGTCGGAGGAGTGTAGCCATCTCCAACCGCCATCCATGCACGGTCAAATATTTGGCGAATATAAGACTCCATCTTGCCTTTCCGATAGGCATAATTATCACTTTTAAGCAAATATGGCCTTATACTTGATGCTCTCTCTTTATGTACTAATCCCTAACTCACTCATAGTGTTTGGGTTATAAATGATTTAGATGCAAATGTAATGCAACACAAAAAATGTAAAAATAAAAACAAGCAAAATGTAAAATGCAAGACACACACAAAGCACGGATCACCTAAGTATGTCTAGGCACCGGCTCTGATACCAATTGAAATTCCCCTTAAAATGTGTGTATCTATATCTAGAAGGAGGGGGGTGAATAGGTTTTAATGGAATTGATTACCAATTTTTTGATTAATCGATATTAATGAAACTACCCCACGTTATCAAGCATGTAATCAAACATAAAACCAATAAAAAACACAAGGATTTGATTTACGTGAGAAACCCTCCAACTAGACAAAACTCATAGGCTAACCACTTAGCAACACACATTGTCCATAAAATCCACTACTTGAATAAAAGTTTACAACCTAGGTTAACCTCTCGTAACACCATCCAGTCACTAACCCTTTCACTCTACCCAACGAGCCTATAATAGTGATTTTGGACTAAAAATCTAGTGCACCAAACACTTAGTCACAAAGCTTAACCACTATAAAGAGAATATGCAACCTATGTGATATATGAAAATATTCTGATATGCAAAAATGTTAGGTCAACACATTTAAGCTTATCTAGGAATTCAATGATAACAATGAATGCAAATCCTAGATATCAATTATCCAAATGCAAATGCAATAGATTTAGCTAGAAGGACAATTGGTCTTAAATCCTAGCTATCACAAAACTCTAATCTCAACCAACAAATAACAACCCAAGCGTGTTATAGATGCAACTAAACATAAAAGCATCATTCAATCAATAATAAATGCTATTTCTAGGTAAACATGGCATACGAAATAAACAGAGATTCTAGGGCATGTAGAGATTACATAGTCAAAGACAACCAAGAAAAACCATGCTTGGATGATGCAAGAAGATGTTAGATGTTCATGAATAAAAGTTTGGTTGAGTAAAGGTGAGTGTTTGGGAGTCTTTCTCTCTCTCTATAAAAAGCTTAATCTCTCAAAAATGGCTTATTAGACTCACAAAACGAATTAGAGAAGAAGTGAACATATTTATAACAAGCCAAATAAAAAACACACCATTTTGGACAAATCAGTGTTCAACCGTTGTGGCTATCACTGTGAGGGTTGCAGCGGTATCACACCGGTGAACAACTATGAAGCCACCGCTGTGATAATGCACAGCGGTCTCACAGTGGTGGATAGCTGTGAAAGACCGTTGTTTGTACCTTTGAGATAATGCACAGAAGTCCTACAGCAGTTTGCATGCAATTTTAAAAACTTTTATCTTATGAACAATCAATCAAAATGCAAATGTTATGAGTATGCAAGAGAGAGCTAAAACATAAGTATGCACCTAAGGAACTACACAAAAGATGAAGAAAATGAATTTTATGTGTACGCAACTAAATCTATTCAAAAAGAGTTAAGTAAGTGATATACCTTTGAAGCTTGAGCATGGTCACGAACAATGATGATCTAATCTACCCTTACATGTTAATCCCCAATTGTGGTTTGTCAATCGAAATAAGCCAATCAATAAATGAGGAACTTACACCAAGCTAGCCCAATAAAATGAAAAAGAACACAACAAAACAAGCCCAACCCAAAAAACGAAAGCTAAGGCACCCAAAAAGAAAGAAAATGCCCTAAAACACCAAAAACTGGGAAACCACTACAGACCCACTGCTACTAAAGTCCTAGCTTCTTCCTTCTCCTCTCTTATATAAAAATTTCAGCCATATCCACTTCCTCACCATTGAAATTCCTCCCCAAAGCCACATCAGTCTCTATAACCTTGGTTAAGATGACGTCTGTTTTTTTTTTTGTGTCTGAAATCTAAACAAGCTTGAACGGTTCTGAAATCTGAATAGGTATGAAATCAGAAATCAAGACAACATGTTTATTTTTTATCTGAAATCTAAATAGAAAAGTTAAGTTGTTTGTTTTTTCGAAACACGAACATCTGAAAACTTGTAATTTGACATTCTTACCCCTACACTTTTAATGATCTTATATATTACACTATTAATAATAATAAACTTTAAATTAATAGTGTATTTTATTTATCTGAATATATCAAAAAAAAAGTTATCTGCTTAACTACCCATATATCATAGAAAAAAAAAGATATATACTTAACACTTAACTCTCTTAACCGATACTATTCTACTTAAATCAAAAGATATAGAACAAATCACATATTCTTTGTTTCAAAACCCAAGCCCTATATCATAAAAAGAAAAAAAAAATCTTTGATTAACTACCCAGATATCAAAGTAAAAAAAAAAAAGCAAAACAAACAAAAAATATTCTCTTCCTAACTACCCAGATGTCAAAGAAAAAAATAACAAAACAAAGAAGAAAATAAATTATTGTAACCGATATTATTCTACTAAAAGAAAAAGAAAAAGAATATTAGTTTTATATAGGGGTGGTTTAGTTGGAAATTATGTTATTTGTAATAGGCCAGTTTAGGAAGAAATTTTTCAAAAAAAAAAAATCAGACCAAAACCACTTCAGATTTCAACCAGCTTTCTTGGTTTTTTAACTTCAGACATTTTTTTTATGGTTGTTCAGACATTAGATGTCTAAAGGTGAAAGATCGTTTTGCCCCCTGACTTTTACCTATTAGAAAGGTAAGGACAAAGTTTATCCATATTGACCGGTCTTCCCCCTGAAATGAAACTAATGTAAAATCTCCCTCTTCTGTTATCTTTTCCGTCCAAAAAATGTTTGACCGTTAATCCTCATAGTCGAATGACAGTTTTATCCTTCACTATAATCCAAAAATAACCATTTAACCCTTAATATATTTATTAAATAAAAAATATATTAAAAAACACATAATAAAATAAAATAAAAAGTAAATAAATAAAAAGAATTGAAAAAAAAAGATCTCCTCTTTAAGATGGATAGTGGTGGTGTTCTCTTTCAATTATTTATTTAATTTTTTTTAAAAGGAATTTTTTTTTATAATTATTTTAGATCTATTGGCCTAACAACATTGGATCTGCGATACATTTCTTTATAAAAAATAAAAAACAAAATAAAAAACAAGAAGAATCAAATCATAGTTCACAGTTCATATAAATCCAAACCATAACAAATTCCTCATTTCATCCTAGTTCATCATCACCAATCTCAAACAACAACACCAATCTCTAACCAAAACCCATCGTGAAAAGAAAAGCAAAGAAAAATCATAAATACAAATCAAACCCAGAAACTTTACCAGAAGTGAGTCTGGAAATCCAAAAAAAAAAAAATCAAACAAATACGAATCTTCAAAATCCAAACCCAAACCGTAACACACTCATCACTCAAACGTCCACCACTATCGTCGATCTTCTCTCAATGGAGGAGACAGATTCGAGAGAGAAAGGTATTCGCAAGAGAGGGATTCTAGACAGAGGGATTCGAGATCTAGGGTTTGGTTCAGGAGGATTTCTGGCATGGTTTTGATTTGCAAAGAGGGATTCGAGAGGGAGAGAGAGGGTGAGTGTGTGTGGGATTTGAGAGCTTTCTGGTGTGGTTTCGATTTGCAAAGAGAGGGATTCTAGAGGGATTCAAGAGAGAGGTTCTGGGTTTGGGTGAGTTGTGGTGTATTCTCCATTAACGGAGATAAGATGATGGGTTGGTGTTGGTGCTCAGTTTTGAATATTTATGAAGATGAAGATTTGATGAGTTGGGCGGCTAGGTTTTAGGTTTAGACGAGTATGAAGATTTGGTGATGATAATTGTTTAGGGATTTTTTTTATAAAGAAAAATGAAATGGTGGTCAGTGAAGAAGAAACAAAATTGATGATGGCAAAGTATTGAAGATAGTGATGACACTGTTCGAGGAGAAGAGAAAAATTGAAGAAGATGATGGTATATTGATATTATTATTATTATTATTATTAATTAGTGGTGGATTTGGGACTGCACATTTAATTGTTTTGGGACTACATGTTTAATCGAAGAAGAGAGTTTTTTTAATTGTTAATATTTAATTCGTTTAATTAAACTCATTTACCATTTTACCCTTTCAATTTTAACGGTCAACATAAGAATGGACGGAAATACTAACAGAAGGGGTGTTTTTTACATTATTTCGATTTCAGGAGAAATAACTGTTAATATGGATAAGTCATGTCCTTACCTTTCTAATAGGTTAAAGATGAGGGGGAAAATGATAATATCCCGATATCTAAACAAACAAACGTCTTAAAGGATATTTCAAACACCTGGACTTCAGACATAAAAAACAAAATGCCCTAATTCTTCCTCTAGAGTCCAAGAAACCTTAAAATTTTCCTTGGAACTTTTCAACTCCATACTATGGCTTTTAATAGAAAGCAAGAATCCTTATCCCTCCTCATCTTCGATAAGTTGGGGAGAGTCTCAACAATGACTTCGGTCAGCTCTTTTCCTTGAAATTTTGGCCACCAGTCTTCCAACCATTTCCATGCCCACTTCCTGATGTTGACCACTTAACTTCTTCAAAATAGATTGGCTGAACAAGTTGAACCACTTTGGGAGAAACAAGCCCAACGGATGGCTTATTGTAGGAAAACTGATGAGGCCCCGACGTCAATGAAAAACTGGCTCGTAGCCACAAACCTTCAAAGGATTTGATTTCCTGGATACATTAGAAAACCAACCATTTAGCCCACCACCAGCAAGAAAATAGGAGTCCATATTTGGCCCATTCTCTGAAAACAGGAATCAGCCCACTTTCACCTTTCTTTAAGCTTTCTCCTGATTTCTCTTTTGACCAAACCTCACTCCCAGCTTTTGAACACAGAGAACTGACATCAATCTCAGATTCAAAAGACAGAAAACTCACATCTCCATATTCAGAACGTACATCTCTTCTTTTGTCCAAAAACAACCTGGCAACTACTTAAGCCTTCTTGGAAAAAGAATTGATAGACACTACCACCAAACCTTTTTAAACAAGATGGGTAAGGTTGACAGACCTTTTGGATCCCTCATTAATGTCCATCCTAACTTCATGAAGCAGCCTAGCTTCTTTAAGAAACTCTACTACCTTTCATTTGTCATTTCCTCCATCCACCCTCATATTTCTATCTCTCATTTCAAAATTGGTAGCTTCAACTTTACTTTTGAACCGAAAAGTATCTAGAGACCCTACTTTCTCTAACTTATTCCCTCATCTTTCCAAACGTATAAAATTATTCGAATCTCAATGAAAAACCTCAATCTTCAAACCTCAAATGTTTCTCCTACCATTGTAGTTCTATCAGAAATCGATCTTCTGCAACTGCAACAACATACAATTTCATGTCTTCAATCACCTCTATCTTCTCTAGACAACTATCGCCAAAGGTAACCAACACTCTTTATCCAATCTCATTCTTTGTAAAGTGTCAAAATCAACCAATCACCAAGGACCCTTTCAGCTTCTAAAAAGAAGGATTCACTCCAATAGTTCAAAGAAACCCCCAATAACTCAATCCACATTGGTCTTGATTGTGAAGAAAACTTCGAGGGAATGCAGTTAAGTGGATTTTGAGATATCTACGAGGTACTTCCAGTTTGAGACTTGGTTTTGGCAATGAGAAGTTATTGCTAGTTGGCTATACATATGTAGTTATGGTAGAGGATGTGGATACTTATAAGTCTACTTCTGGTTTCTTGATTACTTTTACAGGTGAAGTTGTAGCTTGGCAATCAAGGCTACATAAATGTGTTATACTTTTTAAAACAGAAACGAAATTCATTACAACAATCGAAGCATGTAAAGAGTTGTGTGTGGATGAAAATGTTTCTACAAGAGCTCAGTTTCAAGCAACAGAGATGTATAGTATTTTGTGATAGTCAAACTGCAATTAACCTTGGTGAGAATTCTTCTTTTCATGCAAGATCAAAGCACATTGACGTGAGTTATCATTGGATAAGAGATGCTATTAATGACAAGTTGTTTGAACTTGAGAAAATCCATACCGATCATAATGGCTCTAATATATTCACAAAGGCACTATCGAGGGAGAAGCTTGAAGCTTGTCGTTCAATCGTTGGGATGGCGAATCCCTCCATATAGTTGGAAAGGGGGAGATTTGTTGGGTTGGGTTGGGTTGGTTAGGTTGGGTTTCCTCCCAATGTGGAGATGACCAAAGAGAGTTTACCATTCATTTATGGTAAAGCCCATATAATTTATGTGGATGGCCCAAGGACTTTTAAGTCATTTTACATGTGGTATAAAATAAACCCTTATTGACTTAGTGGTTAGAGTATGTGCAAGAGAAGAGAGAAGAGTGTGTGTGTGAAAAAGTAGAAAAAAAAGAGTGCGGATTTTTTATAGGTTTCTAAGGTTATTGTTCAGCCACAATCGGGGGTCGATCATGGTCCGATCGAGCTCAAATTTTACAGTCGTGTTCATCACACAAGGGTCTACATTCATGGTGGAATTGTCAATCAGAGCTCCATGTTGTGAGTTTTGCGGTTCCAAACATGGTTGGACAGAAAACAGAGGAGGTATTGTGCAGGTTTCTTCAAAGAGAGATATCTCTTAGATCTATAATCCGATTGTGCTAAAATATGGAAAGAATATTCTTCACTCGTGATTCTATGAACTGGTCAGTCTAATCGTTGATAGAAATTTTCTACAAAGAGTTACACACCTAGAACAGAGGATTCGAGTTTGTGCAATTCTATCTCTCTTGTTTTACTTGTTACTATTGAATGTATTGCCAAGATTAGTTTATCTTGAGATTGCTGTGTTATATGCCTCTAGTTTTGCTAGAGAGAACTATGTGTATTCCCATTATATTTTGATATTGGAAATTTCAAAGGACTCGTGGTTTTTACTCCTCAATTTGAGAGGTTTTCCAAGTAAAATTGCTTGGTGTTCTTGTGTTTGTGATTGAGCTTATGGTTGTGTTAATTGTTACTCTATTTAATTAATTCCTATTAGGTTCACACAAGATTCTTTGTTATTCTTAGTGGTGTGTATTATCTTATCACTATGGGCATGCTACAAGTTTTTGTTTTTATTTTTGTTTTGTTTTATTTTGCTTTTAATGTGTGGATAACCTCACCACCTAAAAGATAAGTCTATTGTGTTGTAATATCCAAGATTATATATATATATATATATATATATATATATATATACATTCTACTGCTATATGTTTTTTAAATGTAGGACTAATTTCATCTTCTCGAGTTTCATACATGGGTTCTTATCTAACAATGAAAAAAAAATCCGTATATTAACGGGTGGACGTCACAACCCATAAGACTATTCTTTTAAGTTGTAAGGGTAACATCCATTATATACACAAATTATAAATACCTACATATATCTGTCAACTTATCAATACACATAAGAGGCGGAATTAGGCATGGCTAGGATGTAGCTTCCGCCTCTGCTGTAACCCACCCTAGCCTTTTGAAAAAAAAAAAATAAGTTTGTTATAATAGTTTTAAATACACATCATTTAATTCTAAGTATATTCTGTTATATGTATATTTTTATCGAAAATACACGTAATTGACAAGATGGATAATCCCTTGAAAATGCGAGAAGATATCTGACTAGACATCCAGAAAATATCCTTCAAAACGTCACTAGGCAGTATGAACCCCGAGTAAGTATAAATACTACTGTTTAGCAAGATTTGCTCGGGATCCAGTGACATCATATTCTACTCAGGACCAGATGACGACAGTTTCTACTCTGGAAAAAGTGATGTCACGATCAACTCAAGACAAATACAAGAAAGCCGAATAAAGAAATCCAGTACGTAATTCACACGTGGAAAAATCAAGAATCATGCTCAAATACGCAATGACATCCAATACAAGAAGAACTTCTAGAAGAACAAATTACCAAACAGGAAAACAGGTTCCAGATCAGGCACCAACTTTATTTCTTCAAGAAGACCGCACATTTATGAGGAAATAAGTCTTAAATAGACTATATCACCAGAATCCCATTCGATCTGGTCTCTGAAATAAGAAGATAAAGACTCCAACAAGCAACCAATTATAAATACATACGAAGTCTTTTATTACTTGTACAATAAGGATTAGAGTTCTATGTATGTATAAATAGACTCATAATCTCGTCATAAAATCACACAGAAACACGAGCAGAGAGAGAAAAAGGAGATCGAGTGGGGTAATTCTTATTTCAATAGTGGATTTTGGCTTGGTTGTTTATTCAACCACTCGTGGATGTTTCTCCGATCACCGGAGTTTTACCATGTAAACTCGTGTCTAACTTGCTTCATATTACATTCTCTTTCTCTTTCTCTTTCTCTTTGACAGGTCACAATTCAACCAAACCTTGTTAACTTTCTCACCTATCGAGAAAACGACGTCAACAATTGGCACTAGAATGAGGGGTTGAACCTTTGATCCAATCAAATCAATGGCTGGAAGCGGAAGTAGAAGCAGTTTTGGGGATACTCAAAAATGTCCAGATAATGCTCACACAGGTGGGAGTACAGAAGATCCCACCACAACCACCGAGAACCAACCAGCACCCGTGGTTGGAATCGAACAAGTCCCTCCTACCAGTGAGGACATGGCACGACATTTTCGTGAGGCACTGCAACAACTGCTAACGGATGCGACAAAAGAAAGGGTTGATCTGTTAGCTGCAGAAGAAACGCATTCACCAAATCCTCCACCTACGAGGCTCTGTTCAGCTATAGTATGGCCATAACCAGATGTACCAGAAGCTGGTAGGAACTCGGGCCAAATCAATCAAGCTGGGGATATAACACATAACCAGGGCAAGGGACGTGAAATGCCCGAAGAAGAACGACCACACCAAAGGTGAAGTCACAATCAGATGGCCCATGAAAGACACCATAAAAATGACCGGTGCAGGGATCAGTCATCATCATCAGAGGATAGTGATAGACACCATCGCAAACGTCGTCATGCAACCACGTGCCTACAAGGATTAACCCATGAAACTCGGTAATGAAGTGAAGAAAGGCTGGAAACTGTCATGATGATCACCCGACAGTTTAACCATCATGGAGAACCGATGGGGATAGAGATGTTATAATCTGGAGCTTGACCCTGAGAAGTCAAAAATAACAGGCTCCAGATAGACGTGTTTGTCAGACGATACGGATATAACGAGATGTATGATGATGATTCTGATAGTCTTTTACTAGGGATATCCTGCGGACCCCATTCCTAGAAAGGTTCAGGATGTCACATGTGGAACAATTTAAGAAGGATACAGATCTAAAGAACAGGTCAGACTGTATAAAAGTGTTATGGCTCAATACGCCCACAGTGATCCTTTACTGTGTCTCAATTTTCCACAAACTCTGGGAGACACAGGTTCAAGATCGTTCGAAAGATTGCCCCCATCAAGTATTGGGAGTTTCGACGAACTAAGTAGAAGTTTTTCGAGACAGTTCCTAGGCAATGTGCACAGGAAAAAGTTAGTCGCTTACCTTTCTCAGTTAAAGCAAGGGAATGACGAGTCACTGAAAAAATACCTGGGGAGATTCTGTCAGGCAGTCTCAGAAATCGACAGTGCAAATGATGAAGCGATAATTACTACATTCATAAACAACTTACAGAATGGACGGCTGTCTTTTGATCTAAGAAGGGCCCGTTTAACCAGATATACAGACATGATAGACATGGCTGGAGGATATGCGTTGGTCGAGGAAGAAGAGTTAGCGACATGAGGTTACTACATGCATGGAGGGAGGCCTAAACAGAAGGATGTTGAGACAAAGGTATCGAACCAAAAAGGAAACAGTAAAGAAAGAAACAAGGATGGAGGTAGTGGGCGTAATACTAACCAGACCATGGAGAAGTTTCGAGGAAAATACACGAACTACACCCCTCTAAAAAAAACAGGAAGAGATCCTGACAATATTAGAGGAAAAGAATCTGGTGAAGGAGCCATGCCGACAGTCTTAATTTGTTCGGCGAGACACAACAAAATATTATAGATTCCACAAGGAAACCAGTCATGAGACCTCCACATGTTACCAGCTTAGAGACTACATAGAGACCTTTATTCATGAAGGACACCCCCAAGATATAATCTTGAAGAAAGACAAGAAGTCAGAAACGAAGAAAGAGACCAAGACCGATCATAATCTTGGTCCGAATAGAAGGACCAGTCCCAAGGCAAATGAAGTGATACAAACTATTTTCGGAGGACCATCAACTGGGAGAAGTAACCGGAAGAGAACTCAAGAAATTCGAGAAGCGGTAGAGGCAAGGCAGAATTTTGACGTCAACTCTGTCAAACCAGACCCGAAAAGAGTAAAGGAAGGATGAGACCCGATAATATTCACAGAAGCCGACTCACCTGGGGTCGATGTTCGACCAAATGACACCCTCGTCATAAGTGCCCGAATTGGCCACAGAGAAGTAAGGAGAATTTTGATAGACAATGGCAGTTCGACCGATATTCTCAATGTAGCTGTCTACGATCAACGCAGGTTTGATCGAAAGGATTTGCAACCTTTCCATACCCCATTAAGGGGATTCGGGGGAATTGAGGTCAGGTCTCTCGGGACGACGAAGCTGCCAGTAAAGATTGGAGTAGTGCCCTGTCAAAGAACAATGCTACTTGACTTTGTAATAGTAGACCTGGACAACTGGCCTTACAATGCATTACTAGGCTGATCATTCTTGAATAAAACTAAGGTCGTAACAGCCACCTACGCTCTAATGATCAAATTTCCAACCCAACAGGGGGTCGGAATAGTCAATGGGTCCCGGGAGATGGTAGAAGAGCTAATCTTTCAATTTATAAAGACAGGGACGATAGTGAGCAAGTATGTACCATAACACTGTCAGATCAGATCGAGCAAGAATCACTGTTGTTTGAATTCGATCCGAGGGAAGAGCCAAAAGTGTCTAAAAGTGAACCGGGAGAGGAAATAGTCTTGAAGGAAGATGAACCAGATAAGAAGATCAAAATCGGGACCAATTTGGAAGAAGAGGTTAAGCAAAGCCTTGTTGATCTACTCAAAGAATATAAAGATGTGTTCGCTTGGAGTCATGAAGACATGGACGGGATAGATGCCCGAATAATATCACATTATCTCGCGGTAGACCCAAATGTAAAACAAGTAATATCTAAGAGAAGGTCATTCAACCTCGAAAGAAGTCAGGCAATCAAGCAGGAAGTGGAGAAGTTACTCATCACAGGATCGATTAGAGAGATCAGCTACCCTCAGTGGGTAGCCAATGTGGTTCTCATCCAAAAGAAAAATGGCCAGTGGAGAATGTGTGTGGACTTTACCGACCTGAACAAGGACTGCCCAAAAGATAGTTTTCCGCTTCCAAGGATAGACCAACTGGTTGATCCTATATCAGGCCAAGAATTACTCAGTTTCATGGACGCCTACTCGGGATACAACCAAATCCGAATGAATAAGGCTGATGAGGAAAAAATAGCATTTACAACCACCAGGGCTTATACTGTTACACAGTAATGCCTTTTGGGTTAAAAAATGCAAGAGCAACATACCAAAGATTGGTCAACAGAATCGTCGCACGTCAAATAGGAAGAAACATGGAAGTTTACATAGATTACATGTTGACCAAGAGCATCTCGACAGACGGGCATGCTTTAGACATGAGGGAAACATTCGATGTCTTGAGGAGATACCAGTTGAAGTTGAATCCGAACAAATGCCTATTTGGAGTTCCTTTAGGGAGGTTCCTAGGTTTTCAAGTTCACCATAGGGGAATCAAAGTGAACCCTGAGAAGATACAAGCCCTTCAAAAAATGACTTCCTCAAAGACGCTAAAAGAAGTGCAGCGCTTAATAAGATGCTTAGCCTCCTTGGGCAGATTTATTTCAAGGGCCACAGATAGATACACTCCCTTTTTTAAAGTAATTAAAAAAGGAAAATGGCTTGAATGGAACGAAGAATGCGAATAGACGTTCTTAAAAATCAAAGAGTACTTAGGGCAGACTCACATCCTTTCAAAACCTAAAATGGGAGAAATGCTCCACTTGTACTTATCAATTACGGAATTGGCAGCATACTCGGTTCTAGTTAGAACAGAAGATGGAGTACAGAGGCCAGTATACTATACCAGCAAGACACTTCTTCCAATTGAAACCAGGTATTCACAGGCAGAAAAAATAGCCTTAGCATTGGTTTCGACAACAAGGAAGCTAAGTCCATACTTTCAGGCTCATACAATCCAGGTCCTCACCGACTGCCCACTTAAGCAAATCTTACAGAAGCCTGAAATTTCAAGAAGACTAACCAAATGGGCAATCGAGCTGATTGAATTTGACATTCAGTATGTCCCCAGGACATCTTTTAAAGGCCAAACTGTAGCAGATTTCATAGCAGAATTTACATAACCAAGTCTGGAAGCAAAGAGGATGTTGGGAAAGAGTCTCTCATGGAAATTATATATTGATGGTTCCTCAAACACTCATGGCAGCGGGACAGGAATCGTAGTATGCACCCCGGAAAGAGATAATGTTGAGTGTGCCATGAGATTCGACTTCAAAGAAACAAATAATCAAGCCGAGTACAAGGCACTACTAGCTGGACTTAGAGTATGCAAAGCCCTCGGAGCAGATGATGTCAAAATATTCAGTGATTCACAAGTAGTTGTCAACCAAGTCTTGGACGAATACCAAGCTAGAGATGAAGGTATGATAGCTTATCGAGGCATAGAAAAACAACTCCTTCAAAAATTCAAAGACTATAGAATTGTTCAGATTCCCAGAGAAGAGAATGATAAGGCAGACGATTTGTCCAAACTGGCTTCAGCAGCAACCACAATCAGGCCAAAAACTATTCCGGTTGCATATCTCCTCATTCAGAGAATAGTTGAACCAAAAAATTTTGAAATTTTAGAAATCCGAACACCGTCAGACGGTTGGATGACTTAACTGAAAAGGTACTTGGAAGAAGACATACTCCCGAAAGATCCCTTAGAAGCCAAATGCATCAGGTACCGGTCAGCAAGATACACATTGATCGGAAGAGAACTATTCAGAGGAAGATGCATGTCGAATATTACAAGAAATTCATGGCGGAGTATGCGGAAACCATACTAGGGGTAAAAGTCTACTCAGGCAAGTTTATTATTGGCCTTCTTTGTTCTTAGATGCACATCAATGTTCAAAAAGCTGCAATACATGTCAAAGGATCGCCAACGATATCCGACAGCCCCCTGAACAACTCAGAATCCTCACGTCCCCATGGCCATTTGCCATATGAGGCCTGGACTTAATTGACCCAATGCCAGTAGGGACAGAGGGTGGAGCAAAGCATGTGATAGTAACCGTCGATTATTTCATAAAATGGTTAGAAGCTGAAGCATTGGTGCATATCACAGAAGCAAATACCATGAACTTTGTGAAGAAAAATATACTCTACAGATTTGGAGTCCCGAGTACTATTATTACTGACAACGGCACCCAGTTCGATAATCAAAATTTCAGACAACTGTGCAACGAGTACCAAATTACCAATTACTACGCCACATCTGCCTATCCTCAGACAAATGGGCAAGCTGAAGCAGTAAACAAAATCATCAAGCACACTCTCAAAGCAAAGATAGATGCCAAGAAAGGAAGTTGGGTTGATAAACTTCCTGAGGTATTATGGGTGTATCGGACAACAGCAAGGACTTGTACAAGAGAGACTCCATTCACCTTAGCTTTTGGAACAGAAGTTGTTATCCCCATAGAAACATCGTACGCGTCACCTAGGGTCAGGTTGTACGATGAGGACCAGAATGTGGATATGCTATTACAAAGCCTAGATGAGCTAGAAGAGAAAATTGAGAAATCCCGAATACGAAATATGGCATACCAACAAAGGGTGGCCGGCCACTACAACTCTCATGTTCGGATCAGGAAATTTCAACTAGGAGACCTGATACTCAGAAAAGTGTCGTTGAACATAAAAAATAAAGCTGCAGGCTTCTTGGCTGACAAATGGGAAGGCCCGTACAAGATTGAAGGAGTAGCTAGTCATGGAGCATATTGGATTGCCCGACCAGATGAAGGGGTTCTACCCCGGCCATACAATGCCCAATATTTGAAGATTTTTTATCCTTGAAATTTGTTTCTTTTTTAGTCAGGATATTTTTAGTTTTGATATTTTATCCTTATTAATTTTGCAGTTATAAATAAAAGACCCGACACGAGATTTCAGAAATATAAGCATGATAATAAGAGCATGTAACAAAAGAAAATAAAAAGCTCGGGACCATTAATTTGGTAAAATTCCGAATGGGCGGAGAAGCTCGAAGGAGCACGCCAGCCGAGCAAGGTCAATCGACCTTAGCAAAAAGGCAAACCCGATGCTCTAGACTCTGGAAAACGGCTCGGGGCGCTGCTGGGGATAGAACTCGGTGAGATACGCAGCTGTGTTAAGCAATTTAAAAGCTTAACGATTCGGCAAACCCTTGCATAGACAAAACTAGGAGACGTCCTCAGTGATCTGTGTAAGAACTCGAACATATGGTCATTGTGAGCCTTGATGTAATGTTCGGGTAGCAACCGAGCATGAAGCACAAGCATAAATTTGCTTACCTATTTCGAGATGACTCGGTTAATAATACCAGCCAGTTTAATAAGATAATTGGCGTTAAAAATTGTTCCGAGTAACGAAACCAAGTTAAATAAGATACTCGGTGAAGTCACTTGGACAATAGAGCAAGCCAGTTTAATAAGATACTTGACACGAAAATGGAGTTAGCCATTTTAATAAGATACTTGGCACAGAATTTAATCAAGCCAGCTTAATGAGATACTTGGTGTTAGAATTAGAAATTATTCAAGAAACAAGACTAAGTTATGATACGCGGTGAAGTTACTCGGGCAATTAGCCAGTTTAATAAGATACTTGGCACAGAAATAATTAGCCAGTTTAATAAGATACTTGACACAGAAATAATCTGCCAGTTTAATAAGATACTTGGCGCGAAGAGATAAAATTAGCCAATAAAAAGTTCTTGGCAACAAATATGGGATTTCATTAATCAACTGTAATTACAAAGTCTGAAAATTTGTACAAATACACCAAAGGCTAAAGTAAGGACTTGGAGCTTTTGTCGATACTCGGGTCGGACACCATTTCGTATTCATGAAGGTGACTCTCATTGACGGCCAGCCAATTATGTCGACCAAATCATCCATCCATTCATTATAATCTGTTCCCGGGATCGGACCAACGTCAGGCTTCGACCCATCCACGCTAGCTTCCTGGCTCGTATAAAAGGTCGAAAGAGTATGCTCTGACGGGATGAGGCTCTTTACCCTGACTTCGACAGTATGCCCTCCACTCCTTCATTTGAATCCGAAGGGATTCCAATGACCGATCCATATGGTTTTTAATCGACAATTCCCAGTTCGCCCGAGCAATATCAGTCGCCTTGATTTTTAACTTTGAAGAACTCGACAGCAGATACTAAACCTCGTTGAAATTCCCTGAGGAGTAAGGCATCATAGGCTGGAGACCTTTTAAGGCAATCGACTCCTTGAACTTCAAGCTCCAGCCAAGCCTCTTTCGAAAGGGATTCAACGGTTAAGGCCTGACGCTTAAGATCTTCAATTTTCTGCTCGTAGGACGACTTGGCCTGTTCAGCCTCCTGTTCAGCTTTTAACATCGACTCTTGGGCGGCAGAAAGAAAATTCTGAAAGGACAAAGATTTCTCTTTCGCTTTAGAATCTCTCTCCCTTGCCTTTACCTGCTTAACCAAATAGTGGTCGGTAAACACCTGGGCAGAGCTCACCTCTTTTTGATAAGCCGCCTCAACCCGAGCACGGCTATCCTCACTTTCATTTAGCTGAGCTTCAAGACGCCTAATCTGGTCTGAGTAATGTTGTTGCGTCTGAACTAACTCAGCGAACTCGGTTACCATCTGCAGGGAAGAGTTAAGTTAAAAATCCAACATAAGTTAAAAACCCAATAGGTGTTTAAAGGTTGGGATAGAAAACTCACATAGGACACGCTGTTAAAAATATTTTGAAGACGATTTGTCGAAGAACGTTCCCTGAAACAGCTCCCAAAATCATCCCCAATGAAGGCCTGACCAGAAGACATCGCCCTTAGCATATCCTGGGGAGAGGGATAAGAAGGGTCTCCCGAGGATTTTGCCCTTACAACATCGACATTGGGAGGCAAAGAATCTTGTTCAGGTCTGGAGTTTCTGCCTTTCCTACAGAAGCTTCAGCTTTAACGCTCGGGGAAACTCTCTACCCTTGGTATCATCATCACTCGACTCAATGAATGATACTACCCGAGGGACCTTATAAGGACGAGTAGGAGAGTCGATCGCATTCTGTTTCTCAGTCCGAGTACGATGGAAGATGAGATCAGCTGAAGGGTCTTCATGATTATTATCTCGAAAGGATCCAAAAAAGTCAGGATCGAGATTTGCTTATCCGTCGGAGGGTTTATCTTCATCTCTGATAGCCAACCACTCGGTAGTAACCCCAACAGGGGAGCTTGTCTCACCATGCCCCTCGCCAAGACAATCTCCTTACCTACCTTCATCTTCAGGCAACTTCTGGGCATTGTCAGCAGGGCCAGTCGGACCATTAGATTCCCTACGGTCGACTAAATGACCTCTTCGGAGACGTACTCAAGGATCCTCTTGTCAGCCTCATCAGACTCCTCATCTGATTCAGGCGGAGCAATGCCTTCCTTGCTTTGGCAAGAAGCTTCTTTTTGGCTCGCCTGAAGGATCGATTTTACCTGACGAGCTTGAACGTCACAGACGATGTCCGAGTCATACACTTAACGATAAAGAGAACCAAGTCAGACAGTAATATAAAGGTGGAAATAAAAGAAAAATAGAAAATAACCATACTTACATCGCCTGCGATAGCCTGAAATCTGGCTGAAGAAGCCAAGCTCTATCATCTTGCTCTCACTAAAAAGATAAGACTTGCTCCTCTTTTTCAGAGTACGCACTGCCGACCGAGCAAGTCTGGTCAGCTCAACATCAGTAAAAATGAGTTTATTCTTGTTTCATTTGTCAGGGGAATAGAAAAAATGGGGAACCTTCAGCACCACCCGATACTCCCCGGCCGAGAGAGTAACCTCAAGTCCCAAGTTCCCTCCGGTAAAGATTTCTTCCAATGCTTTTTCGATGAAGGAAATCCCCACATGAAGCCTCGCTTTTTGGCATCAGAAGAGGTTTCAACTCCCCGGTTCACCTTTGTCCCATCAGGAACCTAGCAATCTGGCGGATTGACATGAGAAAATAAGTTCATGTCCGACTAGATTGCCTTAGTGTATAGAAGTGCCTGATTTCACTTGGGCAAGGCGACGACAGGTTTATCCAGCACCACATATGCCACATTTACATTAAAATCTTGTAGCTATTCGGGGCAAGTTGGGCTGGAGCGATCCCTGCTTCGGCCAGAAACCAAGCAATAAAAGGCTGGAGTGGAAGAGTCACACCACAGCAGAGCATGAACCCATAAATCGCCACCATACCCGGAGGAGGGTTCCATACGGCTCTATCACCAGCAAGAGACATTATAACCGTGTCGTCTAGGTCAAATCAAGCGTGATATTTCATTATCTCATCTTCCCCGACCATATTCGGCTCGGCATTATATCCACTCGGGCGATCAAGAGAAAAAGGGATACGTGATGCACTATTCTCCTCCTCAACATCCTTTTCATCAATTATTTGTCTCCTGATTTGAACGTTGCCCAAGCCATGTTTATGGACTTCAAGTTTACTCTGATGCTTTCCCATTCTGGATCGCAGAGGAACCCTGTGATCAGAAACGACAGATTCAGAACTAAAAGAAAATTTGGAACTGGATGATTCAGAACTAGAACTTAAACGAACGTCAGGGTAAAATCCAGAAACGTCAACACCTAAAAAAGTAGGCTCATCATGAGGGATTTCCCCCAACAGTCTACGAACACAAGAAACTGACTGAAAATTTCCACGCTCAAGTGCTTCGAAAACTATAGCAAAAAGGCACTGTCGTGAAACAGGATCCATCAAAACTAACCTTGAGAATAAATGAACCTGCTGTAAAAACTTCAACGGAGAGTTGAGGTAAATTTCTGCGCAAGAAAATCTGGGTTGAATATTTCTGGGTTGAATGTTTGTTTCTGTAGAAATGAACCAGAGCAACCCCTTTCATTGGAGCATTTAAAGGGACAATGACACGAAACCTTAGGGTCTCAAAAAACGGGAAAAATCGAAAAGACATATTTGATGACTTAGGCGGCGCATCAGGAGACGCACAAGTCGTTTCTCATAAATGATATCAAGAATTGAAGCGATGGAAGACACGTGTCAAGAAAAGAACTGACCAAGGTCGTCAGGATTCCAAAATATCGTTATCATTGAGATTTTGCGTGAAGGGGTAAATTGAATTTACATGGTCACCGTTAAGACAATATTACTGTTTAGCAAGACTTTCTCGGGATCCGGTGACATCATATTCTACTAGAGATCAGATGACGACAGTTTCTACTAGGGAAAAAATGATGTCACGATCAACTCAGGACAAATACAAGAAAGCCGAATAAAGAAATCCAGTACGTAATTCACACGTGGGGAAATCAAGAATCATGCTCAAATACGTAATGACATCCATTTCAAGAAAAACAAAATACCAAACAGGAAAACAGGTTCCAGATCAGGCAACAATTTTATTTCTTCAAGAAAACCTCACATTTATAAGGAAATAAGTCCTAAATGGACTATATCACCATAATATAATTCGATCTGGTCTCTGAAATAAGAAGATAAAGACTCCAACAAGCAACCAATTATAAATATATACAAAGTCTTTTATTACTTATACAATAAATATTAGGGTTCTATGTATGTATAAATAGACCCATAATCTCGTCATAAAAACACACAGAAACACGAGCAGAGAGAGAAAAAGGAGATCGAGTGGTGTAATTCTTATTCAATAGTGGATTTTGACTTTGTTGTTTATTCAACCACCCGTGGACGTTTCTCCGATCACCGGAGTTTTACCACGTAAACTGGTGTCTAACTTGCTTCATATTACATTCTCTTTCTCTTTCTCTTGACAGGTCACAATTCAACCAAACCTTGTTGACTTTCTCACCTATCGAGAAAACGACGTCAACATATTCCAACCCAATTTCGATTCTGACTTAATTTACCATATTTTTCATTATTTTAATAGCCACCCAATAACTTAAAAACAAGCTTCAAACTCATTAGATCCCATTGTATCTCCTTAACCAAGTGAAATATCAAATTGAGAAATTTTAACCCTTTAATGACTCAAAACTCAAATTGGGAAATTTTAACCCCTTAACAACAAACCAAAAGTAGTAGATTTACCATATAAATTAATCTCCAAGTCTCTAGGAATTTCAATTTTATGAGTTTTCATAGTTTTTGAATTTACGGAGGTATATAGTTGTCGGTATGAGAAAACCGTAAGTTTATTTTTATTTTTATTTTTATTTTTATTTTTATTTTTATTTTAAAGTTTATGTTGTAAAATTAATTTTTATTTTCAGCTATGAAACTTGTCAAAATGTTTTTGCACAACAAGATGGATAACGAGTTTCTTGAGAATTGTATGATTTTTTATATTAAAAGAGAACTTGTTTTTACAATGGATTCGGATTCGGTAATAGATACTTTTGCTTCTTTAAAGCTTCAAAAGTCAAAATTTAAGTAGGATCTTATTGTATTTACATTGTATACGTTTTTTTTTAATGTTCTTACGTTTTTTTCTTAGTTAGAATATGTATTTGAGGGTAAGACTCGTTATATTACCTAACTAGGTATACCTTTTCATTTTAACTAATAAAAATTCTCTCGTACTATCGAGATTCCCCATCAAAATGATTTTTTTATTAAATAGTGTAATTTTTTATTTATATAAAATTGTCCACAGCTCACCTAAAAAAATATTTATGGTTTTGTCCCTAGTACACATCAAGCAGTCAGAGCCGACCCTAGGCTAGGGCACTAGGGGCGCCGGCCCAGGGCCCATCATTTCTAAGGGCCTCCATTTATATGTTCTGAGTATTATGTATATGGATCGAATTTTGAAATAAAAATGGTCCGGTAGTAATATGTTGTTTCAAAAAGAAAAAAAAAAGGTTGTTGTTTGTAAAAAGCTCAACCTTACGAAAACCAAATTTTTTTTACAAAGGCCTCATACCCCTATATGATGCCCAATTCATTTTAGTTTTTTTTTTCCTCAAAATCATTTTATTGAATTTTTGGCTCTGACAATACCCATTTTCTTTAAGGTTTCAAACTTTCATCACTTCTCCCGTTCTTCTCTCCACGACTCCACCCACCAAAGACAAAAAAAAAAACAGACTTCTTTATAATACATTTTCTTATGTTTATTCAAATGATTTATTTTCTGAATTAAGAGTGTTTTCTGAATTGAGAGTGTTACAAGTTGTTTCACCAAGAGAAAAAAAAAATATTGTCATTGAAATACTTAAGTTTGTAAAAGGTTCAGATTATTATCTAAATGTATCAATTGCTAATAGAATATCATTGACTATACATGTAATTATGGCATCTGCAGAAAAAAGTTTTTTTAAATTAAAAATGTTAAAATCTTATTAGCGGTCAACAATGTCATAAGAAAGGTTAAATGAATTAACAATCTTGTGTATTGAAAAGAAAATATTGGAAAAGATTGAATTTAAAAATGTTATTAATGAATTGACTTCTCGAAATGTTAGAAGAGGACATTGTCAATGATGTTTTGACACTCTCTACAGTGTTGTACATGTGATTTTGTTTTGTAAGAATACATTATAGCTTGAATATTGTTAAAGTGTTGTTATCGAGATTTTTTGGAACTTTTCATATGTACAAGAGACCCATTTTTTAGATCTTCCCCCGAGCCTTAAAAATTAAAGACCGGCACAGCAAGCAGTAGAAATGCTCTTTAAAATTCTGAATTGAATACATCCTATTAATTTCCAACCAGCTCTAGCAGTGTTGTTTGGCATCTTTATTCAAAGAAAGGACGACCATGATCTCAATTATCGGGAAATTTCTAAATTTAGGAAAGCCATCCATCCATCCATAACAATATGCCTTTTGAAATGGGAAACATCAATATGCTATAAACATCAAATGGGAATTTGAAGATCACTCACAATCCTCGAACTTCAAATTCTTTCGCAGACATGTTAGTTAAGAGGGGTTCCGATAACGAGGGTAACATGATGTTTGTGGGTGAGTGATGTTTTTTTGTTTCTTTGCTCTGGTCTTGTGCACTGTTTTGGGGTTTTTTTCTTATCTAACGTGCTCTTGTGGGTGTGTGTTGTTGTTGTTTGTTTTTTTCTCTAGTCTTGTGGTTTGTTTTGGTGGTTCTGGTTTGTGTTGGCTTGTGCTGGTTTTTGGTGTTTCTTGCTCTGGTGTGGCTTTTGCTCTTTTAATAAAATTCTGCTGTTCAAAAAAATATATATGCTATACACAGTAGAATTCCACCACCTACTGCTTTATAACCTATTAACCTATAAAATTCTTTATTTTATTTTTGATATCTAATCACCTATATAAAAATTATTTTTCCTTTTCGTCATATAATTAATTTAAAAATAAAGATAATGTATAATTTTAAACTTATTTTTATTTTTTAATTTTAATTATTTTTTAATTTATATTTCATTGAAAGAATCGTATTTAATTATTTTAATTTAATCATTTTTATATAAAAAAAAACTATATTAATTTCATTTATAAACTTTTGTTATCGAGTGTAATTTGATTTTTTATTAGTTTAATTTAAAAAGAGTAGAGGTTTAAGTAAATAAATGCATACTTCCTTTCTATATGTATTTAAATGTATTTATTCAAAATGTAAGGAAGTCTAGCAGGGTATTTACACTTTTTTGTTAATGAACTATATCAGATATTGTACCGAATGTTGTTTCGGATGGGAAATAAGTGCAATCAGATTTTTATTTTTTTTAAGATATAAGGTATATCAAGTTTTTTAATATATATATAAATATTCAAATAAGTACGTACTGATGTAACTTCATTAATATGTTGGATGTGGTTCATATGGACCATTCGATTTGTTTACTTTTACTTAAAATGTATGCACTTAATCAAGTTTTGTTTTATTTTTAATGAGGTAGTAATTAAATACGTCCAATCGATTTTTCATAAAACTTAGAGCAAGACCTGCCCTGAGCATAGGCCCAAGAGGCGACCACCAAAGGTCCCCAATTTTTTAGAGGCTTCCAAATTCAGTTTACTGTGTATTTCTATCTTTAAGTTCGAGTATAATTTTTTTTTTAAGAAAAATCAACTCATATGTCACTTATCACTTAAAATGTCTGCTTAATAAATGTTTATATGCAGCCCATATATTTTTTGTAAAAAAAAAAACCCATTAAAGAAACAAAATCATTATCAAATAGTAAACTGCAATTCACTCTATCAGAGTCAATCATTCGAAATCTTTTTAGAGTTCTTTGTTATTGTGTATTTCTACCTTTAGGTCCGAGATTTTTTTTTTTAAAAAAAAAACAACCCATATATCACTTATCACTTAAAATGTCCACCCAATAAATATTTGTATGAAACCCATATGTATTTTTGTTAAAAAAAAAGGGGTCAATTAAAGAAACAAAATCATTATCAAATTGCAGATTGCGATTCAGTATATCAAAGTCATACATTCAAAATGATTTTAAAGTTCTTTGGCACTTGATAGCTATGTTCTTGCGAATCTTACGAAAGTATGAATTATTGGGAAAGTAATTTCAGTGTTTGGATTGGAATTTCAACGCTTTTTCTTGAAATCAACCGTAGTTTCTTTAGAACGTAATTTAACACCTCTTTCCTCCTTCTTTCAATTCGAAAAACCTCTTTTCATTTTTGTTTTTTAGTTTTGTTAGAATTTTGTATGTATTATGTATTATGGAACCTGGAAGTCAGGAACTCAACTAACCAATAGAAAAAATTGTTTTTGAATTTTAACATATATTGAAAATTAGGGATTCGGAGGCCTCAATTTTATAGTTTGCATTGGACCACCAAAATCTCAAGATCGGCCTTGGCTTAGAGGGTTATATCAAGGTGACGTATATCCAAAGAAGAGTGTTGTGATAATATGGACTTATCACAACCTAGATAATTATATGTTATTATCATATAATTTAATATAGATCATTCATGAGAATCAATAAGACTGGATGAGGTGCTTTCTTCCTCTATTTCTTTCTCTTGTTTAATGTTTTATTCTAACACACACACACATATATATATATATATATATATATATAAAATTTCAAGTCAATGCACATTGAAATGAAATAAATAAATTTATCAGTGTGTTGGATATGGACCATTAGACTTATATAATTTGTGTGCACTTGTCAATTTTTGTCATGTAAACGTTATCTGACTCAATTACAATGTTTTTTATGGCAAAAAGTGATGAGATAAATAAGTGTTTTTTTGCCTACAGGAGAAAAACTCATATATATATATATATATATATATATATATATATATATATATATATATATATATATATATATATATATATATATATATATATATATATATATATATATATATATATATATTCTATTGTCAATTCGAACTGGACATAAGATATATCAGTTCCGTGTATATGAGTCATTAAATTTAAATGCTTTGACTTGACTATATACACTTGTCAAAGCATCTTTTAAATTCAATAATCCACATGCAAGATTTTATATAAGTTCAAACTCACGGTAGAAAGAATATATATATTACCTATAAAGATAAAACATGACAAAAAGTCTAAGATAAGAATTAAGCATGACAATTAATGATAATGCAAAACATCTAGAAAACTTATTAATTATAAGGATTCTTTTAAATTCATTTAATAAAAGTTAACATTGCATTTTTTTTTTTGTTTACAAAATCTATTAATACGGGATCAAGTAATTTTTTTTCAGTATTCGAAAATACAAGCCTAAGCGGCAGCCCGGCCTCGCCTAGGCGCTAGGTACTTCCCAGTTGTCCCGATTAGGACAAAATCGTCTATATTAGATAGCGGGTAAAAAAGAACCGACGATTTAGCCACTTTATCAGATGATTTTGCCAATTAATCATTTAAGTGGAGTCAAAGTCGTTTTTATATCCTTGTTATACAGTTAAAAATTTGAATATTAATTTTTTTAAAAGAGATTGAATATTGATTTTGTTAGGAAAAATAATTAAAACAATAAAATAAATTTCTGACCGCGTAGGCGTTGCCCGATTAGGGCTTAACGTTTACTAGAACAATGATTTTTTGAAAGTTTTCGTCATTGGTAGGATTCAAGTTGTTGACCTAGACTTAAATCATTTGCTCAAGCTCCAGACTCGTTTATGTACCAGTTGAGCTACGCCCTTGTTGACGTCACGATTAAATTACTATAAATTTTATTTTTTGAAAGAACAATTAAACTACTATAGAATTTGAATTCAATTAAAACCTTACAACTTGAATTTTTTTTCCAAATTGGCTGCGCAGGTACCAAAATCAAGGGCTCATGACCCTCCAGGCCTCCACGTGTCTCGCGTACCCTATATTTTTTTCAATATGACATTAATACCCTCATTTAATCTATATAAACTTATGTTTCTATCTCTTTCTCATTTAAATTCAATTTTCGAAAATCCACAACCATTCTTATTTATTATGTAAGCATCTTCGATGCAAAAGTGATTTGTAAAAAAAAAAAGACGTCATGTATGATTAACATATAGCATATTAAAAATAGATAATTACCCTGGTGACTATTAACTCTTACCACCATTATCAAAATGGCCATCGGATGGGAATTGGTTTTAAAATGACAATTTTAGGTAAACAATGTTACACTAATAGCCATTCCATCCAATTTCATTCAATCTCAACCGACGAGTGACATTTTGGTAAATAAGGGGATGCCATTAATTTATTTTAGATACTTTTTGGAAATCATTTTTTTCTTTTGATTTTTAAAACAAATAATTATATTTAATGTGTGTATATACGTATAGCATATCCCAAACATATATATATTTCTTTTCAACTTATCTCAAACATACTTTTTAGAATTGTAATCTTCTCAAAAAAGAATTTATATATATATTTCTTTTCAACTTATCTTAAATATAATTTTTAGAATTTGTAGTCTTAATCTTCTAAAAAAAGAATATATATATATATATATATATATATATATATATATATATATATATGTGTGTGTGTGTGTGTGTGTGTGTGTGTGTGTGTGTGTGTGTGTGTGTGTGTGTGTGTGTGTTATATACGTATATACATACACTAAATACAAATATTTGTTTCAAAAAATAAAAGAAAAATTGATTTCTAAAAAATATCTAAAATAAATTAACAACATCCCCTTATTTACCAAAATACCACTTATTGGATGGAATTGAATGAAAATAGATGGAATTTGATAGAAATGAATGAAATTTGATGGAATGACCATTAGTGTAACATGTTTACCAAAAATGACCATTTTGAAACCAATTCCCCATATGATGACCATTTTGATAGTGGTGGCAAGAGTTTATGGCTACCGAGGTAATTATCCCTATTAAAAATTATATCTCCAATGCAACTATGTATACTCAACCTCAAGCTGATCTAACAAAAAATAGTAGACATTGCCAACATGACCGTCTACTTTCAGACGGCCTATTGCACAACTATTTTCTCGGTTGACTCAGTAAGTATTTAAAATTGAAATTAATTTCCATCTACTTTTGGTAAGGAAAATAAAATAAAATAAAAATAAAAAAGGAAAAAAAAATTGGACACATCATTGAAAATAAATGTGTTTTAAATAGAAGCATTGAAGACTAAATTTTGAATTAACTGTCTATCAACTCTATCTTTATGCCATATAGGAAACAAATCTCTTGACATTGTTGATATGTCATTGATTTTATATGCAAAGCACATTTACATTGGAGATGCGCTGAAGTCTCTCGAAATAGATAAAAATTTCAAAAAACACAAAAAAAAGTGGCAACGTCCACGTCAACCTCAAGTCCGGAGAACAACAACTCTCTTTGGTCACCGCTCCTTCTCCTCGGCCACCACCACCCAAAATACCCGAATCCAATTTCGCACCGGAGAAGCTCCTAATAGATGACATGCTCCAGAGATACTACGACAAGTTCGGTCCGTGGCAGCTTCGCCAATTTGTGCTCATAAGCCTTGCATGAGGTCTGGAGGGTTTCCACACGATGGTCATGATCTTCACCGACCGTGAATCGGACTAAACCTGTCTCGGGCGTCGCTGCGACCCACAAGCCAAAAAAGTCTACGGGTTTTCACCGGGTTGATGGACCTGGATTGGCGGTGCCAGGGGTGAAGCCAAGATTTTGGCTTTGGGGTGACCAAGATAGAAACTAATATTATATACCACCATAGAAAAATAGATGAATATACCAAAATGTAAAACTTTAGTCTTTAAGATAATCATACAAAATAATAATAATTATTATTATTATAATAATACTAATTTTGAGAATCAAAATGGAACTTAACTCTATTTTGTTTCTAAAAAATCGTCTATAACTAAATTATTTAAATTTATTTGTGATCTTTATTTAAGTATACATAATCAAAGAATATGTGATAAAATAATTTTTTTATCTTGTTGCATATATGAAATATCTCTTTCAATAGTTTCTTAATCAAAGAATTTGTATAAAAATATCATTGTATCATTAATATATAAAAAAAACGATTATTTATACACTTATAATTTTACTTTATAATATTCATGTCAAACTAAATTAACTTATAAATATTTGTGAACAAATTTAAATAACAAATGAGTAAAATAAAGTTATCAAAACTATATTAACAACCTAACAAATTAATATATATATATAATAACACAAGCTTGAAATAAAATTAAAATATTTATTAATTTATAATCTCAAACCTAAAATCTTAGAAGTTCATAAAAATAATTTAAACAGTTAAATCGAAAAACTACGAATAAACAAACTATGTTAACCACTATATAGTTCATGTATAGTTACATGGGTAATTACAAGATGAGATTAATTCATTTTAGTTTTAATTTCTTTTAAATTTTTAAATTTTTAATTCTTATAGATCTTTGGATTAAAATCCAATAATTGAAAATTAGTCTTGTAATTATATTGTAAATGTGTAACCCATATATAGATTAAATTAGGAAATAACGTATGAAATCATAAAAAATTAAAATAGTAAAAATGATTGATTTTATCTCAACAAAATAAATAACTAATTAGGGATTAAATTAATTTGTCAATAAATTAGGTGGGCCAAGTTAAAATTACCATTTACATATTATAATATAATAATATAAATATAAGTAAAATTTATTGAATTTTTCCATTGCCCCTATGGGCTTCGCTTTGCCTTCACCCCTGTGGTGCAGATTCCTCCATCGTGTCCCAGTGGGGTCTCGTTTGTGAAAATAAGTACAAAGTTGGTCTCGATCAGGCCATGTGTTTCTGTGGCTGCATGATCGGTGAGTTTTCGATCCTATTGATTTCTTTATTATCGGTACGTTTATTTCGGATTATATATAAAAAAAAAACCTTTTCTTAATCAATTGAACAGTATGTCTGAAATTAATATTTTATAAGATATACAAGGTAAAGCATACATGGTTCAAGTAATCCAAATCGACAAAATTAATATTCTTTAAATTCACATGAGGTGCGTAGTGGGTGGTCCAATAGTATTGGGTTTGGATCTTTTCCTTATCTTTTGTGTCTTATTGTAGTGTACTTATATAAAAATTAATAAATATAATCTGCACCATTTATTGATTACAAAGGTGAGGACAAGTTAAAGATGTAAAAGGTGAGGACAAGATCCAAATCCAATATAAATTTTAGTGTTTTTTTTTTTGGTATATTGTAATCTATGGATATGAAGACAGGCTGGCACAGTCAAGAATCTTGGCAGTGTTGTGTGCCTATGTTTTGGAGATTTACTAGTGATGCCGTTAATTAATTAGCTATAATGTAGAATTTAAATCGAGTCGTTGTTAGATATTTGTGGTTTGCGGTTGACAATTGTACTAATAATGTTAGTAAGCTGTTGAGTAGTCATCATTGCTCAGAACACAATCATGCAAACGAGTTGGTAAGACCCGTTGACGTTGCGAACGACTAGAAGATTCTGTTGGATGTTGAGTTACAAGACACAATTATGCAAACGAGCTAGTGATGCCATTAATTAATTCTTCCTCAAGTCCATTATATGCCTCATATTGTCGAGCTTCCAAACTGATCATTACAACTAAATCCTCACATCTCCCTTCCCGGGAAATACACTTTACCCAAGTTCTCGAGCAACTCCCTATGAGGTGTGGTATGGAAAAACGCTCTCGAATCCAGTACCCAGGACTCCGTCTTGCTTTCCAACGAACAGATAAGATAGTGCTCTTGCTTATATCTTTCTTTTCAGATCTACACTCATACGAGGAATGACCTTTATTACCATAATTCCAGCACTCTACATCTTTTTTGCTTTGTTGTTGGTTTCTCGAATAGTTAGACTGATTCTTGGATTATGATCTTCCCCGTTGATTTGTGTTTCGATTTTTGCTTCTGTCTTCCTTACCTTATATATTCAGTGCTGAAGATGTAGATGACCATGATCCCTCTTCACGCATCATTATCTCTTCAGTCATGATCATGTTTACAACCTGCTGAAGATTCAACTTTTCTTTCCCGAACGAGTTGGCAATTGACTGACTTGTCGTTTTCCAACTTTTTGGCAATTGGGTGAGCAAAAACGCCACCATAAACTCCTCATCAAAACCCATAGACAAAGAACACAACCCATCATTTCCTTCGTTGAATTGATTTAGAAAATCTTTAAAGTTTTGACCTTTCGCCATCTTCAGGGTTGATAACTTCTTGATAAAATGGACTTTCCTTACTGTAGAAGGTTGTTCGTATATGTATGATAGAGTATCAATTAGATCTTTGGTAGTCTGTTGATCCTTTACATTGAAGGCGACCTGCTTCGTCAAACTGAGAAGAATTGCTCTCAATGCTTTCCAGTCCAGAAGTTCAAAATCATCATCATCCATGTTCTTCGGTTTCTGTTTCTTTTCCCAATCTTCATCAGTCATATCCTTTAGTCTCTCTTTTATCGGTCAGTGCAGATCCTTCTGGTATAGATAGTCCTCCATCTGCATCTTCCATAAATTGAAATTCTACCCATCAAATTTCTCGATTTTTTACGTATCCTTTTATGATCCCATCTCCATTGACTTCGAGAAAACCTAGATTTGTGTGAAAAATACTTTGCCCCAAACCGGAGCTCGGATACCAATTGTTGTTGAGAAAAATCGCACACATACAAATCCAATCACAAACACAAATAATAGAAAGCAATAAGAAGAAAGAAAACATCAAAGATTTTACGTGGTTCAACAATTTGCCTACGCCCACGGAGCACACCTCACTCAATCCACTATTTCTCAGAGTTGTCTATAATCACTCTGTTTCTCTTTCAGTCTCTCTACAACTGCTATCTATCTCTCTAACAATTTTTCTCATACATTACGCACTTAATCTGAGTACACATAATTGTAGTGTTTATATGGGAGCAATAGAGTTAGACAAATCCCAATTGGAATATATTTCCTTTTCCAATTACTTCACTACACAAGATTTTCTACTTCTCACAAAATCCGCCTCTACCGTTGTCTGGACTACTGTGTAGGCATGTGTCTATGCCACGGTCCTCAACGCTTGACACTACTGAAGAACACCGCTCCACAGGCCGTATTGTATGCACTATGTCCGTGCTGCGGTCTACACAACTTGTCACGCCTGGACACCAGCGCTGTGTGTGCCGCGGTCCGAGCTTTTGTCTATGCCATGGTGTCCATCGCGCCACCTGCTGGAACTCGTTTCTTTGCTAGTTTTTGGCTTCATATATCCGAACATTCGAACCCAGGCTCCAAGTTTGTTTATCTACCGACTGAGCTAAAGTCTTAATCATTGAATATAACATATTTTTCTTTATTTTATAACTTTGTATTTGTTGGAACCACGTTCACTAGTAACGCATCGAAAATCGGTTTTTAAATTTTTTTATACAGATCGTAAACGGTCTGAGACCAGTGAACTTGAGATCGTAATTCTTTTTCGAAAGTTATATATATTACAATGATAAAATATACGTATATACAGAAATTGTAATCAATATAAAGAAGATGAAGAAAATCTTACCAACGTTTGGAGGCTCCTTCATTTTATAATATACTCATGTTTGAACCAATCGATCTTCCTCGCTATATCCCGGGACCGATAACTGCGTGTGGACGCGTTACGGTTTCAGAAACTTTAATGAAGAATGTAAAGAAAAAAACGTGAAGAAACACCTTTTTTCAATATCGGTGTACAACACCACTTACAAACAAAATATGTTTTCTGTGCACCACTTGCACTTTTATCTCTCACGCATATTCTGTTTGTCTCTTTCTCTTTTTAAAGTTATATATATATATATATATATATATATATATATATTAATATATTTTTCTTTTTAATTAATATCTTATTTTGATCTGTTTTTAAAAAATATATATGAGATATATATTTTATTTTTTAAAAACCTCATTATATATTTTTATTTAAAACAAAATCTTTATTTTATTTTTATTAAAGAGATACCATCTTTGAATTTAAACTATTCAAATTCAAAAATTAAATATTTAATAAAATTAAATAATCACATTATCTTATTTTATTCAAAAACAAATATCAACAAACATGCTCCATTTAATGATTAATAACATAATTAAATAATCTTATTATTTAATTTATTTAATCTCCATTATTCATTAATTAAATAATCTCATTATTCAATTAATTTTCTGAATCAATACGTGTCACTTTCGTAACACAATTAATTGAACAATCCAATTAAATTCAATTAATTAACCGTGACCCGTGTTACCTAATCGATCAGGCTAACAAGGGGACCTAATGGACTCATAGTATTTTGAGCTCCAATAATCATCGAAATCATTAATTAAACTCTTTAGTTAATATTCCTTGATTTTTAACTCCGGTGTTATTCCACTAAAAACTCAAAACTGCACTCTCTCAACTGCAGACGCTTTTACACAGATCGATAAAACTCGGTGTTCATTGATATAACTATTACATATGATGTGATCCTCCACAGTAGTGCATAATTAGAGGTAGGTCATAATGTCTGCTATACCCCTCTAATTACATATATCATTTAAGCACCGTTGATTTTATAATGGATAATAAATCATATTTCCTCACAGAATTAGGAGAGTGCTCATATTATCCAAGCTATGAATCAACCCTTAAGGGTGCATTTGGTACGCGGGACAGGACAAGACAGGATAACGTGGGACAGTTTGTTCTTGTCCCACGTTTGGTGTGTCCTTAACATGGGACAAGACAGGACAATGTGGGATAAAAATCGCAAAAAGTTGTCTCACCCAAGACCCTAGGACAACTTGTCCCATGACATGGGACAAGTGTCAAAATGACCAATTTACTCTTTAAATTTTCAAACAATTACAATCATGTCCAATAAATTACATATTTTATTATATATATAATATAATATTTTATTATATATATAATATAATATTTTATATTATATTATTAAATATAATAATATATATAAAAAATACATATTATATATTAAACAATATATGAATATATATATATATATATATATATATATATATATATATATGACCATCTCACAGAGAGTATAATAGTTTCGTTTTCCCACAAACGGCCTTAACAGGGTACTCACTTACAAAACACTATCAGAGACGGATGGAAATCTTAAGCCAAAATCTGGTCAGTACGTGGCATTGTTAAACCTGAATTTATCCTAGCCAGCAGCATTCTGGTTCCGGATATGTCCAGGTATTCCAGCCGATATCCCAGACTAGAAAACCAAACTCTGTTCTGATAAGCAGGGTCCTCATAAGAGGCAAGCATAGAGCATATTGGGATCTTGAAGAATCATAGTTCCAGACATAGAACCGTCTGAAGATTAGGACGAGAGAAACTTTAGAAAGCCATATGAAAACAAACACTCAAACTTTATTCTGATTTTCTGATGATTTTACAAAGAGAGCACTACTTCCTCTTATAGGGAAGAGAAGCACTCAGAGAAGACTAGGCCAAAGCACGTGGCCGGTAAGTATATCTTACAAAGGATAAGACCAGAGCTGGTGGTCGACATATTACAATAATTTTTACAAAAGTCAACAAAGGCAACAGGAAGCTGTCTGGCAGCTGGAAAACATTTTAATAATTATACAGATAGGGTAGGCGAGAAAATCTATGGACTGCTGAGATTGCAAGTGGCGTGGTGTTCGTCGTCTGAGTCAAGAGCCTCACAAATGGAACAGGGCCACGTGTCAGCTTGGTCTTGGGAGTCTAGAAGATAGAAGTTCTGAAAAGGGTGCCAGCTTCTTGTTGGGTCCCGTGGGACACCGGGGAGGATGAAAAGAACTTCTGTTTTGTCATTGTTGACATCACAAAGGAAATTGAGGAGAGGGATCTGGATACCAGTCTGGTACAGTCTTTCATAGTCGTACGAAGTATCCCATTCGTAGCTGATATTAGAGGTCTAAAGAGCTGGGTATGTGGGTTGTGCCTGTAGGGCCTGTTGAAGATCCAAATGCAGCATACCTTAGCGACCGGTTCTGAGTCCATTTTCCAGAGATGGTATTGGCCCATGGGTCTGGTAAGTTCGGTACGCCAGACGGATAGAGGACTGAACCATTGTAGAAAAGTCTGGAGGCTAGGAGAGGTCGGATTCTGGACGAAGCCGTATAATACCTGAAGAGGAAAAACTATGGTATGATGATGAAGAACTAATAAATACCATAAGAACCATAACACCTGGTCGGAATAATAGTAAAAAGGTAGAGATATAGAAGGGTCGAGGAATGGCTTGCTAGGATTGGCTAGCTGACGGTGGCAACCCTGATCATTGACCTGGGCAAGATATCTTGGGAGATATAGTTTTGCAAAATCGTGGACCTGTTGGACAGAGGGAAGTTGACCTAGTGGTAAGGTAGCCATAAATTCTGGTGGGATAGTAGGAGATGGTGGAACAACAGGCGGAGCCGTTGAGGATGAGGCTTGTGAGGATATCATGTAAATTAAGGGGATTGGACCAACACAGGAGATCAGGGTGACATGGTGAGGTCTTGAAAGCATATATGGGATGATGTTGTGGTGCCCTTTAATGTGTTTGATGGAAAATTCATATATGGAGAACCAATTTTTGAGTCTTAGGAGCTGGGGATTTGGAGGGAGTTTGTTTTGGTATTCAAGAACTTTCGGAAAGGATGATTTATCCATTTCGATGGTAAAGTTCTTGGTCCTGAGGTGGAAATCAAACTTGGAGATTCCATTTTTTACAACAATGATTTCTTTATAGTTGGTGTGATAGTGTTTCTGGGCTTCTTTGAACTGGCCACTAGCATGGCCACAGTAGTGGCATTTTCCATTGGATTCTTCAAAGAGGACGGCTCTCCAGAAGTGGTCATTATCATCAGTTTGTAGGATAAGTTGTCCCGAAGAAGAGATATGCAGAGTAAGAGGTTTCTGAGAGACATCCTTTAAGTGGGCTACTATCTCGGAGTGAGAGGTACCCCACAAAGGGGATCCTTCTTGAGGAGTTTGGACAAGCTTGTAGTGTAATGACTCGTCTGAGGGATGAAGTCTCTGATATAATTGACGATGCCAAGGAATTGTTGAACCTGCTTTTGTGAAAGGTTCGAATCTGGGAAAGCTATGAGCTGTTTTGCCAGATGGGGTCCAGGGACATAGGACCCATCTTTGATCTTCATGCCAAGAACTCAATTTCAGTAACACCAATAGAGCTCTTTTTATCGGATAACATGATTCCATATTAGTCAATGATCTGGTGGAATTGTTGTAGGAGTTTGTCATGCGATTCTTTGTCAGGTGAAAATAGCAGGATGTCGTCGATGTATAGCACGACATTAAGGAGGATTGGACGGAAAATCTGGTGATGGCTTTTTGGAAAAGTGAAGGGGCTGTTTTTAGGCCAAAGGGTAAGACTGTCCATTGGTACTGAGCATTCAGGAGGCAGAAAGACGTATTGGGTGTGTCATCAGAATGGATACCGATTTGCCAGAAGGCTCATTTCAAGTCAAACTTGGAGAAGACAGTGGCTCAAGGGAGCTGAGAAAACAACGTATTGGCTCTGGGGACCGGGAATTTGTCGTTGAGGAGGAAGAGGTTGAGAGCTTGTAATCAATTACGAGCCTTTTTTTTCCTCTAAGTTGTTCTGACCTTTTCTCAAGGTAAAAGGCTTGGCAAGCCCATGGGGAGGAGGTAGACTCTATCAGGCCTTGCCTGAGGAGTTCTTCACATTCTTCAGTTGCCAGGGATAGGTCAGAAGGGGACATTCCGAGTGAGTAGCTTTTGTTAGGTTGAGATCCTATCATACTTTCTACCTTCTCTGATCATTTTTGTAAAAACTCTTTGGGTAGCACAGAGCTTATCTAATGCAGTGTGGGTAAACATATGGATTTCTCCTAGAGTAATGTCTCGTAGGCCTCTGCCTAATAATTCAATTAGCCTTTGGAGTTCTCCCTAAAGCTCTGTAGGGAGAGAGTTCAAATACACATGTCTTAAGGTTTCATCATTGATCCCACCGAGTACATGGTACCTGAAAGACATGCGTCTGTGGTGGTAATCTATATCCTTTTTGTCTAGTGAACATCATCGCATTTCGAAGAATTTCTGTCTGGTCTGTTTGTAGAATTGAGAGGCATCTCCAAGGAATTCTCGGAAGACAATTCCCATTGCTTGGGATACAGACCCACATCGAACCAGCTGTAGTTGCCTGTATTCTCTGAGAGCTCGATACCAATCTCTGAGAGATCCGGTGAATCTGGAAACGAATTCTCTCAAGATGGTCTCTGTGTTATTTTCTCGCTTTGCTGTCTGCAGGTCGAGCCAGACGCTTATTTCTGACATTCTTTTTCTCTATTGGCGGGGAGCTATGTCGTCAAAGTTAAACCATGGACTGTTTGTGGGTTTTTGAGGAGGAGCTTGGGCTCTGGGTCCATGTTCTAGCGGTTAGTCTACCATAGGAGTTGGTTCTTCAGAGGTTTCTCCTTAGGATTCAGATGTGTCAACTGTCTGAGTGGATGGCTGAGGGTCAGTTCTGGCCGCTACGAAGATCTGGGAAAGATCTGGGAAAGATCTGGCAAAGCATATGGGTCTGAGTAATTCACATGATCTAGGGAATCCGGGGAGTCCGAGGAATCTGGGGAATACGTCTCCCACGAAGAGGGGGATTCATAAGAGGATTATGTGGGCTTTGTAGGAGTGTAAGAGGATTCTGGAGAGGAAAACTGATGAGAAGCTGTATAAAAGGCATGCTTCCGGTAGTCTGGTGGTGTATGCTTGTGGTGGTCTGATGTCTTCTTCTTTCAGGGGTATGTTATTTTAGTTCTGCTTGAAGATGGTTGGTCAGGATGCGGAGATAAATGCGGGTATTTCCTGAAAAGATCTCCGGTTGATTTAAAAAACTGGGTATAGTCAGGACGCCTGGAAGGAGGAGGTGGCGACTGAGTTGGGAAGATTAAGGATGGAGAATAGGGATGTGGTCTTGGGATATAAGGTGTGCTGGTGAAGTGATCCTGAGTTATATGATCTAATTGGTCATTGAGCTGTCTGATTTCCCTTTATTTGCTGTCAAATTCAGGGCTAAAATATCCTTGATTAATGTAGTGGTGGAGATCAACATTTAATCGAGCAACTCTCGACTGTAAATCTGTATACATGTTGCGTAGGGACGAATCTAGATGTTGAAGGTGGTGGTCATGTTGAGAAACATGGTGTGAGACCTGGTCAATCTTCTGATCAATAGAGTGGAGGACTCTATTTTGGACTGTGGCATTACGGGTGTGCCAGTTGAGGACTTGTTCAGCCTGGGAAGGCTGTGTGAGGGATCCATCAGGTAGGACTTCAGTAGACTGAATGAAGGGTCTAGAAAATAAATTTCTTTCTGGGTTCGAAGAGGATTCCAGAGGTGGGAAGTCCTTATCATAACTGCAAGCCATGAAGCAGGGAATGAGAGCCAGAGTAGAAGGTAGGATTTTTTCTGGCTCATTTGGCTCATCCGGGAGTAGTCAGTCGTTCTTCAAAATCTCGAGGGCTCTATCATAGATAGAGAGGGGTTGGTTTTTTAATGGTAACAAACCATTCCAAGAACTGTGAGGATCAGGAAGGACGGGTTGGTTTGCAAGATGACTTCGTAGGTTTGGAACAAGTTCTGCATTCGCAGTCTGCATCACACATTTCTGGGTCAACGTCCCATATGAAATAGTCGTTGATCTTGTCAGTATAGATGGGTGTCCCATCATATTCAAAGCAATGGATTGGGATTTCTTTTTCTGAGGTGACGAGTCGGATCATGAGGACTTGGAACACATGGGGGCACTGGGTGATGTTGCTTCTATAACTGGAGTGCTAGTTACTTGTGTAGCAGAAGTGCTGATTTGTTCATAAGTAGTCTGGATGGAACCATCGGATAAGTAGTCTCTAGCCTTTTTCTGTTTTTCAGAAATAAAGAATCATAGAGATAGATGTAAACTAGTCGAAGAAAGGGACTTCTTAAAACAACGGCAAACAACATATCTGATAACACTCCAGCTAGACTTTCTTCTGCTATTTCTATTCGTCAAACTCAAACAAACAAAATCCAGAACCTTGTCGAATATGAACAAATCAGAACTTCTGCAACACAAGTAACTGGCACTCCAGCTATAGATGCAACATCACCCAGTGCCCCACTGTGTTCCAAGTCCTCAAGATCCGACCTGTCACCTCAGAAAAAGAAATCTCAATCCATTGCTTCTCAACAACCATTTCATATGGGACGTTGACCCAGAAAAGTGTGATGCAGAATGAGAATGCAGAACTTGTTCCAAACCCACGAAGTCATCTTGCAAACCAACTCGTCATTCCTGAGATCCAAAAGATACTCACAGTCCTTGGAATAGTTTATTACCAATAAAAAACCAACCCCTCTCTATCTAAGATAGAGCCCTCGAGATTTTGAAGAACGAAGGACTACTCCCGGATGAGCCAAATGAGCAGAAAAAATCCTACCTTCTACTACAGCTCCCATTCCCTGCTTCATGGCTTCCAGTTATGATAAGGACTTCCCACCTCTGGAATCCTCCTCGAACCTAGAAAGAAATTTATTTTCTAGACCTTTCATTAAGTCTACTGAAGTCCTACCTGATGGATCCCTCAAACAGCCTTCCCAGGCTAAACAAGTCCTCAACTGGCACACCCGTAATGCCAAAGTCTAAAATAGAGTCCTCCACTCTATTGATCAGAAGATTGACCAGGTCTCACATCATGTTTCTCAACATGACCACCACATTCAACATCTAGATTCGTCCCTACGTAACATGTATACAGATTTACAATCGAGAGTTGCTTGATTAGATGTTGATCTCCACCAGTACATTAATCAATGATATTTTGGCCCTTAATTTAATAGCAAAGAAAGTGAAATCAGACAGCTCAAGGACCAGTTAGATCAAATAACTTGGGATCACTTCACCAACACACCTTATATCCCAAGACCACATTCATATTCTCGTCCTTGATCTTCCCAACTCAGTCGCCACCTCCTCATTCCAGGCCTTCTGACCATAACCAATTTTTTAAATCAACCGGAGATCTTTTCAGGAAATACTCGCCTTTATCTTCACATCCTGACCAACCGTCTTCAAGCAGAACTAAAAGAACATCCCCCCGAAAGAAGAAGACATCAGACCACCACAAACATACACCACCAGACCACCGGAAGCATGCCTTTTATGCAGCTTCTCATCAGTTTTCCTCTCCAGAAACCTCTTACACTCCTACAGAGCCCACATAATCCTCTTATGAATCCCCCTATTCGTGGGAGACGTATTCAACAGATTCCTCGGACTCCCCGGATTCCCTAGATCATGCGAATTACTCAGACCCAACTGCTTTGCCAGATCTTTCCCAGATCTTCTTAGCGTCTAGAACTGACCCTCAGCCATCCACTCAGACAGTTGACACATCTGAATCCTAAGGAGAAACCTCTGAAGAACCAACTTTTATGGTAGACGAACCGCCAGAACATGGACCCAGAGCCTAGGATCCTCCTCAAAAACCCACAAACGGTCCATGGTTTAACTTTGACGACATAACTCCTCGCCAATGGAGAAAATGAATGTCAGAAATGAGCGTCTGACTCGACCTGCAGACAGCAAAGCGAGAAAATAACACAGAGACCACTTTGAGAGAATTCGTTTCCAGATTCACCGGATCTCTTAGAGATTGGTATCAAGCCCTCGGAGAATACAAGCAACTAAAGCTGATCCGATTTGGGTCTGTATCCCAAGCAATGGGAATCGTCTTTCGAGAATTCCTCGGAGATGCCTCTCAATTCTACAAACAGACGAGACAAGAATTCTTCGAAATGCGATGCTGCTCACTAGACAAAAATGACATAGATTACCACTATAGGCGCATGTCTTTCATGTACCATACACTCGGTGGGATCAATGATGAAACCTTAAGACATGTGTATTTGAACTCTCTCACTACAGAGCTTCAGGAAGAACTCCAAAGGCTAATTGAATTATCAGGCAGAGGCCTACGAGACATTACTCTAGGTGAAATCCACATGTTCACCCACACTGCATTAGATAAGCTCTGTGCTACCCAAAGATTTTTTACAAAAATGATCAGAGAAGGTAGAAAGTATGATAGGTATTGCAAATTTCCTTCCACATACCATCTTAAATGCAACTCCACAGAATACTGCAACTGCAGAGCAAACATGTCCTACAAGAGATGACCTTCTAGAAACCAGCCCCGAAAGGAAAGGAATTTCTCAAACCTCAAGAGGAACAAGAAATACAAATATTACAGGAAGAAGGCAAGGAGATCATGGAACAAGTCCAACAAGTGCTTTGCCTGTGGACAAGAGGGTCACTATGCCAAGCAATGCCCTAATAAATGAGCAAAATCTGCTAAGCTCATCCAACAGCTTAGACAGGTTGCTGATGAAATCCCCTCCGATGCAGACATTGAATCTATCTTCTCAGAACAAGAAGATGTTAACCAGTTGACCTCTTTTATTATCCAAGATTCATACGACTCCAGCACTCCCTCAGAACAGACAGGATATATAGACCCTGATTCTCTTTCAGAAGTCTACCATGCCACCAGCAATGGTAGTATAGGCCCTCAAGTCAAAATCCAAATTCTAACAACAAAATATGCTAAGCCAGTCCCTGTCATTGCCATTTTCGATACTGGAGCACATTCCTCGATGATGAACCCTAACGTTTTACCTTCAGATGCCTGGAAAGAAGAAAAAAATGAGTTTCTAGCAACAAATGGACAATTTTTTACTACTCACATGATCTCCAAGCACAAGGTTGGCATACAGTTTTTCCTCTCGTTCACCCTTTGGATCCATGTCATTCGAACACCTCTTCCGGACAAAGATATCCTCATCAGATGGGATATCTACAGCCAATCCAGAGCCATAAGGATCCTCCCAAACAGAATCTGCTACAAAAGGGAATTCAAACCTTTTATCGACATCCTTAAAATTTTCCCCCTCTCGGTCATAAATCCTGATTTCCACCAAATTTAAGAAAAACTCCTGCAATTCTGTACCAACAACCATGCAAACTTCAAATATTCGCACCCACTGTGGAAAAACATTGAATTTTTCATCAGACTACCCTTCAAACTCAATGAGGATGTCAACCCAACAAAAGCTACTCACATGGGAATGTCCCCTTCTGACCTATCCCTGACAATTGAAGAATGTGAAGAACTCATCAGGCAAGGCCTGATAGAGTCTACCTCCTCCCCATGGGATTGCCAAGCCTTTTATGTTGAGAAAAGGTCAGAACAACTTAGAGGAAAAAAAAGGCTCGTAATTGATTACAAGCCCCTCAACCTCTTCCTCCTCGACAACAAGTTCCCAGTCCCTGGAGCCAATACGTTGTTTTCTCAGCTCCCTGGAGCCACTGTCTTCTCCAAGTTTGACTTGAAAGGAGCCTTCTGGCAAATCAGTATCCATCCTGATGACAGACCCAAGACGACTTTCTGCCTCCCAAAGGCCCAGTACCAATGGACAGTCCTACCTTTGACCATGTAAGCGGCAGAGATCTCCATGACCATCTCACAGAGAGTATAATAGTTTTGTTTTCCCCACAAACGACCTTACTTCAACGGCCTTAACAGGGTGCTCACTTACAAAACACTATCAGAAACGGATGGAGATCTTAAGCCAAAATCTGGTCAGTACATGGCGTTGCTAAACCTGAGTTTATCCTAGCCAGCAATATTCTGGTTCCGGATATGTCCAAGTATTTCAGCCGATATACCAAACTAGAAACCAAAATCTATTCTGATATGCAGGGTCCTCATAAGAGGCAAGCATAGAGCATACTGGGATCTTGAAGAATCATAGTTCCAAACATAGAACCGTCAGAAGATTAGGAAGAGAGAAACTTTAGAAAGCCATATGGAAACAAACACTAAAACTTTATTCTGATTTTCTGATGATTTTACAAAGAGAGCACTACTTCCTCTTATAGGGAAGAGAAGCACTAAGAGAAGACTAGGTTAAACCACGTGGCCGGCAAGTATATCTTTCAAAGGATAAGACCAGAGCTGGTGGTCTACATATTACAATAATTTTTACAAAAGTCAACAAAGGTAACAAGAAGTTGTCTGGGAGCTGGCAAACTTTTTAATAATTATTCAGATAGGGTAGGCGAGAAAAGCTACGGACTGCTGAAATTGCAAGTGGTGTGGTATTCGTCGTCTGAGTCAAGAGCCACACAAATGGAACAGGGCCATGTGTCAGCTTGGTCTTGGGAGTCTAGAAGATATGAGTTCTAGAAAGAGTGCCAGCTTCTTGTTGGGTCCCGTGGGACACCAGGGAGGATGAAAAGGACGTCTGTTTTAACATTATTGACGTCAAAAAGGAAATTGAGGAGAGGGATCTGGATACCAGTCTGGTACAGTCTTTCGTAGTCGAACGAAGTATCCTATTCGTAGCTAATATTGGAGGTCCAAATGAGCTGGGTATGTGGGCTGTGCCTGTAGGGCTTGTTGAAGATCCAAGTGCAGCATACCTTGGTGGTCGGTTCTAGGTCCATTTTCCAGAGATGTTATTGGCCCATGAGTCTGGTAAGTTCGGTACGTCAGACGGATAGAGGACTGAACCACTGTAAGAAAGTCTAGAGGCTAGGAGAGGTCGGGTTCTGGACAAACCGTATAATGCCTGAAGAGGAAAAACTATGGCATGATGATGAAGACTGATAAACACCATAAGAACCATAACACCTGGTCGAAATAATAGTAAAAAGGCGGAGATATAAAAGGGTCGAGGAATGGCTTGCTAGGATTGACTAGCTGATGGTGGCAACCCTGATCATTGACCTGGGCAAGATATCTTAGGAGATATAGTTTTGCAAAATCGTGGACCTGTTGGACAGAGGGAAGTTGACCTGGTGGTAGGGTAGCCATAAATTCTGGTGGGAAAGTAGGAGATGGTGGAACAACAGGCGGAGCCATTGAGGATGAGGCTTGTGAGGATATCATGTAATTAAGGGATTGGACCAACACGGGAGATCAGGGTGATAGGGTGGCAGAGTGAGATCTTGAAAGCATATCTGGGATGATGTTGTGGTGCCCTTTAATGTGTTTGACGGAAAAGTCATATCTGGAGAACCAATCTTTGAGTCTCATGAGATGGGGATTTGGAGGGAGTTTGTTGTGGAATTTAATGACTTTTGGAAAGGATGAGTTATCCATTTCGATGGTGAAGTTCTTGGTCCTGAGATGGAAATCAAACTTGGAGATTATATTTTTTATAGCAAGGATTTCTTTACAGATGGTTTGATAGTGTTTCTGGGCATCTTTGAATTGTCCAATTGTATGGCCACAGTAGTGGCATTTTCCATTGGATTCTTCAAAGAGGACGGCTCCCCAGAAGTGGTCACTGACATCAGTTTGTAGGATGAGTTGTCCCGAATAAGGGATATGTAGAGGGAGAGGTTTCTGAGAGACATCTTTTAAGTGGCCCACTGCCTCAGAGTGAGAGGTACCTCATAGAGGGGGATCGTTCTTGAGAGTTTGGACAAGCTTGTAGTGTAATGACTCGCATGGGGGATGAAGTCTCTGATATAATTGACGATGCCAAGGAATTGTTGAACCTGCTTCTGTGAAAGGTTCGAATCTGGGAAAGCTATGAGCTGTTTTGCTAGATGGGATCTAGGGACATAGGACCCATCTTTGATCTTCATGCCAAAGAACTCAATTTCAGTAACACCAATTGAGCTCTTTTTATCGGATATCATGATTCCATATTTGTCAATGATCTGGTGGAATTGTTATAGTAGTTTGTCATGCGATTCTTTGTCAGGTGAAAATAGCAGGATGTCGTCGATGTATAGTAGGACAGTTTGGAGGATAGGACAGAAAATCCTGGTTATGCCTTTTTGAAAAAGTGAAGGGGTTGTTTTTAGGCCAAAGGGTGGGACTTTCCTTTGGTACTGGGCATTCGGGAGGTAGAAAGCTATCTTGGGTCTTTCATCAGGATGGATATCGATTTGCCAGAAGGCTCTTTTCAAGTCAAACTTGGAGAAGACAGTGGCTTCAAGGAGCTGAGAAAACAACGTATTGGCTCTGAGGATTGGGAACTTGTCGTCGATGAGGAAGAGGTTGAGGGGCTTGTAATCAATTACGAGCCTTTTTTTTCCTCAGAGTTGTTCTGACGTTTTCTCAATGTAAAAGGCTTGGCAAGCCCATGGGGAGAAGGTAGACTCTATCGAGCCTTGCCTGAGGAGTTCTTCACATTCTTCAGTTGCTAGGGATAGGTCAGAAGGGGACATTCTCGAGTGAGTAGCTTTTGTTGGGTTGAGATCCTCATTGAATTCGAAGGGTAGTCTAATGAAAAATTCAGTGTTTTTCCATAGTAGGTGCAGATGTTTGAAGTCTGCATGGCTGTTGGTACAGAATTGCCGGAGTTTTCCTTGAATTTGGTGGAAATCAGGATTGATGACCGAGAATGGGGAAATTTTAGGGATGTCGATAACAGGTTTGAATTCCCTTTTGTGGCCGATTTCATTTGGTAGGATCCTGATGGCTCTGGATTGGCTGTAGATGTCCTATCGATGAGGATATCTTTATCTAGAAGTGGTGTTCCAATGACATGGATCCAAAGGGTGAACGAGAGGAAAAACTGTATGCCAACCTTGTGCTTGGAGATCAGGTGAGTAGAAAAAATTTGTCCATCTACTGCTAGAAACTCATTTTTTTCTTCTTTCCAGGCATCTGAAGGCAGAACCTTGGGGTTCATCATCGAGGAATATGCTTCAGTATCGAAATAGGGAATAACAGAGACTGGCTTGGAGTATTTTGTTGTTTGAATTTACATTTTGACCTGGGGGCCTGTACTACCATTGCTGGTGGCCTGGTAGACTTCTGAAAGAGAATCAAGGTCTGTATATCCTGTCTGTTCTGATAGAGTACTGGAGTCGTCTGAATCTTGGATCATAAAAGAGATCAACTGGTTAACATCTTCTTATTCTAAGAAGATAGATTCAATGTCTGCATCGGAGGGGATTTCATCAGCAACCTGTCTAAGCTGTAGGATGAGCTTAGCATATTTTGCTCTTTTATTAGGGCATTTGTCCACAGGCAAAGCACTTGTTGGACTTGTTCCATGATCTTCTTGCCTTCTTCCTGTAATATTTGTATTTCCTGTTCCTCTTGGGGTTTGAGAAATTCCTTTCCTTTCGGGGCTGGTTTCTAGAAGGTCGTCTCTTGTAGGATCTGTTTGCTCTGCAGTTGTAGTGTTCTATGGAGTTGCATTTGAGATTGTATGTGGGAGGAAATTTGCAATACCTATCATACTTTCTACCTTCTCTGATCATTTTTGCAAATACTCTTTGGGTAGCACAGAGCTTATCTAATGCAGTGTGGGTGAACATGTGGATTTCTTCTAGAGTAATGTCTCGTAGGCCTCTGCCTGATAATTCAATTAGCCTTTGGAGTTCTCCCTAAAGCTCTGTAGGAAGAGAGTTCAAATACACATATCTTAAGGTTTCATCATTGATCCCACCGAGGTCATGGTACCTGAAAGACATGCGCCTGTAGTGGTATCAGAGCCTTTTTCTGTTTTTCAGAAAGAAAGAATCATAGAGATAGGTGTAAACTAGACGAAGAAAGGGGCTTCTTAAAACAATGGCAAACAACATATCTGATAACACTCCATCTAGACTTTCTTCTGCTATTTCTATTCGTCAAACTCAAACAAACAAAATCCAGAACCTTGTCGAATATACCCATATCCGAGAATCCGTACAAATCACTGAAACCGCTCTCCTTCTATTAAACCCTTATACTGTGTTTTAACGTAGTAGATCACTCTCTAGGAGAGTCACCGCCCTAGTCCAACACCGTTCTCCCCCAATAAAGGAGTATGTCCAATCCACTGTTTTGGACAATTGCCTGATCCCAACCTCCGTAACTGAATAATATGTAGACCTGGAAGTTGGTCAGCCCTTAATTGACCAGTGGACCAAAGAAGGATACTCTCATCTGCACATCGGGGGCATAATGATAATCCTTACCTTACATGGTAGGAAAGGACTTCCAGTCACGGCCAGGATTGCTCTTCTCAACACGATCTACAAATAGTATGAACACGCAATCATCGGAACGTTCCTATCAACTCTTCATGCAGGAAGCATTTCACTCACGTACTATCCCAATTTCAACATCTCACTCAGGGATTAGAATCTTCACAACTGTCTTAAGATTCAACTTCAAATAATAGGAGCTCCTATGATGCCTAATTCTTATATGGCAACGCTGCATCACCAGATTGCTTACAAGCTTCAAGATCATGCCCTGGAACTCCCTATCCCCGGACATACCGGAGATACAACCTTCATAAAAGCTGAAAGAGAAGATTAAGTTCCCACTATTATCTAGATTCCTAAGCAGCTGCCCAGAGAAAAGCTCACAGAAATCATGCCTCTCAAGTGGATCACTAACTATGAGAAGGCCTTCCAGAATACTACCCCTGTTGTCGCTACAGACACCAAGTTCGTCAAACTATCCGATGGTTCCATCCATAATACTGATGAACAAATCAGCACTTCTGTTACACAAGTAACTGGCACTCCAGCTATAGAAGCAACATCACCCAGTGCCTCTCTATGTTCCAACTCCTCATGATCCGACCCGCCACCTCAGAAAAAGAAATCCCAATCCATTGCTTCGAACATGATGGGACACCCGTCTATACTGACAAGATCAACGGCCATTTCATACGGCTTCTCATCAGTTTACTGAAGTCTTACCTGATGGATCCCTCAAACAGCCTTCCCAGGCTGAACAAGTCCTCAACTGGCACACCCTGTAATGCCACAGTCCAAAATAGAGTCCTCCACTCTATTGATCAGAAGATTGACCAGATCTCACACCATGTTTCTCAACATGACCACCACCTTCAACATCTAGATTCGTCCCTACGCAACATGTATACAGATTTATAGTCGAGAGTTGCTCGATTAGATGTTGATCTCCACTAGTACATTCATCAAGGATATTTTGGCCCTGAATTTGACAGCAAAGAAAGGGAAATCAGACAGCTCAAGGACCAGTTAGATCAAATAACTCGGGATCACTTCACCAGCACACCTTATATCCTAAGACCATATCCATATTCTCCATCCTTGATCTTCCCAACTCAGTCACCACCTCCTCCTTCCAGGCCTCCTAACCATACCCAGTTTTTTGAATCAACCGGCGATCTTTTCAAGAAATACCCGCCTTTATCTCCGCATCCTGACCAGCCATCTTCAAGCAGAACTAAAAGAACAACCCCCCTGAAAGAAGAAGACATCAGACCACCACAAGCATACACCACCAGACCACCGGAAGCATGCCTTTTATGCAGTTTCTCATCAGTTTTCCTCTCCAGAAACCTCTTACACTCCAACAGAGCCCACATAATCCTCTTATGAATCCCCCTCTTCGTTGGAGATGTATTTCCCAGATTCCTCAGACTAACCGGATTCCCCAGATCATACGAATTACTCAGACCCAGATGCTTTGCTAGATCTTTCCCAGATCTTCTTAGCGTCCAGAACTGACCCTCAGGCATCCACTCAGACAGTTGACACATCTAATCTTAGGAAACCTCTGAAGAACCAACTCCTATGGTAGACGAACCGTCAGAACATGGACCCAGAGCCCATGCTCCTCCTCAAAAACCCACAAATGGTCCATGGTTTAACTTTGACGACATAGCTCCCCGCCAATGGAAAAAACGAAAGTCAGAAATGAGCGTCTGGCTCGACCTGTAGACAGCAAAGCGAGAAAATAACACATAGACCATCATGAGAGAATTCGTTTCCCGATTCATCTGATCTCTCAGAGATTGGTATCAAGCCCCCGGAGAATACAGGCAACTACAGCTGGTCCGATGTGGGTCTGTATCTCAAGCAATGGGAATCATTTTTTGAGAATTCCTCGGAGATGCCTCTCAATTCTACAAACAGACCAGACAAAAATTCTTCGAAATGCGATGATGTTCACTAGGCAAAAATGACATAGATTACCACTACAGGCGCATGTCTTTCAGGTACCATGACCTCAGTGGGATCATTGATGAAACCTTAAGACATGTGTATTTGAACTCTCTCCCTACAGAGCTTCAGGGAGAACTCCAAGGTCTAATTGAATTATCAGGCAGAGGCTTACGAGACATTACTCTAGGAGAAATCCACATGTTCACCCAAACTACATTAGATAAGCTTTGTGTTACCCACCGAGTTTTTGTAAAAATGATCAGAGAAGGTAGAAAGTATGATTGGTATTGAAAATTTCCTCCCACATGCCATCTCAAATGCAACTCCACAGAACAGTGCAACTGCAGAGCAAACAGGTCCTACAAGAGACGACCTTCTAGAAACCAGCCCCGAAAGGAAAGGAATTTCTCAAACCCCAAGAGGAACATGAAATACAAATATTATAGGAAGAAGACAAGGAGATCATGGAACAAGTCCAACAGGTGCTTTGCATGTGGACAAGGTCACTATGCCAAGCAATGCTCTAATAAAAGAGCAAAATCTCTAAGCTCATCAAACAGCTTAGACAGGTTGCTGATAAAATCCCCTCTGATGCAGACATTGAATCTATCTTCTCAGAACAAGAAGATGTTAACCAGTTGACCTCTTTTATGATCCAAGATTCAGATGACTCCGGTACTCCCTTAGAACAGACAGGATATACAGACCCTGATTCTCTTTCAGAAGTCTACCAGGGCACCAACAATGGTAGTACAGGCCCCAGGTCAAAATCCAAATTCTAACAACAAAATACTCCAAGCCAGTCCCTATCATTGCCTATTTCGATACTGGAGCACATTCCTCGATGATGAACCCCAACGTCCTACCTTCAGATGCCTGGACAGAAGAAAAAATGAGTTTCTAGCAACAAATGGACAAATTTTTACTACTCACCTGATCTCCAAGCATAAGGTTGGCATACATTTTTTCCCCTCGTTCACCCATTGGATCCATGTCATTGGAACACCTCTTCCAGACAAAGATATCCTCATCGGATGGGACATCTACAACCAATCTAGAACCATCAGGATCCTCTCAAACAAAATCCGCTACAAAAGAGAATTCAAACCTTTTATCGACATCCCCAAAAATTTTCCCCTCTCGGTCATTAATCCCGATTTCCACCAATTTCAAGAAAAAATCCTACAATTATACACCAACAGCCATGCAGACTTCAAACATCCGTACCCACTGTGGAAAAACACTGAATTTTTCATTAGACTACCCTTCAAACTCAATAAGGATGTCAATCCAACAAAAGTTACTCACTCGGGAATGTCCCCTTCTGATCTATCCCTGTCAACTGAAGAATGTGAAAAACTCCTCAAGCAAGGCCTGATAGAGTCTACCTCCTCCCCTTGGGCTTGCCATGCCTTTTACATTGAGAAAATGTCAGAACAACTCAGAGGAAAAAAAGGCTCGTAATTGATTACAAGCCCCTCAACCTCTTCCTCCTCGACGATAAGTTCCCAGTTAGTTCCCAGTTCCCAGTTAGTTCCCAGTTCCCAGTTCCCAGTTCCTAGTTCCCAGTTCCCAGTTCCCAGTTCCCAGAGATAATACGTTGTTTTCTCAGCTCACTGGAGCCACTGTCTTCTCCAAATTTGACTTGAACGGAGTCTTCTGACAAATCGGTATCCATTCAGATGACAGACCCAAGACTGCTTTCTGCCTCCCGAATGCCCAGTACCAATGGACAGTCATACCCTTTGGCCTAAAAACAGCCCCTTCACTTTTCCAAAAAGCCATCACTAGGATTTTCTGTCCTATCCTCCTTACTGCCTTGCTATACATCGATGACATCCTGCTATTTTTACCTGACAAAGAATCGCATGACAAACTCCTACAACAATTCCACCAAATCATTGACAAATATGGAATCATGTTATCCGATAAAAAGAGCTCAATTGGTGTTACTGAAATTGAGTTCCTTGGCATGAAGATCAAATATGGGTCTTATGTCCTTGGACCCTATCTGGCAAAACAGCTCATAGTTTTCCCAAATTCGAACCTTTCACAGAAGCAGGTTCAACAATTACTTGGCATCGTCAATTATATCAGAGACTTCATCCCCCATGCCAGTCATTACACTACAAGCTTGTCCAAACTCCTCAAGAAGGATCCCCCTATGTGGGGTACCTCTCACTCCGAGGCAGTGGCCCACTTAAAGGATGTCTCTCAGAAACCTCTCTCTCTACATATCCCTTATTCGGGACAACTCATCCTACAAACTGATGCCAGTGACCACTTCTGGGGAGCCGTCCTCTTTGAAGAATCCAATGGAAAATGCCAATACTGTGGCCATACAATTGGACAGTTCAAAGACGCCCAGAAACAATATCACACCATCTGTAAAGAAATCCTTGCTGTAAAAAATATAATCTCCAAGTTTGATTTCCACCTTAGGACCAAGAACTTCACCATCGAAATGGATAACTCATCATTTCCGAAAGTCCTTGAATTCCATAACATCATCCCAGATATGCTTTCAAGACCTCACCCTGTCACCCTGATCTCCCGTGTTGGTCCAATCCCCTTAATTTACATGATATATTCACAGGCCTCATCCTCAACGGCTCCGCCTGTTGTTCCACCATCTCCTACTTTCCAACCAGAATTTATGGCTACCCTACCACCAGGTCAACTTCCCTATGTCCAATAGGTCTACGATTTTGCAAAACTATATCTCCCAAGATATCTTGCCCAGGTCAATAATCAGAGTTGCCACCATCAACTAGCCAATCCTAGCAAGCCATTCCTCGACCCTTTTATATCTCTGCCTTTGTACTATTTTTCCGACCAGGTGTTATGGTTCTTATGGTGTTTACCATTCCTCCACATCATGCCATAGTTTTTCCTCTTCAGGCATTATACGGCTTCGTTCAGAACCTGATTTCTCCTAGCCTCTAGACTTTCCTATAGTGGTTTAGTCCTCTATCCGTCTGGCGTACCGAACTTATCAGACTCATGGGCCAATACCATATCTGGAAAATGGACCCAGATCCGGCCGCCAAGGTATGATGCATTTGGATCTTCAACAGACCCTACAGGCACAACCTACATACCCAGCTCATTTGGACCTCCAATATCAGCTATGAATTGGATACTTCGTACAACTACGAAAGACTGTACCAGACTAGTATCCAGATCTCTCTCCTTAATTTCCTTTGTGATGTCAATAATGACAAAACAGACGTCATTTTCATCCTCCCCGGTGTCCCACGGGACCCAACAAGAAGCTGGCACCCTTTCCAGAACTCCTATCTTCTAGACTACCAAGACCAAGCTGACACGTGGCCTTATTCCATTTGTGCGGCTCTTGACTCAAACGATGAATACAACGCCACCTGCAATCTCAGCAGTCCGTAGCTTTTCTCGCCTACCCTATCTGTATAATTATTAAAATGTTTGCCAGCTGCCAGACAGCTTCATGTTGCCTTTTTTTGACTTTTGTAAAAATTATTGTAATATGTCGACCACCAACTCTGGTCTTATCCTTTGTAAGATATACTTACCGGCCACATGCTTTGGCCTAGTCTTCTCTGAGTGCTTATCTTCCCTATATGAGGAAGTAGTGCTCTCTTTGTAAAATCATTAGAAAATCAGAATAAAGTTTGAGTGTTTGTTTTCATATGGCTTTCTAAAGTTTCTCTCGTCCTAATCTTCAAACGGTTCTATGTCTGGAACTATGATTCTTCAAGATTCCAGTATGCTTTATGCTTGCCTCTTATGAGGACCCTGCATATCAGAACAGATTTTGGTTTTCTAGTCTGGTATATCGGCTGGAATACATGGACATATCCGGAACCAGAATGCTGCTGGCTAGGATAAACTCAGGTTTAACAACACCACGTACTGACCAGATTTTGGCTTAAGATCTTCATCCGTCTCTGATAGTGTTTTATAAGTGAGTACTATGTTAAGGCCGTTGAGGTAAGGCCGTTTTGTGGGGAAAACTAAACTATTATACTCTCTGTGAGATGGTCGTGGAGCTCTCTGCCGCCGACATTATATTATATACATATATTAACACATAATATATATGATATATATATATATACATTATTATTATATATTATATAATATTTATATAATAATATTATTATCTATACAATAATATATATATATAAATATATAATATTATATTATTGTATAGATAATATTATTACCTATCTAATAATATATATATATATATATATATATATCTTTTATATATTATAATAATAATAATAGTGTTTAATATTATTATATATTAATATATAATATTATAGTCTATGTTGTTATATATATAAGGGGTATTCTGGTTATTTGAGTCTCTTGTTCAGTCCTGTTCCAGACATACCAAACACATAACAGTACAATTTACAGTTCTGTCCAGGCCTTCCAAACACAATATAGAACAACATGTCCTGTCCTGTATCTGTCCTGTCCCATCCCTTCCCATCCCACCTTGTCATGTTCCATATCTGTACCAAACGCACCTAAGGGAACTACCATTTACTTTTCACAAGAAGGAGTGAATTCCACCTTCCCAGCCATAAGCCAAACCGCAATCCCAACATACGGATTATATTGACTAGGAACTACATCCGACTTTACCTATGGTATATTAAAGACCACGATCTAACTTGAAGGAGTCGATAAATACTCTGGATTAAGATCACCCACATATAACCATCATTAGTTGATATATATGAATCTCATCGGTAAACGGATCTTAGTGAGAGATTCATATAAATCATGACCTAGTCCTATATGACCACATCATACAAGGTACCTCCATTTCCATATCTCTTATGAATGATTCAGTATAGAATCACTGTACATTACGGAATAGACTGCAACTATAGATTAACCGTAAATAAAATACCCAGCTTTATTTACTATCTACGGACTTTTTAGATTACTCATCTCTTACTGTATCCATCCGTATATGACACTCATATACACAGTTCGAGATTACATCCGGCAAACTAGGATATTTAATATACACAAGTTATAAAATAAATAACACAACAAGAATGAATAGAAATTTTCTTTTTATTTGTTTCAGAAATCCATTTACAAATTACATGTTTAGAGCATAAACCTCAACAATATTCTGTTATCATCTTCTACTCTCTTTCCTCTTATAGCTAAATAACACTCCTGCTATGCTAGAAAAGATTGTTAGAGACTCTCAAGTTTCACCTCTCTCTCTCTTTATCAATCCTACTTTCATCACCATAAAACCAGACTTCTCTGCAAGCTTATTATGGCATTGAAGTACTCGAATAAAAAAATTAAAATAAAAGCATTTGTTTCCTGTGGTCAGTGTAAAATAAAAATTTAGTTCTGTCGAAAATTCATCCGTGTATGTAAGAGGCCGCTATTCAAGAGGTATTATCACGCGATTTGAACTCATAATGTCATGTATTAATATAACTGATATATCATTAGATCAAGTCCGTCTCTTCATTGCAATGGTATTAATTATTAAAAAAATCAGATATAAATAATATTACAAAATTAATTATCACATGTAAATTGGTAAACACACCCGAATGTAAATTACGAAGTGTACTTCTGTGTTAATTAATGTGAACTTTCTTTTTCCAGCTCTTCTTTGAATCGCTGTTTTGGGAAAATTTCCCAATGTTACCCTCAATAAATAGATACTATTTTATATATGCAGTTTGAGCAAAAGATAGGGCATGTTAAATGCTGAATGTTTTATGAATCAGCATGAGGCAACAGAGGACACTGCAACAAAATTGACTTTTGACGGCATTAATTTTAAAGCATTTTTTATTAAATGTCGTAATTAATACAAATTACAACATTTATTAAGCAAAATGTTCCAAAAGATGAGTGAAAATAATTTTTTAAAAAATATTTGGATTCTGACCGGTTAGTATTTAAAGTACTGATCCCTTCAATGGGGTATCTTTTTTCTTTATTTTTTTTAATTATCTAATAAAATAGACCATGTGTCACCACCCCATTGGTGCGGTCAGTACCCAAGTATTGTTTTAATTTTGTATAGATTGTTACGAACGCTCAAATTGGACGAAATAAATGAATAAAAAATAGATAATTATAAAAAACCAAGGGACTACATCAATAATATCCTTTTTTTATAGGTTTTTACAAACGCTCACTTTGATGTTTATTTGGAGCATTTTTAAAATGTTGTAATGATAAAATCTGATAAAATCTGATTACATAATTACCCTTCATAAAACAGTTTCTAGAAACTCACCAAATAAGTTTACGATTTTAGCCCCTCAAATTGGACAGAATCTTTGAAAACCCTAACGGAATTGAACGACATGGACCAAAATAAGGATTTTTGAAAACTAGAGGGATCTGTCAAGATAAAGCTCAAAACTGGGGGACCAGTTCGTTTAATAGGTCAAATTATAGGTATTAAAATGGAATTCACCTATAATGTTCCCTTCTTTTTATAGTTTTTTAAAATTGATGTTTATTTGGAGCATTTTTTAAATGTTGTAATGATAAAATCTCTAAGGCTCCGTCCTACAGCTGTTTTTCAGTTCATTTTTGTTTTTATTTTAAAAAAAACGATTTCGAAAACGCGTTCGTTAACCGTTTTTCATTTTATTTTCAAAAAACGAAAAAAAATGAAAAACAAAACCAATGTTAAAAGTGAAAGATTTAAAAAACACAAAATACTTGTTTTTCGTTTTTGTTTTTGTTTTTGTTTTTTAATATATATATATATATATATATATATATATATATATATATATATATATATAACTATTAATTGTACTATTATGCGTTTCATATGGTTAGGATAGGACGAGATAATATTTTTAAATGACCAAAGTGCCCCTATGTATATTCCAAAATAATTTATTTCCAGCTAGAACTAAAAGTATTCATACAATAATATATATATATATATATAATATCAAATATTATATATTTAATTATAATATCATATACAGTTATATTTTTATTATATAGTAATATATATATATATATATATATATATATATATATAGTAATTATTTATTTATAATTTAAGAGTATTTAAGAGTTTAGTTTTGATTAATTCATTTTTTGATATGTTTTTTAAATTACTTTTTACGCTGTTACTTTTGTTTAATTTAAAATTTACAATACAAAAATTACATTGGTTAATTATGTAATCAATTTTTGATATTTTTCAATTAACCTACCATATGAGTTTTTTCCGTTTTTATTTTTAAAATATAGCTTTTAATATATACTATCAAACGCGTTTTTAAAATTTAAAACTGAAATCAAAAATACTATTTTTATTTTTAATTTTAAAAAATAAAAAAACGTTTACACGACCAACGTTAAGGAAGATATCGATCATTTTTTATTTTGCTTGTTGTGCGGGATTGCATTCGTACTTCATAATTTTATAACCTTTCCCCCAATTAAGCCCTATTCGTTTCTCTTCACAGTTCAAAGCCCTAGAATTTCTCTCAATCTCCACTTTTTCAATTTCTCCAGGTTCTCTCCCAAATTTCTCTTAATCTTTGATTTCTCAGGCCTTTGATTCTTCAATTTTCATAAAGTCGCTACTCTATTCTCGTAGTGGTAGATCGTCTCAGCTCTTTGCATCGATGCCATTGCCGCCATCACGGTCCAGCCGTTCTCGAACAACCTCGTCCTTCACTAGGCGGCGCCGTTTACATCGGAGATCATAAACAGTCAATCTACCATGGGTGTAGTCATTGTCGTCAACTTCATCTCTTCTTTTTCTTCGCAATAGCGACTTCTACATACAGCACAGTCGAGTCAAATTCAAATCGCACAAAGCTCTCTCTATCTTTCTCTTCGTGCCTCCTCTGCTTCCTCAGAAACTTCCGGTCCTCTTTCTCACTCATTGTCTCTCTACTTGAATTTTACTCGGTTTTTGTTGATTGTGCTTTGATAGATTTATTTTTTTGATTTTGTATTTGTTTTCCGTTTTTTGTATGTGCAGTTGTGACTCTGTTTGATTATGGAGCTGGAAATGTTGGTAGTATGAGGAATGCAATTCGTCATCAAGGTTTTGATATTAAAGATGTGAGTTTTTTTTTTCCTGTTTTTTCACTTCGCTTTATTTACTATGTGCAGTACTTGTTTTTTTTTTAATAAATCATTTATAAGTATGGTGGTTTTGAATATTTAATAATTATTGTGGATTCATTTGACTATAATGTATTAATGTTAAACCTGTAAACCAAAGAGTCCACTAGAGAAAGTGCTCAAAAAGAGTTGCTCACTGCCTGTTGTGTGACCCATTTTAGTAGCTGCAAGTGGTACATTTGTGTTTATTATCACTACAATTGAACAAAAAACCAGGTATATAAAAATTATATCACTTTTTACTTGAAGTGACTGATCTATTAAAACAGTTTTTAGGTGAGACATTTCTGGAATTAGGACAATACTAAATATTGAAATGCCAAAAGTTCTGCTTCCCATATTTATGCATCTGCATATTATGTTGTTTTCTAGGATCATCTTATATAATTTTATATTTTGGACGCTGTACAATTTCTCAAAATTTTAGAAACTGGTAAAACGACTTGCAATTTAATTTAGTATATGACCTTTAGTTTCTAATTTTTTTTACTGCTTCTTGTTTGTATCTGCTGCATCAGGGATGGACATGCTAACAGGATATCAGTTTTTCGTTCATCATTCAGTTCTTTAATACTTAATTTTCTGCCTTTAAGATGCACTTATCTATAGCCTTTTTTATGCAGCCATATATCCAGTTCCAGCATACATTGCCCCAAAGATGCTTCCCGTGGATAATGATAATGATTTCAAGACAGTAAGTGAAGGATTTTATTATAGCTAGGGATGGCAAACAGGCCCGGTTCCAATGGAATTGGCCCATATCCACATGATGCAGTTTGGATCTAGATCCGAACTGGATCTTCAAAATATCCAAATGGTTAAAACCCGATCAGACCCGTGTTAATATTGGTTCGGGTATGGGTCCAAACCGGTTCACAGTCAGATCCCAAAAGAATCGCATTTAAAAAAAAAAATTAGGTCACGCTTCTTCTAATCTTCTCTGATTTCCCACCTCTTCTCTCACAGACTCCAGACCTCCGGTGTCCACCAACCTTATCTCGCCGTCGTCGACAAATCACACCTTCCATCGTCGGCGTGAACTCTGCTCGCCTCTCGCCGTCTCCACAATATCGCCATCGTCGACAACTTTCGTGTACCTTCTCATGTAAGTACAACAGAGAGGCTCGAATCCTTGGCCTCGTCCTCGACAATGCCGGGAAAACCACCATCCTCTATAACCCTCTTTTCTCTCTATCTCTATACACGTTTTAGGGTTTTTGTTGATTTTTAATTTTTCGTACAATTTGTGCATCCCAGATCGGCTTTAAATGGGTGAAGTGGTGTCCACAATTCCAAGTACGCCCAAGTTTTATTTTAAAGCTTTCGTTTCATGACTTCAATTATTTTTGTTTGATCGATCATTTTTTTGATACTCAATTTGCCTCTTTTGTGTGTAGCAATTGGGTTCAATGTAGAAACTGTACAGTATAACAACATCAAATTTCAAGTTTGGGATTTGGGTAAGTTCATGAGTTTTAATTTTTATTCTATAATTTCATGTTCTCAGTATATAATTTCAAGATGGGGTGCTCTTTTTTTTTTTAATTAATTGTATCTGGTTGAAAGATCTTGGTATATAAATCACTGATGAAGAATATGATAATTTTAGACTTATTAATGGAGTATGTCAACCTTCCTTTTCCCTGTTTATAGTAATAGTGTAAGCATCCTGTATTTCATTTAAGAGTTGGTATGTGTGACCACTATCACCATTTGTTTATACACACAATTCTCGAAGGAATCAATTGATATATCTCTTTGACTAGTATAAATAAATATAGATTGTGAGGGGGCCTTTAATTTCTTTGAGTGCCGTTCATGCATGTTTGACTGTTGTTTAGACTTTGTTTAGATATGAATTTGCATCAAATAAATACAGTAGACTTTCCTGTGAATTATAAAATAAAACTTCTTGTAAATTCAGTTATTGGTCAAAGCATAGAGAGTTAGTGACCAGGGATGTCTTTAACTGCTAAAATGTGTTGGCTTCTAATTCTATATTATGCCTTTACAAATCATTTAATTGCTAGTTGATAATTGCTATATTAATCTACATATACTCTTTACTCTCTTAGCAAATTTGCTCCCAATTCCTCATCATAATTTTTGAGATCCCACATACGAAAATTACTCGTATCGGTACAATTATGTATCACATGGGATTTAATAGACCACGCACTAACAGGGCTGGAAACTGCAAAGTTACAGTAACCAATTTGAATAATTAATCTTTCATATATGAAGAAGTTAAAGAGGAGACATTAAATTTCCAATTGTTTTGATATAAATGAACTTGTCTTGATATGCAGTATTTGATAGTGAAATATGGTAACTGACTAACTGTTTGAGTACACTCGTTCTCATCACTATGAGTTATGTGTTCATCTACTTAGAAGGACCACAAAAAAAATTAACTTCTCACTTATTTATTCTAAAATGTGAAGATTTATTGATTGTTGTTTGTTTGATCTGATCATGTTGTGTTTTTGATGGTTAATACAATATAATTTACTAGTTTTGAATGTGTTAAATGGTGTTTTGTTAGGTAGCTAAACATGACTAGTTTTGAAGGATCTCAAGTAAATGTTTCTACGGGTAGTGGTAATAATGAAGTTGAAGATGTTGAGCCAAATAATGCTTCAGATGGCTTTAAACGGAAGAGAGGAACATCCTTTGTTTGGAATTACATGACTAAGGTTGATGTTAATGGTTTTAGGATGGCAAAATGTGATTTTTGTGAGAAGTTGTTGAATGCTACTCAAGGGACATCAAGTTTAAGGAAGCATGGGTTAAAATGTCTTGATGATCATCAAGAAGCTATAAATTCGACTAATACCGCGTTTGATCAAAATGTTGGTAAGTCAGAACTAGTGAAGATGATCATAATGCATGAGCTTCCTTTAAGATTTATAGAATACACGGGGTTTCGGGAGATGATAGAATATTGCCAACCTAGGTTTGAATCTGTGAGTAGAAATACGTTGAAAAGTGAGATTTTTAAGTTGTACAATATGGAGAGAGATAAAACATTGAAGTTGTTGGATAGCATTGACAGTAAAATAACAGTTACTACGGATATGTGGACATCTAGTATAAAAAGGGGATACATGGTTGTTACTATGCATTTCATTGACAAATCATGGGTGTTGCATAATAGAATCATGCGTTTTATACATGTGTTAAGTCCACATGATGCTGCATTACTTGGTGAACAGTTGGTGACATGTTTTTATGACTGGAATGTAGATAGAAAGTTGTCTGCAATTACTGTGGATAATTGTTCCACTAATGATTGTATGATTGAAAAAATTAAGACCAAATTTTCAGATGCATTGTTGTTTGGTGGAAGGTTATTCCATATGCGATGTTATGCCCATATCTTGAATTTGGTGGTGCGAGATGGGTTGAAAGTGATTGCAGATGGCATTGAGAAAATTGGGGATAGTGTATGTTTTTGGATTGCATCAAGCAGGAGAATTGAAGCTTTTGAGAATGTAGCAAATCAATTGAAAATTAAATATGTCAAGAAATTTGTGCTTGATTGTCCCACTAGATGGAATTCTACATACTTCATGCTTTCGGTTGCCTTGATGTATAAGGATGTTTTTGTTCGTGCCAAGCATTATGAGCCGTAATATAAATGTCTGCTCGATGAATCAGATTGCCAGTTAGCAACGATTATGGTGGAGCATTTGAAACCATTTTACAAGTTAACCGAGTTTTTCTTAGTATTATTTTTTTATTTAACTATTAAAAAAATTTATAAGGTTTTTTTTTTCTTTTCTAAATCAATAGTTGATTTGGTTTTTCAAATTTTTAGGTACCAAACACTCTACAACTAATTTGGTTTTTCCCATGATTTGTAAAGTGAGAGAGACTATAAATGGATGGCGTAATTCTCGTTACAATGAGATACAAGTAATGGCAAGAGGTATGATTGCCAAGTTTGATAAGTATTGGAGTGATATTCCTGGTGTGATGGCTGTGGCGGTTGTTTTGGATCCAAGGTATAAGATGTTGATTTTCATTTTAGTAAAATTTATGGCTCTAGTGCACATCTAGTCAGCGAGAAATAGTGTATGAACTTTTAAAGGATTTGATTAAAGAATATGAATTAGGATCCAGTTTAGTTGAACAATTAGATGATAATTCATTGGATCATTCTTTTGATATATTTGGTGGTGATGAAGAATTTCAGTTGTATAAAAGCCAAGCGGTTAGCAATATCAACAAGTCAGAGTTAGAAAGGTATTTGGAAGAACAAGTTGAAAATAACTCTCATGACTTTGACATTTTGTCTTGGTGGAAAGGTAATAAAGGAAAACATCCGATTTTGGCTAAGTTTGCTAGAGGCATTTTGGCCGTTCCTGTGTCTAGAGTCCGCTTTTAGTGCTGGGGGTAGATTTTTAAGTCCACATTGTATAAGATTGCATACTGACACGCTCGAGGCCTTGATGTGTACACAAAATTGGATATGGGCTCCTATTCGAGGTATGCAATTAGTTTCAAATATAGTTATAGTTATTAGATATATATAATATTGGTTTCTACTAATTTTTTTTACTTATCATTTTTTTAGGTGGCATTCCGGAGGAAGAAATATATGCCTCAATAGATGAGGAAGAGCCATTAGCATCCATAAGATTTTTTTTTTTTTTTTTTTTTTAATTGGATATGGATTGTAAAAAATTAATATTTGGAGATGTGTTATCTCAATTGAAATAATATTTGAGTTTATTGTTTTAGTTAGATGTGTTGTTAAAAATTATAATTTTAATGGGCTTGTAAAACTTATCTTGACTTTTTAATTAGTTTAGATATCTATGTTTAATTGATTTGAGAAAAAAACAATCTAGACCCAAAATAGCATGGTCCAAAAATTTAGTTTATTAAATTATGGCTAAAAAAAATCGGTCAAAAAATCCGGGCTAAAATAGGTCATGGGTCATGGGTCATGGGTCGGATATGGATCCTCTCATTTTGTGTGGGTAATTTATAGATATGGATTGGATTTGGATTTGGATTTGGATCCTTATTTTGCCATCCATAATTATAGCTAGTGAAGGATTTAATTAGAAGTCATTTAGATTGTGTGTTTAAGGAGTCTAGTTCTCAGTTCCATTTTAGTATGGGCATTTTTGATAGACGATGGTTATGAAATTTCCGATCAGTCTACTTTCATAGATACTTTAGTTACTACTGGTGTCTAATAGTAATTTTATGTTATGTATTCTGTTACTAGTCTCGACAATTTTGTATTGATTTATTTTAGGACGGTAGCTCGGGAGCTCAAATAGATCAAAGTCATGGAATGCTACTATGGTTATGGAAAGGCTATGATCCATATGCTTATGAGGCTGCTCATGATCCATCATTATATGCATATGGTGCATATGCAGGCTGCCCACCATATCCTCAACAGGTAAAGTGTTTTAACCTAAGCACTGTACTAACAACAACTACCATTAATATATACTTTTTAGTTTACTGATCAGAATTGATACCTAGACCTGCCAATCCCGCCCAATTTTCTTATAAGTTGATCTTATGCTTGAGATTAGTGTCAAAAATGATTTTCAAATAAAATTTGAATTTAGTGCTTCTGGGCAGTTTTATTAGTGCAATTCGGCATCCTGGATGGAAATACAAAGAGATATGGAGCTGTTTTCGTACTCCACCACTGTGGTAACTCAATATCACTGCTTCTTGCAGATGAAAGAGACGAGATTTCCAAGGCTGATTCCAATAAGTTTGACATTATAATTAATCAACTGGATAGCTTATATATTCTTGCTACTTTCAGATAATTTTGATTAAGCTTAATATATTCTTTTAACTTATCATGTCTTCGATTTGGATTTGGTATTACACGATGTTGAAATTCTTTTTGCTTATTCAAAGTTTTAATTACAAACACCGTATATCTTTGCATTATTCAACATTCTATTCAATTTGGTTAATATTTGTTTCTAAGAGAATAGTTTTGGCTAGTGTAGTGGTAAAAAATAACACAAATATTAAGGCCCAATGAAGCCCATGACTCAATAATCAAAGCCCAATAAAAAAACCAACATCAATCAAAGTCTAACTTGGACCAAGTCAAACCATTGGAGAATCTTTCATAATTAAGACCGTAACGTCTACATCAATGTCATTAAGACTGTAACGTCTACATCATTGTCATTAATTCGATAACGTATACTTCAATGCTATTAAATGGGTCAAATATTAGCTCACTCTCTTCCTTTTATAAATACCATCTCACATTCATAAGGGGGTTAAGCTCTTTATGTTTTGGAACAAACTATAGCTCTACAATTCATGCCACTATTGAGTTGTCACTCGGTTCACATAATCAGTGAACATGCCACTGTTCAACACAATCCGTTGACCTCCTTGACGGTCACCTTGACCTTCTCTAGGTAGGTCTATGTCGACCTCCCCCTACCGACCTTTTCTAGGTAGGTCTATGTCGACCTCCCATATCAACCATCTATAGATTGGTCTATGTCGACCTCCTTATATCGACCTTCTCTAGATTGGTCTATGTCGATCTCTTCAACAACCACCTCGATTATCTCCAAGTTGGTCTAAGTCGACCTCCTTGACAACCTCCTCAATTATCACTAGGATGGTATGGTCTGAGTTAACCTCCTCGACAGTCATCTAGATTATCTCCAGGATTGTCTAAGTTGACCTTCTCAATGATCACCTCGAATATCTCCACCTTGGACTACGCTAGCCCTCTTGCTGGCCAATCTCAATTTTCAATTCTACAACCTATATCGACCTATACGTATATATGGCAGCGGTTCGATTCGAATCGGTGAACCAAACCAGAACCGGCACAGAAAAAATCGTAAATGAATCGAGGTTTTCGGTTTCGAATCGAAACCACTACAGTGTATGATTCCGGTTTCGGTCCGGTTCGAACCGGACGTTTCCATCAAAACAGATTTTTTTTTTATAAAAAAAATCATATCAGATAGGATTTGATCTCTCTAATCTCTCTCTCACACTCTTTGTCTCTTTCACGTTCTCACCATCTCACGTCTCTCTCACTCACTCACTCATAGACCCATCGACCACTGACCACCACCGATCCACCACTCAACCATCGTCACTGATCCACCAGACCACCACTCCACCATCGTCTTAGCAGATCGATCGTCATCTTCGTCTTCTTTCTTATTCGTCTTCCTTTATTTCTTCTTCTTTCATCTTTCTTTTTTCTTCTTGCTTGGATCGAACTAGAGAGAGATGAGATTGCATTATGTGAACTATTTCAGGGATGATGATCAAAATGAGTAGAAGCGGATAAGACCTCATAATGTTGATGATTGGGATAATGCCAAGGTATTTATCAATTTCTAAGCTACTTTTTATGATATTACCTTGGATTTTAGTGCATCATTGTATATGATTTCCACATTTATTTTAAGAGTTCGTGCACCATTCGTAATCAACTAATATCATCTACCACCGAAAGAGACCCACTTGTGAGTAAAATTGCTATGAGTATGAAACGAATAAACCAATAACTTGTTGATCTTGGCAGTTGGTCTTGACCCAAAGTACAAATTAGGTTATGTGATTTCGGTTTGATTCCATTTATGGTGTGGAAGAATCTCAATCAATGATTTTTAAGTTGAAAGGTGTATTGTTAGACTTGTATGACTACTATAACAGATTTTATGGTAGTTCAGGTGAGGGTGCAAAGGAAACTGATGATGTGTTTTCATTTGGAGTTGGTAGTGGACCTAGTGATGACTTTGAATTCGGGATGTTAAAGGCAACAGATAAAGAAGATAGTTTGTGGGGAATGAAGCAATAAGAAGAAGATATTAATAAAGGGAAAAGTGCGGTGGACTTGTATTTGTTAGAGCGTGTTGAGAAATTGAACGAGAGGTTTGATGTTTTGTCTTGGTGGAAGAACTCTTTAGTGAAATTTTCTATATTATCATTGACTGCAAGAGATGTTTTTGCAATACCAGTTTCAACAGTGGCTTCTGAGTCCGTATTTAACACCGGTGGTCGCATTCTTGATCCATTTAGGAGTTCATTGACTCCTAAAATAGTTGAGGGATTAATTTTGACCGGATATTGGTTTCAAGCAACTTGCCCTATTGCTGAACTGCGTGTAGTTCAAGAACATGCTCAAAATGAAAATGAATCGATTTATTTATTAGAACATTATATCAATATTAAAACCGGTAAGTATTTGTATTTAGGTGGAATTATCAAATTTGTTGTTTCTTTAGTACTGTTATTTATTACTATGTAAGTTTTTTTTTTTTTTTTTTGTCTTAATCTGAATGTAGAGTATAAAAGTGGAGTGATAAATGTTTCTATGGAGCATAACAATTAAGAAGGAATGATTGATGAAGCCATGAAGGTAAGCTTTTAATTGGTGGTATATGTATAATTTTTCACTATAATTATTTTGTTTCTATAGAACATAAGGATTTGAGTGATAAATGCATATATAACTTTTCATTTTTTTGTTTCTATGGAACATAAGGATTTGAGTGATAAATGCATATATAACTTTTCATTTTTTTGTATGCAAGCTAGTGCCACCATGTAGAAACTAATTGCTAATTGCTGATGGAGTGACAAAATTGAAATGGAATCACTACAAAAAAAAGGCTATTGAGACGCATTTTTTTTTGTCCCAATAGCCAAATAATCGTCTCTATCGCCTCAGATGGGTCGCAATAGCTTCTTTAAAACGAAAGTTGAAATTCGTCCCAAAAGACTACCAATAGGGACGATTTCTGTTTCGTCCCGTTTGATAATATATAGGGACGAAATTGTTCATCCATTTTAACAACCTGTAGGGACGACATTTATAATTTTGTCCCATTTGACTTCCCGTAGGGATGAAATTCGAATTGGATTTTTTTTTTCTTAAAACCCAACTCACAACCAACTGCCACCCGACCCACTTATAACTACCGGCAAACCCACCTTTAAATCTACAATTAAGATTTGGCTCTTTTCAGTGTCAAACCAATGACCTCCACCCACCCAAAGCAAAGCTTAACCACTTTGCCAATGCTTCAATTATGTTATAATATGCATACTATTTATATATATAAGCTCGATATGTTATTAAATTTTTATTGTAAATTAATTCCAATAATTTAAATTTTATTTTATATGATAAAAAAAATTATATTAAAAATGTTTATTGTAATATTTAATTAAATTATTTTTTAAAAATATTACAAAAGCTATTACAATATGATTGTAGGGACCTATGTGTGCTCCTAATGGGAGATAACTACTTTCCACAAACTGGGAAGAAAAATCCCAGATTTAAACTCATTACCACTTATACGAAGGGAGGTGCACTACCAACTCTAATAATAGGTGATGTGGAATTAAAATATTTTTTAAACATATATTATCATATCAAATAGTCTATCGTTAATCGTATATAGAATATAGAGACTTTCTTTTAAAATTTTCAATTTAATTGACAAATGTAATATTTAAATTCCTATCACAAAAGGGAAGGATAAATATATAACAACTTTTTCTAGAAAGTGGTTTGTATGGAATAGAAAGACTTTCTTTACTTTTTCAATTTAATAGATAAATGTAAGATTTGAATTCCTATCACAAAAAGAAATGATAAATATACAACAACTTTTTTAGAAAATGATTTTGCATTTTAGATTCTTATTATAATATTTATATAATATATATATATATAGTTTTTTTATAATTTTTGAATTAATCTATAGTAATTAATATAAAAAAGTGAACCAAATTTAATTATTAATATGTCTCTTAAGAAAAACTTTTAAAAATAAAAAGATAAAAAAAGAAAAATATAATCCCGATAAATCATTATTAGCAACAAATATTATTTTTGTTTTAATAAGTCCTCAAGTCTAGATTTTTTTTTTAAAATATCAAACTTTTAGGGACGAATAATATTCATCCCAATAGATATCTTATTGGGACGAATAATTTATTTCGCCCTAATACACGATCTATTGGGATAAATTATTTCGTCTCTAAAAGTCTTGTTATTTTTACACCTTTTAGGGACTAATAATTTTTTTTTGTCCCAATAGATATTCTATTGGAACAAATATTTCTGTTTCTAAAAGTCTTGTCGTGTTTATCGTTTTTAGGGACGGATAATTTGTTTCGTCTCAATAGAACGTTTATTGAGACGATTTTTTTCGTCCCTAAAGGTTTCTTCAGTTTTAAAATTTTTAGGGACGTATTTATTATTGCGTCCCAATAGACGTTCTACTGAGACGAATTAAATTCGTCCCAATAAATTTTGTTCCTATAGGCTATTTTTCTTGTAGTGAATGCTTTTTTTTTTTTTTTTTTTTTCATGTTTGTGGATTGTTGAATGTGGTTTGAAAACTATAATTGAAATATTATTTTAGTTGACTACTTGACTAGTTGTAATTTTGATTTGGAGTTATTTTAGTTATAATTTTGATTTGGAGTTGAATTATTTATTTTTGGGGAGGTATTATAATATAATGTACTAATATTAACCGATTTATGAACTTTTATTTTAGAGTTTGGAATGGTTTGTTAAGAACTTATTATTACGTAATATGTTTTTAACTGATTTTTTTGTAATATACTTTTAACTTAGGTTTGATTTGGATTTTTTTTTGTTTTGAGCTATTCAAATGGCCAAAATTAGTATTCAACAATCCAATAATATTAAAAGCAGATTCAAAAGACCCATTAAACTAGCTAGCACGTTAGGTCCAAAACCAAATTGAATCTAACCGAATCGAATCGATTAAAATCAGTTCAATTCAAATCGGTTTCCATTTCTTATTCGGTTTAAATCGGTTCAATTTTATATGAATCGAATATTTTAGGTTCAATTAGATTTTACATAAAATCGAACCGAATCGATTCGTGTCCACCTCTACTTTTGTCCTTGAAAGGTGTTCCCAGTAAAGTACTAAAAACTTATTATTTAATAAGTTTAATGTCATTTAAAAAAAACCCTGCTAGATATGAGATAATCGCCAAATTATGTTTGTGATTAATTAAGGTTATAGTACTGATATGTAACTTAGCAAAGTTAAGAAAAAAAAAATATTTTAACTTAATTTGTATGTTAAAGAGCTAATTTTGTAACCTTTTTTTTTAGTTAAAAGATAGTTCTAAATAAAAATTGGGTGATCGTCCTAACTACAGAATTATTTGTTATATAACTTATTTTGACCCCTTATAACTAGAATCTTATTCGCTCGTGTCCTTGTAAAAATTAGGCTCATTAAAATCCAAAATGACATTTTCAATTAGCATATGCATGCCTAAAATGTTTCACAAGGTGACGGTGATTGGAAAAAAAAAACATATGGGCATGAATTGTTCATAATATATCTCTCATTCAGATTTAATTTGTTCCATTTTTTGTTTATATTTGCTTGAGGTCAAAGACACAGGATATTGCACATCAACTTTAATTGGTGGCTGCTATTTCTTATTCTGTAAATCTAATTCACAATTTTATTAGAAGAAGAAGTAACCTACCCTTTTGAATCATTTATAACCTTAAAAAATTCAAAATAAATAAATAAATATATCCATAGTTGTGCTTGTCAATTATTCACAATTTATTCAATATATATATTTTTTCACAATTTAGTCAAATTTTATTCAATTTTTTTTTTTTAACAATTTTATTAAAAGAAGTGACATACGACAGTGCTCCTTGACTATGTAGTTGTTGATACAAAAAACTAACCCTACAATGCCTTGTTAGGAAAGTCCTTTCCTTAACAAATATATGGCTGTTACAGCAACCTATGGCACAAAAAAAATAAAAATAAAAATATGAAAATGCAAAAGAGAGCAAAAATATTTTCAACACACGAGTAAATAAAGAACTGAACATATAATATAATGGTCCAGGTTTTGTTATTGCTACTTTGAATATAATAAACCATATTCTTGTTGTGTTCATGATGAATGGAATCTTCAGCATAGAAGTTCACAATTTCCCAACCTACATGTCAAATAATACATGATTTCATGTCTAAGATAAATCAAATCCAAGGTACAAAAAGTCCAAAAATATATGATAATACACTACATTCTAGGATGCAAACCATGACAAGGCCAACTGTGACGAAAACCATATCAATGATAGTAATTATTGCATATATTGACAAGAAATAAGAAATAAGGCGTGTTTAGAAATTTCTTTAAAATTTAAGTTTTTATAATAGAATATTGGCAAAAATTGAGTATCAATATAAAAAAAAATAATTTTGATTAAAATAAAGTGTTTTAGATACATTTTAAATTTTAAATTTTACTTTAAAGTGTCTTTAGAAAAACAATATCAAAAGAGAGTAAGGAAAAAATCTTAAAATAAAATTGTTTAAAAATAATAAATTGGACATTTATACCATTAGATAGGGGCGGAACCCCTTGGATGCTAAGGGGACCATTCTACTGAAAAAAAAATAGTTAAATTTTTATTTTTTATTTTTTATTATTTAGCCCTCCAATTTTACAATTTCAGTTACGTCCCTACCATTAGATATGTACAAATAGCTAAATAAATATAATTTAGCAAATTCTATAACCATTTTTATGTAAATACAGTATTGATAAGATATTATTTATAAATAAGATATGATAAACTATTATATAAAAATGGTTTTGTTTTTTACAAAAAAGAAGAAGAAGGTGCACATAATTTATCTATATTTTCTCACCTGGACTGTCTGGGATCACACACAGATCCATAGCCACATATTTTCATGATGTGAACATATATTTCTTTTAATCTAGGTCTAATTTTGTGCCTTTTTTTGTAACCTTCCGTGTCATGTCCCGTTCATATATCTTAGAACTAGGTTGATTCCTAGTTAATTTGAACTTGAAAAAGGCTTCTTGTCTTGTACAGTTTGGTCCCAATTATTTAATATATTCACTCGAACCCTATCAAACTTGATGTAGCTGTTAGAGGCTCAAGATTAGTGGTGTAAAAATGGGCCGGCCGGTGACAGGCCGTCTGGCCGGCCTAGGAAGTTCACGGGCCGTGCTGGGAACGGCCCGTGAAGGAAGAGGGCCAGGCCGAGTGCCGGGCCGTTGGGAGGAGGCCCGGCAAGCCGGCCCGCCTGGCACGCCAATCTGGCGTGCCTGGCCTGGCGGACAGATCCGCCGGTCCGTTCAGCCAATTTTTTTTTTTTTTTTTTTTGTTTTTCAAAAATCCTCCAACGACTGGAATTGATTTCTAGCTGTTGGAGGAAACAAAAATTACCAAAACCCCCCCTAAAATCTTTTAAATTACATTTTGACCCACAAATCAAATTTTTCTATAAATACTTCCATCCATTTCATTTTCCATTAACTCTCTCTATCATTCTTTCAATCTCTCATTCTCTCAAATCTCAATTTCTAATATATTCTCCAATTCTCTAAATTTTTTCATTCAATTTGGTTATTACTCTCTCTACAAAATTTTCTACATTTTCCACCAACACACCAAATTTTAAAAGTACAATTTTGTTATTACTTTTGGTCTAACATATTCTCATAGTAAATTTATATATTTATGTTTAGATTTGAGTTGCTTAATGAAAATATTATCTATTTAGTTAGTTAGTTTATCAATTTTTGGGCTTTAATGTTAATATTATTTGTTTAGTTTATTAAGATTTTTAAGTTTAGTAGTAATTTTAATATTTGTTAGTCAAGATTGCCCCGGAAAATGATCGGACTGGACTGTATCATACAGTATTAAACTAATGTAAATAGTAACAGTGATTTTTGGTCTTCGACCGTATTAAATCATACAAAGTATCCGATCGAGTCATCTCTGTAAGTATTATATAAAGAAATAATTAAATCTTGTATTATATACATAAGTATGAATATACGCGTATCTGGAAGCACAATGGAAATCATTCAAGTTATAGAGTGTCTTAATTCCGAATCCATAATAGTGCAATAACACTACAAGAAAAAATAGCTACTGGGACGAAACATTTTGGGACGATTTTTTTTTTGTCCCAATAGATTGTCTTTTGGGACGAAATAAATTATTCGTCCCTAAAAATCACAATCTTAACAATACTTTTAGGGACGAAAAATATCGTCCTAATAGGATGTCTATGGGACGAAATAAATTTTCCATCCCTAGAAAGTGCAAACCTGACGATACTTTTAGGGACGAATTGTTTTTGTCCCAATAGGATGTTTATTGGGACGAAATAAAAATTCGTCCCTAAAACTAACATGTTGGGACGAATTTTATGTTGTCCTAATAGGCCCTCTATCAGGACAAATCGGTATTTGTCCTAAAAAGCTTTCTTTGTATTTTCCTTATTTTATTTAAAATTTAGTTTAAATAATTTTTTAATTTAATTGAGATTCTTAATTATTTTCTTCACTTTTTTTTATAATAATTACTATAATAAATTCTTAAAGTATGTATATATATAATTATATAATTATTCTTTTTATTTTTAAATATAATAATAAGAATCTCAAATATGTTGTAATAATAATAATAATAAAAATGGTCGACGACCTTTGGCAAAGTATATATGGATATTTTTCATATTTTTTTGTAATAAATATTCAAGTTTAACTTCACTCATTAAATCACAGATGTAAAGAGAAATCTCATCCGAAGTGAGAGTCGCATTCCAATTTTTTATTGTAACCATTTATTTCATCGATTAAAGTAGACTCTTGTCTCGATTAGTATCTGATTTTTTTTAAATAATAGTTTTGTAAAACATTTTCTAATAAATGTTTTTCAATATTCGAAGGTATAATATATAAAATAATTATAAAGACTACTAAGATCAATTTAAATGATCTAACAATAATTTTTTATAATTTGTTCACTAAAATTTTAATTTAGATGAATATAATAAGTATAGTAACATATTAACGTTATATATAAATCGTTTTACATAAATCATTAAAGTTGATATTGTAGTGTAATGGTTTGAGCACTGTATTATGGGAAAAGAGGTCATGAGTACAAATCCACTTAAATTAAATGTGGAATGTGGAATGTGGAATAAAGGTGGGTTAATATTTTATAATTCGTTGCAATAGGTACTTTTTAGGGACGAATTTCAATTTTCGTCCCAAAGAGGTGTTGGAACCAAATTCATCGATCACGCAGCGGAAACGGGTTTTTAAATTTTTTTATACAGATCGTAATCTGTATCTGGGACCGGTGAACTTTTGATCGTTATTATTTTCGAAACAAATACATATAAAAATTATTACACTAATAAAATATATATGTAAATACAGGAAATTGTAATCAATAAAAAAAAATAGAACCATACCAACGTTTGGAGGCTCCTTCACTTTTCGATTTGCTTCTGGTCAGTACCACTGATCTTCCTTGCTATTCCCGGGATTGGTAACTGCATGTGGGCGCGTCACGATTCTCAGGAACTTAGGATGGAGGGTGTAGAAGAGAAAAGAATAAAAAAAAAACTCTTTCTTTATATTAATAAACAACACTTGTACATAAAACCTTTTCTCTATTTGTGGTGTTTGTTCATGCACACACTTGCACAAAATAACTCACAAAAAAAGAACACTCACCAGCATTTTTTTTTTATTTTAACCAAAATCCAAAACCCACTTTTTGTCTTTTGTTAAATATATATATATATATATATATATATATATATATGTGAGTTGCTGTGCGTTTCACGCCTTATTTCTTATTTCTTGTCATATTGTCCAAGCACCGAATCAACCCTTAAGGGAACTACCATATACTTCTCACAAGAAGGAGTGGATTCCACTATTGTGTACAAACCTTTCCAGCCACAAGCCAAACCGCAATCCCAACATACGGAGTATATTGATTAGGAAATACATCTGACCTCACCCATGGTATATCAAAGACCACGATCTAACCTGAAGGAGTCGATAAGACACTCAGGATTAAGATCACCCATATATAGCCATCATTAGTTGATATATATGAATCTCATCGGTAAACGGATCTTTGTGTGAGATTCATATAGATCACGACTCAATCCTATATGATCACATCATACAAGGTGCCTCCATTACCATATCTCATATGAATGATTCAGGATAGAATCACTGTATATTACGGAATGGACCACAACTATAGATTAACCACAAATAAAGTACTCAGCTTTATTTGCTATCTATGGACTCTTTAGATTGCACGTCTCTTACTGTATCCATCTATATATGACACTCATATACACAGTTTGAGATTACATCCGGCAATCCAGGATGTTAATATATACATAAGTTTATAAAATAAATAACATAATCGAATGAATTGAACCTTTCCTTTTATTTAATTCATAAATCCATTTACAAATTACATGCTTAGGGCATAAACCCCAACAATCTCCCACTTGCACTAAAGCATGTGAGGCATGTCTCGTAACCGTAGACCATCTAGGTGACCCGAAAACACTTTAGCCGGTAAATTTTTCGTAAATGGATCAGCATGATTGTCTTGTGAGGCTATCTTGGTGACGATCACATCTCCTCTCTGCACTATCTCTCTTATGAGATGATACTTTCTCTCTATATGCTTCCCTATCATGTGGCTTCTTGGTTATTTGGAATTAGCCACAACACCACTGTTATCACAATAAAGTGTGATGGGTTTATCCAGGTCTGGAACAACTTCCAGATCACTCAAGAACTTACGGAGCCAAACAGCCTCTTTAGCAGCTTCATAAGCAGCTACATATTCGACTTCCATGGTGGAGTCAGCAATGCAAGATTGCTTGATACTTCTCCACACAATGGCTCCACCACCCAGGGTGAATACTGATCCAGATGTGGATTTTTTAGAATCCGTGTCTGACTAAAAATCAGAATCCGTGTATCCTAACGGGATCAAATCCTGTCCGGAATACACTAGCATATAATCTCTCGTTCTCCGAAGATACTTGAGAATAGTCTTGACAGTAACCCAATGATCCAATCCTGGGTTGGACTGGTATCTGCTGACTACTCCCATTGCATAGCAGATGTCCGGTCTCGTGCATAACATAGCATACATGAGACTACCTACTGCTGATGCATAAGGAACACGTCTCATATCCTCAACTTCTGGAGGTGTCTTATGACACTGTTCCTCAGACAAGTGAACTCCATGTCTGGAAGGTAAATTACCTTTCTTGGAGTTTTGCATTGAAAATCGTTCAAGAATCTTGTCGATATATGATGCCTGAGACAGTGCTATAAGTTTGTTCTTACGATCCCTTATAAGTTGGATCCCTAGAACATAACTTGCCTCTCCCAAATCTTTCATTTGGAATTGGCTAGCCAGCCAGCCCTTTACATTAGACAACACTCCCACATCATTCCCAATGAGTAGGATATCATCTACGTATAGGACTAAGAAAACTACTTTTTTATCAATGATACGCTTGTAGACACAAGGCTCATCGATGTTTTGCTCGAAGCCATAGGTTTTGATCACATCATCAAATCTAATGTTCCAGGATCTAGATGCTTGCTTAAGTCCATATATGGACCTTTACAGCTTGCAAACCTTTTGCTCTTGATCTGGAGACACGAATCCCTCTGGTTGTATCATATAGATGCTTTCATCAAGATTGCCATTCAAGAATGCAGTCTTGACGTCCATTTGCCAAATTTCAAAATTGAAATAGGCAGCAATGGATAAGAGAATCCTAATAGACTTAAACATGGCTACTGGCGAAAAGGTCTCTTCATAATCGATCCCTTCTTTCTGGGTATAACCCTTTGCCACTAGCCTTGCCTTAAAGGTCTCTACCTTCCTGTTTACTCCCCTCTTTCTCTTGTAAATCCACTTACACCCAATGGGTTTTACCTCATCCGGTAAGTCTATAAGATCCCAGACTGAGTTAGAGTACATGGACTCCATCTCGAGATTCATGGCTTTAAGCCATTCCTCTTTATCAGGATCTTCCATTGTATTCTTAAATGTCAATGGATCATCCACACTATCAGCAGAGACAACACCTTGTCCCTCACCTATAGCTAAATAGCGTTCAGGTTGTCTCACAACCCTCTCACTACGTCTAGGTGGTAGTGTATCCTGATCAGGAACCATCTGACTCTCAGATGTTTGTGGATCAACAACTCTTGTTGAGGAAGCACTAGTCTCACCAGGCTCCAACTCATTTAATACAATCTTGGAACGAGGTTTATGGTCACTAATGTAATTGTCCTCAAGAAACGTTGCATTTGTCGATACATATACTTTGTTATATTCGGGACTATAGAAGTGTCCACCTCTGGTCTCCTTGGAGTATCCTACAAACAGGCAGACAATAGACTTGGAGTCTAGCTTTCCAATTCTGTTCTTCAGCACGTGTGCTGGACACCCCCATATGCGGAAATGTCGTAAACTAGCTTTACGACCATTCCACAACTCTAGGGGAGTCTTAGGAACAAATTTAGATGGCACTACATTCAAAATGTATGCCGCTGTTTGTAATGCATATCCCCAGAAGGAATTTGGTAATGATGAGAAACTAATAATAGATCTCACCATTTCCGGTTCTATTTCTCCTCTCCGCTACACCATTTTGCTGAGGTGTACCGGGAGCTGTGAGTTGAGAAACTATCCCATGCTCGACCATGAAGTCTTCAAACTCTTGGTCAAGGACTCACCTCCACGATCCGATCGTAGTGACTTGATAGTCCTACCTAATTGATTCTCAACTTCAGCTCGAAATTCTTTGAACTTTTCAAATGTTTCCGACTTTCGTTGCATCAGGTAGACGTATCCGTATCTTGAGTAGTCATCTATAAAGGTGACATAATACTTATAACCACCCCTAGCTTTAACATTCATCGGTCTGCAGACATCTGTATGTATAAGCTCTAGCGGTTCTTTAGCTCTAAGCCATTTTCCAGTAAAAGGTCTCTTAGTTATCTTACCTTCCAGACAAGATTCGCAGATAGGTAAGGTGCCAACCTTTAACTCACTTAAAGGTCCGTTTTTTACTAATCTGTCTATCCGGTCAAGGTTGATATGACCAAGCCTTAGATGCCAGAGATACGTGTCATTATCTGGAGAAATCTTATGTCGTTTAGTTTTTGGTTTTTCAACCTTAAACATTTCAATGTTGAGCAGTGTAGTATGTATTAACGGTCTTAACACAAACAAATTGTTTTCATTAATTCCTGAACAAATATTCAGACCATTCTTTCCTATAATAACATACTTGTTATTAAAAGAAACAGAATATTTTTGTTCTAACAACTTAGAAATGGAAATCAAATTCCGTGTAAATCCAGGAATATAAAAAACATTGTTTAATAATAAAAAACTATTATTATTACAAAATTGCAATCTTATTGCTCCCACTGCTTTGGCCGATACGACATCCCCCGACCCCACACGCATTGAGAAGGCTCCCTTCTCTAGCTGTGTCCAAGAATCAGTCCACTGCAAAGAAGAACAAACATGATTAGTGGCCCCCGAATCAACTATCCAGGTTGAAGAATCATCTTCCACTAAACAAGATTCAAGAACAAGTAAATCATATTTACCTTTCATCTTTTTCTTCTTGGCTACCTCCTCCAGATACCGAGGACAGTTCCTCTTCCAGTGCCCGACCTTGTTACAATGGAAACATTTTCCTTTGTCTTGGTCAGTGGAGGTGCCCTTCTTTTTGCTTTGGGCTTTCTTGGGCTTGGGCTTTCCTTTTGCCTTCACAGCGGACCTTTTCCTTTTATTATTATTAGAGGAAGATGGTTCGACAACATTTGCCTCACCGGTCTTGCCTTTGTTGTCCTTAATCAAGGACTCAAAGGTAGCGAGCTCATTGAGCAACTGTGTAAGACTGAACTTTAACTTGTTCATCCCGTAGTTGCTTTTAAACTGATCGAAACTCTTCGGAAGAGTCGTCAGTATGATGCTCACCTGACTGGGTTCGTCAATGGCCCCACCATTGACTTCTGCCGTGTTGAAGTAGGACATCATGCTCAGGACATGTTTCAGAACTGATGTTCGTTCCTTCATGCTAGCGAGCATAGCGGAACGAACAGCTTCATGTCGCTTTTGCTCGGAGGGCTGCTCGAACATAGGTTGCAATGACTCCATGATTTGGAATGCTGAAGTCATTGCGTCGTGCTTTGTGACAAGCACGTCTATCATAGATGCCAACAGATATGTTCGGGCCTTCTCATCAGATGAGACCCATCGCTGGTATGCCTCACGAACAGTTCGTGTGGCATTGGCAGTAGGCACTGGAGGACATTCCTTCGTAAGCACAAACTTAAGGTCTTTGGTGATCAAAATTGCATTAATATTAAGTTTCCACTTTGTGTAGTTATCACCAGTTAATTTGTCGTTTGCGAGAATTTAAAGTAATACAGAAGACATTGCTGAAATAAATAAAACATTCATTCAGTCATTTATTTAAAACAAGTGCGGGTGATTTGGTATAAATTTAAACATGATGCATGAACATGTTTAACGAACTAGAACTACCCTAAAAATAGTTACTATACCACGACAATCCAACATACCATAAAAAAAATGCCGCCTTAGGGTCGATCAAATCTTTACATGTTGGACCGAGACATTCTCAATCAAATGATATTCTAGAATAACTCTTATTCCATATCACTCAACCATCGTTTATTCAGTCAGGTTTTTAATTAACAAACTTAACCAAAACCTTCGTGAGTGTAACCCACTATTTCAGATCTCATGAGCTTAACTCGAGAATTGCCACCTTAGGGTCGGTCAATCCCGAAAGACCCTCAGAAATCCTATCCATCAGGAAGTCAACCTTGGTATTGACCTTTGTGGAAACCCTCCTTAGGGAGGACGAAAGCAAAGCCGTCACGAGGCCCCACTTGGATCTCACAGTGTTGAACTAATGATGGAGACCGCGGGATATATATGTCATATATCCCTCTCCCACTCACTATTTTAAAAATACGGTTTTCTATTATCCGTAAATGCCCTTAGACTCTACAGGATCAAACGGCTAACTTTAATCAAGTTATCTAGTGCATTAACTAATTCATTATTAGAAACAATTTCTAATTAACTAATAAATTATTAATGATTTTTAACAATTAAAAATCTAATCTATTAGTAAATAGTCTAAGTCTTTGTAAACTATTTACTAAAATATTATTATGAAAATGTTTACCAAGTTTTAACTATTAAAACTCTAACACAATTTTCGGTTCATTCATAATTAGACAATTAATCAAATTAATCCTAATTACTATAAATGACCATATTAATCTAACTTATTAAACTCTTTAATAACAAGATTAATATTAATGAGAATTACCAAGTTTTTTAACAATTAAAAAACTAATCCCATTTTCATAGCCAATTTATGTATTTATCCATTTTAATCACATTAAAAAAATACATAAATATAGGCTATGATGCATGTATGACATATCAAATATATTTGTGTAGGCACTTCTAATCTAAATGACATACGTATGCATGACAATGCTTTTTATCATCACATAATATAAAGCATACATGAATTGACCGAGTACTGTGGATTATTTAACCTAAAAAAATTTAGATTCTAAAATTACAAAAATACCCCCAAGGCATTCCTTGGTCTTCTTGTAATTTCCAAGTCTTCCAGTCTCTTCAGGTCACCTCGATTCATCTCATGAATTTTTCTTCGCGATTTTTCCAGGTCTTCAACATAGGTTACAATTTTTTTTTTTACAATCCAATAATAGTTAAAAAAATAAAAAAACAAAAAAAAAATTATACAACCCATAAACCCTAAATCCACAGTACCATATAATTAACGATCAATCATGTTTTTATAAATTAAAAAAATTAATATACATACAAAAACATCATACAGTCAATTTAAATTGTACCTACACAATCATACATACAGGTGCATTGAAAACAATTTCCTGTTCCAAAAATAAAACCAGGCTCTGATACCAATTGTTGGAACCAAATTAACCGATCACGCAGCGGAAACGGGTTTTTAAATTTTTTTATACAGATCGTAATCTGTATCTGGGACCGGTAAATTTTTGATCTTTATTATTTTCGGAACAAATACATATAAAAATTATTACACTAATAAAATATATATGTAAATACAGGAAATTGTAATCAATAAAAAAAAAATAGAACCATACCAACGTTTGGAGGCTCCTTCACTTTTCGATTTGCTCCTGGTCAGTACCACTGATCTTCCTTGCTATTCCTGGGATGTTAACTGCGTGTGGGCGGGTCACGATTCTCAGGAACTTAGGATAGAGGGTGTAGAAGAGAAAAGAATAAAAAAAAATCTCTTTCTTTATATTAATGAACAACACTTGTACATAAAACATTTTCTCTATTTGTGGTGTTTGTTCATGCACACACTTGCACAAAATAACTCAAAAAAAAAAAACACTCACCATCCTTTTTTTTTTTATTTTAACCAAAAGCCAAAACCCACTTTTTGTCTTTTGTTAAAAATATATATATATATGTGAGTTGCTGTGCGTTTCATGCACAACAACTTTTTTTTTTAAATAAAAATATCTTATATTTAATATTTAAAAATTTAATCAAATCTATATTTGATTTTTAAAAGCTTTCAAATAAAAATATCTCATATCTTTAATTTGATTTTAATTTTGAATTCAAACTATTTAAATTCAAAAATAAATTATTTAATTTAATAAAATAAAATAATCACATTATCTTATTTTATTCAAAAATAAATATCAACATACACCCTCTATTTAGTAATTAATAACATAATTAACTAATATCATTATTTAAGTTATTTAATCACTATTATCTATTAATTAAATAATCTCATTATTCAATTAGTTCCCGAATAAATACGTGTCACTTTCGTAACACAATTAACTGGACAATCCAATTAATTAACCGTGACCCTTGTTACCTAAATCGATCGGGCTAGCAAGGGGACCTAATGGACCCACAGTATTTTGAGCTCCAATAATCCTCAGAATCATTAATTAAACTCTTTAATTAATATTCTTTGATTATTAACTCCGGTGTTATTCCACTAAAAACCCGAAGGTGCACTCTCTCAACTGCAGACGTTTTTACACAGACCGATACAACTCGGTGTCCATCGATATAGCTATTATATATGGTGTGATCCTCCATAATAGTTCATAATTAGAGCTGAGTTATAATGTCCGTTATACCCCTCTAATTACATTTATCCTTTAAGTACCATTGATTCTCTAATGGACAATAAATCCTACTTCCTCACGGAATTAGGAGAGCACTCATATTGTACAAGCACCGAATCAACCCTTAAGGGAACTACCATCTACTTCTCACAAGAAGGAGTGGATTCCACTATTGTGTACAAACCTTCCCAGCCACAAGCCAAACCGCAATCCCAACATACGGAGTATATTGATCAGGAAATACATCTGACCTCACCCATGGTATATCAAAGACCACGATCTAACCTGAAGGAGTCGATAAGACACTCAGGATTAAGATCACCCATATATAGCCATCATTAGTTGATATATATGAATCTCATCGGTAAACGGATCTTTGTGTGAGATTCATATAGATCATGGCCCAATCCTATATGATCACATCATACAAGGTGCCTCCATTCCCATATCTCATATGAATGATTCAGGATAGAATCACTGTACATTACAGAATGGACCACAACTATAGATTAACCACAAATAAAGTACCCAGCTTTATTTGCTATCTATGGACTCTTTAGATTTCACGTCTCTTACTGTATCCATCTATATATGACACTCATATACACAGTTTGAGATTACATCCGGCAATCCAGGATGTTAATATATACACAAGTTTATAAAATAAATAACATAACCGAATGGATTGAACCTTTCCTTTTATTTACTTCATAAATCCATTTACAAATTACATGCTTAGGGCATAAACCCCAACAAGAGGTTATTGCGACCCACCTAAGGCAACGGATTTTTTTCGTCCCAATTAATTTTGTCCTGAAGAATTTTGTCCCTAAGAGACATAATAATAATTAACTTTGCTTCACTTATATAAATTAATTACTATAGATTAATTCAAAAATTATGAAAAATCATATATATATATATATTATAAATATTACAATAAGAATCTAAAATGTAAAACCACTTTCTAAAAAAATTGTTGTATATTTATCCTTTCCTTTTGTGATAGAAATTCAAATCTTTCATCTGTCTATTAAATTGAAAAAGTAAAGAAAGTCTCTTTATTCCATACAAACCACTTTCTAGAAAAAGTTGTTATATATTTATCCTTTCCGTTTGTAATGGGAATTCAAATATTAATTTGTTAATTAAATTGAAAATTTTAAAAGAAAGTCTCTGTATTCCATATGCGATTAACGATAGACCATTTGATATGACAATATATGTTTAACAAAATATTTTAATTTCACATCACCTATTAGAAGAGCTGGTAGTGCTCCTCCCGTTCACATAAGTGGTGATGGGTTCAAATTCGGGAGTTTCTTCCTAGTTTGTGGGAAGTAGTTATCTCCCATTATGGGCCTATATATCAAGAGCACACATAGGTCCCGACAATCATATTGCAATAGCTCTTGTAATATATATTTTTTAAAATAGTTTAATTAAATATTACAATAGACATTTTTAATATCAATTTTTTTATCATATAAAATAAATTTTAAATTATTGGAATTATTTACAATAAAAATTTAATAGCATATAGAGGTTATATATAAATAGTATGCGTTAAATAACAAAGTCGAAGTAGTGGCAAAGTGGTTAAGCTTTGCTTTGGGTGTGTGGAGGTCGATGGTTCGACACTGAAGATAGCCAAACCTTAATAGAAGATTTGAAGGTCGATCGGTGGGAGCTGGGCCAGTGGCCAGGTAGGTGGCAGCTAGTTGTGAGTTGGGTTTTAACAAATTTTTTTTTTCCAATTCGAATTTCGTCCCCAAAGATATTTTTTAGGGACGAAAAATTATTTAAAGAGACAAAATATTTCGTCCCTACAGGAAGTTAAATCGGACAAAATATATAAATTTGGTCCCTACAAGTTGTTAAAAGGGACGAACAATTTCGTCCTTATATATTATCAAACGAGACGAAACAAAAATCGTATCTATATTATTTCGTCTCTATTGGTAGTTTTTTGGGATGAATTTTAATTTTCGTCCCAAAGAACCTATTGTGACCCATCTGAGGTGACGAATATTGGGACAAATTATTTTTGTCCCAATAGATCTATAGGGACGATTATTTGGCTACTGGGATGAAAAAAATGTTTCCCAATAGCCTTTTTTTTGTAGTGATAGAATAAATGCAGTTAATCTAATAAAAACAGCTTACACTAACTAAACATATCAAAAATACCAATCATCCAATACATGATGTAACATGCTCCATAAAAGCTTTGGAGTCAAATATCTAGGTTAGTATCAAGAGTTATTTTACATGTGGCTATTAGTAACTTACAACTCTTAAATCTTCACAGTCACCTTTCTCAGCGTAATCCAAGTTATGAATAATGAAATTGCAGCTCATCATCTTCGATTAGTTCATTTTCTTTAATCAGGTCGTCCATAGTTTCCTCAACCAAATAGACTATCTTTCGATTTGGGCTATCATATGCAATATGGCATATTCATTGACATTTGAAACATCGAATTGAAGAAGAACGATTAGAAATGCTTGATGCCTCTTCTTGCTTGCATGTTGCTTTTGGGGTTGCACCGGCAATTGTGGAAGAAACAACTTTAGTTGTGGATGTTGATGCCCGATTAGTATTATTTTCTCTGATCCAAGATCTTGAAGAACCACAACGACCTTCCTTCATTTGTTTCTAAACCTTCAATGGCATCTTGACGACATCGTTATAAGTCCAATATGGTTGTAATTGCACAATATTGCAGATGTCAGTTCGAAGGCCCCTAAGATAACGAGCAATTGTTTGCTCGTTGGGTTCAGTTAGATCTTAAAGCATACATTGATTATCAAATTCTGACGTATACTTCTTCACAGACAAATCTTTTTGTTTGAAATTATGGAACTTAAGAAAAGAATCTTGACGATAATTTTCTAGCATGTACTTCCTCTTCAATTGTTTCCTTATCTTTTCCAATGTTTCAATACGCCATTTTCCTTCTCGAGCCTGTTGTTTCTTGAGATGTTTACACCAAATTGAAGCATGTTTCTTCAATTTGATAGCCATTATCTTCACCTTATGATTTTTAGGAACATCTTTGTATGCAAATACTTGTTCCACAGTATTGAGCCAATTAATGAATTCTCCGGGTTGCATTTTTCCTTCGAATTCTGAAATATCAACCTTGACATAGAAATTTGGTTAGAAAAAATTATTCATCTAGTGATGCCTATGATTATTCCCATCATTTGATGCTCGATCGTAGTCACGGCCAAAAGGATTGATATTTTCTTTATCTGTTGGTTCATTTTCTGAATCGTGACTAGACTCATCACTTTCCAGAGGTTCAAAATGCTCAAGACGTTGTTGGTGTTGTTGCACTTGTCTTCTAAGATCATTCACTTCAATGTCAGGCAAATCTGGTTCTTGATTTGGTGGTTCCTGTCGATTTTGACGTTGGTGACTCTTACGACCTCCACGCCTCCCAATCATGATCGGATAGTGCTCTGATACTAAATTGACACCGTATAAATTGAGATTTAAAATAGAAAATATAGAATGAACACTTCGAGATAAACAACTCGTCACTCTAAGGGATCCACCTAAGAGATAAGAGCTAGAAAGATAGGAAGAATACATTCTTTACTACATTAATATTAGAATAAATTCTAATAATTTTTGGATGTTTTATTTCATAAGGAAGAAAGGTTTATATAATATCATGGAACATCCTTCCATGGATAGGTTACATGTATTTATTCATGATTAACACTGAAAAGTGTATGTTTACTAAGGGATAATATCACCATTTTACACTTCTAATATGATTAATTCCCCAATTTAGACATATTTCTTTCATTCACTCGCTTAAATAAATGTGATGTGTAGTGTTTAGTGTATTTTTTATTGTATTTCAGAGGTCATATGGTCAATTTAGAATTATGGAGAAGTCAGATGGAAAAACAAACATCATTTTTAAGTTCAGAATGTCAAAAACCCTACGAAGGCCATGAAGGATATTTTTGTAATTTTGACTATTCATTGTTCACAGTTGACTTTTATTACTGTTTATAGTTGACTTTCAATGTTCACTGATGACATGACACCGAATTGTGAGTGCACCGTACACGCGACTGCAGGGAATCACTTTCTAAAAGAATGATGATGTGGCACATTTCTATTGGCCCTAATTATGAGTGCACCGTACACGTGCTGCAGGGAATCATATTCTAGAAACCGGTGCATTGTTCGCTGTTGACTTTCACTAATACGGTTACTATTCACTTTTCAATATTCACTGATGACGTGGTGAAATATGGACGCTCAATTCTAAATTCATCCGATGGTCAATTTTCATCCGTATTTTGTATAAATAGGGGATCTCCCCCTTTTAATTTGCATATCCTGAATCCAAATATGATATTATATTTTTGAAATTCTCTCTCTTTTGTTTTCAAAATCTCAGTTTAAATAAAATAGTTATTTTCTAGTTAAATTATGTCTGGCTAATTTAATATTTCTGGGTTCAAAGGTGATACTGTTGGTATGGAAAATATGATCCAATTTTGGTAAGTTTATTAATTTTTTGCTTTCTCCCCTTTGATCTTTGTGGAGTTTTTGAATCACTGTAGACAGACAGATATTTTCTAGCACAGTTGACACTTTTACCCATATCTATCAGAGAGTGGTCAGTGGAATGGAATACCCTCCTATAAATCTTGACTAAATTTTAATAATTGGATCATATTCGAATTACCAACAACGGATCCCTTAGCCCTAGTTTTAATTTTAATTGATTTACATTTTATAACAAGCTTAATAATTAATCTAGATAATTAATTCTACAAGGACAAGTGAAAAACTTCCTGTGGTTTGACCCGGTCTTACCAGTTAATTTTTACCGTGACACTCTTATACTTGGAAGTAGGAACACTTCTTTAGGATGTGTCAATTCATTAATAAGCATCAACGTAAATTAAATAAAATCATTGAACTAACTTGAATTAAATGAGATAATTGCATCATGCGTTGATTGACATAAACCATGTGATTGTTGTATTAATTGAAGGAGTTAAGTTTCGGAGTCAAAGGACTAGGACTATGATAACAAAATTAAAAGGAAAATGTAAATATTAAAAAAGTTAGGTAAAAATGAAAAACAATTTAAATATATATATATTAAAAATTTGGACCCTTAGGGGATTTGCCAGTACTGATGATGTCTTGACTGTTGAGTTTGAGTTTCGTACCGATTAAAAAATATATCAATTGGTATTAAACCGTATCAAATCGTGCAAAGTGTTTAATTGACTATCATCTTAAAGATGGAGGCAAGGCAAGGCAAGGAATGACAATGGGCTGGGTTCGGACGGGTTTTGAATAATCAATCCTGAACCCGTGAAAGAAAAAGATATCCAGACCCGTCAGCTAACTTACGAAATGTAGTAGGTTTAGGTTTGGGTTTCACCTGTTAGGGATGTATCGGCTTAGGGAATATGCACAATCAAACACATAAAAACTACATAGAGATAGTCTCCAATCATGCATTTTCCAAAACATGTTACTTTCATACCAATGCATGAGCATTCAACTTCAAGTGTGTGAATGTGTTATACCAAATGATGCACAATGATACAGAGACACAAATGAATGATATGTGTGTGTGTGCGCTTTAATGGTGCACAACTATGTATGGACATATATGTATGAATTATGTGTGTGTGCACCTAACGCCTTGCAAGAGGAAGAAGAATCTCGATACCTTAGCATCCAAGAATAGTACTAATCCTCTTGAAGATGAACTTTGCATCATGAGTAACTGCTTATCTTTCTTGAAGCTCTTATCATCACGAACCACCTAAGCAACTAAACATTAAAAAGAAATGAAGTTTTGTTATGGAATCAAGCCAACACAAATCTAAAACCTAACACATAAATGTTGAAGGTGAATGGATTCATCTTCTACTCATTGTCCTCATCTGCCTCATAATTCTCATTTTCTGTCTCTTCTACTGTATCTTCTCCATCTTCAACTTCAAATTTTTTATTTTTCTTCTTCTTCTTCCTCTTATTCCCTTCCTTCTTCTTCTTCTTTTCCTTCTCTTGCTCCTCTACCTTCTTCTTCCTCTTATTGTCTTCCTTCTTCTTCTCTTTCTACTTATTCTTTTCCTCAGTCACTACCTTCTTACCTTCATTCTTCTAACCATCGCCTCTAAACCTATTCAAGTGTTTACGGCTGCATTCTTCAGCCAAAACATTATGACATCGAATATGTACGACCCTCAAGGAAAACTTACAAACTGATTTTCATCCTCAACTAAAGCCAACAGCCAACCGGATATGACTGTCCGAGCTTCATCAATCCTAAAAAGTTGGGACACCATTAATACGTATCCCATCTTCAGTACGTCATCAGCCTCTACAGTCGTCAACCCTTTAAAAGTTACCTCCAATAGTTCAATCGTCGGGCACATGTCTTCGAAATATCGTGACAAAACAAAATAAGTAACAACTATTTTCTTTTCTCGAAACCCTTCAGGTAGTGTGCCTATGTGGAGGCCACTGCACAAGTAAAATTCCTGTCTCCCAAATAGTGCTTGGTTCTGCCCCAAACCAAACTAAACCAAACCATATTTCACCCTCATCTTCTGATTTTCGAAGAACAATCTGTCTTTTCAAAAGATTGTAAATGAGCATCCCGTGCACCTTCACGGGTTGTACCATTTCCAAGTATTCACCAAAGGAGCCTTCCCTGAACTTATCAATCATGCCACAATGGGTCAAGACGGAATTCAAATCTCGAATAAAGTATTTCTTTTTTTGCAAGTTGATTCTCACGTGTCTCCAGTTTTGGTGGTCTTAATATTGCCATAGTTTTTTGTTCCGATCGACAAACATCTATTTAACAACAAAACAAAAATTAATTAATGCCAGGCCTTAAAACTCCTTTTCAAACCTTGTACAATAATATGAAGCCTTGGAAAAATATTTCAACCACTTTCCAGCAAAAAAAAACCAATGTAACAGTGTAAGGTACATGATTAATATCCAATGGCCTGGAAAAGGATTTTCAAACACTGTACAACAATACAAACCACTGTAATGGTCACATTAATACCATGCCCCTGTAGACCAATAGTAAGCACTGTTTAGGGATTTCAAGCCCTGTAGGAACAAATAAAGCCCTAGAAATGATTTTCAACCCACGATTTGGATATCATGCCCAGGAATTGGAATTTCATGCATGCCCTACATATTAACTATCAAGCACTCCCCCGGATCTTCCCTGGTCTCACTCATCGGATTCACCCACTCTCTAATGTCCTAGGTGTCTTTCCAAGTATATATAACAAAATAATAAGCCTTACTTATTTATAGGGTCACTATTTTTAGTCGATCTCTAAGGAATCAAACACTCATAAGGAATTGTAAACTACCTAACAAGTCTTTCCTAAACAAGTAATACCGAAACAAAACCTTCCTCAACAAGAAACTAACTTCCCACATTTTTTTCATATCTTCCAGGAGTTCCACAAGCAAATCCAGGTCTAAAAATAGTGTCTCACGCACCCTAACACCTCTGGTGCACGACAACTCGTAAGTGTTGCACAACAATCTTCCAACGGCTTGTATAGGTACGTCTAGGACCGAATTCCAACACCTTTTTCACCTAGGCTTCGTCTCTAACACTTCTTTTCAATGCCATCTAAATTACAGTCATCCGAATCCTCAGATTTACCCACTCTCTAATGTTCTAGGTGTCTTTCCAAGTATATACAACAAAATAATAAGCCTTATTTTATTTATAGGGTCACTATTCTTAGTCGTTCTTTAAGGGATCAGACTCTCATAATAAGTTGTAAACTACCTAACAAGTCTTTCATAAACAAGTATTGCCAAAACAAAAGCTTCCTCAAGTAGAAAACTAATTCCCCACATGTTTTTTTCATGTCTTCTAGGAGTTCCACTCGCCAATCCAGACCCTAAAATAGTGTCTCAGGCACCTCAACACCTATGGCGTACAACAATGTGTAGGTGTTGCACAACATTATTTTAGCGACTTGTATGGGTGCGTCTAGGACCTGATTACAACACCTTTTTCACTAGGGGTGTCAATATGGGTCACGACACGATGAGTTGACGACACGAACACAATTATTACGGGTTTGAGTTGAGGTTAAATGGGTCGTGTCAATAAATGGGTCAACCTGTCTAACCCATTTATTAATCGTGTCGTGTCCGGATTAAGCTTAACGGGTCACGGGTTGACACGATTAGTGAGGATAAAAATGTAAATTTAATATTAAGGGTATTTTTGTAATTATCACATTATTATATATAGTGAAACTTTGAAACCCTAACAGCCTAACTCATTATTTTCCCTAACCTCACTCTTCAGTCTTCACGCAGCCACAAAGCCACTCTTCTATTTTCTTCAGTTCCTCACCTCTCTCTCTCTCTCTCTTACACCTCTCCCTATCCTCTCTCTCTTCATCCGGTGTCGCAGCTTCCACCTCGTCGACACTCCTCAACTCGCCGTCCCACTCCTCCATTTCCTTACCTCTCTCTCTCTCTTATGCCTTTCCCTCTCCTCTCTCTCTTCATCCGGCGTCGTAACTTCCAGATCGTCAATATCTCCTCAACTTGCCGTCTATGCCGATGATCAATTCTCCATATTCATTATTTTTTTTATTTGTAATCAAAAATATATATAGATCTGAAACTTTTGATTTTCTTTTTATTTGTTTAGTTGAGTTCTTTTCTTCTTATTGATGTACAAATGTGCTATGTTATTTTATTCTAATTTTAATGAATGTAGATTGAGATGTTTTTTGTTCCTGTAATTTTTTCATAGCAAGGATTACTTTTGATTTGGATATTTTTTTAAGGTTTTTGCCTGATATTTTGACTGGATTATTCAAAATTAGCTTAATTAATTAATGGATTAGATATTGCATTTGATTGATATGTATTAATCTAGCCGATAGTAATTTTAATTTTATTATAAAAGTATGTTGAATGTAATAATATATGTCTGGAGCGGGTCATTAAACGGGTTAATTGACACGACCCACTTAACCCTTATAGTAAATAAGGGTTAGACGGGTCGTGTCGTGTTGACCCATTTATATTCGTGTCGTGTTTGGGTCGAGGGGGTTTGACCCGTTTAATAATCGTGTCGTGTTCGGGTTGATCCAAAAATAATCGTGTCGTGTTCGGGTTGACCCAAACACGACCCGTCAACCCGAATTGACACCCCTATTTTTCAAAATTGGCTTCGTCTCCGACTCTTCTTTTCAATGCCACCTAAATCGCAGGCATCCGAATCCATTTGGACCACTTTCATATCAGTTGAATATGTTTGGTAAATGTGCAAAAACAAGACAAATCCTAACATAAATTTCGATATCGTGTACAAATGTTCACTCAAAGTAATGACACTTTTTAAGCTTAGTAATATCTTAGGTTTGAGCTGTTGCACCACAACCACATGTGACTTTTGTGCCAGAGGTCTTGTGGTTGTGCTAAATGACTTTTGACAAATTATATAGCACTTTTTGGAGAGTGAATTTTGTAATTAGTACCTGAAAAAAATATTATGGTGTGTAATATTAATCTAGAGGAGGGGGGGGGGGGGGGTGAATAGATTTTAAATAAATTTTACCCAATTTTTGTTAAAGGTCAAGTTGACGCAAATGCCCCTATCTAGTTATAGAAATACCACAAGTGTAATAAATACGGAAATAGTAAAGACACTTGAGATATACGTGGAAACCCTCCAAATGGGAAAAATCACGGGCTGATGAGTGCGCCACACTAGAACCTCGAATCCACTAATGGCAAAGGAATTACAACCTAATCCCGGTTTAATCCACCACCACTACCTAATCCCGGTATAAGTGAACCTAGTCCATCTTACTTGCGATTTAAGCTGCCTACTCCCGGAAGCAACACAAGTCTTACTTCTCAAGGAAGAGATAAAATGTTCTAAGTGAATATATGATGATATTCAAGAACAAACAAGGCTAGGAAACCCTATATACTTATCTAGGATAATGAGATAACAATTAATGCAATCCTGGATATCAAAAGCTAATTGACATGTTCAAGAAGCTTAGCTAAACACAGATCAAACAATCCTATGAAACTATCACGATACAACACTCAATCATGTCATCACAACAATCTCTAATTTGTATCTAGAAAATGTTCTAAGAGCATACAAATAATCAAAGAGATGGATTAGCAAGTAAAACACTTAACTTGTAAGAAGATAGTGAAGAACTTACCAAACAAGATGTGATGAAGCAAACCTATCCATTGATGCACTCTAAATGAACTTAGAAGATGCAAGATGAAGTTTTTATGCACATGAGAATGCTTTGAGTGATTAAAAATGAGTTCTTGGAAGAGTTTTTCCTTTGAAATGTGTTCTAAGGAAAACATGTGATGTTCTAAACTCTTACACGACCTTAAAGTAATGAGTTATATATATATATGAGATCCAAACAAAGTGATGTCATTTTACAAAAAACGTTCCAGCTTTCTCTGTGTGCACTGGTGACGTGCGCTGGTCGAGTAGCGTACCAGCAGCGCACAACCTAATTTTTTTAATAGGCGTTGGTCGATAGGCACAGCTCAGTGGTGCAACACATGCGACGATCCACTGGAATGTTGCGCTGGTGAGGCTGCGTTAGTCGAGTAGTGCATTGCCCATTTTTACATCTTTGTGCGAGTGCAGCAGCGCACCTCAGTGGCTCAACACATGCGACAAACCACTGGAATGTTACGCTGGTGAGGTGCGCTAGTCGAGTAGCGCACAACCAGCGTAATTCCTATTTTCAACACTCAAACACACAAAATCACTAAGTTTAAGAGTGATGAAACATGCATCCTATTCTAATGCCAAACATGACATAAAACATTTAATTACAAGATGCAAATAATTCAACAAGAGTCATTTAAACCAAAATGCACACAAGAATAAACACACAACATATATGAATAAGAGTTATGCATGAATTTATGAGTGTGCGCAGCTATCTCTTCAAAGTAAGTAAGCACAAGAATTGTACCTTCGGTGCTTCTCCTCTTGAGGTCTTGAGAGCCTAAGCTACCCTTACATAATACCCCAAAATGTGATTTGTTCACGAAATAAGCCAATCAATAAATGAGGACTTTACAATCTCCCCCTTTGGCTATTTCGTGAGAAAACCACCACTCACATTGATCCTCACAAAATAAAATAAAACACCGGGAAGATATTCTATATTACAAAAAAAAAACTTTAAATCTTCAATCTCTTGTAGAACTATCAACCCTACACACAAAGCAAGCACAAATACACTTTCCAAACCAAGTGCATGTGAGATGATCAAGTGAATATAAAACAAAAGCAATTGCATTCAAGAATATGAGTATGTCATCGTGTTAATTCTCATGCAATGCTCCCCCTTAACGGGTTACTCCTCATACATGTAATCTCCTAAAAAACAAGTACTACTCCCCTTAAAGCCAACACCCGCTACTCCCCTAACACCACAAATCTAGGTCAATGCTACTCTCCCTTTTTGTCATGAAACAGGCAAATGAGAAGTCCCCAACCGGGTCACTCAAGGCAACGAAAGAAAGAAGCATACAAGATTGTTGCATAATTATATAAACCACATTTATGCAACTCTATTAATATGAGAGAAACAAGGAGATTTATATGAAGAAAATGTGTGAATAAAAAATGCTTTGCATACAAGACATGTTGCATTCAAGTCCAAAAACAATGGTATTTGGCAAAGCAAATGATAAAGGTTTCCAATATAATTCAAACCAATTTCACCATTTGTCATGAGAGAAGCAAGGATATAGAGTTTTATAGATAACAAGTTTTAATGGAACTATATCCAACTTTATAAGCTAAACATGACATGAGCAACTTTGCACCCTATTTGATTTTTCCGAGAGGATACCCGTATGATAGTAGCCATGTTCAACTAATAAAGAAAGAGAGACATTGATGCAACATTTTAGTCTCACTAGCTTCTTTTCACACAATATTTTGCATTCAACAATTGCAATCAACAATTCATGCTTTATCATTTTTCATTAGCATGTCATGGAGATAATTATAGGTCATTCAATATATACTTCCTATGTAGATCTCCCAGTCCAAAAATGCATGTTTGAAGATAAATATGACATGGATTGTAATTAAAGCAAAGTTCAAACTTATTGAAGAAAATACAATACTATAGTATAAGTGCAACCAATCTACTCAAGCAATCAATAAAGAAGCATAAACATTTTTATGACATGGATTGTAATTAAAGCAAAGTTCACACTTATTGAAGAAAATACAATATACTATAGTATAAGTGCAACCAAGCTACTCAAGCAATCAATAAAGGAGCATAAACTTTTTTTTAAAAAAATTGCATGCAAAAAGTATACAATAGCTCTCTTTGCTTGAGTTCCCCTTATGGGGTTGAAGACCACAACACATCACTCCATTAAACAAATCCCAATAGATCTACTAAGAGTCTTGAATCGAGTGGCATCTAAGGGTTTAATAAATAGATCCGCTAGTTGATCATTAGTACCTACATGCTCAAGTACTATGCATTTGTTCTCAACTAGTTCTCTAATGAAATGATGACGAATGTCAATATGCTTAGTTCTAGAATGTTGAACCGGATTCTTGAAAATATTAATTGCACTCATGTTATCACAAAAGAGAGTAAGAGTACCTTGATTGAATCCATAGTCGACTAGCATTTTCTTCATCCAAATGAGTTGTTAGCATCCACTCCCAGCAGCTATGTATTCGGCCTCAGCCGTGGACAAGGAAATCGAATTTTGCTTCTTCAAAACCAAGAGACAAGGTTGTTCCCAAGGAAAAAGCAACTGCCCGATGTACTTTTCCTATCATCACAATTTCCTGCTCAATCTGCATCACTAAAGCCTACAAGACTAGCATTAGTGTCAAAAGAGTACCAAATCCCATAGTTAGATGTCCCATTCACATAACAAATGATTTTCTTAACGGAAGAGAGATGAGACTCTTTAGGATTCGATTGGTACCTTGCACACACACCCACACTAAAAGAGATGTCGGGCCTACTTACGGTCAAATAGAGCAAGCTATCAATCATGCCACGATATAAAGTTTGGTCCACACTTTTACCGCTAGCATCCTTGCTTAGCTTCAAAGTGGTGCTCATGGGTGTATCACAATGTTTGGCACTTTCAAGGCCAAATTTCTTCACTAGGTTTTTGACATACTTAGCTTGGGATATGAAAATTCCATCATCCATTTGCTTAATTTTTAAACCTAGAAAGTAACTTAGCTCACCAACAAGACTCACTCAAATTCATGAGACATGACATCAACAAATTGTTGGACTTTGGTGTCATTGGTGGAGCCAAAGACTATATCATCAACATAGATTTGAGCTATAAAGAGCTCATCTTTGTCTTTCTTGATGAATAGAATCTTGTCAACACTACCCCTAGTGTACCCATTTTCTATAAGATATTGGGTGAGACGCTCATACCAAGCCCTTGGTGCTTGTTTCAACCCATATAAATTTTTCTTGAGATGATAGACATAATTAGGGTGGTGAGGATCCACAAACCCTTTAGGTTGCTCAACAAACACTCCCTCTTGCAAGAAACCATTGAGGAAGGCACTCTTAACATCCATTTGATATAATTTGAACTTGTGCAAACTAGAAATGAATAAAAGTAACCTAATGGACTCAATCCTAGCAACGAGAGAATATGTCTACTCAAAATCAATACCCTCAATTTGAGAGTACCCTTGTGCTACAAGCCTAGCCTTATTTCGCACAATTTTGCCATCCTCATCGGATTTGTTCCTATATAACCACTTGTGGCCTATCACATTGGTGTTCTTGAGCCTAGGAACTAGAGTCCAAACCTCATTCCTTTCAAATTGATTAAGCTCTTCTTGCATATCAAGAACCCAAAATTCATCCTTTAAGCCTTCATTAACCTTCTTGGGTTCTATTTGAGAAGTGTAACATGTGTAGCTAATTAGATTAGCCATTTGATGCCTAGTCCTAACACCCTCACTAACCTCTCCAATGATGTCATCTTTGTCATGGAGTTTCCTAACCCATGGAGCAGGTTCTTTTGAGTTCAAGAGAGGAATCCTGTCAATAGGTTATGTTATGTCCTCATCAAGGTTAGTCTTTTCAATATTAGAAACATCAACAACCTTCTCTAAAGGGGAGTCATAAACTAGATCTACCTCCTCCTCATGGTCATTAGATTTGAGCATAGTATCATCAATGACAACATTAGATGATACCATTACTGTCCTAGTTTTTAGATTGAAAACTCTATAGGCTCTACTATTCAAGGCATAACCAATGAAGATATCCTCATCACTCTTAGCATCAAATTTGCCAAGTTGATCACGGTCATTCAAAATGTAGCATTTGCTTCCAAAGGTGTGAAAGTAGCTAACATTTGGCTTTCTTCCTTTCCATAACTCATAGGAGGTTTGCCTAGTGTGGGGCCCAAGAAAGACTCTATTTCCTATGTAGATTCCTAGGGACATTGTTGCTAAGCAACATCACACGGGCCATTTCTTGAAGAACCCTTTTTTTCCTCTCAACAACTCCATTTTGTTGAGGTGTCCTAGGAGCCGAAAACTCATGAGAGATGCCTAGACTATTGCAATAGTTTTCAAAATGAGCATTCTCAAATTCCTTCCCATGGTCACTCTTAATCCTTTTAATGCTTTTAATCTTGGAGTTCATTTCATTTTGAATTTTAGAACAAAGCATTTTAAACTTGTCAAAAGTTTCAGATTTTTCTCTAAGAAAATAAGCCCATGTGTACCTAGAGAAGTCATCTACAAACACAAAAATGTATCTCTTTCCACCTAAACTCTCGGTTTGCATAGGACCTATAAGATCCATGTGGAGAAGCTCTAGAGGTTCCTTGGTGGATAAATACTTGCCCTTTTTGTGCATACTTTTGGTTTGTTTCCCTTGTTGGCAAGGTCCACAAACACCATTTACCTTTTCCCCAAGCTTGGGAAGGCCTCGCACAACATTGAACTTATCTAAGGTATGTAAATCCTTATAGTTCATGTGACCAAGTCTTTCGTGCCACAACTCAATTTGTTCATCCTTTGACACATTGAAAGAGACACCTCTAGCTTCAAGACAATAGCAATTGTCGCTAGATCTCATACCTTTTAACAAGGTTTGTCCATTTGGCAATAGGATAGAACAATCATCTTTCATAAATAAGAAGGAAAGTCCTTCATCACTAAGATGTGAAATGCTTATCAAATTGGCTTTTAAACCATCAACATACAAATCATTGGATAATGAGGGTAATCTGGGAATGGAAATGGTTCCCTTTCCTTTAACCTTTTTTTTGGATCCATCACCAAAGGTGACATTTCCTCCCTCTTCCATCATAAGATTCTCAAAGAAACTCTTATTTCCAGTCATGTACCTAGAGCACCACTATCCAAATACCAAAAATCACAAGAATGAGCATTCAAGGCAATTTGTGCAACATGGCAAAAGTGTTCATCCTTTCTAATCCACCTAGGTGCAATATTTTTATTCCTAGTGGTCAATGGTACATGGGCTCTAAGTGTCCTAGGATCATGCAAAGTTGTTCCATTTTTCCTAGTGACATGCATCATGGCTTTAGTCTTTTTCTTCCCTATCATGCTTTCAATTTTACACAATTTAATGTATATAAAGCAATTTGGTCTAATGTGACCATCAATACCACAAAAATGACATATAAGAATGAAGTTAGGAATCATACCATAACCTTGAGGATGCATTGGAGCCTTCCCATGTCTTTGTGGTTGTCTTGATTGTTGTTGAACAAGACTTGATTGCTTCCATGATTGAGCTTGCATGATAGGTATCTTCCCTTTATGAGCTTTCGGTTGAGGGAAGTTAACTTGATGAGCCCTTGTAGGAAGGGCTTGAGGTAGGCTTCTTGGTGCCACCTTCACTTGAGCACTACTTGAACACTCCCTAGGTCAAGTTTTTTCCTAGGTGATTGATGAGTAGAGGACTCATTGAAGTTCATGCTTCTTACAAAAATGGTCTTGCTTGGAGTGGAGGACATCTTGTCATCTTCAAACCCAAGCCCCTTCTTGTCACTTGGCCTCTTTCCAACATCTAGCATGTGGTCAAGTTTTTTGGTGCTGGAGTTTATCTTGGCCAACAACTTTCTAGCATCTTCAAGCTCTTTCTTCAACCCTTCTTCACTCCTCTTAGATCTCACCACCTCTTCATTTAGTTGGTCAACTTGAGTTAAGAGGTCTAGGTTTTCTTCTTTTAATCTCTTGATTTCATTCTTGTTTTTTAACCTTGAACTCTCAAACTTAGCCATATAGTCCTTGAGATCCATCCTATCCACACTTCCATTTATGGATTGTGATGAAGATCCATCATCACTTGAGTAGTCTTCCTCTTGACTTTCATTCTCTTCTTCACTAGCATCTTTGCTCCTAAGAGAGGATGTAAATGCTATAAAATTAGCCATGAGTTCTTTATCATCCGAAGACTCATCTCCTTCATTGGAGTTACCACTTTTACTTCATGTGGCAACCATCACTTTTCCCTTTTTCTTGACCTTGTGATTTGCACATTTCAGGGAAAAATGGCCTATCCCACCACATTCATAGCATTGGACTCCTTTCTTCCCAGGTCTTTTCTTGCCCAGGCTCAAACTTTTTAAAAAGTGTCATTTTCTTGAAGTTTTGACCCTTGGATCCAAAACCTTTCCTCTCGGACTTATAGAATTTCATGAACTTCCTCATTAGCAAGGCCATTTCTTCATCCGAGTCATCACTCTCCTCCTTCTCAACTTTGGAGGCTTTGAAAGCAATATCCTATTGCTTTTTCGGTGGTGTAGGGTTAGGACATTTCCTAGATTCATAAGCTAGAAGCCTCCAAATCACTTCACTCGGCTTTATATCCATGTAACCACTATTCTCTTCTAAAGCCGTCAGCTTGGACTCAAATCTATCGGGTAGAGATCTCATAATCTTCTGCTTGATCTTCCTATCCGAATAAGGATAACTAAGTTGATGACTTTTTTTCACAATGTCCATCAATCTCATTTCAAAGTCATTGAAGCACTCGTTCTCATCCATCTTGAGCAATTCATATTGTGTTTGGAGAACTTGAAGCTTTGACTCCTTAACCACATCGGTTCCCTAATGTGCAACCTCTAGGATATCCCATGCCTCCTGAGCTATCCTAGTATTTTGAACCAACTTGTACTGGTTCTCATCCATTGCACATAGGATGGCATGCATTTCCTTCCTATTCCACTTTGATGCCTCAAACTCTTGTGCGTTCCACTGTGCCTTTGGCTTGAGTACATCATCTCCTCCATCTGTAGGAGTCATCATGGGTGAAGTATAGCCATCTTCAACCGCCATCCATACCCTATCATGGATTTGGCAAATGTACGAATCCATCTTGTCTTTCCAAGAGGCATAATTCAATTCGAAGAGAAGTGGAGGTCTAGTGCTAGAAGCTCCCTCGTTGCCACCGTTTCCACTCATTGTGTTTAATGAAAGAATGATATGAATGCAAGTGTATGAATGATCAATACACTCACACAAAATGCAACACATACCAAAATGAGCAAGGATCACTTATGTATGTCTAGGAATCTGCTCTGATACCAATTGAAACAAATATTATGGTATGTAATATTAATCTAGAGGGGATTGGGCGGGGCGGGGCGGGAGAGGGGGGGGGGGGGGGGTGAATGGATTTTAAATAAATTTTACCCAATTTTTGTTAAAGGTCAAGTTGACCCAAATGCCCCTATCTAGTTATAGAAATACCACAAGTGTAATAAATGTGAAAATAGTAAAGATACTTGAGATATACATGGAAACCCTCCAAATGGGAAAAAACACGGGCTGATGAGTGCACCACACTAGAACCTCGAATCCACTAATGGCAAAGGAATTACAACCTAATCCCGGTTTAATCCACCACCACTACCTAATCCCGGTATAAGTGAACCTAGTCCATCTTACTTGCGATTTAAGCTGCCTACTCCCGGAAGCAACACAAGTCTTACTTCTCAAGGAAGAGATAAAATGTTCTAAGTGAATATATGATGATATTCAAGAACAAACAAGGCTAGGAAACCCTATATACTTATCTAGGATAATGAGATAACAATTAATGCAATCCTGGATATCAAAAGCTAAATGACATGTTCAAGAAGCTTAGCTAAACATAGATCAAACAATCCTATGAAACTATCACAATATAACACTCAATCACGTCATCACAACAACCTCTAGTTTGTATCTAGAAAATGTTCTAAGAGCATACAAATAATCAAAGAGATGGCTTAGCAAGTAAAACACTTAACTTGTAAGAAGATAGTGAAGAACTTACCAAACAAGATGTGATGAAGCAAACTTATCTATTGATGCACTCTAAATGAACTTAGAAGATGCAAGATGAAGTTTTTATGCACATGGGAATGCTTTGAGTGATTAAAAATGAGTTCTTGGAAGAATTTTTCATTTGAAATGTGTTCTAAGGATTCTAAGGAAAATATGTGATGTTCTAAACTCTTACACAACCTTAAAGCAATGAGTTATATATATATATATGAGATCCAAACAAAGTGAGGTCGTTTTGGAAAAAAAACGTTCTAGCTTCCTTTGTGTGCGCTGGTCGAGTAGCGTACCGCCAGCGCACAACCTAATTTTTTCAATAGGCGCTGGTCGACTGGCACAGCTCAGTGACGCAACACATGCGACCATCCACTGGAATGTTGAACTGGTGAGGTTGTACTAGTCGAGTAGCGCACCACCAGCGCACTGCCCATTTTTACATCTTTACGCGGGTGCAGCAGCGCAACTCAGTGGCGCAACACATGCGACAAACCACTGGAATGTTGCGCTGGTCGAGTAGTGCACCACCAGCGCAATGCCTATTTTCAACACTCAAACACACAAAATCACTAAGTTCAAGAGTGATGAAACATGCATCCTATTCTAATGCCAAACATGACATAAAATATTTAATTACAAGATGTAAATAATTCAACAAGAGTCATTTAAACCAAAATGAACACAAGAATAACACACAAAATATATGAATAAGAGTTATGCATGAATTTGTGAGTGTGTGCAACTATCTCTTCAAAGTAAGTAAGCACAAGAATTGTACCTTCGGTGCTTCTCCTCTTGAGGTCTTGAGAGCCTAAGCTACAGTTACATAATACCCCAAAATGTGATTTATTCACGAAATAAGTCAATCTATAAATGAGGACTTTACATTACCACTTTAATAATTCTAGCTTAAATAGCACCAAAGATGGAATTTTGACAAAAATAACCCCACTTTTCCATTACATTTTCTTACCAACCATTTTTTCTTTCAAAAACCTCTATTGATGAACTAGTAGTCCTGACCGGGTGGCGAGACACTCGGGTTGAATAGACCGACGACCGACTTATTCAACAGTGGCAGTATGGGAACGACACTCACTGGCGTTGAACCGCAACGACAAGAGAGGAGATGTGAATGGCAGGCACGCGTGAGACCTTTACTGACCTTTGATCTCGACGAATCTTGCAGTGAAAGTATGACTGGATTATTTTGATGACGCCGACCGAAAAATTATGGAGGTCGCCCTACATTGATTGTGGTATGTTCAACCTTAATTCGTGGAGGTCACTCAAACCACCATCAGGCGAATTTTTTTTTTTTTTTTTTTTAAAGAAAATTCTTATTTTTCCTAGTAGGTCTCAAATTTTCATAAATACCCTATAAGTCTCGAATTTTTCCAGTAAATCTCAAATTTACATAAATGCCCCATAATTCTCGAATTTACCCCATAAGGATTGAATTAGAAAAAAACAATTACAAAGGAAATAATAAATTATTATTATTTATAAAATATATTATAATAATAATAATTTTTTAAATAATAATAATTTATAAAATATATTATTAATATAATATATTTAATAAATGCTCGATAAGTCTCAAATTTATGAAATAATTCTCGAATTTAACCCATAAGGCTGGAATTTGCAAAAAAAAAAAAAAATTGAAAAGGAAAGAACGAACTGGGGGTATCTTTTTTCCTCAAACCATACTTTATTGCTATTTAAACTTAAGTTATTATGTTGGGACTCATTTTAAACTAGAGGAGAAAAGTGTTTTATTTACGCTGCCAGTTTCTCTCATTTCTTAATCACCAAATAGTAAAATACAATTCCAACAAGGCAACAAGTTAAATTTAAAATAAATTAAAATAAAAAAATAATAAAAAAAATTAAAAAATTCATAATAATAGGTGAATTATTTAAATACAATAAATTAAAATTTGAGATTTTAGTTTTTATTGATTGGATGTGTTAGGTATGTCAAACTAAAAATATTAGAAAGAAGAAAAAACTAATAATAGATAATTTACTATTTAATAAAATTAAATTAAGTTAACCAAAAATTAAGGGTAGTTAGGAACTTAACAATGACGGAAATAGAAAATTGATTATTTTATTGTAGATGAAGATGAAAATTTGAGAAAAGGATTTGAAAAGAGTGTAAAATAAAAATAGATATTAAAAATATTAAATTTTTTTCTCTTACTGAGAATTGAGCCCTCGGCTGCCACTAAGGATGCTCATTAATCCCCGAGGCCCCAAATCCCCGCACCCCCATCTCCATTTGGGCCCTCCCCATCCCCATTTCCCATTTACCCCATAATTAAATTGAAATGGGGATGAGGATAAGGATAAGGATCCCCATTTCCCCATTTCCCATAAAAATATATAAATATAATTATAATATATATTATTTATTTATTCTTTCAAACCCTACATATATAAAGAATCTTTTAACCTTTAAAACCTAAAACCTAATTAGTCTCATTCTCTCAAGTCTGAACACCATCGACTAAAGACGAGTAAGCGCCAGTCGACCACTCATTCACCGGCTGCTTCTTCGTTCGACGACCACTCCTTCTCCGACGAGACCAGTTGCTTCTCTGTTTTGACCACTCCTTTTTCGACGACACCATCTGTTGCTTCTCTCTACATCATTTTCAGTTCAGATCTTCACAAACTGTTGCTCGCTTGCTCCGTTCGATGACCACTTCTTTTTCGACGAGACAAGCTGTCGATTCCCTCCAGATCAGTTTCAGTTCAGATCTTCACCAACTGCAGCTCTGTTCGACGACCATTTCTTCTCCGAAGACACCAGCTGCTGCTTCTCTCTACATCAGTTTCAGTGCAGATCTTCACTAACTGTTGCTCCGTTCGACGACCACTTCTTCTCCGACGAGACCAGCTGCCGCTTTCCTCCAGATTAGTTTTTGTTATTAGTAAAATTTGGCCAAGGTTCAAAAAGAAATTTTCCACTCTCCCGCTCCAAGTCAAAGCCCATATTCGACATTCATGAGACCCCGGACAGACCATAAAGCTACCCCACAAGAACAGGGAAGGTCTGCCGGGCTTCTGAGATATCAGGGATGAAGCTGGGCACGACCAGGTTGAGCATAAGCACGAACATAAGAGTCCGGGCTTCTCGAGGCCACCCTACCCAGAGACCTCAGCTCCCAAGATCGGGCTCTAAAATTGCTCTGCGAAACCAAGAAAAGATCGCTGAACTCAGGAAGCACTCGAAGCGAAACCCGACGAGAGCAAAAGTAAGCTCCTTCCACTCGAATCAAGGTTTGATTCGTAGTCTAAAATAGAAGCCAACCAACCTCTCCAGAAGCCCGCCGTTCCCATTAGGAATGAAAAGAAGAATCTCGCATAAGTCTATAATACCTATAGTAAGTTCCCCTGGGTCTATCCAAGCTCTTCGAAATAGAACCAAAGCATAGATTTACCTCGCTCTATGAAGACTACAAGCAGCTAGTCCAGTGACCTCCATAAAGAATCATGCCATGAGTACATACAAGATCATATTCACGTAATAACCAATATTTACGCGCAAGTCAAGAGTTTGATCCTAAAAAGGAAACAAACTTATCTTCGTCAATAATATCATCATTTTCGTAAAGTACTCGGGGTAAACAACTTTAAAATAAAGGATCTCGCCCGATAAGAAGAGAGCAGATTCATAGGGTCATGGTGAGATGTCAGTGAATTCAAACCTAATTGGACCATATATAAGTAAGGCCAAGCATGGTAGAAAAGATATAGAAAAAACAGAGTAGAAAAAGAGAGAAGACATATAGACGATAGGAAAGAAGGGCCTAAATTCTGTAATCAGAACACGACTGCCATTTTTTCCACTATTCGACAAGTATAAAGCGACCACCTCCTTACGTCCCAGATAATGTTCGAGAGAGAATTCTGTATACCAAAGTGATCAATAATAAAGCTCCCATTTTTCATTGTTATACAAATCTTCATTTCTATCTAAGCAGGTTAGGTATCAAAGGTACCAGCCCCGGCCACCACCTCCGTGGTAGTGGTCTCGAGAGTGTTAGCAGGAATTTCTCATCCTGAGCAACTTTCCCGTTAACACTATCTGACGCAGATACGGGATCATATCCACGTAATAACCAATATTTACGCACAAGTCAAGAGTTTGATCTCAAAAAGAAAACAAACTTATCTTCGTCAACAATATCATCGTTTCTGCAAATTACTCGGGGTTAACAACTTTTAAATAAAGGATCCCGCCTGATAAGAAGAGAGTGGATTCATAGGGTCATTGAGGGATATAAGAGAATTCAAACCTACTTGGACCATATATAAGTAAGGCTAAGCATGGTAGAAAAGATATAGAAAAAACAGAGTAGAAAAAGGGAGATGACATATAAATGATAAGAAATGAGGGCCTAAATTCTGTAATCAAAACACGGCCTTCATTGTTTCCATTATTCGACAAGTACAAAGCGACCACCTCCCTATGTCCCAGATAATGTATAAGAGAGTATTCTGTATACCAAAGTGATCAATAATAAAGCTCCTGTTTTTCATTATTATACAAATCTTCATTCCTATCTAAACGGGTTAGGTATCAAAGGTATCGACCCTAGCCACCAACTCCGTGGTAGTGGTCTCGAGGGTGTTAGCAGAAATTTCTCATCCTGAGCAACTTTCTCGTTAACACTATCTGGCGCCGTCTGTGGGAAACTCTCACACCACCATATTTATATTCACAAGTTTATTGTTTTACAGGAGTCATGAGGCTTCGTTCCTCCCAAGGACAGCAAGGCACGTCGGGATAACCTTCTGTTGCGTCGACAAAAAGGTTCCAAAAAAAGGGAGAAAATCTGAGCTCTATAGCCAGGTTCCAGACCAGCCAGCCACTGTGCGGGCTTTGGATCGCCCTATGGGAAAGCAGGTCGAGCTTGACCAATAAGCAGTGATCTTCGTGGAAAACGTCCGCCTTCGATTCCTCGCTGATGGTATTACTATCCAGCAAGTAAATTTCTGCAATCGAGGGGAGTCAAGCAGGCCCTGGGCTAGGCAACCCGCATTTGATAGTCTGGGACCTACCCCTCTGGACCTAGCTTGTGATAGAACGGGACTCCTACCCTCGATCTGGGATAGGTTAGGGCCCATGCCCCTCGTTCCTGAAGCACTGCCACTCTACCTACCCAAGAAAGTCAAGGCCGCGACAGACATCCTTCCCTGAGAGAGGCGAGAGTTTCTCTACCCTACGATTTCAAGAAGGGAAGCCCGAGTTAGGGAAGAAGAAAATCAGCAAAGCCCCTAGGCAGACCCCCTCTGAAGAAAGAATCGGGTAGAGGTCACCAGTTTGTCAGAAGGATCTGATAGTGAGGAGACTAAGATCAACTCAAGGAAACTCGAGAGCAAACTTCTGAAGGACCAGTTGACAGAGCTTCAGAAGAAGGTCCAACTGATGAAGAAAGAGAAGTACAAAGAGGACAAGAAAGATCCTCTAAGTGAAATGAATGATCCCCTTCACTAGAAGGATCAGGAGACGAAGCTCCCGCCTAAATTCAAAATGCCAACTGACAGATTCTCCAGGACTGAAAATCCCTTGAGCTACTTGGAGAGCTTCGTTCAATAGATGAAGGTCAAGAACAGGACCATGGCTGTTATGTGTCGAATGTTCCCCACTATGCTCACGGATTACGCTAAGACCTGGTTTAGGAAGCTTCCTGCCGACAGTGTGGATTCCTTCATCAAGCTATCGACCGATTTCTGCTCACAATTCTTGGGAGTTTAGCCCCAGTTGAAGAACCCAATCCATCTACAGTATGTGATCCATGAGAGAGGGGAAACCCTCCGAGCTTATGTCGAATGTTTCCATAAGGAAGTCATCTAGATAGGGGTCTTTACCGAGAAAGAAACCCTCACCAACTTCAGAAGAAACCTATGGGCAGGCAAGCTTTTCTGATCTTTTGCCAAGAGACCTCCAAAGACCTACCAAGAAGCCTATGATCGGGCTTTGGAGCATATTGAGGTCGACGAACAGTTCAAGGTCAAGATGTAACATGACGACATGAATGTCGTAAAGCGACAAAAGAAGGAAGCTCTCAAACCTGAGCAAGCTCAGAAAAGCAAGAACACACCACCTAATAGGTCGACATATCGCTTCCCCATTTCTCAACCCAGATCGGAAAGATATACAGAAAAATGAACTCCTCCACAAGCTTCACCTCTTCCCAGGACAGTGGCCCCCAATAGCTAGAGATGAGGGGGGGTATGATCATTACACCCCCTTAAATGTATCATGTGAAACAATCTATCTCACCATTCAAGACAAGGGTTTGCTATAGAAGCCTGCTCCCATGAAAGCCACGGTCGATAAGAGAAATCGCTACAAATATTGTGACTTTCACGAGGACGTAGGACACAACACTTCAGAGTGCTACAACCTGTGGAACCAGATCGAGGCTTTGATAAGAGGAGGATGTCTGGTGAAATTCTTACAACAAGTCAGGAAGAACATTTAGACTGGAAGGGAAGTGCAAGTTGAGATCCGAGAGCACACCGAGAAGAGAAAAGGGGAGCAAGCGGACCTGATGTGACAAATTCAGATAATACATACCATCAGTGGAGAGCCTACTCTGGCTAGCACCTCTAACAATTCCAGGAAAAACCATGCAAGGAAAGTCCCTCGTATGGACGAAAGGTTGGATATTTTCATGGTCGACCAAAAACAAACCAACCCCTCCTAGCTGTCACAAATCATTTTCACTGAAGCGGATGTCTACAACACAGTGTAGCCTCATGATAATCCCATGGTGATCACGGTATAGATTGCCAACTGCATGGTACACCATATGCTCGTCGACACAGGTAGCATTGTTGACGTCTTATTTAAAGATACTTTGGAAAAACTAAACTTGAAACAGTGGTGTTACAATAGCTGCACTACCCCGCTATATGGGTTCAGTGGGGGCTCAATCATACACGTGGGATCAAAAATCCTACCAGTGATCATTGGAGCCACACATCTCCAGCAAAATATCATGACAGACTTCGTGGTGGTGGATACCCCATCGGCCTACAATGCAATATTAGGGAGGCCATTTTTATCATCCTTGAAATGGGCTATCCATTTACCGCAATGTTATGAAGTTCCCAGTAGGAGACAAGGTGGGGGAAGTTTGGGGTGATCAACAAGCAGCCAGGAGATGCTACGCAGTATCGGCCAACCCAACGGCTCTAGCAAAATAACTCTCCCAGGTGACAATGATCCAAGACAGAGCAACCCTTGCATTGAACCTAGGAGATGTAGGGCCCATAAATCACCCTGAGGACTACTCCATAGTGTCAGACAGGGAAGAACAGAGAAGGGAATGGGCCAGCGGCCACCTAGTTGATAAGTTAGAAGAGATTCCTGTCCGTGTGGACGATCCCCCGAATGTTGTCAAAGTCGGAGCCACTTTTGAGCCGAGAGTGAATGAGGGTTTGATTAGGCTCCTCACAGAGTTCAATGACATTTTTACTTAGAGTCACGATGAGATGCCTAGGATCCCGATGACATTGGCTGCTCATCGATTGACAGTGGATTCGACCTTCAAACCCATTAAACAAAAAATACGTCACTTCAACGCTGAAAGAAATGCTGCGGTCTTGGACGAGGTGGACAAATTAACCCAAGCGGGCTTCATCAGAGAGGCACGCTACCCCGAATGAATTGCCAACATGGTCATGGTCACAAAGGCAAATGGGAAATGGCGCATGTGCATCGATTATACTGACCTCAACCGTGCATGCCCGAAAGACAGTTTCCATATACCAAAAATTGATCAATTAGTTGACTCCACCTCTGGAAACAAGATTATAAGCTTCATGGATGCGTTTTCAAGGTACAATTAGATTATGATGCACCCCACTGAAAAGGAAAAGACCAGTTTCATCACTGGATGGGGACTGTATTGCTATAAGGTGATGCCTTTCAGGCTTAAAAACGTAGGAGCTATTTATCAACGGTTAGTTAATCGGCTGTTCAAGACCGAAATCGAAAGATCAATGGAAGTATACATTGATGACATGATCACCAAGTCATAAACCTTTGAAGGCCATCTGGACGACCTTCACAGAACCTTCATGATCTTAAGGGATAACCAGATGAGATTGAACCCCACCAAATGCGCATTTGGGGTGACCGCGGGAAAGTTTATGATCTTCATGGTCCATGAAAGGGGCATAGAAGATAACCTAAAAAAATTAAGGCAATCCTAGATCTATAGTCCCCCATGTCGCTTAAACAAGTTCAAGTCTTGACCGGGCAAGTAGCAGCGCTCAACAAGTTCATTTCTCGGTCCACCGATAAGTGTCTCCCCTATTTCAAAGCCATTAAGCAGGGAAGAAACATGAAATGGGACCAGGAGAGTGAACAATCTTTTCAAGCATTGAAAAAAATACCTGTCAAGTCTTTCGCTACTGGTTAAACCAATCCCTGGAGAAGAGCTACAGATTTACTTGGCCGTTTCTAAAAATGCGGTTAGCGAGGCTTTAGTCAATGAATGTGGAGATAGGGTCCATCGGCCTATCTACTACGTGAGTCATGCTTTAACCAAGCCCGAGAAAAACTATACCCTTTTGGAAAAGCTCACTTATGCCTTGGTAACCTCGGTGAGAAGGCTTTGACCTTACTTCCAGGCTCATTCGATAGCAGTGGTGACGAGCTGTAAGTTTTTGCAATGGCCGGATGTTTCCGGAAGATTAGTTTTATGGGCCTTGGAACTCACCCAGTTTGATTTGAGGTATAAGCCTATGACCACAATTAAAGCCCAGGCTCTAGCAGACTTTGTAGCAGAGCTCTCAATTCCCCATGACCAAGCGACCTTTACGACGACAGACGTAGCCCCAGATAAGGTCCCAGGGTCCGACAGCTGGCCGAAAGGTTGCAAGTTATGGATCCTCTACACTGATGGAGCCTCTAGACAAACTGGGGGAGGAACATGTATAGTTCTAATCGACCCAGAAGGAACCGAGGCTGTCACTGCTTCATATTTGAATTTAAAGCCACTAACAATGAAGCAGAGTACGAAGCCCTTCTAGCCAGAATAAGGGCAACCACAGAGCTCGGGGTTGATTACCTGAATGTTAAGAATGACTCGTCACTCGTAGTCAACCAAGTCTCTGGGGATTATCAGGAAAAAGGGGATAATATGATCATTTACTTGAAACTGGTTCAACAACTCAAGAGCAAGTTTAAAGGATTCAAGATCGAGCAGGTACCTCGACAACTGAATCGTTGAGCTGACATCCTTGTTAAGATAGCTACAAATGGTGGCCAGACCTTACCCCACATGGTCCATCTTCAAGTGATCCCCCTACCTAGTACAGTGGCAGGTAAGGAAACTTAGATCCTGGATCGACAACCATGCTGGATGGATCCAATAGTGGATTATCTAACAAGATGGGAAACTTCCTGGGGAGCCAGACCAAGCCAGGAAAGTCAAAAGGCTCTCGGTCCGGTATTGTTTGGTGGATGGGCACCTATACAAGAGGGGAAGATCATTTCCTCTGCTCCGGTGTTTACACCCTGAAGATGCCGAGTGGGCATTGAGAGAGGTTCATTCCGGGAAATGTGAAAACCACATTGGTCGGGATGCTCTGGCATATCAGGTACTACGCATGGGGTATTATTGGCCAACCATCCATCAAGAAGTAAAGAGCTTTGTGTGAATCTGCGAGGCATGCCAGAAGGTCACAAACTTGAGTCACCTCCCTCAGAGCGGTTATCGTCCCTTAACTTTCCATAACCCTTTGCAATGTGGGGAGTTGACTTGATCGGACCGCTTCCTACTGCTCCTGGTCAAGCCAAACATGCTATCGTAGCAATTGATTATTTTATAAGATGGGTCAAAGCCAGACCACTCTCCCAGATATCAGAAGAAATCACAACAAGGTTCATCAAGACTAATGTAGTTTGTAGGTTCGGAACCCCTCTTTCCATTATAGCTGACATCAGAAAGCAGTTTGTCAATGCCCGATTCAAAGATTTTTGTGAAGACTTAGGAATCGGCCTTCGGTTCGCTTCGGTAGCCCATCCCCAGACTAACGGGTTGGTGGAATCCACTAATAAAACCATTAAGAAAATGTTGAAGAAGAAACTGCAACAGAAAAAAAGGCTGCTGGGCCGAAGAGCTTCCCGAGGTCTTCTGGGCTTACCGTACCACAAGGAGAACATCCATTGGGGAAACCCCTTACTCTCTAGCCTTCTGGGTTAAATCAGTCCTTCCTATCAAGCATAAACTGACCTCCTTTAGAGTCTAACATTTTGATCCAGGGAGCAATGAAGGAAAGCTCCGGGCTAGTTTGGATATTCTGGAAGAAAAACAAGATCGAATAGCTGAAAAAGTAACGGTTTACTATAGCAGAATTGCCAGGTACTTTAACAGGATGGTAAAAGCCCGAACCTTTAAGGAAGGGGACCTATTTCTCATGAAAGTAACGTTGAATACTAGGAAGAGGTGAGACGGGGTCCTGGGGCCCAATTGGGAAGGGCCATACCTAATAAAAGTGGTGATCCGTAATTAGGCATACATGCTCGAGGATATGAATGGCCGACTCATCAATCATACTTGGAATGCAGATCACTTAAGAAAATTCTACCCTTGGAACTCATGAGCAGGCTACCTCCACCTAGTTCTCAGTCTCCAGCAATAATGTACTCCTTTCTTTTTATCAATAAAGCATGTTCTTTCTCCATCTTCAACTATGTTCTACAATGATTTGGGTCTACATGAAAAATTTGACATTATCACTCCAAGACGAGGGGTAAGCTGGGGAAGCCCCCTCACCACTCCTAATGCCTTGGCAGGGCATTACCCCCTGTAAAAAAGGGTATGAGTGTAAGAGCATAGTTGCCATTAAGATCTCGAGACCAGGAAATAGCTAGATAGCCCTTCTGATTCCTTGGTCGGGCTACCACCCCTAAGAAGGGTCTGAGTGTAAGAGCATAGTTACCATCCAGATCCCGAGACCAGAAAATAGCTAGATAGCCCTCCTGATACCTTGGTCAAGCTACCATCCCCAAGAAGGGTCTGAGTGTAAAAGCATAGTTGTCATCCAAATCTTGAGACAAGGAACTATCTAGACAGCCTTCCTGATGCCTTGGTCGGGCTACCACTCTTAAGAAGGGTCTAAGTGTAAAAGCATGGTTGCCATCCAGATCTCAAAACCAGGAAATAGCTTTATAGCCCTCCTGATGCCTCGGTCGGGCTACCACTCCTAAGAAGGGTCTGAGTGTAAGAGCATAGTTGCCATCCAGATCTCGAGGCCAGAAAATAGCTAGATAGCTCTCCTGATGTCTTGGTCGGGCTACCACCCCTAAGAAGGGTCTGAGTATAAGAGCATAATTGCCATACAGATCTCGAGACCAAGAAATAGCTAGATAGCCCTCATGATACCTTGGTCGGGCAACCACCCCCAAGAAGGGTCTGAGTTTAAGAGCATAGTTAACATTCTGATCTCGGGACCAGAAAAAAGCTAGATAGCCCTCCTTATACCTTGGACGGGTTACACCCATGAAGGACTCAAGCTTAAGAGCTCGGTAACCGTCCCGATCTTTCGCCAAGAAGAGGGCTAGGCAATTCTCATTAATACCTCACTCATAACCCCTGGAGTAGCTCAAAGATGAAGGGCTCTCTTAAACTCTAATGTCTCAGGTTTTATTAGAGTCAAAATTTTCCGTGAACATTAGATTGCTTTTTGTGATAGGTGCCGGCTGACCTATGAGTAAACAAGGGGACTACCAATTGAAATCATTGAGCTACAAATCCCTGTCAAGTCAAAAAGCCCGAACTGGCTATTTTCTTTCACACATAAGCAATTTTCCTATCTTGTTACTCTTCCAAGGCTAATGCAGGTTGCTATAGGGGCTGAACCTAGATAGAAATAAAAAATGAAACAAGTACCTGCAAGACATAATTTGAACCAGGTCTAAAAGTTAAAATTCATTAATGAATTGGAGAGCCTATCCCCCGGTAAGGCTACAACAATCAAAACAGGTAGCCCAACCCCCATTTCAGGGCTACAAGCAAGAAAAAATAATGGTCAAGCACGAGTAAAGATGGGGTTCCCACCCTCCTTTCCGGGCATTCAGAGCAAGCTATAAGAAGGTGTACTCAAGCTTCTGCATCCCTTCAATCCAGATAGACCTCGCCCTCTGCTTCTCTTTCAGGTGGTCACTCATCCTGAATGGGTGCCTCCGCCACCTCCTCCTGAGGATGCCCCTCGACTGCATTATGATCAGCATGGTCCTCATCCATGACTTCGTTAACCACCGTCATAGCCTCGGGTGGTATGGCTGTATCAAGAAAATTGGCCATTAACTCTGGCATGCTCTCTTCCCCTGCTATTTCTTCCTTTAAAGCACTTTTAGAAAGGTCACGGGCTTCCGTGGGATCTTCTTTTGGCTCTGTGGGTAGAACCCCTCTCGAGGACTCTTTGGGACCCGACGTTGGGAAGACAAGGTGAGGAGAAGGAAGGTCTGACTTAGCTATGTGCTTCCCGGCTTCGGCCACGTTAGAGGGATCCAAGTCGTCACCTAAGAGGAGAGACATCTCTGTGGTATTAGCCAATATCTCCTCCCTATTCCAGTTAGCAATAATGGACAGGTCAAAGGGAGATGAGAGGGCTTCAGTGACCTGGTAGGAAGCATAGAAGTAGCCTTCGCTGAAGGATGCATCCACCTCGACCTGGAGCTTGGTGATTCGGGCATGCATATCTTGATTCTCAGTATCCAACTTCTTGGCTTCAGCCTTCCAGTAGTCTCTCTGCCTAGCCTGCCGTTCTGACTTGAGGGTTTCTAGGTCAAAGGATCTTTTCATCCTCTCATGGTCACAGTGAATCTCACTCAGTTCAGACTCCGTTTCCTTCTGATTGGAAGTCATCTCCTCTACAAGAGATCGAGCTTGCGCGAGAAGTCCCATGACCCTTTCAACTTCAGCTTGGGCAGCCCAATCACAGAGAAGGGATATCGGCTGACCCATGACGACATTAAATTTGAAAGTCTGCAAAGTATGAAACAAAGGTTAGAAAGCAATCAAAGCTTGTGATCACAGAATATAGGGGCGATGACTACCTCGACCAGGAGGGCAGACCCCTTGGTGAGCATGATGTCCATAGGTATCGAAGCCATCCCAGAAATCCCGTCACCCGGGCAGGACTTAACGAACTGCTTTAAAACCATGTCCTGGCCAATCAAGCCCGATTGATAGTAGGGGCGAGAAAGAGGAGTCTCAGGAATACTAGCTCCGGGACCCTCATAGCCTGAATTGATTGGGGCATTAATGGGTCGATCAAAAATTGGGTAATATGACTGAAGAAGTCCTAAATAAAGCGGGAACCGCTGGCGAATGGGTAGAGGTGGTCGTTTTAATAACCTCGGAGGCAAGACCTCTTTTGCTTAGCACATTGGAAGCCCGCGACACAAGAATAGCTATCTTGGACCTTGCTTGAGTAGAAGATAGAGCTGTAGTAAGGGAAATAGCGGCTGAAATGGCAGGCTCCCTTTTCTCTAAGACAATCGAGAAGACCCCCCGAGACAATCTAGTAGGGGGTCCGAGCTTCCAGAGCTTCATGGGAAGCTGAAGCAATAACAAAAACTGTTAAAAAAAAGGGAAAAGGGATGTAAGAAGCAAGCCAGCTAACAGGGCAAAGTATAATGACTTGAGAATACTCACGAGGGGTAGCATCAGAGATCCATAAATATTGATTCACCCTGCGGGAATCGAAGGGATCGGCGGTAGGGAACTTCAAATTCAGATATTTCCTAGTAAGGATTGCTTTCAACACCGTTTCAGATTCAGCGGGCAAGGAGTCCCGATCCCATGCTGGTTTGTCACTGAAAGCCGTAGAGACCTTGAACTCGTGCCCACCTATGAAGATCGAGCTTCTCCAGTCACCACTAGCCAGTATCCATTCCTCCTTCCAGGTAGGGTCTTTTCTTGAAGCCCCAGGAACAATGAATCTAAGCTTGTTCTTGGCTTTAGCATAGAATTGACCTCGGGGGACCCTGGCCAAACTCCCGATTTGGAAGAGGAAAGCCAACTCCTCAGCTCCAGGTTATCGGGTTATCTTGCTGAGCTCACACTGCTCCCTCCACAACACAAGGAAGCTGATTAGGTACCTCCAGAAGCCAGGCGTTAACTGGAGAGAAGCTAGTTGAAGGGCATTGAAAGCCCACCGCACTGTAGGGTAGAGGGGAAGCCTGGCTCTACTCTCGAGGGCCGCCACGTGAATTGGAAGAATTCCCTTGAGAGGGTTAAATAAGTTGTAGTCTCTATGAGGGATGGCAAGAGAAATGCTATCAGGAATACCATACTTTGATCTTATACAGCTAAGGGAGTCGGGGTCGACAATGGAGTCTGGGATGACCCTGAAGTCATTCGGTGGAAGCTCTGCCAGAAGAGGACCGACTACCATGACTTGATCCCTCCTAGCGAGGTTATCCCTCCATCCTACGTCAAAATCTTCGTCAACCAGGTTCAGAGGGTTATCAGGTTGATTCGAGAAGCCGGAGACGATCGAGACATTACTACTAGAACGACTGCGCTGATGGACCGGGGAAGAGTCTTCGTCACTCGAGATTCCTCGCCCTCATTTTTAAGGAACTAAGTTAGAGCCGCCAGTGCCCTTGACTAGAGCTTCAATACTTTCAAAAGAGTTCGACATTGTTGAATGAGGAAAGCTTGAAGGTAGATGAAAAACAGTGGTAAGGATAGAAAAGATAGCGAGAGAAAGGAAGTATGAAAATTTGAAAATAAAGAGATGAGTGAAGAAGAGGCAGTGAGTTTGAGTTTAAATAGAGGTTAGGGTTGTAATGATGTCGACGACATCCTTGGGAAGATCACCTCAAGCAATGGAGAGGGTTGTAACGTATCCGGCTTTTTCGAGGAGCACACCAATCTAAGTTCGACACGTCACCTGTAAAGTTAATGAAAAGATTTCATTCGAGGTTCTCAGTAATTATCTTGTAACGAAAAAATTTCCCAATTAAATAGCGAATCTGACTCCAACCCCAACTTTACCTCTGGTGTTCAAGTTAGAGGGGACTTCTGTTAATAGTAAAATTTGGCCAGGGGTCAAAATTTTTTTTTTCACTCTCCCGCCCCAAGTCGAAGCTCATAGTCGACATTCATGAGATTTCGGGCAGACCATAAAGCTACCCTACAAGAGCAGGAAAGGTCCACCGGGTTTTGAAGCTATCAGAGATGAAGCTGGGCATAACCAGGTCGATCCTAAGCGTGAACATAGGAGTCTGGGTTTCTTGAGGCCACCTACCCAAGGACCTCGGCTCCCGAGATCGGGCTCCAAAATAGCCCGTGAAAGCAAAAAAAGATCGCTGAACTTAGGAAGCACTCGAAGTGAAGCCCGACGAGAGCAAAAGTAAGCTCCTTCCACTCGAAGCCAGGTTTGATTCGTAGTCTAAAATAGAAGCCCACAAACCTCTCCAGAAGCCCACCGTTCCCGTTAGGCATGAAAAGAAGAATCTCACCTAAGTCTATACTACCTCTAGTACGTGCCCCTGGGTCTATCCCCAGCTCTTCTGAATAGAATCAAAGCATAGATCTACCTCACTCTACCAAGACTACAAACAGATAGTCCAGTGACCTCCATAAAGAATCATGCCATAAGTACATACGGGATCATATCCATGTAATAACCAATGTTTACGCGCAAGTCTAGTGTTTGATCCCAAAAAGGAAACAAACTTATCTTCGTCAACAATATCATCATTTTCGTAAATTACTCGGGGTCAATAACTTTTAAATAAAGGATCCCGTCCGATAAGAAGGGAGTGGATTCATAGGGTCGTGGCGGGATATCAATGAATTCAAACCTACTTGGACCATATATAAGTAAGGCCAAGCATGATAGAAAAGATATAGAAAAAACAGAGTAGAAAAAGGGAGACGACATATGGACGATAAGAAAGGAGGGCCTAAATTTTGTAATCAGAACACGACCGCCGTTGTTTCCACTATTCGACAAGTACAAACCGACCACCTCTTTACGTCCCAGATAATGTATGAGAGAGAATTCTGTATACCAAAGTGAGTAATAATAAAGCTCCCGTTTTTCATTATTATACAAATCTTCATTCCTATATAAGCGGGTTAGGTATCAAAGGTATTGGCCCCGGCCACCACCTCCATGGTAGTGGTCTCAAGGGTGTTAGCAGGAATTTCTCTTCTTGAGCAACTTTCCCGTTAACAGTTTTAGTTCAGATCTTCACCAACTGCTGCTCCGTCCGACGACCATTTCTTCTCCGAAGACACCAGTTGCTACTTTTCTCTGATCTCCACATCATGTATAAACAAAAACAAAAACAAAAACAACGTAGAGATTTCATTTTTTATTTTTTATTTTGCTAATTTGATATCATTTGAGGGTCTGATTTTTTAAAACTATCAACTAGTTCAGTCATGGATTTTTAGTTTTAATTTAGTGGGGTTATGTAAATTAATCTTAAATATAAAATCCAACATCTGAATTAAACTTGACAACATTTTTACATTCTCTATTGTTCTCTATTGTTTGTTGCCTTATTTGTTTCTGTTTCTATTTTTTTTTTCTGTTTCTTCTTAGCCAGAAGTGAACTCAAATAACATGGACAATGTGGTTAATGTTGAAGAGTGTAGCAATCAAATTCGCATTGCTGACCAGGTAACTAAATGAAAACGAAAGTTTAGGTCTAGTGTTTAGGAACATTATGATTTTGGTAGTGTAAATGGTAAGGAAAAGGCTATTTGCAAGTATTGCAAACATGCATATGTTGTTGGGTCAGGTACAAAGGGTTTAATTGATCATCATAAAACATATAAGATGAGGTTTGGGCAAAGATCGATAGAGGTATATCAGAACCAAAGTCTTTTGTCAAGAAAAAGGCAATAGGGAATAGTGGGAGTTCTTGTCTTACCTTAGCAACTCAACACTTTGATTATGAAGTATCTAGGATTGAGCTGTCTAGGATGATCTTGATGCATGGCTATCCTCTTAAAATGTTGAGCATGAGGGGTTTAGAGATTATACTAGATCACTGCAGCCATTATTTAAGCCCATAAGTAGGACTACTGCTAGAAGGGATATTATGAGTATGAATGAGATAGAGAGGGCAATTTTATTGACTATGTTGGGGAAGATTCCGGGTAGGATTGCCATTACTTCAGATATGTGGATATCTAGCAATCAAAAGAGGGGTTACATGACTGTCACGCCACAATTCATTGACAGTTCATGGCAACTACAGAGTCGACTTTTGAGTTAATAAAACTTGTGGTTATTTCATATGTTATATTTGTTTAATGTGTTTGTTTTTTAGATCTTAATTTATTTAAAATCTACTTTGTTAGGTTTATGTATGTGCCATGCCCTCACAATGTTGAAAACCTTTCGACTGCATTAATGAATAGTTTGTTGGATTGGAATGTTGATAGGAAGTTATCTATATTGACTCTAGACAACTGTTCCACAAATAATAGCATGATTGATATATTGTTAGGTAGATTGTCTCCTAGTTCATTGATCATGAATGGACGTTTGTTTCATATGTGATGTGCTGCACATATTTTTAATTTGATTGTGAAATATGGGTTGGATGTTATTGAATTTGGGATTGAAAGGATTCGTGATAGTGTTGCTTTTTGGACGGCAACTCTAAAAAGGTTGGAGAAATTTGAGGAGGCTGCAAATCTTTTGAATATTGGTTGTGAGAAAAGGTTAATGCTTGATTGTAAAATCCGTTGGAACTCTACTTATTTGATGCTTAATGTTTCTTTGAATTATAAAGAAGTTTTTTATCGTTTAAACCAACACGAATCTCAATATAAAATTATGATTGAAGAGAGTGATTGGGAGTTGGCTAAAGAAATGTGTGATAAATTGAAAATATTTTATAGTGTTACGAAATTGTTTTTCGGAACAAAATATCCCACAAGCAATGTCTTCTTTCATAAAATTTGTGAGATCAAAATATCATTGAGAAAGTGGGAAACTTCTAGTTGTGTTGAGACAAGTAGTATGACATCAAATATGGTGGAAAATTTTGATAGATATTGGAATAATGTACATGGGGTGCTAGCTATAGCAAGCCTTTTGGATCCTAGATTTAAATTAAAACTCCCTCAATATTTCTTTCCTCTCATTTATGGAGAAGATAAAGGTTTAGTTGAGGTTAAAAAAGTGCGCAACCTTTGTGAAGAAATATTTCTAGAGTATCACGTAAAGGTTGGTGAAAAACGTTCCAAAGAGATTAAGGCTATTTGTAATTCAGAATTTAATCATGTTGATGAGATGGATTCATTGGATGGTTTCTTTTCTTGGAACTCTGAAAGTACTGATGGTATTGAAAAATTTGAACTTGATTGTTACTTGGAAGAAAAAACTTTACCTGGGAGTCGTTAATTTGATGTGTTGAGTTGGTGGAAGCTTAATGGGATTAAATATCCTATAATGTCTGAGATTGCTAGAGACATATTAGCTATTCCAATTTCGACTGTTGCTTCAGAGTCCTCATTCAGTACTAGTGGTAGGATTGTAAGTGCACAACGTAACAGACTTCTACCATCAACTTTGGAGGCAATTATACGTACCCAAAATTGGCTATGGGCTAGGAAAAATGGTATGGTAAACATCAAACATTACATTACATTTAATTTTGTAATTGTGTAACTGTATTAGTGTATTACTTTTAATTGTTTCATATTTTATTTTGTTATTTAGGTAATACTATTGATAGTGTTGGTGACATTGATGTTGATGATGACAATGATAATAAAGTGAATGAGGTAGATAATAGATTCTTGTTTAGAAATTCATGTCATCATGTGTTCACTTCATTTAATCATCTTCTTGTATTGTACATTTGTACTATTGTTTGTAGGCTGCAGATTGTAGTGGCGCAACAAAAGCTTCAAAGTGAATTGGGTGGAGAACGGAGATTTTTCATTTTATGAAGTTGACTTAATTTGAAACTTTGAATTATTTGAAACATTTTATTCCCTAAACGTGCATCTCTATCTGCCGCCAGCAAAATTAAGAATGAAAACAAACTGTTATGATTATTTGTCCGTAATGTATTATTTGTGATATATATAAATGTATAAACATAAAATATTTTTTTAAAAAAACAATTTAAGGTGGGGGTACATGCCTCACCTAATATTCACGTGGATCCACCCCTACCAACAAGTTAAACATAAAATAAAATTGTATATATATATATATATATCCTTTTACTCTAACTATAAACAAATTACAAACTAATTTAACTAAATCAATTTTTATAAAAAAAGTTGACCATGATAAAATAATAAACAAGTTGCCAATGTTAAAAAATAATAAATAATAAAATAAAATGTTAAATTATTCCTTATAAACAAATTACAAACTAATTTAACTAAATCAATTTTTATATAAAAAGTTTAAAAAAATAATAAATAAAATGTTTAATTATCCCCAATTATTAACAAATTGACCATACCCCCAATCATTAACAAACTGATCATAAAAAATACTAAACAAGTAAATTAAAAAAAAAAAATTAAGTATCCCCAATTAGTAGTAGTACCATGTCTCGATCATCTCGTGAAATAAGAAAATCTAGTCATATTCTCCATTCAATTTACATGATAATATATATTAATCAGCGCATCATGCATGCATGATCTATATAAGGATTTCAACAAATAATAAACAAAAGAAATGAGACTACCTTAGCTCGATTTGTATACAAACAAAGAGGAGAAAAAGATGGACATCGATTTTCAGTGACCACGGGTTGGAGAAGAAAATAACTTTGGATGAGTTAGAGAAGAAGATGAACTTCAGTTTCAGTTTGCAGAGCTTTTAAAGTTAGAGAGAGAAGTAGATTTCAAACAATACAAAAATAAGAGAAAAGTTAAAGTTAAAATAAAAATAAAAAATAAAAAATATGAAAAGTATGAACGTTTTTAGAAATCACTTATTTTGGCGTCTTTAAACTTAAGTTATTGAAGTGGTGACATTCGTGAAACAACTCAAAAGAGTGTCAAAACCCCCTGTTTCCACTTGAATATAATGTAAAAAAAATAAACTTAAGAAAATAAAAATAAAAATAAATAATAATAATAATAAAAATAACAAATTTGTTAAAATGACCTCTGTAGTAATATCCAGTAACTATACAAATCCTAAAAGCAAAGAATAGAATATGATCTACTATAACAAATATACAATTTTACAGGTTTAGCTGTTGCATATGAACTTTATATAAACTTGGTCTAGTACCGTTCTTCGGTTTTATTTTGAGCAGTATTTCTAGTAAATTATTCAGTCCATTAAATTTCAATATCATGTATATGTCTACTCAATGTGGTTTGGTGATAGACAATATATAATAAGATTGGTCCAAGAGTATACTCCTCACACCCACAGCAAAAGGCTATGCACAGTGGTAGAGTAAGGAAATTCATCCAACGGGGGTTTGGTTCAAAGCTGCTAAAATTTATCACCTCCCATATTATTCAGTGGTTAAAGCATTCATCATCCTAACAGTGTTTCAGGTTCGAGTCGTTGCCATTGCAAACAATATTTGGAGAGTGACTTCGAAATTGGCATCGCTTTAATAACTCTAGTTTAAATAGCATTAAAAATGGAATTGAGACAAAAATACCCCTACACGTCGGTGATATCCTCGGAAGGATCACCTCGAGCCACGGAAAGAGCCGTAATGCAACCAGTTTTCCTCGAAGAACACACCAATTCGAGTTCGACACATCACTTGGGCAATTAATGAGAAGATTTTGTTTGAGATTCTCAGTAATTACCTTGTAACGGAAAATTTCCCAATTAAGTTGTTAATCTGACTCCAACCCCAACTCTACCTCCAGTGTTCAAGTCAGAGGGGACTTCTGTTAATAGTGAAATTTGGTTGCGGGTCAAAGAGAAATTTTCCACTCTCATAGCCAGATTCAAAAACCAAATTCGACATTCAGGAGACCCCACCCAGGCAGACCTTGAAACTACCCTACAGAAGCAGGAAAGGTTCACCGAAAGCTAGGGATGACCAGGTCGAGCCCACACACAAACGCTGGAACCCGAACTCCTCGAGGCCACATACTAAAGAACCTCGGTTCCTGGGGTCGGGCTCCAAAACCACCCCGTGAAAGCAAGAAAAGATCACCGGAAAGCCCGACAAGAACAAAAGCGAGCTCCTTCCAGACCAAGGCTTTCCAAGGTCAGGTTTGACTCTTAGCCCAAGACAGAAGCCCATCTACCTCTTCAGAAGCCCGCTGTCCCCACAGAGCATGAAAGGAGAATCCCGCCTAGTCTACGCTACCCCTAGTAAGTGCCTCCTAGTCCATCCTGCGCTTCTGAGAATAGAGCCAAATCATGAATCTACAACGGACATCTAACTCAATGACCTCCATGATGAAAGTACCATGAGTACACACAGGATCATATCCACGTAAAACTTAATTCCACGTACATGAAAGCCAAGAGTTTGATTCCAAAAAGAAAATGAACTCATCTTCGTCAACGATATCATCAACTCCGTTGTCAATTCAAATTCAAATAACAAATCCCGCTCGATAAGAAGGGAATAAATTCATGGAATCATGGCGGGATATTTGTGAGTTTAAACCTACTTGGACAAAATATAAATAAGGCCAAGCATAGTAAGGATCGACCAGGGAAAAAAAGAGAAGAAAAGAGAATGAAAGATAGACGATAAGAAAAAGAGAAGAGGAAAGGCCTAAATTCCGTATTCAGAACACGACCACCGCTGTTTCCACTATTCGACAAGTATAAAGAGACCACCTTCCTACGTCCTAGATAGCGTAAGAACAAGAGAATTCTGTATATCAAAGCGATTGATAATAAAAGCTCCCATTTGTTATTATTATTATCCAAACTCCCATTTACATCTAAACAGGTTAGGTATCAAAGGTACTGACCCTGGCCACCACTTTCGTGGTAGTGGTCTCGAGGGTGTTAGTTGGAATTCCTCATCCCGAGTAACTTTCCCGTTAACAGAATTATTTCATGATGGCATTAAAGAGATTTACTATTCAAAGGGATTTACAGACATCATGGTTTGAACATTATATCCAGATGGTCATTTTTCGGTTAAGTCTTTTCGAAGGTGCTTAGATGAGAAGATAGGCTTGGTGAAAATAGATGGCTGTCCAATGCTATGTCAAAGGATTACGTTAATAGTAAAATGTGGCTAGGGGTCAAAGAGAAATTTTCCACTCTCCTAGCCCGAATCAAAGGCCAAATTCGACATTCATTAGACCCCGGACAGATCGTAAAACTACCCCACATAAGTAAAGAAGGATCGTCGGGGTTCGGAAGTATCAAGGATGAAGCTAGGCATGACCAGGTAGAACCCCCACACGAACACTGAAATCCAGGCTTCTCAGGGCTACCTGCCCAGAACCCTCAATTCCTGAGGTTGGGCTCCAAAACCACCCCGTAAAAATAAGGAAGGATCACCAATCTCAAGAAGCACTCGAAGAAGCCTGACAAGCAAAGCAAGCCCCCTCCGGGTTAAGGCTTTCAGAGGTCAAACTTAATTCATAGCCTAAACGGGAAGCCCACTAACCTCTCTAGGAGCCCGTTGTCCCCTCCACGATACTAGGAGAAAGAGGGCCTCTAAGTGAAATAGATCCATGCTACCTCCCAGGAATGTCTACAGAGACATCCATCCCAAGCTTCTATGAACAGAACCAAAGCATAAATCTACCTCGCTCTACGAAACAATGAGCAGCTAACTCGATGACCTCAATGAATAATTACACCATGAATAAATACAAGATCATATCTTGTTATAACGAACATTAAATTTTACATACGGGCTTAAATTCTGTAATTAGAACACGTCCTTCGTCATATCTACTATTCGACAAGCACAGAGTTACCACCTTCCTATTTCTTGGAGAGATTATGAGTGTATGTGAGAGAATTTTGTATATCACGAGTGATCAATAATAAAGTTCCCATTCCCTATAGTCATCCAAACTTTCATTTCTATCTAAGCAGGTTAGGTATCCAAAGTACCGACCCTGGCCACCAACTCCGTGGTAGTGGTCTCGAGGATGTTAGTTGGAATTTCTTATCTTAAGCAAATTTCCCGTTAACACTTTCTAGCGCCATCGGTCGAAAATCCCACACCACCATCTTTATATTCACAAGTTTGTTGTTTTATAGGAGTCATGAGGTTTTGCTCCTCCCAAGGACAACCAAGTGCATCGGGATAGCTTTCAGCTGTGTCGACACGAAAGATCCCAAAGAAAGGGAGAAAATCTGGGCTTCCTGGCCAGGTCCCAGACTAGCCAGCCACTGCACAGACTTTGGTTCCTCCAATGGGAAGATAGGCCGAGCTTGACCAACAAGCAGCGGCCTTCATGGAAAACGTCCGCCTTCGACTGCTAGCTGAGGGTATTACTGTCTAGCAAGCAATCCTCGACAATCGAGGGGAACCAAGTAGGCCCGGGACTAGGTAACCGCCTTTGATCGCCTGGGACCTACCTCTTCGAGCCAACTAGTAATAGAACTAGACTACCCTCGATCTAGGATAGATTAGGGCCTATGCCCCCCGTTCCCGAAGAGCTTTCATATTACCAACCCAGGCAAGTCAAGTCAGCGGCGGACATCCTTCCCCGAGAGTGGGGAGAGTTTCTTTACCCAACGACTTCAAGGAGGGAATCCGAGCTAAAGAGGAAGAAAATCAGCAAAGCTCCCAAGCAGACCCTCTTCGAAGAAGGGATCGGGTAGAGGTCGCCAGCTAGTTAGACGGGTCTGACAATGAGGAGACAGAGATCAACTCAAGGAAACCTGAGAGCAAAAGCTTGAGAGACCAGTTGGCAGAGTTTCAGAGAGAGGTCCAACAGATGAAGAATAAAAAGTATAAGGAGGATAAGAATGACCCTCTAGGTGAAATGAATGCTCCATTCACAAGAAGGATCTGGGAAGCGGAGCTTCCACCAAAATTTAAAAAGCCGACTAATAGGTTTTCCAAGACTGAGGATCCCTTGAGCCATTTAGAGAGCTTCGTTCAATAGATGGAGGTCCAGAACACGACCATGGTCGCTATGTGTCGAATGTTCCCAACCATGTTGACGGATTTCGATAAGATCTGGTTTAGAAAGCTACATGCTGCTTGCTAGTAGTGTGGATTCCTTCACGAAGCTGTCAAATGACTTATGCTCATAATTCCAGGGAGTTAAGCCCCAATTGAAAGATCCAATCCATCTATAGTATGTGATACAGGAGAGAGGGGAAACCCTCTGAGCTTATGTCGAGCGTTTCCATAAGGAAGTAATCCAGATGGGGATCTTCACCGATAAAGAAACCTCCGCCAACTTCAGAAGGAACTTGTGGGCAGACAAGCTTTTCTGACCTTTTACCAAGAAGCTTATGATGGGGCTCTAAAGCAAATTGAAATCGAAGAACAACTCAAGGTCAAGATGGAACACGACGATATAAGAGCCGTAAAATGACAAAAGAAGGAAGCTCCCCAACCTGAGCAAGTTCAGAAAAGCCAGAACAAACCCTCCAATAAGTCGATGTATCGCTTCCCCATTTCTCAACCTAGATCGAAAAGATATCCAACAAAACGAACTCCTCTGTGAGCTTCATATCCTTTTAGGATAGTGGCCACAATAGCTCGAGATGAGAGATGATATGACCGTTACACCCCCTTAAATGTATCTCGTGAAACAATCTATCTCGCCATTCGAGACAAGGGGTAGCTACAGAAGCCCGCACCCATGAAAGCCCTTATCGATAAGTGGAATCGTTATAAGTATTGTGACTTTCACGAAGACGTGGGACACAACACTTCAGAGTGCTATAATCTACTAAATCAGATTGAGGCTTTGATAAGAGGAGGATGTTTGGTAGAATTCTTACAGCAAGTCAGGGATAACATTCAGACTGAAAGGAAAGTGCAAACCGAGATCAGCGAGCACGGTGAGAAAAGAAAGGGGGAACAGACGGATCTGATGAAACAAATCCAGATAATACATACCATCAGCGAATAACCTACTCTGGACGGGACCTCCAATAATTTCAGGAAAAACCAAGCAAGGAAAGTCTCTAGTATGGACGAAGGGCGGGGTTTCTTCAAGGTCGACCAAAGCCCGACCAACCTCTCCCAGCTATCACAGATCATTTTCACCGAAGCAGATGTCTACAACATCGTGCAACCTCATAATGATCCCATGGTGATCACGGTACAAATTGCCAACTGCATGGTACACCGTGTGCTCGTTGACACATGCAGTAGCGTCAACGTTCTATTTAAAGACACCTTGAAAAATTCGAACTTGAATCAGTGGTGTTAGAATAGTTGCACTACAACGCTTTATGGGTTCACCGTGGACTCAATTATACCTGTGGGATCAAAAATTCTACCAGTAATCATTGGAGCCACACCTTTCCAGCAGAATATCATGACAGACCTTATGGTGGTGGATACCTCATCGGCCTACAATGCAATATTAGGAAGACCGTTTTTATCATCCTTGAAAATGGTCCTATCCATCTACCACAACGTCCTGAAGTTCCCAGTAGGAGTTAAGGTGAGGGAAGTTCGGGGTGACTAGCAAGCAGCCAGGAAATGCTATGCAGTGTCTGCCAACCCAACAGCACTAGCAAAATAACTTGCCCAGGTAGCCTCGATCCAAGATGGGGTAATACCTCTAATGACCCTGGAAGATGTAGGACCCACAAATCACCCCGAGGATGACCCCGTGGTGCTAAACAAGGAAAAACAGAGAAGGGAATGGGCCAGCAACCATCCAGTGGATAAGCTAGAAGAGATTCCTATCCGAATGGGCGATCCCTAGAAGGTCATCAAAGTCGGAGCCACCCTGGAGCTGGGAGTAAAGGAGGGTTTGATCAGGCTCTTTACAGAGTTTAATTTATTTTCACTTGGAGTCACAACGAGATGCCTGGGATCCCTATGACTTTGGTTGCTCACCGATTGGCAATGAATCCGACCTTCAAACCCATTAAGCAAAAAAGGCATCACTTTAATGTTGAAAGAAATGCTGCGGTCCATGAAGAAGTGGACAAATTAACCCAAGCGGGCTTAATCAGAGAGGCACGCTACCCCGAGTGGATCGCCAACGTGGTCATGGTCACAAAGGAAAATGGGAAGTGGCGCATATGCATCGATTATACCGACCTCAACCGGGTATGTCCGAAAGACAGTTTCCCTCTATAAAAAATTGACCAGTTAGTTGACTCCACCTTTGAAAACAAGCTCCTGAGCTTCATGTACACGCTTTCATGGTATAATCAAATTATGATGCACACCGCTGACCAGGAAAAGACCAGTTTCATCACTGGATAGGGCCTGTATTGCTACAAGGTGATGCCTTTTAGGCTTAAGAATGCAGGAGCTACATATCAACGGCTAGTCAATCGGTTGTTCAAGCCTGAAATTGGAAGATCAATGGAGGTGTACATCGATGACATGATCACCAAGTCATCAACCTCTGAAGGCCATCTGATCGACCATCGTAGAACTTTCATGATCTTAAGGGAGAACCAGATGAGATTAAACCCCTCCAAATGCGCCTTTGGGGTGACCGTGGGGAAGTTTCTAGGCTTCATGGTCCATGAGAGAGGCATAGAGGCTAACCCAGAAAAGATTAAGGCTATCCTAGATCTAAAGTCCCCCACGTCACTTAAACAGGTTCAAGTCTTGACCGGGTAGGTAGCAGCGCTCAACAGGTTCATTTCTCGATCTACCGATAAGTGTCTTCCATTCTTCAAAGCCATTAAATAGGGAAGAAACATGAAATGGGACCAGGAGAGTGAACAAGCTTTACAAGCTTTGAAAAAATACCTGTCAAGCCCTCATCTACTGGTTAAGCCAAGCCCTAGAGAAGAGCTACAAATCTACTTGGCCGTTTCTGAAACTGCGGTAAGTGGGGCCTTGGTCAAGGAATGTGGAGATAGGGTCCAACGGCCTATCTACTATGTGATTCATGCTTTAACCAACCCCGAGAAGAAATATATCTATTTGGAGAAGATCACTTATGCCTTGGTGACCTCGGTAAGGAAGCTCCATCCCTACTTCCAAGCTCATTCAATAGCAGTAGTGAAGGACCAACCCCTCTATCAATTCTTACAAAGGCCAGATGTATTCGAAAGGTTGGTTTTATGGGCTCTGGAGCTCATCTAGTTTGATTTAAGGTATAAACCTAGGACCGCTATTAAAGCCCAGGCTTTGGTAGACTTTGTAGCAGAGCTCTTAGTACCCCCTGGCCAAGCGACTTCTGCAGCGGTGAACATAGTCCCTGAGATAATTCCAAAATTTGATAGCTGGCCAGAAGATTGCAAGTCATGGATCCTCTACACAGATGGAGCATCCCGGCAAGCCGGTGGTGTTAGGTTTTAGATTTGTGTTGGCTTGATTCCATAACAAAACTTCATTTTTTTGTAATGCTTATTTGCTTAAGTGGTTCGTGATGATAAGAGCTTCAAGGAAGAAAAGCAACTTCTCATTTCAAGAGGATTGATACTATTTTTGGATGCTAAGGTATCGAGATTCTTCTTCCTCTTGCAAGGCGTAGACGCACACACATACAATTCATTCATATGTCCCTGCTTAGTTGTGCATCATTATATGCACACACACATAATTCATACATTTATGTCCCTGTATCGTATCACATCATTTGGTATAACACATTCACACACTTGAAGTTGAATGCTCATGCATTGGTATAAAAGTAACATGTTTTGGAAAAATGCATGATTGGAGACTATCTCTATGTAATTTGAATTCTTGTGTGAAATGTATTTGTTTGTTTATATGTTTGTATAATATAGATCTTGAACTTGATTTTACTCTTAGATCATTCATGATTGAGTTCCATTCATTTCGGTTACTCATACTATTGATTTCGAGTTCTAAATCAAAAGATACTACATTTTCCACTCATGTTACATACATTGTCTTTGTATTTGTATTTTGAGTCGAATTCTTGTTTTCTAGGTTGAGTACCTTTTATTTCCATGTCTGTGAGGGAGTCCCAGTTTGTAATCTTTAAACATATTCAAATTTGGAGTTCGAAGGCCAAAGAACGGTTGAAGAACGCGAGAGGAGTGCAAGAGATGTGGTGCGATGGCTCAAGCCATCACCTTGCACCATCCCGAGATGGCACATGGCCATCTTGACCCCAAAGGTGCTCTGCCCCAAGATGCCCAAGATGCCCATGTGCCATCTCAGGGAGGCACTAAATAATGGGGGCAGTTTGGTCATTTGGTGTTTTTATCTTTAAAACCTCTCATTCCCTCTAATTCTTAACAAGTTGAGAAAATTGAAATTGAAGAACAAGTGCATAATTTTTCTCTTAACATTTTAATTTTTTTTTTGTGATAACCTCTTCATTTCTATTCCGAATCACTTGATTCAAAAACCAATTTTGAGTGTCTTAAAGAGTTATTCAAATCCCAAGCATTTCCATAACCAAAGGATTCCTAGATATTTCGTTATGATTTGATCTTCAGTTCGTGGTTTTTCATCCTTGTTGGTAAAATCATCTTCCTCTTAGTTTTCTTCTTAGATCTTCTTATTGATTGATGTTATTTGATTGAGAAGCATGACTAGGATGATTTTCATATCATTTTCTGGTTTGTTGAATTGATTTTCAAGTTTAGCTAGATTTGTGATAAATTGATTGATTTGTGCTAAACTTGATAAACATGAGATTGTTTCTAGAAATGTTTTGTTCTTATGCTTGATTGATTGTTTCTAGATCTAATTTCATTTTCTAAGAACTAGGTTGTGTTTCTATTGGTATCTATATCTTCATATCTATGTTCTTAGTTGATAAAATGCTTAGATTGCCTATATACATTTGTGATTGTTCTTTGAAAGCATAATTTAGCTATCTAGTTGCATGTCCATAGAATTTGTTGATCAACATTTTCTATGTTGAGTGCTTGTTTTCATTTTGCATTCATGATCACTTAGATGCCTTGTGAAGAGGTAGAAAGTCTTATATCTTAGAGTGATTCTTTGATTTGAGCAATTGGAGGTCTTAGCTAGAGTGGAGAGGACTTGGATAGCTAAGCAAATGGAAGTCTCGACAAGAGGTGTGAGACCTCATATTGTTGAGCAAGAAAGTCTTGACTAGAGTTAGGAGGACTCGGATAGTTGAGTAAGAAGTCTTGCCTAGGGTTGGGAGGATCCGGATAGGTGAGCAAGAAATCTTCCTAGAGACAAGAGATCTTGGATAGAAAGTCTGCTTAGTAGACCACTAGGTTCAAGGATAGAGTGAGAGTGATAGCTTGGAGAGCATGTGTGATTGCTTGACTGTGTAACTCTATTTGAAATAGTGGATTTGCTTTTACCGGTGGTTGTGGTATCAACCCGTGGATGTTTCCTCTTTGGAGGCTTACCACGTAAATATTGTGTGTCATTGTTTGCAATTTGCATTAAACATTGTTAAAATTGTATTGTTTTTAAAAGAAGATAAAAATTGGAGCATATACCAATTCACCCCCGTCTAGGTATATTTACACTTTAAAGATAAAAGGAATTTCAATTGGTGTCAGAGCCGGTGTCTAAACGCACTTAGATATATCTTCTTTGTAGTATTTGTTATCTTCGTTTGTTTTATCATGATTAAAGAAATGTATTCTTTTATGGCTTCTCTTGTTGAAGGTGAGTCTTTTGACTTAGATGATCAAAAGATCAAAGATCTTATTCAGGAAAATGAAAGGATCTCTAAGATCAATAAGTCACACACTAAGAAGTTAGAAAATCATGATTGTAGCTCAAAATGTGTTATTGATCTTAATGACAAAATTCTTAATCTTGAGAAAAACTTAATTGATAGCAATGATAGATTAAGTATTTTGAAACATGAAATTGAGCAAAGAGATGAATCTCTTGATCGTGCTAGGAGAATTGAAAATGTGCTTAAAGCAAAACTTAATGAGCATGAGAATCAAGAGAAAGTGCTTAATGACAAACTTAATGATGCTAAAGAGATGATTAACAAGATGTTATCCTGCTCTAACAAAGTGAAAGCTCTCATTAAGGTTGGAAAGCCTTCAAGCGATAAAAGAGGTTTAGGATATGTTAATGAAAAATCAACTCCTTCATCTAACAAATCTACTTTTGTCAAAGCTTGTAGCAATTTAAATGTATGTACACTCTCTAACGGTAAAGCCATGAATGCTACCGGAGGTGCCTCAAAATCAACAATGAAAGTCAAGAAAAAGACTCAACAATGCCAAAGACAAGCTACATCATCATCAAATGCAAAAGGCAAGACATCTAGTGTTGCACGCCAAAGAGGTAAAAATGTGAGAAGGTAAAATGAGTTGAATGCTCAAGCAAATGGTACACTTTTCAAATTCATACCTATTTGTCATTATTGTAACATGGTAGGGCACATAAGACCTAGATGTTATGAATACATTTGTAAATGTAGAATTGCCAATGATTTGCATGATATGCCTTTGAATGGTCCTAGGCAATCATCCATGTATGGATATAGAATTAGACCTAAGAAGACCTTGGAAAAGCATGTTGAGAATAAATGTGTTGATGATTTGTTTGTTAAATCTCTTGTTGTGCCTCGTTCTACTATGCATAAGAAAGTTGATAATGCTTTGTTTGATTTGTTTGAAAATGTGACTAATGGAGTCAATGTGCCTATAAACAAGTCAAAGCATGTTAATAAAAGTAGGAATGAGAAACTTGTCAAGAAAGTTTGGGTTAAGAAAAACACAACACAATGTTTGGTTGCACAATATGCTTTAAAAGCTAATTCATCCTTTTGTTGGTACCTAGATAGTGGTTGCTCTAGGAATATGACCGGTAACAAGGAATTCTTTAAGAATCTTGTTGTGAATGATGGTGGATGGGTTACATTTGGTGATGACACTAAAAAGCAAGTTCTAGGCAAGGGAACAATTTGTATCCTCAGATTGCCTAAACTTTGTGACACCTTGTATGTAGATGGTCTATAAGCTAATCTAATAAGCATCACTCGTGTGAAATTTTTAAAAAAGTTAGCTTTAACAAGGATGTGTGCACAATAATTGATAAAAATGGTAAAATTGTTTTGAAAGTCAAAAGGTCTTCGGAAAATTGCTATTGTTTAGAGGTTGATCCACTAACATGTAATATGGCACATGAGTGAAACAAGCTTGAATTATGGCATGAAAGATTGGGCCACATGAATTATAAAGATTTAAAGAAGCTTGAGAAATATAACATTGTTAAAGGTCTTCCTAGTCTTGGTAAGAAGCTTGATGGTGTTTGTGAACCATGTCAATTAGGTAAACAAACAAAAGTGTCTCATAAAAAGAACACTAATTTTGCTACCAAGAAGCCCTTAGAACTTGTGCATATGGACCTAATGGGACCAATTCAAACCGAAAGCATAACAGGTAAGAAATACATTTTTGTATGCGTTGATGACTTTTCTCGGTTTGCTTGGGTATATTTTCTTAGAGACAAGACCGAAACTTTTGGTTACTTTAATAATTTTTGTAACCAAGTTCAAAATGAAAAAGGTCTTGGGATCAATAAAATATGCCGCATTAGGTGTGATCATGGGAGTGAATTTGAAAATGCTAGATTTAGTGAGTTTTATGATGATTATGGGATTTCACATGAGTTCTCGGCTCCTAGAACTCCTCAACAAAATGGTGTTATTGAGAAGAAGAATTGTGTCTTGCAAGAGATGGCTAGGGTCATGCTCAATAGCAAGAAAGTCCCTAGAAATCTTTGGGTTGAAGCGATCAATACCGCTTGCTATGTCACAAATAGAGTTTTTAGAAGGCTCGGCACAAAACAAACCTCCTATGAACTTTGGATGGGCAAGAAGCCCAATGTGAGTTACTTCCACACTTTTGGGAGTAAGTGTTTTATTTTGAATGATAGAGATCACTTAGGAAAGTTTGATGCTAAAAGTGATATTGGTCTCTTTCTTGGGTATGCTAATAATAGTCGTGCATATTGAGTGTTCAATTTGAAAACTAAGACTATTATGGAGTCTATTAATGTGAAAATAGATGATCTAAGCATGCTTGATTTGTGTGATAACCATGGTGTCAATGAGCCTAAAGAACATTTATTGAATGACACTAAAGCACCTATTGATGTGACTAGTTATGATGAAAGTGAGTCTAGTAATAATGATGATAATGACAGTGTTGCTAGAGAAGAAAGTCAAGAGTTAGAAAATGGTTTAAATGATGACCAACAAGATGTTGAAAATTCTAATTCTAGACTTAGGAACTTGCATTACCAACAAGACATCATAGGTGATTTGAATGAAAGAGTTAGAACTAGAAGGCAACTAGCTACCCAAATTTCATATTCTTGCTACACATCTTAAATTGAGCCTAAAAATATTAATGAAGCAATTATTGATGAATATTGGGTTAGTGCCATGCAAGAAGAACTAAATCAATTTGAGAGGAATGAAGTATGGTCCTTAGTTCCTAGACCAAAAGATATCAATGTGATTGGTACAAAATGTGTGTTTAGGAATAAGACCGATGAATGTGGCAAGATAGTGAGAAATAAAGCAAGACTAGTGGCTCAAGGATACACTCAAGTTGAGGGTGTAGACTTTGATGAGATTTTTGCACCCGTTGCACGTCTTGAGTTCATTAGGCTTTTGTTGTCCATTGCATGTCTTAAAAAATTCAAATTGTTTCAAATGGATTTCAAAAGTGCTTTTCTCAATGGATACCTTCAAAAAGAAGTGTATCCACACTTTCCTAATCATGTGTTTAAGTTGAAAAAGGCTCTTTATGGCCTTAAGCAAGGAATCTTCCTAGAGACAAGAGGCCTTGGATAGGAAGTCGTCATAATAGATCACTAGGTTCAAGGATAGAGTGAGAGTGATAACTTGAAGAGCATGTGTGATTGCTTGAGTGTGTAACTCTACTTGAAATAGTGGATTTGCTTTTACAGGTGATTGTGGTATCAACCCGTGGATGTTTCCTATTCGGAGGTTTACCACGTAAATATTGTGTGTCTTTATTTTCATTTTTCATTAAACATTGTCAAAATTGCATTGTTTTTAAAAGAAGATAAAAATTGGAGCATATACCTATTCACCCCCCTCTAGGTATATTTACACTATAAAGATAAAAGGAATTTTAGATGGAAGAGAGGACATAGTTCTAATTGACCCAGAAGGGATTGAGTGCTATCACTGTTTCAGATTTGAATTTAAAGCCACTAACAATGAGGAAGAGTATGAAGCCCTCTTAGCTGAATAAGGGCGGCCGCAGAGCTCATGGTTGATTACCTGCAGGTCAGGAGTGACTCGTTGCTCATAGTCAACCAAGTCTTTGGGGATTTTCAAGCAAAAGGGGATAACATGTTTGCCTACTTGAAGCTAGTCCAACAGCTTAAGAGCAAGTTTAAAGAATTTAAGATCTAGCAGGTACCTCGACAACAGAATCGTCGAGCTGACGTCCTAGCCGAGATAGCTGCAAATGGTGGCCATACCTTATACCCTGGATCGACAGCCATGTTAGATGTTCCCAATAGATTATTATCTATAAGAAGGGAGACTTCTCGGGGAGCTAGACCAAGCTAGGAAAATCAAGAGGCTCTCTGTCAGGTATTGCTTGGTGGATGGGTACTTATACAGGAGGGGAAGATCTCTCCCTTTGCTCCGATGTTTACACTATAAAGATGCAAATAGGTGTTGAGAGAAGTTCACTCCGGGGAATGCGGGAACCACATTGGTGAGGAGGCTCTGGCATATCAGGTGCTCCGCATGGGGTATTATTGGCCAACCATCCATCATGACGCAAAGAACTTATTATTATCTTACGAAGCATGCCAGAAGACTGCAAACTTGAGTCACCTCCTGTCGGAGCGGTTGTCATCCCTTAGCTCGCCATACCCCTTTGCTATATGGGGAGTCAACTTGATCTGACCACTCTCCTAGATATCAGAAGAAAATACAACAAGATTTATCATAAATAATGTAGTTTGCAGGTTCGGGACCCCTCTTGTCATTGTAGCTGACCTCGACAAGCAATTTGATAATAGCCAATTCAAGGACTTTTACGAGGACTTAGGAATCGACCTTAGATTTGCCTTAGTAGCCCACCCTCAGACTAACGGGTTGGTGGAATCCACTAATAAGACTATTAAGAAGCTATTGAAAAAGAAGCCGCAGCAGAAAAAAGGCAGATGGGCCGAGGAACTTCCTGAGGTTCTCTGGGCTTACCTTACTACGAGAAGAACGGCCACCGGAGAAACGCCTTATTCTCTAGCCTTCGGGGTTGAAGCAGTTCTTCCCATCGAACACAAACTGACCTCCTATAGAGTTCAACATTTTGAATAGAGGTACAATAAGGGTAAGCTCCGAGCTAGCTTGGATCTCTTGTAGGAAAAACAAGATCGAGTAGATGAGAAGGTAGCAATTTACCAGAGCAGGATTGCTAGGTACTTTAACAGGAGGGTTAAATCCTGAAACTTTAGGGAGGGAGACCTAGTTCTCAGGAAAATGACATTGAATACCAGAAAGAGGTTAGACAGGGTCATGGGGCCTAACTGGAAATGACCTTACTTAGTCAAAGTGGTGGTCCGTAACAGGGCGTACAAGCTCGAGGATATGAATGGCCGACTAATCGATCATACTTGGAATGCAGATCATTGAGAAAATTCTACCCCTGAATAAGGGACTCATGAGCAGGCTACCTCCACTTAGTTTTCAATCTCCAACAATAATGTACTCATTTCCTTTTATAATTAAAGCCTATTTTTTCTCCATCTTCAATATGTTCTACAATGATTTGGGTCTACATGGGAAACTCGACATTATCATCTCAAGACCAGGGATTAGCCAGAGAATCCCCCTTGCTATTCCTGATGCCTCGACCGGGCACTACCTTTCGCCAAGAAGGGTTTGAGTGTAAGAGCATAGCTGCCATCAAAATCTCGAAACCATGAAATAGCTAGATAGCCCTCCTGATGCCTTGGTCGGGCTACCACCCCCAAGAAGGATCTGAGTGTAAGAGCATAGTTGCCATCCAGATCTCAAGACCAGAAAATAGCTAGATAGCCCTTCTGATGCTTTGGTCGGACTACCACCCCCAAGAAGGATCTGAGTGTAAGAGCATACCATCAAGATCTCGAGACCAAGAAATAGCTAGATAGCTCTTCTGATGCCTTGGTCAGGCTACCACCCCCAAGAAGGATATGAGAGTAAGAGCTTAGTTGCCATCCAAATCTCGAGACCAGGAAATAGCTAGATAGCCCTCCAGATGCGTTGGTCGGATTACCACCCTCAAGAAGGACCTGAGTGTAAGAGTATAGTTGTCATCCAGATCTCCAGACGAGGAAATAGCTATATAGCTCTCATGATGCCTTGATCGGGTAACAACCCCCAAGAAAGACTCGAGTTTAAGAGCGTGGTATCCCTCCCGATCCCTAGCCTAAGAGAGGGTTAGATAGTTCTCTACTTGATACCTCATTCAGGCTATAACCCCCTAGAAGAGCCTGAGGATGGAGGGCTCGTTTACTTAAACTCTAATGTCCCAGTTATTACTAGTTGCTAATTCTCCGTGTACATGTGGTTGCTTACTGTTACAGGTCTACGATCAAACAAGAGGACTATCGACTAAAGTCATCGAGCTACAAGTTTCTATTGAGATTTGAAAGCTCAAGTTAGATATCCACTTCCACACTTAAGCAGTTTTCCTATCCTATTTATTTTCCCAAGCTAAGTCAAGTTGTTATAGAGGTTGTACCTATATCGAGATCAGTAATGAAGAAAGTACATGCCCATCAAAATTCGAACCAGATCCAAAGTTAATTTTCATTAATGAAAATGGGGAGCGTAAGGCTAGAACAGTCGAATAGGGAGCCCAACTCCTGGATTCGGGCTACAAACTACTAAAACAAATGATGATGATTATCAAGCATAAGTAAAGATGGGATACCCACCCCCATTTTCTGGGCATTTAGAACAAACTGCAAGAAGTTGGATTCAAACTTCTGCATTCTACTGATTTCCTCCAGCTTCCCCTCCCTCAGGATAAACCTCACCCCCTGCTCTTCCTTCAGGCGGTCGTTCATTTTGGACAGCCGCCTCCACCACCACTTCCTAAGGATGCCCCTCAATTGCCTGTTGCTCAGCTGGATCCTCCTTCAAAACCTCATTGACCACCGCCGTGACCTCAGATGGTATGGTTGCATCAAAAAGATTTTCCATTGACTCTGGCATAATCTCTCATACTACTGGCTTCTCATTTGAAGGCACCTTAGAGGGACCTCAGACTTTGGTAGGGCCTCTTTCTGGCTCCATGGGTTAAACCCCCCTTAAGAATTCTCAGGGACCTAACGCTGGGAAGGTCAGGACAGAAAGAGGAAGATATGGTATTTCAGGCTGCTTCCCAGCTCTGTCTCCAGTAGAAGGACCCGCTTAGTCATTGTTAGGGCGAGACATCTCTACAGCCCGAGACATGATTTCTTCACTATCCCAGCCTACGATACCGGAGAGGTCAAATGGAAGGGGGAAGGCTTCCGCGATCTGGAAGGAGGCATAGAAATACCCCTCGCTGAAAGAGGCTTCCACTTCAGCCTGAAGCTTGGCAACTTAGGCCTGCAGAGCTTGGTTCTTAGCATCTAGCGTCGTTGCCTCTTCCTTCAATCATCTCGCTGGCTTGCTTATCGCTTAGAACGAAGAGTGTCTTGATCGAATGGCCGATTCAACCTCTCATGGTCACACTGAAGCTCGGCCAATTGTGTTTCCATTCCCTTCTGGGTAGAAGTCATCTCCTGGACCAAGGCTTGAGCCCGCACCAATAATCCCATGGCTCGCTCAGCCTCAGCTTCAGCCCTAACTGCTCGATCGCGGAGAAAGGATACCTGGTGACCTATTGCTACAATAAACTTGAAAGCCTGCAGAGTATGAAACAAAGGTTTGAGAACGATCAAAGCTCGCAATCACAGAAAATAAAGGCGATGACTACCTCGGCCAGGAGGGCAGACCCCTTGGTAACTTGGATGCTCACGGTCATTGAAGCCATCCCAAAAAACCGCCACCAGGGCAAGACACGACAAACTGTTTCAAGACTTCATCCTGACCAACCGTTCCCGGCTGATGGTGGGGGTGAGTAGGGGGAATCTCAAGAATACCAGCCTCGAGATCCCTTGAAGCATGAACTGCTTGAGACACAGAGGGATCAGCTGAAGAGGTGGGTAATGTGACTGAAGAAGCAGTAGCTGTAGTGGGGTCCACTGATGAGGGGGCGGAGGTGGTCGTATCAGTAGCCTAGAGAGCGGGCCCTCCTCTATTCAGAGCTTTAGTATCCCGTGATACGAGAATAGCCATCTTAGAGCTCATCTGGGAAGGCGATGGAGTAGGAGCAGGCGAAGCAACGGCTAAAAGGGTTGACCCTCTTTTCTCTGAGATAGCTAAGAAGGTTCCCTAGGACGATCTGGTAGGAGGGGGATGGGTCCAAGCTTACCGGGCTTTGTGGGAAAATGGAGCGACAATAAAAACTGTTAAAAAAATGAAAAAGAAAAGAAGGATATCAGAAGCAAGCCAGATAACGAAACAAAGCATAATAACTTAATATTACTCATGAGGGGAAGCATCGAGATCCGCAGATACTTGTTCACCCTACGGGGATCGAAGTGATCAGTAGTTGGAAACTTCAGGTTTAGATAATTCCTGGCGAGGATAGTCTTCAGCACGGCCACAGACTCGGTGGGCAGGGAATCCCGTTCCCAAAAGGGTTTGTCATTGAAGCGTTGGGAGCCACGAACTCAAGCCCGCCGATGAATATGGAGCTTCCTCAATCTCCACCGCTAATATCCACTCTTCTTCCAGGCTGGATCTTTTCTCACATCGCCAGGAATGATAAAGTTGAGTTTGTTCTTAGCGTTCACATAGAACTATCCCTGGGGACCTCCAGACAAACTCCCAATTTGAAAGAGGTAGGCCAGCTTTTCTGCTCTGGGCTCCCGGGTGACCTTGCCCAAGTCACACTATTCCCTCCACAGTATGAGGAAGCCAATCAGATGCCTATAAAAGTCAGATGTCAGCTGAAGGAGAGCTAGTTGAAAGACGTTAAGAGCCAGTCAAAGAGTAGGGTGAAGGGGGAGTCTGACCCCATTTTCAAATGCCGCCAAGTGAATAGGGAGCATGCCTGCGGGAGGGTTAAAAACGTAGTAGTTCCAATAGGGAACTGTGAGGGTGACACCTTTAGGAATGCCATATTTATCCCGAATGCGGTTGATCGATTGTGGGTCAATAGTAGAGTCAGGGATAACCCTAGATTCAGAAGGAAGAAGCTTCGCTGAAGGAAGCCTAGCTCCTCAGCGGTGTCGACCCTCTCTCCAACATTTGAAACCCCGTCAACTAAGTTCAGAGGGTTATCTGGTTGATTGGAAAAGCCGAAGCCTATCGAAACATTCCTACTGGAGCGGTGGAGCTGACGGATCGGGAATGAGTCCTCATCACTAGAGATTCCTCACACCCGTTGTTCGAGGAACAAAATTAGAGCCTCCAGTGCCCTCGACCTTGGCTTCAACACTGACAGAGGAGTTCGACATTGTTGAAGGAGAAGAGCTTAACGATGTGTGAAGATAATGATGTGGTTGGAGAAGACTGTAAGGGAGAAGAAGTCTGAAAATTTGAAATTGAAAGAAAGCTTGAAGAAATGGATGATGGGGCAGGGATTAAATAGAGGTAAAATAGCCATTGACATCAGTAAAATCTTCGCTAAGATCACCTCGAATCTCAGAGCGGTCGTAACGTAGCCGGACTATTTTAGGGATGAAATTCCCTAGAAAGTGTATGTCTATAACCTAGAAGGGAAGGGAGGGAAGGGGGGTGGGGGGGGGGGGGGGGGGGGGGGGGGTGAATAGGTTTTAATTCAATAGATTACCAATTTTACGAATTAATCAATATTAACAATTCTACCCCAATGTTCAAATAAAAGACAACAAACATAAAATAATAACAACACGCAATATATACGTGGAAACCCTCCAAATGGGAAAAACCACAGACTGTTTAGAGCGCCACCCTTGATCCTCAAAATCCATTTTTGAGTAAAAGTTTACTACCTAGGTTGACCTCCCGTCTAACCCTCCAGTTACTAACCCTTTCACTCTACCCAACTGGCCTTAATAGTGATTTTGGATCACAAACCTTGTGCGCTAATCACATAGCCACAAGCTTAACCAACAATGAAGAGATAATGGCAACCTAAGTGAATATGCAAGAATATTCTATACGCAAAAATGCTAGGTCAAGACATTCATGCTTATTTAGGATTAATAATGATAATTAAAGCAAATCCTAGATATCAATGTTCTAAATGCAAATGCAAGAATAATTAGCTAGAAGGGTAAAACCGTCCTAAATTCTAGCTATCACAAATTAATGCATCTCAACCAACAATTAATACACAAGCATGTCATGAAAGCAATTAAACATTCAAACAAGCATTTAATATGCAATAAACACTAAAACCCTAGGCATACATGTCTTTGCAATGAACCTATGAGGTCTAGAGCATGTAGAAGTTACCTAGTCAAGAAAAATATGATGTTCCATGCTTGAATGATCCTAGAATGAAGCTAGATGATCATGATATGAAGTTGGGTTGAGTAAAGATGAGTGTTTGGGAGTCACTCTCTCTCTAGAAAAACTAAGAACATATAAAAATGGCTTCTTGGACTCTTAAAAACAAGAAGAAGAGAAGAGAACAAATATATATGGTGCCCTACACCAAATGATGTCGTTTTGGGTAAAAAGCAACCAAAGCCCATCAGAACCGCTGGCTGTACCGCGGTCCAGGTAAGTGTCCAGACCGCGGTACAAAGAGCGGTGTATAGCCTGGACAACACCGCTCTGTAGGCCGTTGTGCATGCAGTGTTCATAAACCGTGGTCTGGACAGCATGCAACGTCTGTGAAATTTCGCTTGGGAGACCGCGACGAATGCAACAAGCACAGACCGCGGTAGACACAGCGGGCATCCTTTGGTAAACACCGTTGTACAGGCCGCAGCGAGGGCACTGCATAGAGAGCGGTCTAGACCGTAGAATAGAGGAAACAAAATCCTCTTTTTAAGGCACAAACATACATTCAACACCCAATTAAAAATATGACACACAAGGCACACAAAATGGCAAATAAGCATGCAAGCAAGATAATTAAAATAAAATGCATGAGTGTGTGTGTGTGCACTAATATCTCTTCAATGAAAGTTAAGCAAGTGATTTTACCTTTGATGCTTGAGCTTGGTTACGAACAATAAAGCCCTAAACTACCTTTAGATATGGATCCCCAAATATGGTTGTCAACAAAATAAGCCAATCAAACACTGAAGAACTTACAATCTCCCTATTTGGCTATTTCGTGACAAAACCACTCACTCACAAAGTATCATCACAACAAACAATAAGAAACAACAAGAGGTCAACAAAATACATTCTATTTTACAAGAGATACCTAAAGCTAAATCTTCAAATCTTTCATCTCTTGTTGAATGATCATCCCTACAAAATAAAGAACTACACTTTCCAAGACAAGTGTATGAGAGGAATCAAGATAAATAAAAAACAAGTGCAATTTGCATGAATTAGAAACAAGTAACATGCAATCAACAATGCACATAGCAAACGCTCCCCCTAAATAGATCCACTCCCTCTTAATAGGTCAATCTCCTATTAAATCATCATGCCAATATCAACTCCCCCTAAGTCCAATACTACGCCCCCTTTTTGTCACAAGATAGGCAAATGAGTATTCCCCAACCGGGATGTTTTAGCAAAGAGAGATATTTACAATGTAAATGCATAATCATATACAACAACTTTAGGTAGGTTAATTAAAAGAGAGAGAAATTCATGGAAGTTTTTATTGATTGGAAAATGTGTGAAGAAAGCCTTGAATGAAATACATGCAACATCAACTTTCAAAAGCATGGTATTTGGCAAAGAAAATAACACATGAGGTTCCAAGAGAAGTCAGACCAATTTGAACCAAATTGTCAATGGAAAACAAGATACAGTTTAACAAAAAAAAAAGAGCAACTATCAAACTTTACAAGTTGAACAAGACATGAGTGACTATTGTGCCCTATTAGATTTTTCCGGGCAAGATACCCGTATGATAGTAGCCGTGTTCAATAAATAAAAAGAGAGAGAGACTATTGAATTGTGAAATCCTTGAAATGGATACAATATCCTTATTGAATGAAGTCTCAAGAGTCACTTGCACACATATTTGCAATCATTTTGTAAGCATTCAATAAATTCATCATGCATAACACTTTAAGCATGTCAAGATCAAGTTTTCATAAACATAGAGATAAACTTTGGGTCAATCAAATGTACTTCCCAATCAAATTTCCTAGTCTAAAAATACATGTTTGAACACAAATGAGACATGCATTTCAAATAAGGCAAAAACACACTTATCGAATAAAAAGACATATAATAATATATGCATCCAAGATACTCAAGCAACTAATTAAATAGCATAAAATTGAACAATTATTTGCTTATTAAGATGCAAGTTCGCTCTCTTTGCTTGAGCTCCCCATATGGGGTCAACTTAAATCATGTCAAAAGGGGTTATGAGTCCCTATAGACCTTCCAAGTCCATTGGACCTAGTTGAGCCTATGGGTGAAATCTTAGCACAATGACATATGGGTTCATCTCTTCTAATCCATTTAAGTGACACAATGTAATTTCTAGTGGTCATAGTCATCATATTTCTCCTAAGATCATTAATTCTAGGCTTTCTAAGCACATGCATATTGGCTCTAGCCCTATTCTTTTCAATCATGCTTCTAGTTCTACACATGTTAATATACTTGAAGCAATTTGGTTTAATATGACCATCTACACTATAAAAATGACATGTAGGAACAAAATAAGGGGTCATACCATTCCTTTGTGAGAACAAAGGAGTTTTCCCATGTCTTTGAGCTTGCCTTTGGTGTTGTATTGGTGCTCTTCTCCTTTGTTGTTTAGTTGGAAAAGTTTGCTTCCTCGATTGGTGGAATTTGTGTTGAGGAAGACTTGCTTGATGTGCTCTCTTTGTTTGAAATTAAGCTTGACTACTTGATGCCATATTGACTTGGGCATTTTTAGAGCACTCTCCTAGTTCAATTTTCTTCCTAGGATGTTGTGGAGGAAGAGGTTTTTTTACGTCCATGCTCTTGACAAATTCCATCTTGCTAGGAGTTGAGGTCTCCTTGTCATCTTCAAACCCTAAACCTCTCTTATCACTTGGCTTCTTGCCAACTCCCAACATATGGTCAAGCTTCTCCGTACTAGAGGTTATCTTAGCAATCAACTCTCTAGCCTCTCTAAGCTCTTCCTTCAAGCTTTCTTCCACCTCTCTTCTATTTTTCACTTTCTCACTTAAGTGAGTCACCTCGGTTGATAGAATGAGGTTCTCTTCCCTTAGCCTTTGAACCTCTTTCTTCATCTTCAACCTTGAGCTTTGAAAATTCTCAATGAACTCTTCAAGGTTCATACTCTCTACATTTCCATTTGTAGAGTGAGATGAGGAACTCTCATTACTTGTGTCATCTTCTTTTTATATTTCCACCTCTTCATCACTTGAGGATGTGATGCTCTCATCACTTTTCCTCTTGGTTGCTTCATAAAAAGTACTTATAGCTATTTCTTCACCTACTCCTTTTTCAAGGTCATTACTTAAGGCTTCGTTGCCTTTTTCTTCGTCTTCCAAAAAGGAGGCTCCAAAAGCCGTGTAGTTAAGAACAACCTCTTCATCACTTGAGGAATCTCCTTCACTCCCACTATTACTTGATGAGGCAACCACCACCTTTCCTCTCTTCTTTTTCTTTTTCTTCTTTGAATTAGCACACTCTGTGGCAATGTGACCGAACCCACTACACTCATAACATTGAAATCCCTTATTGGAATCCATGTTGTGAGATTTCTCCACCTTTTTAAAAGGATTCTTGTGCTTCAATTCCTTTCCTTTGGATCCAAACCTCTTCTTGTTAAATTTGATGAACTTCTTAAATTTCTTCACCATAAGGGCCATCTCCCCATTTGAGTCAACCTCTTCCTTCTCCACTTTAGAGGTCTTAAAAGCCATGCTCTCTTGCTTCATGGATGGTGTAGATGTAGAGGTCCACCTCGACTTATAGGCTAGAAGCCTTCCAATCACTTCACTCGGCTTCATTGACTTATAATCACTATTTTCTTCAAGAGCTGTCACCTTGGATTCGAATCTAGGAGGAAGTGACCTCATGATCTTTTGCTTGATCCTTATATCCGAATATGGGTCACCTAATTGATGGCTTTGATTTACGATGTCCATCAACTTCACTTGAAGTCATTAAAGCACTCTTCCTCCTCCATCATAATCATCTCAAATTATGTTTGGAGGATTTGAAGTTTGGAGTCCTTAACCACTTCGGTTCCTTCATGAGCCGTTTGATGAATCTCCCAAGCCTCCTTTGCCTTTCTAGTGTTTTGAACCAACTTGTATTGATTGTAGTCAATGGCACATAAGATGGCATGCATAGCCTTGTTGTTCCACTTGGATGCTTTAAACTCTTGAGTACTCCAATTAGAATTAGGCTTAAGAGCTTCCATACCATCGTCAGTGGTCATTATTGGAGGAGTATACCCGTCTTCAATAGCCATCCAAGCACGGTCATCTATTTGGCAAAGATAGGCTTCCATCTTGCCCTTCCAAGAAGCATAATTCACCCCATTGAGCAAAGGGGGTCTTGTGCTTGAGGCTCCCTCATAACTATTTTCGTTTCCACTCATAGTGTTTGGGGGTAATAAATGATATGAAGATGCAAATGTAATGCAACATACAAAACGCAAACAACCAAAATGCACAAGGTAAGACACACAATGCACGGATCACCTAAGAATATCTAGGCACCGGCCAAGAGGGGGATGGGGGTGTTGAATAGGTTTTTATTCGATAGATTACTAATTTTGTGAATTAATCAATATTAACAATTCTACCCCATTATACTAAATGTTCAAATAAAAGACAACAAATATAAAACAATAACAACACGCAATATATACGTGGAAACCCTCCAAATGGAAAAAACCACAAGCTGTTTAGAGCGCCACCCTTGATCCTCATATTGAGTAAAAGTTTACAACCTAGGTTGACCTCCCGTCTAACCCTCCAGTTACTAATCCTTTCACTCTACCCAACGGCCTTAATAGTGATTTTGGATCACAAACCTTGTGCACTAATTACATAGCCACAAGCTTAACCAACAAAAAAGAGATAATGGCAACCTAAGTGAATATGCAAGAATATTCTATATGCAAAAATGCTAGGTCAAGACATTCATGCTTATCTAGGATTAATAATGACAATTAAAGCAAATCCTAGATATCAATGTTCTAAATGCAAAGGCAAGAAGAATTAGCTAGAAGGGTAAAACCGTCCTAAATTCTAGCTATCACAAATTAATGCATCTCAACCAACAATCAATACACAAGAATGTCATGAAAGCAATTAAACATTCAACATTCAAACAAGCATTTAATATGCAATAAAGACTAAAACCCTAGACATACATGTCTTTGCAATGAACCTATGAGGTCTAGAGCATGTAGAAGTTACCTAGTCAAGAAGATGATGATGCTCCATGCTTGAATGATCCTAGAATGAAGCTCGATGATCATGAGATGAAGTTGGGTTGAGTAAAAATGAGTGTTTGGGAGTCCCTCTCTCTCAAGAAAAACTAAGAACACATAAAAATGACTTATTGGACTCTTAAAAACAAGGAGAAGAGAAGAGAACAAATATATATGTTGCCCTACACCAAATGGCGATGTTTTGGTTAAAAAGCAACCAAAGCCCGTCAGGATCGCTAGCTATACCGCGGTCCAGGTAAGTGTCCAGGCCGCGGCACAGAGAGCGACGTATCGCTTGGATAACATCGCTTTATAAGCCGCTTGTGCATGCAGTGTGCACAGACCGCGGTCTGGACAGCATGCAACGTATGTGAAACTCGCTAGGGAGACCACGGCGAATGCAACAGGCACAGACCGCGGTAGACACAGCGGGCATCCTTTGGTAAAAATCGTTGTGTAGGCCACGGCGAGGGCAATGCATAGAGAGCGGTCTAGACCGCAGAATAGAGGAAAAAAAAATCCTTTTTTTTAAGGCACAAACATACATTCAACACCCAAATAATAATAAGACACACAAGGCACACAAAATGGTAAATAAGCATGCAAGCAAGTTAATTAAAATTAAATGCATGAGTGTGTGTCTGCACTAATACCTCTTCAATGAAAGTTAAGCAAGTGATTTTACCTTTGATGCTTGAGCTTGGTTACGAACAATAAAGCCCTAAACTACCCTTACATATGGATCCCCAAATGTGGTTGTCAACGAAATAAGCCAATCAAACACCGAGGAACTTACAGGGGAACGTACCAATCTGCCAACGACACGTCACCCGAACAATTAATGAGAAGATTTCATTCGAGATTCCCAGTAATTACTTCGTTATGGAAAATTTCCTAAATAAATAGGGAATTTGACTCCAACACTAATTCTACCTCCAGTGTTCAAGTCAGAGGGGACTTCTGTTAATAGTAAAATGTGGCTAGAGGTCAAAGAAATTTCTACTCTCCTAGCCCGAATCAAAGCCCAAATTCATCATTCATGAGACCCTGGACAGACCATAAAACTATCCCACGGAAGCAAGGAAGGATCGTCAGGCTTCAGAAGTATCAAGGATGAAGCTAGGCATGACCAGCTCGAGCCCCATACGAACACTGGAATTCGGGCTTCTCAAGGCTACTTGCCTAGGACCCTCAGTTCCTAGGGCTGGGCTCCAAAACCACCCTACAAAAATAAGGAATGATCACCAATCTCAAGAAGCCCGATAAGCAAAGCAAGCCCCATCCGGGTTAAGGCTTTCAGTGCTCAAACTTAATTCATAGCCTGAACGGGAAGCCTATTAACCTCTCTAGGACCTTGCTGTCCCCTCCACGATACGAGGAGGAAGAGGGCCTCTAAGTAAATCAAATCCATACTACCTCTCAGGAATGTCTACAAGAATGTCCATCCCAAGCTTCTAAGAACATAACCAAAGCATAGATCTACCTCGCTCTATGAAACAACGAGCAACTGACTTGATGACCTCCATGAAGAATCACGCCATGAATACATACAAGATCATATCTACGTTATAACGAACATTAAATTCTGTATACGTCTATGACATGAGTTTGTTTCCAAAGAGGAAACAAACTTATCTCCACCAACGATAATCTTGAGTCCGTTATTTACTCGAAGTCAACGACTTTCAAATAAAGATCTTGCCCGATAAAGAGGGAGTAGGTTTAGAGAATCAGGGCGGGAGATACACCCATTCAAAATGATTCGGCCATATATAAATATGCCTAAGCATTCCTACGAAGATATAGACAAGAGAGAAAGGGGCAGGAAACAGAGTAAAGAAAGAGAGAAGTGCGCCGGGCCTAAATTCTATAATCAGAACACGGTCATCGTCATATCTACTATTCGACAAGCATGGAGTTACCGACCTTCCTATGTCCTAGAGAGATTGTGAGTGTATGTGAGAGAATTCTGTATATCACGAGTGATCAATAATAAAGTTCTCATTCCCTAAAGTCATCCAAACTTTCATTTCTATCTAAGCAGGTTAGGTATCCAAAGTACCGACCCCGGCCACCGCCTCCGTGATAGTGGTCTCGAGGGTGTTAGTTTAAATTTCTCATCTTGAGTAAATTTCCCATTAATAGTTTGTTCTGTCGAAAATTGAAATTTTCTTGTGCTAGCTTCTCAAAGGTCAGGTTCTTGTTAGAGAAGTATTGGAAAATTTCGGTTTGTCTAATTTCGCTTTAACAGAATGTCGTTGTGTGGAAGGGAGATAGAATCTATTAATCACCTCTTTCTTCATTGCATCTGGTCTTGGAAGTTGTGGTCAGAGGCTATGGGTTGGTGGGGGATCAGTTCGTGTAGTAATCTAACGTTAGTTGGGTGGGTGAAAGGTTAGCCCAGTTTGTATACCTCTAAGGATAGCAAGTGGGCGTGGTTCATACTGTTTTTTACTGTGCGTTGGACTATATGGGAGAATCAGAATGCTGTGGTTTTCGTTGGTAAGGAATCCAATTTCTCTGTGGCTTTAGATATGATTAAATTCAGAGTGGCTTGGTGGTTAAAAAATTATGGAGTTGGATCCAACGAGGATCTAACTATTCTTCTTCTAGACATTGAAAGATGGTGTGTTGATAGGAATGCTCCTAAGATCAAGGTTTTTAGGCCGTGGAGTCCTCCTATTGATCATGACCTTGTTTTCAATGTGGACAGATCTTCCAGGGGTAGCCTGGGTTTGGTAGGCATTGAAGGAGTGTTGTGAGATGCGAACAGTAAAATTTTATGTCTTTTTTCTTCTTGTGTAGGGTTTGTCGACTCTAATTTGGCTGAAGTCCTGGTCATTCATCGTTCTTGTGTATTGATTTCGTCTATAATGTACTTAGTGGATCGCAACATCACCATTCTGAGCAATTCCAAAACTGTGGTATCTTGGATTAATGGGGGTGGAATTGGTTACCTAAATTACGTCAACTTGTTGTACGATATTAAACAGCTTTTGTCTTCGACAAGTATTGTTTCAATAGATTACACCGCTAGAAGTAACAAATCTTTGGCTAACATCTTGGCTAAAGTTGGGTCAGATTTACAACAGGAAAGATTGGAATGGGGGTTATGAGTTTTCACTAAACTGCGGTTTGCTCTCTTTTTGTGTCCACATTCTCTGATGTTGGCTGCGCTCATTTTCGCTTGTCTGCCAATGGGTGCCTTTGTGGGTTTAGTCTGACTTTTTGGTTCTCTTGTCGTTTTCTTGTTTTAGTATTTGGTTTGGTCTTTGCTTCGTTTAGCTTAAGCGTCTTTTGTTTGATGTAGCTTTTGCTCGCTTTAGCAGAGCTTGTTTGTTCCCTCTGTTCCTAGCCAACTTGGTTTTTGCTATCATTAATAAAACATGTAGTTTTTTTTGATTTTTTTTTTTATAGTTTTTGTTTTTTGAAAACAAATTTGATAGTTTTACTGTAAAAGAAGATGGAAATTTAAGAAAAGAATTGGAAAAGAGTGTAAAATAGAAATAGATATTAAAAAGAATAATTTTGTTGCTCTTACTGAAAATTCAGCCCTCAGCTGTCATGGGAAAAATTAAGAAAGAAAACAAATTGTGCTGATTAATGGTGTTTGTCCATAATGTATTATTTGTAATATATATAAATATATATAAATATATATATATATATATATATATATATATATATATATATATATATATATAATCATTAAAAAAAAACAATTGGGGTGGGGAATAGGCCCCACCTGGTCTCCACGTGGATCCGCCCCTACCAACAAGTTAAACATAAAATAAAATTGTATTCATATACTATATATATAAATTTTCAAATCAGTGTGTACTTATATAAATTCGTCAGTACGTTGGATGTGAACCATTAGATTTACATACTTTGACTCAAAGTGTATGATACACTTGTCAAAACCTCTTTATAATCAATGGTCCACATATAATGTACTGATATAACTTATATCAGCGTGCACCGACAATAAAACTTATATATATATATATCCTTTTACTCTAACTATAAACAAATTACAAACTAATTTAACTAAATTAATTTTAATACAAAAAGTTGACCATAATAAAATAATAAACAAGTTGTATACAAAAAATAAAAAAATAAAAAAAATGTTTAATTATCCCCAATTATGAACAAATTGACCATAATAAATACAAAAAATGTAAATAAAAAATAATTAAATAAAACTAATGTATAATTACCCCCAATCATTAACAAACTGATCATAAAAAATACTAAACAAGTAAATAAAAAATAAAAATTAAGTATCCCCAATTAGAAGTACCATGTCTCGATCATCTAGTGAAATAAGAAAATCTAGTCATATTCTCCATTCAATTTACATGATAATATATATTAATCAGGGCATCATGCATGATATGACCTATATATGGATTTCAGCAAATAATACAAAAGAAAAGAGACTACCTTAGCTTGATTTGTATACAAACAAAGATGAGAAAAAGATGGATATCGATTTTCATTGACCACGAGTTGGAGAAGAAAATGAACTCGGTTGAGTTGGAGACAAAGATGAACTTCAATTTCAGTTTACAGAGCTTTAAAAGTTAAAGAGAGAAACAGGTTTCAAACAATACTAGAGTACGAGAAAAGTTAAAGTTAAAGTAAAAATAAAAATAAAACCCCCTATTTCCACTTGAATCTAATGTAAGTGTTAAAAATAAACTTTCAATAATAATAATAATAATAATAATTTTTAAATGACCTCCGTAGTAATATCCAGTAACTATATAAATCCTAAAATCAAAGAATAGAATATGGCCTACTATAACAAATATACAATTTTACAGGTCTAGCTATTGTACGTATATGAACTTTATAAAAACTTGGTCTGATAGGAACCCTAGCTTTCGACGTTAGCAAATGACTTCACACAGAGAACAAGAAAAAAATCATTTTTTATTTCATTTTCTAAATCTCTTACAATCAGCAGAAGGTAGTTTCATAACCCAGCTAAAATTGTTACAATACAAAAACTTACCGAAAGAAACTTCAACCGGGTGACATGTGTCTCTAAGTAAATTGTATTTTACTTATTACAAATGAGACTCTATCATTGTCCAGTACCCTTTCTTCAGTTTTATTTTGAGTATTTCTAGTAAATCATCCAGTCCAATAAATTTCAATATCTTGTATTTGTCAACTCAATGTGGTTTGGTGATAGACATGATAAGGTCATATTGGTACGATGGCATATTCCTCACACCCACACCAAGAGGTTGAACGCAATGGTAGAGCTAAAATTTAATACCTCGCATATGACTCAGTGGTTAAAACGTTTATTCATACTAATAATGTTTCAGGTTTGAATCGTCGCCTATTGCAAACAATATTTGGAGGGTGACTTCGAAATTAGCATCATTTTAATAACTCTAGTTTAAATAGCACCAAAGATAGAATAGAGATAAAAATACCCCCACTCTTCTATCTTACTTTCTCACCAACTTTTTTTTAGACAAAAATGCCCCCACTCTTCTATCTTACTTTCTCACCAACCTTTTTTTTTTCTTTTCAAAAACCTCTATAGATGAACTAGTAGCCCCGTTTGGGCGGCGAGACACTTGGGTTGGATAGACTGGCGACTGAGAATTCAACGGCGGCAATGCTAGAACAAACTTGCCGATGTTAAGCTACAACAACGAGAGAGAAGATGTGAATGATTGGCGCATGTGAGGCCGTCATCAACCTCGGATCTCAGGCTAATCTTGCGGGAAAGTATGACCAAAAGATTCTTATGATCCCAGCCGAAAAACTATATAGGTCCCTCGACATTGATTGTGGTTTGTTCAACATCCATTGACGGTGGTCGACCTCCATCCAAAAGTGTTTTTTTTTTATTCTAAGAAAATTCTTGTTTTGCCCAGGTAAGTCTCGAATTTACATAAATATCCCATAAGTCTTGAATATGTCCCAATAAATCTCAAATTTGTATAAATGCTCGATAAGTCTCAAATATATAAAATAAGTATCGAATTTACCCCATAAGGTTTGAATTTGCAAAAAAAAAAAAAAATATATATATATATACAAAGGAAAGAACGAAATAGGGGTATTTTGTTTCCTCAAACCATACTTTAGTGCTATTTAAACTTAAGTTTTTATGTTGGAACGAATTCTAAAACTAGAAGAGAAAAGAGTGCATTTACGCTGCCAGTTTCTCTTATTTCTCAATCACCAAATAGTAAAATACAATTCCAACAAGGCAACAAGCGAAACATAAAATGAATTAAAATAATAAAATAATAAAAAATATAAATAATAAAATAAAATAAGTCATAATAAATATGAAATATTTTAATACAATAAATTAAAATTTAAGATTTTAGAATTTATTGATTGGATGTGTTAGGTGTATCAAACTAAAAATATTAGAAATAAGAAAAAACTAATATTGCAGATGTTAGTCTGAAGGCTGCCAAGATAACGAGCAATGGTTTGCTCGTCAGGTTCAGTTAGATCACTAATCATACGTTGATTATCAAATTCTGACGTATACTCCTCCATAGACAAGTCTTTTTGTTTGAAATTATGGAACTTAGGAAAAGAATCTTGACGATAATTTTTTGTCATGTACTTCCTCTTCAATTGTTTCCTCATCTTTTCCCATGTTTCAATACGCCCTTTTCCTTCTCGAGCCCGTTGTCTCTTGAGATGTTCCCACCAACTTGAAGTATGTTTCTTCAATTTGATAGCCACTAACTTTACCTTGCAATCGTCAGGAATATCTTTGTAATCAAATACTCGCTTCACAGTAATGAACCAATCCATGAATTTTTCAGGTTGCATTTTTCCTTCGAATTCTGGAATATCAACCTTGACATCAAGTTTTGTAAAAAAAAATTATTCATCTGGTGATGCCTACGATTATTCCCATCATTTGATGCTCGATTGTAGCCACGACCAAGAGGATTGATATTTTCTTTATCTATTGGTTCATTTTCTAAATTATGACGAAACTCATCACGTTCCAAATGTTTGAAGTGCTCAAGAAACTACTGGAGTTGTTGCACTTGTCTTCTAAGATCATCCACTTCAATGTCACGCATGTCGGTTTTGAGGTTGGTGACTCCCATGACCTCCACGCCTCCCAACCATGATCGGATAGTGCTCTGATATCAAATTGACACCGTATAAATTGAGATTTAAAATAGAAAATACAAAATGAACACTCCAAGATAAACAACTCGTCACTCTAAGGAATCCACCTAAAGCCGGAAAGATAGAAAGAATACACTCTTCACTAAATTAATATTAGAATAAATTCTCACAATTTTTGGATGCTTTAATTCATATGGGAGAAGGGTTTATATAGTATCATGGAACTTCCTTCTTCGGATATGTTACATGTATTTATTCATTAATAAGTATCAATGTAAATTAAAATAAAAGCATTGAACTAACTTGAATTAAATGCAATAATGTTTCATGCATTGATTGACATAAACCATGTGCTTGTTGTATTAATTGAAGGAGTTAAGTTTCGGTATCAGAGGTCTAGGAATATGATAACAAAATTAAAAGGAAAATGTAAATATAAAAAAAATTGGGTAAAAATGAAAATCAATTTAACTATATATATATTAAAAGTTTGGACCCGGAGGGTATTTGCCACTGCCGATGATGTCTTGGCAATTGAGTTTGAGTTTTTGTACCGATTAAAAAAAAATATCAATTGGTATTAAACTGTATTGAGTCGTGCAAACTGTTTAATTGTTTACCATCTTAAAGATTGAGGCAAGTCTAGGAATAGCAATGAGTCGGGTTCGGGCGAGTTTTGAAAAATCAAACTTGAACCCGTTATAGAAAACGATATCCATACCTGTTTGTAAATTAAACCCACGAAATGTAGCAGGTTCGGGTTCGGGTTTCACCCGTAGATTTTAGCAACACCCATATCTAACTGAACCCGATGAGCAAACCATTATATAAAAAATAACAATTATATAAAAAAATATTGAAAATAAGATCCTAATAAAATGAGTATATATATATATATATATAGTATAATGAAGTTTAAATAAAATACAATAAATAGAATATTTACTCAAGGTGAACTAAATAATCTTATATTGAAAAAGAAATAAAAACCAGAAACACAATATTAAAAATAAATAATAACAAGAAAAAAAAACATAAACAGTGAAAATTATAATCTTTATTCTTAATTTTTTTATTACAATATAATTTTATGATAAGAAATGTTGTTTTGTATTTATAATGAAGTTACTTTAAATTTATATAAAAATAATTGATTAATAAATATAACTATATATATATATATTAATTATTGATAAATTAATGTTTTATTGATTCTGAATAAATTAAAACTATAAAATCAAGAAAAACACTCAAAATAACATAAAATGAATCGTATTAATAAATTGACTATTTAATACAATTGACAAATTTGAGATTTTAGAATTGATTGGATTTGTTGGGACAATAGGTACGTCAAACTAAAACTATTAGAAAATAAATAGATAATTTAAATTAAAATAAAAAAATAATTTTAAAATAGTAAGGACATTAAAAATTCGCAAGTAGTGGGACTTAACCTCCACCAACCTCCATAAGAGCAATACCACCTATGCTAACAATTATTTCATGTTTTTGGTTTTATTTAATATAAATATATATAAAAAACAGTAGAATCAATTTTTTTAAAAAAAATTTGAGATAGGTTATGGATCCCATCTGATCTAAAGGTGGACCCACCCCTTAACCGGCAAACTTTAGATGATTTGTGGATGGGTGTGGCACTTCTGTGTCTTTAACTTCGAAAAATTAAATCCCCTACTTATTAAGTGTCGATTTCAAAATAATTACAGTAATATTTTGCAGCATATACCACAGTTTGAAGGATTAGTACAATTTCCCTATAAATACAGAAGCACAAGTCTCTTGATCGATCACACAAACCCTTCAACCACACAGAGGGAATCCAACAAATTTATAAAAGAAGAAAATGTCTTTGCAGGTTTCAGTTACTGCTTCAGCTTCGACAGAAAGTATTAAACGTCACACGACAACTTATCATCCTAGCATTTGGGGAGATCATTTCCTCAAATATGCTTCTCATCCTTTGGTATATAATCTCTACGTTGTCTTCAATCGATCATATATGTTTATGTCTAGTCAATTAAAGTTCACAATTTATTGTTAAAAACATGCATCATCAATTTCTTGTTTCTGCCAAATTTTTCTCTAGCCAATTGATGCTAAAACTCAAGAAGAATACAAAGAACTAAAACATGAAGTGAGGAGGATGTTAATCACAACCACGTCGGATGAGATTTCCAAGAAGTTGTGCTTGATCGATGCTATCCAACGCTTAGGTATGGCTTACCATTTCGAGAGAGAAATAGGAGACGCTTTAGAAACAATTTATAATGGTTACGATGATGATGACAACAATCTACCCACTGCCGCTCTTCGATTTCGGTTGCTTAGACAACAAGGATATAGTGTTCCATGTGGTAAATATATACAAGTCTTATGTACATTTAATCATTATTATTTATCAAGTGATCAGAATATCAGATCTTACAAATTATATATGTTCAATTGTGATGAGGCAGATGTGTTTGAAAAATTCAAAGATGACCAAGGAAAGTTCAAGGCCTCTTTAATTGATGATGTGGCTGGCATGCTATGTTTGTATGAGGCTGCATATCTTGCCATACCTGAAGAAGATATCCTGGATGAAGCCATAGCTTTCACTACCTCTCACCTTGGATTGATGGTTACTGATGATCAAGTAATTAGTCATGATGATGATGATGATGATCATCATCATCAGCTTGTGGAAGAGATAAATCATGCCATGAATCGACCAATCCGAAAAGGTTTACCAAGGTTGGAGGCAAGGTATTACATCAATATCTACTCAGGAGGCGAGTCACATAATCAAATACTACTAAACTTTGCAAAAATAGATTTCAATATATTACAAGTACAACACCAGAAGGAGCTCAGCAACATCACTGAGTAAGTTGATTCAAGTTCATATGATTTAATTTTCTTGTTGGATTGAGAATAAGAAAATTTAACACATTTACATGCATTTCAGGTGGTGGAAAATTTTAGACTTTGCAACAAAGCTGCCGTATGCTAGAGACAGAGTGGTGGAGTGTTATTTTTGGGTAATGGGAATGTGCTCTGAGCCCCAATACTCCTTTACAAGAATAACTCTGACCAAAATAACAGCCATGACGTCCATTTTAGATGACACATACGATGCCTTTGGTACATATGAAGAACTTGAGCTATTTACAGACGCTATCCAAAGGTTGATATCAAAACACTTTATTTGAATATTAATCCACCTCGATAGTATATTTTTAATTAGGTCAAGGTTTGATAAGACGGGGGAGCACTTGATGTTCAGGTGGGATATTGGCGTCATGGATGGGCTTCCCGAATACATGAAATATCTCTATCGGGCACTCGTAGGTGTTTACAGAGAAGCTGAGGAAGAGATGATCTCTAAGGAACTAGGAAGATCATATTATATGCCTTATGCAATAGAAGTTGTAAGCCATTTTTATGTTACATATTAAATAACCTGTATCGTTACTGATCCATTATAGTTATATAACCCTTTAATTATTAACTTTCCAATATTGAGTGTTTATTATTGTTATAATTATTATTATTATGTGTAACAGATGAAGAGACAGGTCCAAGCCTATTTTGTGGAAGCAAAGTGGTGCAAAGATGGATATGTACCAAAGGTAGAGGAGTACATGCAGAATTCACTTGTGAGTAGTGCCTATCCAATGATGGCCACAACATGTTTTCTTTTAATGGGAGATATTGCAAATCAACAAGCCTTTGATTGGATATCTAATGACCCTAATATTATTAAAGCTTCAGCAACTATTGCCAGACTTATGAATGATATCGTCTCTCACGAGGTATATATACATGATCGTTATAATTCAGGAACCACTCGTGCTATGTTAAAATACAAACAAATCTAATTAATTGTTTTTTTTTCCGTATATGTAGTTTGAACATAAGAGAGAACACGTGGCATCGAGTGTGGAATGCTATATGAAGCTGCACAGAATTTCTAAAGAAGAAGTAATAAAACTGTTCAGGAAGGAAATTTCGGATGCATGGAAAGATATTAATCAAGAGTGCTTAAAACCAACAGCAGCTGTTCCAATACCTATCCTTGTGTGTATTCTAAATCTTTCACGTGTAGCGGATCTCGTATACAAGGACGGTGATGGCTACACCAACTCTCATATTCTCAAAGATCATATCTCCTCAGTTCTCCTGAATCCTGTTCTTCTCTAAGTAGTTCTATATTGTAAAATTTTCTTAAAATCCGATATCCTGGACATATAGTACTTATGTCAGGGACAAAGGTTAGCCTGAAGCATATAGATATTATTTTCGATATTCGCAGCAAGCTAAGTTGCATGGGAAATTCAGTGGTGTGTTTAACTCGAGAGTCTCCAACTTCTTTGTGGATATGCTCGCCAAGAGGGCCACTTTGGATGAAGGTGATATCGTGGAATTGGGTGATACGTGAAGTGGTCTTCTTCGTCGGGTTGGTGGTGGTCTTGTTCTATTTTCCTGTGTCTGATAGCTGGTTTTTCTGTTTGATGGCGTGCTGCAGTTCTGCTTTCTTTGTGGCTTGCTTCTTTTTAGCTTTGTCTTGTGCTTTGGTTTTTTGTTTTCTGGTTGGGGTTGTGTTTGCACTTGCTGCCTGGGTTTGTTGTTTCTGTTAGGTCTGTGGGGTGTTTATTGTTTTGGGTTTTGTTTTGGGGCATTGCCATGTTGAGGCTGTCCCTTACTTCTTTTTGTAGCTTCCTTGCCGTTTTTCTGCCTTTTAATAAATTTTGCTGTTAAAAAAATAAAATTATCCCCAATCTGATCAGAAGCCCTGTTATTTTTTATACTTTGTACATCAAGATTGGAAGAGGTTTCATGAATAATGTTTGGGTAAAATCTTTTATACAACCACAGTCCAACGTGACTCGGTGTTAATAAGAGCATTCATTCAGCCTACTAATATTTCAGGTCGAAGTCCGCTGTCACCTACAAGTGGTATATATATATATATATATAAAGAATTAAATACTTGATATTTCCTATATATCATGATAAACAAAAAATCCTGACAACAATCTTTGACCTACTCCCATTGTCTTACAATGAAATCGATCATTAGCTAGGTACACGAAATTGACAAGGACATAGAGAGCATCAAACGACAAAAGCATGGGACCTAATTAAATAAATAGATATACATATATACCACATATTTAAAAATTAAGGTCTAAATAGAAACAACCAGCCAATTATAAGTCATTCACACTTAGGTTAATTTCAGATTAAAAAAACAAACAAACCCTTGCATTATTCCACTCAAAAAAAGGTTAGAAGATTATAAAGAATTTTAATTGTTTATTTCAGATTACTGGCTAGATAGAGTAAACAATCAATACTTCAACTAAAAATTTAAAAAGTGAACCCAAGACAATCACTTGACTAGAGAAGAATAAGATTCTTGCCATTAAAGGTGAAAAGGATCGAGAAGCAATGAATTCACAATGTAGTGTTTTATCACATGAGAGTTGGTGTAGCCATCATCGATCGTCCTTGTATATAACATCCATTACACGTGAAAGGTTGAGAATTCACGTTAGGATTTATATTGAAACAGGTTGACACTATTTTTTTAAAATCTTTCAAGACTTTTATCAAAACATTGGTCAACATACAAATTAACCTTTAAAATGATTGTTATGAGAAAATAATTAACATAAGTATGCTCAATTCACCACCCATAGTGTACAAAACATATAACAAGAAACAATGTATCTTATAAACAAATGTATTCGATGTAAAGCAAATTCAATAATTAAGTTGTACTTTGAATATTACAATGTAAATTCATTAAGTGAAACTTAACAACTTGAAATGGAATATCACAAGATACAATATTCAAACACTTACAACAATACAATATACAGATGTACTAAAACAAAGAATACTTGTATTCTCAATATTGTTCAATATGTACAAGTACTTAATCAAAGATGATTATATACAAATAAATGTAAGTACAAATAAAATGATATTTACAACTTTGATCAAATGAAGTGCTTGCATTTCATACATTACAGCAATCTTGTTTTTCAATGATCTTCTAGAAATGAAGTTTGTGAAACAAGATACAAACATACATATACAAGTATAAAAGAGAGATAGAAAGAATTAACACAAGGATTTTTTTAAAGGGGTAAAACCTCCTAAGAAGAAACGTCCACGGGTTGAATATAACCATCGAGTACTTTTATTATTGAAAAGTAGACAAGACATTTCGTAAAATTGATCAACAAATGACACAATATATTGGACTCGACATCTACCCAATCCCTATTGGTAGATTGAAAATTTCTCAAAAGCGATCAACAAATGACATATTTTCTATTGGACTCCACTTCTACACAACACCATTAAAAAGGTGGAAATTTCTCAATGGTGATCATCAAATGACACACTCTCTATTTGACTCCATTACATCTTAATACCCCAGGTCTACCAATAAAAAATAAATTTTTTATCCAAGGCACCCTTACCTCAAGAAAGTCCCACTTGCTTGATTATCCGGATCTCATGTCCTAACCAAAACTCCTTGCTTAGCTATCCTGACCATATGTTCTAGCCAAGACTTCATGTCTTTTACAAGGACTTCATGTCTTTTACAAGGACTTCATAATGTGATCAATGAATGTAAAAATGCAAACATACACTCAACATAGAATATGATGATCAATACATCCTATGGGAATAGCACATATGCATGTAAGTTCACAACACAAATATAGTCTAGTTACTATACATGAATGAAAATTCTAGATCATGTGAAGCACCATAAACACATTTAATTCGTAGAATCATTCATGTAACTAAGACTTTAATCAAGACATATACAATAAGCACACATTCAAGATTTTAGTAACAAACAAAAACATGCTAGATTCATGAGATATGATCAATCAAAGTTCTAGCAGATATCTATGGCATATTTTAATCACAATATTTAATCAAAGTCAAAATAGATCTAAAATACACAATCAAATGTGCTAATCCAATATATTTCAATTAAAAGAACCTTGCACATGTTAAGACTATTTATCATAAAAAATCAATCATTATGAAGCACAAATGGTCTTAAATCAAAAGTTAGCACAATACAATTTCCAATCATGTGGAAACATAGATTTTAGAAAAATCTAACTCAACATGAGAGAATCTAATCATGTTCAATATAGCTTCCCTTAAGGAAACCACTTTTCTACTTCTTACAAGAAAGAGTAGATTCATGTATTGTGTGCAGACCTTCTCATCCATAAGTCAAACTGTGATTCAAAGATACAGAGTTATTGATCTGGAATGCTACTCCGATCTCACCCATGGTATGTCAAAAACCACGATCTTACCTGAAGGAGTCAGTAAGACACTCAGGATTAAGATCACCCATATCCAGCCATCATTTATCGATATATATATATATATATCTGTACATGTAACAGATCTTTGTGAGAGATTCATATAGATCGTGACTCATTCCTATATGATTACATCATATAAGGTGTCTCTATTCTCATATCACCATATAAATGGTCTAGGATAAGACCACCGTACATTATGAAATGGACTACAACTGTAGATTAACCACAAATAAAGTATCCAACTTTATTTGACTTTTACAGACTCTTTAAATTGCACTTCTTAAATTGAATACCTCTTTATATGACATTCATATACTCAGTTTGAGATTACATCTAGCAATCTTGGATTTTTAGAACATATGATATAAATGCATGAGTCTTATTTATTGAATGAAATAACTACTTCTTTTATTAATGTTATTATAACATTTACAAATTACAAGCCTTAGGGCATAAACCCCAATATGATTGAAGCAGAATTTTAGGGTATTTTTGAATGTCTGAAGATTGCTTGGAAGACTGGCTACAAGCAGATTATGGTTGAATTCGATTCTTATGATGTTGTTCTTCTTCTTAATTCAGTCACTCATCTGAACCATACTCAATTTAGTACGGTTCAAGAGTGTAGAGCTATTATGGATAATAACTGGAGGTGTTCTGTTTAGCGTGTATTCAGAGAATGTAACAGAGTTGTTGATGACCTTGCTAGTCTTAGCCATTCTCTCTAGTTGGGGATTATTGGAAGATGACCTGAATTATGTCTCAATTGCTAGGACTGTTCCTAGCCTTTAGCTTTCATTTTTTCTGGGCTTTCGCTCTCCCTTTCACCAAAAATAAAAAGTCTATCAAAAATAAAAAGCAATCATAACTTCTTATAATCCAACTTCTCGTTGAAGAAAAATATCAAGCCCGATAATAAAAAAGTTAACACGAAAAAATCAGCAGTAGTTCCTAATATAGCCCACATCATTGACTATATGTGCACACTAGGAGATCATTCTTCAGCTTCTTCATCTCCATCTCCGCCAGATATCTTTATTTTTTAGTTTTTTTTCCCGAACGTTTCACAAACCCTAAAATAATTATTTTTCAATATCATTAAAGTTTTATTTGATTATGAAGTGATGAGAAAGATTTACAAGAAATAAACAAACAATAATATAAATTTCAGGCAGATTTTTTTTAATACTTTTAGAATTGTGTTTAAAATTTAAGGTTTTAGGATGTAGTGTTAAAAGATAAAAAAGCTCATTTTGAAAAAAAAAAATAGAGTGTGTGTAAAGATAAAAGTGGATTGTAAGGAGAAAACCTCTTTAATAAAATATGAGTGTACTGATTAGTTTTATGGGTGATAATATTGGCACTTAAAAAGAAAATGGGTGTAACAAGAGATTTTTTCAATAGAGCCACCCATCTCAAATATAACAGTATATTTTTTCAATTATTAAAAATTAATTACAAGTAAATCGTAACAATTCATTTTCCTCTAAATTATTTCTAATCATCAAATAGAAAAATACAATTCCAACATTTTTTTAAAGTATTACAAGTTACAAAAAAATAAAATTGAATTCATATATATATATATACTGATCATGCTCGATCATACTCAGGCAGAGCGACTCTCTGGTCATACAAGTGCAGAGCGACTCAATTACTCTTCTCTGGTCATGCTCTTGCAGAGCGACTCATGACATACACATGTGTAGAACGGCCCCAAAAGCCAGCCATAATCATAACTGGGGAAGGTACATACATGGTGCTTTTATAGAAATCATAATCTCTTCTTGATAATTCATAAAAATAATATACTGATTCTGAATGCTAATATATGCATAAAATATATATACTTTCAGTTCTCTGTATACTCACCATCAATCATAAAAAGCAATAAAAAGCTTTAAATGATTTGCAGCAATTAAAGCATAAAACTTTAAACTTGAGTTAAAAACAAAACTGAAACTTAATTCACTCTTAATTCACTCATAACTTAGACGTCAAGTTTAATTCAGACTGGGTTTGCTAGGTTCCCCTCGTCTTCTTTCCCTAACAATCACAAGATCCAATTAGAAATTGGATATCAAAGAATAATCAACTGAAATCTAAAATCACGAGAGAGAGCTTCACTGACTTCTTCTTCTCTTTCCTTTCTTTTCTTTCCTTTCTTACGCTAGATTTTACTGCTTTCTAGCTCTCACAACGTTTATCCTCTAATAAATATACTTATGGAAGGACACAGCTGAAGTTGTGAGCTAATTAACTAAGCTCACAGCTGCCTGTCAGTCATGCAATCACCTAGGCTTACTCACCTGATGCCTTTTTCTGCTTTACGCTTATCCCTTTTTTTTTGGGTCTTTCAATTGGGCCTGAAAGACATGGGTGTTACAATTCACCCATCCATATAAGAATTTCATCCTCGAAATTTACTTAGCTGAAGCAGAAGGGGATACTGAGTCCGCATCTGATCTTCATGTTCCCAAGTCGTCTCTTCCACTGCATGATTTCTCCATAACACTTTTACAAGAGGAATAACCTTAGTACATAATACTTGTTCCCTTCTATCTAGAATCTCAATAGGTTCCTCTTCATAAGTTAAATCTTTTCTTAACTTCACTGGTTGTTTGGTTAAAACATGCATAGGGTCGGATATATATTTTCGAAGCATAGAAACATGAAATACATCATGAATTCTTGAAAGTTCTGAAGGCAATGCTAAACGGTATGCCACTACTCCTACTCGGGCAATGATCTCATACGGACCATTGTATCGTGGACTTAACTTACCACGTCTTCCAAATCGAAGTACACCTTTCCAAGGCGAAATTCGTAGGAATACATAGTCACCTACTTTAAATTCAAGTTCCCTTCTCCGTTTATCTGAATAGCTTTTCTGCCTATCTTGTGCAACCTTTAATCTGTCTCTGATTATTTTGATCTTTTCTGTTGTGACTTGAACAAGTTCTGGACTGAACAACTTTCTCTCGCCTACTTCATCCAACACACCGGTGTTTTACATTTTCTCCCATACAGAGCTTCATAAGGTGCCATTTCGATGCTAGCTTGATAACTATTATTGTAGGCAAATTCTATCAAAGGGATATGTACATCCCAACTACCTTTGAAATCCATTACACACATCCGAAGCATATCCTCCTCTGAATAGTACGCTCCGATTGACCATCAGTCTGCGGGTGAAAAGTAGTACTAAAATGCAATCTAGTTCCCAAAGCTTCTTGTAAACTGGGTCAAAATCTAGATGTAAATCGAGGATCTCTATCTGACACTATGGATACTAGTGCGCCATGAAGACGAACTTTTTCACCCACATAAATTTTGGCTAATCTGTCAAGAGAGTAAGTAATACCGATTGGCAGAAAATATGCAGACTTTGTAAGTCGGTCGATGATCACCCATACACTGTCGTGACCATTCTGACTACGAGAAAGTCCTACCATAAAATCCATGGTAACATGATCCCATTTCCATTCAAGAATAGGCAGTGGTTGTGATAGTCCTGCTGGTTTCTGATGTTCTGCTTTGACTTGCTGACAAATCAAACATTTAGAGACAAATTCTGCTATCTCTTTTTTCATACCTTGCCACCAGCAATGCTCTTTCAAGGTACGATACAACTTAGTGCTTCCTGGATGCATTGCATAAGCTGAAGAGTGAGCTTCTCTAAAATTTCATTCTTGAGTTCTTTAATGTTTGGTACACACAGTCTGTTACCTAGAACTAACGTACCATTGCTTCTCACTACAAAATCAGCTCGTACACTTTTCTGCACTTCTCCCTTCAATTGAACTAAATAAGAATCTTGAGTTTGCAATTCCCGTATACGATCAATCAAAATAGGTCTAACCCGAAAGGTAGCCAGTAATGCTCCACAATCTCGTGCTTCTAGCTTAACTCTCAACATTCTTAATTCAACTAATAATGGAAGCTGAAGATGATTTACCTTCCAATTCATCCTCAAATGAGCCATAGAACTTGAACACTTTCTACTGAGTGCATCTGCCACCAAAATTTGCCTTACCAGGATGATATTCAATCGTACAGTCATAATATTTAATCAACTCAATCCGTCTACTTTGTCTTAAATTCTGTTCTTTTTTAGTGAAAAGATATTGTAAGCTTTTATGATCTGTATAAATCTGACAAGTAACTCCATATAAGTAATGCCTCCAAATTTTCAGTTCAAACACCACTACAGCAAGCTCTAGATCATGGGTTGGGTAATTCTTTTCATGCTTCTTTAATTGTCTTGATGCATAAGCTATCACTTTTCAATGTTGCATCAAAACGTAACCCAATCCATGTTTAGATGCATCACTGTAAACAACAAATCCATCACTTTCGGTTGGAAGAGCAAGTATTGGAGCAGAAGTCAATCTCTCCTTGAGTTTTTGAAAACTCTCTTCACAAGCTTCTGACCACTCAAACTTCACATCCATCTGAGTCAATCTTGTCAATGGTGAAGCAATTTTAGAAAATCCCTCTACAAATCTTCAATAGTAACTTGCTTAACCCAAGAAACTTCTAATTTCTGTAACACTGATTGGTCGTTCCCAATTCACTATAGCTTCAACCTTTTGAGGATCAACATAAATACCATCACCATAAATCACATGGCCCAAAAATGTAACTCTATCGAGCCAGAATTGACATTTACTAAATTTGGCATAAAGTTGATTCTCTCTCAAGACTTGTAGAATAATCTCTAAATGCTCTGTATGCTCCACCTCATCCTTAGAATAGATCAAAATGTCATCAATGAACACGATAACAAATTTATCTAGATAAGGATGAAATACCCTATTCATCAAATCCATAAAAGCTGTTGGAGCATTTGTTAATCCAAATGGCATAACTAGAAACTCATAATGTCCATAACGAGTTCTGAAAGCGGTCTTTGGTATATCACCATTTCTAATCCTCAACTGGTGATAACCTGTTTGCAAATCTATCTTGGAGAATACCTTTGCTCCCTGAAGCTGATCGAATAAGTCATCAATACGTAGGAGTGGGTATTTATTACACACCGTTATTTTATTCAATTGCCGGTAATCGATGCACAAACGTAATGTTCCATCTTTCTTTTTGACAAACAGAACCGGCGCTCCCCATGGTGACACACTAGGTTTAATAAAATTCTTGTTCACCAATTCTTCTAATTGAATCTTCAACTCTTTCAATTCGGTTGGAGCCATTCTGTAAGGTGGAATAGAAATCGGAGTTGTGCCTGAGACCAAATCTATCACAAACTCAATGTCTCTATCTGGTGGTAATCCATGAAGATCTTCCGGAAATACATCTAGAAATTTCTTTACCACCGATATATCTTCTAATTTTACCTCTCTATCCCGAGTATCAATTACATAAGCCAAACAAGCTGAACATTGTTTCCTGAGTAACCGTCGGACAGTGATAACCGAAATAACACAAGAGAGAATCCGACGTTCACCATAGAAAATAATATCCGACTCTCCTTGAAGTGTAAACTTTCCCTATTTTAGAAAACAATCTACAGTAGCACGGTGTATAGCCAGCCAATCCATTCCCAAGATAACATCAAAATCATGTATATCAAGCGGAATTAAATCAATATATAGCTCATGCTTACCGACTATAACCTTACTGTTTCTATATATATTCTCAACCAATAAAGATTTACCAGTAGGTGTAGCCACTACCATACTAGAATCTAATGGTCTTAATTCTACATCCGCATACACCATAAAAGATCGAGATACAAAAGAATGAGTAGATCCAGGATCAATGAGAACATGAGCATCGTGGCCAAAAATTGTTAACATACCTGTAATGACATCTGGAGTGGTCTCGGCATCTTGCTGAGTCATAGCAAAAACCCTTGCCTGAGTATGAGGTCTACCCAACTGACCTCTCTGTTGGTTGCCTCCAACCCCTGTTGCGCTAGCTTGGTTTTTCCCTGTAGTTGTAAATCCTCTTACTCGGGATCCTCTTTGCCCTTGAATCTGACTAGTGCCACTTTGCATTGGTTGAAAACCTATCTTTCTTTCTTTCTTTATTACCTCTCGGAACTAACTTGGGGCAATCTCTTTTTAAATGACCAGGTTGCCCACATTGATAACAACCTGATCTCCCCAAATAACACTCACCATCATGGTGTTTTCCGTAAGTTGAACATAAAGGACGCCAACTTCTACCCATACTAACACTCGGTTGCTGACTACCCATTGGCTGCTGGACTGAAGTGGATGTATTGAGCTTGTATGGTATTGAAAAAACTAAAGTCACGACATTGCTAGAAGAAGCTCCTGATAGAATATGTCTAACATCTGATTTATGGACTTCTATAGTCACTGAGGGTTACATGTGTCTCACAAAACATTGTATTGATAAAAATTGGGTTCTTCAAAAAAAAAAGTATTGAGCTTTTGCTTTATGCCACCTCCACATGATGGGGTTTCTTTAGCGAATAAAATTAAGACATTGCTGTATGAGTGGAAAATTGAGAATAGAATTTTTTCGATTACTTTGGACAATGCTTCATCCAATAATTCATTAGTGCATAATTTGAAAAGTTATTTGAACATAAACAAAGCACTTTTATGTGATGGGGAATTCTTGCATATTCATTGTTGTGCTCATATCATTAATTTGATTGTTCAAGATGGATTAAAGGAAATAGATGGTGTTGTCCATAAGGTTCGTGAGAGTGTGAAATATGCGAGAGCTTGGTAAACTAGGAAGCAATAGTTTATAGAGTGTATCAAACGAGTTCATTTAGATTCTAAAAGGGGTCTAAGACAAGATGTTCCTACTAGATGGAATTCCACTTACCTTATGCTTGATAGCGCTATTTATTATCGACTTGTTTGGACGGCATTAGAGTTGGCTAACAGTAATTACAAGCATTGCCCTTCTGTAAGTGAGGAGGAAAATATTGAGAAACTTTGCAAGTTTTTGCGCCATTTTTATGACACTAATAATCTTTTTTCCAGGAACAAAATATCTCACTTCGAATTTGTACATGCCTAAGGTGTTTATCACTTATTTGACTTTGATGCAAAACTTGGCAAGTGATGATCCGTTCTTTAAAGCGATGTCAAATCAAATGTATACCAAGTTCCATAAGTATTGGTCTGATTTTTCCACTATTTTAGCAATAACTATTATTTTGGATCCTCATTACAAAATGGAGTTTGTGATGTTTGTTTATGAGAGATTGTATGATGCCGAATCAAAGCAATTGGAAGAAGTTAAGGGAAAATTGTTTGCTTTCTTTAATGAGTATGTGACTAGCTCGACTGGACGATCTACCATTAAACCATCTCCACCATCTTATCCTAGTACTTTTAGTGGACGACAAAGCGTAGATGACCTTGATCTTGTTTTACTGGTAATAAATTCTTTGTTTATTTAATCAGTAATTGTTTATAGTGATAACGTTTTTACTTTAATATTTTAATTACACATGTGTAGGACTTTGATGATAATATCAATGATGATATTGTTGACATTCAAATAACACAATTGGATTTGTATTTGGAGGAGAGAAGACTTGAAAGACCAATTATTTAAACATTTTAGACTTTTGGAATGGCAATGAACCTCGTTATCCTGAACTTGCTGCCATGGCTCGTGATGTTTTAAGCGTTCCAATATCTACAGTGGCATCTGAATCAGCATTTAGCATGGGTGGTCGGGTTCTTGATCAATTCCGGAGTTCACTTCTTCTGAATGTAGCAGAAGCCTTAGTTTACAGTCGTGATTGAATACTTGGAAATGGAGGTAATGATTTTACTGTGACTTTGATAATTGTATTGTTGATTTCATTTTTAATAATTGATATTTTTATTTAATTTTATATCACCTAATCATTATTGTAGAGAGTGCAATTTTGAAATGTGAAGAAATTACTAAAGATTTATAGGAAATGGAGAATGACAGTACTCCTGCCACTACTCAAACAATGCACGAGCAAAGTTCAATTCAAGGCTATTAAATACATATCCATCAATTTATTTGGACAACAATTTGGACCAATTTGTGATTATGGATGACTGTATGGATTATTTATGGATTCATTTTTTTTTTTAACTTTGTATGGAATATGGATAAGTGGATAATTATATTTGTCTTTCGAGATGACTGTATTTAATTTTATATTTGTTGCATTATTTAATGGTATTAGATTGGATTGGATTGGATTATTAAAAATTTACTCTATAAGGTTGGATGTGTTTGTGGTAGATTAATATGATTTTTTTTAAATGTCAGGCAAATGTGTTAAATGGGTTCGGGTTAAACGGGCCACACGTGTCAAACCCGACCCAGTATGACCCGATTAGATTATTAAAAGTGTCACGAGTCAACCTGTTTAACCCGTGTCGTGTTGGGTTTCAGAAGGTCAACCCATTTAATTAAATGGGTCGTTTCGGGTTAAGGGTTAATTCTATTAAGGTTGAGGTCAACCCGACCCATGAACCTGAATTGCCAGCCCTAGTGACACATAAGCATATATCTAGTACACACCACAAAACAAATAACATATATTAGCAGGAAAATAAGATGAACGAATCCAATCACACAACACAAGTTTTATGTAGAAAACCTAAAACAGGGAAAACCACAACCGTCGGGATGATAAGAAAAAAATATCACTATGTAAAAATTTGTTACAACTATACAATTCAAATATTCTTTCTCTAACCCCAAACTCCAATTACAACCAAGCTATTCTTACCGAGCCCAAGCTCACAACCGAGCTTAAATCCTAGCTCTCAGCTCATAGCGCTCTCTCCAGGTCCCTCATGAATGCACCCCCAGATAATCCATTGATCTTTTTTCGGGTCTCCCCTCACCCGGATATCCTCCAGGTCTCCCACCCCCGGATCTCCTCTTAGAGAATCCCCCGGATCTTCCCGTGTCTCACTCATCGGATTCACCCACTCTCTGATGTTCTAGGTGTCTTTCCAAGTATGTATAACAAAATAATATGCCTTACTTATTTATAGGGTCACTATTCTTAGTCAACCTCTAAGGAATCAGACACTCATTAGGAGTTCTAAACTACCTAACAAGTCTTTCCTGAACAAGTAGTATCGAAACAAAACCTTTCTCAACAAGAAAACTAACTCCCTACATGTTTTTTCATGTCTTCCAAGAGTTCCACATGCAAATCCAGGCCTCAAAATAGTGTCTCACATGCCTCAACACCTCTGGCGCACAACAACTTGTAGGTGTTGCACAACAATCTTCCAGCGGCTTGTATGGGTACGTCTAGGACCAAATTCCAACACCTCTTTCACCTTGGCTTCGTCTCTGACACTTCTTTTCAATGCCACCTAAATTACAGTCATTTGAATCCTCATATTCACCCACTCTCTGATGTTCTAGGTGTCTTTCCAAGTATATACAACGAAATAATAAGCGTTACTTATTTATAGGGTCACTATTCTTAGTCGATCTCTAAGGAATCAGAATCTCGTAAAGGGTTGTAAACTACCTAACAAGTCTTTCATAAACAAGTATTAACAAAAAAAAACCTTCCTTAACAAGAAAACTAAATCCCCACATGTTTTTTCATGTCTTCTAGGAGTTCCACTCGCCAATCCAGACCCTAAAATAGTGTCTCACGTGCCCCAACAACTCTGGCGTACAACAACGCGTAGGTGTTGCATAACAATCTTCCAGCGGCTTGTATGGGTGCGTCTATGACCAGATTATAACACTTTTTTCGTTGTTGGCTTCGTCTCTGACTCTTCTTTTCAATGCCACCAAATCGCAGTCATCCGAATCCGTTTAGACCACTTAGGTATCAGTTGAATATGTTTGGTAAATGTGTGATTACAAGACAAATCCTAACATAAATTTCGATATCGTGTGTAAATGCTCAGTCAAGGTAATTTGGTGGTAAATGACATTTTTTAAGCTTAGTAATATCTTACGTTCGAGTTGTTGCACCACAACAACATGTGACTTTTGTGCTAGAGGTCTTGTGGTTATGGTGAGTGACTTTTGACAAATTATATAGTACTTTTTAGAGAGTGAATTTTGGAATTAGCACCATTTTAATAACTCTAGTTTAAATAGTACCAAAGATGGAATTGAGACAAAAATACCCCCACTTTTCCATCAAATTTTCTCACTAACCCTTTTTTTTTCTTTCAAAACCCTCTATTGATGAACTAGTAGTCCCAATTGGGTGGTGAGACACTCGGATTGGATAGACCGGCGACTAATGTATTCAACGGTGGCAGTGTGGGAATGACACTTACTGCGTTAAGCTGCAGTGACAAGAGAGAAGACGTGAATGGCTGGCACGCGTGAGACCTTCACTGACCTCGGATCGCGATGAATCTTGCAATGAAAGGATGATCGGATTATTCCGTTGATGCCGACCGAAAAATTATGGAGGTCGCCCTACATTGATTGTGGTATGTTCAACCTCTATCAGTGGAGGTCACTCAAACCAACATCAGGCAAAAGTCTTTTTTTTTTTAAAGAAAATTCTTATTTTTCCTAGCAGGTCTCAAATTTGCATAAATACCCCATAAGTCTTGAATTTGTCCCAATAAATCTCAAATTTACATAAATGCCCCATGATTCTCGAATTTACCCCATAAGGATTGAATTAGAAAAAAAAAATAGAAAGGAAATTATAATAATTAATAAAATATATTATTATTATAATATATTTTATAAATGTTCGATAAGTCTCAAATTTATGAAATAATTCTCGAATTTACCTCATATGGCTTGAATTTGCAAAAAAGGAAAAAAAAAATACAAAGGAAATAACGAAGTGGGGTTTTTTTTTTCCCTCAAACCATACTTTATTGCTATTTAAACTTAAATTATTATGTTGGGACTAATTCTAAAACTAGAAGAGAAAAGAGTGCTACTTACGCTGCCAGTTTCTCTTATTTCTCAATCACCAAATAGTAAAATACAATTCCAACAAGGCAACAAGTTAAACATAAAATAAATTAAAATAATAAAATAATAAATAATATAAATAATAAAATAAAATAAATCATAATAATAGGTGAAATATTTTAATACAATATATTAAAATTTGAGATTTTAGGGTTTATTGATTGGATGTGTTAGATTTGTTAAACTAAAAATATTAGAAATAAGAAAAAACTAATAATAAATCATTTACTATTTAATAAAACTGAATTAAGTAAACTAAAAATTAAGGATAGTTAGGAATTGAAAAAGAAAATTGATTATTTTATCATAGAAGAAGGTGGAAATTTGAGAAAGGAATTTGAAATGAGTGTAAAATAAAAATAGATATTAAAAAGAATAATTTTTTTGATCTTACTGAGAATTGAGCTATACTGCCATGGGAAAAATTATGAAAGAAAACAAACAGTTATGATCAACTGTCTTTGTCCACAATGTATTATTTGTTATATATATATATAAACATAAACATAAAATAATTCTTTTTAAAAATAAATTGAGTTGGGGTACGGGCCCCATCTAATCCTGACGTGGGTCCGCCCTACCAACAAGTTAAACATAGAAAAAAATTGTATCCATATACTTTTATATATGTGTCCTTTTACTCTAAGTATAAACAAATTACAAACTAATTTAACTAAATCACTTTTTATACAAAAAGTTGACCATAATAAAATAATAAACAAGTAGCCATAATAAAATAATAAACAATTATATATTAAAAAAATGTTTAATTATCCCCAATCATTAACAAATTGACCATAATAAATACTAAAAATGTAAATAAATGTAATGTTTAATTACCCCCAATCATTAACAAACTGATCATAAAAATACTAAACAAGTAAATAAAAAATAAAAATTAAGTATCCCCAATTTGGAGTACCATGTCTCGACCATCTTGTGAAATAAGAAAATCTAGTCATATTCTCCATCAAATTACATGATAATATATATTAATCGGGGCATCATGCATGATCTATATAAGGATTTCAGCAAATAATACAAAAGAAATGAGACTACCTTAGCTTGATTTGTATATAAACAAATAGGAGAAATAGATGGCCATCGATTTTCAGTGACGACAAGTTAGAGAAGAAAATGAACTTCGGATGAGTTGGAAAAGAAGATGAACTTTAATTTCAGTTTACAGAGCTTTTAAAGTTAGAAAGAGAGGTAAGTTTCAAACAACACAAGAATAAGAGAAAAGTTAAACGTAAAATAAAAATAAAAATACGAAAAGTATGAGCGTTTTTGGAAGTCACTTATTTTGGTGTTTTTAAACTTAAGTTATAGGAGTGGTGACACTCTTGAAATAATAACTCAAAAGAGTGACAAAACCCCTTATTTCCAATTGAATATAATGTAAGTGTTAAAAAATAAACTTTCAATAATAATAATAATAATAATAATAATAATAATAATAAATTTATTAATATGACCTCTGTAGTAATATCCATTACCTATACAAATCCTAAAAGCAAAGAATAGAATATGATCTACTATAACAAATATACAATTTTACAGGTTTAGCTATTGTATATGAACTTTATATAAACTTGGTCTAGTACCGTTCTTCAGTTTTATTTTAAGCACTATTTCTAGTTGTTAATAGCAAAATTTAGCTAGGGATCAAAGAGAAATTTTTCACTCTCCTAACCTGAATCAAAGCCCGAGTTCACCAGTCATTGAACCCTAGGTCCTAAGGGCGAGCCATAGAATCACCCTGATGAAGCGAGGAAAGGTCATCGAGCTTCAGAACCATCAGAGATGAATCCCAAAACGACTAGATTGAGCTCCTTACGCCAACACTGGAATTCGGGCAAAAGCCTGACACACGGTTATATGGGCTTCCCGAGATCGAGATTACATCGTAACCTCTCCAGAAGCCCGCTATCATCTCTAGACAAAAAAAGGGGGCCTTTAAAGATATCATGCTCATGCTATAGCTACATTCCAATTCGCTAAGGAAGACTCGGACCTATCTGGGCGGGTAGAAAGAAGCTCGCCAAAACTCTATCACCATCGAAGTACGCTCTTAAGGCCATCCCAAGCTCCAAGGGACCTGGAAAGATCATACCCAGCTCATGATATCAAAAACAGGGCACACATCTACCTCGCCCTACGAAGCAGTGGACACCATACTCGACGAACTCTACGAAGGATCATGCCTTGAAGGTATACAGAATCATATCCACACTCTAACAAATATCAAGTTACCACGTACGTGAAGGGCAAGAGATTGAGTCCAAAGAGGAAACAAAATTATCTCAGCCATAGATGATTTCGATTCCGTCATTAATCCAAAGTCAATGACTTTTAAAATAAGAGATCCCGCCCGATAAGGAGGGAATGGATTCAGAGAATCATGGGAGGAGATGCAGCAGTTTATCCTACTTAGACCATGTATAAATACGCCTAACGCGAACGAAAGAGGGGATGCCAAGTGAATGAGAGCGGCATAGGAAAATAAATGAGGAGATTGAACTTTGGCCTAAATTCTATAATCAGAACACGGTCTCCACTATTATCTACTACTCGACAGGCATGAGATTGCCACCCTACTGTATCCTAGAGAGATTGAGAGTGTTTAAGAGTCTTTTTGTACGATATTCACAGTTGATAATAAAGCCATTACATTCATTTTCTCATTATATTCATATCTGTGTTAAATATCCACCACTGTCCTAACAGGTCGGGTATCTAAGGTATTGACCCCGGCCACCACTTCATTGGTAGTGGTCTCGAGGGTGTTAGTTTAAATTTCTCACATCGAGTAAATTTTTCGTTAACACTTTCTGGCACCGTCTGTGGGAAAAATCCACACTGTAATTTTTGCACTTACATGTTTGTTGTTTTACAGTAATCATAAGGCTTCGCTCCTCTCAAGGGCAATCCGAAATCTCGGGACATCCATCTGTCCCCTCAACCTAGAAAATGGCAGAAAAAAGGAAAGAAATCCAAGCACCATAAGCCAGCCTCGCATCAGCCAGGCTTAGAGCAGGCTCCTACCCCTCTAGGGGTGAACCAAACTGTGATCAATCAGCATGCAGCAGCCATTGTGGAAAATATCTACCTCCGTCTAGCTGCTGGAGGAATTGATCCTCAACTGGAAGATTTGGGAATCCGAGGAGAGGCGAGCCGACCCGCTGCCAGCCTTCGATCGACTGGGAACCCCCTCTCCCACCGATTCCTACCTACCACGGGACAAGGCCTACAACATCCATCCGGGACAGGCTAGGGCCCATGCCCACAGTTCAAGGCAGGCCACCAACTATCGACCTAGGCAGGTCAAGTCAGCAGTCGTCGCACCGCCAAAGGCACCTCGCAACCCCCTCGATCGACAACTTTTAGGAGTGAACCTTGAGCTGAAGCTAGGGGTAGCCAACAAATTGCACAGGCAGAGCCTACCCATGAAGATGAGAAAGCAGAGGAATCCAGCTTTTCGAAGGGATCTGACAGCAAGGAGTCCGAGGTTAACTTAAAGAAACCCGGGAACAAACGTTTGAGAGACCAGCTGGCAAAGTTGTAGAGGGAGATCTAGCAGATAAAGAAGGGAAAGTACAAGGAGGACAAGAAAGATCTATTAAGCGAGATGAATGCTCCCTTCACCTGAAAGATCCGGGAGGTGGAGCTCCTATAAAAACTCAAGATGCCAACCGATAAATTCTCCGAGATAGAAGAACCTCTAAGCCACCCAGGAGCTTCATCCAACAAATGGAAGACTAAAATACCACAATAGCTGCCATGTACAGGATGTTCCCTACCACCCTGATCGACTACGCTAAAACCTGGTTCAAGAAGTTACCTGCTAGCAGCCTGGATTCCTTTACAAAACTATCATCAAAATTCTATTCGCAGTTCCAAGGGGTCAAACCGTATCCAAATGACCCCATACACCTACAGTATAAGAACCAAGAGCGAGGTGAGACACTCCGATCATACGTTGAGTGCTTCTATAAGGAAGTCATCCAGATGGGAGTCTTCGTTGAGAAGGAAACCCTTGCCATTTTTAGGCGAAACCAGTGGGCATGTAAGCTTTTCTGATCCTTTGTCAAGCGACCTCCGGAGACCAACCAGTAGGCCTATGACTTGGTTCTAGAGCAAGTCGAAACTGATGAACAACTCAAGGTCAAGATGGAACATGACGATATGGGAACGACAAAGCGACAGAAGAAGGGATCTCCCAAACCAAAGCTAGCTCAAAAAAATCAGAATAAACCTCCCAATAAGTTGATGTACTGCTTCCCCACCACTCAACCCAAGCAAGAAGGGTATCCAGCAAGGCGAACACCTCTGCAGGCTTCATCTCCTTACAGGACAGTAGCCCTTGTAACGCGAAGTGAGAGAGGGTATGATCATTATACCACCTTCTATACATCCAGAGAAATAATTTATCTCGCTATTCGGGATAAGAGGCTACTACAGAATCCAGCACCTATGAAAGCTACAGTCGACAGGAGAAAACCGGTACAAGTACTATGACTTCCATAAATACGTGGGGCATAACACTTAGGAGTGCTATAACCTGTGCAATCAGATCGAGGCTCTAATAAGGGGAGGATGTCTGATAGAGCTCTTGCAGCAGGTCAGGGATAATATTCAAACTAAAAGGGAAGTTTAAGCCAAAATCTGTGAGCACGCTGAGAAGAGAAAGGGGGAACAAACGGATCTGATGCAACAAATCTAGGTTATACATACCATCAGCGGAGGGGCCACTCTGGTTGCCATCTCCAATAATTCCAGGAAAAACCACGTGAGGAAGATCCCTCGCGTAGATGAAGGGTGAGGTATCCTCAAGGTCGACCAGAGTCCGACCAACCCCTCCCAGTTATCACAGATAATTTTCACAGAGGTAGATGTCTACAACACCGTGTACAGATTGCTGACTATTTGGTCTATCGCGTGCTTGTTGACACAGGCAGTAGCGTCGACATCCTCTTCAAAGGTACCTTAGAAAATCTGAATTTAAAACAATTATGTTACAATAGCTACACCACCCCACTGTATAGATTCATTTGGGACTCAATCATACCTGTGGGATCAAAGATCCTCCCAACAATCACTGAAACAACCCCTTCAATAAAATGTTATAACAGACTTCGTGGTGGTAGATACTCATCGGCCTGTAATACGATACTAGAAAGACCTTTCTTGTTATCTTTGAAGGGGGAATTGTCCATTTACCATAACATCCTAAAGTTTTCAATAAGAGACAAGGTGGGAGAAATACGTGGTGACCACCAAGCAACAGGGAAGTGATATGCAGTTTCTGCCATCCCGATAGCTCTAGCAAAACAGTTTGCACAGGTTACAACGATACAGGTAACACCCGGGTTGACATTGAAGGATGTAGAGCCCGTAAATCACCCAGAGGATAACCTTGTGATGCCAGATGAAGAGAAACAAAGTAGAGAATGGGCTAGTGGGCACCCAGTGGATAAGCCAGAGGAGATACCCATCCGGATGGATGATCTCGCGAAGGTCGTCAAGATCAGAGCTACCCTAGATCTGAGAGTGAATGAGGGTCTTATCTGGCTCATCAAAGAATTCAATGACATCTTCTCTTGGAGTCATGATGAGATGCCTAGGATCTCGATGTCGTTGGCTGCTCACCGATTAGTAGTGGATCTGACCTTCAAACCCGTCAAACAAAAAAAGGCCTCACTTTAACTTCGAGAGAAATGTTACGATTCAAGAAGAAGTGGACAAAATGATCAGAGCAGGATTCATCAGAGAGGCGTGTTATCCCTAATGGATCACCAACGTGGTCATGGTCACGAAGGTGAATGGGAAGTGGCGTATGTGCGTCGATTACACTGACCTCAACCGCGCATGTCTGAAACAAGCTCCTAAACTTTATGGATGCATTCTCGGGGTAACACTAGATCATGATGCATCCTACCAACCAAGATAATACCAGCTTCATTACCGGGCAGGGTCTGTACTGCTACAAGATGTTGCCACCCAGACTTAAGAATACGGGAGCTAAATATCAATAGTTGGTCAATCGGCTATTCAAACCCGAGATTGGAAGATAAATGGAGGTGTACATCAACGACATGATTTCCAAGTCACCAACCATAGAAGAACATCAAGATGACCTTCGTAGAATTTTCATGATCCTAAGGGAAAACCAGATGAGATTGAACCCCTCCAAATATGGTTTTCGGGTGACTGCGGGGAAGATTTTTGGCTTCATGGTTCATGAGAGAGGCATAGAGGCTAACCCAGAAAAGATCAAGGCTATGTTGGACCTAGAGTCCCCCACATCATTTAAACAGGTTCAAGATTTGACTGGGCAGATAGTAGCGCTCAACAGGTTCATTTCCCGATCTACAGATAAATGTCTCCCTTTCTTCAAAGTTATCAAGCAGGGAAGAAACATGAAATGGGACCAGAAGAGCGAGCAAGCTTTTCAAGCCTTGAAGAAGTATCTGTTAAGCCCCCCGTTACTAGTCAAGCCAAGTCTTGGAGAAGAGTTACAAATCTACTTGGCCGTTTCAGGAACTGTGGTGAGTAGGGCCTTGGTTAAGAAATGTGGAGATAGGGTCTAACGACCTATCTACTACTTGAGTCACACCCTAACCAAGCCGGAAAAGAATTATACCCTTCTGGAGAAGCTCGCCTATGCCCTGGTGACCTCGACAAAGAAGCTTAGTCCCTACTTTCAAGCTCACTTAATAGCAGTAGTGACAGACCAATCTCTCCGTCAATTCTTGCAAAGCTCAGATGTGTTCGAAAGACTGGTTTTATAGACTCTGAAGCTCACTCAGTTTGATTTAAGGTATAAACCTAGGACCGTAATTAAAGCCCAAGCTTTGGTAGACTTTATGGCAGAGCTCTCAGTGTCATCAGGCCAAGCGACCTCCGCAACGACAAATATAGCTCCTGAGAAGATTCCAGAGTCCGACAGTTGAGCGGTTGGTTTCAAGTCATGGATCCTCTACACAGATGGAGCGTCCGGGCAAGCTGGGGGAGGAGCGGGCATAATTCTAATTGACTCAGAGGGGACTGAGTGTTGCCACTGTTTCAGATTTGAATTTAAGGCCACTAACAATTAGTCAGAGTATGAAGCCCCCCTAGCCGGGATGAATGCGGACACCGAGCTAGGGGTCGATTACCTACAGGTCAAGAGTGACTCATTACTCATAGTTAATCAGGTTTCTGGGATTATCAGTCAAAAGGGAATAACATGATTGCATATTTAAAGCTAGTTCAACTTCTTAAGAATAAATTTAAGGAATTTAAGATCGAGTAGGTGCCTCGACAATAGAATCGTCGAGTTGATGTCCTAGCAAAGATAGCTGCGAATGGCGGCCAGGCCTTACCATAGGGAGTCCCTCTCCAAGTAATCTCTTTACCCAGCATAGTAACAGGTAAGGAGACTTATACCCTGGATCGATTACCATGCTGGATGGACCTAATAGTGGTTTATCTCCAAGAAGAAAGGTTTCCCGAGGAGCTTGACCAAACCAGAAGCTTGGCCTAGTAAATTGGTGCCTCTACAGAAGGGGCAGGTCCCTTCCCCTGCTTCGATGTTTGCATCCTGATGATGCCAAAGGGCATTAAGAGAGGTTCACTCTGGGGAATATGGGAACCACGTTGATGGGGAAGCTCTGGCATATCAAGTACTCCGCATGGGGTATTATTGGACAACTATCCATTAAGATGTGAAGAACTTTATACAATCCTGTAAACCCAGCCAAAACACCTCCAACTTGAGCCACCTCCCACCGGAGCTTCTACCATCTCTCAGCTTGCCTTACCCCCCTTTGCTATGTGGGAAGTCGACCTGATCGAACCACTTCTTACCGCTCATGGACAAGCCAAGCATGATATTGTGACGATAGACTATTTCATAATATGGGTCGAAGCCGGACCGCTCTCCCACATATCTGAAGAGAATATGATAAGGTTCATAAAAAACAATGTAGTTTGTAGGTTCGGGACCCCTCTTATCATTATAGTTGACCTCGGCAAGTAGTTTGATAATGGTCGATTCAATAAATTTTACGAAGGCTTAGGAATCGACCTTAGATTCGCTTCAATAGCCCATCCTCAAACTAATGGGTTGGTGGAATCCACCAATAAGAGTATCAAGAAGCTATTGAAAAAGAAGTTACAGCAGAGAAAGGGCAAATGGGTCGAGGAGCTTTCCGAGGTCCTCTGGGCTTGCCGTACTACAAGGAGAACAACCATCAAAGAAACACCCTATTCTTTAACCTTCGGAGTTGAAGTAGTTCTTCCCATCGAGCACAAGTTGACCTCCTTCAGAGTTCAACATTTTGAATATAAAAGCAATGAGGATAAGCTCCAAGCTAGCCTAGATCTCTTGGAAGAGAAGCATTATCGGGTAGTTGAGAAAGTAGCGATTTACCAGAGCAAGATCGCTAGGTACTTTAACATGAGGGTTAAAGCTAGAAACTTTAAGGAATGGTGAAATTCCCTAGAAAGTGTGTGTCTATAAACCTAGAGGGGGATGGGGTGAATAGATTTTAATTAGGTTAATTACCAATTTTTCTTTATTAGTCAGTATTTAAAATTCACCCAATAAAATAAACAAACAACATCAAGTGTAAAGTGCAAAAATTTAAATAACACAAAATGTATACGTGGAAAACCCTTCAAATGAGAAAAAACCATGGGCTGTTAAGTGAGCCACACTCGATCGCAGAAATCCACTATATGAGTAAAGAGTTACATACACCCTCAAGTGATACTCGGACTCTTACTCTCGACAACCTCAGGCTATGGCCACTCCCACTCACCACTCTTGGTTCAGTCCTTAGTGATATCTCCTGATCCGCTACTCTTGGCGTGAGCACCCCCTACTCTACCCCTCGGGCCTTTTATAGTGGATACCCAACCAATTGCTTACCAACCCACCCTTGGTTGCAAGGCTTCTCTTGTTTGTGCAACTTCACGCCGAAGCCACAAGACTTTGACTCAATGAAGAGTATATGGTCTAAGTGTATATATGACACTATACTCAAATGCAATTATGTGTAAGATCAATCACACAATGCCTAACTAGATGTAGATAATGAAATTAAACATCCTAGTTATCAAACAATACATACATGCCCATACAAAGGACTCAATTAGATGTGTAGATAAAATCTAACAATCTAATTGTCAATAAAAGTCCAACCAACACAAGTTGTCACAACAAATAATCAAGGGCAATTTTGCAATCAATAAATGCAATCAATGAGGCATAAACAATAATGTCTAAATGCAATACATAAAGAATTAACTAGATATGGATATGCAATATTACAATCTAGTTATCAAACAAAGTCACTTCAACACAAGTTGTCAATAAACATGATATTGTCAATAAATGCAATCATCAAATGCAATCAACATGACCTAATTAGCTAGTGGGTAAATATGACCTAAATGCTAGCTATCACAATACAAACCCCAAACATGTCATAACTTCAATGAATATGCAATTAATATGAAGAAACGTTAATCTAAGCAATAAATGACATGTCTTGGTAAGATAGAACAATAAATAAATTTTAATGGAGGTTCTACTTACCAATCAAAGAAAACACATGCTTTGATTGATGCTAAAGATGCTAAGGATGCAAGATGGGTTGGGGTTTAGAGAGTCTAACACATAGCTTGAAGCTTTCCCTCTCTAATGGTGGTTCTCTCACTCTTAAAATGTGTTCTTTTAGCTCTCGGTCGAAATGGGAAAGAAGATAACATATATATATGAGAGAACAAAATAGTGAGTGCATGAAAAGGCGGACTGTCACCTCAAAGAATGTCATCATGGACAACCGTGACAAACCATGCTACAGTATTTTTTTCAAAGTGTCGCGTATAAGGTGTCGCTTGTACAACCGTGACAAAACACGTGACAACACAATAGCTAGAGATTCGAGCGATCGAAAAACATGACCAAGCGACATCGAAACCTTTCAAATAGTATATTGTTGAAAAGGTATGAAAGTTTACTTTCTACTCCAATTTACAAAACATGATTTGGACATCTGTAGAAATATTTATGGTAATTTAAGTGACAAAAGGTCAGAAACGGATAACAACAGAGTTGCCCTATTTTTATCGTCACTTAGAGATTTTAAAACCAATCTAAACGGTCATTAAAATATTATGAATAATATACCATTAGAAAGGTATGTCTGTCTAGTTTGTATATAAATTTTCTAAACTCATTTTGAAGCATTGAATAAAACGTTATGGTCACAAGACCATACAAAGATCAGTTTTGAAAAATCAACTCTTTTGAAACTATACACCTTACTCCATATAACCAAACCAAGAGAAGAATGAGATGTTCTTAAATGGTCACTCAACACGTTAGGACAAGCACACCATCATGCAAGCATGGATGTATCCGATCAAACAATGGAAAACAAATAAAGCACACAACAACCACACTTTAGACTAAGAATGAACTTCAAGTGTGATTGTGAGTAAGGATGCACACATAAGCAATATGACACAAATGCATGTTGATACAAATTCATGTAAGAGTGTGTACAATGTGTGAGATGATGCACACATATAAACAATAGACAACATAAATGCAAGATGAATCAAATCATGCATGAAGTGTGTGTGCATACCTAAACTCTTCAAGAGGCAAAGTCAAGTGTATATACATTTTGCTCTTAAAGTCATGTAGATGCTTGGAAGCTTGCCAATGAGGACCTAAGCTACTCATTACACAATCATCCCCCATGTGGTGTAGTTTGTCATGAAATTAGCCAATCATAAAATTGAGGTCCTTACAAAGAAGACCTAGTTCTCAATCATCCACCATATGGTGTGGTTTATCATGAAAGTAACCTCGAATACCAGGAAGAGGTTAGACGGGGTCCTGGGGTCCAACTGGGAAGGGCCTTACTTAGTAAAGGTAGTGATCCACGATGGGGTGTACAAGCTCGAGGACATGGATGGAGGGCTCATCAACCACACCTATAATGCAGATCACCTGAGGAAATACTACCCTTAAACAGGGAACTCATGAACAGACCACCTTCATTTAGGTTTTAATGAAATCCTAAACAATAATGTACGACATATTTTATCAATAAAGTCTGCTTTTTCCATCTTTGATTATATTCTAAAATGATTTCTCTGTAAAGGGTCTACACGGGTAAGTTCGACATAGTCATCTCAAGACCAAGGATTAGTCGAGGAAGCCCCCTCGCAATCCTTGATGCCTCGATCGGGCACAACCCCCTGCCAAGAAGGGTATGAGTGTAAGAGCATAGTTGCCATCCAGATCTCGAGACCAACGATTAGCCGGGGAAGCCCCCTTGCTATCCTTGATGCCTTGGTCGGGCTACCACCCCTAAGAAGGGTCTGAGTGTAAGAGCATAGTTGTCATCCGAATCACGAGACCAGAAATAACTAGATAGCCCTCTTGATGCCTTGGTCAGGCTACCACCCCTAAGAAGGATCTAAGTGTAAGAACATAGTTGTCATCCAAATCTTGAGACCAAGAAATAGCTAGACATCCATCTTGATGCCTCGATCGGGCTATAACCCCTTAGAGAGGCCCATGATTGGAATGCCCTCGTACATAAACTCCAATGTCCCAGTTATTACTGGTTATTAATCTTCCATGTGTATATGTTTACTTACTGTGACAGGTGTAAACTAGCCTATAATCACATAAAGGGACTATTCACTAAAGTCGTCGAGTTACAAGTTTCTGTTGAGAGTTGAGAGCTCGAACTAGAAGTCTACTTTCACACTTAAACAAAATTTTATATCTCGTTATATTCTCCAAGCTAGAGTAAGTCAAGTTATTTCAGATATCGCATCTAGGTCAGGATTAGGAATGAAACAAGAGGATGTTAGCCAAGTCAAAATTCATTGAAGCAAGCCTGAATGAAATCTAAAGCCAGATTTCATTCATGAAATGGGAGGCTATCCCCTGGAAAGGTTACAGTAATCAAGTAGGAATCCTAACCCCCGGTTTCAGGCTACACAAGCTGAAATAATAAAGATGAAAAAGCTAATTAAACATGGCATGAGTAAAGCATAGTGCCCACCCCTCTTTTAGGGCTGCAACAGCAAGTTGTGAATAGAATGTGTCAGGCTCTAGCTTCCTACTAGTTCCTTCCTGTTGCTTCCCTTTCCTGGTAGACCTCACCCCCTGCTTTTCCTTCTGGTGGTTGCTCATTTTGGTTGGCAATCTCTGTTACCCCTTGCACCAGAGGATCCCCGATTGACTGTTGTTCATCTGAGTCCTCCTCCAAGACCTTATTAACCACCACCATAACCTTAGGTTGGATGGCCGCGTCGAAAAGGGTGGCCATTGACTTCGTCATGCTCTTTTCCATATCTAGCTCTTCACTTGAAGACACTTCAAAGGAGTCTCGGGCTTCTGGATAGCCTCTTTCATGCTCCACGGGCTGAGCCCCCTTAAGGATTCTCTGGGACCTGATGCTGGGAAGACCGAAGAAGGAGGAGGAAGGTCTGACATAACTGGTTGCCTCTTAGCTCCAACCATATTAGAAGGACCCGATTCATCACCTTCAAGACAAGACATCTCCGTGACCTTGGCCATTATCTTCTAACTATCCCAGCCGGTAAAGATGGATTGGTTGAAGGGCAGAGGTAGAGCTTCAGCAACCTGGAAAAAAGCATAGAAATACTCATCGCTGAAGGAAGCATCCACCTCCGTTTGTAGGTTGGCTACCTGAGCATGCAGAGCTTGATTCTCAATGTCCAGCATTTTTGCTTTTGCCTTCTAGGAGTTCCTCTACTCAGCCCTACGCTCAGACCGAAGGGTTTCTAAATCAAGAGACCTCTTCGTCCTCTCATGATCACACAGAAGCTTGGCTAGCTTCGCCTCTATCCCCCTTTGACTAGAGGCCATCTCTTGTACTAAGTCTTGAGCCCGTGCCAACAATTCCATGGCCCGCTTAGCTTCAGCTTTAGCTTTAGTTGCCTGATCACATAGAGAAGCCACATGGTGGCCCATGGCCACATTGAATTTGAAAGCCTATAAAAGAGTTCAAATTAGGAAGTGACGAACCAAACTATTACAGGAGAAGATAAAAGATGATAATTACCTTGGCCAAAAGGGCAGATCCCTTGGTAATCAAAATATCTACGGCTATCGAAGCCATCATAGAAAGACTGCTCCCGGGGCAAGAAGCAACGAATTTCCCTAAGACATCGTCTAGAGAGGCGGAGCCAAACTGATTTTACAGGCGAACAGGGGAAACTCATTCAACACCAGCCTTGGGGTCTTTTGCAGCTCAGGGGGGCTGGGAATGTAGATTGAGAGACAGAAGTGTCTGGCAAGTTAGAAGTAAGGGCGACAGGAACAGAAGCAGGGGTAATGACAACTAGAGTAGGAGTTATCATTGCAACGTCAGCTGCTTGAGAAACAGAGGCCCCCTTACCCCGTATCTTCGTAGTCCGAGATGCGATGAGCGCCATATTAGACCTATGTTGAGGGGGGAGCAAGAGGAGATAAAGCCTCAGCTGGAACAGTTGGCCTCTTTTCTTTGAGGAAGCCAAAGGAATTTCTTGACTTGATTTAGCAGTTGGAGGAGAGGTGAGGGCTTGTTGGGCTTCACGGGAAGCTAGAGCAACAACAAAAACTGTTAAAAAAAAAGGATGTCAGAAACGAGATAACTAACGAAACGAAGCAAAATGACTTGGTGTACTTACGAGGAGTAGCATCAGAGATCCGCAGGTATCGACTCACCTTATGAGAATCGAAGGAATCAATAGTTGGGCTTCAGGTTCAGATAGTTCTTGGCAAGGATGGCGTTAAAAACGGTTTCAGATTCAGCCGGTAAGGAGTCCCCGTCCTAGGAGGGTTTGTCATTGAAAGCCATCGGAACCTCATACTTTCGCCTGCCAATAAATATTGAGCTTCCCCAATCACCCCCCGCCAGGATCCACTACTCCTTCCAAGTTGGGTCTTTCCCCGAAGCACTAGGGATGATGAAATTGAGTTGTTCTTAGCCTTCGTATAGAACTGACCACGTTTCTGACGACCTTCAGACAAACTCTTGATTTGAAAAAGATAGACCAGCTCTTCTGCTCTAGGCTCCCTGGTGACCTTACCCAGCTCACAATATTCCCTCCACAACATGAGAAAGCCAATCAGGTGCCTCTAGAAGCTGGGCATAAATTTGAAAGGAGCTAGCCGTAAGGCACTGAGAGCCCGTCGAACGGTAGGATGAAGAGGAACCCTGACCCCTTTCTCCAAGGCCGCTACATGGATGAGGAGCACACCTTTGGGAGGATTGAAGATGTCATAATTTCTGTGGGAAACCATAAGGGAGATGTTATCAGGAATACCATACTTGGACCTCAGGCAGTCGATCGATTATGGATCAACAGTAGAATATGGGATGACTCTAAAGTCATGGGAAAAGGGCTTCACTGGAGGAGGTCCAACAACTGTGACTTGACACTTCACAGTAGTGTCGTCCCTCTCTCCTTGCCATCATAATCTTCATCGACTAAGTTAAGAGGGTTGCCAGGTTGATTAGTGAAGCCGAAGCCGGAGCCGATCCAAGCATTCCTACCAGAGCGGTGATGCTGATGGAGCAGAGAAGCGTCCTCGTCACTCGAATTTTCTTGCACCCGCTTCCTAAGAACCAAACTGGGGGCACCAGTGCCCTATACCATAGCCTCAATACCGTCAGCAGAGTTCGACATTGTCGGATGAAGGGGTTGAAGAACAAAGAAAATAGTGAAGAGCTTTTCAAAGGTAGCGAAAGAGAAGGATTTTTGAAAATTTGAAGTTTGAAAGAAAGCGTGAAGTATGTGGTGAAGTGGTTGGGTATAAATAAAAGCCAAGTGGGCAGTGATGTTAATAAAGTCTTCAGTAGAATTACCTAGAAATACGGGGATGGCCGTAACGTAGCCGGATTATTTTGAAAGACGTACTGGTCTGCGCACGCCATGACACTCGTGCATTAAATGTGAGGATTTCATCGAGGTACTGATAACGACATGGGAGGCAAAATTTCCGAATTAAAATAGGAAATATAACTCTAACCCCAACTTAATCACCAGTGTTCAAGTCAGAGGGGACTTCTATTAATATCGAAATGTGGCTAAGGATCAAAGAGAAATTTTCACTCTCCTAACCTGAATCAAAGCCCGAGTTCACCGGTCATTGAATCTCGGGTCCTAAAGGCGAGCCATAGAACCACCCCCGTAAAAAGCAAGGAAAGGTCATCGGGTTTCAAAACCGTCAGGGATGGAGCCCGACACAACCAGATCGAGCTCCTTACACCAACACTAAAATTTGGGGAAAAGCCCAACACATGGTTACCTGGGTTTCTCGAGATCGAGATTACCTCATAACCTCTCCAGAAGCCCGTTATCCTCTCCAGACACATAATGGAGGCCTTTAAAGATATCAGGTTCATGCTATAGCTACAGACCAATTCGCTAAGGAAGACTCAGACCTATCTGGGCGGGTAGATGGAAGCTCGCCAAAACTCCATCACCATCGAAGTACGCCCCTAAGGACATCCCAAGCTCTAAGGGACCTAGAAAGATCATACCAAGCTCATGATATCAAGAATAGGGCATGCATCTACCTCGCTCTACGAAGTAGTGGACACCATACTCGACGACCTTTACGAAGGATCATGCCTTGAAGGTATAAAAAAATCATATCCATACTCTAACAAATATCAAACTACCGCGAACGTGAAGGGCAAGAAATTGAGTCCAAAGAGGAAAAAACTTATCTCCGCCAGAGACGATTTCAATTCCGTCATTAATCCTCATTTATTTTCCTATGCCGCTCTGATACAGAAAATCACGGGAGGAGATGCACCGGTTTAAACTACTTGGACCATGTATAAATACGCCTAACGCGAACGAAAGAGGGCACGACAAGTGAATGAGAGCGGCATAGGAAAATAAATGAGGAGATTGAACTTCAGCCTAAATTTTGTATTCAGAACACGACCTCCACTATTATCTACTATTCCGCAGGCATGAGATTGACACCCTACTGTATCCCAGAGAGATTGACAGTGTTTAAGAGTCTTTTTGTACGATATTCACAGTTGATAATAAAGCCATTATATTCCCTTTCTCATTATATTCATATCTGCGTTAAATATCCACCATTTTCCTAACAAATCGGGTACCTAAGGTACTGACCCCGGCCACCACCTCCGTGGTAGTGATCTCGAGGGTGTTAGTTGGAATTTCTCACTTCGAGTAAATTTCCCTTTAACACTAGTAAATTATTCAGTCCATTAAATTTCAATATCGTGTATATGTCTACTCAATGTGGTTTGGTGATAGATAAGATATGATAAGATTGGTCCAATGGTATACTCCTCACACCCATACCTAGAGGTTGTGCGCAGTGGTGGAGTAAGGAAATTCATCCAACGGGGTTTTTTTTCAAAGCTGCTAAAATTTATCACCTCCCATATGACTCGGTGGTTAAACCGTTCATCATCCTAACATTGTTTCAGGTTCGAGTCATCGTCATTGCAAACAATATTTTGAGAGTGACTTCGAAATTGACACCACTTTAATAACTTTAGTTTAAATAGCATCAAAGATGGAATTGAGATAAAAATACCCCCACTCTTCTATCTTATTTTTTTCAAAAACCTCTATTGATGAACTAGTGGCCCTGTTTGGGCAGCAAGACACTCAGGTTGGATAGACTGGCAACCGAGAATTCAACGGTGGAAATTCTAGAACGAAACTTGCCGGTGTTAAGCTATAGCAACGAGAGAGAAGATGTGAACGACTTACGCATGTGACACCGTCATCGACCTTGAATCTCGGCTAATCTTGCGCTGAAAGTATGACTAGAAGATTCTTATGATCCCGACCGAAAAACTATATAGGTCACTCGACATTGATCGTGGTATGTTCAACATCCATTGATGGAGGTCGACTTCCATTGTTGGAGGTCGCTCAAACCTCCATCATGCAAAAGTTTTTTTTATATTTTATTTTTAGGAAATTCTTGTTTTGCTCAGTAAACCTTGATTTTGCATAAATAACACATAAGTCTCGAATATGTCCCAATAAATCTCGAATTTGCATAAATGCTCGATAAGTCTCAAATTTATAAAATAAGTGTCGAATTTACCCCATAAAGCTTAAATTTGCAACAACAAAAAATACAAGGAAAAGAAAAAAGTGGGGGCATTTTTTTTTTTCTCAAACCATACTTTAGTACTATTTAAACTTAAGTTATTATGTTGGGACTAGTTCTAAAACCAGAAGAGAAAAAAGTGATATTTATGCTGCCAGTTTCTCTTATTTTTTAATTTATAAATAGTAATATACAATTCTAACAAGCAGTGACAGACCTAAAATTTTTAATGAGGTAGGACACTTGAACAAAATAATAATTATATAAAAAATAATAATGATTTTTTTTAATCAAATTAAAATGAGTTTTTTTATATATAAAAATTAATTGTATAATGAATTTTTTAAAAAAAGTTGAACAATTACTCAAGATAAACTAAATAATCTCACATCGAAAAGAACAGAAAACAAGAAACATAATATTACAAAAATAAATAATAACAAGAAAAAAAATATGAACAACGAACAATTATAATATTTATTCTTTAAAAAAATATAGTTTTATAATAAAAAAAATTGTTTTGTATTTATAATGAATTCACTTTAAATATATACAAAATAATTGATTAATAAATATTACTATAAATGTTATAAAATATTTTATTCTTCTAATTACTGATTCAATATAAATTAAAATAATAAAAAAATAAATAATATGAATAATAAAATAAAATGAATCATAATAATAGATGAAATATTTTAATACAGTACATTAAAATTTGAGATTTTAAGGTTTATTGTTTGGATGTCTTAGGTATTTTAAACTAAAAATATTAGAAATAAGAAAAAACTAGTAACAAATCATTTACTATTTTTTAAAATTGTATTAAGTTTATCAAAAATTAAGGGCAGTTAGGAATTTAACAATGACGGGACAAATAAAATTGGAAATTTTATTGTAGAAGAAGATAGAAATTTGAGAAAAGAATTGTAAAAGAGTGTAAAATAAAAATAGATATTAAAAAGAATAATATTTTTGCTCTTACTGAGAATTGAGCCCGCAGCTACCATGGTAAAAATTAAGAAAGAAAACGAACTGTGATGATTAACAATTTTTGTCCATAATGTATTATTCGTAATATATATATAAATATATAAACATAAAATCATTAAAAAAAATGAGGTGGGGAACAGGCCCTACCTTGTCTCCACATGGGTTTGCCCCTACGAACAAGTTGAACATAAAATAAAATTGTATTCATATATTATTTTATATATGTACATAAATTTTCAAGTCATGAAAATTATGAGATATGTCATCTTTTTTATTGTGTGTTATGATGATGTCACCGGTTTAATAACTTAGGTTTAAAAGGCACATATTATGGTGAACTATCTAAAATGCCCCTAAACCTTATTCTTTAAAAGGCACCGATTTAACCTGTCTCTCTCTCTCTCTAAAAAAATTAACTGAAAATCGATCTACAACACCTCTCTCTCTCCAAAAAACTTGTCTCTCTCCAAATTATACAGAAGAAGGTAACAAATATTTCTGATCTTCACATATATTTTTTCATACACTTTAGATATTTTTCATGCATTTCTGTGTAGTTTAACAATGTATACATTCATTATGATATGTTGTTCATGTCTTTGTATAAACATGTATGAACATTTAATGTGTAGGTTAATAGGTTTTTTTGTTTAAAGATCCGAGTTTTTTTTTATGTGAATGAGGTTATTTGAAAAAGAATCAAGGTTTTTTTAAATTGGACCGACCTTTTTTCTATTTTGAAAAAACCTCGATTATTTGAAAAATATGGTTGTACATCCCTCACAAAAACTTCTCGATCCATCACAAAAAGTTCTCGATCCATCACTGAAAGTTCTCGATCCATCACAAAAAAATTTCTATCCATCGCAAAAAGTTCTCGATACATTAGAAAAACAATCATGATCTATTAGAAAAAGTTCTCGATCCATCATAAAATCCTCTCGATCCATTAGAAAAAGTTCTTTAACAATCAACAAAAGTTCTCGATCCATTACAAAATTTTCGCGATCCATTACAAAAAAGCTTGATCCATTACAAAAAAGTTTGGCTGTTGTTAAAATAAGCTCGGTCACACAATAAAAATAGGATCGATCCCTTAAAAAAATGTTTGATCCCTTTAATTGTTTTTTTTTTAATTCTTTATAATTGTAAATGTAATTTTTTGATTTATTTAGTTAATAATGGATTGTGATGATGATTTTCACAGGACAATAGATAGGATGAGAATAGTCATATCTTACAACGGATGATGAGAGCAATTACCCGACGGAAGTCAGAGGTTTATTGGTTCCGATAACCAGAGATTGTATGTGTCAAAGATTATGAGTTACGAAGAACTAGTGTCGATCGTGTAAATCGTTGTGAAGTACGATGTGGACAAATACATTGCTGATCTACAGTCTATATCAATAGTTCCTAGGACAACATGTCACACATTTATAAGAAACGACAATGATGTTCAGTTTATGCTAGGGGAAGATAGGGTGATCCCTCAAGTATGTGTTAGTCTAATTGAGATAGCAGTAGGAGATGTGATAGCTGAAGATATCCCTCCTCATAAAAACACCCAACAATTTTGATCGTGTAGCGGCAACAACCAGTTGTTCATAGAAAGAAATGGGATGGAAGGGCAGAAAAACACCTGTGTTGTCCCACCGGAAGTAGCCGACTATGATGATATACCTAGACCTGAAAACGACGATGTGTTTGGTTGTCAAATTTAGATGAATGTTGGGCAGCACAACCATCAATACAATGAGATGTACAATGAGCAGAACAATGAACCGAATCTTGGGCCGATTCATGAGATGCATAATGAGGTAAATTTTGATCTAGTAAATAATTTAGTGAACAATACGGAAGATGAAGAACCTATCCAAGCAGAAATACGTGCAAGATGTGTACACAGATTTAGTTACAGTGCATCAGATATAGCAAGAACCTCAGAGGTGCGGCCTAATGTAACTTCACATGATTCTGATAATGCCACAACATGGGTTATTCCAAGAGCAGAATCATACTCGTTTGGTATAGGTGTAAGCAGGAACCTGGTAGAAGATGAACCTACAAGCATGATATATAAAGGGTAATTTTTCCTTACTAAAAAGGATTTGAAGAGACTAGTTAGCCATTTTGCAATGCGGTAGAACTTCGAGTTGAAGGTGAAAAGGTCGAATAAGACAACATTACATTTGGTTTGTTTGATGTACAACTATACATGGAAGTTAAGAGCGGTGATGAGAGATGAAGGGACATAATTCCAAGTAAGAAGTTTTATCAACGAACACACTTGTCCATTTGAGGAGATTCACCGCCGCCACCGATAAACTAGTGTAGTCATAATTAGAGAAGTGGTTGCACCTAGACTTCAACAACAAGATGGTCGACTTATACGTCCGAATGACATAATCGCCGACATGAAAACAATATATGGCATCCAAATCTTGTAAAGTAAGGCATATCAAGCCCTCGATTATGCATTGTCAATGACATATGGAACGCATGAGAAAAAAATTTCACTGCTGCCATCATTCAGTTATGTGTTAGAAGAAAAAAGTCTCAGCACATTCACTGATATACAATGCAATGAAGATGGTAAATTCCTCTACTTTTTCATGTCCTTAGGTGCCTCAGTTAGAGGATTCAGGAGGTCGATGCATCCAATTATTGTCATTGATGGTGCCCATTTAAAAAGATGATTTGAGGGTACAATGTTTGTTGCTACTGCACAAGCTGGGAATGAACAGGTGCATCCAATTGCTTTTGGGTACGGCGACTCAGAAAACAACCTATCATGGGAGTTATTTTTGGATTGCTTGAAAGGTGCCATTGGTCATATAGATGATCTGGTTTTCATTTTCGATCGACATGCAAGCATTGGCGCAGGGATTTCTAAACTGTTCCCTTATGCCACCCATGACATATGTTGCTGTCACTTTTTTTAAAATATTAAGAAGCGCTATCACAGAAAGGATGTGGCCATAAAATTGGACAAAGCAGCCAGAGCGTTGCACGGTATTAGGACCTGTAAACATTTCAAAAAGGTTTTAGGATATACTACGAGACCTTTATTTTAAAAATGCAAACCAAGTAACACTCACCAGGTCAACGTCGTGCCACAGACGGGTTTTGCTCGGGGCACCACCCCGCACTGTCGTAAGGTCCTCAGCGGCCACCACGACCTGAACATATTCCTGGTGATATCCCTACGAGCATCACAATACATCGTTCTCCCCCACTGAGGTTCCAAGAATGACTATTCATAGATTTGATTGCTAGAATGTTAATAATGCTTTAGAAATTAAATTACCAACATGCGTAAACGACATGTATTAAATACTTACATAGAATTGTGAGTTCAATATGTTGATCCTCTAGTTGTACACATTGGGGAAAGCTCGTTGACACTTTCAAAGAATATGGAGGTGCCCGTCCATATGCTAGGAAAATATAAAAGAAAACTACTTTTAGCAGTGTGTCATTACTGAAACTAAATGAAAATAGAAAATCACCTAAACCACCTACCTCGTCCTCCAAGTCCATGAAGTTGGCCTGCATCCTGTGAAACTATGCGGCATTAACTGGTAACATCACGTCCACATCACGTCTGCATAATTATTGAATTAGCTATATAATTCATTAATTTAACAGATGAATACTGGTAAATACGTAGTATAGTTGTACTTACCGCTCCCCGTTGATGTTCCGCTGCTTGGGGCATTACCTTCGCCATCTTTTATCGACAGGGATCTTGCATCCGGTGAAACCATACGGCATCAATTGCCAACCGCGCTTAAGTAACCGCCTCTCATGCCCAACAAGTCCTGCTGGGGTGTGCTGTGAGGAGGAACTTTGTCCCCATTGATTTGGAGGGAACCGCTGCGGCTGGATCGATATAGGGGGTGGAGGAGGAGGAGGAGGAGGAGGAGGAGGGTGGAAGGTGGAGGGGGATGTGGCACTCCATCAATGGGGAAGGTGGAGGGGATGGCTGATGCTCGATTAATGGGGGAGGTGAAGGGGATGGTTGCCGCTCGTTCTTTAAGGGAAGTGGGGGGCACTGGGGTTCGGTCGGATATGAAAGCTCTCCTAGGAGGTCTGAGAGAACTGTTGTACGTGTATCCCTACTATATGCCCGTTACATAGGAGACCCTTATGCTTCAGAACTGGCCCCTCGGTATATGGATCCCCCCAACATCCAAGGGTCCTGTCTGCCCCTCTGATATACTCACTTGTCCTGTCTCTGGGACTAAAGCCTGCATCGGGACTAGGTGGACTATCCCGATTCGTATACGACGTCAACCTCTGACACCCCTGGATCAGATCCAGTAACTCTCTATGCTGCTTCTGTCTATCCTCCTCACTCTTCCAGATAATATCCATCAACTCTAGTGCTGTATTCATTGATCCTTTTCACTCTTCTAAAAGGCTTCACGCAGCTCGTTCAGTTGATGTTCCCATGGGATCTAAAATCATATCAACATTGTTAGAAATAAAACAATCAACAAGTCGTGTTAATAACAAACTAAACAATCAACTTAACTTACCTATCCATCACGTGCCACATCGCCATAAGAATCATCAAGTGCCACGCCACCACAGGAATGCTCTGTAGATGTACTAGGTCCGGTAGAGGTAAACCGAACCCACCTCTTCCTCACTCACCGAGGCTCTGTCTTAGATCCATCACTGTAAGTGGGTCTGAATCCCCCAACCTCCGTCTCACTGCATCGTCGACCCATACCCTAGGGGTTGGAAGCCTCTGTCCCACTGCCCCCGCCAGTGGTAGACTCATCACGAACCGAACGCAGAAGATGCAGCTTATCCTCTGCTATATACAGGCTCCTCACCCCCCCTTGTTTAGTCTTACGAAGTACCGTGCATCCGTCTCAGCTGCTTTGGGCACGATACCCGTCCTCACAAACATCTGAAACCTTAGTTAGAAAAATGTAATTGTATACTTAGTAACTAATGTAAAGATTAACAAATGAAATAAATACCCTAGCATTGAAAATCTTTGTCAGGTTCTTCCCTCTCAGTTATTTGCTAGCCTCCCACTTTAAAATATAGGGAGAAAAGTCTGTATCCCTTCGACCACCGAATTGTCGGCCCAGATCGGGGATCACCTCGAAAGCAAATATCTACATCAAAAATAGGTACGATAAAAGTTCATAAAATCGAGGACACGATAAAATAAGTACATTTTGAATTTCAAAGTTCTTACCAACAGGGCATGAGATAGACCATAAATGTTGTACGGAATCACCATATGTACATCAACGCCCTCAGACTGTTGGCGTCTTTCGAACCCCTAATATGGCCCGTCAAGTGCATGCTTGAATGAACATATGGAACGCCTGTACATGTGGGCACTTCAAGGGAATGCGTTGAAGGCATCCAGGTCCTTCGCCAGCCAAAACTGCCAAACTAGAATTTTGAATCTCTAGTCATACCCCATCATAATCCAGTTCAGTATATAAATGAGGCAGAGCTTCACACCATCGTATGCCTCTTGAAACTCTTTGAGGGTGAGAACAACCCTTAACTTCTCCAACGGTACCTCATCGGCTCCACGAAAGTACCGCTGATGTATGCTATTCTCCACTATTGCATATAGGCTCGTGTCCGGTACGACTCCACAATGTAATTCAGAGATGAGGTAAAATTCCACCTTCAAAAACCTTACCACATGGTTCCCTAACAGGAACCGTATCTCATCTATTGGTCCATCATGATGCAACTCTCACAACAGCACCCGAAAACTTCATCCAACGGTACATCAACATGAAATGGTCAAAACAAGACACCATGAACTGACGCCGGTCCTTAACAGCAAAAGCTTCGGGGACAAGGTTTAGTGCATCGTCTATACGGCTGAGTGTGTCAAAATGGTAGTGGCGAGTCAGTTTCCCCTCATATCATTCTCCCTCTGGAGTTTTAAGCAAATCCTTCAACCTGTTCCTCATATACAATATCCAAGAAACAATACATAATTAAACTGAAAAAAAAAGGTCGGTTTCAACTATTAAAACTCTAGATTGATTTTAAAAATGCTCGATTCAATGAAAAATATCCTCGATCCTTTCAGTAAATCCTCGATCCTTTCAAAAATATGCTCTATCATTGAAATGTATGTTCGATCCTTTGAAAAATATACTCGATCGTTTCAAAACATTTCTCGATCCTTTGAAAAATATGTTTAATCATTTGAAAAATATCCTCGATTATGTCTAAATTATGCTCGATTTGACTAAAAATATACTCGATTAAACTAAACCTATTTGACAAACAAAAATGTTTGATCCTTTGAAAAATATACTCGATCCTTTGATAAATATGCTCGATTCTGTATAAAATATTCACGATTTGCCTAATAATGTACTCGATTAAACTAAACCTATTTCACAAAAAAAAAAATGCTCGCTTGTTTCTAAAATATGCTTGATTTATTTAAAAAATATCCTCGATCAAATTAGAAAAACCCTCGATTTCAATACAAATATTCTCGATTTAAATAAACCTAATTTAAAAAAAAAATCCTTGAAACTCTATCAAATAAGCTTGATTCTACTACAAAACTCCTTAGGTACCTAGATTTTCATCTTCCTCAATAAATATTCAACCTCATTCAAACCCTAACCTAAATCACAACCACTCTCAGATCCATAATTCAACCATAATCAACAATTTCAATCGATAAAAAACTAGATCTAACGGCAAAATAATTCTCAACAACAAAATCGAAAATAAAATCAAAATCAACTTACCTCGATCGATTGGAAATCTTCTCGATAGATATTCCACTGCTCTCCGGATACTCCGTCGTCAAAATCGTCGTTGTCGATCCACTCCCGGTCGCTTGAAAGTCACTGAACCTTTTTTCTCTCTCTAACTTTTCTCTATCACGTTGAAAACGATAACTCACTTTCTCGGGGTATTTTGGTCTCCACGTCTTAATTGGTGCCTTTTAAACATATATTATTATTCTGGTGATATTTGCACAAAAGCCCCCATAAAAAGTGCTAGAAAATTTTTGAACCCTCTTCAAGACAGTTTGCACTGATATAAATTCGTCAGTGCGTTGGGTGTGGACCATTAGATTTACATATTTTGACATAAAGTGTATGCACATATCAAAATCTCTCTATAATCAATGGTCCACATGCAACCCTGATATACTTATATCAATGCGCACAGACATGAAAATTAATATATATATATATATATATCCTTTTACTCTAACTATAAACAAATTACAAACTAATTTAACTAAATCAATTTTAATACAAAAAGCTGACCATAATAAAATAATAAACAAGTTTCCATAGAAAAATAATAAACAAGTATATAAAAATTAAAAAAAATGTTTAATTATCCCCAATTATGAACAAATTGACCATAATAAATGCAAAAAGTGTAAATAAAATAAATAAATAAAAGTAATGTATAATTACCCCCAAACATTAACAAACTGATCATAAAAAATAGTAGACAAGTAAATAAAAAATAAAAATTAAGTATCCCCAATTAGAAGTACCATGTATCGAACATCTGGTGAAATAAGAAAATCTAGTCATATTCTCCATTCATTTTACATGATAAAATATATTCATAGGGGCATCGTGCATGATCTATCTATGGATTTTAGCATATAATACAAAAGAAATGAGACTACCTTAGCTTGATTTGTATACAAACGAAGATGAGAAAAAGATGGACATCGATTTTCAGCGACTACGAGTTGGAGAAGAAAATGAACTTCGGTGGAGTTGGAGAAAAAGATTAACTTCAATTTCAGTTTAAAGAGCTTTTAAAGTTAGAGAGAGAAATAGGTTTCAAACAACACAAGAGTATGAGATAAGTTAAAGTTAAAGTAAAAGTAAAAAATAAAAAATATGAAAAGAATGATCGTTTTTTGGAAGTCACTTATTTTGATATCTTTAAACTTAAATTATTAAAGTTGTGACACTCGTGAAGCACCAACTTAAAAGAGTAACAAAACCCACTATTTCCACTTAAATCTAATGTAAGTGTTAAAAAATAAACTTTCAATAATAATAATAATAATAATTGATTGCAGTAGTTTTGATCTTAATTAAATTAAAGAAAAATTCGTTCACTGGGATCAGTGATTCTACTAGTTGAACACTAATTAATCTAATTAAATCCTAATCTAAGTGCACGAAAACTAAATGACTTAATGCTTGTCTTCGGTTGGTAATTTAACTCACTAATATGTTAAATTTGTAATAAACTAAGTAACACAAAAGCTCACACGAAAATACGAAGATGAATGAATGCTAGGGAATCAATGCAACCTAATTAAACTTCTCAATATAATCCATAAATCTCATTAAAGCACTTAAATCCAATTGATAGGGTTGTTTCATGAAGCACCTAATCTTTCCGATTACTCACACACGGTCATGTAATGAACAATGGTTAGAATTAGTTTTTAATTAAAAACTCTAAACCAAATCACACATAGCATGATCATGCATATGGAAATTTTCTCAATTATTAAGCTTGTAGTTAAAGACTAAATGGGATGGTCACCCACATCTAACTCTCAACATCATATATTAACTAATCCTAACACAAACATTCATTGAGGTCTCATTTGAATATAAGTGAAGGAATTAGAGCAAGTATTGCAATAAAAGAGACTACCTATGTATTTAATTAATAAACATTAGACTATAGGATTACAAAGAGTTGTTTAACCGATTTACATTAATCCCCTAACTTATAAATTAGCTACACATCAAAGAAAGGAAATAAAACAAAGAATAGTGAAAGAAGAAACCAAAGTTGGTCATTGAGGTTCCTTGACTTGCAAGCTTCCTCTTCTTGCTTTCCAAGATTCCAAGATGGATGAATGGAGGAAAAATGTCAAAGGATGGTGATAGAGGGGTGAAAGTGTCCAAAAGTTTGTGTGGCTGATGTTTTCTCCCCCAAATTAAGATGGGTATTTATATGGGTCCAAAAATAGGTCAGGAATCAACCTAGAAACGCGTGCCATTGTACTGTCGCGTCATTGAATGTCGTGGTTGTCCATGACGAAAACCCAACCGCGATACCTCGTTTCTTCATTTTGCATCTTCTCTTCAGTCGACATTTCGAGCGACAATGGCTAAGGAAGTTGTTGTTGCCTAGTATGTCGCGGTCTTTAATGACGGAACTTAGACCACAACATGTCGCTTCCTTGTATGTTTGTGCATGTTCTCTAAGCGACATTTTGGGCGACTCCTAAAACAAGTTGCTATCGCTCGAAGTGTCGCGGTCTCCCATGACGACACTCCACGACCGCGACAACTCGTGCCTTTTTGTCCAAGTTTCCAATTTCTAGCTCTTTTGGGTCCTAACTTCACTTATATCTCCCATATAATACCCCAAATATAAAATCCTGTAAAAATATTCAATCGAGTTATTAAACACTTGATTTTACCTGAGAATTGAGCAACAAGCATAGGAAGGGGGACTCGAAATCTAGTGTTATCATAGCTCGATCAACACCCCCAAAACTAGACTTTTGCTCGTCCTCGAGCAAAATCAAGAGAAAACAACAACAAAAACAAGCAAACAAACAACACGAAGACTCGATAAAAACAAATGAAATTCAAACAACAATAACATAAAAGCTGCATTTTCAACTGATGTTGAGATGCAAAGAGGTGTGGATAAGGAGAGTAGACACATACAAAACATTCTCAAGCAACTCGAAGGCACTCACGGGACACTCGAACAACATGAATCCCGTACCTAAAGTGCTCTCATGTCGGGAACTACTCACTATCACACCACAAGCATTATTCGCTTTGACTCTAAACCTCACGTGGACATTCTCTTTTCTTTCCCTCAGAGTCCTAAGTTCACAATCATGCAAAGTATGCAAGGATAGAGTTATGCATGGAAATCAAATACTTGCATACAATAAGAAATGAAACGTTATTATTTTGGTGAACTAGCCTAGGAAATGAATCAATACCATGGACGTGGAAGATCATGCTTCAACAAACATTTTATGATGGGCCATTGAGTGAAATATGGTGAACAAAGAATAGGAAATGGAATTCAAAAGTCACCAATCATGCTAAGACACTACACAATACACCCAATACTTAAGCTCTATTCATATCACTCGTGACACTAGTGATTAGTCTTGACTTTCCATTACACTTGTGCTATACATGAGTACTCTACTATTGAGTACTTTACAATTTCATAGAAGACTCTTATTCCCTTTTTCCCTTTTTTTTTAATTAATTAATAAACATTTTAAGCTCATAAGTGCACTTTTTTTCACTTTTACATTTTTGAGCCTTTTGCCTTGCACATTCACAACTATAGCCTAAATACACACTAACTTTGCATATTTAGAACTTTTTATATTTAGAACTTTATTTAGAGCTTTTCCACCTTTCACCACAACACAACACAACACATCCTAACAAGATTGGCAACAAGGGTAGGCATGTGTTTAGGTTTAGACTATATGGTGTAATGTGGTTCTAAAAGAAATGTGAGTGTTTGGCCTCAAAATTGGCTTGGGAGCACACAAATAGGGACATGGAATGTGTTTAGGCTAATTTAAGTAGTTAAGCACACACACATTGCCTAAAATCATTTCCACCATTTCATCTATCAAGGGGATGTAAGTATCCATCAAGAAATCCATAAATATAATGCAATGTGATGTCCTATGGCAAATGATGCGCGTGACGAGATAAGTGTTTAAGATGAAACACTGATGACACTCAAATGCGCTTTTTAAGGCTTGTGTTTGTGAACTCACTAGGTGTCTCCACTATTAGAACAAGGTGTTTGAGCACCGAGTCCCCTCAACTTGAACACAAAAGGATGGGACAAGCCCATGAAGTGCAAGTGAGACCCTAGAGTGACAATAAGATGCTCAATCGAGCACATTAGGCATAAATAAACTCTCACATAAACACACACTCAAAGCATCACACTCAAGCTACTTGAAACTCGAAATTTTTTGGTCATGCGACTATTTTTGAAAAGTTTGACTCAACATGAAATCAAAAAGTTTGACTCAAAAAATAAAATTTAGGACTCAATAAAACCAAAATGACCGAGACCAGTATCGACACCCTCAAACCTAAACTCAACATCGTCCCCAATGTTGACAATGAGAGCCCGACGAGAAAGGCACCTATACCACAACCAACACAACACAATTTAATAATATAAAAGGCTCGATCAAGATGACATATAAAGCACCCAATGTCAAATAAACATCAACCACAACACAATACAAAGCACATCCCTTATTCTAATCACAGATAAAAACCAAACAAAAGAAAATATACAAAAGTACCACTGTTATAGAAATCAAATAACAATAGTAATTAAACAAGTAAGAAATATAACTGAAAGCAGTAAATAAAGCAAAACAAACAAGTCTAGCTAAAGAAATACAACGCAAAGCTAATAATGAGGTGGTGGTGGTAGTGGTGGTGGCCATGAGGATCCGGGCATTAATTCCTTCCTCTTCCAACTAGCTATTGCTGCTGCTCTGTCCTCTGGTTCCTTTCTCGATATCTCTATGACAGTCTGGACAATAGCCTTCTCCTCTGAAATTACTGGTCCATTGGTCGGGTGAACTGGGAACTAGGACTGGAATCCTGATCATGAAGCTGAGCCTATACTCTGGGTCCATGGGTATGGAGTTCTATAACCTAAGAATGGATGTGGAGGCTGGTAACCAGAAGCTAGATACGGATGTCATGGATATGGAACCGGCTTCATTTCTCTCTCATAAGGCCGTAGATGGATCTCCTGCCTCAAATCTGCAATGTCCTGTCTAAATCCTACATCCACCATATCTATTTTAGCCATCATCTGTTGTTTCATCCACTACATGAGCTGAATAATTGAGTGCTAGACATCTTCAATGGCATTTAATTTTACTACATCTGCATCTGCCTGCTGTCCTCTGGAGAGTTTGGTAGCTGCTAACAAACACTCCAATACGGGGAGAGAACTATCATCCTCAGGCAGCCGCTCTTCATCAACATCATCTGCCTGTTTATCCCGATCGGACTCCACGTTATTATCATTCGATTGATTCTGAACTACTCTCCCCCTTTTCTTCTTTGGTCGGCTACACTCTCCTCTGACAGGTCTCACCAGACCACGTCCTAAAAACAGTGAATACCATGTACGGATCCTAAAATCAGGTCAGGTCATAACAAACTCATCAGGAGACATGTCTACACCCGCCTCCTGGTAGAAAAATGTGATAAGACAAGGGAACATCATTACTTCTTTCCCTGTTGTGTCCCTTGTTAACTTGTGAATCTCCATTTTCACAATCACCCCCACATCTAAAGGATGCCCATGTTTAATGCAATAGAGCAAGTGGCTACCTCATAAGCAACCATAGTACAATGTCCATATGGCCTCCAAGAATGGGAAATGAAAATGTGTCAGCAAGCCATCTCTAGTAGCAACCTTTTTTGCTTGATCAGGTTGGACCTGGAGTTCCAAAACTCCATCGGTTGAGCTACCAAACTGTTGGCTAGGTCAATGTTCATTCTAGAGAAAATATCAAACCGAGGAACCCCCTTGAACATGGCAACTGTGTGTGAAAGTTTGGTCCTATAATGTCTGTTAAAGTCCCCATAATTGATGAGGACTTCTCTACCATGAACCAATACCGAATTTCCTAAACTGTAGTTCTTCTCAATTACCTCTGCATAAAATTCCTTAACTATCTGAGGGCAATACTTTGTAGGCATCTGAACAAAAGTGCCCCAACCTTGAGCTTCAACCATCCCAAGAATCGGAGTCTCATACAACTCGCTCAAGTTGATCCCCTTCTCAAGTATGAACTTCTTCCTACTGAATTTTGCTATCATAGCCGAAAAATTATGGTTTTCGGTGTAAGGGGGTATCTGTCTCTTTCCTTAGTCTTGGTCCCTTTTTAACCTTTCCATACGGCTGAAATCCCCTGTCTCAATACGGTTGGAATCTACCCTAGCAGTCTGCTTGGTTTTGGCCATTTCACATCTCAGAACAAAAATTGTGTCGCTTCAATTCGGATCACTCAACAACTCTGGCTATCCGGTACACCACGGATACCACAAACCACTACCACAATCATAAAATATGCAGTATAAATTACTACCCAACCCCAAATTATCAACAATTCTAAAAATTATCCCCAATTATGACCTAAATCTACTGTAATCTACCAATTTCACTCACAACTCCTCCAAAAACACGAACTCAATACAATATATGCTTCAATAACTCTAAAAACCCAAACCCACATATCAAATCGCACAAAACATGCATAAAATTGCTTCTCCCACAAAGATTTCACAAAACCCCCCAAATTTACCATAAAATGTATAAATAAAGATAGAACAAGGGATTTGGAACTAATCAAAGGTCTAAAGTGAGTGAAAACAAGAAGAAATTACCGATTACGTGGGTTGGAAGTTTTCGATGTCGCGTGGAGGGAGAATTAGTCACGGTTGAAGTTGAATTTTTTGGTGAGGAACTGCTCTACCACGAACTGATGCTTTTATAATGGGTGCATGTCATGGTCTTCCATGATGGAATCTGTGACCCTGACACACCGCCTCCTCGTTTGGTCCTGAAATTCTGATGTCGCGGTTGTCAACCACGGGACATGTTGGGCGACACGTCGAGTTACAGAAACCCCTTGAATTTGTCGTGTGGTTATGTCGTGGTCGTCCATGACGGAAAACCAGGCCATGACACACCGCCTGTTTCTAGTTGAATTGTCATGACTAGGGCATCAGCGACACCTTAGGCGACAGCAAATCCTTGATTTTGTCGCGTGGAAATGTCGCGGTCGTCCAAGAATTCCGCTTTAATGCCATTCAGTAGTCCTAAGTGGCTAATCTGCACATATACTCAACAACAAACATATCAAGAGCATTTGCTTGAACAATATGGGTCGGGAAAGCTTAAATTGAGCTACTAGACTTGTATGCAAAATGAAAAATCACCCTCAAACCTATGTTTTTCCACACCTTTGTACTATAATCACAATTTGTTGCTGAAAATTAAGGTGTGGATCAACTTAGACTTGGAAGTGAAGTAGAATCACTACCATTCATAATTATTATGCAAAATTAAAAGTTTATTGAAAGGAAAGATACCTAGGTGGGTTGTCTCCCACCAAGCACACTATTTAACGCCTAGGTAAGACGTGGTGAGAGCAGTACGGCTCTTGAATCTCTCTCTCTTGCAACCAAGCAAGGTTCCCTAATTCCTTCACATAAGGTTTCACCCTTTGCCCGTTCACAATGAAATTTTTTCCATTCTTCTTGTCTTCCACTTCTACAGCCACATTTGAGAACGCTTGAGTCAATCGGAACGGTCCAAACCATCTAGACTTTAATTTTTCAGGAAATAACTTAAGGCGGGAATTGAACAAGAGGACTAACATTCCCAGGTGAAGATTTTTGTGAACTATCATATTGTCATGGATCCTCTTGGTCTTCTCCTTGTACAACCTTGAGCTTTCATAAGCATCTAACCGGAACTCCTCAAGCTCATTAAATTGTAATTTCCTTTCTTCACCGGCCTTGTCATAGGTTAAATTCAACTTCCTAACTGTCTAAAAGGCCTGGTGCTTAAGTTCCACAGAAAGATGGCATGTCTTTCTAAAAACCAACCTATACGGGTTCATCTCAATAGGTGTCTTGAAGGCTGTCCTATATGCCCACAAGGCATCATCTAACTTTGAGGCCAAATCCTTCCTAGTTGAGTTGACCGTTTTCTCGAGGATGTTCTTGATTTGCCTATTGTTAACCTCGACTTGGCCCAATGTTTGTGGGTGGTAAGAGGTGGCTATCTTATGCCTTACACCGTATTTCTTCATAAGGGCAACAAATGACTTGTTGCAAAAGTGGGTTCCCTCATCACTAATTATAGCCCTAGGAGTCCAAAATCTAGAAAATACAGCCTCTTTCACAAACTTTACCACCATTTTTCCATCGTTGGTTCTTGTAGCCCGTGCTTCTACCCATTTTGACACATAGTCAACCGCAACGAGGATATAGCTAAACCCATAAGAGGATGGTAATGGTCCTATGAAATCAATGCCCCAAACATCAAATAACTCGACCACCATGGCACTAGTTAGAGGCATCCCGTTCCTCTTTCCAATGTTCCCCGTCTGTTGACATCTATCACATGTCGAGCAATATCGAATTTCATCCTTCATCAATGATTCCCAATAGAAACCCGATTGCAACACCTTCAAAGCTGTCTTTTGGGCTCCAAAATGCCCACCATAATATAGCTCATGACAAAACCTAAGTATGTCCCTTTATTTGGCTTTAAGTACACAACTCTTAATAACTGCATCGAGACCATGTTTGCATAAGAACGGATCATCCCAAAAGAACCTTCTAGCCCTAAATATGAACCTCTTCCGTCCTTGGGGATTCAACTGTATAGGAATTACTCCACTAACCAAATAGTTCACTGTATCAGCAAACCAAGGCTTCGATTTTGACACACTCCATAACTGCTCATCCGAAAGTTCTCTCTTAATGGTAATTCATCCGCTTCCTCCGATTTTTCCTGCACTAACCTGCTCAAATGGTCGGCTACCATATTCTCTACCCTTTTCTTATCTCGTATCTCCAAATCGAACTCTTGTAATTGTAGGATCCACCGAATCAACCTTGGCTTGGCATCTTTATTCTGAAGAATATACCTAGGGGCTGCATGATCTGAGAATACCACTACCTTAGCTCTCACCAAATATGCTCTGAACTTTTCTAAGGCAAAAACCACTGCTAAAAGCTCCTTTTCAGTTGTTGAGTAGTTAAATTGGGCATCATTTAGGGTCCTAGAAGCATAATAAATGACATGTGGGACTTTATCCGCCCACTGCCCTAAAATTGCCCCGATAGCATAATCTGAAGCATCATACATTAGCTCAAATGGCAACTCCCAATTCGAAGGCATCATAATAGGTACGGTTTTCAATGGACCCTTCAATGTATCAAAAGCATTCAAGCACTCCAAAGGAAAGACCTCACTTCCTTAACAGATTTTAGGGGTTGTAAACTTCTGATTACTTCCACCTTCACCTTGTCCACCTCAATTCCCCTCTTGCTTATAATGTACCCAAGAACTATCCATGTTGCACCATAAAATGGCACTTCTCCCAGTTTAAGACCAAATTGTCTACTTCACATCTCTGTAATACCAAGGCTAAGTTCTTCAAACATATCTCAAAGTAATCTCCAAACACGGAGAAATCGTCCATAAACACCTTAATGATCTCCTCCACCATATCTAAAAATATAGACATCATGCATCTCTGAAAGGTGCCTGGAGCATTACAAAGATCGAAAGGCATCCGTCTGTAAGCGAATGTCCTAAATGGACATGTAAAAGTGGTCTTCTCCTGATCTTCTGGTTCTATGACTATCTGATTATATCCTGAATAGCCGTCAAGGAAACAATAATTACTATGCCCTGCTAATCGCTCCAACATCTGATCAATGAATGGAATAGGGAAATGGTCACTCCTGGTGGCTGAGTTCAACTTCCTATAATCAATACACACCATCCAGCATGTCTGAAGCCTCTAAGGAATCAACTCATTCTGCTTATTTCTAACCACTGTTATACCCGATTTCTTAGGAACTATATGGATAGGGCTGACCCACTTACTATCTGATATGGGATATATGATTCCCACCTCTAGAAGCTTTAGGACCTCCTTCTTCACTACTTCCTTCATGATTGGATTCAACCACCTCTGAGCTTCCCTTATAGGCTTGGCACCATCTTCTAGAAAAATGTTATGCATGCTAATAGTAGGGCTAATCCCTCTAATATCTTCAAGAGACCATCATACGACTGACTTATGTCTATGTAATACCTCAAGGAGCCTCTCCTCCTCACTATCCTTCAAGTCAGAAGCAACTATCACCGGATATGTCTCATCTTCACCTAGATAGGCATACTTCAATATGGTTGGCAAATCTTTGAGTTCTAACTTGGGAGGTGGATTTTGTGCAACACTCACATCTGATACCACTAGTTCTTCAAACTCTTCCTCACTATCAACCTCTTCTACTGACTCAGAAATGTCCTTTGGCTTCTCTTTATCTTCCCAATCCCGTTATGATAATTCTTCTAAGTCTTCATCTTTGAACAAATCATCACTCCTCGGATCTAAAACATCAATAATGGAACAATCATTAGCCCCGGATGAGTAAGATAGTGCATCAAATAGCTTGAATTCCACCGTTTCATCTAGAACTGTCATGGTAAGCTTCCCGTTATGCACATTAATGATAGTCTTGGCTGTGGCCATAAACGGTCTTTCTAGCAGAATCGGTCTCATATTAGTCTACCCACTAACATCATCCTTATCTAACACTACAAAGTCCATCGGAACGATCAACTTATCAACTTATCAACATGTACCAATACATCTTCCACGATTCCCTTTGGATATCTAGCCGAACCATCCGCTATAAGTAATGACATCGTTGTTTGCTTGATCTCATTTAACCCTAACTGCTTGTAAATGGCAACTGACATCAAGTTGATACTAGCACTTAAGTCTAACATCGCCCATTCCAATCTAGAGTCCCCAACTGTAATATTGATACAAAAGCTACCCAGATCCTTGAGTTTGGGTGGAAGTGTCTTCTGAAAAACTGCACTAGCACCACTTGCTATATACTCCTAGTGGTTTGGCCAAAACTTTTACCGGTTGGTGTGAAGACTCTTGAAAAACTTAGCATAAGCGGGCATCTTCTCTATCATATCAAGCAAGGGTAGGTTGACTTGTACCTTGTAGAAGACATCAAAAATCTCCTTGAATGCCTTATCCTTCTTTAACCTTCTTGAGAATGGAACTAGTGGAACGTACGGGTTGGGTGACTTGTGTATGAGAGATGTCTTCTCGGGCATATTTTCCACTACTACTTCTTCCTCCTCCTCTTCTTCTAAAGCCTTACCCCACTCTCTTCTTCTGACTATTTTGCCTTCTTCCTCTTCGGTTCTCCCACACCATCGGTGTCTAAAACTCTACCATTCCTCAAAACGGTCATGGCCTTAGCCTGCACTGACTGGCTAGGAAGTCTACCCGGTTCACTCCTGTGAACTGTGTAAGCTACTTGCCCAGTTGTGTCTATAACTTCTTCATTGATGCCTCCAAGTTAGTAAATCTTTGCCCGAATGCCTGAATGAAATTGTTCAGATTCTGATCTTTCTGTTGTGAACTCTGAGCAAGGCTGGTAACTAGATCTTCCAAAGAAGGTTTCCTTGGTTGATAATAAGTCATTTCCCTGTTTCTAGCATTGCTCCACTGTTGCCCACTTGATCCTTGACCCTGGTAACTTCCCCGATTGTAACTGATTAACATTTAAAAGTGTATGTTTACTAAGGGATAACATCATCATTTTACACTTCCAATATGATTAATTCCCCAATTCAGACATAATTTCATTCGTTTGCTTAAATAAATGTGTTGTGCGGTAATCAGTGTATTTTTCTTTGTATTTCAGAGGTAATTCGATCAATTCAGAATCATGGAGAAGTCAGATGGAAAAAAAATATTGTTTTCAAGTTTATAACGCCAAAAAATCTTAAGACGACCACAAAGGGTATTTTTATAATTTTACTATTCACTGTTCACATTTGACTTTCACTGTTCACATTTGACTTTCACTGTTAACTCACGATGCATACTATTCACTCTCGGATTCGTTACTGTTCACTCATGATGGGTTACTGTTCACCGTTACTGTTCACTGATGACGTGGCAAAATCTGGACGCTCTATTCTAAATTCATCCGATGGTCAATTTTTATCCGTATTTTGTATAAATAGGGAGTTTCTCCCCCCTAATTTTCATGTTCTGAATCCAAATCTGAAGTTGGATTTGTGAAATTCTCTCTCTTTTGTTCTCAAATTCTCAGTTTAAATAAAATAGTTATTTTCTAGTTAAATTATGTCTGGCTAATTTTATATAGTTGTGGCCAAAGGTGATACTGTTGGTATGGAAAATATGATCCAATTTTGGTAAGTTTATTATTTTTATGCTTTATCCCCTCTGATCTTTGTGGAGTTTTTAAATCACTGTAGATAGACAGATATTATCTAGCACAGTGACTACTTTTACCCACATCTATTAGTGAGTGGTCAGTGGAGTGGAATACCATCCCAATAATCTGGATTAAATATTTATAATTGGATCATATTCGAAATACCAACAGTGGATCCCTTAACCCCAGTATTAATTTTAATTAATTTACATTTTATAACAAGCTTAGTAGGTAATTCAGATAATTAATTATACAAGGACAAGTGAACAACCTCCATGTGGTTCGACCCGGTCTTACCGGTTAATTTATTACTTTAACACTCTTATACTTGAGAGTAGGAACACTTCTTTAGGACGTGTCAAGTTTTTGGCGCCATTGCCGGGGAGGTAAGTCCGCCTTTTCTTTGTAGAGGTAAATTTATTATTTTTATTTTTTTTTAGTTTTGTTACTTTTTTTTATTTTTTTTTGTTTCTCTCTAATCTTCCTTGTTTTTATTTCATATTCATTTATCACATCTTTGCATTTTAGTCATTGTACTTTTTATTTGCATTTTAGCTTAGATCTAGTTTGCATTTACATATAGGTCATTTTATTTTTTATTTTTGCAAATTAGTCCCTGTAATTATCATATTTTCTCTTTAATCCCTATATTTATAATTATTGATACTTTTACCCCAACACTTGCGTATATTTGCATTTATACCCCTAGAATTTTACATCTTGTTATTTTTATCACTTTTTCTTTTATTTTCTTCATTTTTGTGTATTTTAACTCCATGAACCCTCATTAAATTTGCATGAGACGTTGGTCTCGAACATCTAGTGGTAGATTAATTAGGAGATCACAATCACACACATTCACTAACAACATGACTGAAAACCCACTTAGACATCCAGCAGGAAACCAAGCTGAAAACCTTTTAGACACCCTTGACAACATATCTCAACACAGCAACCATCCGCCTTATGTTGACCATGACCAACACATTAAACCGAATCCACCTAGAACTCTTAGAGACTACATGAATCTCACACGTACTGGAGCACCTTCATACATAGCTTTCCCACCAAATGCAACACACTTTAATTTTAAACTAGGGAATCATTCAACTTTAACCCAAATTTCACGGTCTTGAATCTGAAAATCCATATTTGCATCTTAGAGAGTTTGAGGAAGTATGTAACACTTGCACTGACCAAAATGTTAGCATGGATATAATCAAGCTTAAGTTTTTCCCTTTTTCCTTAAAAGATAAAGTTAAAACTTGGTTACAAAACCTTAGATCAGGATCAATCCAAACTTGGAATGATATGCAACAACAGTTCTTAAAGAAATTTTTCCCACCTCATAGAACAAACTCTCTTAAGAGGCAAATCACTTCATTTGCCCAAAAACTTGGGGAAACACTTTACCAATGTTGGGATAGGTTCAAAGAGTTGTTAAATGTCTGTCCACATCACGGTTTTGAAACATGGAGGATAGTGTCACATTTCTATGAGGGACTCACACCCCAAAGTAGACAAGTCATTGAAATGATGTGTAATGTGGAGTTCAGTGACAAAAATCCTGAAGAAGCACTTGAATACATTGACCATATCACCGAAAGTGCTCAAATTTGGGACACCATTGGTTCCTATAAGTCCATGAGCAAATGACAACCATCTCTATCTAGTGGAGGCATTTACAAGGTTAGGGAAGACCATGACCTTCAAGCTAGATTTGCATCCATAGCAAGGAAAGTTGAAGCTTTAGAAACAAAAAAGAGTGAACATGTAAAATCTTTACAAGAAATTGCATGCCATGTATGTGATTCTGATGATCATATCACTCATAGTTGTCCAACTTTGTCAGCCATAAAAGATTGCCTTCATGAACAAGCCAATGTTTTGCACACTTTCAACAAGCCAAATTCCAACCCATATTCACAAGCCTACAATCATGGTTGGAGAAATCACCCAAACTTTAGTTGGAGAAATCACCCAAACTTTAGTTGGAGGAAAAACAATCAAGCCCAGTCTTCAAAACCACCAGGTCCATCACATCCATAAACACACCAAAATTTCCAAAACCCTCAAGTTATGCACCTTATGTCCCACTATCTAGGAAAAACCTTGAAGACACTTTACACTCATTCATTGAGAAGCAAGAATCCATTAACAGCCAAACTGTACAAACTTTGATAGATGTTAAAGATACTTTGGTAAAGATTGCTTTTACACTCACCACAGACGAAAAAGGTAAGTTTCCATCTCAACCACAACCAAATCCCAAGAGTCAGTCAAGTTCCTATGACAATAACCAACGCCCAGACCAAGTCAAATCAATCACCACTCTTCGTAGTGGTAAAGTAATCGAAAAACCTATTCTTGAATCTGGTAAAAATGATGATGAGTCATTTTCCAAGGGTAAGGAAGGGGTTGATGAAACCACTGTTAACGAAGAAATAATTGAATCCCCACCTACACTTCTATATCCTCTGGCTCTTAAAAATTCACAGAAATTGATGCATCCCCTAGAAATTTTTAAAATTTTCAAACAGGTAAATATCAATATCCCTTTGTTGGACGCAATCAAACAGGTACCTTCCTATGCCAAATTTTTTAAGGATCTGTGCACTGTGAAAAGGAAACATCAGGTAAGAAAGAAAACCTTTATGGCTAAACAGGTAAGTTCCATTCTTTGCAACAAAAATGTTTTGAAATATAAAGATCATGGTTGTCCTACTATTTCTTGCATGATCGGAAACTGTAAAATTGAGCATGCTTTACTTAACCTAGGTGCTAGTGTAAATTTACTCCCATATTCAGTTTATCAGCTACTTAAACTTGGTGAGTTAAAGCCGACTTCAACCACACTTTGTCTTACTGATAGGTCAATTAAAATACCAAAAGGAATAGTGGAAGATGTGTTGGTACAAGTCAATAAATTTATCTACCCAGTAGATTTTATTGTCTTGGAAACACAACATGTTGTTAATGAGCACAAATCAATTCCTGTTATATTGGGCCGACCATTTTTGGCTACTGCTAATGCCTTGATTAATTACAGGAATGGAATAATGAGCATGTCTTTTGGAAATATGGAAATTAAGCTTAATGTTTTCAACATGTCTAAGGAACCATTTGATGATGAAAATGAAGATGAAGATGAAGATGTAGCCATTATTGAAACCATTGTTTAAGATCATGTTTAAAAGGATTCTTTTAACTCATCTGAATTTTGTTTGATCAATTCACCTGAGTTAAACATGTATTCACATCTTGATGATTGTTTACAGGTTGTCGAAGAAGAAGGAGACACTTCAGGTTTTAAAGAATTGGAACAAACAGATGACGTGCCAGAAGAAAAAGCACCTCAACTAGATTTAAAGCCCTTACCAGAAGGACTTAAATATGCTTACCTTAGAGACAACTAGACCTACCCAGTGGTAATCTCTTCTAACCTCACATAAGAGCAAGAAGGTAAGTTGTTAGATGTTTTAAAGAAAAATAAGAATGCAATTGGTTGGACTTTGAAAGATTTGAAAGGTATTAACCCATTGTTTTGTTCACATAGAATAAATTTAGAGGAAAATGCTAAAACATATCGACAACCCCAAAGAAGACTTAACCCACACATGAAAGAAGTTGTCAAGACTGAAGTCCTTAAATTACTTGACGTGAAAATTATCTACCCTAACTCTGATAGTAAGTGGGTGAGTCCTACATAAGTTGTGCCAAAAAAATCTGGAATCACTGTTGTTAAAAATGAAAAGGGTGAGTTAATTCCAACTCGTGTTCCATCTAATTGGCGCATGTGTATTGATTATAGAAAATTAAATGATGCCACTAGAAAATATCATTTTCCCCTTCCATTCCTTGACCAAATTTTAGACAGAGTAGCAAGACATCCCTACTACTGCTTTCTTGATGGGTATTCAGGATACTATCAAATTCCTATTGCATTAAAAGACCAAGAAAAGACCACATTCACATGTCCTTTTAGAACCTTTGCATTTAGAAGAATGCCATTTGGTTTGTGTAATGCTCCAACCACATTTCAACGATGCATGCTAAGCATTTTTAGTGACATGATTGAACATTATTTATAGGTCTTTATGGATGATTTAACTGTGTTTGGGAATTCTTTTGATAATTGTGTTAATAACTTGGATAGAGTCTTGAAACGTTACATAGAAAAAGGACTTGTGCTTAATTAGGAAAAATGTCATTATATGACCACGTATGGAATTGTTTTGGGTCATGTTGTGTCATCAAAAGGTATCGAGGTTGATAAGGCAAAAATTGAAGTCATTTTAAAGTTACCATCACCACAAACAGTCAAAGATGTGCAGTCATTTTTAGGGCATGCAGGATTTTATAGGAGGTTTATTAAAGATTTCAGTGTCATATCTAAACTACTTTGTAACCTCTTATTAAAAGATGCAAAATTTGAATGGACATGAGAGTGTGAAGAGTCTTTTAAAAAGATAGTTGACCTTTTAACGTCTGATCATATCATGCAATCTCCTGATTGGTCATTGCCTTTTGAATTGATGTGTGATGCGAGTGATTTTGTTGTTGGAGCTGTCTTAGGACAAAGAAGAGAAGGTAAGCCTTTTGTGTTTTATTACGCAAGTAAAACTTTGAATAGTGCACAAATGAATTACATCACCACTGAGAAAGAATTACTTGCTGTGATATTTGCATTGGATAAATTTCGGTCATACTTGATTGGCACTTCAACCATTGTTTTTTACTGATCACGCTGCTTTGAAGTATTTAATGTCTAAACGGGATGCAAAACCAAGATTGATTCGTTGGATTTTGTTGCTACAAGAATTCAAACTCACAATCAAGGACAAAAAGGGTGCTGAAAATGTCATTGCAGATCATTTATCACGACTCACCGCTAAGTTGTCATTTGATAAAGCACCCATCAATGATTCTTTTCCTGATGATCTTTTATTCTCTATCACAACATGCATAATATAGTCTTGGGAATCTGGCTTTAAAAGACCTTGTTTGTCAATTTATAACAAAATTGGATGGGAAGCATATCCCCGACCCATAGAGGGCGTTGAAGCCGTTTCTGGACGTAAAACCAGAGGAAGATGTGAGCCACAATCACAACTACCAGTAAATATCCTTTTGTTTTTATTATCTTTTTATCATCTTTTTATCATCTTTATCTCTTCTTCAAGTCCTCATGAGCTGATTGACCAGTTACAAGCTTTCAATTATGAGCCAGATCCTTCAACCTCCAAAATTGATTGACCCACTGATGAAGAGAACAAGAAACGCAGAATTGATCTGAATCTCAATTTGTTATTGTCCCATGGTTTCTATGCATTTTATTTTCCTTTATTTTGTATTTCTTTTGTTGTTTTGCAGGATTTTGTTGTCTTTCAAGCTGTTCAGGTGATATCTTCTAAACCTTAACTCTTTCTAAAGACATTGGGGACAATGTCTCATTCTAGTTGGGGGGGAGGGGATAGTTGATTCAATAACTTTTGTTTTTCAAAAAAAAAAAAACTAACCTTTGACCATTTTTTTTGTAAAGATGGTCGAGTAAGGAGATCTTTTAGATACTTCTGAGACGCATCTTTGTAGTTCTGATGCATTTTTTTTTCTCTATTCTGACTATTTAAATTTATAAACTCTCCATTGTGATATCATTGACTAATCCTTTTGTTCATTAAGTCATCTTGAGAAATTTTTCGAAGTATTCTAGACACACGTACATTGACACGTGATTATGTGCAGTAAGTTGAGATTTTGCAATATTGAGTTCTGAAACATCATTCAAGGGTAACAATCGAAGGCAGTGGTCTTGTTTAAAAATTCATATAGTAATAATAATAATAATAATTTTGTGTGTTGTGACCAAAACTCTTATTTAGTAGCCGGACCTCATGCCTCAGTAAGCATAAAGTGTTCACGTAAAATGGTGGAGTCTGGATAAGAATAAAGTGTAGTTCCGTAGCCTCTTTAACTCGAGCAATTAAGTCCGAGGGGTGCTTTAACACCTAATGCCCTAAGACCAACTGGTTTGGGAGTCATTGACCCAAAGCTCATTACACGGGTTAAAGAGAAAGCTTATGGGAATTGTACTAAAATAAAAAAAATAAAAAAAAATAAACATCTGCAATCCAAGTAATTAAGCTCATAGGAGTATTTTAACACTTAATGCCCTAAAGCCAACTGGTTTGGGAGTCATTGGTCTAAAGCTCGCTACATGGATTAAAGATGGAATGTTTGTTTCCAATTTTGTTGTATTAAAAAAAAAAGAATAAAACTGCTGCCTAAGGAAAAAGCCATAGTGAGATTTCGGAATGAAAATGTTGTTTGATTTCAATTGAATCTCATAGTTATCGTGTTAATCTTTATTGAGCACAAGAAAGTTTGATTGATAACTCAATTGATGACTGGTTGTCAAAGGGTGATAAAAGAGGTATGAGAGAGTTTGTCTATTTGGTAATTTAGAGATTTGAATTTGAGTTTTTACTATTCTCGCTTTAATTGCTAGGGACCAACAATAAGCTGGTTGGGGGGTGTGATTAACACTGAAAAGTGTATGTTTACTAAGGGATAACATCATCATTTTACACTTCCAATATGATTAATTCCTCAATTCAGACATGATTTCGTTCGTTCTCCTTAAATAAATGTGTTGTGTAGTAATCAGTGTATTTTTCTTTGTATTTCAGAGGTAATTCGATCAATTCAGAATCATAGAGAAGTCAGATGGCAAAACAAACATCGTTTTCAACTTTAGAACGTCAAAAAACCTTAAGAATACCATAAAGAGCATTTTCGTAATTTTGACTATTCACTATTCACAGTGACTTTTCACTATTTATAGATTGACTATTACTGTTTACAGTTGACTTCCACTGTTCACTCACGATGCGTTACTGTTCACTTCCGGATTCGTTACTGTTCACTCATGATGGGTTACTGTTCACCGTTATTGTTCACTGATGACGTGGTAAAATCTGGACGCTCCATTCTAAATTCATCCGATGGTCAATTTTTATCCGTATTTTGTATAAATAGGGGGTCTCCCCCTTTAATTTTCATGTCCTGAATCCAAATCTGATGTTAGATTTGTGAAATTCTCTCTCTTTTGTTCTCAAATTCTCAGTTTAAATAAAATAGTTATTTTCTAGTTAAATTATGTCTGGCTAATTTTATATAGTTGGGGCCTAAGATGATACTGTTGGTATGGAAAATATGATCCAATTTTGGTAAGTTTATTATTTTTATGCTTTCTCCCCTCTGATCTTTGTGGAGTTTTTGACTCACTGTAGATAGACAGATATTGTCTAGCACAGTGAGTACTTTTACCCATATTTATCAGAGAGTGGTTTATCCCCTCTAATCTTTGTGGAGTTTTTAACTCACTGTAGATAGACAGATATCGTCTAGCAGAGTGAGTACTTTTACCCCCATCTATTAGAGAGTGGTCAGTGGAGTGGAATACCATCCCAATAATCTGGATTAAATGTTTATAATTGGATCATATTCGAAATACCAACAGTGGATCCTTTAGCCCCAGTATTGATTTTAATTGATTTACAGTTTATAACAAGCTTAGTAGTTAATTTAGATCATTAATTATACAAGGACAAGTGAACAACCTCCATGTGGTTCGACCCGGTCTTACCGATTAATTTATTACTTTGACACTCGTATACTTGAGAGTAGGAACACTTCTTTAGGACGTGTCAGTAACCACCATGATAATCCTCCTTGAGCATTCAATTGATTGATCAAAGCATTGCTAGGATTGGACCATGAGAAGTTGGGATGATTGTGCTACCCTAGATTGTAAGAGTTCGAATATGGGTCATTTCTTCCTCTTTGAAAATTCAAGGCTTGGACATCTTACGTCTCATAGAACACTATCTCTCTACCTTAATTGTCTTATCCATACACCATGTTTTCCCTTCCTTGTTGTTGACCCATATTTCTTACCATTTCCTCCACTTGCTTGGTTAGTCTAGCAATTTGAATTACCATATCCTTGTCTTGACTAACCCCATGCTTTCCTCCCCTTCTTGAAGTTGAACTTCTATGTTGGGAGTTGGGAGTTGGGAGTTGGGAGTTGAGAGCCAATGTCTCATATATCTCAAAAAATTCAGCAGCTGAATTGTTTGTGATCAAACCCTCACATGCATTGTCCACTGAAGCTTGTGTGAAAGTTGTCAACCCATCATAGAAAGTATGGACCTTGTTCTCATCGGTCACCATGTGCAAAGGGATTTGTTCCAAAAGTTACCTATATCTCCCCCATGCCTCATAAAAAGGCTCATCATCTTCTCGGTGAAGCTTGCAATTTGGATCCGAATCTCCTTAATCTTCACGGCCGGAAAAAACCTATTGAATAAAACTTGGGACACTTCATCCCATGTAGTTATAGATCCCGCCCTTAAAGAACCAAATAACACCTTGGCTCTATCCTTTAGGCAATACCTAAAACATCTCATCTTCAACTATTCTTCAGTGAGCAGGCCTATCGGGAAAGTCTCCAATATAGAATGATAATCCTTCACGAATTGCAAACAATCTTCGGTCAGATGGCCATTGAAAAAAGGAAGCATGGCAATATGAAGTCTTTTGAGCTCATAGCTCCTAGCTGTCGCACTCAACATTATGGGTGACGGTTGATGCTCCATCATAGGTTGACCGGATTCCCTCATAGCTATGACACCTTAATTTTCCTCATGTGTAGGTGCCCTTGGTGGATCCACATTCACATTCTCCTCTTGATCTTCCATTTATGGAATCGATGCACCCTCTAGCTCCACAAAAACGTCTATACCCTCAAACCTCCTTGCAAGCTGACCTACTCGGTTTATGTTGTCGATGACCGGAAACAAATTCCTTCCAAGAGAACGGCGACCGTGCATACACCTGTGGTCCTGAAACACCAAAAACAAAAATACCAACGAAGTAAAAAGAAACTAAAATGAAATAATACCCTAATAAAACAAACAACAAACACCCTACCTAAATCAAACTAACTAGATTCAACTAATAAATCTACGCCGATCCCTGGCAGCGGCGCCAAAATTGATTACAGTATTTTTTATTTTAATCAATTTAAAGAAAAGTTCACTTATTGTGATCGGTGATTCTACAAGTTGAACACTAATTAATCTAATTAAATCCTAATCTAAGTGCATGAAAACTAAATGGTATAATGCTTGTCTTGGGTTGGTAATTTAACTCACTAATATGTAAGGAATGCTAGAGAATGCTAGGGAATCAATGTAACCTAATTAAACTTCTCAATGTAATCCATAAATCTCATTCAAGCACTTAAATTCAATTGATAGGGTTTGTTTCATGAAGCACCTAATCTTTCCTATTACTCACACACGGTCATGTGATGGGCCATTGTTAAAATTAGTTTTTAATTAAAAACTCAAAACCAAATCACATATAGCATGGTCATGCATATGGAAATTTTCTCAATTATTAAGCTTGTAGTTAAAGACTAAATGGGATGGTCACCCACATCTAACCCTCAACATCATAAATTAACTAATCCTAACACAAACATTCATTGAGGTCTCATTTGAATATAAGTGAAGGAATTAGAGCAAGTATTGTAATAAAAGATACTACCAATATATTTAATTAATAAACATTAGACTATAGGATTACAAAGAGTTGTTCAACCGGTTCACATTAATCCCCTAACTTATAAATTAGCTACACATCAAAGAAAGGAAATAAAACAAAGAAGGGTAAATGAAGAAACCAAAGTTGGTCATTGAGGTTCCTTGTCTTGTAAGCTTCCTCTTCTTGCTTTCCAAGAATCCAAGATGGAGGAATGGAGGAAAAATGTCAAAGGATGGTGATGGAGGGGTGAAAGTGTTCAAAAGTTTGTGTGACTGATGTTTTCTCCTCTAAAATTAAGATGGGTATTTATATGGGTCCAAAAACAGGTATGGAATCAACCTAGAAACACGTGCCATAGTACTGTCACGTCGTTGAATGGCGTGGTTATCCATGAAGAAAATCCAACCGCGACACCTTGTTTCTTCGTTTTGCATCTTCTCCTCAAACGACATTTCGAGCGACAATGGCTAAGGAAGTTGTTGTCGCCTAGTATGTCGCGGTCTTCAATGATGGAACTTAGACCGCGACATGTCGCATCCTTGTATGTCCGCGCATGTTCTCCAAGAGACATTTTGGCCTAAAACAAGTTGCTATCGCTCGAAGTGTTACAGTCTCCCATGACGACGCTCCACGACCGCGACAGCTCGTGCATTTTTGTTCAAGTTTCCAATTTCCAGCTCTTTTGGGTCCCAACTTCACTTATATCTCCCATATAATACCCCAAATACAAAATCCAGTAAAAACACTCAATCGAGCCATTAAACACTTGATTTTACCTGAGAATTGAGCAACAACCATCGGAAGGGAGACTCAAAATCTAGTGTTATCATGGCTCGATCAATAATAATAATAATAATAATAATAATAATAATAATAATAATGTTTTTTAAAAGACCTCTGTAGTAATATCCAATAACTATATAAATCCTAAAATCAAAGAATAGAATATGGTCTACTATAACAAATATACAATTTTACAGGTTTAGCTATTGTACGTATATGAACTTTATAAAAACTTGGTCTGATAGGAACCCTAGCTTTCTACCTTAGCAAATGACTTCACACAGAGAACAAAAGGAAAATCATTTCTTATTTCATTTTCTAAATCTCTTACGATCAGCAGAAGGTAGTTTCATAACCCAGCTAAAATTGTTACAATATAAAGACTTACCCAAAGAAACTACAACCGAGTGACATGTGTCCCTATGTAAATTGTATTTTACTTATTGCAAATGAGACTCTATCATGGTCCAGCAACCTTTCTTCAGTATTATTTTGAGCAGTATGTCAGGTAAATTATTCGGTCCATTAAATTTCAATATCGTGTATATGTCAACTCAACGTGGTTTGGTGATAGACAAGATAAGAGAAGATTGGTATGATAGTATACTCCTCACACCCACACAAAACGGTTGTGTGCAGTGGTGGAGCAAGGAAATTCATCCAACGGGGGTTTGGTTCAAATCTGCTAAAATTTATCACCTCCTATATGACTCAGTGGTTAACAATGTTTCAGGTTTGAGTCGTCGCCATTGCAAATAATATTTGGAGAGTGACTTCTCAAATTAGCATTATTTTAATAACTTTAGTATAAATAACACCAAAGACGAAATTGAGACAAAATACCCCCACTCTTCTATCTTACTTTCTCACCAACCTTTTTTTTCTTTACAAAAACCTTTATTAATGAACTAGTAGCTCCATTTGAGTGGCGAGACACTCGGGTTGGATAGACTAGCGGCTGAGAATTCAACGGTGGCAATGCTAGAACAAAACTTACCAGTGTTGAGCTATAGCAATGAGAGAGAAGAAGTGAACGACTGGCGCATGTGAGACCGTCATCGACCTTAGATCTCGACTAATCTTGCAGTGAAAGTATGACTGAAAGATTCTTTCCTGGCCGAAAAACTACATAGGTCGCTCGACATTGATTGCGGTATGTTCAACATCCATCGATGGTGGTCGACCTCCATTGTTGGAGGTCGCTCAAACCTCCATCATGCAAAAGTTCTTTTTTTGTTTCATTCTAAGAAAATTCTTGTTTTGCCCGGTAAGACTTGAATTTGCATAAATAACCCATAAGTCTTGAATATGTCCCAATAAATCTCGAATTTGTATAAATGCTCGATAAGTCTTAAATTTATAAAATAAGTCTCGAATTTACCCTATAAGGCTTGAATTTACACAACAACAAAAAATATCAAAGAAAAGAACAAAGTGGGGGTATTTTTTTTTCCTCAAACCATACTTTAGTGCTATTTAAAATTATGTTTTTATGTTGGGACTAATTCTAAAACTAGAAGAGAAAAGAGTGCTATTTACGCTGCCCGTTTCTCTTATTTCTCAATCACAAATACAATTCCAACAAGGCAACAAGTTAAACATAAAATAAATTAAAATAATAAAATAATAGAAAATATATAAAATAAAATAAAATAAAATAAATCATAATAATAGGTGAAATATTTTAATATAGTCAATTAAAATTTGAGATTTTAGAGTTTACTGATCGGATGTGTTAGGTATGTCAATCTAAAAATATTAAAAATAAGAAAAAACTAATATTGTAGATGTTAATATTGAAGATGTTAGTCTGAAGGCCCCCAAGATAACGAGCAATGTTTTGCTCGTCAGGTTCAGTTTGATCGCAAATCATACGTTGATTATCAAATTCTGACGTATACTAATCCACAAACAAATCTTTTTGTTTGAAATTATGGAACTTAAGAAAAGAATCTTGATGATAATTTTATGGCATGTACTTCCTCTTTAATTGTTTCCTCATCTTTTCCCATATTTCAATACGCCCTTTTCCTTCTCGCTCCCGTTGTTTCTTGAGATGTTCCCACCAAATTGAAGTATGTTTCTTCAATTTGATAGCCACTAACTTCACCTTGCGATCGTCAGGAACATCTTTGTAATCAAATACTCGCTCCATAGTAATGAACCAATCCATGAATTCTTCAGGTTGCATTTTTCCTTCGAATTCTGGAATATCAACCTTGACATCGAAAATTGGTCAGAAAAAATTATTCATCCAGTGATGCCTATGATTATTCCCATCATTTGATGCTCGATCGTAGCCATGACCAAAAGAATTGATATTTTCTTTATCTATTGGTTCATTTTCTAAATCATGACGATACTCATCATGTTCAAGAGGTTCGAAGTGCTCAAGACACTGCTGGAGTTGTTGCACTTGTCTTCTAAGATCATCCATTTCAATGTCACGCATGTCTGTTTTGACGTTGGTGACTCCCATGACCTCCACGCCTCCCAACCATGATCGGATAGTGCTCTGGTACCAAATTGCACCGTATTAATTGAGATTTAAAATAGAAAATACTTGTTGTGCTAAATTTTGTATAATTACTTGTAAGCACACGAGTCTATTATAAAATAGCTTATGCAGAGTACGAGGTCGATCCCACGAGGACTAATGAAAAACCAATCGAATCTAAATTTAATCTAATCCTAATCTAGTTAACGAAAGGTGAATTTTGGATTAATTAAAACTAAAACTAAATTAACATACAACTAAAATCAAAACTAAATCAGAAAAAAAAAAACTAAAACTGCAAACTTTACTCAATGGAAGAAAAGTCTAAGGTTCGGAGTCCACCATTATCAATATTGCAATGATTTACTATTCAAATTATTAATTCCCAGAATTCTGAGTAGCAATTTAAAAATCAATCTAATGATTTCTCAAGATTTGTCAATGAGGTTCTTGAAAATTAATCTTTTATAAATTTTTTATTCCAATTGACTTAATGTATAAGACTCAAGTATTACATGTATCCAATATTTAAAAAACTTATAGTCAAGGTTCTTAATTTAAACATTAAAACACAAAGCCCGATTAATAAAATTAATCGTAACTACCCAAAATACTTGATATTAAGGGTGAAACAATTTAATTAATATCAATAAATGAAAAGTAAGAATTTTAAACATTAAAAACAAATTGAGAATTATACCGAATAACAAAACAATTATAATATCAAATAGGTTTTATCCTACACCTTAGAAAATAAATTAAAAACACATAATGAAAAAGAACAAAGATTGAATTAAAACCCGTCATTAGGACAGATTGTGACTGCGAGATCGGTACGTATTCAAACCGAATCAATACCAACTTCTGTGCCTAAAAATCTTTACGTTTTCTCGTAATTAGTGGTGTAAATATGGGCCGGCCCGTTTGGCCTGCCAAGGAAGGCAGACCGTGCCTAGCACGGCCCCCCTGGGGGCTTGCCGTGCCGGGCCTCCAACTAAGGCACGCCTGGCCTGTGTGCCAGGCCCGACCGTCGGCACGGTGGGCCCAGTTATATATATATATATATAAATTATATTATTAATATTTTAAAAAAAATAATATAGTGGGCCGACCCAGCCCGTCGACACGGCCTGCCATGATTGTACCCACGTGCCGTGTGGAGCCTTGCTTTCCAAAACAGACCCGGCCTGTTTAGAAACACAGACCCAGCCTGTTTAGGAACACAGACCCAACAGACCGTGCCTAAACAGACCGGGCCTAAACAAACTTACAACTCGACTCGTAATCTGCACACATCGTTCTCTTTATGTCTTCCTTGTTTACGCACCAAAGCTGCTCCAAAAATACCCTTTTTCTTCTTCGCCACTTCACTGCTGCGCCACACTTCCTTGCTTTTTGTCTGCTCTAATTGATGCGCACACACCCCTTTCAAATCTTCACTTTATTTTTGCTTTTTATGTACCTATCATGTGGTCCCCTCTGACCTAGCTTCTTTTTTTTTTTTTTTACGTGGACCACCTTGCACACGAGCCCATCATTGATCCCATCTTTGATTTCTTTGTTTATTGATTTGAGTTTCACTTGTGGTCTTGGACTTTGATTAGGCATGCCCACACTTCCAATCGGTTTCGGTTTCAGTTTCAGTTCGAAACCATCTGTTCTGGTTTCGATTCATCGGTTCGATTCTTTTTTTTTTTATATATAATTTAGTATAAAAAAAAATTAAATATTTTTTTTTTCTAGAAACCGGCAGTTCCGAACCTAAACCCAACCGCCGGTTTCAGGGCGGTTTTTTCAGAGAAGGAACCGAAACCGAACCGTCTCCCCCACGGTTCCGGTTACGGTTCATTTCACACGGTTATGGTTCGGCTCCACGATTCGTACTGAACCGTGATCATGTCTACTTTGGATTGGTCTTGATTTGAATTTGCTTTTGGGTCTAGAAAATCTTATTTGAAGGTAAACACTAAATTATCATTTTTATTTCTTCACTATATTAAGGCTCAGTTTGGCATTGCTTCCCCAGCTACTTTTGGAGTCAAAAGTGATTCTGGACCTCAGACAGGGTGTTTGGTAAAATCGTGGGGAAATACTTTTGGTCACTTTAAGATTCTCCAAACTAAGTTTTTGAGAAGCTAAAAATACATGTTTTTGGATTTTGGTTTCTGGCTTATACTTTTAGAAAACGCACTACAGTGATATTAAATTAAATTTTACTAACTTTTCAACTTGGTTCTTGCCTTTAACGAAATTTAACAAAAAAATTGAGCTTATATTTTTATACAAAAAAAATGTTGCCATAATTAATTTAATAAAGTAAAATAAAAATAAAATAAAAATAAAGTAGAATAAAATAAATAAATAAATAAATAGGACTAATTAATTAAATAAAGTAGAATAAAAAATGGGGCTAATTAATTCAATAAAGTACCATAATTATATAACACTTAACACTAAATATAAATAAACAAGAAAAATGTAAAGTATAACAAATTAGTATCATTTAGATGTCTTTATCCTTTTAGTAATTTTACACACTCACAACACTTTTTATATCAGTTTACCAAACACATTGAAATTGCTTTTAGTTCTCACAGTATTTTTGAAAATCAGTTTACCAAACACTCAACTGATTCCTCCCACAGTAATTCCAAAAGCAATTCCTCCAACAGCAATTCCTCCAACAGCAATTCCAAAAGCACTTCTCCCCACAGCACAACAATACCAAACTGAGCCTAATTGTAACCCATATAAGCTTGTATTATAGTCATATCTTATAGCTTGGGATCACGCTTTGAGAATGTGAAGAAGATATAATTGTTTTGCACTTGAATTTTATGCATAATTTGATTAGAGGCCGATGAAGGAAGAGCTAAATTCAATATAAAAGTGTAAAACTGAAAATTGTTTATTTCATGTAAATCACTGATCCTCTAGTGTTTGATTTGTTCAATAAAAAAAAATTGCCACCAAAATAAATGGTGTGTTGAGAGAATCAAGAGAATAGATTATTAATGAATGCAATTAAGTCAATAAATTGCAAAGTTTGTATCTACTTAAAAGAAGTTTGACAAAGAAAGGATGGTGAATTTTGAGGACTTGCATAAGTGGTGAGTAACAATATTCCACTTACAATGAAAACAATATATACCAAAGAGGTTGGTGCAAAGATGCAAGGTAATTGAAGACTCTCATGGTATGGTTCTAAGTTTTTGAATTCATTTTTCTCGTTCTTTCTTAGTCTTCACCCAATGACCCCATTACGACTTTAATGAAAAGTCTATCTGAATTGCCTGTTATCCTTGCTATGAACGTAGAAGTAAATCATGTGTTTATCTTATTCATATTGTTGATTTTTTTTATGAGATCTTTTACTTACAAATCAAACGCTATTTCAATGATATATTCATATGCAATAATAACTTGAAATTTCTTGTGCTTAACTTCTTTCACATGTGCTTGATGAGTGTATTTGCCTAGGTTTTGTGTGAAATAATGAGTGAAACATGGTGAGAATTAGAGTTGAGGTATCTATAACGTTTGACGAATGTGTATCTGAAGCTAGAATATCTTAAGTTTGGACTCTTCATGAAAATTAAGCAATGCATTCAAATATGTGACATAATTTTAGTCTTTACTTAGTAGCTTTTACATGCATTGTTTCAATTTGGGCACACTTCGATTGTATCTTGGATGAATTGTTTTTACAGGATATGTTTGTGGGTGTCATTGTAACACCCAAACCATTTAGGCCCAATAAAGACCCAATTTGAAAAAAGGAAAAAGAAAAAAAAAGGATAGATGTGAAATGAAAAGTGAATTGGTGAGTAAGCATTGGTTGTTTGTATAGTTAACAGACAGCTGTGAGCTTAGTTAACTAGTTCACAACTTCAGCTGTGTCTTTCCATACGTATATATAGGAGGATAAACGTGATATCAGTTAGAAAGCAGTAGAATCGAGTGAAAGAAATGAAAGAGAATGAAGAAAAAGAAAGAGAAGTCAGTGGAGTTTCTTATGATACTGTAGATTTCAGTTGATTCTTCTTCGAATTCCAGTTTCTAATTGGATTTTGTGTGATTGTTAGGGAAAGAATATGAAGTATGAGAACCTAGCATACTTGGTCCGAATTAAGCTTGACATCTAAGTTGTGAGTGAAAAATGTTTCCAGTTTTGTTTTTAACTCAAATGTTTCCAGTTTTATGCTTAAGATTAATTGCTGCAAATCATTTAAGCGTTTTATTTCTTTTAATGATTTATGGTGATTATACAGAGAACTGGAAGTATATTTTATGCTTATATTAGCACTCAGAATATCAGTTATATTACTTTTATAAATATCAAGAAGAGATTATGATTTTTACAAAAGCACCATGTTTGTACCCTTCCCCAGTTATGATTATTGTTGGCTTTTGGGGTTGTTCTACACTTGTGTATGTTAGATGAGTCGATCTACATGTGTATGACCAGATGTAAAAGAGTATTGAGTCGCTCTGTACGTGTATGACCAAAAGTTATTCCCGACTCTGCGTTTGCACGAAGAAATTCGGCTTACGTATTGAAGATATCTCTAGGTACTAATTTGGTGCAGATTAAGATTTTATAAATTATCTTATTCTTGTTCAGAAAAGAGATGCATTCAGTTTATTAAGTACGAAAGTAGATATATTATCTTTTACTATGGAAATCTTTTGACATGATGAAATAATATAGTATATATTACTGGATGCATATTGAAAAGTTGTTTAGAAATGTTTTAAGAAGTTTTTATTCACTCACTGTGCGTTAGCACTCATTCTTTCACTTTATTTTTTTTTTCCAAGTAGCTGCTCGATTGTGCGGACTCAGAAGTTTTGAGGTGGGTCACTCGATGACATCATGAAGCATAAAAAACATTCTTTTTAATTTTCATGTACATATTTTGAGATGTATGATCGGTATGGTCGAAACATGGTCGGATTTCTACTCGGCCATGTTTAGGTTTCTATTCGGCCTACTCGGCCTACTTGGCTTACTCGGCTTACTCAGACTTCTTACTCGGCCGTTGTCGGTTTCTTGCTCGGCCGTTGTCGGTTTCTTGCTCGGTCATGGTCAGTTTCTTACTCGACCTAGTCGGTTTTCTGGTCGGGATTTTGACTGGTTAGTTTTTAAAAGTGATCGATTTTTGGTCCGATCGATCATTTTTTTGACAACTTTTTGTAATAAACGAAAATGGCAATAAAGGATTTGCAGTTATGTACATTTTGTACTCTCCAATATTTTCAATATTTTCCTTATATTCTTTATGTTTAAAAGCAAGTATTCTTTATAGAATTTTTTATAGAAATTTCTTTTATCATGCTAGTAAAAGTACAGCTCACAAGGTCTCCCTCGTACTTAAGAGATGAGTCGGGGTGGGTCCTGTCAGTCATAACATGATTCCCTCAAAAGACAAAACTCTTTCTACTAGGGGCACCTGAAAGTTTAAAGGCTTGTAGCATACACACAATGTTAACGTATTCCCTACGAAAGTGGCTTAGTTAGGATTTTTATTTCAAGGTTTAGTTTTTAAAATTTTGTTTTCTTAATTTTGCTCGAGGACTAACAAAAGATATGTTTATGGGTATTTTAACAGTCTTATTTCTATATTTTTTATGCCCATTCTCACTATCAATTGCTTGTTTCTCGAATCATTCGGGAATTTGATATGTTTTTTTGAACATTTTCAAGTTATTATTTCCAAAATGTGTGTGGAGATAAATAACCTGAAAATGCTTAAACAAACAAATTAAATAGTAACTAAATGACTCGAGAAATAAGCAATTGACTGAATGAGGATAAAAAACATATTCAAATAATGACCATTTTGATCTTTGGCGTTTTAATTCTGAAAGTGATTGTGTTGGGCTCATTAATAGATTGTACTAGGATGATTGTTTTTCATCCACGGATAAGTGGTCAATGGCTGCAATTCCTCAATCAAAACCAGTGTGGGTGGAGGTTTTTGGTGTTCCTTAAACTGTTGGAACGATTTTTTTCATTTTAAAAGTGGGTTGGCTTATTAGAGTTCCTTTATTAGTGGAGGATGAAACCTCAAAGAAAATAAGATCTGATAGAGATAGAATGTTGGTTTTACTGTTAAAGTGTTTCAAGATAGGCGGTCGTTTCTGGTTACGGTTAGGACAGATTCATTTCTAATGAATTATTAGTGGATGGCAAGGCATCTAGGTTAGAAAATTGAGGAGCATCAGGCCTGTTTGAATCTCTTTCTGAAATGGATAATACAAATAAGTTGTCTGATAAAAGTGGTGTTTCAAGCTCTATTTTTAAACCATAAACCGGTGGTTTTTGAAATGTCTGATGGTGGAGTCAGGCTTTGGTCTGAAAATCAAGAAAACGAGGATTGAAAGCAAGAGGTAGGTGATGTTTTTCAAAGGAAAATGAGTGACAGAGGAGAGAGGTTAAAAAAGGTTGTCAACTCTCACTTCTTGAAGTATAGAGGAAAGAAGAGTTAGAGGTAGGAAAGGAAAGTGGTCAGGTTTTTTACAAGGAAAATGTGGACTCTATGAAAACAACAAATCATAGGTTTAACAAAAGTGGAATTCTGGTCAAGTTGTTGCCAAGCTGTCCAAGTTGAACATAGAAGGCTTTGCAGCTGTTGGAGAGGTAGAATGAGAGTCAGGGACAGTTTCGAAAGGCAATTTTGCCATAATTCATAAAGATAGGTGTTGGTGGGCCAGGTCTTTGCAATCATTCAGATTCTATGATTGTGACGGAGTTTGGGCCTGTTGGTCTATTACAGAGGGCTAATATGGAAATGGTATTGGGTCAGGATGAGGTGTGGTCTCAAAGCTCTTCTGAGGTTATAAGTTTGAAGTTTGATTTTAGGCTATTGGGCAAGGATGCAGATCTTGCTTAGAATAGAACTCAAAGCCCATTTGTAGTAAGAAGTTTGAAGTCTGATATGGAAGTGAGGGTTACCAATCCAGATGAATGTTTTAAGGTATAACAGTCAAAAGAAGTTTACAAGGAGTTGCTTTATTCAGAAGATTTGACGTCGATACCTATAGAGTGGGTATGCAATCATGGAAGCCATCAAAAATTCAAACTGCTGGAAGGATAGAGAATTTTATCTCTCAAATAAAAGGCAAGGCATGAAGACAAGAAGAACTAGTTTTAAGTTAAATGGGATTCTTGAGGAAGAAATTCTCAAGGTGATAAACAAGGGTAATTCGTTGGGTAAAACTTGGGTTTTGAAATCAATGGTGGGGGAGTAGGGATGGCTGATGTCTTCGCAAAAGTTTTCTCTAAAGTGAAAGGTAGAAGACTGAAAATGGCAAAGGATTTGTGATTGATGTGCTTTGTGGCTAGTGTCTCATTTTTGTGGCTTATGTGCTGTTTTGTTGGTTTTTTGCATTGGGCCGGTTTTTGTGTTCTTTTCAGCCCGGTGGCGTGGTTGTTTATTTCGTTTCGTGAATAAAGTTTATCTGTTAAAAAAAAAAAATCATGCATGTTGTTTGAAACAATCAAAATTTTAATAGGACCAAAGTTGTGTAATATTATGGAACATCATTTATGTATATATATAACTTTTTCATATGTTTGGATACATATATATACTTGTAGTTTGAAAAGAAGAGACAACATGTTGCCTCCAGTGTTAAATGATACATGTAGTAGTACGAGGGTGTGTCGAAAAAAGAGGTAATCAAATTGTTCCGTAAAGAGATTTCCAACGCATGCATAGAGAGACAAATGAGGAATTTGTAAACCAACATCAGATGTTCCGATGACCATTCTTATGCGAATTCTCAATCTTGCATGCGTAATGGATGTTATATACAAGGATGATGATGAATACACCAACCCTCATGTGATAAAACACTACATCGATTCGGTGCTCGTCAATCCCATTCCCATTTAAATAACATTATTACTGCTGATTGAAGCTGTTAAGAGTGCTTTGGTTTGACTCAATAGTCTCGGTTCTAATTTCTTCATATGCATTTGTTTATATATTTATTTTGCAATCTATTTATGTTTGTGGTTGATCCACGTATCAAGCCCATCGGTTGGACGCATGAGATAGTGTGTTATATCATTTTTTGGTTCTTGAAATCTTAGACATAATAATAATAAGGGATATTATTCATTTAGACCCTAAGTTTTTTTGAAATGTCTATTTTTTACTTATTTATATATTTTTGGAGGATTGGACCCTATATTTTCAAAAATCACTCAATTTGATCATTTTAACCAGATTTTTAACGATCAACCCTAACATAAAAAGTAAATTGACCATTTTACCCTTAACTTAAAACAAATCATCATTTCACCCTCTAACTTTGTTATTTAAAAATATTAAAATATTAAATTATGAATGTTTACAGAAATTAAAAATTTACCTTTCATGTTAAGAAAAATTAAATGCAAAAACAAAACAACAACAAAAAAAAAAAACAACAAAAACAAATGATTAGGATTCTTATTTTAATATGGAAATGAAACCCAAAATTCATCTCTTTACCAACATCATCATCAACACACCACCAGACAAATCACTCAAATAGTCTTTCCATACCCATTCATCTCTTCGCCAACATCATCATCAATATAACACCACACAAATCACCAAAACATCCAAACCGATCAATCAATGCACCCTCTCCAAACACCCAACAACATAAACCATCTAAAACCCCTCCACGAAATCAATCCCAGTCACCCCTCCCACCATCGATTGGAGTTCAAACTTGAACAAGTTCAAAACAAAAGCAGCAACGACAATGACAACGTCGACCAGAAACGATGACGACGATCGAAACCGACAGGTTCGATCTGAGTTCGATCGTGTTACTCTCTCTCTCTCTCTCATCATCCTCCTCCTCATTTGGATGGATTCAATTCGGCCAATGGGTTTGGTTTCGATCTGGGTTTCAGTTGGTGGTAGTGGTGGTTTGGGTTTATTTGGGTTCTGGTGGTGATGGCGTTTTAGTTTCTGATTTGGGTTTTAGTTGGTGGTAATGGTGGTTTAGATCGATTTGGGTTTGGTTTCGATCTGGGTTTCGATTAATGGTAGTGGTAATGGTGTTTTGGTAGTGGTGAAGGAGTTAGTGACGTTGGTTTGGTGTTCATGACAAAGGACTGTAGATTTTGTATTTGATTGTGGTGGTCTAGTGTTGATGATGAAAGACTGTAGATTATATGTTGGTGGTGGTGTTTTGATTATATATGTGATTGTGGTGATCTTTGATGATGGTTCTTAGGAAGATTTGGTGAGTTGAAATTAAATGAAATCTCAATTTAGTTCTCAGGAAGATTTGGTTATCATGAAGATTTCAATTTATTTCTCAGGAAGATTTGTTCATTAAGAAATGTGTTTGGGACCTAAGAAAATGAAAGAAAAAAATTGGAATGAAGAGAATATCAATTTAATTATATATATTAATTTATATTTAAAGAGAACTTATTTTTACAATTGATTCGGATTCGTTAATAGATGCTTTTGTTTCTTTGAAGCTTCAGAAGTCAAAATTTAAGTTGGATTTTATTGTATTTACATTACAATTGTATTTCCTTTTTATTTTCTTATGTTTTTTGTTAGTTAGAATATGTATTTAAAGGTAGGACTCATTATGTTCCCTGACTATGTATACTATTTTATTTAAACTAATAAAACTTCTTTCGAAACGTCGAGATTCGCCATCAAAATATTTTTTTATTATATAATTTAATTTTGTATCTATATAAAATTGTTCACAGCCCACTCAGAAAAAAAAAAATTCTGGTTTTACCCCTGTAAGCTCTTAACCTTGTTTTGAATAGATCTTAAATTTATTGAACACTAAATAGAGACTTCAACTTAAAGGCTAAAGCCTAAATGCATGTTCGGTTGTCCAAAAATTATGAAAACTCTGTCGGTGATCACACAACCAAATAATCAATAGCCACATGTTTTTCACCTACACTAAAAAAAAAAATCTAGTTTTACCCTGTAAGCTCTTAACCTTGTTTTGAGAGCAATAATGTAAGATGTGGTTTGTTTTATTTATATGAAAACCGTGTAAGGTTCTTATAAAATTTGAACAACATATGACGTTATATTTTATGTTTATGAAAACCGAATTGATTGGAATGTTTAAGTAAATGAGAGTTGACCAGAAAAGTCCGTTTGATTGTGATCAATATTTGTTGGGCTTAGTGTACCTTAGCTACATTAAATAAATATAGGATATGGTATGTGTTATACAGATATGGTATGTGTTATTGCATATGTGTGGGCTTAATATTCCTTTTAGGACTTGCCATCCTATTAGGGTTGAGAATCCTTTATAGGTTGAGATTCTAGGAAGTTATACTATATATAGAGGGTTCCTACTCTCACTCATTTAACGGATTACAGATTTGTCTCTCCATTGGACAATCTGAGAAAGGAAAAATGTTTTAACTATTTTCTTTGCTTTATTTTCAGGTTGGTTTTCTTGGATTATTCAATGGATTTGGGAAATTCAGATACGAATTCATGCTTATGTATTTAATACGAATATATATATTTGATCACATCCAACTCCTACAGTTGTATCAAAGCTTCTGTATTTTTACATAGGCTGAATATTAAATTATCATTATTCATCTACCGTTTTAGATACATAGATATTGTTTGGTATATGTTGAATCCGTAAGAACAATATATATATGTATATATATATATGTATATATAATTGTTTCTTTTCGTGAAATTCAAATGTTACTGGATTTAATCGATAGATGAATAAGAATTTAGAATCAAGTTTTAAATCAACCCAAATATAGGATTTTTCATCGATCTATGATCAATGTCATTCAACCCAGATCCACCATAGTTTTCCTCTTGGGTCAACGCCATTAACCCACCAACCCAAACTTGTTGCTTCTCGGGTCAACGTCACAGTCGACGACTTTTGCTGCTTTTCCGGTCGTTTTACAACAGTGAACCAGGTCGGCTGTCGATCACGACCAGAAGAAGGCCAGTCGACCATGGGAATCGATCATCCAAGACTCGCGCTTGGAGACCGATCGATCGCAATCGTTTGAGATCTGGGGTGGATTGGGTCTCGTTGCACCGCCGTGCGTTGCATTCAAGCGACGGACAAGCTGTAGAGGCGGCGACACATGAAGGTCTAGGGTTTCCATGGCTGATTTTTCTTTGGGCCATCTTTTGAGAATTTGATATTCTTGAAGGATTGATTTGCAATTATTTATGGCCTTTTATAATTTTGATAAAATTGTGGGGTTAATTTGAAATTACAAAACTTACAGGACCAATTTGCAATTTAGAAATAGTTTTGGGGCCGATTTATAATTAATGAATATTTATGGGGTCACTTTATAATTTTCAAAAGTTTTGGGGCCAATATATAATTATCAAAATATATTGGGCCAGTTTGTAATTCTGACAAATTCAAGGGTTGATTTGTAATTATTAAATCTTGAGGGGCCTTTTGTAATTTAGAAAAATCAAGGGCAGTTTTTGTAATTTTCCAAAAGGGTTTTGGTAATAATTGCAGTTGATAATCTTTGTGATTTCGGATGGTTATGTTTCTACTTAGTAGACTAATCATTAAGTTTTCATATTGATTAATTTGTTGAAATTAATAATCTGTTTTGTATATTCTCGTGAGTCAGATGGTTATGTTTTCACGTAGTGGCTAATCATTTCGATTTTGAGAATTTAGTTGGTTGACGGTTATTAATTTGATAGTTTTAATAATATATTGAAAACTCTCGTAATTTGGATGATTATGTTTCACGTAGTGACTAATCATTAAAGATTTTGAGATATTCGTCGGCAATCAATTATTAAATTTGAACTGCAAAGATGAAAATGCTTGTGTTAATCATCTTCGTAGGAAGGTTATCACATGTGATAGGTGATGTTCTTCTCCGTAGGAGGTTCATCATCTTGACGTATTCATCTATAGAGTTGCGATAATGGAAACTATATTCATGCTTTAATCATCTCCGTAGGAGGGTTACCACATGTGACATGTGATGTTCTTTTCTGTAGGAGGTTCATTATCTTGAGGAATTCATTTATAAAATGTAGTGATCTTTGCCAAGTCACATGTTGAATTTTATTTATATAAATGTTTTGACTGTTATCTTATATGCATGAAATCCTATGTTTTGATATTCCGTTTTCAATGTCAACAACTTTGCTTCGCAATTGTCAGTTATTAAACCTTTGGATGTGACTAATTTCGAGGAATGGAAAGAGACTCTCACTGCTGTTCTAGCTTTTTGGGGTATAGACATTTCGTTACGTGAGAAGAAGCCTTCTAAACTCACCGATGAGAGTATTGCTAAACAGAGGTCTTATCAAAAGAAGTGGAAAGAGTCTAATAGGAAATGTCTGATGATCATGCGTTTGTCCATTGCCAAAACCATTAAGAAGAGTATTCCAAAATGTAAGGATGCAAAGGCTTTTCTTAAAGTTGTGAGTGGTAAGTTCAAGAAGCGAAGCAAGGCTGAGAGGTGAAAGTATCTGAGCCAGTTGGCGACAACGGTTTATGATGGTACCGGTGATGTTCGTGAGCATATTATTAAGATGAATAATATGGTCATGAAATTGAGGGATCTGGATACCGAGATCTCTGACTCTCACCTTGTATGGCAAGTTTTTGAGTCTCTTCCAAGTGAGTTTGATGTTTTGAAAACCTCTTATAATGCTCAAGAGGCTGAATGGACTTTGGACCAAATGACTGCAATTGTGGTCCAGAAGGAAGAGACTATTCGCAATAGTAAGAAACAAATTGCTCATATGGTTACTCACATCAACAAGGGTAAGAAAAAGTTTAATGGGGGGTAAGAAGTTTAAACATCATGGAAAGAAAGCTGGCAAGACCAATGGGTTCATTAAGGCTAAGGATGATGACATGAAAGCCAAGTGTTTCTGGTGTAACAAGAAAGGCCATATGAAAAAGGATTGCTTCAAGTTTAAGAAACACATAGAAGGTACCCATTTAGTTCTCGTATGTTTTGAATCTAATTTGATTGACGTCCCTTTGAATTCTTGGTGGGTTGATTCTGGAGCTACTACTCACGTTACGAATTCTTACAGGGCTTCAGAAGCAAAAGGAAACCAAGGGATAAAGAAGTTGTCATTTTCATGGGAAATGAAAAGAAGACTTTAGTTGAGTTTATAGGAGTTGTTAGATTACCTTTAGCTTCAGGAAAGTTTTTAAATTTAGTTGATGTTGCTTTTGTTCCTTCTCTCAGACGTAATTTGATTTCCTTTTAAGTTGGATATTGGTGGCTATCGTTTTGAATTCATTAATAAATTATTTGTTCTTTATCATGGCTCTCTTCTCATTGGTTCTGGCTGTTTGTGTGATAGCTTGTATAAATTGAATTTACATAATGATTTGGTTAGTGAATGTTCTTGTTCCGTTGTTGTGATAAATTCTACCATTGGATCTAAACGCCAGAGAGAAAATTGTTCATCCATGCTATGGCATAGACATTTAGGCCATATATCCAAAGTTGGAATTGAAATATTAGTCAGAAATGGTATTCTTGATTCACTTGACTTTTCAGATTTTGAGTCTTGTGTTAATTGTTTGAAGGGTAAAATGACAAGAGCCAAAAAGAAAGGGGCTACCATAAGTCAAAATATATTGGAAATTATCCATACTGATATATGTGGGCCATTTTCACCCACCGCACTTGGTGGATATAAATATTTCATTTCTTTCATTGATGGTTTCTCACGTTATGGTTACATCTATCTCATTCACGAGAAATCCGAAGCCTTATATATCTTCAAAATATATAAGGCTAAGGTTGAATTGAAATTAGAAAGAAAGATCAAATGTGTTAGATCTGATCATGGGGGTGAATATTATGGTAGGTATGGTGAAGCTGGTCAGAATCCTGGACCATTTGTGAGGTTTTTGCAAGAATGTGGGATTGATGCTCAATACACTATGCCTGGTGAACCTGAACATAATGGAGTTTCTGAGAGGCGAAATCGTACATTAATGGATATGGTAAGAAGTATGATCAGTACGAGTTCGTCGCCTAAATATTTATGGGGTGATGCATTAAAGACGGCAACTAACATTCTTAATAAAGTTCCCAGCAAATCAGTGTCTAAGACTCCGATTGAAATGTGGTTTGGTTCGAAGCCAAAATTAAATCACATGAGAGTATGGGGATGTCCTGCAGAAGTGAGACCTTATGATCCTAATTTAAAAAAACTGGATTTTAAGACAGTTAGTGTATTTTTTTATGGGATATGCGGATAAATCAAAAGGATATAGATTTTATTATCCTACATACTATATGAGGATAGTTGAATCTAAACGTGCTGTATTCTTGGAGGAATGTAATGAAGTTGAGAAGAATATGCAAACTCAGGATTTTGAGTTTAAGGAGGACAAATCGGGTAATCCGACATCTTCTATTTCATTAGATATTGTCATACCACCTCTCTTGGAGCATCATGATGATTCTTTATCTGAACAAGAAGATGAGCCCTTACCAGTTGTTGTTGAACCTCAACAGGTTATTTATAAGCCCGAGTCAGCTATTGATGAACCCCAACTAGTCGTTGATGAGCCACAACCAATTGTTGATATTCCTTTAATGAGATCTCAGAGGGTCCGAAGATCTGCCATTCCTAATGATTATATTGTTTATTTACTGAAGCATGATTTTGACTTAGGAGTGGATGACAATCCTAGGACTTTTGATCAAGCTGTTCAAAGCTCTCAATCGTCAAAATGGATGGATGCTATGATCGATGAACTGAGATCCATGGATACAAATCGTGTTTGGGATTTGGTTTAACTGCCTGATGGTTGCAAGCCCATTGGTTGAAAATGGGTTTTTAAGACTAAACGAGACTCCAAAGGCAATGTTGAGAGACATAAAGCTAGACTTGTAGTGAAAGGGTTCAGTCAAAAGGAAGGTATTGATTATACCGAGACTTTTTCGCCTATCTCTTCGAAAGATGCCTTTAGGATTATTATGGCCTTAGTTGCTCATTTTGATTTAGAGCTGCATCAAATGGATGTGAAAATTGCTTTCCTAAATAGAGATCTCGTAGAAGATGTATACATGATGCAACTTGAAGGTTTTCAGGCGGTTGGAAATGAACATATGGTTTGTAAGCTCAGAAAATCCATTTATGGTCTGAAACAAGCTTCAAGGCAATGGTATTTGAAATTTGATGAAGTCGTTACATCATATGGTTTTGTTGAAAATTCGATGGATCATTGCGTATACCTCAAGGTCAGTGGTAGCATTTTTATTTTTCTTATACTTTATATTGATGATATTTTGCTCGCCAGCAATAATTTGAGGTTGCTGAATGATACCAATAATTTTCTATCTCATAGCTTTGAAATGAAGGATCTTGAGGAAGCCTCTTATGTCCTTGGTATTGAGATACAACGTGATAGGTCACGTGGCTTTCTTGGATTATCTCAAAAGGCTTACATTGAAAGGGTATTAGAAAGGTTTAACATGAGTGTTTGTTCCCCAGGTGAGGTACCTATCTTGAAATGAGATAAACTTATGAAGCTACAGTGTCCCCAGAATGAGCTAGAACGTTCTCAAATGAAAGATGTCCCATATTCATATGCGGTTGGCAATTTGATGTATGCATAGGTTTGTACACGTCCTGATATTGGTTTTACAATTAGTGTACTTGGCAGATTTCAAAGTAATCCTGACATTCATCATTGGACAACAACAAAGAAAGTAATGCGTTATCTTCAGCGAACAAAGGATTTCATACTCACTTATAGACGTTCAGACCTATTGGAAGTTGTTGGCTATACAGATGCAGATTTTACTGGTTGTACAGATGATCTAAAATCTACTTCAGGTTTTGTCTTTATGTTGGCTGGTGGAGCCATATCGTGGAAGAGTGTCAAGCAGACACTTACAGCTTCATCTACTATGCAAGCTGAGTTTATAGCATGTTATGAGGCAACAATCCAAGCAGTTTGGCTGTGGAATTTCATTTCAGGGTTACAGATTGTCGATTCCATTTCTAAGCCATTAACAATCTATTGTGACAACTCCGCATCAGTTTCTTTCTATAAGAACAATAAAAGGTCTTCAAGGTCTAAACATATGGAGATCAAGTATCTTGTGGTTAGAGAGAAAGTTCAAGAGTTACAAACTTCTATTATTCATATTGCCACAGAAGAGATGATAGTTGATCCTCTAACCAAGGGACTATCTCTGAAGGTTTTTAAAGGGCATGTTACCCGTATGGGGTTGGTAAATAGTTATGATATGCTTGGTTAGTGGGAGTTATGTTTTGTTTTTAAATTAACTGCAAATTTTTGTTTAATAAAATTTTATTTATTCTCGAGAATATATTTGTACATTGTATATGTATGTTATTTGCCATTATATGCGTGCATGTATGCTTTTATTGTGGCAGGATATCTCAAAACTTTTGGCTTTGAGGAGGCATTTCACTCATAAGATATAAAATTTCCACCGATGAGTGAATATTACATAAGACAGAAAGATTTGTCTATCTTAAAGGAGGTTGAACTCATGGTCAAAGTGTTTGACCAATGAGTGTAAAATGCTTAAGATATTAAGTTTGCTCGTCTTAAGCTGCTTCGTATTATGCGAAGTGAGACCTATATGGAAGTAGGCATGATGATCACATTTGTATGTAATTTCCATACCACACATACATACCATTTTACCCGGGTAGGTAAAGCTAAGGGTATTTTGATTACATATGGTCTTATGTTGATTAAAGATGTAATGATCAAAGTAGTTGGATAATTGAGGTTCTATTGGACTAAGGGGAAGCAAGGTGTTACTCTCTTAAACATTCCTTGTGGCCACATATAATTGTTTGTCACTTCGGAGAGTCGTTTTCTAAAATGAATTTTTAAATCTAAAATAATAATGTCTATGTAGCTCAAGTGGGAGAATGTAAGGTTCTTATAAAATTTGAGCAACATATGACGTTATATTTTATGTTTCTAAAACCGAATTGATTGGACGGTTTAAGTAAGTGAGATTTGACCGGAAAAGCCTGTTTGATTGTGATCAATATTTGTTGGGCTCGGTGTACCTTATCTACTTTAAATAAATGTAGGATATGGTATGGGCTATTGTATATGTGTGGGTCTAGTATTCCTTTTAGGACTAGCCATTCTATTAGGGTTGAGAATCCTTTATGGGTTAGGATTCTAGGAAGTTATACTATATATAGTAGGTCCCTACTCTCACTCATATAACGGATTACAGATTTGTCTTCCCATTAGATAATATGAGAAAGGTGAGTAGAGAGTAGAAGACTCTATATTGTTTTAACTATTTTCTTTTTTTTATTTTTAGGTTGGTTTTCTTGGATTATTCAATGAATTCGGGAAATTCAGGTACGAATTCATGTTTATGTATTTAATACGAATATATAAGTTTGATCACATCCAACTCCTACAAACCGAATAGATCTGAAATTTATTGAACACTAAATAGAGACTTCAACTTAAAGGCTAAAGCCTAAATGGCATGTTTGGTTGTCCAAAAATTATTAAAACTCTGTCGGTGATTGTTAGGTTTTGGCTCGTATTCTCAAGTGAACCAAATGTGAACCAAACGAGACTCAATTGATGTGAAACTTCCTGGAGACGTGGGATAACGTTTGGAAGTTGAAGATGGTGTTTAATGGAAGTTTGAAGACAAAGAAGAACTGAAGAAACTAAGTCTGGTGGGTTCCGCAACGTAGACCGCGGTGCAGACAGACTCACAGACCACGGCACGGAGAGCGGTCGTGTCCAAGAGATCAGGAGTGGTGTAGACCGCGGCGGAGGCAAAGGCATGTACCGCGACACATAGATCGGTGGTTGATAGTAGCATTTCGCGGTGTAGGAAGCGGGGTGCACACCGCGACCTAGACCACGAAAACGGCGTATCTTGCCCAAGTAGGAATGTTGAGAGAAAATAGGAAAATGTTTTCTTCTTGAAGTTCTTGTGCTAATCAGAAAAAGAAAGAGCTTGTCTTTATGAAGAATAGGAAAGTCTTGTACTTGAAGGAAAATGATTTTTCCTAACAAGAAAACTTGTCATAATTAGGAAATAGAATTTATATGGAACAAGTAATTCTTGTACGTTTAGGAGTAGGATTTCCTCTTATGTTAAACTCCCTGTAACTAGTATAAATAAACCTTGTATCTAGGTTATTTTGTGTGGAGAAAAAGAACACCATGTAACATCAGAGGGTAGTAGAGAGATCGGGGTGAGAGACCCGTGGGAATATCCGTAGAGGGATCAAAAGGAATAACAGTAGATCAAGTAAGAGATCCGTGGGTGATATTCAGGGGAGACGTAGGGAATATTGTTGGATTCTTGGTAAGGATTTTGTGAGCATGGTTTGGGGTTTGGGGTTTGGGAGAGAATCCTGGAATATATGGTTGTAACAATTTATCATATAGTGAAATTTTCTCTGTCGTCTTGACGGCTCGTAGTCTTTTACCCGATTTGGGTTTTCCATGTAAATCTTGTGTTGTGATTGGTTTACTTTCTCTCATCTATTTTTTTATGCTATTGACGTTATTAATTGCTATGAGTTATGGGCATATATTAGGCACGACGATTCCGCGATCATCGGTTCCAAAAATCATCCCCATCAGCAATCACACACCAAATAATCAATAGCCACATGTTTTTCACCTTCACTCAAAAAAAAAAAAAAAGCTCTTAATGTAAGGTGTGATTTGTTTTATTTATATGAAAACGAATAGATCTGGAATTTATTGAACACTAAACAGAGACTTCAACTTAAAGGCTAAAGCCTAAATGGCATGTTTGGTTGTCCAAAAATTATGAAAACTCTGTCGGTGATCACACCCCAAATAATCAATAGCCACATGTTTTTCACCTTCAATCGGTTGGGGATCACAAATCAATAGCCACATATTTTTACAACGTGATCAACAATGTTTTCGTGTCATGTCATATATATACCTAACCTTTGTACTAGATTTCAACTTCCAGTCATGAAATGATTTCATGGCTTCTTCTATTAGACACTTTGGTCCCACATATTTACTCTAACTTTATTGTTTGGTATTGTACCATATTGAATCATATAAAGTGTGTGAACGAGTCTTATTTTTCTTTAGAAGCCACTGACCTTCATAACTTAATTGTTCATGGCTGGAATGGAGGAGGCCAACCTCCAACCGTGGTGGAAAATCGACTATCCACAGTTATGTAAATCTCAATCACACATACAGATAATATGAAGCAATAAATAAACTACTCTTTTTTAAAAAAATAAAGATAGTTTTAAAATAATTAACAAAAAAAAAAACTTAACACCAAAACTATTTATTAGTGTTAAGTTTTTATTCCTTTTAAGGAACAGCTTTGTCAATTGTATGTTTGGACGGTAAGTACCGTGTGATAAACATTGTCAAACACCATATTCGACTAAATTAGTCTAACATTAACAGTTGTCTCCAGTCCAATTTATACAGTCACTATATTTTTAAATTATTAAATTAACACCATATTGGACTACTTCATTCTCCGTAATTTAGAATATTATTGTTTTACAACATATTGGAGTTGGTAAAAGAGTCTTAATATATTATTCTTGAAAGAGGAAACATCATGCAGTATATGCTTTACACGGTAGAATTGCACCATCTATTACTTTATCGCCTACCCAATTAATATAACCAAAAAGGAAAAACAAACAAATTTAAAGAGTGGTATTAATGGATCCCTCTAGACCTAATGATGCTCTGTTTTCAAGAATTAAATGGTTTATTTTATAAAAAGAAAAAACAAATTATAATGATTTATGTTCTAAACTACCTTTCTTACTCATTCTTAGGATTTTGATAACTTTGATATATAGTTCAAAACTTGAGCCGCTCGTTTATTGTTCAATCGTGGCAGGTTCTGAGAGAACCATACCGCTATACTTTTTCCGTGTTAGATTTTAAACATAAATAAATAAAATAATTTTTATGAAAGAATTTCTTAAAGAATAATGCATATGTTAAACATGGTGAATTGGTGTCTAATAATTTATAATTTCTTTACAAAAGTGGGACAATTAACCAAAACACGTTTTACATAATTGGATAAATAATTCTACTTCCACAAGGAATTGAGATCTCCTAGACATCTAATATTGCTAAACGAAATCAAGAAACAAATCCCAACTAATAAGTAAAAAATTCAATCCTAAGCAAAAATTGGAAAATTACAAAATTGTCGCGCAAGAAATTTTTAAGGCTTGCAAGACAATCTAAACGACTTTCATATGTCCCTTACAACCTAATCACTGGAAATAAAGTTTCGGTTATAAATCATAGAGCTCGTCTCGAACTTTCCAAAAACATATTGTAATAGCAATTCCAAACCCGTATACAAAAGTTGTGACCCTACGAAGTTAGATCCGTTTCGGGTTCTCTAAGTAACCCAAATACGAGTTTGTAATCCGGTCCGCATTCCTCTTTTAACATGTCTTGAAAAATTAAATCCCTTGCTCATTTTGTGTCAGATTTCAAAATAATTACAGTAATATTTTGCGGCATATACTAAAGTTTGAAGGATCAGTACAATTTCCCATAAATACAGAAACACAAGTCTCTTGATCGATCACACAAACCCTTCAACCACACAAAGGGAATCAAACAAAAAGTAGAAGAAAATGTCTTTGCAAGTTTCAGTTATTGCTTCGGCTTCGACACAAAGTGTTAAACGTCACACGACTGCTTATCATCCTACCATTTGGGGAGATCATTTCCTCAAATATGCTTCTCATTCTATGGTATATAATCTCTACATTGTCTTCAATCATATATGTTTATATCTAGTCAATTAAAGTTCACAATTTATTGTAAAAAAAAAAAAGCATCATTAATTTCTAGTTTCCACCAATTTTTTCTCTAGCCAATTGATGCTAAAACTCAAGAAGAATACAAAGAACTAAAACATGAAGTGAGGAGGATGATAATCTCAACCACGTCGGATGAGATTTCCAAGAAGTTGCGCTTGATCGATGCTATCCAACGCTTAGGTGTGGCTTACCATTTCGAGAGAGAAATAGGAGACGCTTTAGAAGCAATTTATAATGGTTACGATGATGATGACAACAATCTACACACTGCCGCTCTTCGATTTCGGTTGCTTAGGCAACAAGGATATAGTGTTCCATGTGGTAAATATATACAAGTCATATGTACATTTAATCATTATTAATTATAAAGTGATCAGAATATCAGATCTTACAAATTATATATGTTCAATTGTGATGAGGCAGATGTGTTTGAAAAATTCAAAGATGACCAAGGAAAGTTCAAGGCCTCTTTACTTGATGATGTGGCTGGCATGCTATGTTTGTATGAGGCTGCATATCTTGGCATACCTGAAGAAGATATCCTGGATGAAGCCATAGCTTTCACTACCTCTCACCTTGGATTGATGGTTACTGATGATCAAGTAATTAGTCATGATGATGATGATGATCATCATCATCATCAGCTTGTGGAAGAGATAAATCATGCCATGAATCGACCAATCCGAAAAGGTTTACCAAGGTTGGAGGCAAGGTATTACATCAATATCTACTCAGGAGACGAGTCACATAATCAAATACTACTAAACTTTGCAAAAATAGATTTCAATATATTACAAGTACAACACCAGAAGGAGCTCAGCAGCATCACCGAGTGAGTTGATTCAAGTTTATACAATTTAATTTTCTTGTTGGATTAAGAACAAGAAAATTTAACACATTTACATGCATTATATTTCAGGTGGTGGAAAATTTTAGACTTTGCAACAAAGCTGCCGTATGCTAGAGACAGAGTGGTGGAGTGTTATTTTTGGATAATGGGAATGTGCTCTGAGCCCCAATACTCCTTTACAAGAATAACTCTGACCAAAATAACAGCCATGACGTCCATTTTAGATGACACCTACGATGCCTTTGGTACATATGAAGAACTTGAGCTACTTACAGACGCTATCCAAAGGTTGATATCAAAACACTTAATTTGAATATTAATCCACCTCGATAGTATATTTTTAATTAGGTCAAGGTTTGATAAGACGGGGGAGCACTTGATGTTCAGGTGGGATATCGGCGTCATGGATGGACTTCCCGAATACATGAAATATCTCTATCGGGCACTCGTAGGTGTTTACAGAGAAGCTGAGGAAGAGATGATCTCTAAGGAACTAGGAAGATCATATTATATGCCTTATGCAATAGAAGTTGTAAGCCATTTTTGTGTTACATATTAAAAAACCTGTATCGTTACTGATCCATTATAGTCATATGACCCTTTACTTTCCAATATTGAGTGTTTAATATTGTTATAATTATTATTATTATTATTATGTGTAACAGATGAAGAGACAGGTCCAAGCCTATTTTGTGGAAGCAAAGTGGTGCAAAGATGGATATGTACCAAAGGTAGAGGAGTACATGCAGAATTCACTTGTGAGTAGTGCCTATCCAATGATTGCCACAACTTGTTTTCTTTTAATGGGAGATATTGCAAATCAACAAGCCTTTGATTGGATATCGAATTACCCTAATATTATTAAAGCTTCAGCAATTATTGGCAGACTTATGAATGATATCGTCTCTCACGAGGTATATATACATGATCGTTATAATTCAAGAACCACTCGTGCTATGTTAAAATACAAACAAATCTAATTAATTTCAAAATATCTGTTAATTGTTTTTTTTTTCCGTATATGTAGTTTGAACATAAAAGAGAACACGTGGCCACGAGTGTGGAATGCTATATGAAGCAGCACAGAATTTCTAAAGAAGAAGTAATAAAACTGTTCAGGAAGGAAATTTCGGATGCATGGAAAGATATTAATCAAGAGTGCTTAAAACCAACAGCAGCTGTTCCAATACCTATCCTTGTGTGTATTCTAAATCTTTCACGTGTAGCGGATCTCGTATACAAGGACGGTGATGGCTACACCAACTCTCATATTCTCAAAGATCATATCTCCTCAGTTCTCCTGAATCCTGTTCTTCTCTAAGTAGTTCTATATTGTAAAATTTTCTTAAAATCCGATATCCTGGACATATAGTACTTATGTCAGGGACAAAGGTTAGCCTGAAGCATATAGATATTATTTTCGATATTCGCAGCAAGCTAAGTTGCATGGGAAATTCAGTGGTGTGTTTAACTCGAGAGTCTCCAACTTCTTTGTGGATATGCTCGCCAAGAGGGCCACTTTGGATGAAGGTGATATCGTGGAATTGGGTGATACGTGAAGTGGTCTTCTTCGTCGGGTTGGTGGTGGTCTTGTTCTATTTTCCTGTGTCTGATCGCTGCTGGTTTTCTGTTTGATGGCGTGCTGCAGTTCTGCTTTCTTTGTGGCTTGCTTCTTTTCAGCTTTGTCTTGTGCTTTGGTTTTTTGTTTTCTGGTTGGGGTTGTGTTTGCACTTGCTGCCTGGGTTTGTTGTTTCTGTTAGGTCTGTGGGGTGTTTATTGTTTTGGGTTTTGTTTTGGGGCATTGCCATGTTGAGGCTGTCCCTTACTTCTTTTTGTAGCTTGCCTTGCCGTTTTTCTGCCTTTTAATAAATTTTGCTGTTAAAAAAATAAAATTATCCCCAATCTGATCAGAAGCCCTGTTATTTTTTATACTTTGTACATCAAGATTGGAAGAGGTTTCATGAATAATGTTTGGGTAAAATCTTTTATACAACCACAGTCCAACGTGACTCGGTGTTAATAAGAGCATTCATTCAGCCTACTAATATTTCAGATCGGAGTCCGCTGTCACCTACAAGTGGTATATATATATATATATATAAAGAATTAAATACTTGATATTTCCTATATATCATGATAAACAAAAAATCCTGACAACAATCTTTGACCTACTCCCATTGTCTTACAATGAAATCGATCATTAGCTAGGTACAAGAAATTGACAAGGACATAGAGAGCATCAAACGACAAAAGCATGGGACCTATTTAAATAAATAGATATACATATATACCACATATTTAAAAATTAAGGTTTAAATAGAAACAACCAGCCAATTATAAGTCATTCACACTTAGGTTAATTTCAGATTAAAAAAACAAACAAACCCTTGCATTATTCCACTCAAAAAAAGGTTAGAAGATTATAAAGAACTTTAATTGTTTATTTCAGATTACTGGCTAGATAGAGTAAACAATCAATACTTCAACTAAAAATTTAAAAAGTGAACCCAAACAATCACTTGACTAGAGAATTAAAAAGTGAACCCAAGACAATCACTTGACTAGAGAAGAATAAGATTCTTGCCATTAAAGGTGAAAAGGATCGAGAAGCAATGAATTCACAATGTAGTGTTTTATCACATGAGAGTTGGTGTAGCCATCATCGATCGTCCTTGTATATAACATCCATTACACGTGAAAGGTTGAGAATTCACGTTAGGATTTATATTGAAACATGTTGACGCTATTTTTTAAAAATCTTTCAAGACTTTTGTCAAAACATTGGTCAACATACAAATTAACCTTTAAAATGATTGTTATGAGAAAATAATTAACATAAGTATGCTCAATTCACCACCCATAGTGTACAAAACATATAACAAGAAACAATGTATCTTATAAACAAATGTATTCAATGTAAAGCAAATTCCATAATTAAGTTGTACTTTGAATATTACAATGTAAATTCACTAAGTGAAACTTAACAACTTGAAATGGAATATCACAAGATACAATATTCAAACATTTACAACAATACAATATACAGATGTACTAAAACAAAGAATACTTGTATTCTCAATATTGTTCAATATGTACAAGTACTTAATCAAAGATGATTATATACAAATAAATGTAAGTACAAATAAAATGATATTTACAACTTTGATCAAATGAAGTGCTTGCATTTCATACATTACAGCAATCTTGTTTTTCAATGATCTTCTAGAAATGAAGTTTGTGAAACAAGATACAAACATACATATACAAGTATAAAAGAGAGATAGAAAGAATTAACACAAGGATTTTTTTAAAGGGGTAAAACCTCCTAAGAAGAAACGTCAACGAGTTGAATATAACCATCGAGTACTTTTATGATTGAAAAGTAGACAAGACATTTCGTAAAATTGATCAACAAATGACACAACATATTGGACTCGACATCTACCCAATCCCTATTGGTAGATTGAAAATTTCTCAAAAGCGATCAACAAATGACATATTTTCTATTGGACTCCACTTCTACACAACACCATTAAAAAGGTGGAAATTTCTCAACGGTGATCATCATATGACACACTCTCTATTTGACTCCATTACATCTTAATACCCCAGGTCTACCAATAAAAAATAAATTTTTTATCCAAGGCACCCTTACCTCTAGAAAGTCCCACTTGCTTGATTATCCGGATCTCATGTCCTAACCAAAACTCATTGCTTAGCTATCCGGACCATATGTCCTAGCCAAGACTTCATGTCTTTTACAAGGACTTCATAATGTGATCAATGAATGTAAAAATGCAAACATACACTCAACATAGAATATGATGATCAATACATCCTATGGGAACAGCACATATGCATGTAAGTTCACAACACAAATATAGTCTAGTTACTATACATGAATGAAAATTCTAGATCATGTGAAGCACCATAAACACATTTAATTCGTAGAATCATTCATGTAACTAAGACTTTAATCAAGACATATACAATAAGCACACATTCAAGATTTTAGTAACAAACAAAAACATGCTAGATTCATGAGATATGATCAATCAAAGTTCTAGCAGATATCTATAGCATATTTTAATCACAATATTTAATCAAAGTCAAAATAGATCTAAAATACACAATCAAATGTGCTAATCCAATATATTTCAATTAAAAGAACCTTGCACATGTTAAGACTATTTATCATAAAAAATCAATCATTCTGAAGCACAAATGGTCTTAAATCAAAAGTTAGCACAATACAATTTCCAATCATGTGGAAACATAGATTTTAGAAAAATCTAACTCAACATGAGAGAATCTAATCATGTTCAATCTAGCTTCCCTTAAGGAAACAACTTTTCTACTTCTTACAAGAAGGAGTAGATTCATGTATTGTGTACAGACCTTCTCATCCATAAGTCAAACTGTGATTCAAAGATACAGAGTTATTGATCTGGAATGCTACTCCGATCTCACCCATGGTATGTCAAAAACCACGATCTTACCTGAATGAGTCAGTAAGACACTCAGGATTAAGATCACCCATATCCAGCCATCATTTGTCGATATATATGAGTGTAAGGAGAAAACCTCTTTAATAAAATATGAGTGTACTGATTAGTTTTATGGGTGATAATATTGGCACTTAAAAAGAAAATGGGTGTAACAAGAGATTTTTTCAATAGAGCCACCCATCTCAAATATAACAGTATATTTTTTCAATTATTAAAAATTAATTACAAGTAAATCGTAACAATTCATTTTCCTCTAAATTATTTCTAATCATCAAATAGAAAAATACAATTCCAACATTTTTTTTAAGTATTACAAGTTACAAAAAAATAAAATTGAATTCATATATATATATATATATATATATATATTGATCATGCTCGGGCAGAGCGACTCTCTGGTCATACAAGTGCAGAGCGACTCAATTACTCTTCTCTGGTCATGCTCTTGCAGAGCGACTCATGACATACACATGTGTAGAACGGCCCCAAAAGCCAACCATAATCATAACTGGGGAAGGTACATACATGGTGCTTTTATAGAAATCATAATCTCTTCTTGATAATTCATAAAAATAATATACTGATTCTGAATGCTAATATAAGCATAAAATATATATACTTTCAGTTCTCTGCATACTCACCATCAATCATAAAAAGCAATAAAAAAACTTTAAATGATTTGCAGCAATTAAAGCATAAAACTGTAAACTTGAGTTAAAAACAAAACTGAAACTTAATTCACTCATAACTTAGACGTCAAGCTTAATTCAGACTGAGTTTGCTAGGTTCCCCTCGTCTTCTTTCCCTAACAATCACAAGATCCAATTAGAAATTGGATATCAAAGAATAATCAACTGAAATCTAAAATCACGAGAGAGAGCTTCACTGACTTCTTCTTCTCTTTCCTTTCTTCTCTTTCCTTTCTTCCGCTGGATTCTACTGCTTTCTAGCTCTCACAACGTTTATCCTCTAATAAATATACTTATGGAAGGACACAACTGAAGTTGTGAGCTAATTAACTAAGCTCACAGCTGCCTGTCAGTCATGCAATCACCTAGGCTTACTCACCTGATGCCTTTTTCTGCTTCACGCTTATCCCTTTTTTTTGGGCCTTTCAATTGGGCCTGAAAGACATGGGTGTTACAATTCACCCATCCATATAAGAATTTCATCCTCGAAATTTACTTAGCTGAAGCAGATGGGGATACTGAGTCCGCATCTGATCTTCATGTTCCCAAGTCGTCTCTTCCACTGCATGATTTCTCCATAACACTTTTACAAGAGGAATAACCTTAGTACATAATACTTGTTCCCTTCTATCTAGAATCTCAATAGGTTCCTCTTCATAAGTTAAATCTTTTCTTAACTTCACTGGTTGTTTGGTTAAAACACGCATAGGGTCGGATATATATTTTCGAAGCATAGATAGAAACATGAAATACATCATGAATTCTTAAAAGTTCTGAAGGCAATGCTAAACGGTATGCCACTACTCCTACTCGGGCAATGATCTCATACGGACCAATGTATCGTGGACTTAACTTACCACGTCTTCCAAATCGAAGTACACCTTTCCAAAGCGAAATTCGTAGGAATACATAGTCACCTACTTTAAATTCAAGTTCCCTTCTCCGCTTATCTGAATAGCTTTTCTGCCTATCTTGTGCAACCTTTAATCTGTCTCTGATTATTTTGATCTTTTCTGTTGTGACTTGAACAAGTTCTGGACTGAAGAACTTTCTCTCGCCTACTTCATCCCAACACACCGATGTTCTACATTTTCTCCCATACAGAGCTTCATAAGGTGCCATTTCGATGCTAGCTTGATAACTATTATTGTAGGCAAATTCTATCAAAGGGATATGTACATCCCAACTACCTTTGAAATCCATTACACACGTCCGAAGCATATCCTCCAATGTCTGAATAGTACGCTTCGATTGACCATCAGTCTGCGGGTGAAAAGTAGTACTAAAATGCAATCTAGTTCCCAAAGCTTCTTGTAAACTGGCCAAAATCTAGATGTAAATCGAGGATCTCTATCTGACACTATGGATACTGGTGCGCCATGAAGACGAACTTTTTCACCCACATAAATTTTGGCTAATCTGTCAAGAGAGTAAGTAATACCGATTGGCAGAAAATGTGCAGACTTTGTAAGTCGGTCGATGATCACCCATACACTGTCGTGACCATTCTGACTACGAGGAAGTCCTACCATAAAATCCATGGTAACATGTTCCCATTTCCATTAGAGAATAGACAGTGGTTGTGATAGTCCTGCTGGTTTCTGATGCTCTGCTTTGACTTGCTGACAAATCAAACATTTAGAGACAAATTCTGCTATCTCTCTTTTCATAACTTGCCACCAGTAATGCTCTTTCAAGGTACGATACAACTTAGTGCTTCCTGGATGCATTGCATAAGCTGAAGAGTGAGCTTCTTCTAAAATTTCATTCTTGAGTTCTTTAATGTTTGGTACACACAGTTTGTTACCTAGAACTAACGTACCATCGCTTCTCACTACAAAATCAGCTCGTACACTTTTCTACACTTCTCCCTTCAATTGAACTAAATAAGAATCTTGAGTTTGCAATTCCCGTATACGATCAATCAAAATAGGTCTAACCCGAAAGGTAGCCGGTAATGCTCCACAATCTCGTGCTTCTAGCTTAACTCTTAACATTCTTAATTCAACTAATAATGGAAGCTAAAGATGATTTACCTTCTAATTCATCCTCAAATGAGCCATAGAACTTGAACACTTTCTACTGAGTGCATCTGCCACCAAAATTTGCCTTACCAGGATGATATTCAATCGTACAGTCATAATATTTAATCAACTCAATCCATCTTCTCTGTCTTAAATTCAGTTCTTTTTGAGTGAAAAGATATTGTAAGCTTTTATGATCTGTATAAATCTGGCAAGTAACTCCATATAAGTAATGCCTCCAAATTTTCAGTTCAAACACCACTGCAGCAAGCTCTAGATCATGGGTTGGGTAATTCTTTTCATGCTTCTTTAATTGTCTTGATGCATAAGCTATCACTTTCCCATGTTGCATCAAAACGTAACCCAATCCATGTTTAGATGCATCACTGTAAACAACAAATCCATCACTTTCGGTTGGAAGAGCAAGTATTAGAGCAGAAGTCAATCTCTCCTTGAGTTTTTGAAAACTCTTTTCACAAGCTTCTGACCACTCAAACTTCACATCCATCTGAGTCAATCTTGTCAATGGTGAAGCTATTTTAGAAAATCCCGCTACAAATCTTCGATAGAAACTTGCTAAACCCAAGAAACTTCTAATTTCTGTAACACTGATTGGTCGTTCCCAATTCACTATAGCTTCAACCTTTTGAGGATCAACGTAAATACCATCACCATAAATCACATGGCCCAAAAATGTAACTCTATCGAGCCAGAATTGACACTTACTAAATTTGGCATAAAGTTGATTCTCTCTCAAGACTTGTAGAATAATCTCTAAATGCTCTGTATGCTCCACCTCATCCTTAGAATAGATCAAAATGTCATTAATGAACACGATAAAAAATTTATCTAGATAAGGATGAAATACCCTATTCATCAAATCCATAAAAGCTGCTGGAGCATTTGTTAATCCAAATGGCATAACTAGAAACGCATAATGTCCATAACGAGTTCTGAAAGCGGTCTTTGGTATATCACCATTTCTAATCCTCAACTGGTGATAACCTATTCGCAAATCTATCATGGAGAATACCTTTGCTCCCTGAAGCTGATCGAATAAGTCATCAATACGTAGGAGTGGGTATTTATTACGCACCGTTACTTTATTCAATTGCCGGTAATCGATGCATAAACGTAATGTTCCATCTTTCTTTTTGACAAACAGAACCGGCGCTCCCCATGGTGACACACTAGGTTTAATAAAATTCTTGTTCACCAATTCTTCTAATTGAATCTTCAACTCTTTCAATTCGGTTGGAGCCATTCTGAAAGGTGGAATAGAAATCGGAGTTGTGCCTGGGACCAAATCTATCACAAACTCAATGTCTCTATCTGGTGGTAATCCATGAAGATCTTCCGGAAATACATCTAGAAATTTCTTTACCACCGATATATCTTCTAATTTTACCTCTCTATCCTGAGTATCAATTACATAAGCCAAACAAGCTGAACATTGTTTCCTAAGTAACCGTCGGACAGTGATAACCGAAATAACACAAGAGAGAATCCGACGTTCACCATAGAAAATAATATCCGACTCCCTTTGAAGTGTAAATTTGACCTATTTTCGAAAACAATCTACAGTAGCACGGTGTATAGCCAGCCAATCCATTCCCAAGATAACATCAAAATTATGTATATCAAGCAGAATTAAATCAATATATAGCTCATGCTTACCGACTATAACCTTACTGTTTCTATATATATTCTCAGCAAAAAAAGATTTACCAGTAGGTGTAGCCACTACCATACTAGAATCTAATGGTCTTAATTCTACATCCGCATACACCATAAAAGATCGAGATACAAAAGAATAAGTAGATCTAGGATCAATGAGAACATGAGCATCGTGGCCAAAAATTGTTAACATACATGTAATGACATCTGGAGTGGTCTCGGCATCTTGCTGAGTCATAGCAAAAACCCTTGCCTGAGTATGAGGTCTACCCGACTGACCTCTCTGTTGGTTGCCTCCAACCCCTGTTGCGCTAGCTTGGTTTTTCCCTGTAGTTGTAGATCCTCTTACTCGGGATCCCCTTTGCCCTTGAATCTGACCAGTGCCACTTTGCATTGGTTGAAAACCTATCTTTCTTTCTTCATTACCTCTCGAAACTAACTCGGGGCAATCTCTTTTTAAATGACCAGGTTGCCCACATTGATAACAACCTGATCTCCCCAAATAACACTCACCATCATGGTGTTTTCCGCAAGTCGAACATAAAGGACGCCAACTTCTACCCATACTAACACTCGGCTGCCGACTACCCATTGGCTGCTGGACTGAAGCTTGGCTAGAACCAGGTCCACGACTCTGTTGATAATTACTAGTCTGACCTGAAAAACTGCCTATTGCCTTAGGCATTTTGCCATAAGAGCCTCTTACTGACCAGTTACTACGCTTTTGTTTATATTGTTCAAATCTGCAAGTCACTAAGGCCTCTCTCCACTCTCAATGCAGCTTCAAACAACTTACCAAACTCAACATGTCTAGAAGTAGTCACTATTGTCTTAATTTCCGATCGAAGTCCATCTTCGAATTTTCTACACTTATTTTCTTCATCAGCGACTACATACGGAGCAACCCTCAAAAGTTTCGTAAATTTCTTTTCATACTCTTCTACTGTCGTAGATCCCTGTACTAGTTTGAAAAATTCAGCTCTTTTCAAATCTTGATAGAAACGGGGATAATAATGATCATTAAACTGTTTCTTAAAATCCTCCCAATTAATTCCTTCAGGAGTTCTTCGTTGAACCGAGGCCCACCAATCATATGCTTTTTCCTTTAGCAAAAACGTAGCAAAGGAAACCTTCTGCTCATCGGTGCACCTTATAACTTCAAATACCCGTTCTAGTTCATTCAACCAAGAACTAGCACTATCTAGATCTCCTGTTCCATCAAAATTCGTAGCTCCCAACTTTCGTACACACTCAATTGAATTTTCAGGCACTCGCGTTTGGTACTGGACCATCGCAGTTAATAGTTCTGCAATTCTATCTATTGGTTCCTCCCTAGGTTCGGTACACGTGGCTGAGCTATAGGTGGTTGAGGATGTGATTATATCTCATTTTCACCTTGGTTACCACTCCTTTCTCCAATGTCAGCTACCGATCTTGTGCGTGGGTAGCCAACTCGACGCATGATGCTGTTAAAAAAATCAAAGTTATGCTTAAATGCATGAAACTAAATGCAAACAATTATTCTGTGGTCTAAGGAATTAAAAACCGTGGGCTCTGATACCAAGTTGACAGGACCCACCCCGACTCCTCTCTTGAGTACGAGGGAGGCCCTGTGGGCTGCCCCGGTTCCTCTCTTGAGTACGAGGGAAACCCTATGGGCTCTACATTTACTAGCATGATAAAAGGACTTTCTACTGAAATTTCCATTGGAAATACTTGTTATTAAACAAATAAAATGTAAGGAGAGTGCAAAATGTACATAATTTCAATTTCTTTTCATATATTTTCGTTCTTTACAAAAAGTGTCAAAATTGACTGATTGGGCAAAAAACCGACCACTATAAAAACTAAGTAACCAGTTCAACCCGAGTGGGAAACTGAACAGGTCGAGTAAGAAAATCGAGTAAGCTGAATAGACGGAATAGGCCTTATGGGCCGAGTAGGTCAAGTGGGTCGAGTAGGTCAAGTGGGCCGAGTAGAAATCCGACCATGTTCTGACCATGCCTACCATCCCGACTATACCTACCGTCCCGACCATGCCTACCGTCCCGACCATGTCGACCTCATATCTCTAAATATCAACAAGAAAATTTAAAATGCATGATTTTTATGCTTCATGATGTTATCGAGTGGCCCACCTCAAAACTTTTGAGTCCGAACAATCGAACAACTACCTGGATAAATATATAAGAGTGAAAGGATGGGCGCTAACGCCCAGTGAGTGAATGAAAACTTTTAAAAACACTTTTCTAAACCACTTTACAATAAGCATTCAGTAATACATGGTATAAGATAATATATCTACTTTCATATTTAATAAACCAAATACTGAATGCATCACTTTTCTGAAAAGAGTAAGATACTATATAAAATCTTAATCTTCACCAAATTCGTACCAGGGATATCCTCCATACGTAAGCCGAAATACATTCTGGCAAATGCCGAGTCATGAATAACTTCTGGTCATACCCGTGCAGAGTGACTCAATTACTCTTTCTCTGGTCATGCTCGGGCAGAGCGACTCTCTGGTCATACAAGTGCAGAGCGACTCAATTACTCTTTCTCTGGTCATGCTCTTGCAGAGCGACTCATGACATACACATGTGTAGAACGGCCACAAAAGCCAACCAGAATCATAAATGGAGAAGGTACATATATGGTGCGTTTATAGAAATCATAATCTCTTCTTGATAATTCATAAAAATAATATACTGATTCTGAATGCTAATATAAGCATAAAATATATATACTTTCAGTTCTTTGTATACCCACCATCAATCATAGAAAGCAATAAAAAGCTTTAAATGATTTGCTGCAATTAAAGCATAAAACTGTAAACTTGAGTTAAAAACAAAACTGAAACTTAATTCACTCACAACTTAGACGTCAAGCTTAATTCAGACTGAATTTGCTAGGTTCCCCTCGTCTTCTTTCCCTAACAATCACAAGATCCAATTAGAAACTGGATATCAAAGAATAATCAACTGAAATCTAAAATCACGAGAGAGAGCTTCACTGACTTCTTCTTCTCTTTCCTTTCTTCTCTTTCCTTTCTTCCGCTGGATTCTATTGCTTTCTAGCTCTCACAACGTTTATCCTCTAATATATATACTTATGGAAGGACACAACTGAAGTTGTGATCTAATTAACTAAGCTCACAGCTGCCTGTCAGCAATGCAATCACCTAGGCTTACTCACCTGATGCCTTTTTCTGCTTCACGCTTATCCCATTTTTTTTTTTTGCCTTTTCAATTGAGCCTGAAAGACATGGGTGTTACACCGATGATGTTTGCCCGTCACCACTTCTTCATACCGGCTCGTGTCCGGTACGACTCCAAAACGTAATCTGGTGATAAGGTAAAATTTCACCTTCGAAAACCTCACCAAATGCTCCCCTAACATGAACCGCATCTCATCTGTTGTGCATGTATGATGCAACTTCTACAAAAGAAACCGATGGATAACAATAGCAAAAAAATTTATCTGGCGATGCATCGTCATGAAATGCTTAAAATAGGACGCCATGAACCTATGCCGGTCTTCAATAGCAAAAGCTTCATGGACCCGGTTCAATGTGTCGTCTATAAGGTCTATGGCGTCAAAATGGTCGTGGCGAGTCAGTTTGCCATCGTACCAGTCTCTCTCTAGAGTTTTAGGCATATCCTTCAACATATTCCTCATCTGCAATGCCACAGAAACAATACATAAGTAAACTGAAAATGTGTTGGGGGAAACAAAGAAAAATCTGTAACTCGTTTCAAAATAGCTCGAATCCTTGTAAAAATGCTTGGGGGTTTGCAAAAAATGCCCAGCCATTTCAAAAATATGCTCGGACCTTAACAGAAAAAGATCAGGCCCTTGAAAAAAAGCTCGAGCCCTTGGAAAAATCCTCAGGCCATTGCAAAAAAAGCTCGGGTATAAAAAATCCTCGATTTAACTACAAATATTCTCGATTTAACTTAAAAAAAAGCTCGATCCAACTACAAATATCCTCTATTCAACTACAAATATCCTCGATTTAACTAAAAAAAGCTCGATCATACTCAAAATATCCTCAATTCAACTTAAACAAATACTCGATTCTACTCAAAATGTGCTCGGATCTTCTTCGAAAAGTCTCGATTACCCATACTATCATCTCCCTCAACAAATATTCAAACTCATTTCAAACCCTAACATAATTCAATCATTCTCAGATCCCTCATTTCAAACCCTAACCTAATTCAACCATTCTCAGATCAACAATACACAGATCTAACATGCAATCGAAATATCAAACAAAAAAAACGATCAAAGAAACAAACTCAACTTACCTCAGTAAAAGTGTGGCTTCGCTAACTTCGTCATCGATAACGTCGCCGTCGGTCTCTTTCTCACTCTTGCTTTTCTCTCTCACTTTCAAACGACAACTTTTTCTCTCTCAAAAAGTCGGGGTAATTTCGTCTCCACACCTAAAATGGTACATTTCAAATATGAATTATTAAACTGGTGATATTTGTACAAAAGCCCCCTCAAATAGTGCTAGAAATTTTCCGAATCCTATTGAAAAAAAATACTAAACAAGTAAATTAAAATTTGTAAATAAAAGTAATATTTAATTATCCTTAATTATTAACAAATTGATCATAAAAAATACTAAACAAGTAAATAAAATAATAAAATAATAATTAATAATTAATTATCCCAAATTAGTATTAACATGTCTCGATCACTCTGGATCTGGTGAAATAACAAAAATCTACTCATATTTTCCATTCAATTTACATGATAATATATATTAATCGGGACATCATGCATGATCAATGTACGGATTTCAACAAATAATAGTATAATACCAATTGAATCTAATGTGTGTTAAAAAAATCTTTCAAAAGTTAAAATTATTATTATTATTTTTTAAAATGACATCTATACTAATTTCCAGTACCTATATAAATCCTAAAAGCATAAAATTAAAATATGATCTACTATAACCAATTATCTATTTCACGGGTTTTGCAATTGTATATAAACTTTATAATATATACTTGGTCCAGTACCATTTTTTATGTTTTATTTTGAGCAGTACTTCTCGTAAATTATTAAATCCATTAAATTATTAAGAAAAGTGACACATAGAGCTGGTAAAATTGACCCGTGACCCGCCAACCCGACACGAATTCGAGGTCAATAAACGGGTTGGGTTGGCTTCAAAATGGGTTCGGGTTGTAATCGGGTTAACCCGTGTAACCCGTTTATTATACAGGTCGTGTCGGGTTTGGATACACAGGTTCGCGGGTGACCCGTTTAACCCGTATAGTTTTATGGATATATTTATAATTATTATTATTACAGGGGTTAATTTTTTTTTTTAGCATACTATATAATCATTCTTTTAACACAAACCCTAACACTCTCAAATCGCTCATTGCCCTCAGAGTCTTTGTCACCGTCTATTACTCTCAGCGACAGATCGCCAACCTCCTCTCCGGCTCTCCCACGTCGTCGTCGTCGTCGTCGTCCCTCACCTATCGTCAGAACTGCTTGGTTGCTCGTCTGTCATCGACAAACTCTCATCTACAGATCTGCTTGGTTGTCGTCTGTCATCTACTCGTCTCCCTCACCGGCTCACTACTTGGTTGCGGCTCCCCCTCACAGGCTACTCCACTACTGAGGTTTTCAAGCTGTAATTAAAGCTCTACTCTTTGCTTGGTTTCTTTTTTGTGTCGAAAGTCTATATGACATTTATTTTATGGAAATTTTTTAGGGTTTGAAACGGAATCCAAATGTTGTTTGAATCTGGAACTGTTTATGTGTTTGTGGATTTGGCTGTGTGAAGAAGATGAACAGTAGTATAGACTTATTAGTGTATTGCGAGACTTATTGTTCCCTAAAGCTGCTACCTTTACCCACTGAGCCACTGGGTTCTGGCAGATCCACAAACACTACTTCTCTAAGATGGTTCTTATGTGTTTATGAGTTTAACACATTCTTAGTTACATATATAATAGGTCAGTTACATAATATTGAAACAGAATTAATTAATAAAACCTAAGCATGATCAGTGATGCCAATTGTAGCCACAGCGCCTTCATGTTTCACCCATTCATGTGATGATGCATACTTCAACCCATCCAAAACTAGAATAAAAATCAATTAGTGAAGTTGAGATTATTAATCAGTGACAATTCCTAAAGTCGAGATGGATTTGATGCCATTAAAGAACATTGGGTAGGTTCTCATTTCTTAACCATATTGATATTGTTTGTTTTGATTAAGATCTAAGTCATTTTTTGTGTCGAAACTCCATATGACTTAGTTTTCATAGGATCTAAGTCATTATTTGATTTGGCACCATGAAACTCCTTTTCTTTTTATTGTTTTAAAACTTTGAAATATCAAGTCAATGAAGGCTAGTCATAACTCTGCTCAGTGAATCTGATATTTAAAACATTTTTCTTGTTCTAATTAATAAATTGTAGAGTAAGGAGCTTTCAATGTACTGATTTGTGTTTTGACACCTTTTTGCCTTAGAATATTTATGTAAAATGTACTGATTTGATTAATTAGGATTGCATTTCTTGAGAAGTCTTGAATTGTGTTGAATAAGATAAGGATTTATAGCTATCAGCCTATCAATTCTTTTTTTTTTTGTTAGTGAGTTTGTGTTGTATACTCGTGTCCTTTACTAAATTATTAAATTTATATGTTTTTTTACAGCAAAATCTATGGATTCAAGTTCAAACAGTGACGTTATTCCAATTTTGGGAGATGAAGAGGAAGGCAATGACACTATGGAGCCAATGGAGGCAAAAAGCAGGTCTAATACCCCGACTGAGACTGGTCAAGGTCGAAAAAGAAAGTGCACTTCCGTTGTGTGGTCTTCGTTTGTGATTATAGGAAAAAAATACACAGGGAAAAGAATATTGTAAGTGCAAATATTGTGGAAAGTAGTACATTTGTGAAGACACTCATGGTACAGGTAACATGAAACTTCATATAGAGTTTCAATGTCCTAAGATAATAATGCATGACCCTCGTCAAATTTTATTGAATAATAATAAATTTGCCAACATGACAGTTTCCAATCCGAAAAGTCAAAATGAATTTAGAACAATAGTAGCTGAAACTATTGTTTTGCATGATTTGCCTTTTTCATTTGTTGAGTGGTCGGGTGTTAGAAAAATGATTGAATATTGAACAGATGAGTTCCATATGGTGTCTAGGAATATCGCGAAAGCGGATGTATTGAGCTTGTATGGTATTGAAAAAACTAAAGTCAAGACATTGCTAGAAGAAGCTCCTGATAGAATATGTCTAACATCTGATTTATGGACTTCTATAGTCACTGATGGTTACATGTGTCTCACAGAACATTGTATTGATAAAAATTGGGTTCTTAAAAAAAATAGTATTGAGCTTTTGCTTTATGCCACCTCCACATGATGGGGTTTCTTTAGCGAATAAAATTAAGACATTGTTGTATGAGTGGAAAATTGAGAATAGAATTTTTTCGATTACTTTGGACAATGCTTCATCTAATAATTCATTAGTGCATAATTTGAAAAGTTATTTGAACATAAACAAAACACTTTTATGTGATGGGGAATTCTTGCATATTCGTTGTTGTGCTCATATCATTAATTTGATTGTTCAAGATGGATTAAAGGAAATAGATGGTGTTGTCCATAAGGTTTGTGAGAGTGTGAAATATGCGAGAGCTTCGTAAACTAGGAAGCAATAGTTTATAGAGTGTATCAAACGAGTTCATTTAGATTCTAAAAGGGGTCTAAGATAAGATGTTCCTACTAGATGGAATTCCACTTACCTTATGCTTGATAGCGCTATTTATTATCGACTTGTTTGGACTGCATTAGAGTTGGCTAATAGTAATTACAAGCATTGCCCTTCTGAAAGTGAGTAGGAAAATATTGAGAAACTTTGCAAGTTTTTGCGCCATTTTTATGACACTAATAATCTTTTTCCGGGAAAAAAATATCCCACTTCGAATTTGTACATGCCTAAGGTGTTTATCACTTATTTGACTTTGATGCAAAACTTGGCAAGTGATGATCCGTTCTTTAAAGCGATGTCAAATCAAATGTATACCAAGTTCCATAAGTATTGGTCTGATTTTTCCACTATTTTAGCAATAGCTATTATTTTGGAACCTCATTACAAAATGGAGTTTGTGATGTTTGTTTATGAGAGATTGTATGATGCCGAATCAAAGCAATTGGAAGAAATTAAGGGAAAATTGTTTGCTTTCTTTAATGAGTATGTGACTAGCTCGACTGGACGATCTACCATTAAACCATCTCCACCATCTTATCCTAGTACTTTTAGTGGACGACAAAGCGTAGATGACCTTGATCTTGTTTCACTAGTAATAAATTCTTTGTTTATTTAATCCGTATTTGTTTATAGTGATAACCTTTTTTACTTTAATATTTTAATTACACATGTGTAGGACTTTGATGATAATATCAATGATGATATTGTTGACATTCAAATAACACAATTGGATTTGTATTTGGAGGAGAGAAGACTTGAAAGACCAATTATTTAAACATTTTAGACTTTTGGAATGGCAATGAACCTCGTTATCCTGAACTTGCTGCCATGGCTCGTGATGTTTTAAGCGTTCCAATATCTACAGTGGCATCTGAATCAGCATTTAGCATGGGTGGTCGGGTTCTTGATCAATTCCGGAGTTCACTTCTTCTGAATGTAGCAGAAGCCTTAGTTTACAGTCGTGATTGAATACTTGGAAATGGAGGTAATGATTTTACTGTGACTTTGATAATTGTATTGTTGATTTCATTTTTAATAATTGATATTTTTATTTAATTTTATATCACCTAATCATTATTGTAGAGAGTGCAATTTTGAAATGTGAAGAAATTACTAAAGATTTATGGGAAATGGAGAATGACAGTACTCCTGCCACTACTCAAACAATGCACGAGCAAAGTTCAATTCAAGGCTATTAAATACATATCCATCAATTTATTTGGACAACAATTTGGACCAATTTGTGATTATGGATGACTGTACGGATTATTTATGGATTCATTTTTTTTTACTTTGTATGGACTATGGATAAGTGGATAACTATATTTGTCTTTCGAGATGACTGTATTTAATTTTATATTCATTGCATTATTTAATGGTATTAGATTGGATTGGATTGGATTATTAAAAATTTAACCTATAAGGTTGGATGTATTTGTGGTAGATTAATATGATTTTTTTTAAATGTCAGGCAAATGTGTTAAATGGGTTCGGGTTAAACGGGTCACACGTGTCAAACCCGACCCAGTATGACCCGATTAGATTATTAAAAGTGTCACGAGTCAACCTGTTTAACCCATGTATTTATTCGTGTCGTGTTGGGTTTCAGAAGGTTAACCCATTTAATTAAATGGGTCGTTTCGGGCTAAGGGTTAATTCTATTAAGGTTGAGGTCAACCCGACCCATGAACCTGAATTGTCAGCCCTAGTGACACATAAGCATATATCTATTACACACCACAAAACAAATAACATATATTATCAGGAAAATAAGATGAACGAATCCAATCACACAACACAAGTTTTATGTAGAAAACCTAAAACAGGGAAAACCACAACCGTCGGGATGATAAGAAAAAAATATCACTATGTAAAAATTTGTTACAACTATACAATTCAAATATTCTTTCTCTAACCCAAAACTCCAATTACAACCAAGCTAGTCTTACCGAGCCCAAGCTCACAACCGAGCTTAAATCCTAGCTCTCAGCTCATAGCGCTCTCTCCAGGTCCCTCATGAATGCACCCCCAGATAATCCATTGATCTTTTTTCGGGTCTCCCCTCACCCGGATATCCTCCAGGTCTCCCACCCCCGGATCTCCTCTTAGAGAATCCCCCTGATCTTCCCGGGTCTCACTCATCGGATTCACCCACTCTCTGATGTTCTAGGTGTCTTTCCAAGTATGTATAACAAAATAATATGCCTTACTTATTTATAGGGTCACTATTCTTAGTCAACCTCTAAGGAATCAGACACTCATTAGGAGTTCTAAACTACCTAACAAGTCTTTCCTGAACAAGTAGTATCGAAACAAAACCTTCCTCAACAAGAAAACTAACTCCCTACATGTTTTTTCATGTCTTCCAAGAGTTCCACATGCAAATCCAGGCCTTAAAATAGTGTCTCACATGCCCCAACACCTCTGGCGCACAACAACTTGTAGGTGTTGCACAACAATCTTCCAGCGGCTTGTATGGGTACGTCTAGGACCAAATTCCAACACCTCTTTCACCTTGGCTTCGTCTCTGACACTTCTTTTCAATGCCACCTAAATTACAGTCATTTGAATCCTCATATTCACCCACTCTCTGATGTTCTAGGTGTCTTTCCAAGTATATACAACGAAATAATAAGCGTTACTTATTTATAGGGTCACTATTCTTAGTCAATCTCTAAGGAATCAGAATCTCGTAAGGGGTTGTAAACTACCTAACAAGTATTTCATAAACAAGTATTAACAAAAAAAAACCCTTCCTTAACAAGAAAACTAAATCCCCACATGTTTTTTCATGTCTTCTAGGAGTTCCACTCGCCAATCCAGACCCTAAAATAGTGTCTCGCGTGCCCCAACAACTCTGGCATACAACAACGCGTAGGTGTTGCATAACAATCTTCCAACGGCTTGAATGGGTGCGTCTATGACCAGATTATAACACCTTTTTAGCTGTTGGCTTCGTCTCTGACTCTTCTTTTCAATGCCACCTAAATCGCAGTCATCCGAATGCGTTTAGACCACTTAGGTATCGGTTGAATATGTTTGGTAAATGTGTGATTACAAGACAAATCCTAACATAAATTTCGATATCGTGTATAAATGCTCACTCAAGGTAATTTGGTGGTAAATGACACTTTTTAAGCTTAGTAATATCTTAGGTTCGAGTTGTTGCACCACAACAACATGTGACTTTTGAGCCAGAGGTCTTGTGGTTATGGTGAGTGACTTTTGACAAATTATATAGTACTTTTTAGAGAGTCAATTTTGGAATTAGCACCATTTTAATAACTCTAGTTTAAATAGTACCAAAGATGGAATTAAGACAAAAATACCCCCACTTTTAAATCAAATTTTCTCACTAACCCTTTTTTTTTCTTTCAAAACCCTCTATTGATGAACTAGTAGTCCCAATTGGGTGGTGAGACACTCGGATTGGATAGACCGGCGACTAATGTATTCAACGGTGGCAGTGTGGGAATGACACTTACTGCGTTAAGCTGCAGTGACAAGAGAGAAGACGTGAATGGCTGGCACGCGTGAGACCTTCACTGACCTCGGATCGCGATGAATCTTGCAATGAAAGTATGATCTGATTATTCCGTTGATGCCGACCGAAAAATTATGGAGGTCGCCCTACATTGATTGTGGTATGTTCAACCTCTATCAGTGGAGGTCACTCAAACCAACATCAGGCAAAAGTCTTTTTTTATTTTTAAAGAAAATTCTTATTTTTCCTAGTAGGTCTCAAATTTGCATAAATACCCCATAAGTCTTGAATTTGTCCCAATAAATCTCAAATTTACATAAATGCCCCATGATTCTCGAATTTACCCCATAAGGATTGAATTAGAAAAAAAAAATTAGAAAGGAAATTATAATAATTTATAAAATATATTATTATTATAATATATTTTATAAATGTTCGATAAGTCTCAAATTTATGAAATAATTCTCGAATTTACCTCATATGGCATGAATTTGCAAAAAAGAAAAAAAAATGCAAAGGAAATAACGAAGTGGGGTTTTTTTTTTCCCTTAAACCATACTTTATTGCTATTTAAACTTAAGTTATTATGTTGGGACTAATTCTAAAACTAGAAGAGAAAAGAGTGCTACTTACGCTGCTAGTTTCTCTTATTTCTCAATCACCAAATAGTAAAATACAATTCCAACAAGGCAACAAGTTAAACATAAAATAAATTAAAATAATAAAATAATAAATAATATAAATAATAAAATAAAATAAATCATAATAATAGGTGAAATATTTTAATACAATATATTAAAATTTGAGATTTTAGGGTTTATTGATTGGATGTGTTAGATTTGTTAAACTAAAAATATTAGAAATAAGAAAAAACTAATAATAAATAATTTACTATTTAATAAAACTGAATTAAGTAAACTAAAAATTAAGGGTAGTTAGGAATTTAACAATGACGGAAAAAGAAAATTGATGATTTTATTATAGAAGAAGGTGGAAATTTGAGAAAGGAATTTGAAAAGAGTGTAAAATAAAAATAGATATTAAAAAGAATAATTTTTTTGATCTTACTGAGAATTGAGCTATACTGCCATGGGCAAAATTATGAAAGAAAACAAACAGTTATGATCAACTGTCTTTGTCCACAATGTGTGTGTATATATATATATATAAAAATATAAAATAATTCTTTTTAAAAATAAATTCATAAAATAATTCTTTTTAAAAATAAATTGAGGTGGGGGCTATATATATATATATAAACATAAAATAATTCTTTTTAAAAATAAATTCATAAAACAAATCTTTTTAAAAATAAATTGAGGTGGGGTACGGGCCCCATCTAATCCTGACGTGGGTCCGCCCTACCAACAAGTTAAACATAGAAAAAAATTGTATCCATATACTTTTATATATGTGTCCTTTTACTCTAACTATAAACAAATTACAAACTAATTTAACTAAATCACTTTTTATACAAAAAGTTGACCATAATAAAATAATAAACAAGTAGCCATAATAAAATAATAAACAATTATATATTAAAAAAATGTTTAATTATCCCCAATCATTAACAAATTGACCATAATAAATACTAAAAATGTAAATAAATGTAATGTTTAATTACCCCCAATCATTAACAAACTGATCATAAAAATACTAAACAAGTAAATAAAAAATAAAAATTAAGTATCCCCAATTTGGAGTACCATGTCTCGACCATCTTGTGAAATAAGAAAATCTAGTCATATTCTCCATTCAAATTACATGATAATATATATTAATCGGGGCATCATGCATGATCTATATAAGGATTTCAGCAAATAATACAAAAGAAATGAGACTACCTTAGCTTGATTTGTATATAAACAAATAGGAGAAATAGATGGCCATCGATTTTCAGTGACGACAAGTTAGAGAAGAAAATGAACTTCGGATGAGTTGGAAAAGAAGATGAACTTTAATTTCAGTTTACAGAGCTTTTAAAGTTAGAAAGAGAGGTAAGTTTCAAACAACACAAGAATAAGAGAAAAGTTAAACGTAAAATAAAAATAAAAATACGAAAAGTATGAGCGTTTTTGGAAGTCACTTATTTTGGTGTTTTTAAACTTAAGTTATAGGAGTGGTGACACTCTTGAAATAATAACTCAAAAGAGTGACAAAACCCCCTATTTCCAATTGAATATAATGTAAGTGTTAAAAAATAAACTTTCAATAATAATAATAATAATAATAATAATAATAATAATAATAATAATAAATTTATTAATATGACCTCTGTAGTAATATCCATTACCTATACAAATCCTAAAAGCAAAGAATAGAATATGATCTACTATAACAAATATACAATTTTACAGGTTTAGCTATTGTATATGAACTTTATATAAACTTGGTCTAGTACCGTTCTTCAGTTTTATTTTAAGCACTATTTCTAGTTGTTAATAGCAAAATTTAGCTAGGGATCAAAGAGAAATTTTTCACTCTCCTAACCTGAATCAAAGCCCGAGTTCACCAGTCATTGAACCCTAGGTCCTAAGGGCGAGCCATAGAACCACCCTGTAGAAGCGAGGAAAGGTCATCGAGCTTCAGAACCATCAGAGATGAATCCCGAAACGACTAGATTGAGCTCCTTACGCCAACACTGGAATTCGGGCAAAAGCCTGACACACGGTTATATAGGCTTCCCGAGATCGAGATTACATCGTAACCTCTCCAGAAGCCCGCTATCATCTCTAGACAAAAAAAGGGGGCCTTTAAAGATATCATGTTCATGCTATAGCTACATTCCAATTCGCTAAGGAAGACTCGGACCTATCTGGGCGGGTAGAAAGAAGCTCGCCAAAACTCTATCACCATCGAAGTACGCTCTTAAGGCCATCCCAAGCTCCAAGGGACCTGGAAAGATCATACCCAGCTCATGATATCAAAAACAGGGCACGCATCTACCTCGCCCTACGAAGCAGTGGACACCATACTCGACGACCTCTACGAAGGATCATGCCTTGAAGGTATACAGAATCATATCCACACTCTAACAAATATCAAATTACCACGTACATGAAGGGCAAGAGATTGAGTCCAAAGAGGAAACAAAATTATCTCAGCCATAGGTGATTTCGATTCCGTCATTAATCCAAAGTCAATGACTTTTAAAATAAGAGATCCCGCCCGATAAGGAGGGAATGGATTCAGAGAATCATGGGAGGAGATGCAGTAGTTTATCCTACTTAGACCATGTATAAATACGCCTAATGCGAACGAAAGAGGGGATGCCAAGTGAATGAGAGCGGCATAGGAAAATAAATGAGGAGATTGAACTTTGGCCTAAATTCTATAATCAGAACACGGTCTCCACTATTATCTACTACTCGACAGGCATGAGATTGCCACCCTACTGTATCCTAGAGAGATTGAGAGTGTTTAAGAGTCTTTTTGTACGATATTCACAGTTGATAATAAAGTCATTACATTCATTTTCTCATTATATTCATATCTGTGTTAAATATCCACCACTGTCCTAACAGGTCGGGTATCTAAGGTATTGACCCCGGCCACCACTTCATTGGTAGTGGTCTCGAGGGTGTTAGTTTAAATTTCTCACATCGAGTAAATTTTCCGTTTACACTTTCTGGCATCGTCTGTGGGAAAAATCCACACTGTAATTTTTACACTTACATGTTTGTTGTTTTACAGTAATCATAAGGCTTCGCTCCTCTCAAGGGCAGTCCGAAATCTCGGGACATCCATCTGTCCTCTCAACCTAGAAAATGGCAGTAAAAGGGAAAGAAATCCAAGCACCATAAGCCAGCCTCGCATCAGCCAGGCTTAGAGCGGGCTCCTACCCCTCTAGGGGTGAACCAAACTGTGATCAATCAGCATGCAGCAGCCATTGTGGAAAATATCTACCTCCGTCTAGCTGCTGGAGGAATTGATCCTCAACTGGAAGATTTGGGAATCCGAGGAGAGGCGAGCCGACCCGCTGCCTAGCCTTCGATCGACTGGGAACCCCCCTCCCACCGATTCCTACCTACCACGGGATAAGGCCTACAACATCCATCCGGGACAGGCTAGGGCCCATGCCCCCAGTCCAAGGCAGGCCACCAACTATCGACCTAGACAGGTCAAGTCAGCAGTCGTCACACCGCCAAAGGCACCTCGCAACCCCCTCGATCGACAACTTCTAGGCATGAACCTTGAGCTGAAGCTAGGGGTAGCCAACAAATTGCACAGGCAGAGCCCACCCATGAAGATGATAAAGCAGAGGAATCCAGCTTTTCAAAGGGATCTGACAGCAAGGAGTCCGAGGTTAACTTAAAGGAACCCGGGAACAAACGTTTGAGAGACCAGCTGGCAAAGTTGTAGAGGGAGATCCAGCAGATAAAGAAGGGAATGTACAAGGAGGACAAGAAAGATCTATTAAGCGAGATGAATGCTCTCTTCACCTGAAAGATCCGGGAGGTAGAGCTCCTATAAAAATTCAAGATGCCAACCGATAAATTCTCCGAGATAGAAGAACCTTTAAGCCACCTAGAGAGCTTCATCCAACAAATGGAAGACTAAAATACCACAACAGCTGCCATGCACAGGATGTTCCCTACCACCCTGATCGACTACGCTAAAACCTGGTTCAAGAAGTTACCTGCTGGCAGTGTGGATTCCTTTACAAAACTATCAGCAAAATTCTATTCGCAGTTCCAAGGGGTCAAACCGTATCCAAAGGACCCCATACACCTACAGTATAAGATCCAAGAGCGAGGTGAGACACTCCGATCATACGTTGAGCGCTTCCATAAGGAAGTCATCCAGATGGGAGTCTTCATTGAGAAGGAAACCCTTGCCATTTTTAGGCGAAACCAGTGGGGGGGTAAGCTTTTCTGATCCTTTGTCAAGCGACCTCCGGAGACAAACCAGGAGGCCTATGACTTGGTTCTAGAGCAAGTCGAAACTGATGAACAACTCAAGGTCAAGATGGAACATGACGATATGGGAACGGTAAAGTGACAGAAGAAGGGATCTCCCAAACCAAAGCTAGCTCAGAAAAATCAGAATAAACCTCCCAATAAGTTGATGTACTGCATCCCCACCACTCAACCCAAGCAAGAAGGGTATCCAGAAAGGTGAACACCTCTGCAGGTTTCATCTCCTTACAGGACAGTAGCCCTTGTAACGCGAAGTGAGAGAGGGTATGATCACTATACCACCTTATATACATCCAGAGAAATAATTTATCTCGCTATTCGGGATAAGGAGCTGCTACAGAAGCCAGCACCTATGAAAGCTCCAGTCGACGGGAGAAAACCGGTACAAGTACTATGACTTCCATAAATACGTGGGGCACAACACTTAGGAGTGCTATAACCTGTGCAATCAGATCGAGGCTCTGCTAAGGGGAGGATGTCTGATAGAGTTTTTGCAGCAGGTCAGGGATAATATTCAAACTAAAAGGGAAGTTTAAGCCAAAATCTGTGAGCATGCTGAGAAGAGAAAGGGGGAACAAACGGATCTGATGCAACAAATCTAGGTTATACATACCATCAGCGGAGGGGCCACTCTGGTTGGCACCTCCAATAATTCCAGGAAAAACCACGTGAGGAAGATCCCTCGCGTAGATGAAGGGTGAGGTATCCTCAAGGTCGACCAGAGTCCGACCAACCCCTCCCAGTTATCACAGATAATTTTCAGAGGTAGATGTCTACAACACCGTGCAGCCTCATGATGATCCCATGGTGGTCACTGTACAGATTGCTGACTATTTGGTCTATCGCGTGCTTGTTGACACAGGCAGTAGCGTCGACATCCTCTTCAAAGGTACCTTAGAAAATCTGAATTTAAAACAATTGTGTTACAATAGCTACACCACCCCAATGTATGGATTCATTTAGGACTCGATCATACCTATGGGATCAAAGATCCTCCCAACAATCACTGAAATAACCCCTTCAACAAAATGTTATAACAGACTTCGTGGTGGTAGATACCTCATCGGCCTATAATACGATACTAGAAAGACCTTTCTTTTTATCCTTGAAGGGGGTCTTATCCATTTACCATAACATCCTAAAGTTTTCAATAGGAGACAAGGTGGGGGAAATACTTGGTGACCACCAAGCAACAGGGAAGTGATATGCAGTATCTGCCAACCCGATAACTCTAGCAAAACAGTTTGCACAGGTTACAACGATACAGGTAACACCCAGGTTGACCTTGAAGGATGTAGAGCCCGTAAATCACCTGGAGTATAACCTTGTGATGCCAGATGAAGAGGAACAAAGTAGAGAATGGGCTAGTGGGCACCCAGTGGATAAGCTAGAGGAGATACCCATCCGAATGGATGATCTCGAGAAGGTCGTCAAGATCAGAGCTACCCTAGATCTGAGAGTGAATGAGGGTCTTATCTGGCTCATCAAATAATTCAATGACATCTTCTCTTGGAGTCATGATGAGATGCCTAGGATCTCGATGTCATTGGCTGCTCACCGATTAGTAGTGGATCTGACCTTCAAACCTGTCAAACAAAAAAAGACCTCACTTTAACTTCGAGAGAAGTGTTACGATTCAAGAAGAAGTGGATAAAATGATCAGAGCAGGATTCATCAGAGAGGCGCGTTATCCCTAATGGATCACCAACGTGGTCATGGTCACGAAGGTGAATGGGAAGTGGCGTATGTTCGTCGATTACATTGACCTCAACCGGGCATGTCCGTAACAAGCTCCTAAACTTTATGGATGTATTCTCGGGGTACAACTAGATCATGATGCATCCTACCAACCAAGACAATACCAGCTTCATTACCTGGGCAGGGTCTGTACTGCTACAAGGTGTTGCCATCCAGACTTAAGAATACAGGAGCTAAATATCAATAGTTGGTCAATCGGCTATTTAAACCCGAGATTGGAAGATAAATGGAGGTGTACATCAACGACATGATTTCCAAGTCACCAACCATAGAAGAACATCAAGATGACCTTCGTAGAATTTTCATGATCCTAAGGGAAAACCAGATGAGATTGAACCCCTCCAAATATGGTTTTCAGGTGACTGCGGGGAAGTTTTTTGGCTTCATGGTTCATGAGAGAGGCATAGAGGCTAACCCAGAAAAGATCAAGGCTATATTGGACCTAGAGTCCCCCACATCATTTAAACAGGTTCAAGTTTTGACCGGGCAGATAGTAGCGCTTAACAGGTTCATTTCCCGATCTACCGATAAATGTCTCCCTTTCTTCAAAGTTATCAAGCAGGGAAGGAACATGAAATGGGACCAGAAGAGCGAGCAAGCTTTTCAAGCCTTGAAGAAGTATCTGTTAAGCCCCCCGTTACTAGTCAAGCCAAGTCTTGGTGAAGAGTTACAAATCTACTTGGCCGTTTCAGGAACTGTGGTGAGTAGGGCCTTGGTTAAGGAATGTGGAGATAGGGTCCAACGGCCTATCTACTACTTGAGTCACACCCTAACCAAGCCGGAAAAGAATTATACCCTTCTGGAGAAGTTCGCCTATGCCCTGGTGACCTCGACAAATAAGCTTAGTCCCTACTTTCAAGCTCACTTAATAGCAGTAGTGACAGACCAATCTCTCCGTCAATTCTTGCAAAGCTCAGATGTGTTCGGAAGACTGGTTTTATAGGCTTTGAAGCTCACTCAGTTTGATTTAAGGTATAAACCTAGGACCGTAATTAAAGCCCAAGCTTTGGCAGACTTTGTGGCAGAGCTCTCAGTCAGGCCAAGCGACCTCTGCAACGACAAATATAGCTCCTGAGAAGATTCCAGAGTCCGACAGTTGGGCGGTTGGTTTCAAGTCATGGATCCTCTACACAGATGGAGCGTCCGGGCAAGCTGGGGGAGGAGCATGCATAATTATAATTGACTCAGAGGGGACTGAGTGTTGCCACTGTTTCAGATTTGAATTTAAGGCCACTAACAATTAGTCAGAGTATGAAGCCCCCCTAGCCGGGATGAATGCGGACGCCGAGCTAGGGGTCGATTACCTATAGGTCAAGAGTGACTCATTACTTATAGTTAATCAGGTTTCTGGGATTATTAGGCAAAAGGGAATAACATGATTGCATATTTGAAGCTAGTTCAACTTCTTAAGAATAAATTTAAGGAATTTAAGATCGAGTAGGTGCCTCGACAATAGAATCGTCGAGTTGATGTCCTAGCAAAGATAGCTGCGAATGGCGGCCATGCCTTACCATAAGGAGTCCCTCTCCAAGTAATCTCTTTACCCAGTATAGTAACAGGTAAGGAGACTTATACCCTGGATCGATTGCCATGCTAGATGGACCTAATAGTGGTTTATCTCCAAGAAGAAAGGTTTCCCGAGGAGCTTAACCAAACCAGAAGATTTAAAAGGCTCTCAGTCCGTTATTGCCTAGTAAATTGGTGCCTCTACAGAAGGGGCAGGTCCCTTCCCCTACTTCGATGTTTGCATCCTGATGATGCCAAAGGGCATTAAGAGAGGTTCACTTTTGGGAATACGGGAACCACGTTGATGGGGAAGCTCTGGCATATCAAGTACTCCGCATGGGGTATTACTGGCCAACTATCCATTAAGATGTGAAGAACTTTGTACAATCCTATAAACCCAGCCAAAAGACCTCCAACTTGAGCCACCTCCCACCGGAGCTTCTACCATCTCTCAGCTTGCCTTACCCCCCTTTGCTATGTGGGAAGTCGACCTGATCGAACCACTTCCTACCGCTCATGGACAAGCCAAGCATGATATTGTGGCGATAGACTATTTCACAATATGGGTTGAAGCCGGACCGCTCTCCTAGATATCGGAAGAGAATATGATAAGGTTCATCAAAAACAATGTAGTTTGTAGGTTCGGGACCCTTCTTATCATTATAGTTGACCTCGGCAAGTAGTTTGATAATGGTCGATTCAAGAAATTTTACGAAGGCTTAGGAATCGACCTTAGATTCGCTTCAATAGCCCACCCTCAAACTAATGGGTTGGAGGAATCCACCAATAAGACTATCAAGAAGCTATTGAAAAAGAAGTTACAGCAGAGAAAGGGCAAATGGGTCGAGGAGCTTTCCGAGGTCCTCTGGGCTTGCCGTACTACAAGGAGAACAACCATCAAAGAAACACCCTATTCTTTAACCTTCGGAGTTGAAGTAGTTCTTCCCATCGAGCACAAGTTGACCTTCTTCAGAGTTCAACATTTTGAATATAAAAGCAATGAGGATAAGCTCCGAGCTAGCCTAGATCTCTTGGAAGAGAAACAATATCGGGTAGTTGAGAAAGTAGCGATTTACCAGAGCAAGATCGCTAGGTACTTTAACATAAGGGTTAAAGCTAGAAACTTTAAGGAATGGTGAAATTCCCTAGAAAGTGTGTGTCTATAAACCTAGAAAGGGATGGGGTGAATAGATTTTAATTAGGTTAATTACCAATTTTTCTTTATTAGTCAGTATTTAAAATTCACCAAATAAAACAAACAAACAAACAACATCAAGTGTAAAGTGCAGAAATATAAATAACACAAAATGTATATGTGGAAAACCCTTCAAATGAGAAAAAACCATGGGCTGTTAAGTGAGCCACACTCGATCGCAGAAATCCACTATATGAGTAAAGAGTTACATACACCCTCAAGTGATACTCGGACTCTTACTCTCGACAACCTCAGGCTGTGGCCACTCCCACTCACCACTCTTGGTTCAGTCCTTAGTGATATCTCCTAATCCACTACTCTTGGCGTGAGCACCCCCTACTCTACCCCTCGGGCCTTTTATAGTGGATACCCAACCAATTGCTTACCAACCCACCCTTGGTTGCAAGGCTTCTCTTGTTTGTGCAACTTCACGCCGAAGCCACAAGACTTTGACTCAATGAAGAGTATATGGTCTAAGTGTATATATGACACTATACTCAAATGCAATTATGTGTAAGATCAATCACAAAATGCCTAACTAGATGTAGATAATGAAATTAAACATCCTAGTTATCAACAATACATACATGCCCATACAAAGGACTCAATTAGATGTGTAGATAAAATCTAACAATCTAATTGTCAATAAAAGTCCAACCAACACAAGTTGTCACAACAAATAATCAAGGGCAATTTTGCAATCAATAAATGCAATCAATGAGGCATAAACAATAATGTCTAAATGCAATACATAAAGACTTAACTAGATATGGATATGCAATATTACAATCTAGTTATCAAACGAATTCACTTCAACACAAGTTGTCAATAAACATGATATTGTCAATAAATGCAATCATCAAATGCAATCAACATGACCTAATTAGCTAGTGGGTAAATATGACCTAAATGCTAGCTATCACAATACAAACCCCAAACATGTCATAACTTCAATGAATATGCAATTAATATGAAGAAACGTTAATCTAAGCAATAAATGACATGTCTTGGTAAGATAGAACAATAAATAAATTTTAATGGAGGTTCTACTTACCAATCAAAGAAAACACATGCTTTGATTGATGCTAAGGATGCAAGATGGGTTGGTGTTTAGATAGTCTAACACAAAGCTTGAAGCTTTCTCTCTCTAATGGCGGTTCTCTCACTCTTAAAATGTGTTCTTTTAGCTCTCGGTCGAAATGGGGAAGAAGATAACATATATATATGAGAGAACAAAATAGTGAGTGCATGAAAAGGCGGACTGTCACCTCAAAGAATGTCATCATGGACAACCGCGACAAACCATGCTATAGTATTTTTTTCAAAGTGTCGTGTATAAGGTGTCACTTGTACAACCGTGACAAAACACGTGACAACACAATAGCTAGAGATTCAAGAGATCGAAAACATGAACAAACGACATCGAAACCTTTCAAATAGTATATTGTTGAAAAGGTATGAAAGTCTACTTTCTACTCCAATTTACAAAACATGATTTGGACATCTGTAGAAATATTTATGGTAATTTAAGTGACAAAAGGTCAGAAACGGATAACAACAGAGTTGCCCTATTTTTATCGTCACTTAGAGATTTCAAAACCAATCCAAACGGTCATTAAAATATTATGAATAATATACCATTAGAAAGGTATGTCTGTCTAGTTTGTATATATATTTTCTAAACTCATTTTGAAGCATTGAATAAAACGTTATGGTCACAAGACCATACAAAGATCAGTTTTGAAAAATCAACTCTTTTGAAACTATACACCTTACTCCATATAACCAAACCAAGAGAAGAATGAGAAGTTCTTAAATGGTCACTCAACACGTTAGGACAAGCACACCATCATGCAAGCATGGACGTATCCGATCAAACAATGGAAAACGAATAAAGCACACAACAACCACACTTTAGACTAAGAATGAAATGCAAGTGTGATTGTAAGTAAGGATGGACACATAAGCAATATGACACAAATGCATGTTGATACAAATGCATGTAAGAGTGTGTACAATGTGTGAGATGATGCACACATATAAACAATAGACAACATAAATGCAAGATGAATCAAATCATGCATGAAGTGTGTGTGCATACCTAAACTCTTCAAGAGGCAAAGTCAAGTGAATATACATTTTGCTCTTAAAGTCATGTAGATGCTTGGAAGCTTGCCAATGAGGACCTAAGCTATCCATTACACAATCATCCCCCATGTGGTGTAGTTTGTCATGAAATTAGCCAATCATAAAATTGAGGTCCTTACAAAGAAGACCAAGTTCTCAATCATCCCCCATATGGTGTGGTTTGTCATGAAAGTAACCTCGAATACCAGGAAGAGGTTAGACGGGGTCCTGGGGTCCAACTGGGAAAGGCCATACTTAGTAAAGGTAGTGATCCACGACAGGGTGTACAAGCTCGAGGACATGGATGGAGGGCTCATCGACCACACCTATAATGCAGATCACCTGAGGAAATACTACCCCTAAACAGGGAACTCATGAACAGACCACCTTCATTTAGGTTTTAATGAAATCCCAAACAATAATGTACGACATTTTTTTATCAATAAAGTCTGCTTTTTCCATTTTTGATTATATTCTAAAATGATTTCTCTGTAAAGGGTCTACACGGGTAAGTTCGACATAGTCATCTCAAGACCAAGGATTAGTCGAGGAAGACCCCTCGCAATCCTTGATGCCTCGATCGGGCACAACCCCCTGCCAAGAAGGGTATGAGTGTAAGAGCATAGTTTCCATCCAGATCTGGGGAGACCAGGGATTAGCCAGGGAAGCCCCCTTGCTATCCTTGATGCCTTGGTCGAGCTACCACCCTTAAGAAGGGTCTGAGTGTAAGAGCATAGTTGTCATCCGAATCACGAGACCAGAAATAACTAGATAGCCCTCTTGATGCCTTGGTCAGGCTACCACCCCTAAGAAGGATCTAAGTGTAAGAACATAGTTGTCATCCAAATCTCGAGACCAAGAAATAGCTAGACATCCATCTTGATGCCTCGATCGGGCCATAACCCCCTAGAGGGGCCCATGATTGGAATGCCCTCGTACATAAACTCCAATGTCCCAGTTATTACTGGTTATTAATCTTCCATGTGTATATGTTTACTTATTGTGACAGGTGCAAACTAGCCTGTAATCACATAAAGGGACTATTCACTAAAGTCGTCGAGTTACAAGTTTCTGTTGAGTGAGAGTTGAGAGCTCGAACTAGAAGTCTACTTTCACACTTAAACAAAATTTTATATCTCGTTATATTCTCCAAGCTAGAGTAAGTCAAGTTATTTTAGATATCGCATCTAGGTCAGGATTAGGAATGAAACAAGTGGATGTCAGCCAAGTCAAAATTCATTGAAGCAAGCATGAATGAAATCTAAAGCCAGATTTCATTAATGAAATGGGAGGCTATCCCCTGGAAAGGTTATAGTAATCAAGTAGGAAGCCTAACCCCCAGTTTTGGGCTACACAAGCTGAAATAATAAAGATGAAAAAGCTAATTAAACATGGCATGAGTAAAGCAGAGTGCCCACCCCTCTTTTAGGGCTGCAAAAGCAAGTTGTGAATAGAATGTGTCAGGTTTTAGCTTCCTCCTGGTTCCTTCCTGTTGCTTCCCTTTCCTGGTGGACCTCACCCCCTGGTTTTCCTTCTGGTGGTTGCTCATTTTGGTTTGGCCATCTCTGTTACTCCTTCCACCAGAGGATCCCCGATTGACTGTTGTTCAGCTGGGTCCTCCTCCAAGACCTCATTAACCACCACCATAACCTTAGGTTGGATGGCCGCATCGAGAAGGGTGGCCATTGACTTCGTCATGCTCTTTTCCATATCTAGCTCTTCACTTGAAGACACTTCAAAGGAGTCTCGGGCTTCTGGATAGCCTCTTTCATGCTCCACAGGCTGAGCCCCCTTAAGGACTCTCTGGGACCTGATGCTGGGAAGACCGAAGAAGAAGGAGGAAGGTCTGACATAACTGGTTGCCTCTTAGCTCCAACCATATTAGAAGGACCTGATTCATCACCTTCAAGACGAGACATCTCCATGACCTTGGCCATTATCTTCTAACTATCCCAGCCGGTAATGATGGATTGGTCGAAGGGCAGAGGTAGAGCTTCATCAACCTGGAAAGAGGCATAGAAATACTCATCGCTGAAGGAAGCATCCACCTCCGTTTGCAGGTTGGCTACCTGAGCATGCAGAGCTTGATTCTCAATGTCCAACATTTTTGCTTTTGCCTTCTAGGAGTCCCTCTGCTCAGTCCTACGCTCAGACCGAAGGGTTTCTAAATCAAGGGACCTCTTCGTCCTCTCATGATCACACAGAAGCTTGGCTAGCTCCGCCTCTATCCCCTTTTGACTAGAGGCCATCTCTTGTACTAAGTTTTGAGCCCGTGCCAACAATTTCATGGCCCGCTTAGCTTCAGCTTTAACTTTGGTTGCCCGATCACAGAGAGAAGCCACATGGTGGCCCATGGCCACATTGAATTTGAAAGCCTATAAAAGAGTTCAAATTAGGAAGTGACGAACCAAACTATTACAGGAGAAGATAAAAGATGATAATTACCTCGGCCAAAAGGGCAGATCCCTTGGTAATCAAAATATCTATGGCTATTGAAGCCATCATGTAAAGACTGCTCCCGGGGCAAGAAGCAACGAATTTCCCTAAGACATCGTCTAGAGAGGCGGAGCTGGACTGATTTTACAAGGCGAACAGGGGAAACTCAATCAACACCAGCCTTGGGGTCTTTTGCAGCTCGGGGGGCTGGGAATGTAGATTGAGAGACAGAAGTGTCTGGCAAGTTAGAAGTAAGGGCGACAGGAACATAAGCAGAGGTAAGGACAACTAGAGTAGGAGTTATCATTGCAACGTCAGCTGCTTGAGAAACAAAGGCCCCCTTACCCTGCATCTTAGTAGTCCGAGATGCGATAAGCGCCATATTAGACCTATGCTGAGGGGGGAGCAAGAGGAGATAAAGCCTCAGCTGGAACAGTTGGCCTCTTTTCTTTGAGGAAGCCAAAGGAATTTCTTGACTTGATTTAGCAGATGGAGGAGAGGTGCGGGCTTGTTGGGCTTGTTGGGCTTCGCGGGAAGCTAGAGCAACAACAAAAACTGTTAAAAAAAAGGACGTCAGAAACGAGATAACTAACGAAACGAAGCAAAATGACTTGTGTACTTACGAGGAGTAGCATCAGAGATCCGCAGGTATCGACTCACCTTACGAGAATCGAAGGAATCAATAGTTGGGCTTCAGGTTCAGATAGTTCTTGGCAAGGATGGCCTTAAAAACGGTTTCAGATTCAGCCGGTAAGGAGTCCCGGTCCTAGGAGGGTTTGTCGTTGAAAGCCATTGAAACCTCATATTTTCGCCTGCCAATAAATATTGAGCTTCCCCAATCACCCCCCGCCAGGATCCACTCCTCCTTCCAGGTTGGGTCTTTCCCCGAAGCACTAGGGATGATGAAATTGAGCTTGTTCTTAGCCTTCGTATAGAACTGACCACGTTTCTGACGACCTTCGGACAAACTCTTGATTTGAAAAAGATAGACCAGCTATTTTGCTCTAGGCTCCCTGGTGACCTTACCCAACTCACAATATTCCCTCCACAACATGAGAAAGCCAATCAGGTGCCTCTAGAAGCTGGGCATTAATTTGAAGAGAGCTAGCCGTAAGGCACTGAGAGCCCGTCGAACGGTAGGATGGAGAGGAAGCCTGACCCCGATCTCGAAGGCCGCTACATGGATGGGGAGCACACCTTTGGGAGGATTGAAGATGTCATAATTTCTGTGGGGAACCATGAGGGAGATGCTATCAGGAATACCATACTTGGACCTCAGGCAGTCGATCGATTATGGATCAACAGTAGAATATGGGATGACCCTAAAGTCATGGGAAAAGGGCTTCACTGGAGGAGGTCCAACAACTGTGACTTGACCCTTCACAGTAGTGTCGTCCCTCTCTCCTTCGCCATCATAATATTCATCGACTAAGTTAAGAGGGTTGCCAGGTTGATTAGTGAAGCCGAAGCCGATCCAAGCATCCCTACCAGAGCATCGACGATGATGGAGCAGAGAAGCGTCCTCGTCACTCGAATTTTCTTGTACCCGCTTCCTAAGAACCAAACTGGGGGCACCAGTGCCCTATACCATAGCCTCAATACCGTCAGCGGAGTTCAACATTGTCGGATGAAGGGGTTGAAGAACAAAGAAAATAGTGAAGAGCTTTTCAAAGGTAGCGAAAGAGAAGGATTTTTGAAAATTTGAAGTTTGAAAGAAAGCGTGAAGTATGTGGTGAAGTGGTTGGGTATAAATAAAAGCCAAGTGGGCAGTGATGTTGATGAAGACTTCAGTAGGATCACCTAGAAATACGGGGATGGCCGTAACGTAGCCAGATTATTTTGAAAGACGTACTGGTCTGCGCACGCCACGACACTCGTGCATTAAATGTGAGGATTTCATCGAGGTTCTGATAACGACATGGGAGGCAAAATTTCCCAATTAAAATAGGAAATATAACCAACTCAATCACCAGTGTTCAAGTCAGAGGGGACTTCTGTTAATATCGAAATGTGGCTAAGGATCAAAGAGAAATTTTTCACTCTCCTAACCTGAATCAAAGCCCGAGTTCATCGGTCATTGAATCTCGGGTCCTAAAGGCGAGCCATAGAACCACCCCCGTAAAAAGCAAGGAAAGGTCATCGAGTTTCAAAATTTCAGGGATGGAGCCCGACACAACCAGATCGAGCTCCTTACACCAACACTAAAATTTAGGGAAAAGTCCAACACATGGTTACCTGGGTTTCTCGAGATCGAGATTACCTCGTAACCTCTCCAGAAGCCCGTTATCCTCTCCAGACACATAAATGGGGCCTTTAAAGATATCAGGTTCATGCTATAGCTACAAACCAATTCGCTAAGGAAGACTCAGACCTATCTGGACGGGTAGATGGAAGCTCGCCAAAACTCCATCACCATCGAAGTACGCCCCTAAGGCCATCCCAAGCTCCAAGGGACCTAGAAAGATCATACCAAGCTCATGATATCAAGAATAGGGCATGCATCTACCTCGCTCTACGAAGTAGTGGACACCATACTCAACGACCTTTACGAAGGATCATGCCTTGAAGGTATACAAAATTATATCCACACTCTAACAAATATCAAACTACCGCGAATGTGAAGGGAAAGAAATTGAGTCCAAAGAGGAAACAAACTTATCTCCGCCAGAGATGATTTCAATTCCGTCATTAATCCTCATTTATTTTCCTATGCCGCTTTGATTCAGAAAATTATGGGAGGAGATGCACCGGTTTAAACTACTTGGACCATGTATAAATACGCCTAACGCGAACGAAAGAGGGGACGGCAAGTGAATGAGAGCGGCATAGGAAAATAAATGAGGAGATTGAACTTCAGCCTAAATTTTGTATTCAGAACACGACCTCCACTATTATCTACTATTCCGCAGGCATGAGATTGACACCCTACTGTATCCCAGAGAGATTGACAGTGTTTAAGAGTCTTTTTGTACGATATTCACAGTTGATAATAAAGCCATTATATTCCCTTTCTCATTATATTCATATCTGCGTTAAATATCCACCATTGTCCTAACAAGTCGGGTACCTAAGGTACTGACCCCGGCCACCACCTCCGTGGTAGTGATCCCGAGGGTGTTAGTTGGAATTTCTCACTTCGAGTAAATTTCCCTTTAACACTAGTAAATTATTCAGTCCATTAAATTTCAATATCGTGTATATGTCTACTCAATGTGGTTTGGTGATAGACAAGATATGATAAGATTGGTCCAATGGTATACTCCTCACACCCATACCTAGAGGTTGTGCGCAGTGGTGGAGTAAGGAAATTCATCCAACGGGGGTTTTTTCAAAGATGCTAAAATTTATCACCTCCCATATGACTCGGTGGTTAAACCGTTCATCATCCTAACATTGTTTCAGGTTCGAGTCATCGTCATTGCAAACAATATTTTGAGAGTGACTTCGAAATTGACACCACTTTAATAAATTTAGTTTAAATAGCATCAAAGATGGAATTGAGATAAAAATACCCCCACTCTTCTATCTTATTTTCTCACCAATTTTTTTTTTTAAAAAACCTCTATTGATGAACTAGTGGCCCTGTTTGGGCAGCAAGACACTCGGGTTGGATAGACTGGCAACCGAGAATTCAACGGTGGCAATGCTAGAACGAAACTTGTCTGTGTTAAGCTATAGCAACGAGAGAGAAGATGTGAACGACTTACGCATGTGACACCGTCATCGACTTTGAATCTCGGCTAATCTTGCGCTGAAAGTATGACTAGAAGATTCTTATGATCCCGACCGAAAAACTATATAGGTCACTCGACATTGATCGTGGTATGTTCAACATCCATTGATGGAGGTCGACTTCCATTGTTGGAGGTCGCTCAAACCTCCATCATGCAAAAGTTTTTTTTATATTCTATTTTTAGGAAATTCTTGTTTTGCTCAGTAAATCTTGATTTTGCATAAATACCACATAAGTCTCGAATATGTCCCAATAAATCTCGAATTTGCATAAATGCTCTGAGCCCCAATACTCCTTTACAAGAATAACTCTGACCAAAATAACAGCCATGACGTCCATTTTAGATGACACCTACGATGCCTTTGGTACATATGAAGAACTTGAGCTACTTACAGACGCTATCCAAAGGTTGATATCAAAACACTTAATTTGAATATTAATCCACCTCGATAGTATATTTTTAATTAGGTCAAGGTTTGATAAGACGGGGGAGCACTTGATGTTCAGGTGGGATATCGGCGTCATGGATGGACTTCCCGAATACATGAAATATCTCTATCGGGCACTCGTAGGTGTTTACAGAGAAGCTGAGGAAGAGATGATCTCTAAGGAACTAGGAAGATCATATTATATGCCTTATGCAATAGAAGTTGTAAGCCATTTTTGTGTTACATATTAAAAAACCTGTATCGTTACTGATCCATTATAGTCATATGACCCTTTACTTTCCAATATTGAGTGTTTAATATTGTTATAATTATTATTATTATTATGTGTAACAGATGAAGAGACAGGTCCAAGCCTATTTTGTGGAAGAAAAGTGGTGCAAAGATGGATATGTACCAAAGGTAGAGGAGTACATGCAGAATTCACTTGTGAGTAGTGCCTATCCAATGATGGCCACAACTTGTTTTCTTTTAATGGGAGATATTGCAAATCAACAAGCCTTTGATTGGATATCGAATTACCCTAATATTATTAAAGCTTCAGCAATTATTGGCAGACTTATGAATGATATCGTCTCTCACGAGGTATATATACATGATCGTTATAATTCAAGAACCACTCGTGCTATGTTAAAATAAAAACAAATCTAATTAATTTCAAAATATCTGTTAATTGTTTTTTTTTTCCGTATATGTAGTTTGAACATAAAAGAGAACACGTGGCCACGAGTGTGGAATGCTATATGAAGCAGCACAGAATTTCTAAAGAAGAAGTAATAAAACTGTTCAGGAAGGAAATTTCGGATGCATGGAAAGATATTAATCAAGAGTGCTTAAAACCAACAGCAGCTGTTCCAATACCTATCCTTGTGTGTATTCTAAATCTTTCACGTGTAGCGGATCTCGTATACAAGGACGGTGATGGCTACACCAACTCTCATATTCTCAAAGATCATATCTCCTCAGTTCTCCTGAATCCTGTTCTTCTCTAAGTAGTTCTATATTGTAAAATTTTCTTAAAATCCGATATCCTGGACATATAGTACTTATGTCAGGGACAAAGGTTAGCCTGAAGCATATAGATATTATTTTCGATATTCGCAGCAAGCTAAGTTGCATGGGAAATTCAGTGGTGTGTTTAACTCGAGAGTCTCCAACTTCTTTGTGGATATGCTCGCCAAGAGGGCCACTTTGGATGAAGGTGATATCGTGGAATTGGGTGATACGTGAAGTGGTCTTCTTCGTCGGGTTGGTGGTGGTCTTGTTCTATTTTCCTGTGTCTGGTCGCTGCTGGTTTTCCTGTTTGATGGCGTGCTGCAGTTCTGCTTCCTTTGTGGCTTGCTTCTTTTCAGCTTTGTCTTGAGCTTTGGTTTTTTGTTTTCTGGTTGGGGTTGTGTTTGCACTTGCTGCCTGGGTTTGTTGTTTCTGTTAGGTCTGTGGGGTGTTTATTGTTTTGCGTTTTGTTTTGGGGCATTGCCATGTTGAGGCTGTCCCTTACTTCTTTTTGTAGCTTGCCTTGCCGTTTTTCTGCCTTTTAATAAATTTTGCTGTTAAAAAAATAAAATTATCCCCAATCTGATCAGAAGCCCTGTTATTTTTTATACTTTGTACATCAAGATTGGAAGAGGTTTCATGAATAATGTTTGGGTAAAATCTTTTATACAACCACCGTCCATGACTTGGTGTTAATAAGAGTACTCATTCAGCCTACTAATATTTCAGATTAGAGTCACTGATACCTGCAAATGGTATATATATATATATAAAAGAATTGTATACTTGATATTTCCTATATATCATATAAACAAAAAATCCTGACAACAATATTTAACTTACTCCCATTGTCTGACAATGAAATCGATCATTAGCTAGGTACACGAAATTGACTAGGACAGAGAGCATCAAACGACAAAAGCATGGGACCTAATAAAATAAATAGATCTACATATATACCACGAATTTAAAAATTAAGGTCTAAATAGAAACAACCAACCAATTATAAGTCATTCACAGTTAGGTTAATTTCAATCCTTTGTTCGTTATTCATTAAATTTCAGATTAAAAAATCAAACAAACCCTTACATTATTCCACTCAAAAAAAGGTTACAAGATTATAAAAAATTTTAATTGTTTATTTCATAATACTGGTTAGATAGAGTAAACCATCTATAATTCAACTAATAATTTAAATAGTGAACCCAAGACACTCACTTGACTAGAGAAGAATAAGATTCTTGCCATTAACGGAGAAAAGGATCGAGAAACAATGAATTCACGATGTAGTGTTTTACCACATAAGAGTTGGTGTAGCCATCATCGATTGTCCTTGTATATAACATCCATTACACGTGAAAGGTTGAGAATTCGCGTTAGGATTTATATTGGAACAGGTTGACACTAATTTTTAAAATTCTTTCAAGACTTTTGTCAAAACCTTGACGAACATACAAATTAACCTTTAAAGTGATTGTTATGAGAAAATAATTAACATAAGTATGCTCAATTCACCACCCTTAGTTTACAAAACATATAACAAGAAACAATGTATCTTATAAATAAATATATTCAATGTAAAGCAAATTCAATAATTAAGTTGTCCTTTGAATAATACAATGTAAATTCACTAAGTGAAACTTTACAACTTGAAATGGAATATCACAAGATACAATGTTTAAACACTTACAACGATACAATAGACAGATGTACTAAAACAAAGAATACTTGTATTCTCAATATTGTTCAATATGTACAAGTACTTAATCAAAGATGATTATATACAAATAAATCTAAGTACAAATAAAATGATATTTACAACTTTGGTCAAATGAAGTGCTTGCATTTCACACATTACAACAATCTTGTTTTTCAATGATCTTCTAGAAATGAAGGTTGTTAAACAAGATACAAACATACATATACAAGTATAAAAGAGAGATAGAAAGAATTAACACATGGGTTTTTTTAACTTGGTAAAACCTCCTAAGTGGAAACGTTCACGGGTTGAATACAACCATCGAGTACTTTTATTATTGGAAAGTAGACAAGAAATTCCTTAAAAGTGACCAACAAATGACACAATATATTGGACTCGACCTCTACCCAATCCCTATTGGTAGATTGAAAATTTCTCAAAAGTGATCAACAAATGACACACTTTCTATTAGACTCCACTTCTACATAACATGACAGGACCCACCTCGACTGCTCTCTTGAGTTCGAGGGAGGCCTTGTTGGCTGCCCCGACTCCTCTCTTGAGTACGAGGGAAACCCTGTGGGCTCTACTTTTACTAGCATGATAAAAGGACTTACTAAGATTTCCATAGGAAATACTTGCTATTAATAAACAAAATGTAAGGAGAATATTGGAGAATGAAAAATGTACATAATTGCAATTTGTTTTCATATATTTTGTTCGTTACAAAAGTTTGTCAAAAGACCGATCGGACCAAAAACCGACCACTTTAAAAAACTAAGTAACCAGTCCATCTCGAGTGGAAAACCGAACAGGCCGAGTAAGAAATCCGAGTAGGCCGAGTAGACCGAATAGGCCATGTGGGCCGAGTAGGTCAAGCGGGCCAAATAGGTCAAGTAGGCCGACTAGGCCGAACAGACCGAGTAGAATACCGACAACGTTCTGACCATGCCTACCCTCCCGACCACTTTACAGTCCCGACCATGCCTACCGTCCCGACCATGCCACATCATATTTCTAAATAGGTACATGAAAATTTACAATGCATGACTTTTATGCTTCATGATGTCATCGAGTGGCCACCTCAAAACTTCTGAGTCCGCACAACCGAGCAGCTACCTGAATAAATATTTAAAAGTGAAAGGATGAGCGCTAACGCCCAGTGAGTGAATGAAAACCCTTAAAAACACTTTTCTAAACCACTTTACAATAAGCATTCAGTAATACATGGTATAAGATAATATATCTACTTCCATACTTAATAAACTGAATACTGAATGCATTACTTTTCTGAACAAGAGTAAGATACTTTATAAAATCTTGATCTTCACCAAATTCGTACCGGGGATATCATTCATACCTAAGTTGAAATACTTCGGGCAAACGCCGAGTCATGAATAACTTCTGGTCATACCCGTGCAGAGCGACTCAATTACTCTTTCTCTGGTCATGCCCGGGCAGAGCGACTCTCTGGTCATATAAGTGCAGAGCAACTCTATTACTCTTTCTCTGGTCATGCACTTGCAGAGCGACTCATGACATACACGTATAGAACGACCCCAAAAGCCAACTATAATCATAACTGGGGAAGGGTACATGGTGCTTTTGTAGAAATCATAATCTTTTGATAATTCATAAAAATAATATAATGATTCTGAATGCTAATATAAGCATAAAATATATAGTTTTGGTTCTCTGTATCATCACCATCAATCACAAAAGCTATAAAAATCTTAAAAGATTAGCAACAATTAATCTTAAACCATAAAACTGGAAACCTTTGAATTAAAAACAAAACAGAAACTTAATTCACTCACAACTTTAACGTCAAGCTTAATTCAGACTGAGTATGCTAGGTCTCATTCATCTTTTTTCCCTAACAATCACCAGATCCAATTAGAAACTGAATATCAAAGAAGAATCAACTGAAATCTATAATCATGAGAGAGAGCTTCACTGACTTCTCTTTCCTTTCTTCTCTTTCCTTTCTTCCACTGGATTCTACTGCTTTCTAGCTCTCACAATGTTTATCCTCTAATATATATACTTATGGATGGACACAGCTGAAGTTGTGAGCTAATTAACCAAGATCACAGCTGCTTGTCAGCCATACAATTTACTTAGGCTTACTCACTTGATGCCTTTTCTACTTCACACTTATATCCTTTTTTTGGGCTTTTCAATTGGGCCTAAAAACATTGGGTGTTACAATTCACCCCTACATATAAGAATTTCGTCCTCGAAATTTACTTACTTAGCCGAAACAGATGGGGATACTGAGTCCGCATCTGATCTTCATGTTCCCAAGTCGCCTCTTCCACTGCATGATTTCTCCATAACACATTTACAAAAGGAATAACCTTAGTACGTAATACTTGTTCCCTTCTATCTAGAATCTCAATAGGTTCCTCTTCATAAGTTAAATATTCTCTTAACTTCACTGGTTGCTTGGTTAAAACATGTGTAGGGTCGACTATATATTTTCGAAGCATAGAAACATGAAATACATCATGAATTCTTGAAAGTTCTGAAGGTAAAGCTAAACGGTATGCCACTGCTCCTACTCGGGCAATGATCTCATACGAACCAATGTATCGTGGACTTAACTGGCCATGTCTTCCAAATCGAAGTATACCTTTCCAAGGCAAAATTCGTAGGAATACATAGTCAGCTACTTTAAATTCAAGTTCCCTTCTCCGCTTATCTGTATAGCTTTTCTGCCTATCGTGAGCAACCTTTAATCTGTCTCTGATTATTTTGATCTTTTCTGTTGTGACTTGAACAATTTCTGGACCGAACAACTTTCTCTCGCCTACTTCATCCCAACAAACCGGTGTTCTGCATTTTCTCCCATACAGAGCTTCATAAGGTGATATTTCGATGCTAGCTTGATAACTGTTATTGTAGGCAAATTCTATCAAAGGTATATGTACATCCCAACTACCTTTGAAATCCATTACACATGCCCGAAGCATATCCTCTAATGTCTGAATAGTATGCTCCGATTGACCATCAGTCTGAGGGTGAAAAACAGTATTAAAATGCAATCTAGTTCCCAAAGTTTCTTGTAAACTGGCCCAAAATCTAGATGTAAACCGACGATCTCTATCTGACACTATGGATACTGGTGCGCCATGAAGACGAACTATTTCATCCACATAAATTTTGGCTAATCTATCAAGAGAGTAAGTAATACCGATTGGTAGAAAATGTGCAGACTTTGTAAGTCGATCAACGATCACCCATACACTGTCGTGACCACTTTGACTACGAGGGAGTCCTACCACAAAATCCATGGTAACATGTTCCCATTTCCATTCGGGAATAGGAAGTGGTTGTGATAGTCCTGTTGGCTTCTGATGTTCTGCCTTAACTTGTTGACAAATCAAACATTTAGATATGAATTCTGCTATCTCTCTTTTCATACCTTGCCACCAGTAATGCTCTTTCAAAGTACGATACAGCTTAGCACTTCCTGGATGCATTGCATAAGCTGAAGAGTGAGCTTTCTCTAAAATTTCATTCTTGAGTTCCTTAATGTTTGGTACAAACAGTCGGTTTCCTAGAACCAATGTACCATCACTTCTCACTACAAAATCAGCTCGTAAGCTTTTCTGCACTCTTCCCTTCAATTTAACTAAATAAGAATCTTGAGTTTGTAATTCCCGTATACGATCAATCAAAATAGGTCTAACCTGAAAGGTAGCCAGTAATGCTCCACAATCTCGTGCTTCTAGGTTAACTCTCAACATTCTTAATTCAGCTAATAAAGGAAGTTGAAGATGATTTACTTTCCAATTCATCCTTAAATGAGCCATAGAACTTGAAGACTTTCTACTGAGTGCATCTGCCACAATATTTGCCTTACCAGTATGATATTCAATCGTACAGTCATAATCTTTAATCAACTTAATCCATCTTCTTTGTCTTAAATTCAGTTCTTTTTGAGTGAAAAGATATTGTAAGCTTTTATGATCTATATAAATCTGACAAGTAACTCCATATAAGTAATACCTCCAAATTTTCAGTGCAAACACCACTGCAGCAAGCTCTAGATCATGGGTTGGGTAATTCTGTTCATGCTTCTTTAATTGTCTTGACGCATAAGCTATCACTTTCCCATGTTGCATCAAAATGCAACCCAAACCATGTTTAGATGCATCACTGTAAATAACAAATCCATCACTTTCGGTTGGAAGAGCAAGTATTGGAGCAGAAGTCAATCTCTCCTTGAGTTCTTGAAAACTCTTTTCACAAGCTTCTGACCACTCAAACTTCACATCCTTCTGAGTTAATCTCGTTAATGGTGAAGCTATTTTAGAGAATCCCTCTACAAATTTTTGATAGTAACTTGCTAATCCCAAGAAATTTCTAATTTCGGTCACACTAATTGGTCGTTCCCAATTCACTATAGCTTCAACTTTTTGAGGATCAACATAAATACCATCACCAGAAATCACATGGCCCAAAAATGTAACTCTATCGAGCCAAAATTGACACTTGCTAAATTTGGCATAAAGTTGATTCTCTCTCAGGACTTGTAGAATAATCTCTAAATGCTCTGTATGATCCACATCATCCTTAGAATAAATCAAAATGTCATCAATGAATACGATAACAAATTTGTCTAGATAATGATGAAATACCCTATTCATCAAATCCATAAAAGCTGCTGGAGCATTTGTTAATCCAAATGGCATAGCTAGAAACTCATAATGCCCATAACAAGTTCTGAAAGCGGTCTTTGGTATATAACAATTTCTAATCCTCAATTTGTGATAACCTGTTCGTAAATCTATCTTGGAGAATACCTTTGCTCCCTGAAGCTAATCGAATAAGTCATCAATACATGGGAGTGGGTATTTATTACGCACCGTTGCTTTATTCAATTATCGGTAATCAATGCATAAACGTAACGTTCCATCTTTCTTCTTAACAAACAGAATTGGCGCTTAGGTTTAATAAAATTCTTGTTCACAAATTCTTCTAATTGAATCTTCAACTCTTTCAATTTGGTTGGAGCTATTCTATAAGGTGGAATAGAAATCGGAGTTGTGCTTGGGACCAAATCTATTACAAACTCAATGTCTCTATCTGGTGGTAATCCATGAAGATCTTCAGGAAATACGTCTAGAAATTTCTTTACCACCGATATATCTTCTAATTTTACCTCCTTATCCTGTGTATCAACTACATAAGCCAAATAAGCTGAACATTGTTTCCTGAGCAACCGTCGGACAGCAATAGCTGAAATAACACAAGAAGGAAGAATCTGACGTTCACCACAGAAAATAACATCCGACTCTCCTTGAAGTGTAAATTTTACCTCTTTTCGAAAACAATCTACAGTAGCATGGTGTATCAGCCAATCCATTCCCGAAATAACATCAAAATCATGTATATCAAGCGGAATCAAATCAACATGTAGCTCATGCTTACCGACTACGACCTTACTGTTTCTATATATATTCTCAGCCAATAAATATTCACTAGTAGGTGTAGCCACTATAATACTAGAATCTAATGGTCTTAATTCTACATCTGTATACACCATAAAAGATCGAGATACAAAAGAATGAGTAGATCCAGGATCAATGAGACCATGAGCATCGTGGCCAAAAATTGTTAACATACATGTAACGACATCTGGAGTGGTCTCGGCATCTTGCTGAGTCATAGCAAAAACCATTGCCTGAGTACGAGGTCTACCCGACTGACCTCTCTGTTGGTTGCCTCTAACCCCTGCTACATTTACTTGGGTTTTCCCTGTAGTTGTAGATCCTCCTACTTGAGGATCCCCTTTGCCCTTGAATCTGACCAGCGCCACTTTGCATTGGTTGAAAACCTATCTTTCTTTATTCATTGACTCTCTGAACTAACTCGGGGCAATCTCTTTTTAAATGTCCAGTCTGCCCACATTGATAACAATCTGATCTCCCCAAATAACACTCACCATCATGGTGTTTTCCGCAAGTCGAACATAGAGGACGCCAACCTCTACCCATACTAACACTCTGTTGCCGACTACCCATCGGCTGCTAGACTGAGGCTTGGGCTAGAACCAGGTCAACGAATCTGTTGATAATTACTAGTATGACCTGAAAAACTACCTATTGCCTTAGGCATTTTGCCATAAGAGCTTCCTACTGACCAGTTACTATGCTTTTGCTTTTGTTGTTCAAATCTGCGAGAGTCGTTAAGGCATCTCTCCACTCTCAATGCAGCTTCAAACAACTTACCAAACTCAACATGTCCCGAAGTAGTCACTATTGTCTTAATTTCCGATCGAAGTCCATTTTCGAATTTTCTACACTTATTTTCTTCATCAACGACTATATACGGAGCAACCCTCAAAAGTTCTGTAAATTTCTTCTCATACTTTTCTACTGTCATAGATCCCTGTACTAGTTTGAAAAATTCAGCTATTTTCAAATCTTGATAGAAACAGGGATAATAATGATCATTAAACTGTTTCTTAAAATCTCCCCAAGTAATTCCTTCAGGAGTTCTTCGTTGAACTGAGGCCCACCAATCATATGCTTTTTCCTTTAGCAAAAACGTAGCAAATGAAACCTTATATTCATCGGTGCACCTCATAACTACAAATACACGTTCTAGTTCATTCAACCAAGAACTAGCACTATCTGGATCTCCTGTTCCATCAAAATTCATAGCTCCCAACTTTCGTACACGCTCAATTGAATTTTCAGGCACTCGCGTTTGGTACTGGACCATCTCAGTTAATAGTTCTGCAATTCTATCCATTGGTTCCTACCTAGGTTCCGGTACATATGGTTATGGGTGTGATTCTATCTCGTTTTCACCTTGGTTACCACTCCTCTCTCCAAAGTCAGCTACCGGTCTTGTGCCTGGGCGGCCAACTCGAAGCATGATGCTGTTACAAAATCAAAGTTATGCCTAAATGCATGAAACTAAATGCAAACAATTTCTCTGTGGTCTAAGAAATTATAAACCGTGCTCTGATACCAAGTTGACAGGACCCACCCCGACTGCTCTCTTGAGTTAGAGGGAGGCCCTGTGGGCTGCCCCGACTCCTCTATTGAGTACGAGGGAAACCCTGTTGGCTCTACTTTTACTAGCATGATAAAAGGACTTACTAAGATTTCCATAAGAAATACTTGCTATTAATCAAACAAAATGTAAGGAGAATATTGGAGAATGAAAAATGTACATAATTGCAATTTGTTTACATATTTTTTGTTCATTACAAAAGTTTGTCAAAAGACCGATCGGACCAAAAACCGACCACTTTAAAGAACTAAGTAACCAGTCCATCCCGAGTGGAAAACCGAACAGGCCGAGTAAGAAATCCGAGTAGGCCGAGAAGACCGAATAGGCCATGTGGGCCGAGTAGGTCAAGCGGGCCAAATAGGTCAAGTAGGCCGAGTAGGCCGAACAGACCGAGTAGAATGTCGACCACGTTCTGACCATACCCACCCTCCCGACCACTTTACCGTCCCGACCATGCCTACCGTCCAGACCATGCCTACCGTCCAGACCATGCCTACCTCATATTTCTAAATAGGTACATGAAAATTTACAATGCATGACTTTTATCTTCATGATGTCATCGAGTGGCCCACCTCAAAACTTCTGAGTCCGCACAACCGAGCAGCTACCTGAATAAATATTTAAAGTGAAATAATGAGCGCTAATGCCCAGTGAGTGAATGAAAACCTTTAAAAACACTTTTCTAAACCACTTTACAATAAGCATTCAGCAATACATGGTATAAGATAATATATCTACTGTCATACTTAATAAACTGAATACGGAATGCATCACTTTTCTGAACAAGAGTAAGATACTTTATAAAATCTTGATCTTCACCAAATTCGTACCAGGGATATCATCCATTTGTAAGCCGAAATACTTCGGGCAAACACCGAGTCATGAATAACTTCTGGTCATACCCATGCAGAGCGACTCAATTACTCTTTCTGTGGTCATGCTCGGGTAGAGCGACACTCTGGTCATACAAGTGCAGAGCGACTCTATTACTCTTTCTCTGGTCATGCACTTACAGAGCGACTCATGACATACACATGTGTAGAACGGCCCCAAAAGCAAACCAGAATCATAACTGGAGAAGGTACATATATGGTGCGTTTATAGAAATCATAATCTCTTCTTGATAATTCATAAAAATAATATACTGATTCTGAATGCTAATATAAGCATAAAATATATAGTTTTGGTTCTCTGTATCATCACCATCAATCATAAAAGCAATAAAAAGCTTAAAATATTTGCAACAATTAATCTTAAACTATAGTACTAGAAACCATTGAATTAAAAACAAAACAGAAACTTAATTCACTCACAACTTAGACGTCAAGCTTAATTCAGATTGAGTATGCTAGGTTCCCTTCGTCTTCTTTCCCTAACAATCACCAGATCCAATTAGAAACTGGATATCAAAGAAGAATCAACTGAAATCTATAATCACGAGAGAGAGCTTCACTGACTTCTCTTTCCTTTCTTCTCTTTCCTTTCTTCCGCTGGATTCTACTGCTTTCTAGCTCTCACAACGTTTATCCTCAAATATATATACTTATGGAAGGACACAGCTGAAGTTGTGAGCTAATTAACCAAGCTCACAGCTACCTGTCCGGAATACAATTTACTTAGGCTTACTCACCTGATGTCTTTTCTACTTCACGCTTATATTTTTTTTTGGGCCTTTCAATTGGGCCTGAAAACATTGGGTGTTACACAACATAGTTAAAAATGTGGAAATTTCTCATGGGTGATCAACAAATGACACACTCTCTATTTGACTCCATTATTTCTTAATACCCCAGGTCTACCAATATAAAATTTACTTTTAATCCAAGGCACCCTTTGACAAGACCCACCCCAACTCCTCTCTTGAGCACGAGGGAGGCCCTGTGGGCTGAACTTTTACTAGCATGATAAAAGAACTTTCTACTAAGTTTTCCATATAAAATAATTGCTTTTAAACAAACAAAATGTAAGAAGAATATTGGAGAGTGAAAAAGGTACATAATTGCAATTTCTTTTCACATTTTCGGTCGTTACAAAAAAATTGTCAAAAATGACCAACCGAACCAAGAACTGACCACTTTAAAAACTAACACATCAGTCCATCCCGACCAGAAATCCGAGCAGGCCGAGTAGACCGAATAGACCATGTGGACCGAGTAGGTCAAGTGGGCTGAGTACACCGAATAGGCCATGTGGGCCGAGTAGAAATCCGACCATGTTCTGACAATGCCTACCACCCTGACCATGCCTACCGTCCTAACCATGCCTACCGTCCCGACCATGCATACCTCATATTTCTAAATATGTACATGAAAATTTAAAATGTATGACTTTTATGCTTCATGATGTCATCGAGTGGCCCACCTCAAAACTTCTGAGTTCGCACAACTGAGCAGCTACCTAGATAAATATTTAAGAGTGAAAGGATGAGCGCTAACGCCCAGTGAGTGAATGAAAACTTTTAAAACACTTTTCTAAACCACTTTACAATAAGCATTCAGTAATACATGGTATAAGATAATATATCTACTTTTGTACTAAATAAACTGAATGCATCTCTTTTCTGAACAAGAGTAAGATACTTTATAAAATCTTATTCTGCACCAAATTCATACCCAGGGATATCCTCAATACATAAGCCGAATTACTTCGGACAAACGCAGAGTCATGAACAACTTCTGGTCATACCCATGCAGAGCGACTCAATTACTCTTTCTCTAGTCATGCTCGAGCAGAGCGACTCTCTGGTCATACAAGTGCAGAGCGACTCATGACATACACATGTGTAGAACGGCCCCAAAAGCCAACCATAATCATAACTGGGGAAGGGTACATACATGGTGCTTTTGTAGAAATCATAATCTCTTCTTGATAATTCATAAAAATAATATAATGATTCTGAATGCTAATATAAGCATCAAACATATACTTTCAGTTCTCTGTATCATCACCATCATAAAAGATAATAAAACTTAAAAGATTTGTAACAATTAATCTTAAGCATAAAGCTGGAAACTTTTGAGTTAAAAATAAAACTAAAACTTAATTCACTAACAACTTGGACGTCAATCTTAATTCAGACTGAGTATGCTAGGTTCCCTTACTCTGTCTTCTTTCCCTAACAATCACAAGATCCAACTAGAAGCTAGATATCAAAGAAGAATCAACTGAAATCTATTATCACGAGAGAGAGCTTCACTGACTTCTCTTTCTCTTTCCTTTCTTCTCTTTCCTTTCTTCTCTTTCCTTTCTTCCGCTGGATTCTACTGCTTTCTAGCTCTCAACGTTTATCTTCCAATATATATATATATATTTATTGAAGGACACAGCTGAAGTTGTGAGCTAATTAACCAAGCTCACAGCTGCCTGTTAGCCATGCAATTCACTTAGGCTTACTCACCTGATGCCTTTTCTGCTTCACGCTTATCTAATTTTTATTTAAAAAAAATTGGACCTTTCTATTGGGCCTAAAAGACATGGGTGTTACAATTCACCCCTTCATATAAGAATTTCATCCTCGAAATTAATTACTTAGACGAAACAGATGGGGATACTAAGTCCGCATCTGATCTTCATGTTCCCAAGTCGACTCTTCCACAGCATGATTTCTCCATAACACTTTTACAAGAGGAATAACCTTAGTACGTAATACTTGTTCCCTTCTATCTAGAATCTCAATAGGTTCCTCTTCATAAGTTAAATCTTCTTTTGACTTCACTGGTTGCTTGGTTAAAACATGCGTAGGGTCGACTATATATTTTCAAAGCATAGAAACATGAAATACATCATGAATTCTTGAAAGCTCGGAAGGTAAAGCTAAACGGTATGCCACTGCTCCCACTCGGGCAATGATCTCATACGGACCAATGTATTGTGGACTTAACTTACCACGTCTTCCAAATCGAAGTATACCTTTCCAAGGTGAAATTCGTAGGAACACATAGTCACCTACTTTAAATTCAAGTTCCCTTTTCCGCTTATCTGTATAGCTTTTCTGCCTATCTTGAGCAACCTTTAGTCTGTCTCTGATGATTTTAATCTTTTCTGTTGTGACTTGAACAAGTTCTGGACCTAACAACTTTCTCTCACCTACTTCATTTCAACACACTGGTGTTCTGCATTGTCTCCCATACAAAGCTTCATAAGGTGCCATTTCGATGCTAGCCTGATAACTGTTATTGTAGGCAAATTCTATCAAATGTATATGTACATCCCAACTACCTTTGAAATTCATCACACAAGCTCGAAGCATATCCTATAATGTCTGAATAGTACGCTCCGATTGACCGTCAGTCTGCGGGTGAAAAGCAGTACTAAAATGTAATCTAGTTCCTAAAGCTTCTTGTAAACTAGGCCAAAATCTATATGTAAACCGAGGATCTCTATCTGACACTATGGATACTGGTGCGCCATGAAGACGAACTATTTCATCAACATAAATTTTGGCTAATCTGTCAAGAGAGTAAGTAATACCGATTGGCAGAAAATGTGCAGACTTTGTAAGTCGATCAACGATCACCCATACACTGTCGTGACCACTCTGACTACGAGGGAGTCCTACCACAAAATCCATGGTAACATGTTCCCATTTCCATTCAGGAATAGGAAGTGGTTGTGATAGTCCTGTTGGCTTCTGATGTTCTGCCTTGACATGCTGACAAATCAAACATTTAGAGACGAATTCTGCTATCTCTTTTTTTATACCTTGCCACCAGTAATGCTCTTTTAAAGCACGATACAGCTTAGTACTTCATGGATGCATTGCATAAGCTGAAGAGTGAGCTTCCTCTAAAATTTCATTCTTGAGTTCATTAATGTTTGGTACACACAGTATGTTACCTAGAACCAATATACCATCACTTCTCACTGCAAAATCAGCTCGTACGCTTTTCTGCACTTCTTCCTTTAATTTAACTAAATAAGAATCTTGAGTTTGCAATTCCTGTATAAGATCAATCAAAATAGGTATAACCTGAAAGGTAGCCAGTAATGCTCCACAATATCGTGCTTTTAGCTTAACTCTCAGCATTCTTAATTAAGCTAATAATGGGAGCTGAAGATGATTTACCTTCCAATTCATCCTCAAATGAGCCATAGAACTTGAAGACTTTATACTGAGTGCATCTACCACAACGTTTGCCTTACCAGGATGATATTCAATCGTACAGTCATAATCTTTAATCAACTAAATCCATCTTCTCTGTCTCAAATTCAGTTCTTTTTGAGTGAAAAGATATTGTAAGCTTTTATGATCTGTATAAATCTGACAAGTAACTCCAAATTTTCAGTGCAAACACCACTGCAGCAAGCTCTAGATCATGGGTTGGGTAATTTTGTTCATGCTTCTTTAATTGTCTTGACGCATAAGCTATCACTTTCCCATGTTGCATCAAAATGCAACCCAAACCATGTTTAGATGCATCACTGTAAATAACAAATCCATCACAAGTTCAAATGACATAACTAGAAACTCATAATGCCCATAACGAGTTCTGAAAGCGGTCTTTGGTATATCACAGTTTCTAATTCTCAATTGGTGATAACCAGTTCGCAAATTTATTTTGGAGAATACCTTTGCTCTCTGAAGCTGATCGAATAAGTCATCAATATGTGGGAGTGGGTATTTATTATGCACCGTTGCTTTATTCAATTACCGGTAATCGATGCATAAACGTAACGTTCCATCTTTCTTCTTAACAAACAGAACTGGAGCTCCCCATGGTGACACACTAGGTTTGATAAAATTCTTGTTCACCAATTCTTCTAATTGAATCTTCAACTCTTTCAATTCGGTTGGAGTCATTCTATAAGGTGGAATAGAAATTGGAGTTGTGCTTGGGACCAAATCTATCACAAACTCAATGTCCTATATGGTGGTATTCTATGAAGATCTCCAATAAATACATCTAGAAATTTTCTTACCACCGATATATCTTCTAATTTTACATCACTATCCCGAGTATCAACTACATAAGTAAAATAAGCTGAACATTGTTTCCGGAGCAACCGTCGGACAGCAATAACGTTCCATCTTTCTTCTTAACAAACAGAATTGGCGCTTAGGTTTAATAAAATTATTGTTCACAAATTCTTCTAATTGAATCTTCAACTCTTTCAATTCGGTTGGAGCCATTCTATAAGGTGGACTAGAAATCGGAGTTGTGCTTGGGACCAAATCTATCACAAACTCAATGTCTCTATCTGGTGGTAATCCATGAAGATCTCCAGGAAATACATCTAGAAATTTCTTTACCACCGATATATCTTCTAATTTTACCTCCCTATCCTATGTATCAACTACATAAGCCAAATAAGCTGAACATTGTTTCCTGAGCAACCGTCGGACAGCAATAGCTGAAATAACACAAGAAGGAAGAATCTGACGTTCACCACATAAAATAACATCCGACTCTCCTTGAAGTGTAAATTTTACCTCTTTTCGAAAACAATCTACAGTAGCATGGTGTATCAGCCAATCCATTCCCGAAATAACATCAAAATCATGTATATCAAGCGGAATCAAATCAACATGTAGCTCATGCTTACCGACTATGACCTTACTGTTTTTATATATATTCTCAGCCAATAAAGATTCACTAGTAGGTGTAGCCACTATAATACTAGAATCTAATGGTCTTAATTCTACATCTGTATACACCATAAAAGATCGAGATACAAAAGAATGAGTAGATCCAGGATCAATGACACCATGAGCATTGTGGCCAAAAATTGTTAACATACCTGTAACGACATCTGGAGTGGTCTCGGCATCTTGCTGAGTCATAGCAAAAACCATTGCCTGAGTACGAGGTCTACCCGACTGACCTCTCTGTTGGTTGCCTCCAACCCCTGCTGTGCTAACTTGGGTTTTCCCTGTAGTTGTAGATCCTCTTACTCAGGATCTCCTTTGTCCTTGAATCTGACCAGTGCCACTTTGCATTGGTTGAAAACCTATCTTTCTCTCTTCATTGCCTGCCTGGACTAACTCGGCGCAATCTCTTTTTAAATGTCCATGCTGCCCACATTGATAACAATCTGATCTCCCCAAATAACACTCACCATCATGGTGTTTTCCGCAAGTCGAACATAGAGGACGCCAACCTCTACCCATACTAACACTCTGTTGCCGACTACCCATCGGTTGCTAAACTGAGGCTTGGCTAGAACCAGGTCAACGACTCTGTTGATAATTGCTAGTATGACCTGAAAAACTACCTATTGCTTTAGGCATTTTGCCATAAGAACCCCCTGATGACCAGTTACTACGCTTTTGTTTCTGTTGTTCAAATCTACAAGAGTCAATAAGGCCTCTATCCACTCTTGATGCAGCTTCAAACAACTTACTAAACTCAACATGTCCAGAAGTAATCACTATTGTCTTAATTTTCGATCTAAGTCCATCCTCGAATTTTCTACACTTATTTTCTTCATCAGCGACTATATACGGAGCAACCCTCAAAAGTTCTAAAAATTTCTTCTTATACTCTTCTACTGTCATAGATCCTTGTACTAGTTTGAAAAATTCAGTTCTTTTCAAATCTTGATAGAAACGGGGATAATAATGATCATTAAACTGCTTCTTAAAATCCTCCTAAGTAATTCCTTCAGAAGTTCTTCGTTGAACTGAGGCCCACCAATCATATGTGTTTTTCTTTAGTAAAAATGTAGCAAAAGAAACCTTCTGTTCATCGGTGCACCTCATAACTTCAAATACACGTTCTAGTTAATTCAACCAAGAACTAGCACTATCTGGATCTCCAATTCCATCAAAATTCATAGCTCCTAACTTTCGTACATGCTCAATTGAATTTTCAGGCACTCGCGTTTGGTACTGGACCATCGCCGTCAACAGTTCTGCAATTCTATCCATTGGTTCTTCCCTAGGTTCCGATACCTGAGGTTGAGCTATAGGTGGTTGAGGGTGTGTTTCTATCTCATTTTCACCTTGGTTACCACTCCTTTCTCCAAGGTCAGCTACCGGTCTTGTGTGTGGGTGGCCAACTCGATGCATGATGCTGTTACAAAATCAGAAGTTATGCTTAAATGCATGAAACTAAATGCAAATAATTATTTTGTGGTCTAAGGAATTTTTAAACCGTGCTCTGATACCAAGTTGACGAGACCCACCCTGACTCCTCTCTTGAGCACGAGGGAGGCCCTGTGGGCTGAACTTTTACTAGCATGATAAAAGAACTTTCTACTGAGTTTTCCATATGAAATACTTGCTTTTAAACAAACAAAATGTAAGAAGAATATTGGAGAGTGAACAAGGTACATAACTGCAATTTATTTTCATATTTTCGTTCGTTACAAAAAATTTGTCAAAAATGACCAATCGGATCAAGAACTGACCACTTTAAAAACTAACACATCAGTCCGTCCCGACCAGACATCTGAGCAGGCCGAGTAAGAAACTCGAGTAGGCCGAGTAGACCGAGTAGGTCGAGTGGGACGAGTGGGCCGAGTAGACCGAGTAGGTCGAGTGGGCCGAATAGAAATCCGACCATGTTCCGATCATGCCTACCATCCCGACCATGCCTACCGTCCCGACCATGCATACCTCATATTTCTAAATATGTACATGAAAATTTAAAATGCATGACTTTTATGCTTCATGATGTCATCGAGTGGCCCACCTCAAAACTTCTGAGTCCGTACAACCGAGCAGCTACCTGGATAAATATTTAAGAGTGAAAGGATGAGCGCTAACGCCCAGTGAGTGAATGAAAACTTTTAAAACACTTTTCTAAACCACTTTACAATAAGCATTCAGTAATACATGGTATAAGATAATATATCTACTTTCATACTAAATAAATTGAATGCATCTCTTTTCTGAACAAGAGTAAGATACTTTATAAAATCTTAATCTGCACCAAATTCGTACCCAGGGATATCCTCAATACGTAAGCCGAATTACTTTAGGCAAACGCAGAGTCATGAATAACTTCTGGTCATACCCGTACAGAGCGACTCAATTACTCTTTCTCTGGTCATGCTCGGGCAGAGCGACTCTCTGGTCATACAAGTGCAGAGCGACTCTATTTCTCTTTCTCTGGTCATGCATTTGCAGAGCGACTCATGACATACACATGTGTAGAACAGCCTCAAAAGCCAACCATAATCATATCTGGGGAAGGGTACATACATGGTGCTTTTGTAGAAATCATAATCTCTTCTTGATAATTCATAAAAATAATATAATGATTCTGAATGCTATTATAAGCATCCAACATATACTTTCAGTTCTCTGTATCATCACCATCATAAAAGATAATAAAGCTTAAAAGATTTGCAACAATTAATCTTAAGCATAAAGCTAGAAATTTTTGAGTTAAAAACAAAACTGAAACTTAATTCACTCACAACTTAGACGTCAAGCTTAATTCAGACTGAGTATGCTAGGTTCCCTTACTTTGTCTTCTTTCCCTAACAATCACAAGATCCAATTAGAAGCTGGATATCACAGAAGAATCAATTGAAATCTATAATCACGAGAGAGAGCTTCACTTACTTCTCCTTCTCTTTCCTTTCTTCTCTTTCCTTTCTTCCGCTGGATTCTACTGCTTTCTAGCTCTCAATGTTTATCCTCCAATATATATATATATATATATATATATATATATATATATATATATATACTTATGGAAGGACACAGCTGAAGTTGTGAGCTAATTAACCAAACTCACAGCTGCCTGTCAGCCATGCAATTCACTTAGGCTTACTCACCTGATGCCTTTTCTGCTTCACGCTCATCCAATTTATTAAAAAAAAAAAAAATTGGGCCTTTCCATTGGGCCTAAAAAACATGGGTGTTACACATTTACCTCTAGAAAGTCTCCCTTGCTTGATTATCCGGATCTCATGTCCTAACCAATACTCCTTGCTTAGCTATACGGACCATATATCCTAGCTAAGACTTCATGCCTTTTACAAGGACTTCCTAATGTGATCAATGAATGTAAAAATACAAACAAGCACTCAACATAGAATATGATAATCAACACATCCTATGAGAATCTAATCATGTTCAATCTAGCTTCCCAAAAAGCAATATATGCATGTAAGTTCACAACACAAAAATAGTCTAGTTACTATACATGAATGAAAATTCTAGATCATGTGAAGCATCATAAACACATTTAATTTGTAGAATCATTCATATAAGTAAAACTTAAATCAAGGCATATACAATAAGCACACATTCAAGATTTTAGTAACAAACAAAAATATGCTAGATTCATGAGATATGATAAATCAAAGTTTTAGCAAATATCTAGAGCATATTTTAATCATAATATTCAAACAAAGTCAAAATAGATCTAAAATACACAATCAAATGCGCTAATCCAATATATTTCAATTAAAAGAACCTAGCACATGTTAAGACTATTTATCATCAAAAATCAATCATTATGAAGCACACATGGTCCTAAATCAAAAGTCAACATAGTACAATTTCCAATCATGTGAAAACATAGATTTTAGAAAAATCTAACTCAACATGAGAGAATCTAATCATGTTCAATCTAACTTCCCTTAAGGGAACCACTTTTCTACTTCTCACAAGAAGGAGTAGATTCATGTATTATGTGCAGACCTTCCCATCTATAAGTCAAACTGTGATTCAAAGATATAGAGTTATTGACCGGGAATGCTACTCCGATCTCACCCATGGTATGTCAAAAACCAAGATCTTACCTAAAGGAGTTAGTAAGACACTCAGGATTAATATCACCCATATCCATCCATCATTTATCGATATATATGAATCTGTACATGTAATGGATCTTTGTGAGAGATTCTTATAAATCGTGGCCCAGTCCTATATGATTACATCATATAAGGTGTCTCTATTCTCATATCACCATATGAATGGTCTAGGATAAGACCACCGTACATTACATAATGGACTGCAACTGTAGATTAACCACAAATAAAATATCCATCTTTATTTGACCTTTACGAAATCTTTAGAGTGCACATCTTAAATTGAATACCTCTGTATATGACACTCATATACTTAGTTTGAGATTACATCTAACAATCTTGGATTTTTAACACATATGATATAAATGCATGAGTCTTATTTATTGAATGAAATAACTACTTCTTTTATTAATGTTTTTGTAACATTTACAAATTACAAACTTTAGGGCATAAATCCTAACATTATTGAAGCGGAATTTTGGGGTATTTTTTTATGTCTAAAGATTGCTTGAAAGACTGGCTACAAGTAGATTGTGGTTGAATCTGATTCTTATGATGTTGTTCTTCGTCTTAATTCAGTCACTCATCTGAACCATCCTTAATTTAGTATGGTTCAAGAGTGCAGAGCTCTTATTGATGATGACTAGTGTGACCACCCCCCCCCCCCCCCCCCAATATTTTGGTATATTTGAAGATGACTTGAATTATGTCACCTTTGCTAGGAATGTTCCTAGCCTTTAGCTTTCTTTTTTTCTGGGGCTTTAGCCCTCAGCTCCCTTTCACCAAAAAAAAAAAAAAACAATCTATCAAAAATAAAAGCAATCATAACTTCTTATGATCCAACATCTCGTTGAATAAAAATATCAAGTCCGATAACTATAAAAAAAGTTAACATGAAAAAATTAGTTGTAGTTCCTAATATAGCCCACATCGCTTCATCTCAACTAGATATCTTTATTTTTTAGTTTTTTTTTCCCGAATGTTTCACAAACCCTAAAAGAATTATTTTTTAATATCATTAAAGTTTTATTTGATTCTGAAGTGATGAGAAAGATTTATAAGAAATAAACAAACAATAATATAAATCTTCAGGCACATTTTTTTTAATACTTTTAGAATTATGTTTAAATTTTAGGGTTTTAGGATGTAGTGTTAAAAGATAAAAAGCTAATTTTGAAAAAAGAAATGGAGTGTGTGTAAATATAAAAGTGGATTGTAAGGAGAAAACCTTTTTAATAAAATATTAATGTACTGATTAGTTTTATGGGTGATAATATTGGCACCTAAAAAGAAAATGGGTGTAGCAAGAGATTTTTTTCAATAGAGCCACCCATCTCAAATATAACAGTATCTTTTTTCAATTATTGAAAATTAATTACAAGTAAATCGTAACAATTCATTTTCCTCTAAATTATCTTTAATCATCAAATAGAAAAATACAATTCCAACAATTTTTTTTAAAGTGTACAAGTTACAAAAAATAAAATTGTATTCTTATATATATTTCCTTTCACTCTAATGATAAAAAAATGACAAACAAATTTAATTAAATCAATTTTAATACAGCAAGTTGACCATGATAAAATAATAAATAAGTAAATAAAATAATGTTAAATTATCCCCACTTACTAACAAAGAGGAAATGATGAGATATGTCATCTTTTTAATGGTGTGTTGTACTGATGTCACCTGCTTAATAACTTAAGTTTAAAATGCACCTATTATGGTGAACTACCAAAAATACTCTGTGAAATTGGTTCTTTATTTTGTAAAAGGCACACCTCTCTCTCTCCCCCCTTAAAAACCTCTTGAAAATCAATCTACAACTCCTCTGTTTCTCCAAAATATTTGTCTCTCTCCAAATTCAGCACAACAAAGAAACATATATTCAACACTTTCGTTTTGATTTTTTGATGCATTTTTTTGTTGTTTATGATTGCATCCAATCGTTATAATATGTATCCAGTTTTAGTATGAATAATTATGAACAGTTTTACTTCAGATTCTGACCAAGATAATTTTGAAATCTTTGAGTATTATTTGCTTTGGGTCGAGCATTTTTTCATTATATCGATTTTTTTTACATTAGACCGAGCATTATTTAAATTAGACCGATCCATTTTTTTATTGGGAAAAAAAACTCGAACTGTATGTAAAAATGCTCGAACCCTTTACAAAAGTGCTCGGGCCTTTGACAAAAATACTCGGGACTTTGAAAGATATGCTTGGGCCCTTTCAAAAAAGCTTGAACTCTAGAAAAAAGCTCGAACCCATTTTGAATTTGTTTATAACCGTAAAATTAAAAAAAAATTTGTTTATGAATTGTGGTTTGTGGTGATGATTTTGACAGGGTAATGGATCGGGTGAGAATAGTCATATCTTATAACGGTTGATGGGAGTAAATACCCGATGGAAGTCAGAGGTTTTTAGGTTCTAATAACAAGGGATTGTATGTGTCGAATAAAATGAGTTACGAAGAACCGGTGTTGATCGTGCAAACCGTTATGAAGTACTATGTGAACAAGTATAGTGTTGATCTACAATCTATATCAATCGTTGCTGGGAGTATATGTTGCACATTTATAAGAAATGACGATGATGTTCAGTTTATGCTAGGGGAAGATAGGGTGATCCCTCAAGTATATATGTCAGTCTAATTGATAGAGCAGTAGAGATGTGATAGGTGAATATGTCCCTCCCCGTGAAGATACCCAATAATTTCGATCATTTAGCGGAAGCAACCAACTGTTCACTTCTATGAGTGGGATGGAAGGTCGGGAAAACATGTGTGGGGTGCGACCGGGAGTTACTAACCATGGTGAAATAGGCATACCAGAATTCGATGATATGTTTGGTTCTCAAATCCAGATGAATGATGGGTAGTACAACTAACAATATAATGAGATCTACAATGACATGAACAATGACCAAATCATTGAACTGAATCTAGGGCCGATTGATGAGTTGGGTAATGAGAGAGATGACCAACCTATCCAAACGGAAAGACGTGCAAGACGAGTACACAAATTTAGTTCAAGTGCACCAGATATGGCTAGGACTTCTGAGGTCCATCCTAATGTAACTCTATATTATTCTGATAATGCCACAACGTGGGTTATTCCTGGAGCAGAATCATACTCGTTTGGTATGGTTGGAAGCAGGAACTTGGTACAAGAAAAACCTACAACCATGATTTATAAAGGTCAATTTTTCCCACTAAAAAGGATTTGAAGAGACTAGTTGGCCATTTTACAATAAAGCTGAAATTTGAGTACACGGTGAAAAGGTCTAATAAGACAATGTTACATCATGTTTGTTTGATGGACAACTGTACGTGGAAATTAAGAGCGGTGAGGAGAGATGAAGGGGCATACTTACAAATAAGAAGTTTAGTGAATGAACACACTTGTCCGTTTGAAGAGATTCACCATCGTTACCGACAAGCTACTGAAGTCATAATTAGAGAAGTCGTTGCACCCAGATTTCAACAACAAGATGGCCGTATCTTGCGTCCGAAGGACATTATCGTCGATATGAAAACAATGCATGGCATCCAAATCATATACAGTAAGGCACATCAAGCCCTAAATTATGCGTTGTCACTGACCTATGGAACGTATGAGGAAACCTTCTCTACTGCCATTATTCGGTTATGTGTTGGAACAAAATAATCCGAGCATAATCACTGACTTACTCTGTGATGAAGATGGTAAATTTCTATAATTTTTCATGTCGTTGGGTGCCTCACTTAAAGGTTTCTGGAGGTGTATGCAACCAATTATTGCAGTTGATGGTACCCATTTGAAGGAAAGATTCAGGGGTACAATGTTTGTCGCAACTACAAAGATGGGAGCGAACAGGTGTATCCAATTGCCTTTGGGTACGGTGACTCAGAAAAGCCAATCATGGGAGTGTTTTTTGGATTGCTTGAGAGGTGCCCACCACGGTCAGATGTAGAGACGATTGGAATAACCACTGGACAGGTCAGATCTGCGACATCAGATGCCTTTGAAATTTCACCTCCCTCTCCAGCCTGAAGGATAGTTACAGGAGTCCGAGATTCCTACCTTTTAGAGGGTTGGTTTTCATTTGCACCATCATGATGAAGAGGCACATGAGGTATGTTGTAAGGACACTCCCAGCTTGGCTGGTCCTGACATTCTCTACTAAATTGGCAACTACAACGTCCGATGAAACTCTGAACTTATCCAATCACAGAGACACATGTTCTTTAGTAACATCGAGCTTGTCCTTAACACTGAAAGGATCATCCGAATCGAGCCCACCACTATCAGAATCATAGTCGGTGAAGACTATCTGATGTTTAACGAAAAGTTGCATAGGAGCCTTACTAGGACGCTGAACATGCGGGTTAATAGGAACTTGATCAACAGGCTGGTTGGCTTGGGCCTAAGGTGGCTCTGGCTGAGAAAGAAGTGTTATCTGCTGCAGTGTATCCATACCAACGATTTCAGCCAAGACCGTGTCAGTAATTTGGTGGGGGCAGGAGGAAGGGAAGCAGATGTTGTAAAAGTACGGTCACCCCTTCTCTTCGACCGTTGCTCCTAAAAAATCAGGTTTGTTAGGGTTTCATGATCATCATCATCTCCCTTAAGGATGATAGGGTCAACCTCCGATTGTGGAGCCATTGAATCAACCGTAGATGGGGCTTCCATTTGCTTACCAAAAGTCTCAGGGCAGAATTGTAACACCCAATGTCTTTTTAGGCCCAATTGAAAGGCCCAATTTAAAAATAAAAAAAATAAAAAAATAAAAAGGGATAAACGTTTAGCAAAAAAAAGGCATCATGTGAGTAAGCCAAGTGAAATGCATGGCTGACAGACAGTTGTGAGCTTGGTTAATTAGCTCACAACTTCAGCTGTGTACTTCCATAAGTATATATATTAGAGGATAAACATTGTGAGAGCTAGAAAACAGTAGAAACCAGTAGAAAAAAGGAAAGAGAAAGGAAAGAGAAGATGTCAGTGAAGCTCTCTCTCGTGATTATAGATTTCAGTTGATTCTTCTTAGATATCCAGTTTATACTTGGATCTTGTGATTGTTAGGGAAAGAAGAAGAAGGGAACCTAGCATACTCAGTCTGAATTAAGCTTGACGTCTAAGTTGAGTGAATTTAAGTTTCAGTTTTGTTTTTAACTCAAAGGTTTCCAGTTTTATGGTTTAAGATTAATTGTTGCAAATCTTTTAAGCTTTTTATTGCTTTTTATGATTGATGGTGATGATACAGAGAACTGAAAGTATATGTTTTATGCTTATATTAGCATTCAGAATCAGTTATATTATTTTTATGAATTATCAAGAAGAGATTATGATTTCTACAAAAGCACCATGTACCCTTCCCCAGTTCTGATTATGGTTGGCTTTTGGGGCCGTTCTACACATGTGTATGTCATGAGTCGCTCTGCAAGTGCATGACCAGAGAAAGAGAAATAGAGTCGCTTTGCACTTGTATGACCAGAGAGTCGCTCTGCCCGATCATGACCAGAGAAAGAGTAATTGAGTCGCTCTGCACGGGTATGACCAGAAGTTATTCATGACTCGGTGTTTGCCCAGAGTATTTCGGCTTACTTATGGAGGATATCCCCGGTACGAATTTGGTGAAGATTAAGATTTTATAAAGTATCTTACTCTTGTTCAGAAAAGTGATGCATTCCGTATTCAGTTTATTAAGTATGAAAGTAGATATATTATCTAATACCATGTATTGCTGAATGCTTATCGTAAAGTGGTTTAGAAAGTGTTTTTAAAGGTTTTAATTCTCTCACTTGGCGTTAGCGCTCATCCTTTCACTTTTAAATATTTATTCAGGTAGCTGCTCGGTTGTGCGGACTTAGAAGTTTTGAGATGGGCCACTCGATGACATCATGAAGCATAAAAGTCATGCATTGTAAATTTTCATGTACCTATTTAGAAATATGAGGTAGGCATGGTCGGGACGGTAGGCATGGTCGGGACTGTAAAGTGGTCGGGAGGGTAGGCATGGTCAGAACGTGGTCGGCATTCTACTAGTTCTGTTCGGCCTACTCGGCCTACGTGACCTACTCAGCCCACTTGACCTACTCGACCCACATGGCCTATTCAGTATACTCGGCCAACTCGGATTTCTTACTCGGCATGTTCGGTTTCCCACTCGGGATGGACTGGTTACTTAGTTTTTTTTAAGTGGTCGGTTTTTGATCTGATCGGTCATTTTTGACAAACTTTTTGTAACGAACGAAATTATGAAAAGAACTTGCAATTATGTACATTTTACATGCTCCAATATTCTCCTTACATTTGGTTTGTTTAATAGCAAGTATTTCCTATGAAAATCTTAGTCCTTTTATCAAGCTAGTAAAAGTATAGCCACAGGGTTTCCCTCGTACTCAAGCGGAGTCGGGGCAGCCCGCAGGGCCTCCCTCGAACTCAAGAGAGGAGTCGGGATGGGTCCTATCAGGAAGACCCCTCTATAGTTTTGTCCACTTTTCCTTTGGTTGCTTCTCTTCCAAATCCCTCCTAGCCAGACCTTTATTTACTTGGTCTATCCCTATTGGATCTCTCCCGACTGGATCTATCCTTCATGGGAGACCTCTTCCTAATGGATTTGTCTCTAGAGAGCCTTCTTCCACTGTCTCTGGGAGGGGTATCACGTTCACCCCCTTCACCTTGCCCAACGGGGATTGTTGTGGTGTTGAGATCATACTCATATACAGATTCCACTAAATCATGCTCAAAGGGTGCAATTCCCCGTGCCACCTGATCAACTGCCACTCTCCTGCTGTCCCGTTCAAAGTTCTTAGCCTTTTCGGCCTACTCACCAACAACAATGTTCATCTTATACACTGAAAATAGAATCCAGGGAAAATGATGAGGATGAATACAAACAACAGAAAATGGAACAATAAGGGAGTCAGGACTTACAACACTTGCGCTTGGAGGAGATGGCTGGAAAAAGCCTCAAATCATCAGATCCTTCTCCTCATACAAATTTTAAGGACCTTGATTTTATGATTGGTTTATTGCATGACAACCACACCACATTGGGGTTGATTATGTAATGGGTAGCTTAGGTCCTCATTGGCAAGCTTCCAAACATTTCCATGACTTCAAGAGCAAAAGGTACATTCACTTGACTTTGCCTCTTGAAGAGTTTAGGTACACACACACACTTCATGCATGATTTGTATCGATATGCATTTGTGTCCTTTTTTTTATGTGTGCATCCTTACTCACGATCACACTTGCATTTCATTTTTTGTTTTAAGTGTGGTTGTTGTGTGTTTAATTCGTATTCTGATGTTTAATCATATACATCCATGCTTGCACAATGGTGTACTTATTTTAGCGCGTTGAGTGACCATTTGAGAAGGCCTCACTCTTCTCTTAGTTTTGTCTTTGGTCACATGGTTTTATTCCATAAGTCTGGGCTTTCTTATTAAAGTCTAAATCTGACATTTGGTCACTCAAATGACCATAACTCTTTCTAAATATATCCAAATCATGTTTTGTAAATTGGAGTAGAAATTAGACTTCCATACCTTTCCAACGGTATATTATACGAAAGGTTTGGATGTCGTTTGTTTATGTTTTGGGTCTCTTTAAACTCAAGCTATTGTGTTGTCACGTTTTTCCCGAAAGCATGGCGACCTCAAGGCAACCTGACCTCCAAGTCGCTCTAAGGTCGCTTATAACGCCCATAAATCATTTTTTTTCTCTCCTAAAATGATGTAGTTTTGCTCTAGGGCTCATATATACATACCATCTTCTCCCTCACTTGTTTTTCAAAGCTTCCAAACCATTTTATAGTTTGAGAAAGTATTTCTTTGAGGGAGAATCTCCAAGAGTTATTGTTTAACTCTCCAAACCCAAAACCCATCATCCTTCATGCATTATTGAGCATCTTTAGGCATGGGTCTTCATCATTGATTGACTTGGTAAGTTGAACAAAAATCTCATCTTTGTCGTTTGTTCATGTTTTTCAAGATTATTTTTTATTGCATTTATTAGTTGATTAAATGCTAGGACTTTATTCATTGAATCTATTTATGAGTTCTTTTGCATGATTGAGTTTGTATTGTGATAGCTTGAATTTAGGACATATTTCCCTTTAGCTAAGTCTCTATGCATTTCATTTAGACATTGTTGATTATGACTCATTGATTACATTTTTGTGATTGCATTGTTGTCCTTGCCATGTTTAATGACAACTTTTGTTGAAATGACCTTGTTTGATAACTAGATGTTAAACTTTCATATCCATATATAGTTAAGTCTTTATGAGCATTCATATAGACTTTGATATCTAGGATTTGTACTTAGTGACATTCTTAAATTCCTAGATAAGCATTTAGTGTTGCCTAACATTATTTGCATGTTTGAATATTTCATCATATTCACATAGGTTGTTGAACTCTTCGTTGAGTCAAGTCTTGTGGCTTTGGTGTGAAGTTGCACAAGCAAGAGAAGCCTTGCAACCAAGGGTGAGTTGACAAGCAATTGGTCGGGTATCCACTATAAAACGTCCGAGGGGTAGAGTAGGAGGTGCTCACGCCAAGAGTAGTGTATTAGGGGATATCACTAGGGATTGAACCAAGAGTGGTTAGTGGTAGTGGCCATAGCCTGAGGTTTTCGAGAGTGAGAGTCCGAGCATCACTTGAGGGTGTAAATTTTTACTCATATAGTAGATTTTTGCATCATGTGTGGCTAAGACAATAGCCCGTGGTTTTTTCCGTTTGGAGGGTTTCCACGTAAACATCAAGTGTTGTTTATATTTCCGTATTTTATACTTGAGGTTGTATGTTTGTTTATTGGGTGAATTTTGAATATTGATTAATTAACTTGATTAAAACTTATTCACCCCTCTCTAGGTATGTAGACACGCGTTGTTAGGGAATTTACACAAATTACGACGATCTCTAACCTCCCAAGAAGTCTAGGCCGCCTTAACAATCAAAGTGGTCTGGCCATGAGTCATCACCGATGCAACTTTGTTCCTTGACTCAGGGCTACATAAATGTCTCAAAATACTATTTTTGTCCTGCCATTGGTTAGGATCGGTCACCATGGTCTAGCCCCAATCACTTTTGAAGAGGAACCAGCTGCTCTGCCAATATTTATTTGAGGAGGGAAAACCCTAGATGAAGCCCTTGTGATCTTTGCTAGTGGGAGGGGCGGGTTTCTCCTCAAAGCCGTGAGGGATCCAGTGGCTCGATGAAATTGATTGCATGTAGAAAGTGCCTCCAGCGTCTGAGTGGCCAAGAGTATAGAAGCTGCATATATATCTTTATGGTTTAGGGGATGCCTCGCCCCGATTTTTTTCCACAAATGCCATAAGCTAATCAGCACCCGATAAGAGTTAGAGGTCAGTTGTGCAGGTACAATGCCCTATCAACCAGGAATTGAGTGACGAGGGGCTAGATGGGGATAGTAATCTGGAGGATAGCAAGGCTCTATAAAATGAAACAGCACCAGAAGGAAGGTTTCATACGGCACGCTCGCCGCTAGAAATCAGCTGCATCAAATAAGGATGTAAAACTTATCCCTGAACTTCTCAAGCTCATGATCGGTCACCACGTTTATCTCGTAATCAAAGGCACACGGGTGATCAGCCGAAAGTGAATGATGACATCAGGACATGTAAACGTCACCAAATGCAATGTACGAGAGTGTGGGTAGGTGCACGAACCTTGAAGATTACACGCAGTTCAAAATTCAAAAAGTCGCTAATGATTACGTCAGTCAAAACTAATATGGTTGCGGTTAATGATTAGTTGTTAATCATTAAACATATATTTAAGAGATACAAGACAAAATTAAACATACTTTGTGTGTCTCTTTTTGGAATGAGATACTCGGTCTCGTATCTTTAAAGGGGGTATTGTTGCTGGTATAATTTGGTGAGTGTGACACGTAAACAATAAACAAAAGTAGGGGATGCCACATCACTAAGAGATCGACCAGGTTAAGCCAACCCTAGGTTACCAAAGATATCCCCAAAACACTCGATCAAGTATAGATAGTCCCATTAAGATGGTCAGATTGATAACCTAACGATAAAATTGATTAGGATTATCCAAGCGGTCAGAATAAAACCTATGCTTGGGGGTGAAACAACCGGTCGAGGGTAAGAAAATATGGTCGGGAATATCAGATGATCGCTTGATCGACACATGAACAACACTCTAATTTAATGCAGTCATGACTCAAATACGTAGAAAAAGAGTCTGATTCGAATAAGACTTCTTGACGCATACTTTAATAAGGAAACAAACTTCCTTATAGATATCAGAGTCTAAATTAAGTAAGAAATCTAAATACAATGGAAACACAATCAATGTGAAATGGGAAAGAAGAAGAACACGGCTCCAACAAGTTAGAGTTTCATTAAATAACGAGAACTTTCTGTACTTGCACACCAAGAATTAGGGTTTTATGCACGTATAAATAGATCATAATAATACCAATGAAAGGGTTGACGAAAAATGGCTAATATGAGCGTAAGAGAGATTGAGTGTGTAAGCATATTTTACGTAGTGAATTTTTCTCGCCGTCGCCGACAATAGTGGACATTTCCCCACCTTAGGGTTTTACCACGTAAAATCTTATGTTTGATTTTACTTTATCTCTCTCTTGTAACTTAATGTTCATCTTTAATTACGTTTACTTGCGTGAAGCGTGGTAAATTACAATTGGTCCAAAAATCACCGTCAACATTCGATGGATGGCAAGACCCTATACTTATATTTCTCGGTCATCCTTATGGCTACGGGGTTAGTGCTGGTCAGGATGGATTAAGGAGTACAAAAACTGGTGTATTACACCAGCAAAGCCTTTCTTCTAGTATAAACGAGGTACTCAGCAGCTGTGCGAATTACACTGGTACAGGTAATATTAGCAAAGAAGCTAAGACCGTACTTCCATGCACATAGGATTGAAGTCTATATGGATTGCCCACTCAAGCAAATTCTGTCCAAATCGAAGATCTCAGCAAGATTGACCAAATATACGGTCGAGCTAAGTTATTTTGAAATCACCTACATGCCAATAGCCTCAATCAAAGACCAAACAATAGCGGATTTCGTAACAGAATTCACTGAACCTAACGACGTAGTAGCTAAGATGCTTGAAGAGAGAGAAATAAAGGTCTTTCAATAGTAGCTACATGTTTATGGGTCGTCAAATACCCATGACAATAAGGCAGGTATAGCGGTATCCACCCTTGAAGGCGATCAGGTGGAGTATGCTTTGCAATTTGACTTTATTGATACGACTAAGTATGAAACACTTCTAACAGGACTTAGGATTGCATTGCCTTTGGTGCAGATGGAGTAGAAATCTTTAGTTATTCCCAGGTTTGGGTCAACTAGGTCTTAGATGAGTACCAAGCGAAGGATGACAGCATAATCGCTTACCTCAAGATAGCCAAAGCCTTGCTTAGGAGATTTAAGAGTTATGGGGTCACTCAGATTCAGAGAGAGAAAAATGAGAAAGAAAACTTCTTATAAAAGTTGGCATCAGTTACCACTAGTATCCGGTCCAAGATTATCCTAGTAGCCCACCTTGTGCAACCTAGTATCAAAGGTGAAGTAAAATTAATGGTTGGAGCGATCAAGGAAGGACAAATCACATAGATGACCCCAGTCAGAGATTACTTAGAAAGGAATGTGTTCTTCGAGGACTCGGAGGAAGAAAAACAGGCCAAATATAGAGCTACCCCGATATTGAATAGTTAGTGGAGAGATGTATATAAAGGGGTTCTTAAAGACCCTTCAAAAATATTTTGGGCCGGTTGAGGCTGAAAAGATCCTAAAAAGTTTTACAGTGAAGTATGCGGGAATCACACTGGATGGGTAAAATCTTGGCCCATAAAACCCTAAGACAAGGTTTCTACTGGCAACCCTATTCCATGATAGCCAGTGAATGGCGAAAACATGTGAGATCTGCCAAAGAATCACCAATGATAGCAAGCATCCACTCGAGCAGCTGAAGAACTTGACTTCACCATGGCCATTCGCAATAAGGGGGATAAATCTTATCAATCTCATGTCAGCTGCAGCTAAAAGAGGAGCGAAGCATGTCATTGTGGCAGTAGATTATTTTATAAAATAGGCTGAGGCGGAGGCACTATTGTATATTACTGTAGCTAACATCACTGACTTTGTGAAGAAATATCATCTATCAATTCAGGATCTCGTATACAATCATCAACGATAATGGGATCCAATTCGACAGTGATAATTTCAGAGAGACGTGTAAAATGTATTGCATAAGAAACTATTATGCCACACCTGCCCACCCACAAACCAATGTGAATATTTAAGCCATAAACAGGATCATCAAGCACACCTTGAAAGCCAAACATATTATCAAAAAAAGGGAACATGAAGGATAAGTTGTATGACGTGTCTGGGTGTACGAAACCATGGAAATAACCACAACAGACGAGACTCCTTACTCGTTAGCATTCGGATCCGAGGCGGTCATCCCAGTCGAAATAGTCCATGGTTCCCCACGATTTTAAGTACTATACCAGCTCAAAGAAATGTGATACTGTTAGAACAAAATATGGATGAGCTTGAGGAAAAAAGAGATCTGGCACGAGTAAGAAATAAGGCCTACCGGCAAAGGGCAACTAGATATTATAATTCACATGTTCGGATAAAAAGATTTCAGCTCGAGGACTTGGTTCTAAGAAGATTATCTCTAAATAGAAGACGAAAGCAGCCGGTTCCTTGGCAAACAAGTGGGAAGGACCCTGCCAGGTGGTCGAGATAGATGGGTATAGAGCATATTGCCAATCCCGACCAGAGGGGGGAGAATTATACCGATAATGCAATACCCAGTATTTGAAGATTTATTACCCATGATGAGTTCTTACTACCTGTTATTTCTTACTTAATGTTAAGCGTTAGATTAGGGGTTTTTTTTCAATTTTTATTCTAATCAGTTATTGTAATCAAAAATTTTAGATTGAAGTTATCAATAAAATCCCCACCGAGGGAGAAAATCATCTAAGGCCAAGAGAAGTGTTCTAAATAAAATTGTCCCAATTTATAAAGAAAAGCCTAACTGCTCAAGATTGCCAAGGCTAACGGGTATTTGGGGTGCCTAGTGAGCGGGACGAAAGCAAAGTATAAAGACAACACGTACTTGCCGAAAGTAACTGAGTGTAAGAAAGCACTGTTAGCACGCCTTCAGGTATTAGAAACCTGATGGGATACGTAAAGTTGAGTCGAGTTATGTTTTAACACCCCAAATAAATGAATCTAGAGTAACAGACTACTGAGAGTACATATTTACCAAATAAAAGACAAGAGTCTGTAAATAAGATACCATGCAAATGGCATGAAAGAACACTACTTGGAAGGCATCAAGGTTGATCGAAAATATCACAAACAGATGAATAAAGATTTTGATCAATAATTGGGTCAAATATGACCAGTTAATAAGATGGTTGATTAGATCAAGTATGATTAGCCAATAAGATAACTGGTTAGGTCAAACAAGATTAGTTAATGAAATGTCTAGCCATATCAAATATCATCAATTAATAAGTTAACAGCTTAGAAGAAAAACGTGTCAGATTGATAAGATAACTGACCTGAACAAATATGCGAAGTCAATAAGATAACCGATCATATTAAAACGGGATTAGTCGATAAGGAAATTTCGTTAAACTGAGGTAATGAAATGATCAGTCGATTAAGAAGTTCCCCATCCATGCCTATTATATGATCGGTTTAAGCTAATAGATAGTTGAAGTTTTATACCAGTTGATTGGTTACTTAAGTAAGTTGGTTAAACAAATTACTCAGCCTAGCATAGCAATAAAGACTAAACAAAACATTTGAAAAGAGTTGTAATTATGTTCACCAAAAATTTACAAAGGTATTCTCAAAAAAGAAAGTCACAATAAGGAGGAAGAAAACTTGAAAGATACAGATCAAGCCTTCGACATGCCAGAAGAGCCTTCAGGTCTAGAACTACTTGGGGGATCATCCCCGTAACCTTTAGTAAGGTCATTGAAATCTGTTTTACCCACATATGGTTGATCTAAATGAGTGGAGGTCTTATCAGTTTGGTCTACCGTATGATCAAACAAATAATCAACATAAGTTAGACCCTCATCAGAGTCAGAATCTGTGAAGTTTATCTAACAATTCACCATGAAGTTTATTTGAGCCTTGTCAAGATTACCGACCGGATCCTATTCAAGGGGTTACACGACTTACATCGTGAAATGAAAAGCCTGACTAGTTGATCTGGGAGCCTCATCATCGGCTTTGGCTTAATCAGATGACTGAGAGGTAAGTACCGTAAAAGAATGATCAGATCTGCTCTTCGAGCATATCTCTCTTGATATCAAATCTCTTAGTGTTCTCTTATCGTCATCCTCTTCATTAGGGTCATCCATTGTGATCTTTACAACTTGCATAATCTGCCCAGCTTCAACCCTGACCACCTTCTTTCTAGCAATATCCATTGAGAAATCAAGGTGAGGAGCATTGAAAGTAAAGGTCCCCACTGCCAACTTTGCAACCTTTCGAGCAACAGTCTCCTTTGTAAATCTCCTCTTTAGGTCACAATGAGGGATGTAAACTTCCTCCGTTTTTACTTAGGTAGCAGGCTTTGAAAAGTGTTAGGATCAAGACCGTAAGTATGCTCCATCAAGTCTGTTCATGAGGGCTTATCCATTGGGCTATTTGCTCAACAATTTCTTTATGGCTAGCCCTGTCAATGCCCTTAGCCTTATTGGCTTGCTCACTAGTCACTATATCAATATCGTATACTGTAAATAATTCCAAACAACGTTAAGATAATGAAGACATAGATGAGCACAAAACAGGTCAAGGGAAGTTTGAACTCACAAAGCATACGATTTGATAAGATGGCTAGAAAAGCCCCAATTTGATTAAGTCATTTTCTACCAATAATTAGTGGTGGTCTCTATCTTCCGAATGTTGAGTGGTAGCTTAGATCACATGATTGGTTTCTTCTTTATTCAACACATGGGGGACCTGTTCTAGATATCTTGGCTGAAAAAATGCCATGGGACACTGCTCATGCATAGATCTTGACGACCATCAGTAACAAATGTCTGACCCCAATCGCTAGAGACAAAGAATAACTTGTTCTTCAATATTTATATAATGAGGGGAATCCCCAGATGAACCTTCTGTGATCTTTATTAGTTGAGGGATGAGGTCTCTCTTCAAATCTTTTAGGGATCTACTAAGTCAAAGAATTAGACCGGAGGTAGAAAGTGCCACTAACATCCGTTCGACCGAGAGTGTAGATGTGGTAGATCTCTCGAGGAATCATCGGCCTCTTCACACTAATCTTCTTCCACAAGTGACAAAGGCAGGCCAGAATCCGGTAAGAGTTCAGGGCCAGCTGAGCGGATACGATCTCAGCCTCTACCAAGAACCTATCAATGAAAGGTTGGTTAGGTAAAGTCATCCCGGAAGTAGACATGGCCACGGTTCTGACCGGTTTTGAAAGGTGCCAGAACCGAAACCGAAACCGAAACTGTGGAACCGTGGTTCCGATTTCGTTTTTGATTCATCCGGTTCGGGTCCGGTTTGGTTCCTTTTTTTTTTCTTATCATACATTTATAGTCATTTTAAAAAAAATACGAAAACATAAGACATGTAATAATGTGAAATTGTAAATAAATTTTATTGTGTAAGGCCGGAAGCCGAAATTAAAATTAAAAAAATAATACTAAATACATAAATTGAAATAAATGTATAAAACTAAAAATGAAAAAAATTGGTCTTGCACTTAATTTGTACCAAAATTAAGTTGCCTACGTATCCTCTCGAGGTTTAGAGGAATCAAAGACCACGTAGTTCTTTTACATTTTATTGTCTTTTACATATGTAATTCTGTAAGTTTGTAACTAATCGCTGCCTTCCGTTCCGGTGCCGGTGGTGTGATCATCATCGAAGAAATCGTAAATCACTTCTGGCTCCATTTCTTGTTGTCCATAGTCAGCCTTTGTCCAATCATCAACACACACTTGGACTTGAATTGATTCTAGACTCAAAAGCGACCGTCTTGGGTCCAAAATATTTCCACCCGCACTAAACTCTTGTTCCACAGCCACTGTAGAAACCGTTGTTGCAAGAATCTGTTTGGCTGTTATAGACAAGATTGGGAAGTGCTTTTGATGTTCTCTCCACCAATGTATAATATCAAATTTATTCACATCATCGTCTCCTATAAACTCAAAATTGGTGCTGTGATAAGTTTCTATCTCATCATACGAGACTAAACTTGATGAAGAAGAAGAAGAACCTCGTAATCTTTTGATTTTTTGGGATAAAAGTGCAGACCCTGCCTCCAACACTCCATAAGATCGAGTTTGGGAGACATTTTCATTTTATGGAAAACTAATGTTCAATGATGGACCATAAATTCTACGATATTCATCATATAACTGATAAAACAATGACTTAATTGCAGCACAATAAGTATTAATTTCTTATTGTATACATAAACATTTATAATAAAGAGTTAAATAATCTGTCAATGCATATAGTTTATAACGTGGGTCAAAACACAACGCAAGCAGGTAAATAATTGGAAACTCCCTATAATAGTCTAACCATTTTTTTTTCATAGCTTCAATGCATGCCTGTAATTGTATATCAGATGAACAGTCAGCAAATGCACCAGCAATATTACAACCCTCAATAATAAATAATTGAGTAGTAGGATAGTAAATACCTGACAAATTGTTAGTAGCACTATTATAAACTTTTAACAAATTACAAATTTTTGTACAAACATCCCAATGGTGTGCATAAAGATTGATTTGACTAACATTATATTGCATAAAAGAAACTAATAAATCCCTATATTCATAACTTTCACAAAGCAATTTATAAGTAGAGTTCCAACGTGTTGGAACATCACGAGAAAATCTAATGGGATGCCTACCTGCCTGTTTACAAAATCTTACCCATGCTTTCATAACATTAGGATGTTTCCACAAATATTAGAGGGCCTCTTTAATGGGTTAAATAAAAGCTTGAAGAATTTCCAAACCTTTTTGAACGCATAAATTTAAAACATGGCAAGCACATCTTTGATGAAAAAATTTACTATTAAAATAAGGTTTGCATAATTCAATTAAAGCAGGAATAGCTGCTGTATTATTAGAAGCATTGTCAAAACCAATTGAAAAAATTTTGCTTTCAATTTTATACTCTTCAAAAATGATTTTCATATTTTTATAAATATTATCAGCAATATGTATATCATCAAAAACTCTAAATGTAAGAATTCTTTTTTGAATTGTCCATATATTGACAAGTTACACCTAAGTATGAATGCATTCGCCAATGGTCAGTCCATATGTTAGCACATACGGAAACACGACCTATATAGTTCGTAAAATATTTTTTCAAAATCCTTTTTTCCTTTCTATAAATATCATACATTGTACGCGTAAGAATGGTCCTAGGGACACGACATGCAGCAGGATTTAATGCTTTATGACAATATTTAATAAAACCAACTTTTTCACAAAAACTAAAAGGTAAATGTTCTACAGCTACCATCCTAGCTAATTCTTCTCTATTAGCTTGATCACTATATTTAAATAATTGAGTGTCAGGGGTAGAAAACCTGAAATTTGAGATTGTGCATTCCCCTTGGCAAGTTCTGCTGGATGACGGGTCGTAATATGCTTCCTATATGTGCTGTATCCTCCATATTTAGTCCTCTTGTATTCTTTAGGGCAGTAATTGCACACCGCCAAACATGTTCCATTCGGTTTCGTAACTTTCTTCATATGGAGAACAAATATATCAGATTTGAGCTGCTTCTTATCCTTCTTTACCGCCTCTTTAAAATTTGGATCTGCAGCAAAATCGGGGTATATTTTCTGATTGGCTTGTCATATTACCGGGGCTAGGGCTAAGCCTGCTAGGCTGGCTAGAATTGGGTTCAGAAATTACTAAAGGGGGATTTGGATTTACTGGATAGTTTAGAGATTCAAGATAGGCTTACCGTTGCAGGAACTCATGGTAAGCGGTGTCATCAAAACCGATATTATCCGGCTGGACTGGATCCGGCTCCGACATACGACCCTTACCGATCCTGAAAACGGAACGCCTTTATGGAATGTCTCTTACTCCACTTCCACTTCCACTTCCACTTGCCATCGAAAAAAATAATTTGTAAAAAAACTCTTCAAAAAAATTAAGATAACTGGATGAAATTAAAATTAAATTTTTTATTGGAAATATATTTTAAAAAATTGTTGACTGGGATTTTTAAATGATTTTAAAAAATAATAATTGCAATACACTAAATATAAACAAATAAATAATTTACTAATTAGGAGATAATTGAAGAGAATTAGGAGAACTGAGATTTGAGAGAGAGTTGAGACTTGAGAGAGCAATTGTGTGAAAAGAAATTAATTATGGGGGGTATTTATAGGAAATTAAAGATTTAAGGGGATATTTTTTATAAAAAAAATGAGCCGTTGAGCCCAACGGCTCTTTTAATTTTTATTTTTTTTTAAATTCAAATTAAAAAATAATAATAATAAAGGCCAGGAACCGACGGTTCCTGAACCGGAACCAAACTGTGGGTTCGTGGCCGGTTTTTTCAGAGGATGAACCTGAACCGAACCGTCGCCTACATGATTCCGGAAGCGGTTCCACGGTTTCGATTACGGTTACGGTTTATTTCACACGGTTACGGTTCGGTTCCATGGTTCGAACTGAACCGTGGTCATGTCTACACTGAAGGGAGCATGGCTCCTTAAATGGCAATAGCATCTGATGGTGGATTCTAAATGGCTCATCGTTCATCAAGGAAACGCCTGATGAAGCGACGGATATCAAACCTCTTGATGTTGTCATCAATCTCCCAACTTGTAACTGCATTTACCTCGGAGTCGAAGGCAAAATGCTAGGTGGTGGAAAATATCAATTGGTTGGCTTGATGCCTTTTTAGGACATCTTCCAACTTGAGGAGTTGAGAAGGAATCTTTAACTCGATCGTTAGAGGAGCTTTAAAATAGTACATGTTAACCTTGTCATTTCTACTCTTGGATTAACAGAAGAAACATTAGGGTTAGTGTAGGAAGGTTGAAACTCAAGAAGCACAGAAGAATAATCAATTCAGAGAGCTATGGGTTGAGTTTTGGGTGAAAATGTTTGAGGACAACCCCTTAATAAAGACTCAATCATATCAGCATTTTCCTTGCCACCAACCTCAATAGCACGAATCAATAACTCAATAAAATGGTGGCAAGTGATGGGATACATACCTGAATGGTTTGAGATGATGAGATATGATGAACGATGGCTTTGGTGAAATCTTGATCTTGATAGCAATAGAGAACTTCGAAGAAAGGTTTAGGAAAAAAAGAAGTAGAAAGGCTAGGGTTTAAGTTGTAGAAGAAGTTTGAGATAGAAGGAAAACAAAAAAATTTCAAAATTTATAGAAGGAGCTGATGTAATCCCACATGTTGAAAAATGCATATGATAGTGGGGGTTCGTGCATCAACCCCTAAAATCATTGCCCACACGCCTATCAACAACCAAATAGGTGTCACTTGGAAAGCGCAAACGGGCTGTCGAAAATCTTGTCATCATGTCACGTTAGTTAAGTAAATTGAATGCTAGTGTTAAGAGTAAATCCTTATATGTTAAACACCAAATTAACACTAATAACCTAAAAAGAATGAAAGCAGAATTAAATAAACCTCACCAAGCGAAGAAATGACATGTCAGCATGATTACCAAAAAATTCGATAATTAGATATGCCATGTCATCAAAAGTCAACTGAAAAAGACCAACACAAGATGACCGAAAGATGATCTTAAGACCCGATCGGGTTCACCCAAGCAATCAAGTAAAGATAACTCAACCGAGGTAACTAGATTGATAGAGCAATGGTGGCTTGTTTAGGTTTAAATAGCCGATTGGACCAATAAATCTGGTCGGGTTCGAGAACCCGGTCGGAGTAAATAAGATCTGGTCATGTTAAATGGTTGATTAGTTAAGTTACACATGGAAGATATTAGGTCAAGGACAACCACGACTCAAATACGTAGAGAAAAAGTCTAACTCATATATGGAAGTACGAGGTACACTCTGATAAGGAAACAAATTTGCTTATAGATACCGGAGTCCAATTACGGCATGAAATCAAATTCATTCAATGTGCAAGACACGCAAAAAAAGAAAAAAGATAAAGACTGTAAATTCCCTACAAGTAACCCGTTGTGTCCTTAAGTTTTATTTTTAATTAATTGATATTTCAAAGTTGAACCAAAATACGTGGTGAAAAAAATCACAGAGTGATTTCGCTAAAAAGAATATAGTGACAAAAAAATAGTACGTACCTATTGTGATGCATTTAAAATATTGATCTATAAGTCTTATTTTTTTGTAGTATATAAATTATCATATATATATAATTATATTTCGTTATAATTTATTAATTAAAATTATAATATTTAATTAATTATACTTTTCATGAAAATACCATAATAAATAATATAAAAAAGAATACCAAATTATTCGACTATTTCTGACGATCATGGGGTCGTCAGAATTTTGATATTACTTCTATCATCATTTTTTACGGTATTTGTGCCGTCCGACGGCATATATAGTGCCATCGAAAATGTAGGTCATTTTCGACGGAATCAATACAGTGTCGTCGAAAATGTGTGTCATTTTCGACTGTACAGTACCGTCGAAAATGTGTCTTTTTCGACGGTACAAACAATGCCGTCGAAAATGTGGGTCATTTTCGACGGTTTATTTGACTATTTTCGATAGCCTTTTACCATCGAAAATGTGATATTATTTTTCATCATTTTTTTACGGTGTTGAAATGTCCATCGAAAAAGCCTGAATCACCGACGGTAATTATAGCCATCGAAAATAGTTGGTCGCTAATAGACACTTTTTTGTAGAAAAAGGCTGAATCACCGACGATAATTATAGCCGTCGAAAATAGTTGTTCGCTAATAGACACTTTGTTGTAGTACTAATGTCATTAACATGGCTTCGAAGCTTGAAAAAATCATTCGGCAATTTCATTTCTAATGTTCATCAAATAAAATTTATGTCTTCAATAAGCTGATATGTAATCTATTGCGTTTTAATAAAATTGAAAAAAAAGCAACATCAATTAAATCCAAAATAATAAAAAGCTAAAGCAACGACAACAAGCACCAACAATGAGATATTAATATTTAATCGTACACATCCACAGGTTTCATAATTTCTTTTAAAACAAAATGACATAATAAACAAAATGGCAAGATATCACAATCATAACCACAACAAACTACTACAATTCTCAAATTTCCATACAAATTTTAATAAAACAGTTCAAACTTATTTTCCAAGTATTTTCTAGGTTAACTACCAATCTAACAACAGTCGAATAAAACTCGTTCATGTTCTATTTTCTATCATTATCACATGAAATGCACAATACTATAAAAATAAGACCACATAAATGAAAAGAAGAAAAATAACCCAACCCTTACATGTCATACCCATTAAAAATTTAATTAAAATCAGTAAATCACTAACAGGACTTCATAAAAGGTAAGATTAACACCCAAAAATTATAAAATAATATGTGATGACTAGAATATCAAGTAAACATAATCAATATATAAATTTACACTCAAGTAAACAGTCAAAATTCATCCAAAAAAAAAATCTCAGATATTAACTACAGCCAATCAAAAAGCGAATATATAAATAATATACACAATTCTTTTTTTACAAAATGAATACTATTAACTACCCAACAGAATTTTATAGCAATCCCTTGTTTTGTTCTAATAAAATTAATAAAAATACAACCAAAATCACATCTCAATCTTTTTCTCTATGTTCCATCATTTTTCTTCAGACTCGAATAACAACAACAACAAGATTCAAGTCCTCAATTTCCATAATATTTTTTTCACAGCAACCAAACAGACTAGAGCAATAACCCATGAATAATTTAAAGAATTACATGCTCTCTACTATTATATTCATACATGTTAATAGTTGAGTAAAGACCAATTTATGGATGGAAATTGAATTTGAGGACACTATATCTTATGATATAATGGTCATTTATTTGGTTTTGTTGCTTCTTTATAAGTTTTAGGTCTTTATTCTATGAAAATTGAGTCTTTTATGAGAGTAGTTTGCATTAACAGAGGTGTAGACTTATTTCAATGCTATCACAAAAATCTGTTTCATTGAATCTGAATTATCTTTACCAGTTTGGTCATGTTTCAAACTAAACTTTGAATTTAACTGATTCTTTGTGCACAGAAATAAGTATAATCTTGTCTCCCCCACTAGAAGTTCCTATCCGTTAATAATTCAATACTTTTGTAGATTGTTGTGATGAAAGTGATGAGTATGATAATAGATCAGGTGTCCCAACACGTGTTATGGGTGGGAATCTCAAGTACAAAATTGGAAGTCATGTATCTACAATCAGTAATTTGGACTCTATTGATGCAAAAGAAACCTAAAATTGTGTCAATTTGGAGGACTTGATTGAGATGCTTAAAGGTATTGATTTGTTTGTACCAGTTTTAATTCAGTTCAACAGTTTATGTGACTAAATTTTAGCTGGATGCTTCTAGGATTGAAGATGCTATTAATTCTACAAGTGGTTCTCATTAGTTTTGTTATGATTAATCATATAAATCTTAATTTACATAATAATTAGAGATGAAAACAGAGGAATCCAAACATAAATTCAGTCTAAAAAAAACTTTGTATTGATTTTCTAGAGGCATAAAAGTAAGCTTATTTTTCTAAAAAAAAGAAAGAAAAAAAAGAGCAAAACCAGTAGCTTTTGAATCCATTATTCCTTGCATCCAGATCCTGCAAAACAAGGATGTTTTTAATTTTATGACAAAGATATTATGAACATGAACAATAATTCAATAATTTAATCTTTTTCCTACACTGTTTTTGCACAAGTCAAGCATCTGCATGAATCTAAACTACCCTAACTAATCATGATCATAATATGATGAGCACTAATAAAAGTTATAATCTTATAATCACTAACATTAATTGATATCACCAAGAAAAGCAAAAAATGACAACAACAAACACCAACAAGCAACAACCCTAGCTGTTGACGGTGATTTCTGGATTAACCTCTCGTCACACAATTGATACAGAATAACAACTAATTGTAAATAAAAAGTAACGAGAATATAAATCAGACACAGGATTTTACGTGATAAAACCCCAATGTGGGGAAATATCCACGGCTGCCAATAAAGGCAACAAGAATTCACTATGTAAAAAGAAGATTACACACTTAATCTCTCTCGTGCTCTTGCTAAATAAATTACGTTAACCCCTTTATCACTAGTATTAGGGTCTTTTTATACATACATAGAACACTAATTCTTAACGTACACGTAAGGAAAGTCATTGTCATTTAATGAAATTCTAACTTCTCATAGTCATGCTCTCTTTCTTTTCTGTTTGGGGTTGATTTGTACTTCTATTGTCTTTAGATCTCTTTCCTGGTCTGGACTCTGATATCTATAAGAAAGTTTGTTTCCTTATCAGAGTGCACTTCCAGAACCCTTATTCAAATCAGACTCTCTTTCAACGTATTTGAGTCGTGATTCCATCGAATCTAGGTGTTGTCCACGTGTAACGCGTCCGATCGTCTATTTTCCTGACCAATCTTGTTTCCCCCTGATCAGCAATTCTACCTAATCCTGGTCCCGACCATCTTAACGACCCGATTAGATTTACTAACCAGACCATCTGTGTTATCTTAATCAGGGGGGGTGTCTGGTCAGGGTTTTCTCTATCCCACTTGGGTTGACTTAACCTGATCGTCTTCTAGTGACGTGACACCCCTGACACTAGTCTTTTACTGACGTGTCATATCATCCAGAATTTACCAATAACAGTACCCCTTTAAACATACAAGACCAAGTATCTCGTTCCAAATGGAACTCACTCGACGAAGTATGTTTAACTTATATTTTTTTTTTGTCATGCTGTTCATAAATACACATTTAATGCTTTTTGGTTGAACGTTAATGTCAGTCATGCTCGTTTCAGCTGGCACAATCATTCATCCACTTTTTAAATTTCAAACGAAGCGTGTTTTTCATTCCACGTGCACCTACCCTCATTCACGTTTGATGTGTATGGGTGTTGGTATGATGTCATTTGCTCCTATATATGGCTCAAAGACTTTTCATTTTTCCTCATGACTTCGTAAAGCTTCTTTACAAAAAAACCCTAGCTTTTTGCCTTCTTCAGATTCTCATTTTTCTTCGCTTTTAAGCTTATGTGTCTCCACCGCACTTGCTTGTACTCTAGGTATGGACCTAACTCTTCGCTATAGATATTTTGAACTTCTCATGCATAATATTGAGACTGGTGATAGTGAGAATATTGATAGACTTTAATCGATCCTTTGGGGTTGTTTTCACACCTATGCTCATTCATCTCAACCCATTGCTTTAAATGTAGACTATTCTAATCCTCTTGGTTCCACTTCTGTTGATGTTTATTCAGAAATGTCGAAAACAACAAAGTAAACTTCCAGAGCTTTTTCAAGAAAAATGGCCATCTGGCGAACGACCTAAATATAGTTTCACAGACATTGAAGATGAAAGATGTCCCCAGGGAACGGTGAGCTCGTATGCTAAGGTTTACAACGGACCATCCTTATGCCTTTGACTTTAAAATAAACACGGGGATCGATGAAGAACTTGTAAAGTTTAGGGATCAGTTCGACCTCCCTCACTCGGTAAAGTTAACCTGTAGTGGTGATCGCGTAGTGTGGAACCCAACCCTCAGTGCAGTTGCGATATATGGGGCTATGTTGTCTTCTAGTGTCACCTTCCCTTTGCAGCCTTTCAATGCCCATTTTTTGGCTGATGCGGGTGTTGCCCCTGCTCAACTGACCCCACAATTTGGTTGATCAGTCTATGGCATTTGTGGAGAAAGATTGAGGTGAAACATCCCTCGACCCCTTAGGAGATACACGTAATTTTTACACTTTGGGTCGATCAGATACAGGTGGAACTTCTTATCTCTAGTCAATGTCACCGAGGAATTGGATCCCCCATGGTTACAAGGAAAAGCCTGCCCCTCCAACGCATAAAGACCACAAGGGTTTCATCTAGGGGTTTCAATCTTCTAACAAATACTGAAATAACTGCTGGTTCTTTATCAGTGAAGATTAGGGCGAGGTCGTGGTAGCTGACCCTGCCCATCGACTCAATCAGAGCAGTGTCCCAAGGCATTTTTGTAGTCTCGAGCATTGGAACAAGACTACGCCTGTGATAACCAGGGAATAGGCTAACACGGTCATTAGAGTGATTCAGACTCCTTAGGAGGTTAAGGACCACCGTAACATGTACTCAAAAAAAGAGTTGGTTGAATTAGGACTCTTTCCCGATATATCCGCTAGGCACAGATGTAGTAAGTCGTTGTTTCTGAACTTTCCTAGCAATTGCTTATTTATTTTTATTTGCTCATTAATTTCTGTAATGCCTTTCTTTTTCTGTTTATGAGCTAGACATTGTTGCTGAAGTGCTGACCGAAAAGGCTAAGAACCATGATCGGGTGAGCAGGAAAGCAACTGCTGATCAAGTGGCTCAAGGCATTGCTCTTTCGAAATATGATTTGGTGGAACATGTACATGAGTCCAATCATGATTTCCCAACAGCTTCTGCTGACTCGGCTGTAGCAAACAGTTGTGATGCCCCTCCCCCTCGAAACAGTCGGAGGGGGTTATCTAAAGATAGGTCTGGTCAAGTTCATTCCTCCATAGAGGGGTCTGACCATGAGAGGTCGAGTAAGGAAAGACCGAGTCGAGATAAGTCCATAAGGGATAGGCGGAGTCGAGAGGAGCCAAATAGGGGAAAATCCCCTAGGACCAGATCTGATGACAATGTCTTTAGTAATAAATAGGCCAAGATATTCAAGGGATCTTTTACTCCCTATGTCATCCGTAAAAGGACAGAGATTACAAGTGATGCTGATCTATTGCCATCTCGGTCAGAGGTTGACCCCATTCTTTTGGATGAGGAGGAGGAGGATAACCAGGGGACCTCAACTGAGTTGATTCTAAGGGAGCAGCGGTCAAAGAAAAAGGGTGATCGGACGGTTTTGATATCTTCCACTGTCCCATTTGAATCAACTAAGGCCATCAAAGAAGCAATACTTCCCGCTTTTCCCTTTCCTTCTAAGATCCTACCTAATCACTCCCCTCCGGGGCTCCAAAAACATCATCAAGGGAAGGCTCCTATGGAATTTTCTGTTAAATGCCAAATAGTCTTCACTGACTCAGATTTCGATGACAATGAGCGTAACTCAGATGAGTAATTTATTGACGATGATCTACTAGACGTTACAGAGGATCAAATGTTTGGACCGGTATTGAAATCAAGGACTGGTGATGTAGTTAAATTGGTTGAGGATGTTCAAGCAACCCAGTATGAGGGTATTTCCCATCTTACACCACATGGATCCCTTCGTAAAGACGGTGTCAGTGAAGGTCAAGTTTTCGAGGGGCAAAGTTGTGAAGCTCCTATGGTTGCCTCTTAGGCTGGTGAGAGTATTATGGTCTCACAAACACCAGACATTGTTGGCCTAACCCCTTCCTATGACGTTTCTAACTACCTCTACTTCTGGTTCTGATCGATCCATCATGTCGGTGATTCTAGATGCTTCAGCTTCTGGATCCCTTCGCTCAGGCTATTTTTGAGCTGACCCCCTCTCCATTCTTCTCTCCATGTCAGCCGGTGAAGGGTATATTGGTGAGGGTTATTAGAAGAAAGCAAAGGATGTTAGTTCCTCTGAACGAGTCTGTATGATTTTCAACAATGGAATTTTTATAAGTACTTTCAGCATTGTCTTTCCCTCACGTGTTTTCCAATTTTTCTAACTCTTACCCCTTTTTTTCAGGTGGTGGAGGAGTTGACCCGGGACTTGGCTGATCAAAAGAGGCAAGCTGTAAATATATCTCATCTAAATAAGGCCCTTTGTGTAAAAAGATGATGCTCTTAAGTCTTCCTCTACCAACGTCTCTAGAGTTAAGCAGTATGAAGAGCAGTTGAAGGCTCATGTTACGACTGAGCTCACTCTAAGAAAAACCATATCAAACGTACAGGGTTGGGCTTCGGCGCCTGAGGTAACCCTCATGCAACTTACCACGAGGAATGCCGAAATAGAAAAGAGGGCTTCCAAAGCTGAATTGATGAATGCTCAACTTGAGTCGAGGGTGATCCTGGCTGAAACAGCAGGGAATTAAGCCCATGAAGAGACCAGGCTTGCTCAAGGCACCCTTACCTTTACCCAGCATGTCATTCTTGAAGTGCAGCAGGCATCTTAGGAGGCTTGAATTCATTATGAACTTCTAGCCAAGGATTTGGAGCAACAACAAATTAGCATGGAGGTGCTCTCTCAGGAGGCTAAGTCAACCCTTGAAGTCTAGAACCTAGACAGCTATAAAATATTCCCAGCTTTTGACACCGTCATGCTAAGGGAATTTGAGAGGGGACTTACCACCACTCGAGCATTCTTCGAGGGCAATGGGAAATCCTCAAATGAGGCATGCCATAAATGGGACAGAACTATTAAAAGACACAAGGATGAGTCCTTAGAAGCTACAAGAAATCAAAGGATTTATTGGACGGCCTACTGTCGGTCCATCTAGATGGATCCCCACCCCATGCATTTAGAGCTTCCTTCAGCGTCTTCTTTGGTGGTTTTTCATGCTAGTGAAGAAAGCGGCGCCTTAAACAAGGGGGCTGATGTTGGTCATTTGTTGGGTACAAACTACTCTTCCTTCATGGCCGATGAACCCGAGGATAATATCACTTGACAAGATTTTGAAGACTTGAGCCAAGACCATGGTGGTGATGTTCCTACTAGTGGTTCCTGGAGGTCATTCTAATGCCCCAGAGGCTTAAGAGTTTTTTTTTTTTGTAATTGCTGCTTTGTAATATCACATCCTATAAATAAAATGACATTTATCCTCTTTACTATTTATACATAAACTGAATGTTTTACGACTAGTTGTAATTGTTTATCAACTTGACCTATGTGTCGAGCCATATCTAAGTTAATCGTTTCGGTTGTGATCACATCCTCACACCCAATTTCTTTAACTTGACTAGTACGCCAGTACGTTTTATTAACCCAAGCTATATTCAGTCTATTGTCTTGACTTTGGTCAAGTAACTAAGTATGACAGGGCTTGTAATAGCCCTTGCTTAAACAGGGTCAGGGAAGTCATTCGGGTCAGCCAATCGGTTACTCAAGCCCCTGATCATCTTGCTGCTTTTATGTTAAAAAGTGTTCTTTTATAACTCATTTACATGGTATCTAATTTATAGACTATTATCTTTTATCTGTCAACTAGGTCACTGCGACGTCTCCCAATAGCCTATTGTTCAAGATTCATTGCAACAGGGTATCTCGTAATTTACTGAATTAGCAGGTACTTTAATTGCACCTATTTTTTAAGTAAAAATACTTATCCCCTGTTCAACTCTTAACGCATTCCATCAGACACTTATAACCTGAAGGCGCCTTAACAGTGCTTTATTTTACCCAGTTAGTCTCTATGAGTGTACACTGTCTTTGCGACATATGTTTTTAGCTCCAACACTGGATATCTCGGGAGCCCCCACTCGATATTGAGTGATTTATAGGTGCCCCAAGATTGCTTTTGTATACGAAAGTAAGGTTTTAGAACACTATTCTTGATTTTTGAAACGGTTCCCTCAAAGTGGCTCTTATTGAATGCTAAAAGGTAACATAAAATAATCAGCTAACAAAGCAAAATCAATCTATAAAGAAATGAAAACAAACAAGAAGGACTGAGGGACCCCTAAGGGTAGAACATTTTTAGGTATTGAGCATTGCATGGCTGGGTAACTCGCTTCCTTCTGATCGGGCAAGGCGGTACGCCCCATGTCCTGCCAACCCGACCACCTTGTATGGACCTTCCTATTTATCTGTTAAAGCCCCAACTGACTTATCTCTTGTGTTGGGTAACACCCTTCTTAGAACAAGATCTCTAAGTTAGAATCTTCTGATTTGGACATGCCAATTATAGTATCTAGTGATTAGCGTTTGATTCAGGATGGAAGAGATACACCCTTGGTGAGTTATGAATTACCTCAATCGGAATCACTGTCTTTTTCCCAAACGCCAATGAATAAGGGGTTTCCTGTGTCAAAGTCCTTTCTGTGGTTCGGTATGGCCATAAAACTTCATGCAGCTTGTCTGCCCTGTTCCCTTTCTTGGCATCTAGCTTTGCCTTCATAGTGTGCTTGATTATCTTGTTTACTGCTTCTATCTGACCATTAGTCTGAGGGTGAGCTGGTGTGGCACAATAATTCATTATGTCAAAATCCCGACACAAGTTTCTGAAATTGTCACTGTCAAATTGAGTTTCGTTGTCCATGATTATTGTGTCTGGGATTCCAAATTGGTAGATGACATTTTTCTTGATGAAACTCATCGTATTGGCCTTAGTTATGTGCACTACCGCTTCTGCCTAGACCCAATTTGGTAAAGTAATCCACAGCCATAATGTCGTACGTTACCTCTCCTTTGGTTGTGACTAGCATCGGGCCGATCAAATCTAATCTCTATTGGCGAATGGTCAGGGTGATGACATGCTCTTCAGCTGCTCAAGAGGCCTCTTTATGTTATTAGCTATCCTCTAGCAGCTTCCACATTGATCTGCGACTGCCTGAGCGCCTTGGAATAGGATAGACTAGTAGAAGCCTTGTCTAAGAGTTTTGTGTGCCAGGTTTTTACCTCCAGAGTGGTTCCCATATAATCTCTCGTGGATGCTCTCAAATATCCACCTGCCTTCTACTGGACAGACACACCTTTACAAAGCTTTCGAGAATCCTCTCTTGTACAACTTTCCCCCTACCATTAAGTACCTGATAACTCTGTACCTGAGACATTTTGCTTCAGTTACCTCTGTTTGCAGTGTTCCATCCTCCAAGTATTCCCTGATCCGAATCATCCAAGTGGTCTGCTCTTCTTCAATCACACCTATCTTCAATGTCTCTTCTTGATTCTCGATGATTGGCCTTTTGAGATGAGCAACTGGGATGGTCTTTAACTGTACACTAATAGTAGCTGACGCTAATTTTGACAAAGCGTTTGCCTTTTCATCCTTTTTTTCTCTCTGGATCTGGGTGATCCAGTATGTTTTGAACCTTTCTAACAATATTTTGGCTACCCCCAAATATTATGTCATGTTGTTGTCCTTGGCTTGATACTCATCCAAAATTTGGTTTAGCATCACTTACGAGTCACTGAATATTTTCAGTTCATCCGCCCCTAAGGTCGTACAAACTTTGAGCCTTGCCAAAAGTGCCTCATACTCAACCATGTTGTTAGTGGCCTTGAAGTCAAACAACAGGGCACACTCTAGGGTAGATATAACTATCCCGGCCTTGCTGCCATACATGTTTGACAACCCACCTACATGTAGTTTCCACGTGAACTTTTCATTCTTTTTGAACATCTTGATCACCTCACTATTTGGTTCGGTGAATTCTGTGATCATGTCAGCTATGACTTGCTCTTTCATTACGGCCTTCGGCAGATATGCTATCTCAAACTCGCTCAACTCCATAGCCCACTTAGTCAATCTTCCGGACACTTCAGGTTTCGATAGGATTTGCTTCAACGAACAGTCTGTATAAACTTCGATCATGTGGGCTTGAAAATATGGCCTTAGCTTCCTTGCTGCAGTCACTAGGGCCAGTGTCATCTGCTCGGCTGGTGAATACCTTGTTTCAGCTGGTAACAAGGTTTTACTTGTGTAATATACTGGCTTTTGTACCCCCTCATCTAGTATGACCAGTACTGAACATGTTGCTACAGATGTTGCCGACAGATACAAGTAAAACACTTCTCTTTCAAGTGGTTTGGATAAAATTGGCCCTTTCTATAGGTATTTCTTTATCGTTCTGAAGGCCTGTTCACACTAAGCGTTCCATTCTACCCCCTTACCCTTCTTAATTGCCTTAAAAAAGGGAAGACACTTATTAGTTGATTTGCTTATGAACTGATTCAGAGACGCCAAGCACCCTATTAGCCTTTGGATTTCTTTTAATGTTCTTAAAGACCTCATTTCCTCCAACTTTTTTACTTTTTCTGAGTTAATTACAATTCCCCTCTGGTGTACTTGGAATCCTAGGAATCTCCCTGAATGTACTCCAAAAACACACTTCTTTGGGTTGAGCTTTTTACCAAACCTTCATAGCACTCCAAACTTTTCCCTGATGTCTTGTGCATGTTCTTCTGACGTTATGCTTTTCGTCAGCATATCATCCACATATACTTCCATGTTTCTGCTAATCTTTCGAGCGAACATCTTATTCACCTGTCTCTGGTAAGTTGCCCCGGCATTCTTGAGACCAAATGACGTGACTTTGTAGCAATATAACCCCTGGTCGGTGGTAAAGGATGTTTTGTCCTCGTTGGATTCAACCATCTGAATCTAGTTATATCCTAAGTATGCATCCATAAAGCTCAATAGTTCATAACCGGCCATTGGATCCATCAACTGGTCAATCTGAGGCAAAGAGAAACTATCCTTCAGGGATGCTTTGTTGAGGTCAGTGAAATCCTAAATCCTCCATTGACCATTCTTCTTTTTTACCAATACAACGTTGGCCACCCATTCAGAATACTTTACTTCCCTTATAGATCTTGCTGCCAGCAGCTTCTCTACTTCTTCTTTGATCGTCTTACTTCTCTCCTGGTTAAACCGTTTTCTTTTCTGAACAACCAGCTTGCGGTCGGGGTCAACTACTAAATAGCATGAGATTATCTTTGGATTGATTCCTTTCATGTTGTCATGTTTCCATGCAAACACATCCTTATATTCCTTTAATAGTCTAACCATCTCATCTTGCACCTATTTTGCCAGCTAAGTCTCGAGCCTTACAGTATTTTCGGGACTATAGTCATCGACTGTAACTTCTATGGTCGGTTCATCCTCCTAGCTTTTCCCATCTTCTGGAGGTGTCTCTCTCGGGTCCAGGTCGAACCGGGTTGGAGTTTTCTCTCTGACCTCCTCATCATCATCCATTTTCTGGTCTTTATACTTCATAAGGGTGTATACTTACATTACTCCCGACTTTGCTTTCTCCCTATACACAACCCAATTTGCCTTTCTCGCCCCACTCCTGTGAGCTTTTCATGACTCCCACTCCTACTTCCATGGTAAACTTCACCGTTAGTGCATAGGTAGCAGTCACGGCTTTTGTCTTGTTCAAGAAAGGTTGACCCAGTGGGGTATTGTACGGCCAATTCTCTACATTCATGACCATAAAATCCAGTAATACTGCATTGGTATAGGGAAAGCTTCTAACCTCTACAGGAAACTTCATCATTCCTAGCGATCTTACCTCCGCTCCTCTGAAGCCTCTAAGTGGGACTTTAAGTGGTTGAATGTCTCTTCTTTGCAGCCCGAGTTTGTCAAACACTCCACACTTAGAATATCTACAGAGCTTCTATTGTTGACCAGTATCCTTATTAATTACTTCATTTTCGAGTACGTGAACCAACACCATAATCGCATTGTTTAGTCTTACTTCCAATACAGGTGCATCCGCTTCAGTAAAAATTATAGGGTCTCAACCTTGTTTGGATTTCTTATGATCTGGCCCTAACAGATTTACCTCCAGGTTTCTCTGACCATTTATAAACTCTAACCTCGAACATCCTCTCTCTACTACTACTCCCGATGTATGGTCCACCGAAGATGGTATTGATTGCCCCATTACCTAGATCTCTCATGGGGCTCTTCTGACTTCTATCTTGATCCTCTACTATGGTGTTCTTACACCGGTTATCCCTACTCTTGAGGATCATGTCTTTGAGGTGTCCTTCTTTGATTAACTTTTCTATATAGTCCCTCAATTGATAACACTTAGAAGTTTCATGGTCGTTCTCTTAGTGGAATGTGCAATACTTGGTGATGTCTCTTCTAGCAAAGCTCGACTGCTTTAGGGGTTTCTTGTACAAATTTTTATCTTCTATCGAGTTCAGGATTTCTTCTTGTCCTCTGACCAGCTGAGTGTAATTAGTGTATTGCCACTTGAATTGCCTATTACCTTTGTCATCATTATTTCGTCCATCCTTATTTTTTCCTCCATTGTCTTTCTGCTCCCCTTTGTCGTTATTCTTTGGGTTACTGTCATTATGCTTTTGGCTACTTTCGGGCCGACCCCCGTGTATGAGTTCTCCACCATGGGCTAGTTGTTCTTCTTCTATCATGGTGTGTCCCCCGACATGGTCTACCATACTCGCGTATATGGTTGGCCCTATTTTCCTCGGACTTAGGGTCAGATAGTTGTAATGTCAACTATTGACAAATGCCGACACTACTGCATCATCATTGGGATTTTGCACTTTTGATACCTCTTATGAGAACCTAGTTAGGTAGTCTTTCAACTTCTCGTCTTTCCTTTGATTTAGGGTCGACAAGGCTGATATGGACTTCCTTCGCTGGATGTTTCCCATGAATTGCATGGTGAATACTTGTACTAACCTTTTGAAATTCCTAATGGAACCTATAGACAACCCTCCAAATCTAGATCCCTGATCTCTCAATGTTTACAAGAACACGCGACACATGAGGGCATCATCATAATCATACTGCGCCGTTGCACTTTGGCACCTCCTTACATGCTCCTGTGGGTCTATATTGGCTTTGATTTGCTCCACATGTGGCATTTTGAATTTCTCAGAAAAATGGGTCTGCCTTATAAAATCAGAGGACGAGCTTTTGGAGTTCCTGATCAGTGGGTTTCCTAAGTTCTGTCTTCGTTCAAGGGCTTCTACCCTTTTAAGGAGAATCCCTCGTTCCCCTTCTGGTTCTCCATGCTCATCAAACCTCTGACAGATAGTGAGCACATATAGGTCCTTAGGGACCCTCCCACTGATCTGGGCACCGAAGGGGTCACACCTGACCACAGACGTTGGCTCACTGTACCTCCTAAGGGCTGTTTCATCGTCACTTGAATGTAAGCGGGACCTTTTTTGCTAACCATCATATCTATGTACCCGTTCATGGTAGGTTTCCGTACCATTGTAACTCTCCACATCTTCCCGCGAACTAGACTCCGAAAGTTCTCTCACTCCCCGATCTTCTCGGCCACCTCTTTTGTGCAATCGCCCTTTTTTCATTATATTTTGCCTTACCTCTTCTAGGTTTCTTGGGTGTTCTGGATTAACCGCTACTATCTCGGAGTGTACGTTAGGATCCTAGGCCATGATCGGCATGGAAAGTTAATATAGCAAACTCAAGTTAGTCGTGGTTGATATGCTGATCCTCTGCTTAGTGGCATCTTCGATGACTTTCTGTTGGGACTCATAGATCTACTTGATCACTTCCAGAAAGATTCTAGTGGCTGTACCTGTGGATGTAACAGCGTTTGGTCTGGGAGATGGCGGGGTCCTTGTGAGTGGATCTTCTTGTATGGAGGCAACATCCACAGGGTTTGGGGCATTAACATCACGTGTTGCGTCAACATTACGAGGAGATGGACTTTTGTCTCTACCAGTGTCCATGATGTCGCATTTCGCTAACTGCTTTCAAAATTAATCACGTAAACCAAACACTATCTGAGGTTGTCCCTTTTTTCTAGCTCCAGTTGTTGACGATGATTTCTGGATTAACCTCTCGTTACATAATTGATACATAATAATAACTAGTTGTAAACAAAAAGCAACGAGAAAATAAATCAGACACAAAGTCTTACGTGGTAAAACCCTAATGTGGGGAAACGTCCACGGCTGCTAATAGCGGCAGTAGGAATTCACTATTTAAAAATAAGATTACACACTCAATCTCTCTAACGCTTTTGTTACTTAAATTGTGTTAACCCCTTTATGGGTATTATTAGGATCTATTTATACATGCATAGAACCCTAATTCTTAACATACACGTAAGGAAAGTCATTATCATTTAATGAAATTCTAACATCTCAGAGTCGTGCTCTCTTTCTTTCCTGTTTGGGGTTGATTTGTACTTCTATTGTCTTTAGATCTTTTTCCTGGTATAAACTTTGATATTTATAAGGAAGTTTGTTTCCTTATGAAAGTGGGCTTCTAGAAGCCTTGTTCAAATCAGACTCTCTTTCAGTGTATTTGAGTCGTGATTTCATCGAATCTGGGTGATATCCACGTGGCATGTGTCTGATCGTCTATTTTCCTGACCATTCTTGTTTTCCCCTGATCAGCAATTATACCCAACCATCTTAACGACCCGATCGGATTTACTAACCCTATCATCTGCGTTATCTTAATCGGGGAGGTCTGGTAGGGTTTTCTCCATCCCACTAGGGTTGACTTAACCTAATCGTCTTCTAGAAACATATCACCCCCGACACTAGTCTTTTGCTGACGTGTTGCATCATCCAGAATTTACCAATAACACTAGCAAAGAAAAAACACAGACTGCGCAGATAATCTAATAATCACAAAGAAAAGTCATAATCTTATAATCACTAACATTAATTGATATAACCAAGAAAATCCAAAACTGGCAACAATAAACACGAACAAGCAACAGCCCTAGCAAGAAAAAAACACAAGCTACGCAGCAGCTCAAGCCAAAACTAAAAAAGCAAACCGTTTCTAAACAAACCAGACAATAAATGAAGAAAAAAAAATAGAGCAAGAACCAGCCAACTGAAGAAACACCAGAAGCAGAGCAAGCACAACCACAATAACCTACACCTCAAACAAGCACCAAACCAGATCAACACAAAAACAAAGTTGACATGAAATCACAAAAGAAACAGTCGACGCCCCAAAATAGAACCTTTGTTTGTTGTATATAAATATACATATAAGCATAGATTGTGGCGGTTTTAATCATACATATAAACCTTTATTTTCTCATTCACGACTTTTATCAAACATCTAGTAGTCTCTATCAACCACTTCACTCAAGTTTTTAAATTTAACTCATCAAACCAAAGAAAATTTTCACAGGCAATTGGCTTTCACAAAAATCTCATCAATCAACAAAAAAAATTGAACAAAAATTGTACCTTGAGCAATTACAGCCGAACTCAAGTTGAATTGGGTTGAAGACGGGTCAAAATTGGGTCACAAACATATCGAGGTCAACCTAGGTCATCAAATCGTTATCGGAAAGCACATGCTTCTTCTTCGCAGGCGTCGCATGATCCGGTCCCTTCCTTTCTTCCTTTTTTTTTCTTCTTCTTCGTCGGCCTTCTGGTTAGTTCAGCCAGCCAATTCTTCTTCGCCGGAGTTTGGTCGACGTCACCTTTATCTCGTTGCCGTCAACTGTTTGCCCACCTCTTCTCCGACCACTTTTGCCTCTCTCACTATAGTTGAAAACAATGATTCTTTTTTTTATTGATAATGACATTAAAAGAATTTAGGTTTATGTTTGTAAAAAAAAAAAAAATAGGTTTATTTTACAAAATTGATTTTTTTAAAAAAAAAAAAAGTGGGTATTTTAAACTTTACAACTTACAACTTGTTAAAAACAATAATTTATTTTTTTTGATTAAAAACAATAATCCATTTATTAATTTGACTAATTGTACATATATCCCTTTATAATATCATTTTTATTCTATAAATATATTGATTCTTTATTTAACAAAAATCTCATCCGAATATTGTATAACTTAATACAACTTAACACGGGGTTATATAAAAATAATAAAGTCCAATCCAAAGCTACATGATGCCTATAAATATCTGTGCAACAACACACTACATGACTCACACAAACACAAGTCAAAAGCAAAGCACGAGATCGAAGAAGCCACTTATAATATACTACACTCCAACTACGTAAAAAACAATGTTTCCTCAAGTCTCAGCAGCTGCTACTTCGATCCCAAATAAAGACTGCAATCGCCGCCCGGCAAATTATCATCCTAGCATTTGGGGGAATTATTTCCTCTCTTATGCTAGTGGCGACTCCTTAGTAAAAATTCTCATCTCAAAAAGTTTCTAGTTTAATTGACATATTGTATTCCATGCATGCATACAATTTGAAACGAAAAATATTTATGTTACTATATCTTCAAGTGAAATCCTTGAATAAAATCGTGTTCAGAATATACCCGAATACAAATAATATCATCTTTTAAGTAAAAATGTTTTTACAATGAATTCATGTCCATGGCTATATAGGCTTTTTCAAAATTTTAAGATGTTCTAGTGACATGTCATTACTATTTACTAATTTGCTCTATTAATGCTTCAATTTGGTTGTTCAGGAAGCTGATGTGAATAATGTGAATGTGAACCATCTGGAATTGAAGGAAGAAATTAAAAGAATGCTAATGGTGGTTGATGTCAACAACTAGCCTTTACAGAAACTGGACTTGATTGATGCCATCCAACACTTGGACATATCTTACCATTTCGAAACCGAGATTGATGAAATCTTAGAAACAACACACAAATACCACCATGTCCCTGGTCTCATTGATGACAATAATGTTGATGACTGCCTCCATTCCATTTCGCTTCAATTTCGTTTGCTCAGGCAAGATGGACATAAAATCTCCTGCGGTATGTTAATTTCTTCCAAGAACTTGGTCTTTTGAAAAAGACGATTACTAATTGTGAATAAAGTCATAAACTAAAAGGGAATTTGATTATGGGACCCGTATAATTTGGTTCCCTAATGATTTTAGTAAATATTGTAACATAAAATTAAATATCTTTTTTGATTAAAATGTGTTTGTGCTAAATCAATCAGATGTGTTCAACAACTTCAAAGACAGCAATGGAAACTTTGTTGGTGGAATGGTATTGTTGAGATCACTTGTAGTGCACCTCCGAGAGAGAATTTCGAGCACAAACACAATGAAAGGAGAAGCTTTTCTATTTTTCTCTCTAAATTTCTTACACCACTCCACACATTTTCAATACAATCTTCATCCCTTTATATAGGGAAATAAGATGAGCTAAACAACAAACGACAATAAAAGCAAATCAGTTGGTTAATGGCAGTTGAGAGTTGGAGGCAGCTGGGAGTTGGCAGTGGTTGGAGGTTGAAGTTGGATGGTTGTTAGAGCCATATCAATGGCCGGTTTCTAGAAGGGTTAGAGTCAAAGTTTAATTTTCAACATCCCCCTTTAAACTTGACTCTCTGTGTCTCGTCATACCAAGCATTGTCTTTAGTTTTGAAAACACATCATGTTTGAGTGGCTTGGTGAAAATATCAGTAACTTGATCATATGTCCTGCAAGAAACTAGTTCCACCTCCTTATTCTTCACATGCTCTCTGATGAAATGATACCACATATCAATATGTTTGCTTCTTTCATAGAATACTGGATTCTTTGCTAGTGCAATCGCTGACCGATTGTCGATGTAGACCTCTGTGGGATTATCTTGTGGAAATCTCAAGTACTGCAATATATTCTTGATCCAGATAAGCAAGTTCTAGACATAACCACACTGCTGAGCTTCAGAATGACCATAGAAACCAGTGAAATGCGAACACATATCTTTGTGAGAAGTAATTTGAACGTCTATATGGAAAATAGAGAAAAAAAAAAGAAGACTAACATCAACCGCTTCCGACTATAAAAGACACAAATCTCTACCTCTCCCAATAAAGTTGACCATAAACTTGCCACTAAAGCCTAACTTAACACGAATACCTTCCATGAGAACATTATTAGACTTTTTTTCCATGAGAAAAATAATATCAGGGTTATGAGCTTTCTTGAAGCTCAAAAGCACTTGGAACACACGGGTGCTACCCATCCCCCGTACGTTTCGGGTGAAGATTTTCATGGTGACCGGCAGGCTGATAGAGACTGACCCGTCAATCAGGGGCGGAGCCCTTCAAGGGCTTGGGTGGGTTGTAGTCCACCCAAGTTTTTTGAATTATTTTTTAAAAAAGTTTTGTTTTATTAACCAAACTTTGATTTCTAGTGTTAAACTTACTAAAACTCAATAAATAAAACTATAAAAAAAAATTAAATTTATTAAAGACCAATAAATAAAATTTTATGAAATATGTTTAACTAATCCAAAAAATTTGTTAAAATATATCAGCCAAAATGAAAAACAATAAAATAAAATAACTCTTCTTGTTTCAGCAATCATCATTCGACGGATTCCCAAATCAGTCACATTTATATTTTTCCACTTTCTCAAATCTCAAACTTTAACTTCTCTGAGTCCTCTCTTATCTTAAATCTCTTAATTTGATAGTAAATTCCCTAAGCTTTAATCTTTATTTATTTATTTATTTATTTACTTATAATGAATTTGATTTTAGGTTTTGTATTTTATGATTGTTATTTAAGTATTGTATTTTATTATTGAAATTTAGGTTTTGTAAATTAATGTGTCTTCTTGTGGGATAGCAAAGTTAGGGAAGAGAAGAAAAATGTACGAAAACTAAGGTTTATTTTACTTTTGGGGATTTGAAAAGAAAAATATCCATTTAAATTTTTTATTGTGTTACCACTATATATATCCTTAATGTTTTTCTTATTATGAATTTTCTCCTGTATCGTTTGATTTGATTATTATAAAGAAAAATTTTAAGATTTTTAAATAAGAATTTTTTTTTTAGGATTTTTAAATAAAAAATATATATATTATATTAGCCCACCCAAAAAAAAAATCCAGCTAAGCCCCTGCCGTCAATAAATCGTCCGAGCAAAGTGTTTCGCCATGAGAAACTGATTCGGCTTCTGTCAAACGCACTTTTTTCTCCACAAGAATCACTTCTGAGATCATGTTTCTTTGACCCGAATGGGCTCTAGCCTCAAGCCCATTATTTGCCTTAAAACCATCCCGAACCCATCGTTTCCATTTACCCGTTCTTGGCCCAATACCATTCCCATCCCCATTTATGTCGTTTTCAGTCAAACATTCCTTTGCCAATGGCGTTACATTACAATCTAGCCCATGATCCACATCCATAGGCAGTAAAGACAAATCCCGGATTACTTCCGTTGACCAAATCATCCTTACATATTGATTGGCCCTTGTTAACATCTAATTCTAAATTAACATCATTAATACCAGGATTCACCTCCTTCTTTCTTGTAGAATCCTTGCCTTGATTAACCAAACCATGATTCTTTGTATGCATTTGAGACTTCACGTCAGAATTCAAATTTAGGGAGTTTGACAAAATCTTAGCTATTAACTCCATACCAGATTGCTTGATTCCTTCCTTAACAAGCACTCTCACGAGATTTTTACGAGCCGGGATCACCCTCCTTTCTATAACATTTGAATTATTCCCGCTCCAAGAATCACGACCCAGAGTCTCACTTTCCTTCTCCGACACGTTCACATCCCGAGAAGGATCCGGTTCCTCGGATTCCAGACCAGCCACCTTCTTCCCATTCTCTCGATCCTCCACACTCGGAAGTAAATCCACCTCGTTTGTCCTCATTTGTCTCTTACCCCCAACCTTTCTTCGCCTATCACACCTCCACCCTTGGAACTTTCCTTCTTCATTTTGGAAGCATAACTCTTAGTTGGACTCGAAGCTTTAAGCCAAGCCCCATACATTAGGTTGTAATCTTCAGGACCACTGGACGCTGCCTCCACCTAGCAGTCTCTAACCACATGATCCAACCATCCGCATCTAAAACAATGTTCTGGGAGCTTCTCATAGCGTAGAAGCATATTAGTTTCCTTCCATCAAGTAGAACATCCACCCGTAGCAAGCTGCGCAATGGCTGATTGACATTAATGACAACTCTGACTCTAATAAATTTACCAACACAATCTCCGGATGGACCTGTATCAATTTCACGAACTTCTCCAATCATATTCCCCAGGAATTCACCAATCTTTTTTGTCATACACAGCAAAGGCACTTTGTGTATTTGGACCCAGAATGCCGCTTTGATAAAATCCATATCTTGAAAGTCACCATTACTTATCGGAACCGCTAAAACAAGAAGTGCCTTATCAAAAGTCCATGGACACCCCCCAGCACGTGATGCCTATCCTCTGCGTTCTTGAACGTAAAGGAGAAAATATTTCCTTCGATGGCTTCTATCTCGAACTCTTCCAGGGTACGCCAAATCTTAGGAATCACACCAATAAAAGCTTCACGGTTCACCAGCTTATTGGAAAGAATCTTCCCAACCAAACGTGGCCTCTTCTCTCCATCAACTCTCAACCCCACCTGTAATGGAACCAAATTACCCTCTTGATCCTTCAACGATATCGCCTCACATAAATCTGCAACCTCATCCGCATTCATCCTAACCGGTCCCTATTCGAAAACCGATCTACACTCCTAGGAAGTGACCAAAAAGTGATCCCCACAGGATCCCCACACTCCAGAGACCCAAAGAAAGTCAGAGAAAACCAAATGGAAAGAATAACTAAATAAAATTAATTAAAACCTATTTATTTATTTATTTTTATTAAAATATTAGGTGTAGTAAGATATGTTGTGGGTGGCCATAGAATCACCCTTACTAAATATTGATCTGCATCAAACATGTACTACTAAAAATTGCAAGAAGCCTAGACATACCAACTACAACTAAATGTTGATCTGCATTACATTATCTTATGGTCAATGTGATAATTTTATATATCATCAACATGGCAATTAAAGATCATTTTCTTACATTTACTTTTTGTCCCCATACATATTTACTATTACCAAATGTGAGAGTAAAGTTTTTATCCTTAACATATTTGATCTAGTAGATTCTAATATATATTCCATCTGAAAATACTTATATCAGTGGTCATTATTGATTATCGGGTATGTTAGACACTTAAGTTTTTTTTTATAAGTCAATTATATTAGTATATTGTATGTGGACCACTGATTATGGAGAAAATTTGATAAGTGTATATATTTTGAGTTAAAATATATAAATATAATAGTACACATCCAATAAACTCTTAAAATTTATATGTTTAATCCAACTAAATTCAAATAAATAAATATCATATTAGTAGAATAAAAAGTCTGAGATAAAATTTAAACATGACAACGTATTAAAGATATGCAAAACATCTAGAAAACTTATTAATTAGAAACTTATAAATATTCTTTTAAATTCATTTAACAAAAGTTAAGATTTTATTAATTAAAAAAAATATCACAATTAAACTACTATATTATATATTTTATTTTTGGAAAGAACAATTAAACTACTGTAGAATTTGAATTCAATTAAAACCTTACTTCATTATTTTTTTCCAAATTGGCTGCGTAGGTACCAAAATCAAGGGCTCACAACTCTCCACGTGTCTCACGTACCCAATAATTTGTCAAAATGACATTAATACCCTCATTTAATCTATTTAAACTTCTGTTTCTCGTTTAAATTTAATTTTCAGACATCTGCCACCACCTTTATTTAATGTGAGGTATCTCGAAACTGAGAAAATTTTCAAAAAACACGAACAAACAAAAACATGACAACGTCCACGTCCTCTTCCGGTACGGAGAACGGCACCTCTCTCCGGTCACCTCTCCTTCTCCCTCCACCACCACCACCACCACCGTCCAAAATACCCGAATCCGAATCCGAATCCGCGCAGGAGAAGCTCTTGATAGACGACATGCTCCAGAGATACTGCGGCGAGTTTGGTCCATGGCAGCTCCGCCATTTCGTGCTCACAAGCCTCGCCTGGGCTCTGGAGGGTTTCCACACGATGGTCATGATCTTCGCTGACCGTGAACCGGACTGGACCTGTCTCGGGCCGGGCTGCGACCCACAAGCCAAGAACGTCTGCGGGTTCGAACCGGGTTCATGGACCTGGATTGGTGGTGCAGATTCCTCCATCGTGTCCCAGTGGGGTCTCGTTTGTGAAAATAAGTACAAAGTTGGCCTCGTTCAGGCCATGTTTTTCTGTGGCTGCATGATCGGTGAGTTTTCAATTCCGATGATTTCTTTATTGTTCAAAAACAGTTTGACTAGAATTAATATTTTATAAGATATACATGGTCGGCATAGATGGTTCATGTAATCCAAATCGATAAAATTAATATTCTTTAAAATCACATGACGTGCGTGGTGGGTGGTCTAATAATATTTTAGTTTTTTTTTGGTAGATATTAATTTATGGATGTGAAGACAAGCTGACACTGTGCCTATCTCTTGGAGATTTATTAGTGGTGCCATTAATTAATTAGCTATATATAATGTAATCAGAGATTAGATTAAGAACCATAAATAGCTAATGGGGTGGTGGATTCAAAAGTGTTTTTTTGTTCTATTAAAGATACTATTTTTACAAGGATTCTAATACATATACGGCCTCAATAGTTGCAAATTGTAATAGAGAGTTTGCCCAAGATAACTTTTAGTTACGAGATTTTATACGTTTTTTTTTATAAAGATTGTTTAAAAAAAAAAAACGGAATACCACTTGCTAATTTTATGTAAATGATTAATTAATTATCTTTAAAATTGGTATACAAATCTTATTATTATCTCTTTGATTAGATCTTCTTATACGGATCTTATTATTAGCACCATATTGTTTTGTCCAATTTCAAAGACTCAAGAGGGGATATTATAGATTGACTCAATTTTTTGTTGAGATGCTATTGGGAACTGGAGTATATGCTCTGTCATTTTGAATTGGTCCAACCTCTATGTCCACAAAAGTCTTTTTCTAGTGCTTATATGTAGTGTTTTTCTTCTCACTCTCTCCTTTTTACTAATTTTATTCCTCTTAAGTGTCGTATATATTTATTTTTAAAAAGATCTAATCATGTCAGTACACTGAATCAATCCAAACAAATCTAAAACAGTACTATACAAAACTACACTTATAGTCAACAAATCCCTTACTTTAATATATCTACAAATTTACATTCAAGTGACTCTGTACCAACTCTCCACATCAGTGAAAAGGAGTTGTTTTTCCAATAGTATTTGCTGTGCCATCGAATATCGAATATCTACATAATTGAAGGCTTGAAGCGGTGCAAGTAGGCCGTTAGCAGTAGGGGTCACATGAGGGTCACTTCCTAAAAAGATGCCATGGAACTAATTTCTAGATAAAGCAGGCTTTATTTGTTCCAGACTATTCAGCTGTACATACACTTTTATAGTTTTATAGTTTCTTTTTTCAATTCTCTCTCTAGCCTTCATCTTTTTTGCAGAGCAATGATGTGTGATCCACCATATGGTCCCTAGTTCATGCCATGTTGAATGTGTATATAAAGTTTTTCAACGATGAGTTTACACATGCCCCACTTTTATCATTACAAATTATTTGAAGTAGATTCTAGATTGTCAGGTTTTTTTCCATGCACGAAACATCAAATTATTTGTATAGGTTATTTGGGTCCCGGACCAGGCCCAGCCCATGAGACAGGTATACACGAGATTTCCAAAACCAACTTAAACATGTAATTAGACAAAATTGTAACGACTAGAGAACTTAATTTTAAATTTGTAATTCAAGTGTTTATTAAAATCAATTATGAATCAAATTATGTGTTCTCTCATACACAATTCAGGGGAACTTAATTCCCCCTCTTAACTAAAGATCAAGTTCCATTTCCTGATTTCATTTAATGCATCATTTGTTGTTAATTAATTACTATGTGCCATTATGCCAATTTCCATCCCTGTATAGATTTGTGATAAAAATTTAAAGTGGGTATATGGAATTGTTGTGAAAAAACAATGTCTTCATTTTAATGTGTTTTAAGACTGAAGTTGTTTGGGTGAATTTTCAGGTGCAGGAGTATTTGGTCATCTATCAGACTCAAAACTAGGAAGAAAAGGCTCTTTAACAATAGTTTGCATCTTGAATGCCATCTTTGGTTGCTCAACAGCATTTTCACCAAACTACTTAACCTATCTCCTGCTTAGAGTGCTTACTGGCTTCAGCACTGGAGGTGTTGGCCTTTGCGCCTTCGTTCTCGCCACTGAACCCGTTGGTCCAACGAAGCGCGGTGCTGCAGGTATGTCTACATTCTATTTCTTCTCGACAGGAATAGTCATACTATCAGGCATCGCTTACTGTTTTCGTTCATGGCATACACTCTATATCGCTTCCTCGATCCCCTCGATTTTGTTTGTTGTATTTGTTCTTCCTTTTCTCCCTGAGTCCCCTAGATGGTACCTGGTTCGTGGAAAAGTGAATGAAGCCATGAAACTCATGCGTAGTATCGCAAAGTACAATGGAAAACACCTCCCCAACGGGGTTGTCCTTGCACTCGATGAAGAAGAAAGTAACAAAACAAATGGTAAGCAGGATTACAAGGAAGAATTGGAATCGAAGGAAGCGATAACAGGTTCTATCATAGATGTGATTAAGTCACCAGTCACTAGGATCCGCTTGTTTTTAGCCGTAGTTATTAACTTCTTATGCTCAGTTGTATACTACGGCCTCAGCTTAAACGTTGTCAACCTCGATACCAACATTTACTTCAATGTCGCCCTCAATGCAGTGGCGGAAATGCCAGCTTTCCTAATAACAGCACTTTTGTTGGATAGATTCGGAAGGAAGCCATTGGCGATAGGTACAATTTGGTTCAGTGGAACATTTTGCTTGTTGGGTGCATTGGTGAGAGGTGGCGGGATATGGAACACGGTGAGGATGGTTTGCGGGATTTTGGGGATATTTGGTATGGCTGGAACTTACAATTTGCTATTTATATACACTACAGAGTTGTTCCCCACAGTTGTGAGAAATGCAGCACTTGGGTGCGCAACACAGGCAGCCCAAATGGGAGCGATATTGGCACCGTTTGTGGTGGTATTGGGCGGTACTCTGCCATTTACGGTGTTTGCAGCGTGTGGGATCGTGGGAGGAGTGTTCGGATATTACCTACCGGAAACACTTAATAAACCGATGTATGACACACTTACCGGAATGGAGGAAGGTGAAGGTGAAGGTGAAGGTGTTTAGAGAGGTGTCTGAAGCCTTGAAAGTGTTTGTTAGATTCGAATTCAACTACTTCACTTCAATGACGACATTTTTCAAGCTGGAGTCTTTTTTTCTTTTTTTTCTTTTTTTCATCAATGTAATGTAAATCTTCAAGATATAAGCAGTGTTTAAGACTTGAGCACCAAAAGAACATAAAGATCTGAAAACTGAAAAATTCTATACGCTCCGAGTATTAATTAGAACCAGCTGATCTCCAACTTTCAGACTTCAAATATCTGAATTTCTGGGGCTAATAATCACAGACAAGATCTAATTTCCTGATAATCAACAAGAAGTAACAAGTACACCATTGATTGAATACGTAATATATAAGAGATTTCACCACAAGCAAAATCAAATGTGAAGGTTTCAATATATTATCATTGAAAAAAACAGGTAATTTACATCTTGTAGAAAACCTCTAGGCTCTAGCATACAATATAATATATACATAGGCAACTGCAATCACAAAATTCAAAGACCCTATTGAAAGATCATTGATTGTAAGATTACATAATATGACACGAACTTTAATTATTATTTTTATCTTTTCTACAGTGGAGAGAACTTGTTGCTCAGTTTGATGATTATCATATATGAAGATGATAATTATTTTGCCTAAAATAGCTGATAATTATATTTATATACTTCGTACATTAAGTGACATTTAAATCCAGTCAAGAGGCTTTTGACTGAGATTGGAAGGCCATGATCAAAACATGAATGGAGTTGCAGAAAATGCTGGAAAAACTGGTTGCAATGAATTTCCCCTGAAATAAATAAATAAATAAATAACACATAAAACAAGCAAAATGAAAATGAAAAGCAAAAAAAAACACTATCCTGCTTCGTCTTTTAGATTCTCTAAAAACCAACGAACAAGATTTCAACGAACAAAACGAGGTTGTCGTTTGTCCTTTTCCTAAATCTTGCATTATTAACGGAAACTTACCCGAATTCAAAGCCATAGCTACGAACACGAGGTCTGGATTTGTGGGACCCACCGCTCTTCCTTTTGGTGAATCTCTCGAGACTCTCCGCTTCACTTTTCTTCTTCTCCAAGACAACGTTGTCTTCCATAATCGCGAAAAGCGACGGCTTCCACTCCGGCGGATCCGGCTGACCACCTCCGCCGAACCTGCCCCGCCTCCTCCGTCGGTAGTTCCGCTTGACAGGCGTCACCAGCGTCTTCGTCTCCTCCGTCTTCGACGGCTCCTCCTCCGGCCGAACGCCTCCCGACGATTCCCGACACCCACAACACGACACGAACTCCAACAAATTAAACCTCATGAGTTCGTTTGTTGTTTCGTGTCCGTGTTTGGGAATCGGAGATACGTTTTTTCTTTTCTTTTTGTGTTTTGGAAAAACAAAAAACAGAGAAAGCAGAGAGCTGAGATTGATGTTGAAAATGGTTGAAACAGTTGGTTAATGTATTTATGGTTATTAGTAGTTGAAGTCATTGTTCGGTTGTCATTTATTTATAGACTTTTTTTTTTATGTAGATAATATTTCCCCTATTTTTTTGGATTTTTTACAATTTTGTGATTTTTTTTTTTTTAAGGTGGGTTTATGATTTGATCGATAACTACCACACTCTGTTCTCCATTCCACTTGTTTTGGAAGGTTAACTTTTTTATAAAAAAAAACTGAGTTTTTTTTTATTTTAAGAAAAAAACAAACTACGACAGGTGTCTAGAGAGAACAACCTATATAAATATTTAAATATTAAAATACGTGTGTAGATATCCGTCTAGACTTCATGTGGTCGTCGACCGTCCCGATTAAAATAAAATGGATTGTATTAGATGGTGGGTAAAAAAACAAACAATTTAATTATTTTATCGGTTGATTTTATCGATTAATCGATATAAAAGTAGTTAAAATCGTTTTTATATCCTAATTAAATTGTTTAATTTTTTTTTTTAAAGATTGAATATGAATTTTATATATATATCTAAAATAATTAAAAATAAATAAATTTTCAACCATATAAATGGAGCTATAGACGTTAGAGGTTATATTTTCTGCCTAATTATATTAATTATGTTTATCAAATATGTTAGTGGGAGACTTTTTAAAACTCTTATACTACATATAGGCTTTTGTTGATTAAATTTTAGTACAAGGTCTCCTTTCTCTTAATTTCTCTTAATTATTAATAATTTTAAATATAAATATATATATATATATATATAATATAAACCGAATAAAGTATTATTAGATAAAATTAGTAAACATGAGATGAGTAGTAAATATTATGTCTCGATTTAATGTAATTGTTGTATTGATAAGAACTTTTATTATAATTTCAAATTGCTATAAATTTTAAGATTCTTATGTTACCATATTTCACTTTTTTTAATTAAAATTCAATAAATACCTAACTTATTCGAAATTTTGCATTAGATTATTATCATTTTAAGTACCATATAAGATTAGCTTCTTCTATTTTTATTATTATTATTTTTTAACTACGCTATATGGGATTTGCTTGATTCTATATTATTTTTATGATAAGAGTTACAATCATTAGAAAGATCTTCACTTCTTTGATGACTTTATGTGTAATCTTTTTATTTAAAATTTGTTCATATATTAAATTATTAATTAATTATGTATATAATAAGAAGGGTTGTCGAGCTGTTGCCAAATGAAAGTATATATTTAAAATGGGATTGACTTTATTTTATTTTTTTCATGGACAATCTACTCACTCAACCCCAAAGATTTTAAAATTATAACAAATATTTTATTAAGAAGAAAATATGACTAGTTGAAGTTGGTATCCCTCATATCTACGCAGTGGCAAAATCAATTTCTTCAAATCTGGAAGATTTTGGGAACATGACAACAAATTTGAAAGAAAAATATAAATATCAAAACATTTGATCGGGTAAAATTAGATAATATTTAACTCTGTATTTGACCTATGATGTTAAAGTTATGGATTTAAGTGCTATTTCTTTCCTAAATTCTAAAATAATTGTACTAGTTTAAAAATTGTTAAAAAAACAACTAAAAATCCTTTTTAAAAAAACCAACTAAAAATTATCATATCATAATAAATTAAGAATAGTGGTGTAACACTAACATGTGGGACTAAGAACACACTGATTAAATGTTATTTAAAAAAAAAAAAGATAAAATGCTTTCGATTTTCTTTTCCAAATTTCATTTGACATAATTTTTATAATTAAAAGTTTTTTTACTACTTTATTGCCAATTATATAGAATGAACAAAAACCCTTTTTTTTTGTGATAAGTAACTCTCCACACAGTACTTAAATTGTTTCTTAATTTTTTTTTTAAATCAATACAAAATATTTTTAAATACTTATATAAGCTTTTAAATAATAAAAAAATAAAAGTTATATCAAACAAATGATCCTTTTTTAAATGGGATCCTACAATTTTTTGTGTTTGATTCAATAGTATAATGTTATAAAATCAGGATCTCAACTTATTTTGATCATGTAACGTTACGTAATGAACTTTATATCGTAGTAAAGTCGGAATCTCAAAAAAAGTTGTAGGATCCTACCAATAGTAATTGTTAAATCAAACAAAAGGTTTAATTATATTGGATTTACTTGCATGATCACACGTTTGAGAACAGGAAAAAAAATGATTCATATATAAGAAGACAATTTTAGAAATTAAAATATCACCATTAGCATGACTCATAATCAGTTTAAAATTTTGAAAATTCATGATAAAAAATAATTAATTTTCACCTAATGAACATATTTCCTTGTTTAACTAATTGAATGGATAGTTACTGATTATAATGCTATTGTAAAAGCATATGAATTTTGACAAATTACACCGCCAACGTATATAGCATTGCCGCCCAGGTTCTTGAATTACGAATTCACATAATTTTATTTAATAAATATATTATGTCATTATATGATAAAATAATTCTCTTACAATTTAACTTTTTTGGATAAATAAGTTAATATTCATGACACAATATAATGTGTTTTATTCGTATATAAACTACGTAAGTAATTACACAAATTGACATGACATATAATTTTTTTTATTCATTAACACTCTAACAGGTTAAACAAATTATCATGAATTTGATATGAACACGATTAAATTCGTTAATTTCGTGTCACACAGTTCGACCCTAATCCCTACAATGGGTTAAACAAATTATCATGAATATTATATGAACACAATTAAATTAAATTAAATCCGTTAATCTCGTGTCATGCCGAAGTCATGATAATATTATTAATTGTGTCAAAAGATACCACTCTACCTCACACCATCAAGTTGTCAGTCTGTCACGTACAATTAGAGATGCACATTTGGAGAATGAGGATAGATATAGGTCCCTCCATCTCCATCATCATCATCATCCCTACTTCCATCACCCTTTCTCCATTCCCCATTTTTCCATTTGGGAAAAATAAGAATGAGGAATTTTGGAGATAAATATATCCATCCCAAATCCTAGTTTTCTATTTTTCCTATTTTTTTTTTTCGTATTTCTCCATTTCCCGTTTAACTCAGTTTCCCATTTTTCCATTTTTCCATTTAATTAAAAATTAAAAATTAAACTAAAAAAATAAACATTTCATTACAAATACCAAATAAAATCCATTAATACATTACAAATACAAATATATATTATAATTATAATTATATATGTTTGAGGAAAATTGAGAAATGGGGATGGGGGAATCCTCCTCCCACCCCCCATCCCCATCCTCACCCCTATCCTCATCCACATTTCAATATAATTGTGAGGAAAATGGGGAAATGGGGATCCATCCCCATTTCAATTTGGGGATGATTTTCATCCCATCCCACCAATTTTTCCATTTTCCTCCAAAAGAAAATCCTTAAATGGGAATGGAGGCACGAGGAATTAGAACACCGAGGAAAAATGTGCATCTTTACATACAATGATGCAATACCTTTATCTTTTGATCTTCATGCATGCATGAACCCGGCCTTAATGTCAACTTTGGCAAAAAAGGGTTTCTAAAAATTCCATTATCTTGTATGATTATTAGAAAATTAAGCTTATCCATGCAGCAACTTACTTCTTAATACAAAATACCACATATGATTCTTCTTATGTGGTCAAGATGTTCTCATCTCGGTCTGAGCAGGTTCCTTGGTAGATCCTATAGGCTTAACAGTGTTGTATTATCAGATATTGAAAATGGAGTTTCAGGTTTTTTATATCTTTAGGGAGGGAAATCAGGTTACGGACGTTCTTTCTAAAGTATGCTTCGGGGTTGGAGGTGGATTCGTGGAGGTCTAACACCCATCTTTCTGCTCTTGGTAAGCAATAACTGTATAGGTCGGAAGTCTTTTCGTTTTTCTTGATGCTTTATGTTTGAGTTTTTTATGGCATGTGTGCTACTGTTTTTGTTGGGAATGTTTCCCTTGGCTTTTTGTATTTTTCTAGTTTTTTTTACTTTTCATTTTATTATTTTTATTATTATATGAATGGATACTGTCTAGGGTTTTTCATCATATGATCATTTGTAATTTTTTTTTCCTCTAGACTAGTCTAATTTTAACTAAAAAAACAAAATACCACATAGCACAATATTGTTTTTTAATTCTCATCAGAGATGATTTTACTCATGAAAACCTGACACTATTATCTCCGGAAAATTCTTCAACAATATTATCATGAAAACAACCAATCAAGAACCTAATAAAAACTTCTGAATTTGATATAACAAAAGCCAAAATTAAGTTTTGTCTTGTACACAAATATGAACGCTAAGAAACGAAGACGGATTAAATTTCATCACTAATGTTTCCCCACGATTAATCTCATCCCGGGAGACAATCTGTATGTCCTGATACATACATGACATTGTATATAAATATCGAGATGTCAAGTTACTTTCAGGAGAAGCCTGCAAGCTGTCATAAGTTGCTTCCAGGGCAAGGCAGTTCCCTGATATCATTAGTCTGATCCGGAAAATAGTGTCCAGGATTTTAATTCGGTGTGTTTTGGGCCACCTGTTGTTTGTAGCAATAAATGTGCAGGAATTGAAGTGGTTATCTGTGATGAAAATGCAATGTGGTGGGTCGCTATAATTAACCTGGACAGTTTGTGTCGTGTAGAAAAATGCAAAGCAAAGTGTCAAACCATATATTTTTATAAGGGATTTTTACAATTTGATACCAATTTAATTGAAAAACATCACTTTTTTACTCTTTAATTCAAATTTTATCAATTTATTCATTATATAATTGAAAATCAATCAAATTAGTCATACCGTTAGTCAAAATGATGAAATTTGTTCCTTATATAATTGAACATCAATCAAATTAGTCATACCGTTAATCAAATTATATAATTGAAAATCAATCAAATTAGTCATACCGTTAGTCAAAATGTTCAATTATATAAGGACTAAATTGATGAAATTTGAATTAAGAGGTAAAAAACTGATGTTTTTTAATTAAGTTGGAACCAAATTGTAAAAACCCCTTAGTCGGTACGTGTTATATGAAAAAATAAAATAAAATAAAAAATAGTATCATTTATTTAGTAGTAGTAGTAGTAATAATAATAATAATAATAAATATTTGAAAGTCATAGTAATTTAGTCATAACTATTCTAATTCCATCACATTAGTCGGTAACTATTCCAATTTCATCCCATTAGTCAGTCCGTGTGTTTTGGGTTGTAGTTTATAAAGTAACATATATGACGAAGGTTCATGACATATATTAATAACCAATTTATTCAAATATGAAAATTTTCAAATTCGTAGACACTTGGAAAATTAAAACGAAAAACAAAAACAAAACAAAAAAAAATTTCAAATTTTCAGATTGAATATCCAACATCTATTATAATTATTATTATTTATTAGAATATGGAAAATTAATATATATATATATATATATATATATATATATATATATATGATTATTATTAATAGTATCATTTATTGAATATGTAGATGACTTTGTGAATTTCAGAAGTTCAGACTATTATATATATATATATATATATTATAAATTGGAAATATAAGATTATTATTATATATATTTTTAATAAATATTATTAGTATTATATTTTATGTTGTATAATTAGATATATTAGAATATAGAAAAAAAATCTTTAAAAAAAATCTTATGAATACAGTATCATTTATTGTATACCATATGTCATAGTCACAATAAAAGTAACTATTTTTGCGTCATATATATATTTAAATATAGTATCATTTTATGTAAGCATATCTAATAATAAGAGATTTTTATAATTTGGTCTCAATATAATTGGAAAACATCACTTTTTTTCTTTTTAATTTAAATTTCATCAATTTGGTCATAATATAATTGAAAATCAATCAAATTAGTCCTACCGTTAATTAAAACCGTCAGTCAAACGGTTTTGACTAACGGTAGGACTAATTTGATTGATTTTCAATATATAATGACCAAATTAATGAAATTTGAATTAAAGGGTAAAAAAATGACGTTTTCCGATTAGATTGAGACTAAATTGTAAAAACTCCTTTTTATAATGCTTAATCTCTAGTGATTTTTGAAGCAGGAATGGAAATGGAAATTGAAAACTGCATGGTCCTGACAGGATTGTTTTAGCACTATTTGATGACAAGTACTGCCAGGAAAATGATTTATGTTTTTTTTTTTCTGATGTGTAGATTTGTTTGGGTAAAGATTTTGGATTATGAATTTTAATAGGTTATTGGTGTAGAATCAGAAATTGTTGAATTGCAGTTGAAAGAAAAGATAAGGTGGTTGTTCTAGATTTAATCCACGTTGTATAAATTGACTAATCCAGCTCAAAAAATAGACGGGTTTTGATCATAAATAATTAAAGTACTAAATGAATTGCGAGAACATATAAGTTGCTATGTATAATCCGCAATTTGTTTTCAATTAAGTGAGTGATACTTTTGTCAAAAATACAAACAAGACCGATATTAACGTGTTTTAAGGACTATAAGGGTTTTATTAGAATTTACTTATATCAAATTGTAGGACAAGATGAGGTTGGTCTAGTGTTTATCCCTCACATCTATATTATAACATCGTGGATTTGAGTCGTATTCCCTCTTTAAATTCGAAATTATTATAATATTTAAATTATATAAATTCAATATTTTAAAAAGAGATAACTCGAACATACAATCTCATAATATATACACAAAAGGTTTACCACTTGTGATTTGACCAACCTCATCTCGTCTATAGATAATCACGGCTCCGATTTCGGTTACCTCAAATAACTAGAAGGTGACTTCTCATATTTGCACTTTTACAAGTAAAGACGTAAAGTTCGACTCAAACTCCACTTACCAAAAAGAATGGAGGGACAGAACAAACCGTACCAAAATTATGGGGTACAATCATGATCAATACAATTCCGAGTATATTTAACTTTTCTTTTTTGAGAGATTGAACTAAATTCAAAAATATGAAGATATATAGAATGTTGAAACATAATTGTTTTCCTTTTTTTTTTAAGTAAAATTGATTTTTTTAAAAAACAAATATTACAAGAACTATTACAATAAAACTATCACTATCGAAATCAAATTATAAATATACGGTCCGAATATTCACTCTTATAACGGGAGATAACTAAACTCACAATTCAGGAAAAAAACTTCCCCGTATATACTTTAAATACGTATAGTGAGATTTGAACCATTTACCACTTATGTGGAAGGGAGTTGTACTACCCACTACTCGAGAGGTGATGTGAAATTGATTGTTTTTCAAATTGTGTTAGGGAGGGCTTTGAATTTCGCTCTTAAAAGGAAAATTTTCTAATAAAAGGAAAAAAATCAACCTTTATGTGGTCCAATGCACCAAAACTATTTAATTAATTTCTGGCTTCTAACCAACTAGAACTATAATTCCATCTCCAGCTTGACGATTTTTTTGTAACATGAAATTGAAAAAAAATAATAATAAGAATAATAGAATAAACAATTGAAAATCAAGTTTATGTACAGAAATACTCATCCAAGAAAACTTTTTATCAATGAAAATTATTTCTATTTTTTTCTAAATATTATATTATAATATAAATTCACACAAAAAAATGAAAGGAACAAAAATAAACACTTTCAATTTTTGAACTGAAATCCATAAGTATATATCTCAAAAACAACGGTTGGGCAAATAATAAAACCAAATAACATTTTAATAGATTGATTTTTTTTTTGAATCAACCAAATATTACTTTAAAGTTTAAGTATTCCTTAATTTTATAAAGCAAAAAGTTAGAATCAAATCAATCACAGACCAAACACACAACAACATACAGTATGAATTTTGCTTTACTTGATTAAATAACTTCAGAAAAATTATATCGTCCACAAGTTCACTATCTATTCAAACAATCATTATAAATTTCTTCCTAATTTAGGTGTTACTATATATATATATATATATATATTCTGTACTCTATTTCACACACATAGGTCCTTTCCAGTACTGAAATTTTTCTTGTATAATAAATTTGCATATTGCATCGTTGCCAGTTAGAATCCTGTATGACAAATTTCAGGACCATCCTGACTAAGAATTTGTGTGTATATATATAAATAAGGTACCTGATGAACATTCTCTGATGACCTTTCCTGCATGAAGTGAACATACAATACTTTGAGGAACCAACGTTTTGATACACTTAAAAAGAAACAATACTAGAATTTCAAAATGACCTCTAATAATCAATAAGTTGAGCAAAACCTTAAACAAGTTTCAACTGAGTTTACAGAGTACAAATTACAATTTAATAATTAAAATGTTAACAAATGCAAACACTCTTGCACAAAAGAGTTTGATATGAATCAGTATGTAATCCATAAATTTCTCCGTTCACTTATAAAGACGATGTACTCCACAAGTATATGGTCACGGACAATATAATCGTAATAAATCTCTCCGGAAAGAATAAAGGAGAATCATTCATAAATGTGACTGACAGGAAAAGTTGTGGACGAGAGCAAGATTGTGAGCTTGAAAATGGAGGTTACTGGCGGCCATATGGAGGAAACCTGTTGCCATATGGAGAAGACATGTTCGAAGATGGCGGCGGTTGCTGTGATCTAGGTTTTGCATACTCCGCAAATATAACCCAACCATCCAGATACTGCAAAATATAAATACAGGAATTAATTCTCAGAACATAGAGCAAGAAATTAAAAGAAAAGAAAAACGGAAAGTAACTACAATGTCAACAATGGGAGAGCCATTGTTCATTCAAAAATGTATTAAAAGTTTCCGGCGAACAGACTGGAAAAGAAATAGTATTTTACAAAGTATCCAAGCTAGCAATGTAGTAGCACACATAAATTGAGTAACATTATACCAACAAATTTACTCTAATAAGCATCTTCAACATCATTAAATTCTCAAGGCTAGCTTATCGAAACATGGGAAACGAGAAGGAAGACAATAAAAAGACTTCATTCGCTGAAGCAGTTTCTTCTCCTATCCCACATATTTTTCAAGAATTAAGGGGAGAAAAGCGTTGTCATATACATGGGCGTTATGAAGTGCAGAAGGGAGATTGGCATCTTGGGAAGTGAGAGGTAGGAACATCTTCGCGATGTAGAGATTCAATGAGTACATACAAAGGTTGGATTGTGGATACCGGATATATGCAGGAGTGGAAAGGAAGGGAAAAACCTAATCGCACTGGATGGGAGGCAAGGGCTACAAAGATGGATCACTGTGTACAATTGATCCAAAAGATAATTGAAAATTTTACAAACCGTCACTTAAGTACTTAACCACTTCAAGCCATAGGGTCTTTGGGATATATTTTCAACTTAGTACAGATTCCAAATGTAATGCTTAAGAAAACCGGAAGTTTCAAGGAAGGCTGCACTCAGTTTTTCTTTGCGCAATATTTGGAAGCAAACTATGGAACATTATTTGAGAATTAGTAGCAAAAGAATCTTAAAATAAATAATCTTCTTAAAAACTCTTTGGACTTTGGAATACAGCTAAGTCACCGAGGCATTACCACTTTCAAAGTTCATCATACATTTCAGGCATTAAGCTCTGTTTTAAAGCATCTAGATAATCAGAAGTTGTGAGCCTCTTGAAGCCAAGGATACACCACCTTTGACAATACAGCTCACCAGAGCATAGATCCCAAAGGAATAGACTCAGCTACATAAACACTTCTATAAACTGTAAGAGAGAAATATTGGGCCTAGTGTCAACTCACCTTGCCATCCATGCCGGCTACACCTTTTGCTGCATCTTCTAGGGTAGCATATTCTACAAAACCAAACCCCCTGGAGAATCCAGATGCTCGGTCAGTCACTACTTTAGCTGCAAAGAATAAGAAGGCAATAGTTAGTAGTCCACAGAGGCAACATTTACGTAACTTTACAGAAGAAAGAAAAACAAACCATGAACCACGTCACCAAACTCAGAAGCCTTTTCTCTAAGACTTTCAGTAGTAGTGGTGCGCTTATTAAGCCCTGCGAAGGAAATTGATATTTCAGTAATCATCATCCCAAGTCAGTATATAAAATTAAAGGTGGATAGAAATATTATCATAAATATAATAACGCGGGGGAAAAGAACTGAAGAAAGAGAGGAAGAAACACATTAGCCTCATCAACAACAAGCTACTGCGAGTAAAATAAGAAATTTCACATGTACAAAAATGGAAGACAATGCTTGAGCTGACACCTTTTCATTACATACAAATTGTGATAAGTTATAAAACATCTTCTGATTAAGAAAAATAAAATCAATCTCCTTTCTATGGTTTCGGTACAAGTGAGGACCAAGCCTCAATAGTTCTGCATCTCAGCTGCCCAAATCACCCATCTATATATTATTTAATCAAAACAATACCAATTATAAATCAAGCACAGAAAACAGCCAGAAAACTCCCTATTAAAAGACTATAGTGACTATCTATTATGGTATCATTCAAAACTTATTACTAGACTGGTATATTTCCAACTGTGTTAAACACACTGAATATAAGGTATAATTTCATGCATAGCCAATGTATAGAATTGGTGATGTTAACCAACTCACAGCTTTTCACTACAACTCGCCACATATAACAGCAATTCACCATTGCACCCAGCTAACACTAATTCACCACTAACTCAACTAAAAACCAGATCTCCACTAACTAGAACCAATGACAATCGTACTTGAACTTGACCTAGGAGGCCAATGCGCATTGACATGTGTATGAGCCATTATAGTAAAAATCGGCTGGGGGCGGGGGTATGGATGAACACATAACATTCCTACCCTCTCAGAACCATAAAAAATGAAGGATGCCAGGGTGTCGACCGTTTCACTTCAAAGACCAGTACAGTTACAAAAAGGGTGCAGCCTTCATATGTACACTACATTTTATTTTATTTTATTTTTGAATAGGATAAATACGCTACATGTTACTCAAATAGTTGCATGTTTAGCCTTCTTACTTTGCTCAATTCGAATGGGAAATCGCCACCCATTAGCATATCGTTAGTTATAAGTCAGTGGAGAGTTAGCTTTTAGTTGGATCAGTGGTGAGTTGCAAATGGCAATAATTTTTATTTAAGATGAATGAACAGGGAATGATATGAGAGATTTTAAGCTAATAAATCTCCACTTTATTTCGATTTCTCTGATCAATCCAAATCTAAGTTCTTGATTTTATCTAAAATCCCTATCTATTTGAGTTTGTACATGTCATTTGTCATGAGTGATAAAAGATCTCACTCAGTTCATGTAAATTGTATATATATTATGTCTCAACCTTCATAACAGGAAAAAACAAATATTGAAACCAAATCCATCACAAAAAAATCAATAGAAAGAACATGTTAAATAGAATAGCTCACAACATCAAAACCACTAAATCATAACCCCACAACACAACACAATAAAAATCCAAACTTGAATACAAAAATGAAAAGATCCTAGTAAATAACACAAAATTTAGTCGTAATCAGAAAGACAAACAGAAGCAAATAGGAAACAAAACGATGGGGTGTTTTTTTTGGGGAAAAAAAAAAGAGAAAAAACAGAGAAGCGAGAGATGTACGTACCAGAGATAAAAAGGTTGGTGCTTGGCTCGGCCTCTGGTTTCTGCTGAACCGCGTCGGCGGTTGGAAGAGGGTTGAAAGCAGGAAGTGTAGAGGTGGAGAAGAACCGTCGCAAACCGCGCGAAGCCGCCACTGCTCTCAAAGCCATTTTTGTGGGTTTTAGCCCCAACTTAATGATTTTTCTTTTCTTTTCCAACAAAAACGAGGTTATAAAACGAAACTTGATGTGAATTTACGAAATTAACCTCACTGACTCACTGAGTATAAATTACCTTAAGTTTTTGCGATTTATCATTTTTTTAACAGTTTTTCTCCTTTTTCTCTCATTGGGCACTAAAATCTAAATTATCAAAATACAACAACTTAGGATCAATTTAATACAAATCATAGCTTTTAAAATAATTACAATTAAATATGTTGAAAAAATAATCAACTATATAATTAAGTAGACGAGCTTTTGTTTAATTGTATAACTCAAAGTTGTTACGTAAACGTTCAGTAATCCTAATGTAAAAGACATGTGATTAGTCGAAATGACTAAAAATACATTATGTAATACTGTAACCGTAGTGTCTCAATTTTTTTTCACAATACAAATCATATCAATATTTAAATAAAATATTTAAATTATTTAATTTTTTTTTTTATTAAATTTAATGAATAATAAATTATATATATACACATATCTAAATTTAATAAAATAATATAAAACTAAAAAGTAACATTTTGTTATTTTAAAAATTACAAGTAAAAATTGATATTCTTAATTTGATTTTATAAGGATAATTTAGATGTTTTAAAGTGGAAATTGTAAGAAATATCATTTTTTTTTGAGTTGCAGTGATGTCAACAGTTTAATAAGTTAAGTTTAAAAGACACCTATTACGGTGAACTACCGAAATTGTCTATAAATAATCGATTATTTATTCTTTAAAAGGCACATCCTCTCTCTCTCTAAAAAATGAGTCTCTGTCCAAATATTGTAGAAGAAGGTAACAAATATTTCTAATCTTCATTTTTATTTTTCGTGCATTTCTGTGTGGTTTAACAATGTATAAACATTTTGTCTCCAGTTTTTTTGATATGTTTACGAGCTGTTGTAAATGTGTCCGAGATTTTGTTACATTGGTCCAGGCATTTTTTGAAATGTTTACGAGCTGTTTTGTAATTGATTCGAGCATTTTTTTTTTTAATATTTCAGAGTTTTTTTACATTTGTCCGAGCTTATTTGAACTGGTGCAAACAAGTATAGAATCTGTGGGCAAAAAAGCTCGAACCCTTAAGAAAAAAACTCGATCATGTGCTAAAAAGCTCGAGCGAGTAAAAAAAAAGCTCGAGTCATTTAAAAAAAGCTTAATCATGTACAAAAAAACTCGACCCCTCACAAAAAAAAACTCGATCATGTACAAAAAAGCTCAATCCCGTAAAAAAAAAACTCGATCACTTACAAAAAAGCTCGATCATATATAAAAAAAAACTCGAACCCTTACAAAAAAGCTCGATCATGTATAAAAAAAAACTCGATCCCTTACAAAAAAAAACTCAATTGCATAAACTTAAGATTTTTGTTTAATCCTTATAATTGTAAATTTAATATTATATATTATTTTCTTAATAATGGTTTCTGATGATGATTTTGATAGAACAATGAATCGGGTGAGAATAGTCATATCTTACAACGGTCGATGGGAGCAATTACCCGACGGAAGTCAGAGGTGTTTAGGTTCCGACAACCAAGGTTTATATGTGTCAAAGAATATGACTTACGACGAACTGGTGTCGATCGTGCAAACCGTTGTGAAGTATGATAAGAACAAATACAGTGTTGATCTACAATCTATATCAATCGTTCTTGAGACTATATGTCGTATATTTATAAGAAACGACGATGATGTTCAGTTTATGCTAGGGGAAGATAGGGTAATCCCTCAAGTATGTGTTAATCTAATTAAGAGGGCAACACGAGATGTAATAGAGGAAGATATCCTCTTCATGAAAACACCCAACAATTTTGATCGTTAAGCGGAAACAATCAGTTATTGGCAGAAAGAAGTGGGATCGAAGGTCTGGATAACATGTGTGGTGTCCCACCGGAAGTAGCCGACCATGCTGATATAGTGGGAGCTCAATTCGACGATGTCTTTGGTTGTCAAATTGAGATAAATGGTATGCAGTACAACCACCAATACAATGGGATCTAAAATGACATCAATAATGAGCAGAATACATAACCGAATGTTGGGCCGATTCATGAGGTGGATAATGAGGCAAATTATCATACGATAGATAATGTAGGGAACAATGAAGATGATGAAGGACCTGTCCAAACGGAAAGACGTGAAAGACGTGAAAGACGTGTACACAGATTTAGTTTCAGTGCACCAGATATAGCTGAGACCTTCAAGGTCCGGGCTAATGTAACTCCAGATGATTCTGATAATACCACAACGTGGGTTATTCCAGGAGCAGAATCATACTCGTTTGATATGGGTGGAAGCAGAAACTTGGTTGAAGATGAACCTACAAGCATTATATATGAAGGGTAATTTTTTTTCTACGAAAAAGGATTTGAAGAGACTAGTAGGTCATTTTGCAATGCGGCAGAACTTCAAGTGGAAGATGAAGGTTCAATAAGACAACATTACATCTGATTTGTTTGATGGAAAACTGTACGTGGAAGTTAAGAGCAGTGAAAAGAGATGAAGGGACATACTTCCAAGTATGAAGTTTTGTCAACGAACACAGTTGTTCGTTGGAGGAGATTCATCGCTGTCACCGACAAGCTAGTGCAGTCATAACTGGAGAAGTTATTGCACCTAGACTTCAACAACAAGATGGTCGACTAATGTGTTCGAATGACATAATCGCGGACATAAAAACAATGTATAGAATCCAAATCATGTACAGTAAGGCACACCAAACCCTCGATTATGCGTTGTCACTGACTATTATCATCATTTTTCCAGATCTTGTACTAATCTTTTCTGCCCAAAAACTCAACAAATCAAATAAAGACTACTTTAGGTTAATTAATCCTTTTTACCAATCTTATACATCCCTTCCCTTATTCACTTTCCATTTGACTCCAACTCACTATACATCCTAGCTTTCTCTCTTTACAACAAGATTCAAGGCAAGGAGCTCAATGATGGATCAAGCTTACAGGAGAAGACCCATGGGTTATTTCTTTCTTTTTTGTCTCAATTCTTTGCTTATGAATTTCTGTAACTAAATCCCCAACTCAAGGGATTGATGTAAGGAAATTTTGGACAATGAGTTTTGTTTAGCTTTCAGTAATATATTAGCACAATTATAGTTTTACTCACATGTTTAATTAGACCTTATTTATAATTTGATTGGATTGAACGTCACTTTTTAATTACAAAATTGGTAAGGTAATTCGAGATGAATTTTTTTAAAGCTTGACACCCTTAACTGATTTGATCTCATAGTGAATTAGAGAAGTTCACTTGGTAAGAATATCACGCCCCCCCCCCCCCCCCCCCCCCCCCCCCCCCCCCCCGGGGCCCGATTGCCTAGACCATTAGATCGTCAATCGTCACTAACCGATCTCACCATTATCCTCTTACTCTGAATATCATAGGTGAGGAATTTTGGTGAGAAGGCCAAATCACACTTTTGAATGAGATTGGTTCTTAATAGTGCGAATGGTGCATTAATGAAGCTATGAGAGCATTTTCAATGGTCCAATTATTGCTTCATTGATTCTCTAGACATCTCTTAATTTGTTTTAATCCATATTCTTATCTAGATTATATTGTTGAAATTCTATTTTACATTTCTTGTAACTGATTTTCTTATTATCAAATCAAACATCAATCTCTTCAAATCATGATTTATCCTTTTATGCACTTAGTTAGTCTAACATATATTAGAAAGCATTTAAATTATCCATCTCGATCCCTAAGGACAATCCCTTGCCTGCCATTTATATTAATTTCATATTTAATTGTGGTTGAAAGTGGTAATAAAAACTTGGTTTTATAACGTAAAACATATCATCTTGACATAAGTAAACGTCCAGTGTCATTATGTTTCTCAAACTTTTGGATCAAATCATGGATTATTCATACAAGAAAATACACATTGTGACAGATGAACAATTTTTTAATTTCTACCGGAGCATGCAAACGGTGCTTGAATATTATCGGTTGTGCTGTATTAGTTGTCAATATCTAGACATATTAGTTGTGGTGTATATTATGCTCGTATTCTGATTACTTCAGCTCTATTTATACGGGTGGAATGCATTGAAAATTGTAACAATGTATTTCGATAAAATGTTAATTTAAGTCGGTTACAAAGTACCTAGAAATTATGAAATTGAAGACATGGTGTAATTAATTTCACATGTGATAAATAAATTTGTTACAATAATTTGAACCTGAAGGTTTAGATTTATTTCAAAATGATTTCATGTTGGATTAGGATCTTCTCCTTATTTTAATTGTCCTCACTTTGTCCCCACCTCCATAATCTATCGGCATGTGTCTAATATAATAAATCAATATTATGGATTATTTCTATTAATTTTTATTTCCTTACGATGCTAAACGAGAGAATTAATTAAGACCATTAATCTAAGTGATGACAGGGTGAGAAAAGGTTCCAAATCCACATATAATATCTTATTAGATTGTGAAAATTGATTAAATAATATATCATTAGATTTTCTGCCATAAATAGGCTGTACAACAAGCTAATGAGATATTTTTTAATCATCCTTCTAAATTATTCCAAAACTCCATCTTCAAATTATAGCAAAAAATCCATTTCATTATGTGCGCAGTAAATCACACTAGATCCTTTTCCTTAATTTCTAGATACATTGCAACTTACCAAAAATCAGCATTTATTAGAAGATATAGTTATTTTATCTTATACATTTCTCCTATATAAATAGAGCTCAAGTAATCATAATACAAGCACAATATACACAACAACCTTCGCACGTAAACAATATCATTCAAGAGAAGAGAAATGGAGAAAGTTTCATGCAAGTTGGCTTTCTTGGTTGCACTCATGGTTTTTGTTGTTGGTAACTCTCTTTTCTTTACAATCATATTAATGATGTTATTTTGCATCATTGTGAATTTAAAATAAGGGTATACATTTTTTTTTTTAAATAATAATAATAATAGAAGCGATGAATACTAAAAGTTTAGAATTTTTTAAAGTGTACACTGTTGATTAATGGGATAATTCTTATGCTAGGTACACACATTGGAGCAGAAGCACGAAATGTGTCCAGTCCATGCAAATCGAATGCAGATTGTGGGAAAACATGCCATTGTGCAAATAATTTGTGCATCTGCCCTAATCCTCCTGTAGTCGCACAAATGTTTGGTGTCGCTTCAAAGGCAACATTCACGGGCAGTCAAGTCAAACCATGATTTTTATGTTGCAGCCACTTTAATTTTATGTACTACAATAAATATAATAAAAATGTTCGAATCGTTGGGGTGTTATCAAAAATGATCATGTGATTTTATGATAATTAATCTAACTATATATCAAATATCTTAAAACCTTGAAAAAACTTGTTTTTAGAGCATTAGCTATAACTTTTTACCTCTCAAAATGAATCGGATTGTTGGTGTTGACTAGTTCAATTGGTAATCACCGTCAGGTGTGAACCTATGAGTTTCGTGTTAGAAGGGACTGAACTAAATGACAGTTATAAATGTTTTCAAATAAAACTTAGTAGTAAGATGAAATTTGTTCTTAATAATAAGTTTCATTTTATTAAAAACAAAATAGACGTAAAAACCCGACAATTGAAAATACATATGTCAAACAAATAAATAAACTGAAAAAGTCAAGAAGGAATGGAACATACAATTTAAGTTATATACGTTTTCAAAAACATTAGTGATATTATGCTTTACATTACGTGGCTTTCCCTCAAACACCTATATATGGAATCCAGATCTAATATAAAATTTCCAAAATGTACAAATTTGAAATTATATTATTATTATTATTATTCTAAGTGGGATCTATTGCCTCCTAAAATATTCTCAGTGCATTCATTTTTGTTAGTCTTAAAGCTTTAATGCTCTATTTTGTTAAAACAAACGTCGTTGAAGTTCTAATAAAGTTTGATTTCAGTGTGATATATGATTAACACCGAAAAATGTGTGTTTATTAAGGAATAATATCATCATTTTGCACTTCCAATATGATTAATTCTTCAATTCATACATAATTTCGTTCGTTCGTTTAAATAAATGTATTGTGTAGTAATCGGTGTATTTTTCTTTGTATTTCAGAGGTAATTCGATCAATTCAGAATCATGGAGAAGTCAGATGGCAAATCAAACATCGTTTTCATGTTTAGAACGTCAAAAAACCTTAAGAAGACCACGGAGGGTATTTTCATAATTTTGACTATTCACTGTTCACAGTTGACTTTCACCGTTCACAGTTGACTTTCACCGTTCACAGTTGACTTTCACTGTTCACTCTCGGATTCGTTACTGTTCACTCATGGATGGGTTACTGTTCACTGATGACGTGACGAAATCTGGACGTTTCATTTTAAATTCATCCGATGGTCAATTTTCATCCGTATTTTGTATAAATTGGGGGTCTCTCCCCCCTAATTTTCATGTCCTGAATCCAAATCTGATGTTAGATTTGTGAAATTCTCTCTCTTTTGTTCTCAAATTCTCAGTTTAAATAAAATAGTTATTTTCTAGTTAAATTATGTCTGGTTAATTTTATATAGCTGGGGTCAAAGGTGATACTATTTGTATGGAAAATATGATCAAATTTTGGTAAGTTTATTATTTTTATGCTTTCTCCTCTCTAATATTTGTGGAGTTTTTGACTCACTGTAGATAGATAGATATTTTCTAGTACAGTGAGTACTTTTACCCATATCTATTAGAGAGTGGTCAGTGGAGTGGAATATCATCCCAATTACTCTGGACTAAATATTTATAATTGGATCATATTCGAATTACCAACAGTGGATCCTTTAGCCCTAGTTTTAATTTTAATTGATTTTCATTTTATACAAGCTTATTAATTAATCTAGAAATTAATTCTACAAGGACAAGTGAATAACCTCCCTATGGTTCGATCCGGTCTTACCGGTTAATTTATTACTTTGACACTCTTATACTTGAGAATAGAAACACTTCTTTAGTACGTGTCAAGTTTTTGGCGCCGCTGCCGGGGAGGTAAGTTTGCATTTTCTTTGTAGAGGTAATTTATTATTATTATTATTATTATTATTTAGTTTTGTTATTTTTATTATTATTATTTTTTTCTCTCTAATCTTCCTTGTTCTTATTTTATATTCATTTGTTATCTTTAATTACGTTTTTACATTTTAGTCCTCTAACTTTTTATTTGCTTTTTAGCTTAGATCTAGTTTGCATTTGTATATAGGTCATTTTTTTTTATTTTTTGCATATCAGTCCCTGTAATTATCGTATTTTCACTTTAGTCCTTAGATTTATAATTATTTACATTTTTGCCCTAACACTTGTGCATATTTGCATTTACACCCCTAGAATTTTGCATATTGTTATTTTTATCACTTTTTATTTTATTTTCTTCATTTTTGTGTATTTCACCTCTATGAACCCTCATTAATTAGAAGATCACAATCATCCGCATTCACTAACAACATGACTGAAAACCCACTTAGACATCCAGTAGGAAACCAAGCCGAGAACCTTTTAGACAACCTTGACAACGTGTCTCAACACAACAACCATCCGCCTTATGTTAACCATGACCAACATATTAACCCAAATCCACCTAGAACTCTTAGAGACTACATGAATCCCATACGTACTAGAGCACCTTCATGCATAGCTTTCCCACCAAATGCAACACACTTTAATTTTAAACTTGGAATCATTCAACTTTTACCCAATTTTCACGGTTTTGAATCTGAAAATCCATATTTGCATCTTAGGGAGTTTGAGGAAGTCTGTAACACTTGCTCTGACCAAAATGTTAGCATGGATATAATCAAGCTTAAGTTTTTCCCTTTTTCCTTAAAAGATAAAGCTAAAACTTGGCTATAAAACCTTAGGTCAGGATCAGTCCAAACTTGGAATGATATGCAACAACAGTTCTTAAAGAAATTTTTCCCCCCTCATAGAACAAACTCTCTTAAGAGGCAAATCACTTCATTTGCCCAAAAACCTGGGGAAACATTTTACCAATGTTGGGATAGGTTCAAAGAGTTGTTAAATGTCTGTCCACACCATGGTTTTGAAATATGGAGGATAGTGTCACATTTTTATGAGGGACTCACACCCCAAAGTAGACAAGTCATTGAAATGATGTGTAATGGGGAGTTCAGTGACAAAAATCTTGAAGAAGCACTTGAATACCTTGACTATATCGCCGAAAGTGCTCAAAATTGGGACACCATTGGTTCCTATGAGTTCATGAGCAATCCAAAACCATCTCCATCTAGTGGAGGCATTTACAATCTTAGGGAAGATCATGACCTTCAAGCTAGATTTGCATCCCTAGCTAGGAAAGTTGAAGCTTTAAAAACTAAAAAGAGTGAACATGTAAAATCTGTACAAGAAATTGCATATCATGTATGTGATTATGATGATCATATCACTCATAGTTGTCCAACTTTGCCAGCCATAAAAGATTGCCTTCATGAACAAGCAAATGTTTTGCACACTTTCAACAAGCCAAATTCCAAACCATACTCACAAACCTATAATCCTGGTTGGAAAAATCACCCAAATTTTAGTTGGAGGAACAACAATCAGGCCCAGTCTTCACAACCACCAGGTTCATCACATCCACAAACACACCAGAATTTCCAAAACCCACAAGGTTATGCACCTTATGTCCCACCATCTAGGAAAAACTTTGAACACATTTTGTACTCATTCATTTAGAAACAAGAATCCATTAACAACCAAACTGCACAAACCTTGATAGATGTTAAAGATACTTTGGCAAAGATTGCTTCTACACTCACCACACACGAAAAAGGTAAGTTTCCATCTCAACCACAACCAAATCCCAAGAGTCAGTCAAGTTCCTATGATAATAACCAATGCCCAGATCAAGTCAAATCAATTATCACTATTCGTAGTGGAAAGGTCATCGAAAAACCTATTCTTGAATCTGGTAAAAATAATGACGAGTCACTTTCCAAGGGTAAGGAAGGGGTTGATGAAACCACTGTTGACAAAGAAATAATTGAATCCCCACTTACACTCCCATATCCTCAGGCTCTTAAAAATTCACAGAAATCGAAGCATTCCCCAAAGATTTTTGAAATTTTCAAACAAGTAAAGATCAATATCCTTTTGTTGAAATCAATCAAACAGGTACCTTCATATGCCAAATTTCTGAAGGATCTGTGCACTGTGAAAAGGAAGCATCAGGTAAGAAAGAAATCATTTATGGCAGAATAGGTAAGTTCCATTCTTTCCAATAAAAATGTTTTGAAATATAAAGATTCTGGTTGTCCTACTATTTCCTGCACAATTGGTAACTGTAAAATTGAGCATGCTTTGCTTGACCTAGGTGCTAGTGTAAATTTGCTCTCATACTCATTTTATCAGCAACTTAAACTTGGTGAGTTAAAGTCGACTTCAACCACACTTTGTCTTGCTGATAGGTCAATTAAAATACCAAAATGAATAGTGGAAGATGTGTTAGTACAAGTCGATAAATTTATCTACCCAGTAGATTTTATTGTCTTGGAAACACAACCTGATTTGTGCTCCTGTTATATTAGGCCGACCATTTTTGGCTACTGATAATACCTTGATTAATTGCAGGAATGGAATGATGAGCATGTCTTTTGGAAATATGGAAATTAAGCTTAATGTTTTCAACATGTCTGATGAACCATTTGATGATGAAAATGAAGATAAAGATGTAGACATTATTGAAACCATTGTTGAAGATCATGCTCAAAAGGATTCTTTTAACTCATCTAAAACTTGTTTGATCAATTCACCTGAGTCAAGCTCGCATTCACATCTTGACAATTGTTTGCAGGTTGCCGAAAAAGAAAGAGACACTTTAGATTTTGAAGAATTGGAACAGAAATATGACGAGCCAGAAGAAAAAGCACCCATCAATGATTCTTTTCCTGATGATCTTTTATTCTCTATCACAACTTTGCCTTTGTATGCTGACATTGTTAATTATCTTGCAACAGGAATGATGCCACTCGATTGGAACGCACAGGACATAAAGAAATTTTTGACCGAGGTAAAACGTTTTTACTGGGATGACCCGTACTTATTCAAGTATTGTCTTGATCAAATTGTTTCAATGGTGTATTCCAGGCAATGAGGTAAGTAGTGTCATTGAATTTTATCATTCTGAAGCATGTGGTGGTCATTTTTCGTCAAAGAAAACGGCTGCAAAAATCTTACAGTGTGGATTTTATTGGCCCACCTTGTTTAAAGACGCACATGCATTTTGTAAAACCTGTGAAAAATGTCAAAAGTTAGGATCCATTTCCAAACGTAACATGGGCCCAGTTTGGCATTGTTGTGTTGTGGGGAGAAGTGCTTTTGAAATTGTTGTGGGGGGAATTGCTTTTGAAATTGTTGTGGGAAGAATCAGCTGAGTGTTTGGTAAACTGATTTTCAAAAGTGTTGTGAGAACTAAAAGCAATTTCAATGCGTTTAGTAAACTGAAATAAAAAGTGTTGTGAGTATGTAAAATTACTAAAAGGACATAGACATCTAAATGATACTAATGCGCTATACTTTACATTTTTCTTGTTTATTTGTGTTTAGTGTTAAGTGTTATATAATTATGATACTTTATTGAATTAATTATCTCCATTTTTTATTATACTTTATTTAATTAATTAGTCCAATTTCTTTATTTATTTCTTTATTTTATTCTACTTTATTTTTTAATTTCATTTTTATTCTACTTTATTAAATTAATTATCCCAAATTTTTTATACAGTTATGGCAACATTTTTTTTTGTACAAAAATACAAGTCAAAATTTTTTTTATTAAATTTCATTAAAGGTAAGGACAAAGTTGGAAAGTTAGTAAAATTTCATTTAATATCACTGTATCGTGTTTTCTAAAAGCATAAGCCAAAATCCAAAAGCATGTATTTGTAGCTTCTCAAAAACTCAGTTGGGAGAAGCTAAAAGTGACTAAAAGCGACTAAAAGCGACTAAAAGCGCTTCCCAGCGATTTTACCAAACACCCTGTCTTAGGTCCAGAATCACTTTTGGCCCCAAAAGCAGCTAGGGAAGCAATGTCAAACTGGGTCATGATGCCTTTAAACCCCATTCTTGTCATTGAAATATTTGATTGTTGGGGAATTGATTTTATGGGTCCATTTCCACCGTTGGATTTTTGTACATTTTAGTTGCCGTTGATTATGTGTCAAAATGGGTTGAGGCAATTCCTTGTCGAAATGATGATCACAAAACAGAGATTACGTTTTTAAAGGAAAATCTTTTGAGTCGATTTGTAATCCCTCGAGTCATTATCAGTGATGGAGGTAAACACTTTTGTAACAAACCTTTTGAGTCTTTAATGAAGAAATATGGAGTCACACACAAAATTGCCACACCATATCACCCTCAAACAAGTGGTCAAGTTGAGTTAGCAAATAGGGAGATAAAAACATATTTTGTAAAAAACGGTTAACCCTGATCGAAAAGATTGGTCTCATAGACTAAATGATGCACTTTGGGCTTACCGCACTGCATTCAAAACATCTTTGGGTATGTCTCCTTATCATTTATTTTATGGAAAACCTTGTCACTTACCTGTTGAACTTGAGAAAAAAGCATATTGGGCCATTAAAGCTTTCAATTCTAACCTAAATGATTCTGGTGAATTGCGCAAGTTGTAATTAAATGAACTTGAAGAATTAAGAAATGATGCATATGAAAATGCAAAAATTCTTAAAGAAAAATCTAAAACCTTTCATGACAGATGAATTTTAAGAAGATCATTTGAAGTTGGTCAAAAGGTTTTGCTTTATAATTCTCAACTTCATTTATTTTCTGGTAAATTGAAATCGAAATGGAGTGGTCCATTTGTTGTGAAACACATGTATCCATATGGTGCCCTTGACATTGAGAATCCTAGGAATGATAATGTGTTTAAAGTGAATGGATAACGTGTGAAACCATTCTTAGAAAATACAGATTTTCAAAAAGACTTTGCCGTCCTTTTTGACCCTTGTTACAAAGGTGAGTAAACAAATCTTTTGCTTTTGACTTTATTTTGTTTTTGTTTTTGTTCGCTTTTACGTTTTGAATTTTTGCAGGATTAATTTCTAGGTTCAATTTTTGCTTGTTGTGTTTTTGCTATATAACCCCGGTTAAGTGGCGGATAACGATACTCTGTGACAATTCAAGTCGGTTTAATTCAGTTTCCTAAATAACTGATCCCCAAAACAAGGCATGGACGAAATTTTCACAAACCTGCAAAAACATTTTCCATCGTTGCCGCAAAGTGCTCTGAAAAAGATTTACAAAGCACGTTCCGAAAGATTACGCTTACTGATGATAAACAACATTCCTGTTGAAATTCGCTAGTTGATCGAAGCTAAGGTACGTCTAGCAGGTGAGTCTGTTGATTCATTTATATCTTACATGCCTAGTTTTGGAAGAAGTAACCTTGCAAAAAAACAAAGAGCTAAGAAGTTAGGGGTTACTTGTCACAAATGTGCATGTACAACGTGCAACACACGTTGTCGTTCTTTAGGAATGGTGTATAATAATTGGGAAGATAAAATTTTATTCATTAGGCATGGTTTGCGTAGGGAGTCACTGGATAATATCCTAACGACTTTTGATGCACATCCTAGTGGATATGTGCAAATGACAATTGACCGATTATGGCCACAATTTCAAAAAGAACATGCACAATATAGTCTTGGGAATCTGACTTTAAAAGACCATATTTGTCAATTTATAAGAAAATTGGATGGGAAGCATATCCCCGACCCATAGAGGGTGTTGAAGCCGTTTTTGGACGTAAAACCATAGGAAGATATGAGTCACAATCACAACTACCAATAAATATCATTTTGTTTTTATTATCTTTTTCCTTCCGCATTTAATGTCTTTTGTAATTATTGTTGTTTACTTTTGATTTTTGAACCATTTGGATCTAATATCATTGACAAATACGCCACTCTATACATACAGGTGTATCATTGTGTTACCTTTTCAGGATCTATAAATACAAGCATTTGTTTTCCTTTTTGCTTCAAGCACTCATAAACATTCAAAAGAAAAATTCAGAGAGTGCATTAATGACGTCACCTTCAACTAAACGATTCACAAACATTTGTGTGTTTGGTGGCACCAATTATGGGAAATACAAAGAGTTTGTTGATGTTGCAACTCATCTTGGTAACGTTTTGGTTGAGCGAAAAATACACCTAGTGTATGGAGGAGGTAACTTGGGATTAATGGGGTGTGTTTCACGAGCTGCACGAGACGGAGGTAGTCAAGTTCTGGGTATTGTCCCAAAACCTATGACCGCAACAGACATCATCGGAAAGACAAACGACGAAGAGCTAGTTGTTTCAGGTATGCCTGAAAGATTGACTGTTATGTTACATCATGGTGATGTGTTTATAGCTTTGCCAGGTGGTTTTGGAACCTTAGAAGAAATCTTTACAATAGCATCCTGGGTGCAACTACACATCCATGAGAAACCCATCGATTTATTGAATGTTAATAAATTTTATGATGGTTTGCTTTCATTTCTTGATCATGCTCAGAAAAATTATTACATTCCACCTTCAATCCGAAAAATCTTTATATCTGCTTCAAGTCCTCATGAGCTGATTGACCAGTTACAAGCTTTCAATTATGTGCTAGATCCTTCAACCTTCAAAATTGATTGGTCCACTGATGAAGAGAACAAGAAACGCAAAATAGATCTGAATCTCAGTTTGTAATTGTCCCATGGTTTTTATGCATTTTATTTTCCTTTATTTTGTATTTCTTTTGTGTTTTGCAGGATTTTGTTGTCTTTCAAGTTGTTCAGGTGATATCTTCTAAACCTTAACTCTTTCTAAAGACATTGGGGACAATGTCCCATTCTGGTTGGGGGGAGGGGATAGTTGATTCAATAACTTTTATTTTTTTAAAAAAAATAAAACCTAACTTTTGACCATTTTTTTTTGTAAAGATGGCCGAGTAAGGAGATCTTTTAGATACTTCTGAGATGCATATTTGTAGTTCTAATGTATTTTTTTTTTCTCTCTTCTGACTATTCAAATTTATAAACTCTCCATTGTGATATCATTGACTAATCCTTTTGTTCATTAAGTCATCTTGAGAAATTTTTCGAACTATTCTAGACACACACGCACATTGACAAGTGATTATGTACAGTAAGTTGAGATTTTGCGATATTGAGTTCTGAAACATCATTCAAGGGTAACAACCGAAGGCAGTGGTCTTGTTTAAAAATTTATATAGTAATAATAATAATAAAAATTTTGTGTGTTGTAACCAAAACTCTTACTTAGTAGCCGGGCCTCATGCCTCAGTAAGCATAGAGTGTTCGCGTAAAATGGTGGAGTCTGGATAAGAATAAAGTGCAGTTCCGTAGCCTCTTTAACTCGAGCAATTAAGTTCAAGGGGTGCTTTAACACCTAATGCCCTAAGACCAATTGGTTTGGGAGTCATTGACCCAAAGCTCGTTACACGGGTTAAAGAGAAAGCTTAAGTGAATTGTACTAAAAAAAAAAACATCTGCAATCCGAGTAATTAAGCCCGTATGAGTGTTTTAACACTTAATGCCCTAAATCCAACTGGTTTGGGAGTCATTGGCCTAAAGCTCGCTACATGGATTAAAGATGGAGTGTTTGTTTCCAATTTTGTTATAAAAAAAAAAACTGTCGCCTAAGGAAAAAGCCCTGGTGAGATTTCGGAATGAAAATGTTGTTTGATTTCAATTGAATCTCATAGTTATCGTGTTGATCTTTATTGAGCACAAGAAAGTTTGATTGATAACTCAATTGACTGATTGTCAAAGGGTGAGAAAAGAGGTATGAGAGAGTTTGTCTATTTGGTAGTTTAGAGATTTGAATTTGAGTTTTTATTATTTTCGCTTTAATTGCTAGGGACTAGCAATAAGCTGGTTGAGGGGTGTGATTAACACTGAAAAGTGTATGTTTACTAAGGGATAATATCATCATTTTACACTTCCAATATGATTAATTCCCTAATTCAGACGTAATTTCATTCGTTCGCTTAAATAAATGTGTTGTGTAGTAATCGATGTATTTTTCTTTGTATTTCAGAGGTAATTCGATCAATTCAGAATCATGGAGAAGTCAGATGGCAAAACAAACATCGTTTTCATGTTTAGAACGTCAAAAAACCTTAAGAAGACCACGAAGGGCATTTTCGTAATTTTGACTATTCACTGTTCAAGTTGACTTTTATTGTTCACAGTTGACTTTTACTGTTCACTCATGATGCGTTACTGTTCAATCTCGGATTTGTTACTGTTCACTCATGGATGAGTTACTATTCACTGTAACTGTTTACTGATGACGTGGTAAAATCTGGATGCTCCATTCTAAATTCATCCGATGGTCAATTTTCATCCGTATTTTGTATAAATAGAGGGCCTCTCCCCCCTAATTTTCATGTCCTAAATCCAAATCTGATGTTAGATTTGTGAAATTCTCTCTCTTTTATTCTCAAATTCTCAGTTTAAATAAAATAACTATTTTCTAGTTAAATTATGTCTGGCTAATTTTATATAGCTGATGCCAAAGGTGATACTATTGTTATGGAAATTATGATCCAATTTTGGTAAGTTTATTATTTTTATGCTTTCTCCCCTCTAATATTTGTAGAGTTTTTGACTCACTGTAGATAGACAGATATTGTCTACTACAGTGAGTACTTTTACCCATATTTATCAGAGAGTGGTTTATCCCCTCTAATATTTATAGAGTTTTTGACTCACTGTAGATAGACAGATATTGTCTAGAACAGTGAGTACTTTTACTCACATCTATTAGAGAGTGGTCAGTGGAGTGGAATATCATTCCAATTAATCTGGACTAAATATTTATAATTGGATCATATTCGAATTTCCAACAGTGGATCCCTTATCCCTAGTTGTAATTTTAATTTTAATTGATTTTAATTTTATACAAGCTTATTAATTAATCTAGAAATTAATTCTACAAGGACAAATGAACAACCTCCCTGTGATTCGACCCGGTCATACCGGTTAAATTATTACTTTGACACACTTATACTTGAGAGTAGGAACATTCTTTAGGACGTGTCAATATAGTAAAGTTTCAATTCTATTTAAATTAGAGCAAAAGTCAACATGCAAAAACACCTTGAAGAATTCATCTACATGCAAGGAGAAATAATCCCATCAAGTTTTTGGATATCGAAAAGAAGATTTTATTGAAGCTTGAAATAAACAAGCTAGTTATAGCATTAATTGTCTATGTGAAAATACAAACACGGCTAAATGCTCAAGGCTAACCGGGAGGGGGGAGGGGGTGAATAGGTTAGACACCCTTTTCGACACCCTTGAACACAATGTATGGAATCCAAATCATGTACAGTAAGGCACACCAAACCCTCGATTATGCGTTGTCACTGACCTACGGAACACATGAGGAAAACTTCCAACTACTGCCATCATTCGGTTATGTTTTGAAAAAAAAAATCCTACCACAATCACTGATTTGTAGTGCGATAAATATGGTAAATTCTTTTACTTTTTCTTATCGATTGTTGCCTCACTTTGAGGATTTAGAACTTGTATGCCTCCATTTTTTTACCATTGATCGTACCCATTTGAAGGGACGATTCAGGGTACAATGTTTGTTGCAACAAAACAGTATGGGAATGAACATGTGTATCTGATTGCTTTTGGGTACGGCGACTTAGAAAGCAACATTTCATGGAAAGTGCCCTAGGTCATATTGATAATCTGATTTTCATTCCGATCGACATGCAAGCATTGAAGCAGGGATTTCTAAAGTGTTCCCTTATGCCACCCATACCATATGTTGCTGACACTTTTTTAGAAAATATTAAGAAGCGATATCACAGAAAAGATGTTACCGCAACACTGGACAAAACTGCCTGAGCGTACACTGAATTGAAATATAACCTGCACATGGAAGAGCCACACAACTTGTATCAGAATGCATATGATTATGCCAATACTGCCAGTCCTCACAAGTGGTCCCGTGTACACTGTCCCGAAAGAAGGTATAAGGTGATGACAATAAATGCTGCAAAATGCATAGACTCATGCCTCAAATTTGCACGACAACTGCCTATGTTGAATCTGGTTGAATTCATTAGAAATATGCTACAACGGTGGTTTCACGATCGCTATCGAGCTGAACATTCCATGCTTCATCAGGTTACCGACGTAACACATCTTGTGATCCTAAAACGTATGGAGAAGTACAGTTTTATGACCATAAATCCAGTCGACTGGAACATATTCTCGGTGAAACTGTCTGGAAATTAGTGGACTATTGACTTAGCCCGAAAGATCTGCACTTGCAACAAATTCCAAATGGACCATTTTTCATGTTCTCACGTACTCGCTACCGCAAGGTACATTACAAGTTTTAGTGTACGGTTAATATTACTGAAACGTGAATCTCATCGTTTTCATTGTTTTTGCAGGGAACGAAACTTGGATTTCACATTGTTGTGTGCGGACTACTACAAGAGACAAACACTTATTGATGCATACTCGATTCCTATTATGCACATCCTTCCACTTGGGTTGTGCCATACGACATTGCTGTACGACATTGCTGAGAGGGTGGTTTTGAATCCAATCTTTAGGTGACAAGCAGGACGCCAGATGGCTGGTTGACGTGTCTCGTCTTCGGAGAGGACAATTACACAATCGTGTAGAAGATGTGAACAACCAGGGTATAATTCCAGGAGATGTTCTAACTCACCTTTGATTAATAAAGGTCCAATAAGAGGTGTTCCCGATGAATACCGCCACAAGTTTAGCATATGTCATTCAATTGAACACAACAAACAGGCTTGCATTAACAGGGACTCTAATAGGGAATGAATGATAACGTTTCCATTGATTATATTGTAAATATTTATAATTGTATCATATTGTAATAATTTGAAATTGTATGACTTGTTTGTTAAATTATTTTGTACTAAAAAATAAGTTTACAATGTGGATTGTAATATTTTTCAAGGTTTGCAATGTGATAAACTATGTTATATAATCGTTCTCATTGATAGCTCAAATGATAACACTTGCAATCATAAGTCCATTATTTAACTTAGGATTGAGATAGACTCTCCGATTGTCTTCAAGTGAAAACTTTTATCCACCGACGGTTATGGATAAAGTATTTCACTGTTATTCGATTCAATACACACAGTGCACTGGATTTTTTTACCCAAAGACACCACACTTTGATGATTTTAGACTCATCATAACACATTTGATCCCATTCAAATGCTAGCAAAAGAATCTACAACTTTGACAAGATAAAGACACTCGACATTTATCTTAAGTTGTGAATATTATTCAAGACTAACTAAAGAATTGTGTCTACCTCATACATATCCAGATGTATGAACAATTCTTCTTTTCTCATAGTCTTTTAACCTTATGATTATTTACGTTTGACAATTATAATAATTAAACTTTAAATGCTATAAGATTTGTTAAACTAGAAATCACTTTATTAATATAAAAAGATTGTCAAATACATTATTACACTTTTGCTATCGAGCATAATCCCAACAAAGTAAACCAGTGAAACCAAATCTAGATAATGTCACCTCATTGCGTCGTGAGGTAGAAACCGCAACAATGACAGAAGAAGACACTGAAGATCAGATTTAGAGGAAATGCCCTCTTTGCGTTGCTAGGCAATGACCGCGACTTTTATTGTAAAATTTTAGATCCAGATTTCACCCCCAAGTTTGCTACCAAGTAAACCATGAAAGCCATATCGAGATCCGTATAACTGTCTATCGCAGCCTATGTCCCTAGGTCCAAACCGCGACAATCGAGCCGCGACCGTTGCCACTTTAGAGAATCAATGTCTAGAGAATCAATAAAGTATATATTACCAAGTGAACTTTTCTAATTAACTATGAGATCAAATCAGTTAAGGGTGTCAAGTTTCAAAAAATTTCATCTCGAATTACCTTACCAATTTTGTAATTAAAAAGTGACGTTCAATCCAATCACATTAAGAATAAGATCTAATTAAACATGTGAATAAAAGTATAATTGTGCTAATATATTACTGAAAGCTAAACAAAACCCATTGTCCAAAATTTCCTTACATCAATCCCTTGAAATGGGGATTTAGTTATAAAAATTCATAAACAAAGAAATGAGACAACAAAGAAAGAAATAACCCATGGGTCTTCTCCTGTAAGCGTGATCTATCATTGAGCTCCTTGCCTTGAATCTTGTTGTAAAGAGAGAAAGCTAGGATGCATGGTGAGTTGGAGCCAAATGGAAAGTGAATAAGGGAAGGGATGTATAAGTTTGGTAAAGAGGATTAATTAACCTAAAGTAGTCTATATCTGATTTGTTGAGATTTGGGCAGAAAAGATTAGTACTAGATCTAGAAAAATGATGATATTGGTTGAATCGGTGTGTTTTTATATCAGAAAAGATTGGTAAGAATATCTCATTAGATTGTGAAAATTGATTAAATAATATATCATTAGATTTTCTGCCATAAATAGGTTGTACAACAAGCTAATGCGATATTTTTTAATCAACCTTCTTGTTGACGTCGATTTTTGGATTATGCCAAAAAAGCCAATAAGGATTGGATTTTGGCTATTGATTTAAAGAGAAAGAGATGCATAGAGAGTAATAAAGACAAATTTTACGTGGTAAAAACTCCGATGGCCGGAGAAACATCCACGGGTGGTTGAAAGATCAACCAAGCCAAAATCCACTAAGGGAATAAGATGTTTTACAAGCTCTCGATCTCTCTTTTTTCTCTCTGTATTTATTGTGATTGTTGTATGCTATATTGCCTATATCTTTTCTGGACGAGATTATGGGTCTATTTATATGTTTATAGAACCTTAATCTGCCTTGTACAAGTAATACGGGATCTTTGTATTTAATTGTGATTCGGTTACTTTCTTGAGGTCGATTTGTCTTCTTTCCTGTTTCAGAGTCCTATGGAAATCAAGTGGGATCCTAGTAGTGCAGTTCAATTTGGACTTGTTTCCTTATAAGAACATAGTCTTCGTAAAGAAATCAAGTTATTTACTGATTGGGGACTCTTCTAATTTAATACTCTATTTCATTTGGGATTCCTTTCTGATGGATATCGTCACGTATTTAATGACAATCCGTATGAAATAAGCACCAAGTTCTTACTCGGGTCGTATTTATTCCCGAGTAAGAGTAATACCTGATGGTCCCGAGTAGTACCGTTTGAGCCCGAGTGAAAGTGTTATTTAACCAGTCCCGAGTGCTGTTAGCTGATCCCGAGTAGGTTTTATTCAGTATATGCTTACTCGGGCTTTCTTCTCTTTAATGATGCCTTATAGGATATTTCCCGGATGCCCATTTGGGCATCCACCTGGCTATTTTTTCCTTCCTGTCAATGATGTGTATGCTTGGTAAAATTTACATACAACAATACCCCCTTAAAATATTTTTGCCTAGAAGATTTTATTTCGGGTAAAAGTATTTTAATCATCTTGATTTTCTTTCGTCAGAATAGCCATCTTGTCATAATGACGCGTTTTAATGGAGACTCTGTAATTTCGATTCGCTTTATCACTCAAGATCTTAAGCGACGCTTTAAAGTTTTGACGATTGAAGGCTACTTCCTGTCTTAACATGGTCTCTCGTCTCTTCGTTTTTCAAAATCATTTAGGAGAAATGATTTTTGCATTTCCCCATCTCCGCCTACGTCATCGAGTTTCGTCATAAATTTTTTCCCGCTTTGAAATCCTAGGGTTTTGTGCCTTCTCATCTTTAAATTCTTCACTGAAAGACATTGTTGGTTTATTCTCAAAAATTCAGCAGAAATCTCTTTAAACTCATATTTCATATCCAGAAGTTCGCGATTCTCCGTTTGAAGATCTTGCATCAGTCTCAATTCAAGGTTAGTTTTAATGGGGCCATCTTCCCGTCATCGTCTCTTTAAAATCGTTTTTGATGCATTAGAGCGTGGGGATTTCCAGTTAGTATCTTGCATTAAACGATTACTAGGGGATATCCTAATAGATGAATCTCCATTTTTAGAGGTTGATGTTTCTGGGCTTCACCCTGACGTCACTTTCAGCTCTGTATCGAGTTCTCCATCTAGTTCTGATTCTGATATTTCTGATCACAGGGTATCTTCTCGAAGGATGGGTAAACATAAGAGCACAAGTAAGGTATACAAGCACGGCCCGAGCAGCGTTCAGGCCAGGGAACAGACTGTTAACGAGGGCGACGTTGATGAAGTATACAGGGCGTCTCGTCTTTTGTTTTCTGACACTCGCCCGAGTGGCTTTGATACTGAGCCGAAGGTGGTCGGGCCAGCTGAGATAGAAAAATACCGCTCCCGATTCAACTTGCCCAACTCGGTCACTTTGGTTTCTGCGGGGGATAGATCCTTATGGAATCCTCCTGAGGGCATGGTCGCGATTTACGGATCGATGCTTTGCTGCGGCGTCACACTTCCCCTTCAGCCTTTTATTGCTTGGTTTTTGGATGAGGCAGGGATAGCCCCAGCTCAGTTGGCCCCGAATAGTTACAAAGCCTTGATATGTATGTGGCACATGTTCAGTCGAATGAACCTTTCGCCGCCTTCCCCGAATGAAATCAGGCACTTCTTTACGCTAAGGCAGGTTAGCAGAACGGGGACCTATTTCCTTGCATCTTCTTCTTCGGATGGTTGGGTCCCCAAAAAAGCCAAGGTGAATCAGGGGGTCGATGCTTCTGATGACCCGAAAAAGAAGGGTTTCATATGGAGATTCCCTACATCCAACAAATTTTGGAAGAACATTTGGTTTTTTGCTGGAGGGGCTCTCAGGCTCGATATCACTGTTCGATCTGGGGATTCCCACATGGTGTTAAGTGTTCCCCGCTTCTTCTGTTCCCCCGAAGTGTGGAACAAGAAAATAATTGACTATAGCGACTCAGAGGTGAAGAGGCTGACTCGGGCAGCTGTTCGTACTCTGGAAAAGAGGAGTAAGAGCTATCTTTTCAAAGAGGATGACTTGATAAAGCTCGGCTTCTTCAAACAGATTCCGAGCCATCGCAGGCATTGTAAGTAACCCGGTGCCCTATGTTGTATTTCTCTGCTTTTCCATTTTCTTTTCTATTTTTTTTAGTGTTCGATTCGGACGTTGTCAGCGATCTTCAGGCTCGCCAAGTGAAGGTGATTCTACAAGCGAGTAGAAAGGAAGCTTCCCGTCAAGGCGATGAAGGTATTGCTCCACCCGAGCCTGATGAGGAAACTGATATCGCTAAGGAAATTCCCGAGTGCGTTGATCGGGGTGCTCAGCCTTCTACTCAATATTTCGCTGGTCGAAGTGACCAAGGTGAGCTGACTGACACCCAACTGCCTGAAAATAGGGAGAGGCAGTATGAGGGTCCAGGTGAAGAGCCTGTTGGACGGTTTGAAGCTGGCGATGGTGGTAACGTCTTGACGGATCAAGTGTCTCCCGGTGTTGAGTTCTTTGAGTCTTTTCAGGATGATCCGTTAGAAGATCCTGCTGCTGATCTTAACTTCCACCGTTCTTGGGGTGAGAAGCGAAAGGCAGTCAGTTCATCGTCTCATCCTCTCAAAGTTCCTCTGGTAGTCTCATTCATTGACTCCAGCGACGAAGATTTCCCCGAGTGTTGGTGCTGGAGCATCAGTAGATGCAGCCACTTCAGAACCGAGTAGGGCTTCTTCTACCCCCGAAGTTGGAGATATGGGGGCTGAACCTTCGGGGGTACCTTCTCCATCCTTAGAGTCGAACAGGGCTTCTCCTGCCTCCGAGTTTGGAAATCTGGGAGATAAACCCTCGAGGTTCCTTTATTCCTTTCTCCCCAGGATATGCTACAGGAGATGTTCTCCGGTCGGGTTTATATCGGGGAAGTCCGCTGTAGCAGTTTTAGAGATGGTTCACTGACCGAACATCTCCAAAACATTTTCAACGGTGCATCTTATGTAAGTTAAATCTGACTCAGTTAATTCTGACTCCTTTATTTTTTTGCTTATGTCTGGTTTCTAAGTATATTCTTTTGTAGATGGTGGCCGAATTTGCTGAGCTTATTCAGACGCAGCAATGTCAAGCTGATCAGATAAGGCGTCCGGAGGCTCAGCTGAAGGGGAGTGAGGAAGGTCGTGCTCGAGCTGAGCAGGCTTATCAGCAGGAGGTCGACTCTGTACAGATATTTGCTGACCACTGCCTGGCGAAGAAGGTTGAAGCCGAGGACAAGGCATCTCTGGTAGCGGAGAAGGTTGCATCGCTTCAAAATCATCTTTCTTTTGCTGAAGAATCCATGCTTAAGGCAGAGCAGGAGGCGGAGCAGGCGAAGTCGGCGTATGACAAAAAAATTAAAGATTTGGAGCGCCAAGTGCTGACAGTTGAATCCCTTTCTCGAGAGGCCAGGTTGGAACTGGAAGTCCAAGGGGTGGATCGTTATGAAAGATCCCCTGCTTATGACGCCCTACTCCTTCTGGAATTTCAACTTGGGCTAGTTTCAGCCGGCGAGTTCTTCAAAGTCAAGAATAGGGCGACCGAGAAGGCCTATGCTAATTGGAAGTTGTCAATCAAACACCATGTGGACCGGTCCTTGGAATCTCTTCGGATTCAGATGAAGGAATGGAGAGCCTATTGTCGTAGTCAAGGCAAAGAGCCCCATCCTATGCATTTAGAGATTCCGTCCGAGCATTCTCTCTCGACCTTTTACGCTAGTCAAGAGTCGGTTGAGGGTGTAGTCCCGGATGTCGGGCCAGTCCCGAATGTCGGGCCAGTCCCAGGTGAAGATTACAGCCAGTGGAGGGATGATACTGTCGATGATATTACTTGGCCATCTAATGAGAGTTTGCTTCGTGAGTACGAGATGGTGCCAGATCCGAGTATTGGCAAAGGCTCAAAGTCCTCGCAACCTTGATTTTGTAAATTTGTAGAAAATTCTGATTCTTTATTTTTTACTTGTAAAGAACCATTCTTTGAACTGTAACCATTCTTTTAGGAGCAATAAAATTCAATTTTATTCTGAGTTGAATGGTTTTGGTCTATTTTTTGCTGATTATTACCGAGTGTTGTATTAAACTGGCTGATGGTCGGGTAACTTAACCGAGTATCTTATTAAACCGGTTGTTACCCGAATAACTTCAATTGCCAAGTATTTTATTTAACTGGCTTCTTTGATGTTCGGGTAACTTAATCGAGTATCTTATTAAACCGGTTGTTACCCAAATAACTTCAATTGCCAAGTATCTTATTAAACTGGCTTCTTCGATGTTCAGGTAACTTAACCGAGTATCTTATTAAACCGGTTGTTACCCGAATAACTTCAATTGCTAAGTATCTTATTAAACTGGCTTCTTCGTTGTTCGGGTAACTTAACCGAGTATCTTATTAAACCGGTTGTTACCCGAATGACTTCAATTGCCAAGTATCTTATTAAACTGGCTTCTTTATTATTAACCGAGTCATCTTGAGACAAGTTTCTTACTTGTCTTTCATACCCGGTTGCTACTCGAATGTTACATCAAGGCTCACCATGATCATACGTTCGAGTCCGTACACAATACCAAGGACGTCTCCCTAGTTTTTATGCGCAAGGGTTTGCCGAATCATTGAGCTCTTTTTAAAAAAAAAAGTGCTTCAACACAGCTACGCATTTCACCTGAATTTCTCCCGATAGCGTCCCGAGCATTTTTCCAAAGTTTGGTGCATCGGGTTTGCCTTTTCGCGAAGGTCATTTTGACCCTGCTCGGCTGGCATGCTCCTACGAGCTTCTCCACCCATTCGAGATTTGATGGTCTCGAGAATTCTATTTGCATGTTCTTATTATCATGCTCTGCTTCCATATGATCTTATTATCATATCCCTTTTTTGGAAATCCCGAACTAGATGCTATCCTTTCGAAAATTCCGAGTAATTTTATTTATTACTGTAAAAAATCGACAGATTTAAATTACAATTTTATATTTATCCTACCAATAAAATAATAGAATATTTAATATATATATATATATATATATATATATATATTAAGGATAGAAAATCTTCAGATATTGGGCATTGCATGGTCCCCTCCATTGGGTCGAGCAATCCAATAGGCTCCATGGCCAGCTATCCCATCGATCTTGTATGGACCTTCCCATTTGTCAGTCAGGGATCCTGCAGCTCTGTTTTTTATGTTCGACGACACCTTCCTGAGCACCAGGTCTCCTAGCTGGAATTTTCTGATCCGAACACGAGAATTGTAGTGGCGAGCCACTCTTTGTTGATATGTTGTATTTCTTATTTGGGACTTTTCCCTTTTTTCTTCTAGCTCATCCAAACTTTGTAGTAGCGTATCAACATTCTGTTCTTCATCGTATAGCTTGACCCGTGGGGATGCATATGATGTTTCTATGGGGATGACAGCTTCTGTTCCGAACGCTAGGGTGAACGGAGTTTCTCCTGTTGAAGTTCTTGCTGTCGTCCGATATGCCCATAATACTTCAGGAAGCTTTTCAACCCAGCTTCCTTTTTTGTCATCTAGCTTTGCTTTAATGGTGTGCTTGATAATTTTATTTACTGCTTCTACTTGCCCGTTTGTTTGAGGGTGAGCTGGTGTCGCATAGTAGTTAGCAATATGATACTTCTCGCACAACTGTCTGAACTTTTGGTTATCAAAATGAGTGCCATTGTCGGTGATTATAGTGTCCGGAACTCCAAACCTATAAAGTATGTTTTTCTTTACAAAATTTATGGTGTTGGCTTCCGTGATATGCACCAGCGCTTTAGCTTCTGCCCATTTTGTGAAATAATCGACAGCTACTATGGCATGCTTTGCTCCACCCCTGTCCCAGCTGGCATTGGACCGATCAGGTCTAGGCCCCACATGGCGAATGACCATGGAGCAGTGAGGTTTCTGAGTTTTTCTGGGGGTTGTCGGATATCGTTAGCAATCCTTTGACAGGTATTGCAACTTTCCGACCACTGCTGTGCATCTGAGAAAAGCGTAGGCCAGTAATAGCCTTGTCTGAGTACCTTATGCGCCAAGCTTCTACCTCTAGTGTGGTTTCCGCAAACCCCTCTGTGGATCTCTTGAAGTATTCGATGTGCATCTTCCTCCGGTACACATCTCAGGAGAGCTCGGGAGAACCCCCTTCTGTATAATTCTCCTCCGATCATGGTATATCTAGCCGATCGATACCTGATGCGCTTTGCTAATACCAGATCTTCTGGGAGCATGCCTTCTTGAAGGAACCTTCTCAGCTGGACCATCCAACCGTCTTGCGGTGTTCGAATTTTTGAAATTTCCAAATGCTTAGGTTCAGCTGTACTCGGTTTAAGGAGGTGTGCAACTGGAATGGTCTTTGGTCTGATTGAGGTTGTTGCTGACGCTAATTTAGATAAAGCGTCTGCCTTTTCCTTTTCTTCTCTGGGGATCTGAGCGATCTTGTATTCTTTAAATTTTTGGAGGAGCTATTTTGCAATATCATGGTAGTCAATCATTCCTTCATATTTGGCCTGGTACTCGTCCATAACCTGGTGGACAACTACCTGTGAATCACTGAATATCTCAACTTCATCTGCCCCAAGAGCTATGCAGACTCTGAGTCCAGTTAACAATGCCTAGTGTTCGGCTTGATTATTGGTTGCTTTGATATCAAATCTCATGGCACATTCAACATCATCTCCTTCTGGGGTGCGAACTACGATCCCTGCCCCGCTGCCATGAGTGTTTGAAGAACCATCAACATATAGTTTCCATGGGAAACTTTTATCCAACAGTCTTTTTGCTTTCAGGTTTGGTTCTGTGAACTCGGCTATGAAGTCTGCCACCGCTTGTCCTTTGAGGGAGGTTCTGGGGACAATGAATATCGAATTCACTTAACTCGATTGCCCATTTAGTAAGTCTTCCTGATATCTCTGGTTTTTGTAAGATTTGTCTTAATGGGCAATTGGTGAGAACCTAGATCGTATGGGCCTGAAAATATGGTCTTAGCTTTTTTGCTGCTGAAACCAATGCTAAGGCTATCTTCTATGCCTGTGAGTACCTGGTCTCGGCCGGTACGAGTGCCTTGCTAGTATAATACACTAGTTTCTGCACTCCATCTTCTGTTCTAACTAAGACTGAACTTGCTGCAAGTTCGGTTATTGACAGATACAGCTGAAGTATTTCCCCTTTTTACGGTTTTGAGAGGATGTGAGCTTGCCCCAAGTACTCTTTTATTTTTAAGAATGCCTGCTCACACTCTTTATTCCACTCCAGGCCTTTCCCTTTTTTGATTATCTTGAAGAAAGGTGTGCACCTGTCTGTAGCCCTTGAGATAAATCTTCCCAAGGAGGCTAAACACCCTGTTAAGTGTTGTACCTCTTTCAATGTTTTAGGTGAGGTCATTTCTTGCAAAGCCTGGATCTTCACGGGATTAACTTCGATTCCACTTTGATGGACTTGAAAACCCAAGAATCTTCCCGAATGGACTCCGAATAAACATTTGTTTGGGTTTAATTTCATCTGGTATCTTCTCAAAACATCAAATGTCTCTCGGAGGTCGCGGGCATGCTCATCTGCTGAGACGCTTTTAATCAGCATGTCATCAATGTATACCTCCATGTTCCTTCCTATTTGCCGAGTGAAGATTTGTTGACCAACCTTTGGTACGTAGCTCCTGCATTTTTTAAACAGAATGGCATTACTGTGTAGTAATATAAACCCTAATCCGTTGTGAAAGCTATTTTTTCTTCATCAGCTTTGTTCATCCGGATCTGATTGTATCCCGAGTAAGCGTCCATGAAGCTAAGCAGTTCATGACCTGCTGTGGCATCCACCAGCTGATCTATTCTTGGGAGTGGGAAGCTATCCTTTGGATATGCCTTATTTAGATCCGTGAAATCTACGCACATCCTTCATTGTCCATTTTTCTTCTGGACGAGGACTACGTTGGCGACCCACTGAGGGTAGCTGACTTCCCTGATTGATCCAATAGCTAGTAGCTTTTCCACCTCTTGTTTGATTGCTTGACTTCTTTCAGGATTGAACGATCTTCTCTTTTGTATTACCGGTTTGACATTCGGGCTAACTGCGAGGTGGTGGGATATTACTCGGGCATCTATCCCGATCATATCTTCGTGATTCCAGACGAATACATCTTTGTACTCTCTAAGAAGATTGGTCAAGTCTCGCTTAACTTTTCCTTCCAAGTTGGCCCCAATCCTGATTTTCTTGTCCAGTTTGTCTTCTTCGAGTAGTATTTCAACCAATTCTGTCTTGTATTCATTCGAGCCCTCCCTTGGATCCAGTTCGAATGACAATGATTCTTTACACTGATTTGGCTGCATTATGGTGCATACTTGTTCAGCATCATGCTTATCTCTGTATACTGATAGATTTGCTCTTCGGGCCATCTCTTGGGATCCCTTGACTATCCCAACCCTTTATTCTGTTGGGAACTTGATCATTAATGCATAAGTGGCCGTCACGGCCCTTGTTTTATTCAGGAATTGGCCGGCCCAATAATGCATTATACGGCCAATTATCCAAGTCAACTACCACGAAGTCGAGCAGGACAGTCCTCTGGCATGGTGCCGTTCCGATCTTCACAGGTAGTTTTACCGTCCCGAGTGACCTGACATCTATTCCCTCAAATCCTCTTAATGGAGTATGAAAAGACTGTAAATCTTTTCGGTCTAGTCTTAGATGATCGTATACGGCCACGCTTAGGATGTCTGCTGAGCTTCCATTATCTATTAAAATTCTCCTGACTTCCCTATGGCCAATCCGGACACTTATAACCAAAGCGTCATTAGGTCGAATATCGACGCCATGGGAATCTGCCTCTGTAAAGACTATTGGGTCTTATCCTTCCTTTACCCTTTTCGGGTCTGGTTCAACCGAGTTTATGTCGAAGTTATTCCTTGCTTCTACTGCTTCTCGGATTTCCTGAGTTCGTTCTCAGTTGCTTCTCCCAGTAGAAGGTCCTCCGAAAATTATATGTATTACTTGATTGGCTTCGGGGCTGGTTCTTTGGTTTTGACCAGGGTTGTGATCAACCTTGACTTTCTTGGTTTCTGGTCTCTCGTCTTTTTTCAAGATTACATCCTGCAGGTGCCCTTCCCGAATAAGAGTTTCTATGTAATCTCTGAGCTGAAAACACTTTGAAGTTTCATGCCCGGTTTCTTTAAGAAACCTGCAATACTTGGTTGTATCTCTCCGGGCGAATTGTGATTGTCGCCGCGGTTCTTGCACCATATTCTTTTCTTCCAAGATGGCTAGAATTTCTTCTTGTTTCTTCCGAAGAGCGGTGTAATTGGTATATCTGCCTTGGTATTTCTCTGTGGACCGTTCGGCCTTGGGCCCATTACCCCCATCCTTATTTTTCTCCTTGCTGTTCCCTTTCCGTTTTTCCTTTTGATTCTGCCCCTTGGATTCGGTATTCTTCTGTTCGGGCTTTCCTCCATGCATATAGCTTCCTCATGTAACTAACTCTTCTTCCTAGGCCAGAGCGTATCCTCCCGCCATATCCATCATGTCGGCATACCTTGTCAGTCGTGCCATTCTCAAATCGAAGGATAGTCGTCCATTCTGCAAGTTATTTGTGAAGGCAGCAGTAATTGCTTCATCATTAGCGCTGCCAATTTTTGATACTGCTTGGCCGAACCGGCCCAAGTATTTTTTTAATGACTCGTCCTTCCCCTGTTTTATTTGAGAGAGGTAGGCCACCGACTTCTTTCTGTGAACGTTGCTCAGGAATTGCCTTGAGAAGCTCCTACTCAACTCTCTGAAAATTCCGATGCTTACCGGGGGTAGTCTTCCGAACCATCTTGAGCCTGTGTCCCCCAGTGCTTGAGGAAAGTTGAGATACAATAGGGGGTCACTGCTGGCATATTGAGCCATGGCACTTTTATAGCGTCTAACGTGCTCCTTTGGATCTGTATCTTTTTTGAATTGCTCCACATGCGACATCCTGAATCTTTCTGGGAAAGAGGTCCGTAAAATCTCCTTGGTAAATGGACTGTCGGAGTCATCATTAGATAGATCGTTACAGCCGTAACGTCTGACTAGTGTCTCCATCTGTCGCCTGTTATTCTCTACTTCTTTGACCCCCACCGGGCTTCTTTGACCCCCACCGGGCTTCCTTGACGGAGCCTGGAACCCTCGTGTGACTCCATTATGACGTTTACGATGGTGTTGATCACTGTCTTCTGATGATGACCGTTCTCTGCGCCGATCGTATTTACGATGTCTGACTCGTATTGTTTGATTGCGATCCAGCCTCTGGTGATTTTCCTCTTCTTGTGTTTTCTGTCCAGCTGGATTGATTGGGGAAGAGTTCCTTCTGGTTTGTGGCATAGTTATTCCTGGCCCCACCACCATCGAACGGAGCCTTGCGGGTGGAGGATTGGGAGTATGTGCTCCTGCGGCCAGTAGATCAATCCCTTCCCTTGCTGCGTCCGTCACCAATTGCTGCAGGGCCTATTGGAAACGCAACGTAAGATCTCTGCTGGTTGGAGGAACTTGCTGGATCCCTGTAAGGCGCGCAGGCTGGTTTTTCGTGTTTGCTGTAGGATCTTGTGACGTATTGCCAATATGGAAATCGCCTGGTGATTTTTGGCCATTCCCTGAACTACTTCTGCTTCCTTCCATTGCTTTTTTAACAAGTTCGGAGGTTCAACCCCTGCTTCTAGCGCTAATTGTTGACGTCGATTTTGGATTATGCCAAAAAAGCCAACAAGGATTGGATTTCGGCTATTGATTTAAAGAGAAAGAGATGCAGAGAGAGTAATAAAGACAAATTTTACGTGGTAAAAACTCCGATGGCCGGAGAAACATCTACGGGTGGTTGAAAGATCAACCAAGCCAAAATCCACTAAGGGAATAAGATGTTTTACAAGCTCTCGATCTCTCTTTTTTCTCTCTGTATTTACTGTGATTGCTGTATGCTATATTGTCTATATCTTTTTTGGATGAGATTATGTGTCTATTTATATGTTTATAGAACTCTAATCTGCCTTGTACAAGTAATACAAGATCTTTGTATTTAATTGTGATTCGGTTACTTTCTTGAGGTCGATTTGTCTTCTTTCCTGTTTCAGAGTCTCATGGAAATTGAGTGCGATCCTAGTAGTGTAGTTCAATTTGGACTTGTTTCCTTATAAGAATGTAGTCTTCGTAAAGAAATCAAGTTATTTTCTGATTTGGGACTCTTCTAATTTAATACTCTATTTCATTTGAGATTCCTTCCTGATGGATATCATCACGTATTTAATGACAATCCGTATGAAATAAGCACCAAGTTCTTACTCGGGTCGTATTTATTCCCGAGTAAGAGTAATACCTGATGATCCCAAGTGGAAGTGTTATTTAACCAGTCCCGAGTGCTGTTAGCTGATCCCGAGTAGGTTTTATTCAGTATATTTTTACTCGGACTTTCTTCTATTTAATGATGCCTTATAGGATATTTCCTGGATGCCCAAGTGGGCATCCACCTGACAATTTTTTCCTTCCTGTCAATGACGTGTATGCTTGGTAAAATTTACATACAACACTTCTAAATTATTCCAAAACTCCATGTTCAAATTATAGCAAAAAATCCATTTCATTATGTGTGCAGTAAATCACACTGGATCCTTTTCCTTAATTTCTAGATACATTGCAACTTACCAAAAATCAGCATTTATTAGAAGATATAGTTATTTTATCTTATACATTTCTCCTATATAAATAGAGCTCAAGTAATCATAATATAAGCACAATATACACAACCATCGCACGTAAACAATATCATTCAAGAGAAGAGAAATGGAGAAAGTTTCATGCAAGTTGGCTTTCTTGGTTGCACTCATGGTTTTTGTTGTTGGTAACTCTCTTTTCTTTACAACTATATTAATGATGTTATTTTGCATCATTGTGAATTTAAAATAAGGGTATACATTCTTTTTTTTTATATAAAAAATAATAATAATAATAGAAGCGAGGAATACTAAAAGTTTAGAATTTTTTAAAGTGTACACTGTTGATTAATGGGATAATTCTTATGCTAGGTACACACATTGGAGCAGAAGCACGAAATGTATCCCATCCATGCAAATCGAATGCAGATTGTGGGTCAACATGTCATTGTGCAAATAATTTGTGCATCTGCCCTAATCCTCCTGTAGTCGCACAAATGTTTGGTGCCGCTTCAAAGGCAACTCTCACAGGCAGTCAAGTCAAACCATGATTTTTATATTGCAGCCACTTTAATTTTATGTACTACAATAAATATAATAAAAATGTTTGAATCGTTTGGGTATTATCAAAAATGATCATGTGATTTTATGATAATTAATCTAACTATATATCAAATGTCTTAAAGCCTTGAAAAAACTTGTTTTTAGAGCATTATCTATAACTTTTTACCTCTCAAAATGAATCGGATTGTTGGTGTTGACTAGTCCAATTGGTAATCACCGTCAAGTGTGAACCTATAAGCTTCGTGTTAGATGGGACTGAATTAAATATCAGTTATAATTATTTTCAAACAAAACTTAGTAGTAAGATGAAATTTGTTCTTAATAATAAGTTTCGTTTTATTAAAAACAAAATAGACGTAAAAACCCGACAATTGAAAATACATATGTCAAACAAACAAATAAATAAACTGAAAAAGTCAAGAAGGAATGGAACATACAATTTAAGGTATATACGTTTTGAAAACACGTTAGTGATATTATGCTTTACATTACGTGGCTTTCCCTCAAACACCTATATATGGAATCCACATCTAATATAAAAATTCCAAAATGTTCAAATTTGAAATTAGATTATTATTATTATTATTCTTAGTGGGATCTATTGCCTCCTAAAATATTCTCAGTGCATTCATTTTTGTTAGTCTCAAAACTTTAATGCTCTATTTTGTTAAAAAAAGCATTGTTGACGTTCTAACCAAGTTTGATTTCAGTGTGATATAGTAAAGTTTCAATTCTATTTAAATTAGAGCAAAAGTCAACATGCAAAAACACCTTGAAGAATTCGTCTACATGCAAGGAGAAATAATCCCATCAAGTTTTTGGATATCGAAAAGAAGATTTTATTGAAGCTTGAAATAAACAAGCTAGTTATAGCATTAATTGTATGTGAAAATACAAACACGGCTAAATGTTCAAGGCTAATTGGGAGGGGAGAGGGGGTGAATAGGCTAGACACCCTTTTCGACTCCCTTCAATACAATGTATGGAATCCAAATCATGTATAGTAAAGAACACCAAACCCTCGATTATGCATTGTCACTGACCTATGAAACACATGAGGAAACCTTCCAACTGCTGCCATCATTTGGTTATGTTTTGAAAAAAAAAATCCTACCACAATCACTGACTTGCAGTGTGATAAAGATGGTAAATTCCTTTACTTTTTCTTATCGATTGTTGCCTCACTTTGAGGATTTCGGACTTGTATGCGTCCATTTTTTATCGTTGATGGTACCCATTTGAAGGGACGATTCGGGGTACAATGTTTGTTGCAACAACACAATATGGGAATGAACAGGTGTATCCGATTGCTTTTGGGTACAGCGACTCAGAAAGCAACCTTTTATGGAAAGTGCCCTAGGTCATATTGATTATCTGGTTTTCATTTCCGATCGACATGCAAGCATTGAAGCAGAGATTTCTAAAGTGTTCCCTTATGCCACCCATACCATATGTTCTTGTCACTTTCCATAAAATATTAAAAAGCGATATCACATAAAAGATGTTGCCGCAACACTGGACAAAACTGTCCGAGCGTACATTGAGTTGAAATATAACCGGCACATGGAAGAGCCACACAACTTGTATCAGAATGCAGATGATTATGCCAATAATGTCGGTCCTTACAAGTGGTCCCGTGTACACTGTCCCGAAAGAAGGTATAGGGTGATGACAACAAATGCTGCAAAATGCATAAACTCATGCCTCAAATTTGCACGACAACTGCCTATGTTGACTCTGGTTAAATTCATTAGAAATATGCTACAACAGTGGTTTCACGATCGCTATCGAGCTACACAGTCCATGCTTCATCAGGTTACCGACGTAACACATCTTGTGATCCTAAACGTAAGGAGAAGTACGGTTTTATGACCGTAAATCCAGTCGACCGGAACATAATCTCTGTGAAACAATCTGAAAAACAGTGGATTGTTGACTTAGCCCGAAAGATCTGCACTTGCAACAAATTCCAAATTGACCATTTTTCATGTTCTCACGTACTCGCTGCCGCAAGGTACATTACAAGTTTTAGTGTACGGTTAATATTACTGAAACGTGAATCTCATCGTTTTTATTGTTTTTGTAGGGAACGAAACTTGGATTTCACATTGTTGTGTGCGGACTACTACAAGAGACAAACAATTATTGATGCGTACTCGGTTCCTATTATGCCGGTTGGAAATCCTTCCACTTGGGTTGTGCCATACGATATTGCTGAGAGTGTGGTTTTGAATCCAATCTTTAGGTGACAAGCAGGACGCCAGATGGCGGGTCAATGTGTCTCGTCTTCATAGAGGACAACTACACAATCGTGTATAAGATGTGGACAACCAGGACATAATTCCAGGAGATGTTCTAACTCACCTTTGATTAATAAAGGTCCAAGAAGAGGTGTTCCCGATGAATACCGCCACAAGTTTAGCATCTGTCATTCAATTGGACACAACAAACAGACGTGCCTTAATAGGGACTCTAATAGGGAATGAATGACAATGTTTCCATTGATCACATTGTAAACATTTAGAATTGTATCAGATTGTAATAATTTGGAATTGTATGACTTGTTCATTAAATTATTTTGTACTAAAAAATAAGTTTACAATGTCGATTGTAATATTTTTCAAGGTTTGCAATGTGATAAATATGCTACATAATCGTACTCATTGATAGCTCAAATGATAACATTTGCAATCATTAGTCCATCATTTATCTTATGATTGAGATAGACTCTCCGATTGTCTTCAAGTGAAAACTTTTATCCACCGACAGTTCTGGATAAAGTATTTCACTGTTATCCGATTCAATGCACCCAGTGCACTGGATTTTTTTGCTAAAAGACACCACATTTTAATGATTTTAGACTCATCATAACACATTTGATTCCACTCAAATGCTAGCAAAAGAATCTACAACTTTGACAAGATAAAGACACCCAACATTTATCTTAAGTTGTGAATATTATTCAAGACTAACTAAAGAATTATGTCTATCTCATACATATCTAGATGTATGAATAATTCTTCTTTTCTCATAGTCTTTTGACCTTATGATTATTTACTTTTGACAATTATAATAATTAAACTATAAATGCTATAAGATTGGTTAAACTAGAAATCACTTTATTAATATAAAAATATTGTCAAATGTATTATTACACTCCTGCTATCGAGTATAATCCCAACAAAGTAAACCAGTGAAACCAAATCTAGATAATGTCACCACATTGCGTCGTGAGGTAGAAACCGCAACAATGATAGAAGAAGACACCGAAGATCAAATTTAGAGGAAATCGCCCTCTTTGCGTTGCTAGGCAATGACCGTGACTTTTATTGTAAAATTTTAGATCCAAATTTCACCCCCAAGTTTGCTAGCAAGTAAACCAAGAAAGCCATATCGAGATCCGTATAACCGTCTGTCGCAGCCTTTGTCTCTAGGTCCAAATCGCGACAATCGAGCCACGACCATTGTCACCTTAGCGAATCTGGTGATAATAAGCTAACTTCTTGGACCAATAGAAATACATTTCTCATATTCAATTGTAGACACATCCACACACACATAAAAATACACTGATTCAACCAATATCATCATTTTTCCAGATCTTGTACTAATCTTTTCTGCCCAAATCTCAACAAATCAGATATAGACCACTTCAGGTTAATTAATCCTCTTTTACCAATCTTATACATCCCTTCCCTTATTCACTTTCCATTTGACTCCAACTCACTATACATCCTAGCTTTCTCTCTTTGCAACAAGACTCAAGGCAAGGAGCTCAATGATGGATCAAGCTTACAGGAGAAGACCCATGGGTTATTTCTTTCTTTTTTGTCTCAATTCTTTGTTTATGAATTTCTGTAACTAAATCCCCATTTCAAGGGATTGATGTAAGGAAATTTTGGACAATGGGTTTTGTTAGCTTTCAGTAATATATTAGCACAATTATAGTTTTATTCACATGTTTAATTAGATCTTATTCTTAATGTGATTGGATTGAAAATCACTTTTTAATTACAAAATAGGTAAGGTAATTCGAGATGAAATTTTTTGAAGCTTGACACCCTTAACTGATTTGATCTCATAGTGAATTAGATAAGTTCACTTGGCAAACCCCCCCCCCTAACCCCCCCCCCCCCCCCCCCCCCCCCCCCCCCCAATTGCCTAGACCATTATATCGTCACTAACCGATCTCACCGTTATCCTCTTACTCTTAATATCATAGGTGAGGATTTTTGGTGAGAAGTGGTTTGATTTAGTATCTACGGCCAAATCACACTTTCGAATGGCGTATTAATGAAGCTATGAGAGCATTTTCAATGGTCCAATTGCTACTTCATTGATTTTCTAGACATCTCTTAATTTGTTTTAATCCATATTCTTATCTAGATTATATTGTTGAAATTCTATTTTACATTTCTTGTTACTGATTTTCTTATTATCAAATCAAACATCAATCTCTTCAAATCTTGATTTATCCTTTTATGCACTTAGTTAGTCTAACATATATTAGAAAACATTTCAATTATCCATCTCGATCCCTAAGGACAATCCCTTGCCTGCCATTTATATTAATTTCATATTTAATTGCGGTTGGAAGTGATAATAAAAACTTGGTTTTATAACGTAAAACACATCTTGACTTAAGTAAACGTCAAGTGTCATTATGTTTCTCAAACTTTTGGATCAAATCATGGATTATTCATACAAGAAAATACACATTGTGACCGATGAACAATTTTTTAATTTCTACCGGAGCATGCAAACGGTGCTTGAATATTATCAGTTGTGTTGTATTAGTTGTCAATATCTAGACATATTAGTTGTGGTGTATATTATGCTCGTATTCTGATTACTTGAGCTCTATTTATACGGGTGGAATGCATTGAAAATTGTAACAATGTATTTCGATAAAATGTTAATTTAAGTCAGTTACAAAGTATCTAGAAATTATGAAATTGAAGACATGGTGTAATTAATTTCACATGTGATAAATTATTTTGTTACAATAATTTGAACCTGAAGGTTTAGATTTATTTCAAAATGATTTCATGTTGGATTAGGATCTTCTCCTTATCTTAATTATCTCCGCTTTGTCCTCGTCTCTATAATCAATTGGTATGTGTCTAATACAATAAATCAATATTATGGATTATTTCTATTAATTTTTCTTTCCTTACGATACAAAAGGAGAGAATTAATCAAGACCACTAATCTAGGTGATGACAGGATGAGGAAAGGATCCAAATCCACATATAATATCTCATTAGATTGTGAAAATTGATTAAATAATATATCATTAGATTTTCTGCCATAAATAGGCTGTACAACATGCTAATGAGATATTTTTTAATCAACCTTCTAAATTATTCCGAAACTCCATGTTCAAATTATAGCAAAAAATCCACTTCATTATGTGTGCAGTAAATCACACTGGATCCTTTTCCTTAATTTCTAGATACATTGCAACTTACCAAAAATCAGCATTTATTAGAAGATATAGTTATTTTATCTTATGCATTTCTCCTATATAAATAGAGCTCAAGTAATCATAATATAAGCATAATATACACAACAACCATCGCAAGTAAACAATATCATTCAAGAGAAGAGAAATGGAGAAAGTTTCATGCAAGTTGGCTTTCTTGGTTGCACTCATGGTTTTTGTTGTTGGTAACTCTCTTTTCTTTACAACTATATTAATGATATTATTTTGCATCATTGTGAATTTAAAATAAGGGTATACATTCTTTTTTTTTTATAAAAAAAAATACGAATAGAAGCGATGAATACTAAAAGTTTAGAATTTTTTAAAGTGTACACTGTTGATTAATGGGATAATTCTTATGCTAGGTACACACATTGGAGCAGAAGCACGAAATGTATCCCATCCATGCAAATCGAATGCAGATTGTGGGTCAACATGCCATTGTGCAAATAATTTGTGCATCTGCCCTAATCCTCCTGTAGTCGCACAAATGTTTGGTGCCGCTTCAAAGGCAACATTCACGGGCAGTCAAGTCAAACCATGATTTTATATTGCAGCCACTTTAATTTTATGTACTACAATAAATATAATAAAAATGTTTGAATCGTTTGGGTATTATCAAAAATGATCATGTGATTTTATGATAATTAATCTAACTATATATCAAATGTCTTAAAGCCTTGAAAAAACTTGTTTTTAGAGCATTATCTATCACTTTTTACCTCTCAAAATGAATCGGATTGTTGGTGTCAACTAGTTCAATTGGTAATCACCGTCGGGTGTGAACATATGAGTTTCGTGTTAGACGGGACTGAATTAAATACCACTTATAATTATTTTCAAACAAAACTTAGTAGTAAGATGAAATTTGTTCTTAATAATAAGTTTCGTTTTATTAAAAACAAAATAGACGTAAAAACCCGACTCTTGAAAATACATATGTCAAACAAATAAATAAACTGAAAAAGTCAAGAAGGAATGGAACAGACAATTTAAGTTATATACATTTTAAAAAACATTAGTGATATTATGCTTTACATTACGTGGCTTTCCCTCAAACACCTATGTATGGAATCCACATCTAATATAAAAATTCCAAAATGTACAAATTTGAAATTAGATTACTATTATTATTCTTCTAAGTGGGATCGATTGCCTCCTAGAATATTCTCAGTGCATTCATCTTTGTTAGTCTCAAAGCTTTAATGCTCTATTTTGTTAAGAACAAACATTGTTGAAGTTCTAACAAAGTTTGATTTCAGTGTGATATAGAAAAGTTTCAATTATATTTAAATTAGAGCAAAAGTCAACATGCAAAAAACAATTTGAAGAATTCGTCTACATGCAAGGAGAAATAATCCCATCAAGTTTTTGGATATTGAAAGGAAGATTTTATTGAAGCTTGAAATAAACAAGCTAGCTATAGCATTAATTGTCTGAGAAAATACAAGCTAGTTATAGCATTAATTGTCTATGTGAAAATACAAACACGGTAAAATGTTCAATGCTAACCTAGAGGGGACGGGGGAGGGAGTGAATAGGTTAGACACCTTTTTCGACTCCCTTGAAAACAATGTATGGAATCCAAATCATGTATAGTAATGCACACCGAGCCCTCGATTATGAGTTGTCACTAAGCTATGGAACACATGAGGAAACCTTCCAACTGCCACCATCATTCGGTTACGTTTTGGAAAAAAAAATCCTAACACAATCACTGATTTACAGTGCGATGAAGATGGTAAATTCCTTTACTTTTTTGTGTCAATTGTTGCCTCACTTAGAGGATTCCGAACGTGTATGCGTCTAGTTATTACCGTTGATGGTATCCATTTGAAGGGACGATTCGGGGGTACAATGTTTGTTGCAACAACACAAGATGGGAATGAACAGGTGTATCCAATTGCTTTTGGGTACGGTGACTCAGAAAACAACATTTCATGGGAGTGGTTTTTGGATTACTTGAAGGGTCCCAAGGTCATATTGATGATCTGGTTTTCATTTCCGATCGACATGCAAATATCGAAGCAGTGATTTCTAAATTGTTCCCTTATGCCACCCATACCATATATTGCTAGCACTTTTCAGAAAATATTAAGAAGCGATATCACAGAAAAGATGTTGCCGCAATAATGGACAAAACTGCCCGAACGTACACTAAGTTGAAATATAACCGGCACATGGAAGAGTTACGTAACTTGTATCAGAATGCATATGATTATGTCAATATTGTCGGTCCTCACAAGTAGTCTCGTGTACACTGTCCCGAAAGAAGGTACAGGGTGATGACAACAAATGCTGCAAAATGCATAAACCCATGCCTCAAATTTGCACGACAACTGTCTATGTTGACTCTGGTTGAGTTCATTAGAAATATGCTACAACGGTGGTTTCACGATCGCTATCGAGCTGCACAGTCCATGCTTCATCAGTTGACAGACACAACATATTTTGTGATCCTAAAACGTGTGGAGAAGTGCAGTTTTATGGCCGTAAATCCAGTCGATCGGAATATATTTTCGGTGAAACGGTCTAGAAAACAGTGGACTGTTAACTTAGCCCGAAAGATCTGTCCTTGCAACAAAATCCAAATTGACCATTTTTCATGTTCTCACGTACTCGCTGCCGCAAGGTACATTACAAGTTTTATTGTACGGTTAATATTACTGAAACGTGAATCTCACCGTTTTCATTGTTTTTGCAGGGAGTGAAACTTGGATTTCACATCGTTGTGTGTGGACTACTACAAGAGACAAACACTTATTGATGCGTACTCGGTTCCTATTATGTCGGTTGGACATCCTTCCACTTGGGTTGTGCCATACGACATTGCTGAGATGATGGTTTTGAATCCAATCTTTAGGAGACAAGCAGGACTCCGGATGGCGGGTCGACATGTCTCGTCTTCGGAGAGGACAACTACACAATCGTGTAGAAGATGTGAACAACCAGAGCATAATTCCAGCAGATGTTCTAACTCATATTTGATTAATGAAGGTCCAAGAAGAGGTGTTCCCGATGAATACCATCACAAGTTTAGCATATGTCATTCAATTGGACACAACAAACAAACTTGTCTTAACAGGGACTCTAATAGGGAATGAATGGCAACGTTTCCATTGATCACATTGTAAACATTTGGAATTGTATCAGATTGTAATAATTTGGAATTGTATGACTTGTTCGTTAACTTATTTTTTAGTAAAAGATAAGTTAACATTGTCGATTGTAATATTTTTCAAGGTTTGCAATGTGTTTCGTACATTTGATGGAAGGCAATTCAAACAGAAACATTAAAAGAATTTGAAATAATATTACTGAATTAGAATGTCTATGTACATAAAAAAGTGTACAAAAGATTAAAAAAAAATATACAACAATAAATACACAACCAATCTCTAGGCGGGCTTAGAGTTACAAAAAACCTCCACAACCATTTTCTCCCGAATGATTTCCATGTCGTTCTCCGACCAATCCAAAAGCCATCGACCCGCCATTAAGTACTCGACCAGTCTCAATGTACGGAGACCACGGTTACCCCTACAATTGGACACATTAAAACACGTTACAATTCGTTTTTAATAAAACAATCTCTAAGCACATTAATGAAATAGAATGTCTTACGATTGTTTTTGTTGGGGGACCGTAGAAGTGGAGACCACGCTAACCGTGAAGGGCTTATTTTCCCTGGGAAACGGCCAACGACCACCTCGACACGTAGTGTGGAACCCAGCATCATTCAACATTGATGGTAAAAACCACCGCAATGGACGGAACTGATGCTTCCTGATATACACGGGAACATCCTGTCTCCAGGGGTCCAGTATCTCCAGCTTCCCAAGAATAAGGTCGATGGTCACTAGTAGCCAATGTTAGCCCCTAACGTTGCACGGTATCAGGACCTGTACATACAATTCAAAAGGTGTTAGGATATACGAACAATTTTTAATTTAAATCATTTACATTGTGTAACACTCACCAAATCAACCTCGTGTCATGGATGGTTTCCACTTGTGGTAGCTCCACGGACCGTCTGAAGGTCTTCATCCAACTATCGGGACTGTAACACATCCCATCTTGTAGTGGTCACAACCCTGTGAGCATTACACGACATCATTCTCTCCAATTGTAACATCATAAGTGGTTGTACATACAATCATTGATAGAAAGTTAGCAACAATAAAAAACCAAAAAATGAGATGCGATACCATTAAGTTATAAATACTTACATCGAATTATGTATCCAATACGTTGATCCTCTGGTTGTACACAGTGGGGAATCCTCATTGACGCTTCCGAAGAATATGGAGGTACGGGTCCATATATTGACAATATATAAAAGTAATGAATTGTTAGCAATAAAGCATTACTTTAACAAACGTTAATTTGAAAATCATGTAAGTGCGTATCGTGTCCTCCAAGTCCATGAAGTTGGACGGCATCCGCTGGAACCAGTTGACTTCGACTGGTGTTAGCACGTCCACATCACGTCTGTTTAATTGTTGGATTAGCTTTAAAAAAATGATTAAACATAAAACCACCGTCAAATTCATACATGAAGTTGCACTCATATTTCCTCGTTGATGTTCCTCTTGAAGGCTTTATATGCCGCTAGTTGGTTGGTGTCCACCAGTCCGTGGAGGTCAAATATGTGTTCCGTAAACTGCGGTCGTGTCCTTACCCTCTTCGGCCGGTATGAATCTGTGTAAGGGCTCAGCAACTGCCACCCGCACTTCAGTATACGCTTCCTGCGTGACACTCCAACCTCCGAGGTTTGTTACTACGAGGAGCTCTATGCCCATATATCGGTTGGATCGGTAGATATACGAGTTGAAGGGGACTGTTACGGCTGAATAGATGACTTGGGTGGTGGAGGTGGGGGGAGCTCTGGAGCTCGGTCGATGTTCTGGATGGGGGAGGGGACCGCTGCTGCTCGATCAATGTGCTGGGTAGGGGAGGGGACTGCAGCAGCTAGATCGATATGCTTGATGGATGAGAGGACCGCTGCGGCTAGATCGATGTGCTGGGTGGTGAAGGGGACCGATGCTGCTGGATCGATGTACGGGGTGGGGAGAGCTAGCTGGGTCGCTGTGTTGAGTGATGGGTGGAGCTAGGGCTGGGTTGACCCAGATAGGACTGATGGGAGGTCCAATCAGACTGTTGTATGTGTAGTAGGCCTAGTATCGCCGGTAAGAAACTGAGCCTGACTCTCCGGACCTTCCCCTCTCAGGCTCTCACCCCTCATGTATATCCACATGTCTTGTCTCCATGACTAAAGTCTGGATCAAAAGATGGTGGACCATCCCTGTGTGTATGCGTGGTCGACCCATGAAGCCCCCGGATCATATCCAACAACACTCGGTGTTACTGTCATCGATCCTCCTCACTCTTCCGGATCATATCCACCAACACTCTGTGCTGATGCTATTGATCATCCTCACTCTTTCGGAGGGTTTCACGCGTATCGTTCAACAGATCTTCTCATGGGGCCTGAAATCATGTCTACATCGTTAGTACAAAACTATCAACATGTCGCATTAATAAAGAACAAAACTTTCATTTCAACTTACCTCTCCGTCACGTCCAATGCCCCCACGGGAATCCCCTGTAGATGTAGCAGGTTCGGAGGTGGTAAACCGAACTCGTCTATGCCTTTCTCGCTAAGGGTCCGTCTGATATCTCTCACTGGCACTGGCCCTGGCCCTTAAACTCCCAGCCTTGGGCTCAGATCCCTCACTGTCACTAGTCATGTCCCTAAAACCCCCACCATCTGTCCCATTGTTCCCGCCAAAGGTACTTTGATCAGAGATCGGAGGTGGAATCTGAAGCATGTCCTCATCTGCATACAGGCTCCCCCCTCCCCCCATTGTTTAGCCTCGCATAGTACGGCGCCTCTCTCTCAGCTAGTGTGGGCAACAGTTCCTTCCTTGCAAACATCTGAAATATTTGTTAGAACATTATAATTGTACACTTAGTAACTAATATAAACATTAACAAATTAAATATATACCCTGGCTTTGAAAATCTTGGCCAGCTTATTCCCTCTCGGTTGTTTGCTCAACTCTCACTTCAAGATACGGGGAGACAGATTCGTAACCCTCCGAGTGCCGAGATATTGACCTAAATCAGGGATCACCTCGAAAGTAAATATCTGTATCAAAGATAAGTACGATAAGAATCCATAACATTTAGGACATTGACAATAAAGTACAACTTGTAATTCGAAGTTCTTAATTACCAATAGGGCGTGAGATAGACCATAAATGTTGTAGGTCTCCACCGTATGTACGTGAGCGCCATTTTCTTGCTGGCGTCACTCGAACCCTTCTCGTCGCCCGTCAAGCGCATGCTTGAATGAGTAAATGGAATGCCTATACAAGTGGGCACCCCACGGGAACGCGTCGAACGCATCGAGGTACTCCACGAGCCGAAACTGCCAAACTGGAATCTTGAATCTCTCGTCCACCCCTATCAGTATCCAGTTCAGCATATATATGAGGTAGAGCTTCACAGCATCGTACACCTCTTTAAACTCTCCGACGGTGACAACAACCCTCATCTCCTCCAACGAAACCTCATCGACTCCAGGAAAGTACCGTTGATATATGTCATTATCCACTTCTGTATACACGCTTGTGTCTGGTACAACTCTAAACCGTAATCCGGTGATCAGATAAAATTTCACTTTCGAAAACCTCACCGACCGGTTCCTTAGCATGAACTGCATCTCATCTGTTGGATCCTGATGATGCAACTCTCTCAAAAGCAACCGATGGATAACACCACCCGAAAACTTCATCTCCCGATGCATCATCAGGAAATGCCTAAAACACAACGCCATGAACCGACACTGTTCTTCATCAACAAATTCTGCAAGGACCCGGTTCAGCGCGTCGTCTATATGGTCAAGAACGTCAAAAAGGTCGTGTCAAGTCAATTTGCCCTTGTACCAGTCTCCTTGTGTAGTTTTAAGCAAATCCGTCAACCTATTTCTCATCTGCAATGTCACATAAATAATACATCACTAAACTGAAAAAAGTTCGATCCAATGATAAAAAAACTCGATCACATTATAAAAAAACTAGATCCAATATAAAAAAAACTCGGTCCTATATATAAAAAAAAACTCAATCCTATTAAAAAAAAGCTCGACCTTTTAAAAAAAGCTCGATCCTTCAAATAAAAGCTCGATCTCTTTTATAAAAAGCTCGATCCCCTAAAAAAAACTCGATCACATGACAATAGCTCGATCCAATGTAAAAAAAGCTCGATCCTATTAAAAAAACCTCGACCCTTTAAATAAAAGCTCGATCCCTTTAAAAAAACGTGATCCCTTTCAAAAGAAACTGGATCCCTTTTAAAATAACCTCGAATTACCAAAACCTAATTTTCACCCACAAAAAAAAATGCTCGACTCAACTACGAAAAAGCTCAGTTCTCCTGTAAAAAGTCTCGGTAACCCAGAATTTCATCTTCCTCAACAGATATTCAACCACATTTCAAACCCTAACCTAAACCACAACCATTCTCAGATCTCTATTTCAACCCTAATCTACAATTTCAATCAACAAACACACAAATCTAACATGCAATGCAAGTTATCAACAACAAAAATGAGAAGAAAAAAAAACTGAATTTACCTCTATCGAACGTAAAAAATCTAGTGTACTCTCGTTCCGGTCACTTCACCGTCGATTTCATTGTCGTAGATTAGCTTCTGGTCGGTCTCACTCTTACTTTTCTCAGACTTTGAAAACGGCAACTTTCTCTCTTTTTTAATAATTCGGGGTATTTTCGTCTGATCACGTTAAATTGTGTCTTTTAAACATATATTAGTAAAATGATGATATTTGCCCACCCCCATACCCCTCTCCAAATAGTGTCAATAATTTTTCGACCCCTATTTTAAACTATTTCATAAATATTATAATAGATAATTTCATAATAAAAGTAATCATTGACTTATGTCTAATGATATAGTTAAAACATATTTGATCATTTATTTAAATATATACACACACTAAAAGGAACATATATTAAGAAAAAAAAATAACAAACAGCTAATCTGGATATTATCAAGAACAAACTGCTCCACACAAAGAGGAAATTCATCTATTTAAAAACAGATTCGGAATCCAAGGACAGTGCCAACTTAGTTCAGGAATGGACTGCCATATTAGCAATTCTAAGGACAAAACACACACTATCAAAATTAAACGATCGTTGCAGCTGAATTAGCTTGACAATACCAAGAGCGTCAGAGTCCAGAGTCCAGAGCCGCAGGAAATAAGCCAGTTTCAAAAGCTAATTGGAGACCTTTGAGAATAGCCATTGCTTCAGCTATTGGAGCGGAGAAACCATGATGAAGAATCTGCCCACATGAGGCCAACACCTTCTAATCATGATTTCATATCACCACCCTAAACCCACAGCTTGTGGAAGACTCAGAGAGATAGCAGTATCAGTACTGATTTTGTATTTGTAAAGACCAGGGGAAGAGGCTTTACACACTGCCCCAGATTACTTTTAAAAGTCTATTTTATACCAAATTTATAAGATAAATTTATTTTAACCTTTTTGAAATGTAATACCAACCTAGTAAAAGTTTCTCGGCTAGTCAATAATCAAACTTTTTATTTCAAGGTATTTTTTTGTTTTTTGTTTTTAACAATCTTCGGTTTTCTAGTTCAGTAGTTCACTAAGCACTCTAAATTATCAAAATACATCAATTTAGTCCGCCAAGAAAGTTAAACAGCTCAAGCTCTAACTTTCAAGGTATTTTTTGTTTTAAAACACAATACCGCAACTGTTGTTTTGAAATGCTATAATTTCTTTCATTCTGTGAAAAAAAAAGGTTACTTGAACATGAAGAACAATCTCACTGAACCCCAGATGGCCTTTCCGGCATGATGTGAAGATACAAAGCTTCAAGATCCAATACTTTTACCATTTAAGCAAAAACTTTGATCAGGTTTCAACTCATTTTACAGAGTACAAATTACAATTTAATAATAGAATGTTACCAAATGCAAACAATCTTGCACATAACAGTTCCATATGGATCAGTTTGAATTCCATATAATTTTCAGTTCACATGTCCTCCACAAGTACATGGTTCCGGGAAACTTGATAAATATCTCACTGAAGAGTAAAGTAAGATCATTCATAAATGCTACTGACCGTCAGGAAAAGTTGTGGAGGACGGCAAGCTTGTGAGCTTGAATGTGTAGGTTACTGACGGCCATATGGAGGGAACGTGTTGCCATGTGGAGAAGACAGGTTCTGAGATGGTGGTGGTCGTGGTTGTCTAGGTCTTGCATACTCTGCAAATATAACCCAACCATCCAGAAACTGCAAAATATAAATAGAGGAATTAGTTCCTAGAAAATAAGACAAAAAATAAAAGGAAAAAAGAACGAGAAAAAAAACTGCAACATCAACAATGGTTCTCCCATTGTTCACACAAAAATGCTATTAAAAGTTTCCAGGGAATAGACAGGAAAAGAAATGCTATTTTACAGAGTATCCAAGCCAGCACACATGCATAGATGAACATTTTTATCGACAAATTCACTCTGGCAAGCATCTTCAATATCCCACAAATCAAAAGTTAACGAAACGCAACTATTAAATTATCAAGGTCAACTTATTGAAACATGGAAAAGGAAGGAAGACAACAACTTATCGAAACATGGGAAAGAAAGAAAGACAATGAAAAGGGTCCATTACAGAAGCAGTTTCCTCTCCTTTCCCACATATTTTTCAAGAATTTAGAGGGAAGTTTTGTCATATCCATCGGAGCTATGAAATTAGTGTCGTGGGAAGTGAGAAGTTGGAACAGCAATGGGATGTAGAGATTAAATGGGTATGTACCTAGGTTGGATTGTGGATATATGAAACAAAGGAAAGGATGGAAGAACCTACTGGCACTGGGGATACAAAGAGTCAAAGATGGATCAATGTGTACAAATGATCCACATGAGAAAGAAAGTTTTACGAGCCAACTCTCATATAGCCACTTTGAGGGGCAGGATCGTTGGGTCAAACTTGGTGCAGATTCCTTAAGAAGCAATTTGGAAGATTCCTGTAAGGCTGCACCAAGCTTTTCTTCGTAATAATCGAGTGCAAACTACAGAACAATATTTATGAATGAAAAGCAAAAGAATCTTTAATTTTTATGTTAAAAACTCTTTGGAATTTGGATTTTGCAATCCATCTCAGCCACAGAAGCATTATCACTTTCAAAGATCATCTTAGATTTCAAGCATTAAGCTTTCTTTCAAAGCATCTAGATAATCATTAATAGTGAGCCTCTTGAAGCCCAAGGATACACCATATCTTCCGACACAGATCATCAGAGCATCGATAACAAAGAAATGGATTCAATTAAATAAACACTTATATTTACTATAGATTGAATATCAGCCCTAGAATCAACTCACCTGGCCATCCATGCCGGCTATACCTTTTGCTGCATCCTCTAGGGTAGCATACTTTACAAAACCAAAACACCTAGAATAGCCGGTGACTCGATCGGTCACTACTCTAGCTGCGAAGAATAAGAAGGCCAATTGTTAGTAGTCCACAGAGGCAACATTTAAGGAACTTTACAAAAGAAAAATACATCAATATTTACAAAAGAAAACCACACCATTAATCACATCACCAAACTCAGAAGCCTTTTCTCTAAGCTTTTCAGTAGTTGTGCGCTTACTAAGCCCTGAGAAGGAATTTGATATTTCATTATCAGCCCGAGTCAGCATATAACATTAAAGCTGGATAGAAATATTATCATAAACATAATAACAACTGGGGAAATAACTGAAGAGAGAGAGGGGAAGAAACACATCAGCCTCATCAATAACATGTTACAACTCCCACTAAAATAAGAAGTTTCACATGTACAAAACTAGAAGCCGATGCTTGAGCTGGCATCTTTTCACCAACCCAGCAATTCAGCTTATATATAAATTGATAAAAGCTACAAAATATCCTCTGATAAAACAAAAATAAAATCAATATCCATGTAAGGCTTCGATACAAGTGAGGACCAAGCTACAGTATTGCCACATTTGAACCATCCCACAAGGCCACAAGCTTCAACAAACTTTCTTCTTTTAATCACCCATACGTATATTATTTAACCAAAAAAAAAGACCACATTCTGTATCAAGCATCGAAAACAGCCAGATAACTCCCTTTCAACCACAAAGTGACAATCAATATGGTATCATCAAAAAACCAATTACTAGACTGGTTTATTTCTGACTGAGTTAAATACTCAGAATATATAAATTCAAGGAAGTAAACATCAGTTTCGTTGAAAATATTGGGGTTCAAATTTATAGAAACATTGGTAGAAATATCGAAAATATCGCCAATATCCTCAAAATATTGGGGATATTCAATGATATCTTTGATATTGGTACCTCCGAAATACAGAAAATATCGTAGATAGACAAGGATATATATATATATTTCCTTGCATACACTACGAGTTACTCACATGGTTTCAGGTCTTTGGTTTCAAGGCCTTGTTACTTGTTCGATTCACATGGGCAATTATCACCCTTTTGCAAATCATTGGTGAGTTGTGATTAGTTGTGCGAGTTGCAATAATTTTCTTTTTTGAAAAAATATGTATTTAATGTAAATGAATTAGCATATTGAAAAGGGGTTTTCACGAATCAATACAATTCTAAGCTTTAGAATTCATCTACTAAAATCCCTAACTATTCGAGTTTGTAGATATATCAGTTGTCATGAGTGATAAAGATCTCACCCAGTTGATGTAAAATGCATATATCGCAACCTTTAATCAACAATTACAGGAAAAATCAAATTTTGAAACCCAATCAATCTCAAATAAATTATAAGCAAATATGAATGATGTATACCAGTGACATGAAGGTTGGTGCTTGGCTCGGCCTTGGGATGCTGCTGAGCCGCCTCCGACGCCGCCGCGTTTAACTGAGTGTTGAAAGCAGGAAAATTAGTGGTGGAGAAGAACCTCCGCAAACTGCGCGGAGCCGCCACCGATCTCAAAGCTGCCATTTTGTGGGTTTTAGCTAAAACCCCCTGCCTTTGCAAGTGAAAACAAAAAAAGACTGAAATTATTGTATTTTTTTTTTTTCAAAAAGGTTATAAAATGAAATATTTTGTGAATTTACCAAATTAACCTTGGTTGTAATAAATTATTTGATCAATATGTATATGAAATGACATGCGTAGCCTTCATTGGTTGCGGCTGGAAACTTTAGCAAGCGTGAATCGGGTGTATGAGGCAAGGGTAGGATTGTCTCAGAAAGGTAGAATTAAAACCTTTTTTTTTTTCATCCCTGGTATTTCAGAAGCATGATATTGGGCCGAAAACTTTGGGCCGGAAGTAACATATGGGCCTGAAATATTTCTACTAGGCCAGTCGGTTTTAAGAGATATTTTTTATTTATTTTTCTAACTTACACTATTATATAAATTCGGGGTATTTTTAGAAGGGGATGACTCAAACCCATAACCTCGTGGTACAGGTATGAGGGGATTACCACCGGACCAATCTCATCTCGTCAGTTTCAAGAGAGATTCTTGAATACATTCAAAAATAAATTTCTACCACTGTCATCGTATTCTATTCCTAACCTTTTTTTTTTCTTTTGTTCTTTCTAAATTAATTATATCTTATTGTGGGAAAAAAAAAATCTCTCCATCTCTCTTTATATGTTTCGACATGAATTGGAGTTTTCATTTTTAATTTCTCTTATTCCATAATATTAAATTATGTATATATGTAGAAGAAACAAATGTTTTTAGATTAGTATTTTTATTTTTTTACTTATCAAACTCGAAAAAGTGTTAATTTCTTTAAATAAATTTTAAAAGTGAGATACTATTAGTTTAATCCACATAAATCGTCATGTGGCATAATTAGAGTTAAATGGTATGAAGTTATCGGGTTGGGCTAATAAGTCCAGACATATTAAATCAATTTTCCAAGATAATCGGTGCTTTGACAAATATAATCGGGGTGTAATTAGCATTAGCATTAGTCCTTTTTTTTTTCCTCTTCCAATTCTGAAAAAGTCAACAAATTTTTTTTCAATGCTGTTTTTGAGGTGGCATCAGTGCATCACCGCCCACACTTCTGCTTAAGCTAAATGTAAATTGAATCCAAAGCATGTGGACGCCTTATTTTATGTTCATTTCTATCAAATAATATATATATATTAATACAATTAATCTTTGTTATACTTTAAAATTAAGTTAAATATAATCGAATTCAAACACTAAAATGTCATGGACAATTTTTTGACAAATCTTGAAAAAATTCTATAATAAATGTATCCTCTCTTAATTTAGATGGTGTACATTTTTCGTTCTTGGTGGAGGTTTGAGTCATATAATGGTAGACGTCATGTATGCTTTTTCATAAATAAAAATATATAATCTTTTCTTGGCGGTGGATTAATTTATTTAAAAGAAATTAGATCGATTGAATAAATTAACACATAGATGATTGATGAAAGCCTTGAAGATTCTAATTGTATTTGTTAAACGTGACTTTATGATAAATTATAAAAAGTCAAAATCAAACAATTGTATACATTTGCAATTATTTTCAAACAAATCAAGTTTTTTTTATAAGGAAACAAACAAATCAAGTTGTTAAGCCTTGTAAGCGTAGCCTAATAAACTATAGATAGATAATTACAATTCTAATCCAATCAAGGAATCAAGTCATTTCCCTTTTTATAATCAAATGATTTAATCCATCTTTCACTTCTTTAAATTATACGATTAGATCAATAGAAAATCAATAAATATCCAATCAATTTGAGGTTTAAAAGTAACATTATATTGGTAAACTAATATTGAATTCCAAAATTTGAATATTGTTAGTTCTCACTTCTCACACATCTTACCAACTAAAACCTTAAAGTTGACATGGAACCTAAAGTTTCTATACCAGTTGAAATTTTGGAGTTTTGCCTATCAAAATGAAAAATGAAATTACTTCACTCGTCTTACTTTACATTTCGTCTCCTTACTTTATAAAATCCATAATCTATTTCTATAATAGAATAAAATCTTTAATACTTCGAATGTACTGTTAAATGGTACACTCAACCACTAAAGATGTGACATACACATATGTCAGCTACATATCACACCACACCTTCAAGATCAGATGAACCACTCTATAGTACACCGAAGATTTTCTGCTATCAAATACCTCCATTTTCCCATACACGTTGATCTCATTTCCCATGATTTATTTTTCAATATTTTCTATACAGAACCTAAAGTTTCATGTAATTTTTCTTTTTTCAAATTTCTCTATAATAACGTGCACACAAAGGGAAGAGAGACATGTCTCCCACCTCAGGAGCCACTTGAACCTATCCCCAAGAGCACCTTGTGCTGCAAGAGAAAACTTGCAGTCCCTTTTGCCCATTTTTTCTTCACTACAAAACTATTTGTTTTTTTCTTCCTTGCAATACACAGTCACCAGATACGTACTTGTCTTGACCACCTCACAGTAACTCATCATTTGTTTTGTGTGTATATTTGATCTCCACCTATGACAATCAGTTTTATCCTGTATATTCTAAATTGTCCGTTTGTGAAATCGGAATCCATTAGTAGAGCTGATTTTCCTGATGGGTTCGTCTTTACAACAGCTTCTTCATCTTAATTACCAGGTACTGTTTCTTTCTTTTGTGGTGATATCTGGTTACTACCAGTCGAAAAAAAAAAACAAGTGTAGGAAGGAGCAATTTGGTTGATGATAGAGAGGTTGTGTTATGCGTAGGTATCCATCAAACCTTATCATATATGTAGGTACGAAGAACGGATTCAAACCCAATACCAGTGGGAGCAAACCCCCATGCCATATTATTATGCCAACTCTTCGTAGGTTTTAGATTAATATTTTTATGTAACAAGACATCTAAAAGTAGACGGTCGTGTTGATAATATTTAATATTAATATACAGTCGTATTAATAATGTTTAATATTTTTTTTATCACATCAATATAAAGATAAATATATTTAAAAAGTCATAATCGAAGCTTAAACTTCTTTTTGTTTTTGTTTGTTACTGGTTCTAAAAAAATTGATTTTTTTTTTCAAAACATGAAAAGGTGTTTAGAGGGAATTTGATCATCTTCTGACCTTTTCTCTCATAATATTATCTTTATATTTATAATTTTATCGATACGTGTCTAATATAACAAATCGATTGTTTGGATTATTTCTATTAATTTTTAAGTTTTATATAATTAAAAGATAAAATTAATTCATATTATTAATTTAGATGAATATAAAGTGAGGAGTCAAAAGATAAAATGAGAAGATAATCCAAATTAGTTTGGAGGTGGCATTAGTATTTAGTACCCACACTTGCAGCTTAAACTAAATAAACAGGTGTAAATTGAATCCAAAGCATGTGCAATCCTTATTTTATGCTCACTTCTATCCAAACAAAAAAATCGAATGATTTGTCAAAGTCATGTGACAAGATACGATTTGCTAAATGTGTCATGAAATTGATGATAGAGCACAACAAAATTATGATGAATTTAAAATCTTAAGAAATATTTGTATCAAGCACGTCATCTCCGAGTGATGTGTATTTCTGATTTCACAGATTTCACGATAATTCTAAAGAGTCTCACTATATAAATATATATGACACGGATCTAACAAGCCTCCGTAAATTCCTAACCGTTTGATGTCAGTTTTTTTTTTTTTAATGAATAATTATTTATTTATTTTTAAATTTGAATAAGAAAGAATAAATAAGAAGGTAATGAGTGGGTCAATGATAGGTGTTCTATGACCTTATATGCGTTTGATATATAAAACACATAATGCTTTTTTCCTGGTGATATATTAATTTATTTAAATAATAAATATAAAAAAACTATAGCTCAATTGAATAAATTAACACTAAGACTAAAGCCTTGAAAATTATAATTTGCATTTGTTAAACATGACTTTATAATAAATTATAAAAAGTAAAAATCAAACAATTGTATTCATTTGCAATTATTTTAAAACAAATCAAGTTGTTAAGCCATGATAAACAATAGATGGATAATTACAACACTGCTCTAACCCAATCAATGAATCAAGTCAAATTCCTTTTTATATACAAATTAATTAAATTCAACTTCCACTGCTTTAAACTATATGATTAGATCAATGGAAAATCAATAAATATCCAATCAATTTGAGGTTTAAAAGTAACATGTTTTGGTAAACTAATATTGAATTCCAAAAAATTGAATATTGTTAGTTCTTACACATATTACCAACTAAAACCTTTAAATTGACATGGAACCTAAAGTTTCTACATCAATTGAACTTATAGAGTTTTGGTTATTCCCTAAAAAATTAAAAATGAAATTACTTTATTCTTTTTACATCGTGTCATCTCCTTATTTTATGAGATCCATATTCTAATTCAATCATTAGAGAAAATCTTCAATGCTCCGGATGCACTACCGAGTGGTGTACTCGGCCATCGAAGATATGACATATACATGTGTCAGGTACATGTTACATCTTCGATGGCCAGATGCATCAATCAACACCAAAAGATTTTCTCCTATTACATAACTCCATTTTCCCATACATGTTGATCTCATATTCCATGCAATTTTTTTTTTTCATTATTTTCTGTAAGTAACCTAAAGTTTCATGTACATTTTTATTCAAATTCCTCTATATAATAACGTGCACACAAAGGGGAGAGAGACATGTCTTCACAGCCAATATCCACCTCAGGCGCCACTTGAACCTATCTCCGAGAACACCTTGCACTGCAAGAGAAAACTTGCAGTCCCTTTTACCCATTTTACTTCAACTTTACAACAAAGACAAACTAAAACTATTTGTTTTTTTACGTACAATAAAAAGTCACCAGATACTTGTCTTGACCTCCTCAAAAACTAATCATTTCATGTGTTTGATCTCCACCTATGACAATCAGCTTTATCCTGTATATTCTAACTTGTCTATTTGTGAAATCGGAATCCATTAGTAGAGCTGATTTTCCTGATGGGTTCGTCTTTGGAACAGCTTCTTCAGCTTACCAGGTACTGTTTCTTTCTTTTGTGATGATATCTGGTTTCGAGTGCAAGTGTAGGGAGGAGCATTTTGGTTGATGATAGAGAGGTTGTGCTGTGTGTGTTGTAGTTCGAAGGAGCTGTAGATGAAGGAAACAAAGGAGCCAGCATATGGGATACTTTTACAAGGCAACCAGGTAAGAGTTGAATTTATAGACGGAAAACACATTAGTATAGCAAAACCTGTATGAACATGTGAGTTCTTCTTGTTCATGTGTTGGCACAGGGAAGATTATGGACTTCAGCAATGCAGACACGACTGTTGATCAATATCATCGGTTTAAGGTGAAATCAAAGATGTTGTAGTTTTTGACTTCATAATTTTGGTAGAAATCTATGCATGTTTCAAAAGGCAGAAAGTCCTAAAATCTGAACATAACAATAGCATGTTCATCAACTAATAGTGACAAAAAAAAAAGGAAAAATAATTCATTTGGATAAGAATCTTGAGCGTCACAATTACATGATAAACACGGTACTAATATATGGCAATTTGAATATGAGATGATAACGATGATGTTGATGTAGCACCAAATTTAAATAATATTATAACACATGAAAAGGTCTACAAAGAAGAAAATTAGCATAAAGTTAAAACTTAAAAGAACATCACAAACTGTATTTCATCTCTTACTAACCAATCCAAGATAAAAACACAATTTTTACAGAGTGATATAGACTTGATGAAAGATTTGGGAATGGATGCTTACCGATTCTCGATATCTTGGCCAAGAATCTTCCCGAGTAAGTCAAAATATGGTCCAGATTTTGTTCTTCATGTTCTTTATCATCTATGTGGTTATCACTAACTGCTTTAGAATTTCTTTTTAATAGATGGAACAGGAGAACCTAATGCAGAAGGAATAAATTACTACAACAGCTTCATAGATGCTTTACTAGAAAAAGGTTGCTTAGAGATAATAATATCAATTGAGATTTACTTTTTCATGAAAGTATATACCATGATTGAAGCTTTAGTTGTTTTCCATCAGGAATCCAGCCTTACGCAACTCTATATCATTGGGATCTTCCACAGGTGCTCGAAGACATATATGAAGGATGGCTGAGTAGACAAATAATGTAAGTTTACTAAAACATACCATGTGACATTTTTTGATAATACAGAGGTCAGGAATGATGTTCAATTACTTGCAGCCAAGACTTTGAACATTATGCCTTCACCTGTTTCCAAGCATTTGGAGATAGAGTGAAGCACTGGATCACCTTCAACGAACCTCATGGATTTGCACTCCAAGGTTACGACACAGGAATGCAAGCCCCTGGAAGGTGCTCAATTCTTGGGCATGTGTTTTGTAAGACAGGAAAATCATCCGTTGAACCATATATTGTAGCTCACAACATCTTGTTGTCTCATGCTACTGCTTATCACAGTTACCACATAAATTTCAAGGTACTCCTGTTCTCCAAAAGAATTTTACCATATCAGTTTGATTTCATTATATTGTCAAATCAAAATGCAAATGAATCATTTTTGGGTCGTCAAGGAAAAACAAGGAGGTCTAGTTGGGATAGCATTGGATGCCAAATGGTATGAACCTATATCTGATAGTGACGAGGACAAAGATGCAGCACAAAGAGCAGTGGATTTTGGAATTGGATGGTAATACTATTACATTATGCAAATATATAGCTTGCAACATCTCACAAGGAAACAAATTCAATGCATATAATAATCTGTTTAACACCGAGAATGTGAATCAGGTTCCTTGATCCACTTTTCTTTGGAGAATATCCATCTTCAATGAAAACACTTGTTGGTGAGAGACTACCTGTGATTTCATCAGAGATGTCCAAAATCCTGGTGGGGACCCTGGACTTTGTAGGCTTAAATCATTACACCACATTATATACCCGCAATGACAGGAGTCGAATTGAGAAACTAATACTGCAAGACGCTTATTCTGATGCTGGTGTTATCACTACCGGTAAGAAGCCAAACCAAAAACATTTAATATTTAAACATTATACATAATCAAATAAACTGAAAGGTATTGATAATGTTCTTACATGTTCTCAATTGTAGCAACTCGAGGTGGGGTTGCAATAGGAGAAAGAGTATGTCCCCGCCCCTTACCGGAATCTAGAATATATATAACTATAGGATGCAAATAAAAGTCATCTGATATATTCTTCCTCCTCCAGGCAGCTTCCCGGTGGCTGCACATTGTCCCATGGGGCATTCGGGAGTTGGCAAGATATGTACGAGATAAGTATGGGAATCCTCCCGTAATTATAACAGAAAATGGTTAGTAGTCTTGGACTCAAAAGCTTTATTCTCAAGCTTTCATGAAATTACATAGTTCAATTCATGAATGCAGGTATGGATGATCGAAACAGTCTGTTTATATCTTTAGACAAAGCTCTACAGGATGACAAGAGGATAAGATACCACAGAGACTATCTCTCAAACCTATCTGCTGCTATAAGGTAACGACAATTATCCATCACATTTGCCTGGGTTCCTACAGTTTTGAATTCAGAATTAGATCCTTCAGTTCGAGCTAGCTAACAGAGGATTAAACCAATACAGGCAAGACAACTGTGATGTACGTGGTTACTTCGTCTGGTCTTTGCTTGACAATTGGGAATGGAACTCGGGCTATTCTGTTCGATTTGGACTTTACTATGTAGACTACAAGAATAACTTGACAAGGATTCCTAAAGCTTCTGTTCAATGGTTTAAAAGTATACTCAGATTAAAACATGATCTCAGAAGCCAGAGTTAAGTCCTTCTTGTTAGTTGTTATACACTATAGCATGCACAATTGCACATGATGTACAATTAATATAAAATTGAAAAATGAAGAAAGAAAATCACAGAGAGAAATACAAAAAATTATATATATGTATTGTACGCACAGATTGGAAAACACCCCCCCAACTCTCCTTCAATGTTCTCTATTACCATTCACTCTTGTCATATGGAAATGATATGCCAACCAACCAGGAGGCAGAAGGAAACATCTGTTCAAACAGAGATTTCAAAACAGAAAATTAACAATGACTGGCATGTCGAACCCAAGATTTATATATAAACACTTTCAAATCGAAAGGAGCAATTAAAGAGTGAAGGCTTCCAGAGCATTTCAACAGAGGAAACATTTAAGTTTCAAGTAAACTCTTAACTTATTCTAGCGATAAAAGTTCATATTGAAGGATGCATATACAAATATATATGTATGTATATATTCAATGAAATTCAAGAGGTTCCATGGACTCAAAAATTAATTCGTGCCCAATTTCAGATTCTTTAACTTGTTAAAAATGAGAGGGTGAAAAGTAAAGCTAACTATATGCTCAGGGAAGCTTAAATTAATGTTGCAAATAACCCCACAAGCCAACAGCAAATCATGTCACCCAAAAATGAAACTGTCCAACAAATATCCAAGTGGGTATCAAGAAATCATAACTATACTTTAATTTAGTAGATCAACATGAAATCAACTACTATTACAACATACATTCATACTTGAAAAGGCAAACAAGCTTAATCTCATGAATACGAGCTTAACTTCGACATATCATACGAGGAATTAATACAAAGTATTTAAGATTCACAAAAGTGAACACAGTCTTGACCTTCTCAGTTGCTCAGTTAGTGTGTAATTTATTAGTAGGAATAATAATGGTAATCCAAATAACTGTAGTTTTCAAATGCTAATCTAGAAAAAAAAAAACAGTTGGCATTTGTAATTTTCAACCATCTACACTACAATTAAAGTTTGGTTACGTACTAATAATTACTAGAAGAGCAAGGGAAACATTTGGGAGGAAATTAAGTTGTTGTATGAAGATTAAAGTCAATTAATTGTAGCGGCAAAACGCGGTCCAATTAACTGGGATGATCATTGATCAAGAACTGTAAGTGTTAGCTTTCGCGAATCCTAAATGCTTCATATTAGTTTATAGTATGATATTTAAGTGAGTTTCTTCAGATTAAACATAATATCCATTTTCTATAGATTGTCTCCCAATTTTCATAGATTTCTTTGCACAGAAAAAATCAACTTTTGCACTGAGAAATGTAGGAAAGACAAAATCCTGAAAATCCGAGATCGTAGGGCAACATTGTAACACAAAAATAGAAACCAATCATGAGCACAGTAAAACTTAATTTAAATTTTTTTAGGAAAAGAAAATGGTAATGGAAGAGAAGTTATCAATCATGAGCAACATCACTTTCATTAGTAAAACTTAATTTAAATTTTTTTAGGAAAAGAAAATGGTAATGGAAGAGAAGTTATCAATCATGAGCAACATCACTTTCATTCAACAACATTGACGAAGAAGAAGAGAGTGAAAAGCGTACCAGAGACGACGCGAAGAGGTTTCAGATTCCATGACTTGATGCAACAGAGATCGGTGAAAATGGAGTTAACGGCGCCATTTTCAGCGTACATGATACAAATTACTACAAAACGGTGTCGTTTCGTTGACAAATAAATTTAAAATAAAAATATCTATTTTTGAGGGATCCAATTGCAAATGTACCACCACAAGATGGAAAAAAAAAAGTAGCAAAAATATTTAGAAAAATACTAAATTACCCTTAATGAAATCATACAACAGAAAATCCCCAAATTCTAAGCCCCACATGCCCTAACCAACCCGAGAGTCGCCGTTCGATTGTCAGCAACCGTCACACCACACGCCATCGTCCGCTCGTCTTCTGCAGGCAGCCGTGCCGCCGCACCGCCGAGTTCGCTTATCTTCTCACGTTCTCGATCTCCTCCTGGTTGGTTTCGGCAATCAAAAGGTTAGTTTATGTGTTTTTTTTTTTTCTCTTGGGTCAAAGATAATTCTTGTTATAAAAATCCACTGCACGCATGACCACAGTAGTCACGTATTCTCACCCAATAAAACGGTGGCTAATTCTAAAATTGTAGAATTCAACAACACATCCAACAAACCCCACCCGCATCTCCACACGAGAACAATAATAACACAGAGAACTCGAAAAAAAACACATTCTTGTTGTGTTAGTTTTTGGAATCTCCTCTCACTGTCTCACTTGTGTTTCGCTGTTGCTGCTGTTGTTTTTGTGTTTTTGTGTTTTTGTTTTCTCAGCTTTTGAACACACACAAAGTAAGAGAAGGGAAAGTTGATAAATTAGGAATGAAACGTGGGAACCCAGAATCTCCATCAACCTCTGCTGGGCCACCTCAATCGAGATTCAAACACAACCCAGAAGGTAATTTTTAGGTTTTTTGTGTGTGTATTTTTACTGATTTGTTGATTATGTAGTAATAAATATTTCTACTTTCTGTTTCGTTGCTGAAAGATTCTGCTATTTTTTTGATCCTGGGGTTTGTTTATGATATTATTTTTTGGTTATTTGATAAAAGTCTTCATTTTTATTTTTTATTTATTGATTTTAGAGTTAAGAGGGTTTAGATAGTTGAGACAAGTTAAAAGAATTGAACTTTGAATGTTTAGTTATTTGGTGTTTTAATTTTATAATAAATGCCTGAAAAGAGAGTATATAGTAGAGATTGTGATGGTTCAGTACAATTGAGCAATAGTTGTGTCGGAATTCCTTAATGGAGCTGCTTATAATGAAGATGAATTCAAGATCGAAACTTTCAGATTTTCTTTTTGATGTTGTACTGATTTTCAGCATTTGGTCGTGTGCACTAATATGTATTAGGTGATGAACCATTTTTGGAGGATGAGAGCACGAAGATTTTTGCCCGGAAAGTTGCTGAGCATTACAGTGCAAGGACGAATCAGACTTTGGAAGAACGAGAAGCAAGTCCGATCATTCACTTGAAGAAACTTAACAACTGGGTAAGCCTTTTAGTCAATGGACTTTGCTATAAACAGTAAACTTATGATCATGTTGTGTAGTTCAAGTGGAAGTAATGTATATATTCCTTATCTTGCCGGACAGATTAAAAGCGTGTTAGTTCAGCTTTATACTCGCCGAGGGGATGCTGTTCTTGATCTCGCTTGTGGCAAGGTGTTAATAGGTTCCTTATTATGCTCAAATTTTTTAAAAATTCCCTTCTCCCCTAATTTCTCATTTTTTATGCACTAGGGTGGTGATCTCATCAAATGGGACAAAGCCAAAATTGGATACTATGTTGGAATTGATATAGCTGAAGGATCAGTAAGTGATGAAATACTTGCACAGTTGCACGTTGTCACTTTTTTTTTTGGGTGTACCAGCTAGATTGTTTTATGATTAATATGTTTCACAATGATTGAATCGATGTTGTTGATTAATATGCTACACAACGATATGTCCACTTGTGGCCATATCATGTATTATAACACATGATGGTCCCATGAATGATATCCTCTGAAACCATCCTTTTCTATCTAATATCTTCCCTGTGTTATCTTAGATACTTTGTAATTTTAATAGATCATTTGTTTTAATATCCCAATACTATACTATAACACTCATGTAAAATGTGGAATTTTCATCATCAGCCTCCATTTTTTAAAATTTATTCTTCTACATGTGCTTAATTTTACTTAATGTTTGACATATGTGCACAGATAGAAGACTGCCGTACACGTTACAATGGTGATGCAGACCACCATCAGCGTCGTAAAAAGTTCAGTTTTCCTGCCCGTCTCATATGTGGGGATTGTTTCGAGGTAATTGCAGTAACGATGGATGCACTTTGAATAATGCATCATCTTTTTAGCTTGCTTACTTGGTCCTTGCACCACTAAATTAAACAAGTATCAAAAAAGTGAATGTGGGCATAACCGTTTGGAGCAGTGGTTTATTCAATGTATAATGGACAATGAAATTTGTTTTTATTTGAATTACTGACTTATTATCAGCCCCTTAATTATGACGGTAAGTTCTTTATCTACATGCTGCAAGTATTAGTAAGATGTATTTTTATGAATGATTTCAGGTACGATTGGACAAAGTTCTAGCAGATGATGCCCCATTTGATATTTGCAGTTGCCAGGTGAATGATGCACACTTGTTGTGTTATATCACTTATCTTTGAATGCATAAATTCTTGAAACCTTTGTAATCATTTTTTAGTAAAACCTGATGTATTGAGTCCATGAACTGGTCTTTATCTGTTTTGGAATTTCTTAACACAAGTCCCTTTTTCCGGTGTAACCCTAAATTCCCATAAATAGGGCATATTGTCCATTTCAGTTTCTAGTATTTCACTCATAATATTCATGGATTTATTTGGCTTCTTCCCTGAAAGTATTAAATTTTGCAGTTTGCCATGCATTATTCTTGGTCTACTGAAGCTCGTGCACGGCGAGCCTTGGCCAACGTATCAGCTTTACTTCGTCCAGGAGGCACCTTCATTGGAACAATGCCAGATGCCAATGTGATAATTAAAAAACTTAGAGGAGGTTTTACCTTGCACCCTATTGCTTTTATTATTTTATCTATGCAAAATACTTTAATTTTCAAAATCTGAATCTTAGGCATGAAATAGTGTTCTTTGACTGATACACTACTAAAGTTGCAAATTTGCAATATATGTTACTTTTTACCGTGACAAAGATATTTTCATTGAGGGTAGGGAATTCCTCTCAATGTTCTGTATTTAAATTCAATTTCTTGTGTATGCTTATATGCTTCCCTTATTTTCAGCTTTTATTGTGTAGTATCATAATCATTAAAACATTTATGGTATCCACTCTTCAGGGAACAGAACCACAGTTAGGTGAAAGAAAATTTTCAATGTATTTTTATCAACCAACTTTAATAGGTAGAACCGTAGAAAGTATGACAGCTTAGTAAAGATACAGGTTCTATAATATGAAATCTGAATTGAAGCTGTTAGACTAAGTAACCACCATGCAAGGAAGTTTGAAGTTCTAGAATCTCCTTGGAGAACTGAGCGACTCCTCTATAGTATTAAACCTTGAACATGTAGTCTTCCAATTTCAGTAGAAGGATAGAGTAATGAATTAGAAGCCTTTTACCAGAGCCTGAGGATGTCTTATTTGAGTACAAAATATTGAAAAATATGCCGAATGTTGTATTTGTGAGTTGGTTTTAGTTTCAGTTCAATTATGAGCCGTCTTGAACTGGGCCTTATGTAATTGTAGCTTGAATTTTTCTGCATCTTTTTTTTTCTTGTTTCCTCATTTCCCTGTTAGATGTAAGAATTAGGACCGAGGTTCATGGCAGATCACTTTTGTCAATCTTGATTGGAGATGCTATTTTCACTGTGAATATGCAGCTGACGAACTGAAATTTGGAAATAATGTCTACTGGATACGTTTTGATGAAGAATTTTCTGAAAAGGTGGATTTTCTTACCCACTTTGTCACAACCACATGGTTGTAATAATTGTGGATTTTATTTGGATTATGAAATTTATATCCGAATTTAGTTTTGACACGTAGTTTCTCACGTGATCAGAAATTTAAATCTTCCCAACCTTTTGGTATCAAGTACAAGTTTCACCTAGAGGTACCGTTTCTTCCTTGCTTTTTCAATTTTATTTCTGTTTTCTTTGTTTCTCCCAGTTGCATTTTAGATGTTTTTCATTCATAAATGAGGTTGCACTTTATGATTTAGAAGCCTTTTACCAGAGCCTGAGGATGTCTTATTTTAAAATGTGCAGATATCTATATTTCCCCCATTACTTTTTTCAGTATTATACTATTATTATAATATCTTCAGAAAACTCTCTTTGTTGGGCACCAAGTCACAGATTTCACATTGTATAAGTTTATTTTTGTGGCAGGATGCTGTGGACTGCCCAGAATGGATTGTTCCCTTCCATGTGTTTAAATCATTGGCCGAAGAGGTATAACTTTTTTGTTGACTATTATGTTTTCTTCCTCTGCGTATTTGTTATCTTCCTTTCCCTGCCCATTCCTTAAATAGCGTTGAGTTTGTTCTTCCCGCATTTTACATCCCATTGCACTTAAATATGTAGCGAATTTTTAGATACCGTGATGCTTAAAACTGATTAATTACATAAAATATTCATGTTTTGCAGTATGATTTGGAGCTGGTTTTTGTAAAGAACTCGCACGAATTCGTGCTCGAGTACATGAAAAAACCTGAATATGTGGAACTCATGCGAAGACTTGGCGCATTAGGTGATGGTAACCAAGACCACAGTAAGTTTTATATGTTTATTTAATTCAGATACAAAAAAAAAAAAGAAAAAAAAAAAAGATGATGCCAAGACATTTTGCACATTTTATAATTGATTTCCGGGGTTCTTGTAGCCAACCTTGTTCCTCTCACTCAACTAAATATTGTTCTTTGTTTTTGATTTGTGATGTCTAGGCACACTATCACCGGAAGAATGGGAAGTGGCTTATTTGTACTTGGCTTTTGTCCTCAGGAAGGTTAGCATCAGCCTTCTTGTGTTTAAGAACCGATTTATGCTTAATATCCTTGGCCTTTGATACTACCACTGTTATAAGTCAGACATGATATTTGTGTTCTCGGGAAAGCTTACACATCTCCCTTGGTTTCAATGACTTGATAACAACCACATCAATACTTCATTACAAAAAAGACTAACATATAAATTTGTTCTTTGCAGCGAGGCCAACCAGACCGGACACAATCAAATGCAAGGAGAGATAAAGGGCAGATGTATATAGGCAAGGAGGACATAATGAACATTAGCGAAGAGTAATGGGACAACCAAAAACAATGTCTCAACATCCATTTCAAACTAGATGATAATATAGAGGTGGTTGAAGCATGAATCACTCTGTCGAAATAGGAAAAAAAAAATCATTGAACTCTTCTTATATCATAAATTAGGTTCCTGCTGAGTGCTGAGTACTCAGTTTTGTAGAACTCTTTCACATATCAGTTTCTTGATGGCTATTCATTTTTGTAGATCATAATATATATATTGATAGCACCTTCTGGTGAACATGACAAATGCTTGTTTACATGTATTGCAAATTCAATGAAACCACATAACAATCATCATAAATTGTATGAAATTGTTCAATTTTCTTAGTTGATTGAATATGATTTACGGTTCGTTGTTGTTAATTGACACTTCACTGAAATATATTTCAGCTGTGATTAGCAATTAAAAAATATCCTTGAATATTTATTATATATTTTCGATATTTCTGATATTTCTACCAAGATTTCCAAATATTTTACCGAAAGCGATATCACTTTCTACCTTGGGTAGTAGGCTTGTAGCAGCAGGCCCTCTCTTTCAAACCAAGTAAAATTACAAGTATCACAGAGATGGAGAAACAATCATGCAAAAACCTACACAAAACTCAGCTAGCTTTCTCTTTCAACCCAAGTAAAATTAGTAGAGCATCCACAGAGATGGAGAAACAATCATGCAAAAAACCTGTACAACTCATCATAAAACCATTAAGCTCAAAAACCTGTACAAAACTTATCATAAAATCATTCAGACTCGCACACAACACATCAGTTTTTAGTATCGAATAGGGCATTCGAACAAGGAGAGTCTTCCTGAGTTTGTTTGCTCGACAAATTTCTTCTAGTAGGTAACAAAGATACAAACTTTAAACACGCTTCAGCACCACCACCATAATCACCATTATGGCCAGTCCCATTAAAGAAGCTCCAATAGTCTTCTCGTTAAAGCTTCCTCCAGCACCACCGGCATTTGCTCTGGCACCACCGGCATCTGCAGAAGTCCTTTCTGCTTGTGATGAACCAAATAAGTTCTGAAAGAAGTCAGACACGTTGCTCACCATCTCAACCACAGATTTCTTGACATTCTGGAAGAATTCATTAACGGGATCTTCAGTGTCTCCATCTTTGCCATCTTCAGTGTCACCACCTGGGTTAGAATCGGATGACGATTCTTCAAACGTCCTGTGAGATTCCTGGTCTTCAATGGCAGCATCTGTAACAATTTCCTTTATACTCAGATCCATATGAGGGAACAAAAGGAGTAAAAAAAACAAATATAACAATGTAATGGAGAAGCATAAACAAACAAAAAACTCACTGTTTCTCTGGGACATCATGAATTCCCTAAGATCGTTATTTCTCATGACAGCATCCCACACCTTCTTGTCATTCGCAATTGAAGCAACAACAGTCTGAGCACAAAACCAAAATTAGAAACCTTAATTCTCATGCAAGGCAAAACATTTTGATTCACATGAAAGAAAAGATTCAAATAGAGGGAACAATCTTCCAGAATCAAAACTGATAAGGGATTAATATAATATGTGTATCAATACAACCTGAGAAAAAACTACCAGACATGAGAAAGGACACAAATTCATCTACCACGAGATCGAAATAGAATATAATCCATTTAACTAAATTATAATATGAACTGAAAAAACTAAAATCAATAACTCAAGTAAATCATGCATAAACATTATAGAAAGTGGATGATCGAGAGTTGAATCAAACCTGAACAGCGGGACTTTCACTGAGCAACTTAAATGCATTAAAAGCAGAGGGTGCCACTGAAGCTAATATAGAACCACCGGATTCCGGAGATGACAGGTAAACCCTGCAAAGATCACAATCCAAATAGCACAGAAGATTAACCAATTGATCAAAAATTTCAAATCAATCTCAACAGATGTAGATAATGACTAACAGAATTTCTTCACAAATTAATAACATTAACTTCTCTAACAAGAATCAATTTTTACTAATAATATCCTATCGAATTTAAATTTCCGATACAAACCCATCTTTTTTTTTCCACTTAAACTAATAACAATAACAAATTTACAACTAAAGTGCCAATTTTTGAAGATGAAGTTCTTTGGATCCTAAAATATGATTAAAATAAAACAAAAAGTAATATATAATACAAAGATTAAAAAACCTACTCGTTTACTGCTTCTGTGAGATCGGCCGTCGCGTCCTTAGCCTCCTGACGCGTCGGTGGGACGTCGAACACAACCCTAGCAATCGGCTCAGGGGCCGATTCCACCACCAAATCCTCCTCCGCTACCGCGAACTCCCAATCCGCCTCCCACGACGACGCCTTCTGTATCGCTGCGACGTCAGCGCCGGAGGAGCAAGCGGTCGATACGACGGTAGCGGCGGGACGCGAAACGTTGCGCAACGCCTGCTCGGCGGGCTGTGCCGCGGAAATCCCCCCACGCAACCTGCCGTTGAAAACACCCATGCCGGTGACCTTTCCGGCCGCTCTCAAGGCAGCTCCGCCTCCCATGGTGATCGGAAAATATTAGAAACGTAGAAAAAAGTAAAACTGGATAAGGGTCGTGCGTAATTACAACGTTCTCTCTTGACGATCGCGAAACGCGATCATTTTAAAGACTCTTCAGATTCTTCAGATTTTTTTCGATTTATTTATTTATTTATTTATTTTCGATGCAGATAATGAGATAATTAATAATATAAACTTTTGTTTCTGTGTGGTTATTTTTATCGAGAAGTTTTATACTGGTCCATTGTGATGCTGCCACGGCATTGTTGATTAATTATTTAAAATCTGACGGTTATTGTACCCTGAGTGTTTCATTTTCTTTTACAGGTTTTCTGATTTTGGATGTAGAGGATTATTTGCTGAATGTTAGAGTAGGTGCCGTGGCAGTTCCAGGTTCCACCATGTCAATAGAGGACCTCGTTAAGGAAACCCGAGTGGGTCCCACGTGAGTTTCATAATCATTTGGATTGGACCAGATTCTTAAGGCCCAGTTTGTCATTGCTGTATCGTGGGGAGAAGTGCTTTTGAAATTGTTGTGGGGGGAATTGTTGTGGGGGGAATTGCTTTTGGAATTGCTTTTGGAATTGCTGTGGAAAGAATCAGCTGAGTGTTTGGTAAACTGATTTTTAAAAGTGCTGTAAGAACTAAAAGCAATTTCAATGTGTTTAGTAAACTGAAATAAAAAGTGTTATGAGGGTGTAAAATTACTAAAAAGACATAGATATCTAAATGATACTAATGCGCTATACTTTACATTTTTCTTGTTTATTTGTGTTTAGTGTTAAATGTTATATAATTATGATACTTTATTGAATTAATTAGCCCCATTTTTTATCATACTTTATTTAAATAATTAGTCCAATTTCTTTATTTCTTTATTTCTTATTTCTTTATTTTATTCTACTTTATTTTTAAATTTTATTTTTATTCTACTTTATTGAATTAATTATCCCAAATTTTTTATACAGTTATGGCAACATTTTTTTTTTTTACAAAAATATAAGTCCAATTTTTTTTAATAAATTTCATTAAAGGTATGGATAAAGTTGGAAAATTAGTAAAATTTCATTTAATATCACTGTAGCGCGTTTTCTAAAAGCAGAAGCCAAAATCCAAAATCCAAAATCCAAAATCCAAAAGCATGTATTTGTAGCTTCTCAAAAACTCAGTTGGGAGAAGCTAAAAGTGACCAAAAGCACTTCCCAACGATTTTACCAAACACCATGTCTTAGGTCCAGAATCAATTTTGACCTCAAAATCAGCTGGGGAAGCAATGTCAAACTGGACTTAAGAGTAGAGAACAAAAGAATACAAATAGAGATGTCAAAATTATCTACGGATACGTATATCTATAAGAATTCGTTCCATTTAAAATGGGGATAGATATTATTATTATGGGGACGGAACATAGATAAATGTCATCTTAAAATCCATTTTATTATCGGGGATCCATCTATCATCCAAATCCATTATATATATAGTGGTTTTCTATTGGTGTGTATTAATATAACTTATTGCGCTGCATGTGGACCATCGATTATGGAAAAGTTTTGACAAGTGCATGCACTTTGTGTCAAACCATATAAATCTAATAGTCAACATTTAACGTACTGACGAATTTATATCAATATACATTGACTTGAAAATTTCTGTATATATATATTAAGAATATAAGAAAATAAGAAAATATTATGTAATTATTAATTCTAATAGTATAAGGGTCCGACCTGTAAACGTTTTTCAGTTGCTGTTTTTCGAAAATAAAAATGAAAATGAAAACAGTATTTTTGGTTTTATTTTTGAATTCTGAAAACGTTTCTGGTAGCAAATACTGAAAATTGTATTTTGAAAATGAAAACAGAAAAAACGCGTCTATTAGGTTAACCGAAAACTATCAAAAATTGAAATATCAATTTTAGTATTTTGTTTAATATTATTACAACTATAAACAAATTGATTAAATAATTAACCAATAAAAGTTTTGTATTGTAATTTTTAAATTAAACAAAAGTAACACATAAAAAATTAATTCAAAAAAACATATCAAAAAAATTAATTAATCAAAACTAAACTCTTAACTTATAAATAAATAATTATAATTTATATATATTATTATATAATAAAAATATATACATATCCCACCTCAAAAGTGTTGCACAAAAGCCTCCACCCTTACATATTCCTTCATCAGGACACCTCTTCCTACAGACTGATGACAGTGATCATTTCTGGGGAGCCATCCTCATTGAAGAAATCAATGGGAAACGCCACTACTGTGGTCATACCAGCGGACAATTCAAAGATGCCCAGAAACACTATCACACTATCTATAAGGAGATCCTTGCTGTCAAAAATGGAATTTCCAAGTTTGACTTCCATCTCAGGACCAAAAACTTTACCATTGAAATGGACAACTCATCCTTTCCTAAGGTGCTTGAATTCCGTAACAAGCTCCCTCCAAATCCCTAGCTCCTGAGACTCAAAGATTGGTTCTCCAGATACGACTTTTCGGTCAAACATATTAAAGGTCACCATAACATCATTCCAGACATGCTCTCACGACCTCACCCTATCACCTTGCTTTCTCGTACTGGCCCTGTTCCCTTGATCTACATGATATCTTCCCAAGCCTCATCTTCTACTACTCCACCTACTCCCCCACCTACTCCCCCATTGCCACCTGTTTTCCCTCTAGAGTTCATGGCCACCTTTCCACCAGGACAACTTCCCACTATCCAACAGGTTCAAGATTTTGCAACATTGTATTTTTTAAGATATCTCTCTCAGATCAACAATCAAGGTTGCCACCACCAGTTAGCTAACCCCAACAAACCTTTCCTCGACCCTTTTATATTACCACCATTTTACTACTATTCAGACCAGGTATTGTGGTTCCTGTGGTGCTTATCTGTTCTCCATCACCATGCCATAGTTTTTCCTCTCCAGGCACTATATGGTTTCGTCCAGGATCCAACCTCTGTTAACCTCCAAACCTTCCTACAGTGGTTCAATCCTCTATCTGTCTGGCAAACCGAGCTTACTAGGCTTATGGGCCGTTACCATCTCTGGAAAATGGACCCAGAACAGGCTTCCAAAGTATGCTACATTTGGATCTTTAACAGGCCCTATAGATATAACCCACATAATCAGCTTCTCTGGACCTCTAATGTCTGCTACGAATGGGATACATCGTATGACTACGAAAGATTGTATCATACCAGTATCCAGATACCCCTCCTTAATTTCCTTTGTGACGTCAATAATGACAATACAAATGTCTTTTTTATCCTTCCTGAATTCCCGAGGGACCCCACAAAGAGTTGGCATCCTTTCCTGAATTCCTATCTTCAGGACTCCCAAGACCAGACTGACACGTGGCCCTGTTCAATCTGTGGGCCCCTCAACTCTGATGATGAATATCACTCCACCTGTAATCTTAGCAGTCCATGACTGTATCACTTATCTCTGCTGTATAATTATTATTGTGCCTTCCAGCTATCCGACCAGCTTTCTGCTTTCTTTGTTGTTTTGTTATACTTATCTTGTTGTGTCGGCCACCACTTTTGGCCTTATCTCTTGTAAGATAGGCTTGCCAGCCTTGGGCTCGATAGAGGTCTTCCTTCTCTATAAAAGGAACCTCATCTCTTTTGTGTAAAGGGATCAGAAGATCAATAAAAGCTTTGAGTGTTTATGTTTTAATGGCTTTCAAAATAGTTTTCTCTTCTTGATCTTCAGACGGTTCTATGTCTGAAACTATGATTCTTCAAGATCCTAGTATGCTCTATGCTTGCCTCGTATGAGGATCCTGCATATCAGAACAGATTTTGTACTGGTCTAGTATATCGGCTGGACACCCTGGACATATCCGGAACCAGAATGATACTGGCTAGGATGAACTCAGGTTTAACAAAGCCAGGTACTGACTAGTTTGGCTTATGATCTCCATCCATCTCTGATAGTATCTAGCTAGTAAGTACCCTGTTAAGGCCGTTGTGGAAATGCCGTCTGTGGGAAAAACAAAGCTTTGGTTCTCTCTGTGAGATGGTAGTGGCGCTCAAACCCTAAGTGGTATCAGAGCCTCCTGTTTTTCAGGCAGGAAGAATCATAGTATCCGATATAAACTAGAAGAAGAAAGGGAATTTTAAAAACAATGTCAAACAACACTGATAACACTCCTTCCAGGCTTTCTTCTGCTATTTCTATCAGACAAACTCAAACAAACAGAATCCAACACCTTGTTGAGTATACCCATATCCCAGAATCTGCCCAGATCACTGTAACAGTTCTTCCCCTGTTAAACCCTTATACTGTCTTTAAACGCAGTAGATCACTCTCTAGAATAGTCACAGCCTTAGTTCAGCACCGTTCTCCTCCAATAAAGGAGTATGTTCAATCCACTGCTTTGAATAATTGTCTAATTCCTGCCTCCTCTACTGAACAATATGTTGACTTAGAAATTGATCAACCACTTATTAATCAGTGGATCAAAGAAGGATACTCTCATCTACACATCGAAGCCATCAGGATAATCCTTACTTTACATAGCAGAAAAGGGTTACCAGTAACGGACAGGATTGCCCTTCTCAACACCATTTACAAGCAGTATGAACACGCAATCATTGGAACGTGTCTTTCCACTCTACATGCAGGAAGCATCTCACTCACTTATTATCCAAACTTTAACATCCCACTCCGGGATCTGAATCTTCACAACTGTCTCAAAATTCAACTCCAACTCGTAGGAGCCCCTATGATGCCAAATTCCCATATGGCAACCCTGTTCCACCAGATTGCGTACAGACTCCAAGATCATGCTCTTGATCTTCCTATCCCTGGACATACTGGAGATATTATCTTCATCAAAGCTGAAAGAGAAGATGAAGTTCCTACTATCATCCAAATTCCCAAGCAATTACCTAGAGAAAAGCTCACAGAAATTATGACTCTCAAGTGGATCACCAACTATGAGAAGGCTTTTCAAAACACCACTCCGGTTGTAGCTACTGATACCAAGTTCACTAAGTTAGCTGATGGTTCCATACAGACTACTTATGAACAAATTGCTACTCCAGAGACCAACACCACGAGCATAGAGGCATCACCCAGTGCTCCTCCGGTGTTCCAGGTTCTCATGATCCGACCTGTCACAACTGAAAAAGAATATGTAAGGGTGGAGGCTTTTGTGCAACACTTTTGAGGTGAGATATTGCCTCGGAGTGAGAGGTGTTCCACTGAGGGGGATCCTTCTTGAGAAGCTTGGATAAGCAGGTGGTGTAGTGGCTGGCTTGTGGAATGAAATCCCTGATGTAGTTGACAATGCCAAGAAACTGCTGAAGTTGTTTTTGTGAGAGATTCGAATTCGGGAAATCAAGAAGTTGTCTTGCAAGGTGAGGTCCAGGGGCATACGATCCATCTTTGATTTTCATGCCAAGAAACTCAATTTCTGTGACACCAATTGAGCTCTTCTTATCTGACAACATGATTCCATATTTATCAATGATATGGTGAAAATGTTGTAGGAGATCATTGTGTGATTCTTTGTTTGGTGAGAACAGTAGAATGTTATCGATATAAAGCAGGCCCGTGTTGAGTATTGGACGAAAGATTCTAGTGATGGCCTTTTGGAACAGGGAAGGGGCTGTTTTTAGCCCAAAAGGAAGGACAATCCACTGATAATGGGCATTTGAGAGGCAGAAAGCCGTTTTGGGCCGATTTGAAGGATGATTCCCAATCTGCCAAAAAATCCCCGTTCAAGTCAAACTTGGAGAAAACAGTGGCTCCAAGAATTTACGAAAATAACGAATTATCTCTGGGAACCGGGAACTTATCATCTTGGAGGAAGAGATTGAGAGGCTTATAATCAATTACGAGCATTTTCTTGCCCCTGATTTGTTTGGATCTTTTTTCAACGTAAAAAGCTTGGCAGGCCCATGGAGAAGAGGTGGACTTTATTAAACCTTGTCTGAGAAGTTCATCACATTCTTTCGTGGCTAGGGATAGGTCAGTGGGAGACATTCCTGAATGAGTTGCTTTTGTGGGATTGACATCTTCATTGAGTTTGAAAGGGAGCTTTATGAAGAAATCGGGATTCTTCCACAGAGGGTGTGGATGTTTAAAGTCTGCATGGCTGTTGGTGCAGAATTGTAAGAGCTTTTCTTGAACATGTCGGAAGTCTGGATTGATAACCGAAAGGGGGAAAATTTTTGGAATGTCAATGAAGGGTTTGAATTCCCTTTTGAATCGGATCCCTTGAGGCAAAATCCTAATAGATTTTGACTGGCTGTAAATGTCCCATCCAATGAGAATATCCTTATCGGGAAGAGGAGTTCCGATGACATGGGTCCAAAGCGTAAACGAAGGGAAAAACTGTAAGCCAATCTTGTTTTTAGAGACCAAATAGGTGTTGAAAAGTTGTTCATCTGCTGCTAAGAACTGGTTCTTTTCTTCTTTCCAGGCATCTGCAGGGAGGACGCTGGGATTCATCATAGAGGAATGGGCTCCCGTATCAAAATAGGCAATGACAGGGACTGGTTTGGAATATTTTGTAGCTATGATCTGAATCTTGATCTGTGGGCAAGAATTTTCATTGCTGGTGGCCTGGTAAGCTTCTGATGGGGAGTCAGGATCTGGGTAGCTTGGGTGATCTGAGGAGCTAGAGTCATGATCCTCAGAATCCAGAACCATAAAAGAGGTCAACTGGTTGACATTTTCCTGTTCTGAAAAGAAAGATTCAATGTCAGCATCTGAGGGAATCTCTTCTGCAGCCTGTCTAAGCTGTTGAATGAGCTTGGCAGATTTTGTTCTTTTATTGGGACACTGCTTGGCATAATATCCTTCTTGTCCGCAGACAAAGCATTTATTGGACTTATTCCATGATCTTCTAGCCTTCTTTCTGTAGTACTTGTATTTTCTTGGATTTGAAAAACCTTTCCAGTTTTGGGTTCTGGACGGCTGCCTCCTGTAAGGCCTATTTGCTTTGCAGTTACAATGCTCATTGGAGTTGCACTTGAGATGGTAGTTAGGAGGAAATTTACAGTGTTTGTCGTATCTTTTTCCTTCTCTGATCATTTTCGGAAAAACTCGTTGAGTAGCACAGAGTTTTTCTAGAGCAGTGTGGGTAAACATGTGAATTTCTCCTAGAGTGATGTCTCTGAGGTTTCTTCCTGAGAATTCAATCAATCTTTGAAGTTTCCCCTGGAGTTCTGTGGGGAGAGAATTCAAATATACATGTCTTAAGGTTTCATCATTGATTCCACCGAGTGCATGATATCTGAAAGACATGCGCCTGTAGTGGTAAACGATATCTTCTTTGTCTAATGAGCAAACTCTCATTTCGAAAAATTCATGTATGGTCCTGTTTATAGAACTGAGAAGCGTCTCCTAGAAATTCTCTAAAGACTATTCCTGTTGCTATAGAAACAAATCCCATCTGACCAGTTGTAATGTCTGTATTCTCCAAGTGCTTGGTACCAATCTCTGAGGGATCGGTGAATCTAGAGACAAATTCTCTCAGAATGGATTCTGTATTGTCACCTCCTTTTTCTATTTGAAGGTCTAGCCATGCACTCATTTCAGATATTTTTTTTCTCCATTGTCTAGGAGCGACGTCGTCAAAATTGAACCATGGACCATTTGTAGGCTTCAGTGGAGAAGCATGTGTTCTATTTCTTTGGTCTGGTGGTTCGTCAACCATAGGAGCTGGTTCCTCAAAAGTTTCACCTGAGGATTCAGATGTGTCAACGGTCTGAGTAGACGGTTGTGGGTCAGCTCTAGTGGCCAAGTAGATCTGAGAAAGATCAGGTAAGGCATCCGGGTCTGAATAGTTTGGAGAATCTGAGGTTGGTGTTTCATTGGTGTGATATGTTTCCCATGATGAAGCGGAAGAGGATTCTGTGGGTTCTGTTTCTGTAGAATTATTAGAGGTTTCTGAAGAGGTAAATTGGCGGGAAGATGTATAGAAGGCATGTTTTCGATGATCTGGTGGTGAGCGTTTGTGAGGTACATGTGTCTTCTTTTTCTGAAAAGAGGTTTTCTTGGCTTTACTTGAGGATGGTTGTTCAGTAGGTAAACAAGTATATTTTCTGAAAAGATCACCAGTTGATTTGAAGAACTGGGAATGATCGGGAGGCCGGGAGGGAGGTGGTGGTGATTGGGTCAGGAATATCATGGACGGTTATCAATCTTTCGGTTATCAATCCAGACTTCCGACATGTTCAAGAAAAGCTCTTACAATTCTGCACCAACAGCCATGCAGACTTTAAACATCCACACCCTCTGTGGAAGAATCCCGATTTCTTCATAAAGTTCCCTTTCAAACTCAATGAAGATGTCAATCCCACAAAAGCAACTCATTCAGGAATGTCTCCCACTGACCTATCCCTAGCCACGAAAGAATGTGATGAACTTCTCAGACAAGGTTTAATAAAGTCCACCTCTTCTCCATGGGCCTGCCAAGCTTTTTACGTTGAAAAAAGATCCGAACAAATCAGGGGCAAGAAAATGCTCGTAATTGATTATAAGCCTCTCAATCTCTTCCTCCAAGATGATAAGTTCCCGGTTCCCAGAGCTAATTCGTTATTTTCGTAAATTCTTGGAGCCACTGTTTTCTCCAAGTTTGACTTGAACGGGGCTTTCTGGCAGATTGGGAATCATCCTTCAGATCGGCCCAAAACGGCTTTCTGCCTCCCAAATGCCCATTATCAGTGGATTGTCCTTCCTTTTGGGCTAAAAACAGCCCCTTCCCTGTTCCAAAAGGCCATCACTAGAATCTTTCGTCCAATACTCAACACGGGCCTGCTTTATATCGATAACATTCTACTGTTCTCACCAAACAAAGAATCACACAATGATCTCCTACAACATTTTCACCATATCATTGATAAATATGGAATCATGTTGTCAGATAAGAAGAGCTCAATTGGTGTCACAGAAATTGAGTTTCTTGGCATGAAAATCAAAGATGGATCGTATGCCCCTGGACCTCACCTTGCAAGACAACTTCTTGATTTCCCGAATTCGAATCTCTCACAAAAACAACTTCAGCAGTTTCTTGGCATTGTCAACTACATCAGGGATTTCATTCCACAAGCCAGCCACTACACCACCTGCTTATCCAAGCTTCTCAAGAAGGATCCCCCTCAGTGGAACACCTCTCAATCCGAGGCAATATCCCACCTCAAAAGTGTTGCACAAAAGCCTCCACCCTTACATATTCCTTCATCAGGACACCTCTTCCTACAGACTGATGCTAGTGATCATTTCTGGGGAGCCATCCTCATTGAAGAAATCAATAGGAAACGCCACTACTGTGGTCATGCCAGCGGACAATTCAAAGATGCCCAGAAACACTATCACACTATCTATAAGGAGATCCTTGCTGTCAAAAATAGAATTTCCAAGTTTGACTTCTATCTCAGGACTAAAAACTTTACCATTGAAATGGAAAACTCATCCTTTCCTAAGGTGCTTGAATTCCGTAACAAGCTCTCTCCAAATCCCCAGCTCCTGAGACTCAAAGATTGGTTCTCCAGATACGACTTTTCGGTCAAACATATTAAAGGTCACCATAACATCATTCCAGACATACTCTCACGACCTCACCCTATCACCCTGCTTTCTCGTACTGGCCCTGTTCCCTTGATCTACATGATATCTTCTCAAGCCTCAACTTCTACTACTCCGCCTACTCCCCCATTGCCACATGTTTTCCCTCTAGAGTTCATGTCCACATTTCCACCAGGACAACTTCCCACTATCCAACAGGTTCAAGATTTTGTAACATTGTATCTTTCAAGATATCTCTCTCAGATCAACAATCAAGGTTGCCACCACCAGTTAGCTAACCCCATCAAACCTTTCCTCGACCTCTTTTATATCACCATCTTTTTACTACTATTCAGACCAGGTATTGTGGTTCCTGTGGTGCTTATCTGTTCTCCATCACCATGCCATAGTTTTTCCTCTCCAGGCGCTATATGGTTTCGTCCAGGATCCAACCTCTGTTAACCTCCAAACCTTCCTACAGTGGTTCAATCCTCTATCTGTCTGGCAAACCGAGCTTACCAAGCTTATGGGCCGTTACCATCTCTGGAAAATGGATCCAGAACAGGCTTCCAAAGTATGCTGCATTTGGATCTTTAACAGGCCCTACAGATATAACCCACATAATCAGCATCTCTAGACCTCTAACGTCTGCTACGAATGGGATACATCGTATGACTACGAAAGATTGTATCATACCAGTATCCAGATATCCCTCCTTAATTTCCTTTGTGACGTCAATAATGACAATACAAATGTCCTTTTTATCCTTCCTGAATTCCCGAGGGACCCCACAAGGAGTTGGCATCCTTTCCTGAATTCCTATCTTCAGGACTCTCAAGACCAGACTGACACGTGGCCCTGTTCAATCTGTGGGGCCCTCAACTCTGATGATGAATATCACTCCACTTGTAATCTTATCAATCCATGACTGTATCACTTATCTCTGCTGTATAATTATTATTGTGTCTTCCAGATGTCCGACCATCTTTCTGCTTTCTTTGTTGTTTTGTTATACTTATCTTGTTGTGTCGGCCACCGCTTTTGGCCTTATCTCTTGTAAGATAGGCTTGCCAGCCTTGGGCTTGATGGAGGTCTTTCTTCTCTATAAAAGGAACCTCATCTCCTCTGTGTAAAGGGATCAGAAGATCAATAAAAGCTTTGAGTGTTTATGTTTTAATGGCTTTCAAAATAGTTTTCTCTTCTTGATCTTCAGACGGTTCTATGTCTGAAACTATGATTCTTCAAGATCCTAGTATGCTCTATGCTTGCCTCGTATGAGGATCCTGCATATCAGAACAGATTTTGTACTGTCTAGTATATCGGTTGGACACCCTGGACACATCCGGAACCAGAATGATGCTGGCTAGGAAGAACTCAGGTTTAACAGAGCCAGGTACTGACTAGTTTGGCTTATGATTTCCATCCATCTCTGATAGTATCTAGCTAGTAAGTACCCTGTTAAGGCCGTTGTGGAAAGGCCGTCTGTGGGGAAAACAAAGCTTTGGTTCTCTCTGTGAGATGGTAGTGGCGCTCAAACCCTAAGTGGTATCATATAATTTATATTATAATATAAATATTAATTTACTAATTATGTAAATATTATAATATATAATATTTTGTATAATATTTATAATATTACTATATATATTAGTATTATATATAAGAGGGGCACTTTGGTAATTTCAAAATATTGTTCCGTCTTGTCCTAGTCATATCAAACGTATAACATTACAATTAATAGTTTAAGACTTTTTTAAATATAAACAAAGTGAAAAACAAAATGAAAAACAAAAACGAAAAACGAAAAATAAGTATTTTGTGTTTTTCAAATCTTTCACTTTTAACACTGGTTTTGTTTTTCATTTTTTTTTTCGAAAATAAAATGAAATACGGTTAATGAACGCGTTTTCAAAATCGTTTTTGAAAAATAAAAACGAAAACGGACTGAAAAACAGCTGTAGGACGTGGCCTAAGATATTCACAATTTTTATATTTAAACTTTATTAGATGTATTTGTTTCTCTTTAAAAATGATAAAATGTACCATTGCATATGTTAGCTACAATTTTCTCTTGTAAACTATAAAAATTTAAAGTTTTTTCATCAGGTATGGATATAAACGAAACGGAGATAAATATCTCTATCTTAATTAACGGATTATCTGAATCCGTCCCACTCACTTAGAAAAAAGGATGGATATAGGGTATGGAGATATATATCTCAAACAGATACATAAATAGATAATGAGATATTCATATCCAATCCGATCTATTATTATCTTTAAATAAGAAGTGTCAGTTTAGTGGGTCCCATTTATATTTATAAGCAAATTACATCATAAGTCTCTGAGGGTTTACTCTTTTGCCTTGCACGCCTAAGAAACTTAATCGAAAATTGATGTTTACATCACTGATCATTATTCAAATTTGGTTATAGACTTAACCCGTATTCGAGTTTAATAAAAGAAAAAAAACGAAAAAGTATTTTTATCATTCAAAGCAATTTAAAAGAATACAAAAATTAATTTTTAATTTTTATTTAAAAAAAAACAATAATTGAATCTCTATCATCCATATTTAAGATGAGCAGTGGAGATTAAATAAATCTAAAAGATTTAAAAAAAAAACAAAATTTAATTGATCTTAACCGTCCATCACTATGATTTGTGATGGACAATTGAAGATCAATTTTGAATTCTATTAGATTAAAAAAAAAAAAACTGAAGACTAATTTAAAGATTGAATCTCCACCTCCAACGGGGGATTCCCAAGGTGAGCGTGCAAGGCTCGCTACAAAATTATATATTTCAATGCTACATGAATTAAATATTATTTCAAGGTTTTAAAAACCATAGGCTTATAAAATCCATATATGTTTTAGTTAAACAAATTTTTAAATCAAACTAATAATCTAAAAATTTCTTGACAAAAACATGTAAATCGTAAAGATTGATTTTTTTTTCTTTTTTAAACTATTACAACTATTACAATTAATCTAGGATGTGAGGAGACGTGAGGGGTACAAACTCAAACGTGCAACTTTAATGGTGTAGGTATAAAGACATACGACCATAGTCAGTTCTGAGATTTGAGGGGCCGAGGTAAAGTATAAAAATGAGACGCCCGACTCTCCATGTATGTTTATTTTATTTTTATGTTTTAGCAAAATTGTTTTCAAATTGTTTTTTTTTTTAAATGTCTAATATGCGATTTGATCTGATGTAGATGTGGATAAACAATATATGAGCTGTTAAAAAAAAATAAAAAAATAAAAAATACTACTGTACGTAGGCATCCATATATATTTCAAACTGAAATACACCATGTTTATTTTAAAACTGAAATTTGGGCCCTTTGAAAACTGGAACGCTAGACTAAACATTATAAACTTTCTAAATCAAATATATATAAAAAATAGACAATTAGGAACAACAAATCAAAATACAATAATTTTGAAAAGGAATCGATAAAAGGACGAAACTTTGTGATTGGAATTGAGTAATTTGAAGTTCAAAAAGTCTTGAAAAACATACAAAAATCAAAATGCAATCTTATCACAACTAAGATCGGGGCTTTTATAGAGATACAGAGGAGAGAACTTGGGTTGCAGAGCCAACAATGACATTCTTCTTCTTCTTCATATCCTTGTTATGCATCGGTGAATTTTGATAGTCAGTCATCACCGCCTATTAGATCGTCAAGTGTTGTTGTACAGCTACCAGAGCCTCTATTTTATTTAATTTCTTTTTTCTTCACCAACAAAAACGAAATTAAACGTCAAGAAACCATTTTCTTTTTTAAAAATAAGAAATTCTGACGTGCGTGGGCTTATCATACAGAATGGCCGATGTGTAATGACATGTCACCTTTGAGTTGTGTGTGTGGAAAAACGTATCAACTGATGTGATGATGTGTCCGAACAGGTAAGTGAGGTTATAGTCACTTGAGCCACTCCACGCTTACGTGTCCAAGCACATCAGTCATCAGACACATCAGGAAAGGAGCTGACATGTACTTACATGTTATCGATTGCTTGACACATGGCATGTAATCGAATTGTAAACCCTAAAGAAGAAGAAAGAAGCCGAAATCTGAATCTGGTTCCAATACATCATAATAACATAATTTTATAAAAACCAATATTGAAATGTCAAAGAATTGTTATAGGTGTATCTTTGTGTTTCAAAGATGTCAATAACATAATTTTTAAACATATTTGGCTGCTCATGAGGGTCATTTTATGATCGAAAAACGTTTCTTGGTCCCCTTGAAGTATCTGAAAAAGAAAATAGAAATTCAGACTCGGGTTGGAGATGAGACTATCATCACATGCACATTACCATGTGATGAATCCCTAATGGAGTACATTGTCTTAAAGAAAAAGATTTGCTACTCATATGATCAGTTGATCCTCTGAGTTTATTCAGATTTGCTAATGGAGTACATTTGAAGTGAAATATGTCATTACTCTTCTGAGTTTGTTCAGATTGTGAAGTATAACACTCATGCATGCTTGTTTTGTTCCATTGTTGAGCTGCTTTTAGATGACACACACTTATGTATGGCAAATCAAATTATTGTATTTCTAATGTATACTGCGAAATCAGGACCTCTTCGAGTAGGCTAGATTGAGCCATAGCAATCATCTATCAGGTATTTGCAAGCAACTTAATTGGGTCCATCAATCTTGGTTTTTTTTTGTCTCGTATGAGCAGACATCCAAGTAATCTATGTCAACCGCTTGCAAATCATAACTGTATTTTTGTAAATTGGCAGTAGAACACATAGTAGAAACAATTGTTATGTGTTATGATCTCTCGATTTTGTTATGATCGATTATAAGAAGTAGATCAGAAAAATCCAAAAACTTTATTTGTAACATATTTTTACACTACAAATTTACAATTTATTTACATACATAGAAATCTGAATCGATAACATGGTTCATATGTTTTATAAGAAAAGGTTCACATCCAATATATTACACAGCTTAGGTTCAACATTAAAACAATATTTACATCAATATAGACAATAATCAACCAAATAATTATAAAAAAAACCCGGTATAAACGTCTTCTTTTGGAAGGGGTTTGATTTCCGATTGGCAAGCAAGTGCAATTCATTCATGACCTAACTCAAATAACATTAGGGGAAAAAAATCATATTAGAAAACAAAAGAAGAAGAAATATCATATATCAAAATCAAACATTATTAATAATAAGAAAATCCTACATTTTCATTAAGAAGATATTGATTTGGAAATCAATTTGGGAAGAATTGAGTTAGTTTTTATCATTGTAAAAAGTAGTGGGAATATAAATTTATTTAAGATAGCTAAATTGCATTTATATAATGTAAAATCAAAATTAAACTAATCATTAATGGGCAATGAATTTATTACCTGGCTTGATTAAAAGAACTCACAATAGGGAAGTAGGAGAGTTTGAGCATTTGGATTGTCCCACTCCAATGCTTCCCACCATTCTCTTCGAACTTGATTCTGATAAGTGCAGGCGGTGGAGATGTGATGTAGGACAAAGATGAAGGAACCGCGGCCCATGTCAAACAATTTCTTTATTTTCTTATTTTGTTGATTTGGGTATTTTCTTATTTAGTAAGTTTATTTATTTTAGTTTGATTAGGAATTAAATTTAGGTTTTGAAAATAAATCAAACTTACCTTTTAGGTAAGATTTGATCTTTGTTTTCAAGTCAAGTTAGGAGTCATGAATCCTATAAGATTTTGATTAGTTTTGATATTTTCTTGTTTTAGTCTTTTTTAAGGAATGTCGTATTCGAGTCGTATTAGGATTAGTTTATTATAAATAGTCTTATTATTTTCAATTATTGTAATTTTTAAAACCTTTGATTGATTTTAGTAAAATCGTTCCTTTGGAACATTTATCTGTCGTGGATTCGACATGCTCTTTGAGGATTCGAAAGCACCATTTTCTAACGAAGATTAGGGAATGATGACCCCTGCATGGCGGTCCATGTTTGGGTAACTACCGGTCGCTGCATCAAGGTTCGTCTGAGTGTGCCTCAGGGTTCGACAAAGTGATCATTCTTATTTTTCGCTATACCCCGCTGCGTTAATTGGTATCAGAGCGACTGAGTCTACCTCTGTACTAGGCTCAGTGTCCACGGACCACAACCAACTACCTTCCTAAACACCATGTATTCACCCTCCATACCCTCCATAAAAAAGAAAAAGAAAAAGAAATAGAGAAACGAAATTGAAAAAAAAAAAAAAAAGAATGAGAGTGTATGTGTGATAGTTCCGAGAATTAACAATCAGCCTCAGAGACAGTAGAAATTGTGGATCAACCCAACAGTGTTACAATTTGCAGATCAACCTCAACAGTGCCAGAAATTTCAGTTCAATCTCACGAGTTCCAGATATTTCAGATTGTGTCCACCATCACACACACCTGAAGCCGCGAGTGAATTAATTTTTCGTAAGCAGTTATCAGGGTTCAAATTTTGGTACGTTTTTTTTTCAGACTCTGATTTCAGTTCTCAATGGGTTTCAATGGTTCTCTTGGTTCCAATAATTATTTTTCGAGCTATAATGATTCTCAACCAAGACTTCGATTTTTTTCTGGTCATATGAAAACTGAAGAATTTATTAATTGGTTGAAAGAAATTGAAGAATATTTTACATATCAGAAAACTGAAGAAAGTCTAAAAGTTTTACTTATAGAAATTTATTTGAAAAACAATGCATTAATTTGGTGGGAAGACTTTCAGAAGGATCGGAAAAGATTTGGAATGGATAGGATCCAATCATGGCCTGTGATGAAACATGTAATGCGGGAGGAATATCTTCCAATTGATTATTTTAAAGATTTTTGTCATGTAGAAGATACAGTTGAAGATATTTCGTATGAAATGGAAACTGTCGAAGTAATTGAAGATAAGTCTTGTATCTTAGAAGTTGAAGAATGCGATCCAACCATTGATATTGATTGCACTTTATATGTGGTTGAAGAAAAACTGGAAGCTAAATCAATTTCTATTGATAAAGTTTCCAAGGGTGATAATTTATTAGAAAATCCACACAATTTTTATTGGGGTAATTTGAAGATTATTTTTCCTGATTTGGATTTTGAAGATCCAACATTGTTCTTGCCATCTGAAGTATATTTGTTCAAGCCAGTGATTGACAAGATGGTACATTTGAAGTATAATCCACCCAAACAAAATCTTGCCAAACTCGAGGACGAGTTTATTTTAAAAGGAGGAGAATACTATGTGAGATGGGAAGAGCTAGCAACGAGGAATCACTATTGTCCAAACCTCTACAGGTGTCCAGCGGTCCAAGCCGCAACCAATAGGCATCGTCAGTGGCGAATAACTTGGACATCTTCTGCATTTCGTTGGACAATTGTTGTGGTGCCGTTGTGGATTTGGGATGAACTACGGAGAGATTTTTCAGTTGGCGTTTACCACTCCCACAAGACAAATATGGGTTCTTCTTTGTTTACCTGTCTTTCTGCGTATTTCAACCGAACTCGAGGACGTGTTCTTTTTAAGAAGGGGTGACTGATGTAGGACAAAGATGAAGGAACCGCGGCCCATGTCAAACAATTTCTTTATTTTCTTATTTTGTTAATTTGGGTATTTTCTTGTTTAGTAAGTTTATTTATTTTAGTTTGATTAAGAATTAAATTTAGGTTTTGAAAAATAAATCAAACTTACCTTTTAGGTAAGATTTGATCTTTGTTTTCAAGTCAAGTTAGGAGTCATGAATCCTATAAGATTTTGATTAGTTTTGATATTTTCTTGTTTTAGTCTTTTTTAAGGAATGTCGTATTCGAGTCGTATTAGGATTAGTTTATTATAAATAGTCTTATTATTTTCAATTATTGTAATTTTTAAAACCTTTGATTGATTTTAGTAAAATCGTTCCTTTGGAACATTTATCTGTCGTGGATTCGACATGCTCTTTGAGGATTCGAGAGCACCATTTTCTAACGAAGATTAGGGAATGATGACCCTTGCATGGCGGTCCATGTTTGGGTAACTACCGGTCGCTGCGTCAAGGTTCGTCTGAGTGTGCCTCAGGGTTCGATAAAGTGATCATTATTATTTTTCGTCATATCCCGCTGCGTCAAGATGGCTGTACTTTCTCATCTACTCCAACATAAATAGGGAGGCGTTTTAGTTGAGGGCAATTCTTTATAATAATTTCTTGGAGAGAATTAAAAACCTTCAGTATTCCATTGCAACTACAAATGCTCTTCAATTTTGGCAAATGAGACAATGTCAAGCTTTTCAATTTGGGAAGAAGGAATTCCTTCGGGCTTCTTTCCTCCTCATCATCATCATCTACTGCTATTAGCTCCTCCATTTCTGTACAATCTTCTACATCAATCTGCTCCAAGTTCTTCAGTTCCAACATCAGCTTAGATGAGATCAATTTCTCCAATTTCTCACATCCATATATGCCAACAATTTTAAGATGTGAATATAGACCAGCTGGTGATGATTCTGACACATTCAACAATATACCACTCAAATTGGAAAGAATTTGAAGACGTAGGATCTCAAGTCTTTCAAGTGCGTTGAATGTTGGAATATTGCTTATGTTTCTTACATCATTGCAATTGCTTATGAATAGGAACTCAACTTCTTTTGGGAGAACAATAGAATCTTCTTCTCTTCCACAAATATTACATCCGTCCAGAATTACCACCTTATTCACATCATGATTATACCATAATCTCCAATAACTGAGGTTTAGCTCGTCCCAGGGCTGGATGTACTCATTAAGTATTCCATGATATCTATTTAAGGAGTTCATATAGCAGTTGAAGTCTTGTAATTTTAAGACTATTCAAATTCTTCAATAATCTAGTTCCCCTCCTCTACTGCTACTCTTTGGAGATGACAAAGTTTCGGTAATATTCCAGCAGGTATCTTGCGCAACTCACTGGAAAAAAGATATCGACTTTTTAAATTTGCTAACATCTCCAAATTCTCAAGTGCTCGAAGCCTTGCTAAAGAAGGAACACGTTTTAATTGTCCGCAATCTCTAAGCAACAATGCTGTAAGATTTGTCAGCTCGGAGACGGAGTTTGGCAAGCTCTCTATCCAGGTTCCAGAAAGATTAAGGATCTTCAATCCTTGCATGCGGGAGAAGAAAGATTCCGAGAGGATTGTCTTGTAGAAGTAAAGTTGAAAGAATTTGACAATTTGGAGACAAACTTGAAGGAATTTCTCTGACACGATTTTTCATCAGGAAACCTTGTCAAGATTTTCTTTCCACTCTCGTTCGCTCGGTAACTCATCCAACTTCAAACCAGCTTTTACCATGAACAAAGGACTTTTGCTTGTAATGTACATGATCATCATGTCTCTTTACAAAACTTCTCCCTTCATCGTCAAGACTCTCCAACAATAAGCAATTGTTTACTTGCAAATTAACCATCTCATCTACAAGTCCTTCTGCAATCCAACAATCCACAAGTTCATCTTTTGGAATGCCATGATCTTCAGGATATAATGCACAATACAAGAAGCATTGTTGAATCTTTTCATCTTTCAATCGATCATAACTGAATTTTAATCGCCCAAAAACGTCCTCTTCGTTGACACTCTAATACTCCTTACATTGTTAGACAATTCACGGAGTGCATTCCTCCATTCATGTATATCGTCTTCTCCTTTCATTGCTTGACCATAAGTTCCACGATTTCTCTCAGAGTTGGAACTTTTAAAATGTCAAGTTCTGCTTTCTCGAAGAATAACTCTAAAGCCTCTTTTTTTGAAAGAGACTTGACTCGGACTAGTTTGCAACCCATGAGGCGACAAACATCCGATGAACGGGTTGTTATTACCAATTTACATCCATTCTCTTCAGCAGGCTCTGGGATTCCAAGTTCTTCGAGAGAAATTTTTTCCCACACATCGTCTAAAATTAATGCAAACCTTCTTCTCCTCAACATTTCTAATAGCATCCCTGCCCGTCTTTTTACATCCTCTGTCTCATGGAATCTTTCATTCAAGGCAACTGCAATTTCTTTTTGTAATTTAACAAGATCGACTGTTTGGGATACAGTGACCCATATAACATTAGTGAACTTAACAAGTTCCTTTACGAGTCTATTGTTAACATGGGTCATTATGGTTGTTTTACCGGCTCCACCCATCCCATCCCACAAACTCCAATCTTTTTTACCTCATTTCCCATCAAGTATCCCCAAATCTCTTCCATGTCTTTTTTTGCAGCAGTTTCTCCTGCTAATGCCGTTGATGGCAAAATTATTCCACCGGTTGGAGGTGCAGCAATCACCAAGCTATTAAATGAATTACCCTTTCGTTGGTATTCTTTCGCTTCTTCAATTTTCTTGTCAACGAGTTTTGACAGACGTGCACGTGAGAAACATTTCCCGCTCTCAAATGAGCATTCAATATTTTCAGCATCATGAATGATCTTTTGTATATTTTCCAGCCAATTCTTGACTTCGTATTTTGGTGATTTACCAAAACCACACTCTACCCTCAACCTCATTTCTATTTCCTCTCTCCGACTACTTAACTCACCCAATATTCTTTTGAGAGTTTTCTTACATTCATCAAGTTTTCTATGATATTCAATATATTTACATAATGGAGGTCCAATGCACTTTAAAATGTCAAAGATGGGCCCGATGACAGATTCCGTTGATACTTCCCTACATGCTACATGGTGTTAGTATTACATTATTAGAAGAATTTATTAAAAAAAAGAAAAGAAGATATTTGAGGTTTAGGAAAAATATAAATAGACATTACTAATTTAGGGTTAGATTTGTTTCAAAAATATTATAAAAAACAAACAAACAAACAGACAAAAAACCTTCTTAAATATAGTCCTATATTTGATGTCATTAGTTACTTTTTTTTTTATATAAATATTACTACATGATTATTGATTTAGATAGAATTTTATCAAAACATTTTTTGAATGATAGAATTAGATAAAATTTCCCTCACCCTCTATCAGTCTGTTATACTTCTTTATTTCCAGTGTCTTCATATCTCTCTTTCTCAATTTATTATTTAAAATCTTAATATATAATTTTATTATCTCTTACAAAGAAAAAATTCTTCAACTCTCAAATTAATTTTACGAGTCTCCTTTATTGAGTTATTTCTAAAATTAGATAGTATAGATACCAAATGACAAGATATTTGTATAAAAATAATAAACATTTGCTACATAATAACAAATACTGAAATATTGTTGAAAGTAAATTAAATTAGATGATAAATATAATTTTTTTTTAAAAATCTACAAAAATAAATGGATTTATATTAAAGTTAAAAATTTAAGTCAAAATTTTCCGTTAATAAAGCTTTACCTATTAACTACAACTAATGCTAACCTTTGTTAGATCGAGGGTGGTCTGGAATTGGATTATTTCGGTGAGATTAAATAATCTTAAAATGTTTTATAACGTTGAATTTATATTACTCTTTTATTACATTTATTTGTTTTAGAATTTTAAATTTATTAAAATACGTAGGTATTAACACCTATAAAACTTATTAGTACAATGATATTTTATTAAAAATTTAATTATAAAAATATCTCAATAGAAATTTACCAATAAAAAAATTACTTTAATTGAAAATAAACCAAATATAATATACACTCGTTAATTACACTCGTATCTTCAACTATATTTCTTTATAAAAAAAAAAACTTACCTTTAAAAAAAAAACCGATAATAAACCCTAATATATGATAGACATTCTAATTTTATTTCAAGTATCAAACTTTATCATCATCACATGATTAATATATTGTTTTTGTCTTTCTTTTATGTATAGTTATAAACTCTCTCCATAAACAAAATATGTTTTTAAGATAGTCGTAGATATCAATATATTTTTAAGATAGTTTTATGAATAAAATAATTTTATATTGAAAGTCTCTTAGACCTCCTCATATTCATTTTGATAAGGCTCTTATATTCGAGATACTACTAAAAGTAAATTAGACCATTATTGAATTAGGATTTGATTACAAAAATAATATGTTTTTTTATATAAATTGAGTGTGATAATAATTTAAGAGTGTTTATAAATAATATTTATTAAATGAATATATTTATTTCAATGAGGGTACTATTGGCATTATGATGGGTGTTTATAATAATATTTATTTTTAAAATTTTAGACATGGGTATACTTTTAAAAATGAGTATACTAATAAGTTTTATAAGTATCAATATCCGCACCCAAACACACTAATATTAATAAGTGTTATAGTAATATTTATTTTTTAAAATTTTAGACATGTGTACACTTATAAAAATGGGTGTACTAATAAGTTTTATGAGTATCAATAACATTTTCAAATTGGCCCACTAGCAAGATGAGGTTGGCTCATAGGCAAGTCCCTCACATCTACCTTAATGAGGTTGCGGCTTCATATTCTTTCCCAAAATCCTGAAATATTATAATAGTTTAAAGAATTTAGAGTAAATCAATATAAATTTTTGTTAATGAAAGTAAATTAAGATGGTTCTTGAATCTAACATACAAAATAATTTAATACGTATAGAAAATAAAAAATACAATAAATAAATAAAATATTATATATATATATATATATATATATATATATATATAATTCTCTAGTTTGGATGAACCTGCAAAAGTTGTTTACGACTGTTCTTTTGATTTTATTTTAAAAATATATATATTATAATAATCCAGGGTTTGGGAGAGAGGAGTAAACTCGAACCCAGAACCTGATAGTGTATGTGTGAGAGGACCCTACTATTGTAACGTTATAGAAAATGACAGTTTGATTCATTTATTTTTCTGCAGCCCGTAGGAGTGCAGGACCATTCTAACTGGAGAAGAAACATACAGTCATATAATAATAATAATAATAATAATATAAGTTGTGACATAAATCATGTAAAATAAAACGATTTTGATATATTGAACAAAGTAAAACCTGACAATGAGGATGTCATACCTGATTGTAGCTTTAAATATTCAGTAAGCTAGTCATTCCAAGAAACCTGAACATTGAAAAAAATTGCAATATATTTTTCTTAAAAAATGAATTTATAAGTGATGATATTAACATTTATAGTAAATTAATGTATAACATCAAATTTAATTTTTGATATATTGAATAAAATAAACTTTGTGAAAGAGAATGTCATACCTGAATTTATCTGTAGTTGTGGTTTAGATATTGGTTAATGTAGCCGTGCCAAGAAGCTCGAGCGCTAGAGAAATTGACAAGATATTACTACAAAATTAATGGTAATTATTCATAAGATATGAAACCTTGACATTTTGTTACAAAAAATGTATTTGTAATTATTGCAACCATAAAATAAACTATTAAAAAAGGTTGATTGTGTTTTCTTAGTTTTTATTCCTGTTTCATTAACCAAACATAAAATCGGTTTAATTTCGTTCACTTATTTTATAGTTTACACACGTTTATATTATCTCTTCATACTATCATATTTATATAATTATGTTAATGCATTTCTTAATGATACGTAAACAAGGTATTCATGGTCCTTTATACAAAATATAGAGAGATTCGTAATCAATATTATTATTTTTTACTTGAGGAGGAACAATAATATTTAAGTGCTATAAATATGGATTATCGATAAAGAATAAGTCATGGATTTTGAAATTTCCCCTAACTCTACACTATTGTATTATTTATTTGACATGAATGAATAGTTTAGGGGATTTCTTCGGAAAAAAAATGGATTATGGGATTGTGTGACAACATATAGTTGAAAATATAAATCCAAATAAAATTAAACAATCCATTGACTTTGTAGACTAATTGTAGTATAAATGTTCTTCGGTATATATTCAATGATCAAAATTAAGTCTGACATATTTAATTAAATGCACATGGATATATTAAACAACATTTAAAACTTACAAGTTAATAAATTAATATAATGGTAAACAAATTATATAATTTTTGTAAGAAAGAAAAAAAAAGAGGGATCTTGATCTAATGATCTTAACATACACAGATAATAATAACACATACCAGATGTAATTCTAACTACCAAAAATGCATCAATCCAACATTATATAAGCCGTGATACATTTTTTTTAAAAAAAATAAAGAGTTTAAATTATATATATATATCGATTGAAATGAACTTGGAAAAGATGATATTATACCTGGATTAATTCGAAGAAGATGGTGCTTCAAATAGAGGTGCCAAGAAAATGAAATCCCATAGAAGTTTAGAGGATATATTTAACTCCAAAAATGCTAATCCTTCAAACATAATGATAATCTTATACCTAATTGATAATCTTGTTTGTGAGTATAAGTAAAACCAAAGTCAAGAATCTTGACTCATGAAATAAAGCTAAGAATAGATAATGAAGTAAGGTATATATCTACCTTGGGACATATGCTTAATAAGTAAAGAAAAGAATCAATATTTTTATTTCATTATTCCAGTGATTAAATACTGTCTCTTGGTAATAATTTTTTCTTCTTTTTGTTCAAGTAGAAAATTTTAGTACTCTGATCAGAGGATTCAGGTCTCTGCTAAAACATAACAACTCTCTCTTTGCTCTGTTTGGTTATGCAAGGTATTGGGTACAGAATGGTTCATATGATTCATTAATTAGTATATGATAATTTGGATTATTGTAATATATAAGTTATTTAAAATATAAAATAAAATAAAAAACTTTTGCAGCCAACCTATAACTAGGATTGAGCAAAAAAAAACCTATAAACCTTTTTTCATATGGTATTTGATTACACAATAATGATGTGCAGTGTTCCAACCAAGTTATAAAACATATCACACAATGTTGTGTATTTGATTTTTTATTTTTATTTTAAAATACATATGATTGATAATTAGGTCTCATACCATTTACCGATATATAGATTTAGATACTAAATTTAAACAATATAACGTTACTCTTTATATAATGACTATAAAGATATATGATTTTATTTTCTAAGGAAATGTATGGAAATTGAATTTTTTAATGTGTAATTGGTATATGTTATTCAAGACGAGAATAACAAAGGGACAATAATACCATATCATCAAAAGTCAATCGGTACATCAAGAGAGTGTTGGCCAAGGTCTCGTCACCCAGTATGGACATGTCACCGATAGGGTTGATATGGAGACCTGGGGACATGTGTACCAAGGAAACCCATTTAATTAAGAAGTCTTAATTAAAAAAGACTATGCTCATCGAAAATCTCGTCAGGCAGAGATCTTCGGCGAGCGAGATCTTCTCGATTGAAACAGGAAAGACGGACTTATCAAGATATGTTATATTAAATGAAGATTCGCTCAAACGTGAATCCCTAAAGTCACATTCCAACGAGTAAATATCACTAGTTCCTCCTAAGTATTAGACAGTCCCTAGTCAAAAATTAATTCGGAGACGAGTACTAAATATGCTGCTCAACCGGAATCCTATGATGGAGTTGTTACTTACACGATAAGGATTAGGGCAGCATTCTATCAATCCATATAAATACAGTGAAATCATTGTATTAAGCGATGAAAAATTATTAGAGAGAAAGCGAGTACTGAATGCGTAATATCTAAGATCATAGAGATATTTTTTTTCAGTCTCCGTTAACCGTGGTATTTTCCCTTCCTTAGGGTTTTCCATATAAAATCTAGTTTTTTTTTATTGCTTTTCTTTATATTATTCAACAAACCACCATTCTCGTCAAGATAGACATCCATAGCAGGCTATCCGACATTTGCATCACATCCACATGGAAGAGAGGGGTATTGGTTGTCTCACTTTGACCAATCAAACCTTCGATATGCCTACACGTTATTGTTTGGAGGAATGACTTTTCAATGATAGAAAAATCACTGTCAACAATTGGCGCCGGAAGAAGAGGGAGGTGTAGTTTGAAAACCAACTTCCATTTCACATTCCACACTTTGTGTATTTGTAGTCAATCGGATCTACAATTGATTTGTTTCGTCGAGGAGGGCACTGGCAACCTGCAAAATAAGAGGAAAAAAAGGAGCGATGGTCGAGCCACGGAGAGGAATGTTCCCTTTGGGAGAATCTCCGACGCTCAAGTGAGTTTTTTTATTCGATAAACGTATGTAAAGGAAAGGATAGAGAACTACAAACCATGTTGCACGACCTATTGAGTCGAGCTATGGGAATTGAATTTGTTGAATCGCAATGAGTCGACCTAAAATAAGTTCGACTTAGAATTTTGATTAGTTCGATCAACAACTCTCTGGTTGGCTCCGTTGTTTGACTTAGGACTACCAAAGGTCAGGTTGATCGATGATCAATGATTGATAGGGACGACTTGCTTCGGGGTGAATTAGCTATTAATGCGGAGGCAATGGCTGCAACAAATGTTGGAAGAATGAGATAAATAGAGAGAGAGAGAGAGCTTTCACGTGAGATTTAGAGTAAAAGTCAGGATCCCCTTTCATTGAGGAATGGACTAGTATATATAGTAGATGCCAGGAGCCTCTTAACGTTTAATCCCATTAAAGTGTGGCGTCGATCAAGGCGACTTAATTATCCTTTTTGACTCGTTTGAATGTGACAGTTTAATATATTGGGATTCGTGAAACGTCAAATCATGAATGACAGATTTATGACATGTTTTGACCACGTGATTTGACTTCTGATGACTTCTGGGTTAGTTTTTTGGGTTTTTGGGCCTATTTTTGATGGGTTTCATAAGGACCTTTATTTATTTGTTAATGGGTTCATATAATGGGCCCATATTCCATTTTTTGACCACTATAGTATTTATAGACCAATGTGGAACCTGAACCCTGAATATGAATGTGTATAAGAAAACACAATCACTTTTTTTAACGGTATCTATGTATCCACCTATCTAGATCATATATTTTTTTTTGAAACTTTTGTCATTAGTAGGATTTGAGCCGCTGACTTTTGAGTCATTGCCCAACCCCCAAGCTCGTCCATTTATCGGTTGAGTTACGCCCACGGGGGTAAAAAAAATACAATCACTTGAGCTATAAGGAGATATACATAATGATATAAATTGTTAAAATGGTAAGGATATAATAGTCTTTACATATAGTCAACACAACTAAAGTTGACAGAACCATTAATGCCGTTAGAATTCAGGGGATGTCGTTGATTAAATTCATCTATTTCTACACATTAAATAATAGTTGAAAGTTGGCAAGGTTTTTGATTTTAACCAAAAGAAAAAAAAAATCCTGTTCTTGGATCAAAGATAAGATAATTCTCAGCCTACAGTTTCAAAACTGGAGACCTGAAATAAAATGGAGTCGAATTCTACAACTGTACGTAGAATTAGATAAAATCTCATAAACTCTAGTTTGGTTTGTGATATGATAATGATTAAGATTAACACTAACACATTGGTGGTGAAGACCGAAGACAGTGCAATAATATTGGAGTGTAGTGTAAAATGTAAATGCATAGGTCATCAGTTGTGGCTGGACAAGTAACAACCGTTTGATTATGATAATGTGGTTGTAATAGAACTAGGGGTGGGCACCCAAACTATCAAACCGATCGATCCATACAAACCAAATCAATTTAAACGGGTTGATTTGGTTTTGTTAAAGAAAAAAAAACCGATTTGGGTTATTTTTAGTTATCAAATTGGTTTGGGTTAGTTTATAGGTTGGGTTTTATCAGCACGTTTAATCTAACCAAAACTAGTACATACTTATATATATATATGAAAATTTTCACATAAGTACGTACTGATAGAATTATATAAGGATATTGAATGTGAATTACTCATTTTACATATTTTAACTGGACATGTATGCAATTGTCAAAACACTTTTATAAATGAGTGATTCACATTAAATATCCTTATATAATTCCATTAGTACGTATATATAGGAAAATTACTATATATATATATATTAAATTATTATAAAAAAAATAACCTAATTTTATATTATATTTATTTTCAAGATTATTGTACGTTTTCCCACTATTTATTTCTAAAGTTATGTCATCTCATCTGAAGTTATTGGCACTAAACAAATTTGTTGAGTATAAGTAACTATTGTTTTTTTACTTATTGTTTTTTATTGTTTCGTACAAAAAGACATTAAGAAATACGGTTTTGTTTTGTTTTTTTTTTATATAAGTTTTGTATGTTCTATACTTCTATACTTAAGTTTTTTTTTTTTTTTAACAATTATTGTCATGCATTTGAGTTAAATTTAGGGGTCGTTTGTTTTTTCCACTTAAAACTTAATGGGTCTGAATTGAACTTATTAAGTTGTTTTGTTTGTTTTTTTAAGTGGTCAAACAACTTAAAAACCACTTAAAAAAAACAACTTAAAATAAAAAGTAAGAAATCTTGACTTTTAACTTAATTACAAATCACTGGATTACAATTAATGTATTCATTTTCAAGTCTATCCTCCTAAAAAAAATGTTTTCAAATTTATTTTAATTTGATATGGTGTAGAATTTATATATATATATCTTATTTAAATGGGTTTTAGAAAGGGAAAAAAACCCTAATCACCTTTTTATACTGAAATTTTTATGGAATTAAACAATTGAATTTCTTTAGCTCCTACCACGAAAAAAAAATCAACGACTTTTTTTTATGGTCTTTAGCTCCTATCAAATCCTGGTAAAAACTTTGTATATATTTTTTTATCTAACTATTCATCCGGTACTCAATAATTGTTTCGATTTTGTGGCTTGAAAATATTATAAAATAATTCAAGATATATATATATATATATGTATTATTCAAGAACCTACTAAAAAAATCAATATTTTTTTTTACATCCGGTACATATTGAACTGGCAAAATTATATGCTTTGATAATTTTTTATTTTGAATTTTGAATTTTGAATTTTGTTTACAGAAAAACTAAAAAAATCTTATAAAGAATAATGTATGTTAAATTGTTCCTTTTAATTAGTATGGGTATAAATGTAAAATTACTAGTTTTTAGACAATTTCATTTTTAAAAAATAAACATGTTGATAGTACATTCAGGTATGAAAATTAAAAAAACAAACATGTCAGTTTCAGATTTCAGTCATCATTCGATCTTCAGAAAAATTCAGAACTATTCAGTCTTCGAACAAAAAAACAAACGACCCCTATGATATTATTATTTATCTTATTAATAATGAGTTTAACTACTTATAAAGATATTATTACATTTGTTCAAATAGAAAAAAATAATGTAATTATCATTTTCTTAAACGACCCCTAAATGGAACTGTAGAATTATACTTGGCACATGGATGTGAAGTCCATGAGTGATAAATGTATCTCTGCATTGGGAGGATCAACCTGAAACTAAACTGGTCTGTATCCCTGAAATCAGCGGTGTCTATATTTATAAAATGGGCATCAAACCCAACCCACATCAAGGTTCTATCTTCACACGACAACAATAACAAAGACAACTCTAAAAACACTTGCTTCTTTTGCTTTTGGGTTTTCTCATCTTTCGAACAAACAAAATAAGGAAGATTGAGATGAAATGGAGAAACAATCTGATATAAATCATGCAAAAACATTTACAAAACTCATCCTAAAACCATCAAGACTCGCACACATCTCATCAGTTTTTAGTATCGAATAGGACATTCGAAATCCTGTACAGCACAAATGACAACAGTTCTTAGTGCCGAATAGGGCATTCGAACAAGGTGAGTCTTCCTCAGTTTGTCAGATCGACAAATTTCTACTCGTAGGTAGCAAAGATACAGACTTTAAACACGCTTCAGCACCACCACTGTAATCACCGTTATGGCTAGTCCCATTAACGAAGCTCCCATAGTCTTCTCGTAAAAGCTTCCTCCAGCACCACCAGCATCTGCGAAAGTCCTTTCTGCTGGCGAAGAACCAAAGAAGTTCTGAAAGAAGCCAGACACATTGCTAACCATCTCAACCACAGATTTCTTGACATTCTGGAAGTATTCGTTCACGGGACCTTTAGTGTCTCCACCTTTGCCATCTTCAGTGTCTCCAAATTTGACTGCAGTGTCACCACCACCTGGGCTCGAGTCGGATGATGATTCATCAACGGCAGCATCTGTAACAAGTTCCTTTATACTCAGATCCATATAATAACATGATAGAGAAACAGATTAAACAAAAAGCTCTCACTGTTTCTTTGGGACACCAAGAATTCCTTAAGATCGTTATTTTCCATGACAGCATCCCACACCTTCTTGTCATTCACAATTGAAGCAACAACAGACTGATCACAAAACAAAAAATTAGAAACCTTAATTCATGCAAGGCAAAAATAGATTGATGCACGCGAAAGGGAAGATTCTTCCACGAGCATAGTGGACCGCAGAATCGAAAATCAATATTTAAGGTGGAAAAAAAAATCACGAATAAATATATCAAGGAAGGGATTGATATAATATGTATCAATAAATCAATATAACTTGAGAAAAAACTATTAGACATGAGAAAGGACACACATTCATCTACCACAAGATCGAAATAGAATAATCCATTTAACTAAATTATAATATTAATTCAATCATGCAAACATTATAGAGAGTGGATGATCTGAGAGATCAATCAAACCTGAATAGCAGGACTATCACTGAGCAACTTAAATGTCTTATAAGCAGAGGATGGCACTGAAGCTACTTTAGAACCACCGGATTCCGGAGATGACAGATAAACCCTGCGAAGATCACAATCCAAAGATAAACCAATTGATCAAAAAAATTAAATCAATCTCAACAAATGTAGATAATGATTAACAGCATTTCTTCACAAATTAAAAACATTAACTTCTAACAAGAATCAATTTTTACTAATAAAATCCTATCAAATTTAAATTTCCAATACAAACCCATCATTTTCTTTTCCACTTAAACTAACAGTAACAAAATTTACAACTAAAGAACCAATTTTTGAAGATGAAGCTCTTTGGATCCTAAAAAACAAAGACAAAGATTGAAAAACCTACTTGTCTACTGGTTCTTTGAGATCGGCAGTCGCGTCCTTAGCCTCCTGAAGCGTCGGCGGTACGTCGAACACAACCCTAGCAATCGGCTCAGGTGACGATTTCTGTATCACTGCTACGTCAGCGCCGGGGGACGCAGCGGTCGATACGACGGCAGCGGCGGGGCGTGAGACGTTGAGCAAGGCCTGCTCGGCGGGCTGCGCTGCGGAAATCCCACCGCGCAACCAGCCGTTGAAAACACCCATGCCGGTGAGCTTTCCGGCAGCTGCTCCGCCTCCCATTGTGATCGGAAAATAAAAAGTGAATAAGGCTCGTGCGCAGTTTGTAAGCTCCTCTCTTAGCGATCGCGAATCAGTGAATCACGATCGTTTTGAGTAATGAGTACTCTTTCGATTTTTTCGATTCTTTTTTTCGGAGAAGATAAATTATCTGAACTTTTGTTTTTGTGTGGTTATTTTTATCGAGTAGTTTCATTCATTAATCCATAAAGATGCTGCCACGTCATTATTAGTGGATTATTTTAGCATCAGACGGTTACTGTTCCCTGAATGTTTCACTTTCTTTTACAGGTGTTTCTGGTATAGGATGTAGAGGATTAGCAGAATGTTAGAATTGGTGCCGTGGCGGTTCCAGGTTTCGCCACGTCAATAGAAGACCTTAGAAAACACAGTGGGTCCCACGTGAGATTCATGGTTTTTTGGATTGTACAGTCCGGACTCCGGTCCCAGACAAATGAGACTAGAGAGTGAAAGAGTATTGAGCAAGTTTGTATAGTGGGTCCCATTTATATTGATGAGCAAATTACAACATACTCCCTGAGAAAGAGTATCGAGGAAGTTTGTATAATGGGTCCCATTTAAATTGATGAGCAAATTACATTATACTCCCTGAGGTTTTCTTTTTTGCTCGCGGAAACAAATTTGTCCAACATTGGCACTCTATCTATTGCTGTTATTCAAATTCGGTGAAACTTAACCGTCCATCAAGTTTAACTAAAAAAAAAAAAAAAAGGTACTTTTATCATTTCAATCAGTTTTTAAAAAATACTAAAATACATATTAATTAAAAAAAAAAACTGGATTTCCACCGTCTATATTTGATATGGATGATATGGAGATCAAATAAAATTTAAAAGCTTAGAGGAGGTTTTACCTTGCACCTTATTTCTTTGATTATTTTATCAATGTATAATACTTTGATTTTCAAAATCTGAATCTTAGGTATTTAATGGTGTTCTTTCACTGTTATTTTACTTACCCCCACCCTATCACAACCACATGACTGTAATAATTATGGATTTCATTTCGATTATGAAATTTATATCCTAATACTGTAGCACATACTTTGTTACACAATCAGAAATTTAAATCTTCGAAGCCCTTTGGTATCCCGTACAAATTTCACCTAGAGGTCCTAAAGGTCCTGTTTCTTCCTTAATTTTTTAGATTTTATTTATGTTTATGTTATTTTTTTCGCTTTTATCCGTCAAGTCACATATTTCATATTTTATACTGTATAGTTTTATTTTTGTGGAAGGATGCCGGCGACTGCCCAGAATGTCTTGTTCCCTTCCAAGTGTTTAAATCTTTGGCCGAAGAAGTGTAACTTTTATATCGACTATTATGTTTTCTTCCTTCACTCGTGTACTAATTACATGAAATATATATGTTTTCCGGTATGATTTAGAGCTGGTTTATGCGAACTCGCACGAATTTGTGTATGAATACATGAAATACCCGTGGAACTCACGTGATGGCTTGGTGCATTAGGTGATGGTAACCAAGACCACAGTAAGTCTCATGGCTGGGGTTTCTTCTAACAAACCCGGTTATTGTTCTTTGTTTTTGCTTTGTGATGTCTATGCACATTATCACCGGATGGTTGGGACGTGGCTCGGCTCATTTGTACTCCTCAAGAAGGTTATTATCATCAATCGGTCCTCGCGGCAGTGGAGGTTGGGACGTGGCTCGGCTCATTTGTACCACTGCTATTAGTCGACATGATATGATATTTGTGTTCTTGGTAAATCATACACGTCTCACAGCTAACATATGAAGTTATTGTTTACAGCACGGCCAACCAGACCGGACACAATCAAATGATGCAAGGAGAGATAATGGGCAATTGAATATATGCAAGCGAGGAGGGCATCATGTACATTAATGACGAAATGTAACGGGACAGATGACCGAAAACATTGTCAAATACACACAAAAGGGGTAAGAGATGGAAAAACAAACAGAGATATTTATAAATCATAAAAAACCTATACAAAACTATTTGTAATAAAACCATTAGACTGCTGTATATTTATCACCTGGATATAACTAATCCCACATCAGTTTTTATAATCGAATAGGGCATTCGAACAAAGAGTCTTTTTGAGTTTGTCAACTCGACAAATTTCTACAAGTAGGTGGCAAAGATACAAACTTTAAACACGCTTCAGCACCACCACTGTAATCACCATTATGGCCAATCCCATTAATGAAGCTCCCATAGTTTTTTCCATAACACTTGCTCCAGTACCGCCAGCATCTGCAGAGGTCCTATCTGACGGCGACGAACCAAAGAGGCTCTGAAAGAAATCAGACACATTGCTCACCATCTCAACCACAGATTTCTTGACTTTCTGGAAGAAATCATTCACAGGATCTTCAGTGTCTCCAAATTCGCCTGCAGTGTCACCACCTGGGCTCGAATCGGATGATGATTCATCAAACATCCTAGCAGATTCCTGTTCTTCAACGGCAGCATCTGTTACAAGGTCTTTTACACTCAGATTTCACAGTAGGGATTGAATAGCGATCACAAGGAATAAAAAACAGAATATAATGACGTCAGAGAAACAGATTAAACAATAAAAAGAAGAAAAAAATTCCCACTGTTTCTCTGGGACACCATGAATTCCTTGAGATCTGGATTTTCCATGACAGCATCCCACACTTTCTGGTCAGCCGCAATTGAAGCAACAATGGACTGAGGAAAAAATTAAAAATTAGAAACCTTAATTTATGCAACGCAAAAAAAATTGATGCACGGGAAAGGGGAAATTCGTCTAGACAGAACAATTTAATTGGCTTTGATGATAAAACAGTCTTCTGGCCTCAAAACTGATAACAGAAACATATTTGACCACAGAATTGGAATTTGAAAATAAAGATACAAGGTGAAAAAAGCAGCAAGAGATTGATATAATATGTCAATAAATCAAATATAACTTGAGAACAAAAAACCACCAAACATGAGAAAGGACACACATTTATCTAGCACGAGATCGAAATAGAATAATCCATTTAACCATCACAGAATAGACTTGTGTATGAACTTGTCTATGAATACCCAATTATATCATTAATCGAAATACCGAAATCAATAACTCAAGTAAATCATTCAAACTTTATAGAGTGTTGATGATCGAGAGATTGATGAAACCTGAACGGCAGGACTTTCACTGAGCAACCTAAATGCATTAAAAGCAGACTGCACTGGAGCTGATTTAGAATCCCGGGAGATACAGCTCTTGGTCTCTAAATTGTCTGAGATTGCAAAGAATGGGAGACCGAAAGCTGGACCATATTCAGGAGATGACAGATAAACCCTGCAGAGATCACAAACCAAATTGCACAGCAGATAAACCAATTATGACTCCACAAAATCATAAATTTCAAATCAATCACAACAAATGCAGATAATGATTCACAGCACCCATGAACATTTCTTCACAAATTAACAACATTAACTATTTAACTTCAAACAAGAATCAATTTTTACTAGGAAAATACTATCGAATTTAAATTTCCAATACAAACCCGTCATTTATTTCCACTTAAACTAACAACAATAACAAAATTTACAACTAAAAATCAATCTTTGAAGATCAAGCTCTTTGGATCCTAAAATATGTTTCAAATGAAACATACGACACATATATAATACGAAGATATTAAAAAAAAAAAAAAACGTACTTGTCTAGTGCTTCTTTGAGATCGGCCGTCGCGTCCTTAGCTTCCTGAAGCGTCGGCGGGACGTCGAACACAACCCTAGCAATCGGCTCAGGGGCCGTTTCCACCATCAATTCCTCCTCCACTGCCGCGAAATCCCACTCCGCCTCCCACGACGATGCCTTCTGTATCGCTGCGACGTCCACACCGGAGGAGCTAGCAGTCGATACAACGGCAGCGGCTGGGCGCGAGACGCTGCGCAACGCCTGCTCTGCAGGCTGCGCCGTGGAAATTCCCCCGCGCAAACCGCCGTTGAGAACACCCATGCCAGTGAGCTTTCCGGCAGCTCTCATGGCTGCTCCGCCTCCCATGGTGATCGAAAAATAAAAATTGAATAAAGCTCGTGTGCGTATTTTAATTACTCGATTTTTTCGAAAAAAAATTCGGTGAAGATGAGGAGAGATTTGATAATTATCTGAACTTTTGTTTCTGTGTGGTTGTCTTTTATCGAGCAGTTTAATTCACTAGTCCATTGAGATGCTGCCACATCATTGTTTGTGGATTATTTTAGCATCACACGGTTATTGTTCCCTAAATGTTTCATTTTCTTTTACAGGTTTTTCTGGTATTGGATGTAGGGGATTAGCTGAAATGTTAGAGTTGTGCCGTGGCAGTTCTAGATTCCGCCACGTCAATAAATGACCTCGCTATGGAAAATCAAGTGGGTCCCATGTGAGCTTCGTGGTCTTTTGGATTGGATCAGACTCCAGATTCCAGAGTCCTGATACTGGAGAGCAAAAGAGTACGAAAATGTCTGTTTAATGGGTCCCATTTAATTGATTGATATTGTGCCGTATAAAAAGGGGAATTGCTAAACTCTCCCTGTCTTTATAAATATTGTCTAACAATGTCCCGCTAGTTTCATTGTTCTCCATTTGCCCCCTATGTCAACTTAAGAAGTAACAAGTCAATTTACCCTTCAAAAATTTTTTTTTGAAAAATAAGATATTTATAAAATACAAGTCAAAGGCTACTGTTGTTAGGTCGACGCAACTTCCTATCAATGTGAATCTCTTCTGTTGACGTCGATTTTTAGATTATACCAAAAAAGTCAAAAAGAATTGGATTTCGGCTATTGAATTAAAGAGAAAGAGATGCAGAGAGAGTAACAAAGACAAGTTTTACGTGGTAAAACTCCGATGGCCAGAGAAACATCCACAGGTGGTTGAAGGATCAACCAAGCCAAAATCCACTAAGAGAATAAGATGTTTACAAGCTCTCGATCTCTCTTTTTTCTCTCTGTATTTACTATAATTGTTGTATGCTATATTGCCTATCTCTTTTCTGGACGAGATTATGGGTCTATTTATATGTTTATAGAACCATAATCTGTCTTGTACAAGTAATACAGGATCTTTGTATTTAATTGTGATTCGGTTACTTTCTTGAGGTCGATTTGTCTTCTTTCCTGTTTTGGAGTCTCTTATGGAAATCGAGCCAGATTCTAGTAGTGCAGTTCAATTTGGACTTGTTTCCTTATAAGAATGTAGCATTTGCAAAGAAATCAAGTTATTTCCTGATTGGGGACTCTTCTAATTTAATGCTCTATTTTATTTGGGATTCCTTCCTGATGGATATCGTCGCGTTTTTAATGACTTAATCCGTATAAAATAAGCACCAAGCTCTTACTCGAGTCGTATTTATTCCCGAGTAAGAGTAATACCTGATGGTCCCGAGTAGCACCGTTTGAGCCCGAGTGGAAGCGTTGTTTAACCAGTCCCGAGTACTGTTAACTGATCTTGAGTAGGTTTTATTCAATATATGCTTACTCAGGCTTTCCTCTCTTTAATGATGCCTTATAGGATATTTCCCGAATGCACATTTGGGCGTCCACCTGGCTATTTTTCCCTTCCTGTCAATGACGTGTATGCTTGGTAAAATTTACATACGACAATACCCCCTTAAAATATTTTTACAGAGAAAATTTCATTTCGGGCAAGAGTATTTTAATCATCTTAATTTTCTCTCGTCAGAATAGTCGTCTTGTCATAATGGCGCGTCTTAATGGTGAATCTGTAATTTCGATTCGCTTCATCACGCGGGATCTTAAATGATAGCGACGTTTTGAAGTTCTGACGGTTGAGGGCTACTTCCTGTTTTAACACGCTTCTCTCGTCTCTTCGTTTTTCAATATCATTTATGAAAAATGATTTTTTCGTTTCCCCAATCGCAGCCTACGTCATCGAGTTTCGTCATAAATTTTTTCCCGCTTTGAAATCCTAGGGTTTCGTGTCGTCTCATCTTTAAATTCTTCGCTGAGAGACATTGTTGGTTTATTCTCAAAAATTCAGCAGAAATTTCTTTAAACTCAGATTTCTTTATCCAGAAGTTCGCGATTCTCCGCTTGAAGATCTTGCATCAATCTCAATTCAAGGTTAGTTTTAATGGGGCCATCTTCCCTCCATCGTCTCTTTAAAATCGCTTTTGAAGCATTAGAACGTGGGGATTTCCAGTTAGTATCTTGCATTAAACGATTACTGGGGGATATCCCAATATATGAACCTCCATTCTTAGAGGTTGATGTTTCTAGGCTTCACCCTGACGTCACTTTCATCCCTGTATCGAGCTCTCCATCTAGTTTTGATTCTGATATTTTTGATCACAGGGTATCTTTTCAAAGGATGGGTAAACATCATAGCAGAAGTAAGGTATACAAGCACGGCTCGAGCAGCGTTCAGACCAGGGAACAGACTGTTAACGAGGGTGACATTGATGAAGTGTACAGGGCGTCTCGTCTTTTGTTTTCTGATACTCGCCCGAGTGGCTTTGATACTGAGCCGAATGTGGTCGGGCCAGCTGAGATAGAAAAATACCGCTCCCGATTCGACTTGCCCTACTCAGTCACTTTGGTTCCTGCAGGGATTAGAGCCGTATGGAATCCTCTTTAGGGCATGGTCGCGATTTATGGATCGATACTTTGCTGCGGCGTCACACTTCCCCTTCAGCCTTTTATTGCCTGGTTTTTGGCTGAAGCAGGGATAGCCCCAGCTCAGTTCGCCCTGAATAGTTACAAAGCCTTGATGTGTATGTGGCACATGTTCAGTTGAATGAATCTTTCGCCGCCCTCCCCGAATGAAATCAGGCATTTCTTTACGCTGAGGCAGGTTAGAAGAACGAGGACCTATTTTCTTGCGTCTACTTCTTCGGACGGTTGGGTCCCCAAAGAAGCAAAGGTGAATCGGGGGGTCGATGCTTCTGATGGCCCAAAAAAGAAGGGTTTCATATGGGGATTCCCTACATCCAACAAAATTTGAAAGAACAGTTGGTTTTTTACAGGAGGGGCTCTCGGGCTTGATATCACTGTTCGATCTGGGGATTCCCAAATGGTGTTGAGTGTTCCCCGCTTCTTCTGTTCCCCCGAAGTGTGGAACAAGAAAACAATTGACTATAGTGATTCAGAGCTGAAGAGGCTGACTCGGGCAGCAGTTCGTATTCTGGAAAAGAGGAGCAAGAGCTATCTTTTCAAAGAGGAGCAAGATCTATATTTTCAAAGAGGATGACTTGATAAAGCTCTGCTTCTTCAGACAGATTTTGGGCCATCGCAGGCGATGTAAGTAACCCGGCGCCCTTTCATTTGTATTTCTCTGCTTTTCATTTTCTTTTCTAACATAATTAATTTTTTTAATTTTTTTAATTTTTAGTGTTTGATACGGACGTTGTCAGCGATCTTCAGGCTCGCCAAGTGAAGGCGATTCTACAAGCGAGTAGAAAGGAAGCTTCCCGTCAGGGCGATGATGGTATTGCTCCACCCGAGCCTGATGAGGAAACTGTTATTGCTGAGCAAATTCCAGAGTGTGCTGATCGGGGTGCTCAGCCTTCTACTCAGGATTTTGCTGGTCCAAGTGGCCAAGGTGAGCCGACTGACACCCAACTGCGTGAAAATAGGGAGAGGCAGTATGAGGATCCAGGTGAAGAGCCTGTTGGACGGTTTGAAGCTGGCGACGATGGTAATGTCTTGAGGAATCAAGTGTCTGCTGGTGCCGAATTCTTTGAGTCTTTTCGGGACGATCCGCAGGAAGATCCTGCTGCTGATATTAACTTCCACCGTTCTCGGGGTGAGAAGCGAAAGGCAGTTAGTTCGCAGTCTCGTCCTCTCAAAGTTCCTCGGGTAGTCTCATTCATTGACTCTAGCGACGAAGATGTTGCGGATGAGATTGCCCCGAGTGTTGGTGCTGGAGCATCAGTAGATCCAGCCACTTCAGAACCGAGTAGAGCTTCTTCTACCCCCGAAGTTGGAGATATGGGGGCTAAACCTTCGGGGGTTCCTTCTCCATCCTTAGAGCCGAATAGGGCTTCTCCTGCCCCTGAGTTTGGAAATCTGGGAGTTGAACCCTCGGGGGTTCCTTTATTCCTTTATGTCCTCCGGTCAGGCTTATATCGGGGAGGACCGCTGGAGCAGTTTTAGAGATGGTTCACTGACTGACGTCTCCAAAACGTTTTCAACGGCGCATCTTATGTAAGTTAAATATGACTCAGTTAATTCTGACTCCTTTATTGTTTTGCTTCTGCCGGATTTCTAAGTATATTCCTTTGCAGATGGTGGCCAAATTTGCTGAGCTTATTCAGACGCAGCAATGTCAAGCCGATCGGATAAGGTGTCTAGAGGCTCAGCTGAAGGCGAGTGAGGAGGGTCATGCTCGAGCTGAGCAGGCTTATCAGCAGGAGGTCGCCTCTGTACAGATATTTACCGATCACTGCTTGACGAAGCAAGTTGAAGCTGAGGACAAGGCATCTCTGGCAGAGGAGAAGGTTGCATCGCTTCAAAATCTTCTTTCTTCTGCTGAAAAATCCATGCTTAAGGCGGAGCAGGAGGAGGAGCAGGCGAAGTCGACGTATTACAAAAAAATTGAAGATCTGGAGCGCCAAGTGCTGACAGTTGAATCCTTTTCCCGAGAGGCCAGGTTGGAATTGGAAGTTCAAGGGGTGGATCATTTTAAAAGATCCCCTGCTTACGATGCCCTTCTTCTTCGGGAATTTCAACGTGGGCTAGTTTCGGCCGGCGAGTTCTTTAAAGTCAAGAATAGGGCGACCGAGAAAGCCCGTGCTAATAGGAAGCTGTCAATCAAACACCATTTGGACTGGTCATTGGAATCTCTTCGAATTCAGATGAAGGAATGGAGAGCCTAGTGTCGTAGTCAAGGCAAAGAGCCTCATCCTATGCATTTAGAGATTCCGTCCGAGCATTCTCTCTCGACCTTTTACGCATGTCAAGAGTCGGTTGAGGGTGTAGTCCCAGATATCGGGCCAGTCCCGGGTGTAGATTACAGCCAGTGGATGGATGATACTGTCGACGATATCACTTGGCCATCTAATGAGAGTCTGCTTCGTGAGTACGAGATGGTGCCAGATCTGAGTATTGGCAAAGGCTCGAAGTCCTCGCAACCTTGATTTTGTAGAATTGTAGAAAATTTTGATTATTTTTTACTTGTACAGAAACATTATTTGAACTGTAACCATTCTTTTAGGAGCAATAAAATCTTAATTTTATTCTGAATTGAATGATCTTGATCTGTTCATTGCTGATTGTTGCCGAGTGGTATTAAATTGGCTAATGTTCGGGTAACTTAACCGAGTATCTTATTAAACCGGTTGTTACCCGAATGACTTTAATTGCCAAGTATCTTATTAAACTGGCTTCTTCGATGTTCGGGTAACTTAACCGAGTATCTTATTAAACTGGCTTCTACAGTGTTCGGATAACTTAACCGAGTATCTTATTAAACCGGTTGTTATTCGAATGACTTTAATTGCCAAGTATCTTATTAAACTGGCTTATTCGGTATTCGGTATTCGGGTAACTTAACCGAGTATCTCATTAAACCGGTTGTTACCCGAATGACTTTAATTGCCAAGTATCTTATTAAACTGGCTTCTTCGGTGTTCGGATAACTTAACCGAGTATCTTATTAAACCGGTTGTTACCCGAATGACTTCAATTGCCAAGTATCTTATTAAACTGGCTCTTTATTATTAACCGAGTCATCTTGAAACATAAGTTTTTCACTTGTGTTTCATACCCGGTTGCTACCCGAACGTTACATCAAGGCTCACCATGATCATACGTTCGAGTCCTTATGCAATACCAAGGACGTCTCCCTAGTTTTTATGCGCAAGGGTTTGCCGAATCGTTGAGCCCTTTTTTAAAAAAAAAGTTGCTTCAACACAGCTACGCATTTCACCGGAATTTCTCCCGATAGCGTCCCGAGCATTTTTCCAAAGTCTGGTGCATCGGGTTTACCTTTTTACGAAGGTCATTTTGACCCTGCTCGGCTGGCATGCTCCTACGAGCTTCTCCGCCCTTTCGGGATTTGATGGTCCCGAGAATTCTATTTGCATGTTCTTATTATCATGCTCTGCTTCCATATGTTCTTATTATCATATGCCTTTTTTTTTTTGAAATCCCGAACTAGATGCTATCCTTTCGAAAATTCCAAGTAATTTTATTTATTACTGTAAAAAATCGACAGATTTAAATTACAGTTTAATATTTATCCTACCAATAAAAGAATAAAATATTCAATATATATATATTAAGGATAGAAAATCTTCAGATATTGGGCATTGCATGGTCGGGGTAACACCCCTCCATTGGGTCGAGCAATCCAATAAGCTCTATGGCCAGCTATCTCCTCGATCTTGTATGGACCTTCCAATTTGTCAGCTAGAGATCCTGCGGCTCTATTTTTTATGTTCAATGACACCTTCCTGAGCACCAGGTCTCCTAACTGAAATTTCCTGATCCGAACACGAGAGTTGTAGTGGCGAGCCACTCTTTGTTGATATGTTGTATTTCTTATTCGGTACTTTTCCATTTTTTCTTCTAGCTCATCCAAACTTTGTAGTAATGTATCAACATTTTGTTCTTCATCGTATAGCCTGACCCGGGGGGACGCATACGATGTTTCTACGGGGATGACAGCTTCTGTTCCGAACGCTAGGGTGAATGGAGTTTCTCCTGTTGAAGTCCTTGCTGTCGTCCGATATGCCCATAATACTTCAGGAAGCTTTTCAACCCAGCTTCTTTTTTTGTCATCTAACTTTGCTTTAATGGTGTGCTTGATAATTTTATTTACTGCTTCTACTTGCCCGTTTGTTTGTGGATGAGCTGGTGTCTCATAGTAGTTAGCAATATGATACTTCTAGCACAACTGTCTAAACTTTTGGTTATCAAACTGAGTGTCATTGTCGGTGATTATAGTGTCCGGAACTCCAAACCTATAAAGTATGTTTTTCTTTACAAAATTTGTGGTGTTGGCTTCCGTGATATGCACCAGCGCTTCAGCTTCTGCCCATTTTGTGAAATAATCGACAGCTACTATGGCGTGCTTTTCTCCACCCCCTGTTCCAGTTGGCATTGGCTCTATCAGGTCTAGGCCCCACATGGCGAATGGCCATGGGGCAGTGAGATTTCTGAGCTTTTCTGGGGGTTGTCGGATATCATTGGCAATTCTTTGACAGGTGTTGCAACTTTCCGACCACTGTTGTGCATCTGAGAAAAGTGTAGGCCAATAATAGCCTTGCCTGAGTTCCTTATGCGCCAGACTCCTACCCCCAGTGTGGTTCCCGCAAACTCCTCTGTGGATCTCTTGAAGTATTCGATGTGCATCTTCTTCCGGTATACATCTCTGGAGAGCTCGGGAACCCCCTTATGTATAATTCTCCTCCGATCATGGTATACCCAGTCGATCGATACCTGATGCGCTTTGCTAATATCGGATCTTTTGGGAGCACGTCTTCTTCCAGGAACCTTCTCAGCTGGACCATCCAACTTTCTTACGGTGTTTGGACTTCTGAAATTTCCAAATGCTTAGGTTCAGCTGTACTCGGTTTAAGGAGGTGTGCAACTGGAATGGTCTTTGGTCTGATTGAGGTTGTTGCTGACGCTAATTTAGATAAAGCGTCTGCCTTTTCATTTTCTTCTCTGGGAATCTGAGCGATCTTGTATTCTTTAAATTTTTGGAGAAGCTGTTTTGCGATGTCACGGTAGGCAATCATTCCTTCATCTTTGGCCTGGTACTCGTCCATAACCTGGTTGACAACTACCTGTGAATCGCTGAATATCTCAACTTCATTTGCCCCAAGTGTTATGCAGACTCTAAGTCCAACTAACAATGCCTAGTATTCGGCTTGATTATTGGTTGCTTTGAAATCAAATCTCATGGCACATTCAACACCATCTCTTTCTGGGGTGCGAACTACGATCCCTGCCCCGCTGCCATGAATGTTTGAAGAACCATCAACATATAGTTTCCATGGGAAACTTTTATCCAACAGTCTTTTTGCTTCCAGGTTTGGTTCTGTGAACTCGGCTATGAAGTCAGCCACCGCTTGTCCTTTGAGGGAGGTTCTGGGGACATAATGAATATCGAATTCACTTAACTCGATTGCCCATTTAGTAAGTCTTCCTGATATCTCTGGTTTTTGTAAGATTTGTCTTAATGGGGCAATTGGTGAGAACCTGGATCGTATGGGCCTGAAAGTATGGTCTTAGCTTTTTTGCTGCTGAAACCAATGCTAAGGCTATCTTCTCTGCCTGTGAGTACCTGGTCTCGGCCGGTACGAGTGCCTTGCTAGTATAATACACTGGTTTCTGCACTCCATCTTCTGTTCTAACTAAGAATGAACTTGCTGCAAGCTCGGTTATTGACAGATACAACTGAAGTATTTCCCATTTTTACGGTTTTGAGAGGATGAGAGCTTGCCCCAAGTACTCTTTTATTTTTTAGAATACCTGCTCACACTCTTTATTCCACTCCAGGCCTTTCCCTTTTTTGATTATCTTGAATAAAGGTGCGCACCTGTTTGTAGCCCTTGAGACGAATCTTCCCAAGGAGGCTAAACACCCTGTTAAGCACTGTACTTCTTTCAATGTTTTAGGTGAGGTCATTTTTTGCAAAGCCTGGATCTTCACGGGATTAACTTCGATTCCTCTTTGATGGACTTGAAAACCCAAGAATCTTCCCGAATGGACTCCGAATAAACATTTGTTTGGGTTTAATTTCATCTGGTATCTTCTCAAAACATCAAATGTCTCTCGGAGGTCGCGGGCATGCTCATCTGCTGAGACGCTTTTAGTTAACATGTCATCAATGTACACTTTCATGTTCCTTCCTATTTTCCGAGTGAAGATTTTGTTGACCAACCTTTGGTACGTAGCTCCTGTATTTTTTAAACCGAAGGGCATTACTGTGTAGCAATATAAACCCTGATCCGTTGTGAAAGCTGTTTTTTCTTCATCAGCTTTGTTCATCGGATCTGATTATATCCCGAGTAAGCGTCCATAAAGTTGAGCAATTCATGACCTGTTGTGGCATCCACCAGCTGATCTATCCATGGAAGTGGGAAGCTATCCTTTGGACATGCCTTGTTTAGATCCGTGAAATCTACGCACATCCTCCATTGTCCATTTTTCTTCTAGACGAGGACTACGTTGGCGACCCACTGAGGGTAGCTGACTTCTCTGATTGATCCAGTCGCTAGTAACTTTTCCACCTCTTGTTTGATTGCTTGACTTCTTTCAGGATTGAACGATATTCTCTTTTGTATTACCGGTTTTACATTCGGGCTTACTGCGAGGTGGTGGGATATTACTCGGGCATCTATCCCGATCATATCTTCGTGACTCTAGGCGAATACATCTTTGTATTCTTTAAGCAGATTGGTTAAGTCTTGCTTGACTTTTCCATCCAAGTTGGCCCCGATCTTGATTTTCTTGTCCGGTTTGTCTTCTTCGAGTAGTATTTCAACCAATTCTGTTTTGTATTCATTCGAGCCCTCCCTTGGATCCAGTTCGAATGACAAGGATTTTTTACACTGATTTGGCTGTATTATGGTGCACACTTGTTCAGCATCATGCTTGTCTCTGTATACTGACAGATTTGCTCTTCGGGCCATCTCTTGAGATCCCTTGACTATCTCAACCCCTTGTTCTGTTGGGAACTTGATCATTAATGCATAAGTGGTTGTCACGGCCCTTGTTTTATTCAGGAATGGTCGGCCCAATAATACATTATACGGCCAATTATCCAAGTCAACTACCACGAAGTCGAGCAGGACAGTCCTCTGGCATGGTGCTGTTCCGATCTTCACGGGTAGTTTTACCGTCCCGAGTGACCTGACCTCTATTCCCTCAAATCCTCTTAATGGAGTATGGAAAGACTGTAAATCTTTTCGGTCTAGTCTTAGCTGGTCGTATACGGCCAAGCTTAGGATGTCTGCTGAACTCCCATTATCTATTAAAATTCTCCGGACTTCCCTATGGCCAATCCGGGCACTTATAACCAAAGCGTCATTAGGTCGAATATCGACGCCATGGGAATCTGCCTCTGTAAAGACTATTGGGTCCCATCCTTCTTTTACCCTTTTCGGGTCTGGTTCAACCGAGTTTATGTCGAAGTTATTCTTTGCTTATATTGCTTCTTTGATTTCTTGAGTTCGTTCTCGGTTGCTTCTCCCAGTAGAAGGTCCTCCGAAAATTGTATGTATTACTTGATTGGCTTCGGGGCTGGTCTTCTTTGGTTTTGACCAGGGTTGTGATCAACCTTGACTTTCTTGGTTTCTGGTCTCTCGTCTTTTTTCAAGATTACATCCCGTATGTGCCCTTCCCGAATAAGAGTTTCTATGTAATCTCTGAGCTGAAAACACTTTGAAGTTTCATGCCCGGTTTCTTTACGAAACCTGCAATACTTGGTTGTATCTCTCCGGGTGAACTGTGATTGTCGCCGCGGTTCTTGCACCATATTATTTTCTTTCAAGATGGCTAGAATTTCTTCTTGTTTCTTCCGAAGAGCGGTGTAATTGGTATATCTGCCTTAGTATTTCTCTGTGGACCGTTCGGCATTGGGCCCATTACCCCCATCCTTGTTTTTCTCCTTGATGTTCCCTTTCCGTTTTTCCTTTTGATTCTGCCCCTTGGATTTGGTATTCTTCTGTTCGGGCTTTCCTCCATTTATATATCTTCCTCTTGTAGCTAACTCTTCTTCCTCGGCCAGAGCGTATCCTCCCGCCATATCCATCATGTCGGCATACCTTGTCAGCCGTGCCCTTCTCAAATCGAAGGATAGTCGTCCATTCTGCAAGTTATTGGTGAAGGCAGCAATAATTGCTTCATCATTAGCGCTGCCAATTTCTGATACTGCTTGGCCAAACCGGCCCAAGTATTTTTTTAATGACTCGTCATTCCCCTGTTTTATTTGAGAGAGGTAGGCAACCGATTTCTTTCTGTGAACGTTGCTCAGGAATTACCTTGAGAAGCTCCTGCTCAACTCGCTGAAATTTCTGATGCTTGCCGGGGGTAGTCTTCCGAACCATCTTGAGCCTGTATCCCCCAGTGTTTACGGAAAGTTGAGACACAATAGGGGGTCACTGCGGGTATATTGAGTCATGGTACTTTTAAAGCGTCTAACGTGCTCCTTTGGATCTGTATCTTTTTTGAATTGCTCCACATGCGACATCCTGAATCTTTCTGGGAAAGAGGTCCGCAAAATCTCCCTGGTAAATGGACTGTCGGAGTCATCGTCGGATAGATCGTTACAGCCGTAACGTCTGACTAGTGCCTCCATCTGTCACCTGTTATTCTCTACTTCTCTGTCCCCCACCGGGCTTCCTTGACGGTTGAACCGTTGGGTAACTGTCATTCTTTCCTCAGATTCTTCACTCTGATGCTGGAACCCTCGTGTGACTCCATGATGACGTTTACGATGGTGTTGATCACTGTCTTCTGATGATGAAAGTTCTTTGCGCCGATCGTATTTAAGATGTCTGACTCATATTGTTTGATTGCGATCCAGCCTCTGGTGATTTTCCTCTTCTTGTGTTTTTTGTCCAGCTGGATTGATTGGGGAAGAGTTCCTTCTGGTTTTTGGCATAGTTATTCCTGGCCCCACCACCATCGAACGGAGCCTTACAGGTGGAGGATTGGGAGTATGTGCTCCTGCGGCTAGTAGATCAATCCCTTCCCTTGCTGTGTCCGTCACCAATTGCTGCAGGGCCTCTTGGAAACGCAACGTAAGATCTCTGCTGGTTGGAGAAACTTGCTGGATCCCTGTCAGGCGCGCAGGCTGGTTTTCAGTGTTTGCTGTAGGATCTTGTGACATATTGCCAATATGGAAATCGCCTGGTGATTTTTGGCCATTCCCTGAACTACTTCTGATTCCTGCCATTGCTTTTTTAACAAGTTCGGAGGTTCAGCCCCTGCTTCTAGCGCCAATTGTTGACGTCGATTTTTGGATTATGCCAAAAAAGCCAACAATGATTGGATTTCGGCTATTGATTTAAAGAGAAAGAGATGCAGAGAGAGTAACAAAGACAAATTTTACGTGGTAAAAACTCCGATGGCAGGAGAAACATCCACGGGTGGTTGAAAGATCAACCAAGCCAAAATCCACTAAGGGAATAAGATGTTGTACAAGCTCTCGATCTCTCTTTTTTCTCTCTGTATTTACTGTGATTGTTGTATGCTATATTGCCTATATCTTTTCTGGACGAGATTATGTGTCTATTTATATGTTTATAGAACCCTAATCTGCCTTGTACAAGTAATACATGATCTTTGTATTTAATTGTGATTCGGTTACTTTCTTGAGGTCGATTTGTCTTCTTTCCTGTTTCAGAGTCTCATGAAAATCGAGTGGGATCCTAGTAGTGCAGTTCAATTTGGACTTGTTTCCTTATAAGAATGTAGTCTTCGTAAAGAAATCAAGTTATTTCCTGATTGAGGACTCTTCTAATTTAATACTCTATTTCATTTGGGATTCCTTCCTGATGGATATCGTCACGTATTTAATGACAATCCGTATGAAATAAGCACCAAGTTCTTACTCGGGTCGTATTTATTCCCGAGTAAGAGTAATACCTGATGATCCCGAGTGGAAGTGTTATTTAACCAGTCCCAAGTGCTGTTAGCTGATCCCGAGTATGTTTTATTCAGTATATTTTTACTCGCGCTTTCTTCTCTTTAATGATGCCTTATAGGATATTTCCTGGATACCCATTTGGGCATCCACCTGGCTATTTTTTCCTTCCTGTCAATGACGTGTATGCTTGGTAAATTTTACATACAACACTTCTAAATTATTCCAAAACTCCATGTTCAAATTATAGCAAAAAATCCATTTCATTATGTGTGCAGTAAATCACACTGGATCCTTTTCCTTAATTTCTAGATACATTGCAACTTACCAAAAATCAGCATTTATTAGAAGATATAGTTATTTTATCTTATACATTTCTCCTATATAAATAGAGCTCAAGTAATCATAATATAAGCACAATATACACAACAACCATCGCACGTAAACAATATCATTCAAGAGAAGAGAAATGGAGAAAGTTTCATGCAAGTTGGCTTTCTTGGTTGCACTCATGGTTTTTGTTGTTGGTAACTCTCTTTTCTTTACAACTATATTAATGATGTTATTTTGCATCATTGTGAATTTAAAATAAGGGTATACATTCTTTTTTTTTTTATAAAAAAAATAATAATAATAGAAGCGAGGAATACTAAAAGTTTAGAATTTTTTAAAGTGTACACTGTTGATTAATGGGATAATTCTTATGCTAGGTACACACATTGGAGCAGAAGCACGAAATGTGTCCAGTCCATGCAAATCGAATGCAGATTGTGGGAAAACATGCCATTGTGCAAATAATTTGTGCATCTGCCCTAATCCTCCTGTAGTCGCACAAATGTTTGGTGTCGCTTCAAAGGCAACATTCTCGGGCAGTCAAGTCAAACCATGATTTTTATATTGCAGCCACTTTAATTTTATGTACTACAATAAATACAATAAAAATGTTTGAATCGTTTGGGTATTATAAAAAATGATCATGTGATTTTATGATAATTAATCTAACTATATATCCAATATCTTAAAGCCTTGAAAAAACTTGTTTTTAGAGCATTATCTATAACTTTTTACCTCGGATTGTTGGTGTCAACTAGTTCAATTGGTAATCACCGTTGGATGTAAACATATGAGTTTCGTGTTAGACGGGACTGAAATAAATACCACTTATAATTATTTTCAAACAAAACTTAGTAGTAAGATGAAATTTGTTCTTAATAATAAATTTCGTTTTATTAAAAACAAAATAGACGTAAAAACCCGACACTTGAAAATACATATGTCAAACAAATAAATAAACCTGAAAAAGTCAAGAAGGAATGGAACAGACAATTTAAGTTATATACATTTTAAAAAACATTAGTGATATTATGCTTTACATTACGTGGCTTTCCCTCAAACACCTATATATGGAATCCACATCTAATATAAAAATTCCAAAATGTACAAATTTGAAATTAGATTATTATTATTATTCTTCTAAGTGGGATCTATTGCCTCCTTAAATATTCTCAGTGCATTCATCTTTGTTAGTCTCAAAGCTTTAATGCTCTATTTTGTTAAGAACAAACATTGTTGAAGTTCTAACAAAGTTTGATTTTAGTGTGATATAGAAAAGTTTCAATTATATTTAAATTAGAGCAAAAGTCAACATGCAAAAAACACCTTGAAGAATTCGTCTACATGCAAGGAGAAATAATCCCATCAAGTTTTTGGATATTGAAAGAAAGATTTTATTGAAGCTTGAAATAAACAAGCTAGCTATAGCATTAATTGTCTATGAGAAAATACAAGCTAGTTATAGCATTAATTGTCTATGTGAAAATACAAACACGGTAAAATATTCAATGCTAACCTAGAGGGGACGGGGGATGGAGTGAATAGGTTAGACACCTTTTTCGACTCCCTTGAAAACAATGTATGGAATCCAAATCATGTATAGTAATGCACACCAAGCCCTTGATTATGCGTTGTCACTGAGCTATGGAACACATGAGGAAACCTTCCAACTACCACCATCATTCGGTTACGTTTTGGAAAAAAAAATCCTAACACAATCACTGATTTACAGTGCGATGAAGATGGTAAATTCCTTTACTTTTTCATGTCAATTGTTGCCTCACTTAGAGGATTCCGAACGTGTATGCGTCTAGTTATTACCGTTGATGGTATCCATTTGAAGGGACGATTCGGGGGTACAATGTTTGTTGCAACAACACAAGATGGGAATGAACAGGTGTATCCAATTGCTTTTGGGTACGGTGACTCAAAAAACAACATTTCATGGGAGTGGTTTTGGATTACTTGAAGGGTCCCTAGGTCATATTGATGATCTGGTTTTCATTTCCGATCGACATGCAAATATCAAAGCAGGGATTTCTAAATTGTTTCCTTATGCCACCCATACCATATATTGCTGGCACTTTTCAGAAAATATTAAGAAGCGATATCACAGAAAAGATGTTGCCGCAATAATAGACAAAACTGCCCGAACGTACACTAAGTTGAAATATAACTGGCACATGGAAGAGTTACGTAAATTATATCAGAATGCATATGATTATGTCAATACTGTCGGTCCTCACATGTAGTCTCGTGTACACTGTTAAGCGCTGTAACTCTTTCAATGTTTTAGGTGGGGTCATTTCTTGCAATGCCTGGATTTTCTCGGGATTAACTTCGATTCCTCTTTGATGGACTTGAAAACCCAAGAATCTTCCCGAATGGACTCCGAATAAACATTTGTTTGGGTTTAATTTCATCTGGTATCTTCTCAAAACATCAAATGTCTCTCGGAGTTCGCGGGCATGCTCATCTGCTGAGACGCTTTAAGTCAACATGTCATCAATGTACACTTTCATGTTCCTTCCTATTTGCCGAGTGAAGATTTTGTTGACCAACCTTTGGTACGTAGCTCCTGTATTTTTTAAACCGAAGGGCATTACTGTGTAGTAATATAAACCCTGATCCGTTGTGAAAGCTGTTTTTTCTTCATCAGCTTTGTTCATCCGGATCTGATTATATCCCGAGTAAGCGTCTATAAAGTTGAGCAATTCATGACCTGTTGTGGCATCCACCAGCTGATCTATCCATGGAAGTGGGAAGCTATCCTTTGGACATGACTTGTTTAGATCCGTGAAATCTACGCACATCCTCCATTGTCCATTTTTCTTCTAGACGAGGACTACGTTGGCGACCCACTGAGGGTAGCTGACTTCTCTGATTGATCCAGTCGCTAGTAACTTTTCCACCTCTTGTTTGATTGCTTGACTTCTTTCAGGATTGAACGATATTCTCTTTTGTATTACCGGTTTTACATTCGGGCTTACTGCGAGGTGGTGGGATATTACTCGGGCATCTATCCCGATCATATCTTCGTGACTCTAGGCGAATACATCTTTGTATTCTTTAAGCAGATTGGTTAAGTCTTGCTTGACTTTTCCATCCAAGTTGGCCCCGATCTTGATTTTCTTGTCCGGTTTGTCTTCTTCGAGTAGTATTTCAACCAATTCTGTTTTGTATTCATTCGAGCCCTCCCTTGGATCCAGTTCGAATGACAAGGATTTTTTACACTGATTTGGCTGTATTATGGTGCACACTTGTTCAGCATCATGCTTGTCTCTGTATACTGACAGATTTGCTCTTCGGGCCATCTCTTGAGATCCCTTGACTATCTCAACCCCTTGTTCTGTTGGGAACTTGATCATTAATGCATAAGTGGTTGTCACGGCCCTTGTTTTATTCAGGAATGGTCGGCCCAATAATACATTATACGGCCAATTATCCAAGTCAACTACCACGAAGTCGAGCAGGACAGTCCTCTGGCATGGTGCCGTTTCGATCTTCACGGGTAGTTTTACCGTCCCGAGTGACCTGACCTCTATTCCCCCAAATCCTCTTAATGGAGTATGGAAAGACTGTAAATCTTTTCGGTCTAGTCTTAGCTGGTCGTATACGGCCAAGCTTAGGATGTCTGCTGAACTCCCATTATCTATTAAAATTCTCCGGACTTCCCTATGGCCAATCCGGGCACTTATAACCAAAGCGTCATTAGGTCGAATATCGACGCCATGGGAATCTGCCTCTGTAAAGACTATTGGGTCCCATCCTTCTTTTACCCTTTTCGGGTCTGGTTCAACCGAGTTTACGTCGAAGTTATTCTTTGCTTATATTGCTTCTTTGATTTCTTGAGTTCGTTCTCGGTTGCTTCTCCCAGTAGAAGGTCCTCCGAAAATTGTATGTATTACTTGATTGGCTTCGGGGCTGGTTCTTTGGTTTTGACCAGGGTTGTGATCAACCTTGACTTTCTTGGTTTCTGGTCTCTCGTCTTTTTTCAAGATTACATCCAGCAGGTGCTCTTCCTGAATAAGAGTCTCTATGTAATCTCTGAGTTGAAAACACTTTGAAGTCTCATGCCCGGTTTCTTTACGAAACCTGCAATACTTGGTTGTATCTCTCCGGGCGAACTGTGATTGTCGTCACGGTTCTTGCACCATATTCTTTTCTTCCAAGATGGCTAGAATTTCTTCTTTTTTCTTCCGAAGAGGGGTGTAATTGGTATATCTGCCTCAGTATTTCTCTGTGGACCGTTCGGCGTTGAGCCCATTACCCCCATCCTTATTTTTCTCCTTGTCGTTTCCTTTCTATTTTTCCTTTTGATTCTGCCCCTTGGATTCGGTATTCTTCTGTTCGGGCTTTCCTCCATGCATATAGCTTCCTCCTGTAGCTAACTCTTCTTCCTCGGCCAGAGCGTATCCTCCCGCTATATCCATCATGTCGGTATACCTAGTCAGCCGTGCTCTTCTCAAATCGAAGGATAGTCGTCCATTCTGCAAGTTATTGGTGAAGGCAACAATAATTGCTTCATCATTAGCGCTGTCAATTTCTGATACTGCTTGGCCGAACCGGCCCAAGTACTTTTTTAATGACTCGTCCTTCCCCTGTTTTATTTGAGAGAGGTAGGCCACCGACTTCTTCCTGTGAACGTTGCTCAGGAATTGCCTTGAAAAGCTCCTGCTCAACTCGCTGAAATTTCAGATGCTCACCGGGGGTAGTCTTCCTAACCATCTTGAGCCTGTGTCCCCCAGTGTTTACGGAAAGTTGAGACACAATAGGGGGTCACTGCGGGCATATTGAGCCATGGCACTTTTACAGCGTCTAACGTGCTCCTTTGGATCTGTATCTTTTTTGAATTGCTCCACATGCGGCATCCTGAATCTTTCTGGGAAAAGGGTCCTCAAAATCTCCATGGTGAATGGACTGTCAGAGTCATCCTCGGATAGATCGTTACAGCCATAACGTCTGACTAGTGCCTCCATCTGTCGTCTATTATTCTCTACTTCTCGAGTTAGGCTCTGGATTGTGACATCTCTGTCCCCCACTGGGCTTCCTTGATGGTTGAACCATTGGGTAACTGTCATTCTTTCCTCAGACTCTTCACTCTGATGCTGGACCTCTCGTGTGACTCCATGATGACGTTTGCGATGGCGTTGATCACTGTCTTCTGATGATGACCATCCTCTGCGCCGATCGTATTTACGATGTCTGGCACGTATTGTTTGATTGTGATCCAACCTCTGGTGATTTTCCTCTTCTAGTGTTTTTTGTCCGGCTGAATTGATTAGGGAAGAGTTCCTTCTGGTTTATGGCATAGTTATTCCTAGCCCCACCACCATCGAACAGAGCCTTGCGGGTGGAGGATTGGGAGTATGTGCTCCTATTACCAATAGATCAATCCCTTCCCTTGCTGCGTCTGTCACCAATTGATGCAATGCCTCTTGGAAACGCAGCGTAAGATCTCTACTGGTTGGAGGAACTTGTTGGATTCCCGCCAGGTGCGCAGGCTGGTTTTTTGTGTTTGCTGCAGGATCTTGTGACGTATTGCCAATATGGAAATCGCCTGGTGATTTTTGGCCATTCCCTGAACTACTTCTGCTTCCTGTCATTGCTTTTAACAAGTTCGGAGGTTCAACCCCACCTTCTAGCGCCAACTGTTGACATCGATTTCTGGATTATGCCAAAAAAGCTAACAAGAATTGGATTTCGGTTATTGAATTAAAGAGAAAGAGATGCAGAGAGAGTAACAAAGATAAGTTTTACGTGGTAAAACTCCGATGGCCGAAGAAACATCCACGGGTGGTTGAAGGATCAACCAAGCCAAAATCCACTAAGAGAATAAGATGTTTACAAGCTCTCGATCTCTATTTTTTCTCTATGTATTTACTATAATTGTTGTATGCTATATTGCCTATCTCTTTTCTGGACGAGATTATAGGTCTATTTATATGTTTATAGAACCATAATCTGCCTTGTACAAGTAATACAGGATCTTTGTATTTAATTGTGATTCGGTTACTTTCTTGAGGTCGATTTGTCTTCTTTCCTGTTTCGGAGTCTCTTATGGAAATCGAGTGAAATTCTAGTAGTGCAGTTCAATTTGGACTTGTTTCCTTATAAGAATGTAGCATTTGCAAAGAAATCAAGTTATTTCCTGATTGGGGACTCTTCTAATTTAATGTTCTATTTTATTTGGGATTCCTTCCTGATGGATATCGTCGCGTATTTAATGACTTAATCCGTATGAAATAAGCATCAAGCTCTTACCAGAGTCGTATTTATTTCCGAGTAAGAGTAATACCTGATGGTCCTGAGTAGCACCGTTTGAGCCCGAGTGGAAGCGTTGTTTAACCAGTCCCGAGTGCTGTTAACTGATCCCGAGTAGGTTTTATTCAATATATACTTACTCGGGCTTTCTTCTCTTTAATGATGTCTTATAGGATATTTCCCGAATGCACATTTGGGTGTTCACCTGGCTATTTTTTCCTTCCTGTCAATGACGTGTATGCTTGGTAAAATTTACATACAACATCTTCCCATCAAAGAATATTGATGTTAGATCTTCTCTCAATTGCAATAAGACTAACACAAAGAACCTTTAAAAAAAAAAAAAAAAAAACTCCCAACCACCACCTCGAACCAACATAGCTAAATTCAGCCAAAAACCCTCGACTTCAACAAACACATAAGAAAGAGGTTATGGATAGAGTGATGAAATGGGAAGAAAATGGAGGGAGAACATAGAGGTGAGATTTTTACTTTTACTTTTACTTTTACATTTTTTTTTAGTTTTATATATAAAAAATAATTCTGAATATTACATTTATTTTAGTGATTTTTACTTATTTACCATTATGATTTTTCAATATTTGACTATTTATTAACCCAGTGCTAATAGTATTAGACATTTATTGAAACTATAATGAAAGTTTTGAAAAAAATGAAACTTCAGATTTATTTTTGAACTTTAAAGAATACTTAAAACCTACAAGGGAATTTAATGATTCCCTACAAAATCTTAGCCTGTATTTTATTGTTCTAGTTTAGTTAAAATCAAAAGGGAAAGCCTCATTTTGCGCCTATATTATGTCATATTAGTAAATCTCCCCTCCTATATTTTGTTTAATGACCATTTTCCTCTTTAAAGTAAAAGTATTTGTCAAATACTCTATTTTTGTTACCTTTTCTATTAAAATCATCTATCGACTATTATCATGAAGTTGACTCAAAGGGTAACATGGTAACTTTAACAAGTAAAATGAATGATAATTAATATGAGAGGGCAACAAAGTAAAATCAGCAATAAACATTAAGATTAAATTTAAACAAAAAAATAAAAAATTAATTTAAATAAACATTAATATAAAAATAATATAATTATATAATTATAAAAATTAAAAATTAAAATTGTCACTATCTCTCTCTCTCTCTTTGATTTCTCCACTCTCTCTATCTTCTTTATGTCATTGCTGGCAAGAAGCGGCGATCTCTTCCGCTGAGTGGAGATCGACTCTTCTTATCCCGTTTCTCTCTCTCTTTTTTCTCTCCTTATTCGAGCCATTCTGGTTGGCTGATGGTAAGGATTTAAGCGCCGATCTCCTCTACTGAAAAAAGATTAACACTGGAGGTAGTTGTTATTGGTAGGGGTGGTTGGATTTTAGGGTTAGGGATTTGGTGGTGGTTAGATTTGGATGTCAAGGATTTGGTGGTGGTTGGATTTGGGGATAAAGGTTTCTGAAGATTGATGGTGATAAACTAAGGGTGGTCTCAGCGAGGATTCAAGGTGGGTTGGTGAGGTTCTGGTACATGGTGGTTGGTTTGTTTTGATTTGGGGAAAAGGATTGAAGACGGGGATTGATTCATCAATCTTTATGGATGAAAACCCTTTGGTAGGCATGATAGATTTACATGAGATTTTTTAACGTCTTTTTAAGTGTTTAAGAAAATACTAATGGGTTTAGTATTTACATCAGTATTTTTATTTTGAATTTAATAAATATTTTATTTTAGAGTTTCTTCACCATTATTACTCAGATGTGTGGGGTTAACAACTTTTTTTTCTTTTGATCTCCATTGTTTTTTCCTTGGATCAGATTAGTAGTGTTGAATCTGGATTGGTGATGGTGGTGTTACTAATGATTATGTCCTGGGTTTGATTTTGTTGACGATGGTGATGAAGTTATATGTTTGAATTTCTGGGTTGGGTGTTGTTCATTATGACAATGATGAAGGGTTGTTGGATTTTCTTTTACCTTTTTTTTTCTAATTATCTCTACAGTCCATATATGGGACGGACGGTGAAGATTGAATCTAGAGATGTTGGTGATGAACTTATTGGTTTTTATAGGATAAAATATCATAACGGTTTCATTAAAGGTGCTGAAAAGTATTTTCATTTCAAACAATTAACTATTTTTGTCTTTGAAAGGCAAAATAGTGTTTCCATTAACTATTATTGTCAGGGTTAGAGATTTTAATGGAAAAGGTAACGGTAAAGGAGTATTTGGTTAATATTTTTGCTTCGGGGGAAGATGTACCAATAGGGTATAATATATGGGGAGAAAATGTTTCTTTCCCAAATCAAAAGTCTTGTTACGGACTGAATCAAAATAATTATTGGTTCCAAATTGCTTAGATATTCTAAGTGGTCCTGACTCGTGATCGAAGGTGCAGGGAAACTAGTAGAGCACAAAAGCACAACCGGGTAGGAAAGAGTTCACAATTTTGTCAAATATCTCGAGATTTTGTCCCGTCTTGTCCTGTTATATCTCGTTCTTATATAGATCTTGGATCCAACTGATGCACTACATATCCATACAGTGATGCTGATGTGGCAACATCATAATGAGAATCCATGGTGCACCCAAAATTTTACGTTATTTTTATAATTTTTGAAGTCACATTATATTACAATTATATGTTATTTGCCTATTTGAAACTCATATAAACTGAGTAAGAAAATTGTTGATTGGCACTCCGAATTGGTCTAGTATGAATGTATGATCTTAGTTGTGGGTGTTAAACTGTCATATTTTTTTTAAAAAAAATCAAAATATTATAATATTATATAAATTCGGAACATTTTAAGGAGAGAGAGAGAGGACTCGAACCTGTATCATCATAATATAAGTGTGAGGAGTTTACCGTCGATCAACCTCGTTTCATTATCTTGTCATATATATTTAATTAAGTATGAGTTATGCCTGATCAAAATGACTACTTGAGATAAAATATATAAATTAAAATAATTAGTTTTGGATGCCCTTGAAAAAAAAAATGTGTGGGTGCTCTGTAAGCTGTTGTAATGAAGATTTTGGTGGGTTTTAAAAGATCCGGGCTTCTTTGTTGTGGAGAAGCAAAAATGCAGAAGAAACAGCAGTCAATTATTTTGGAAAGAAACTTGGGTGCAGCACTATGTACATGCATCTCTCTTGCGTTTGATTTATATATGTATCGAACTTTTTTATGAAGTAGGATCGCAACCGGAGAATCATGATGTTTATACTATTCACCATTTTTTTTTATAATATTTTGAATAATAAAGAAGAAAAGACTTGAGAAAAGGTTCTGCTCACACAATATTCCAAGACTAAAATTTGAAGAAAGATTAGATGATATTTCAAACTTCATAAAAGTTTTTAGCTTATTCTTCGGATCCATTTGAGTTCAAGCTATATGTACATTTTATAATGTATCTACCCTTGATAAAATGAGTATGCTTTTTTTTTTCCATGACCTTTAGCCATTAAATCAAGTATTGGGAGTCATATAGTTAGGTCCCAGCAGACCTCGATAGATAACATTTAAAAAAAATAGAAAAAAATAGAAAAAAAAAATGAATGCAAAGATATTTTAGTAGCATCAGGTAACCTATCGGCATCTAAAATGGAATAACAAAATGTTGTACTGATGGTAGATGAAGTGTCAGTAACCTAAGATTGCTGTTAATGAATTAATTAACTGTAATTAATGATAATCCAACAAAATTACAACACATAATGTGTAACAACATTAGAAACTTATAATTTAATAATTCTACCTTGATACAAATCAAATGCTCAAGAGTCAATAAAGAGACCGAATTTTATACTTTTAAAAAAATATCGTTACGAGAGTAGATATTCAGACAGGATATATAGAAAGATTCCGTTAGATTTGATGTCAAATTTCATTAAAATAAAAATACAAAAAAACATATAACTCTATATATTATAGAGTTTATATTAATACTTTATAATTTTTACGAATTAACTTTGTAAAATTAACATTCAGCTTTACATAATTTAATGGGTGAATGTAGCAAATCCAATTCGATATATAGTTGAAGAACAACTTGACCGCCACAATTATTATAAAGTGACAAAGAGAATATGATCTTTGAGAATCCAATAAAGATGAAACGACAAATCAATGAAAACTAATTAATTTGAAACTCAAATTGGAAATTATACAATTGTGTGTGAACTGTGAAGTCACACATCATATTCTTATGCAGAGTAATTAGAAATCAATTATTTGAAAACAAATTCTAATCCAATTCCAGCACATTCCACATTCTTCGTATATTATTTATACTAATTGTTAGGATACGCCGAAATCAAGTATTATATGTACGGTCCGATTGAACCCATCACAATATCCACCATCAATCGCCCTCCTTCCTCGTCCACATAACCAAATGAGGGTAAAATAGCTCAAAAAAGTCCACTGAAAATGTGATATTGCCAAGGCAAAATCAAAGCAAACTCCAGTGAACCAATATGATACACAATTTCACACACACCGGAGTACCAGACACTGAGACACCAAGCTCCGTGTGGGCCCAAATAAAAACAACTGGACCCACACAAATCATGGCCCCACACAACCCACGGCTCCCGCGTAAAATAAAGTATTATACTGATTTTCTTGAATAGTGAAAAAAAATGTGAATGATGATTTTATATTGCCAAGGAAGATTTAATTTCAATAATCCTATAAGGATCCAATAATAAAGTGCAAAAAGAAAAGTGTTTTGTCAATTTTTCTTTGCAAAACCACCATAATTATACCCGTGAATTGAGGGTTTTTTTCTTCTTCTTTTTCCATTTAAAGTATCAAAATCATACTTCTCAGACCTCCATTTTAAGCTATTTTGTATATAATATGTTTCGCACCACATTTTTTTTTTTAATTATAAGTTACAACTACTATCAGGGTTCAGTGAGATTAAACCTTATAAGAACAACCTATAAAACTACTTTCACTATCATGAAAATGTTATATATAAACTAAAACTCTCACATCTGAAAAGAGAATTACTTCCACTTTTAGAAAAGAACTTTCCATATTTTGAGATTTTTATGGTCAAAGTGGAATAAATATTTACAATTATCAAGGCTTAAACCTTGGTGGTGAAATTTCTAAAACAAGAGGTCATTGATGTTTTACGCAACTTTTATGTTCGAAAATCTAAGAGTAAACGTAAAATTCATACAAATTTAACATAGATCTTGTAATTTCAATGTATTTTATTATATGGTTCGTGATCATATGAATTTTTTGTAGTCAATGGACAATAATATATGCTCGGTCGGCTCAATTTGAAGTAAGATTAGATATAATGAGAATAGATTCATTGCTTTGGTTCTATTCTAATCTTTTAAAGTTTAAACAATTGAAGAGATTAGAACAAAAAGGAAGTGACAATTAAGAAAAGTTAAGAAGAAGATTAGAACTTTAATTTATAAGTTAATTAAGGCATATGATTCCACATCTTTAATTACAAAGTTCTATTCTAGCAACCGCTAATCTATATAATCTAATATAATTAAGAGCAACCTACTTATATAAACTTATAATTAAGAAGAAGAACAAAAAACACTATTACATAGACAGAGGAAAGGACAAAATCAACAGATGATGATCAGTTGGCATCTTCTTTTATCTCAGTGTCTCAACAAATCGTTTCTTCTCCTTCCTGGTCACATGATTCTGCATCACACCTGCACCACCACCACCACCTGATTAGACCACCTCTGACAACATCAAAATTACCAAAAAAATAAAATATAAACTTTAATTATTATTATTATTATAGAGTATTAGTACTTTGTGTGCAGTGTGCTGCTTGTGATTGTAAAAGGAAAGTTCCTTCGAATATATATTTTTTTTTTTCTGCTTTATTTTGAATGGAAGTTCTATATAAAACAAACAAAAATATTAATAAAGAAACAAACAAATTTTTTAAAGAGAGAAAAATCAGATTATGAAAAACAAAAACAACTAGCATGCAATAACTAACAATAATAAAGACTTCACAGAAATGCATTGAAACCGAAAACTGTTACAAATCTGAAACAACAACAAAAATGAAGATGAATCAAACCAAAATTATAAATCATCAAATCTGTTGCAACATGTAGAGATCAAACATGAGACCTGATGAGAAAACTCTCCAAAAAATGTGTATACTGGGACCCGTAACTCAAACTAAAATATGTATTGCGGGATTCGAAACCGAAATGATGCATAAATCAAATAGCCAACAGCATGACAACGGATGAGAAAACTCTTCAAATGCATATGTTGAGAATCGAAACTCAAACCAAAATACGTATAGTAAGCCTCGAAACGCAAACGATGCATAAATCAAATAACCATACTCACATGACGTGATGAGAAAACTCCTCACATCTACTTAAAAAATATGTACGTTAGGGACTCGAAACTCAAACCAAAATACGTATAGTATGCCTCGAAACGTAAACGATGCATAAATCAAATAGCCATACTCACATGGCACTGATGAGAAAACTCCTCATATATACTTAAAAAATAAATAAAAAATATGTACGTGAGGGACTCGAAACTCAAACTAAAATAGGCATGGCGGGACTCGAAACGCAAACGATGCATAAATCAAAACAAATTATAATTACCTTGGGATTTACAGTCAGGAGGGTCTTCGAAGAGAGAAAGAGAGAGTTCTTTGTGAGCCACAACAATATCAAACAAGATGAGTCCAGATTTAGGGTCATAGACTATGATGTCTTTAACAGGTAGCCACAAGAAGAGCTCTTCCTGTGACAAACCCACAACTCCAATGAGACTTCCATAGCTGAGATTGGCTCTGATCACACTGTCAAACAGGACTCTGTTCTCATACTTGGTCAGACATGGCCCTTCAAGCACCACTTCAAGCAAACCATCCTCTGAGAGTGTGTAGGACTTCACTTCCTTTGGGACCAGACCAGCTGGTAGCCCTTTTGACCTCAGAAGGTCATGGATTGAAGAGGAGAGAGAGAGCTCAGGTTCTAGAGAGAGAAAGAACAACAGAGATATCAACAACACTGTGTTTTTAATGTTCAAAATAAAGATTGCCATTTTTTTCTTTTGTTTCTTTTTTTCAAAGAGAGAGTGAGAGAGAGAGAGTAGTTTTAAGAGTTTAAAGAGGACCAGTCGACATAGAGCAGAGGAGAAGGGTGAGTGTGGAAAGTGGAAAGACTGTTAAGAAAAAGAGGTTTGGGTTTTCATGTGTGAGTTTACTATTTTGCCCTTGGTTGTTGTTAGGTGGGTTGTGACTGACTTGTTGTAAGGTTTATTTATATCGTTAATTATTAAAGACAATTAATTTTAAATATTATCTCGGTACGAAAATAGATATTATAATGGAGTGTTTGAATCTCATCATATCTAATAAATTTTCTATATTGTATTATAAAATTAGATATTCAAATTGTAAATATATTATTTGATCTCGGTAAGTTTTACAAGACCCTCATTCCATGTTAGAATTTATTGTATTATATGGAAATGAAGGTAATTATTATTTTATTTTTATTTTTTGTAATTTTTCTCCTAATGAGCCTTAAAGAGATTAAATATAAGTTGCTTACGCTTTGATCATTTTTTTTATTGATGTGTTTTCTGAGCTCGATCTCAATAAATATGGCCAATAGGTCATGATGCCATTTTGTTAGTTTTGAATCCAATTTTTTTTTATTTAATATTTTTCATGCTAAATATGATAATAATGTGAGTCTTTAAAAGTCAAAAAAAAAAAAAAAACTTCAAATCAATCAGAAATATTAAAATGTTTACAATATGTTTTTTTTAAAACAAAAAATCATTCCTTTATTGCTAAATTATCTTGAGTTGAATCATGTGCTGTGTTTTTATATAACTATAAAAAATGAAAATATCTAATAAGAATTTACTTTTTGGTAGGCTCAAGTAAGCTTTAATAATTCTCAATAGTAGTTGGTCCCTCCCCAAATTGCACGCCTATATATCAATCAGTCTACATCATATTTTTGACAATTCGTATAATATTTTTTCCAACAATACAAAATAAAAAAAAAATCCATAGAGGGTGGGAAGTTGATATTTTGGTCGGAATATAATAGTCTCGATCTGATACTATTTATGTCATAACATTGTTACGCAATATTATATATCAAAGTTTTTGAATTATTTTTTCAAGATTATCCTTAAAGAATTATTATTATTTTATAGAATCTATTTCGTTGATTAATAAATAATAAAGATATAAATATAATTAACCTAGGTTAAAATTATAAAGGGCATTTTGGTAAAACAGAAAACATAACAGGAAGCAAGTAACGGTCGTGTCCGCAGTCAAAAAGCCAAACCAGAAGTGACATAAAAGTCCTGGCATTAATAACCCAGTTTGAGTTTGAGATGAACCGAACCAGGGGTAAAAAGATAATTTAACAAAAACTTTCATGATTCTAGTGCGACACCGACACTTTTCAGGTTGTATTTTAGGCTCTAGATTTTGTTTCAAAGCATTTGTTGTCTGTCGTTTGTCAGTATCCAAGATAAGTTTTCTTTTTATTTTTCTCGAAATATTAAAATAATTATTGCAATATATTCTAACATCTGTTACATCGTTAAAACTTCGGGTACGTATTTATAAAAGAAAAATAATTGGATACCGACTCTTTCAATGAGGTGTTATTGCGATCTTTTTATTTTTATTCTTTTTACAATTAATTAATAAAATAGATTATATGGTACCATCCAATTGGTGAGATCAGTACCTTCAATACTGATCAGTCAGTACTCAAGTATTGTTCTTTATAAAATATATAAATATATATAACAGTATAAAATTTATTCAGTTAGAACTCTATGATTCTTATACATACTTACAAAATACATAGGATAAGATTCGATTAACCCACCACGAAAACATCTCCAATGGGTCTCTAGATATGTCTATATTTTAGAGACTCAAAAATCAAAATGGAATATTTATAAATGTACAACTCCAATCCATCTATATTTTATAATCTCTACATATACCACGATTCGAACCGGAACCGGGGGTGGTGAACCGAATCATACCGGTTGTTTCGGATCGATTCCCTCCTCCTTTAAAAAAAAAGAAGTCATTGGAGCCAATATTATAATAAACTTAGACCATCTCCAATACATATTTTATTGTCAATGTCAAATTTAACAAAACAAAAATGTAAAATGTTATATTTGATACAACAATTTAATATTGTATTCCAATATAGTTATATTTAACAAGTTATTTTTATCATTTTATTAATTAATATTATAAAATTCAATATTTACTATTAATATATTCATTAAAATGTTAAAGAATGGTCGGATGAAATAGATTTTGATTGGAATATCATTAATCTACATTAAATTTCAATTATTTAAAATATTTTAAATATATATAATGGTATTTTTGTAATTAAAAAATATGTATTTATTGTTATGTTAAATTTATCATATCATATACTATATAGTATATGTCAAATTTAACACAGTATTTATCACTGTATTAAATGAAGACTTTTGAATTCTATGCTAAATTTTAGTATTGGTAGACTAATTTGGCAATGCATTGGAGATGCTCTTAGTTAGCATATTTTTTTTATTTTTCTAATATTTTTTTAATTTATAATTTTTTTAAAAAAATAAAAAAATCAAACCATAGAAACTGTAATCGGAACCAGTCCCGGTCCCTTACGGTTACGATTCCCTCTGGTTCTGGTTACCTATGGTTTCGGTTTCGGTTTCGGTTCAAGTTTAGATTCTCTAAATGGAAATGGAATCGAACCGAACCGTGGACACCATGTTTTTAATTTTCAGTGTATTTTTTTGTTATATTTTTGTCATAATATTTTAATTTGAAGATGGCAATGATATTATTTTGTTTTACTGAATTATTTGAAGTTAATTATTATGATATATGTTAATTACATATAAAAATTGATGATTTGAAACATTTGTTTTAAATTAAAATATCTATTTTTTAATGATTAATATTAATAATAAAAGGTGTAATAAATAAAAGATTATTAAATTATTAAAATATAATTAATATTATACTCTGTTTAAAGATCTCAATAAAATATTGTTAATGGTGTAATTTTGATTGTAATTAGATTTATAAATAAAGAGTTATAATAGATTATTTGATTTTTATTAAAAATGTTAAAAAAAAAAAAAGGTAAAATGGTAATAAATAAAATTAATAATAAATTAGAGATTTACGTTTTAAGTTACTTTTAATCGGAAGATAGATGTGAATCGGAAATCCATTAAACTCAAACCCATTCGATTTTGTATTTTTAAAAACCCATAGGAGATGTCCTAAAACTTTTATCGGTTTTGATTATTTGTTTTGTTCTTCCGACTATTTCAGACTAAAAAGATTCTTAATTTTACTTTTTTGCCACTTAAGGAGCATGCAGTGGCCAGTGAGTACTGAGGAGTCAGTCACTCAGTGACAGTGTTTGGACCAAAAAATTATTATTATTATTATTATTATCGTGGAGATCATGATTGTTTCACCTGTAGGGGACCTAGGGTTAGTCACCACCAGCACAATGATTGGTCACACGTTTACCAAACAGAGTCATTGACTGGTTGCCTACGGTATTGTCATATTGAAACTGGTCCCACTTGTGTGTTATACTGTTATGTAGGTCCCGTAACGCGTGAATGGATTGGGGTGTGACCAACGATATCATGATAATAAAAAGCGAACCTCAAGGGATTGGTATAATGGTGAGAACCGCCATGTGATGTGTGGTTAGAGACATAATTACAGGTCGGATTCTTTTTAGTGTTAAATTCTTGGGGTCAAAGTTCAACCGGTGAAAGAGTGAATTATGTAACGATTCAAATTATACCTAAACGAATACAGGTTTCGACTAATATATTTATATTCTTATGGGATTAAGGGTGTGAAACGATGTTTTTTTTACCACATAACAACCAACAAACAAATCACTAAAAGGATAAATAGATAGATGTCTAAACTTCTTGATATCAACAATAACTAAATAAAATAGAAAGACAATTTTATTTTATTTTTCTGTAATTTGTTTACCTTAGATTGTTATTATTATTATTTTTTATAAGAAAAATATTTTTTTATAACTTCATCGTATTAATCAAATTGCATGTTGTTTTTACTTTTTGAAGCATATGAAATATGATAAAAATTATAATATTTTTATGAGTCGATAATTTGTTACAAAATTTTGATGTGCCAGGAAAAAATATATGTGATTTTCAATAAAAATAATAAAAATAAAGAATGGTTATAAGCTCGATACAGTGATCGAGGAGCTGAAAAAGAGGCACCGTGAAACACGGGGCCTCGACAAGAGAGATTAGAATCAACCTTAATCGTTGGTTTTAGTCTCTGATTATGTATTATTGATCTACTATTAATTTTAATTAATTACACTTCTTGCACGCCTTTATTTGTTTAAATCATTATCATATGTGCGAAATTTACTTATATTTTATATATCAACTCTGTGGGATCCCTACTATATATAATATCGTAGAGTTGAACCCCGTACAAAAAACGTGTAAAATTATTTTTGTTTATATTATGATGCTGTTGTTAAATATATGTTATTATTGATATTGCATATGATCCCGATGGACTAAATAGTTATAAAATATCAAAGGTTTATTTTCTTTGTAACTTAGTTTGGCTTTTATAATACTTGAAATAATTACAAATTACTTATAGGGCTAGGTTAAATTAATTTTTGTTTTCATTTAAATAAACCACAATATTAAATTGCAATTGAAGATACGGTATTGTCAATTTGTCATAACCTTTAGAGTAAAGTAGATGATTGATTGAATATTTAGACTTTAAATTAAAGTAAAAAAAAAAATTAAGTTACTTTAAACCCCAGTCTTATCTACTCTAATTTATTTAGAGTTTAAACACATTCATATTATATACAAAATCGATAATATTTGAATGTAAAAGTTGTAATCAATCAACTAAATTATTCCTTGCTTACACAATTACTTCCGTACTAATCCCGTGATAATCTCATTTCTTCAAGAGATTTGGATTGATCTTATTGCTATTTTATTCCCTATTTAAAATCTCATAGTGGATTACTTTCTTATCTTATTATATATATATTTAAGTTGGAATCAAGAATGTCTTGTCTAACAGCAACCATGACTCCCCTAATTAAAAGGTGGTTTCTCCTTGGATGGTGCCGTAATTTGGTGTGGTGATTCGCGATTGTAATGGTCATGTTATGGCCTTGCTCTGTCAAAGCGTTGGGGTCTGTTATCAACCCCATATTGCTGAGGCTTTGGCGATCCTTCGAGGTTTATGTCTTGGCTTTGGAGGTTGGTCTGGTTCCGGCCATATCGGAGTCAGATGCTCAGGTGGTCGTTGATATGATTGGATCGAAGGTTATCCCTGGTTCTGAGATTGAAGTGATTCTTCAAGATATTCTGGTGTATCTAGAAAACACTTTTATTACGGGAGTCCATTTTTGCTCACCCTCTTGAAGGGGTGAACATTAACCCTATCTTGTATGGATTATATTTTGGGATAAATTTATTTATTTCTAGATATATATTATTCATTCAGGAGAGGGTAACGCTTACCGTGATAAAAAATGAACTCATTATTTTTGTTCCTAAGACAGCAAATAAAGTTGTTCATAGCCCGACGAAATTAGCTCTTAGCTACGTGGGTGAGTTTTTGTGGTCGGAAAGACTGTCCATTGTCAGTGGAAAGTCTAGTCTTGGATGATTACTCGAGTTCTTTATAATCATCTTTTTTTTCTTCTTCAGATAATTGAATTCCTTTTTCAAAAAAAATTTAAAAAAAATTCGTACATTCTTAGTTCTTTACCTGTACTATATAAATTTCCTCTGTCTTATAAGAATAAATATAAAAAATATGAAATATTCAGAACTCGTATTTAAGAAGGAAAAAAAATCTGAGTTGGCCAGCAAGTTATTGTGATTGTGTAAGTATATGAACACAAAATTACAAAAGCAACATATTGCTTTTTGTAATATTCTTTTTGATACAATTGACAAAGACAAATGCCCAGTTACCTTTTACCTTTTACCTTTTATTTTTCGATCAAATTTATCTTAACTTTTTTTTAGTATGGTCCAAGCATCTTTATCTTTTTTATTCTATCAAAGTCAAAAATAGTATTGCTATATATCCTTAATCTACAATTCTCAAGAGCAAACGTCCGATTTATAAACGTTTTCTCTTGAAAGTTGAGATAGAATTGATCGACTGTGTAATGTCTGAATTTTAATATTGGAATAAAAAAAACAAACAAAGAATGTTCATGTTAAAAAATGACTCTAGAGAAAGTTTTAAAACTGTATCGTAGTTTTATTTATATTTAGATAACAAATCGAATGACTTTTGTTAATGCTCTTAGGAAATCAGAAATAGTTAGCAAGTGGCAGACATCAATCAGCAATTAATTTCGCTCACCTCTTTCGAATTTTAATAAATTCCAGACATTCACATTAAATAAATGATGCACAACCTCTGGTCATCTTGATATACACTAAATAATTACCGATTTGTAGAAATGTCGTATGTTTTTTTTTTATTCATTTGTGAGATTTTTGGACGTTGAAGTCTTATAAAATTGAATTTATAATTTTACAGTGATTTATATACGTTTTAAAGACCGATCATGTCATTTTATAACATTACAAAACCTATTTTGTATTTACAAAACTATATAATAAATACCGTATGAAAGAACATGTGTGGGAATCTCGCACTAAAAACTCTCTTTTTTTTCTTTTTCTTTTTGGAAATAAAAACTCCTCTCTTGATATATATCTCGAGTGCCACGTGTATTTTATACTGTTCAAATTACCATTGTTCTATTGAACTAGCAGGTGCACAGTAGCCAACCTAAATAATCATTTTGTAATATATATATCGTAAACATGCCATTGTGCCCCTATAGCTCAGTGGTAGAGCGCCAGTCTTGTAAACTGGAGGTCTGTAGTTCGATCCTGCATGGGGGCGCATTATATTCATTATATTATTATTTTAAGGAGTAATTGCTTTTTTTTTTTCTCTTTCGTGTTTTGATTATGATTTTTTTTTTTTTTTTAAACATATTCATCTTTGCTGACCAGTAATATATGTTCAGAGTTCAGACACTCCATTAACGATAGATTATTTTTGAAGAAAATAATTAAAAATGACAATAAAATTCACAATGGGTTATTTATTTAGTGGTAGCACCTAAACACTTGTTAATCTTTAGAAATATCAGTATAAATTACAACATTAGGAAAAATTCAAGCTTGATTTCCTTGTTTATTCATAAATATTCTCATTCATGTAAGGAAAAATACGAGCATGATTTTCTTCAATACTTCAAGTTGATGCCTGTTTTATCTAATCAGAGAGAAATTCTCATTCATGAAAATCAGAAACACAGGTTTTGGTTTCTGATTTTCAGGATTTATACTTCGAAGAAGGATTGTGGTTGGAACAACACAAAGAACACCGTAGCAGCAGAACTTCGGCTTCCAACTACATCCCACACACTGCATTCGCGAAGCAGCAATGGTGGAGGCTATGGTTGAAGCCCTTGTGGAGCACTTGACTAGTTGACTGAAGCTCTCAAGAGATGTTGGGAGATTATGTGCTTGAATTTCAAGGCGTGTTTATCTATCCATGTGAAACAATCTTCCAGTATCGACGGGAAAGAAGTTACGAGACTGGATAAGCATATAGAAAGATGCAGAAGATCTTGAAACCTTTTTTCACCAGTTTTAGACGAATCTAGTATGGCTGCTGTTCTGGCAGAAGATACAGAAAAGCAATTAGGAGAAGGGGGAGGGGCAGAGAAGTAGTAGCATAGCAACCATGAGGATAAAAAACGATGCAACAGATACAAAGGTTGAGAAAGCACGAATTCACCATCTAAGAACACTAAATGAAGCAGCATGCCGGGCATTATTCTGCAAGAATGCATTTTTATCAGACAAGGATGCACAACGGCTATTTGAACTAGTAGAAATGCTGTGGACATGCGCATCCACTAGATATAAAGACAGTACGAGAGTGGTTAAAATCAAAAACCAAATCCACCAAAGTTTGGAGAAGGATTTGCAACAATTTCCATGATGAGACACCAGGCCTATATGCTCCAATCACTTCGTGGAGCAATTATAGTCTGTCGTCTATCACTCTTAGAACTTTCATTGCCGCCTGTAAAGTATCGTCACATTAGCTATCCATGTAGTGTGTAATTTGTGATGCTTACAACTGGTGTGTAGATATATAGATTCTTACCGAGGGGGCATGTTCACAAAGTAATTTACACTCTCAGAGCTTTCATTTCCTCTTCTGATGTGATTGTTTGCGACTTTCCAAGAGCTATATATATATATATATACACACACACGAAACAAAGTATATTAAGGAAAGACTATTGAGCTTTACCAAAACAACAAACTAGGAATCTGTGAAAAAGTTCGTTTGGTGTTGGATGAGAATAAATAAAAAAAGGAGGTGTCTTTTGAACTTACGATTTAGGTACAACAATGAGAAGGTGAAGAGAACGATGATCCCCAGGAGGGCTGCAACCCTAATCCAGTAGTTTTCAGAGCATTGAAACCATATGATAGAGGTAAAATCCAATGTTCCCCACAAGCACCAAATCGGAATTTGACTTGTTACATGAAAATCATTATTTGTTAATTCCTTCCAAGCATCGGTAAATCAAGAACTGATTCCTATACGACATCATTTTCTTGTAAACATGATTATTAAAAAGGCAAGGTAACTAAGAGAGTTAAAAACTTCTGATGATGATATAATTATGCTAAAATAATAGCAGAATCATAAAATCCTATTTAATGACGAACCTTTTGGAATGATAAAACCTCCCAGCAGAAACAAGATGAGCAAAGAAAGTGCACCTCCACTGTGGAATTGTATCATCAACTTGATTGTTCAAGCTAAGGGATTTGGTGAGTTGAGAAGCTTGTTTATCTCCAATAACATTTCTCAAAATGAAAGCTTGGTAATGAATTCTTTAAAACTGAGTTTTTAAGACTCTGAAATATGCACTAAGCAGTTATTGAAAAATGAAAATGAGTTACAAACCAAAGGGTTGTGGCTCGGTTGGCAACCTAGGCTGAGTTTGTGGGAAGAGCCCCAGGTTCCTTGCAAAACACACCCCTTGGGAGAGGTACGAAGCCTTAACTGTGACTACACCTCGAGCTCAGATTAGTCCCATGGCCAATGTGCTATAGAGGATACTGAGTGGATTCATCCAAAAAAACTGAGTTACACTGTTACATGTTGAAATCATTTCCATGAAATATTGACAAACTAGGTAACCCGTAACCGGAGGAAATTAGAGAAAGAGAAGTGTGCAGAAAAACAGTTCAGATGAATTAGAAAAGAGAACATTTGCTACGATGATCAAATAATCTGCAGAAAACAACACCTTGAATAATCTCCTATATACTGATTACCCGGAGCCGGTCCTTAATTTTTAGGGGCACATGATTAAAATCTAAAAAATGGGCTTCTTATGCATATTCATAGTTTTTTCAATATATATACTATATATATTTAACCTGTTTTCATATATTTAACCCGAAAATGATAATTTCATTAAGAATAAAATAAAATCACAAGAAGGTAATGAGTATCAAAACATCATTGAAAATGACTTCTTCTAGCAATTTGTGAAGCAAATTCATTAATAACATTTTCAAATTCAATCTTTTCCAATGTTTCCTTTTCAATACACAAGATTGCCAACTCATTTAACAATTCTTGAGACATAGTTGACCGCAAATAAGATTTCAACATTTTTAATTTAGAAAAACTTTTTTCTGCAGATGCCACAGTTACACAAGATTGCCAACTCATTTAACAATTCTTGAGACATAGTTGACTGCAACTAAGATTTCAACATTTTTAATTTACACACTTTTTTCTGCAGATGCCACAGTAACAGGTATAGTCAACAATATTCTATAAGCAATTGATACGTTCGGATAACAATCCGAAGCTTTTACAAACTCGAGTATTTCAATGGGAGTCTTTTTTTCTCTTGTAACACTCTCAATTCATAAAATAAATCATTTGAATTAACATCTAAAAATGTATCATGCTTTAGAGCACATTCAAGATTTACACAACATTCTTTCAATTTATTATCATCTAATGAAAGTAACTTCTTCGAATCATATAAAAACCCAAAAATACCTTCAAATATTTGCAATTGTTCAAGTCTACTCTTCAAGGAAGAAATAGCAATATCAACTACAACAATAAAATAATTCACTCTAAAAGATTCTTCAGCCGATTGCGTTATATCCTCATGTGCAATCTCATCAAACTGTTTCTTTCTACAAATTTGACGTTTTTTAACAAAAATTGGTTCAATTTCCATATCAGATGCAATAATTTTGGTAGAAATCAAGGCAAATGTAAACCCATTTTCTCTATAATTTCAAAAAAGAAATGACTCCCTTCAAATGTTCTATAGCAATATCAATATGCATATCTTTAGACCATAAAATTTTGCTAACCACATTTATATTAAACAATATATCATGCCAAATAGTCATGCCTATTAAAAACTCAAAACTTTCAACTTCATTTGCTACACTTTCAGCTTCACTCTTTGTTTTGGCATCATCACTACTTTCAAATAATACTAACAAAGCTTCTTTTATTTTGGGACCTTGATATCTTATGGCTTTAACACTATTAATACGACTTTCCCAACGTGTTGTGGACAATGTTTTGAGAGTTAAACCATCGACATAATTTTGTAAAATTTTCCATCTTTTTGTAGAACTAGAAAACAATGAATATAATTGTTGAACAACAAAAGAAGATACCGCTTTAACACAGGAGTTAGCCATATCACACACAGTTAGATTAAGACTACGAGAAACACATGGCATGTATAACGCTCTAAGATTTATTTCAAGTAATCTTTTTTGCACACCTTAGTCCCTTTCATGTTAGATCCATTATCATAACCTTGCCCCCTCACATCATTAATATCAAGACCAAGAGAGTTTAATACAACTTGCAATTCATTAAAAAGCCCCATCCCAGATGAATCATCCACTATTAAACACTGTAGAAAATACTCTTCTACATTTATGGTACTAGTGGACATGTCTACACATCGTATTATCAAAGCCATTTGTTCTTGGTGACTTATACTGGGAGTACAATCAAGTATCATTGCAAAATATTTTGCCTCTTTGATTTTCTTGATGATTGCACTTTTAATATTAGAGTCTAATCTAGAAATCAACTCATTTTGAATTTTATGACCAAAATAGTGATAATGAATCTCATTATGACTAATACGTCGAATATGGTCTTGCATTACTGGATCAAACTCAGCTAACATTTCGATTAAACCCAAAAAGTTACCATTATTAACTTCGTAAATTTTCTCATTGGTTCCACGAAAAGTCAAATTATGCTTAGCAAGATATTTCACAACAACAACAATTCTTCCAAGAACTTCTTTCCAGCGATTTTTCTCTTTTGTAATTTATCTTGTACATTTTTATCAATTGTTTCATTTTTTTTAATCTAATTTGTAAATCAATCCAAGTGCTCATATTAGTTATATGCTCAATACTATTCTCATGTTCTCTGAGCTTCTCACTAAAATGATCCCAATCATTAAGTCCTTCATGTGCTAAAAGACTCTTCATATACATTCACTTAAACAACTTACAACAAAAACAATATACTTTGTCTACATGCTTTGAGTACACTAATCATTTCCTATCTTGAGTCTCTCCATTCGGTAATTTTCGAGTATAATATGAATATGAAAAATGTTTAGCTTTACCATCCAAAGGAAAGATGAGATTGGGTTCTCTAATGGGACCTTTTTCCACTAATATATCAATTGTTTTATTATCAAGGTTTGTCCAAATTCTAGGATCATAAATATCCAAATGAGGAGTTGGTTGTTCTATTTCATTGTCCAAATTCTCATTATCATTCATGTCAATCACATCATGATCAATGAGTTGATTTTCATCATTTTCAATTTCATTGCCCAAATATTCATTATCATTAATATCATTCACATCATGATCATTGAGTTGACATGTCAAATGAGGAGTTGAGTGATTTAATTCAAGTGAACAACCTGACTCTACTTTTTTACCAAGGAATTTTTCTAAAGCTCCCTTGTGAGGCTGAGTCAATTGTTCTAATTGTTGTCTTTTTTCAAATCCAGATGGTTGTTTTTTAGGAAACATGTTACTAATAACTAAAATAACAAACAAATAACAATAAAACACTAATAACTAAAATAACAAAAAAAAAAAAACTAACAATCAAAGTGAATCACTGGAAAGGAACAATAAAACCTGTCAAGCATTCAAGCAATTGCATTCAGCAAGTCGCACCAATCCCGCTATGCCTATGCTGCAAGATTGATTTTATTTTCCTGGAAAATACAACTATAAAAGTTAACAAACAACTAAATAGAACAATAGGCCAAGAAGCAAATAAACAAAATCGAGGTCTGTAAACAACATTTACTTTTTTTGGGCAGAAATCTGAAATATAAAAAAACATTTAGTGGTACAAGTGTACAACCACCAAAAGTTTCAAAAGAGAATATAAAACCATGAGCTCTTGCAATGGGTTCGGTTGCTGACATTAGATGTAATGACTAAAAAGAGAAAAGGATATAAAATGGTTTCTGTTTTGGGCAAACTGCAATTAAAATTCATAGGCTAACAAGTTATTAGATTTAATTATCCACATTATAAAAGCTAAAATAACAAAGTACCAATTAAAATATTCAAAAATACCGTATGTTTAAATTAAAATAGAAAGTGAAGTTCCATAATATCTCAATTAACTCAAACACAAGTATGTCCAACAAACTGAATATGCAACGAACAAATATTTAATAAACATAGATGTTTTCTGAACATTAAATAGAACAATAGAACATTAAAATAGAAATTACAAACAAAAACGAAATTAGAAATTACCTGGGGCAGTGCGAGACCAGTGAGTCTGAGATGAGAGATGAGAGATGAGAGATTGAGAGAATATAGTTATGCAGAAAATGAGAAAAATAATGGAGACTGAGAGAGAAAGATTAAGCTGAGAAACTTATTGTCTCTGGTGCCAGTGGTGGGTCGAGAAGAACAAGGGAAATATTGGAAAATTAAATCAACGAATTGGGCATTATTTTAAAATGGGGCCTTTATAAGTTTCTTGTTTTGTTTGGGTTTTTTTTTTTTAAACAAAGCTAGGCCCAAAAAATTATGGTCCGAAAAAATCCGGATCCAAATAAACATAAAACGGGGTCATGGTCAGATCGAGTAAAACCCGGAAGATACACGAGTCGGGTTTTTTTAGCGGTTCCGGATCGAGTCTAGACCCGCTCATTTTTATAGGTATTTTATAGATCTAAGTTTGGGTTGGACCTAGAATCTGGATCCATATTTTACCATCCCACAAGGGCCCTTTTTTTCTTAAACAAATTATTTCTACTGAGCCTTTTTTTTTTTATTCCAGAATTCAGCCCATTTATATTAACTTATTAGCAGACAGTTGAAGCAAGTTTTGCATGCTAAACAAGAATTGGAATTAGGTTTCCTATTTTCTTTATGCAAACAAAACTAAGGAACACTTTGATATTACTAACTTTTATAATAATTACCGTTAACTGTTATCGAAGGAATAATCAACTATGAAGTTAATCGATAGATGTTTGGTTAATTATATTTTTAAAACTACTGTATAACTCAAAATCAGTAAATATATATTTAATAATTTTATTACAAAAATACTGAGATTAATTACAATGACTAAAATATACATAGTTTAAGACTATATTTCTTTTTCTTTTTTCATTAACTACATATATTAAATCAATATTTAAATTGAAAAAAAAAATCTATAAGAACAATAAAAATATTTTTAAAAGATCTTATAGATCAAATCAATATTTCAATAAAATATTTAATTTTGAAATGAAATAAGGTATAAAAATGATTTTAACTTGATTTCATAAGGATATTAACGATGTCTTAAAAGATGCATTAAATGCTGAAATAAATTATTCCATAATCATTTTAAAAAAGTAACCCTTCACCTATCTCTCAAAATCAGTATCAAAACTTGTCAGATTATCAATTAATCGCTTTTGGAAATTCTACCAAACATCATTTTATATATAAATTATAAAATAATTTGATTTTAACCTTTCAAAAACAATATCAAACTGGCTCTAAGATTATTTACAAATGAAGTCTACAAAGAAAGTTTTCATTTTTCTCCAATATTTCTATCATATGAACTTGTACTGAATATTTTTCCCTCCTCCCCCACTACAAGTATGTAAGTTTGTCACTAATAGCATCTAGCAATCAATTTTACCCGCAAACGTCCGGTCCAGACAGATTGAAAATTTCCACCTGTGAACACAATGCTTCAAACTAAACTTCAATTTATCCAGCCATGTAATTTGTGGATAGTCAAGAGACCCCTAACTTGATCACTTCATCCGATTTCAAAATTTTGGTTGAATAAGGTTCTATGTATTCATTCTTAAGCCCTAATAGTGATGCTTGTGGAGATATGCTTAGCTAGACTGATGTTATGTAATTTTTCTTTGACATGTATAGCTGCATATGCAAACACTAAAGTAATTTGGGAAACGGACAATTGAACAACCAAATCAAGCATCATTATGACCAAATGCGATCAAATTATATAAGATTAACTTTACAAATTATATAGCTAGACAAGAAATATGACACAAGAGTACTATTAGACAACTAAATTTCAATTAACAGTGTTTCAAATAACAGGTCTGTGTAACACAACTGTTTTGTCCAAGTAAACAGACTTTAGAGCAGATGACTACCCATAACATGAACATCTTCAACACAAAAGCTGATATCCAGTTTAAAAAATAAAGTACAGCTGATTACTCATGAAAAGAGTTGCCTTCAATACAGAACTGATATCAATAGCAGCGCAGTAAATCTACCTTTGAAATCGTAAACTGTCACAAAATGATAAAACATGTAATATAAAATAAATTTGTAAGACCATAATCAAGTAATCAATGTATTAAATGGCACTTCGGTTACCCTATCCAGATGCTGATTCTGACTGTGCTGTCGCTTGTCTCGGCCTTCTTTGTTCAAGAGGTCCATCTCTTCGTCTCTCATACCTTTTGCTCACATATTTTGATTCTTTTCGTTTATTCGGTTGATAAGTAGGATATGTGCAGGGAATTATTTCCCCATTTATATATTTATCACCTACAAACCCACAAAAAGGATCGCAAAGCACATCATAAGACCATAAGATTAAAGCAATCTGATAATGCAAATATCTGGCGTCCTTCTTTTTGTGATAAGTTAGAGAAAACCAACCTCCATAATCTTTATTTTTGACATCTATGTATGAATCTGGCAACACCCAGAGAACACCGGGCAGTCCTAACAAAAAGAAAAAGATATAGAGCACGCATAAGTCATAAATAAGCAACACAGTGTAAACAATCAAGTGCCTTAATTATCTACACACCCTTGAACTTCTCAGAGGTTTCTTCAGATACAGTGCATTGGAATCCAGTGTAAGTGGTGGTGCTAAAAGCATACATATTCTTCTTTGCTTCTTCCATGCTGTAAAAACAAAAATCACTGTGAGTTTTTGACATAATGAATAATAAGAAAAGTTCCCCAAAAATAGGTGTTGTAAGAGATTCTTGCTATTACATACTAGTCAAATTCTACATAATTCACATATGAGGTCTATGAATGACACGATTTCTAGTGTATGCATATACTCATTCAAAAAAATATCCGAAATTTCCAATCCTAGATTAATGAATTGATCGTGAGTCGTGACCTAATGGAGGAAATATATATCATATCTATTCATTTGAGATTCTATTGTTCCATTTGAATGATAAACTTTTGCCTACCAGTCTAAATTTACAGACTTTACATATCAAGTCTACAAAAGACACAATTTGTAGTGCATTCAAAGTTTGCTCATTCCTACATCCTCATATATGCATATTAAATTGAATTATCATACATAATTAAACAAATAGAAAAAATCTCCAATGATGATAGATGAGCTGATAATGGATTAATGAAGATAATACGACTCGTCTCCTAGTCGAAAATATTCCTAGAAAAACCATCCAGGCTACATTTATTCTTCTTTTATCATTCCAATGGCGCCATATAGCCATGAAGCTCATATAAAAACTTAACATATGTCTAACATAATTGAAAACCCAATTCTTCCACAATTAATCCATTTAACATCAATCATTCTATGACATATAAAGCTAAAACAGTCACACACACACACACAGAAACAAAGTAGGAAACTTTGCTTAAATTTTGAAACTTTTCTCTTAACAATAATTATCTTTCAATCTCAAACAATCCAAATTCAAAACTACGAATTTTCTTCTCAAAAAGGCAAAACACCCAACAAAAACTTCCTCATCATCCATGAAAACAGCAATGCAAGTATTCAAAGCAATCCCATTGAAAGCAAAACTACCCAGAAACATATTCACGAAAAACAAAACACCCACTAAACCCTATATCGTTATCTATAAAAGAAAAGCATTAAAGCAAGCACCTTCCAAGCACAGTAGCGAGTGTGTTAAGATAAGTGTCAATCATCTGCTCTCTAGTCGGAGCCGGGTCCTTAGGGAATTCCATCACAATCAGCCAGTGATTGTAGTCACATCCCGGTAACATTATCGCCTCTCTGGGTTCATTGCTGCTACTTCTTCTCGACGAGTAGTCGCTATCTGTTGTTGGTCCGGCTCTAACGGCTGGAAAAACAGAGCGAGCAGGGAAGCTGAGACGCAGTGAGTTGAATTGGAGGGCGAGAGTGAGTTGAGGGCGAGGCGATATGAGAGGCTTCTGTGAGAGAAGAGATGACGTGTGTAGAATTGCCATTATCGATTTAGTTGACAGAGAGAGAGAGATTGAGAGGCAGAGTAGTGTGTGTCTGTGTTTGTTCACACTTTTCAGTGCGAAGATAACGCAAGAAAGAACCGCTCAGATTTTTTCACGGGTTTGGGGTCATCATTATATGCTCTGTTCGGGTTCGGGTTTGGTTGACCCGCCTGATTTATTTATTCATTTTCATTTTGTTAATTAATTGATAAAGTAATTTTTTTGTTTGAAATAGGATTTTTTTTGTTTAAGTTTTACAACAGAACTGTCGTAAACTTATTAGATCAAATAATACATATACAGTCCGAATATCTACTTTCTATAAATCGAAAGAAAAATCTACATATATATATGCTTTTAAAATGTGTACAGTAAAATTCGAATCCTGACCATCAATTTGGAAGGGATGTGCACAACTATTTTCGTTAAGAAATGATGCGCTTTTTAAAGATAAATTAATCTTGGTTTTATTGGAATCTGTTTGTATACGATCCAATTTTTCTCTAATAGACACGATATATATATATATATTTATAGCATACTAATAAATATTATTACACTATTGTTACATATATTATTATGATTGAAATTACGTTGTTTACGTATCAAAAGTGTTATAATTTATATTAATATACTATAAATAATTAAATACACATATATTGTGTATCTATAAGAGAAAAATTGGAATACAGTCTACTTAGATTGCGTACTAATATACTATTACTAATTTTCTATACGTGCAATACAAATAGTTGATATGTGAAACCCCTCGTTAAAAGGGAGAGCGCCATACAAATAGTTGACACGACCCATTTTCTTGTCTATGCTAGTCTTATTCTTAGGTTTAAAGGGTTCATTTTTTTTATATTAATTTTTTTTTACAGTAACTGGAACACAATTGAGCTCAGCCTAAACTCATGATCTTAATGTGTAATACTTTAAATTGTAAAATCTAGGTATTCTCCAAAATTTTCTTTTGTGAAATTTTGTTAGGAGTATTGTTAATGCCTATTTAGTGAGTGATAGGAGATCGTACCAAAGCACAAAGCAAAATAACAAATGAATATTAGATACTACAATCGGATATTGGCTTCATAGGTTATGAATGAGAATTTAGAGAGAAAGACAATGTTGTAAACCGGTAAGTAGAAATCTTAGAATGTTAATCAGACAATGTGGAAATTTGTACAATTTAAGCTATGATTTAAAATTCGTTGAAGATTTTTTGTGACCAGACTATTTTTTTTTGTTTAAATAGGAAAGGTATTTAGAACCCATAAAATGCAGCTTTTCGATAAAAAAAATTATCACAGATATATAGAACTCACATGTTCAAAGAGTTAGTTTAAATCTAGAAAAAAAAAAAGTTGGAGAATATTGACCATAATAACTTGTTATGCACAAAAGGTATAATATATATATTCTTTCTCCAGACAATTCGATATAATATAAAATATATCAATATGGATAAGTACTGATAATTGTGTACACCGGATCAAAACAATTGAATCTAATGATTCACAGTCAAAGAACTGATATATTTTATATCAAGTCGAACTATTGGGATAAAGATTATATATATATACATTAAAGAGAGTTTCTCCTTTCGATCCAAAGTTTTTTCTTTTTACACTTTGACACTCAATTCTAAAAAATGATATTATCATTTTAATTTCTAAGTATGGCTGAAAACTTAACTTTTTTAATGTGTTTGCTTTTTTAGGACTCTTGGTCCATCATTTTTCAAAAATATATTAAATTGAATGGTCCACATGCAAATAACTGATATATCATATATCATATATCAGTTCGAACTGCCAGTGGAAAAATTATATATATATATATATTAAAGAGAGTTTCTCCTTACGATCCAAAGTTTTTTTTTTACCCATGGAGCCCCACCCACATTTGGGGGAACCGATGAGGGTAAATTTTGCCTCCAAAATCTAAGTAAGGGTTGGGGTGGAGCCCCATATCCCCATATATATTTATATATATACTTTTTTATTTTTCTAAAAAATAATAACTTTAAACTCTATTACTGATTTACACTATTTCCTCTATTTCCATATATATATATATATATATGTGTGTGTGTGTGTGTGTGTGTGTGTGTGTGTGTAATATAATATTATTATAGTTATTTGTATTAATTTTGAATTAAATTAAATCAATTATATATTTTAGATTATTAATTGGATTGGATATCGAAATATGGTGAATCGAACGATTTGAATGATCAAATTTTGAATCTCAAATTATAAATTTTAGATTTTAAATCATAAAATATTATGATTGAAAATAAGGGAAACAGGGAACAGGGGTGGGGGCAGGGGAGCCTCCCCCCAAACACCCTCATCCTCACTTCCCCCAAATGTGGTTTGAGGGCGGGATGGGGATTCCCAATGGGCCCCTATGCCCATCCCTATTTGACACTCAATTCTAAAAAGGGGTATTATCATTTTCGTCCCTAAATATTGGTGAAAACTCAACTTTTAAAACGTGTTTACTTTTTTAGGACCCTTAATCCCTCATTTTTATCTTTTCGAACTCTTATTATAAAGACATACCATTTTTTTAAAAAAATAATCTAAAGACTCAATTTTTTTAATATTACCTGTAGTGTTAAAATATGGGCCTACGACTCAACAATCGAGTCCAATGACAAAACGCCCGTAAATGGGATCCAAAACAAACCTCATGACACCTATCAGGTGTAAAAGATCATGTTCAACAGGTCATAACGATGGGACAATTAGAAACGCGGTCAAAAGAACTATTAAATAGTCTTAACCACACATTTATCACAGGCCGAACATTACACAAATTGTAATGTCAGACAAGCCATCATTGCCAGATTCATTAGAATCAAAACGGGCAATTGAGGGCCCAAGATCCACGCCTTCTCATAAATGGGGTGGATGTTGAAGGCTCTAGGTCTTCCCTATAAATACCAAACCCCTTCTCAAGGAAAGGGGTCCTAATATCCTAAAAAACGGAAGCTCTCAAAAAGTAGCTCCGCAATTCTCTCCTTTCATTTATTGCACCATCACTCAAACAGAGGTCGATCCAATCACCCTCCAATGTTGATCGACCAAATCCATGATCTACCCGCGTTGAATCAAGGAACCAACTTGGCATCGATCTGTCCAACCTATCGATACTCAGCTTCGAATCAATCTTTGATCGACTCACGATGACCTAAAGAACCTCCAGAGCATCGACGAACTAACATCATTGACGCCTAGTGTCAATCCAACCAAATTGACCCTTAGCTTGATTCTATACATCAAGCAATACGGTTTGTCATTTTCTACTCTCCTTTACTTCATCGAACAATATTCTGACTTGAGTGTCGAAAAGTCCACCAAGAGAACACCCTCATCTCTCTCTATGGTTCGACCACCGCTCTGTTACTTCTCTTGTTTTACAGGTTGCCAGTGTCCACCTCGATGACTCAAATCAATTGTAGATTCGATCGTCTAAAGTTTGGCACCCACCATGGGGTCTTGGCAATTTTCCTAAGTCAAATCCATATCCCAGTACCGATTGAAAGCTTACCAAAACAACCAATTCCATGGATATCGAGACCCAGCTAGCACTCTTGGAATCCTAGATGGCTGAGAACACCACTAAGTTGTGTTTGCTCAAGGAAGAGAATATGACTGTTCGAGCTCAAAACCTAAAATTGTAGAAAAAAATGTAGATTCGCTTTCAAACGATGTGGCACCTACCTTTGAACAAATGACACTTGATCTACGGCGTGAACAAAGCGGACAACAGGATAGTCGACCTACCCAAGCGGAGATCGAGCTTCCCAACCTTAACAAACCAATACAGGCAACGGACCCGAACGCTAAACAAACAAAAACTCAAAGAGACTTAAATCAAAATGCCCATACTCAAGAGTTCCCTACGACAATTTCAATGTCGAATGGCATGGTAAGAACATTTCCTATTTTCTTTGACCATGATGTCGCTCGTAGGTTTATAGAGATAGAAGCAATAATTCAAATGATTCCTAGGATGCCTACTCCAATCAAACGAAGTGCAGCCAACAGCTTCGTGGACTCACCCTTTATAGACAAGATCGTGATGGTTGAAATGCCCAGAAAGTTTAGCTTCCCGGATATGAATTAGTATGACGGAACAACTAATCTGAACGATCACATCACTCAATACAAATAACGGATGTTCACTGCAGAAATCCCTCAAGATCTAAGGGAAGCATGCATGTGTAAGGGTTTCGGGTCGAGCCTGATGGGGCCAGCTCTTCAGTGGTACACCAAACTTTCAAACATGTCGATTAGCTCGTTTGCTCATTTGATTGGCACATTCGTCGAACAGTTCACTGGTAGTAAGAAGCTAAAGAGACAATCTGACGACTTGTATTCAATCACCCAGAGTCATAATGAGAGTTTACGCGATTATATGGGGAAATTCAACAAAGAGAAAAGTTCTCATTCCACAATGTAACATGGCTACAACCATCTCCGCCTTCAGGAAAGGCTTGCTACACGACTCCAGCCTCTATAAGGCATTAACCAAATATCTGTGTCAAACCATGGACGATGTCCTAGCTAAACCTTGGGCCTAAATCAAATGGGAGGAATACGAAGTGAACTACGCACCATCAACAAACAATGAGGATGACATGGACAATAGTTGAGCCAACCAACTCGGGGCTAAATGGTACTAAGAGCTTGAGCAACGACTCAACTAAACTATTCACCTGATCTATATCGATCAAATTTTTACTCAACTTTTCCAAAGTTCAAGATCTATATTGGTCCATGTCGACCCACATATCATTGTAACTGTTATACACAATGGTCCACATCAACCCCTGCTTCATTTCAATTCAATAAGACAACTTCTAATAAGAAGGCAAAAGTTTGTGTTTAAACAAAACTTGTCAATGAATCCATATTGATCCTTGTAAGACTCTATTTAGTCATTGATAAGACACGCTAGTCGGCATTGAATTCACAATAAATTCTAACGTCGACCCTAGGGTCGGCCCATGGGGGTTACAAACCCAACAAAATGCTGGGACCCAAATGGTTCAATATGCTTCTATTTCTTTTAGGGCGTCAGATCCAATTTATTTTAGTATAAGAAGGGTTTAATTTCAATTATTGCTTTGTTTTTTTTAATAAGGTCCAATTATCCATCTCTAGTTCAATTTATTAGAAATAAACATCATATCCCAATTGATTCTAACATATCAAACTTAGTTTTACATTATTTGAGAGTCTAATTGAATCCTTTTTTTTTATAAAGAAAGTCCAATTGAATTGCTAATATTTCTTTGTTAACCTAATCAAAATTGACACTCACTCATTTCGTGACTCTGCCAGAGTATACTTTATTTGCTAATTTAGTCCAATTGAATTGCTAACCTTTCTTTTTAATGATAATAATATTTATAACAATGCTTGGGTATTGACCAATTCGGATATTGACCAGTCAGTACCCAAATTGTGAGATAAATGTAAAAAATAAAAGAAAAAAAAGGACATGTGCCTACTCCCATTAGTGGGGTCAGTAATTTGGATACTGATCGGTCAGTACTTAAACATTGTTCTAATTTTTATATGAGGCTCCGATTTTTGTTAATATCATTAAATGACTCGAGCCCCAAAATGTCTGGATATGACCCTGGTCTACCTAACTCAGATAAATGATTAAATCATTACATTGAATATGTGTACGTTCGACACAATTTAAATAATCAATTTTAAAACTCCATTCTAAAGATGTGAGCTGCTCGACCAAGAAAAAACAAGAAGCATTGATAGGTCATGCGCTCTCTTTCTATACGCTCTAAAAGCCACTGGAACTAGTATCAACACCAAGAGTCAACTCGCGATCTTCACTCGACATCTATGTCGACTTAAGGTTTGGCAATCAATTTTAAAGACCCTTAGTCACCTCGACCTCGACATTTTTGGTCGACATCATGTTAAGTTAATCTACAATTCCTCTTCGATCCACGATCAAACTTGATATCTCTAAATCTATTCGACAAAGCTTGACATGATCAAAACATCCGACATGTACAACACACTCAACTTATGTGATAAAGCACATGTTTGATACGCTCGATCTTCTTGACATATACGGCATGCACGACATGATCGAATTCAATTACTCTCAAACATGAAAACTTCAACTTAGAGAGTGGGGGCTAACTGTAGTGGTAAAAAATGGTCATACGGCCTAACAATCGAGCTCACTAATAAAAGGGCCAGAAACAGGATCCAAAACAAACCTCAAGACACCCATTGGGTGTAAAATCCCATGTTCAATAGGCGTAAAACCTGACCCAACCCATCATAACAATGGGACAATCAAAAACCCGGTCAAAATAACTATTAAATAGCCTTAACCACACATTTATTACAGGTCAAGCGTTACACAAATTGTAACGCCTGACAAGCCATCATTGCTAGATTCATTAGAATCAAAACGAGGAATTGAGGCCCAAGATCTATGCCTTCTCATAAATGGGGTGGACGTTGAAGGCACTAGGCCTTATACCAAACCCCTTCTTAGAGAAAGGGGTCATGATTTCCTAAAAAGCGGAAGCTCTAAAAAAGTAGCTCTGTAATTCTCTCCTTTCATTTATTGCACCCATCACTTAAACAGAGGTCGACCCAGCCACCTTCCAAGGTCGATCGACCCGCGTCGAATCAAGGAACCAACTTGGGTATCGATCCGTCTAACCTATCGATATCTAGCATCGAATCAATCTTTGATCGATTCACGACGACCTAAAGAACCTCCAGGGCATCGACGAACCAACATTATTGATGCCTAGTATCGATCCAACCAAATCGACCCTTAGCTCTATTCTATACATCGAGCAATACAGTTTGTCATTTTCTACTCTCCTTTACTTCATCGAACATTATTCTGACTTGAGCGTCGGAGAGTCCACCAAGGGAACACCCCTCTCTGTGTTTTGACCACTGCTCTATTACTTCTCTTGTTTTACAGCTTGCCAATGCCCACCTCGACGACTCAAATCAATTGTAGATCTGATCGTCTATATTACCCGTTTTGAATACTTCTCTTTGGAAAAGAGATATGAGGTAATAAAATAAAAATAAAACAGAGAATAAAACCAACCCAAATAATATAGCAAGACATTTGTCTTTACCATGTCATCCACTATCTTCCCAAAATTTGTAGGATGAGGATAACTCACTTACCATATTATTTAGGTTATATTAAATATATAATATTCAATGTTTTCCATAAATATTATCATCCTATTTGAGAGCAGGGTCGTCCTTGGGCTGGTGCTGGAGGTGCACCCGCCCAAGGCCTATAATTTTTTTTCTTCAAAACTCTTATTAAATTTTAGTTTAGAGAGGTTCAAAATTTAGTTATTTTTAAAAACTAGGCTCAATAATAATAAAATTGATATTTTTACCCTAGCCCCTGAGATGTCAGGGCCGACCCTATTTGAGAGGAAACCCATACTCCAAACCTAGTTGATGTACATATGGACATATGGTTGACATTCTCCACCAGTCTTCGACGGATATTTAAGAATTGATTACATCTCATCTTAGGGCTATATGACCCTGAGTAGATGATCTTGGGAAGTTCACTAAGCACATGGAAAGTTCACTAAGGATGCGTTTGGTACGGAGATGGGACATGACAATATGGGACTGGACTGGACAGGACATGACAGGACTGAACATGTTATTCTATGTTGTGTTTGGAAGGTCTAGACAGAACTATAAACTGTATTGTTATGCGTTTGGTATGACTGAGACAGGGCGGAACAAGAGATTCAAATGACCAGGGTACCCTTCTTATATATATAACAACATAGACTATAATATTATATATATTAATAAATAATAATATTATATATAATGATCTATAACATATTATTACATTATATATATATATTATTTGATATTATTATATATTAATATAGAATATTACATGTATTATATATAATAATATGATATATAATATTACATGTATTATATATAATAATATGATATATAATATTAAATAATAATATTTATATATATTATATAATGTATAATATATATATATATATATATATATGATATAATAAAAATTATTATAACATCATATATATATATATATATTATTTAATATATTATAGAAATATAATAATATTATAATAAAATATATTATAGAATATATTATATATAATAAATATCAATTTATTTATTTATATATATAATATATATAATTTAATATATAAAAATATATTTTTATATTACATATTATATATATATATTATTTATCTTAAATATATTATATTATATATATTTTTATAATATATATATATATATATTAATATTTATAAATCATATATATTATGTGTTGTAATATATATATTATGTGTTGTAATATAAAATAAATAATAATATTATATATAATGATCTATAACATATTGTCGTTTTATGAGTCTGAGAAAATCAACAGTGAGAAAGAAACCGACGACAACGAAATCGACGGTGAGAAAATCAACAACTTATTAACCGGAACGGGAATACAGTACATTTCACAGCGATTGACAGAGGTAAGTTCAGTTTGTTTTATTTATCTATTTGTTGTTGATAACTTATAATTGCATTTTAGACTTGTTCTATTGATTGAAATTGTAGATTAGGGTTTACAATGATTGTGGTTTTTGTTTGGGTTTGAAATGAGGTTGAATATGTTATGAGGAAGATGATTTTGTGGTATCGAGCATTTTTTTTAAAAAAATAATAAATCGAGAATATTTCAAGCGAAATCGAGAAAATTTTAATGAAAGATTCGAGGAATTTTTTCATACGATCGAGATTATTTCTCAAAGGATCGAGAACATTTTAAAAGCATCGAGAATATTTTTAAAGGATTGAGAAATTGTTTTAAACGATCGATAATATTTTCCTAACGATTGAGAATGTTTTTCAAAGTGATCGAGCTTTTGTTAAATGATCGAGAAGATTTGTCAAAGAATCGAGAGGTTTTTCAAAGGATCAAGACTGTTTTCAATGGATCGAGATTTTTTTAAAACGATCGAGAATATTTTTGTAACGATCGAGAATGTTTTTCAAAGGATCGATATTTTTTAAAATGATCAAGAAGAGATTTTTTTTTATTAAATTGAGAAGAGTTATCAAAGAATCGAGAGGTTTTTAAAAGTATCGAGACTATTTTCAAAGGATCGAGAATTTTTTCAAATGATCGAGAATAATTTTGTGACGATCGAGAATGTTTTTGAAAGGATCCAGATTTTATAAAATGATCGAGAATATTTTCAAATAATCGAGAGATTTTTCAAAGGATCGAGACTATTTTCAAAGGATCGAGAGGTTTTTCAAAGGAACGATACTAATTTAAAAGGATCGAGAACTTTTTCAAAGGATCGAGAACTTTTACAAATGATCGAGAACTTTTTCAAAGTATCGAGAATATATATATATATTTTTGCAGTTCACTAATGTGTTGTTTCTGTGACATTGCAGATGACGAGCAGTTTGAAGGAATTGCTTAAAACTCCAGCGGGAGATTGGTTCAAGGGAAAATTGACCCTACACGACCATTTTGAATCCCTCGCCCGTATAGACGATGCACTTAACCGGGTCCCTGAAAAGTTTACGGTTAAGGATCGGCTTCGATTCATGACCTCCTGTTTAGGGCATTTCATATCGATGCACCGGGATCTGAAGTTTTCGGGTGGTGTTATTCATCAGCTGCTATTGTGGGAGTTGGACCATGACGGGCAGACAGATGAGATGTGGTTCTTGTTAGGGAACCATGTGGTCAGGTTTTCAAAGGTGGAATTTAGCCTCATCACCAGATTATGTTTTGGAGTCGTACCGGACAGGAGTATGTATGTTGCAGTTGAGAATGACATACATCAACGATACTTTCCTGCACATGATGAGGTATCGTTGGATGACTTGAGGGTTGTTCTTACCCGCGGAGAGTTTGAACAAACGTGCGATGCTGTGAAGTTGTGCCTCATTTATATGTTGAACTAGATATTGATAGGGGTGGACGAGAGATTGAAGATTCCAGTTTGGCAGTTTCGGTTGGTAGAGGACCTCAATGCCTTCGATGCGTTCCCGTGGGGTGCCCACGTCTATAGGAATTCTATATTTTCATTCAAGCATGCGTTACCGCGACGTCGTGAGGAAAGACAACAACAATCACAGGGCGATGTTGGACATTCCGTGGAGGGGTACAACATCTACGGTCTATCACACGCCATTTTGGTAAGAAATTTGATTTCCAACATGTACATTGCATTTCTAATCCAATTTTTTTTTATAACTGTACTTATCTTTGATGCAGATATTTGCTTTCGAGGTGATCCCCTAACTGGGCTTCGATTTCGGGACTTGAAGGGTTATCGATCTTTGTCCTCGTATTTTGAAGTGAGAGTTGACGAAAAAACCTAGAGGGGAGAAGCTTGACAAGATTTTTAATGCTAGGGTAATTAATTTATTTGTTAATCGTATGTTATATTACTTACTATAAGTAACAATGACATTCATCTAACTACACTTTCAGATGTCTGCGAGGACAGAATTCGTGCCCACAGTAGCTGAGGCAGTGACACCTTACTTCGCATGCCTAAGTGAGAGGGGATCCCGTATGTGCAGGACGACAGGGTTCACTTTCCTACTGTCCCTGATCCGACTACAAGTGCAATTCGTCCCGATGAGGAGGGTGGGGGTCCGACTACAAGTGCAGGTCCAGATTTTAGTGGCATGGACACTGGCGGATCTGAGTCGTCTCCTCGGCGAGTGAGGCATAGAAAGATTCGGTTTACCACGCTAGGAAATGGTGCTGATACAGGAGATTCCCGTGCAGGCGTTGCACTTGATGGGGAGGTAAGTTGAAATGGTAGTTTTTTTTTACCGGATGACGCATGATTGTTTTAGTATTAATAATGTTGCATGATTTTAGGCCCGTTTAGAACAGCAGTTGAACGAGTTGCGTGAAGCCCTCCGATAGAGTAAGGATGATCGACAACAATAGCACCGGGAGTTACTGAAGTTGATCCGGAAGAGCGAGGAGGATCGACAACAGCAACATATGGAGTTTCTTGCATTGATTGGGGGCTTTCAGGGCTTCAGGCCGCATATGTATGACCATACACAGGATCCACATACCAGAGGGGCATATCTGGAGAGTGGGGCTCAGTCTCCCCCCCTCTCTCCCCCTTCGAGCAAGCAACCGCCCCCCTCCCGTTCATAGCGATTCACAGGCTCCCCCTTCACCACTTACCGAGGAGTTGGATCCCCCTCCATCGATGATCGAGCAGCAGGCCCCCCCACCCCCTCCACCTCCACCTCCACCTCCACCTCTACCTCCACCTCCGAGCGAGGAGCCGGCCCCTATCCCCCTCGAAGCGAGGAGCAGACGCCCCCTCCACCATCTCCCCTCGAGCAGTAGGCTCCCCCTCTCCCATCCTCATCTCAGCATACCCTGGCGAGGGGAGTTCTACAACAGAGGCGTGTACTGAAGCACGATTGATAGTTGCTTAGCCCGTACACTGATCCGTGCCGACCTAAGAGGGCGAGGGTAATACTATAGGGACCTGAGTACGTATTTAATCCTGAGGAACTGGTGGACAGTGACCAGTTAAAGGCTTACCGAGCCTTCAAGAAGAAATTAAACGGGTAACTGTAAGTAAATTTCTTTGTTATTTATTTGACAATTTTTCTTGTAATGCATTATATAAATGTGTAGCTGATGAAACATTAATGCAGACGTGATGTTGATTTGCTCGCGCCGGTTGATGCTGCATGGTTCCATCAGTTGCAGATCAACTTCATAGATGTTGATGATGAGGTACGTGGGATCGTACCGTAAATTCTGTTTATAGTATTTGTTTTAGATGTGTAAGCCTCCTAACATATCTTTACGTGTTTATATTCCCAGCATATGGACGCGTACCTTCATATTCTTCGGAAGCGGCAACGGGCTTTCCCGAATGTGTACAGTCAGATGGTCAACATATTAGACTCGTAATTTTTTATAAGTATTAAAATTAGTAATGATTACGCATGCTTGTACATTTGTATGGAAAACAATAATAACTTTGAGTTTTTATTTCTACAGTCCTATCTGGAGCACCAGTATATGAAAATGATGCCTCGTGATTCTCGCGGGTAGATCACCCCGAGGCGTTGGAATCTTTTGAGGTCGTGGTGGAAGGATGACGACCTTACGACGGTGCTTGGGGGTGCCCCAAATGGATGTCTTCCGTGGCACGAGGTTGACATGGTAAGTGTTAATTGACATGGTTTGAAATTGTATATATAGTTGTCTTTATACATCCTAACACATGCTGTTTACGTTTAAAGGTCCTGATACCGTGCAACATTGGGCGGTAACATTGGCTATTGGTGACTGTGGACCTCGCATACGGGAAGATGTGGATAGTCAACCCCTGGAGACAGGAGGTCTCAGCTCATATCCGGAAGCAACAGGTAGCCCCGTTACGCTACTTTGTGCCTTCGATGTTGAATCAGGCTGGGTTTCATGCTGCACGACCGGCTGGACTTAAGATATTTGAGAAGACAAGTAAGCCGTTTGATGTCAGCCTGGTGTCGGAAAAACATGTCCCCCAACAAAAGAAATGGTAAAACATTTCGTAATAGTATCTTTAAGATTATATTATTATAAACATAATATTTTATTAACGCTTTTTAATGTGTCCAACTGCAGGGGTAACTGTGGTCCCCACACGTTGAGATTGATCGAGTACTTACTGGCGGACAAAAAGGATTTTGATTGGTCGGAAGACGATATGGGGATCATTCGGAAGAAGATGGCCGTTGAAATATTTGCAAACTCTCGGCCCGTTTAGATTTATGTAGTTATTCATTTGTATACGTTCCAATTATTTTGTATATGTACCAAATATTTTGTATATTTACAAATTCTTTTGTATATGTACCAATTGTTTTGTATATTTACCAATTCTTTTGTATATGTCCCAATTCTTTTGTATATTTACCAATTCTTTTGTATAAAAATGTTTACATTTGTATATATACAAATCATATTTAAATAAAATTGCATTTCAGTCTCAAATCAAATTTAAATACAATTGCATTTTAGTTAATGAACAAGTCATACGAGTTCAAATTATCACAATGTCATCATGATATAGATTGTAGATCAGCAATGTATTTGTTCACATCGTACTTCACAACGGTTTGTACGATCGACACCAGCTCTTCGTAAGTTATATTTTTGGACACATACATTCCTTGGTTATCAGAACCAAGAAACCTCTGACTTCTATCAGGTAATTGCTCTCATCGACCGTTGTAAGATATTACTAATCTAACCCGATCCATTGTCCTGTGAAAATCATCATCACAAACAATTACTAACAAATAAAAAAAAAACTTTTACAAGTACTAAGAATTACAAAAATTTCTCAACTGTAACGGATCGAAAACATGTTCTTCGGAATCGAGCTTTTTTTGTAATGGATCGACAACATTTGTAAACGGATCAAACTTTTTGGAAAGGGATCGAGAACATTTTCTAAGTGATCGAGCTTTTTTCAAATGGATCGAGTACTTTTTATAAGGGATCGAGAACTTTTTCAAGGGTTCGAGAATAATTTACAACAGATCCAGAACTTTTATAACGGTTCGATTCGAGAACTTTTATCGAGAATATTTGTCAAATTATCGATAACTTTTATCAAGGGATCGAGAATTTTTAACAAGGGAACGAGAGCTTTTTCTAAGGGATCGAGAACTTTTTAAGGGATCGAGAATATTGTCAAATGATCGAGAACTTTTATCAAGGGATCGAGAACATTTTCTAAGGGACCCAAAACTTTTTCTAAGAGACCAATAACTTTTTCTAAGGGATCGAGAACATTTCTAACGGTTCGAGAACTTTTGTAAGGGATCGAGAATATTTATCAAATGATCAATAACTTTTATCAAGGGATCGAAAACTTTTATCAAGGGATCGAGAACATTTTCTAAGGGACCCATAACTTTTTCTAAGAGACCGAAAACTTTTTCTAAGGGATCGAGATCATTTCTAACGGTTCGAGAACTTTTTTAAGGGATCGAAAATATTTGTCAAATGATCGAGAACTTTTATCAAGGGATCGAGAACATTTTCTAAGGGACCCAGAACTTTTTCTAAGAGACCGAGAATTTTTTCTAGGGGATCAAGAAATTTTTTAAGGGATCGAGATTATTTGTCAAATTATCGAGAACTTTTATAATGGTTCGATAACTTTTATCCAGAGATCGAGAACTTTTTCTAAGGGATCGAGCATTTTTTTGTCGAGTATTTTTTTCAAATAATCAATCTTTTTTCAAACTAAACAAAAGCTCGTTCCAATACAAAATAAGCTCGATTCTTCTTTAAACATTCTCGGTGACACAAGAAAAAAGTACGGATGTTTTCCATTTTCATACATTCTAGTGCAGAATCTAAAATGGATACATTGTTATCGATAAATGAATACGTTGTTAACCCATATAGAAATGAATGCAAAATATCTGAAATGCATAAAAGAAATTTAAGTGAAGATCATAAATATTTGTTACCTTCTACTGCAGAATCTGGAGAGACACAACTTTTTTAGAGACAGAGTCAAGTTTTTTTGGGAGATAACAACGAGTCCAGAAAGTTGTTTTTTAAAAATTAAAGTTTATGGACAATTTGGATAGTTCACCATAATAGGTGTCTTTTAAACTTAAGTTATTAAATGGGTGACATCATCACAACACACCTTAAAAAATGTGTCTTTTCTCACCATTTCCGTGAGAGAAAATTCTACATATTTTCTCCACATCTATCATTGTGTTTATCTCTGTATTTTGTGTTCTTTCTAAACACTTGCACACATACAATACTTTCTTACATGTTATTTGCACACCATGTATACACTCTGTGTTATCTCTTGCATTTACACACATGCATAATGCACACGTAATAACATCATCAGACAACTCATGTTATGCATCGTACAACAATGCCTTTCTTCCTGCCTTCCCATGCACACACTCAAAATACACGTTCTAATTATATTTGTGTGTCTTGTGTATTTTATATGTCAGTTTCTTCAACTGATATATATAAAACCACTCATAAAGCTGCACGTACAGCTTTTTATGCTTGTTGGGCTAGGTAGCTTGGGTTTGAACCACTTAGGTGTATAATGGGTCTTCAACCCATATCTAAATGTATCAATATAAATAAAGTTCAGCTAGTGAGTAATCAAAGACTTGTACCTCTACTAGGGTTTGGAATATGAGTGTGTGTGAAGCATGCTATTCTCAATCTCTAGTCAAATTTTTCTTCACTTGTAGTTTTTCACATTCTTTTCTGCTATCAATCAGCAATTTGTATTATCTTAGCAGTGACATCCTTGTATTTGTATTAAAAGTCTTCTGATGGAATTTCACTCACACTAGAATTTTTTCTTTCAAGCCTTTATCTGACACTTGATTTTCCTTTGATGGAGACTTAATAATAAGTCTTAACCCATAACTTATTTCTAGAAAAAAAAATTCTTTTCTGCATTTTTTTGCTTTTTTTTACTTTTCAGATTCATGTTCTCTTGTGATTTTTTTTTTCCTCTTCCCGTCCATTCATCTTTTCTTTGTTTCATGCTCGCGCTTCAAGTTGCTTAAATCACTTACAATAAAAATAAAATCGTGATTCCTCTACATTTTTCTTGAAAGATTCTTGGTTTTTCCTCGAGAGAATAGAAGAAAAAGGGGAAAAGTGATGTCAAGGGGCAATTTTTTTCTATTATCCCACTTTAATTCTATTAAAACTCAAGTTATTTACTTAATTCTAATATCACAAAATCAACCGAAAAACGTGTTATATCAGCATATTTTGCACTCGTTGAATATATATTGAGTTCCAATGAAACCGTGATATTCTTCTATTGCAGCACTTCCTCTATATGCTCTATGGACCTTCTTCGCATTTGTCCAATTATAGCACAGAAGGATTAGGTTTGGAGTGGGCTGTCTTGGTCCATCCCGGCCATAGTGAGTGCTAAGTATACCCACATATCTATAAGTGCACCCCCTAATTATGTATTGAAAAGATTGGATAACAATTAACAATATAACATCTGCAGTTTAAAACTTGATTTTAGAGTTAGAAAATGAAGTTTACTTTAGAGTACACTGTACAGTGTATAGGTTGCTTGTAAAATGCATACTAAAATGCTTCTACTATATTACCATCGGGGTTAATAGAATAGTCAGACTTTTCGTTTGCCTTCATAAGGGTTGGGGTTTGAATCTCTATATGAGTATTTATACGGGTCAAATGATGTAATTTCCTGTTCTCTAAAAATTGTAGGGTTCGGTGAGGGGTCCAGTTTCGAACTCGTATTCACTAAGCGGGTTTGGGAGATTTTTGGATTATAAATCAAAACGGAAAATGCTTCTGCTCTAGTATTGTACACCCTAGAGAATTTAGATGGCTTATTGTCATTGTTTATTTTTTCTCTTTGGTTTCTCAAATGGCATAATCATCTACATTATCTACATTGTTTTGAAAGTAACACAACTTTGAAAAGAAAACAAAAGAGAGAAACTAGAAAACAATAATAAGGTCACTTTCTTAATTAATTTCTTTTGCTTCCTAGAACAAGTTTCTATTGTAAGCAGTGATGCAAGCTATAATAAATAAGAATGTCAAGTTTCCATCACCACAATCACGGAGTGGCAAGTGTAGAATGCAGATTATAAACATGAGATTATGAGAATCATCTGAGATCTCTCAAGTCAAGGTAGTGTGATAACATGTATTTTTGTATTATAAGTTTTCTCTCTTTTCTTTAAGTTTTAATTGTTTGTTTGATAGCTTTGAATTTTTATAATGCTTGATGTTAGAAAGACATAGACTTGTACATCTGAACATGAGATAATATCACTCTCTTTGTAATAGAATATTTTATAATTCTAAGGAGAGCATGCAATAAATATATATCAAAGGTCTGTTTTGTTTAATATTAAAGGTGTAAAATGAGTCGGATTAATTAAGTTTATTTTCCAACAAGGTATAAGATTGATGACAAGACCTATTATTTCATCACAAGTTTCCTTAATTTAGCTTCCTTGTAGACGCTATGTTGAAAATAACACAACCAATTAAGATTGTAAGAATGTCAATTATAAGAATTGAAAAATGTCACTTGTCTACCAAGAATACTGTTTTGAGTACCAAGTCTACCATCCCCAAGTGATAACTGAGAGTGTAATCTTTTTTTTTTCTTTTTTCTTTTTTCTTTTTTCTTTTTTCTTTTTTTTTTTTTTATTTTTTTATTTTTTATGTTGTTGCTTGTGATTAATAAACTATGTTATGATAATTAAACAGCAATCGATGATTGAATCAAAAGATTAGTATATGGTTTTATCAATAGTGGTTTAGGTAGCTATAAATATAAATTTAAGGCTTTCTTGTTAAAGTGTCTCTTTTGTTACATTATCATTTATCCCCATTATCCATTTTTCAAAACAATTGACAAAAATTGTCCTTTTTTTTTTCAAAACAATTGACAAAAATTGTCCATTTTCTTACCTTTAGCACCATGACCCTTTTCAAGCTTATTAAAATATTGAGAGATTCTTGAAAACTCCATTGAGGTTTAACCATTTTTCAAACGCAACCTTCTAGTTTTAAATTTAGATGAAAATAAATCTCTCCCTAAGAAGGTTTTGGTATACAGTCGAAATGTTTTTTAAACTCAATTTCGAAACTATAAGGTATTTTTATATATAATAAGATAGGTTTTTAACTAAATTCGAAACTAGAAAGTTGTTTTTTTTTTATATAAAAAGGCCGGACTTATAAATCTGTCTAAAATATTTAGAGTACATTTAAAAATACCTTTACACTAAAAAAACACTTTTTTTATAAAAAAAAAATAGAACTATACTAACAAAAACATTTTTAAATGGTCCAAAAGATTCTTTTGTTTATTCTATAGTGTTTGGTTGAAATGGATTATTTTTAAAATAAATAATATACTTGTTTAGATGTTAAATTGAGCTATATAGGATTGATGTTAGGAAGACACTAGACACAAAAATCTCACAGCACCCAACATGATTACAAAAGCAATTACTATTACCACTAACAATTGGTGCTTCTTTTCAATTAACAAATATAAAATAATCCAAAAGTCATAAAAATTAAAAGTAAAATACCCACCAATTATTCTAGTCCGTAATCCTAATTTTCTAAATTAGGTGCTTTTGTCGGGACCGTCAATTAAATGATTAATTAACATTAACTTACAAAATACTTGACCAAAATCTAGGATTATTTTGTCTTTTCTTAGCACAAACCCAACATTACACGGCCGGGAGTAATTAATATAATCATGTTTGATAACAATAATTAGCATATGAAAAATAAAACAATTATATAAATGACACAACATGTGTACAACAAGGCACCTCTATTAGTATTTAGTATTAAGTCACAACAAAAAGTACTGTTGAAGACAAATAAATGGGCCGACCGGGCCTGTAGTTGAGTGGGCCCAAACAAGGGAACAAAGTGGGATTTTGCCTCACGTGTGGTGTGGGTGGGGTTTTAAAGACCAGTCAAAAAGTCAACGTTCTCAGATGGGCCACACGTGTTGTTTGTCCGATGCCGTGTCACGTGTGAGAGTGACAATTGGAATTGTCCAAGTTGGGCCGTCGCCTTCTAACCCCCACCTAATTCTAACAATTCACGTGCATTTTGGCCCAAATTGTTTTTTTCTTTTATTATTTTACTAATATCTTTTTCAAAGTCGAAAGTCTATCAGAAACTCATCGAGATGAAACAATACTAACACGGAACAATAATTAATCTCATTATATAGATAAGAGGTCTCCTTACATTTATTTTTAACCGAGTAAAGAACGAATTTGAACCACATATCATTACTAAGAGTTGGCGTGTGAGTTCAACTATTTTAATTTTGCTAATGCTAATTATTTTAATGTGCCGCATTATTTTTTTATATCATATATTCATATGAATATGATACCCATTTTTCAGGTGTCTCCTCTCATGCTTTGTTTTATTTTTCAATAACTTTGACTAATTTTTCTTAGCTAAATTGGGCTGTGGAAAGTGCTTGTGATTACATTTTTCAACTTCTTTGACTAGAGTTGTAAAATAAAAATGTATTGATTTGAATATATAGGTTAAATTTAGTTTACATTATATATAACTATTATTAAATTCCATGTTGTAATGAATTAGTCGAGTTGATTTACCATATTAAAATATATAAGTGTGTGGAGCACGATGGACACAAATTCTCAACTTTTAGAAATGCATCAAAAGGTTAAGAATAATTTTTGGATACCCACTAAACTACACACAAAAAAAAAAAACAAAGTTTAGAGTATCAGTACACTCCTTCAAACATAATAATAGCTTTAGAAAAAAAAATCAATCTAGGGATCCTTAGATCAATTTTAACATACTTAAATATTATATATATCACCGTCCAATATGACTTGATCGTAAATGACATTTGTTCAATATGATAGTGTTTCCGCAGCCCATATGATAATCTCAAAAGAAAACGAAACCCATTTGGAATTGTCAATACAAATAATCCTACCAACATACTTATATATATATATATATATATATATATATATAGTCATTTTCTCTCCCGTACGTACTAATATAAGGTGCGTTATACGTGGATCACTGATTATAAAGAAATTTTGATAAGTGTATACACTTTAAGTCAGAAATATGTAAATCTAACGGTTCATATCCAAAGCACTAATAAGATTATATCAGTATATTACTAACTTGAAATTTATATATATATATATATATATATATATATATATATATATATAACACTGTCCAATAGAACTTAATAATAAATGACACTTATCTAATATGATAATGTTTCCGCAGCCCCTATGATATTCTCAAAAGAAAATGAAATCCATTTAGAATTGTCAATACAAATAATCCTACCAACAAATGGGTTTGACAAGTCCTTTTCTCTCCTCTCCTCTTCCCCCCTCTCTCTAATATTATTAACTTTCATTTTCTATCAAACATCCTATGCTTCATTATTGTTACAACTTTCATTGTCTCATCAATCTAATCTTTCTTTAAAATTTCAAATTCATTATGGGCATCAATTTAGATTATGATTGGTTGCTATCATAGTCATTGTTGGGTTACTTGTCTCTAAAAGTAAAACTTTTGATTGCTTTCTATATCACTCTCTCAAAAAAGTTTCATCTTTTTTTAATCATATCTTTCTATAGATCACATTCTTTTTTGCTATTTCATTATTGCTATTTAGATTATAAAAATCACTATCCTAATCCCACCTGAGGATCAAGATGTTTTACTGTGATGACTAATGTACAATTTTTCAATTTTTGAACAAACCTGTCAAATACTAATTAGTGATATTTTCTAATGGGAATAAAATGAGGTTAATAATTAATTCATCGGTTGTAATTAAGCTCGTCACACTTATAGAGGGCAAATATGTATGCATTGAATTTTTTTAAAGGAATTTAGAAAATTAATAAAAATAGTTAGAGATTTAAAAAAAAACTACCCTAGGATTTAACCATTTTACAAAAACAATTTTGAAATTATAAAGTATTTTTGTCATACAATAAGGTATATTTTTAATCTAAATTCGAAATTAAAAATAAATAAATGAGTAGAATAAAATAACAATAAGCCACCGGATAAGTCAATGAGATGAAGACCATCTATGAATCTATGATTGGTGGTCTCCTCATTAAGATCTCGCCACGTCATTTCATAACCCCACATTTCAATACTTTATACTGACGTGGCACATTTAGACTGGCTGGACCTTGAATCTTACAGTGGTAGAGAAAACACCTGAGTTATTTCTCCAAACAACCCAGGGCGTGTGGGGTATTATTGGTAAATCACCAGAGTTGGGGGCCGACCCACAAAATAAAAAAAAGAATGTAGACAAGCCCACGTGGATATCTGTCCTCTGATTGGAGGATGACGTGTTGGAGCCCAACTAATCGAAAAAGAGATAGACTCACTTCCAGTCAACGCTAAAGAGTGACACGTGGCGAAAATCTGTGCATGGCCCCCCTCTGGAGCTGGAGATAAATATATAATATTTATGTATTTATTATTATTATTAAATATTTTTAAAATCCGGATTCTACGCTTCTTGGGAAACCTTTTGATTTTTGCATGGCGAGTGTGGTGGGTTCCACATTAAAAAAAAAAAAAAAAAAAAAGAGAGAGAGATCGGGAGCAGATACGTGAATTTGTCTCTTTTTCATACAAGTCCTCCTCGCCGATTTTTTGGTGATTTTAGGATGAGGAAGAAAAAGAAAAGAAGGATATTTCTTTTAGTTGGAAGAAAAATAGAAAGTGAAAGAAAAAATAAAAATAAAAATAAAAATGTAATGTATTCTTTACAATAAGTGGTATGTTTCTTGTGATGTTAGGTCTCAAACTCTCGATCTACATTTTGTATCACCGATAACGTGTCGGAGTTAAAAGACGTGAAGATGATTTGAATTTATAATTTGATCGATACAGTGGTAAGAACTTAACCTTAGGTTGTTTGAGTCCAAGATTTTTTCAAAGAAGACTGTCCCACAATCTCATATATGATCTCCTCTTGTGGTGGGTAGATAAGATCTTCACTGGTTGTGTAGTCAATTGTGGATAGAGTTTCCACATTTAAAAAAAAAAAAAAAACTTTGTTTGGGATCTAGGGTAGCTCTATGGTTATGAAACCATTTTTAGAAAGAAAAAAATAAATAAAATAAAGTCACCTCTAGCTAGACAAATGTCTCCACGCTCACAATGATACTGACAATACAATAAGGAACCATAAATGAATCTTTTAATATGGGTTAGAAAGGTAAATCAAGACAATTATTCTTATTTAATAAATACCCTTGCATCCTTATTAAAATACTAACTTATACGTTGAAGGGTGTCCGTCGGCCAACATCTCATTGGTCACCTTAACCATTTATTATTATTATAATTTCAAGGGATTCCAAATGCAACCTACGAGGACTATCCCTAAAAGGGAGGGGATCCCATAACCTCAAGGGACTCTAGATGCATCATATCTTTAGGTTATTAACCAATCACCAATGCTCTTGATTTTATCCTCAATTAATATATATGATGATATCAAAAAAAAAAAAAAAATTAAAAGAGAAAAAAATAATAATAATACTAAGAAGGAGAAGTGATTAAGAATTTATACTTTAGACCTTGTTCGAATATGTGTACCGCCTAGTCCTATACTTGATTGGGTCTCTGGTTTTTGAGCAATCAAGCTAGCATCATTAGGTCATATGATAGTCATTTTTCATTTACACTAATTTATTTGTATTTTATTTACAAGTTTTAGGAGGCATTTTTTTAAAACCAAAAACAAATTCAAAAAATTCAGAATTAACTAATTTTGAGATAAAAATACTTACATACCCTTTATGAAATTTAATACTCAATTACCTAAAAATATTAATTAGAAATTAAAGGTCAGTTTAGTATTGGTTTAGAAAAGTTAAAATCGGATTATTTTATAATTTTGATAAAAAATGATGATTGGTAAGATTTTTAAAAGTGATTAATTGATAATCTGGTAAGTTTTGAGAAGTAGACGATGGGTTACTTTTTAAAAGTGATTATACAATAATCTATATAAATATTTAATGAATTTTTTAAAATATCATTGTTATCCTTATGAAAACAAGTTCAAATCATTTATATATTTTATTTCATCTCAAAATTAAATATTATTTTTAAATATTGATTCGATTTATAAAATCTTTTTTTTTTAAAATTATTGTTCTTATGATTTTTTTTTCTAATTTAAATATTATACTTTAATATTGATTATATATATATAAAAATAAATGAAATATGGTCTGAAACTCATATATATATATATATTATAATCATTGTAATTAATCTCAACACTTTTACAATAAAATTACCAAATATATGTACATTAATTTTGAACTATACATTAGTTACATTTTGAACTATACATTAGTTTTAAGATTACAATTAAGTAAACATCTACCGATTATTTCTTCAACACAACTAAAAGTGATTATTATAAAAGTTACAGGAATACCAAATTATCCTTAATATTCAAAACTTTAATTTATATTTAACATGCCACTTGAACAGGCTGAATTTGTTTTCTCTTATTCCTATAAGAAAAAGGTGGAGGCTAAAATTAATGTTTAGGCCAAAAAGAAATCTCTTTCAACTACATTAATTTTTCAACTTTCCTAATAGAGCAAGTACAAGCTACTCAAATTGCAAAGCTCATCTCACAAACAAATGATCACTTCAATAATGGTCTCCTAGTACCATTTCGTTTATCTTGCAACTGCCCATTTCAACTCAAAGTAGCTTTCAAAGGTCTTGTACATATAGGGGCTAGCTTAAAGCAATTTCATTGTGATTGATGTGAGATTTATATGCATGAAGCAATTGATCTATTGTTTGATTTGAAATGCATAAAGCAATGTTTTCATACAAAAAAATGATCATGTGACAAAAGTAAGTTTGTTGAAGTGGATAAGTAATTAGATAAGAATGATAATAGAATAGCAAATGAATGCTTTTATTCGAGATAAGACTTTTAAAGCCTTTAGAATTTCTTTAATTTAGATATTGTTTAAAAAAACATTCAAATATTTCATAAAAAAAAAATCCATAGAAGGGTCTTGATTATAAAATATTAGCATTGTTGATGTATCTCTATCTCTTCACTCCTAACACATTACATGTAAAAAAATCAATATATTAGTGTTAAGTATTTCGGATTTAAAAGAACGGAACAAGATATCCCTTCATCCTTATTTGACTTATCGACATCCCTAATCGTGACATATATAATTAACATGTTAATATATATTTGAAAGTTTTGAAATCCATTCAGACATGTAAACACAGCACTAAAAAATCACTTTTGGAAAAGCATTAACTTATTTAAGAAGCGATTCCTCGCCGAATGTATAAGATGGGTGGGAAGTATCAACCAAAATGGTGAAGTGATTGAAAGAAAGAAAGAAAATCTGTAAGGGAATCATATTGAAGTAGACAAATTAATTACTACACACAATGAATATATTATGTATTGTAGACACGTACACAGTTGCAGGCACCAAACCAAAAAACAAAAAAATCAGGACCTTATCTCTCCACAGTCCACCCATCTATCCATTAATGCTTTTTTTTTTTTTTGAAAAAGAAAAAGAATCCTGACCTCTGTTGAGTACTGGAAAAAAATGTCTCTGAAAAATGTCTCTCTTTTTCTGGGGTTTGTCTGAAAACTGCTATAATTGTCTGACTGACTTGTTGCTAAATCGCTGTGCTAATTGCCTAATTCTAAATACAAAAGTGTTTTTGTTTCTTTTCAAAGACAATTGATGCAAGGGAGAGGGAACATTTTCTGATTCTACCTTATCTGTCCTGCCACTCCACAACAAAATTGTTTTGGCCTTTCAACAGTTTTTGTCTTTGATTCTTTGTATGAAATCCTGCCTTTTTTTAAGGCTGCAACTGAGATTGGGTCCAGTGTGACATATGACTGCTGTTTTGCATTACATTATATAATTTTGTCATATGTATTATTCATTTATTCATCACTACAATAATACTTTATATATAACAATATCTTCTTCTGTTTCATATATGCTTTTAAACAATTAATATCAGTGATATATGCTTGAATTAATCCTCTTTCAAATGGGTTGTTTTAATTTTCTGCTTAAATTTACAGAGAAGAGAAGCTTCATAGAACCAACCAGTCACTACAGATTTGTTCATGTGAGATCCCATATTGAGTCATTGCCTGACCTCTTTTTATATGTATATAAGATTTTTATAAGATAATGGGTTACTTATTTTACCATTTTTGAGGGAGGTGAGTGGTTCATGAAGGTGTTTGTAAAGAATAAAAAAGTATACTAAATCAATATATAAGCAAAAGTCGGTATGCTTTTTGATATATATAAAATAATAGAAGAAAAAAAAAAGATATAAAGGGTTGATAGTGGGTGGCTTTGCCGTTTTAGTACATACTTGACTACTTGAGTTCAGTGGGCAGGATTCCTGCTGGCTTGAATTAATTAAGAATCAATTTTCCATTAATGTCATGATTAATTATCATTGCAAGAAATTAAATATATAAAGATACAACAAGATCAGAGAATTAGAAGAACAACAACAAAAGAACCGTTTTTGTACATGACTAATTCAGAATTCTCTATGCATAATAAACAACAGTTAAAAATTCAAAAAAAGAAAAAGAAAAAAAAAAGCAAGTACTTAATTAACATTTTCCTAAGATGATCACAAAGATAAAACAGTTTTTGTGAACCTATCTCCAATTCTCCATGAAAAGCTACTACCAAGAAAGACTCAATAAAAGAGTTTTTTTTTTCCTCTTTAACATTAATTTAACTTGGTTGAAATTTTCCTAGTTGGTCCATTGCTTGTGACCAGGAACCCACTTGGGACATTTGGGACTGAAGTAGTTTGACACAACCCTTGAGCTGAGAAGCTCAACAATGGGTGCAAATTTCACACACCTTGGTGTTTTGTACTGGTTTATTGATGCACCTAGACTAATGGCATAGTCCATGAGCTTGTCAAATGTCCCTGGCTCAACAATCTTGATCTCAAGTGGTCCAATAGACTTATCCGATGCGCGGCCTTGCCGGTAAACACTGTTGAGTGATTCTTCAATGGTGAAGCAACAATCCTCAAAGACTGAAGGTGGAATTGGGGTTGTTCCATTCAAGCTAAGCTCCCAAAACAGCACATAGTGACCAGGAACTGTTGTGGTTGTATCTGCATAGCTAGTGTACTCAGCTAGTGTTGCATCAAATTGAACCAAATGGTTCGTCTCTGCGTTCTTCACAGCATTTTGTAGCTCAACCTCATCAGTCTTATCTGAATCAATGCTAAGAACCACATTTTTCCTGCATATGAAGTTGAATTGTGGTGCCTTGTTCTTGAATCCAGCCACCCTCAACACATCACCAACTCTATAGCGATAAAGCCCTACAAAAATCAAAACATGTAAATATGCAATTTAAGTACAAATGTTTCAACTTTCAAGTATCTATAAGATTTTCAAGTATATTGTATAAGAAAATTTACCAGCATAAGTGGTGACCACAAGCTCATATTCTTGACCAAGCTTGACATCAACAAGATCAACCAATTCTTTTTGCTCCTTCTCATTGAGTGATTTGGGCATGGAAATAGAGTTAGTGACACCATTGATGTTTCTATGAACAGGCAAGAACTCAAAATAGGCCATGGTAGGGATGAGAGTATAGGAGACTTCATTTGGCTTGCAAAGAGGGTTTAAGTTGACACCAAAATAGCACTCAGAGGAAGCATACATGGTACAAACGAGAGGGAGGCGATTGCTATAGAAATCAAGAGTTGGTATATACTGTGACATGGTCCCAGTCACAATAACATCCACATACTTTGTGTTGGGCCACAACTTTGTTATAATCCCTTCCCAATTGTCCTTTCTACACTCATTTTCAATAAATTCAGCAAGTTTTTGGTCTGGTTTATTAAGGATCTTCATGACTGACTCCCTCACAGATGGGTCAGTGATTTGGGAATTAAGGGTGCCACTTCTGATATCATTGACAAGCAAACGCCAATGTTTTTCAAGAAACTTGATTGCCCTTATGAAACCAGAAGCAAAAACAGCACCAACTCTAAGGACTTCTTTGTTTTGACAAAGACCACAAAGCAATTGAGAGTACATGCTTTGGTAAGAGTCAGGGCACAAGATGGTTTCATTTGGGCTGGTGTAGTTTGTGTAAGGGTCATAGGGTCTGTTTTTGAAATGAGAGCTTTTGTAATAGCTTGTCAAAACTGGTCTAGCTGCAAGACCACCAGGAGTCTTGGCTTCTGATTTTATGAACAAAAAGTACATTCCTTTGCCATTCTCTAGATCAGGAACAAATTGACTCATTACAGGCATCAAAAGACTATAAAGAAGTGACCTCCTCTCTAGCTCATCTTCAATTGTTGGCATCAACTTCCTCTCACCTCCTGATGTACCAGAGCTACAACAAAAACAAAACAACCCCATTAGGCCAAAACACAAAAAAAAAAACCATGAAAATCAAACAAAGATTTGACATTTAATTAATTACCTTGTTAAGAACTCAGAAATGGGTTTGGAGCAGAGGATTGGTGAAGTGTCACCATTGGCAATTCGAGTGATGTCTTGTTGGATATCTTCATAAGCGCTTACAGGCATGACTTTCTTGAAAGTGTGTCTATCAGCAGTCTTGCCATTCAAGCCATGTCTTTGCAAGTACTCAACATGAGCATTGCTTGACAGGATCTCTCCAAGGACCTTCTTTTGAACATCATCAGGGTTTTTTGTGACATTTTCAATGAACTCTAGCTTCCTCTTGTTCTTATCTGCAAGAGTAGTGTTACAACAATGTTCTGTAGTGGGGTTTAATGCGATCTTTGGTGCTTCAGGCATGGTTTCTGCACTGTTGTAACTTGAGAGAGAAAGAGAGAGAGAGAGATGGGTGGAAAGTGTGTTGTGAGAGACAAAGAACATAGAGAGATAGTGAGAGAGGATTGTTTTTGGTGTGAGGAAAAAAGATGAGAGAAGTGGGTATATATAGAACTATAGAAGATGAAATCAAGGTGGCTATGCTATGGGGATTGTGGACTCACTATAGGGACTAGAAAGTAAACAGAGACTACTCTTGAGGACATAATTGTAAATATATTATTTCCCATTCATTTGTACCCCCTTTTTTTTTTTTTTTTGTTATTACCTTTTCCCTTTTTTTTTCGAACATGTTTATTCCATTACTCTCATATGCCATCAAATTTCCATGCTTTTTATATGGTCAAATTCAAATACAACCATGTTAAAATTCTAAAAGCTAAAACTCTAAATTCCTCCTTTGAAATGACCTACTATCAAATATTAACTCATTATTACTACTTTTTAACTCTTTGCAATTCCAAATTCTTCACTAGAAGACCATTTTCTTTTTTATATTCATTTTATGGATCAGGAATTTTATAAAAATATTAAAAATTATTGAAACCAACAACTGTCTCATCACTTTTCATTCCGGTAACCTTTTGGTTATATCAGTTAAATCTTATTATTGTTTTACTAGGTTCCTATATTGCAAAAGATGTCAAGTGTTATATATATATTAGTTTTTTTATTGATGTGTACTGATATAATTTATATCGATACGTTATTTGTGGACCATTGATTATAAAGAAACTTTAACAAATATATACATTTTGAGTCAAATTACGTAAATCTAATGGTCAATATTCAACTCACTGATAAATTTATATTAGTATATACTGACTTAAAATTATATATATATATAAAAAATTCAAATTCAAACCCATTATAAAATTCTAAATTGTGTGTTTGTTGTATAAAAATATCATAAATGTTATATATATAAAAATATTTTTAAAAATCGGTAGTGTTGGGTATATGTGAAGAAGTATGACCGGCAGTCTCCGGTAGACCCGCAGTAATTCCACCGGTTACAAGGGTGCCTGTACTGCTGCGGGTGTTTTCACTCCAACAAAAAACGGCGTCACGTTTAATTTATCGCGGTATGATTAGATCAAAGCCAATGCGGTCAATATATCGCGATAAATTGCGTGTGTGTGCCTGTGTGGTGGTGTACGGTAAATAATTGGAGGGCGGGGGGCGTTTTCTTGTTGAAGTATCCAAGTGGGTCCAGTGACCAGCTGGCTGCCAAACTTGTTCGCTTGACACGTGTATTAATGGGTGTTTAGTGCCTTCACGTAGTTATTTTCGTGCAAATAAGTAAAAAAAAACGGTTCATTTCCTCGGCATTAACTCGGGCCGTATTTATTGTATTTTGGATATTTTTATCATGTTGTATGAGACTCCCTTTGCCACTCATTCACATAATCACATTACTTCCTCAACTCCCCTTCTAAGTAGATATTATAAATTCTCAATCCGTAATCATCTTGATTCCATATAGAATTATGATTCTACATCTCGAATCATTACCGGTTGTTCACATTACTTCCTCTCCTTTCTTTGAAAATTAAAATTAAAAATTTTCATTAATTTAAAACCGTGATTTCATCTAGAATTATAATCTGAATAACTATTATCGTATCTGGACTCATTACCTTAACAAATACCCTGTACTACTTAGATTAGGATAAAGCGAAAACAACTTAATTACTAAAATTTGATGTTAATCAGGATATATATAGGTTTTCGATCACGATAAATCATTCAGACATTCGAATTCAAAAGATAACGAAGGGGGCTGAATATATAAGAGATATGGATAGCCTAACAATGGGTTGCAGACTTGATGATAGAATAGAATTGACTAATAACTAAAATTTACACTAATATATGTGACTTTCTTACGTATAAGAAGGTTTATGAAATAAAGCTACTACTCGGCTGGTTGGATTGCATGTGGCTGCAACATCAAAGACTTTTCTTATAGTGTTTTATGGAAACAATTTTTGGTAGCTTGTGTGAAACGGTTTGAGGTCAAGTACTTGTTAAGGTGGTTAAACTTAAACATCATATGTTTTTTTTTTGTCTTAACTTAATTAATTTTAGTGTGAAATAGTGTTTTCCTTTCTCTTCTTTTATTTTTCATTTCTTGTATTGTTTGATGAGAATATCTTTAGTTGTTTTCAAATTTAACCGTAATTTAATCATATTGTACGATAATTATAAATAAGATGAAATTATGTTTCGATTGATTTGACCGATCATTATTTAGTTTATATATTGTACGTATGTCCTTAAATTTTGTTGTTATCAATAACCCATTAGTTGTTTTAAAAGCCTTGATCAAAATTAGAAAATTAAAAGGCGACATTCAAAGCTTATAAGATGTTAGGTCAAGATTAAGTTCATAAGTCAAAATACTTGATTATATGAAAGTTTTAAATCTTCATATAATTACTCTTAAAAAAAATATAATTTCACTAGCAACAATCAATCCTTTGAAAGAGAAAAAAACTTTCTTGACTTTTCTTCATATGTTTGCTTCATTTGCTTTTTCAAGAAATCACTTTGATAATGATGTTTTAGCATATACATAAATTAATAATGAGGAGAGTTTTTCAACTTCAAGAAACACCAAGAAAACTACATGAAACTCACAAAGCGATACCTAGAACTAGAAGCCATACCATATTATATGTACTTGGCATTTGGTACCTAACATATCTTAAAATTTATTTGTTTGTTAAAGCTAGTCAAAAAGATAAAAATGTATACACACAACCACACGCAATGCCCAAATGTCAAAAATATGTCATATTTGTCAATTGCCTATTATATTTATGTATAATAAATAATTTACTTGCCTAATTATGCATGCGATTATTTTCTCATTATAATGTGTTATCTATAATTTTTTTTAATTAAACTTAATTATCAACATGCATCTTAATGCATTATCTTCTTCATCACATTAAAGAGTAAATTAATTAAGATCTCAAAGCGAACAAGAGCAAAGCCTTTATCATGAATCTAACACTTTTGAACTAATGTAAGTTATTGCTTTATGCTTTTGTTTGTTGTAAAACATGCATGACCATCATGAATGTTGTCTCACCATTTTTAAAGCATTCTTTTGGTTGATATACTACATAAATAATGTAAGTTTTTTGAGCTATTGTAACAAAATAGTCAAAATAATAACATAAAAGAGTTTATGGATTATGATTATTTCAAAGTAAATTTACACTAAAATAAAATTTTATTTAATATTATAGCCGTAAATATAGTTTGATGATAACCACATTCATTAAGAAAATTAAGGTATCGAGTTTAAATCATTTCCTCCAGGTAAAAAAAAAAGTTCAATTTTTGTGTAGTTTGTTTAAATATATGTATATATAAAAAATTATTATTTTTTATATTTAAATAAACTTTTAAAAATGTTAAAAGTATAATAATAAAAACAAAATATCCAAACATATTATTTATGAAATTAATATGGATAAAAGTTGTTTGGAAGTAGGATTGTGATTTTCTTTAAAAGTAGAAAAAAGAGAATATATATATAAAAGAAATGAGAAAAGTCAATGGAAGATATTGACCGAGGATGGAAAAGGGTAACAAATCGCCACGCCATAATAAAATCACCGAAAGTTGAACAGCAAATCCTATCTCTCTCCCAAAAGAATTCAAGAAGAATTTGTTGGGTAAAAGTGTCTCAAGCTGATGTCATCGCCATGTCATCACATTGTCCTCCACCAACGATGTCTCCACTTTTGCCACGTGTACTAGTCCCGCCTTGTCGCCACTTGTCTTCCACCTGCCCTTTTTTCATATCAAATTTATACCCCACGATCAAGAAACCATCACGTGTCTCACACACTCACCCTACATTGACTCGTAAACCCTTCGATCTGTTATTTGATAGTATATGATTAAATGATTATGAATGCGAAATGTTAAATACAGTTGTGATCGTGTATCAAATAGATGAACAAAAAATAAAACGTACTTCTTATATATTTTCAATATATTTATTTAAAATGAAGTGTCATTGAATCATTACAATTAACTATTATAATAACATGCTTTTAATTGAGTTGGTTGTATATATCTCCTTCATATTGGTACAAGAAATAAGAGTTGCATTACTTCCAAATAAAACTGAAAAGTGCTACGATCACACAAATATATAGTCAAATATATAGTCATTGTTTAAAGTGAGCCTTCTTTGTTTTCATTCTATAACCAAATAACGCATTAGCATGAATCTTAATTGAGTTAGTTATATATTTGAACTTCTCCTCCGTATCGGTGGTGCACGAGAGGAGTGTAACAATTTTTTATATATAAATTTAGGATTTTTTGTTAAGGAGATAGATTTAAATCTGTTAGCTTATAATGTAACTATGAAAGGTTTGCCATCGAATCAATTTCAGATAACTGAGAGAAAAATAGCTTTATTTTTATATAAAACGTCGTTACGAACATATTGTGATAGTAACGTAATAAATAATTAAAAAGGAAAAAAGATGGGGTGCGGGATTGAGGAATAGGTGAGTTGGGTCACTTGGGTGGGAGGAGGATTAATAGAGGGGGGTGGGTGCACCGAGGCATGGTAGGGCCGCAACCAAGTGGGGGCATAGTGGTTGTGCTTGGTGCAAGTGAAGGGAGAGAATGTGTTGTGTATATAAGGGGAGTGTGGTCACTGTGGGAGACACACACCAATGCAAATCTTTGACCCTTGACTTCTCTCTTTTTTTAATATATTTTTCTTTGTTTTTAACATCTCGAGAAATATTGGAATATTAAATTATGAAAAATAAATCAAAAGACGTGAAAGTTTAAAATAATATATACATACTTAAATTAGAGGGCAAATTGCACAAACATTTCCATGTTAAGTGTTAATTACAAGTTTACAACTATATAGAACTTTTGATCCAAAGTTGCATAAATAGCTCCACCGATAGTAAATTTTGGTCAAATTTAACTATTTAATATATTATATTTCATGCAAATAGACTAAAATAACCATGATTGATTATTTTATCTTTTATTTACTCCCTTTAAAATTAATAATATATAATCAGAATGGATCGATGAGATTTTCTCCATCAGATCATCATCGATCAGATATGATTACCTCCTCCATCTAATCAGATAGATAAGATTACTTGCACTTAATCATCGATAAGATCTTCCCTTTCATTGATTTGATCAGATATGATTATCTCATCCATCTAATCAGATAGATAAAATAACTTACACGTAATCATTGACAAGATCTTCTCCTTCATTGATTTGATGGAGGAAACGATCTCCTCCACTAGGTCACTCGAGGTGATCCTCTCCTCCACCCAATCGATGGAGGAGATCATGATCTGCCCCACTTGTGGAATAAGTTTACTTAATAAAAGGAATAGATTTTGTCTTATATATGGTGAGAAGATCTTACATTATCGACAGATTTTTTTAATTTCGTTTTTTGTTTTTAATATTTTTATTTTATTAAAAATAATAATGTTTATATTATTAAAATACTCAATTTTCGTTTTTTTAATTATTGAAAATGCATATTTTTACCTTTCAACCATTTAAAGTTAACGTACTACCACTAGTGGCAGAGGTTCTTTGTACAATTTTGACCAAAATTTACATATAGCTGCAATTACACTAAACTCGGGGATATTTATACAATTGGTCCTAAATTAAATAATTAATATTTGTGAACATATAATTAAAAATAATTAGAAACCCTGAGACCAAAATTTACATATAGCTGCAATTACACTAAACTCGGGGATATTTATACAATTGGTCCTAAATTAAATAATTAATATTTGTGAACATATAATTAAAAATAATTAGAAACCCTGAAATCCTTGATCTTCTATCTTGTCTCCCGTTATTCCAGCTTTCTTACTGTTTCTTCTGCCATTTGGATTGGATCAATTAATTTGTAATTAGATAAAAAATTGGTTTAATATGGGTACTGATTTTTCTGTCTTGTTTTTGTTAAAAAAGAAAATTTCGATGATTTAAGCTAAAACTAGGGCACCAGTTGAGTCAAAATTGCTGTGGTTATATACTTATATAATTGTATAATTGTATTGTTTCTTCTTGACAAAAGTATGATTTCCAAACAAGTTGGGTGCCTTGAATTGAGCAAATTGTATTAGAAACAATACACAATCCTAGATCTAGCCTCTATTGACTCTTGGTAAGTCTAAGAGCATTTAAATGTCTACTTAGGAGTGTTAATTAGAATTCCAAGATAATTAACGTGATGATATAGTTAAAATCGATTTAAATTTAAGTACTTTGTAAAACAACATCGATTGATCGCAAAATAAATGCTACAAGAAGCACTAATATTGAATATACAAAGTACTTTGTACAATATATAACTCTCAGCTTAAAACAACTTAAATTAGGACAAGTACATGTAAGTTGTAATATGTTTATAATATATATATATATATATATATATATATATATATATAGAGAGAGAGAGAGAGAGAGAGAGAGAGAGAGATGTTAATCAAATTAAAAGAGCAAAATGATGACTTTCCAAGGAATATATATACAAATTAACAACGTAATTACGGCAGCAAAACATATAAGAGAGAAACATAAGCACGTGAACAACAAAAGTTACTAATAAATTAAAAAGCCTTTTTTTTTCCATTTATTTTCACATTGGTTTTGGATTTTGCATCAAATCTATCACAATTTGTGCAGTCGGATGAGATGATGATCACCAGATTTTAATATCTTATAGCACGAGCTCTCTGATTAATTTACTTTTAATTAATTATACCCCCAAAATTCCACCCCAGCTCACAGTACTTACAGCGAACAGTATATATATATACTTATACATCACCATTAATTAAACAACTTCTAATTACATATATAATGTTAGTGGTCCCAATTATCACATTATATCTTGCCCTTTGGGTGTGTGTCTAGCTAATCTTTTAGGCATTTTATAAGATCCATAAAGGAATCATCACTGCTGCATCGTTAAGGTAGGATCCTGTTGCATCCATACCTTAATTAATTTATTTGCATGGTACTGGTTTCATTACCCTGATTAATTAAATGAAACAGGAATTACATAAAAGACAACTCTTATTGAATCTGATTGTATCGATCTCACACGTTATTTTTAATAAAATGTGTTTGTGGGCATGATATATATGTATGTAACTAGTGTAAATGAGAATTAAAAGATTGAAATCAAAGGAGATGGCACATGCAACTGATGATTCTTTATGGTGTGATTAAGGTAAATGTTTAAGAAATTATTAAAGGTGATACTTTATATAATATTTGACACTTCAAAAGGGGCTTTGGAGATTGTGTTGTAGTGTTGAATTTCTCATCTTTTCATATATAAGCTTAACAGAAAGCTATGATATGATCAGCTTCCAATTCATGTAATGATGGATTCAAGAGTGAATTGAAGAGAGTACCCATTTGCCTTTTATCAACTTATTAGCACCATTAACATTATAACTTCACAATTAATTACATTCTTTCTCATCCCATTTAATCGAGTGATCGTGATGACGTCTTCTTTGATCACAACTAGATTTTACTTTTTCTCTCTAAGTATATAGCTAGATTATACTGTATATATCTATTTGCTAGGCTCGTATCGTAAAGGTGAATCCAGCTCTATCAAACTAGAGAATTCATTTAAAAATTTGTTAAACTAAAGTTTTAATTGAAAAAGAAAAAGAACAATAAAAAAAGTAGGATAAAATTTAAATAAACTTTTTTAAAATTTCGTGTGACCCCTAATTAGACCGTAATTAAGGTGTCCTCACCTCTACAGTCTACAGGTTCGTCGCCTCCGTTGAATCACATGACACCCTCTTTACGTCTGAACTCCAGCACGCTTTGCTCCATTCACTTGATATATAGCCAATTTATTTGCCAAAATATTGGTTGAAGTAGTAGTGATGAAGTTGGACATAACACACAAGAATTGAGTTTGCTCCAAAGTTACTTATTATCGATTATTGAGTATGTATATGTATATATAACGAACTCAAAAGACTAATTAATATATATCTTTTTAAGTGTGTACACGTGGAAAATTCCATACAAGTTCAAAGATCCATCTCCTCAATTTGTATATATATATATATATTAATTTTTCTCATAAATTAAATAATTATGACATAATTAAGCAGTTGAAGCAACTATATATAGTTATAGGCAGCCCTACCTGCATCAGCATGTTGATGCATTATTGTAGCTCATGGGGTCTCTTATATTATCCTGATCTCTTCAGGTGAAATTGAAAAAGAAATTCAAATAACAAAATCATGAAAACGTTTGAAACATGCTTGAACGTAAGGAAAAATGTGGCCTTTGAATCTTTATGTCTCAAATTCTATCCTTTGTGTCATCGAGTAGTGTCCTATATATCTCAAAATGTGAGCCTCATTTTTACAATACTACTGGTGTGGACCATTTAGATTTTTATGTGACCCACATTCATGTTCATATAATTTTCACTTAATTTGGTACGACAGTTCCACTAACAAAAGTAGATTAATAAATGTGTAAAGAGTTCTTCATTTTAGATTTTACATATGGTTAAAATGCTTGTATACCTTCTTTCTTTTTTTTAGCAATTAAGATTTGATTTTTGACCATTGAAAACATATGTAAAGTTTGATTTTAGTTAATTAGAATTATATATGTCAATGGACTAAAATTATTTTTGGTTTAATTAATCTCTCTCTATGAAAAGGGGAAGAATTCTTTAACAATAAATTAAGAAACAAAAAGCTTTACATTCTTTTTAAAATTTACACTTCTAATTCTTTTCAAAAGATTTTATACCAAGTTAAACGTCAGAAAGTTGAACCCACGACAACGTTCCATGAACTTTAAAGACTTTAAATTCTTATAATTTCCATAACTTTTCTTAAATTTTACAATAATACTATTTTCACTTGCCGACATATATTTGTCACGTAAAACATCATTTTCATCATCATCATGATCATATATGTAGAAAGATAAATTGAAATGACATTTTGTATATATAGCAGCTCAAAATGCTGGTACTTTGGCACGTACCACCATTCCGGACATGCATGTCCTTACATATTCTCTCATCAAAAGCAGAAAACGAAAAGAAAAAAAGTAAAAGGGCAAAAAAAGATAAAATTTTACAATGAATGTGTGTAGGAAAATTGTATTATAACTTTATTGTTAATATGATGCCATGTGCTTCATATATCATGCACACGATAGATTAATAAGATAACCCTAGCTAGTATGGACTACCATTCAAATCACTATCATTTTTTTCTCTCTTTGCACTCTCCAAGTAGAAGTAATTCAAATAAAGAACTATCAACAACAACCCACTTGCATAAAACTAATCTTTTTAATTAGCTAGTTAAAAACTATTAAAAAGATTACTTCAAAAAATATATATTAAAAAGATGATTATTGTAAATAATCAAGTACCCACCATAATAATTCTATAGTTATATGAATGCTTTGAAATTGAAAAAATATATATAGATAAAAACCTTCACATATATGAATTAAATTGTTTTATATTCTTGTTTGGACTTTTACCTAACAACCTAATTAAGTTTTTAAATATAGTGGTAACTGATATGGTATCGGAACTTGATTTGATTTGAAGTTTACAATAATTTTATATCATTGTTTGAATTCTTACCTAACAACTTAAGTTTTTGGTTCAAAACCACTCCACATGTATTTGTTCCATATTTATTCCGTAACCCCTCCATATATATATTTGAGATTGCTTCATGTGTCATGTCCAACATCAGACCCTGAGGGAATGTGTTAGAATGTTTTATAGCACTGTTTGAAACTTAGAAATTCTTTCATGACAGTTTAAACTTTTGAATTTAGTTGTAATACCCCTTAAATATATACATGTTAAAAGAATCCTTCAATCAAATATAATTATGTGTTGTGATGGGTGGTGAAGACTTGTGAAGTCCCTATCTAGCTATGAACTTTATCCATGGTAACATATATACAACAAGAAAGAGCAAAAGAAATCATCAGCAATCCACTATTAGAAAGGTGAAAATGTTTGCTTCTTTTTGCACAAATTGAAGGCTTTTTCAACCAAATATATATATTCATGCAGTACTATCTCATGAGGGCAAGAAGACTCAAGTCATTATCTGAATGAACTTTATCCGATCCATTGATGTGCATAGCTAGCTAGTTTTTATTATTATTATGGGCACACTTTGATTAGCTTTTATTATTATTGTTATTATTATTTAATTGTTCTTGTCTCTCTTTCACATTGATTAAAAGTGATTTTACCCAACTGAGGGAAAATAGTACTGTTTCACCTTCAAATATGGCTATAGTGTAATGTGATCATGATCATCATGGAGAGGAGGGCTCTCTGCTGCTGTTGGTACATGTTATCCACTTACTGTGTATGAATTCATTGTCGGTAAAGTAGCTCAACTGTTCATGCCTTGCCCTTCCCTCTGATCAGACACAGTAATTGCTCAACTATGGAGTAGTGGAAGAATCTAGAATCATTGTTGTTTTGTTTTTGTGCAGTGAACATATATATATATATACATGCCACAGTAGTTACTATTAACAACTCGTGATCATCAGCTGATTTTTCTTAAAAGGATTTGGATTAAAAATTATATAATACCACTTGGAGTGTTTTCTTGTTTTCGTTGAAGTGAGATTTAATTTAACATTCCTGTAAGCGTTCGATTAGAATAGCTAATGACATTTTTTGGGACAAAGAAACATTTTAAATAATTTGATCTTTAAAGATACTATATATACTTTTTCTGAAAGAGTTTTTACTCTGAAAATGGAATTACTTTAATAATTGTCGGTGTCTAGCAAAAAACATATATTATTAATCAGAAAGTTACGGGTCTAAAGCAGATTCATATTCATGTTAATTTATATAAAACTAAACTAAACTAAAGCATATATAGCAAGCTAACAGTAGAAGGCTAAAGTTTAGTTGACTAGAATTGAATATGTTGATGATGCCATGCAATAACAATATTAAATATATATAGAGAGGTAATAACTATATATGCAATCAATCAAAAAGCTGAAATCAAATCTTTCTTTTTTAAATGAAAAAAGCATACAAAATATGACACACAGAATCTATGAGAGCAACTGGGTTCTAGCTGGACTCATCAGCAATTCATACTTTGGTGCTATCAACTGGTGACACAGATCAAACATGTATTGCCCACATAGCTTTTTACAATATCATTACTCGAAGAAATTCAAGTTTAAGTGAGGGTAATTAGATTATAATAATAATCATGTCTCTCAAGTTTGTGGAGCATCATATATATAATATTTTTAATGAAATTATTAAACCAAAAAATGTAATTAAAAGTGCATGCCAGCACTAGTTGAAATGGCTACATGGCCTACACTGAAGACCTTATATGGAATAACTTCCTAAATAGGGAAAAAATATAAATATATATGACATTGAACAAAATCATGATCGGTTCTTTGTCAAATATATATTAGTATATTAATTATTAAAAAATTTGAACAATTTGGGGTGCAAAAATAAAGAAGCAAGCAAATGGGTGTGACTTGGTTTTGGCCACAAACCACATGATAGTATAGAGAAAAAATGAGTTTGTCGGGTCACTTTTTAGGGCTGAAATTTGAAAGACTAGTATATGTTTTACACTTTGTGTCTCAAGCACAATACATTTTGATTGTGATCTAGCATTATGTAGTAGTAGCAGTAGCAGCTAGGAGAGGATAAACATAAACAAAAATATGACAAGATGGATCAAAAAGGTGACAAAAAAGATGTAACTTTGTTTTACTTTTTATTTTATTTTTTTAGCGGTAGATAATGAAGATGACTTTTATGTGGGTGTTGTTTTATGATTCTAAAAACAATAATTTGCAAGGTCTGATATCTGCTTCCGCAATAACATTAGGAAAAAAAAACTCTCATACGTATTTATAAAATTTGTGCATGACACGTGCCTAGAAATAGATGTGCACAATTCCCCTTGTTAAGCAATGGTTTTGCTTTTAGATTCATCTTTTTAATTTGGGTTTGGCTCTAATCAAAGTTGATGATTTAGACAACGGAGTTCATGTCCAATCCAATAAGCGATGATGATGATGATGATCAATCTGCTTAGGTAAAACCTTTCAGCCCATCGATTCTTGTCCCCATTTAGGCTGACTTGTGGGGTCCTTTTGGTGCAAAGCATTGCAAACATAAGCTAATTGACCACCACAAGTACCCAAGAAAAAAAAGTAGCTAGTAACTCTCTGTTTTAGATTATCATTGCAGTCATTTGCATTTTGCATTACTATTAGTACTAGCAGTAGCTGTAGTAGTAGTAGCTGTGGCATGCATAGACTTGGAGTTTACTTTCTTTTTGCGTTTCTGGGTCCATCCAATATTCCCTTCATTTGTTAATAAATATTATATATATATATATATATATATATATATATATATATATATATATATATATATATCAACAGGCTGAAAGAGATGATCATAGATGGAGAAGAGAAGAGAGCAGCTTTAGACCAAGTAAGGTGGGGAACATATTCATATGGAAGTTGACAAAATATTTGTTAAGTATTCAGATAGACTGCTGAAGTACTAGTGCATCAAATGTGTTGTTGAATGTTGAATTGTTGATCATCACTTTAAAAATGGGATTACAAGGGATTGGCCTATGTTTGTTTCCAATACAAACAGTTTTCACAACACCTAGCTAGCTAGTCACTGCTTGTGGACCATATTAATTGCTGGTTTTGTCTAGATAGTGGTTATTATGGAAAATTAAGATCATATGAGCATGTTGATTTTATTTATTTTATTTTAATTTATTTGGGTATGTTTGTGAGGTGGTGTTGAAAGATAGGGGCTTGGAAAGTTTTTGTGTGTGTCATGTCTCCTCCCTTAAAAATTGACCACCATGAAAGAAGAATTGAAAAAGGGAAATGCATAATTATGTTTTTCTTCAAGTATCAAAATTGGCCCCCCTTTAATTTCTCTCCTCTCTTTGAGATTTTTTTTTTTTTAAAGAAAAAGAGGGTGGATGGTATTGATGAACAATTGAACATAAACAACAACAGCTTTGAGCATGCCCCCACTTTGCCTTCTGTTATCATATATCATGGTAGGTATGGGTTAGGGGTACCAAGACATTTGCCAGATTGCCACATTTCTACTTGCATTAATTTCACACCCTCAACAACATTTTTTTCAATTTTGTTTTTGTTTTCATTTTGTATATAATTTCTATAAATTACATGATCACCCTGCAACTTCTTGATTGATGTTTTCTTCATCAATTATGATTTTATGAGAACATATTTAATCAGGACAAATACAAATGAGTGACAGCCACATGTGACAGTGACCTTACAAAGTTACAAGAGCCTAAAAAATATCCTGAATCCATATTGAATATTTGATGGGACATGTTACATGACAAAAAGCACATGTATAACATTGCTGATCAAAATATCCAGAAAACATACAAAAGCATATCTGAATAGGGAAAAAGAAATTGTTGCAGATAATTAGGAAAATTTAGGATAAATAGGATATTTACAAACCTATCAATGTACGTCCGTTGCAGTTATCACTTATCAGAAATATACAACAATTCATAAACTGAATCAAAATTCAGGGAGTAAATTGTGGAGCTTCAAAAGTAATTGATTTGTAGTTGCTAGAAAGGAGGTAACCAGAACGTCTGAGAACGAAACAATTTAAGATGTGAATAAGGTGTCTTATTCGAAAACTGAAACATCTCCGCTCCAACTGCACGAAGCGATAACATTAGGCATGATGGGATGGAATGCAACGTCTATGCAAGCATGTTCATATGCCTTGATTTTTCTATCGAGCTTGGATGATTTATAGTCATAAAAGTAAATAGAACCATCGGAGGAGCCTGAGGCAAGCTTCTCTCCATCCAAGCTGAAATTGCACTTGATTGGGAACCCAGATACGCCATGGCTGTCGTACCGCTTGTATTTGTCAAGCCTGAAAGGAGGACTTGAAGAGAAAATTGCGATATAGTTTCCATTTGACTGTGCAACGAAATATGGATCAAATGGGTGTTGCCTAATACAAGGACACGTGAAGGCTTCCACATAAACCTGATACATGAGGAAGACAAACATTACTAAAAAAAAAAATTTGACAACTGAAAATGTTATTCACTGTGGCTGCCAAAAGGTAAAAATCATAGTTCAAACTTAATCTAGATCACCACATTACAGTTCAGATATCCATATATTTTACATACAATTACCACTTAGTTCAACATTTGAAACTATGCCTTTGTCAACAAGACATGGCAACTGCAATAAAAATATTAATTCTTGCACAGATGTTGACATGAAGGGGATTAGTCATCCTTTTCCTACACCACACATGGAAAAAGCCTAAATTCAAGCTAATCTACAAAATAAAGAACGACAATTTTAAGGGCTCCTTTATGTGTAGACAAACATATTGAATTTTCAGTCATGTGATATGAAACGAAGGTTATGTGCCCATGAATTTTGAAAAATAAAATAAACTTTGACATGTCATGCGGCGATAGTTTAAAAAGAATCCTATTAATGGAATGCCAACTTGGACAACCAACTTTTGTTACCTTTTCTGATAGAATGATTGGTGCATGTATCAGGATTCATAAGGGCAGTAAATTTGAGGATGCTGCAAGGTGCTTCCTAACAGTGACTTTGGATATGTAGACAGCAGATCAAGCATATAATTTAAAATATAACATATCGTATGTAGAAACCTCGAATGATTGTGCATGAGGTTTTGGTGGTTTTCTTATTGCTAAAAAGTTCCCAACACATAAGTTTGATTGTATTCCAATATGAAACATAAGGTGTTTTGAGGGGTGTTTTAGACCTCAATACTATTCATTGGATCCTTACCTACAAGTTTTAAGTTTCGGTTTTGCGAGTAACTTAACAAATGGGACTACCAAGCTGTTGAGAAATGATGAACTGTGGTCTGTGCATAAACAAGCTATCACCAGTTCATCTGTTACACCTGCTAAATTAGTTTTATCTCCTATATTCCTTACCATTATGCAAAGTCATTTGAAAGAGTCCATTGAGAATAACTTAAGGTTCAAGGAGTATATCAGCACACTAAACTTTAAATAATTATTCTATTACTATCGTACAAATATTATTCAGGAAATAATAAAACGCTTTAACTTACAAACACTAAAACAACTTTATCTATACTTTAACAAAACTTGAAAAATGATCATGAAAATACAACATTAAGTATGCTTGCACGTGCAATAAAACACAAAGTCAGAAGTATAGTAAAATATATATGAAATTTTTATCAGGAAAACAAAAATCTATTACAAATAATATTACAGCTATACATGAAGAGTCAAGGGAGAAAGTAATTATTGAATTATTTTCTTGGGATACGAATGCATTGTTTTATACACACACACACACATATATATTTAGTTTTCCTATGTTATAAATTTTGCACAGATACAATCAGTTGCATCTCTTAATAACTTGATCTGTCTGACTGTCTCAAGCCATTTTAAGACTGACATAGAGATATCATTACAGAGTAATCTAAGGTTTCCATCTTTCTAAGCTTCTCAAAGTGCATATGCAACAAGATGGGAGGAACAACATCTAAAATTAGAAGTCAGTGAGATTACTCACTATTTCCTCACAACACCTATACATGAACTATATTGTTTATTCTCACCAATGTAGTCAACAGTCCTTGTACTATATGTTTATCATATTTACTCTATCCTCTTGTCTTCTACTATTAGCATTCCAATAATGCACGTATCTAGTTCTATTTTTACTGGTCAGCCCTTATTTGTCCTACCATCCTCATTTTGGCTACTCTTAAGTTAATGGATATTTTGTTTCTTCATTTGCTTACAGGTTCTCCATAAATATGCTGTATCTAAACTTAAATCCTCATAATTAAACAAGACATAGCTTCCGAAAAAAATGGTTATTCGATCGATGTTAGAAGGGAATCTGATCATAATCAATTGAAAAGTCAATCACAGCTACTAGTTAGAGCAATTAAAAAAAAGCTATTATAATACAAGCAGTTCAAAGGTAAAATCTAGTTTGTGATTTGTGAGGCGCAATGGGATGGGGATCCTTAAATTTGTGTCATCAAGGATAAAAGCAGGGCATGATTTTCCAAAAATTTATTAAAGACTAAGAGGAAAAAAAAAACACATATTGGTTAAAAGGATGATAATTAATTTTGCAGTTGGATTCGTTAACCACACATATTCACAACTTATGCAAAAATTAAGCAGAGAAAAGAAAACAATAATCTTAAAAATAATAAATCAAGAGAAGAGTCTTCGGTGAGGAATTTAGGCTTCTGCTGATGAGTAATCTGCCTTCAATCCATCAACTAAATCCACTGGATACGTATGGCTCAAGTAAAACTAGTTTCGTGTTCCCCAACACTAATGGCTATCAATTTTATTCAAGCATTTACCTTAAATATGGGGAAAAAAACATTCATGTATTCAATAAGCATTGGACTACTTTACCTATCCAGGAGAATGTAAACAAAAGGTGAAACTCAGAATAAAATGAAAAGAACGAGCAGGTGTGACGCATGAGCAGCATATAGTCTTGTTACTGGCCAGAGATACTAACTAATGGGATGTCTCTGAGACTGTGGGCAAATCTACTTGACTCTCTATGGCAAGTCAGTATCTTTTTTTGTCCTAAATTTTTGCCTATAAAGACTCAGCTCTTTAGTGAATTGTTCATCACTCTAACCTGAAACTTCACCAATTTATGATGGTTTTTCTAGGCATAAGCATAATTCTTCAGCAAGACTCATCGGGTACTGTTACTTTACAACATAGAAAGGAAAAAAAGAACTGTAAATGACCTCTGATGGAAAGAATGGGAGCTTGGGACATAGTTAACATGGATTCTCACCAATGCAAAGGACATGTAGGAGTCTCTTACCTGATTAGACAATGGAATTTCTCGTGAGATATCCCAAACAATGATAGAATTCTCACTCATATTGACTCCAGATACATCGCTGGAAGAGATAAATTGCTTTCCATTGAGGGAAAATTCAACATCAAGAATTGGACCCAGACCTCGAATGTACTGATGTGCCACCTTGCTACTTCTAATATCCCACAATCTGAGAGAGCCCTTTGACCCCCCTGCAAGAAAGAGATTGGAATTGTCTGGATGAAACTTTATAACTCTGACTGCATCTTCCTCCTTGAAATTCTGTGTCTCTATACTCTTTTCAACATCAATTAACCTCGATGAGCAGTCATAGCCGCAAGAAAGCACAAAATGTCCTTGCCGTGACCACTTTACATCTTTGACAGCTGCATTGTGGAAGCTAAATACACGTGCTAACTTCTGATCTCTACTCCACACATTCCATATGCAGACCGTGCCATCCATCCCGGCAGAAGCAAGAAGGTGAGCTGTAGACTAATTCTAATAAACAGATCAATAAGGCCAGCAATATAATGAACAAGATCGATACTTTGTGAACCAACACTTCAATTTAAGTAGTTAGCAAACCGAAAAGTGGAAACATAGAAGGCACATCCTTAGACCCATAATTCCACAGAAGTTCACAGATAAAGGCAATTGTAGAAAGATAAAAGTTAGGGGGTGAAACATATCATTTCAAAGTTAACAAGAAAAATAAAAGTTAGGGGGTGAAATATATCATTTCAAAGTTAACAAGAAAAATAAAAGTTAGGGGGTGAAATATATCATTTCAACTGTGTCAACGACTCAACAACAAGAGCATACCATGTCTTGCTGACCAATGTATTGCATTGACAGCCTTTTTATGGTAACGAAGAGCCGCAGACAAACTTCCAGATATTCTGCTTTGTTGTGTGTGGCTTTTTGATTGACGCCTTAATAATGACAAGATATCACGCGACAGACCTGAATCTAAAATACTTCCCTGAACTGAAAACAAGAAGAAAATAACAGGTGAAGAGACAAGTTTCTATCAGTAGAATAAGCATCAATGTAAACATAAAAGAATGATCTCGGTACAGCCTAACTTGAAAGCAAACATTTCTGCTTTGTAGCCTCAGATTTTGTTCACGACACCAAGAAGTTGATCCACATTTTTGTATATGCAATTAGGCATTCAATCAAAACATATTAGGTGATGTGTCTTATTAGTTGTGAGCATTATAGTCTGTTCAACTAATACACATGTCCAGGCAAGTTTAGAATTAACACCATATTTAAGAAGTCTTAACTCTTAACTCCCAAGTAGCTGATAAATCTATTACCTTAATTCATTATTAACAAATTGATTAAATGTTTATTAGACGGTACAACCAGGACGCAAGGTATTTATAGGCTCCCCAAATAGTCAAAATTCATCAGACTTAGCTCACTAATAGTTTAAGAACTTAAGAGCACTCGTGGCAATTAATTTCATTAGACCATCTAAACCAATAATCACGAAAGTAATACAGCTCTAATTTACTACAACCATTGTAAATCACAAATTGCTCTAATTTGTTGATTGTACTCCATACTTGCAAACTATTGCATAAGGAAAGTTCACGGAAACATGAGGAATCAATGTGTCTCAAGCTCCTGGACACTCTTTTTTGTCGAAACTCAAAAGTAGTTGTGTTGAACACTGATGTTGCGTCATGTCTTAAACTAACACTTTAGACATACGAAAAGACAAGTACAAGAATTTTAATTAAAAGTCTCTCCTACTGCCGATCGTTCTATAAAATCTTCACCCCATTACATGTATAGAGACATTCACTCATCCATCTATTATCTTACTAATAAACAAGGAAGTAAATATCATAATAATCATCGAAATTTTGGCGATATTAAATATATCATCGAAATATCAGATTTGTAGAGATATTTCCATAAATTTATACCACCTATATGGTGATATATCTATCAATACCGATATTTACTTACCAATACCAATAAAAACCTTCAAATTATGAACAACTGATACCAGTCAAAATATGTTCTTTACATACACTTATCCTGCATTCACATACCATTACACTTCCACAAAAGTTTTATGTATCTGAAAATTGCATTCAACCCCAAAGCAGAATCAAAACATATGAACAAACAATGAAGCACTAAAGAAAAAAAATTATATATATAAAAAGTAATACTTTAATATAGTAACTAAAAAACAGAATGAGAGGAAGAAGGCGAATTACCTGGTGGAATGACAACATCTGGGGGATCCGGGTGGTCTTTGTTGGGGCTCGGGTCAGGAGCTATTGGGGCACCCGAAACAGAGAGTGGCGCTGCTGCTCGCTCTCTCTTCGATATGTATCTGCCGGCAACCGGAGCTTCGTTTTGAAGCAGACCCCGGTACCGTTGGTTGGGGGGCGGCGGCGCGGGAACAGGGACATGGTGGTGGTTTGATTGGGGATGCGAGTAGTCAGGTCTGGGTCGCTTTGATGGAGGAAATATGGGGGTTTCGGACTCGGGTTCGGGTTCGTCGTCTGAGTCGTTGGAGTATGCATTGCAGAGAAGATCCATGGAGTGAACTTTTCAGAATTCGGGTTCACAAACAGTTCTCCGCCTCTTTTTTTTGGCTACGTAATATAGGTATTGTGCAGGGTAATTTGGTCATTTAACTTATTCAAACGTGCCTAAGCGATACAAATACGAGATATCTAACGTGACGAAAATGATCAGAGGCATCTCCCGTCATCCTCTTAGTAAATGCCTCGAATTTTAGGTGCGGTTTGGTAAGTGGGATTGAATTGAACTATTTTATGGGATTAGATTAAATTAGATTAAGGTAATATTGAGATTTGATTGGATTTGATTGGATTTGATTGGACTGAACTGGATTAAATTAATATTATACTGTGCTTGGAGAAACGTGAGATTTGACTAAATTAAGATCATGTTTTGTTTGGTGAAACATGGGATTTGACTAAATTTGATAATATTTTGAAATTGAATAATAAATTATTGAAATATGTATTTAAATAAAATAATTTTTTTAATTCATATATTATTAAAGTAATAATATTCAAAAATATTTTTAAAATATCGATTTTGTAATTTGTTTATTTAATAAAATATTATATATATATATATACACATGTAGGACTGCAGTAGGTCTAATAAATTTGGAATCTTCAATTCTATTGAGAGAAATTATGATTGATATAATCTTGGTCCTAATAATCTAATGGAAATTAAATAACAAATTAGTATTTGTCATATGTTTTGTACAATTATTGATTGGATTAATATATATATATATATATATATATATATATATATATATATGTGTGTGTGTGTGTGTGTCATATTATTACTTTTTTTTTTATTAAAAGCAAAGTTATGGTATATAATTTATTAAAAATATTTTTAAAAAAGTGAACAAACATAAATGAATCTAAGAATAAATTAAATTACAACTTATATATGAAATTATTATAAATTAAAAAAAAATGAATAGAAAAGATAGAAAAAAAATAAAAGAGATGGTTTTAGTCCCAGAACTAATAAACCCACCGGTATATGTGGGTTTATTTAGTCCCATGTTTATGGGACTATTGGGGACTATTGGGAAATAAAATATCAGTCTCATACAGTTACTAACACACGGGTTTATGACTAATATAGTTCAATCCAATCCCAGACTCAGGCAACAAATAGGGCCTTAGAGTATGAGTTGCTCCCACCGTACTCCAAAATTATATCTCTATGATTTATTTTATTTTTTAGAGTTTCTAAGATTGATAATGTAAATTTAGAGTACCAAATAGGGTTGCACGTTGGGGACGGGTGGGGATTTTTTTGGAGGAGGTATCTTCATCCCCAATCCCAGTTTTCTATTTTTTCCCGTTTTTCTATTTTTCCATTTTTCCGTTTGATTACAAATTACAAATTAAAAAAAAATACATTAGTGCATTACAAGTACAAAAGAAAATCTATTACAAAATAAATAATTTCAATAATTCAAAGTTTCAACCAATACAACTTTAGATTTAGGGTGTTTTCAAAGAGTAAATGAGGTTTATATAGTTAGGTTTTCAAATAATTAAAATAATAATATATATATATAATGTTTTGAGAGAAATAGGGAAATGGAGAAATGGGTGGAGGTCCTCCCCCCATCCCCATTTCAATATATTTTTGGGGGAAAGGGGATGGGGGATGTCTCCTCATGCCCATCCCTATTGCAAATTTGTAATGATTTTCATCTCTATCGCCGTCCATTTCCCCATTTTTCCTCAAAAAAAATTCACCAAATTGGGACGGGGACGGGGACGTGGGGAAATGAGGATCCGGGGGAAACTGTACAATACTAGTACCAAATCTCATACTCTAAATTTATTTTGCAACAATTTTTATTCCATGTATCTTTAAAATGAGTTCAATATTGAATATTAATTAATAATTTTTATCATGCTTTTCCTCATTATCATTTTATTATTTTGTTATAATTTTCTCTAACAAAATTAGTATTTTATAAAAAAATCTCTTTTTAAATATTAATAATTATAAGTTAGTAATAATAAAATAAAAACTGAAACATAGTATTAAAATAAAAAATATTAATATTAAAAATTACAACAACATTAAAATATCAAAATAAGGATAGGGAAAAAAAACAAAGACTTGTAACAATATTATTAACATCTCTTTATCAAAATAAATTTAATTACTTTAAGACATCTGATTGAAATCTTTATTTATACTAAATTAATGTGATAATTCATTATAGTAACATTTTCCTCCACATATATTATTAACATCTCTTTTATCAAACAATTATATAAAAGACACAAGTTGTCTATAGTTGGGTGCTATTGTACTTTGGTGAAAATATTAGATAAAAAAAAATTGATGGAAAAAGTTGGAAAAGAAATAAGTAGATTGAGAAAATTAGTTGAAAAATGTTAGAACCTAAAAATTAGTTATTAAAAAAACATTATATTTTTATAAATAGTAAAAGAAATTAAAAATGTTATTAAAAATAATATTGTTAAAATTTAGTTGAACAATAATTTATTAAAGAAAGTAAAAAATAATATTGAAAATATAAATAGAAATAGAGATATAGATAAAGATAAAGAGTGTGGTGGGAGTGAAAATTTGTTAGCAATGGAATCAGAGAGAAATATTTTCTTTTAGAATTCTATTTCTGAAATAAAGATAGAAATGTGGTGGGACATATTTTAAACGCCCTAGTTTGCAAATTGCCATTCATCGAAAATGGAGTAAAGTTATGGTATGAAAAAACACATGAAATTCCATATCTAATAAGTGCTTTTTATCATATAATATGATATTAAGCGCTTTGATTTGCTAATTACCATCCCACGAAGGAGGTGTAAATTTCGCAATAGTTTCAACCGACTAGTAAACCAAATGGGTAGAGACCAAACCACTTGCAACCATAATCGAAAAGAAAACGATCAATTTCATTTTTTTTGAATTATTATATTTCGGGATTTGAAAAGAGGACATGACTTAAACCCACAACCCCACGGAGGTTGGTGTAGATGTGAATGACCCATTTCATTTGAAGAGCAATCATATGTCAATTCGGAATCCCACGTCTAATTGTCATGGACAATAGCAATTAGCAAGCATTTAGATAAAATCAAGTTCAAAGATTGATTTTGTCGAGTAGATAGGCATTGACTTCTCAACTCCTATTCATCCTTGACCAACAAAACGATCACTCAGATCACATGGCAGGGGGATATGGGGCCGAATTGGGAGGGTCCATACCAAGTTTCCAATCGACTTGATATGGAATTATGGATACATACAAACTCGAGCATTTGGATGGAACTAAAGCGAAGCACTCGTGGAATGCAAATATGCTATGAAAATATCACTAATAAAAAAGAGAGATCATAGCATGCTTCTTCGATTTTGTAAACGTTCGCTTATGGAATGCAGAAATGCTATGAAAATATCACCGGCAATAAAGAGACATCATAGTATACTTCTCCAATTTTGTAAAGGTTCCGATGAAAACGCGTATAGTCTGGCACGATGTGCACACACGGTTCAAAGGGCCGATACAGAGTCCCAATGCTAATACAACACGGTTCAAAGGGCCAATACAGAGTCCCAATGCTAATACAACAATTAGTCCGAGGTACAAAATTGGTGCTGCCGATGTGCACACACGGTTCAAAGGGCCAATACAGAGTCCCAATGCTAATACAACAACAATACATAAAGGTACATTATATTGCTACATAATTAAGCTAATCGAGGCATGAAAGTGAATTAATCATTCGACACTTGCCTCATCATCGTTGCTATCGCCTTCCGAGTCCTCCTTGTCATCACAGGCCAAATCTTCTCTAAGTGGGAACTTCATCCACCCTAAGTTATCATTGGGATATCTCCTCCTGACCTCCAGTTGTGCCGCCATGTACCCTTCGATGTACATGGTGCCTATGCTTTCATTTGTCCTTGCCACCAACTTTTCTAGCTTTATAACTTTGGCTTCCAGCTTCGCCTTGTCCGCCTTAGCCTCATTCAATGTTTTTTCCAGTCGATTCTCAAGGAGATGCCATTTATGTGTGGCCATATAGGATTTGCCTTGATATATAGACAAGTCATGTTGGGTAGATTTGAGTTTGGACTCTAGCAGTTGAATCTTACTACAAGCTGCGGAAAACTTCTCTTTCAAGCCATTACGCTCATTAATCACTTTCGGGAAAGCATCACTCAAACGATGTGACAAATAACTGGCCTATTCAAAAGTAAGGTGGGAATAAAAACATTAGATACATGTATACACATTCACATCAGAAAGAGACAATCAAACATCCTAATACCTTGATATTCATTTCCTCGAACGCCGTGAGCAAGTCGGATACAGAGCCTTTCATGAGCTTGTCCTCTTCTGGAACAATCACTTCTACCACACCAGTCGATGAGGATGACTCTGATGAGAGCAAGTCGGATAGGGTACCTCCTATGAGGTTATCCTGTACTGGAGCAATCACTTCTGCTACGCGGCAACAATAAGCAGCAATCGATGGGGATAACCCTGACTCTCTCCTATCACCGACAAGAGGTCCCATATGAGATGGGACGAGGGCGGCCGTTGCGCCTGAAAAACAACCGATGAGTAAGCAAAACAGTAAACCAGGAAAACTGATGTCAGTAAATTTCAATGGAAATATCAAAATATCGTTTATATCCTCAAAATATTAAATATTTACTTGTTTAAACTAGCAGTTTACAAATACATTCTATAAAATCTTTCATCTTTAAAATTTGAATTACATTATCTCTTCTGTGTATTCCACTGTAATATAAATTCGGAATTTTTTAAAAATGGAACAACTCATCGACTCGTCCGTATACCACCGACCAACCTCATCTCCTCTCTTCTATCTCAGAAGTTAATATTATAAAAAAGTATCGAAATTTCATTGATATGTTCGAAATTCGTAATTTTATCGAAACCTTTAATTACTTACTAATACCCATAAAAACCATAAATTATGAACAAGATGCCAAAAAAGAAGTCAAAATATTTTCTTTGCCTACACTTATCTAACATTCACAATCAACAAAATGTCATGCATTTAAAAATTGATGTCAACCCCAAAGCAGACCCACAAAATATATACAAAAATGTAGCACTAAAGGAGAACAAATATTAAAAAAATTAAAACTTTAATATAAAAATGGTTTGACTGCAAAGCTACACTGTGATCAGTAACTTAAAAAACAGAATGTGAAGAAGGAAGCGAATTACTTGGTGTAGTGACAACAACTGGTGGTGGATCCGGGTGTTCTTTGCTGGGGCTCGGGTCAGGAACTGTTGGGTCACCCGAAACAGAGAGTTCTGCGGCTCGCTTTCTCTTCGAAATGTGTCTGTCGGCAACCGGAGCTGCTTTTGGAAACAGATCCCGGAACTGTAGTTTGAGGCACGACAGAGCAGGAACAGGGTCAGGGTGGTGCTTCGGGTCGGCATTGCAGAGAAGATCCATAGCCTCAAATTGTCAGAATTTCGGGTTCACAAATCAGTGAATCAAATGCGATTTGTTTAATTGTTTTTGTAAATAATTTTTGTAATTATATTAATATATATTAAAAAAAATTGTTTGAACAAGAGAATTGCTAATCGCACCCCTATTATATTAACTAAAACTCAAAGTTCATTTTGAAGGCTGAGCCCAAAGGAATTCAAGCTATTGGGTTTGGGCCTATTAAAACATGTCAGGCCCACAAAGCTGATCTGTGACCGGTGACTGTACTATATGTGTCGATCCCTGAGTCACTGGTTAACTCGTGGTGTGTCCGCACACGTCATGAGCTAACTTAGGAAGTGATATATGAGGTTCTGAGTTGACTAGTGATGTACCTGCCACATTCTATATCGCTAGCGAGTGAAATCTAAAACCTATGATCTAAAACAAATCCGTGAGGGTAAATGATACGTGCGTGAAGCTCAAAACAGACAATATCTACTTAGTGAGTCTGAGTTGTTACATATACCGGTATGTTAGGGTCAATTAAGTGGTGATATTTGTATCCCTAAAAAACTGTATATACATTCCAATTTAGTATTTTTTTTTTATAAAAAAAAACAATATTACTCTTGAATAAAATTACTTAAAATGAGTAAATAGTTTATAAGGACATACACCGATAATTATTAATTGGTTTTATATTTATCATTTATAAAAAAGGAAGAAGAAGGAAGTTTCCTATTAATTATTTGATATTCACATATATATAAAAAAATAACTTTTCTATTTTTTCAAACTCTAACTTCTATTTTAATTACTACTTTCAATTTCTTATAAAGAATACTAATTGATTAAATTAGCGAACAATTTACTACAATAATTGAGTAAAACAAAAAACAAGAGTAAAACAAAAAACAATTCCAACAATAAACTTTCTTATGAACATTTTTTTTTTAATTCTTAGGTATATAGGAATCAAAATACAATGTTGTGTACTGATAACCTCGTTTTACATATGATTCTTCTTCTTGGTTGGTGTAATTGATGTTTTATATTAATGGATTTTAAATTTCAAAATAATAATAATTAAGAAACCAAAAGAGCTATAGCAACACGAGCACCGGATATGGTTACAACAAGTATTTTTTCAATTCGGTTACAATTTTTACAGGTGTTATAATTTTCTTTTGGAGAAATTATTTATTTGAATAAAAAAAATATAAAATAATAAAATTTTAAATAAGTCTGATTAGATAATAAAATATGATACAATAAAATTAAAGAAATTATAATTTTAGTATTAAGTGAGGTTTATTTATAAACCAAGAATTTTACAAATATTTTAGGGGTATATTTACAAGTGAGTGGTATCAATATCGTTACTCTAACTCGGTAAGCGATAAATGATATTCCATATTTATTTATTTTTTCAATTTGGGCCAAAAATTGGCTAAGCCCCAAAATGGGCCGAATTGTGTACCTATTTTGGGCCTTTAAGAGAGGTTTCATTAATATTTTATTAATCTATATGCAAAAAAAAAAAAACAATAAACTCTATTTTATTTCATAAACATAAAAATAAAATAAAATAAAATTATAACAAAGAATGAATATACTTACATCCTGGAAAATCGGATGTGCACCCAAATCATTATATTTTTATAAACTCCAACCATACGATTAAATAAACTTCTTAAAATGATGTAAATACGTATTTTACAAACATGTGTGGAGAGTTTTCTTCCGGTTTGTGGGAGCAGTCTTCTCTCCGATTGTGAGAGTTGTATTCTAAATGTAACCTCTCCCCGATAGTTGGAGTAGTATTCTGGGCCGTGTTTGTAGAGTCTAATTAATCTCACCAGGTCCCGCCAGTAATTGTATTTCAATATATATATATATATATCTCATACATGAATTAATACAATATTTAATATTATGAAAATTTTAACAAACATAATTAGTTAAAAAGAAAATTATAAAATTATAAAAAAAATTAAGAAGATAAAATCATTGTATTTAGTTTTTTTTAAAAAAAAACTAAAAGAATTTTTTTAAAAATATTAATAAAAAAAGGAATAAAAAGATGTTGGAGGATTCTGAATGTGGGGAGGTTTTGAAATCCCAAATAACTATTATACTCTTCCATACTTTTTATTTTGATTTTTTATCTTATTTATTTTCTAACTTATGAAAATAAAAAATTCAAAGCACCAAAGTCTGTACTGCATCTCATGTCGTATCAAACATGTCTCAACTTACAATAACAGTAACTTCAAAACCCCCATTTTCATAGGGGTTTAAAGTGCCTACTACGAATAGGGTATAATTTCCGGAGATCTTTATGAATACAGAAGAGGGAGATGATTTGGATCTCACCATTGTTAAGTGTTAGAAGGGTCATACTTATATTACGATTTATAATATTTTTTAATTTTTGAATAGGATATACATATAGAAAGGGGTGTATATACGGTTGCTAAGATACATAAATATTGTCACCCTATAATAAAATTTTGGGATTTGAGATAGTGGGTATAACTCGAACCCATAATCTCTTAGATGTAGGTGTGATGAGATTACCACTTAGTTTACCCTATCTTGTCACATTTTTTTTTTTTTTTTTAAAGAATTTCTCAAAAATTGAAAAACGCATTTACAAACTATAACCAAGCAACAATGACTTGAAATAAAACTTCTTGTTTTAAATAGACTTGCATTTTATTAGTTATACGATTCACCGATATGAAAAGGAAAAACAATAAGAAGCCTTGGTTGCTAAATTAGTTGTCAAAATTTCAAAATCAATTATCAAGAACACATAATTAATTATCAAGGTTTCAAAACCAGACATAAAATTAACAGGGAGTTTTTACATTCCAATTTTTGAATATATATTTCTGACCCATAACGTGGCTCCAGCTGATGTGGTCTATATATAACACTACTGAATCATAATCGGTGCAATATTTTGAGTTTCTATTTTACATATATAATAATTCTCTAATCAGCATAAGAGGACCCTTATTTTATAAATAAAGGAAAAAAATATAATAACAGTGAGAACAGAAACATGAATGATGACAAGAGAAGAAAAGAAATAGAAAGGATAGTAGGTCCTTTGGATTTTCTGATATTCCTGTTACAATCATGAATGATGAAACCTTTAAAATAACTCATTGCTTTTATATATATGCTTTGCTTTTCTTTTCTTCAAATTATTTATCATTCATTCATATACATCTATTAATTATTATTTACACACACATATATATATATATATTTAAATGATGTAAAAATGAAGTCATGCTGTGCACTTGTTTGCCTAAAAGCTTGCACACGGTGGCTAGCTAATTAATGTTGCTTTCTACTGATGATTATTTTAGGTTTGATAATAGTAATTAATGAGTTATAGTGATAAACTTCTCATTTTCCCCTTGAATATGATTCATATTTTATTGGAATAGATAGAGAAGTTATTAATGTAGAATTAATTAGAAATGTAGTAAAACTGCCATTTTTTTCTTCAGAAATGGTATCGGCTATGCCTATAAGTGTTTTTCCTTTCACTAATACTAGACAACCTATACATTTAGCTTAACTTTCAATCCAAATGATGTGGCAAGTGGTTTTTTCATTAACCATATCATCACATGTTGTGTGTGGTAACAACAACTCATTTATCATATTTTTTTAACAAAAAATCCAAAACTTTTTTTAATAATAAAAAAAAGGAAAAAAAAAATAAAATGAAAAAAATGAAAAAGAAAAAGAAAATGAAACATGAACTTAATTAACCAGACTCAAAATCATTCCCTTTTGTATCAACATGTGAGGCCCAATTAGCGACAATGCTTAATTTTATCGTGTGGTTGATGTCGAAGAATCAGGGTGAATCTTAGTCTCAACTATACGGAAGCGTTTAGAAATTCCCTTACTTATTTGAGATTTAAAACTAGATAAAATCTTAAAAGTTGGCTTCACCTTTCTTTTCTATTTGGTCACCACAAGAATCCAATTATTGCCAAATATGGGATCTATTGGACCATGATTAGAATTTGAAGCATGAATATCTTGGTATTATGATATTTTCTCCAAATTATTTTTTCCTCTTTTATCTCTTGAAATCCCATTCAAATCTTGTTGATCAAAATTCTGGAAGTTTGTAATACTTTGAATTGTCAAGAATCACTATATTATTAATGCAAATATTTTACATAGAACATTGAGGATTCTCATTATTATCTTCCAAAATTAAATATTTTGTATTCAAATCATTGGAGATATTAACATTAATTTCCGCATCTTGATTATGAAATTGCTCAGCTGTTTGAATTTGAATTGAAGAAAAACTCTCCATTTGATCATGATCTTCCGTAAGTGCATTAAATGTGTCGGTTATCACCGGAAACTGCCCTTCACGGATTGGAGTGTTCCCAATAACATCACCAACTCCATCATGCTGCTTTGAGTCATTAGCAGTACCATTAAAAAATTTCTTAGAGGAATTTCCACCTTCTTTTATCTCTCTAGAATCGTGATTTGAATTCTGGCTTTCACAATTTGTAGCTCCTCTAATTTCTTCCATAACTTGTTTTGAGTTTTCTAAGTCCTTATTCTTATCTTCCGCAAGCCGATTAATTGGCTCATAAACTTCTAGAATTTTTGATCTCTTTTTACCCCTGACGGAATTATTAGATTTAATCTTCCTATAGGCAATAACTTGGTGTCCAATGATACCACAATTACTACAAATGTGAGGAAGATTTTTGTAGTGTATGTCCACAAGAAATCCATGAGTTTCTCGCTAAACCATAATCGATTTTGGTAGATCAATGGATAGATCTAAATCAACAAGAATTCTAGCATAATATCTGTAAGTGCGATCTCTTATGGCCTTGTCCAATTGAAGAGGAGTTCCAACACCTTTAACAATTTCAAATAAAAGATGTGGATGCAAGTATTCATAACATAGACCATAGATATGAATCCATACTTGAGCATGAGTTTGAATCTCTGGTTCGTATAAATCAAAATCTGGTTTCCATTGAAACAATCGAAAGACACCGGCTAGATGTGAGAGTGCAAGTACCGCTAGCCCAAATTCTTCTCATGTCCTCTTCTAAAGCAAAGTGAATAATGTAATATCCTCTAGCTATATGAGTTGTTTACTAGTGTCCAATAGGATTCGAGCGGGACTAGAGATGTGATTTACGTTGTTCCATCTTCAAAGGTTGTGCCCTTTCTTAGCATAAGTCGACCAATCAGAGTTGAACGACCTAAAAAATCTCCACGCTTGATGAGTCGAGAGAGTTTTTTAAAATCAATAGAGATCTCCGAAGAGGCTATTGCTACTTCAACAAACTTCTTATTTTGATAGGAACTTCAGATCTAGTGGATGTGTGTTCTTTCTCATCCGGCACACAAGAACATCCATTGTTTTCCATATGGAATGACATTTATCAGGAATCCGAGTTACGGGAGCAGAATCTTTACACATAGTTGTATCATCGCGGAGAAGAAAAATTATATATTAATTTTTCTCCACCTGCTTATGTTTTCCTATCTTTGTATTCTTTGTCTACGTGTTTGTCACGCACAATGCACTATACAAACACAATATAGATTGTTTCTCAACAAATATACACTGTGTATATTATACTAACTTACCACATTATTTGGGTCATATGCCATTACTCTCTTTCTTTATATATTAAATGATTTTTCAGACCCAAAAATAAAATTTTATTTTTATTTGTTGAAGATCTATAAAACTGCTTTGGAAGATTACTCTCTTAATAAAGAAAAAAAAGAATACCTAAATGATGGTGTAATTACAATTTTAGTTTTTTTTTTAGGAGACAATTTTAGATTCAAATGTTCTGTATATGAATTAATATTTTGACTAGAAAACTAATATGTAATTTGTTGTGGATTCAATCCCGCAGATTAAAAAAAAAATCAAATTAACGTACTTTTTTTTTAAAAAAATAAATAATTAATTAACCTACTTATTTTGTTTGGAAATGTACACTGATCATGTTGATTCTACCAACAAAACCTTAATGTTTCTTCTTTTATGGAAAGGAAAACTAAATTAAAATGACATAAAATAAAGTACAATATATATATAGCCTGATAACTATTATTTGTATATTTTTTTAAAAAGATATTATTTGTAATAATACTCATGATAATTGCACAAAAACTCAAGAACAAATAGTATGATTTTTTTTTCTCTTCTCCAAGAAAGTTGATACCAAAGAGGATTTTCCTTTCAATAGATATTTTTTTCCCACATCAATAATTATAGCATCTTAGAGCTACAAGACAAAGGAATAATCATTCACCGACCAAAATCATTCATACATGTAATATAAATATATAAAAATCAAATAATAAAAATAAAAAAATATTGTGCACATGAGGACAAATTAACAACACATAAGCAATGAATTGAATTTCAACCAAAGTCTTCAAATATTGTAAAGATTAATAAAGAATTAACAAGTATTTTTGTGTGATTGTGATAATAAGTGGGTCCAGTTAAAAACCAGTTGATGGACTAAAGGAATGTTTCATCAAACAGGGTCAAGAATCAAGAAATCTAAGTCAAACTCCACCAAAGGCTTTGATAGACTAATTTGGGTGACAAGACACATGCCCACTACTATATAGTCAATTTGTGTATTCACTCATCATCCTCTTGAAAGATGAGACACACAATTTTATTATTGTTGTTATTTTTTAAATTTTTTAATGGTTGAAAATTAGAGGAATGCAATTTTCAATTGAGGGGATTCTAATAAAAGTCAATGACAAGAGAGATGGTCTTATATGGCACAACATTAAATTACCTTCAATTAATCAACATAGTCAATAGAAATAGAAAAATAAATTTAATAATTAAAGGGTTTTTAGTTAGTAAATTTTTAAATTTTAAAGTAAATTTTTAAATTTTAAAGTAAATTAATTTGATGATTATAACTGTTTTTAAAAAATTCAAATAATTTATTTACATTTGTATTTTTTTGAAAGGATATTTACATTTGTATCTATTTCATAGTACTTGCATTGTTTTAATATAATATCTATCAAAATTGTATTAAAAATTAAATGTTTCCATGTATTCTTACAAAACCAATAGCAGAATCTTTTTTTAAAGAAAAAAAAGTATTGTTGTCAATTATTCCTTACAAAAAAGTGTAACTTACCAAACAATAGTGCTTAATATGAAATTATTTTTTTAATTGCATTAAATTTAAAAACAATTTATAATATAAATATCAAAGAAAGTATCCATTATTAGAGAGGTGATGAGGTAAGAGGAGGGAGTTGGTAAGGATAACAAGAATTAAGTCAAGTTCCCAAGATATGAGAATTCTACATTTGTTTTGATGATCATCATAAAAGCAAGTTTAGACTTCCATCCATTCATTAAATTAAAATAATTAATTAATCTTCTTGATTAGAATGTATAAAGCAAAGTTAATTATATATTATATTGCCACTAGTTAAACCATCAATTAATATAATTTATAAAGATCTTGCTAGAACAAGAAACTATAGATCTTCCCTTCCAAAAAAATATTTTAATACTTTTCACATATTTAAAAACATTTTTATCCATAAAAACTTTGTCCCACTAGGGAACCAACTTTCAAAAAGTTGTCAAATTATTATTATATACAAAAATATTTGAAACTGAGTGGAAATCTTAGTTGTTTTTTTTTTGTATAGCAAGAGTAGTGTATAATTAGTGGGAAGAAACGGCTATATATAGTAGTATATTATAGTTGTTTTTAATAACTAAAGGATGAATATGAATTGAATATACATTAATTGATATGAAACAAAAAGTTGATGAAATGGCATTCCAATTTTTATATTGATTTTGACTTATGCTCTTCTTCAATGAGCAAAAAATAAATAAATTTGATGGTATTCATCAAGTGGTAGGTAACCGAATTGTTTTTATTTGCTAGCTAGCTAGCTTCCTCCGTATAGAGCTAGGATTTTTTAAGTTGTCATTTGTTAAAATATTAATTTGGCATGTCCTATTTTTTAGATGACATATATACATACATACATACATACATATATATATATATATATATATATATATATATATATAGGAGTGTTAAATTCAGTCTCTCGGTCCACCCTCCCAATACACTCTCTATTGTATTGACACGTGAGAGCAATAAATGTTTTACATTAAATATCTAGGTTTTATAAATAGTCTACTTTTTCATTCTATTTACAATACAAATCAATAACTAATTTTCCGGAATTCATTCTTCATTTAATATCAATTTTTTATTATAATATATATATATATCAGATATGTGGTTTGTGTCGTTGCTTTATGACTTAACAACTTTTTTTTTTAAGTTCAATCAGATCTGAGTTAACTCTAACTCAATATTTATAAACAAAAATTGCGTTTTCACGTTACAACTATATCCAGATAATTTTTTTATTGTTTTTTATTAAATAATTTTATTATTTGGATTAATTTTTTATATTTAACTTGTATTAAAAAGAAGAAGTTCAGTTTAAAAATATAATACATTAGAATAGAATTATTTAATAAAAAAAACCATTAAAAAATTACCTGAATATGGTTGTAACAATGGTGAGAAAACAACTTGTGTTTGAAAATGGTGAGAATTGAAGTTTATTGCAAATACAAGTTATGAAAAACAAATTAAGAAAAAAAAAATCAATATAAAATTTAACCTAATGCAACACAATTATTTAATATGAAAATCAATTCAAAAATTACCTAAATACTATTGTAAGAGCATCTCCAATGCAATGCTATTTGAGTGTATTAATGCTATAATTTGACATAAAGTGAAAAAAGTATGTTCCAATGCAATGTCAAATGTTGTGCCAAATTTGACATATACTATTTTTTGTGCCAATTTAGCATATGTTATTCTTTGTGCCATGCCAAATTTGGCACAAAGTATAACATATGTCAAATTTGGCACAACAATAAATGCTATTTTTTTAATTATAAAAATACCATTGTATAACTATATTGAATGCATTAATTGTTGACTTTTATAATTTTAAATAATAAAAATAATATATAAATTGAATGCATTAATTATATTTTTTGATTTCTATAATTTTAAATAATAAAAAAATAAAAATAGCATTTCAAATATAATTATTTATTAAAGTACAATGCTGAAATGATATGCCAAATATAGTATTTTACTATTTTTTGTACCAAATTTAACGTTGGCATTGACATATGCATTGCAAAGGGTCTAACGATGGTAAGAAGACCAATTTGGTTTGAAAATGGTGAGAACTACAAAAACAAGTTTTAAAAAAGAAATCCAAACAAAAGAAGTTCAATATAAAAAATTAATCCAATACAATTAAATTATTTCATAAAAAAAACAATTGAAAAGAATTACCTAGATAGAGCTGTAACAATATCGGTGATAAGTCAATTTATGTTTGAAAGTGGTGAAAATTGGTGTTTACTGTGCATACAGGTTATAAAAAAAATAAGTAAAAAAATAAAATATAAAAATTAAATCCAATATAATAAAATTATTTAATATTAAAATCAATTAAAAATTACTTAGGTATAACAACAATGATGAGAAGACAACTTATGTTGAAAATGTTAATAACTACACAAACAAGTATCGAAAAGAAATTCAAATAAAAAGAAGTTAAATATAAAAATTTAGCACAATATAATAAAATTATTTAATAAAAAAGTTACCTATATAGAGCTGTAATTATAGTGAGAAAGCAAATTTTGTTTGTTAATGTTGAGCGTTAAAGTTAACTCAGACCTGATGATACTGAAAAAAAATGTTGTAGAGTAACAACACAAACCACATACTTGATATAATTTTTTATTATAAAAAATTGATATTAAATGAAGAAGGGCAATCTAGGAACCTAGTTATTGGTTTGTATTTTAATTAGTAGAAATTGTGAGATATGTCAGCTTTTTTATTGTCTTTTGTGATCATGTCACCAGTTTAATAACTTAAGTTTAAAAAACACAAATTATGGTGAACTACCGAAGTTGCCCCTAAAATTTTATTTGTAAAAGGAAAGTTTCTGAACTCCTCTGTATCTCCCAAAATAAGTTGTCTGAAAGCTTGTATCTCTCTCCAAAAAAGTTGTATCGTTCCAGAATCTGCACAATAAGGTAACGAATATTTATGATCTCGTGTATTATCTTTTCCGTTTTCATGCATTTTTGATTTTTTACATGCATTTCTGTGTTGTAAGAACATGTATGAACATTTAGTAGATCCGAGTATTTTTCATGTGTGACCGATAATATTTAAAGAAGAATCGAGCATATTTGTTATTGGACCGAGGTTTTATAAATTTTGAAAAAAAGCTCGATTATATGGAAAAAATGCTCGATAATTTGAAGAATATTCTCGATCCATTGAAAAAGTTCTCGATCCCTTGAAAAAGATTTTGATCCTTTGAAAAAGGTTCCGATCCCTTGAAAATGTTCTCGATCCCTTGAAAAAGGTCTCGATCCATTTGGAAAAAACTCGATCCTTTACAATAAATTCTCGATCCGTTTCCAAAAAGCTCGATCCCTTTGATAATGTTCGCGATCCTTTACACTTAATAAATATTTTTAATTCTTAATAATTGTAAACTTAATTTATTTATTTTTAATTTGTTAATAATGGTTTGTGATGATGATTTTCATAGGACAATGGATCAGGTGAGAATAATCATATCTTACAACGGTCGATGGGAGCAATTACCTGAAGGAAGTCAGAGGTTTTCGGTTCCGATAACCAAGGAATGTATGTGTCAAAGAATATGACTTACGAATAGCTGATGTCGATCGTGCAAACCGTTGTGAAGTACGATGTAAACAAATACATTGCTGATCTACAAAATATATCAATCGTTCTCGGGACAACATGTCGCACATTTATTAGAAACGACAATGATGTGTTGTTTATGCTAGGGGAAGATAGAGTGATCCCTCAAGTATGTGTTAGTCTAATTGAGAAGGCAACAACAAATGTGATAGCTGAAGATACCCCTGGTCGTGGAAACACCCAACAATTTCAATCGTCAGGCGGAAGCAACTAATTGTTCACAGAAAGAAGTGGGAACGAAGAGCAGCAAAACATGTGTGGTGTCCCACCGGAAGTAGCCGACCATGGTTATATAGCTGGACCTTGATCGGGACATGTCGTTGCAGTGTCATCAAATATGAACATTTAAGTTCGACCTCACAAGGGCGCAAGTCACAGAGACTAACACAGCGGCAAGCAAGAAATCGATCCACATGGAGGTGAGATTCACCGATCGTCTCTAGTTCTAGCTATTATTACAACACTCAAAGCGGATTCGTGTATTGCGTGTGTGGAAAAGTGAATTATAATACAACTAAATAACTTATATAAATGATATATACAACAATGGATGGAATGGAGATATGCATGAAATTTGGTTACACTAGGGAAACGACTCAATCGTGATAATCCTCCTAATTACGTTCTAGACTCACATAATCCTCAAATGTGCAAGTATATCGTATGCTCATATCCCCTTAATTAATCTCTAATATCTCTCGTTGTCTTAGAGATAGTATCCATATATACCCGAAATCTCTTTCGAGCAATCCGGACAATATATACTAACCCATTAAGCACATGGAATACAAATCGAATCCTATACGTTAGCCTAGTGGTTCTAGCACTTTCTAGTCAAGCATAGTGAATGTTTATCTAAGCATTGTCAAATGCGTCTCCTTTAGGTACATAGTATCTAACCATGGATCAATTATAAAGTGATCAATTAAGCAAAGACTTTAAGCACTCAAAACATCGATATAACAACACAAGCACAAGAAAAATGTAGGTGATCTTTACTTCTATGTCAAAGATTCGGTTTAGTCAACTCCCTAGGATGGCTAAACATGGGAAACAAGTTTACCTAACAACTATATGCAACAATGTGATTGTTATATCATTAAGAACATTCAATTTAAGTTAAAGGTTCATCCTTTTGATTAGGGAAATTTTCCACAATCAATTCATCACCCAATCCTGTCACGTGGATGGATAATCGTGTCTTAATAGAAAGACCCATTAAGAACAATGATATGAACCAATGTCAATTTAGCAACTAAAAGCCTGAACTGAAGCCTTTTCTACTCTTTGGGGCTAAAATCCATATTACTCAAATTACTCAATACATGGAATTTCAAGTCATCCATCCATTAATCAACAATCATGGGTATCTAATTTCTACTCTAAATTACAACTACTCCTAAACCTAATCATGTACACATATTGATTTCTAACAATTCATACACATACATATCATATTAAGAGCATAAAAACACATATATCAAAGAGCAAAACAAAACCCAAATAAATTTAAGAACAATTAATACATTTATTACACAAGTGTAGGTTTACAATATCCCCAAAATAGTGGAATACATAAAAGAAAACAAGAAATACAAAGAAATGAGTAAAATAAAACAAACCCCTTGAAGACAAACCCTCAAAAGATGCTTAAATCCTTCATAGCTCGGTTTTGACTCCTATTTCCTTTGTAATATACTCTAAGAAGGATGGAGGAGATGTAACATGGGAGCAAGAGGTGAAAGAAAATGGAAGAAAATGGAAGAGAGAAGAGAAGAGGCGTGAGAGGGGAAAAGAGGGGAAGAGAGGTGAAGAGCGATCTCAAGAATGAGAAGAAAAGGGGGTATTTATAGTGTGGGAGGTTAGGGCAAGACTTTTGGTTGAAAAGACAAGAATACCCCTCTGAAAATGGCTAAAAAAAGCATTTCTACAAAGATTTACGGTACGATGTGCTGTACGTATCAACACAGCGAACCGCACATCATTTTTGTAGCTTGCTGCCCTTCTACGCGGTACAAAACGCGGTACACAACTTGGTCTCGCTCGGTTGCGTACCTCACTTCTCTACACACTATTACGAAAACGGTCATAACTTTCTGTAGTAACCTTGAAATCACAATCTGTAAAGTGTGTTGGAAAGAAAACCTTCGGGCCTTTCCAAAAAGTGGTTTTGAGAAATGTAGTTCGATCAGAGGAGAGAGATATGACCTTTTGAAGTTGGGGTGTCTGCATAAGCTATTCCAAATTCTGTCCTTTAACCTCCAAAACTCTTTAATTAAGCTCAAATACCTTCCGTAGGGAACATGTACCTACACAAGGCTCACAAACACATCAAATACCAAAATATACTTAAAAACAAGAACAAAAGCTAGGTAATGGGGACCATACATATACAAATATTTGCGATACGATGTGCTGTACGTATCAACACAGCGAACCACACATCATTTTTGGAGCTTGCTGCCCTTCTACGAGGTACAAAACGCGGTACACAACTTGGTCTCGCTCGGTTGCGTACCACACTTCTCTGCGCACTATTACAAAAACAATCATAACTTTCTGTAGTAACCTTGGAACCGTAATTTGTAAAGTGTGTTGGAAAGAAAACCTCTGGGCCTTTCCGAAAAGTGGTTATGAGAAATATAGTTCGATCGGAGGAGAGAGATATGACCTTTTGAAGTTGGGGTGTCTGCATAAGCTATTCCAAATTCTGCCCTTTAACCTCCAAAACTCTTCAATTAAGCTCTAATACCTTCCGTAGGAAACATGTACCTACACAAGGCTCACAAACACATCAAATACCAAAATATACTTGAAAACAAGAACAAAAGCTAGGTACTGGGGACCTCAAATAGGTATATAAATCGTTCCGATCAGATCTCAATTGGACGAGTTCTTTGGTTGTCAAATTGAAATGAATGATGAACAGTACAACCACCTATACAGTGAGATGTACAATGACATGAATAATGAGCAGAACAATGAACCGATTTTTGGGCCAATTCATGAAGTGGCTAATGAGGCAAATTTACATCCGATAAATAATGTAGTGAACAATGAGGAAGATGAAGAACCTGTCCAAACAGAATGATATGCAAGACGTGTACACATATGTAGTTATAGTGCAGTAGATATAGCTGGGACCTCTGAGGTCCAGCCTAATGTAACTAAAGCTGATTCTGACAATGCCATAACGTGGGTAATTCCATGAGTAGAATCGTACTCTTTTGGTATGGGTGGAAGCAGGAACTTGGTAGAAGATGAACCTAAAAGCATGATATTTAAAGGGTATTTTTTTCCTAGTAAAAAGGATTTGAAGAGTTTTGTTGGGCATTTTGCAATACGGCATAACTTCGAGTGGAAGGTGAAAAGATCGAACAAGACAATGTTACATCTGGTTTGTTTGATGAACAACTGTACGTGGAAGTTAAGAGCGGTGAAGAGAGATAAAGTGACACAATTCCAAGTAAGAAGTTTTGTCAACAAACACAATTGTCCGTTATAGGAGATTCACCCCCGCCATCGACAAACTAGTGCAGTCATAACTGGAGAAGTGGTTGCACCTAGATTGCAACAACATGATGGTCGACTAATGCTTCCGAAGGACATAATTGCCAACATGAAAACAATGTATGGCATTCAAATCATGTACAGTAAGGCATATAAAGCTCTCGATTATGCGTTGTCACTGACCTATGGAACGTATGAGGAAACCTTCCAACTACTGTCATCATTCGGTTACGTGTTGGAAGAAAAAAAATCCTGGAACAATCACTGACTTACAGTGCGACGAAGATGGTAAATTCCTCTACTTTTTCATGTCGTTGGGTGCCTCACTTAGAGGATTTCGGAGGTGTCTGCATCCAGTTATTACCGTTGATGGTACCCATTTAAATGGAAGATTTAGGGGAACAATGTTTGTTGCAACTGCACAAGATGGGAATGAACAGGTTTATCCCATTGCTCTTGGCTACGGTGACTCAGAGAACAACCTATCATGGGAGTGGTTTTTGGATTGCTTGAAAAGTGCCCTTGGCCATATAGATGATTTGGTATTCATTTCTGATCGTCATGCAAGCATTGAAGCAGGGATTTCTAAAGTGTTTCCTTATGCCATCCATACCATATGTTGCTGACACTTTTATGAAAATATTAAATAGCGATATCACAGAAAGGATGTTGTAGCAATAATAGACAAAGTAGCCCAAGCGTACACCGAGTTGGAATAGAACCGGTACATGTAAGAGTTACGAAACTTACACCCGAATGCATATGATTATGTAATTAATATCGGTCCACACAAGTGGTCCGGTGTACACTGCCCCAATAGGAGGAACATAGTGATGACAACAAATGCTGCAGAATGCATAAACTCATGCCTAAAATTTGCACGACAACTGCCTATGTTGACTCTGGTAGAGTTCATTAGGAATATACTACAACGTTGGTTTCATGATCATCATAGCGCTGCACAGTCCATGCGTCATCAGTTGACCGACGCAGCACATCTTGTGATCCTAAAACATGTGGAAAAGTGCAATTTTGTGACCGTAAATCCAGTTGACTGGAACATATTTTCTGTGAAACGGTCTGGAAAATAATGGACCGTTGACTTAGCCCGAAAGACCTGTACATGCAACACATTCTAAATGGATCAGCTTTCATGTTCTCACGTGCTCGATGCCGCAAGGTACATTATACGTTTTAGTATACGGTTAATATTACTGCAACGTGAATCTGATTGTTTTCATTATTTTTATAGAGACTGAAACATGGATTTCACATCCCTGTGTACGGACTTCTACAAGAGACAGACACTTATTGACTCGTACTCGGTTCCTATTATGTCGGTTGGGCATCGTTACACTTGGGTTGTGCCATCTGACATCGCTGAGAGGGTGGTTTTGAATCCAATCTCCAGGAGACAAGATGGCCGCTTGAGGGCGGGTTGACATATATCGTTTTCGGAGAGGACAACTACACAAAACTGTAGAAGATGTAGACAATCAGGGCATAATTCCAGAAGATGTTCTAACCCAGCTTTGATTAATGAAGATCCGAGTAGAGTTGTTTCTGAAGAATACAAACGCAAGTGTAACATCTGTCATACAGTTGGCCACAACAGATAGATGTGCCTTACCAGAGACTCCACCGTGGAATGATTTTAGGCGTTATGATGATAACATTATGAAATTTTATACTCGTATGACTTGTTCAATAACTGAATTTCAATTTTAATGAAATAGGATTTCCAATTAGTGTTACACTTGTGATTTATGATAGTTGAAAAAGAAACAAAAATTAAAATAAAATTTTATTTCAATGTAAACATTTTTATACAAAAAAATGGTACATTTACAGAAGAATTACTACATAAAACTAAACGGGCCGGGAGTTTGAAAAAATCTCAACTTTCATCTTCTCCCGAATGATCTCCATATCATTTTTCGATCAATCGAAAGCCTTTATGTCTGCTAGAATGTACTCGATCAATCTCAACGTGTGGGGACCATAGCTACCCCTACAGTTGGACACATTAACATGCGTTAATACAACAATAATCTTTTAATAACTCAATCTCAAAGTAAATGAAAACAAAATGTCTTACGATTTCTTTTGCTGGGGGACATTGTTATGGACACCACGCTGACTGAGAAGGGCTTATTCTTCTTGGGGAACATCTCACAGTCAGGGGATCGTGCAGTATGGAAACCGGCCTGATACAACATCGAGGGACAAAACCAACGCAAGGCGGCTATCTGCTGCTTTTGGATATTCACTGTGACATCCTGTCTCCAGGGGTCAACAATTAACATCGTCCCGCGGGTGAGGTTGACAGTCACCAATAGCCAATGTTGGTGCCCAATGTTGCACGGTATCAGGATATGTAAACGTAAGAAGAAGGTATTAGGATGTACAAATCCATTTATAACAAAAAATTACAAAACAAGTAACACTTACCGTGTCAACCTCGTGCCACGGACGGCTTCCAATCGGGGCACCACCACGCACCGTCGTAAGGTTCTCATTGGTCCACCAGGACCTCAGTACATTCCATCGCGCCGTGGTGATCTCCCCACGAGCATCACGAGGCATCATTCTCCTGTATTGGACCTCCAGATATGACTGTACAAACATTCCATCGATAAAAAATTAGTACTGTTTTACAAACTAATTTAAAAGCATACGTAATCATGACTTTTGTGAATACTTACAAAAAATTACATATCCAATATATTGATCATCTGGTTGTACGCAGTCGGGAATGCTCGCTGACGCTTCCGAAAAATATTGAGGTACACGTCCATATGCTGGAAGTATTTACACGTAATAATGTCTTATGAGTGTATCATATCTAAAACAAACATTATATAGAAATGTTCGGTTTGTCGTACCTCGTCCTCCAACTCCATGAAGTTGGTCTGCATCCGATGGAACCATGCAACATCAACTGTCTCCAACACGTTTGTATTAATTTCCCATTAGCAACACAAATATTTAATTGAACAGAAGAAAACCTGCAACCTTAATAGAAAAAAAAATTACTTACCTTTCCCCATTTAGGTTCTTCTTGAGGGCTCGGTAAGCATTCAACTGGTCACCGTCCACCAGTCCGTGGGGATCGAAAACGTGGTCCGAAGGCTGAAGTATTACCCTCACCCTCTTCGGTCGGTAGGGATCTGTGTACGGGCTGAGCAACTGTCAACTGCACTTCAGTACGCGTCTCTCTAGTCGAACTCCCCCCGTTAGGGTGTGGTGTGATGAGGAGGTCTATCCCTTCTGATGCTGGATGGATCTAAGGGGTGGAGGGGGCGGCTGTCGATCGATCCATCGATAAGGGAGGTGGAGGGGGAGGATACTGCTAGACAGATGGGGGCGGTGGAGGGGGAGACTGCTGCTCGACCAATGAGGGATGTGAAGGGGTAGGCTGCTGCTCGACCGATGGGGGAGGTGAATGGGGAGTCTGCTGCTCGATCGGAGGGGCCAGTTGTCACTTCACCAATGAGCCTACTGTTGTACGTGTAACTGGCCCTGTATCTCCGGTACGGTGGTGAGCCTCACTCTAAGAAACTGCCTCTCCAGTATGTGGATCCTCCCGACGTCCACCGGTCCTGTCTGTCCCCACGGTATACCCACTTGTCCTGTCTTCGGGAGTAAAGTATGGATCATGACCAGGTGGACCATCTTGATATGTATGCGTTTTATAGCCCTGAAGCCCCCCGATCAATGTGAGCAACTCCCGATGTTGCTCTTGTCGATCCTCTTCGCTCTTTCAGATCATATCCAGAAACTCCCAGTGCTGCTGCTGTTGATCAAACTCACTCTTCCGGAGGGCTTTAAGCAACTCGTTGGACTGATGTTCCCATGGGGCCTGAATTCATGTCAACATTGTTAGGACTAAAACACTCTACAGGTCGCGTTAATAAAAACGAAACTATCATCTCAACTTACCTCCACATCACGTCCAACGTCTGCACAGGAATCCCCTCTAGATGCACCATGTCCGGGGTTGGTAAATCGAACCCTTCTATGCCTCACTTGCTGAAGAGACGGTTCAGATCCGTCAGTGTCCAAGGCACTGAAACTCGGGCTTGATGGGTCAGAAGCCTCAGTATCATTGCGCCTCCCTCCCCCACCCTCATCCTCATCCTCCTCCTCCTCCTCCTCCTTATCCGAACCATCTCCATGGCTCCCGCCAGCAGTAGTCTGATCAAGGACAGACGTAAGGTGAACCCTATCCTCATCTACATACAGGCTCCCCCCATCGCTTAGGCTTGCGAAGTACGGTGCTCCCTCCTCAGCTGTTGTGGGCACGATTTCCTCCCTCGCAAATATCTGAAAACTTAGTTAGAGGAATGCCATTGTAAACATAGTAACTAATATAACGATTAACAAATTAAATACATACCCTAGCACTGAAAATCTTGTCTAGCTTCTTCCCCTCTAGGTTGTTTTGTCAACTCCCACTTCAACATACTAGGACAAAGCTCTATAACCCCTTCGGACGCTGAAATTGACGCCCAGCTGGGGGATCACCTCGAAAGCAAATATATGCATCAAAGATAAGTACAGTTAGAATCCAAAACAATTAGGCAACGAAATCTAAAGTCCATTTTGTAATTCAAAGTTCTTACCAAGAGGGCTTGGACATACCGTAAATGTTTTACCCCTCAACGCTATGTACAACATCGCCCTGTGACTGCTGGCCTCTCTCCTCACGTCGCCGGGGTAACACATGCTTGAATGACAAAATAGAATGCCTATAGACATGGGCACCCCATGGGAAAGCATCGAAGGCAGTGAGATCCTCCACCAACCGTAACTGCCAAACTGGAATCTTGAATCTCTAGTCCACCCCTATTAATATCCAGTTCAGCATGTATATGAGACACAATTTCACAGCATCGTAAGCCTCCTGAAACTCTCTGAGGGTAAGAACAACCCTCAACTCCTCCAATGATACCCCATCGGCTCTAGGAAAGTACCACTGATGTATGTCATTCTCCACTGCAGCATACACACCAGTGTCCGGTACAACTCCAAAACGTAATCCGGTGATGAAGCAAAATTCCACCTTCGAAAACATTACCATATGGTTCTCTAACAGGAACCGCATCTCATTTGTTGGCCCATCATGTTCCAACTCTCGCAATAACAGCTGATGGATAACAACACCAAAAAACTTCATTTCCCGGTGCATCGACATGAAATGCCCGAAACAAGACGCCATGAACCGACGCCGATCCTTTACAACAAAATCTTCTGGGACCCGATTCAATTCATCGTCTATACAGGCGAGGCGAGGGCTTCAAAATGGTCGTGTCGAATCAATTTTCCCTTGAACCAATCCCTCTCTGGAGTTTTAAGAAAATCATTCAACCTGCTCCTTATCTGCAATGTCACAGAAACAATACATAAGTAAACTGAAAAAAAACCCGGTTCTATAAAATATATTCTCGATCCTTTGATAATATTCTCGATCGTTTGAAAAAAATCTCGATCGTTTGAAAAATATTCTCAATCTTTTGAAAAATAATCTCGATCGTTTTCAAAATATTCTCGATCTTTTAAAAATAATCTCGATCGTTTGGAAAATATTCTCGATTTTCTGAAAAATATTCTCGATCGTTTGAAAAATATTCTCGATCGTTTGAAAAATATTCTCGATCTTTTAAAAAATATTCTCGATCATTTGAAAAATATTCTCGATCTTTTAAAAATAATCTCGATCGTTTAGAAAATATTTTCGATCGTTTGAAAAATATTCTCGATCGTTTGAAAAATAATCTCGATCGTTTGAAAAATAATCTCGATCGTTTAAAAAATATTCTCCATCTTTTGAAAAATAATCTCGATCGTTTGAAAAATATTCTCTATCTTTTAAAAATAATCTCGATTGTTTGGAAAATATTCTTGATCTTCTGAAAAATATTCTCGATAGTTTGAAAAATAATCTCGATCGTTTGAAAATTATTCTCGATCTTTTGAAAATAATCTCTATCGTTTGAAAAATATTCTTGATCGTTTGAAAAATATTCTCGATAGTTTGAAAAATAATCTCGATCGTTTGAAAATATTCTCGATATTTTGAAAATAATCTCGATCGTTTGTAAAATATTCTCGATTTTTTGAAAATAATCTCGATCGCTTGGAAAATATTATCGATCTTCTGAAAAATATTCTCGATCGTTTGAAAAATAATCTCGATCGTTTGGAAATTATTCTCGATCTTTTAAAAATAATCTCGATCATTTGAAAAATATTTCCGATCGTTTGAAAAATATTCTCGATCGTTTGAAAAATAATCTCGATCGTTTGAAAATATTCTCGATTTTTTGAAAATATTATTTATCTTTTGAAAATAATCTCGATCGTTTAAAAAATATTCTCGATCTTTTGAAAATAACCTCGATTGTTTGAAAAATATGCTCGATTCTTTAAAAAATCTTCTCAATTCTTACTTAAAAATCCACGATCTAGTTCCTAAAAACCTCGATTTCACTAAAAAAATTCTTGATTTAAAAATTTCTCAAAATTACAATTCATCAATACCCAGAATTTCATCTTCTTTATCACATATTAAACATAATTTCAAATCCTAACATAAACCACAACCATTATCAGATCTCGTTTTCAACCCTAATCTACGAATTGAATCAACAAAACATAAGTCTAACATGCAATGACAAGTTATCAACTACAAAATCCAGAAAAAAAGCGAACAGAAATTACCTCTGTCAATCGCAACAAATCTGGTGTATTCTCGTTCACGTTTCGGTCACTTTGCCGTCGATTCTGTTGCCGTCGGTCTCTTTTTCACTCTGCTTTTTTCACACTAGCAAAACGACAACTTTCTATCTTTTTCAACAGCTCGGAGTATTTTTATCCGATCACACTAAATTGTGTCTTTTAAACATACATTAGTAAAATTATGATATTTGCACAACACACCCCTAAAATAGTACCAATAATTTATCGACCCCTTTTAATTAAATGAAAAAGTAAGCTATTTATAGAGATTATATTTTTAATGTAAAATATTTATTTATTGTTGTCTACATGACAACACAAGAACAGAGAGTATGCTGAGATAGTGGATTGAGAGAATGAATTTAGCACTTCTCATATTTTTTATATGTTTTTAGAAGTTATCCTTACAACTGCACAAATGCCTCCGTATATACTTGAGAATTAGGTTACACAACCCAATCTCTTATTGTATATACAATATTTAATCTAAAGATATAAAAATATGATAAGATATCACATTTATAATAAAAATTACTTTATGTTTATACTAATAGTGATTAATCTCATCAAATCATCCTAATTATTAATTGATATTGTTTTATATATATAAAATAAAACACTAAAGACCGTAAAGTTTGCTTAGATGAAACAAGTGATTAAGCATGTGGTTATGACATTTATGAATATAAATATTTATTAGATTTCAATTAAATGATTAATATATATTGCTACCATATATAAAAATCATGAATAGTGGCATATCAATTTTTAAAAGATAACTTATACTATTTTTGTGGTTTGAAAACATCAATATTAATTTGAGATATTTTTTGAAAAATATTGATTGTTTTTTACCCAATGTTGTTCTTAAAGAGATAAGTTATTTGGAGGGATCGGGATTTCTGTAAGAATATAGCTTTGATTGGTATGAGAAAGTAAAAAAATAAAATAAAATTCACCAATCTGGACCGTCCAAGTTGCTTGATGACTTTGGGAGGAAGTCAACCAAGAATCATATATATATATACCAGTTGACAACATATAATGGTAGTATTGTTTGACTTACATTAATAGTTAGCAAGATTTTTTAAAACTGATGATGATCAAGACCCATCTATCCATCCATCTATCACATCAAATTAGTTTAATCAACAGTTTATCCAACAGTTTAGATTTTGAATCACCAACCTATGAGTTAATCTAGTTTAATTAATTTATTAATTTTTATTATTCATAATTGTAGCCGAAATAATTAGTGTGCGTTTGACAAGTAAATCTACTCATTAATGGGTGTTTAATTCTAATCAAGTGATCTTTCAAAAAAAAAAAAATCCTAATCAAGTGTCGAGTTAAGGTTGGTTGACACAAAGCAAACACAGTCACACGTTCTTGGATTGAACTAAAACACGTGTTGATCCGCCATCAACGCAGCTATTAGTCAAATTTTACTCTTTTTCTTTTTATCTGTCACCAAATAATTCAAGACTCAAAAGAATTCAAGCAGTTTAGATATTCAGTAGAAAATTCTTCTCACTTGCCTATCAAATGTATATAATGAGACTTCATTTTAAATCCGTAACCATTGACTATGAAGGAGAGAAGCAAATACATATAGATGTGCAATGTCTTACTCTTATGGTGATAGTTTTTTTTTTTTTTTGGCTGTTATTATATAATTGATAAGGAACAAATTTAATATGTTACGGATGTGAGTTTTAACAGGATTAATTAGGCTGTTCGTCTACCATGATTTTTAGAGACCACAACAATAAAATGAAACATGTAAATGACTAAATGAGTAAAAAAAAAACAATTAGAAGACAAATATAATCTTCAAATAAAACCACTTCCTTTAAAATGCATTTAAAAAATGTTTCTGAAAGGTACCCTATTGACTATTCCTTATAGGAAAATTTGCAAGTGTTTATCTATTTTTATTAAAAAAAATCCATAAAATTGATATTTTTTTTCTTTAAAGGTACCCTATTTTTGATATTTTAATTCAAGCATCGATTTTCAATGATTTTATTTTTTGTTTTGTTTTAAATGCTCATAGGGAAAACAGTGCATGTGACAGATGAAAAGTTTTTTGAATTGAAAAAGATATACATACCCACATGATGTTGTACATAAAATTGAGGGAAATCAATGTTTCAATCATTCAATAGAATGGAAATGTTATGTCCAATCTCAAAAATTGTCCCTAAATTCACTCTTCAATGGGCTTGTCGAAAGACCCCACAAACCCCACCTTGCTTGCTTCTATTACCCTCTCATTCATTCTCATCCTTATAGTACTCCTTTGGTACTCTCTCTCTCGCTCTAAGATTTTTTCAGTTTGCACAGCACCAGCTTACAGCATTGTGACATCATTTTATTTCATGAAAATTTGCATCCAAATAACTAGGGTTTCATGATCACCCTTAATCTTCCAAAGCACCTGAAACAATAGCCTCCACCTAATGATCCATGATTCTTTAATTAAGTATGATTACATATCTATCTATCTCGAATCGGATCCAAACTATGTTCATTAGTTGAGAAAATTTAAGACTTATATCTTAATTCGAGATTTCCCGTTCACTAATGATACATGTTCTGGCATTTTTATCATTTGGATTTAAATAAAACATTATATGATTATTTCATTCTTTGTCCTTAAGCTAACACATATAAGTCAAAATACTTATTCCATTGATTTGAGGAAATTATATATGTTATAAAACCAAATTAAAAGCCTCTCTCTAGCTATATTTTTTTGTTGAAATAGAAATGGAAATAGAGGTATGAATTGAGTCGGCAAGCAATCTTTGGTGACTAAGACATGCAACGGTGCCAAAAACAACCGCAAAATATGATCCAATAATATTTTCATTCTGTGATTTCTGTCAGTCAAATATGCATGTCAATGCTATCAAATAATCAGTGGAATACTCAGCAGACTCTACTTGTTCCCCATTTCAGCTTTTATTTTCAAGCCATGATATATATTTGAAATCTAAACGGGTTAGAATTGATCGAGACCTATCAAGATTAAATGTGTGTTCAGAATATCTACTTCCACAATACCATAATGATACTAATAATTATGCACAATTAGACTTGATAAGGTCCCCATCACAAAAATGGAAGGGCATATACCGGTGCACGCCACTTGAGTCAAATACGAGAATGTTCAAGAATAGGTGATCATATATGTACAGTATAGTGGAAAGGAGAAGTTCAATTTTAATTACTATATATATATAAAATTAAAAAAAATACATATTCTTGAAAAATATTGATTGAAAGAAAATATTAAGAAAGGATTAAAGAAATAATAGAGAATTAATTAATCTACATTAATGTACATATATATTCTTGATTAATTATAAATGGCATTTCAGTCAGATCCCAATCCCAAGTGTTTTACAAGTGGATCAAAGAGTTTTTATTTTTTTAGTATTACATTAATTAAGGGTTTTGTTGATCGAGACCTATCAAGATCAAATGTTTGTTCAGAATATCTACTTCCACGATATCATAATGATACTAATAATTATACACAATTAGACTTGATAAGGTCCCCATCACAAACATGGAAGGGCATTTACCCGTGCACGCCACTTGAGTCAAATACGAGAATGTGCAAGAATAGGTGATCATATTTGTACAGTAGTGTGGAAAGGAGAAGTTCAATTTTAATTACTATCTATATATAAAATTAAAAAAAAAATACATATTCTTGAAAAATATTGATCGAAAGAAAATATTAAGAAAGGATTAAAGAAATAATAGAGAATTAATTAATCTACATTAATGTACATATATATTCTTGATTAATTATATATGGCATTTCAGTTAGATCCCAATCCCAAGTGTTTTACAAGTGGATCAAAGAGGTTTTTTTTTTTTTTTTTTTTGTATTACATTAATTTAGGGTTTTTTTAGGGTGTAGGTGTGAAGTGTTTACAACCTCATCTTATCAAATAGATTAGAGAGTTAATATAATGTATCTTTGTGAGAAGCAATTAAAAAAAATATAGTATTAATTATGATATTTTTGCACTTGTCAAATATATATTTGTCATATCTCTTTATATATATATATGTTTACAATTTCTATTCAATTATTATCATTACCATTATATTTGGTATTTTTCATCAAGAACATAGATCCGTATGGTAATGGGACAATGTGTTACAATGTGTTATCAAGTGGACGTATTTTGGCGGCTGTTTCAAGGTAAAATTCCTACGGACATTGGGCGTGTCAGAGGTTATATTTTTTCATCTCGTTATCGGTTTTGCTGTGATGTAGAGGAGGACTTAAGACATCTCTTTCTTGACTGTCCTTTTGTTCGTGGATTATGGGATGCTGTCTCCTCCACATTTGGCCATAAACTTAAGTTATATGGTACTTGTTTGGACCTTTGACAGGAGGCAATGAGAGTTGTATTTAGCACTCAACTGAAAACTCTCTGGCGGGTTTCTATCATCACGGTTTTCTGGGTGGTGTGGTTCTTCCGGAATCAAGCTACTTTTGAGGGTGGCAAGATTGTTTTTGTTGATGCTCCTTCACTGCTTTGGCGTTCTGTTTGCGAGGCAGACTCTCTTCAGTTCGGCACTATACTATGAAGAATTCAGTGGATAAACTTCAGATTCTTCAACGGCTTCATGTCTCTGGTCGCTCTCCCAAGGCTCCTCGTATTTTAGAGGTTAATTGGAGTCCTCCCCCGTCGGGTTGTCTTAAGGTTAACACGGACGGGGCTGCTTTTGGTCCTCCTGGTCTTGCTGGTTGTGCAGGGGTTTTTCGCACGTGCAGGAGTTTCATTAAAGGTTGTTTTGCTATTTCTCTTGGTGTCTGCTTTGCTTTTGAGGCAGAATTAGCTGCTGCCGTTTACGCTGTTGATTATGCTTGGACTTTTGGCTGGCGTCGGCTATGGTTGGAGAGCGATTCTACTTTTGTAGTGGATATCTTTATTCTAGGTCTCGTAAGGTTCCTTGGCGTTGGCACTTTGCTTCAGATAGGTGTTTGAGTTTAATCTCCCAATTTGATTTTGTTGTGACTCATATTTATCGAGAAGGTAATCAAGCTGCAGATAGTTTAGCTTCCTGAAGCCCCAGTAACGTCTCTCCTACATGGTGGTGGAATGTTCCGAATTTTTACAACCATTTTATTTTCAATGATTTTTGTAGTAGACCTTCTTTTAGGTTCTGTTGATCTGTTTTCTTCTTTAGTTTTCTGTTCTGTTTTGTTCTCTTTATTTTTTCTTTAATAAAATGTTGGGTCAGCGCCCCAAACAACCTTATAAAAAAAAAGTGTACGTATTTTTATTATTTATTTAAAAGTAATATATCACAACTACTATTACAACTTTTTAATTGCAACCCATGTAGCAGTTGAAGTATGGGTATACATTATTTAATTTTGTCAAACCAAAGCTACTGAACTTAACAATGTTTGGTGTATGCCATATATATATATATATATATATATATATATATATATTAATTCATAAATAAAAAAAGAAAATAGATTCTATAAATGATGAGTTTATTAATCGTGAATGAAAATGACAAGGAATTAATTTCTATTGGAAAATGAATAGACAAAAGGAAACTTAATTATCCCTTTTAATATGAATGCGATTCCTGAGTTCTTAAGATATTCACGTAGCTTGATTCTCAACAAGTTTTTAGTAGACATTTTATTAATAAATTCTATAATTAAATTATGTGTTTGTGGCAAAAATATTCTTCCGGCCCAAACACTTAGGGGTAGACATGGCGGCGGTTTGGTTCGAACAGGTGAACCGAACCGGAACCGACACGGAAAAAACCGTAATCGAAACCAAGGTTTTCGGTTCCAAATTGGAACTGTTACAGTGCACGGTTCCAGTTGCGGTTTCGGTCCCTGTTTTAGTGGAACCGTCTGGTTCTGTAATTCTTTTTTTTTTTTTTTTTTTTTTTAAATTCAACCCTAATTGGCATCACTATAAAATCTTCTTATTCTTTCAAACTCTTCAATGTAGCTTCTTCTTTTTCTTTCAAACTTATTCTCTCTCAACCCACCACCAGAAATCCAAACCCATGACCGACCGATTATGAAGAAGAAAGAAGAAAGAAGAAGGAAGACGGAAGAAGGAAGAAGAAGATGAAGACCGATTGTTCCAGAGAATCCAGACCAGTCAAACGAAGAAAGAAGAAAAAGAAAGAAGAAAGAAGAAGAAAGAAGATTATGATGATTGATCCATCTGGGTTGATTTGGGAGAGAGAGTGTTATAAAGATCTGGGTTGTGTTGATTTGTGAGAGGGAGTGATTTGGGTTTGGTTTGAGAGAGAGTGATTTGTGTCTTTGTGACTTGTGAGTTTGATACTATGATGAGTGATGATTGATCTGTGGATTTTTTTTTTTAAATTGAGAATCGAACCACCATTATTGCCAAACCAGAACCAGAATTGACGGTTCAGGAATCGGAACCTTCCGGCTCCCCTTTCTCCGGAACCGGAACAGGCGTCATGTCTACGTAGGGGTCGTTTGTTATTTCCACTTAAAACTTAATGGGTCTGAATCATAATTATTAAGTTGTTTTTTATTTTATTTTTTTAAGTGGTCAAACAACTTAAAAATTCGAAAAAACAACTTGAAATAAAAAATTAAAAAATCCAGACTTTTCACTTAATTGCAAATCATTGAAGTGCGTTAAATGCAATCCAAAATCTTTTCTCTCGATACAATCCACCGTATATAACATATTTTCAATTTCATCACGGTTACATATGGTATAAAAATCTTTATTTTAATATATTGCTTATTTTAAATACCTTTAAACATAAAAAAGAACTCTAATCACTCTCATATTTGTGATTAATATCAATACTTTATTATGATATTAGGGTGATATATATATATATATATATATATATATATATATATATATATTTGAGTTTTTTGTGTAAGTTATCCTATTGTCCATTTTATATTTTGAAATAATAATAATATTTTCTTAGTAAAAATGAGGTTTGTTTGTAATCGAAAAAGAAGATCACGATCATACGTGTTCATATATAATTATTATTTTTAGATTTTTTTATTCCATATTATATATATAATTATTTAACATATGTATAAACGTAAAATTATTTATTTTCAGTCAATTTTACTTTAAAAAAACAAACGTATTGACAATACATTCAGATGTGAAAAAAAAAACAAATATGTTATTCATGTTCAAATTTCAGTCCCTATTTAGTTTTTAGAAAAATTCAAGACTGTTCAGTTTTCAGATAAAAAAACAAACGACCCCTTAATAGCCATCGGTAATTAAAAGACAAGCTAGGTATATGCAATGAAACAATGTTTAGAGATCCAAATTCAAATGACTAATGTTTATATAAATCACAAAAGGAAGATTGGATTTGATCAGGTTCTTAAAATAGAAATGTATTTTGGTTAGACCCTTCTCTTCCCAAGTTGCCAACTACCTCCACTCATTTTCCAATTAAAAGGAGCCCAAGAACAACAACAACAACTTGCCATAACCCTCCAATACTCAAACACATGCTTGTATCTTGTATGTATAAAAAGAAACTTCTAATTAATTTTATGTTTGTTTTAGAGTCCCAATCATTTTAATTTTTTCCTTATAATAAGAATTAAATAAGGAAAATGAAGGACTCTAATTGATTGCAATGGAATTTTGAAGAAAAGTGTGGAATGGAAAATATTTAACAAGTAAACTTTAGTTCAAAGATTGTTTTCAAATGCAACCTTAAGGGCCATTTTAGAAGAATATTATACACATAAGAATTGTGTAAAGTAAAGGTCTCCTTATTTTGTAAGAAATAATTCTAGATTAATGCCCTAAGAATTAATTTAATGTATAATAAAATCATGTGTTGAGATCAATTACTACATACACAACCTAAATAGTAAAGATGGAAGTTGCTGGGGATTAGAATTAAATGTATTTTTTAACATGTTTTAAGAACTCAAAAACCTCATAGACACTTATATTTACTCTTTTAATGTTTTTTTTTTTTTAGTTTTTTAGTTTTTTTTTATATAATTCAAAGAATAAATCTATTTTTTTTCTTTATCACTTGTTAAATCTTTAACATGTGTGGCTTGCTTAAACACTATCTAACAAAAATTATTATATTTTTTTTTGTAGTTTGAGAAGGAATTGTAAGATTCGGATGTCTACCCTCATAACAACATTTAGAATTATACTCCCACAACACAAAGATGAAATATACATGATAAGATTTGAACCTTCCACTGTGAATATGTTAGAGAAGGTATATATATACCGTTAAGCCGAAAGTAAATTTACTTTTTAACATATGATTTAAGAACTCAAAAACCTCCTAGACACTTGAGGGATGTTTGCTTTTTTGTTCTTAAGTCTGAACAAATATTTTGTTTGTTATTGTTTATTATTTTATTTTTTTCAGATTTTAAATCTGAAATAGTATTAAAAACATCTAAAATCTAATAAGTTGGAAATCCTAACTTAAATCTGAAGTCTGAAAATCCTAACTAATCTAAACCCATTTTTTTTTTCAAACAATACCCTAAAATCTTCTCAATAAACATTGAGTAAATTGAAAAATGGGAGGTGTTTTTGCTGGAGATAGAGGTCGCCGACCTCCACATTAGTGTTGGAGGAGGCCGGTGACCTCTTCCTTGATGATAGAAGATGGTGGTGGCTTCATCTATACTGTCACCTCTTATTTGATAGTTGGAGGAGGTTGTTAGAGGTCGACGACCTCATTTGTTCTGTTAGAGGAGACCTCCTGTCTCCTCCTTGATAGCTGGAAAAGGTCGTCGACCTCCTCCTTGATGTCAGAGGAGGCTGACTGCCTTCTCTTTGAAGTTGGAAGAGGCCGATCAACCTTCTCAAAGTTAGAGGAGGCAATCGACCTCCTCCTTCCTATTGAAGGAGGCGATTGCCTCTTTGAGATTGTCTCGTCTCCATTTTTTTCTATTATTTTTTTTATAATTTTTTTGACTTCAAAAACAATAATTTTTATTAATATTTTAATGAAATCATCACTCCATTGTTAATCTTGCTCCACATATTTATTTTCCTACTCAATTTTATTATTATTTTTAATAATAATTTCATTAACTTTATTTTAAATATAAATATATCAGTTTTTAGATATTGATATTTAGACCTCATAAATAAAAATATATTATCAAGATTCAAATTTATTCAGATTTTAAACCAAAAAATAAAAATTACTATACATTTTGTTTTGGTGAAGTATTACATTTAACACTACCTTACTTTCAGTTATTTGTATTATAATTCAAAGAATAAATCTAAATCTTTAACATGTGTGGCTTGCTTTGCTCAAAACACAATCCAACAAAAATAATTATATAATTTTATAGTTTAGCGAAGGAATCGTAAGATTAAGATGTGTTGTTAGGGTTAGGCTACGTGTAAAAATGGGTAGGCCAAACCAAATCATTATAATTTTGAAGAAAATACAACGATAAGGTAGCGAGAGAGAGAGGGGGGGCTCTGACTCTGAGGTCGAGGATGGGACCCACATGTCGTCGCACGCGTGCACGCCGCGTGGAGCCCACACGTTGACCTTTATTTAAAAGTCATACTTATAAGCATGACGCCACCAATCCCCCTCTCAATACTCAATCTAGTCTGCCGCCCTCAACCATCAAAGTCAATTTCCAATTCTCCACCTTTTCTTTTTTTAATTTTGTTTTGGTCAATTCTAATATTATGATTTTTTTTTTATTTGTTGGGATTTCTTTGGGATTAGGACTTATATTATGATTTAAAAATCTTTTTGTTTTTTAAAATATGAAACCAATTAGATCACAATTTGTTTGGACTTAACAAAATCAACTGTGGATGTAAATATTTCTATATTTTATGATTGAATAAGTAAATGTAAGACTTAAATTTCTACGTATCATTAAAGTGAAAGGAAGAGGGTAAAACGATTATTTTGATTAAAGTGGAAGTGAATTCACTAGTAGTTTTCGTTAATATGATTGTCTAAAGGTGATATTTTGTCTACTAAATTATTTAATTTTAATCTAGGGATTGAGAAGAATGCCCGGTAGATGTAAATTAGTTAATATAGTCCTCTCTTTTTTTATTTTTATAATTTGTTGATGATTTAATAAAATTGACTTTGACAGATGTTTTCTAAATAAAGAAAGATAAATTGATTCTCACATTTTAAAAATATTTAATAACTGATAGGTAAATATCTACATACTCTCGTAGTCTCATATAAGAATATGAAAGTATCAAGATAAAGTTAATTAATTTTTATGTATTGCATTTCGGTAATACTATTTATCTAAATTTAGTGTCTAAATGATGTGTCAACATTATAATCCTTCATTTAAATAGTATTAAATTTACATTATTTATATTATAAATTAAAATGTTACAATATTATTTGAATATTTTTTATCATATGTTAATTATAATACACACAAATAACAAAATCATGTGGTATGACGGCATAAATATAGATAGTTGAGATGCTGAATACACGCTTTGTATTGTCAATCCATATTTGACGGCAGGTAAAATCAAAATTGACATATTATAAATAATCAATTTGGAAGTGACTTTATAAATAAGTACCCCATTTTGAATTCTAATTTTGTATGACTATCAATTAATTTCATTCTGATGATCTCATATCCTCAACAACAAAGTTATCAAATCACTTAATTATCCAGAAAATGAAAAAAACAAATCGAAAGTGGCAAAAGGAAAAAAAAAGAGATAGAAAATGTTGAATTTCACCTAACCCAGAACACATAACTTGATCGGTCATATTTCACCAACAAATCTGCTTTTCGTGGTCAATAAATTATTTGATAACACCCCAGCCGGTTGCTCTCAAGCTGCACTTGACATTTCTTTTATGTATTGTTGTGTATCCAGGCCACCATATTGTAATTTTTGATGGGTGGTGGAAAAACAATAAGAGTTAAATATATCTCCTACATGCAAATTGTTAGTTTAAGGATTGCTGAAGGTCATTTATTATAACAAAAATGCACCTTAAAAAAAAAAATGCATTTTGTTTTTGAAATCCAATGCTGCTTGGATTAGGGGTCTACAGAGTCTAAAATGTAACTCTCATCTTGTATAATGGTACTTAAAACGAAGAGAAATGAGTCCACATTGTTATATGTAAAAAGAGTTTGGATTACAATGAAGGGTTCAAAAAAATAAATAGCACTTTTTGGAGGTGACGTTTCAACATTGTCACTGTTTTAATAACTTATGTTTAAAATGCACCTATTATGTTGAACAGACAAAAATGCCCCCAATAGTTGTTTTATCAGAATCTTTCATTCATTTTTTACGGTGAGAGTTATGAAATAGAGAGAGAAAGTTACATTGAAACTCAGGTGCTACGAAGACGCATTCGGGGGTCGAGCTCCCCGCCGAGCTAGCGGTGGTCGAGCTGCCCGGTCAGCTAGCGGGGGGGGGCAAGGGGCAGCGCCCCTGGAGCTTATTTTTTTCTGATCAATATTTCAAAAAAAAAAAATCTCGATCCTTTGAAATATATTTTCGATTATTTGAAAAATATTCTCGATTCGATCCTTTGAAAAAAATCTCGATCCTTTGAAAAATATTCTCGATCCTTTAAAAAATCTTCTCGATCATTTGACAAAATTCTCGATCCTTTAAAAAATATTTTCGATTCTTTGAAAAAAAATGTTCGTACATGTTCATACAAATACTGGATAATAAATTATAATGAATTGATACACTGTTAAACCACATAGAAATATATAAAAATATATAAACGAAGATCACAAATATAGGTTATCTTCTTATACAGAATCTGGAGATAGACAAGTTTTTTTGGAGGGAGAGAGGAGTTACCGTTTTCAAAGTGTAGATGGAAAAACAATGGGATTAAAAAAATAGATTATTTAAGGGCAATTTGGGTAGTTCACCATAATTGGTGATTTTTAAACTTAAGTTATTAAAGTAGTGACATCACTGCAACACATATAAAAAAATGTGATATATTTCACTATTTCCACTTACAATGAATGAGTAGTTAAGATGTGATTAATTTTCATAACCATTTTATCAACAACCAATCACATTGTTTAAAAATGTCCGAAAAAATTAGATCAGTAGAAGATCCAAATCCATGTAATTTTTTTTAGATGGATGTGTTATAAATCTCAATCATTAGATTAAGAGCATATGAATGGTTGAGATGTTGAAGTCAAATAATTGAGTCAGAAATTGAGTTGATATAGCCTTAGATATCTGTTAAAAAAAAATAGCATTATAGATATATAGTAACTTTTCTGTTCGGAAAATCTTGTACAGAATCGTCAACTACTACCGGTAGAAATCTAATAACTAAAAATAGCTATCGACGATTCGTATGAGATTTCCTGTGCCTGAATTTTTTCATATATATATATATATATATATCATTATTTTTTATTAAAGATGAGCTGTGGGTCTATGAAATTAGAAAATATATTGTGACCTTTGGAATCTTTTCCAATTTTGAGATGTGATGCTGCTAAATAAAACAAACTGATGGTCGCTAAATTTTATATGAAAATTCTGCCCTAGCTAAGATTGGCCAATGGGCTCCATGTGACTGTGGGAAGCTAATTTTGGCATGACATTATTGGGTAAAAGGTGCTACCATAGACAAAGTTATTTTCTAATCTTATAATGAATGTAATAGTCTTACAGGTCGTTTGTTTTTTTGTCTGATTACTGAACAGTCTTGAATTTTTCTAATGACTTAATAGAGACTGAAATCTGAACCTGAATGACATGTTTTTTTTTCACATCTGAATGAATTGTCAACACGTTTGTTTTTTAAAAGTAAAATTGTCTGAATATAAGTAATTTTACATTTATACCTATGTTAAACAATTACACATATAATATGGAATAAAAAAATCCAAAAATAATAATTATATATAAATACATATAATCATGATCTTCATCCTTGATTACAAACGAACTTCATTTTTCTAAGAAAAGAAAATGTTTTTTTTAAATAAAAAGGACATCAGGAAAACTCACACAAAACACTCTAATATATATATATATATATATATATACATCACCATAATATTATAATAAAGTATCGATACTAAATATCAATATGAATAGTGATTAAGGTTTTTTTATCTAGGTTCTTTTTTATTTTTAAAACTTGTTAAAATAAGCAATATATTAAAATAAAGATTTATATACCATATATAATTTGGATGAAATTGGAAATATATTATATATGAGGATAGTATCAGAAGAAAAGATTGTAGATTACATTTAATACAATTTAGTGATTTGCAATTAAGTTAAAAGTCAAAATTTTTTACTTTTTATTTTAAGTTTTTTTTATAGATTTTTAAGTTGTTTGACCACTTAAAAAAATAAACAAAACAACTTAATAATTATGATTCAGATTCATTAAGTTTTAAGTGGAAAAAACAAACGATCCCTTACTTATTGGTTTGGAAAAAAAAAAAAAGAAGATCATTAGTGTAGATTGACTAGAAATTTTTTGTTTAACTAAACAAGTCAATGTTATAATAATATATTATATATAAAGAAAATAAAACAAATAGAGAGATTAAAAAATGTTAAAAAAAAGAAGAAGAAATTCACATTGAATTTCAAAGTGACATTTCCTATGTGAAAATGTCAACAAGATATATAAGTTTACAAAGTGAGGTTGAAACAGTGGTTGAAGCTTGTTATATATAAAGCTGCGAAGATGCAGCGAACCGTTTCTCATGATTTCATGTAATAACCTCAAAACCTTCAATCAAGAGACATCATCTGAGTTTCAGCTTTCAAAATTTTCTCGAGAAAATTAATCACCAGCAGATCGAGATAGAAAACAGCAAGAAAAATCAAGAAATATATAGGAGCTATGGCGGAGGAGTTCAACACAGGAGGCACAAACTGGTGGGACTCGTCGTCTTCTTCGTCTTCGAGGAACAATATTAATGTTAACAACAACAGGTTCGATAGTGGATCTTCGTCTTCAGGAGCATCTTCCGGTCTCAACAATATTAACAGTTTGGTGAGCTTTGGTTGGGGTAGTGAAATGGTGGACATGAAAGCATCAGCTGCAAGATCCTCCATGGATTCTTCTGTTTCAGCTGCTACTCATCATAATCATGATTCTCCTGATCATTTGCATATGATGGGCCTAGGCCTCTCTTCTCCTTCTTCCTTGGATTGGAATCAAACTCTACTGTAAGTAAATTAACCAAAAACCCCATTTTAATTTTTTTTTTAATTGTTTGATATGGAGATATATACCAATTTGATTTTTGATTGGCAGACGTGGAGATAATATTAAATCGGAGAACGTTGGTTTTCGATCGATGCTTCAAGTAGAGAACTTGAACAACAGAGGGTTCTCTTTAGATCATCATCAACATCATCATCAACCACCACAGTTTAGTGATTCTATTTCTCATCATCACGGTGGAAGTTCAAGCGATAGCTCGGTGACATGTCAAGGTCTACAGGCAACCACTAGTTTTCAAATGGACTCATCAACGCTCTATCAACAAAGCCCTCCAACTATATATCAAGGACTGTTAGCAGGATCCGAACACAACAACAACCAGCAGCAGCAGTCCTCGTTCGATTCGAATAATCGATCATCATCGATGAACAATTATCAATACGGGACCAGCGGTTATGGCACGATGAGTACTAATAATAATATTGATCATAATAGTCAGCAAGTAGTACTAATGCCTTCTTGGTCAAGCAAAGTTCCACCATTTTTGAGAACATCATCGTCATCACCACCGAAGCAGGAGGCTCAACATCATCATCATCATCAACATCAACCAGCTGGACAGTTGCATTTCTCCAACAACGGGGCTTTTTGGAACGCTTCTGCTGGTGGTGGTAGCTCCATCAACAACAATATTGATCATCATCATCAAGCTCGATCATCAGGGTTTTTTCCATCTCTCCAAACACCAATATTATATCCAACACAAAGTACTTTTGTTGATGAGAAACCAAAGGTACTTAATTATATTTTAATTAATAATTATATGCATGACAATTCATGATTAGGGTTTCGAGTATTTGATCGAAATGATGTTTTTTTTAAAAAAAATAATAATTTGTTTTTTAAATTTCAGCATAATATATCTGAAGTTCGAGACTCAAGCTCAGCAGTGAAGAAAAATGGAAGTGAACCCACATCAAAGAGGCCTCGAAACGAAACGACAACAAATTTGCCGGCTTTTAAGGTACATACATAACTAAGTTGTTCATATAAAGCTATATATTTTGAGCTTTATATTAATGTTTATATGTAGATGTGGATGAGAATTGTTTGAAGCTTTTGTTTTCTTGATTAGGTGAGAAAAGAGAAGATGGGGGACAGAATCACTGCACTTCAACAATTGGTTTCGCCTTTTGGAAAGGTATATACTTTCCCAATAATTTCTTGATTTTACTTTTATTATCGAATTGTTCATTTTCATTCTCATCATATATAATCATGAAATCAGTCTAATTTTTGTTATTAAAATTTTGTTTTAATAAATTGTCATTCTTTTTTTTTTTTTTTTTTTTCTGCAGACTGATACGGCATCAGTGCTATCTGAAGCTATTGAATACATAAAGTTCCTCCATGAACAAGTTTCTGTAAGTTTCCATAAATAAAGACTACTGTGACTTTGTCATTGCCATAACAATATGAAATAATTCAGACATAATTTTTTTTTTCTTTCTATGTAATATTTAATAATATCAGATTTTAAGTACTCCATACATGAAAAGTGGAGCTGCCATACAACACCAGCAGGTAATATTATTTAATTCAATAATTTCAATATCTTCTTTGTAAAATTAAAATGTCTATTAAAATTATATTGAAATAGTGTTAATTAATTAATGATATGCAGAATTGTGATAAATCTAACAAGGAGAGTGATCAAGGGCCTAAACAAGATCTTAGAAGCCGAGGGTTATGTCTAGTACCAGTTTCAAGCACCTTCCCGGTTGCTCACGAGTCCACTGTGGATTTTTGGACCCCTACATTTGGAGGAACATACAGATAGATAGATAGATCATCATCATCATCAACAAATTCAAGTGAACTGATTGATTCTATTTTCTGCCAAGCATATTATATACATACATATGTGTAAACATATATATTATATGTATTTTATGATCAAAACCCTAGCCAAGTTGGGGATGATGGTCTGATGATCATGATAATTAAGATATCATTAATGGAGAAAGAAAGGAAGACACACAGAAGAACAGAAAACAGCAGAAGAAGAAGTTAGCCCACATAAATGATACTGTTGGGGGACCATTTGAAGAAGGCAATATTAATTGTTGTAATAATTGAAGAATCATGATAAATTTTTTTAAGGTTGGTTTGGGGATGTGGGAATTATTTTTAATTATAGGTTGCTAGCTAGCTGATGATTTTAGGGAATGTTTAGAGAAAATAATATTATTATTAATTTGTTGTTAATTAATTATTATTATTATTATATATATAGTACCTTCAAAGGTTCTAGTAGTACAATAGAAGATTGATTATATATGATGACGATGATGATGGTAATTAAAGGACCATCAGATCAGCTTTTATTTAATTCTATTCCTGCTATGAATAATAGAGTTGGCACTAGCTTTGGTTGAAGAGATTTTTTTTTATTTTTTTTTGTTATTTTAGAGAATAATTGAATTGCAGAAGAGGAAGGAGAGGGAGTGTCATTTGATTGGAAATCTCATTGTTTTAAGTGTTGGGGAATATGTTAGTGGAAGTCAGAACCTGACCCACAAGGCTCCTCCTTTCAGGTTTTTTTTTTTTAATGTATATAATTAATAATTATATGATTAGAATTTGCAGAAATTATAATATTGTAAGTGCAGAGATGCTATATGAGATATATTATAGCTTTTGTGCTTTTCATCGAATGGTCACATTGAGGAGCTTCCATTGGAAGGTAATTAAAGAGAAGAAAAAAAAATCATCTCTCTCTCATGCTATTTATCCATGTGTATTTTTATTTTCAGTGGAAGATTTGAAAACTATATAGTATATGGTCCTTGTATTTATCATGTGTGAGAGTTCTACACGTCAAGATTTAAAAAAAAAAAATACGTACAGGTGTTAATTGAAACTTTCGGTGGCTATTTATGAAATGTCTCGATGTTGAATGGAATGCAACTAATAAGCTACATAATTGTTATTTTTTCTTTTACCTTTTTTTTTTCTCTCCTTCATATGCAAAAGTATTTCAAATAACTAAATTAGTACTGATTTTATGTAAAATATATTGCACACATCTTTCTCTTACATTATTTTTGAAACCTTTTGATAATTTATCAATTGTATAAATATTCTCACAAAAGTCCATAGGAATGGCATATATCATATCATAGGAGAGAAATTAAACCCTAGACTATTAAAATAAGCTTTAAATTAATAATATAACATACTAGCTAATCATGAAACACATTTATTTTTTAAAAGCAAAAGATCTTTCATCTGAAATCTACTTGATTGGCATCTCACTTTCCCTCTCATGACTTTTTTTTTTCAGACCTATTAGCTAAAGAGCATTTTAGCATATATATCTTGCCAAGCTCCGGTATTGGCATTCTGCCATCAACTACTTTATGAAATTCACCTTTAAATTTTCTCTTTCATTTCTATCATCACCTTTACTATTACTAAAAAACTATGTAAATACGTATCAAAATTATCATGTACATGATTTCAATTTTGTAATATAATAAATGGTTTTGTAATGTTACAAGACCAAGTTTTCGTATGAAAGAACGTGCAAAATTATGAATCAAATTAATAAACCCTCTACAAAATATATAATTCTTTTTTAGTGTGGAGGTTTCGATTTTTGTTAACCTTAGATGTCAAATTTTTGTAGCAAGATTGATTAAGATCTAACCGTTGAGATACGTTTCAAGTAAGTTTCCAAAAATTTACTTAATAAATTCGAGAAAACTTGTTAAAAATAAAGTAAATTGTACATTTTCTTTCGTTGAATGCATCTATTGGTAATTCAAGATACGAATTTTGTTAAAATCAGAATATGGATAGAACTCTTAAGAAAGAAAGTAGCAAAAGCAATGATCATATATTATTGTTTTGAGTATGATGTAGTAGTCTTTTGGTGTGGTGTGAGTTTCAAGATATTTTAAAGAGTAAAAGCTTGCAATATTCCGATGTGTATTATATTTGTCTGTCTCTATCTAAGAAATTTTAACTGGTTCATAAATATGCTTTTCTTTTCACCAGTTCTGCCAACCTGAATTACAACACTAATGTTGGAAAGTGCTTTTACAGAAGCTGAAATTGATTGTCATGAGGGCAACTGGGGCAAGGCAGAGCTTATAATAAGTTTCCAAGTTAAAAAAAAAGCACTTGTTGCCCAACATCATTGAAGAATGGTGTGAAATATGTGTGTGTGACAGTCATGCATGTGCTTCACTAATGCATGACACATGCACACACCCTCTTTATTCAGAAGAGAAGAGAAGCAAAAAAAAAAAAGAAAAAAAGAAAAAAAGAACAACAAATTTTGAAATTTATAGAAAAAATGTTAACATTTAACCTAAAATAAAAGGCAATTTGAAGAGCTTATTTTGTTTGCATGTGTTTATTGATTTATTTATTTATCTTGTTATTTAATATCTTCATGTGGGCATGAGGAAAAACTTTCCACTTGTATACATAATGATACAATTTAGAAATTAGTAGTTATGAGATTCCCACATGTTTTTCATACTGTATCGATCATGTAATGTTACATAACGGGGTATGTACCATTACTGATTAATCTATACAAACTTCCAAAAGTAACTGTGGGCAATTTGAAGAGCTTATTTTGTTTGCATGTGTTTATTGATTTATTTATTTATATTGTTATTTAATATCTTCATGGGGGCATGAGGAAAAACTTTCCACTTGTATATATAATGATACAATTTAGAATTAGTAGTAATGAGATTCCCACACGTTTTTCTTACGGTATCGATCATGTAATTTTACATAACAGGGTATGTACCATTACAGAGTAATCTACACAAACTTTCAAAAGTAACTATGTCATTCATTAAACGTTACATAATTGATCTTATACGAAAAAAAATGTAAGAATCTCTCACTGGATAATGACTCAATTTTTATAAGATTCCTCTAAAGGTTCATAGTTGTCAATTTGTCATCATTTGGGATAGTTACATTCAAGCTTTTTAAATTGTTGATTCAAATGAAAATTCTCATTTCAAAGTTTTGTAATCATTCTTTGTCAACCGGTGCTGAAGCATAATTATGATCATTCAAGTAAATTTGTCAAGCAAATAAGTTATCCAAAGAAAATATGTAAAGATGATTGGAATCTTGTAATAATAATGTATTGGAAAGTCGTTCTGGTAAACATCACTACAAATATACTAAAATTCTAACTCCATAGATTTCCTTTCATCAATAAGGCAAACATAAAAAAACTCCTCATCCTCAAACCCATGTGTCTATGACATAAATGTTTTGTTTGATTTGATATGTAAGACTGCTCCAATTGGCCCAAATCTAGCCCAGTCTCACGTAAATGGCTCGCAATGTTTAAGAGATGCCCCCTTACCGTTTTTGAGTGGTTCAAACATTGATGTTAATAATATATGGTTATAGAAACGGGTCCAATTCAGATTGGGTTTTACCAGACTGGAACCCATAAAAAATTTCAACCCAAATCCGTCCGTGAAATTATTCAGACTCAGGTTTTGACCCACGAACCTGAAAAGACATCATTTTGAATTTATATTCTAATTTGTTAAAAAACAACGTCATTTTGAATTTAAGTTTAAAAAAAAAAAAAAACATTTAGGTTTGTTGGTTCAAGTTCAGATTTTTTTTTTAAAATATGACTACAACCTGAATAACAAAACACATATCCAACCCACGCGGTTCAATGAGACAACGACCTTGGAGGCCTATCTTCAAGGCATTTGTGTTCAAATGAAATTTCATCCTATACTATTTGCCTTGATATGGTTTATCAAAGGCTTTAATCTTTTTGGGAAAATTTAAAATGACATTTGACAAGACGATTCATATACTAGTAGTATAAATAATTGATCAAACATGAAACAACTTTATCTTAAAAAAAAAAAAAAAAACAACTGTGTGTAACACACTTACAATGCATATACCCAACAAAGCAAGAATTATTGTTTGCAAACCTTAGGATATAGGAAATAGGAATTCTAAAGAAAAAAAAAAAAAAATTGGAATAAGGCCATATAAGAGGAGTATAATCTTTCATGGTATATTGAGTTTAAGCACTTCCCTTCAGCTTCTTCGTGATGCCGGCAATGTACTTTCCCTGGTGGAAAGCCTGCTCCAACTCGAGCTCAGTTGGCTGTCTTGATCCATCCCCGGCAAAAGTTCCGGCACCATATGGACTCCCACCTTTCACGTTCTCCATCTCAAACATGCCAGCACCAAATGTGTACCCAATGGGAACAAATATCATCCCGTGGTGAACAAGCTGAGTAATTGCTGTCAACCTGTGAAGTATATCGAGTTGATACTTTTCGTTACCTTTGTTTTAACAAGGAATTTTGGTAACTTCAATTAAGATGTAATCATGATATAAGTTCAATTAAGATGTAACCATGATATAGGGACTTACGCGGTAGTCTCTTGTCCACCACCTTGTGACCCAGTGCTGTAGAAGATCCCAGCAGGTTTGCCAGCGAGCTGTTGGGTTCTCCACAGACCACCGGTTGAATCTAAAAATGCTTTAAATTGAGCAGCCATCATACCAAATCTTGTTGGGAAACCAAGAATGAACCCATCAGCCTCAGCAAATTGGTTCGCTGTAATGATAGGCACGTCACTCTTTGGTGGTGCACTCATCTTACCCAGCACTTCCTCATGTAGAGTCTCGGGGACCTGTTAGACATGCCAACTATAGTCAGTCTCGGTATCCATATAGACTATACAATGCAGTATAAGACAAAATCATGAAAGTTCCATTAGTTTCAAGTAAACCGTCAAATGGTGAAGGCATAGGCTCTGGATTTTACATGGCTGCTAAAAAGAGAACATAAATTTTAGGATCATGCTGTCATTCCAAATTAATTGAGTGAATTCAAAAAAGTTCAAATGGAAGAATATTCACTCAAAACCAAGAGAGTTGTAAAAGAATAAGTAAATCAGCGGTGAAGGCTATTAGCCTATTGTGCAGCTGGAAAATATGATGAATCAACAAAGCAAATACTAGATGTGATGATAATCATGGTTAATTGGGGAAGGGATTGTGTAATGACTTCTGGTTCTGGATGGACATGGGGACTACTGAGATGACATGAGTACATGACTATGGTTAGTAGAAAAATGGAACCTCACTGCTTCGTGGAAATTCAGCTATATAAAAAAGAAACTTGAAAAAACAGATACTTTTCCATTGAGACCCCAAAGACAACTGTGAGTAGAGGCCCACCATCTAACTAATTTTTCTTGGTACGAAGGCAACATAATTTGACGTATAATTCAATATTAGTGCTGTTTAATCTTCAAATCAAGGCAAAATCTCTTCTCAAAATTGTTTTTTGCTTGAAATAAGTCTAATTTTATCATATACCAGGCAAATTACACAGAGCGGACGCTTGATCATTCATTTAATAAGATTAGAATGTGACACAGACAATATGACACACATTGTTACCTGCCATAATGTGGCCTCAACACCTTCAACGGAAGCAGCCCCTTTCTTGATTTCCTCTGCTAGTCTCTCCACATGTCCATACATTGAATAGTATCTACAATAGCAAAAAGAAGCTTTTAGCAAAAGAGTAGCACTAACTATAATGATAATGCAACTTTGGAGAATCCTCAACAACTGACTACGCACAAATTGACATATCCAAATAATCCTTGTACGACTGTAGAACAACAACTTGACAGGTTCAAATATTGTACAGACAAAAGGAGATAATCTGTAGAACATTACTCATCTGAAACTAATGTAACAAAAGGCTATTGCATCAATGTGTGGCAGTACAAAATAAGGAAAGGGGTAGCAATAATAGGGGACCAATAATCATAAAAAAAAAACAAGGATAATGGTGGAATGCACCTTCCGTGACCAACCGTGTCAAATGTCAATCGCCAACCAATCAGGGTGAACATAACATTGGTTAACAACACCATTGATCTTTTTCACCGTGTGTGTATGCAGAGCTATAGAGCCTCAGGCCTTAGGAGTTTAGGTACATGATAAAATGCTAACAACAGCAAGGTGTGACTAATTGACAAAAGATGAAACAAATACAATCACTCATGAAGTCGGTGCTGGATATATAGAGATGTCAATGCAACTTGATGGAATGGATAACTGAAAATATATCATATCCACCAGCCTACACATTCTTATATGATCTTTGACAATACAATAAGAAACTATTTCAACTTTTTCAACAAAGAGAAGATGACCAAAAGTGAAAACAGAATTGACATCAAAATGTAACAGTATTCACCTAAATGATTATTCCTAGTATTAAAAGTTAGGGAACTGCTAACAGAATATCTAAATAACAAATACACTTTACAGATGTGAAACACTGCTCTATGAGTTTGCTACGCCAAGTGGCAACTAGAAGCTAATGAAACCTCTGCTCTACAGCATAGCAATTAGCAAGACCATATTTTCAGCTACTTGAAAATGATAAAGTGTAAGAGGAGAAGATTGCCACAACCAAGCACCTAGAAAAGCTTCACAAACTTTAGATTAAAAATAAAATATGAATTCGAACTATTTCCATGTATGTTGGGAGACATACTAGAGCTATGACTTAACCATTTCAACCTATTCATATTGATAAAAATGTGGATAAGTTGATAGCATCCATATCGTGGATAATTAAATAATCATATGAATACAATGAAATCTTAAGGAACCCATAATATGCAAGCAAGAGTTTCCCTTATTTTCCCATTATTTTCTTTTTCACAGGTACAATCTTATTCCCCTAATATGCATGTTATCCCACATTAACATCAAACAATAAGATAAGCCTATGTAACATAAGCTGAAAGTGAAACTACACACATTCCTCTGAATGCAAAACCACATATCTCCATATAACATACATCAAGGACCTTAATTATCAATTGAGTCTTAGAATTGGAATCAAAAGTTAAAGTTGTCTATTTTAAATCGCAATTCCAAGAACTCTATAAATCAACACCTTATTAACTCAAATTGCAACGCTTCCACAGTTGAAATGTTACTTTTAACGGATTCAATCTACCGTATAACAGCTCTCTTATATCCAACCATGAATGTTCTCTACCAAAACAAATAATAATTTTCTTTTCCAATCAACAGAAACAATTATCAAAAGCCAACGAAGTGCATTTCCAATCAAACAATCCAACAACATTTACAATTGCAGCTCGATAACCACAATAAGCAGAATCATTTTTACTATAAAAAGAAAAAAGATCCAGAATCGAGCACAAAAGAAATCAAAACTCGTCAAAGAATCAACAAACAAACACCTGAAAACACAAATCAAAACGATCCAAAAAAACAAAATTGAAATTTCAAATTTGAAGAGAAGAACAAGTGAGATATACATACACAATATACACTTTGGTAGCCATTTTTTTTGCAGGATTCTTCAACAAGTCACTGATTTCTCTCTCTGTCTCTCTGTCTCTGTCTCTGTATGTAATTCAACGATGGAAAAAAATGAGAGCCCGAAAGCAGTATTTATAGTTGCATATGAGTGTATTGTGTTTGAGATTAGAAAGACAACAACAAAAAAGTTAATGACGGATTTTGTGCTATAATTTTCAATTAAGAGTTAAGTGGACGGTGTCGTTTTAATTTTTTCGGTGTTTAAAAAAAAAAAAGTGGTTAATGATGATATGTTGTGGTCACGCTCATCATCATCATGGTCGTTGGTAACTAATTACTCTAGAAGATGGTTCATTTTATATATTTAACATTTTTTTTAATCTCTTATTTTTAAATTTTTTAAATCAATTTAACAGGTCATGAGACAATATCAAATATTATATGTAAGTTCGAAATATACTCTCACAACCGACACATATCTACTCTCGTAAACACGTATCATATACAATCTAGAAATTGTTTTTATAAATACGAGATGTCAACTCCTAAACACTTAATATCTATATGTGATTTTGAAATCTACTCATAGTCTCTTACAAACATCGATAAAAAAAAAATCTTCACTCGTCTCAAATTGACCTAACATCTACTCTCATAAACAATATTTATAAATTATGCAGTATGAGACTCGAACTCACCAGTACTAGAGGTGACTCTTGTTTGGTTTTGATTCCGAACAACAGCTTCGGTTGGAACCAGAATCGGAACTACTTACAGATCAGTTTTGAACATTTTTTTTTAAATAAAATTAAAAATTAAAAATAATAATTATTAGACATATTAAAACTAACACATAAATAATCAACGGTGATTGATATCTTTAAATTTAAAAATGGAAATCAATCGGCAATAATGAAATAATTATATTATTTTAATTGTAGCAATTAAATCATTTGAGTTAAAAGATTTAAGTTTCCTTTTAATTTTGAAATAAAACTAAAACAGAAATAATCATCGTTGTTTGATACCCTTAAATTTAAAAATGGAAATCAATAGGCAATAATGAGAGAATTATTCACTTTTAACAGTGGGAATCAAATAATTTGAATTAAGACCTTCTAATTTTGAAATAAAACTAAAACGGAAATAATCACCGGTGATCGGTAGTCTTAAATTCAAAAATGGAAATCAATCGGCAATAATGACATAATTATTCTCTTCTGATCGTAACAATTATATCATTGATTTGAATTAAAGATTTAATTTTCTTTTTAATTTAAAATAAAAAGAAAGACCGTTTCTAGAACCGACTCCACAATTTTAAGAACCAAAATAACCGCTTGTTCAAACTGAAACCGTGGTGTACTCACCACCACTCTTGCGGGAGGGGAGGTGATGAGCATATCTGCATATTATCTAATAAGAGATTTAAGAGATTTAAGAGATGCTCTTAACTAAGTTTTGTTTTGTGGGGAAGGTGTTTGGGTGCGTGAGGACAAGCGCTGTGGATTGGTTAATAGTTAGTGGTGGGAGTGGATACGAGCCGTTGGATGAATATATGAGGGAGGTTGGGTGTTGACCAATTCTTGGGAGATATTTAATGGTTTTGGGGGTCCAATTGGGTGGGTTTCTGGATCCGGGGCAGTTGATTGGTGGATGGGCATTTTGACTTTACTAAAAAATTGGGGTTTTGGACAAAATTAGATGACGTATTACTGGTTGCATGCTGATCCAAACTAATTAAACAGTGATATCAGGTTCTGGGGAAACAGTTTCCGTTCATTCAAATACTATTCAATCCATTGAATTAAATTATGACAGTAATGGTTCATGGTTTTTTCGGAAAATATCAAGATCAAATCCTAAATTTACGGTTCGGATATTTGTTCTTTCAATATTGGAAAATAAATAAATTAATTAAAACTCTGTAAAATGTACATAATAGAATCCAAACCCTCTACTAATAATGAGAAATATGACATAATAATTGAATTCAAATGATTTTAAAATAAACGGTGCTATTGGTACATCTCGTTTATTTATGTTCCACTTTTTAATTATGTAGTATTTTATTTTACCAAAATTACTTAAAAGGGATATACAATTTAAAGAAAAAAATATTCTACAAAAAAAATCTAATAAAACCCTCACATTCCTTAAAACAAAACACGTAATTGTATTCTGTTTCTTGAAAAAAAAAATCTCAACTCAATCCCTACAATTTACTTCTTACACACATACAAATTGTTATGGAAGAATAAGAGAACAATATCGAATATATGAAAGAATTGTCTGAGAATAATATCAAACATCCGAAAGAATTGTTTGAGAATTACATGAAACATCTGCAATAACTGTCTGATAATAATATCAAGCATCTTGAAACAATTCCTTCTTTAGGAGTATGTTTGAAGTTTACTTTTTATTTATAATGATATTAAGTTGTTTTTGTATTGGAACAACTCTATTCTTTTTTTTTTCTTTTCCACCGTAAATTAGAAGGAAAAAAACCCCAAAAAAAGAGGTGAGAAAGAGACGTATATTTGAAAAATATGTAAAAAGGGATAGTTTTGGAAGTAAATCAATAATAATAATAAAAATAACGTTTAATTTTATTTTATTACATCAAATTTTTTAAATGTGAGGTATAAGTAGCCCGGTAACATCACTCTTTAAAATTTGAGTAATGCTAGATATCCTAGAATCACAACTCTTCCATCACAGCACATATGGTAGATGATGTGTCAATTGTTGAGTGGATACATAGACAAGTAAGATAAATCATTATTAATATGTATCCACTTACTAATTGACACATCATCTACCATATGTGTTGTGATGGAAGAGTTGTGATTCTAGGTGTGATATCTAGCATTACTCTTAAAAATTTGATGTATCTTTATCTCAATTACTAATAATTGTTTTTTTTTTTTTGGTTTTTTTGGTTTTTTGGTTTTTTAATTTTAAGCTGAGTTTGATTTGGATACTGTAATTTGTTGATCAAATGTATTTTCCGCAGATTTGGGTCAAGAAAATGCAACTCCAACTCATTCCATTTTGGATGCAATAAAATGAAGGTTGATTAATTATTAATTATTTGCATGCATGGTCCAACACTCCAATATTGTTTTATCATTTGAATAATTACAAAAATAAATAAATTAATATAGAATAATCAAGGGTTTGATGCAACACTCCATTAGTAATTATTTTGTTAGGTGAGATTACAATATAATATTCCTTTCACTTTGCAACATACACACAACCCTTTTGTGGATAAACTTCAAACTTCAAACTTCAAAGTTTGTGAATATGACACTAATTGGAATAAAATTGTTTTTTTTTTAATAAAAAACCATTGACAGTCTTGTTTATGGTTATCAATCATAAATAGGTTGTTCAATGTATTTACTATTGACTTATATATATATATATATATATATATATATATATACTGACTTATATATATATATATATATATATATATATATATATATTTCCAATAGATAAATAAATAGGTTTTGAGTTATTTTTCCTCACAATTAAACCTGTATATTTACTCAAAAATTAATATTTATATAGTTATAAAAACCCTTAAAATCTAACTCAAATTCTCAAGATTTAAAGAGGGTTTACACATTTAATTACTTTTTCTTTGAATAATTAAAAGTTCAACCATTTTGGAAGTCATTCCAATTAAATTAGAGTTCTTACGAGTACGATTTGTAATGTGCAGCTTTAATTATAAAGGAAGGATAAAGGTAAAACTCAATCCCCGTCGTATTAATGAATTTTAATATTCCAAAAACTTTTGTCCCTTTTTTATATCGACAAGTCATGATCATAATTCACACAACATTAAAGATTTCCATTACAATATTATAACATACAAATATAACAATAATTCATGGTCCGGCATAGCCACCTTTGTCTGTTCTGAAACTCAAAGAAAATGACCCACCCAGATTTAATTTTGATTAGGTCCAAGCAGATGGACAATATATAAAATTATAATTGTTTGAAAGTGAAATTAAAAACATATAAAATACTATATATATATATATTATGCATACTTATAAATATGTATCCTTTGTTTCATCTGAATCTCATATATCGATTATTGAATTTTCAAAAATTAATTATTTTATGTTAAAGAATTTATTACAAGACAAATAAATAAATAAATTATTCTGTTGAAAGATCAATATTGTCAACTTGAAACAAGTGTTGTTTTGGAATCAACAATTCCTGCAAATCATCCCAATTTTTACTTTGATTCTAAAATGGTTTGCATGGTCGTGATGGGAGGAATACCAAAAGCACTAATAGATCATAATCACTTCTGGTCAAGCTACTTCTTTATAACCACTTATCTCACATTCCCACCTAACCACAACACTATTATTATACGTATTTGTGGCTGCACGTAGTCCTTAAATTGAGTTTTTTTTTTTTTAAAAATAATTTCAAGATAGATTCCTTTCACTTTGTAAATTACCATAATACCCTTAAGTTAAAATAGAAACTAAAATAAAATTAATTTATCGAATTTAAACTTTTATTGTTTAAAGTTTCTTATAATCTTAAAACGTTTCAAGAAACATTTTTAAGTACATTGGTCTCATTCTTCCTGATCATTCATGTTTGTTGAAAAAAAAAACATATGAAAAGTACTTATGTTTATTTCAATATAATATTATGCTTTTTAATCTAACAATTTTTTTTTTAAGTATTGTCTTTTGAGTACGTAAAGAACATTTTTTGATCACACTTCACACCCAATATGATCAAGTTTTTGGTAACAAGGATTGTGTAGGGCTTTCTTCTCGGAGAGCCTACTAGTCTTTTTCTATATATATATTAAATTTGATTGAATTCATTGAAATACCGTACCCCACAAATTATAAATTTATTGCTTTCAACGGCAGAAAAGGTCACAAGCAACATGGTGCTATATAGCTAGCTAGCTACCAACTTCTATAACATTAGGAGATTCGATTTACAGATCGGAAAATATCAAAACCATCCTTGTTTGAAAAATTAATAATTCCATCCAAGAGTTTGGAGAATTAGGCAAATTCAATCCTTGTTGGTTTTTGTAGACTATAATCCCTTAAAAGTCTAAACAGTTATCGTCAGTGTGTACCGATAGAAAAAAGACCGTATATATAATATTTAATATTTAAAATCAAAATTGATTATATTATTCATTGAAACTTACTAAACACTACCTTAAAATCTTATAAAAAAAATCATTTTAAAATTAGAAACTTTTTGAAATTATAAATTCACTCCTCCAAAGTTATTAAAAAAAACCTCTCTAACCATTATTTTGATCAAAAAGCATAAAAAATACCCTTATTCACTAAGAAAAAGCTTGGAGGAAAAAATTTAGATGGATTGTTTTAATTCAACTTGGTACGATAGGGATTGTTTTCATAATTAAATGAAATAACAAGAATAACAAGGACCTTTTGATGCTGAAAAAACAAGTACTAAATTGATTATTATTAAATCAACAAGGATGGTGGGGAAATTTTCACATTTACAGATAGATCACTGCAACACTTAATTTATAATAATAACAAATAAATGAATAATAAATGAAATCCAAAACCTAAATTATCATACAATTCATTGGTCTTTTACTCCAAAAAAAAGTGGATGCATGGGGGGAGGTTTTCTTGAAAAATTAGTAACCTTATCTCTCACCATCATATATAATAACAATCATAATCACACAAATCCCAATTAATAATTCTTGCCATTTTTCATAGGGTCCACATTTGATCAAAATTTGTCAAAACTACTGTATAAATTGGCTTTGGCTTTGGCTTCAAGAATCAAGTTCATGTACACAATAATTGGTTTGATTGTCTACATATCTTAATATGTAGTTTGCCTTGTTGAGAAAGTTATAGAATATTTGACTAATGATTTTTATTTGTCTCTCGGACCCCTAGCTACTACCATGCCCTGATCACTTATTGATCATCACACCACCTGAAACAGAGACCTTTTTGAAATGAGAAGATTGATCCTAAAATGGAGACACAACATCCCTTCCAGGCACAGCAAGTTCTTTGGCTGCCTCCAACTTTCATGTCAAACTAGCCATCCTTTTGGCCTACACAATGAGGATATGTCTATACATATTTGGTCTCTAGATGTGTAGAATTAGTTTGACAGATGTACATGTATTGCTATTTTCTTTTTAAGTATTACAATAATTCAAGATTTGAGAAAGGGAATACGACTCGAACTCACAACCTTATAGTGTAGATGTGATATATATATATTTTCTTCATAAAACCTCATCTTATCATACATGTACTGTTATTGATGTCATGATTTTTGTATTTGCACTACTAAATCTAAAAGTTTAAATTAAATTGATAGGTAACTATCCAAATAATTATATCAAACTGTCTAACACCTCTTTGCATGTAAGATTGTTAGACTTAGGACTTGACATATGAAACAAGCCCTAAATAGTGGTAATGAAATTCATTAACACCCGTTTTATGTGCAAGACTTACGGACTTGACACACTGACCAATCTCAATCCCTAAATAGTAGTATGAAACTCTAGACACACGGACCAATCTCAATCCCTAAATAGTAGTATGAAACTCTAACACTCCCCTTTATGTGTAAAACCAAAGGACTTGGCACGCGGGCCAATCTTAAATCCTAAACAGTTGACAAAACTCTCTAACACATCCTTCGATATACAAGCCAAGAGACTTGGTAGTTGGTACGTAAGCCAAGCTCAAATACAAATACAGATCAAACACCAAAACATGAAGAATAAATATAGAAACATATACATGTTTGAGAACTCGAACTCAAAACTCCTTACTAAAAATAATATTGATATCAGATCGGTTACAACTAGGCCCAAAAACCTAAAATATTAAAAATTCTAGCTAGGCTCTGGTCTACCTTGATATGGTGGGAACGTGGACAGCTTTGTGGTGGGACAGTCTCACATGAATTCCATTTCACTCAAGAACAAAATTGAGTTCAGACTTCAGAGTCTCACCTGTTACCTTTTATGGTGTGAAAATCTTACATGCAAGGGGACACTTGTATGGTCCTTACACGAATTCTCTTGATTGTTCTGATCCATAATCAAAATTCTTGGTGGGAGATTGAATTTCATCGGCCAGGATTCAGTCTTAATCAGTGTTAAATCATATCTTAATTGTTCTGTAATCTTCAAAGACATTAAATTAATAAGACCCTTAGCTTTGATTTCCTTGGTTGGTCAGTATTAGATAATTAGATAAGATTAGATTGGTCAGCTTACACCAAACTCTCTACTGTTTTGTCAGGCCACAAACCATTTTGAATGGCCAGTCTATATAAACATTATAGAACTGTAAAATGGTGGACGGTGAATTCCAATTTGGATGGTTAATCAGAAAACCAAATATGTATAATAAGTACTCAAAGGCACCAGCTACATTATAATTAGTGTCCGCTTCACTACATGTAATTCAAAAATAAAAAATCTACTGTCACAATGCTTGATTCTGTGTAAATGTATCAGAGACTATAATTTCAAAAAGTTGGATACAGAACTATAAGGTATATATATAGTCAGAAAATTCTCTATCGAGCTTCTAACAGTGAGATAGTAACTTCATTGGTAGAAGATAATTCGGGCTTGCTTGACGAAGAATCCGCATCAAATAATTTCCTGTCTGTCAAGAAACCAGGTTGTTTCGGCTCAGGCAACATGCTCTCGCTACCCAGCATCAGAACCACAGCTGACATGGTTGGCCTGTCCTCGGGATGTTGTTGCACGCATAAGAGACTAATGTGCATGCACCGTACGGCTTCTGATAGATTACATGATTCTCTAAAGAATGAATCAATCAGTTCTAGAGGATTGCCTTCTTTCCACAGTTTCCATGCCTAAAACATACAAAAAACAATCTTCTGTTATTCTGAAAATATTTCAATAAGAGTAATATAATGATTTTGACTTACTTGTCCTATAAGGTTCAAGTCATGGTCCGGATGATAAAACCCTCGATTTTTCCTCCCACTTACGATCTCCAACAATAAAATGCCAAAACTGAAGACATCGGATTTCACTGAGAATAGTCCATCACTGGCATATTCCGGTGCCATGTAACCACTGTACAAGAACATTTTCATTAACAATTGGAAGGAATTATAAAGATTGACAATGAATGATAGAAGACAAAGAATGCTTACTATGTTCCAACAACTCTGTTCGTGTTTCCTTCCGTCTGGTCTCCACCGAAAGTTCTAGCCAAGCCAAAATCCGAGATTTTCGGGTTCATCTCCTGATCAAGTAACACATTACTTGCTTTCATATCTCTATGTATAATTCGCAATCTAGAATCTTGATGAAGATAGAGAAGACCCCTAGCGACACCACAAATAATATTGAAATGCTTGGACCAGTCTAATAGTTTACTTCTTTCTTTATCTGGTGGTAGTCATGGTATCTGGTTAGTTTAATGTCACCCATTCAATTTTCAGAAAAGAAAGATAGAAAAAAAAATGCAGAGGTTTGAGCAGACCAAAAATGAAGAAGTCTAGGCTTTTGTTGGGCAAGAATTCATAAATCAACATTTTCTCCTCTTCTTGTATGCAGCAACCAAGAAGCTTTACAAGATTTCGGTGCTGCAGTTTGGCAATCAGTATAACTTCATTTTTGAACTCATTTAATCCTTGTCCGGAAATCTTCGAAAGCCTCTTCACAGCAATTTCTTGACCATCTGTTAATGTACCCTGCAAAAAGTATTAGCGAAATCCGACTAGGATAAGCACTTTTGTACTACTTATGGTCATTTCACTAGTATCATGTTGCAAGTTTACTTTGTACACAGGTCCAAAGCCGCCTTCTCCGAGCTTGTTGTGTAACGAAAAGTTATCGGTGGCATTAGCAATTGTAGATAACTCAAACATTGGTAGCTCCAAGTCTTCGTTTCCATCATCAGTTTTCTGATTGATTTCCCTTCTGCTTTCTGTTTTCTTTGAATCTGTGGACAGTATTTACAATAAATCATGAAATAGCTCTCATTTACATTTATCGGAAGCCTCAACAAACAAATGATCATAGAGGAGTGAAGCAGAATTAAATTTTACCTATTAACTTTGTCCTGCTTTTATACATGCAATAGCCGACTACAAGCAGCCCTGCAACCACAACGATGGTAGCAACAACTATCGCTACCACTACCTTCGTATCAGGCTCATCTTTCGTTCCTTGACAGTAAATTTCGACATAGCAAAGCAATATAGTTAACAATCAAAGCATATGCTTGAAAATTACAGCAATAGGACATGCACATAAGATGTAGCCAGTACCTATTTCAGAAGCAGACATTCGAATGAACAAGCTCTGCCCGCTACTTGCAAAACGTTTGATATCAATCAGATCATCGAACCACATGGCGCAGCCACTTCCCGTTCCACTAATATTGAAGTTTGTATATGCCATACAAGAAGCGTTCGCTAAGCACTTCTCTCTGCATTCCCTGAGATCCATACTATTGTTGACCCAAGTATGTGTCGTATCTGGCAATTTCAAGCCATTAAACTTGATGAAACCATCTTGTTTCGAGTGGTTTAATGGCTTATTGCGCACACACCCTTGTGACCAGTCCGTGAATTCTGGTGATTTAGGCTTGAACCCCTTAAAACATTGGCAAATGGGTGATTCACTGATCATACAATACCCATAAGCACCACAAAGTGCATAATTGTCACAGTTTTCTCTTGGCACAGATGCAAACATCGTCCAACTTTTAGCTGCTTCGTTCCATTGGAATCTTTGGCGTAACCTAATGGTTTGATTCAAAACAATCCTTGACAGTGCTGATTTATCTCTGAGTGTGTACATGTAGTACAACTCTTGCTCATTAACAACAAATTTGAAGTCGAAAACTGGGTTAGCCCTTAACTCTGGAGCACCACTGAATCCAATTCCATTCCATGGTCCGCTCCTATAAAACTTTTTCGAGCCTTTCCATATAATTATCTCAGGATAATCTTTCAATTCTACACCCCAAGTAAAATCTCCAGGAGATGGATCATCCGGGCTCGTCCATGATGATATACGCCGTTCCAAACCAGTCTTCAAGTCCCATCCGAGCTTCATATCTGGTAGCAACGTATCACAAGGATAGTCAAAACTCTGCCACAAGTAACTTCCCAAACCACCACCACCACTACTTTGTTCATCTCTCAGAACAAGATTTCCTGAATCCAGGAGCTGTAATACAACTGAACTCTTGGCTACTTTCGTCGAATTTGCTGACCAAACCACAGTTTTGTTCTGCCTCATGACAACAACAGGACTTCCTGTGCTGTTTATCATCAACACACCAGAAGAATCGTTGATGGGGTTGAGTCTGTTCGCGACCCAAACAACAGTCTTATCTGGGACCTTCTTGTACCAAATTCCTACGTACCGATTCTTCGAACTACCAGGACTGAAGAAACCAAGCTCAAATCTTCCATCTCCTGAAACTAAGGTCCTGCCACCAATATCACTAATCGACTCAGATGAATTAATACTGTCAATTGCATAAGCGAATTCGTAAAAGAAAAACAGTAACTTCAAACTGATCAACAAGAAAGAAAGAATATCCATTAATGTCTAGAATTGATGAAGCTCTAACAAGTTAACAAAAGTAAACAGCATAAAAAAGGATCAATCTAGATTCTAGAACAACACAACATTGACCTGAAAGTAAATGTTATTGACTTATATTCCACCCACACAACCTTAAAGGACAGTGACTAGTAGCTGAAAATTTAAAAATTTCTGTCAGCATGTGAATGAAAAACTTACACCAGTACGCCCCCAGTTCACACGTCTCATGATGATGGAAAATTAGAAAAAGTAGGCTGGACTAATTAATTGGCCATGTTCATGGATTTCCAAGGGTTGGTTTAGAGACGTGGTATTCCTTTTAACATTAAATTAGACACAAATTTCTACATATGAAAATGACATGTTTGACATGAGTATGGAATTTAGCAGAAAGTGTAAGAATTATTCGGCCAATAAATATGTAAAACTAGTAAGACACGTTAGCTGTCGGTGAAAATTTGAAATTTTAGACCAAGGGTAATAATTATCACTGTGAAAAATGTTGTTTGTAAGTCATCTTTAAAGGAGCTGAGACTTTCTTGGCAGGCCACCAGGTAGAAAATTCAGTTTCTTGAAAGCTCCATGCCATTTTTTTTTTGTTTGGATAACAGTCTGGTGTCTAGATTTAGAGCTCTCAGTATAGATAGTATTATTTAAACACTCAAACCCATCCTCTCATGCGTAAGACCAACCAACAGGCTTTTCATGTTGTTTGAGTCTAAGTACAAACGTATAATAAATTCAGTTAACAAATAACAAATGTAAATATAATCATGTAGGAGGGATTCAAACCCAAGACTTCCAGGACAATCCAACCTCTGATACCAAATTAGAAAGCGTAGACTTAAAAGTTTTAAATCGATAGAAAATAATATAATAATAGTACTAAAACAGTATGAACATAAAAACTGGTTCCCCTACGAGAAGGTCATTGACCTGAACATGAATTGCCCTTGACTAGGATTAACTCAACAAAATGACAAATATTTTTCATGTTGTGAGATGGAACGTTACACAACAATGACCGTAAGATGTAAAATTCAATATGTGAACAAAAGATGATACACCCCAGCCGACAGTAGAGTAGATCCAAATGAGCTGGGATATCAAGAAATGGTCCAGCGATGTGACATTGTTTACATTTCAATTGAACAAGAAACATGTTACGGAGTGTGACACATCTCTGTGCGTGACACGTGTGTGAGTTTAGACTGTTTAGTGGGTAAATAATTAAATGATTAAAGTTTATTAGAAATCGGTTCCATAATAAAACCTCTTATAAAATCTCTTCTTTCACCCAAAGTCCTCTCACACCTGGACCCACTAGAGCCAAGTATGATGGAACTATTTAAACCTTCCATTTTTTTATGAGGAAACGGTAACTCCAATGTGTATAGGGATTTTCTCCTTTTCATCGACCATCCTTGGTCATCAAAGGTCTTACATTTTTTGTCCTCTTAAGGCATCTTCAACCCTGTTGTAAATCGCCATTTTCCAGTAAATTGGAACTGTAACCCAACGGCAAATCTTGCACTATTTTTGCTCCAATGAAAAATGTCGTGTAATTTATCGTGACACTATTCATTTGACGTAACTTTAATGTAAATTTTACTTTTTTATTTTTTTATTTTTTTAATTGTAAATTTGGTTTTGATTGGTTGGAGATGAGTATTTATGGACAATAATAATGAAAAAAGAAGAAGAGAATAGTGTAAGATTTGATAAAATAAGTTGAAGATAGAATAATAAAATAGAGTGAAAGTTGTACTATTTTAATGTAAAAGTTGCTTCGAAAACACTGTTTAGGTTTGAGATGATTTTACATTTTTCCTAATAGTCAAAAGAAAAAAACCCTATAATCCTACATGAGTATGAGTGCAAGTCTTGAAGCATAAGTTTGAAAGCTGCTAGACACCTTAGATGCTTTAGTGTTAGAAATTGAATATTAAACGAGAAAAAAAAAATCGTTATCACTACGAAACACATCTTGTATATTAATGGAGAATTTCCTAGTAAGTTTCTATATCTGAAACAATAATTTGAAACGAAACATAATAGAACTTCTCTAGAATAGGAGTTTGAGTTTCTTGATAGGTAAAGTTTGACTAGGAGTTACCATACAAGTCAAGTAAAGAGTTGGAATATGGCCCTTTTCTGAAAAATCTTATCCGAAATTATATGAATCAGAATGACAAAAAAAGATTTCAGGAAATTAATTACCATCTAAGAACTTCAAATCAAAAGCACATGATCAAAGCTAGAAAATAGAGATAATATATTACAAGACATGATTAAAAAGAAATTCTAACGAGCCTCTAATAGTGAGATAGTAACTTCATTAGATGAAGAAAACTCTAGTTTGTTTAGCGAATCTGGTTCAAGCTGTTGTTTCCTATCCACTAGGAAGCCAGGTTGCTTTGGCTCAGGCAATGCGTTATCGCTACCCAACATCAGAACCACAGATGACATGCTTGGCCTGTCATCAGGTTGATGTTCCAAGCATAAGAGACTAATGTGGATGCACCGAATAGCTTCTGATTCATTACATGATTCTCCAAAGAATGGATCAATCAGTTCCAAAGGCCTACCTTCTTTCCATAATTTCCATGCCTAAAATATAAAGAAATCTGTTTTTCCTTCACGATTTTATCATTTTAAAGTTTTTGAAAATTTACATGGTTTCATGAAACTTTATTGAAAAAGAAATGTAATGATATTCACTTACATATCTTATAAGACTAAGGCTGCAGTCCGGATGATAAAATCCTCTGTTTTTCTTTCCACTTACCAACTCCAACAATAAAATACCAAAGCTAAAGACATCAGATTTTATCGAGAATATCCCATCAATAGCATATTCAGGTGCCATATAACCACTGTAGAAGTATATTTAAAGACAAATTATGTTAAAGAATGGAACACAAGCAATTATAAACATGACAGTATAAGTAATACTTACTAAGTGCCGACTACTCTATTCGTGTTTACTTCATTTTGGTCTCCATTAAAAATTCTGGCCAAGCCAAAATCAGAAATCTTTGGGTTCATCTCATGATCAAGTAATACATTACTTGTTTTCATATCTCTATGTATAATCCGCAATCTAGAATCTTGATGAAGATAGAGAAGGCCCGTAGCAATTTCCCAAATAATGTGGAAACGCTTACTTCTAGTTTGATCTGCACGTTTAATACTCATATTAGTTTATAGTATTCAGTTTGAATAGAAAAAAAAACTGATCTTTTTTTTTGACAGAAAGAAATGTCGATAGTAGAGATCCTAAACCAGCTGAATTCATAAGTAGACTTTTAGGGATCCTTACCAAAAATGAAGTGATCCAGACTTTTGTTGGGCATGAATTCATATATTAGAATTTTCTCCTCTCCTTGAATGCAGCAACCGAGAAGCTTTACAAGATTTCGGTGCTGCAGTTTGGCAATGAGTATTACTTCATTTCTTAACTCATTAATTCCTTGTGTTGAAATCTTTGAAAGCCTCTTCGCAGCGATTTCTTGTCCATCTGCCAGTATGCCCTGGATTTTTTTTTTTTTATGTGAAATGAGTTGTAATATTGTGTAAGATATACAAGTTAACAAGTTTACAATATCATATCGGTGATCGTTGGACTCAAAAACTTAAGCCGTTTGGTAATAACCCACCGATTAATAAAAAGCTCTCTAACACTAGTATGTTGCAAGTTTACCTTGTATACGGGTCCAAAGCCACCTTCTCCAAGCTTGTTGTTGAATGAGAAGTTATTAGTGGCATTAGCAATTGTATCTAACTCAAATAATGGTAGTTCCAGGTCTTCAATCTTTTGATCATTTTTCCCCTTACCTTCTGAAATAGTGAATATATGTGTTGATCGTTTTATAGTATGTTAGTAACCCAGACCAAAAAGCTTAAACTAATAAAAAATGACAAAACAATAGTATTTAAACCTTCTAAAACATACAAACCATTTAACATAATTCCCTCAACTAGTCAATTTATGACTAACAGTTATGCACCCTTATGATTCTATTCACAGATTATTCACTTTGCAAAATAAGTAATGCTTTTTCTAGGGGAGGAAAAATAATGAATAAAAGTAATTTGCTTGCACTCATTTACAGATACAGAAATTTTTATCGATCAAATGTGGATTGCTTTGTGAAGGCAAAGAGAGCGATGTTACCTAAATTTGTCCTTTTGTAAATGTAGTAGCCTATTATAAGCACCCCAGCAACTGCGGCAGTGGCAGTAACTATCACCACTATCTTCATCTTAGGCACTTTTTTTGTACCTTGATAGACGATATTGATATAGCAAAGCAAAATAGTTAAAATCAGAGCAAATTAAATCAAATTACAGCAAATTAAATCAAATTAAATCAAAGCAAATAAATACCTAGTTCCAAAGCAGACATTCGAATAAATAAGTCCTGCACACCATTTAAATACTGTTTGATATCAATCAGATCACCGAACCACATAGCACAGCCATTGCTTCCTCCTCTAATATCCAAGTTTGAGTATACCATACAAGAAGAGTTCTCCAAGCATTTCACCCTGCATTGCTTGAGATTCATACTTGTGTTCACCCAAGAATTTGTAGCATCTGGCAATTTCAACCCACTAAATTTGATAAATCCATCTAGTTTTGAGTAGTTTAATGCCTTGTTACGTACGCAACCTTCAGACCAATCCTTGTATCCAGTTGATTTAGGCTTGAAGCCTTCTAAACACTGGCAGTTCGGCGATTGAGTTGTGATACAATTCCCATAGGCACCACAAAGACCATAATTGTCACAGTGATCTTTTGGCACATATGAATACACATTCCAATTTCGAGTTGTTTCGCTCCATATCAACCGATCTCGTAAATATCCGGTCTTGTTCAAAACAATTATTGAGAACACTGATTTATCTATCATTTTGAAAGTGTAGTACAACTCATCCTCGTTATTGACAAAGTTCATCTCAAAAATTGAGTTATGCCTCAAGTCTAAAGCACCACTGAATGTAATTCCATTCCACTGGCCACTCCTAAAAAACTTGTTTGAACCCTTCCACATAACCATCTCAGGATTTCCTTGTAGTTCTACCCCCCAAGTAAAATCTCCGGGAGATGGATCATCCGGGCTCTTCCATGATGATATACGCCGTTCCAAACCAGTCTTCAAGTCCCATCCGAGCTTCATATCCGGTAGCAACGTATCGCAAGGATAGTCAAAACTCTGCCACAAGTAACTTCCCAAACGATCACCACTACTTTGTTCATCTCCCAGAACAAGATTTCCTGAATTCAGAAGCTGTAATACAACTGAACCCTTGGCTACTTTCGTCGAATTTGCTGACCAAACCACAGTTTTGTTCTGCCTCATGACAACAACAGGACTTCCTGTGCTCTTTATCATCAACACACCAGAAGAATCGTTGATGGGGTTGAGTCTGTTCGCGACCCAAACAACAGTCTTAACTGGGATATTCTTGTACCAAATTCCTACATACCGATTCTTCGAACTACCAGGACTGAAGAAACCAAGCTCAAATCTTCCATCTCCTGAAACTAAGGTCCTCCCACCATCACTAATTGTTTCAGATGAATTAATACTGTCAATTGCATAAGCGAATTTGTAAAAGAAAATCAGTAACTTCAAACTGATCAAGAAGAAAGAAAGAATATCCATTGATGTCTAGAATTGAGAGAGCTCTCTCTCTGTATGTAACAAGTTAACAAAAGTAAACAGCATAAAAAAAGATCAATCTAGATTCTAGAACAACACAATGACCTGAAAGTAAATGATGATTGACTTATGTTCCATCCACACAACCTTAAACTACAGTGACTGTAGCTGAAATTTCAAAATTTCTGTCAGCATGTGAATGAAAATCTAACCCCAGTAGGCCCCAAGTCCACATGTCCCATGAAGATGGAAAAAGTAGGATGGATTAATTGGATTTCCAAGTGTTGGTTTAGAGACGTGATATTCCTTTTAACATTAAAATAAGACACGTTTTTTTACGTATGAAAATGACATGTTTGACATAAGTGTATGGAATTGTGCAGAAAGTGTGTAAGAATTCTTCATGTAAACAGGCCAATTAATATGTAAAAGTAAGACATGTTAGCTCTTGGTGAGAAATTGAAATGTGAGACCTGGAGTAATAATTATCCGGTGTGAATAGCAATGATGTTCACTCTACTTATAAAGCAATTGTATATTATCCTTTAAATCTTTTTTCTTGACACTTTACTGATGATTTTTATAAATTTGTACTTTCATAAATTTATAAAAGCTAATAGAAGTGAGACGGATATTAGTGGTAAATTACACTTACATACTTTAAATGTATGAATAATTACATTAAAGTTAAAAAAATATAATAATATTATACAAATACCATTTGATCTGTTTGACTAACGTCTAAAAAAATAAAAATAAAAATATTAATAACTTTTAAAAATAATAAATAATAATAATAATAAACTTTGAAAATAATAATAATAATGAACTTTTAAAAATTAAAATTATAATACATTACCAATAATAATAAAGAAAATTTAAATTAAAAATATATGAAACCTAGATTTCTAAATTCCAATTAAACAATTAAACTACCCATATTTCCAATTAAACAAAAATTAATTAAACTACCCATATTTTTAATTTATTTTTTCATTATTATTATTGTTAATATATTATAATATATGGAATCCATATTTTTAAATTCCAGTTAAACAATAAAACTACTCATAATTCTAATTAAACAAAAATTAATTAAACTATCCATATTTTTAATTTAAATAATTGTATTTTAAAAACAGAATTTGAAACCCAGATTTCTCAACCCAAACCCATATTTATTCTGTTCTTGCAACAACCAAATTCAGACGAAAACCACCATCAAACCATAAAAAAAACATCACTCATCAGCTCCACATTCATTTTTAAAAAATAAAATAAATTAAAAATATGAGTAGTTTAATTAATTTTTGTTTAATTAGAATTATGGATAGTTTAATTGGAATTTGAAAATCTAGGTTCCATATATTATAGTATATTAACAATAATAATAAAGAAAAAAAATTAAAAATACGGGTAGTTTAATTAATTTATGTTTAATTGGAATTATGGTTATTTTAATTTTTTAATTGGAATTTGGAAATCTAAGTTCCATATATTTTTAATTTATTTTTTCTTTATTATTATTGTTAATATATTATAGTTTTTATTTTTAAAAGTTCATTAATATTAATATTCATATTATTATTATTATTATTATTATTTTTTTCAAAGTTTATTATTATTATTATTAATTATTTTTTAAAAATAATTAATGTTATTAATATTAATATTTTTATTTTTTTTTGGACATTAGTCAAACAGGTCAAAGGGTATTTGTATGATATTATTATATTTTTCCAGCTTTAATGCAATTATTCATATATTCAGGGCATGTAAGTATAATTTTACACTGACGTCCGTTTCACTTTTGTTAGTTTTTACAAATTTATGAAAGTTCAAGAAAGTGTTAAGAAAAAAAATCCAGGAAATACTATGCAACTGTGGCATAGTATAGAGGGCATCGGTGCTATTAACCCTAATTATCCAGGTGAAATTGCTGTTTGCAAGTAATCTTTGAAGGAACTGAGACTTTCTTGTCATGCCATCAGGTAGAGATCGTTCAGTTTCTTGCAATCTCCATGCCATTTTTTTTTTTTTGGGATAACAAGTCACGGGTGTCAAGACTTGGTGATCATGTCTAAAAATTAAAATGCAATCAGGTATGGGGACTTAGAGGTCAAACAAAAATCTGATATTAGGTTAAAAACCATCAAGAAACCATAACATAGATCTGTAACAATAGTTGAGTCTGATAGGAAGAAAATAAGAAAAAAAAAAGGTAAAATTGTTTTCAAAATCGTTGTGTCTTTTAGGGCCCATTCTGTAAGCGTTTTTTAGTAAGCGTTTTTCGAAAATAAAAATGAAAATGAAAACAGTATTTTTGGTTTCGGTTTCGAATTCTGAAAACGCATCTGGTAGCATATACTGAAAATTGTATTTTAAAAATGAAAACGGAAAAAATGCGTCTGGTAGGTTATCCGAAAACTATCAAAAATTAAAATATCAATTTTGACATTTTGTTTAATATTATTACAACTATAAACAAATTGATTAAATAATTAACCAATATAATTTTTGTATTTTAATTTTTAATTTAACAAAAATAAACACATAAAAAATTAATTCAAAAAAACATATTAAAAAATGAATTTATCAAAACTAAACTCTTAAATTATAAATAAATAATTATAATATATATATATATATATTATAGTAACAATATAACTGTATATATATACATATTATAATATATATATATATATATATATATATATTATTTTATATAATATTATTATAATTTTTTATATTATATTTTATTATATTTTTATATATAAATGTATAATATTTAATATATCATATATATTAATATTATTAAATATCATATTATAATATACATAAAATCTATAATTATTATATATATAATTGTTTAAATGCTTTTAGTTCTAGTTGGAAATAAATTATTCTCGCATATATATATATATATATATATATATATATATATATATATATATATATATATATATATATAAGAGGGGTACTTTGGTCATTTGAAAATCTTGTCTACAATTAATAGTTCAAAAAAATGATTCTTTTTATATAAAAAAAGTGAAAAACAAAATGAAAAACAAAAACAAAAACAAAAACGAAAAACAAATATTTTGTATTTTTCAAATTTTCCACTTTTATCATTGATTTTGTTTTTCATTTTTTTTTTCGAAAATAAAATGAAAAACGGTTAACGAACGCGTTTTCGAAATCGTTTTTGAAAAATAAAAACAAAAATGGACTGAAAAACAGCGGCAGGACGGAATTTTAGGGTTTTGGATATTCAAAACTGGTTTGAACCGAAAATAAATCAATTTTCAAATAGCTACACCGGTTTGAACTGAATAGGCTATATGAATTGAATAAGATATATGAACCGAACCGAACACTTTTTTTTCGGTGCGATTCGATTTAGTTCGGTTCGATTCCGGATTTTGTTCCCACAGGAGTTTGAGTTCCTTTGTAGGTAAAGTTTGAGTAGGAGTTGGCATACTGATACAAGACTACAAGTCAAGTCAAGCGGGTTTGTTTTTTTAAAAAATGGTTATTTTCTGAAAAATCTTATCTGAAATTTGATTCAGTGACAGAGAAAAGATTCCAAGAAATTAATTACTATTTTAAATCTTCAAATCAAAAGCACCAGATCAAAGCTAAAAAAAACATAAACAAATTAAAGCCAATACCTAATTCTGTGATAAGGTTTTTAATTTGAGGTTTTAACAAGAAGTAGAGAACTGAGTTCAGGAGAGGAGAAAGAAGTCAGAAACAGAGTAGAGAGGAGATATTGGATTATAATTCGTGATGCCTTTTATTGAATTCAAATGGCCAATATATAGCCTACAATACGTGTTTAAAAGAGAATGCAATAGAATAAGAGGATTACACGGATCACTCTTGTTATTATCAACCACTTACTGATACTTGACTCGATCAACGAGCAAATACTAACAAATTGACAACTGGACTTAATCCGAATACTAACAACTAATAAAACAACCGGCATCCTCTAATCACACCTGACTTCACGCCACTGCTCCCCTTACCGCCTTTGCATGGCTCATACCGCCTTTGTATCAATCCAGGGTCCTTGTCCTCAAGGACAAAATCAGGATATGACTTAGAAAATCTCCACAAGTTCTCTCAAGTAGCATCTTCACGTGGTGCTCCTTCCCATTTAATCAGAATCACTGTCTTAGGCCGATATTTCCCTTTTTGAATGACGTGCCTATCTAAGATGGCTTCAGGCTGCGAAACTAACTTGAAGTCCTCTGACACAGGGGGAAGAGCCACCCCTAATTAACATCACCGATTTTCTTATTTAGCAAGCTTACATAGAATACATTGTGTATCTGAGAACTAGCAGGAAGCTCTAATTGAAATTTCGACCCGGGCTAAAACTTTGTAAGGGTCGAAGTAACGCGGCGCAAGGTTAAGAGAACTTCAAAAAGCCACAGATGACTGACGGTAAGGCTGTAACCGCAAGTACATATAATCCCCCACCTCAAGCGTATTTAGACAAGCGATCCACCACCACCATGATCATATCATGCATTTGTGAAACTGGTACCCCTCTATGAAATCCATTGAAATTTCTATCCAAACTTTTCTGGGAATAGGCAACGGTTAGAGCAGCCCAGTTGGCCGTAAGGTGTCGTACTTACATCTCTAACAGACATCACAAGAACGAACGAACTCCCTTACTGCCTTCCTTAATCCCGGCCAACTGAAACTGGTACTGATTTGTTCACAGGTTTTAAAGAACCCGAAATGTCCTCCGGTAGGCGAAGCATGCCCTTCCTTAAGTATAGGCGGAATCAGGCTGGAAGAGGGGCTCAACAAGACCCGTCCATGCTGTACCCAGACGTTGTCTCGCTGGACACTTTGTGGATATCTGTTGCTAGGAAGTGTATCATAATATGGGTCAGAGAGTACCTCTTGCTGCATTGTAGACCACTACTCAGCTACTCGCAAAGTGATGCCTAAAAACTGAAAGGTTACAACTCATGAAAGAGCGTCGGTCCATTGATTTTCTTTGCCACGTCTGTACACAATCGTATAATCATACCCCAATAATTTTGGGAGCCAATGGGACTGAGCCGGAGTTGTGATTCTTTGTTCCAATAGAAACTTTAGGCTACGTTGATCCGTCTGAATTATGAATGGCCTTCCCAATAGATAGGTCTCCATTTTCTCATTACTTTAACAACGGCTAACATCTCCTTCTCATAGGGGGATAGATTAAGAGCCGTTCCCTTCAAAGCTTCACTAAAGAAGGCCACCAGCTGTTGTTCTTGAGCTAGGAAGCACAAATACGTATTTTAGAGGAGGTAGTGCGTGTCTGACACGTTTCCAACACTGACACGTGTGGGACACACTTGGGACACGTGTCAAACACGTATTTTCTGTATCTGTTGACTTTACAATCAGTTTGACTTTCTGACACGGCATCGACACGGATCAAACACAGCAAGGACATGCATAGGACACGTTTAGGGCACTTTTGTAAAAACGGGTCAATTTTTTAATTTCAAAAAAATCGGGAACAAATTATAAATTTTATAAAAAAATTCTAGGTTTTCTAAAAGACTTTTTAAGCCTTTTCTCTTAGAAATCAGAATCGATATTCTAAGCAGTTGTTGGCTGTTGAATAAGTGAAACGAAAAAGTGAAGAATAGAAGGAGACATTAGTGAAAATCGTGACAGAGAAGGTCACTGATCCAACTCATTCAAGCCATTCATGTATTCAACAGAAGAAGAAGAAGAAAAGAAAAGGAAGCACTGAAGCAGTGAAGAACTGAAGCGCGTACATGATTCTTTGTGATTTAACACTCAACAGGTTTTTCTCCTTCTAGCTTTGGCCTTTTTTTTTGCTATTGTTTCCGGATTCAGACATATATATATATATATATATGAATATGATGTATCTGACTGTGCTTCCTTTTGTTTTATTGTCAAATACTCAAATATAATAATATGGGTGGACACATATATTTTAGCTTTGGCATTTTCTTTTTGCTAGTTTGCTAGATTCAGACTTATATGTATAAGTTCTTTTTATTTTTGTTTTTATCAAATACTCAAATATAATAATACGAGTGAGACAAGTTTTTAAAAGGCTAAAATGGGACATTTGACAAGTGTGTTGTGGACCACAGTTTTATGACAAATGTCTCATATGATTGGGATAACTATTGACTTGTTGATTATTGTGAATCCAATTTGCAAGAACTGAGAAGTGAGAATTGTTAGACCGAATATAATTTATTATTTATGCAATCATGTGTTTATATTTTTTTTGGTGCGCCACTCATGTCTTATTTTCATGTGACAGTTTAGTGAGAATATGAGTGACAAATGAAAATTGATTGAATAAAATGAGTGAATGATTTTTTTTTTCTTTAGAAAATGACTGACAATATACCAAACTCTTCCGATTCTATAGCAGCTGACATTGAAATTGGTAGTGGTAATACTGCAGCTTTGAATGTTCAAACTCCATTATGAAAAAAGCTTGATCAAATGGGAAAAGGTGGAGGAAATATTTCATTCCGATGTAACCTTTGCTTGAAAGAGTATAAAGGATCATACTCTAGAGTGAATAGTCACTTGATGAAAATTAGGAGAACTAGTATTGTAAGTTGCTCTAGAATTACAAATGTAAATTTATTGGAAATGCAAAAGGTAGTGGAAGAAGTAGAATTAAGGGTGAAACAATCTTTACCTAGACATGTTCCATTACCCAACACATCATCACATGATAAGGCTATTGGTTCTTCTAGCTCCGATAATTATACCAATTTTCCATCTCATGAGCTAAAGACGAGGAAGGGAATAGTTGGACCTCTTGAGAAGGCCTTCAACATTGCTGCTAGAGAAAAATTGGATGGTGAAATTGTAAGGATGTTTTATACAGGGTGGCTTGTCATTTCACTTTGCACGAAATCCATACTAAGTACGTGCCATCACAAATGCACTTCCAAGTTATGTCCCTTCAGGTTACAATGCATTACGAACTATACTTTTCCAAAAAGAGAAGAGTAACATTGAGCAATTGTTTGCACCAATTAAAGATACTTGGAAACAAATGGAGTAAGCTTATGTAGTGATGGATAAACAGATATTCAAAGAAGACCTCTTATTAACGTTATGGCGGTTTGTGAGAGTGGACCAATGTTCTTAAAAGCCGTAAATTGTGAAGGAGAACAAAAAGACAAGCATTTTATTTCTAATTTGCTTATTGAATCCATTCGAGAAATTGGTCCGAAAAATGTGGTGCAAGTAATCACTGATATTCTGATAACGCCCCAGTTTGTATGGCAGCGGGACTTCTTGTGGAGTCAAAATTTCCACACATCTTTTAGACACCATGTGTAGTCCATACCCTCAATCTTGCTTTGGGGAGCATTTGTTCACCATCGTAACATCCAAAATATGATGATATTATGGAAGAATGTGGTTGGATTGCAAAGGTTTCTAGTGATGTTTTCTTTATCAAAAATTTCATTATAAACCATAGTATGAGATTATTGATGTTTAATGATCATTCGAAATTGAAGTTGCTCTCAGTTGCTGATACACGTTTTGCTTCTGCAATTGTGATGCTTAAGAGATTTAAACAAATAAAACAAGGATTAGAACAAATGGTGATTAGTGAAATATGAGATATGTATAAACATGATGATGTGGAAAAAGATAGATCTATGAAGGAAAAGATATTAGATGAATATTTTTAGGTTGACATTGATTACATACTTAGCTTTACATCCCCCATATATGAGATGCTTAGGATGGTCGACACGAACAAACCATGTCTTCACTTGGTTTATGAGTGGTGGAATTTTATGATAGAAAAAGTGAAGATTGCTATATTTAGAAAAGAAAAAAGACAGCTTGATGATAAATCTAAGTTCTTTGATGTGGTGTATGGGATTTTGGTTGAGCGATGGACCAAAAGCAGTACACCACTCCATTACGTGACACATTATTTGAATCTTAGGTAAGTTGGTAACATTCTAAATTCTTTACATTTCAGTTTTTATTAAATTCTTACATTAAATTTTTAAGAATTATGATTTGTTTTTGTTATTCTATTTCTAGATATTATAGCCAAGAATGGCTTGATGAGGCGTATGATTGTGTTGCTCCACACCAAGATCTTAAGATTGCAATGGAAAGAAAAGAAGGTCAATGAGGAGTATGCCACTTTTACATATTGTCTTGATCATTTTTCAGTCATAATTCTATAAGTAATATAGCTTTTATGTCTCCGGTGAACTGGTGGATTGTTAATGGAACTTCCACACCATCTCTTCAATCAATTGCTTTGAAGCTACTTCAACAACCTTGTTCATCCACATGTTGTGAAAGAAATTGGACCAAGTATAATTTCATCCATTCTATGAGGAGGAACAAGATGACACCACAAAAAACTGAAGATTTGGTATTTGTGCATACTAATCTTCACCTTTTATCTGGAGATCTCCAAGCTACAATGAAGGTGTGTCTCAATTGTGGGATGTTGGAGGGGATGATTTTGATTCCATGGACATAGAAGATGCTGGGCTACTTGAGATTGTAAACCTTTCCCTTGATGAACCACAGTTAGAGGCCGTATTATATGGATCCGTTAACTAATGAATGATGTTAATTATGAATTAATACTTTAATGAGTTTTTTTTTAATGTTTAGACTTATATTTGGACTTTTGTACTATGTTATGTTTGACTTCTGAATGACTTATGTTTTTAGTTAATGATGTTAATTCAGAATTAATACTTTTATGAGGTTTTTTTTTTTAATGTTTGGACTTATTTTTGGACTTTTGTATTATGTTATGTTTGACTTTTAAATGAATTATGTTTTAAGTTTTTCATATTTATATTTTTTAAATTATAAATTTATATTATTCTAATTGGTGTATCCTGCCGTGTTCGTATTCTAGTTTTTTGAGATTTTCAGTATCGTCGTATCATTTCTTGTTCGTGTCCGTGTCCTTATATGTGCTTCTTAGTTCTTGAGAGAGGATTGTGCCAATTCTGACTCCGCAAGCATCACACTTTACCACAAATTGTTTCGAAAAATCAAGAAGGCGGAACATTGGAGGAGAACTGAGGGCTGTCTTGAGCTGCACAAACGCGGGGCTGCTGCCTCCTTGGTCCACACGAACCCTTCTTTTGAAAAAAGTCGGGATAAAGGTGCTGCTACCACGTCGAAACTTCAAACAAACTTCCTGTAATATCCAGCCAATCCAAGGAACCCTCTGGCTCCTCTTTGAGTGGTAGGAATATGCCAATATTGTACGAATTTAATTTTTTCAGGATCTACAGCGACACCCCTTGCTGAAATAAGATGACCGAGATACTCCACCTATAAAACACCAAACCGGCACTTAGAGTGCTTGGCAAAGAGGTTATTATCTGACAAAATAAGCAAAACTTGTCGTAGAAGTTGTAAATAGTCGGCCCACGATTGACTGTATATGAGTATGTCGTCAAAAAAACAAGGATGAATGCCTAAAAAAATCATTCATGTGGCATTGGAAAGTGGCCGGGGGTTGGTTAACTCGAACGACATCATCCAAAACTCGTAATGACCGTCATATGTGTAAAACACTGTTTTATGTATGTTAGTATCTCGTATTCGTATATGGTATTAACCGGCTCGCAAATCTAATTTGGAAAAATACTGTGCCCTATACAACTTGTCAAGCAATTCATCTATTATCGGTATTGGATACTTGTTCTTTACCATAATACTGTTCAATGCTCGGTAGTCGATGCAAAACCTCCACGTTCCATCAGGTTTTTTAACTAACAACACCGGAGAAGAAAAAGAGCTATTGCTTGGGCGTAACACATGAATCCAAAAACTCATGAACTAATTTCTCGATCTCCATCTTCTGATAATGCGGGTACCGATACGGCTACACATTAACTTGTCCCTTATTTGCTTAAAGAGGAATATGGTGATCATGGGGTCGTGCAGGCAGAAGCACTGTGGGTGAAGCGAACACATGTTCAAATTCTTCTAATAATTATTGTAATTCGGAAGGGCAATTGGCAGGTTGTGTCGCATCCTGTACTGGTGCTTCATGCAAAAAAGAAACATGTAAAAAAACCCATACCATGCAAGTGAAACATTTCTTTCTCTGTCATCGGTTGTTGGTTGGTACAACGCAGCCCATGCAATGTATAACATTTTCCAATTTGGTTGAAAGACATCGAGAGGTGTTTGTAGTATGTAACAATTGGTCCAAGAGTTTGCAACCATTCTACTCCCAATACTGCCTAACAAGCCACAAGCGGAAGTACGTAAAAATCGGCTTGAACCGTATATCCTTGAATCGTCAAATTGAGGTCCAAACATTCTCCCAGTACGTTCGATTTTTTCCTTGTTTCCGACCATGACTTGGAATGTTCTATCCTTTACAACCGGTAACCAGAATTTTATGACTACTGCTTGATCCATAAAATTATGTGTACTACCTCCATCGATGAGAATCGTAATCTTTTTATTCTTCACCCTTCCGATGACGCGAAAAGTCTGCGGGTGTGTGGTTCCTGCCATTGCATGGAACGATATTTCGGGCACAGCTTCTGGAGCAACTGAATCACATTCCATGTCCACTTCTTCTATGTCATCACCTATTATCACATCTTCTATTATAAACAGCTGGGGTTGAGAACAACGGTGTCCGGGTGCATACTTCTCATCACAGTAGAAACATAGTCCCTTTTCTTTCCTTTCCCGAGCTTCCTGTCCTGTAATCAGGCGTACAGGTCTAGAAAATTTCCCGACCACCTGACTTGTTCGCTGAGGGGGAGGCAGACCCAGAAGTCCCACCGTGGAACTTGGAGGAGGTCTATTCGGATTCAAGGTTGAAACAGGCCGAAAATAATTCCCATGTTTCTTTTGGAATTGATTTCGCTCCTCAATATGATGAGCCATGCTGATGGCGTCGGATAGCACTTTCGGTTGCTTAACGCGTACGTCCAATCGAATTTCATCTTTAATCTTGCAATAAAAGAACCATCCAAATTTTTTTTTGGAAGATCATCTACCTTGTGGGATATTTTTTCGAATGTCTCATAGTACGCATTAACTGACATTGTTTGTTTGAGACGTGACAAGGCTTTTGACATCATTGTAGTTTGTTGGACCAAATCGATGAAGGAGTGCTTTGGTAAACTCATTCCAGTGTAATGGGCCTTTGTTTTTCGTATACCAACGATACCATTGAACTGCGACATTTTCCAGATGAAACGAGGCTAACTGCACTTGCTGCTAAAGATTGATTCCCTTAAATTCAAAATACTGCTCAGCTTTAAAAATCCACCTTGTCGGATCATCCATGCCTTAGAAAATTTAATTTCAAATTGGTGTGGTTACGATCGTAGTTGGTTTGGCGAGGAACTTGTTGGCTGCTGTGCGAAGGTTGGCTGTTGTTTGAAGGTTCCCCTGTTTCGAATGTCTTGATTTCTTTTTCGGTTGCCGATTGATTCTGGTCTGTGATAATTTGGTTCTGCTGTAGTTGCAAGGCCTGAAACTCGTTGACAATCTGGTCGAATCTTGTTCCCATTTGGTCGAATCTTGTTTCATGCCATACAAGGAGTTTTCTAAGCATTTTTCCCTACATTCCTCGAGATTCATACTTTTGTTCACCCAAAAATGTGTAGCATCTGGCAATGTCAGCCCATCAAATTTGATAAAACCATATAGTTTTGAGTAGTTTAATGGTTTATTACTCTCACACTCTATAGACTATCAGCTGTTTTCCGCTGATTTAGGCTTGAATCCTTTTAAACAACGGCAAACCGGAGATTCAGTTATGATGCAATTCCCATAGGTACCATAGAGACCGATTAACCACCATTGTCACAGTAGACTCTTAGCACACATAAGCTTACATTTCCCAACTGTAGTATCTTCACTTCATTTTAATCATTGAAATTCGTAGTTGGTTCGGTTCATAACAATCCTTGGGAGTATTGATTTATGTGAGTTTGCATGTGTAGTAGAACTCATCCTTATTAGAGACAAAGTTGAATTGAAAATTCGGATTAGTCCTTAAAGCTTGCGCACCACTATATCTAAGGCCATTCTATGGGCACCCAAATAAATCTTTTTTGAGCCTTTCCATATTCCCTAAGGATTATCTTGTAAATGGGTCATCTAAGCTTTTCCATGATGTTCACTACAACAAATCTTTCTAACAAGACATCCACCACAGGCAAAAAGGGCCCGTGTTTGAAGAGTGTTTGATAATTGCTTAAAAGATTTTCCACCACGGGCCCTTATATGTGCATGTTGGATATGTTTTAATTAAAAAGTGACGGAATTTATATTCATTGTTGTAAAAGTCCCCGACTAGTCCCCGACTAGTAGGGCTGTCTAGTCGGTGACTAGTTGCTAGTTGGAGCCCAACCGCCATGATTTCGAAGAAGTCGGCCTATGTAGGCGGAAAGGGTGCAGTCACCGTCTAGTCGGAGCAAGTCAGCAAGTCGGCGATTAGGCGTTCTGGTCGGTCAAACTGATCTTGACCGACTTTTGCAATAAACGTCACCGTTTTGTTGGGATTCTTTTGAAACAAAATTGAAATTGGTTCAACACTCAACAGAGAAGAGAGAACCCCATTCGCAAATCTCAATTCGCAAAACACAAAACCAAAACGCAACCAGTTCAGTTCGTCGCCTCCGGTTCCGTCGCTCGTCGCCTCCAGTTCTGCCTCTCGTCGCCGTCGCCGTCGGCCTCCTTTTCTTCTTCTTCGCTTTTGTTATTCTTCTATTTGTGAGGTAGGTTCTGAAATTATCAAATTTTGGATTTTAGGGTTTGAATTGAATTTTAACGCTTATGGCAGTTATGGGTTATATGGTTTGAACTTTGTGATGCTCTGTTCCGCTTTCTCTGCTTTTGGTTTGTTTTTGCTGTGCTATCGTTGTCTCCGCTTTGGCTTTTGTTTTTCTTCATTGTTTTGGTGGACACATTAATGGGCATTAACTGGTTTCAGGCTCTGAAAGCAGCAACACTGACTGATAGTGTTGTTTTCTGTGAATGCTTTCCATTTATTTTGCCTTTATTTTTGATGTTAAAAGCAGCAGTTTGAGGATACCCTTTTTAATTTACGAAATTGTAGTCAGCTACTCAGCTTTATCATGAGAATTTTATTTTCTGGGTGTTAATGTTCAGAATGTTTTATAATGAGACTTGATTGTGATGAATCTTGTGCCTCGATCGGATTTGCTTTTTTCTTAGATATTCTAAAATCTAAATAGTATCATCAATTGAAATATTTTTTCTTGGAATTTTATTTTCAATTTTAGGTTCAATATATGAAAATATTTGAAATATTTTGATATTTATTCTATTACAGGAAAAAAAAAGTATTAAAAATAAAAATTCCGGCAGACCGTCGACTTATTGTCCGTCGGCCGACTTCCGGCCATATACCTAGTCCTCGATTAGTCCCCCTAGGCACTAGGCTTTAGATCGCCGTCCGACTAACCTCCGACGACTTTTGTAACACTATTTATACTCTTGAAAACTGTATTTTCACACTCTAATTAATATATTTTTAAAAATCTAATATTATCCTTTAGTATATATATATACAGCCACCAATTATTAATTAGTTTCCTAATTTGTTTTGAATGTAAGATTATCATTCCAAAACTAAAACACAATTACATCAGACTACTAATATTCTTACGAACTAAAGATATCAACAAAAAGAGGAAAACAAAAAAGGTTATATGACTACTAAATAATAAATATAGCTACCTTAGCTATAGAATGAGTCATCCTGAGTCATCCATTACAAGGTAAAATTGTTTAGATATTTTTTTTTCTTTCATATAGATATTTAAGCTTATTTATCGACAATATTTTATTAAGTTTCACAACATTTACTTAGTTATTTTTTTTTCTCAGATAAATTAATTTTAATTGTTTGCACTAATTAATTTTAGAGTATTATAATATCATATCTATCAGACAGGTAAGCACTCATATGCACGACTAGGGGTGGGCATGGATCGGTTCGGTTCGGTTTGGGTCAAAACCGTATTGAACTGATATATATTCGGTTTTTGAAAATGTGAATCGGTTTGAACCGTTTTTAACCTGGAAATCGAATTGAACCGAACACCCTTATCTTGGTTCGGTTCGGTTCGGTTCGGTTCGGTTCAATTCGGTTTTGGGCCTATTGGGCTTTGAGGGTTTTTTTTTATATGTTTTTAATTTTTTTTGGGCTTTTTAGTTGTTTTTTTTAGCATTTAGGCTTAAATTTTTTTTAAGAAAACATAATACGTAAAACATAATTTAAACAAAATATAACCAATTTTCAATCCAAATCTAAAATTTTAATCATATTCAATCTATATACTCAATCAAAATATAATATCTTCATAACTTATAATAAAATATAAGTAAAAAAATGTACTACATAATGTAGTTAAAAATAAAACATCATCAACAAACAGTCCATAATAAAATTGAATGTTACAAAATAATTCATCAAGACAATTCGGTTTATTCGGTTTATTCGGTTCGGTTCGGTTTTGTATGTTCAAAACCGAAACCGAACCGAATTTAATTCGGTTTTCAAATTTCAAATCGGTTTGAACCGAATATAAGCTATGAATCGAACCAAACACCCTTTTTCGGTTCGGTTCGGTTCGGTTCGGTTCGATTTAATTCGGTTTCGGTTTTTATGTTCACCCTTATGCACGACGCTTATTTGCATTAACTCCTTTTTATTATTTTATCTACCTTGTTAACAAAATTTGTTTCAGAACTCAATTTAGTTTGGTATATATATATATATATATATATATATATATATATATAGTCATTTTCCTATAAGTGCGTACTGATGGAATTATATAAGGATATTGAATGTGAGCCACTTATTTATAAAAGAGTTTTGACAAGTGCATACATGTCAAGTCAAAGTATGTAAAATGATTGACTCACATTCAATGTCCTTATATAATTCCATCAGTGCGTAATTATGTGAAAATTTTCGTATATATATATATATATATATATATATATATATATATATATATAGGTATTAAAAATTATTTATTTAAACAAAAAGAAATAAATATTTTTTTTGAATAATAATAAAGTTTATATAGTTGATTAGATAACAAAATAAAGGTAGATGTATGTAATTACAAAAATACAATAGAATAAAAATTAACCCAAGGGTATTTTTGATATTAAATGAGATTTATTTACAAACTACATATTTTTTAAAAATTTAATGGGGTGCAGTTATGAAAGAGGTATAGATACAGTTTTCGAAGAGTTTAAATATCAACACTTTTATTTAAAACAGACAGTTATAGGCCCTCGGTGAATATGCTTATATTAACCATGTGCACATAAAAGCTCGGGCTATCAAGACCATATATATTCCAGGTGCCCGTAGTGTAAAACAAAAACAAAAACAAGAACTCCCCAATTGCTAAACCTTAACATCTCTTCTCTCTCGATCGACCTCCATCTCTTCTCTCTTAATCGACCAATAAGGTGAGGGGGTGAAAAGTGCCAATGCATTACTAAGGTGAGAATTTTCGCCGCTCATGCATCACGCATCAACAGAGTCTGTTTAAAAGGTTAGAACTCAGTGAGAACTTAGTGACAACTTTGATTTTGTTTAATTATTAGAATAATAATAAATCTATGATGGCCAAAATGGGTTCGTCTTCCTGTGGTGACACGATGGTGTGTGTGACATGTGAGGCGGGTTCTTTTTCTTTGCTCATTTTGTAGATTTTTTGTTGTTGTGCTTGTGGGTTGCCTTTTTGTGGGGTTCAAATTCTTTTTTTGTTTTTGTTTTTTTTTTGTTGTTGTTGAGAAATAATTGTACACATACAAATCCAATCACAAACAAACAATATATAAAGCAATAAAAAAAAAACAAAGAGGACATCAAAGATTTTATATGGTTCAGCAAATTGTCTACATCCACGGAGCGCACTGCACTCAATCCACTATTCTCAGAGTGGATTACAATCTCTCAATCTCTCTTTTAGTCTCTATACAATTGCTCTCTCTCTATGTAGCAATTTTTCTCACACTCTATGCACTGTGTAATACAATGAGAAATAGTAGTATTTATATGGAAACACTAGGGTAAACCAAAACCCTAAAGGAGTACTTCTTTTTTCGTACAAGTTTTTCTATTTTTCACAGATTTCACAATTATCGCTGGCTAGGCTGCAACGTAGTCTCATGTATGTGCCGTAATCTACACTGCTTGACATCTCTGGAAAGCGCCGCTCCTTAGACCGCATTATGTGTTACGTCTGTGCCTCGGTCTACCCGGCTTGACACCTCTGGATTCCAATGTTGTGTGTGTCGCAGCTTGGGCTCCTTGTCTCCGCCGCGGTCCATGCCACACTATCTACTGGAATTTGTTCCTCAGATTGGTTTCTGGTTTCACAAAACCAAACAACGGTGGATAAATAACGGTGCATTCATTCCCCATGTCTTCACTTTTGTAGACCTACTGAAGTTGCGCATAACTCCAGTTTCTCAGTAGTGACTGGTTTGGTTAACATGTCAGTTGGTCTATGAGTTTGGTTCTATAATGGAACGTCGAATTTTTAGCCAAGTGTATTGCATTTTGACTATCACTGTGCAACACGTTCATCACCAGATCGAATCTCAACTCAGCTAACAACCATTGTAACCATATTAACTCCTTCTTGCTTCTGTCACAGCCACACACTTGGCTTAAGTTGTAAAGATTGTCACTATCTTCTGCAATTGGGACACCTAACTTATCACTATACTAGCCATTGTGAATACATATCCGGTTATACTTCTTCTATGATTCACCTCTCCAGCAAAACCTGATATACAAAACCTTGTAGCTTGAGTTCATCTCTTCTGAAGGTTAGACATTTCTCCGCCGTACCCCGTAGGTATCTTAGGATCCACTTTATAGCCTCCCAATGAGGCTTGCCCAGATTGGATATGTATCGGCTCATAACTCCCACTGCTTGAGAAATATCTAGTCTCGTGCAGATCATGGCGTACATTAAGCATCCAATAGTTGAAGCATAAGGAAATCTAGCCATGAAGCTTTTCTCTTCTTCCGTCTTCGGACTCTGATTATTGGACAACTTGAAATAACTAGCCAATAGTGTTCTTACCGGTTTTGCATCAACCATGCTAAACCTCTGTAACACCTTCCGAATATACTCTGCTTGTGAAAGCTTCAATGTACCTTACTGTTTGTCTCTGCTAATTCTCAATCCAATAATTTGCTTTGCTATAACTAGATATTTCATCTCGAACTCACTCGAGAGTTGTTTTTTCAAATTGTTAACAATATAAAGTAGCAAGAAAATAAAACTTGATTTAACCTTTTTGAAGTAGCAACAGTGGTCAGCATTGCATCCCACGTAGTTATTGCCTTACATAAACCCATCGAACTTCCTATACCACTGTAGGGGAGCTTGTTTTAAACCATACAAGCTCTTCGTCAACTTACATATCAATTCTTCCTTACCAACATTCGTAAACCCCTATGGTTGCTTCATATATATCTCTTCCTCCAAATCTCCATGAAGAAAGACAATCTTCACATCTAACTGCTCTATATAAACCTTTGTTGCGACAATACTCAATACTAACCATATCGTAGTTAGTTTAACACCAGAAGAGAAAATTTCAGAGTAGTCAATACCTTCAATTTGTTGGAAACGTTTGACTACTAGTCATGTCTTGTATCTCTTGGAACCATCATGTACCTCTTTGATCCGAAACGCCTATTTATTTTGTAGGGCTTTCTTTCCTTCAAGCAGCTTGGCTAATTCCCAAGTTTGGTTTGATACCAACAACCTCATCTCATCATTCATTGCAAGTTCCCATTTGTTTGCATCTTCTCCCTAACAAGCTTCATCATAGCACTCAAGTTCTCATGCATCTATCAGCAACATGTATTACAAGTACTTTTTATTTGGTATAGGAGTTCGAGTTGATCTTTTTAATTTATTTTGAAACTGTGACACCGGAACATCTCTATGTGGGATAGGTTCTTGAACCTGGGGTTGCACACCTTGCTTTCAGTTATTCTATTTAATATGTTCCACGATCCTCCTATTTGGTATATCATTTGGCCCAAAATACTTTGGCTATTCTGGCTCAGACACCCGTGTGTTCCCGTTTTTGTACATGACTCTTTCGTTGAAGACGACGTCTTTACTTCTGATCATCTTACAGTTTTGGCCATCTCACAACTTGTAACCAAATGCATCTTCTCCATTGCCCAACAAAGTGCACTTCATTAAATTGGCTTCTAGCTTACTCCTCGTATGATCACCTACATGTACATATGAAATACACCCAAATACTTTAATATGAGAAAGTTTTACCTCTTTCCGAGTCTAGGTCTTCTCTGGTATAACGAGGTTCAAGGGATTTGATAGTCCTCTATTGATCAAATATGTTTCTGTATTGATTGCTTCTTCCAAGATATGTTTTGGTAACCTAGAGTGTAACCTTATACTTCTGGATCTCTCAGTCAATGACCTGTTCCTTCGTTCTGCTATGACATTTTGCTGTAGGGTTCCAGGAATTACTATACTGAGCTTTATCCCGCTATGGTATCAAAACTTCTTGAACTCATTGTCCTCAGTTCTCCACCGTTGTCTGAATGTAGCTTTTTGATCTTCAAATCTGTCTCATTTTCAACCATGGCTTCCCTTCTCTTGAAAGTGTCAAATACCTCAGATTTGTATTTTAGAGGGTAAATCTATACTTTTCTGTAATGATCGTCAATAAAAGTGATGAAGTATTGTTTACCCCCGGTTGACGAGACTAAAACTGGACCCCAAACATCAGTGTGCATGAGTTCCAACTTCTCCTTTACCGGTACTGTTTTGGTTTTCTTGAAGTTCACTCACTTATGTTTTCCCAAAGTACAGCTCTAACAGTATTCGACCTCAACACTCTTCAAATCTGGCAACTATCCTTTAGATTGCAGACACTTCAACCCTGACTACTCATGTGCCCAAACCTCTTGTGCCATAAGTTCGAATCATCTTTACCTTTCGCCATAGCGATTGAACCGTAACCATCTGTGGTTGTGTAACCTAATCTTATTTCCTTGAGCGATTGCCATTCTACCCTTAGAAATCTTCCACTAATCACCTGTGAAATATGTCACGTAACCATCTAACGCTAGTTGCCCAATGTAGATCAAGTTCTTCCTATATTATGGTATCTCACATTATCGAGTTTCCAAACCGACTCTTGCAGCTGAATCTTTACATCTTTCTTTCCGGTAATGTCCCATGCTTAATCGTCATCAAGATACACATTACCAAAATTTCTAGAGACGTAGTTCTTGAACAACTCCTTGTAAGGTGTGGCATGGAAAGACGCTTCCGAACCCAGAACCTAAGACTCCATCTTGCTTTCTGAAGAGTCGATGATGCAGTCATCTAACTCCTCTGACACAAAATTTGCACTGCTCTTGCCCTTATCCTTCTTCTCAGATCCACACTTATGTGAGAAACGACTTTCTTACCATAATTCCAGCACTCTACATCCTTTTTGCTTCGGTGCTGGTTTCTCTAATAGTTTACCTGATTTTTGGATTTAGATTTTCCTCTTGAATTTGATCTTCCCTGTTGATTCGTGTTCCGATTTCTGTTTCTGCCTTTTTTACCTTTCAAGTTCAGTGCTGAAGATGTAGATGCCCCTAATCCTTTTTCACGCATCCTGATTTTTTCGTTCATGATCATGTTCACAACCCGTTGGAGGTTCAATTTTTCTTTCCTGAACGCATTGGCAATTGCCTGACATGTCACCTTCCAACTTTCTGGCATTTGGGTGAGCATAAATGCCGCCATAAACTCCTCATTAAAACCCATAGACAATGAACATAACCCATCCTTCACTTTGTTAATTTGATTTAGAAACTCTTTAAAGTTCTAACCTTCAACCATCTTCAAAGGTGATAGCTTCTTGACAAGATGGACTTTCCTTACCATAGAAGGTTGTTCATATAAGTCTAATAGAGTATCCGTTAGATCATTGGCAGTCTGTTGATCCTTTATGTTAAAAGCAACCTGGTTCGTCAAACTAAGACGAATTGTTCCCAATGCTTTACGGTCCAGGAGTTCAAAATCACCATCATCCATATTCTTCGTTTTCTGTTTATTTAAGATGACAATCGATCTCGATATGCTTAGTTCGCTCATGAAAGACTGAATTGTGAGCAATCTGAATAACACTCTTGTTGTCACAATACATAGGAGTGGTATGAAAAAGAGAAATACCCATATCTGCAAGTAACCAACGTAACCAAACTATCTCACCGGTAGTAGATGCCATAGCCTAATACTCAGCTTCTGTTGAAGATCTAGAAACAACAAATTATTTCTTACTCTTCCAAGAAATAAGACAATCTTCTAAAAATATACAGAAACCAGTGACAGACTTACAATCTATAGGATCACTGTCCCAATCAGCATCAGAGTATGCACGAAGCTCCAAAGACGAGGTCAATGGTGGTAAAAGACTTTGAAAGATGGTGCCCTAAAATACCTCAAAATATCAAGTACAACAACCCAATGAACTGAAGTAAGAGAAGTAACAAACTGACTAACATATGCGATATCTGGAAGAGTGATAGTGAGATATACCATACTACCAACAATAATGCGATATAACGTATGATCTGACAAAAGTGTACCATCAGAAGGAGAATACCGAACACTAAGTTCCAGAGGGGTATCAATTGTCCTAGAATCAATATGGCGAGCACGCTCAAGGATATCAGTTGTGTATTTAGACTGAGATTGAAGATAACCTTTTGAAGAAAAGGCTACTTAAATCCCTAGAAAGTAACATAGAGAACCCATATCTTTCATTTCAAATTGGCGAGGTAATTCTGACTTTAACACTGCAATTCCATTAACATCATCATCAGTAATAATCATGTAATCAACATATAAAGAAAGTAAAATACGACTTGTATTGGTACACTTTATAAAAAGAGTAGAATCATGATTACTGAAGCAAAAACCAAAAGAGGTAATCACAGTAAAGAACTTCTCAAACCAGGCACAAAGTGTCTATTTAAGACCATATAAAGCTTTATTGAGCCTGCAAACTTCTCTAGGATTATGATTAACACTTGCAGAGGGAGTCATGTGAACTTCTTCTTGAAGATCTCTATTCAAGAAAGCATTTTTATCATCCATTTGAGATATATGCCATTGACGAATAAAGGCAACTGTAATAAGTGTGTGAATAGTAGTCATTGTTGCAACATGAGCAAATTTTTCCTCATAATCCATACTATACTGCTGAGAGAAATCCTTTACAGCCAATCTAGCTTTGTTTTGCTCAACTGAACCATCAAACTTCGTTTTGATTTTGTAAACCCGTCGAGTACCGGTTGTACTTTTACCCGGAGGTAGAATTACCAAATCCCAAGTATCTGTCTTATGCAAAGCAGAGAGTTCCTCAGTCATAACCCGCTGCCAATGAGGATTAAGAACCTTTTTATAAAATGAAGGCTCAAAGAGACGGTGAATAGAAAGACAAATTAATCAAAATAACAAGGGTAAGAAAAATATGGTAGCTGAGTGGACTTACGAGTACGTTGAGGATAAGAATGAGGATCCATAGTCTCAAAAGTTGCTTGGGTGACAAGAGTAAGAGGATGAGGTGAAGTATCGGTATCTGCAGAAGTAACATTGCGAGACCTGCAAGAATAATGCAAAGAAAAAGGAGTAATACAGACTTAGGGACTAGAAACAGATATTGAGTCAGCATCTATAGTGCATGGGACTTGGGAAGATAAACTATGTACATCATCAAAGAAATGATCAATACGAATGAGATGAGACTTAGTCATGTCATGAGTATTAGTAGGAATAGAAAAGAAAGGTATATGCTCAAGAAACACAACATGACGAGACGTATATAATTTCTGTGTAACTAGATCAAAGAAACAATATCTCTGTTGACCCTCCTCATAACCTAGAAAAAAGATAACTTGCCACGCTCTACACCAGGTCGAATGACAAAACAAGTACAACCAAAGACTTAGGGAAGATTAATGAGGAGCATACCCATACAACTTTTCAAATGGCAACAAACCTGAAGAGTGAGAAGATGAAATCTTATTAATTAGGTTGGCATCAATAAAAACTACTTCTCCCCAAAATGCAGTAGGAACATTGGCAAACAATAAGAGGGAATGAGTAGTTTTAACAGTGTGTCTATGTTTTCTTTCAGCTACACCATTTTACTCGGGAGTATTAGTACACGAAGTTTGGTAAGCGGTTCTATCTAACAAGCAAATCACAAAGTTTATTAGAAGTGTACTCCTCACCCAAATCACATCTAAAGCATTTTATAATAGTAGAATGTTGAGTTTTAACAGGAGCTCGAAAATGCTAAAAAAAAATTAGAACGACGTTTCATTTGATAAACACAACAATAACGATTGTAATCATCAATAAAAGAAAAATAATATCGAGACCCCCCTTTTGTGGCAATAGAGGACGATCCCCAAACATCAGAATGAATTAAATCAAAAGGTGTAAAAGAAGAAGAGATACTTAGATTAAATGGTAAAATGTAAAATTTTGCCAGTTTACAATTATTGCAATCAGAAATATCATGAGTTTACAAATTTCCTAATGCTCCTGTAGATGCTAAAAACCTTAAACGAGATGCCAAAACAAGACCAATACGGGAATACCATAAATAAAAACTAGAAGAAGAAGAACTTAAACGAAAGGATGACAAGTCAACACTAGAAGCTGCAACAACTGGTACTCTCAGCTCATCCAAAACGTAGAGTCCCCCTTGCCTATAACCTGTCCCAATTAGCTTTTGGGAATGCGGATCCTGTACATGACAAGAAGTAGAAGAAAAAGAAACTGAACAACTAGAATTACATAATTTACTTACAAAAGTAAGATTCATTATAAGACTGGAATATGGTAAACACTAGAAAGAGATACAAGAGGGGTGACAATAGAACCAACACTTGCTAAAGGCATAGGAGTGTCATTAACGGTCATCACACACATAGATGATGCATGGTATAAAGAAACAAAAGATGACAAGTCAGGTGACATGTGAAAAGTTGCCATAGAATCTAAGACTCGTATGGAGGAGGACATACTTGGAGAACTAGGAGATAACAAACCTTTTGGAGAAAAGGTGGACATAGCTTGTAACTGTGTGGCAAGAAGCTTTTGAAATTAGTCGGCAATGACAACCATATTGTGATTAGAAGATGATAAGTCTCCAAAACCAAACTATATGAAACCGTGTGAACCGTGCGAAACCATGTGAACTATGCAAATCAATTGTATTGCTGACTTTAATAGAAGGCAACTATAACAAAAACTGAAGAGGATTATGAAAAATCCAACTTTAATCAAGTGCAACCACAACAAAACCCAAATTTGACTTTAAGTTGGAGCAACCACAACAAAATCCAAGAAGATTTCAACAAATCCGAAGACAACAATGTGATTGAAATATCAAAACCGATGCTCAAACTAAATATGCTGAAGATGGACGCTTGACCTGAGTACTAAAAGTAGGAACTTATTCTCCAATACCTAAACTCTGATACCATATTAGTAATCAACGAACCCAGAAACTTAAGCTGATGGTAAAAGACCCAACAATAACATTTAAACCTTCTAACACACCGCCTCATGTGCAAGACCATATGGCTTGACACGTGGTTCAAGCCCAAACACATATTCAAGCAGATTCAAATTACAAAGTGGAAATGGTGAGGATTGTCACCTTTTTTTTTCTTGTGTTGTGATGATGTCACTAGTTTAATAACTTATATTTAAGAGGCACCTATTATGGTGAACTGTCCAAAATTCCCTTAAAAGTTGTCTTTGTACTTCAATCAGCTTTTACTTTGAAATTTTCTAAGATTTTATTATTTCATCTTCTTCATAGAGGTATGTTTAACAAACTTCCAATGGAGGTCAAACATCATAATATTATCAATGCATCATCATTGGATAATTATTTTAGTGGGGCTACTCAGATGCAATCGGGGGCCGAGCGGGGGGGTGTCGGGGGCAGCGCCCCCAGAACTTTTTTTTTCTTCTGGTCAATACTTACAAGACTGAAAATATAATTACATAAGAATATGAAATGTAATTACAAAAGCTCGGAGCTTTAAGATAAAAGCTAGGAGTGAGCTTTTATAAAACTCGGAGCGAGCTTTTGTATAAAAGCTCGATCCGAGCTTTTATAAAAGATCCGAGCTTTTGTATACTCGGATCGAGCTTTTGTATAAAAACTCGGAGCTTTTATATAAAAACTCGGATCGAGCTTTTGTATAAAAGCTTCGAGCTTTTGTATAAAAGCTTCGAGCTTTTGTACAAAAGCTCTAAGCTTTTAAAAGCTCGATCCGAGCTTTTATAAAAGCTCCAAGATGTTATACAAAAGCTCGAAGCTTCTGTATAAAAGCTCGATTACATGTCAAAATCTCGAAAAATAAAAACTCGAATGCAAATAAAAACTCGATTTCATCTTCCTCAACACATACAAAACCTCGAATGCAAGTAAAAGCTCGATTTCACTTTTTGTCTCTTTCTTCACAACGACAGTGATGACATGAGTATTTTCGTATCCACACTTTAAATGATGTCTTTTAAACATGATTTATTAATACGGTGATATTTTCATAAAAGTTCCCTTAAAAGGTGCCATTAATTTTTCGATCCCAATTACAAATAACAAATGCAATTGCAATCACATGTGGGAAGTTGAACTAGAATTGCTGGGGCAACAAAGGCTATGATACCATGTAAAATCAATTGATATATTGCTATAAACTGAAGCAAAATCTTATACAACAGAAACCGAAGCAAACCAATGCAAGAGAAACAAAAGAGAACCAAAAATCTGATGCAAAGAAACAAAATCCACCGTCTAATACAAAGAGAAAGCCAAAACAACATTGTTGGCTGCTTTGAGAAGCAACATATATATATCTAATATAAAAACAAGGGAAAAACTAAATAAGCTTAGTTACAAAATTACCCATAACTCTAAGAATATTATATACAATATATACTTATATAATATAATTCTAACATTACTTACCATCAAAGATATTAAAATCAAAAGCATCAGATCAAAGCTAGAAAATAGAGATAATATATTACAAGGCATATGATTAAAAAGAAATTCTAACGAGCCTCCAACAGTGAGATAGTAACTTCATTAGATGAAGAAAACTCTGGCTTGTTTAAAGAATCAGGTTCAAGCTGTGGTTTCCTATCCACCAGGAAACCAGGTTGCTTCGGCTCAGGCAATGCGTTATCGCTACCCAACATCAGAACCACAGATGACATGCTTGGCCTATCGTCAGGTTGATGTTCCAAGCATAAGAGACTAATGTGGATACACCGTATGGCTTCTGATTCATTACATGATTCTATAAAGAATGGGTCAATCAGTTCCAAAGACCGGCCTTCTTCCCATAATTTCCATGCCTAAAATATAAAGAAATCCGTTTTCATTCACGATTTTATTATTTTAAAGTTGTCGAAAAGTGACATGGTTTCCTGAAACTTTATTGAAAAAGAATTGTAATGATATTTACTTACATATCTTATAAGACTAAGGTTGCAGTCCGGATGATAAAATCCTCTGTTTTTCTTTCCACTTACCAACTCCAACAATAAAATACCAAAGCTAAAGACATCTGATTTTATCGAGAATATCCCATCAATAGCATATTCAGGTGCCATATAACCACTGCAGAAGTACATTTATGGATATATTATGTTAAAGATTGGAACACAAGCTAGCAATTATAAAAATGACAGGACAAGTAATACTTACTAAGTGCCGACTACTCTCTCCGTGTTTACTTCATTTTGGTCTCCATTAAAAATTCTGGCCAAACCAAAATCAGAAATCTTTGGGTTCATCTCATGATCAAGTAATACATTACTAGTTTTCAGATCTCTATGTATAATCCGCAATCTAGAATCTTGATGAAGATAGAGAAGACCCTTAGCAATTCCCCAAATAATTTGGAAACGCTTGGACCAGTCCAATAGCTTACTTCTAGTTTGATCTGCACGTTTAATACTTAGGTTAGTTTAGTATCCTTCTTGAATAGAAAAAAAAAACTGATCTTTTTTTTTGACAGAAAGAAATGTCCATAGTAGAGATCCTAAACCAGCTGAATTCATAAGTAGACTTTTTAGGGATCCTTACCAAAAATGAAGTGATCCAGACTTTTGTTCGGCATGAATTCGTATATTAGAATTTTCTCCTCTCCTTGAATGCAGCAACCGAGAAGCTTTACAAGATTTCGGTGCTGCAGTTTGGCAATGAGTATTACTTCATTTTTTAACTCATTAATTCCTTGTGTGGAAATCTTTGAAAGCCTCTTCACAGCGATTTCTTGTCCATCTACCAACGTACCCTGGAATTTTTTTATGTGAAATGAGTTGTAATATTGTGTAAGATAAACAAGTGAACAAGTTTACAATATCATATCATTAATTGTTAGACTCTAAAACTTAAGCCTTTAGGTAAAAGCCTACCGTAATAAAAGGCTCTCTAATACTAGTATGTTGTGAGTTTACCTTGTATACAGGTCCAAAGCCACCTTCTCCAAGCTTGTTGTTAAATGAAAAGTTATTAGTGGCATTAGCAATTGTATCTAACTCGAATAATGGTAGTTCCAGATCTTCAATATTCTGATCAGTTTTTCCCTTGCCTTTACTTTTCTCTGAAATAGTGGATATATTTGTTAATTGTCAGTAATATTGCATTATGAACAAAAAAGTAATTGAAGTATATTGTAGAAGCAGAATTCATTTATGTAACAGACTAGATTCACCAATTATATATTTTTTCTTTGGAATTCACACAAACCATTTAACATAATTCTCTCAACTAGTCTATTAATGACTAATAGTTATGCACCCTTGTGAATGCTTTTTATAGAGGAGACAGTTTTATTGATAGTGTGGATTGCTTTGTGAAGGCAAAAAGAGCGATGTTACCAAAATTTGTCTTACTTATGTAAACGTAGTAGCCTACTATAAGCACCCCAGCAACTGCGGCAGTGGCAGTAACTATCACCACTATCTTCATCTTATGCCCTTCTTTTGAACCTTGATAGACGATATTGATATAGCAAAGCAAAATAGTTAAAATAAAAGCAAATCAAGTCAAATTACAGCAAAAATATAAATGCAGGAGCTATAGCAAGATACTAGTTTAAGCACAGATCACATACCCATATACGCATTATTAAATTCAAGGAGAGAACAAAAACCCAAATGCTCATTTGGGAGAAACATAAAATAGTAAAATAAATACCTAGTTCCGAAGCAGACATTCGAATAAATAAGTTCTGCACACTATTTGAATTCTGTTTGATATCAATTAGATCACCGAACCACATAGCACAGCCGTTGCCTCGTCCTCTAATATCCAAGTTTGAGTATGCCATACAAGAAGAGTTCTCTAAGCATTTCACCCTGCATTGCTCGAGATTCATACTTTTGTTCACCCAAGAATTTGTAGCATCTGGCAATTTGATCTGATTAAATTTGATAAATCCATCTAGTTTTGAGTAGTTTAATGCCTTATTACGCACGCAACCTTGAGACCAGTCCCCGTATCCGGTTGATTTAGGCTTGAAGCCTTCTAAACACTGGCAGCTTGGCGATTGAGTTATGATACAATTCCCATAGGCACCACAAAGACCGTAATTGTCACAGTTATCTCTTGGCAGATATGAATACACATTCCAATTTTGAGTTGTTTCGCTCCATATAAATCGTTCTCGTAAATTTTTGGTTTTGTTCATAACAACTATTGAGAACATTGATTTATCTATCATTTTGAAAGTGTAGTACAACTCATCCTCATTATTGACAAAGTTCAACTCAAAAATTGAGTTATGCCTCAAGTCTAGAGAACCACTGAATTTAATTCCATTCCACGGGCCACCCCTATAAAACTTGTTTGAACCCTTCCACATAACAATCTCAGGATTTCCTTGTAGTTCTACCCCCCAAGTGAAGTCTCCAGGAGATGGGTCATCCGGGCTCATCCACGATGATAAACGCCTTTCAAGACCAGTCTTTAAGTCCCATCCAAGCTTCATTTCTGGTAGCAACGTATCACAAGGATAATCAAAACTCTGCCACAAGTAACTTGAAAAACCATCACCACTACTTTGTTCTTCTCTCAGAACAAGATTTCCTGAATTCAGAAGCTGTAATACAACTGAACTCTTGGCTTCTTTCGTCGAATTTGCTGACCAAACCACAGTTTTGTTCTGGCTCATGACAACAACAGGACTACCTGCGCTGTTTATCATCAATACGCCAGAAGAATCGTTGATGGGGTTGATTCTATTCGCGACCCAAACAACTGTCATAACTGGGACCTTCTTGTACCAAATTCCTACGTACCGATTCTTCAAACTACCAGGACTGAAGAAACCAAGCTCAAATCTTCCATCTCCTGAAATTAAGGTCCTCCCACCATCACTAATTGATTCAGATGAACTAATACTGTCGATTGCAAAAGTGCATTCGTAAAAGAGAAACAGTAACTTAAAACTGATCAACAAGAAATAAAGATTATCCATTGATGTCTAGAATCGAGGGAGCTCCCTCCATATGTAACAAGTTAACGAAAATAAACAGCATAAAAAATGATCAATCTAGATTCTAGAACAACACAACATTGACCTGAAAGTGAATGATGGTTGACTTATATTCCATCCACACAACCTTAAACGACTGGTTTCTGAAATTTCAAAATTTCTGTCAGCATATGAATAAGAAACTTACACCAGTAGCTGAAACATACAAAATTTCTTTTAACATTAAAATTAGCTAGACACAAATTTCTACATATGAAAATGAAATGTTTGACATAAGTGTATGGAATTTAGCAGAAAGTGTAAGAATTATTCATGCAAACTGGCCAATTAATATGTAAAACACGTTAGCTCTTGGTGAGAAATTGAAATTTTAGACCAAGAGTAATAATTATCAATGTGAAATTGTTGTTTGTAAGTCATCTTTAAAGGATCTGAGACTTTCTTGGCAGGTCACCAGGTAGAAAATTCAGTTTCTTAGAAGCTCCATACCAATTTTTTTTTTCTTTGGATAACAAGTCATTGGTGTCTAGACTTAGAGATCTCAGTAGTCGGTATAGATAGATGTTAGTAAACAAATTTCGTCAACAAACAACAAATTCAAATGCAATCACTTAGAGGAATCCAACCCAAAACTTCTTAGTCCAACCAAGCTCAACAGAGATAGAGACCTAATAAGTTAAGCTTGTAACACCGTAAAACTCAAAGAGTAATTAAACATTTTAATATGGAATGTTATGTTATAAATCATTAATTACTTCATCCATAAGAAACTAATATTCATCAAATAAGTCATTCTCCAATGAAAAATATATCTACAAATAAATCCAACAATAAGGTTCAAAACACTATAAAATCTCAATCCCTCCCGACTCCTGAAACTAAGGTCCTCCCACCATCACTAATTGTCTCTGATGAACAGATACTGTTGATTGCAAAAGCGAATTTGTAAAAGAAAACAGTAACTTCAAACTGATCAACAAGAAAGAAAGAATACGCGTTGATGTCTAGAATTGAAAGAACTCTCTCCGTATGTAACAAGTTAACGAAAATAAACAGAATAAAATTTGATCTACCTAGATTCTAGAACGACACAACACTTACCTGAAAGTCAATGATAGTTCATTTTTCTTCCATCCACACAACCTTAAGCGACTGGTATCTGAAGTTTCAAAGTTTCTGTCAGCATATGAATGAAAAACTTACACCAGTAGCTGAAACTAACAAAATTTCTTCTAACATTAAAAGTTGACACATATTTCTACATATGAAAATGAAATGTTTTTTACATAAGTGTATGGAATTTAGCAGAAAGTGTAAGAATTATTCATGTAAATTTGCCAATTAATATGTAAAACTAGTAAGACACGTTAGCTTTTGGTGAGAAATTGAAAGTTTAGACCAAGAGTAAAAATTATCAATGTGAAATTGTTATTTGTAAGTCATCTTTAAAGGAGCTGAGACTTTCTTGGCAGGCCACCAGGTAGAAAATCCAGTTTCTTGGAAGCTCCATGCCCCTTTTATTTATTTATATATATATTGTATATTAAGTCATTGGTGTCTAGACTTAGGGATCGTTTATTTTTTCTACTTAAAAATTAATGGGTCTGAATCATAATTATTAAGTTGTTTTGTTTTTTTTAAGTGATCAAACAACTAAAAAATCCTAAAAAACAACTTAAAATAAAAAGTTAAAAATCCTGATTTTTAACTTAATTGCAAATCACTGAATTGCATTAAATGCAATCTAAAATCTTTTCTTCCGATACTATCCCCCCATATATAACATATTTTCCAATTCCATCAAAATTACGTATAGTATAGAAATCTTTATTTTAATATATTGCTTATTTTAAATAACTTTAAAAATAAAAAAGAACCATATTCACTATGCATATTGGTGTTTAATATCGATACTTTATTATGATATTATGGTTATATATTGGTGTTTAATATCGATACTTTATTATGATATTATGGTTATATATAGTGTTTTGTACGAGTTTTCCTGATGACCTTTTTATTTTGTGAAAAAAAAACATTTTCTTTTCTTAGAAAAATGAAGTTTGTTTGTAATCAAAGATGAAGATCATGAACATATGTGTTCATATATAATTATTATTTTTAGATTGTTTTTATTCCATATTATATGTATAATTGTTTAACATAGGTATAAATGTAAAATTACTTATATTCAAACAATTTTACTTTACAAAAACAAACGTGTTGACAATACATTTAGATGTGAGGAAAAAAAAAATATGTTATTCAGGTTCAGATTTCAGTCCCTATTCAGTCTTTAGAAAAATTCAGGACTATTCAGTTTTTAGACAAAAAAACAAACGACCCCTTAGAGCTCACAATAGTCGGTATAGATAGATGTTAGTAAAGTAATTTAGATAACATATAACAAATTCAAATGCAATCACGTAGAGGTAGATGTGCCCATGGTTCGGTTTCGGTACGAAACAGCCGGTTCTGGTTCCATGGGAAGCCTAAACTGTAACCGTAACCGTAACCGGTCTTACTGGTTTGGTTTTCGATTTTTAACCGTCGGTTTGGTAGTTCAGTTACGATTTCGGTTCCGGTTTGATCTCGGTTTTGGGCGGTTTTTTTTAATTAAAAGAATAAAAAATGATATAAGTGTACAAAAATAATATCCTAATAATAATTAATAATTGAACAAAGTTTAAAATTAAAAACTTGAACAAACATTTTCATTCGTAACATATTTCATATAAAAGACTCAATACAATTATCAAAAGATACAATGAAATTAATTACGATGTTTAAATTTTAAAATAAAAGAAATTGACATTTATTAATAAATACAAATTTACAATTGTAGAAAATATATATAAAAAAAAACTAGAAATTCGCCTTGAATTCAAATATACAATGTAACAAAGTTATTTTTTTTTTCTTTTGCCTTGCACTTAATTTTTACCACAATTAAGTTGCCTATGTATCCTCTACCAATGTAGGGGAATCAAAGGTTACGTAGTTCTTTTACCTTTAATTAGATACTCGATGCTGGAGGTTAGAAGTTGGAATGGAATCTAATTGCTGCCTTCCGTTCATATGGTTTGGTCATATTCAAAGAAATCATTCACTATCTTCGGCTGCAGTTCTTATTGTCTTGGTTTCAAAATATTTCCACATGCACTAAATTCTTGCTCCACATCAACGGTAGAAACTGGCATTCCAACAATTTGTTTGGCAATATATAATAGCCAAAATTGGAAATTTCTGTTCATGATCCTTCTACCAAACTTGGATACTAAATTTACTATCTTGATTATCTTCTAAAAATTCATGATTGGTTCCTAAATACCGGTCAAGCTCAGAATTCACGTCAAATGAGGATGAAGAAGATGTTCATAATTTTTTTGGCTCTTTGGGAAAATAATCAATTCTCTAAAACCTTTAATTTAAATGTTGAGAAAGTAGCAGTACCATTAGATGTGTCATGTGGGTTGGGGTTGTGAAACTGACATGTTCAAAGACAGACCATACATTCTAACATATTCATTAAATAATTCCTAAAGCAAAGTCTTAACAGAATTACACTCACTAAGAACATCAACTTCTAATCCTAAACTGTTGTTATAATCAGTTAAATAATTCTGTAAACATTCTAATTTGATCAAACATGATGCAAGCAAATAAATATTTGGAATCTCCTTATAATACTGTAACCATTTTGATTTCATGGCAGCAACACATTCACTCAATTGAACATTGAATTCACACTCATTGAATGCGCCTGCAATATTAACACTTTAAATAAGAAATAAATGAGTAGTGAGATATTAAACATCAGATAAAGCATTGGTAGCTTCAATAAAAACACGTAACAATTTAAGATTTTTTATACATGCATCCCGATGCTTCAATTGAAGAGAAATTTAAGGAACATTATAAGTAATAAAATAAACTAATAATTCCTTATATTCAACACTTTCATTAGGCAATTTATAAGTAGAATTCCAACGAGTACTAATATCTCAAGAAAATTTAATAGGACACATTATTTTAAGAGTAAAATTTTAATCATTGTTTATGAGCTTTGTTATATATGCCTCCAGATATAGTAAATACTATCTATAATTGGTATAATATAAGTAGAAAGAATTTGTAATCCAGCTTGAGCACAAAATTTAAAATATGGCATACACATCTATGATGAAATAATTTACCCCAAAATAGGGTTGTACAATTGTTGTAACATAGGAATAGATGTAGTGTTATCTGCAGCATTATCAAAATCAATTGCAAAAATTTTGTTTCGGATATAAAACTTTACAATTTTTTTTAAGGAGTCGAAAATATTTTGAGTTGAATGTGAGTCATTGAAAACACGAAATGCAATAATTCTTTTTTTTACATGACCTAGTCATTATCCATATAATGACATGCAACACCCATATATGAATGACTATTGAAATTGTCGGACTATATGTTGCCAGTGGTTGATGAGAGTAGACTTGGTAAAATTTCACACGATCCAAACCCATTCGAAATTGCGGTTGGTAGGTCTAGTTTATCGGATCGGGTTGTTAATGGGTTGACAGGGGGGGGGGCCCGTTAGTTTAATGGGTTGAAATATACAAACCCGAAACCATTTGTTAAATTAATTGGTAACCCGACCCAGGCCGTCGTAAAATATTATATTTGAGAATTATTAAAAAGTTGAAAATTAATAGTAATGAAGCATGATCAAACTCATGCAATTAAGTTCACCAACAATGTTTCGAAAACATCTAATTTTTTTAAAAAAAAGTCCAAAATAAAAAACTTAAAAATGAAATCTTTCATTAATCTTTCTAATCTTCAATATGTTGCAATTGGGAATCTCAATTCTCATTTAGACCTAAAAGGTTAAATTATTTGTGTTAGATTTTTACAAATAACAAACTCGATATTCAATCTGTATAAATATTTAATTTTACATTAAAAAATTACTTATTAATAAGGAAGATATATTGTTTATATAACAAAAAGAAATATTGAAGAGAGTATATTTTGTAAAAAAAAAACAATATATCTATATACATAAATCATATGCCTTTAAAAAAATTTATCAACAAACAAGTTGGTTTTAGAACATCAAATATCAATTGTCAAATAAATTTAAAGTCTTGAAATTACATTGCATTAAATGATAGCACAATAGTACTACAAAATGCAAGGAAGAAAACATACCTAATTGAACTTATTATGATCAAATTGACGGTAACTAATTTCAAGAAAGTTGAAGAGAGTTTTAGGGTTAGTGTTATAATATTGTAATATAATTAATTTATGGTTTTAGAGTTTATAATTTAAAAATTGATAAAATTTAGGAATTTTTCGTCTTTCAACAAAATATTCAACAAAGTAGTCTTTCAACAAAAGTTTTTAATTAGTAAAATATATTCTAACCATAATTGTAGAGATTTTTTGTATATATAAATTCCATAACTTGACTATACAAAGATTTATGTAATAACTTTCATTTACACATTAAAAAAAATCTTTATATTAACGGATCAAATTAACGGTTTTTTAAAGGGTAACCGACCTATTATATTTTGTGTTTTAATGGGTTGACCCATTAACAACCCGATCCGATAAACTAGACCTACCAACCGCAATTTCGAATGGGTTTGGATCGTGTGAAATTTTACCAAGTCTACTCTCATCAACCACTTATTTTTTTTCCCTTGATTTCTTATAAATGCAAATATGCCCCCCCCCCCTGTCAACCCATTAACAACCCGATCCGATAAACTAGACCTACCAACCGCAATTTCGAATGGGTTTGGATCGTGTGAAATTTTACCAAGTCTACTCTCATCAAATTTTTTTAAAATGCCACGTGGCAGCTTTTGATTGGTTCGTGCATTATTATTATTTTTTTCACTTTTAATTACCAATGCCCAACGGTCAACTGAATTTTGTTTTCAAATTAAGTGCCACGTGTCAGCTTCTAATTGGTTGGTTGATTTTTTATGTATAAAATTTATATTGAAAAATGACAGTTAAATCGTCGGTTAAACTGTCGATTTTTGGTGGTTTTTTGGGAACCTTATTCCTAACCGTAATCGAACCGAACCTGTTGAAAACCGGTTTGCAACTAGTTTTGTAACCACTGGTTTTCGTTACGGTTTTGACCGTATGGTTTTGATTCGAAACCATCGGTTTAACCGAATTGTAGGCACCTCTACGAAGAGGACTCGAATCTAAAACTTATGAGTCAAACCAAGCTCTATAACAATAGAGAACTAAAATGTTAAACTTGTAACACCTCAAAACTCAAAGAGTAATTAAACAAATTAATATGGAATGTTATGTCATAAAACATTAATTACTTCTTCCAAAAGAAACTAATAATTATTGAATAACTCCAAATAAGCCATTCTCGAATGAAAACATATCTCCAAATAAATTCAACAATAAGGTTTAAAATACTCTAAAGGAAATTAAAACAACACCAAATACCTAAACTCAAATTCTAAGTAATAAAACAAAGGAAAACATTACTTAAAATTTTATTCACTTCCAACTCCTCAAAGTCTATCGCCCTAGCATCAGCTTCTAAGATACTTAGTCTGCAAAATGTTAAATGACAAGGGGTGAGCTGTTAACTCAATCAGTATTACATAATCCGTAATCGATTTTTTTTATGGAATTTACAATAACATTTAAAGAGAACATAAATTGTCAAATGTTCAGATACAATTAAACTTGCAAAATTAACATTTTTAGATAAAATACAAGTAAATTTGCAAAAGTAACATTTTCAGTATACGATAACGATTAATAACATTTCATAAAGATAAGCTCAAGTCAAGTAGTGTCACCAATACCCCGATGACCCGACCATTTACATTTTAGAAATAGATACAAAACCAAAATCGAAACATTTCATTTGCCGATTGCGCTGTATTTCCATTATCACTGGTGATCACCATTTCATTTCACATTTCATTTACTACCGACTTTAAGTTAAAACATTACTTACAAAATATGTATATATATTAACACATTTGCATTACTAAAGCACAAAATCACCAAACATTTAAGCTTTTAAACAAAAAGTTTCGTTAAAGGGAAAAATCATTTAAAATGGATTGGGTAACAAATATGTATGTAAAGACTACATAAGTAGGTACATGATTTTATATATATATATAATAAAATATTTCAGAGTATAATAATATGATAATTTTTTTTTTCTAAGAAAACACTTATGCAATTATATACTATGTAAAAAAATCTACTTACCTCTGATGATAGCAAGTTTAAGGCTTCACTAACGATATTGGGAAGTCACAAGAGTAACATATAAACATATAGAATAATAATTCTTCAATCAAACTAGCCAAATAAAAGAAATCTAACTCCACTTCTTATAAATTTATTTATTTTTATTCATTTTCATGAAAAAAATTCAGAAAAACATATTCTAGTTCTCAAACTTTATTGATTTGAAATTCTTAAAGGCCTTGAAAAATTGCAAAACTTTGTCAATAAATTCAACAATCAAATTAACAACTATCCTCAAAATATCATAATTTAATCAAATACCTATGAATTTCTATAATTTTCTAAGCACACAAGGGTCAATCTTAACAATGTAAAAATTTTATCCTCCAACCAGACTTTGTATCAAAGTTTAACAACCTTACAGACTATGAAAAAATCCAAAATTTTATTTATAGACTAAGATATCGGTAATCTATCTATAACAGCTTAGGTCTACTAAGTAGATATTGTCCGCTTTGGGCTTCACGCACGTGTCCTTCACCCTCACAGATTTGCTTTGGATCATGGACTTCACGTAAGCATCCATCGCCTATGGTCCAAAGCGCGTCTACTTAGTTAGGAGAAACCAAAGCTTATGTACAAACAACGACCTTACTCGCTAGCGATGCGGGATGTGACAATCTTCCCCCCTTTGGACCTCGCGTCATCGTGAGGGTCCAAATACAATCACAAATCCAAATCCAAATCCATATCCACATCGGGTAATGAGCCTGCTCCAATACCATTTGTAACAGCTTATGCCAACTAAGCAGATATTGTCTGCTTTGGGCTTCATGCAAGTGTCCTTCACGCTCACAGATTTGCTTAGGATCATGGGCTTAACGCAAACATCCATTACCTATGATCCAAAGGGAGGAAGATTATCATATTCCACATCGCTAGCGAGTAAGGTCCATGGTTTGTATATAAGTCTTGATCTCTTCGAACTAAGTAGACGCGTTTTGAGCCATTGGATGCTTACATGAAGCTCATAATCCAAAGTAAATTCTTGAGGCTGAAGAGCGCGTGCATGAAGCCCAAAGCGGACAATATGATCTACTTATGGGCCTAGGTTGTTATAAATGGTATCAAAGCAGACTCGTTACCTGGTGTGGATGTGGATTTAGAATTGTGATTGTGTTTGGACCCTCACGAGGATGCGAGGTCCGAAGAAGGATAGATTGTCACATCCCATATCGCTAGCAAATGAGGTCCAAGGTTTATATATAAGCCTTAGTCTCTTCTAACTAAGTAGACGCGTTTTGGGCCATGGATGAAAGATGTTTGGGGAAATCCATGATCCAAAGCAAATCCGTGAATTTGAAGGATGTATGCGTGAAGCCCAAAACGAATAATATCTACTTGGTGGACCTAGGCTGTTACACTATGACTATACGAAAATCAGAATTTTATTATCCATCTCCATTTGAGAATAAAAAATTTCTATAACACAAAGAGGTCAGCCTAAAAATTATGACTGGCTTAAACATCAAATATACCCACAGAATTAAAATACTTATATATCACTAAAATTTACAAAAGTTTATATCTTGATTCAATAATGTCTTTACAACCATAGTACCAGCAATCAAACTTAAAAACATCTCCAATTTCAATTTAAAATTACTCCAATAAAGTAAGGTTAGTTTGATGATTCAGAAAATCTGCATATATAACCGTTTTAGATTAAAAATCTCTCTAAGATAAGCACCATCAAAAATTGAGAAAATTATAATCCGATATAAAAGTCTACTATTCTTGTTCCAAAATTTACCATCAACTGCAACGTACGAATATAATTAAAATAAACAACACAATAAGTTGCTTCACCGATATTAAAACAAATCAAAATTGCAACCTACACTAACACTCAAATTTGAACTCTTTAATGAACTCCAAAATTCAAGCAATTTATTATAGAGCTTCATGTATATTTCTACTTCATTCCGAAATTCGTTCATTAAAACATCTCCATCATTAAACTAAAATTGAGCAATTGTTAGAGACCTAAATTTTTATTATTAAGATATTTTGATGTTAAAAATAATGAGTCTGAAAAAAGACTAAAGCTGTAAATAAAACTTTAAAACGAAACAAAGTTAAAGAAATTGTACCTTCAAAATAATCGGACTCAATTTATGAGACAATATGTTGCTACGTTCTTTTGTGAGTGTTATCAATTTTGACAGAGAAGCATAGAAAAGTGAGAGTTTTCATTGTAAAGGCAGAATTGAAGCATTTCCTATCATTGATATTAATTTGTTAATATAAACAAATGTATGAGTAATTACAAAATAATGAAGATATACAAATCCTATTGATTTTGCTAACAAAAATAATAATAATGAAGATATAAAAATCCCACTGATTTTACTAATATATTCAAATCCCTATAAATACGGAATTGACTTGTTTCAAATCTCTCTAAATGTGGAATTAACTTGTTTTGTTGGGATTGTCCTTGAATAATGCTAAAGAAGGTTTGTTGCCAAAATATTATGGTTTAATACTAGATGATTTTAGTCGCTTTAATAAAAAAATTTGAATAAATATGTTTTTGTTTATATTATTATTATTATTACTACTAATAAATTAAAGAGGAAAAAAAATTCGGGTCTTACAACTCTTTCCCCCTAAAAAGGTTTCATCCTCAAAATTTGTATGATTCTCGAACTTCAAAATATTAGGGAATTGCCCTTATGGCATATCGCAAAAATTTTATAATCCTATTAATCAATTTCTTATACTCAAATTTTCCATTCACACATTACACAATGGAGTCATCTCCAACTCCAAAATCATGTTAATGATTTCAAATTGCAAACTCTATATTAAGAACTCATCTATCCAAAAGATTACAAATCAAACTAAGGTAAAAAGAAATATATTCACCAATCTCAAATCAATATAGCTAATGATCCTAAAGCATGATTGATTGATATTCAAATCATATATCAGGCATATGATAGGATAAGATGAATAGAACATAATCAAACTCAACAATTAAATTGGTGGGGTTAAAATTTGAACACTTAAGTTAAGTCAAAATCAGATGGTGAATTTTGAAAAGAATTCGAGAAACAATTTTAGTATGAGTTTAACTCATATTAAAGCAAACAAGCCAATCACAATTAAAAAAATTACAATTCATAATGTTGAGTATAAGTAGATTCCAACTTCAAAATAAAAATAGTAGTATAATAACGAAATCTCTTTTAAAATAGTTATAAAACCTTAAGAGCATGAAATCTAAAAAATAGAAGTGCTTTGATTTTACCAAAGAAAGGACACGAAAATTTGAATGCAACTCATTTTTTTTGGACAAATAAATTATAAAGACAAATCAATAAATAAAATAATCAATACATTTAAGATATTGGAATATAATATCTATTTTTTTTTTAGAAAACAATAGCATGTTACATATAAAACACACACACACACTATATATATAAATTAAAAACAAATTTATTAATATTAAAAAGAGGGGATACAAGAGAGAAAAGTAAACAACCATTGGTCGAACTAGTTATAAGAAAATAAAAAGTACAAAATAAATAATAAATGATAAAGATTTATATCTTAAAACGACTTGATACAACCCTCATCTAAAACAATAATTTATTACATTCAAAAGACTATGCAAATAAAATCATTAGATCAAACACTATCACATCATGATTTAATATGGATAAGTGAACATTAAAAATAATTTATGAAATTCTTTTAAATAAAACCAACTGCTATAAAATGGTTTAATAGTCATATATATCCATAAATTTTGGAGTTAAATAATTTGAGGATTGAACTTATATAACAAATATAAATAGGGGTCAAAAAATTATTGGCACTATTTGAGGGGTGTGTTGTGCAAATATCACCACTTTACTAATGTATGTTTAAAAGGCACCAAAAGAGTCTTTGAGACAAAAATACCCCGAAATATTTTAACAGTGAGGAAATTGTCGTTTTCAAAGTCAGAGAGAAGCAACAGTCAAACTGACGGGAAACTAATCGACGGTGAAGTGACCGAAACAGCTGCGATTGACAAAGGTAAGATTGGTTATTTTTCCTCGTTTTTGTTGTTGTTAACTTGCATTACATGTTAGAATTGAGTTTTGTTGGTAGGAATTGTAGAAACCGGTTAAAATAGAGATGTGAGAATGGTTGTGGTTTAGGTTAGGGTTTGTAATTTGGTTGAATATCAGTTGAGGAAGATGAAATCTGGGTTTTCGAGACTTTTTTTCAAGAGAATCGAGCTTATTTGATTAGTCGAGCTATTTTTTTTCATGAAAATTAGGTTTGGGTAAATTGAGGTTTTTCGAAAAGGAATCGATCTTTTTCGAAAAGGAATCGAGCTTTTTTTAAAAAGAATCGAGCCATTTTGAAAGGGATCGAGCTTTTTTGAATAGGTTTCGAGCTTTTTTGAATAGGTTCGAGCTGATTTAGAATTAGATCGAGCGTATTTGAAAGGGATCGAGCTTTTTTGTAAAGGGATCGAGCTTTTTTGTAAAGGGATCGAGCTTTTTTGTAAAGGGATCGAGCTTTTTTGTAAAGGGATTGAGCCTTTTTTAAAAGAGATCGAGCCTTTTTTAAAAGGGATCGAGCTTTTTTGAAAGGCATCGAGCTTTTTTGAAAATGAATCGAGCTTTTTTGAATAGGTTCGAGCTGTTTTTGAATTGGATCGAGCCTATTTGAAAGGGATCGAGCTTTTTTTATAAGGGATCGAGCTTTTTTTAAAAGGGATCGAGCTTTTTTTTAAAAGGGATGGAGCTTTTATGAAAGGGATCGAGCCTTTTTAAAAGGGATCGAGCCTTTTTGAAAAGGGATCGAGCTGTTTTGAAAGGGATCGAGCCTTTTTGAAAAGGAATCGAGCATTTTTATAAATCAATCGAGTTTTTTTTGAAAGGGATCGAGCTTTTTTTTTTAAATTCTGTTTAATGATGTTGTATTTCTATTACATTGTAGATGAGAATTAGGTTGAGGAATTCGTTTAAAACTCGAGAAGGAAACTGGTACGAGGGCAAATTGACACGACACAACCATTTTGATGCCCTCGCCCATATAGACGACGCACTGAACCGTGTCCCTGTAGAATTTGCAGATGAAGACCGCCGTCGATTCATGGCGTCATGTTTCGGGCATTTCCTGACGATGCATAGGGAGATGAAGTTTTTCGGTGCTATTATCCATCGGTTGCTTTTGAGGGAGCTCCATCATAACGGCCCCACAGATGAGATGCACTTAATGTTAGGAACCCAATCGGTGAGGTTCTCGAAGGTGGAATTTTGCTTGATCACCATACTGCGGTTTGGAGTTATACCAGAGACCACCATGTATGCAGCAGCGGAAAATGGAATAAATGAGCGGTACTTTTCTGGAGCCGATGAGGTGTCGTTGGAGCAGATTAGGGGTGTTGTCACCGGCACAGATTTTGGACAGGCGTACGATGCTGTTAAGCTCTGCCTCTTATATATGCTGAACTGGATACTGATGGGGGTGGATTAGAGATTCAAGATTCCAGTTTGGCAATTTCGGCTAGTTGAGGACCTCGATGCCTTCGACGCGTTCCAGTGGGGTGCCCACGTGTAGAGGCATTCTATTCACTCATTCAAGCATGCGCTTGACAGGCGAAGAGGCTGGTTCGAGAGCCACCGGCAGAAAAAGGGCACTGATGTACACAGGGTGGAGACCTACAACATATACGGTCTTTCTCATGCCCTGTTGGTAAGAAGTTTGAACTACAAATTGTACTTTATTGTTGGCGCCCAAAATTGTATGGATACTTATCGTACTTATCTATGATGCAGATATTTGCTTTGGAGGTGATCCCTGAGTTGGCCAAAGAGGTCGGTATTTGGAGGGTTACTGATCTGACTCCCAGTATTTTAAAGTGGGAGTTGACCAAATAACCGAGAGGGAAGAAGCTAGCAAAGATTTTCAAAGCCAGGGTATGTATTTATTTTGTTAATGTTTTTATTAGTTAGTATTTGTACAATGACATTGTTCTAACTAATATTTCAGATGTTTGCGATCAAGGAACTGATGCCGACACCAGCTGAGAGATAGGCACCGTACTATGCTTGGCTAGACGATGGGGGGAGCCTGTATGTAGAATATGACATGGATGATATGCCGCTTGAGGTCCCTGATCAGACCACCTTAGGCGGGATCAGTGGTACAGACATGACCATTGACAGTGAGGGATCTGAGCCCGCTGCTGGGGGTTTAAGGCCTAGTGACAGTGAGGGATATGAGACAGACCCTCAAAGAGAAAGGCATAGGCATAGGTGGGTTCGGTTTTCCACCCCCGGACATGGTACATTTACAGGGGATTCCCGTGGGGGCGTTGGACGTGATGGATAGGTAAGTTGAAAACAAAGTTTAGTGTTTTTTATTAACACGTACTGATAGTTTTTTACTAACAATATAGACATGATTTCAGGCTCCGTGGACTGAAATGTTGAACGATGTGCGTGAAGCCCTCCGAAAGAGTGACGAGGATCGACAACGTTAACACTTGGATTTATTGGATATGATCCAGAAGAGTGATGAGGATCGTCAGTAGCAACACCGATTGTTACTGGATATGATCCGAGGACTTCAAGGTTCGACCTTGCGTACACACCGGGATGGCCCCCCCACATCCTGATCAATTATTTAGTCCCGGAGGGTCGACTGATAGGTTTACAGGGGGGGACAGACACCCAGGCTCAGCAGTCCCCCCCACCTCCCTGCACATCGATCCCCCCACCTCCTAGCACATTGATTCAACCACAACGGTCCCCTCCCCCACCCAACACGTATGTTGCGTCGGAGCGGTCCTCTCCCCCACCCAGCATGTCTGTGGCTTCGGAGCGGTCCCCTTCCCCACCCAGCACGTCCGTGCCGTCAGAGCGGTCCCCTCCCCCGCCCAACACGTCTGTGCCGTCGGAGCAATCCTCTCCCCCACCCTGCACGTCCGTGGCTGTTGGAGCAATTCCCTCCCCCACCCAGCACGTCTGTACCGTCGTAGCGGTCCTCTCCCCCACCCAGCACGTCTGTAGCGTCGAAGAGGTCCCTTCCCCTGGCGAAGGGTTTAGGTAAGTGCGGATGGCAGTTGGTGAGCCCTTACACAGATCCATGCTGTCCAAAGAGGTTAAGAACACGACTCGAGTCCGTGGAACACATTTTTGACCACCACAGACTAGTGGACGCTGACCACCTTACAGAATACAAGGCCTTCAAGAGGAACATCAACAGGGAACAGTGAGTCCAACTTTTTATCATACAAATGGATGTACATTTCTTGTTTATTCTAATTTATGTATAGCTTAGGTAATTCAATCATTAAACAGACATGATGTGGACGTGCTGTCACCAGTTACCGTGGGATGGTTCGTGCTTATGCAGTCCAACTTCATGGACTTGGAGGACACGGTACGTACTTATTATATTTCATATTAACGTTTGTGTAAGTATTGTTGAATTGTTAACAATTACGGTGGTTTTATTGTTTGTCAGCATATGGATGCATACCTCAATATTCTTCGCAAGCGTCAACGAGGATTCCACAATGTGTAAAACCAGAGGATCAACGTGTTGGATACACAATTTTATGTAAGTAGTTATAACATTTGGGAATCACATCGGATTTTATGCTTCTGTATTATTAATACGATCTTGGCAATGCTTGTACAACCACTTATGTTGTACATGTGGGAGAGGATGATGCCTCGTGATTCCCATGGTACTGTGAGCATGGCAAGGTGGAATGTGTTACAGTCCCGATGGTTGGAAGAGGACCTTCTGACTGTCCGTGGAACAACCACGAGTGGAAACCGCCCATGGCACGAGGTTGACCAGGTAAGTGTTACATGATTGAGATGATTTAAAAAAAAATTGTAAGTATATCCTCAGCTAACACGGCGTGTAAACTATTACAGGTGTTGATTCCGTGCAACGTTGGGGCCCAACATTGGCTGTTGGTGAGCGTCGACCTTTGTCGCGGGAAGATTAACATTTATGACCCCTGGAGACAGGAAGTCCCTTATCAGATCAGGCACCAGCAGGTCCGGCCATTACGGTGGTTTTTACCCTCCATGTTGAGTGACGCAGGGTTCCACACAGCACTGCGACCTGGTCGTCGGGCGTTCACTCCGGAAAATAAGCCCTTCTCGGTCAGCCTGGTGCTTGCTTCTACAGTCCCCCAACAAAAGAAATCGTAAGACATTCTATTTCATTCACGTGTTTAGATATTCTTTATGAACGATTTCTAATGGTGTTTTATGTCACGAATTGTAGAGGTAACTGTGGTCCCCATACTTTGAGAATTATCGAGTACATAGTGGCGAAACGAAGGCCTTTTGATTGGTCAGAGGACGACATGGGGATGATTAAGGAAAAAATGGTTGTGGAGATTTTTTCTAACTCCAGGCCCGCCAAGTGATTTTTTGTATATTACCATTTTAGTTGTACACAGACATGTAATTAATTCATGAATATTAATTCGTTTATTATTCATTTATTAATATTAATTCATTCATTAATAAGTAATTATTGCAATTCCAAATTATTACAATCTGATAAACTTCCAAAAATTTTCAATGTGATCAAAATTTTGTCATTCATTCCCTATTAGAGTCAATGTAAGGGCACGTTTGTTTGTTGTGTCCAATTGAATGGCAGATGCTCCACTTGCGGCGGTATTCATCAGGAACAACTCTTCTTGTACCTTCATTAATCATAGGTGGATTAGGACATCTCCTGAAATTATGCTCTGGTTGTCCACATCTTCTACAGGATTGTGTAGTTGTCCTCTCCGAAGACGAGACATGGCGACCCACCCTCGGGCGTCTTGCTTGTCTCCTGGAGTTTGGATTCAAAATCACCCTCTGAGCAATGTCAGATGGCACAACCCAAGTGGAAGGATGGCCCACCGATATAATAGGAACCGAGTATGCGTTAATAAGTGTCTGTGTCTTGTAGTAGTCCGCACATAAAGTTGTGAAGTCCAAGTTTTGCTCCCTGTAAAAAACATTGAAAACGATCAGCTTCACCGAGAAAATGATCAGTAGGTTTTCAAAGTTGTGAAGTCCAAGTTTCAGTAATCTACCGTGCCGCCGCAAGGGCGTGAGAACATGGAAAATGATCCATTTGAAATTTATTGCAAGTACAAGTCTTCCGAGCTAAGTCAACAGTCCACTGTTTTCCAGACCGCTTGATCAAAAAAATATTCCAGTTGACTGGATTTACGGACAAATAACCACACTTCTCCACACGTTTAAAGAGCACAAGATGTACTGTGTCGGTCAACTGATGACGTATGGTTTGTACAGCTCTATAGCGATCATGAAACAACCGTTGCAGTATATTCCTAATGAACTCAGCCAGAGTCAACATAGGCAGTTGACGTGCAAATTTTAGGTATGAGTTTATGCATTCTGCAACATTAGTCGTCATCACCCTATATCTTCTTTCCGGGCAGTGTACACAGGACCACTTGTGTGGACCGGCATCAATGACATAATCATATGCATTCTGGTGCAAGTTTCTTAACTCTTCCATATGCTGGTTATATTCAAACTCAGTGTATGCATGAGCTGCTTTGTCCATTATTGCGGCAACATCCTTCCTATGAAATCACTTTTTAACATTTTCAGCAAAGTGCCAGCAACATATGGTATGGGTGGCATAAGGGAACACTTTAGAAATCCCTGCTTCAATGGTTGCATGCCTATCGAAAATGAAAACTAGCTCATCAATATGATCTAGGGCACCCTTCAAGCAATCCAAAAACCATTCCCATGAAAGGTTATTTTCTGAGTCACCGTACCCAAAAGCAATTGGATACACCTATTCGTTCCCATCTTGTGTTGTTGCAACAAATATTGTACCCCAGAATCATCCCTTCAAATGGATACCATCAAAGACAATGATTGGACGCATACACGTTCGGAATCCTCTAAGTGAGGTACCGATCGACATGAAGAAGTATAGAAATGTACCATCTTCGTCGCATTGTAAGTCAGAGATTGTACCGGGATTTTGTTGTTCCAAAACATAACCAAATGATGGAAGCAGTTTGAAGGTTTCCTCATGCATTCCATATGTCAGTGACAACGCATAATCGAGGGCGGCGTGTGCCTTACTGTACATGATTTGGATTCCATACATTGATTTTATGTCGGCGATTATGTCCTTCGGACGCATTAGTCGATCATCTTGTTGTTGAAGTCTAGGTGCAATAACTTCTCCAATTGTGACTGCAGTAGCTTATTGGTGTCGGCGGTGAATTTCCTCTAACGGACAAGTGTGTTCATTGACAAAACTTCTTACTTAAAAGTATGTGCCTTTATCTCTCATCACCGCTCTTAACTTCCACGTACAATTTCCTATCAAACAAACTAGATGTATTGTTGTCTTATTGGACCTTTTCACCTTCCACTCGAAGTTCTGCAGCATTGCAAAATGGCATACTAGTCTCTTCAAATCCTTTTTCGTTGGAAAAAACTGGCCTTTATATATCATGCTTGTAGGTTCATCTTCAAACAAGTTCCTGCTTCCACCAATACCAAATGAGTATGATTCTGCTCCTGGAATAACCCATGTTCTGGCATTATCAAAATCATCTGTAGTTACATTAACCCTCCCCTCGGAGGTCCCAGCTATATATGGTGCACTGGAACTAAATCTGTGTACATGTCTTACACGTCTTTTCATTTCGACAGGTTCTGTATCATCCTGATTGTCCTCTACATTTTCTACAGAATTTAAATTGCCCTCATTATCCACCTCATGATTCACCCCAACATTCAGTGATGTATTCTTCTCATTGTTGATGTCATTATAGATCTCATTGTATTGGTGGTTGTACTCTCTACCATTCATCTCAATATGACAACCAAATACATTGTCGAATTGAGGTTTCGGTCTATTATCATGGGCGGCTACTTCCGGTGGGACAACACATATGTTTTTCTGACCATCAATCCCACTTCTTTCTGTGAACAACTGGTTGCTTCCGCCTGACGATCGAAATTGTTGGGTGTTATCAGGATGAGGGATATCTTCACCAATGACACTTCCTGCTGGCCTCTCGATTAGACTAACACATACTTGAGGGATCACCCTATCTTCCCTAGCATAAACTGAACATCGTCATTGTTTCTTATAAATGTACGACATGTAGTCCCAGGAACAATTAATAGATACTGTAGCTTAGCACTGTATTTGTTCTCATCAAACTTCACAATGGTTTGCACGATCGACACCAGTTCGTAGTAACTCAAATTCTTTGACAAATACAAACCTTGGTTATCGAAACCTAAATACCTCTGATTTCCGTCTGGTAATTGCTCTCATCGACCGTTGTAAGATATGACTATTCTCACCCTATCCATTGTCCTATCAAAACCAATATCAAAAACCATTAATAAAGAATAAATATTTCATATTAAATTTACAATTATAAAGGATTAAACAAAAATCAAAAGTGTAAGATATGAAGCTTTTTTTTAAAACTGATCGAGCTTTTTTTGTACATGATCGAGTCATTTTTGTACATGATCGAGCTCTTTCTAACGGGATAGAGCTTTTTTTGTTCAAGACCGAGCTTTTTTTCTACATAATCGAGCTTTTTAATATATGGCTTGAGCTTTTTTTCATATGGCTCGAGTTTTTTTCATATATGGCTCGACCTTTTACTTTTATAGATCGAGTTTTTTTTTAGGAATCGAGCTTTTTTGTGAGGGATCGTACTTTTTTTTTAGGTATCGAGCCTTTTTGAAAAGGGATCGAGCTATTTGTGTGAGGGATCAAGCTTTTTTTTGGCAATTATCGAGCTTTTTTCTGATGGATGGAGCCTTTTTTTGAGGGATCGAGCTATTTTTGTGAGGGATTGAGCTTTTTTCGAGGGATCGAGCTTTTCTTTTTACGTATCCAGCATCTATTTTTGGAATCGAGCCTTTTTAGAATTTGATCGAGACTTTTTTTCACATTTCCGAGCTTTTTTACAAATGTTTCGATCTTTTTTTAAAACCTTTCCAGCTTTTATACCCAAGATTATAAACTTGTTTGCACCACTACAACTCAACTCGCCCAAATATATATACAAAAAATATGCATACATGTTCATTCATTCTTTGTAAAAAGTTTACAACTCAAGGACATCAACATAAAAAATTTGAGACAACATGTTCATAAATGTTCATACAGTGTTATACCACACAGAAATACAATAAAAAATGAAAATGAAGATCAGAAATATTATTTTACCTTCTTGTGCAATATCTGGAATGGAGCTCGTTTTGTGAAGAAAAAATGGAGTAGGTGATTGATTTTCAGACAACTTTATTAGACGACAGCATTTAAAGAATAAAATATCGATTGTTTAAGGGCAATTTCGGTAGCTCACCATAATAGGTGCCTTTTAAACTTAACTTATTATAAGGGTGACATCACTGTAAGTGACCAACAAAAAAGTGACATTCCTCACCATTTCCACATATAAATATATCACAAAACATCAAACGATAAAATCAAATAAGTTTAAAAGATATAATTCAAGACATATATTCAGTTCACTAGTTTCAAATCAATAGTACTAAAGTTAAATTCTGAAATTTATAAATATGATTCTAAATCTAAAAGAAATGTCGTAAGTATAATTGAAATATAAAGAACATACATCACATTATATTTAATTCTCTTCAAATATCAAAATAGATATAGAAATATAGAATACTTCACTTTGTATAATGAATTTTTAAGTTTAAGAAGTTTTGATCGAAATTTAATCAGAAGATTGTAAAAGAGAAAACAGTCGAATAATTATCAAAATAGGATACGAAATTCAAACAATGATTAAAAATATTTTACACAAATCATTTATAGACAAAAAAAACAAAAGTTATATATATATATATATATGTGTGTGTGTGTGTGTGTGTGTGTGTGTGTGTATGTATGTATGTATTGACTATTCAAATTTTATCGTATATAAAAGATACAGCTAAAACATAGTGAATGCAGATTGTTGAATGTAAATTAATGTATTATCAAGACAATAGAAATTATAATTTGAATGAAGATTAAGAAAATCATTTTAAAATTTTCAAATCAAAAGAATTGGAAAAATAAAATGTCATATCACAAATTAACTCATATTCTAATAAATTCACTACACCTAAATATGTGGATATTATTATTTTGGTCCCTATACTTTGTCACTAATGTCATTTTTAACCGTCTTTCTATTGTTCATTGGTGTAGTCCCTATGTTTTGAAAAACTCATCAATTTGGTCCATTTGACCCGATTTTAAACACTCAACCCACATAGAAAAGTTAAAATGACCTTTTTACCCTTATAAAAAACTTAAAATAATAAAATAAAATAATTTTTTAAAAAAAAGGTAAATAGTATAAAAATAAAATGTAAAGAAACTAATTTTATTTTTGCACAACATAATTAAAATAACAAATCTTATTTTTGATCTCTAATGGCAACCTTAATAGATCATCATCAACAACTTTCAACACCAATTTTTTTTTTAAAAAAAAATAATCTCTGATGGCAAATCAATCACAATTTTCAAAAATCTAGCAAATAAATAATGAACTTAAAAAAGAAAGAACAACCAATTTAAACATAGTCCGTGTCAGATCATAGACTTTTGGATTTATTTGTATCCACACAAGTTTTTGAGCAATTATATGGAAAGAAAATTGAAAATCACATCAAACTAAATCTTCGAGGTAGGGATGCACATTAATCCCGGGGGCCCCAAATCCCCGCACCCGTGGGAAAATGGGAAAATGGGAGGGGATGAAATTAAAATAGGGATGGGGATGAGGATGGGGATGGGATGGGGATGGGACCCCTCCCCATCCCAATTTCTCCATTTCCCCATAATTAAATTGAAATGGGGATGGGGATCCTTATTTCCCAATTTTCTTGAAAAATATATACATATAATTCTAGTATATATATATATATATATATATATATATATATATATATATATATTATTTTTTTATTCTTTCAAACCCTACATATATATAAAGAATCTTCTTACCTTTGAAACCTAATTAGTCTCATTCTCTCAAGTCTGAACACCATCGACCAAAGACGAGTAAGCGACCACTCTTTCACCGGTTGCTTCTCCGTTCGGCGGCCACTCTTTCACTAGCTGCTTCTTCGTTCGACGACCACTCCTTCTCCGATGAGACCAGTTGCTTCTCCGTTCCGACCACTCTTTCTCCGACTAAACCAGCTATTGCTTTTCTCTACATCAGTTTTAGTTCAGATCTTCACCACCTGTTGTTCCGTTCAACGACCACTTCTTCTCCGATGAGACCAGCTGTCACTTCTCTCCAGATCAGTTTCAGTTCAGATCTTCACCAACCACTACTCCGTTCGAAGACCATTTCTTCTCCGAAAAGACCAGCTGCTGCTTTTCTCCAGTCTCCACATCATGTCTCAAAGCAAACAAAAACAAAAACAAGGTAGAGATTTCATTTTTTATTTTTTATTTTGTCGTTTGATTTCATTTTAGGGTCTAATTTTTCAAAACTATCAACTAATTTAGTCATGAATTTTTAATTTTAATTTAGTGGGGTTATATAAATTAATCTTAAATATAAAATCCAACCTCTGAATTCAAACTTGACAACATTCTTACATTATATATTTTTCTCTATTGTTTGTTGCCTTAGCTGTTTGAGTTTCAGTTTTATTTTATTTTTCAGTTTTTTCTCAGTTGAAAGTGAACTCAAATAACATGGACCATGTGGTTAATGTGGAAGAAAGCAGCAGTCAAATTCGCTCTACTGACCAGGTAACTGAATGAAAACGAAAGTTTAGGTATACTGTTTGGGAACATTATGATTTTGGTAGTGTAAATGGTAAGGAAAAGGCTATTTGCAAGTATTGCAAACATGCATATGCTGTTGGGTTGGGTACAAAGGGTTTAACTGACCATCAAAAACATGTAAGATGAGGTTTGGGCAAAGATTGATAAAGGTATATCAGAACCAAAGTCTTTTGTCGGGAAAAAGGGCAATAGGGAATAGTGAGAGTTATTGTCTTACCTTAGCAGCTCAACACTTTGATTATGAAGTATTTAGGATTGAGCAGTCTAGGATGATCTTGATGCATGAATATCCTCTTAAAATGGTTGAGCATTGGGGGTTTAGAGATTTTACTAGATCACTGCAGCCATTATTTGAGCCTATAAGTAGGACTATTGCTAGAAAGGATATTATGAGTAAGTATGAGATAGAGAGGGCAAGTTTATTGACTATGTTTGGGAAGATTCCGGGTAGGATTGCCATTACTTTAGATATGTGGACAACTAGTAATCAAAAGAGGGGTTACATGAATGTCATGTCACACTTTATTGATAGTTCATGGCAACTACAAAGTCGACTTTTGAAGTAATAAAACTTGTGGTTATTTTATATGTTATATTTGTTTGATGTGTTTGTTTTTTAGATCTTAATTTATTTAAAATCTACTTTGTTAGGTTTATGTATGTGCCATGCCCTCACAATGCTGAAAACCTTTCGACTGCATTAATAAATAGTTTGTTGGGTTGGAATGTTGATAGGAAGTTATCTACATTGACTCTAAACAACTGTTCCACAAATAATAGCATGATTGATATATTATTGGGTAGATTGTCTCCTAGTTCATTGATCATGAATGAACGTTTTTTTCACATGCGATGTGCTGAACATATTTTAAATTTGATTGTGAAATGTGGGTTTGATGTTGTTGAATTTGGGATTGAAAGGATTCATGATAGTGTTGCTTTTTGGACGGCAACCCCAAAAAGGTTGGAGAAATTTGAGGAGGCTGTAAATTTTTGAATTTTTGAATATTGGTTGTGAGAAAATGACAAAGAAGAGTTGGATAGAAAATTGACGAAGAAATAAATAGGCATGACTAAAAGAGCTGGTTCGAAGAAAATGACGTAACTGTTAGCTCGGTTGTCCGATTGCTTACTATAATATGTTTTCGAAAAGGGATTTTGGCGATCTACAACATGGTAACCGGGTTCCCCAGTTATAGTCATTTTCACCCTCAAAATAGCTGATTAAGACAGGTTGTCGGTCATTTGAAGTTTTATTTTAATTTTTTAGTTTTTTCGTTTTAGCTTTTATTTGTTTAGTGAATGTCCAATTTGGTCTTTTTGCTTTTAGTTAGGGTTTTTAGAGGCTATTTAAACCTCTTGTTCTTTTTTTTGAGGAGCATAATAAAATTTTAGTCGAATTTCGATTTTTTTTTCTGGTGGATTCCAGTTTGTGTGTTCTTAGGGCTACGTTGGTAATCCCTTTTACTTTTGTTCTGCTTTAGAAAAGGTTAATGCTTGATTATAAAACCTGTTGGAACTCAACTTATTTGATGCTTAGTGTTGCTTTGAATTATACAGAAGTGTTTCATCGTTTAAACCAACGTGAGTCTCAATATAAAATCAGGATTGAAGAGAGTGACTGAGAGTTGGCTAAAGAAATGTGTGATAAATTGAAAATATTTTATAGTGTGATGGAAATGTTTTCCTGAAAAAAATATCCCACAAGCAATGTCTTCTTTCATAAAATTTGTGAGATCAAAATATCATTGAGAAAGTGAGAAACTTCTAGTTGTGTTGAGATAAGTAGCATGTCATCAAATATGGTGGTAAAGTTTGATAGATATTGGAATGATGTACATGAGGTGCTAGCTATGGCAAGCCTTTCGGATCCTAGACTTAAATTAAAACTCTCTCAATATTTCTTTCCTCTCATTTATGGAGAAGATAAAGGTTTAGTTGAGTAAAAAAGTCTGCAACCTTTGTGAAGAAATATTTCTAGAGTATCAAGTAAAGGTTGGTGAAAAATGTTCTAAAGAGATTAAGGCTATTTGTAATTCAAAATTTAATCATGTTGATGAGATGGATTCATTGGATGGTTTCTTTTCTTGGAACTCTGAAAGTACTGATGCTATTGAAAAATCTGAACTTGATTGTTACTTGGAAGAAAAAACTTTACCTGGGAGTCGTGAATTTGATGTTTTGAGTTGGTGGAAACTTGATAAGATTAAATATCCTATAATGTCTGAGATTCCTAGAGACATATTAGCTATTCCAATTTCGACTGTTGCTTAAGAGTCCTCATTCAATACTAGTGGTAGGATTGTAAGTGCACAACGTAATAAACTTCTACCATCAATTTTGTAGGCAATTATGTGTATCCAAAATTAGCTATGTGCCGGGAAAAAAGGTATGGTAAACATCAAACATTGCATTTAATTTAATTTTGTAATTGTATACCTGAATTAGTGTATTATTTTTAATTGTTTCATATTTTGTTTTGTTATTTAGGTAATACTATTGATGGTGTTGGTTACATTGATGTTGATGATGACGATGATAATGAAGTGAATGAGGTAGATACTAGATTCTTGTTCAGAAATTCATGTCATCATGTGTTCATTTCATTTAATCATCTTCTTGTATTGTACATTTGTGCTCTTGTTTGTAGGCTGCGGATTGTAGTGGCGCAACAAAGGCTTCAAAGTGAATTTGGTGGAGAATGGAGATTTTCCATTTTATGAAGTTGGCTTAGTTTGGAACTTTGAATTATTTGAAATATTTTATGTTGAATTTGTAATGCATTATTATTATTTATTTATAATGAAATGTTTGTTTTTTTAGTTTAATTTATAATTTTTAGTTAAATGGAGAAATGAGGAAATAGGGGACCGAAAGATACAGAAAAATGGAGAAAAACTGGGAAAATAGGGAACTGGGGATGGGGATGGATATATCTCCTCCCAAACATCCCTATCCCCATTTTCCTCAAATGGGGAAATGAGGGATTGAAAAAAGATCTGGGAATTGGGAATCAGAATGGGGATGAGGGACCTATATTCATCCCCATTTTCCATTCCCCAAACGTGTATCTCTACTTAGTGCTGTAAAAATGGACTGACTTGGCCCATTAGACACGGCCTGGCCTGGCCAATCCATTTTTGGAAACAGGCCTGGCTGGGCCCGACCTGTTTTCGAAACATGAGGCCCGGCACGGCACGCCTGCCTGCCTGCTTGCCTGCCTGCCTTAGGCGGGCCGTGCTAGGCCTGGCCGCGGGCCCGTTCTGGTGGGCCAGGCCTGACAGGCCTGGTCCTGTGGGCTTGACAGGTCTGGTCATTTTTTTTTTCCAAATTACGTTTGTTTGAATTTAGGGTTTAGGGTTTAGGATTTGAAATGAATAAAGATAACGAACAATTTTTAGGATATGAAATGTATAAAGAAAACGAACAATTTTTTATTTATTTAATTATTTTTCACTTATAGAATTCAGTATTACATATTTACATGATTGCCTCATTAAAAACCTTACCAAGAAAAACCCAGTGGGATAAAAACTTGGTAAGGGAAAAAGAGTGCAACTGTTTTACAACTTACAAGTAAATAATAAATACATATGTAAAAGTATAACCTAGTTCTGGTCCTGGCCACTACCTGTAGGGTCATCAATATATAGATTGTTGAAATTTAGAATAAGCTTTTTATCTACAGTTAGATTTTACAACCTTTTTTTAGCATGCTCCCAATCCCGAAGGCATATTAGTACCTTTACCATCTTCAAAGACAAATAGTTTCTTTTTGGTTCAATTATGCGTCCACTGGTGCTGAATGCTTGTTCTGAAGACACCGTTGACACTGGAATAACCAATACGTCATGTGCTAAGTGTGACAGAACTGGATACCTGTAGGTATAGGTCCTCTACCATAACAATAAATCAAACTCTTCATTGTCTTTAACAGCATCGAACTGTGCTTCAAGGTACCTAATAAGTTCGGTACAAGAAGATGGGCTAGATCTTTACCCTGAAGAAGTACTTGTTGGTTTGTCTTTTTTTTGCCGTTTCAGAAGGCTCTAACTTGTTTGCTTCGGCTCTGTCTCCGGTTGTGTTGATTGGGGGGTGTCAATGTTGCCAAACCTGCTCTCATAAATACGAAAAATCTCGAACAACTTGGTTCGAATGTCAGTAATTTGTTCTGAATAATCTATTGACAAATTAATACCAATAAACTCAAGCAAAACTTCTAAACCAGATAATTTAACCCTAGGATCTACTATAACACTTAAAGCATAAAGTAGAGGAATGTTAGTCCAATATTTTTTCAACTTTTTCTCCATGGCAACAACTGCAGCGCCTAGATGTTCATCTTCTCTATAACTGTTTAACAGTTCAGACATTTCCACTATCTGATGGATTACCTGGGAAGATGTGGGGTAATAGACCCCGGAAAGAGTTACAGTGGCATTGTAAAAAAACTTTAAAATTGAACAAAAATATTTGCCACATACCAATCGTCTGTGGTAAGTATTTTTGGAATATGTTGACCTGTTTCGGCCAATTTCATGTTATAAAAACATGTAATGGTTGGATCATATTCCAAACAATTTTCCAACATTAAATAAGTAGAGTTCCACCTTACCGGCATATCATTTTGGAATCGTCGGGGTTTGAGACCGTTTAATTTACAATGTCTCTTGAATTTACTGAATCTAGGATTAGAACTACAAATCCAAGAAATGGCATATCTGATGCGATCTATTTGGTCGCTTACCTGCTTTAAACCAGACTGTACAACTAAATTTATAATATGGCATGCACACCGTTGATGGAAGAAATAACCTCCATCTTGCTGGATATTTCTTGCAACAAACAATGCAATAGAGCTAGTATTTGCAGATGCATTATCTAATGTGATCGAAAGGATGCGATGCGTGATTTCATAAGTTTCTAAAACAGAAATAATGACATTAAAAATGTTTTCTACGGTATGTAGAAAATCCATAGGACGAAAACCAATAATTCTTTTTGTTATCCTCCAGTAAGAATCTAAATAGTGTCCCGTGACACATAAATAGTCCTGTTTGGAACATGCATTCCAAATATCAGAAGTTAATGCAACAGAGACACTTAAATGTTGTATTTCAGCAACTAAGTCATCCTTTTGGGTTTCAAACAATCGTATCAAATCATTTCTAGTGGTGGTTCTAGAAACAGGTTCATATTGGGGGTTATATGCAGATGTGATTAATTATTTACAAAATGGACTCTCACCAATACTGATCGGTTGATCAGTTTGTGCAATGTATCGTGACAAGCACTCTCTAGCGTGCACGGCGTCGAACTGCCACGTCGTAACGGACCCGTCTGGGTGCCGTTGAAGTTGTGTCTGGGTTGTAGTGTTTACCTGTCCATGTGCAGGCATACATTTGTACATATGCCGTCTCAAATGTCCGGTTCCCCTCGTACTTGTAGCATAATCCTTATGACAAAACTTACATTTAGCTCTGGGGCCAGACGTCCCGTTTGGGAGTGTCATTTGGACTATGTTGAAACATTGCCACACATCTGATGTTAATTTTTTGGGACGTGATATTGGTGTAACGGCGGAACCAGAAGGTCCCACTTGAGTATGGGTCGGCTCTGAAATATCAAATTCATCGTTGAGCATATTCAAACCGTCCGGAAAATAAGGATGCTGGTTAGGATCCATTATCTGAAGTAAAAATATGAGCACTATAGTAGTTAATAGCCAAATTAAAAATCAATATTTACTAACAATAATCTTAACTTACTAACAATAATTAATATAAATAATACGACACTTACAATTATTATTTTACTTCAAAAAAATTAAATAAACAAAAAAATCATAATCTACTAACAAAAAATATTAAATTCACTACTACAAATAAAATTGATAAATTTACTACCAACACATATGAAATGAAATACTACACATAAAAATCTTAATATACTAATAAAACTTATTAAAATTAATCACTACTCTTAAATTCATAATATACTGAAAAAAAAATATTATAATAAACAACTACACAAATAATTCATAATCTACTAACAAAAAATATTAAATTCACTACTACACTTAAAATTCATAATATACTCACCAAAAATATTAAAATAAATAACTATACTAAAAATTCATAGTTTATGAATAAAATAATATTAAACGTAACTACTACACTTAACATTCATCATTTACTTATTACAAAAATTAAATTCAGTAATACAGATTAACTTTCTAGATTTACTAATAACAAATATTAAAATTACTACTAAACTTAAAAATCTTAATATACTAAACAAATAATATTAACATTAAAGCCCAAAAATTGATAAACTAACTAACTAAATAAAAATGTTTTCATTTAGTAACTAAAATCTAAACATAAACATATAATTTTACTATGAAAATATGTTTGAGCAAAAGTAATAACAAAATTGTACCTTTAAAATTTGGTGTGTTGGTGGAAAATGTAGAGAATTTTGTAGAGAGAGTAATAATGAAATTGAATGAAAAAGTTAATAGAGTTGGAGAATATATTAGAGATTGAGATTTGAGAGAATAAGAGATTGAAAGAATGATAGAGAGAGTGATTGGAAAATGAAATGGATGGAAGTATTTATAGAAAAATTTGATTTGTGAGTCAAAATGTAATTTAAAAGATTTGAGGGGGGGGGTTAGGCTCCAACGGCTGGAATTTGAATTCCAACCGTTTGAGGTTTTTTTTTTAAACAAATGGTTGTTGGGAGGGATCGACAGGCCGGTCCAACGTCTTGGCACGCCAGCTTGGCGTGCCGTGTGGGGCCGGCCTACCAGGCCTCATACCAACGGCCCGGCACACGGTCTGTCACGGGCCGGACCACGATCTGACTCTCTTTCTTCACGGACCGTGCCAAGCATGACCCGTTGGCTTCATAATTACAGCACTATCTTTACTTCAAGGTCTAGACAAACCCGTGAATCCAACTCCAGTAACTGAGGAAACAATTTATAGATCGACACAAGTACTTCAAAGACTGACACCTGATATTGTGTTTCACTGGTAAGAGCAAAAAAAATGAGAGAAAATGAAGATGCAAGCAATAATTAAGTAGACCGATACGGATCTCCACTTTAATGTTTTCTGTCCAGATCAACGGAGAAACATGAAATCGCACGATCCAACATCTGGATCCCATCCGAAATCACACCAGCTAAACCATCACCAAATAAACCCAAATCCACACCAGTCCAACCATCACCAAACCCAAAATCCAAACACACCAGCCAACATCCAAGTCCCTTTTTTTTCGTGCTCGGTGAATAGTGTTGAGAGAGAGAGTGTGTGTGTGTGTCAGATTTGACGGAGATCCTCCAAGCTCTAACAGCTCGACGAAGGAAGAAATCATCCATATGATTGAAGAATCTTCCTATGATCCACTCTGTCGTCGATCTAAATGAGGAGAAGCTCTATCGTTCTAATGGAGGAGACACTTCTTTATAAGATCGATGATGGAGGCAATCCTCCATCTTTGATCCCATCTTTGATCCACTACTGGTCGATCTAATCCGATGGAGGAGAGCGGTTTACTATTTTTTCTCTCTCTTGATTTTGTTGAAATTTGGAAGTTTTGAGTTCATCGGTCTTTGAGCTTTCCAGTAACAAATCTGCATTTTGAAGTTTAGTGGGTTTCTGGGTTTGAAGTTACAGATCTAAGTTTATGGGTTTGGAGATACCACTTAGTGAGGGATCAGACAGAGGTTTGAAGAAATTGAGTTGGATGATGATTGATGGCAGTGATGGTTGAAGAAATTAAGTTGAGTGGAAATATTGAAGATGGAAGTAATAGGTTCAATATGTTGCTGTAGAAGTTATTTTTTATTAAGATTTTTTTATTTGTGATCAATATATATAGTAAGATTTGATTTGATTTGTTTTTAATTAAGTAGTACAAAAATAAAATTAATTTTTTATCATTTTATTTTCATGGCGTTTAAACTAATCAGAAATCTCACCCAAAAAAAGAATTAAGTTCATAATTTTGTATTTGGTGTTTACTAATGTTTTTGGGAATCAAGTTACGTAAACCCTACAGACAAATAAGGAATTAAGTTCATGACAGAAAGAGAACTTGACTCCCCCCACTCACCTTAGGAGTCAAGTTCTCTTTACTGATTACGGGGGGAATTCATATATTTTTATTAAAATATCCCCATATAAAATTAATAAAATCAATAACTATATATATATATATATATATAAAAAAAATTATTTTCCTAATAAAATCGTTTATATATATTCATTAATATCTCATATTAAATTAATAAAAAGCCAGCTTTGTATATTTTTGTTTTCATAACCATCTCATATGAAACTATGCTGTATATATATATATATATATATATATATATATATATATATATATATATATATATATATATATATATATATATAATTGAACTGCCGTAAAAATAAAATAAAATAAAATAAAACTATGGCCATATATATATATAGAATAAATTACATAAAACTCTCCTGAAATTTGCTCTCTTATATACGGAAACAACTTTATCGTTAATTGACACTCACATTCCCTGCCGTTAGGGTTTGACCGTTAAGTACGAGAGTTGACCGTTAAGTACGAGAGTTGACCGTTACAAAATCATAAAAGACAGAAATACCCTTGGTTCACTAAAAATCTAAAATAACTAATTACACAAAACTCACCTAATGTTTGCTCTTTTATACACAGAAACAACTTTATTGATAATTGACACTTACCTCCCCTACCGTTAGTCAAAGCTGGTCAAATTAAACTGTTGACCAATTTTGACTATAAAAACTAAGGATAGCATTTGAGGAATTTTAAATAAATAAATAAATAAATAAATATATATATATATAATTGAATAAATATTTTTAAATGAAGATTTTTTTTAAAGTATTTTAAAATGAAGATTAAGTAAAAAAAACTTTTTTTGAAAATTAAGATTTTTTTTGAAAGAAAATTAAGATTAATTGAAAATTAAGAATTAAAAAAATGGAATTTTACATAAAAAAATGGGAAAGTACAATCTAATTTAAATGAAATTCAAATTAAAAAAAATCGTAATACCTTTACCAGTTCGACAGTTCCACTAACAATATGAATCACAATCCATTCCTAATTAGTTCGATCTCTTTCATGAGAGATTGAGCCAGATTAAGCCAGTTCGTCAATCCCACAAACAACACAAATTACAATTCCTACCGATTTTTTATTTTATTTTAAATCTATTTATTAAAAAACTTAATTTTTTTTAACTCTATTTCTTTGGAAAACATATTTGTTCTTATTTATAAATAGATTTTGAGATTTTTTCCTTTTTATTTATTTTTGAACAAATTGCATCATATTATGAAGGGATTGTGATTTGTGTTATTGGTGGAACTAACAAACTGACTCGATTTTTGGAAGAAATCTAGCTCAGTCTTTCATAGAGGAGATCAAACAAATTAGAAATGGATTACAATTTTTGTTGTTGATGGAATTGGACCGATTTGTGTTATGTGTATATATGTATGTATGTATGTATGTATGTATGTATATCTATATTTAAAATTCTTCAAATGACTAAACTATCCTTAGTTTTTATAGTCAAAATTGGTCAACGGTTTAATTGACAAACTTTGACTGACGGTAGGGGAGATAAGTGTCAATTATCAATAAAGTTGTTTCTGTGTGTAAAAGAACAAACCTCAGTAGAGTTTTGTGTAATTGGTTATTTTAGATTTTTAGTGAACCAGTGGTATTTATGTCTTTTATGATTTTGTAACGGTCAACTCTTGTACGTAACGGTCAACTCTCGTACTGAATGGTCAAACCCTAATGGCAGGGGAGGTGGGTGTCAATTAACGATAAAGTTGTTTCCGTGTGTAAAAGAGCAAACCTCAAGGGAGTTTAGTGTAATTTGTTCATATATATATGAAAGGGTATTTTTGTAATCAATTTTGTACAAATTTGATTATATTTCTAATTCTTTAAAATTCGTAAATATTGGAATGAAATTTAGTAACTTAATTTCGATTCTCATCTATTTCCTTTTAGTGGAACTTGATTTCGATTCTTTTCCTTTCCGATTAGTAAACGTGCCATTAAACTATTTACCCTTTTAATTTATTTTATTTTTGAAAAGTTAAAAAAATATATTTAAAATTTACTTACTTATAGTTTAAAGATAAAAATATCATTGAAACCGTTAAATTTGATTAACGGTTAACTCACATAGAGACCAAATTGATGAGTTTTTCAAAACATTGAGACCACACCAATAAAAAACGAAGAGACAGTTAAAAAAATTATTAATGATGAAAACATAGGAGTTAAAACGATAATATCTCTCCAAATATGTCTTTAACAACATGGGCATACAAATAAGGATAAATAAAAATGAAAGTCGTAAAATAAATTTAACGACAGCTTTCGAATTTTAAAAGGTTGTTATTAATTATTATCAAATTTAATGGTTTTATAACAACATGGTGAATCAAAAGTCGTGAATAAACCCAGTTTTAAAAGCTTTCCGATCGTAAAAGCCCAATTTTAAAAAGTCCACCGGAATACCGATGGAATAATTGCATAAACGTCTCCCGAAACATGTTTTTGTCTAAAATTATAAAAACATGTTCCATAAGAACTTAACGGGAGAGGGGCAAAAAAGTCTTTTAGTATTATTTTTTACTTTTTCTAGCATTGTCTTTTACACTATTTTCTTTCAAGTCTGCTTTCTCGTGTGTCTCGATGAAAATTTCTCCACCGTCTGCGACAATTACAGCCCCCGTGAGCACTGCGACCACCACAACCACCGCGATTTGTTCTGAGAAGGTGAGTTCGGATCCATTTTTCAGTTGCTTGAAATTCGATTTTCGATTGTTGAAGTTTGTATGAATTTCAACCGATGTGAATTGTTGAAAAAGTTCCAACTCTTTATTTTTCGTTTATTCTCTCATATTTGGTTGATTTTGAATAAACGTGTCAGATACTGAAATTCGAATAATTTGTGATTTAGGGATTCGATTTCTGCTAATGCTGTTATTTGGGAGTTACGGATTCGAATTCTGTTAGTGCTGAAATTCGAGTTAGAGTTTGGTGAGTTTTATAATTTTTAATTTAATTTTTAGCATGTTAATTTGGTTCAAAAATATTAACGTGGATCAGTGAAGTTCCTTATTCCTCTTTGCAATGTGATTTTGTTTAGGTGCGGATGCTCCTATTAATCTTTCTTAGCTTTTGTTTATGACTTTATGGTGCTATATTGCTGTATATAGGCCAAAACGAATGAAATAAACCAAATTTCAACTGTGTGATTCATTTGAGATATCATTTTCATGTAGTAAGGATGAAGTATAGCATAAACATTCAAAAATTTCCACTGTTGGATTGAAAAAAAAGTTCTTTCAAAAATATTCCCCATGAAAGTTGCAATATTATTTTATTTAGTTGGCTTTTCCATCTAAATTTGAGCTATAAGCCTATAATGGTGTTTACTTAGATTGGTATTGGTTTGTTTTAAAACATGTAAAGCCAAACTACAAATAACTGGTTCTGGCAAAGCAGAGGGCAGGGGTCACTGTGGAAAAACCAAGTAGAAATTGCTTTATTTACATTCATTAGTCTTGTAGTTTTGTGCAAATGCTTTATTAACAAAAAAAAAAAGGATACCACTAATTGCATGTCCGCGCTTTAGTTTTGAACTTACATTCAATACAGAACATGTTGACAAACCCTGTATCCTTTGTTAATTCAGGTTTGAAAAGAATTATTGTGTTGTGAGCATGGTTTTCTCTAATTTTTTTGCCGTACATTGTGAGAAGAGTTTGCATTTAGTAGCCTAAATTGGCTTGGCTACTTATTTTGTTTCCATTTTGAATCTTGTGTTCAATAAGCAGTTGCTATGGTGGTATTATTAGAGATAACTAGTGTTCACATTGAAGTTTGATTTTGATATTTGTTACTAAGTATAGCTCAAACCTTCCATTATACTACATTGTCTTTTGATTTTTATACTTATAATGTTTCATTTTTCATTTTCAATGATTAGAAAGTGTAGTAATAACCTTTGATGGAATGGTTTTCAGGGATGCATGGTATTGGGGGCGAGCGAGTTCCTCTTTTGAGATGTGGAGTAAGTTTTTTCATGTTTTTTTCCCTTTTATTGCTGTTTTGTGCTTATATTTTACATATTTATTTATGCATGTGTTGATTTACTGCTCATCATTATGATATTCTTGGATTTATTGATGTGTCATGTTTGATGAATGTAAAAGATGATTCTACAAATGTTTATTGTTTTACATGTCCTTCATGCTCAGCAATTTAATGCTAAGTGTTCTTGTTCTGAAATTACCATGACTAAGTGCTTCTCAAGTTTTTGTATTTTGGAATTTGGACCAACTTTTACACAGTATATTAAACTTGTTGAGAGCTGGTTCTAGATTTAAATTCTTTCTAGACTCTTAGCAATGTGTGTCAGATTTTGACATTATTTTATCAGGCTTAAACTAGATGCTGCAGGTTATTTAGTTGCGTCTGTGGTTCAGCCATTAGATTTCAGTTTTACTGAGCTTTTGTTGTCAGGAGTGCTCTCTGTGCAATTACATTATGTATGGTCATTCGCATTACTACAATTCTCTTGTAATTTGTCTGATCTTTGCTTTGTTTGCATGATTATTATCTCTTTTTTGATCTTTCAAGTAAGTTAACTTGTGTGTATAGATGTGCAATGTTGATTGGAAAATATTGATTCACCGGCATATACCAGTACGGAAGAGGGCACTGCTCATTCCCCTTGCTTTAAGGTGAGAGTCACAGTCGACGGGCATGCCTTTGAGAGCCCAGATTTCTTCAAAAGTAGAAAGGCTGCAGAGCATGCTGCTGTAAATGTTGCCTTAATGTTATTTCCGTTTGATGGCATTCAAGAGGCAAGTGCCCTAACTGAATCCTGCCATATGCCTGCCTCAGTCCAAGGAGGTTCATTGTCTTCTCCTTCAATGACTCATGCCGCTTGCTCTTTTCCATCGATTTCAGACTTCTGTGTGGGAAGGCTCACAGGAACACGAAGTTACTCCAGTGTGGGAAGGCTTACGAGAACAAGAAGTTATTTGCTCTACAAAATAATCAGGGTTTATCCATGTGTTCCAGACATTTCGTTTCCAAAGGGTATTACTGTGCTGCAAATTAGTAAATTAGGTGGGTGGCTATAAGCTCGGTGGGGTAGTAGAAAGTACAATTGCATGGCCTAAGTATTCGGTTTGTATTTAGAATGAGTTTGGATATGATATGCAAGTAGAGTAGGAATATTAGATTATTGTAAATTTGTAAGTTGAAAATATCATATTAGTTATAATATAGGTGGCTTTCCAGCACCGCATGAGGAGAGATAGGTGGCTTTCACCACCGCTTGAACAACTATATATATATATATATATATATACCATTTCTTTGTATTTAATTGATCAATATATATCGATACAAAAGATCAAAAGCTCTGTTCTCTCGTCTCTATCTCATTTCAGTTCATCTTTCTTCAAATGATTTTTAGTTTATTCACAACACGTTGTCGGTACGAGTATAGATTACGCATTACTAAGTATTAATTTTGTTCCAGAGAAAGTTTTTAAGAGTTTAGCTTTGTTTTAGATTGAGTGCAGAAATTTCGAAATGCTCGAATCGTATTTCGGAGGATACCGTTGTGTTCCTGTTGGAAATACGATTCCAATGCCACTGATCGCGTCTCAAACAGAGCTCTAACGAACTCTAGAGTCGGTCAAAGTTTGGTCAACACTGATTTTTTTTCTTTAGATTTTTCTGTAACTTCCTAAGGAAGAAGATGACCACATCATCAGACACATCATCTGCCACGTCATCGTCCAGTAAACGTGTCGCAGTGCCACCTCAGCAGATAGGCGTGCCACATCAGTGAACAAACACGCCACATCAGCACTCAGACGTACCACGTCAGTGATTTGGCACGTCATAGCCACGTCAGCGTATGCCACATCACCAGTTGGGGTAATATTTTGTTACTGTCTAAGCATATTCCGTTACTATCAGGGAATATTCCGTTAGCTGAGTCAACTCAGTCCATAAATGTTTTGTGCCAAACTCAGTGTAATTTTCACCCGTTTTTAACCAAGTCGGACCTATTTCCATCTATTTCGACCGTTCCGGACTCAACAGTGCCATCAGTTTCAGCTAATTTTGCTTGTAAGTATTGTTTTGACATATTCAAGTTTTATAAACTTTATTTTCAGGTGCGAAGAAAAATCCTGATATCAAACATGTTTGTATAAAAGTAAAAGGATTCCCTGATGGGTGAGTTAATTACATATTAATATTCTTGATATCTCTTTATATAGTTCCGTATAACAAAATTGGTTTTAATGCCTTACATATTGGCAGTGTCCAAGTAGGTGTTAAACCACTTTCAAAAATTGGTTTAAATAACTCTTTATTAATTGTTTTAAGAGACAAAAGAATCACTGACTATAAAGAATCTATTCTTGGTATGGCAGAAACCTCTTTAACATATGGACCTATATATCCAAATTTTACAATTGCTTTAAATACAGATGAGCATAAAGAAAAATGTTTAGTTATTGACATCCAAACTCATAATTATAAATTTTTAGAAAAATCAAGCCCTTATAAGCTTGTTTATAGAGTTCATTATCGTGTGTTAACTTCCGGACTTATACCTAGTTATATACCCCATTCAGTGTCAGTAGGCCAGACTATATGTTTTAATGCATCTCCATCTGTTAATGTACTTGTTCCTGTACCTGTTAAATGGGAAAACATTAAATTCCCTGATGATTGGATCAAAGAAAAGGTTGACCAACTAACATATAAACCACCTATGAGAAATTTACATGATTGTGCAACTGAACAAGATGGTACCCTTAGAATTTCTTTTTGAAGAGGATTATCCCTAAGAGATAATGATAGCTCCCATTTTAGATATTTAGATGATTTTCAGTCTGCCAGACATTCTCTTTCTAGCTTATCCAGAAAAAATATATCCAGACAAATACCCAGTCTAGTCCCTAATCAACAGAGGCATGTTAGTAATCTATCATCTGGACTTAGCCCAAATTACAATTACGCTAATGAATCCACTGAACCAATAAATCTTGTACACAGAAGAAGAAGGCCCATGGCCAAACCAGAAACCCAAACACATGTGACACATGTCCAAAAAACCCCAGAACAAGTGGCTCAACCTATTCATTCTTATAACCAAGCTGGTCAAACTTCACCCACTCATTCACAAGTTTTAATTGAAATATCAGAACCCCCGGTTAGAACCATTAATGTCATAAGTAAAAATGAAATTGAATTTCTTATGGCAGATTATTATTCTCCTCAAAATAAAAATCTGAGGGAAAAATATGAGAGAAATTATTCCCAAAATAAAAGAAAACAATTTCACCAAAGATGGATTGAAAGCCTTAACTTTTTAAACCAGAACATTTGCTTTTTTGATAGGTATGCAAATAGAAAAAATTATGAACAAAATTGTGCTGTAATTACTCGATAAAATCTTAGAACTTATAAAACTAAAAAATGAGAAGAAATACAACTACACCCCCCACCAAGAGATTTTGAAATTAATATGTCTAATGATGACATTCTTGAAGGAGTTAATACAACAAAATGCACCCCATTCATTCTGTTTGATGAACCTATGTCTGAAACCACCCCTTCATCATCACACCAAATTGGCTTAGTAATGAGACAAGGCAACAATACAAATTTCTTTCTCAATTCCATAGGAGAACAATTAGAAAAAATTGACTTAAACCTTTCTCAAACAAATACCTCTCCCACAAAAGAAAGTATGCCTCCACAAGTTTTTGTTCCTTATGAAACATCGACTCCCTCTTCTAAAGGTAAAGAAAAAATTAAATCAGAACCTTTGTTATTCCCAGACCACACTGGAATTGAAAAATGTTTTGATAACTTAGTAGATGAAACTGAATTTCTTAAAGCATTAGAAGAAAGATTAGCAAAAATACCAGGTTTTCATTCACCAAATATTCAAACCATTGACAAACATATCCAAGAAGCAGACTCTTCTGACAATGAATGTGAAATTCCTGATTTTCAGGATTATATCCAAAGAATCACAACCAATGAAAAAACTGATAGTTATAACAAAACAAAATATTTTCATAACACTAAACCATACTATCCAAAACCAACTCCCCCAGACTTGTAATATGAAGAGACTGTTCCTTATAGGGCATATACTGGTAATGCCTGTTATCAATTCAATATATATGGATTATCAGAATATCAAATTATTACTGTCCTTCGACAAATGCATACTATTGGTTATATTTATATTAAAAAATAAAACATGACACATGCAGATGCTATCACCTCTATAACCACAGGTTTTGAGGGACAACTGTTTGGATGGTGGACTCATACCCTTAGCAGTCTTGCTAAAAGATCTATAATTGGTCATACTAAAACTATAACGACTAGTACACTTGTTCAGACTAATAACCCAACTGCTTTTGAATCCTCTTCCACTCAAACCCAGACTATTACCATTACTTCTGAACCTGAAGGTATTGATGTTTTATGTTATACCATTCTTATGCATTTTGTAGGAAATCCTAATATTTTAACCAAGGAAAAGAATTTTCAAAAATCCAAAATTTAAAGTGTAAAAAATTGAGTGATTTTAATTGGTACAAAGATATTTTCTTAACAAGAGTTTTTCAAAGACCTGACAATGCTAACTCTTATTGGAAAGAAAAATTTATTTCAGGACTCCCAAAATTATTTTCTAATAAAGTTAGAGAAGAAATGGTTAGACAAATGGGATGGTCTGACTGGTCCCAAATAGATCTCAACACATGGACTTATAGGGAAATAATAGCTGATATTAATGTAGTTGCCTTAAAACTATGCAATGACCTTAGACTTAAGAGCCAGCTTAAACACCAGAAATTAACTATTAGGAAAGAATTAGGTTCTTGGTGTGAACAATTTGGCTTTGATAAATTACATACTCCTAAGAGGAAATTAAAAAAGAATCCTCCTAGTTTAAAAAAGATATACCCATATAAAATTAAAAAAAATTATAAGGCAAATAAAAAAGGAGATACAATATGGTCTCCTAAAAAATCCTCCAAGAAAAAGAAAACCCAAAAAACTTATTACAAAAAATCCTATAAGAATCAAACAAATATCTTAAATGTGGAAAAGAAGGCCATTATGCCAACAAATGTCCTGAACAAAAGAAAAAAATTAATAATTTAGAATTATATGAGCAAATCAAAGACAAGATAATACAAGCTTTATACACTGATTCTGAATCCTCTTCATCTTCTTCAAATAATGAAGTTTTAATTATTAATGAATCATCCTCTGAATCATATACCTCTTCATCATCCTCATCTGATAATGAACCAGGAGCTCAACCCTGTTTTTGCAAAGAAATAAATGTTTTAGACAAACAAGATTAATCTTTAGTGATTGGTTTGATTGATAATATTGAAGATCCAATACAAAAAGCTCTTTATATAAGACAATTATAGCAAAAGATTTCTAGTGAACCAACTAACAGTAGTAACAATACTTTCAATGAAACAAAACCTTTCAAAAATGCCCCTTTTGAAGCCCCTGATTTTGAACAAAATGTTTTGGAAAAATTTCAGTCTAAATCCAGAAGAGTGACTATTTCAGACTTACAAAAGGAAATTATAGAAATTAAAGGTGAAATAAAAGTTTTGAAAACACAAATTCAAGATTTACAAATTAAAGAAAAACTAGAACATCAATTCCAGAAAAAACCCTATTGAAAAACAGCAAAGTTTTAATAGTTCGGATGTATCTGACAAAGAACAAGAAGAGAAAAATCAAAATATTTTAAGTCTAGACCAAATTAATGTTATTCAAGAAGTCAGAATTCAAAAATGGTTTGTGGAAATAGATGTTAGAATTGCTTCCAATTATAATATCAGGGCTACTGCCCTAATTGACACAGGAGCAGATTTGAATTGTATTATAGAATCTCTGGTTCCCACTAAATATAATGGGGCTAATAAAATTAAATTAGATATTAAATACAAACTTGCTAATGCCAAGGTTTGCAACAGTGAAGTCTGTTATAACAATCATTTTATTGTAGTTAAAACTCTTTCTCAAAATATAATTTTAGGATTACCATTTTTATATATGATTTCTCCCTTCAAAGTCATTTCTGAAGGAATTGTGACGGAATATTTAGGAAAAGAAATTTTATTTCCCTTTATTTTTCCTGTGCTTGTAAGAGATTTAAATACTTTAAGAAGCAATAATATTTTTACAGAAGAACCCAAGACTGTTGACAATTATATTGCCACATTGACCAGAAAACAAAATCAATTAAATTTTTTAAAAGAAGATTTAGTTTTTCAAAGACAAGAAGAAAAACTAAGGGAACCTGTTCTTCAAGGAAAGATAAAAGATTTTAAAGAAAAATTAGAGAAGGAAGTTTGCTCTTCAATACCAAATGCTTTTTGGGATAGGAAAAAACCTATTGTTACTCTTCCCTATACCAAAGACTTTAATGAAAAAGGAATTCCAACCAAAGCCAGGCCAATACAAATATCAGTCGATTTAATTGATTATTGCAAAAAAGAAATACAAGATTTAGTTGAGAAAAAATTAATCAGACCTTCTAAATCACTTTGGAGTTGTCCTGCTTTTTATGTTCAGAAAAATGCAGAAATAGAAAGAGGTGTTCCTAGACTTGTTATTAATTATAAATCTTTAAATGATGCCTTACAATGGATTAGATATCCCATGCCTAATAAATCAGATTAATTAAAAAGACTTTATGATTCCATAATTTTTTCAAAATTTGATATGAAATCAGGATTCTGGCAAATCCAGATTGCAGAAAAAGATAGGTATAAAACAGCTTTTACTGTCCCTTTTGGACAATATGAATGGAATGTTATGCCTTTTGGTATCAGAAATGCCCATAGTGAATTTCAATGTATTATGAATATCATATTCAACCCTTACACTGATTTTTCAATCGTTTATATTGATGATGTATTAATATTTTCAAAAAATATTGACCAGCATTGGAAGCATTTGGAAACATTTTTTAAGATTGTTAAACATCATGGATTAGTAGTTTCAGCCCCAAAAATTACTCTGTTCCAGACCAATATCAAATTTTTAGGTCACAATATTAAAAGAGGAACTATTATTCATATTCAGAGAAGTTTAGATTTTGCTGATAAATTCCCTGATGAAATAAAAGACAAAAAACAATTACAAAGGTTTTCGGGATGTTTGAATTATCTTTCTAATTTCTATAAAGAACTTGGTATTATTTGCAAACCACTTTTTCAAAGACTAAAAACAAATCCTCTTCCTTGGACTATTAAACATACTAAAGCTGTTCAACATGTTAAAAGATATGTTAAAAAATTACCTTGTATGACCATTTGTCACCCTACTGCCCAAAAACTATAGAAACTGATGCCTCAGATATTGGATATGGGGGAATTTTGAAACAAAAAATTGATAATAAAGAATGTTTAGTTAGATATGTTTCGGGTTCTTGGAATGATATTCAACTAAAATACTCTACTGTGAAAAAGGAAATTTTAGCTATTGTTTTGACAATTCAAAAATTACAAGATGATTTAATCAACCAAAAATTTGTTTTAAGGGTTGATTGTCAGTCAGTAAAATATATTTTGAAAAAAGATGTAAAAAACTTTGTCTCGAAACAAATTTTTGCTATATGGCAATCACTTTTATCTGCCTTTGATTTTGATATTGAATATATTAAAGGATCAGAAAATAGTCTCTCAGAATTTTTGACTAGAGAATTTTTACAAAGAGAAAAATGACAAGTACAAACAGGGGTCGTGGTGGTGGCCGAAGCCCAGGTGGCAGAGGCTCCATTAGATCTGACTTATTATCAGACAAGAATTCAGACTTATCAATATCGACTTATCATCCTTCCTCTAGAGGAAGCCGTAAAGACAAATATGCTATTTCTCTCATTTCACAGCCCAAATAACCTCATACATTACCTATTCATTTTCTACAATTACCTCATGCTGGGCCTTCATCTTCCCGAAGCCCAAGTCAAAGCCCATTACATACGACAAACACTTATTCACCCTTAGCTATTGATAGTAGCCCTTTTAAAACAGTTGCCTCCTCTAAGATAATCCCTCACTCAAACAGACAAGATAAAATTTTAGTATCCATTTCTCAGCCCTCACAAGCTGCCCTTCCCAGAATCAACCAGCCCATTTATGCATATATAAATAAACCTTTCTTTGATAGATTTTTTGTCATGGAAGAATCATTTTTGCATGACCATTATTTCAGAGAACCCAAAAAATTAGCTAATGACATTATTGATCCATTGTTTTGGAGAATTCCTGAAGACTTATCAAAAAGATATATTTTTTATGAGTTCATTCTGGTGGACACCGATTCAATATTTATTTCCGATGTTTTTGACAAAATAGACAAAGAAAAATTAATTTTCAGAAAAATCAAGATTTGTAAAATCATTACTTTAGAACAATGGGGTGGAAACCCAAACTCAAAAAGAAATTTTAGCAGAATTTTCCATATCCCTGACTATTCCTACTGGGATTATATTGATGCTTGGAAAAAATTTCTTTATGGACAAAATCCTGGAAATTCTCTTTCATGGTTTATTTATTTTGACAAAAATTTCCAAATTAACCTACCTTTTTGGTTTTTAGAATGGTGTGACAAATTTGGACCTATCATTGATTTCCTTCCAGCACCAGTCAAAGAAAGCTATTCCTTTTGGGTTTCAAATGTTGAAAGACCAGATGAATGTGAATTTTTTCCTAACTTATTTCTTTTCTTTATCCAATTTAACTTGACTTGGATTCTCATGCTCGAATATTCCATAGAAGACAAACTCATTGGGAATGTAAATGTCCCTTATTTTGGCAGACAAGTTAAAATTAAATGATGGAGTGACATGAATCTTGCCAACCTTGGTAAAGATAGAGTGACTAAATGGTTCTCTGAGAACCCTAATCTCTGTACTAAAGTTGCTGACCAGTCAAACTTCTTGATGGCTAAATCTCAGAATCAGACCAGAATTGCTGCTGCCTATACTCTTGATGAGCTTATAAGAATTGCTGAAGAAATGAATAATACGATGACTAGTATGTCCCAAGCTGGTTCTGACAAAAGTGATAGAGATAATGAAGATAATAATGAAGACAATTATGCTTTTGACAGCGAATATCCTAATACTTTCTTTGGACACGACCCATAACACAGCTCACTACCCACTGACAAAGTTAAAAGAAAACGGTGACAAGACAGTAAATAATTCAAAAGCAACCAGATTTAGCAAAAGCAACCAAATTCTATTAACCAGGGTTTGCCGACAAGATGACCAGGGTTTAGCAAAAGTAACTAGAGTTTATTGACCAGGGTTTACCGACAATGTAACTAGAGTTATTAATCTCTATAAATATGCTTGATATGTTGAAGGAAAAGGCAAGTTCAATTTTAGTTTTTCTATTATCTCTCTGATTGCTCTGCGTAGCATCAATATTTCCTCTCTTTCTCCTACTGTAAATTTCCAAATTACATAAATAAAGTGTGAGACTTATTTCTGTATATCTGCATTGATGTCAGACTTATTTTAATTAAGTAAGCTTCTATCTCTCTATCTCTTTTAGGATCTATTATATATTTCTAGTCTAAGTATATAAGCTGGAAACCTTGACTTGCCCGCTTAAATTGGTTGTATTATACCAAATAGGGTAGACCTGGGTATAACAACGCCGCGTACTTATTAGGACCATCGTATTTTTACTGTATTTATGAACAGTAATTTGCCCATTTTATTTTATCTCTGTTTTCCTATATGTTTTTAGAATTGGTATATTTTGTACTGTGCATTCTTACGTATTTAACTTTGTCAGTGGGTAGTGAGCTGTGTTATGGGTCGTGTCCAAAGAAAGTATTGGGATCTTCGCTGCCAAAAGCATAATTGTCTTCATTATTATCTTCATTATCTCTATCACTTTTGTCAGAACCAGCTTGGGACATACTAGTCATCGTATTATTCATTTCTTCAGCAATTCTTATAAGCTCATCAGGAGTACAGGCAACAACAATTCTGGCCTGATTCTGAGATTTAGCCATCAAGAAGTTTGACTGGTCAGCAACTTTAGTACAGAGATTAGGGTTCTCAGAGAACCACTTAGTCACTCTATCTTTACCAAGGTTGGCAAGATTCATGCCACTCCACCATTTAATTTTTACTTGTCTGCCAAAATAAGGGACATTTACATTCCCAATGAGTTTGTCTTCTATGGAATATTCAAGCATGAGAATCCAAGTCAAGTTAAATTGAATAAAGAAAAGGAATAAGTCAGGATAAAATTCCCATTCATCTGGTCCTTCGACATTTGAAACCCAAAAGGAATAGCTTTCTTTGACTGGTGCTGGAAGGAAATCAATGATAGGTCCAAATTTGTCCCACCATTCTAAAAACCAAAAAGGTAGGTTAATTTGGAAATTTTTGTCAAAATAAATGAACCATGAAAGAGAATTTCCAGGATTTTGTCCATAAAGAAATTTTTTCCAAGCATCAATATAATCCCAGTAGGAATAGTCAGAGATATGGAAAATTCTGCTAAAATTTCTTTTTGAGTTTGGGTTTCCACCCCATTGTTCTAAAGTAATGATTTTACAAATATTGATTTTTCTGAAAATTAAATTTTCTTTGTCTATTTTGTCAAAAACATCGGAAATAAATATTGAATCGGTGTCCACCAAAATGAACTCATAAAAAATATGTCTTTTTGATAAGTCTTCAGGAATTCTCCCAAACAATGGATCAATGATGTCATCAGCTAATTTTTTGGGTTCTCTGAAATAATGGTCATGCAGAAATGATTCTTCCATGACAAAAAATATGTCAAAGAAAGGTTTATTTATATATGCATAAATGGGCTGGTTGATTCTGGGAAGGGCAACTTGTGAGGGCTGAGAAGCGGTTGCTAAAATTTTGTCTTGTCTGTTTGAGTGAGGGCTTATCTTAGAGGAGGCAACTGTTTTAAAATGGCTACTATCAATAGCTAAGGGTGAATAAGTGTTTATCGTATGTAATGGGCTTTGACTTGGGCTTTGACTTGGGCTTCGGGAAGATGAAGGCCCAGCATGAGGTAATTGTGGAAAATGAATAGGTAATGTATGAGGTGATTTGGGCTGTGAAATGAGAGAAATAACATATTTGTCTTTATGGCTTCCTCTAGAGGAAGGATGATAAGTCGATATTGATAAGTCTGAATTCGTGTATGATAATAAGTCAGATCTAATGGAGCCTCTGCCACCTGGGCTTCGGTCACTACCACGACCCCTGTTTGTACTTGTCATTTTTCTCCCTGTAAAAATTCTCTGGTCAGAAAATTTGGGAGACTATTTTCGGATCCTTTAATATATTTAATATCAAAATCAAAGGCAGATAAAAGTGCTTGCCATCTAGCGAAGATTTGTTTCGAGGTAAGGTTTTTTACATCTTTTTTCAAAATATATTTTACTGACTAACAATCAACCCTTAAAACAAATTTTTGGTTGATTAAATCATCTTGTAATTTTTGAGTTGTCAAAACAATAGCTAAAATTTCATTTTTCACAGTGGAGTATTTTAGTTGAGTATCATTCCAAGAACCTGAAACACATCTAACTAAACATTCTTTATTATCAATTTTTTGTTTCAAAATTCCCCCATATCCAATATCTGAGGCATCAGTTTCTATAGTTTTTGGGCAGTAGGGTGACAAATGGTCATACAAGGTAATTTTTTAACATATATTTTAACATGTTGAACAACCTTAGTATGTTCAATAGTCCAAGGAAGAGGATTTGTTTTTAGTCTTTGAAAAAGTGGTTTGCAAATAATACCAAGTTCTTTATAGAAATTAGAAATATAATTCAAACATCCCAAAAACCTTTGTAATTGTTTTTTATCTTTTATTTCATTAGGGAATTTATCAGTAAAATCTAAACTTCTCTGAATAGGAATAATAGTTCCTTTTTTAATATTGTGACCTAAAAATTTGATATTGGTCTGGAACAGAGTAATTTTTGGGGCCGAAACTACTAATCCATGATGTTTAACAATCTTAAAAAATGTTTCTAAATGCTTCCAATGCTGGTCAATATTTTTTGAAAATATTAATACATCATCAATATAAACGATCGAAAAATCAGTGTAAGGGTTGAATATGTTATTCATAATACATTGAAATTCACTGGGGGCATTTTTGATGCCAAAAGACATAACATTCCATTCATATTGTCCAAAAAGGACAGTAAAAGCTGTTTTATACCTATCTTTTTCTGCAATCTGGATTTGCCAGAATCCTGATTTCATATCAAATTTTGAAAAAATTATGGAATCATAAAGTCTTTTTAATAAATCTGATTTATTAGGCATGAGATATCTAATCCATTGTAAGGCATCATTTAAAGATTTATAATTAATAACAAGTCTTGGAACACCTCTTTCTATTTCTATATTTTTCTGAACATAAAAAGCAGGACAACTCCAAGGTGATTTAGAAGGTCTGATTAATTTTTTCTCAACTAAATCTTGTATTTCTTTTTCGCAATAATCAATTAAATCGGCTGACATTTGTATTGGCCTGGCTTTGGTTGGAATTCCTTTTTCATTAAAGTCTTTGGTATAGGGAAGAGTAACAATATGTTTTTTCCTATCCCAAAAAGCATTTGGTATTGAAGAGCAAACTTCCTTTTCTAATTTTTCTTTAAAATCTTTTATCTTTCCTTGAAGAACATGTTCCCTTAGTTTGTCTTCTTGTCTTTGAAAAACTAAATCTTCTTTTAAAAAATTTAATTGATTTTGTTTTCTGGTCATTGTGGCAATATAATTGTCAACAGTCTTGGGTTCTTCTGTAAAAATATTATTGCTTCTTAAAGTATTTAAATCTCTTACAAGCACAGGGAAAATAAAGGGAAATAAAATTTTTTTTCCTAAATATTCCATCACAATTCCTTCAGAAATGTCTTTGAAGGGAGAAATCATATATAAAAATGGTAATCCTAAAATTATATTTTGAGAAAGAGTTTTAACTACAATAAAATCATTGTTATAACAGACTCCACTGTTGCAAACCTTGGTATTAGCAAGTTTTTATTTAATATCTAATTTAATTTTATTAGCCCCATAAAGGGTTTCTGCAGTTGCTTCTAAATATTTAGTGGGAACCAGAGATTCTACCATACAATTCAAATCTGCTCCTGTGTCAATTAGGGCAGTAGCCCTGATATTATAATTGGAAACAATTCTAACATCTATTTCCACAAACCATTTTTGAATTATGACTTCTTGAATAACGTTGATTTGGTCTAGACTTAAAAGATTTTGATTTTTCTTTTCTTGTTCTTTGTCAGATTCATCTGAACTATTAAAACTTGGCTGTTTTTCAATAGGGTTATTCTGGAATTGTTGTTCTAGTTATTCTTTAATTTGTAAATCTTGAATTTGTGTTTTCAAAACTTTTATTTTACCTTTAATTTCTATAATTTCCTTTTGTAAGTCTGAAATAGTCATTCTTCTAGATTTAGAGTGAAATTTTTCCAAACATTTTATTCAAAATCAGAGGTTTCAAAAGGGGCATTTTTGAAAGGTTTTGTTTCATTGAAAGTATTGTTACTACTGTCAGTAGGTTCACTAGAAATCTTTTGCTGTAATTGTCTTATATAAAGAGCTTTTTGTATTGGATCTTCAATACTATCAATCATACTAATCATTAAAGAATAATCTTGTTTGTCTTAAACATTTATTTCTTTGCAAAAACAGGGTTGAGCTCCTGGTTCATTATCAAATGAGGATGATGAAGAGGTATCTGATTCAGAGGATGATTCATTAATAATTAAAACTTCATTATTTGAAGAAGATGAAGAGGATTCAGAATCAATGTATAAAACTTGTATTGTCTTGTCTTTGATTTGCTCATCTAATTCTAAATTATTAATTTTTTTCTTTTGTTCAGGACATTTGTTGGCATAATGGCCTTCTTTTCCACATTTAAAGCATTTGTTTGATTTTTTATAGGATTTTTTGTAATAAGTTTTTTTGGGTTTTCTTTTTCTGGGAGGATTTTTTAGGAGACCATATTGTATCTCCTTTTTTATTTGCCTTATATTTTTTTTTAATTCTATATGGGTACATCTTTTTTTAACTAGGAGGATTCTTTTTTAATTTCCTCTTAGGAGTAGGTAATTTATCAAAGCCAAATTGTTAACACCAAGAACCTAATTCTTTCCTAGTAGTTAATTTCTGGTGTTTAAGTTGGCTCTTAAGTGTAAGGTCATTGCATAGTTGTAAGGCAACTACATTAATAGCAGCTATTATTTCCCCATAAGTCCATGTGTTGAGATCTATTTGGGACCAGTCAGACCATCCCATTTGTCTAACCATTTCATCTCTAACTTTATTAGAAAATAATTTTGGGAGTCCTGAAATAAATTTTTCTTTCCAATAAGAGTTAGCATTGTCAGGTATTTGAAAAACTCTTGTTAAGAAAATATCTTTGTACCATTTAAAATCACTCAATTTTTTACACTTTAAATTTTGGATTTTTGAAAATTCTTTTCCTTGGTTAAAATATTAGGATTTCCTACAAAATGCATAAGAATGGTATAACATAAAACATCAATACCATCAGGTTCAGAAATAGTGGTAGTAGTCTGGGTTTGAGTGGAAGAGGATTCAAAAGCAGTTGGGTTATTAGTCTGAACAAGTGTACTATTCATTATAGTTTTAGTATGACCAATTATAGATCTTTTAGCAAGACTGCTAAGGGTATGAATCCACCATCCAAACAGTTTTCCCTCAAAACCTGTGGTTATAGAGGTGATAACATCTGCATGTGTCGTTTTTTTAAAATATAAATATAACCAATAGTATGCATTTGTCGAAGGACAGTAATAATTTGATATTCTGATAATCCATCTATATTGAATTGATAACAGGCATTACCAGTATATGCCCTATAAGGAACAGTCTCTTCATATTGCAAGTCTGGGGGAGTTGGTTTTGGATAGTATGGTTTAGTGTTATGAAAATATTTTTTTTTGTTATAACTATCAGTTTTTTCATTGGTTGTGATTCTTTTGATATAATCCTGAAAATCAGGAATTTCACTTTCATTGTCAGAAGAGTCTGATTCTTGGATATTTTTGTCAATGGTTTGAATATTTGGTGAATGAAAACCTGGTATTTTTACTAATCTTTCTTCTAATGCTTTAAGAAATTCAGTTTCATCTACTAAGTTATCAAAACATTTTTCAATTCCAGTGTGGTATGGGAATACCAAAGGTTCTGATTTAATTTTTTCTTTACCTTTAGAAGAGGGAGTCGATGTTTCATAAGGAACAAAAACCTGTGGAGGCATACTTTCTTTTATGGGAGAGGTATTTGTTTGAGAAAGGTTTAAGTCAATTTTTTCTAATTGTTCTCCTATGGAATTGAGAAAGAAATTTGTATAGTGCCTTGTCTCATTACTAAGCCAATTTGGTGTGATGATGAAGGGGTGGTTTCAGACAGAGGTTCATAAAACAGAATGAATGGGGTGCATTTTGTTGTATTAACTCCTTCGGGAATGTCATCATTAGACATATTGATTTCAAAATCTCTTGGTGGGGGGTTTAGTTGTATTTCTTCTCCTTTTTTAGATTTATAGGTTCTAAGATTTTGTCGAGTAATTACAACACAATTTTGTTCATAATTTTTTCTATTTACATACCAATCAGAAAAGCAAATGTTCTGGTTTTAAAAGTTAAGGCTTTCAATCCATCTTTGGTGAAATTGTTTTCTTTTATTTTGGGAATAATTTCTCTCATATTTTTCCCTTAGATTTTTATTTTGAGGAGAGTAATAATCTGCTATAAGAAAATCAAATTCTTTTTTGCTTATGACATTAATGGTTATAACCGGAGGTTCTGGTTCTAATATTTCAGTTAAAACTTGTGAAGGAGTAGGTGAAGTTTGACCAGCTTGGTCATAAGAATGAATAGGTTGGGCCACTTGTTCTGGGGTTTTTTGGACATGTGTCACATGTGTTTATGTTTCTGGTTTGGCCCTGGGCCTTCTTCTTCTGTGTACAAGATTTATTGGTTCAGTGGATTCATTATCAGAATTGCAATTTGGGCTAAGTCCAGATGATAGATTACTAACATGCCTCTGTTGATTAGGGACTAGACTGGGTATTTGTCTGGATATGTTTTTTCTAGATAAGCTAGAAAGAGAATGTCTGGCAGAGTGAAAATCATCTAAAGATCTAGAATGGGAGCTGTTATTATCTCTTAGGAATAATCCTCTTCTGAAAGAAATTCTAAGGGTACCATCTTGTTCAGTTACACAATCATGTAAATTTCTCATAGGTGGTTTATAAGTTGGTTGGTCAACCTTTTCTTTGATCCAATCATTAGGGAATTTAATGTTTTCCCATTTAACAGGTACAGGAACAAGTACAAGTACATTAACAGATGGAGATGCATTAAAACATATAGTCTGGCTTGCTGGCACTGAAGGGGGTATATAACTAGGTATAAGTCTGGAAGTTAACACACGATAATGAACTCTATAAACAAGCTTATAAGGGCTTGATTTTTCTAAAAATTTATAATTATGAGTTTGGATGTCAATAACTAAACATTTTTCTTTATGCTCATCTGTATTTAAAGCAATTGTAAAATTTGGATATACTTGAAAATAAATAGGTCCATATATTAAAGAGGTTTCTGTCATACCAAGAATAGATTCTTTGTAGTCAGTGATTCTTTTGTCTCTTAAAACAATTAATAAAGAGTTATTTAAACCAATTTTTGAAAGTGGTTTAACACCTACTTGGACACTGCCAATATGTAAGTCATTAAAGCCAATTTTGTTATAATGATTCAAACTATTTTTATTTAAAAGATTTGTCGAAAAAGTATTATTTTGAAATTTAACATTAATTTCTTTGGTCTTTTGTCCCAACATAGTTCTGAAATCCAAAAGTTTCTTTTTATAAATACTATTTTGTTGAATGTTGGGTAATTGCCAATTTATCAAATCTTTGTCATCCCAATTGGTTTCAATATTAGCAACAATTTGTGCAATGCAACTATTAATATCATCGGGCTCAATCCCGGGTCTGGAACTACTTGTGGACATGATAAAGAAAATCTATAGTCAATAATCTTAGGTTTTGACTCACAGCCTGATCAACGGGTCAACATCCTACAACACTCTAGCAAACGGCAAACACACCCATAGATCTACTGACTTTTGCACCTAAAATTATAAACTATAAGTCTTCTTCAACAAGCCTCAAGGCTCTGATACCAAAACGGAGCAGGATAATATACGTAAGAATGCACAGTACAAAATATACCAATTCTAAAAACATATAGGAAAACAGAGATAAATTAAAATGAGCAAATTACTGTTCACAAATACAGTAAAAATACGATGGTCCTAATAAGTACGTGGCGTTGTTATACCCAGGTCTACCCTATTTGGTATAATACAACCAATTCAAGCAGGTAAGTCAAGGTTTCCAGCCTATATATTTAGATCAGAAATATATAATAGATCCTAAAAGAGATAGAGAGATAAAAGCTTACTTAATTAAAATAAGTCTGACAGCAATGCAGATATATAGAAATAAGTCTCACAATTTATTTATGTAATTTGGAAATTTACAGTAGGAGAAAGAGAGTAAATATTGATGCTACACAGAACAATCAGAGAGATAATAGAAAAAATAAAACTGAATTTGCCTCTTCCTTCAACATATCAAGCATATTTATAGAGATTAATAACTCTAGTTACATTGTCGGTAAACCCCGGTCAATAAACTCTAGTTACTTTTGCTAAACCGTAGTCATCTTGTCGGCAAACCCTGGTTAATAGAATCTGATTGCTTTTGCTGAATCTGGTTGCTTTTGCTTTATTTATTATCCTGCTCCATTTTTTTTTTATATATATATATATATATATAAAAACCATTTCTTTGTATTTAATTGATCAATATATATCAATACAAAAGATCATAAGCTCTGTTCTCTCGTCTCTCTCTCATCTCAGTTTATCTTTCTTCAATTGATTTTTCGTTTATTCATAACAGTATTGCAATCTGGTTATTTAAAAAAATATTTGTTCAAAGATTTTTGTCTTTTGACAGTATATAATAAACATTACTACGAATTTGAATTCACGTTGAGACTAGCAAGCTCTAGTACAACACAAAATTGCCCACCCTGATTTGAAATTCGTCCCAGGTGCCATGGACCCACCAGAGCCAAGTATGATGGAGCTATTTAAACTTTTTTTTTCCTAATGAAATGGTAACTCTAATGTGTAGAGGGATTTTCTCCTTTTTCATGGACCATCCTGGTCATCAAAGGTCCTACATTTTTTGTCCACTTACATTTTTCCTAATAGTCAAAAGAAAATAACCCTATAATCCTACATGAGTATGAATGTGCAAGTCTTGAAGCATAAGTTTGAAAGCTGCTAGACACTTCTGATGCTTTAGTGTTAGAGATTGAATGTTAAACCAAAAAAAAATTGAAAAGAAACATAATATAACTTGTTTATGACAGTCTTAAATTGGGTGAAGAATATATTCATTCATATATTTCATTATGCAGTAATACATAGATTATATATAAATACTGGAAAAACTATTATAGGAAAGAATAATATAGAGAATAATTATGATTCCTCTAATCTTTCTCAATTAATAATTGACTTTATTCTTTGAGATTAATTAGGAATGTGCAACTCATTTGACACTCCCCCTCAAGTTGGAGCATATATGTCGTCCATGCCCAACTTGCTAAGTGAGCTGTGAAAAACTCTAACTTTGACTGCTTTGGTGAGGACATCTACAAGTTAATCTTCGGATTTAACAAACGGTACTTCAATGATCTTAGCCTCAAGCTTTTCTTTGATGAAATGCTTGTCAACTTCAACATGCTTGGTTATATCATGTTGCACTGGATTATGTGCAATAGCAATTGCAGCCTTGCTATCACTATGTAATTTCATAGCGTGTTTAGGTTTGAATCCCAAATCTCTCAGCAAGTTTCTAATCCATAATAGTTCACGTACTCCATATGCCATACCCCTATATTCTGCTTCGGCACTTGATCTCGACACTACTTTCTGTTCCTTACTCCTATAGCTGACTAGATTGCCTCATACAAAAGTAAAATATCCGGATGTAGATCTCGCCTGTCAGTAACAGAACCTACCCAGTCTGCATCAGTATGACCCTCAATATTTAGATGACCATGACGTGAGAACATCAACCCTTTTCCAGGAGCTGACTTCAAGTATCTCATAATTCTATTCACAGCATCCATGCGTGCTTCACTTGGTGCATGCATGAATTGACTCACCACACTCATTGCATATGTTATATTAGGTCTAGTATGTGATAGATAAATCAACTTACCAACAAGACGTTGATACGTTTCTTTGTTGGTGGCTACCTAGTTTGAATACTCACCAAGTTTATGATTCTCCTCCATTGAAGTGTCCGCTGGTTGGCAAGCTAACATTCCAGTTTCAGTTAAAATGTCAAGGGTATATTTTCGTTGTGATAGAAATATTCCTTGTTCTGAACAAGCTACTTCAATACCCAAAAAATACTTCAGAGCACCTAAATCTTTTATCTCAAACTCATTTACTAAATAACACTGCAATGTTGCCCTTCTTCTAGGTCATTACTTGTAACCACCATGTCATCAACATACACAATAAGGGTGGTAACCTTACCTTTCCTATGTTCCAAGAAAAGAGTATGATCTGAGTTACTTTACTTGTAGCCAAAATTCTTTATTGATTTGTTGAACCTTCTAAACCATGCTCTAGGTGATTGCTTTAATCCATAAAGAGACTTTTTCAGTTTACACACCATGTTGCTCTGACTGGATCCCATCTTGCATCCTGGAGGGGGGGTCCATATAAACTTTTTCTCCTAGGTCTCCATGCAGGAAAGCATTTTTGACATCAAACTGGTGTAATGGCCAGTCCAAATTTGCTGTTATTGAAAGAAGAATCTGAATTGTGTTGATCTTGGCTACAAGAGCAAAGGTCTCCACTTAGTTATTTTCATAAGTCTGAGTGTAACCTTTTACCACTAATCTTGCTTTGTATCATTCAATGGTGCCATCTGCCTTGAACTTTACAATATATATCCATCTACAACCTACTGTTCTTTTCCGTTTAGGAAGGGTAGTCATTTCCCACATGGAATTCTTTTGAAGGGACTCCGTAACTTCATTCATTGCTTGAGTCCATTTGGGAATTTTTTAGAGCTTTCTGTACATTACTTGGAATAGACACAATGGATAATTGACATACAAGTGATGTACAAGACGGAGACAGCCTATGTAGAGACATATGATTTGCAATAGGGTATTTAGTCTTTACTTTAGGGTCAAGATCATATTTTTGCCTAGGGACTCCTCTAGTTGTACGAAGAGGTAACTGATAACCTATGTTTTTTATATGATTTGACTTTGATAAAATATTAGAGTTTAAGTTTGAGTGTTCAGTTACCTGTGGAGATTCTTTAGGACCTGATTGGATGAGTGATGGTGGTAAAGTAGGAGAAGTTGTATGAGGGAAATTTTGTGAAATATTATCAGGAGGTTCCATTTCTTATGGCTCTTGCTGTTGTTGAACCTCTCTAGCTGGTAAGTCAGTATTCACTACATCATTAAGTGTTGTCTGAGCTGGCTTGTGTTCTGAGACATTTTGTAGAATTTGGATGATCTGATTTTGAGGATCTTCTGCAAGGATAGAGTTCTCCCCCTGTAAGGGATGCTCAGAATCTCCTCTTGAGTAATAAATCTCACTCTCATTAAAGTAACATCTGCATTAATATATAAGGCCTGAGTAGGAGGGTGAAAATATTTATAGCCCTTCTAAGTGTCAGCATACCACCCTACAAAGACAAAGTGTAGTGCACACGGATCAAGCTTGCCACGCTAGTGTGGATATACCTGGACATAAGCAACACGGCCAAAAACACGTAGTTCGAGATTTGGTATGGATGGCATGGCGAGGAGTGTGTTCAATGTCTAAAATGGAGTTTGATACTGAAAAGTACTAGATGGTGTTCTATTTATATGGTAAGCAGCGGAACAAAGAGCCTCTCCCAAAAAATGATGGGGCATACGGGCCTCAAATAGCGAGGCACAAACAACTTCCAAGAGATGACGATTCTTACGTTATGCTATGCCATTCTGTTGTGGTGTATAGGCACATGTGGTTTGATGAACAATCCCATTATTGCTTAAAAAGTTATGCAAGTCATTGTTGACGTACTCTCCTCCATTGTCAGACCTAAGAGTTCTGATTTTCTTATCAAACTGAGTAATAACATATTGATGAAATTGTTTGAATTTGGAAGTAACTTCATTTTTCTACTTCATGGGGAAGACCCATGTCATCTTGGTGCAACATCTATAAGTGTTACAAACCACTTAAAACCACGAATAGTAGGAACTCTTGATGGTCCCCAAACATCAAAATGTACAATCATGAAAGGCATAGAACTTTTATTCAATCTATGGGTAAGAAATACGATGGCTTTTCACCAAAATACAAGTTTCTATATGAAAGTTTGATTCAGCAAACTTAGAAAACAAATCTGGAAATAAAAGTCTCAGATAACTAAAAGAAGCATGCCCTAATCGTCTATGCCACAACCAAACCTTCTTCATCCTAACAGACTTGTCCCCTCTCACATGATGTTCTTGGCTTAATCTTTTACTGCATTCTTCTGTCAGGTCCAAATAATACAACTTTCCCCTTTTAGTACCACATCCAATCACGACCCTGGTGAGAAGATTTTAAAAAAGACAGTATAATGCCCAAAAACACACAGTACAGTTAAGGGAATCAATAATTTGAAGAATAGATAACAATTCATAATCGAGAGAAGAGATAACCAAGACATGATCTAGATTTAATGTTGATGTAAGAGATAGGGAACCTTCTCCCATAACTGGGGATGTGGTTCCATTGGCACTGGTAACATGTGTTTGACTTGATGGTTTGGTAGAGTGTAACCCGGTAAAACAAGATGTCATGTGATCAATGGCACCAGTGTTAATAATCCATGATCTATTACAAGTAAGTGAAGATGAACAAGAAGAAGTACCTGAGGTGGCCAAGGCCTTGGAGCCAGATGTACCCGATGAAGGTTCTGATATGATCTCTTGGGATAACTCATTCGATGTGAATGAGGCTCTGCTTAATTTCTTCTTTAGCCCTTTGTAAACCCATCCTTCTGGATTACCAATAACCTCATAACAGCCCTTAATTGTATGGTTATCTAAACCGGATTCGGTACACTTCATAGGAGGTCGGTTACGAGTGGAGTCATAGTTCTGAGTGGATGAATGAGAGTGCTTGGACTTTGCAACAATCAAGGCAGCACTTCAGATGTGACACCAACTTCAGACATGTTCCCTTATCTGTTACTTTCTCTTTTAATATGTGCATAAGCTGCATGCAGTTCAGGTTTAGGCTCCATCCTCAAAATCTCTCCTCTGATTTGGTCAAAATTATTGTCCAAACCTACAAGAAAGATATAAACTCGAAGGCGATCAATCTCTTTGCAACTAATTTCAATGTCTGATGGATGCTTCATGTTGCTTGGATTTAATTGATCAAGTTCTTGAAAAATCTCGGTGAGTTCACTATAGTAATTGGCAACAGGTGCACCATTTTGTTTCATTATGAATGATCTTTTATGTAGATCATAAATCTTTGCCTCATCTCAACCATCAGAATATGTTTTATTGATTGCATCTTAGACTTGCTTGGCTATGTCATAACGGATAAACAGTTTCATCTGATTGGGTTGCATGACATCAAATAACCAACTCTTGACTTGGCAATCCGACGCACACCATTTGTTGTATGTCAGGTCTATAGCTGTAGGTTGAGTCGTATCTCCGGTCAAGTGACCATGTTTCTCTCGTCCAACAATCTTCATCTCCATGACCTGATGCCATAGAGAATAATTATGTTCATCCAATTTGATTCCAGTTGAGAAGTTGGAATTATCTCATTGGATGGTGATAATTTGAGTGGTTGATTTTGACTTACCAGAATCTAAATTTGATTCACCGAAAATCAAATTTGATTCAGATTTGTTGGAGTCGCCTTTACTTGTCATGATGACGGCTCAATGAATGTTAGATGTGTCTGGCTTTTTGGTCTATAAGTGATGCGAGTGGTGGTGAAGCAACTGATGGAGAAGCGAATGATTGCCATTGCGGAAGCGTGCTAGGGATAGGTCAAAATACAGTCATGATCGACTGCTCTGATACCATCTTAAATTGGGTGAAGAATATATTCATTCATATATTTCAATATACAGTAATACAGAGATTATATACAAATACTGGAAAAACTTTTGTAGGAAAGATTAATACAGAGAATAACTATATTTCCTATAATCTTTCTCAAATAATAATTGACTTTATTCTTTAAGACTAATTAGTAATGTACAACTCATTTGACAAACAGGAGTTTGAGTTTCGTTGTAGGTAAAGTTTGACAAACAAGAATTAGCATACAAGTCTAGTAAAGAGTTAGAATATGGCTCTTTTATGCAAAATCTTATCTGAAATTACATGAATCAGAATGACAAAGAAAAGATTTCAGGAAATTACTATCTAAGATCTCCAAATCAAAAGCACCAGATCAAATCTAGAAAATAGAGATAATATATTACAAGACATATGTTTAAAATGAAATTCTAACGAGCCTCTAATAGTGAGATAGTAACTTCATTAGATGAAGAAAACTCAGGCTTGTTTGAAGAATCTGGTTCAAGCTGTTATTTCCTATCCATTAGGAAACTAGGTTGCTTCGGCTCAAGCAATGCGTTATCGCTACCCAATATTAGAACCACAGAGGACCTGCTTGGCTTGTCGTCAGGTTGGTGTTCCAAGCATAATAGACTAATGTGGGTGCACTGTATGGCTTCTGATTCATTACATGATTCTCCAAAGCATGGATCAATCAGTTTCAAAGGCTTGCCATCTTTCCATAATTTTCATGCCTAAACTATAAAGAAGTCCGTTTTTCATTCACGATTTTATCATTTTAAAGTTGTTGAAAAGTGACATGGTTTCCTGAAACTTTATTGAAAAAGAAATGTAATGATATTCACTTCCATATCCTATAAGACTAAGGTTGCAGTCTTGATGATAAAATCCTCTGTTTTTCTTTCCACTTACCAACTCCAGCAATAAAATACCAAAGCTATAGACATAAGATTTTATCGAGAATATCCCATCAATAGCATATTCAGGTGCCATATAACCACCGTAGAAGTATATTTAAAGACAAATTATGTTAAAGAATGGAACACAAGCAATTAAAAACATGACAGTATAAGTAATACTTACTAAGTGCCGACTACTCTATTCGTGTTTACTTCATTTTGGTCTCCATTAAAATTCTGGCCAAGCTAAAATCCGAAATCTTTGGGTTCCTCTCATGATCAAGTAATACATTACTTATTTTTAAATCTCTATGTATAATTTGCAATCTAGAATCTTGATGACGATAGAGAAGGCCCCTAGCAATTCAACAAATAATTTGGAAACGCTTGGACCAGTCCAATAGCTTACTTCTAGTTTGATCTGCACGTTTAAAACTCAGGTTATTTTAGTATCCTGCTTGAATAAAAAAAAAACTGATCTTTTTTTGTCAGAAAAGAAATGTCCATAGTAGAGATATCCTAAACCTACTGAATTCATAATAGACTTTTTGGGGATCCATACCAAAAATACAGTAATCTAGACCTTTGTTGGGCATGAATTCATATATTAGAATTTTCTCCTCTCCTTGAATGCAGCAACCGAGAAGCTTTACAAGATTTCAGTGCTGCAGTTTGGCAATCAGTAATACATTTTTTAACTCATTAATTCCTTGTGTGGAAATCTTTGAAAGTCTCTTCACAGCGATTTCTTCTCCATCTACCAGCGTACCCTGGAAACATTTTTATGTGAAATGAGTTGTAAACACAAGTGAACAAGTTTACAATATCATATCATTAATTGTTAGATTCAAAAACTTAAGCCTTTAGGTAAAAGCCTACTGATTAATAAAAAGCTTTCTAACACCGGTAAGTTGCAAGGTTTACCTTGTATACGTGTCCAAAGCCATCTTTTTCAATCTTGTTGCTGAATGAGAAGTTATTAGTGGCATTATCAATTGTATCTAACTCGAATAACGGTAGCTCCAGGCCATCAATCTTCTGATTAGTTTTCCTCTTGCCTTCATTTTTCTCTGAAATAGTAGAGATATGTGTTAATTGTCAGTAATATTGGATTATGAACAAAAATCATAATATCATTTAGAATGGACACACATTAATTGAAGTATATTGTAGAGGCGGAAGTCATTTATGTAACAATCTTAATTCACCAAGTAGATATTTTTTCTTTGGACTTCACACAAATCAATTAATATAATTCTCTCAACTAGTCAATTAATGACTAATAGTTATGCACGCTTATGATTCTATTCACAAATTATCCACCTTGCAAAATAAATGAATAAAAGTAAGTTGCTTGCACTCATTTACATATACAAAGTTGAGATATTATGATTTTAGTTCCTCTAATTAGCGTTAATCTAGGTTTGGTCTCCTAGTTTTTGAAATTACTAACTTTAGTTCTTACGTTAGGAATTTCGTAAAAACAAACAAAATGTCATTGTCAGATTGTACAATGATCTAAATACCCTTAATGAAGGATTCTAATGAAAGGTGATATAGTAATTTTATTTTTAACTAAACAAAAAATGAAAATAAAAAACAAAAACAAATTAAATATAATATACATATACATATATATATATATATATATATATATATATATATATATATATATATATATATATATATATATATATAAATAATAATCTTTCTATAAATTTCGCTAATCTAAATCCTTAATTACCTAATTAAGGTTAAAACTGACAAAAAAAATTAATGAATAATTTTTTTTCCAAAAACGATTAGCATCAACCCTATTTTTTTTTGAATCATTATCATAATATCAAACTTTTTTTTTTCCAGAAATCAATATCATCAACAACAATCAACAATCAACCACCAAGAATTTATTATCATCAACCCTATTTTTTTTTCCAGAAAATAAATTGTTTTTTTAAAATATCGCCATCATCACATTACACCACCAAAAATTACATCTATCATCATCATCAACATTTCACCATCGTAATCAACTACTGGTGCCACTGTCCAATAACCCAGAAAACAAATAAATTTTTTCTCATTACCATTTACCTCCACAGTGTTGTCAGCCACGAGATTCATAAACTGGTCAAACCCACGAAGTGTTTAAACAACCATATATAACATTTAGCTTGATTTTAAGCTTCCTTTCTTGAGGTCTGGACACTGGCCTGGTATGCTCATCTTCAACAATAACCAATTGAATCACCATCATCATCACCAAAAGCAAACCAAAAAATATCACACCAACACAAAATCTCAACACAGATTCAGACCACCACCAGACCTAGAACTGGGACCACCACCACCACCACCATCATCACCAAAAGCAAACCAAGCTACACCACACCAACACCAAATCCGAACCCAGATTTGGACTACCACCAGACCTAGAACCAAAGGGGTCAAAAAATTATTGGCACTATTTGAGGGGCATGTTGTGTAAATATCACCACTTTACTAATGTATGTTTAAAAGGCATCAAAAGAGTGTTTGAGACAAAAATACCCCGAAACATTTTAACACTGAGGAAGTTGTCGTTTTCAAAGTCAAAGAGAAGCAACAGTCAAACTGACGGGAAACTAATCGACGGTGAAGTGACCGGAAGAGCTGCGATTGACAAAGGTAAGATTGGTTATTTTTCCTTGTTTTTGTTGTTGTTAACTTGCATTACATGTTAGAATTGAGTTTTGTTAATAGGAATTGTAGAAACCGGTTAAAATAGAGATGTGAGAATGGTTGTGGTTTAGGTTAGGGTTTGTAATTTGGTTGAATATCAGTTGAGGAAGATGAAATCTGGGTTTTTTAGACTTTTTTCAAGAAAATCGAGCTTATTTGATTAGTCGAGCTATTTTTGTCGTGAAAAACAGGTTTTGGTAGATCGAGGTTTTTGGAAAAGGAATCGAGCTTTTTTAAAAAAGAATCGAGTTTTTTTAAAAAAGAATCGAGCCATTTTGAAAAGGATCGAGCTTTTTTAAATAGGTTTCGAGCTTTTTTGAATAGGTTCGAACTGATTTAGAATTATATCAAGCGTATTTGAAAGGGATCGAGCTTTTTTGAAAAGGGATCGAGCCTTTTTAAAAAGGGATCGAGCTTTTTTTTAAAAAAGGATCGAGCTTTTTTAAAAAGGGATCGAGCTTTTTTAAAAAGAGATCGAGCTTTTTTAAAAAGGGATCGAGCTTTTTAAAAAGGTATCGAGCCTTTTTGAAAGGTATCGAGCCTTTTTGAAAAGGAATCGAGCTTTTTTTAAAGGGATCGAGCCTTTTTGAAAGGGATCGAGCGTTTTTGAAAAGGAATCGAGCTTTTTTGAATATGTTTCGAGCTTTTTTGAATAGGTTCAAGCTGTTTTTAAATTGGATCGAGCCTATTTGAAAGGGATGGAGCATTTTTGAAAAGGGATCGAGCCTTTGTTAAAAGGCATCGAGCCATTTTAAAAAGAAATCGAGCTTTTTTGAATAGGTTTGAGCTGTTGTTGAATTGGATCGAGCCTATTTGAAAGAGATCGAGCTTTTTTGAAAAGGGATCGAGACTTTTTTAAGAGGGAGCGAGCTTTTTTAAAAAGGGATCGAGCTTTTTTTAAAAGGGATCGAGCTTTTTTGAAAGGGATCGAGCCTTTTTGAAAGGGATCGAGTCTTTTTGAAAGGGATCGAGCCTTTTTGAAAAGGAATCGAGCCTTTTTGAAAAGGAATCGAGCTTTTTTGAAAAGGGATCGAGCCTTTTTGAAAGGGATCGAGCCTTTTTGAAATGGAATCGAGCTTTTTTGAATATGTTTCGAGCTGTTTTTGAATTGGATCGAGCCTATTTGAAGGGGATCGAGACTTTTTGAAAGGGATCGAGCCTTTTTGAAAAGGAATCGAGCTCTTTTGAAAGGGATCGAACCTTTTTGTAAATCAATCGAGCTGTTTTGAAAGGGATCGAGCTTTTTAATAAAATTTTGTCTAATGATGTTGTATTTCTGTTACATTGCAGATGAGAATTAGGTTGAGGGATTCACTTAAAACTCCAGAAGAATACTGGTACGAGGGCAAACTGACACGACACAATCATTTTGATGCCCTCGCCCATATAGACGACGCGCTGAACCGTGTCCCTATAGAATTTGCAGATGAAGACCGTCGGCGGTTCATGGCATCTTGTTTCGGGCATTTCCTGGCGATGCATAGGGAGATGAAGTTTTCCGGTGGTATTATCCATCGGTTGCTTTTGAGGGAGCTCCATCATAACGGCCCCACAAATGAGATGCACTTCATGTTAGGAACCCATTCGGTGAGGTTTTCGAAGGTGGAATTTTGCCTGATCACCAGACTGCGGTTTGGAGTTGTACCAGAGACCACAATGTATGCAGCAGTGGAGAATGGCATACATGAGCGATACTTTCCTGGAGCCGAGGAGGTGTCGCTGGAGCAGATTAGGGGTGTTATCACCGGCACAGATTTTGGACAGGCGTACGATGCTGTCAAGCTCTGCCTCTTATATATGCTGAATTGGATACTGATAGGGGTGGATGAGAGATTCAAAATTCCAGTTTGACAGTTTTGGGTGGTTGAGGACCTAGATGCGTTCGATGCGTTCCCGTGGGGTGCCTACGTGTACAGGCATTCTATTCACTCATTCAAGCATGCGCTAGACGGGCGAAGAGACGGGTTTGAGCGACGCTGGCAGGAAAATGGCGCTGATGTACACAGGGTGGAGACCTACAACATTTACGGTCTTTCTCATGCCCTGTTGGTAAGAAGTTCGAACTACAAACTGTACTTTATTGTTGGTGCCCAAAATTGTATGGATACTTATCGTACTTATCCATGATGCAGATATTTGCTTTGGAGGTGATCCCTGAGTTGGCCAAAGAGGTCGGTGTCCGGATGGTTACTGATCTGACTCCCCGTATTTTGAAGTGGGAGTTGACCAAACAACCGAAAGGGAAGAAGCTAGCAAAGATTTTCAAAGCCAGGGTATGTATTTATTTTGTTAATGTTTTTATTAGTTAGTATTTGTACAATGACATTATTCTAACTAATATTTCAGATGTTTGCGCTCAAGGAACTGGTGCCGACACTAGCTGAGAGACAAACACCGTACTATGCCTGCCTAGACGAGGGGGGGAGCATGTATGTAGAAGGTGACATGGATGATCTGCCACCTGAGGTCCCTGATCAGACCACCTTAGGCGGGATCAGTGGTACAGACAGGACCATTAACAGTGAGGGATTTGAGCCCGCTGCTGGGGGTTTGAGGCCCAGTGACAGTGAGGGATATGAGACAGACCCTCAACAAGAAAGGCATAGGCATAGGCGGGTTCGGTTTTCCACCCCTGGACATGGTACATCTACAGGGGATTCCCGTGGGGGCATTGGACGTGATGGAAAGGTAAGCTGAAAACAAAGTTAAGTGTTTTTTAGTAACACGTGTTGATAGTTTTGTACTAACATTGTAGACATGATTTCAGGCTCCGTGGACTGAAATGTTGAACGATGTGAGTGAAACCCTCCGAAAGAGTGACGAGGATCGACAACGTCAACACTTGGAGTTGTTGGATATGATCCGAAAGAGTGATGAGGATCGTCAGCAGCAACACCGATTGTTACTTGATATGATCCGGGGGTTTCAAGGTTCGACCTTAAGTACACACCGGGATGGTCCCCCACCTCCTGATCAATTACTTAGTCCCGGAGGGTCGACTGATAGGTTTACAGGGGGACAGACACCCAGGCTCAGGGGTCCCCCCCACCTCGCATCACATCGATCCCCCAACCTCGCATCACATCAATCCCCCAACCTCGCATCACATCATTCGCCCACCTCCTAGCATATCGATTCAACCACCGCGGTCCCCTCCCCCACCCAGCACGTCCGTGGAGTGGGAGAAGTCCCCTCCCCCACCCAGCACGTCAGTCCCGTCGGAGCAGTCCCCTCCCTAACCCAGTACGTCCGTGGCATCGAAGCGGTTCCCTCCCCCACCTAGCACGTTAGTCCCGTTTGATCGGTCCCCTCCCCCACCTAGCATGACCGTGCCGTCAAAGCCGTCCTGTCCCCCACCCAGCACATCCGTGGCGTCGGAGGGGTCCCCTCCCTCACCCAGCAAGTTCATGGTGTCGGAGCGGTCCCCTCCCCCGGTAAAGTGTTTAGGTAAGCACGGATGGCAGTTGGTGAGCCCTTACACAGATCCATGCCATCCAATGAGGTTAAAGACATGGCCCAAGTCCGTGGAACATATTTTTGACCCCCACGGACTAGTGGACGGTGACCACCTAGCAGCATACAAGGATTTCAAGAGGAACTTAAACGGGGAACAATGAGTATAATTTTTTATAATACAAATGGATGTACATTTCTTGTTTAGTCTAATTTATGTATAGCTAAGGTAATTCAATCATTATACAGACGTGATGTGGACGTGTTGTCACCAGTTACCGCGGGATGGTTCGTGCGTATGCAGTCCAACTTCATGGACTTGGAGGACACGGTACATACTTATTATATTTCATATTAACTTTTGTGTAAGTATTGTTGAATTGTTAACAAGTACGGTGGTTTTATTGTTTGTCAGCATATGGATGCATACCTAAATATTCTATGCAAGCGTCATCGAGGATTCCACAATGTGTACAACCAGAGGATCAACGTGTTGGATACACAATTTTATGTAAGTAGTTATAACATTTGGGAATCACATCGGATTTTATGCTTCTGTATTAATAATACGATCTTGTCAATGCTTTTACAGCCACTTATGTTGTATATGTGGGAGAGGATGATGCCTCGTGATTCCCATGGTGCTGTGAGCACGGTAAGGTGGAATGTGTTACAATCCCGATGGTTGGAAGAGGACCTTTTCACGGTCCATGGAGCAACCACGAGTGGAAACCGCCCATGGCACGAGGTTTACCAGGTAAGTGTTACATGATTGAGATGATTTTAAAAAAATTGTAAGTATATCCTCAGCTAACACGGCATGCAAACTATTACAGGTGCTGATTCCTTGCAACGTTAGGGCCCAACATTAGCTGGTGGTGAGTGTCGACCTTTGTCGTGGGAAGATTGATATTTATGACCCCTGGAGACAGGAAGTCCCGTATCAGATCAGGCACCAGCAGGTCCGACTATTACGGTGGTTTTTACCCTCCATGTTGAGTGACGCAGGGTTCCACACAGCACGGTGTCCTGGGCGTCGGGCGTTCACTCGGGAAAATAAGCCCTTCTCGGTCAGTCTAGTGCATGCTTCTACAGTCCCCCAACAAAAGAAATCGTTAGACATTCTATTTCATTCACGTGTTTACATATTCTTTATGAACGATTTCTAATGGTGTTTCATGTCCCGAATTGTAGAGGTAACTGTGGTCCCCATACTTTGAGAATTATCGAGTACATATTGGCGAATCGAAGGCCTTTTGATTGGTCAGAGGACGACATAGGGATGATTCGGGAAAAAATGGCTGTCTAGATTTTTGCTAACTCCAAACCCCCCAAGTGATTTTTTGTATATTACCATTGTAGTTTTACACAGACATGTCATTAATTCATGAACATTAATTCGTTCATTATTCATTCATTAATATTATTTCATTTATTAATATTAATTCATTCAATAATAAGTAATTATTGCAATTCAAAATTATTACAATATGATACACTTCCAAAAGTTTTCAATGTGATCAAAAAATTGTCATTTATTCCCTATTAGAGTCAATGTTAGGGCATGTTTGTTTGTTGTGTCCAATTGAATGGCGGTATTCATCGGGAACATCTCTTCTTGTACCTTCATTAATCATCGGTGGATTAGAACATCTCCTGGAATTATGCCCTGGTTGTCCACATCTTCTACAGGATTGTGTAGTTGTCCTCTCCGAAGACGAGACATGGTGACCCTCCCTTAGGCGTCCTGCTTGTCTCCTGGAGTTTGGATTCAAAATCACCCTCTGACCAATGTCAGATGGCACAACCCAAGTGGAAGGATGGCCCGCCGGCATAATAGGAACCGAGTACCCGTTAATAAGTGTCTATATCTTGTAGTAGTCCGCACACAAAGTTGTGAAGTCCAAGTTTCGCTCCCTGTAAAAAAAATTGAAAACGATCAGCTTCACTAAGAAAATGATCATTAGGTTTTCAAAGTTGTGAAGTCCAAGTTACAGTAATCTACCGTGCCGCCGCAAGGGTGTGAGAACATGGAAAATGATCCATTTGAGATTTGTTACAAGTACAAGTCTTCTGAGCTAAGTCTACAGTCTATTGTTTTCCAGATCGCCTGACCAAAAAAATGTTCTAGTCGACTGGATTAACGGTCAAATAACCACACTTCTCCATACGTTTTAAGAGCACAAGATGTGCTGCGTCGGTCAACTGATGACGCATGGTTTGTGCAGCTCTATAGCTATCATGAAACCACCGTTGCAGTATATTCCTAATGAACTCAGCCAGAGTCAACATAGGCAGCTGGCGTGCAAATTTGAGGCATGAGTTTATGCATTCTGTAACATTAGTCGTCATCACCCTATACCTTCATTCCAGGCAGTGTACACGAGACCACTTGTGTGGACCGGCATCAATGAGATAATCATATGCATTCTGGTGCAAGTTTCTTAACTCTTCCATTATATTCAAACTCGGCGTGCTGCTTTGTCCATTATTACGGAAACATCCTTCCTATGAAATCGCTTTTTAACATTTTCAGCAAAGTGCCAGCAACATATGGTATGGGTGGCATAAGAGAACACTTTAGAAATCCCTGCTTCAATGCTTGCATGCCTATCGAAAATGAAAACTAGCTCATCAATATGACATAGGGCACCCTTCAAGCAATCAAAAAACCATTCCCATGAAAGATTGTTTTCTGAGTCGCCGTACCCAAAAGCAATTGGATACACATGTTCGTTCCCATTTTGTGCTGTTGCAACAAACATTGTACCCCAAAATCGTCCCTTCAAATGGGTACCATCAACGGCAATGACTGGACCCATACACGTTTGAAATCCTATAAGTGAGGCACCAATCGACATGAAGAAGTATAGAAAGGTATCATCTTCGTTGCACTGTAAGTCAGTGATTGTGCCGGGATTTTGTTGTTCCAAAACGTAACCAAATGATGGAAGCAGTTGGAAGGTTTCCTCATGTGTTCCATATGTCAGTGACAATGCATAATCGAGGGCGGCGTGTGCCTTACTATACATGATTTGGATTCCATACATTGATTTCATGTCGGCGATTATGTCCTTCGGACGCATTAGTCGACCATCTTGTTGTTGAAGTCTAGGAGCAATAACTACTCCAATTGTGACTGCACTAGCTTGTCGGTGCCGGCGGTGAATTTCCTCTAACGGACAAGTGTGTTCGTTGACAAAACTTCTTACTTGAAAGTATATGCTTTCATCTCTCCTCACCGCTCTTAACTTCCACGTACAATTTCCTATCAAACAAACTAGATGTAATATTGTCTTATTGGACCTTTTTACCTTCCACTCGAAGTTCTGCCGCATTGCAAAATGGCCTACTAGTCTTTTCAAATCCTTTTTCGTTGCAAAAAAATGGCCTTTATATATCATGTTTGTAGGTTCATCTTCAAACAAGTTTCTGCTTCCACCAATACCAAACGAGTATGATTCTGCTCCTGGAATAACCCATGTTCTGGCATTATCAGAATCATATGCAGTTACATTAGCCCTCCCCTCGGAGGTCCCAACTATATCTGGTGCACTGGAACTAAATCTGTGTACATGTCTTACACGTCTTTTCGTTTCGACAGGTTCTGCATCATCCTGATTGTCCTCTACATTTTCTACAGAATTTAAATTGCCCTCATTATCCACCTCATGATTCACCTCAACATTCAGTGATGTATTCTCCTCATTGTTGATGTCATTGTAGATCTCATTGTATTGGTGGTTGTACTCTCTACCATTCATCTCAATATGACAACCAAATACATTGTCTAATTGAGGTTTCGGTCTATTATCATGGGCAGCTACTTCCGGTGGGACAACACATATGTTTTCCTGACCATCAATCTCACTTCTTTGTGTGAACAACTGGTTGATTCCGCCTGATGATCGAAATTGTTGGGTGTTATCAGGATGAGGGATATCTTCACCAATGACACTTCTTGCTGGCCTCTCGATTAGACTAACACATACTTGAGGGATCACCCTATCTTCCCCTAGCATAAACTGAACATCGTCATTGTTTCTTATAAATGTATGACATGTAGTCCCAGGAACAATTAATAGAGACTGTAGCTTAGCACTGTATTTGTTCTCATCAAACTTCACAATGGTTTGCACGATCGACACCAGTTCGTCGTAACTCAAATTCTTTGACAAATACAAACCTTGGTTATCGAAACCTAAATACCTCTGATTTCCGTCTGATAATTGCTCTCATCGACCGTTGTAAGATATGACTATTCTCACCCTATCCATTGTCCTGTCAAAACCAACATCAAAAAACATTAATAAGGAAAAAATATTTCTTATTAAATTTACAATTATAAAGGATTAAACAAAAATCAAAAGTGTAAGATATGAAGCTTTTTTAAAAAACGGATCGAGATTTTTTTGTACATGATCGAGCCGTTTTTGTACATGATCGAGCTATTTCTAACGGGATCGAGCTTTTTTTGTTCAAGACGAGCTCTTTTTCTACATAATCGAGCTTTTTAATATATGGCTCGAGCATTTTTTCATATGCCTCGAGCCTATTTGAAGGGATCGAACTTTTTTTTGAGGAATCGAGTTTTTTTGTGAGGGATCGTGCTTTTTTTATGCGGTATCGAGCCTTTTTCAAAAGGGATCGAGCTATTTGTGTGAGGGATCGAGTTTTTTTTGGCAGGGATCAAGTTTTTTTTCTGAAGGATCGAGCCTTTTCTTTTTGCGTATCCAGCATCTATTTTTAGAATCGAGTTTTTTTAGAATTTGATCGAGACTTAGTTTCACATTTTCGAGCTTTTTTACAAATGTTTCGACCTTTATTAAAAATATTTTCACCTTATATGCCCAAGATTATAAACTTGTTTGCACCACTACAACTCAATTCGCCCAAATATATATACAAAAAAATATGCATACATGTTCATTCATTCTTTGTAAAAAGTTTACAACTCCAGGACATCAATATAAAAAAAATTCAGACAACATGTTCATAAATGTTCATACAGTGTTATACCACACAGAAATACAATAAAAAATGGAAATAAAGATCAGAAATATTATTTTACCTTCTTGTGCAAAATATGAAATATGTGCAATATCTGGAATACAATAAATCTGGAATGGAGCTCGTTTTGTGATGAAAAAATGGAGTAGGTGATTGATTTTCAGACAACTTTATTAGACGACAACCTTTAAAGAATAAAATATCGATTATTTAAGGGTAATTTCGGTAGCTCACCATAATAGGTGCCTTTTAAACTTAACTTATTATAAAGGTGACATCACTGCAATTGACCAACAAGAAGGTGACATTCCTCACCATTTCCATTAGAACTAAAACCACCACCACTGCCACCATCATTACTGTAAAGTCCTCATTTATTGATTGACTTATTTCGTGAACAAATCACATTTTTGGGGTGTTATGTAAGGTTAACTTAGGCTTTCAAGACCTCAAGAGAAGAAGCACCAAAGGTAAAATTCTTGTGCTTACTTGCTTTGAAGAGATAGTTGCACACACTCACAAATTCATGCATAACTTTTATTCATATATATTGTGTGTTTATACTTGTGTGCATTTTGGTTTAAATGACTCTTGTTGATTCATTTGCATCTTGTTATTAAAAGTTTTATGTCATTTTAGGCATTAGAATAAGATGCATTTTTATCACTCTAGGGCTTGTTGATTTTGTGTGATTGGGTGTTGAAAAAGTGGGCATTGTGCTACTCGACTAGCCCCACATCACCAGCGCAACATTCCAGCGGATCGCAGCTTGTCATGCTTCACTGATCTACTCCACTGCACCCGTGAAATGTTGAAAAAGTTGGCAGTGTCCTAGTGGTGCGCTACTCGACTAGCGCAACCTTACCAGCCCAACATTCCAGTGGTTTGTAGCATGTCGTGCGCCACTAAGCTGCGCCACTCAACCAATGCCTATTGAATATATTAGGTTGTGCACTGGTGGTGCGCTACTTGATGAGCGCACCTCACCAGCGCACATAGCAGAAGCTGGAACGTTTTTTCCAAAATGACCTCACTTTGGTTGGATCTCATATATATATATTACTCTTTGTATGCAGGTCGGAAGTAGAGTTCAGAACATCATATCTTTTCCTTAGAACATATTTCAAAAGGAAAACTTTTCCAAGAACTCATCTTTAAACACTCGTAGCATTCCCATGTGCATAAAAACTTCATATTGCATCATCTAAAGTCATTTAGAGTGCATCTATGGATAGTTTTGCTTCATCACATCTTGTTTGGTAAGTTCTTCACTATCTTCTTACAAGTTAAGTGTTTTGCTTGCTAAGCCATCTCTTTAATTATTTGTATGTTCTTAGAACATATTCTAGATACAAATTAGAGATTGTTGTGATGACATGATTGAGTGTTGTATTGTGTTAGCTTCATAGGATTGTTTGATCTATGTTTATCTAAGCTTTTTGAACATGTCATTTAGTTCTTGATATCTAGGATTGCATTAATTGTCATCTCATTATCCTAGATAAACATATAAGGTTTCCTAGCCTTGTTTGTTCTTTGAATATCATCATATATTCACATATGACATTTTATCTCTTCATTGAGAAGTAAGACTTGTGTTGCTTCTGAGAGTAGGTAGCTTAAATTGCAAGCAAGATAGACTAGGTTCACTTATACCGGGATTAGGTAGTGGTTGTGGATTTTAAACCAGGATTAGGTTTTAATTCCTTTGCCATTAGTGGATTAGAGGTTCGAGTGTGGCGCACATATCAGCCTGTGGTTTTTCCCATTTCGAGGGTTTCCACATAAATCTCAAGTGTCTTTACTATTTCCGTACCTTTTACACTTGTGATATTATTGTAACTAGAGCATTTTCGTCAACTTGACCTTTAACGAAAATTGGGTAAAATTGTTTAAAATTTATTCACCTCCTCTCTAGGTTAATATTATACACACCATAATATTTGTTTCAATTGGTATCAGAGCAGGTTCCTAGACATACATAGGTGATCCTTGCTCATTTTGGTGTGTGTTGCATTTTGTGTGTGTGTATTGATCATTCATACACTTGCATTCATATCATTCATCCATTAACATAATGAGTGGAAACGGTGGCAACGAGGGAGCTTCTAGCACTAGACCTCCACTTTTCACCGGATTGAATTATGCCTCTTGGAAAGACAAGATAGAGTCGTATATTTGCCAAATTCATGACATGGCATGAATGGCTGTTGAAGATGGCTACACTCCACCTATGATGACTCCTATAGATGAAGGAGATGATGTACTTAAGCCAAAGGCACAGTGGAACGCATAAGAGTTTGAGGCATCAAAGTGGAATAAGAAGGCAATGCATGCCATCCTATGTGCAATGGATGAGAACCAGTACAAGTTGGTTCAAAATACTAGGATAGCTAAGGAGGCATGGGATATCCTAGAAGTTGCATATGAGGGAACGAATGTGGTTTAGGAATCGAAGATTTAAGTTCTCCAAACACAATTTGAATTGCTCAAGATGGATGAGAACGAGTGCTTCAATGACTTTGAAGTGAGGTTGATGGACATTGTGAACCAAAGTCATCAACTTGGTGATCCTTATTCGGATAGAAAGATCAAGCAGAAGATTATGAGATCTCTACCCGATAGATTTGAGTCTAAGGTGACGACTTTAGAAGAGAATAGTGGTTACAAGGATATGAAGCCAAGTGAAGTGATTGGGAGGCTTCTAGCTTATGAATCTAGGAAATGTCCTAATCCCACACCATCGAAAAAAACAAAAGGATATTGCTTTGAAAACCTCCAAAGTTGAGAAGAGGAGAGTGATGACTCGAATGAAGAAATGGCCTTACTAATGATGAAGTTCAAGAAATTCTACAAGTTCAAGAGGAAAGGTTTCGGATCCAAGTCAAGACTTGAAGAAAAAGGTTCCCTTCAAAAAGATTGAGCCTAGGCAAGAAAAGACCGAGAAGAAAGGAGTCCAATGCTATGAATGTGGTGGGATAGGTCACTTTGCCCCTGAATGTACAAATCACAAGGTCAAGAAAAAGGGAAAAGTGACGGCTGCCACATGGAGTGAAAGTGATAAGTCCAATGAAAGAGATGAGCCTTCGGATGATGAAGAACTCAGGGCTAACTTCATAGCTTTTACGTCCTCTCATAGGAGCAAAGATGCTAGTGATGAAGAAAATGAGAATCAAGAGGAAAACTACTCAAGTGATGATGGATCTTCATTATAATCCACAAATGGAAATATGGAAAGGATGAATCTCAAGGACTATATGACTAGGTTTGAGAGTTCAAGGTTAAAGAACAAGAATGAAATTATGAGATTCAAAGAAGAAAACCTAAACCTCTCAACTCAAGTTGGCCAACTAAATGAAGAGTTGGTGAGATCTAAGAGGAGTGAAGAAGGGTTGAAGAAAGAGCTTGAGGATGCTAGAGAGTTGTTGGCCAAGATGAACTCTAGCACCAAAAAACTTGACCACATGCTAGATGTTGGAAAGAGGCCAAGTGACAAGAAGGGGCTTGGGTTTGAAGATGACAAGATGTCCTCCACTCCAAGCAATACCATTTTTATAAGAAGCATGAACTTCAATGGGTCCTCTTCTCATAAATCGCCTAGGAAGAAACTTGACCTAAGAGAGTGTTCAAGTAATGCTCAAGTGAAGGTGACACCAAGAAGCCTACCCCAAGCTCATCCTACAAAGGCTCCTTAAGTTAATTTCCCTCAACCGAAAGCTCATAAAGGGAAGATACCTATCATGCAAGTTCAACCAAGGAAGCAATCAAGTCTTGCTCAAAAACAAAGAAGGAAAGCTCCTTAACAATAATCAAGACAACCATAAATACATGGAAAGGCTCCAATGCATCCTCAAGGATATGGTATGATTCCTAACTTTATTCCTACATGTCATTTTTATGGTATTGATGGTTATATTAGACCAAATTGCTTTAAATATATTAAATTGTGTAGAATTGAAAGCATGATAGAGAAGAAAACGGATAAAGTCATGATGCATGTCATTAAGAAAAATGGAACACCTTTGCATGATCCTAGGACACTTAGAGCCTATGTATCATTGACCACTAGGAAGGAAAATATTGCATCTAAGTGGATTAGAAAGGATGAACACTTTTGCCATGTTGCACAAATTGCATTGAAAGCTCATTCTTGTGATTTTTGGTATTTGGATAGTGGGTGCTCTAGGCACATGACTGGAAATAAGAGTTTCTTTGAGACTCTTGTGATGGAGGATGGAGGAAATGTCACATTTGGTGATGAATACAAAAAGAAGGTTAAAAGAAAGGGAACCATTTCCATTCCAGGATTACCCTCATTGACAATTGCTTTGTATGTTGATTGTATAAAAGCTAATTTGATAAGCATTTCACATCTTAGTGATCACATCTTAGTGATGAAGGTCTTTCCGTTTTGTTTAGGAAAAATGATTGTTCTATCCTATAGCCAAATGGACAAACCTTGTTAAAAGGTATGAGATCTAGTGACAATTGTTATTGTCTTGAGGTAGAGGTGTCTCTTGCAATGTGTCCAAGGATGAACAAATTGAGTTATGGCACGAAAGACTTGGTCACATGAACTATAAGGATTTATGAATCTTAGATAAGTTCAATGTTGTGCGAGGCCTTCCCAAGCTTGGAAAAAAGGTAAATGGTGTTTATAGACCTTGCCAACAAGTGAAGCAAACCAAAAGTATGCACAAGTATTTATCCACCAAGGAACCTCTAGAGCTTCTCCACATGGATCTTATGGGTCCCATGCAAACCGAGAGTTTAGGTGGAAAGAGATACATTTTTGTGTGTGTATATGACTTCTCTAGGTACACTTGGACTTATTTTCTTAGAGAAAAATCTAAAACCTTTGATAAGTTTAAAGTGCTTTGTTCCAAAATTCAAAATGAAATGAACTTCAAGATTAAAAGCATTAAAAGGATTAGGAGTGACCATGGGAAGGAGTTTGAGAATGCCCATTTTGAAAACTACTACAATAGTCTAGGCATTTCTCATGAGTTTTCGACTCCTAGGACACCTCAACAAAATGGAGTTGTTGAGAGGAAAAATAGGATTCTTCAAGAAATGGCCCATGTGATGTTGCTTAGAAATAATTTCCCTAGGAATCTTTGGGCCGAAGCCGTCAATACGGCATGTTACATAGGAAATAGAGTCTTTCTAAGGCCCCACACTAGGCAAACCTCCTATGAGTTATGGGAAGGTAGAAAGCCAAATGTTAGCTATTTCCACACCTTTGGAAGAAAATGCTACATTTTGAATGACTGTGATCAACTTGGTAAATTTGATGCTAAGAGTGATGAAGGTATCTTCATTGGCTATGCCTTGAATAGTAGTGCCTATAGAGTTTTCAATCTAAAAACTAGGACCGTAATGGAATCATCTAATGTTGTCATTGATAATACTAGGCTCAAATCTAATGACCATGAGGAGGAGGTAAATCTAGTTGATGACTCCCCTTTGGAGGAGGTTGTTGATATTTTTAATGTTGAAAAGACTAATCTTGCTGATGACATAACACAACCTATTGATAGGATTCCTCACTTGGACTTAAAAGAACCTGCTCCATGGGTTAGGAAACTCCATGACAAGAATGACATCATTGGAGAGGTTAGTGAGGGTGTTAGGACTAGGCGTCAAATGACTAATCTAATTAGCTACACTTGCTACACCTCTCAAATAGAACCCAAGAAGGTTGATGAAACCTTAAAGGATGAATTTTGGATTCTTGCTATGCAAGAAAAGCTTAACCAATTTGAAAAGAATAAGGTTTGGACTCTAGTTCCTAGGCCCAAAAACACCAATGTGATAGGCACCAAGTGGATATATAGGAACAAATCCGATGAGGAAGGCAACATTGTGCGAAACAAGGCTAGGCTTGTAGCACAAGGGTACTCTCAAATTGAGGGTATTGACTTTGAGGAGACATTTGCTCCCGTTGCTAGGATTGAGTCCATTAGACTTCTTTTTTCCATCTCTTGTTTGCATAAGTTCAAATTATATCAAATGGATGTTAAGAGTGCCTTCCTCAATGGTTTCTTGTAAGAGGAAGTGTTTGTTGAGCAACCCAAATGGTTTGTGGATCCTCACTACCCTAATCATGTCTATCATCTCAAGAAAGCTTTATATGGGTTAAAACAAGCACCAAGGGCTTGGTATGAGCGCCTCACTCAATTTCTTATAGACAATGGCTACACTAGGGGTAGTGTTGACAAGACCTTATTTATCAAGAAAGACAAAGATGAGCTTTTCATAGCTCAAATCTATGTTGATGATATAGTTTTTGGTTCCACTAATAACACCAAAGTCTAACAATTTGTTGATGTCATGCCTCATGAGTTTGAAATGAGCCTTGTTGGTGAGCTAAGTTACTTTCTAGGATTATAAATTAAGCAAATGGATGATGGGATTTTCATATCTCAAGCTAAGTATGCCAAAAACCTAGTGAAGAAATTTGGCCTTGAAAGTGCCAAACATTGTGATACACCCATGAACACCATTTTGAAGCTAAGCAATGATGCTAGTGGAAAAAGTGTGGACCAAACTTTGTATCGTGGCATGATTGGTAGCTTGCTCTATTTGACCGTAAGTAGGCCCGATATCTCTTTTAGTGTGGGTGTGTGTGCTAGGTACCAATCGGATCCTAAGGAGTCCCATCTCTCTTTAGTTAAGAGAATCATTCGTTATATGAATGGGACATCTAACTATGGAATTTGGTACTCTTTTGACACTAATGCTAGTCTTGTAGCCTTTAGTGATGCAGATTGGGCAAGAAATTATGATGATAGAAAAAGTACATCGGGCGGTTGCTTTTTCCTTGGGAACAACCTTGTCTCTTGGTTTTGTAAGAGGAAAAATTTGATATCTTTGTCCACGGCTGAGGCCGAATACATAGCTGCTAGGAGTGGATGCACACAACTCTTTTGGTTGAAGCAAATGCTAGTCGACTATGGATTCAATCAAGGTACTCTTACCCTCTTTTGTGATAACATGAGTGCAATTAATATTTTCAAGAATCCGGTTCAGCATTCTAGAACTAAGCATATTGGCATCCATCATCATTTCATTAGAGAACTAGTTGAGAACAAATGCATAGTACTTGAGCATGTAGGTACTAATGATCAACTAGCGGATCTATTTACTAAATCCTTATATGCTACTCAATTCAAAACTCTTAGTAGATCTATTGAGATTTGTTTAATGGAGTGATGAATTGTGGTCTTTAAGCCCATAAGGGGAACTCAAGCAAAGAGAGCTATTGTATACTTATTGCATCCAAATTTTTTGAAAATGTTTATGCTCTTTTTTTGATTGCTTGAGTAGCTTGGTTGCACCTATACTATAGCATATTGTATTTTCTTCAATAAGTGTGAACTTTGCTTTGATTATAACCCATGTCATATTTATGTTCAAACATGCATTTTTGAACTAAGATATCTACATATGAAGTACATATTGAATGACCTATAATTATCTCCATGACATGATGATTCTTTAATGACATGCTAATGAAAATTGATAAAGCATGAATTGATGATTGCAATTGTTGAATGCAAAATATTGTGTGAAAGAGCTAGTGATACTAAAATGTTTCATCAGTGTCTCTCTTGCTTTATTAGTTGAACATGGCTACTATCATACGGGTATCCTACCCGAAAAAATCAATTAGGGTACAAAGCTGCTCATGCCATGCTTAGCCTATAAAGTTGGATATAGTGCCATTAAAACTTGATATCTATAAAAAAAATCTATATCCTTGCTTCTCTCATGACAAATGGTGAAATTGGTTTGAATTATATTGGAAACCTTTGTTATTTGCTTTGCCAAATACCATTGTTTTTGGGCTTGAATGCAACATGTCTTGTATGCAAAGCAACTTTGATTCACACATTTTCTTCAAATAAATCTCCTTGTTTCTCTCCTATTAATTGAGTTGCATAAATGTGGCTTATATAATTATGCAAATATCTTGTATGCTCCTTTCTTTCTTTGCCTTGAGTGACTCGGTTGGGGACTTCTCCTTTTCCTATATCATGACAAAAAAGGGGAGTAGCATTGTGGTGTTAGGGGAGTAGCATGTGGTAGCATGTGTTGGCTTTAAGGGGAGTAGTACTTGTTTTTAGGGAGATTACATTTAGGGGGAGTAACCCTTTGAGGGGGAGCATTGCATGATGTGGTGCATTACTCATATTCTTATATGCAAATGCTTTTGTTTTCTATCCACTTGATCATCTCACATGCATTTGGTTTAGAAAGTGTACTTGTTGTTTGTTTTGTGTGTAAGGTTGATGATTCTTCAAGAGATTGAAGATTTGGAGTTTTTTTTATGTATATCCCTTTGTAATGTAGAATATCTTCTAAGTGTTTTATTTTGTTTTGTGAGGATCAATGTGAGTGGTGGTTTTGTCACGAAATAGCCAAAGGGGGAGATTGTAAAGTCCTCACTTACTGATTGGCTTATTTCGTGAACAAATCACATTTTTGGGGTGTTATGTAAGGGTAGCTTAGGCTTTCAAGACCTCAAGAGGAGAAGCACCAAAGATAAAAATTTTGTGCTTACTTGCTTTGAAGAGATAGTTGCACACACTCACAAATTCATGCATAACTTTTATTCGTATATGTTGTGTGTTTATACTTGTATGCATTTTGGTTTAAATGACTCTTGTTGATTCATTTGCATCTTGTTATTAAAAGTTTTATGTCATGTTAGGCATTAGAATATGATGCATTTTCATCACTCTAGGGCTTGTTGATTTTGTGTGTTTGGGTGTTGAAAAAGTGGGCATTGCGCTGGTGGTGCGCTACTCAACTAGCGCAGCCTCACCAACGCAACATTCCAGTGGATCGCCGCTTGTCATACGCCACTAAGCTGTGCCACTGCACCCGCGCAATGTTGAAAAAGTGTGCAGTGCGCTACTCGACTAGCACAGCCACACCAGCACAACATTCCAATGGATTGTTGCATGTCATGCGCCACTGAGCTATGCCACTCGACCAGCGCTTATTGAATATATTAGGTTGTGCGCTGGTGGTGCGCTACTCGACCAGCGCACCTCACCAGCGCACATAGCGGAAGCTGGAACGTTTTTTCCAAAACAACCTCACTTTGGTTGGATCTTATATATATATTACTCTTTGTATTCAGGTCGGAAGTAGAGTTCAAAACAACATATCTTTTCCTTAGAACACATTTAAAAAGGAAACATTTTCCAAGAACTCATCTTTAACCACTTAAAGCATTCTCATGTGCATAAAAACTTCATCTTGCATCATCTAAAGTCATTTAGGCCCTGTTTTTTTACATAGGATTGGACTAGGATTGGACTAATCTTAGTCCAATTCTATATTTGGAAGCAACACCGGACTGGATAAAATAATCCAGTGAGACCCAGTTTTAGTGAAATAGTCCCATGTTTTATGGGATAAATAAACCCACCAAATTGGTAGGTGTAGTTGTCCTGGGACTAAATTTTTTTTAAGATTTTTTTTTAAATGTTTTTTTTTTAGAATTTTTAATGCACTATCAACAATAAAAAATGTAAATCAAAACCCAGAAAAAAAAGCAAACCCATAACCATAATATTCGAGAAACCAAAAATAAAATCGAACCCACAAACTTAATATTTTAGAAATCTAAAAAAAAAATCAAACCACCTATATCTAGAATCGAAAAAATAAAATAAAATAAAAAACAAATTCAATATCTTCATATTCCAGATTCAACCTAGATCTGAAATCAAACCCAACTCAGATGATGATGATGATATAGAAATGGTGATGATGATAGCGAATTAGGAAAAGAGAAAGTTTTATAGTTTTTTAATTTAATTTTAATTAGTTTTTTTATATTTTTATTTTAATTAGTTTATTTTATTGTTATTTTCATTTAAAAAAAAATATTATATTTAATCCAATCCCATGTTTCACCAAACAAAACATGGTATTAATTTAATTCAGTCTCATATTTCTCTAAACATAGCATAGTATTAATTTAGTCCAATCCAATCCCATTTAATCCTAGCCACATCTTAATCTAATCCAATCCCATAAAATAGTCCAATCCAATCCCGCGCACCAAATGGGGCCTTAGAGTGCATCTATGGATAGTTTTGCTTCATCAGATCTTGTTTGGTAAGTTCTTCACTATCTTCTTACAAGTTAAGTGTTTTTCTTGCTAAGCCATCTCTTTAATTATTTGTATGCTCTTAGAACAGATTCTATATACAAATTAGAGATTGTTGTGACGTCATGATTGAGTGTTGTATTGTGATAGCTTCATAGGACTGTTTGATCTATGTTTAGCTAATCTTTTTGAACATGCCATTTAGCTCTTGATATCTAGGATTGCATTAATTGTCATCTCATTATCCTAGATAAGCATATAAGGTTTCCTAGCCTTGTTTGTTATTTGAATATCATCATATATTTACATAAGACATTTTATCTCTTCATTGAGAAGTAAGACTTGTTTTGCTTCTGGAAGTAGGTAGCTTAAATCGCAAGCAAGATGGGCTAGGTTCACTTATACCGGGATTAGGTAGTGGTGGTGGATTTTAAACCGGGATTAGGTTGTAATTCCTTTGCCATTAGTGGATTAGAGGTTCGAGTGTGGCGCACATATCAGCCCGTGGTTTTTTCCATTTGGAGGGTTTCCACGTAAATCTCAAGTGTCTTTACTATTTACGTACGTTTTACACTTGTGATATTATTGTAACTAGCTGGGGGCATTTTCGTCAACTTGACCTTTAACGAAAATTGGGTAAAATTGTTTAAAATCTATTCACCCCCCTCTAGATTAGTATTATACACACCATAATATTTGTTTCAATTACCAAAAGCAAACCAAGAAATACCACACCAACACAAAATCCCGACCCAGATTCAAAACACCACCAGACCCAGAATCGAGACCACCACCACCACTAAACCTAGAACCAAACCGGACCACCATCATCATAAAACATAGAACCGTACCATATCACCGGTCCATTACCATACCAAATAAAAAAAAAACTGAATTCGACTAAACCATTCTTCAAAATCCATTTCCTTCTCGAATCCTTACCGACAACACCCTAAGAGCATCTCCAACCTTTGCTCTAATCTCCAAATTGGAGCCAAAAAAACACTCCAAGCCAACTCTAATCCTTGCGCCAGTTTGCCTCTATTGAAATCCTTGCCCCAGAAGTAGCGCAATATGGAGATTGTACTACTTTGCTGGTTTTGATTGTTATTTTTTTTAATCCCTCCTATTTTTATAATTTACAATTTAAACAACAATGTTTCATTCTTTTGCGATTTGATCCCTCATTTTATAAGGTTAGTTAATTACAGTTTTTTCCTATTAAATATAATTTATTACAATTATATCCATATATTAATATTGATAGTAAACTAAAATAAGTTATATAATGCAATAATTACTAAATATCATTAATAAGATGAATCAGGAAATATAAAACAAAACAATTCAAGCAACATTAATATTAATAAAAACATTAAAAACATTAAAAACATTAATAACAAATGCAATAAAAGTGATAACAACAATTTAGTAATTTGGGAGATCATTTGTAGATCCTCCAAGATCATTTAAATATTGGGTAAAAGAAGATGAGGTATTTTGATATCCTTGGCCTTGTTGAGCCTTTTTTGCTAGAATTCTTGTTCGTTCAGTTTGATAATACTCACATACGGCTGTATCAGGTTCGGAACTCAAATCTTTATGGAAAATCTTTTACTCCTCTCGTAATTCTTTCACGATCGATTTTTTTGCCTTAATTTGAGCTGCTATCATCTAGAGTTCAAAAAATTTTCTCCTATCCTCGGTGGATTTTTAAAAACTCCCTTTAATTTCTTTTTTATTTTGTTTTATACTTTCAAGCACATTTAAATATTGTTACTCTTCTATCCTTTAAAATTTTGCTTTTTTCACCCCAACCGACCTTTGAGATGAATTAACAAGAATATCTTCATCAATTAGATGAAGAGAAAATGTAGATGAAGCAAGATTGGGTGATGTAGGGGACTCTGTACTTGGGGAGTTTGATTGTGATGAACAAATATCAACCCTTCGCCTTTGGGAGAGTTGTGGTGGACTAGTGTCATTTGAAAATTTCGGAATATCTTTAAGGATAGACCACACATGATCAAATTTGAATCCTTTACTATACTTCTTATCCTGCATTAATAAAGCTTTGGCTCAAGTAATCTGCAAAATGACACAATTAACATATTAAAATAATGAAGATTGGGATATAATATTTAAAAAACTGTAATAGTAACAAATACTCACAATGTCTTGATCTGAAGGATAGCTTGGGTGCAGATTTTCGATTTGTCGCACGCATCCCCTTAACTTGTTTATTGAAGTCAAGATAGTTTGCATTCGACACTGCCAAGATGTTTTCGCACGATGTTCATTAATAAACTCCGGTTTTAAGTTGTTGTAATCACTTTCGACCAAAATTGATCTCTGATTGGTTTGTACCTAAGATTGGATTTTGAGAAACATCAAGATATACATGACAAATGACAGGACCCACCCCGACTCCTCTCTCTTGAGTACGAGGGAGGCCCTGTGGGCTGCCCCGACTCCTCTCTTGAGTACAAGGGAAACCCTATGGGCTCTACATTCTCTTGCATAATAAAAGGACTTTCTGCTGAAATCTCCATATAAGAAATACTTGTTTGAAACAAATAAAATGTGAAGAGAATACTAGAGAGTAAAAATGTACATAATTATAATTTCTTTACATAAATTTTCGTCCGTTACAAAAGTTTATCAAAAATGACCGTTCGGACCAAAAACCGACCACTTTAAAATCTAAGTAACCAGTCATCCCGAGTGGGAAATGAAACAGGACGAGTAGGAAACCGAGTAGGCCGAGTAGACCGAATAGGCCATGTGGGCCGAGTAACTCAAGTGGGCCGAGTAGGTCAAGTGGGCCGAGTAGGTCAAGTGGGCCGAGTAGGCCGAACAGACCGAGTAAAAATCCGACCACGTTCTGACCATGCTACCATCCCGACCATGCCTACCATCCCGACCATGCCGACCTCATATTTTTAAATATGTACATGAAAATTTAAAATGCATGACTTTTATGCTTCATGATGTCATCGAGTGGCCCACCTCAAAACTTCTGAGTCCGCACAACCGAGCAGCTACCTGGATAAATATTTAAGAGTGAAAGGATGAGCGCTAACGCCCAGTGAGTGAATGAAAACTTTTAAATACACTTTTCTAAACCACTTTACAATAAGCATTCAGCAATACATGGTATAAGATAAATATATCTACTTTGTACTGAATAAACTGAATAAACTGAATAAACTGAATAAACTGAATTCTTCTCTTTGCTGAATAAGAATAAATGCTTTATAAAATCTTAATCTTCACCAAATTCGTACCGGGAATATCCTCCATACGTAAGCCGAAATATATTCAGGCAAACGCAGTCATGAATAACTTCTGGTCATTCCCGAACAGAGCGACTCAATTACGCTTTCTCTGGTCATGCTCGAGCAGAGCGACTCTCTGGTCATACAACTGCAGAGCGACTCTATTACTCTTTCTCTAGTCATGCACATGCAGAGCGACTCATGACATACACATGTGTAGAACGGCCCCAAAAGCCAACCATAATCATAACTGGGGAAGGGTACATGGTGCTTTTATAGAAATCATAATCTCTTCTTGATAATTCATAAAATATTATACTGTTTCTAAATGCTAATATAAGTATAAATATATATATATTGGTTCTCTGTATACTCACAATCAATCATGAAAAGCAATAAAAAGCTTAAAATGATTTGCAGCAATTAAAGCATAAAACTGTAAACTTGAGTTAAAAACAAAACTGAAACTTAATTCACTCACAACTTAGTCGTCAAGCTTATCTTAGACTGATTATGCTAGGTTCCCTTCGTCTTCTTTCCCTATCAATCACAAAATCCAATTAGAAACTGGATATCAAAGAAGAATCAACTGAAATCTGAAATTACGAGAGCTTCACTGACTTTTCTCTTTTCTTCTCTTTCCTTTCTTCCGCTTGATTCCACTGCTTTCTAGCTCTCACAACATTTATCCTCATATATATATATTCACGGAATGACACCGCTGAAGTTGTGAGCTAATTAACCAAGCTCACAGCTGCCTGTCAGCCATGCAGATCAACTAGGCTTACTCACCTGATGGCTTTTCTGTTGTACGCTTATCCAATTTTTTTTTATTTTTTATTTTTCAAATTGGGCCTCTCAATTGGGCCTGAAAAACTGGGTGTTACAATTCACCCTTCCATATAAAAATTTCATCCTCGAAATTTACTTACTTAGCCGAAACAGATGGGGATACTCAGTCCGCATCTGATCTTCTTGTTTCCAAGTCGCCTCTTCCACTGAATGATTTCTCCATAACACTTTTACAAGAGGAATGACCTTTGTACGTAATACTTGTTCCGTTCTATCTAGAATATCAATAGGATCCTCTTCATAAGTTAAATCTTCTCTTAACTTCACTGGTTGCTTGGTTAAAACATGCGTATGGTCGACTTTATATTTTCGATGCATAGAAACATGAAATACATCATGAATTCTTGAAAGCTCTGGAGGCAACGCTAAACGGTAGGCCACTACTCCTACTCAGGCAATGATCTCATACGGACCAATGTATCGTAGACTTAACTTACCACGTCTTCCAAATCGAAGTATACCTTTCCAAGACGAAATTCGTAGGAATACATAGTCACCTACTTTAAATTCAAGTTCCCTTCTCCGCTTATCTGTATAGCTTTTCTGCCTATCTTAAGCAACCTTTAATCTGTCTCTGATTATTCTGATCTTTTCTGTTGTGACTTGAACAAGCTCTGGACCTAATAACTTTCTCTCGCCTACTTCATCCTAACACACCGATGTTCTGCATTTTCTTCCATACATAGCTTTCTATGGTGCCATTTCGATACTAGCCTGATAACTGTTATTGTAGGAAAATTCTATCAAAGGTATATGTACAACCCAACTACCTTTGAAATCCATCACACAAGCTCGAAGCATATCCTCTAATGTCTGAATAGTATGCTCCGATTGACCATCAGTCTGCGGAAGAAAAACGGTACTAAAATGCAATCTAGTTCCCAAAGCTTCTTGTAAACTAGGCCAAAATCTAGATGTAAACCGAGGATCTCTATCTGACACTATGGATACTGGTGCGCCATGAAGATGAACTATTTCATTTACATAAATTTTGGCTAATTTGTCAAGAGAGTAAGTAATACCGATTGGCAGAAAGTGTGTAAACTTTGTAAGTCGGTCAACAATCACCCATATACTGTCGTGACCACTTTGACTACGAGGGAGTCCTACCACAAAATCCATGGTAATATGTTCCCATTTCCATTCGGGAATAGAAATTGGTTGTGATAGTCCTGCTGGTTTCTGATGTTCTTCTTTGACTTGCTAACAAATCAAACATTTAGAGACGAATTTTGCTATCTCTCTTTTCATACCTTGCCACCAGTAATGCTCTTTCAAAGTACGATACAGCTTAGTACTTCCTGGATGCATTGCATAAGCTGAAGAGTGAGCTTCCTCTAAAATTTCATTCTTAAGTTCTTTAATGTTTGGTACACACAGTCGGTTACCGAGAACTAACGTACCATCACTTCTAACTATAAAATCAGCTCGTAAGCTTTTCTGTACTTCTTCCTTCAATTTAACTAAATAAGAATCTTGAGTTTGTAATTCCTGTATACGATCAATCAAAATAGTTCTAACCTGAAAGGTAGCAAGTAATGCTCCACAATCTCGGGCTTCCAGCTTAACTCTTAACATTCTTAATTCAGCTAATAATGGAAGCTGAATCATCTTCAAATGAGCCATAGAACTTGAAGACTTCCTACTGAGTGCATCTGCCACCACATTTGCCTTACCAGGATGATATTCAATCGTACAGTCATAATCTTTAACCAACTCAATCCATCTTCTTTGTCTCAAATTTAATTCCTTCTGAGTGAAAAGATACTGCAAGCTTTTATGATCTGTATAAATCTGACAAGTGACCCCATATAAGTAATGCCTCCAAATTTTCAGTGCAAACACCACTGCAGCAAGCTCTAGATCATGGGTTAGGTAATTCTTTTCATGCTTCTTTAATTGTCTTGATGCATAAGCTGTCACTTTCCCATGTTGCATCAAAACGCAACCCAAACCATGTTTAGATGCGTCACTGTAAACCTTAAATCAATCACTTCCCGTTGGAAGAGCAAGTATTGGAGCAAAAGTCAATCTCTCCTTGAGTTCTTGAAAACTCTTTTCACAAGCTTCTGACCACTCAAACTTCACATCCTTCTGAGTTAATCTTGTTAATGGTGAAGCTATTTTAGAAAATCCCTCTATAAATCTTAATAGTAACTTGCTAAACCCAAGAAACTTTTAATTTCTGTCACACTAACTGGTCGTTCTCAATTCACTATAGCTTCAACCTTTTGAGGATCAACATAAATACTATCACCAGAAATCACATGGCCCAAAAATGTAACTCTATCGAGCCAGAATTGACACTTGCTAAATTTGGCATAAAGTTGATTCTCTCTCAAGGCTTGTAGAATAATCTCTAAATGCTCTGTATACTCCACATCATCCTTAGAATAGATCAAAATGTCATCAATGAACACGATAACAAATTTGTCTAGATAATGATGAAATACCCTATTCATCAAATCCATAAAAACTGTTGGAGCATTTGTTAATCCAAAAGGCATAACTAGAAACTCATAATGCCCATAACGAGTTCTGAAAGCGGTCTTTGGTATATCACAGTTTCTAATCCTCAATTGGTGATAACCTGTTCGCAAATCTATCTTGGAGAATACCTTTGCTCCTTGAAGCTGATCGAATAAGCCATTAATACGTGGGAGTGGGTATTTATTACGCACTGTTGCTTTATTCAATCGTCGGTAATCGATGAATAAACGAAATGTTCCATCTTTCTTCTTAACAAATAGAACTGGTGCTCCCCATGGTGACACACTAGGTTTAATAAAATTCTTGTTCATCAATTCTTCTAATTGAATCTTCAACTCTTTCAATTCGGTTGGAGCCATTCTATAAGGTGGAATAGAAATAGGAGTTGTGTCTGGGACCAAATCTATCACAAACTCAATATCTCTATCAGGTGGTAATCCCTGAAGATCTTCAGGAAATACATCTGGAAATTTCCTTACCACCGATATATCTTCTAGTTTTACCTCACTATCCCGAGTATCAATTATATAAGCCAGATAAGCTGAACATTGTTTCCTGAGCAATCGTCTGACAGTAATAGCAGATAAAACACAAGAAGGAAGAATCCGACGTTCACCACAGAAAATAACATCCGATTCTCCTTGAAGTGTAAATTTTACCTCTTTTCGAAAACAATCTACAGTAGCATGGTGTATAGCCAGCCAATCCATTCCCAAAATAACATCAAAATCACGTATATCAAGAGGGATCAAATCAACATGTAGCTCATGCTTACAGACTATGACCTTACTGTTTCTATATATATTCTCAGCCAATAAAGATTCACCAGTAGGTGTAGCCACTACCATACTAGAATATAATGGTCTTAATTCTACATCCGCATACACCATATAAGATCGAGATACAAATGAATGAGTAGATCCAGGATCAATAAGAACATGAGCATCGTGGCCAAAAATTGTTAACATACCTGTAACGACATCTGGAGTGGTCTCGGCATCTTGCTGAGTCATAGCAAAAGCCCTTGCCTGAGTACGAGGTCTACCCAACTGACCTCTCTGTTGGTTGCTTCCAACCCCAGCTGCGCTAGCTTGGGTTTTCCCTATAGTTGTAGATCCTCCTGCTCGGGATCCTCTTTGTCCTTGCATCTGACTAGCACCACTTTGCATTGGTTGAAAACCTATCTTCCTCTCTTCATTGCCTGTCTGGACTAACTCGGGGCAATTTCTTTTTAAATGTCCAGGTTGCCCACATTGATAACAACCTGATCTCCCCAAATGACACTCACCATCATGGTGCTTTCCGCAAGTTGAACATAGAGGACGCCAACTTTTACCCATGCTAACATTCGGTTGCCGACTACCCATTGGCTGCTGGACTGAGGCTTGGCTAGAACCAGGTCCACGACTCTGTTGATAATTACTAGTCTGACTTGAAAAACTTCCTATTGCCTTAGGCATTTTGCCATAAGAGCCTTCTACTGACCAGTTACTACGTTTTTGCTTCTGTTGTTCAAATCTACGAGAGTCACTAAGGCCTCTCTCCACTCTCAATGCAGCTTCAAACAACTTACCAAACTCAACATGTCCAGAAGTAGTCACTATTGTCTTAATTTCAGATCGAAGTTCATCTTCGAATTTTCTACACTTATTTTCTTCATCAGCGACTACATATGAAGCAACCCTCAAAAGCTCTGTAAATTTCTTCTCACACTCTTCTACTGTCATAGATCCCTGTACTAGTTTGAAAAATTCAGCTCTTTTCAAATCTTGATAGAAACGGGGATAATAATGATCATTAAACTGCTTCTTAAAATCCTCCCAAGTAATCCCTTCAGGAGTTCTTCGTTGAACTGAGGCCCACCAATCATATGCTTTTTCCTTTAGCAAAAACGTAGCAAAGGAAACCTTCTGCTCATCGGTGCACCTCATAACTTCAAATGCCCGTTCTAATTCATTCAGCCAAGAACTAGCACTATCTGGATCTCCTGTTCCATCAAAATTCGTAGCTCCTAATTTTCATGCACGCTCAATAGAATTCTCTGGCACTCGCGTTTGGTGCTGAACCATGGCAGTCAACAGTTCTGCAATTCTATCCATTGGTTCCTCCCTAGGTTCTGGCACATGAGGTTGAGCTACAGGTGGTTGAGGGTGTGATTCTATCTCGTTCTCACCTTGGTTACCACTCCTCTCTCCAAGGTCAGCTACCGGTCTTGTGCGTAGGTGGCCAACTCGACGCATGATGCTGTTACAAAATCAAAGTTATGCTTAAATGCATGAAACTAAATGTAAACAATTATTCTATGGGCTAAGGAATTTTAAACCGTGGGCTCTGATACCAAGTTGACAGGACCCACCCCGACTCCTCTCTCTTGAGTACGATGGAGGCCATGTGGGCTGCCCCGACTCCTCTCTTGAGTACATTGGAAACCCCATGGGCTCTACATTCTCTTGCATAATAAAAGGACTTTCTGCTGAAATCTCCATATAAGAAATACTTGTTTGAATCAAATAAAATGTGAAGAGAATACTGGAGAGTACAAATGTACATAATTATAATTTCTTTACATAAATTTTCGTCCGTTACAAAAGTTTATCAAAAATGACCGTTCGGACCAAAAACCGACCACTTTAAAATCTAAGTAACCAGTCATCCCGAATGGGAAATGAAACAGGTCGAGTAGGAAACCGAGTAGGCTGAGTAGACCGAATAGGCCATGTGGGCCGAGTAAGTCAAGTGGGCCGAGTAGGTCAAGTGGGCCGAGTAGGCTGAACAGACCGAGTAAAAATCCGACTACGTTCTGACCATGCTACCATCCCGACCACGTTCTGACCATGCTACCATCCCGACCATGCCGACCTCATATTTTTAAATATGTACATGAAAATTTAAAATGCATGACTTTTATGCTTCATGATGTCATCGAGTGGCCCACCTCAAAACTTCTGAGTCCGCACAATCGAGCAGCTACCTGGATAAATATTTAAGAGTGAAAGGATGAGCGCTAACACCCAGTGAGTGAATGAAAACTTTTAAATACACTTTTCGAAACCACTTTACAATAAGCATTCAGCAATACATGGTATAAGATAAATATATCTACTTTGTACTGAATAAACTGAATAAACTGAATGCTTCTCTTTACTGAATAAGAATAAATGCTTTATAAAATCTTAATCTTCACCAAATCGTACCGGGAATATCCTCCATACGTAAGCCGAAATATATTCAGGCAAACGCAGTCATGAATAACTTCTGGTCATTCCCGAACAGAGCGACTCAATTACTCTTTCTCTGGTCATGCTCGAGCAGAGCGACTCTCTGGTCATACAACTGCAGAGCGACTCTATTACTCTTTCTCTAGTCATGCACATGCAGAGCGACTCATGACATACACATGTGTAGAACGGCCCCAAAAGCCAACCATAATCATAACTGGGGAAGGGTACATGGTGCTTTTATAGAAATCATAATCTCTTCTTGATAATTCATAAAATAATATACTGTTTCTAAATGCTAATATAAGCATAAATATATATTTTTGGTTCTCTGTATACTTACCATCAATCATGAAAAGCAATGAAAAGTAATATAAAGCTTAAAATGATTTGCAGCAATTAAAGCATAAAACTGTAAACTTGAGTTAAAAACAAAACTGAAACTTAATTCACTCACAACTTAGTCGTCAAGCTTATCTTAGACTGATTATGCTAGGTTCCCTTCGTCTTCTTTCCCTATCAATCACATAATCCAATTAGAAACTGGATATCAAAGAAGAATCAACTGAAATCTGAAATTACGAGAGCTTCACTGACTTTTCTCTTTTCTTCTCTTTCCTTTCTTCCGCTTGATTCCACTGCTTTCTAGCTATCACAAAATTTATCCTTATATATATATATATATATATATATATATATTCACGAAAGGACACAGCTGAAGTTGTGAGCTAATTAACCAAGCTCACAGCTGCCTGTCAGCCATGCAGATCAACTAGGCTTACTCACCTGATGGCTTTTCTGTTGTACGCTTATCCAATTTTTTTTATTTTTTTTTTTCAAATTGGGCCTTTCAATTGGGTCTGAAAAACTGGGTGTTACAACAAAGGTGTATATCTTCTTCATTTGTGTATCCAGAACTTCAGTGACCTGAAGACATTTTCATAGCAAAGTGATTTCAAGAGATATGTTTATTTCTAGTGTGCTATGGTATTTATATACAACACTATATCCCTAATATCACCCACCTTATTAAATTTCACCCACCTTTTTAAATTTCACCCATCACAATATCACTAATATCACCCACCTTATTAAATTTCACACATTATTTTAAATTTCATTCATCACAATATCACTAATATCACCCACCTTATTAAATTTCACCCACCTATTTAAATTTCACCCATCACAATATCAATAATATCACCCACCCTATTATTTAAAAGCCCACTTTATTTCACAACATCACCTACCTTATAAAAAGCCCACACAAACTCATTCATTTTATCTATCCTACAAAATGAATTTCAATGTTGGAGGCCCTTCATATTTCTCATATCTAAGATCTCCTAATGCTGATGACGTTGCCAGACTACTCCGTATTGGCAAACATCGTGGATTTCAAGGAATGCTGGGTAGTCTAGATTGTATGCACTGAAAATTGAAAAATTATCCAACGGCTTGGGCAGGACAATATGCAGGTCGTAGTTGATCCCCGACTATTATTCTCGAGGCTGTAGCTGATTATGATCTTTGGATATGGCATGCATTTTTTGGTTTGGCGGGTTCCAACAATGACATTAATGTGTTAGAGACATCCCATCTTTTTGCCAATCTCGTTGAAGGTATTGCTCCTCCGACTAATTTTGTAATTTAAGGAAAAGAATATAGTATGGGTTATTATTTAGCTGATGGTATATACCCAAAATGGTCTACGCTTGTACAAACAATTCGCGATCCACGTGGTCTGAAAAAAAGTTATTTGCAATGAAACAAGAAGGATGTAGAAAAGACGTAGAACGTACATTCAAAGTTCTCCGGTCACGGTTTGCAATTGTGGCAAGACCGGAACGTTTTTGAAAAAACATGTATTACATGATATAATGATTGCGTGCATTATTATGCACAACATGATAATCGATGATGAACGTGATGTCGATGCAGCTATTCATGATCATATGGAAGTGCCAACACCACAAGTTGAGAGGGTTATAGATGAAAATACCTGATTTCAAGAATTCCTAACTCGATATAGACAAATCAAGGATAAAGACGCTCACATTGCACTCCGAAATGCATTAATCGATCATTTGTGGAATGAATATACTAATTCGGAAAATTAAATGACGATATATACTTTTAATTTCGTGTTTGATATTTCTTTTATAGAATGTAATGTTTTTAGTTAATTATCGTCATTTTAGTTAATTAAATTTCATTTCGGAAATTATTAAATGCAATATTAAATACAATATTTTAGTTAATTCGAAAAATATTAAATGCAATATTTCAGTTAATTCAAAAAATATTAATGAATTTATGAACTTATCGTAATATTATGTTAGCTGAGGGTTTGAATGTTAATTGTTGATAAGCAATGAAAAGGAGAATTTAGGGAATATTCTTTTTAAAGTAAAATTTGTTGTAATGGATTGGAGATGGTGGAGTGGAAGTTGTTGTATTTTGCTGTAAAGTTGCAACAAAATAGTGCTAAATGTTGGAGATGGCCTAACCACCAACGCCAATCTCCTCTCAAATTTGGCCAGACACAAATCAAACCTATGCCACCAAATTAGACCCAAGTTTAAAGAGAGATAAATTCGCTAGAGGGTTTAGAGAAAGAGGGATCCGAGAGAGAGAGAGAGAGAGAGGATTTAGCAAGCGAGAGAGTGAATTTGTGATGAATTCCAAATAGTGTTTATAAATTTTTAATTTTATTTTTTAGTCAGTTTTTATTAATCCGTTGTTAATTTTTAATTGTTTAATTTATATTATTTTTTAATCAAATCTAATTTGTTATTTTATTTATATATTTTTCATTCATTTTTTAAAAGTTATATTTATTTTAAAATTTATAAAATTGGAGGGCATAAGGGTCTTTACCCTTGTTCCAGATCAGTTTCTAGAAGCTTTCGTTAAGTTTTTCATAATGCCCTTGTTGATGTAACGGAAGTCAATAAATATCTAATGAAATTGGACAGTAGAGACTGGAATAGGTATTATCAGAGAACTAGTGGATTAAAAACTAATGGGTCAAACACAGATAAATACAAAATAGAGAGACTGAAATCATAATAACCCATTCAGAGTTTTATTGATCAAGTGTGATTGCTTTGTGAAGGCTTGTAAGGCAAAGAGAGTGATGTTACTTATATTTGTCGTACTTTTGCAAATGTAGTAGCCTACTATAAGCACCCCAACAACTGCGGCAGTGGTAGTAACTAATATAACCACTATCTTCATCTTAGGTCCTTCTTTTGTCCCTTGATAGACGATATTGATATAACAAAGCAAATTATTTTAAATCAAAGATAATCAAGTCAAATTACAGCAAAAATATATATGCAGAAGCTATAGCAAGATACTGGTTCATGCGCCGATCACTTATGCATGTCTTAATAAATTCAAAGAGAGAAAACAAAAACCCAAATGCTCATTTGGGAGAAACTTAAAATATTAAAGTAAATACCTGGTTCCGAAACAGACATTCAAATAAATAAGTTCTGAACACCATTTGATTACCGTTTGATATCATCAGATCACCGAACCACATAATACAGTCGTTGCCTTCTCCTCCAATATCCAAGTTTGAGTATGCCACACAAAAAGAGTTCTCTAAGCATTTCACCTTGCACTGCTTGAGATTCATACTTTTGTTCACCCAAGAATTTGTAGCATCTGGCAATTTCAACCCATTAAATTTGATAAATCCATCTAGTTTTAAGTAGTTCAATGGCTTGTTACACACACGCAACCTTCAGACCAGTACTGCATCCGGTTGATTTAGGCTTGAAGCCTTCTAAACACTGGCAGATCGGCGATTGAGTTGTAATACAATTCCCATAGGCACCACAAACACCATAATCGTCACAATAATCTCTTGGCACATATGAATACACATTCCAATTTTGAGTTGTTTCGCTCCATGTCAATCATTCTCGTAAATATCTGGTTTTGTTCATAACAACTATTGAGTGTTACAATCACATTTATTTCAATTTTTTCAAAATAGATAAATGATTGTTTTAGATTTAAATTTGAATATAGTTGTTATATAGATTTTTTATGCTATCCAATCTCTTTTTTATCTTTTAAATTTATTGTATTCTCCTATAAATAGGATTTGTAGTCTTTTATGATTTTTGGGAGGTTTTGGTTTCCCTCGAAGCAAACCAGCATTTTATTTTTGATTCAAAGAAACGTGCTCGTATCAATTGGTATCAAAGCCGGTTATGAAGCATTTTCGCTAAGTTCGTGTCGAACTACCGTTCTGCTATTTGGAGCTATGAATCCGGTCGGCAATTTATAGGATATAATAAGATGTGTTAGTATTATGTATGGGCATAATATTATCGCATCGAATACTGATAGTCAGGTGACAGATCAATGTGGATATGTTGACCAACGATGACGTTGAATCGGAAATGTGGTGGAACGTTACGATCACATTTTTAAGAAAATAAAGATGGTGTGTTTTAAGTTTAAATTTGAATAACTGGTTGTTATATAGATTTTTTATCCTATCCAATCTCTTTTTTATCTTTTAAATTTATTGTATTCTCATACAAATAGTATTTGCTTTGCCAATAATAGAAGGATGAATTAGTTTGGCAATAAGCTATGTGTTAGTCTTTTATGACTTTTGGGAGGTTTTGGTTTCCCTCAAAGCAAACCAGCATTTTATTTTTGATTCAAAGAAACGTGCTCGTATCAATTGGTATCAAAACCGGTTATGAAGCCTTTTCGCTAAGTTCGTGTCGAACTACCTTTCCGCTGTTTGGAACTATGAATTCGGTCGGCAATTTATAGGCTATATTAAGATGTGTTAGTATTATGTATGGGCATAATATTATCGCATAGAATACTGAAAGTCAGGTGACAGATCAATGTCGATACGTTGACCAACGAAGGCATTGAATCGAAAACGTGGTGGAATGTTAAGATCACATTTTTAAGAAAATAAAGATGGTGCGTTTTAAGTTTAAATTTGAATAAGTTGTTAGCTGATAGGATTTTTATCCTATTTTTATTATTTGAATTTCATGTATCTGTCCTATAAATAAGACTTACTATCAATGAATTAAAATATGAGTTAAAATATATCAAACATGTGTTAGTATTTCTAACATTTTGGGAGGTTTCGGTTTCCCTCGAAGCAAACCAGCATTTTAATTTTGATTATCAAATTGTGCTCGTACCAATTCTAATTGATACGAGCACATTTCTTTGAATCAAAAATAAAATGCTGGTTTGCTTCGAGGGAAACCAGAACCTCCTAAAAGTCATAAAAGACTAACACATAGCTTATAGCCAAACTAATTCATCCTTCTATTATTGGTGGCATAGCAAATCCTATTTGTAGGAGAATACAAGAAATTTAAAAGATAACAAAGATATTGGATAGGATAAAAATTCTATATAACAACATATTATTCAAATTTAAATTTAAAACAAACATTTATCTTTTTTTTAAAAAAAAAAAACGTGATTGTAACATCCCACCATGTTTCCAAGCCAACGTCCTCGTTGGTTAACATATCGACACTGACCCGTCACCCGACTATCGGTGTTTGATATGATAATATTATACCCATACAAAATATTAACACATTTTAATCTAGCCTATAAATTACCAACCGAATTCATTGCTTCAAACAACGGAATGGTAGTACGACATGAACCAAACAGAAGTGTTTCATAACCGGCTCTGATACCGATTGATACGATGATAAAAATTCTAAAATCTATAATTTATGATCAACTGAAAAGAAAGATAAAATGCCTACAATTAAGGACCTACAACTGACAACTACTTCCATAACTGACCACTACTACATTACAACAAACTACTACTTTTAATCTAAACGTATTTGGTAACAAAATTACAGAAAATATATGAAACCTATTTGTAATCCAATAATTCACTTAATCTATAACTTCACATAAAATAGGCACCTAACATTCCTTCCCCGTTAAAATCATCATTTTCCTCAAGCATGTACTGCATACTGTTTGTAGTTGAATTGTTTTGTTGTCTTTTTGAAGAATCTTTAAAATAGGATTAATTTGGGACCGAAATTTGAGTACTCTGAATACTCAACAGAGTGTTGTAGCTAAAATCTCACTTAAAATATAATGAACATCAAAAATAGAATCTCCTTACCATTTTCATGCTTGAAATATTTTGAGACATTGATCCAACAATTTTCACTTCAAATACAGGTGAAACATTATATTCCCAAATTGAGACCTCAAAATCTGCAGTAACTTTTGTCTCGAATTTCACAGGGTAAAACAATTCATTTGCTTCCTCCAAGCACACCTGATTTGAATAATCATCCTTTTTTTGGAATTTGAATCGTCTCTTGAAGGCTGGATGAATTTAAAACTGCTACATTTTTGTTTCTTTGGCTTTCATCATCCATCTAAACATGTGCTTGCTGTATATGCATTCCCATCTTCTGTATGAATTCTAATATCTTTTCCAATATTTGTTGCTGACCCAAAAAGGAGAGAATGCACCCCTTGCTTGATCTTTTCAAAGTGTTGCTCCATTGCCATTGCTGCCATAACCCGGGCTCTAATACCAAATGATACGAGCACGATTTGATAACCAAAAATAAAATGCTGGTTTGCTTCGAGGGAAACCAGAACCTCCCAAAATGTTAGAAATATTAACAAATATTTGATAGATTTTAATTCATACTTTAATTCATTGATAACAAATCCTATTTACAGGATAAATACATGAAATTCAAATAATAAAAGTGGATATTAAATAGAATAAGAATCCTATCGGTTAACAACTTATTCAAATTTAGACTAAAAACAAACTATCTTTATTTTCTTAAAATCGTGATTGTAACATTGAGAATATTGATTTACTTACCGGGTTGAAAGTGTAGTACAACTCATCCTCATTATTGACACAGTTCAAAGCAAAAACTGAGTTAGGCCTCACGTCTAGAGCACTGCTGAAAGTAATTCCATTCCACGGGCTACTCCTAAAAAACTTGTTTGAACCCTTCCACATAACAATCTCAGGATTTCCTTGTAGTTCTACACCCCAAGTGAATTCTGCAGGAGATGGGTCATCCGTGCTCTTCCACGATGATAAACGCCTTTCAAGACCAGTCTTTAAGTCCCATCCAAGCTTCATTTCTGGTCGCAACGTATCACATGGATAGTCAAAATTCTGCCACAAGTAACTTCCCAAACCATCACCATTACTTTGTTTATCTCTCAGAACAAGATTTCCTGAATTCAGGAGCTGTAATACAACTGAACTCTTGGCTTCTTTCGTCGAATTTGCTGAACAAGCCATAATTTTCTTCTTTCTCATCTTATGACAACAACAGGACTTCCTGTGCTGTTTATCATCAACACACTAGAAGAATCATTGATGGGGTTGATTCTGTTCACGACCCAAACAACAGTCTTAACTGGATATTCTTGTACCAAATTCCTACATACCGATTCTTCGAAATACCGGGACTGAAGAAACCATGCTCAAATCTTCCATCTTCAGAAACTAAGGGTTCAAGTTTGCTAGAAGTTAACGTCATTATATCACCAAGTCATGGGGAATTTGCCATCTTAATAATTAAGCATAAGGGTTCTAAAAAGAAGGTTGTAAGAGAGTGAAGTATATGTCTGAAAAAGTGGCAAGAAGAAGCTGAGACCTTTTTTGATATGTTTGGGCAAAATAATCCTTTATTCCTCCTTTGGTCAATTAGGCCAGGTTAGGTTGAGACTAGTTAGGTCACCTTACTAGTGAGATCAATTCACGTTAGACTAGCTAGCTGTTATTTCACAGACCCTTAAACCGCATTGTGCAAAAATACACTACACCAAAATATATCTTTAACAAGTGTCCAACAACTTGCATGAATGAAAGTTGTTAAACTATTAACAACAAGCATTGTTAGTTGTAAAACTTTAAGTTTTTAACAACAAGCACTATTAGTTGTAGAATTTTATGTTTTTAACTATAAGTTATAGAACTTCATGTTTTTAACAACATGCAATCTAAGTTGTAAAAGCATCTAATACTTTTAACAACATCTTAATAGATAACTTGCATATGTATGTTGTTGAGAGTTTTTACAACATGCAATGAATGTTGTTAATAGACCCTTTTTATTGCAGTGAGATGACACACAGATCTAGTATAACACAAAACTGGCCTCACCATGAATTGAACTTCGTCTCAAGCAATGTGGACCCACTAGAGCCAAGTATGATGGAGCTTTTTTAAACCTTCATTTTTTTTTTCTATGGTAATGGTTACTCTAATGTGTAGATTGTTAGGAAATCACGTTTCCTAAACTAAATTGGGTAACATATTTTTTATTCAATTATATTAGCTATTTAATTTAATGGGCTGAAATTAAGTGGTCTAATTTTGGTAAGTCTGTAAACTGCTCGAATTGAGATGGACTAATTGAGTAGATTTCTATTTATTTTCTAATCAGGGGATTATAGGAACCCTAATTAGACAATATATAAAGACCCTTTTGGTTATGGTCCCCAATACACCAAATCATAACACAATTTTCCTTCCTCCCATCTCGAAGAGAGATGACGATCTCATTGAGGAACTAAAGCGACTTGGTTGAGGAAGATCACAAACCACTTATTCGTCTTCATCAGTTCGTGATCAATTGTCGTTGTATTTCCGCAACGGCAGGCGGTCATTCAAAATGGATCCAAGTATCTCACCAATCCATAAATCCTAAGTAATCTGGCATGATATAGATCCCAGTTTCATTTTTTTTTGGGTATTCTATTATAGAATGTTTGCATCTAGAATTTATTTATGGTTTTCGATGTGATTTAATTCTAACAAGTGTTATCAGAGCGGTCATCGTTGTTATATTATTACGATTAGTGAATATTCTATTTGTATGGTGCTTGAATTATTTTCTTGAATAGAATATTTATGGTTTAATTTTGTGTGAAATTTTGGAAATTTTTGATGAATTTGGACATATTTTTTTCTGTTTAAAAAAAAGGTTCAGATCTGTTTTTTATGTATTTAAAAAAAATCATGAATATTGGTGGCTTGGACGGTGGTAACCTAGGGTTTCAAGTTTGGTTTTTTTGCTTGGGCCAATTTTGAAAATTTGAAATTCTTGAGGGACTGATTTGTAATTATTTTAAGCCATTATGTGATTTTGATAAAGTTGTAGGGCCAATTTATAATTACCAAAACTTATTAGGTCATTTTATAAATGAAAAAAAGTTTTGGGCAAGATTTATAATTACTGAAAAGATTTGGGGTAAATTTATAATATTTTTAAAAATTGGGCCCATTTTTTATTTTGACAAAATATGAGGGCCGATTTGTAATTTCTTCAACTTGAGGAGCTTTTTTGTAATTTTATAAAATCAGAGGCAATTTTATAATTTTAATAATTATAAAAAAAAATATGTGATTAAGATTCTTTCTTCTCATTTAAAATGTATTTTTTATTTTCTTATTTTGCTTATATAGTCTAGTATTTTCAATTAAATTGATTGAAGCAACATGTTATCAAAGTAACTTCTGTTGTGAAGATAAATTTGACTGAAAATACGTAGATGTTTGTATGGAATTATTTATACGAATTGTGTTCGGCCCAAATTAAGACACAGTTTGCCAAATAACTACACACCTTCAATGATAAATGTGTGACGATTATAAAGACTTTTTCATGTAAACAACAGTTGATCTAAAGAAAGACTGTTGTTTGACAAAACTGATTATCAGTATTTAATCATTGCACTAAGAGTACCACTTACAGATAATTTCTCTGTCTAATGACTAGGAATAAATGTTATGTTAGGTATCTTGATATAGGTCCCCAATTTGGACTATTTGTTCATGTCTTGTTTTATTTTTATGACATATTTGTTAATATGACATACAGTTTCTGTTGCTACTAGTATGAATGTTTCTGCTCAAGTCAACAACATCTCAATGCTGAGCGGGACAAACTTCAAATTCTGTAAAGAAACAGTGGAAATTATCCTCGGTTGCATGGATTTGGATCTTACACTTCGGTCAGAACAACCCACTGCTACTCCGGAAGACCTCAATGAGGTCAAAATTGAGAAGTGGGATCGGTCTAACCGAATGTGTTTGATGATCATGAAACGCTCCATTCCGGAACCATTTCAGTGCTCTATTACTAAGAGCAAGAGTGCCAAGAAAAATTTCTAGAAGAAATTGAGCAATATTTTGACAATAACGAAAAGTCAGAGGCAAGTAACCATTTGGCTAAACTCGTCGCGATGAAGTATAAGGGCAAAAGGAACATAAGGGACTACATCATAGAGATGTCTAATCTCGTATCAAATCTCAAGTCGCTTAAGTTGGACTTGTCTGAGGACTTGCTCTTGCACTTGATTTTGGTCTCTCTTCCTGTATACATTGTGACATGACCCACCCCGACTCCTCTCTCTTGAGTACGAGGAAGACCCTGTGGGCTGAACTTTTACTATCATGATAAAAAGACTTTCTACTAAGATTTCCATAGGAAATACTTGCTTTCAATCAAACAAAATGTAAGGAGAATATTAGAAAGTACAAAATGTACATAATTGCAATTCCTTTACATATTTTTGTTCGTTACAAAAAGTTTATCAAAAATGACCGTTCAGACCAAAAACCGACCACTTTAAAAACTAAGTAACCAGTCCATCCCGAGTGGGAAACCGAACAGGCCGAGTAAGAAACCCGAGTAGGCCGAGTAGACCGAATAGGCCATGTGAGCCGAGTAGGTCAAGTGGACCGAGTAGGTCAAATGGGACTAATAGGCCGAACAGACCGAGTAGAAATCCGACCATGTTCAGACCATGCCTACCATTCCGACCATGCCTACCATTCCGACCATGCCTACAGTCCCGACCATGCCTACCGTCCCGACCATGCCTACCTCAATTTCTAAATATGCACAGAAAAATTAAAAATGCATCATTTTTATGCTTCTTGATGTCATCGAGTGGCCCACCTCAGAACTTCTGAGTCCGCACAACCGAGCAGCTACCTGGATAAATATTTAAGAGTGAAAGGATGAGCGCTAACACCCAGTGAGTGAATGAAAACTTTTGAAAACACTTTTCTAAACCACTTTACAATAAGCATTCAGTAATACATGGTATAAGATAATATATCTACTTTCGTACTTAATAAACTGAATAAACTGAATGCATCATTGTTTCTGAACAAGAGTAAGATACTTTATCAAATCTTAATCTGCACCAAATTCGTACCCAGGGATATCCTCATACGTAAGCTGAATTACTTCAGGCAAACGCAGAGTCAGGAATAACTTATTGTCATACCCGTGCAGAGCGACTCAATTACTATTTCTCTAGTCAATACACGGGCAGAGAGACTCTCTGGTCATACACGTGCAGAGAGCCTCAATTACTCTTTCTCTGGTCAATACACGTGCAGAGCAACTCATGACATACACATGTGTAGAACGGCCCCAAAAGCCAACCATAATCATAATTGTGGAAGGGTACATACATGGTGCTTTTGTAGAAATCATAATCTCTTCTTGATAATTCATAAAAATAATATACTAATTCTGAATGCTAATATAAGCATAAAACATATACTTTCAGTTCTCTGTATCATCACCATCAATCATAAAAAGCAATAAAAAGCTTAAATGATTTGCAACAATTTATCTTAAGCATAAAACTAGAAACTTTTAAAGTTAAAAACAAAACTGAAAACGTATTCACTCACTACTTAGACATCAAGCTTAATTCAGACTGAGTATGCTAGGTTCCCTTCGTCTTCTTTTCCTAACAATCACAAGATCCAATTAGAAACTGGATATCAAAGAAGAATCAACTGAAATTTACAATCACGAGAGAGAGCTTCACTGACTTCTCATTCTCTTTCCTTTCATCTCTTTCTTTTCTTCCGCTGGATTCTACTGCTTTCTAGCTCTCACAACGTTTATCCTCCAATATATATACTTATGAAAGGACACAGATGAAGTTGTGAGCTAATTAACCAAGCTCACAGCTATCTGTCAGCCATGCAACTCACTTAGGCTTACTCACCTAATGCCTTTTCTGCTTCTTGCTTATCCAAATTTTTTTTTTTTTCAAATTGGACCTTTCAAATTGGGCTTGAAAGACCTGGGTGTTACAATTCACCCCTCCATATAAGAATTTTGTCATCAAAATTTATTTACTTAGCTGAAACATATGGGGATACTGAGTCCGCATCTGATCTTCATGTTCCCAAGTTGCCTCTTCCACTGCATGATTTCTCCATAACACTTTTACAAGAGGAATAACTTTTGTACGTAATACTTGTTCCTTTATATCTAGAATCTCAATAGGTTCCTCTTCATAAGTTAAATATTTTCTTAACTTCACTGGTTGCTTGGTTAAAACATGCGTAGGGTCGACTATATATTTTCGAAGCATAAAAACATGAAATACATCATGAATTCTTGAAAGCTCGGAAGGTAAAGCTAAACGGTATGTCACTGCTCCTACTCTGGCAATGATCTCATACGGACCAATGTATCGTGGACTTAACTTACCACGTCTTCCAAATCGAAGTATACATTTCCAAGGCGAAATTCGTAGGAACACATAGTCACCTACTTTAAATTCAAGTTCCCTTCTCCGCTTATCTGCGTAACTTTTCTGCCTATCTTGAGGAACCTTTAATCTGTCTCTGATGATTCTGATCTTTTCTGATGTGACTTGAACAAGTTCTGGACCTAACAACTTTCTCTCGCCTACTTCATCTCAACACACTGGTGTTCTGCATTTTCTCCCATACAGAGCTTCATAAGGTGCCATTTCGATGCTAGCCTGATAACTGTTATTGTTGGCAAATTCTATCAAAGGTATATGTACATCCCAACTACCTTGGAAATCCATCACACAAGCTCGAAGCATATCCTCTAATGTCTGAATGGTGCGCTCCGATTGACTATCAGTTTGCGGATGAAAAGCGGTACTAAAATGCAATCTAGTTCCCAAAGCTTCTTGTAAATTGGGCCAAAATCTGGATGTAAACCAAGGATCTCTATCTGACACTATGGATACTGGTGCGCCATGAAGACGAACTATTTCGTCCACATAAATTTCGGCTAATCTGTCAAGAGAGTAAGTAATACCGATTGGCAGAAAATATGCAGACTTTGTAAGTAGATCAACGATCACCCATACACTATCGTGACCACTCTGGCTACGAGGGAGTCCTACCACAAAATCCATGGTAACATGTTCCCATTTCCATTCGGGAATAGAAAGTGGTTGTGATAGTCCTGCTGGTTTCTGATGTTCTGCCTTGACTTGCTGACAAATCAAACATTTAGAGACGAATTCTGCTATCTCTCTTTTCATACATTGCCACCAGTAATGTTCTTTCAAAGTACGATATATCTTAGTACTTCCTGGATGCATTGCATAAGCTGAAGAATGAGCTTCCTCTAAAATTTCATTCTTGAGTTCCTTAATGTTTGGCACACACAGTCTGTTACCTAGAACCAATGTACCATCACTTCTCACGACAAAATCAGCTCGTAAGCTTTTCTGTACTTCTTCCTTCAACTTAACTAAATAAGAATCTTGAGTTTGCAATTATTGTATACGATCAATCAAAATAGGTCTAACCTGAAAAGTAGCCAGTAATGCTCTACAATCTCGTGCTTTCAGCATAACTCTCAACATTCTTAATTCAGCTAATAATGGAAGCTGAATCATCTTCAAATGAGCCATAGAACTTGAAGACTTCCTACTGAGTGTATCTGCCACCACATTTGCCTTACCAGGATGATATTCAATCGTACAGTCATAATCTTTAATCAACTCAATCCATCTTCTTTGTCTCAAATTTAATTCCTTCTGAGTGAAAAGATACTGCAAGCTTTTATGATCTGTATAAATCTGACAAGTAACTCCATATAAGTAATGCCTCCAAATTTTCGATGCAAACACCACTGCAGTAAGCTCTAGATCATGGGTTGGGTAGTTCTGTTCATACTTCTTTAATTGTCTTGATGCATAAGCTATCACTTTCCCATGTTGCATCAAAACGCAACCCAAACCATGTTTAGATGCATCACTGTAAACCATAAATCCATCACTTCCGGTTGGAAGATTAAGTATTGGAGCAGAAGTCATCTCTCCTTGAGTTCTTGAAAACTCTTTTCACAAGCTTCTGACCACTCAAACTTCACATCCTTCTGAGTCAATCTTGTTAATGGTGAAGCTATTTTAGAAAATCCCTCTATAAATCTTCGATAGTAACTTGCTAAACCTAAGAAACTTCTAATTTCAGTCACACTAACTGGTCTTTCCCAATTCACTATAGCTTCAACCTTTTGAGGATCAACATAAATACCATCACCAGAAATCACATGGCCCAAAAATGTAACTCTATCGAGTCAGAATTGACACTTGCTAAATTTGGCATAAAGTTGGTTCTCTCTCAGAACTTGTAGAATAATCTCTAAATTCTCTGCATGCTCCATCTCATCTTTAGAATAGATCAAAATGTCATCAATGAACACGATAACAAATTTGTCTAGATATGGATGAAATACCCTATTCATCAAATCTATAAAAGCTGCTGGAGCATTTGTTAATCCAAAAGGCATAACTAGAAACTCATAATGCCCATAACGAGTTCTGAAAGCGGTCTTTGGTACATCACAATTTCTAATTCTCAATTGGTGATAACCTGTTCGTAAATCTATCTTGAAGAATACCTTTGCTCCCTAAAGCTGATCGAATAAGTCATCAATACGTGGGAGCTGGTATTTATTTTGCACCGTTGCTTTATTCAATTGCCGGTAATCGATGCATAAACGTAACGTTCCATCTTTCTTCTTAACAAACAGAACTGGCGCTCCCCATGGTGACACACTAGGTTTAATAAAATTCTTGTTCACCAATTCTTCTAATTGAATCTTCAACTCTTTCAATTCTGTTGGAGCCATTCTATAAGGTGGAATAGAAATTGGAGTTGTGCCTGGGACCAAATCTATCACAAACTCAATATCTCTATCTGGTGGTAATCCATGAAGATCTTCAGGAAATACATCTGGAAATTTCCTTACCACCGATATATCTTTGAGTTTTACCTCACTATCCCGAGTATCAATTACATAAGCCAGATAAGCTGAACATTGTTTCCTGAGCAACCGTCTGACAGTAATAGCAGATATAACACAAGAAGGAAGAATCCGACGTTCCCCACAGAAAATAACATCCGATTCTCCTTGAAGTGTAAATTTTACCTCTTTTCGAAAATAATCTACAGTAGCATGGTGTATAGCTAGCCAATCCATTCCCTAAATAACATCAAAATCACGTATATCAAGCGGGATCAAATCAACATGTAGCTCATGCTTACCGACTATGACCTTACTGTTTCTATATATATTCTCAGCTAATAAAGATTCACCAGTAGGTGTAGCCACTATCATACTAGAATCTAGTGGTCTTAATTCTACATCCGCATACACCATAAAAGATCGAGATACAAATGAATGAGTAGATCCAGGATCAATGAGAACAAGAGCTTCGTGGCCAAAAATTGTTAACATACCTGTAACGACATCTGGAGTGGTCTCAGCATCTTGCTGAGTCATAGCAAAAACCATTGCCTGAGTACGAGGTCTACCCGACTGACCTCTTTATTGGTTGCCTCCAACCCCTGCTGCACTAGCTTGGGTTTTCCCTGTAGTTATAGATCCTCCTACTCGGGATCCTCTTTGTTCTTGCATCTGACTAACGACACTTTGCATTGGTTGAAAACCCATCTTCCTCTCTTCATTGCCTGCCTGGACTAAGTCGGGGCAATTTCTTTTTAAATGTCCAGATTGCCCACATTGATAACAACCTGATCTGTCGAAATAACACTCACCATCATGGTGCTTTCCACAAGTCTTACATACAGGACGCCAACCTCTACCCATACTAACACTCTGTTGCCGACTACCCATTGGTTGTTGTATTGAGGCTTGGCTAGAACCAGGTCCATGACTCTATTGATAGTTACTAGTCTGACCTGAAAAACTACCTATTGCCTTAGGCATTTTGCTGTAAGAGCCCCCTGCTGACCAGTTACTGCGCTTTTTCTTATGTTGTTCAAATCTGCGAGAGTCATTAAGGCCTCTCTCTACTCTCAATGCAGCTTCAAACAACTTACCAAACTCAACATGTCCAGAAGTAGTCACTATTATCTTAATTTTCGATCTAAGTCCATCCTTAAATTTTCTGCACTTATTTTCTTCATCAGCGACTACATACGGAGCAACCCTCGAAAGTTCTGTAAATTTCTTCTCATACTCTTCTACCGTCATAGATCCCTGCACTAGTTTGAAAAATTCAGCTCTTTTTAAATCTTGGTAGAAACGGGGATAATAATGATCATTAAACTGCTTCTTAAAATCCTCCCAAGTAATTTCTTCAGGAGTTCTCAGTTTAACTGAGGCCCACCAATCATTTGCTTTTTCCTTTAGCAAAAACGTAGCAAAAGAAACTTTTTGCTCATCTGTGCACCTCATCAATTCAAATACCCGTTCCAGCTCATTCAACCAAGAACTAGCACTATCTGGATCTCCTGTTCCATCAAAATTCGTAGCTCCCAATTTTCATGCACGCTCAATAGAATTCTCTAGCACTCGCGTTTGGTGCTGAACCATGGCAGTCAACAGTTCTACAATTCTATCCATTGGTTCCTCCCTATGTTTTGGCACATGAGGTTGAGCTATAGGTGGTTGAGGGTGTGATTCTATCTCGTTTTCACCTTGGTTACCACTCCTCTCTCCAAGGTCAGCTACCGGTCTTGTGCGTAGGCGGCCAACTCGACGCATGATGCTGTTACAAAATCAAAGTTATGCTTAAATGCATGAAACTAAATGCAAACAATTATTCTGTGGTCTAAGGAATTATAAACCATGGGCTCTGATACCAAGTTGACAAGATTCACCCCCCGACTCCTCTCTCTTGAGTACGAGGGAACCCTGTGGGCTGAACTTTTACTATCATGATAAAAAGACTTTCTACTAAGATTTAGATAGGAAATACTTGCTTTCAATCAAACAAAATATAAGGAGAATATTAGAGAGTATAAAATGTACATAATTGCAATTCCTTTACATATTTTTGTTCGTTACAAAAAGTTTATCAAAAATGACCGTTCGGACCAAAAATCGACCACTTTAAAAACTAAGTAACCAGTTCATCCCGAGTAGGAAACCGAACAGGCCGAGTAAGAAACCCGAGTAGGCCGAGTAGACCGAATAGGCCATGTGGGCCGAGTAGGTCAAGTGGACCGAGTAGGTCAAATGGGACTAATAGGCCGAACAGACCGAGTAGAAATCCGACCATGTTCCGACCATGCCTACCATTCCGACCATGCCTACAGTCCCGACCATGCCTACCGTCCCGACCATACCTATCGTCCCGACCATGCCTACCTCAATTTCTAAATATGCACAGAAAAATTAAAAATGCATCATTTTTATGCTTCTTGATGTCATCGAGTGGCCCACCTCAGAACTTCTGAGTCCGCACAACCGAGCAGCTACCTGGATAAATATTTAAGAGTGAAAGGATGAGCGCTAACACCCAGTGAGTGAATGAAAACTTTTGAAAACACTTTTCTAAACCACTTTACAATAAGCATTCAGTAATACATGGTATAAGATAATTTATCTACTTTCGTACTTAATAAACTGAATAAACTGAATGCATCATTGTTTCTGAACAAAAGTAAGATACTTTATCAAATCTTAATTTGCACCAAATTCGTACCCAGGAATATCCTCATACGTAAGCCAAATTACTTCGGGCAAACGCAGAGTCAGGAATAACTTCTGGTCATACCTGTGCAGAGCGACTCAATTACTCTTTCTCTAGTCAATACACGGGCAGAGCGACTCTCTAGTCATACACGTGCAGAGCGACTCAATTACTCTTTCTCTGGTCAATACACGTGCAGAGAAACTCATGACATACACATGTGTAGAACGGCCCCAAAAGCTAACCATAATCATAACTGGGGAAGGGTATATACATGGTGCTTTTGTAGAAATCATAATCTCTTCTTGATAATTTATAAAAATAATATACTAATTCTGAATGCTAATACAAGCATAAAACATATACTTTCAGTTCTCTGTATCATCACCATCAATCATAAAAAGCAATAAAAAGCTTAAATGATTTGCAACAATTTATCTTAAGCATAAAACTAGAAACTTTTAAAGTTAAAAACAAAACTGAAAACTTATTCACTCACTACTTAGACGTCAAGCTTAATTCAGACTGAGTATGCTAGGTTCCCTTCGTCTTCTTTTCCTAACAATCACAAGATCCAATTAGAAATTGGATATCAAAGAAGAATCAACTGAAATTTACAATCATGAGAGAGAGCTTCACTAACTTCTTCTTCTCTTTCCTTTCTTCTCTTTCTTTTCTTCCGCTGGATTCTACTGCTTTCTAGCTCTCACAATGTTTATCCTCCAATATATATACTTATGGAAGGACACAGCTGAAGTTGTGAGCTAATTAACCAAGCTCACAGCTGCCTGCCAGCCATGCAATTCACTTAGGCTTACTCACCTAATGCCTTTTCTGCTTCTCGCTTATCCAATTTTTTTTATTTTTTTTTCAATTTGGGCCTGAAAGACCTGGGTGTTACAAATTGGGCAATTCAAAGTGAGTTATAACACTCAGAAGGACAAATGGTCCCTCAATGAGCTTATATCTCACTGTGTGCAAGAAGAAGAGAGACAGCAACGAGATAAGACTGAGAGTGCTCACTTGGCCTCAACCTCTTAGAACAAGAAAATGAAGAGAACTAAGGTTGTTACGAAAGGATCTTCTTAGCAGAAGAAATAAAAGAAATAGGATGAGGAGTTTACCTGCTACCTTCTACTTCTATAAGAAGCCTAGCATCAAACACTTGCACATTTGGGGTTGTCCAGCTGAGGCACGACCTTATAGACCATATGAAAGAAAACTGGACTCAATGACAGTTTGATGTTATTTTATTGGTTATGCTAAATGCTCTCGGGGTTACAAGTTTTATGATCCTATATCAAGATCCTTGCTTGAAACGGGAAATACGAGATTCCTTGAGGATGTTGTGTTTGCGGGGGAAGAAAACAAAAGGAATTTTGTCTTTGAAGAAGAATATGTTATTGACGGTGATCAGGTCTTTATACCAATTGTTGTTCAAGACACAGTTTCAACACTAGATAACAATGTTCAGGCTCTTACTGCTGACATTGTTCCAGGCCAAGACAACAATGAGATTCTTCCTTAAGCAACAACTATAGAACAAGCTTAACAACCTCAAGAAGTGCCATTAAAGAGATGCAATAGGGAGAGGAGACGTGTGATTCCAGATGATTATATCGTCTCTCTCCAAGAATATGAGGATGACCCAATCAACTTCTGTCAAGCCATGCACAATTTAACTCTCAGAAGTGGATTGATGCCATGAAGGATGAGATGAAGTCTACGAAAGACAATGACGTTTGGGATCTCATCAAGTTACCTGAAGGTGCGAAACCCATTGATTGTAAATGATATTTAAAACAAGAAGTGATTAGAATGGTAATGTCGAGAGATATAAGGCTCATTTAGTCGCCAAAGGCTTTACTTAGAATGAAGGCATATAATACAAAGAGACTTTCTCTCCAGTATCTTCAAAAGACTCTTTTAGAACTGTAATGGCATGGATGACTCATTTTGATCTAGAGTTGCATCAAATGGATGTCAAGACTGCGTTTCTCAATGGAGACATTGACGAGACAATTTATATGGTACAACCATAAAACTTTGTATCGGGAGATCCATAGTCTATGAGTCTATGGTTTGCAAATTGAAGAAATACATCTATGGTCTCAAACAGGCTTCCCGTCAATAATATCACAAGTTTCATCAAGTCATCACCTCGTACGGTTTTGAGGCTAATGTCATTGATGACTGTGTTTATCACAAGTTCAGTGGGAGTAAATATATCTTCCTGATATTTTATGTCGATGACATTCCGCTTGCTAGCAACGATATAGGCTTGCTGCACGAAACCAAAAAAATTCTAACGAAGAAATTCGAGATGAAAGATCTTGGTGATGCTCTTTTGTACTTGGTAGTTAGATACTGAGAGATCTTTCTTGAGGTATCATTAGGTTGTCATAAAATAGCTATATTGATAAGGTTCCAAGTAGATTTGGCATGAAAGATAGTAAACCAGGAGACACGCCCGTGGCTAAAGGAGACAAGTTTAGTCTCAAGTAGTGCCCCAATAATGATCTTGAAAGGAAAGAGATGCAGAAGATTCCCTATGTGTCAGTAGTAGTGAGTCTAACCGAACCTCAAGTATGCACTCGTCCCGACATAGCATTTATAGTGAGAGTTTTGGGCAGATATTTGAGTGATTCAAGTATGCAGCATTAGAAGGCAGCCAAACACGTGATACGTAATTTGAGGAGAATAAAAGACTACATGCTCACTTATCAGAGATTAGACAGTTTAGAGGTCATCTTGTTCTCTAACAGTGATTTTCCGGGATACCATGATAGCAAGTGCTCCACATCTGGCTACATCTTTACATTGGCTGGAGAAGCTATCTCATGGAAGTCTGCTAAGTAGACTAGCTTCTTCAACCATGGCTACAGAGTTCATTGCCTGTTATAAGGCATCCAACCACGGGATATTGCTATGAAGCTTTGTCACTAGGTTACGTGTGGTAGATGGCATTAACAGGCCATTGAAGATTTACTGTGACAATAACTCGATGGTGCTTTACTCCAACAACAATAGGAGCTCGACGAAGTCAAAGTTGATCAACATCAAATTTCTAGTTGTTAAGGAGAGAGTTCAGGATAAACAGATTTCAATAGAACATATAGGAACAGATTTTATGCTAACGGACCCATTAACCAATGGCATAATGCCTACGGTCTTTCATGAGCACACCGCTCATATGAGTGTTATTTATGATAATACCTTGGTTTAGTGGGAGTCATTTTTTATGTTCTATATGTTTTAGTTTAGACATTTGATTGTTTAGTTTTTTGTAGAATAAAGTTGATGGTTGATGGTTGATGGTTGACGATTAAGGATTCTATTTCTGAGTTTACTTATGTTTTCTGTGTGCAATGTTTGCATTGCATTAAGGAGTTTGGATTGATCTCACTAAAGACTAGAGAAGGACTAGTTGAAAATAGGCATGTGTGGATCACATTGCATGTAATTTTCATGCTACTCATCCATATTTGATATATGTCATTAAGTGTATTAGTATGGTGATTATCGTGGTTTAGTCAAGACTGTACTGTGATAAAAGCCTTGGTGATTCCATTGCTAATATATGAAATGGACCAGATTGTTTAAGGAGAAGTCTAAAGATAAATAACATACAGATGCGTGACAAAGGAATTTTGTGATGTAATTGTTACATGAATAATATGTAGCCAAGTGAGAGATTGTAAAGATATCAAGTTTCCTATTCTAAATTGGGCAACATATTTTTTTATTTAATTATATTAGCTATTTAATTTAATGGAATGAAATTAAGTGGTCTAATTTTGGTAAGTTCTTAAACTGCTCGAACTGATATAGATTAATTGAGTAGATACCGATTTATTTCCTAATTAGGGGATTATGGGAACCCTAATTAGGCAATATATAAACACCCTTTCGGGTTGGTCCCCAATACACCAAATCATAAAACAGTTTCCTTTCTCCCCATCCGGAAGAGAGACTACGATCCCATTGAGGAACTAAAGCGATTTGGTTGAGGAAGATCACAAACCGCATGTTTGTGTCCATCAGTCTTAGTATTTCCACAATGGCAGGCGATCATTCGTAAAGGATCCAGGTATCTCACCAATCCATAAATCATTAATAATCTAGCATGATGTAGATCCAAGTTTTTTTTTTGGATATTCTATTATAGAATGTTTGCATCTTGAATTTATTTATGGTTTTCAATGTGATTTAATTCTAACAGAGGGATTTTCTCCTTTTCATTGATCATCCTGGTCATCAAAGGTCCTACATTTTTTGGCCTCTTATAGTTTTCCTGATAGTCAAAAGAAAATTACCTTGTAATCCCACATGAGGATAAATGTGCAAGTCTTGAAGCATAAGTTTGAAAGTTGCTAGACACCTCTGATGCTTTAGTGTTAGAGATTGAATATTAAACCAGAAAAAAAATTCGTTATCACTACGAAACACATCTTGTTTTTGAATGGAGAATTTGCCGGTAAGTTTATGTATCTAAAACAATAATGTGAAAAGAAACATAATATAACTTCCCTAGAATATGAGTTTGAGTTTCTTGGTAGGTAAAGTTTGACGAGGAGTTACCATACAAGTCAAGTAAATAGTTGGAATATGGCTCTTACAAATCTTATCCGAAATTACATGAATCAGAATGACAAAGAAAAGATTCTAGGAAATTAACTACCATCTATGATCTTCAAATCAAAAGCAATAGGTCAAAACTAGAAAATAGAGATAATATATTACGAGGCATATGGTTAAAAAGAAATTCTAACGAGCCTCTAACAGTGAGATAGTAACTTCATTAGATGAAGAAAACTCAGGCTTGTTTGAAGAATCTGGTTCAAGCTTTAGTTTCATATCCATCAGGAAACCAAGTTGCTTAGGCTCAGGCAATGCGTTATCGCTACCCAACATCCAAACCACAGATGACATGCTTGGCCTGTCGTCAGGTTGATGTTCCAAGCATAAGAGACTAATGTGGATGCACCGTATGGCTTCTGATTCATTACATGATTCTCCAATGAATGGATCAATCAGTTCCAAAGGCCTGCCTTCTTTCCATAATTTCCATGCCTAAAATATAAAGAAATCTGTTTTTCATTCACGATTTTATCATTTTAAAGTTGTCGAAAAGTGACATGGTTTCCTGAAACTTTATTGAAAAAGAAATGTAATGATATTCACTTACATATCCTATAAGACTAAGGTTGCATTCTGGATGATAAAATCCTCTGTTTTTCTTTCCACTTACCAACTCTATCAATAAAATACCGAAGCTAAAAACATCAGATTTTATCGAGAATATCCCATGAATAGCATATTCAGGTGCCATATAACCACTGTAGAAATATATTTAAAGACAAATTATGTTAAAGAATGGAACACAAGCAATTTGAAAATGATAGGACAAGTAATACTCACTAAGTGCCGACTACTCTATTCGTGTTTCCTTCATTTTGGTCTCCATTAAAAATTCTGGCCAAGCCAAAATCCGAAATCTTTGGGTTCATCTCATGATCTAGTAAGACATTACTTGTTTTCAGATCTCTATGTATAATCCGCAATCTAGAATCTTGATGAAGATAGAGAAGGCCTCTAGCAATTCCCCAAATAATGTGGAAACGCTTGGACCAGTCCAATAGCTTAGTTCTAGTTTGATCTGCACGTTTGATACTCAGGTTAGTTTAGTATCCTGCTTGAATATATATATATATAACTGATCTTTTTTGGACAGAAAAGAAATGTCCATAGCAGAGATATCATAAACCAGCTGAATTGATAAGTAGACTTTGTAGGGATCCATACCAAAAATAAAGTTATCCAGACTTTTGTTGGGCAAGAATTCATATATTAGAATTTTCTCCTCGCCTTGAATGCAGCAACCAAGAAGCTTTACAAGATTTCGGTGCTGCAGTTTGGCGATCAGTATTACCTCATTTGTAAACTCATTAATTCCTTGTGTCGAAATATTCGAAAGCCTCTTCACAGCGATTTCTTGTCCATCTACCAGCGTACCCTGGAAAAAAAAATTATGTGAAATGAGTTGTAATATTGTGTAAGATATACAAGTGAACAAGTTTACAATATCATATCAGTAATTGTTAGACCCAAAAACTTAAGGTGTTAGGTAAAGCCCACCGATCTATAAAAAGCTCTCTAACACAAGTATGTTGCAAGTTTACCTTGTATACGGGTCCAAAGCCACCTTCTCCAAGCTTGTTGTTGAATGAGAAGTTATTAGTGGCATTAGCAATTGTATCTAACTCGAATAACGGTAGTTTCAGTTCTTCAATCTTCTGATCTGCTTTCCTCTTGCCTTCACTTTTCTCTGAAATAGTGGATATATGTGTTAATGGTCGGTAATATTGCATTATGAACTAAAATCATAATATCTTTTATAATGGACAAAAATTAATTGAAGCATATCGTAGAAACGGAAGTCATTTATGTAACAGACAAGATTCACTAAGTATATATTTTTTTTCTTTGGACTTCACACAAACCATTTAATATAATTCTCTCAACTAGTCAACTAATGACCAGTAGTTATGCACCCTTACGATTCTATTCACAGATTTTCCACTTTGAAACATAAGTAATGCTTTTTCTAGGGAAGAAAAAAATTGAATAAAAGTAAATTGCTTGCACTCATTTACATATACAGAAAGTTTTATTGATCGGCTTTGTGAAGGCAAAGAGAGTGATGTTACCTAAATTTGTCCTTCTTTTGTAAATGTAGTAGCCTACTATAAGTACCCCAGCAACTGCGGAAGTGGTAGTAACTATCACCACTATCTTCATCTTAGGCCCTTCTTTTGTCCCTTGATAGACAATATTGATATAGCAAAGTAAAATAGTTAAATCAAAGCAAATTAAGTCAAACTACAGCAAAAATATATATGCAGAGCCAATAGCCAGATACTAGTTTATGCGTCGATCACATATGCATATATGCATTAATAAATTCAAGGAAACAAAACAAAAATCCAAATGCTCATTTGGGAGAAGCATAAAATATTTAAGTAAATACCTAGTTCCGAAGCAGACATTCGAATAAATAAGTCTTGCACACCATTTGAATTCTGTTTGATATCAACTAGATTACCGAACCAGATAGCACAGCCGTTGCCCTGTCCTCTAATATCCAAGTTTGAGTATGCCATACAAGAAGAGTTCTCTAAGCATTTCACCCTGCATTGCTTGAGATTCATACTTCTGTTCACCCAAGAATTTGTAGCATCTGGCAATTTCAACCGATTAAATTTGATAAATCCATCTAGTTTTGAGTTGTTTAATGCCTTGTTACGCACACAACCTTTAGACCTGTCCCCGTATCCGGTTGATTTAGGCTTGAAGCCTTCTAAACACTGGCAGATCGGCGATTGAGTTGCGATACAATTCCCATAGGCACCACAAAGACCATAATTGTCGCAGTTATCTCTTGGCACACTGGAATGCTCATTCCAATTTTGAGTTGTTTCACTCCATGTCAATCGTTCTCGTACATATCTGGTTTTGTTTATAACAACTATCGAGAACATTGATTTATCTATCATTCTGAAAGTGTAGTACAACTCATCCTCATTATTGACAAAGTTCACCTCAAAAATTGAGTTATGCCTCAAGTCTGGAGCACCGCTGAATGTAATTCCATTCCACGGGCCATTCCTATAAAACTTGTTTGAACCCTTCCACATAACAATCTCAGGATTTCCTTGTAGTTCTACCCCCCAAGTGAAGTCTCCCGGAGATGGGTCTTCCGGGCTCGTCCACGATGATAAACGCCTTTCAAGACCAGTCTTTAAGTCCCATCCAAGCTTCATTTCTGGTAGCAACGTATCACAAGGATAGTCAAAACTCTGCCACAAGTAACTTCCTAAACCATCACCACTACTTTGTTCATCTCTCAGAACAAGATTTCCTGAATTCAGAAGCTGTAATACAACTGAACTCTTGGCTTCTTTCGTCGAATTTGCTGACCAAACCACAGTTTTGTTCTGCCTCATGACAACAACAGGACTACCTGTGCTGTTTATCATCAACATGCCAGAAGAATCGTTGATGGGATTGATTCTGTTCGCGACCCAAACAACAGTCTTATCTGGGACCTTCTTGTACCAAATTCCAACGTACCGATTCTTCGAACTACCAGGACTGAAGAAACCAAGCTCAAAACTTCCATCTCCTGAAACTAAGGTCCTCCCACCATCAATAATTGACTCAGATGAACTAATACTGTCGATTGCAAAAGTGAATCCGTAAAAGGAAAACAGTAACTTCAAACCGATCAACAAGAAAGAAAGAATATCCATTGATGTCTAGAATTGAGAGAGCTCTCTCCAAATGTAACAAGTTAACGAAAACAAATAGCATAATCTAGATTCAAGAGCAACACAACATTGACCAGAAAGTGAATGATGGTTGGCTTGTATTCTATCCACACAATCTTAAACGACAGCGACAGGTAGCTGAAATTTCAAAATTTCTAGGCGGCTTCTCATTTTTGGTTTCCTATGTTTGAAAGAGCAAAATGTCCCCTCTTTGTTTTCTTACTTTAAAAGATGAAGTTACTAAAGTACCCTTTAAATTGATTTTTCATAAATTAAATTATATAAGGGCAAGATTATAAGTTTGCTCCAATGTGTATATATATAGTAGCACCTCAAAAATCAAATAGTAATTAAACACTTTGATGTGAAATGTTAAAACATAAACCATAAATTACTTCACCTAAAGAAACTAATAAACATCAAATAACTCTACATAAATCATTCTAAAATGTAAATATACCTCTAAATAATTTCAATGATAAGGTTCAAAACACTCTAAAGGAAATTAAAACAATACTGAGCACCTAAACACAAATTTTAAGTAACAAAACAAATCAGAACATTACATATAATCTCAATAACTTCACCCTCCTAAAAGTCAATTATTCTAGCGGTCAGCTTATAAGATACTTAATCTGCTGCAATATTAAATGACAAAAAGTGAGGTGTCAACTCAGTAAGTATTGCATAATACGTAATCGAAAATATTTATAAAATTTTTACATTGTACATAACTTTTCAAATATTCAGATATAATTAAAATAAAAAAGTAATATTTTCAATATATAAGTAAACTTGCAAAAGTAAGGCCCCGTCCTACAACTGTTTTTGAGTCCGTTTTCGTTTTTATTTTTCAAAAACGATTTCGAAAATACGTTCGTTAACCGTTTTTCATTTTATTTTAAAAAAAATGAAAAACAAAACAAGTGTTGAAAGTGAAAGATTTGAAAAACACAAAATACTTGTTTTTCATTTTTCGTTTTTGTTTTTCATTTTGTTTTTCACTTTTTTTATATTAAAAAAAAAATCTTAAACTATTAATTGTACTGTTATGCATTTGATATGACTAGGACAAGACAGAACAAGATTTTTAAATTACCAAAGTGGCCCTCTTATATATATATATTATAATATTATATTTTATGTATATAGAATATTAATATAATATAATTAGTAAATTAATAATAATATATAATATATATAAATATTAATATATTATATATTAATATATATATAATATTATAATATTATATAAAATATTACATATTATAATATATAATATTTTATAATTATGTAAATATTATATATATAATATCAAATATTATATATTATATATAAAAATATAATATACAAAATATAATAATATTTCATATATTAAAAATATAATCATTTTTAATATATTAAATATTATTACATATATTATAATTTATTTTATATATTATTATAATATGTATATATATATATTATACAATTATATTTCTAGTATATAAAAATATATATAAATTATAATTATTTATTTATAATTTAAGAGTTTAGTTTTGATTAATTCATTTTTTTGATATGTTTTTTTAAATTAATTTTTGATGTGTTACTTTTTTTTAATTTAAAAATTATAATACAAAAATTATATTGGTTAATTATTTAATCAATTTGTTTATAGTTGTAATAATATTAAACAAAATACTAAAATTGATATTTCAATTTTTGATAATTTTTGGTTAACCTACCAGACGCGTTTTTTTCCGTTTTCATTTTTAAAATATAGTTTTCAGTATTTGCTACCAGACGCGTTTTCAGAAATCGAAAATGAAACAAAAAATACTGTTTTCACTTTCATTTTTATTTGTGAAAAACAACAGCCGAAAAACGCTTACAGGACGGGCCCTAATATTTTCAAATACAAGTAAACTTGTACAATTATCATTTTCAATATACAATAACGATTAAAAACATTTCATAAAAGTATGCTCAAATCAAGTAGTGTCACCAATATCCCTGGTGACCCAGCCATTTACATTTGAGTTGCATTTACATTATCACCGGTGATGAACATTTCATTTACTACTGACGTTGAGCTAAAACATTACTTTCAAAATTTATATATAACAATATGTTTGCATTACTAAATCATAAAAGAATCAAACATTTAAGTTTTTAAATAAATAGTTTCAGTAAAGGTAAAACTCATTTAAAAAGAATTAGGTAACAAATATGTAAGTAAAGACTAAGTAGAAAAATGAGTTTATAAACATATATAAACGTATATAATAAAATATTTTAGATCATAACAATATGATAAATAAATTTGGTTTCTAATAAAACATTTGTGCAATTATATACTATGAAAAAAAATCTACTTACCTCTGATGAGCAAGTTTAAGGTTTCACTAACGATATTGGGAAATCACGAGAGAAACCTAAACATATAGAATACAGTCTCTCAATTAAACCAACCAAATAAAAGAGATCTAACTCAACTTTATAAATACATTTTTTATTCATTTTCATGAAGAGATTTCAGAAAACAGATTTTAGTGCTCAAACGTTAGTGATTCGAAAATCTTAAAAAGTCTAAAAAATTGAAAAACTTAGTCAATAGATCCAAATATCAGATTACTAACTCTCCTCAAAATATCATAATTTTATAAAATACCTATAAATTTTTAAAAGTTTCTAAACACACAAGGGTCAATCCTGACAGCATAAATTTTGATCCTTCAATCAGGTTTCGTATAAGAGTTTAACAATCTTACAGACTACAAAATATTCCAAATATTTATTTACAGACTAATAAACCAGTAATTTATTTCTCTACCAAAAATCAGAATTTTAACTTTCCCCGTTTGAGAAATATAATTACTAAAACACCAAGAGCTTATAATTGTCGGCCTAAACATTATTGCTTAAATATCAAATATACCATATATTTAAAATACTTATATATCACTAAAATTCACGAAAACTTATTTCTTGATTCAATTATGTATGTTCAACCATATTACCAAATATCAAACCTAAATTCTTCCCCAATCTCAATTTAAAATTATTCAATTATAATTAGGTCAGTTTAATAATTCAGAAATTTCTCACCCACAACTGGTTTAGGAATAAAATCTCCCTTAGCTAAACACCACCATAAATTCTGAAAATTATAACACAAGTTGATATATGTGTCTACTATTTTCATATCAAAATTCACCATCAAGTGCAACCGAAAAATATAACTAAAATAAATAAAACAGTAACTTGTTTCACCAATATTAAACAAAACAAAGTTTCAACCTACACTAACACTCTAACTTGAACTCTTTAATGGACTCCAAAAATTCCAGCAATTTATTATAAGCTTCATGTATACATTTCTATTTCATTCACTCCAAAATCCATGCATCAAAACATCTCCATAAACTAAAAATGAGTAATTGTTAGAGGCCTAATTTTTGTAAATGTGATATTTTGTTTCAAAAACAAAAAGGGTTTGAAAAAAAACTACAATTTTAATCAAAATTTTAAAAAATGAAACAAGGTATAAGAAAGTCATACCTTCAAAGAGTTTCAAAGTAGAATGAAAATAATACGTTCATTGATATTCCTTTGTAAAATATTTGCATATGTGAGTAAGTATAAAATATTGGAGATATACAAATCCTACTAATTTTGCTAGTATATTCAAATCCCTCTGAATATGGAGTTGATTTTCTTTGTGATTGTCTTTGAATAATATTAGAGAATCAATTACTAGTAATTAGTTGTTGTAATAAAAGAAATTAGGAGTTGGCTACAATATATATATATATATATATATATATATATATATATAAGTTTCTATTTATATATTATTAATGTCATAATACTATTATCATTAATAAAAGAAGAATTAATTCGGATCTTACATACAATTCTACTGATTTTGTTAAAATATTCAAATATCGTTAAATGTGAAATTGACTTATTTCAAATCACTTTAAATGTGAAAATTGACTTATTTCAGATCTCATGAAATTGACTTGTAATAATGCTTGAAAATCAATAGTTTACTGTCAAAATACTCTGCTTTAATACCGGATGATTTAGTTGCCTTAACAAAAAAAACTGAGTGAATGTGTTCCTATTTATATTAATATTATTATTAATACTAATAAAGAATGAATAAAATTTGGGTCCTACATATAAATATATTTAGGAGGTGTATTGGTTCAAGATTTTATTAGACAATTTGGGGAAGCAAAAGTCTTGTGGTATTGAATTAAGACTTTTTATTAAGTTAGATAAGTCCGGTGGTATTCGATCAATATTTTTTAGATTTTTAAAAAAAGTCCATATTGTCTTGTGGTATTGGATCTAGACTTTTAAGATTTTTTTTAATATCCATATTGTCTTGTGGTATTGGATCTAGACTTTCAAGAGGCAACAAATTGTCTGGTAGTATTTGATTGAGATCAAGATTTTTAGGATTTCAAGATAAAATAGATTTTCTAGACTTTTTAGTGATATTTATAAATAACTTGAATATAAAATTGTCTTGTCATCTCTCTCAATACTTTCTAGACTTTTCTCTCTCACTCAAAACCATCTTCAACTCCCTCAACCTCCACACCACCATCAAATTTTCAGTTTCCTCAACTTCCATACCTCATCAGATCTTCCATACCCCATCAGATCTTTAAATTGGACGAGTTATGGTCCACGGATGGGTAATTGGTGACCGGAGATTGGAGATAGGAAGGTGGAGTAGTGCAAAAAATTTACTTCGCTTACTTTTTTAACTTAAATTTTATAAAACAGATGTTGACTAATGATTCTTAATCGTGACATTTTTATTATTATTCATGCTCCTTTGATAGGTGTAAATAATAGTTTATTTATACATACATCGTAATGACTAGTGTGGATAAAGATATAGTTGTTTTACTAATATATATAGTAGTTCTATAGTAAGGAAATCTTGAAATTATAAGTTAAGGGTCTTCAATCACAGCCACACATTCATATTGAATATAAATATTCGGTAATATGTGAAAAAAATTGAATACTACAATCGAATCTTAAAAATCCATATTTATAAAAATTTAAAAGGTTTTAAAATAAATTCAAAATAATCCTAATAGTGTATGAATACGTTTAAAGAATCTTTCAAACTTCTAAAGTTTAGTCTCGGTTGTCGGTTGTCTCATCAACTCATTGTCAATAATAGACACAAATGAAAAAAAAAAACAAAACAAAGACAGAGATAGGAGAGACCTAGCGACAACAAGCGACGGTAGTTCTTGTTTGACGACGGTGGTTTGCGAGTCGGAGAAGAGACGACACTGACATGTGAGAAAACTGTTCTGAGCTAAATAATTTTGTTGCCTTCACAGTGTTATTGTTCTTATATGGTTACCCATAAGTAGGGTATTGCAAGTTTTCAAGTTCTTTATCTTTGTGTTTCAGCTCTGTTTGAAGCTGCAAGAAAAATTAATTTCTCAGATATCTCAAATCAAATAGCAGCTGAAATTGCGTCAGAAAGGTATAGCTTGGATATTCTTTTGTATATTTCTGCTCTGGTTTACAAGTATTTAACACATGCTCCTACATTTTCAATTTAAGGAAAGTTTAGTACATCCTGATAAACCAATTTCAGCCTTGTGAAATTAAGAAAAGTAGTAGTAAATAGAAGAAAAAGTGTCTGCTAGGTTCTATAATAGTGCAATTAGTTGCTTCCTGACTCTTGATGCCTGAAGGAATGTTCTGTAGTTGTGATATTTAATGTGCTCTAGTTGTCAATTTCTTTAAAGGAGTTGGCAATCACCGGTATTTATGATAGAAGATATTGAAATCGTATTCCAACCGATGAATCTAGGTGAGTTTTATCACAACCTTTTTGATCAAACTCCCATGATACTTGAATTTTTTTGTCTGTTTCTTATCACCTAGTATTATTTTTAGATTTGCTCATAAGTAAAGTGCTAGTGTTTTAGATTCTTTGTTATTTCTGTTTGAAGTTTTTAATGTATTATGTGAACATTAATTTTTCAATGAAAGCATGTTGTGACATTACTAGGAAATCTGAAATTTGTTTGGTTGTCTGTCCAATAAGAAATGTATACTATATAATGATGTTAGCTTATAAGTTTAGCTTCCAGATTTTGTCTACATGTTTCTTTTGTTCAAAATCATTATCGGTTTGTCCGACATTTAGCTTTCTTAACAGTTAACAAGTTTATGATTAATTTGTATATTCTTGTCCCTTGTAATACGCATAAGGATAAAATATTGTTTCTTTCTTATAACTGTTTATTTGATGAGATACATTATAAATATTCGTTATAAGGAAGTACATAGTTGTGTTTGGCAATGTACGTATAGAATGTAACCCAAAAAGGTTAGAGAAAAATATATGAAGTTGAAATTTGATAAGTTATGATATGTTGTGGTTCTGAAGCTTTGATGCTGTGGTTATGAGACACCGGGGAAATCACGCGAGGCGATGTACTTCTTCTTATTGAAGCTGTCTATAAGTGTCTTGAAGAGAACTACGGTACTAAGCAGGAAGACATCATCCATTATGGTCAATTTATTGGAAATGGACCTACTTTGGAACCAGCTGCTCGTTTACCCAGACTAAGAGCTGTTGTTTTGCATAGTCCTATGTTATTAGGGTTGAGAGTCATGTATCCTGATAATTTTAAGCTTTCATCTGATATTGAACTTTTAGTAATTTTTTCTTCATCTGATATATATATATATAGTGAAAGTGGCATTCCCCACCGCCTCTCCCTCCACTTACTTGTGACCACATCTCTCATCATCATGCTACCTCATCAGCCTACATATATATATGGCTTCTATTGTAAATTTTGGATTACACTTGAATATTAGATATTTACTTCTCTCTCACGTGTGTCTCTCTTCTCTATTGTTTCTTTCATCTCTTTCACTGTTCTCTCATCTCTCTCTATCTCAGTTCATGTTTCTTCACTTGTTTTTCGTTTATTCAGAACACGTTATCAGCATGAGTATAGATTAGGCATTACTAAGTATTAATTTTGTTCCAGAGAGAGTTCTTGAGAGTTTTAATTTGGTTTTGATTGAGTTCAGAATTTTTGAAGGGTTCAAATAATTTTTCGAAGGATGCAGTTGTGTTCCTCTCGGAAATACGATTCCAACGCCACTGACCACATCTCAAACGAACCCTACAGCTTCGGTCAACGCTGAAAAAAAAATCCAGTTTTTTCTACAACTTCTCAAGGAAGAAGACGATACTGTAGCGCCTCTTCAACACTCAGTCGTGCCACGTCAGCATCGTGTCAATGCCATGTCATCGCTACGTCAACGTGTGCCACATCATCGGTTGAGGAATATTTTGTTACTGTCCAAGCATATTTCGTTACTGTCAGGAAATATTCCGTTAAGCGAGTCAACTCAGTCCAGAAATGTTTTGTGCCCACTCAGTGCAATTTTCACCCGTTTTCAACCGAGTCAGACCTATTTCTAACTATTTCAACCGTTCCAGACGTAAACGTGCCTTCAGTTTCAGCTAATTTTGCTTGTAAGTACTGTTTTGACTTATTCAAGCTTTATTAACTCTGTTTTCAGGTGCAATGGAAGATCCAAATCTTTAGTACGTTTGCGTAGTAGTAAAAAGGATTCCCTGATGGGTGGGTTACTTGCATATTAATATTCTAGATATCTCTTTATATAGTTCCGTATAATAAGATGGCTTATGCTATAAACGGAACCTATATATTATAATTCTGTATTTATTTTAATGCACATATCAGGTGATCTCATGACCCTGAAATCATTTATTTTTATGTAATATATGAGACTGGCTTATGTCATGACTCGGGACTGGCTGAGGCCGTGTCTTAGGACTGTCTTATGTCCTGTCTCCAAATAAATTATTTAAATATTCAGTATTTATTTTTATACAATATATGAGATTGGCTTATGTCATGACTCGGGACTGACTGAGGCCGTGTCTTAGGACTGGCTTATGCCGTGTCTCCAAATAAATTGTTTAAATATTCAGTATTTATTTCTATGTAATATATGAGACTGGCTGAAGCCGTGTCTTAGGACTGGCTTAGGACGTGTCTCCAATAAATTGTTTAAATATTCAGCATTTATTTCTATGCAATATATGAGACTGGCTTATGTCATGACTCGGGACTGGCTTTGGATGTGTCTTAGGACTGGCTTCAGCCGTGTCTCCAGATAATTAAATAATTATTATGCTTTTTAAATATTTGTATTATTTACTTATACGTAATATATGAGATCTGCTAGACCAACTAACAAGAACTTAAAGTTTCTGTTATGACATTTAAGTTGGGAAGGTTTTAAAAACCGGTGAGAACCTGAAGTTTTGGATCCAGTGTTATATACATGAATGTCATATGGTACGGTTTTGAAAACCGGTGAGAACCTGGAGTTCTGGATCTAGTGTTATATTCAAGAAAGCCATATTTCAGTATTTGGAACCTGAGATTTCAAACTCGTTCAGAATATGAAGTAATCTCATATATATATGAAGTGATATGTTTACATGTCATTCATTTGAGAAAAATGATCTACACATCTAACAGGATGTTGTGAGTATAATTAAAGAGTTTTAAGATCCAACGAATAATGAAATTGAAAATAATATTTTATTCATTTCATACACATCCAGTAGGATGTTGTGAGTATCGTAAAAAAAGACTTAAGATCCTAACGTATTATTCAGTTGAAAAAAAATATCTATATATCCAGTAGGATGTTGCGAGTATTATAAAAAGATTTAAGATCCTAATATCACTTGTAATGGGATTGTTAAGGATATTTTATCCATTTAATACTTGCTCTTGAAAGAGCAATATCAAAAGAGTAAATTTGGATATATTTATATTCATGAGATATCAGAACATACTCCAGGAGTGGATGTGTGTAAATAACAAGAGAAAATGTTTTACAGAATAAACCTATTAAACAAGGAGAGAAATTATTATCATTTCAGATGAGATATAAAATGGTATTATACGTAATGTCCATAAAATCCCCAAAACGAAAATATATGTATTGTCGAGAGTGCGACGACTCATACAATTTCTATAGAGTCATAAATATTTTATGATCTGGGGGAGAGATTATTATCATTTCAAATGAAATATAAAATGACATTACACATAATGTTTATAAAATTTCTGGAAGGAAAATAAACAGGTTGCCGATAGTGCAATGTCTCATACAATTCTGTGGAGCCAGATATATTTTATGAATTCGACTTTGCTCTGAGCAAATGTTAATAATGTTTTCAGGTCCAACGGGTCTGATAGAAAGCTCTGGAGGAGCCACAATATTGTTGTCAAACAATACTAAATTATGTCTTAGGTCCAACGAATCTGATAAAAGACTCTTGAAGAGCCACAATCTTATTACAAGATGGTATTAAATTGTGTATCATTGATATTTTATATCATTTAAACAGAATATAACGGAATCTGTTTAATTTCAAAGATATACGAATGAATGGATATCACATTGAAACTATGAGTAATGAGAATGTTTAATATATGTGTATTACTTCTCATGATTCAGATGATAAACTCATTATAGAAAAGCCGCGTGCTTTGTCATATGAATTATATTACACTATAATTAAGAGTGTAAATGTTTATGCAGTTGTGAATCAAAAGTTCTCATATCCAAAAATGTTTGTACTTTGACTCGACCATATCGATCACGTATCATTGAAAATTCTCATGGATATTCGTTAAAGAACCAGAAGATTCTTTATCCAATGAGAACTTATGTACTGCATATTTACAAATAGAGATTAATAATAAAACCTTATCATTCTAAAGTTGGTTTTGGATTCTCATCATTCTTACAAAGAATTCAAGAGATAAATGTGGACATATTTATCCACCAAAAGATCCCTTTCATTATTATGTGATTTTAATTGATGCATCACGCGATGGGCACATGTTTGTTTATTATCAAACATCATCATATTACTTGTACTGATTATTAGTTATTCAGGTATATTAACTTGATTGAATTTACAATATATTTGATGAATATTGCAAATCAACTGGGATAGATGTTCAACATCTAGTTTTCAGATATACTCATAATAAAAATGGATCCGAGGAGTCACTTATCAAACGTCTCTAGGTAACTGCGAGAACTTTATTACTTCGGTACAGTTACTGAATTCTATATAAGGACTTACTCGGTTTTTAAGATACTTGATTGTGTTATATATCTCTTTATTTGCATCTCTTGCATGATCTAAGATAAGACCTCTATATAATTATGAGATTAATGTTATTTTTGAATAATATTCTATTAAATCATTTAAACTTCTGATAGTTTATAATTTCACACACAATATGTATATTATCATATTGATTAAATTTTTAAATGGGAAAATTTCTCTAGAAGAGAAGTCCATTAAAAGTTACTTATATACAATAAAGATACCAGTTCGGTTATCTATCTATATATATATATATATGTGTGTGTGTGTGTGTGTGTGTGTGTGTGTGTGTGTGTCTCATTTCAATCTTTGTATTTCTCAAATACGAAAGATAATTAATCATCAGATGATTATTAATCCGTTACCTGGTATAATTGTTGATGGTGATTTTTGGATGAATCACACGTCGAACAGGATGTATATGAAATCACACAACTGCTAATTATCAGTAGTTAACAAGTTAAAAGAAACACAAGGATTTTACGTGGTAAAACCCCAAGAACGGGGAAACGTCCACTGTGGCTGAAAATCGGTGAGGAAAGAACTTCACTATGAATAATCGATTACACATTTAATCTCTCGTGCTTTCTAGAATCTTTTTTTCTCTATTATCTTCAACCATTCATGGGTATTCTTAGGGTCTATTTATATATGTATAGAACCCTAATTTGTACTATACAAGTAAATAAAGTTGACTTGTTTAAGTCATTTTATTCTTCTTTCCTGTTTCGCGTCCTTCACATATTAGATCTCCTGCCTAATTTGGACTCTATCATCGATGGGGAAACTCGCTTCCTTATCAAAGTGTGCTTCAAGACACCTTATTGGAGTAAGACTCATTCTGCATGTATTTGATAGTTTCCACGTGTTGTTCTGTCGATCATCTACCAAAACCCGACCAAGCCTCATTCACCCCGATCAGTTATTCAATCCCGATCGGGGGTTTTGTCCCGATCGTCTCAATAACCCCGACCAGGTGTCATGAGACCATCTTTGGTTAGCTTAGGTAGATTCATGAAGGATGACTTTTGGTGACACGACGTCTCTATCTCCCGTCTCTTTGGGTAATCATACTGACTCGTCATTCTTCAGATTTTACCAATAATAATACCCTCTTAAACACACGGGGTTGGATAAATAATTGTCACAAATAGAGCGTGTTCGGCTGCTTGTGTTTAATTCACTCTATTATTTTTGTCATGTGATCCATTAATGCCCTTTTAATGTGCTACAATTATCAACTACGCATATTTCGACTGATGAAATCATCGCGCATCTTTTTCAAAATTCAAACGGTGCGTGGTTTTCGGTTCTAGTGCACCTACCACCACTTCAGTTGATGACACATGTCTGCTTGGTGACGTCACTTGTTGGTATATATTGTCTTGAGGTGTTTCACTTCTCTTTTTACGTTTCAATATTTTTCTTTAGCAAAGCGGTTGATCTCCAATTTTTCTTCTCTCCGAGTCTTTTGTCTTCTCGGATCTTCCATCCTTTCAAACGTTTGTTCAATGTATGGATCCTATTCTTTGTCATCAATAATTTGAGCTTCTTCTTCGTGCTATTGAGGCTGGTTATGATAAGAATGCTGCTAGTCTCGAATCTATTCTTCAGGGCCATCTTTCCTCTTCCTACCAACCTACTGCATTAGACGTGGATTATTCTATGGTTCACCCAGAATTTGCTCCCATCTCTTCTGATATTTCTAACTTTGATCTAGTTGATGTTTATGTAGTTATGTCGAAACAAAGTATCTCCAGATAAACCATCAAGGCTTCTCCCAAAGAATTTGCACGCGCACCGATCGACTAGAAGATATCTTCTCAACTTCTCAAAATGAAGGACGTACCACGAGAGCGACAAGCTCGGATGCTAAGGTTGAGCGTCGACCACCCCTGTTCGTTCGATTCAGATATAAATGTTGTGACTAAGGTTGAGTTAGTGAAGTTAGAGAACCGATTCGATCTGACCAGTGTGTAAAAATTGTACTGTAGCGGCGATCGGGTTGTGTGGAACCCTTCCCCCGGTGCGATCACTATATACGGTTATGTTATCCTCAGGGGTTACTCTCCCCCTTCAACCTTTTATTGCTCGATTCCTAGCGGATGCTAGCACTGCTCCCGCCCAACTGACCCCTAATTCTTACCGGGTGTTGGTCAGTTTGGGGCATCTATGGAAAAAGTTTGGGGTAAAACAACCCTTACCCCACAAGAGATCTGCATCTTTTATACACTGAACCGATCTGATAATGGAGGAACTTTCCACCTTCAATCCACATCTCAGAGCTTATGGATTCCTTATGGATATAAGGGGAAACTTGTACCCCTTTCGGATAAAAATCATAAGGGATTTATCTTGGGGTTCGTTTCCTCAAATAAGTACTGAAAGAATAGTTAGTTATTCATTGGAGGTGACTGGGGTGAAGTAGTCGTCGCTGACCCCAAACAAGGGCTTATACGAAACAGAGTTCCAAGGTACTTCTGCAATCCTGAGCATTGGAACAAAACTTCCCCCTTTCTGACAAAGAGCCAAGCTGATATGATTGTCAAAGCGGTCGAGACCTCTTGGGAAGAGAGGGATCTCCGTTTCCTTTATGTCGAAGCAGACTTGATCAAGGCATGTCTTTTTCCCATGATTTCTACTCGTCGTAGATGATGTGATTCATTGATCGGAGCGATTTATATACCTTTTAAGGTCCCTATTTTCTAGCTTTAATTCTTATTTTTATGTATATTTTGGTATTTGATGTGTTTGTGAGTCTTGTGTAGGTACATGTTCTCTACAGAAGGTATTTGAGCTTAATTGAAGAGTTTTTGAGGTTAAAGGACAGAATTTGGAATAACTTGTGCAGACACTCTAACTTCAGAAGGTCATATCTCTCTCCTCCAATTAAACTACATTTACCTTAACCATTTTTCGGAAAGCCTCATAAGTCTTCTTTCCAACTCACTTCACAGATCATGATTATGAGGTTTCTGAAGAAAGTTATGACCATTTTCATAACGGTGCGCAGAGAAATGCGGTATGCAACCGCGCGAGACCAAGTTGCGTACCACGTTTTGTACTGTATATTTTGGCAGAAAGCTCTAAAAAGTGATGTACGGTATGCTGTGTTGATGTGTACAACACATCGAACTGTACTTTTGGGTAGAAATATGTTTTTCAGCCATTTTCAGAGGGATATTATTGTTTTTTCACCCAAAAGTCTTGCCCTAACCTCCCACACTATAAATACCCTCATTTCTCCTCATTCTTCAAACATCTCTTCCCCTATTTTCCCATTATCACGCCTCTTCTCTTCTTCTTACATTTTCTTTCATCTTTTGCTTCCATGGAGGATTTTCCCTCAATTGGAGCTCACCATACACCTCTACCTCACCACCATACACTTCCTCCATCCATCTTAGAGTAGATTACAAATGAATTAGGAGCCAAATTCGAGCTAGGAAGGCTAGGAGCATTTTTGGAGGACTTATCTTCAAGGGTTTGGTCTTATTTGCTCATTTCTTTGTATTTCTTATTGTCTTTGATGTGTAACACCAAATTTGGGAATTTGTAAACCTTTCACATGTGCTATATATGTATTTTTGTACTTAAATTCATTTGGGTTTTGTTTTGCTATTTGATATATGTGTTTTAATGCTCCTAATATGATATGTATGTGTATAAATTGTTAGAAATCAATATGTGTCCATGATTGGGTTTAGTAGTTGTTGTAATTTAGAGTAGATATTAGATACCCATGATTGTTGATTGATTGAAGGATGACTTGAAATTCTATGTATTGAGTAATTTGAGTAATAGGGATTTTAGCCCCAAAGAGTATAAAAGAATTCAGTTCAGGCTTTTAGTTGCTAAATTGACCTTGGTTCATATCCTTGTTCTTAATGGGTCTTTGTATTAAGAAACGATTATCCATCCATGTGACACGATTGGGTGATGAATTGATTGTGGGAAAATTTTCTAATCAAAAGGATGAACCTTTAATCTAAATTGAATGTTCTTAATGATATAACAATCACATTGTTGCATGTAGTTGCTAGGTAAACTTGTTTCCCATGTTTAACCATCCTAAGGAGTTGACTAAACCAAATCTTTGACCTAGAAGTAAAGTCCACCGATATTTTTCTTGTGCTTGTGTTGTTATATGGATGCTTTGAGTGCTTAAAGTCTTTGCTTAATTGATCACTTTGTAATTGATCCATGGTTAGATGATATGTACCGAGAGGAGACGCGTTTGATAATGCTTAGATAAACATTCACTATGATTGACTAGAAAGTGCTAGAACCACTAGGCTAGCGTATAGGGTTCGATTTGTATTTCACCTGCTTAATGGGTTCATATATATTGTCCGGATTGCTCGAGAGAGATTTCGGGTATATATAGATACTATCTCTAAGACATCGAGAGAGATTAGAGATTAATTAAGGGGATACGAGCCTATGATATACCTGTACATTTGAGGATTAGGTGAGTCTAGAACGTAATTAGGAGGAGTGTCATGGTTGAGCCGTTTCCCTAGTGTAATCACATTTCATGCATATATCCTTTCCATCTATCATTGTATATAATATTTATATAAGTTATTTAGTTATATTATTATTCACTTTTACGCACACATAACACACGAGTCCGCTCGAAGTGTTGTAATAATAGCTAGAACTAGAGACAATCGGTGAATCCCACCTCCCTGTGGATCGATCCCTTGCTTACTGATGTGCTATTCTCTGTGACTTGTGCCCTTGCGAGGCCGAACTTAAATATTCATATTTGATAACACTGCAACGACGTCTCCCATCAGTCATCCTTGTTTTATTTTTAGTGTAAACTGTCATGCGTACTTTTCCCCTACATTGATTGTTGATTATCGTGTGACACGTTTTCCTTTCAGTATACGATGTGGACGTCGTCTCAGGTGATCAGGCTGAAAAGGCTAAGCATGTTGATCGGGTCAGTAGGAAGGATGCGGTCGATCAGGTTGCTCAGGGAATTGCTCCACCTGAACATGATTTGGTGGAACATACGTATGAATATGACTGTCATTCCTCTTATGTCCCCCATGAACAGGTTGGTACGAGTGATCGTTATCATCATTGGTCTCAAAGTGATCACTGGGGTCATTCCAAAAAAAAGGTCGGTCGGGTACAGTCTAGTTCTGAAGCATCTGATCAAGGAAGACGTGATTGAGATAGGTCTGAAAGGGAGCATCGGGGAAGGAAAGATTCGTGAAGGGAGAAATCACATGAAGTAGATGTGACAGATAAGGCTCCAAGCCATAAGGAGGCTAAGACTGTTGTAGGGTCTTTCGCTCCTGCTGCCCTTCGCATGAGAGCGGGTCTTGCATCCGGAGTTGACCCAACATTGCCTACCCCAGTGGTTGATCCAATCATTTTGGAAGAAGAGGAGGAGGAGGAGGAGGAGGAGAAGGACCAAGAGACTGTTTCAGCCCTTATCTTGTGATAACTTTTTCAAAGAGAAAGAGCGATTGAGGTACATCAAACTTGTCTTCCGTTCCCCCTGAACCAATCAAGATTGTGGACTATGCGTTTCCTTCGAATCAGTCTTCCCAGGTTCAGGCTGTGTCACCCTTTCATCGCCCTGAGAAGGCTCCAATGCAGTTTACCGTTAGACGCTAGATCATTTTTTTTCTTATTTCGAAGGTGATGATAGTGGTCTCGACGAGGAAGAAAAGATAGCTAATGAAGACTTCCTTAATCTGTCTGAGGAGCAGGTTCTCCATTCTGTTTTGGAATCAGTGGAAGGAGCAACTATACAGTTAGAGGGGGATATCAAGATGAGTGAGCCAATTGGTGCACCTTCCACTATACCTGTTGGGTTTCTTCCTTCTAAGGGTGTTGTCGAAAGTCAAATTTCTAAGAATGAAGGCCCCCAGGTTGTTGCTTCCCCTGATCTTCTTGAGGAAGATGTTGGGATTTCAAAGATTCCAACCACTGCTGATTGTGCTATGCCCTCATCTTCTCTGGATCAGTCTGCTCCTGCTATTTCCATAACTAAGCTTTCTCATTTCCCTTCATCCAGCAGTTCTTAGACCAACCCTCTTTCCATGCTTCGCTCAATGTCATCAGGGGTCGGATACATTGGTGTAGGGTATTGGAAGGATGCCAAAGATGCTGTGGATTTTGAGCGGATCCGTATGATATTTAACAATGGTGTTTTTGTAAGTCTTTCCACCATCTTAACCGTTTTTCTCCTAATCTTTCCATCTATCTGATTTACCTTTTCTTTATCCTTCACAGGAGGTGGTAGCGTTGACTCTAGCTCTTTTTGAGAAGAATAAACATGCTGCTGAGATTTCTCAGTTGAAGCTAGCTCTTACCGAGAAGGATAAGGCTCTAAAGTCTTCTGTTGGCAGTGCCTTCAAGGCTAGTCAGTATGCAGATAAGCTGTAGGCCCATACATCAACTGAGATGGCCTTGAGAAAAATGCTTGTGAACGTTTAGAATAGAGCAACTGCATCTGATGAGGCTCTCAGAGGGATTACTACAAGGAACGTTGAGCTAGAGAAGAGAGTTACTAAGGCTGAACTACAGAGCATCAAACTTTTACTAAGAGCCATCTTGGCTGAGACGGCAGTGAAAAAAGCTCGGGAAGAGGCTCAGATTGCCCAGGACTCCTTTGCCTCAGCTCAGCAGAAGACAATGGAAGTGCAGCTGGCATCTGAGGAGGCTAGGCTTCATTATGATCATATCTCGCCAAAGATTTGGAGCAACAGTAGGTCAGTATGGAAGTTCTTTCGCATGAGGCCAAGTTAGACCTCGAGGTTTATAATGTTGATCGGTATAAGAGATCTCCTATTTTCGATGCTATGCTGCTGAGGGAGTTTAAGAGGGGCATGGCAACTATCAGGATGTTCTTTATTGCGAAGGAGAGGTCTTCCAAAAAGGCTCACTTAAAGTAGGACCAGACAATTTCTAAGCATCAGAGGGAGTCCCTAGAAGTGATCAAGAACCAGCGGGTTAGGTGGAAGGCTTATTGAAAATCTATCAGAAATGATCCCCACCCCATGCATCTCGAACTCCCTTCGAAGGTATCCCTTAAATCCTTCCATGATGGTCAGAACAATGATGCTCTGACCAAAAGGGTCGACATTGGTCTTTCAACCGATGTAGATTGTTCTCCCTTTGTGTCTATTGATTCTGATGACAATATCTCTTGGCCAGATTTTGGAGACTTCAGTGAAAAACAAAACGATGATGTCTCTCCTTTCGGTCTTGTGCATGGTTTCTTATGCTTGCGTTCATTCATATTCTAGCACAACCTGAGCTATGCTTGCCAACCCATACCAGATTGATAGTCATAAGTTAGGCTAAGCAAAACCACTTATATCCCGATCATATGATATTGATAACCCACTCTTCTGAGCTCGTGTCGCCATGTAATAATTGACTTATTGCCTCATTTTCGATGGTCAATCACCTTTGGAGATCTGAATCGAGCTCTGCGACGATTTCAGGTTTACCTTAGGTAGATCTATTGTGTTTTATCGCTCGGGTTCTGGTTGCTCATGATCGTTTTATGTATATCTTTCTGTTGAGAAGTGTTCGTTTGTAAACCAGTTGTGCAGTTTATATTTATAAACTTTCATCTTTTATCTGTCAACTAGGTCATTAGAATGTCTCCCAATCAGTTTGTTGATCAAGATTCATTGCAATAAGGCGTAACTTGTCCTACCAGCTTTATAATCATCTATGGTTGTGTCGGCCTTATCTTATAGGTAGGATTCACACCTTATCCAGCTTTTGGCGCATCCCGTCGGGTTTGTATACCCGAAGGTGCCCTAACAGTGTTTCATATGCACCCAGTTAGTTTCGGTGAGTGTGCACTGTCTTGACGACTTATGCTTTCAGCCCCCTCATTGGGCCCCTCGGGATCCCTATCAATTTCAACTGACATTATAAGGTATCCTATAAATGCTCTTATGAACGAATGTATGGTTTCGAACACTGTGCTTGATGCTTATAACAGCTCCCTCAATGGATTTTTATTGATTTCTCAAAAAATAAAAAACAATTAGCTAATAATAATTTAAAGATTAAACTATGGAAATGAATAAATAAATAACAAATGTAATAATCTCCTAATGGGTAGAAGGTCATTAAATACTGCGCATTGCATGGCATAGGCAACTCGGCTCATTCAGATCGGGAAAGACAGTATCCTCCATGTCCTGTTATCCTGACCACTTGATATGGTTCTTCCCATTTGTCAGCTAAAGATCATACAGACCTTTGTATTGAGTGTCACTCTCTTTAGAACTAGATCTCCGAGTTGGAATCTTTTAACCTTGACATGCGAGTTGTAATACCTTGCTACCCTCTGTTGGTATGCGGCATTTCTTACCCTGGACATGTCTCTTCTTTCTTCCAACTCGTCCAAGTCTTGCTTTATCTTCTCCACATTTCCTTCAGGATCGAAGAACTGTACCTTAGAGGACTTGTGAATTATTTCAACAGGAATCACTGCTTTCATCCCAAATGACAGCGAGTAAGGTGTTTCCCTTGTTGAAGTCCTCTCTGTTGTCCGATAAGCCCATTGACTTCGTGTAACTTATGTGCCCGATTTTCTTTCTTTCCTTCCAACTTTGCCTTCAAAGTATGCTTGATTATTTTGTTCACCGCCTCCGTTAGCTATTAGTCTGAGGGTGAGCTGGTATGGCATAATAGTTCTTTATCCGAAGTTTTGACACATATTTCTAAAGTTATCACTGTCGAATTGAGTCCCATTATCTGTGACTATAGTTTCTGGGATTCCAAACCGATAGATGATATTTTTCTTCACAAAACTGCTCGTGTTAGTCTTAGTGATATGTACCAGTGCAGTAGACATTGGGGTCAATCAGATCTATTCCCCACAAGGCGAACAGCCATGGTAATGTTAAGTTCTTCAACTGCTCGGGTGGTCTCCGGATGTCATTAGCTATCTTTTGACAGCCACCGCACTGATTTGCAACACCTTGTGCATCTTCAAACAGAGTCGGCCAATAAAAGCCTTGCCTGAGAGTTTTATGTGCCAAGCTTTTACCACCCGAGTGATTCCTACAGACTCTTATGTGGCTACTTTCTAGTATTTGCTTACCTCTGTTCGGGTCTACGCATTTCTGAAGGGCTTTGGAGAACCCTTTTCTATATAGCTCTCTTTCTGTTATCGAACATCTTGTAGTTTTATATCTGAGACGCTTCGCCTCAACTATCTCCGTTGTGAGCACTCCATTCTCTAAGTATTCTCTGATCAGGGTTATCCAGGTAGCTTGTTCCCCTTCAATCAATTCTACCTTCGACACTTCGGCTTGATTTTCGATCTCGATACTTGGCTTTTAATGTGGGAAATCGGGACTGTTTTTGACCATACATTGGTGGCTGATGCCAATTTTGACAATGCGTCTGCCTTCTCATTTTTCTCCTTCGAGAATTGGGTGATTCTGTATACTTTGAACCTTTCGAGGAGTGTCTTGGTTACAGTTAAATACGCAGCCATGTTGTTGTCCTTAGCTTATTGACCACCACCTGTGAGTCACTGAATATTTCCAACTCATATGCTCTCAATGACGTGCACACCCTAAGGCCTGCCAGAAACGCCTCATATTCTGTCATATTGTTAGTAGCTTTGAAGTCAAATCGCAAGGCACATTCCACCTGGTCACCTTCTGGCATGGATATAACTATGCTTGCCCCGCTGCCGTGCGTGTTTGACGATTCATCTACATATAGTTTCCATGCAAATAGATCTTTTTCTTTTAACATCCTGATAACCTTGTTGTTCTGCTCAGCGAACTCCGTAATCAGGTCTGATATAACTTGTCCCTTGATCACTGCTCTTGGCGAGTAGACTATATCAAACTCACTCAGTTCCACTGCCCATTTAGTCAGCCTTCCCGACACCTCGGGTTTTGATAAAATCTATTTCAACGGACAGTCGGTATATACTTTAATTTTGTGAGCTTGAAAATACGGTATCAGTTTTCTTGTTGCTATTACCAAGGCCAAAGTCATTTGTTCTGCTAGAGAGTATCTTGTTTCAGCAGATAATAAAGCTTTGCTGCTGTAGTACATGGGTTTCTGCGTTTCTTCTTCTAATCTGACCAGTACTGACCCTGTTGATACGTTTGTTAGGGACAGATAGAGATAAATCATTTCCCCTTGAAGTGGTTTGGATAATATTGAAGCATTTCCCAAGTATTCTTTGATTTTTCTGAACGCTTGCTCGCACTCATCATTCCATTCTACCCCTTTGTCTTGCTTAATTGCTTTGAAGAAAGGTAAGCACTTTTCTGTTGATTTACTTATGAACCAACTCAGGGATGCTAAGCAACCCATCAATCTTTGGATTTCCTTCAATGTCTTGGGAGACCTCATTTCTTTCAAGGCTCTTATTTTCTCCGGGTTTACTTCGATTCCTCTTTGGTAAACTTGGAATCCCAGGAACTGTAGGGAAAATCAAGTAACAGAAGCGTGAAAAATCAAAATTAGGGTTTCGGTATAAATAAAAAATTTCCCTTTATAATAACAAGAACCTTAACCATAGATTAATTTATGTATATAAAAGGGTCGTACCTTTTTTTTTGTGACGATTGAACTAGCGTCGAATTGAATCTACAAGATCTTCCAATCCAATCACGAACGTGAATCACCTAGGAGTGTGGCTCTCCCTTTCTTTAAATTGTATACCTGAGGATGGAAACAAACAAAATCTTCTTTTTTGTTAGTCACAATAATTCTCCAAGAGAAAAACCAAGAACGTCCGGTCACTTGTGAATTATCAATCAATTTGATTGAAACTCGTGTGAACCTTGATTCGATGTTGTATACAAAACCTTTTTGATGCAAAGGATTCTAGTGTACTATCGAAAACAAAAACGTTCCCTCTTTTCTCTATGCTTGGCCGAATTCTTCATATAATGAGTTGGACGAAGTTTGTTTTTTTATAACAATAATAATAAATAAATAAACTTCTCACACCAAAAACTAAGGCTTGGTCGAAATTTACAACCTTTATTTATAGGTTCACAAATCCTCTCATAAAGATGATTTACTTGGTAGGCAAGAATCATATTCTTAGGTGGATTTACTTAGTGACCAAGAATCTTTTTTCCAAAAAGAATTATTTCCTATACCAAGACTCCTAATCCAACTTATTAGTGTATTTGTGACCATATTAAAGACTTCCTAATTTGACTAGATAAATAATTCTTTTTATTTATCTACTTATCAAATATAGTCTTTAATATTAATTATACTACCAACTAAAGCTGTAAAAGTGGGACGGCCCGACCCATTTTGGAAAATAGGGAACTGGCACGGCCTTGGAGTGTCAAACGAGCCGGCCCGTTTTTTTTTTTTAAATATTAAATTTTTTAATAATATCTTAGAATACAGACATCATAGACTATTGGAATGTGGCACATAACCATTGTCACGGTAAGTATGTTTTCCTTTACTTTTTCCTCATTTTATATAGGTTATTCCTATATTCATTCCTCTTAATTATCCGATGTGGGATGTGAGATTCAATTTCCATAGTTTTATTCAATCTCTCATCCCACATCGAATAAATAAAAGCACTGAAGAGATGTCTAACCAATATAAAAATGAAGGAAAAACAAATGAAAACTTGCTTATCTAAACAAGAGTTATGAACATGGTTCAATACTCTACAAAATCATTTATTTTTAAAACATTTTACTTTTATAAATAAAATATTTTTTAATGTTTTTTTAATAATTTAGTGGGCCCGCCGTGCCGGCATGCTAGGCCGCAGTTTCGCATGGCACGCCGGCCAGGCGTGCCTGGCCGGGCTAGCACAGCGTGCCTCGATCTAAGCCCCTGCACATCCCATGGATGTGGGCCGTGCCTGGCACGGCAATCCCCCCAGGCGGGCCGGTCCATCCAGGCCCGCTCCATATTTACACCACTACTACCAACAATAGTATAATATTATGAGACTTTCTCCTATTATGAAAAAGATTTTAGTTTTTAATTAATTAATTTTCATTTAATTAAATAGTAAAATAAAAAATAATATACTAGACTTTTATTTATTAGCCTTGTCGCCCATAACATATACATGGGTCAATATATTATTTTTTAAAATTTTATTAAATCCACTGAACCTTAATAAAAAGTCCACATGTGAACTAGCTCATTCTTACAAAAAGAAACAAATTCACATGCCTTAATACAATTCTAGATTGACCCCTAAATTGGTTCGGTAGAATATATCAAGTGATTCATGCAAGTTCCTGTAGATTGAGGATCTTGGCGGGCTATCTAAATTTAAGCTCCAATAGGCACAACCCAATCACAATCAACAAATGATTCACTTAAATCCGATCTATTAATTTTAGTTCATTCCACTAAAGAACTAAAATTGAACTGTTAAATAAATATAGAATAAATTAATATTTCTCATTCATACCCTAGACAACTTTATTGGAGAAAGTATATCCTAGTGAAGAATATCAGTAATCGCCAAGAGCTCATAGACCGCCTATAACTCTCCAAGTTACCATATTTACTCATATGACCACATTTTGAACTTGGATATTTTGACTTATCCAGAAGCCATGTTTCAATAGACACTATTGAAAACTTAACGTTAAGATTTAATATTCAATACCTCAGAACATCCATATGATGATATTCTACTCTCATTTAATAAATGGAGCCACAATGTCCATATCTATAAAAGAAGTCCTCTATCGATTAATAAATGAATACTACCAAACTATCGAGGATAAACTATGCTATATAATCGTACTCATTGATAGCTCAAATGATAACATTTGCAACTATAAGTCCATCATTTATCTCAGGATTGAGATAGACTCTCCGATTGTCTTCAGGTGAAAAATTTTATCCATTGACGGTTATAGATAAAGTATTTCACTGTAATTCAATTTAATGCACCCAGTGCACTAGATTCTTTTACCCAAAGACACCACACTTTGATGATTTTAGACTCATCATAACACATTTGATCCCACTCAAATGCTAGCAAAATAATCTACAACTTTAACAAGATAAACTCGCCCAACCTTTTTCTTAAGTTTTGAATATTATTCAAGACTAACTAAAGAATTGTGTCTACCTCATACATATATAGATGTATGAACAATTCTTCTTTTCTCATAGACTTTTGACCTTATGATTATTTACTTTTGACAATAATAATAACTAAACTATAAATGCTATAAGATTTGTTAAACTAGAAATCACTTTATTAATATGAAAAGATTGTCAAATACATTATTATACTCTTGCTATCGAGCATAATCCCAATAGGAACCTGTTTGATGGTACTCCAAATACATACTTCTTTGGGTTCAGCTTCATCCTATATTTTTGAAGCACTTTAAACATCTCCCTTAGGTCGGTTGGGTGATCTCCGGACATTACACTTTTGGTTACCATATCGTCCATGTATACCTCCATATTCCTACCAATCTATCGGGAGAACATTTTATTAACCAACCTTTGGTAAGTTACCCTAGCGTTCTTTAATCCGAACGGCATGACCTTATAACAATACAATCCTTGGTCAATTGTGAATGCAGTTTTTTCTTCATCTAGTTCGAACATTCTGATCTGGTTCTAACCTGAATAGGCATCCATAAAACTTAACAATTCATATCCGGTCGTTGCATCTACCAATTGATCAATCCGAGGTGAAGGGAAGTTATCCTTCAGACATGCTTTGTTAAGGTTGGTGAAATCCATACACATTCTCCATTGGTCATTTTTCTTTTTCACCAGGACTACGTTGGCAACCCAGTCGGGGTATTTCACTTCTTGAATGGATTCTACGGCTAATAACTTATTCACCTCTTCCTTTATCGTCTTGCTTCTTTCTGGGTTGAAACGTCTCCTCTTCTGAATTACTGGTTTCTGATCAGGATTCACTGCTAGTTAATGTGAAATTGTCCTTGGATCGATCCCTAGTATGTCCGTGTGTTCCTAAGCGAACACATTTTTGTATTCTTTAAGGAGTTTGACCATCTTGCCTTGATCGTGTTTTGTCAGTTGGGACCTAAGCCTAACAGTTTTCTTGGGATCACTGTTACTCATGGCAACTTCCATGGTTGGTTCCTCCAGGCCTTTGCCATTTTTCTGGTGATGTCTCTCTTTCGTTTAGGTCAAACCCGATCAAGGTTTTGGCCTTTGCTTTCGGTGGGTCTACTTTTAGGTCTTCATCTTCTTTGACAGCATCCACTTGCATTACCCCCGACTCTGCCTTTTCCCTGTAAACGGTGAGATTTGCTTTCCTGGCCCACTCATGCAAGCTTTTCATGATTCCCATTCCAGCTTCCGTTTGAAATTTCACCATGAGCGCGTAGGTTGCAGTTACGGTTTTTATTTTGTTTAGAAAAGGTCGGCATAATAGAGCATTGTATGGCCAAATCTTGACATTTACGACCATGAAGTCTAGTAATACCGTCTTCGTACATGGAAAGCTTTCAGCTTCTACTGGTAGTTTAACTGTTCCTAATGCCCTGACTTCGGTTCCTCCGAATCCCCTTAACGAAACCTTCAATGGTTGGAGATCACTCATTTGTGGCCTGAGTTGATCAAACGCCTCTATGCTAAAAATGTCAGTCGAGTTACCATTGTTGATCAGTATTCTTCTTACTTGCCTATACCTGATGCGAACTGACACAACGATCGCGTCGTTTGGTCATACCTCCTACTCGTGTGCGTTTGCTTCACTAAAAATTATTAGTCCCCATCCATGCTTTGCTTTTTTCCAATCGGGACCTAGATGATTCACCTCCATGCTTTTTTGGTTGGTCATGGCTTCCCTAACTTCGGACATCCTTTCTCGGCTACTACTTCCAATATTGGGGCCACCAAAAATGGTGTTGATTGCTCTACTGCCCGAGTCTTTCCTTGGGCTCCTATAACTCCTATCTCGATCCCCTTTACAGATATCCTTTTGTTGGTCTTCACCTCTTCTGAGGATGACATCAGTAAGAGACCTTCCCTGATTAGCTTCTCAATATAATCCCTAAGTTGGTAACACTTTGAGGTTTCGTAGCCATTCTCCTGGTGAAATCTACAATACTTGGTGGTATCTCTTCTAGCGAAGTTTGACTGCCTCAGAGGTTTTTTATATAAGTTTTTATCTTCTATTATGTTCAGATTTTCCTCTTACTTCTTGGCTAACGGGGTATAATTGGAGTACGAGCGCCTTGGGTTCCTTCATGTTTTATCAGTATCCTTTCGTCTGTCTTTTCCTTTTCCTCCGTTGCCCTTCTAGTTATTCTTACTGTTGTTTTTCGAACCGATTTCTTGGCTCCTTTGACTGCTGGCACGACGACCTCCATGTATAAATTCTCCATCATGGATAATTTGGTCCTCTTCTACCATGGCGTATCCCCCAACATGATTTATCATGCTTGCATATGTGGTTGGTCCCCACTATCTCAGGCTTAAGGTTAGATGACTGTGTTACAGGTTGTTTATGAATACAGACACCACCGCGTCATCATTGGGGTCCTAAACCTCCATTACCTTCTTTGAAAGCCTGGTTAGATAGTCTTTTAATTTCTTTGCCTTAAGTAGAAATGGTTGACACCGATTTTCTCCGCTGAATATTTCTCATAAATTGTCTGGTAAATGCTCACGTCAATCATTCGAAACTCTTGATGGATCCCAATGATAATCCTTCGAACCACCTAGACCCTTGATCTCCTAATGTCTGAGGGAAAAAACGACACATGAGGGCATCATCATAGTCGTACTGAGCCATGGCGCTCTGGTATCTCCTGACATGTTTCTATGGATTGGTATTGGCTTTAAATTACTCCTTATACGGCATCTTGAACTTCTCTGAAAAGCGAGCCCGCCTTATGGCATCAGTGAATGGATTCCCAAAGCTCTCGACCAGGGGGTTATCTTGACTTTGCTTTTTCTCCAAAGCTTCTATCCTCTTAAGAAGAACCTCATGCTCTCCTTCAGTTTCGCCACGCTTGTCTAACCTTTGGTGGACTGTGAGCCCATATAAGTCCTTTCGCCCTCTAAAGGTGCTCTCGTTATCGTTTAAATTCGATTGGGGCTTCTTACTCCGTCCATCATACATATCTTCTTTCTCAAGGTATTGTCTTGCATCATCGTACCCTATGATATCCTCGTGTGAGCTTGTCTTCTCATGTTCCCCCGCACTTCTATCCCGGCGTGGGCTACTTCTTATACGTGAATGTCCTCTTTTATCCCGTTTCTCTGCCCTATCTCTTCCAGATTTTTGGTGTGCGCTTGAAGTAGTTGCCACGATCTCAGAGCGTACCTTGGGTCCTAGAGCTACCACATGTGTAGAGAACTGGTACGGCGAATTCAGATTTACAGTCGTGTTTATGCTAATTCCCTGTCTAATGGCATCATCAATGATTCTCCGCAGGGATTCTTGAATTTTCCTAAAGGCATCTAAAGATATTCCTGTAGTCAAGCCCGCGGTTGTGATGGTGTCCTGCATACTTGATGATGGAGCTCTTGAAGGTGGATCTGTTCCTGATACGTCAGTGTCCATGATATTTGCCTCTTGTGAGACGTCAACGTTGCACGGGGACGAATCTCCGTCAACGCTGGAAACCATGATTTTATTTTGTATGATTAAACTTTTGGCTGATTATGACGTCGAAGGTTCAGCCCCTTCTTCTAGCGTCAGTTGTTGACGGTGATTTTTGGATAGATCACACATCCAACAGGATGTATATGAAATCACACAATTGCTAATTATGAATAGTTAACAAGTTAAACAAAACACAAGGATTTTACATGGTAAAACCCCAAGAACGGGGAAACGTCCACGGTGGCCGGAAATCGGCGAGGAAAGAGCTTCACTATGAATAATCGATTACACACCCAATCTCTCGTGCTCTCTAGAATCTTTTTTTCTCTATTATCTTCTACCCTTCATGGGTATTCTTAGGGTTTATTTATACATGCATAGAACCTTGATTTGTACTATACAAGTAAATAAAGTTGACGGGTTTTAGTCGTTTTATTCTTCTTTCCTGTTTCGCGTTCTTCACGTATTAGATCTCTTGTCTAATTTGGACTCTGTCATCGATGGGGGAACTCGCTTCCTTATCAAAGTGTGCTTCGAGACACCTTATTGGAGTAAGACTCATTCTGCATGTATTTGATAGTTTCCACATGTTGTTCTGCCGATCATCTACCAAAACCCGACCAAGCCTTATTCACCCCGATCAGTTATTCAATCCCGACCTGGGGTTTTGTCCCGATCGTCTCAATAACCCCGACCATGTGTCATGAGACCATCTTTGGTTAGCTTAGGTAGGTTCAGGAAGGATGACTTTTGGTGACATGACATCTTTATCTCCCCGTATCTTTGGGTAATTATACTGACTCATCATTCTTCAGATTTTACCAATAACAATAATAAAGGTGAATAGGATTTTATAAGTTGCTATCTCACACTATATAACAATCAAATCAAAATGCAACAAATAAATCATCTGATGCATATTATAAACTTATGAACCTTTTTGAAAGGTATTGTTATTAGGATCCCAAGAGTAAACAAAACTCGAGTTATAAACAAACCCACTTTCTTTAAATCAACTCTATAAGAGTCTGATATATTTAAAGAGACACAAGTCTATGAAATAACTAAATCTATTGAGATGAAAGAAATCTCAACAGCGATACAAGAATATAGAAATTGAGAGAAATTCTATAAATCATACAAGTCTATGAAATGGCTAAATCCATTTAAATGGAAGTAGAGATACAAGAATATAGATATTGAGAAAAAATTTATAAATTTTATGAGAGAAATGTGAAATCATAAGAAAACAATTATTGAAGATGTATTTTTATACACAGCAGCGCTATTGGAATTATAAATGAGAATTATGATTTTCATAATATCAATGATTGTAAATAAAGGCATGATTGGCCTAAATAAAAAGAAGTAATTCAAGAAGAATTGGCTTCAAAAGCCAAACATAAAGTATTTAGACCAATAGTACTCTAGACATCTGGGGATGTCAAACTAATTAGATACTAGTGGGTATTTATTCGGAAACGTAATGAGAAAAACGAGATTGTGAGATATGAGGCACGAATCGTAGTAAAAGGTTTCTTACAGAAACTTGGTATTCACTATTGATGAATACGATTACGTTCCGAATTTTTAATAAATTTGGTTGCCTTTGAAAGGCTTGAAATATGTCTTATAGATGTAGTAATCATTTATCTATATGATTCACTCAATGTAGATATTTATAATCCATGAAGGATTTAAAATGCTAGAAGCATATAAATCAAGATATCGTAATCTGTATTTGATGAACATACAAAAATCTTTATATGGATTAAAAACAAAATGAACGGATTTAGTATAACCGTTTCAATTAATATCCGATAAGATATGGATATAATAATCATATTATATACTCATGTGTCTTCATAGACATATCTTTGCCTATAGTTGCACAACAATTTAATAACGCTTCATAAATAAGTCTTTTTTACTTATAATCACCCATAATCATATATGATGTTATTTCATGAAATAAACATCCGTATGCCTCAGCTTAGCAATCAAGAAGATTGCTTCAAAAGAATTTTTATCAGGGGGAACGTCCCATCAGGGGGAGCATATCAAATGAAGTATATTAATTATATAGGGGCATTTGTGCATTGTACTCTCTTTTCTTCCAATTAGGTTTTTGTCACATTGGGTTTTCCTGATAAGGTTTTAATGAGACAATTCTCCAAGCACACCCAGAAATCATTTGATTCATAAAGATCATCATAAAAATTACATTGATCTAGTTGATCATCATATATATGTTGTTTTGATCAACGTGATCATTGTAACTATTACTTTGATCTTGCTAATCATCGTATATATGTTACCTTGATCTAGAAGATCATCATAAATATTACTTCGATTCGATAGATCTATAAATATATTCGCTATGACTTTTATTCCACTGGGTTTTTCCTAGTAAAGTATAAATGTGATAAATGTTTTGAAGAAAACAATAATTCTGAACATATGTACACTATACTCTTTTTACCTTCGATCAGGTTTTATCCCACTGGATTTTCCTGACAATGTTTTTAATGAGATAGTTTTGAGAACGTCCAACACCATAAGATTCAGAAGATCATTGTATATATTATTGCCGAGGTTTTTATCCCATTGAGTTTTACCTAGCAAATTAAAATACAAGTGGTGGAAAATCTAAGGGGGAGTATTGTGAAAGTGGCGTTCCCACCACCTCTCTCTCCACTTACTTGTGACCTCATTTCTCATCATCATGCTACCTCATCAGCCTACATATATGTGGCTTCTATTGTAAATTTTGGATTACACTTGAATATCAGATATTTACTTCTCTCTCTCGCATGTCTCTCTTCTCTATTGTTTCTTTCATCTCTCTCACTGTTCTCTCGTCTCTCTCTATCTTAGTTCATGTTTCTTCACTTGTTTTTCATTTATTCACAACAATCAATATATATATATATATATAGTTGGTTCAAGTCCGCCATGTGTCATCAAGGGAGCGGAAGAAGAAGAGGAAGCCAATGAGTTCGGTTACATCTAAAGTCAAGAAAATTAAAGTGAAGTCATATTCGTAGGTTTTGTTGTTGTAGTCATGGAATATTTTTAATTTTTATGACCTGATTTTAAATGATCAGGTCCTTTAAGCCCAGGTTTAGGACAATGAATGATGGGAAAACACGTCGCTGGCATGAAGGGAAACTCCACAATGCACACTTGAAGGTTTGATTTGTTTATTGCAGCAATTTTTTTAAATTTTTTTTTAATTTCCTAAAATGGATGGTAGTTGCTTGGCCTTCACACATTCATCAAGTTTTATGCTTCATAAAGAAATACATGCTTGGTGTAATCGTAGATATTGAGATTTATTGAGAAGAAAGCTAGCAGTGTCATGCTCATGTACGTCTCAAAATGGTCCACTTTTTCAAATTGAAACACTAATACTTTCAAAGTCACTGAAAATCAATTATGATAATCCTCTTATTGAAGATTCACATAGTAGAGCTCACAAATTTGACAATGAATTGAAATTTTGGTGTTCAATGCAGTCAAAAAAGGCTAAAAGGCGACTCATACAACCAGCAGTGGTCCCTGCAGCTTATGCCAAAGTGATGAAGAAGCTAAACTTTTGTGGTTAAGTATCTTGAATTATTTTGACAGTTGTTGTATTGGTTGCAGTGTTGCTTTGATTTGGTTGTGTTTATTTTGCCTTGTAAGGCAACCATGATTTTTGTTCTGGATTTTTTGTTTTTGTTGATAGTTGGATAATCTTCCAGTTGAATAAACATAGATATGTAATGTATAACATATGAAATCATTTGAAGCCCAGAAATTAATCTTTTGGAGCTCAGGATATTTTGTTTTGGAAAAAAAAAAACTTTATTAAAATAAAGAAATAAATTCCTGCTAAATGCAGCCACTGAATTTATACCAGTTGGCCAAATAGTCAAAGAGAAAATACCGTGACATGTCAACTTTGCACAAAAATTGCATATTAAATGGTGTTGGTGGACCGCAGCTGAATCCCATAAGGGAAATGACCACTATTTTCTTGCCAGGCCAAATAGTTATGCAAACAATTTGACTAACATTTATGTGCTTCTCAGCTTAATCTGGGCTTAATAAAAAAATCACCGGAAGCCCTGTTATATTTCTGCGCTTTATGTCACGGGCCGCAAGTTTACAAGCCCAGGAGTCCAACAAAGGCCCTTACTCTGCCCAACTCCTGGAAGATTCTAGAGACCTCTCCACAATTCCAACATTGGTCAAGCTTCTGGAAGTCTCTAGCAACTCAACCATCTCTACACCATTTTTGTACTAAGCTAGATAGGTGTAGAATAATCTAGAACCTTGTAAAGGCATGTAAATACATGTAGAGTATTCTAGTTAGATGTAGAATATTTTGGAGACTTAATCTCCACTATTAGACTAGATTAGTCTAGAACATTCCTTAAGGAGGTGGCTCACCTATAAATAGCCAACCCCTCTCATTTGTAAACCATCCTAGAATTCTTACATTAATACAACTCTTCCTTTAAGAGTACTTGTGAGCATTCTAGTGATCCAGAGCATCGTGGTCTTCCGTCGTAAGTCCCACCGATCCTCTGTCTCCGGGCTCCCCATTTCAACCCTCTCCCGACTCTCCTCACTCTAAATCGCTTCTGCATCTTCACACTCGGCAACGTTCGTCCAAGAACTTGCTTGAGTGTCCCTCTTACAAGGCTTACTTAGCAACGTTCCTACGGAAGTTGCCTAAGTGCCGCACGGGTGTGCCTAGATGAAATTCTCACCCCGTGACAAGTGGTATCAGAGCAGGTCGGTTCCAAGCAGCAGGGTTCGGAGCTCGTTACTAGGCAATCACAGCTAGCACGAGTCATGCACTCCGATAGCGAAGTTGTCACCAAAAAGCAATCACAGCTAGCACGAGTCATGCACTCCGATAGCGAAGTTGCCACCATAGAGCAATCACAGCTAGCACGAGCCACGTTCTCCGATAGCGAAGTTGCTCGATTCAAAATCCAAATGCTTGTTTGTGGTGACCAACGTTCCCACAACAAGCAAAGCAAGTCCAAGACACTCTCCATCCAGGCGGAATCCCTGCCCGAGCCATGCAGGATGCAGCCCGCCGTAAAACTTGAGGTGTCATCTAGTTTTCCCACTTCTCCACAGAACCAGCCGACCGTAGGCGTTCGAAGGAGCAAGAAGTGCGCAAGCTATGGGAAGCGATCGAAGGCACCGAGAGAAGGCACCCGAGATGATGGATCACCTTCGAAACCTAGCCAGCCCACTTGCGTCTAGTAAAGGATGCGAGACTCGAATTCGGTCTCTCAAGGGAGGCTTCCCAAGCCGAAGACCTTTCACATGAATGAACCAACTTGTGGCCAACTCCAGCATACTCAACGCCCACGCAACGAGGACGTTGCGAACTTAGGTGGGGGAGGATGTCACGGGCCGCAAGCTTACAAGCCCAGGAGTCCAACAAAGGCCCTTACTCTTCCCAACTCCTGGAAGATTCTAGAGACCTCTCCACAATTCCAACATTGGTCAAGCTTCTGGAAGTCTCTAGCAACTCAACCATCTCTACACCATTTTTGTACTAAGCTAGATAGGTGTAGAATAATCTAGAACCTTGTAAAGGCATGTAAATACATGTAGAGTATTCTAGTTAGATGTAGAATATTTTGGAGACTTAATCTCCACTATTAGACTAGATTAGTCTAGAACATTCCTTAAGGAGGTGGCTCACCTATAAATAGCCAACCCCTCTCATTTGTAAACCATCCTAGAATTCTTACATTAATACAACTCTTCCTTTGAGAGTATTTGTGAGCATTCTAGTGATCCAGAGCATCGTGGTCTTCCTTCGTAAGTCTCACCGATGCACTATCTCCAGGCTCCCCATTTCAACCCTCTTCCGACACTCCTCACTCTAAATCGCTTATGTATCTTCACACTCGGCAACGTTCATCCAAGAACTTGCCCGAGTGTCCCTTTTACAAGGCTTACTTAGCAACGTTCCCACGGAAGTTGCCTAAGTGCCGCACGGGTGTGCCTAGATGAAATTCTCACCCCGTGACATTTAGCCCAGCTATTGAACCCAGCTGTATCCCACTCATTATTTTTATTTCCGGGCATCACACATTTTTCCTAGGTTTAAATGAATTCTTTTTGTGCCTCCGATGATTAGTTAACTTTCTTTCTGATCGAGACGGTCCAAAGTGGAAGGGATATCGGTAGACAACTTTATGTTGTTTTTCGGGAGTATTGGATGGTCCAAAACATATCCTCTTAACAAGTCCATTAAAAATGGTTAGCTACACTTATAATTTGACATAGTGGGTGTGACATTTGCACTATTACTGAAGGTTACCACCACTAATGTGTGCCTAAGGCTTCCCATAATGCATTTTTTTCATGGTATTTGAACTCCAATGCGTGGTCACATGCAGTGGAAAAATTCCCCACTGTCGAGAAAAATCTTAAAATTGTCGAAATAATTAAATTAAATCGAAAAATCTACCATCTCAGCCTGCATCATTATTACGGGCTTCAAATGCTTTTCCAGGGCCTCAATGCATTTCTTCTAGGACTTCAAAAAATGTGTTTTCAAATGTGTTAGTGGAACACAACTAGATCTCATAAAGGAACAATATTATGTGGACGTCCAGTTACACAGCTTAATGCAACCATTATTTTTGTACCACTTGGCCAAATAGTCATGCAAACAACTTTGACTCACATTTATGGGCTTCGTAGCTTAGTCTGGGTTTCTTAAAAAAATCATTGAAAGCCCTATTATATTTATGGGTTGCCCATCTATTAAACCCAGCTGTATCCCACTCATTTTTATTTTCAGGCATCACAAAATTTTCTTAGTCTTGAATGAATTCGTTTATGCATTTGATGATGTGGATCCTTTAACTTTCTTCTCGACGAAGACGGTCCAAAGTGAAAGGGATATTGGTGGGCAACTTTACCTTATTTGTAGGGACATCGGACAGTCTGAAACATATCCCCATACCAAGTCCATTAAAATTGGTTAGTAACACTTATAATTTGTCATAGTGGGTGTGACATTTGCTTTATTACTAAAGGTTACCACCATTAATGTATGCCTGAGGCTTTCCATATGGCATTTTTTTCATGGTATCTGAACTCCAATGCGTGGCCACATGCTATGGAACAAATTCCCTACGGTCGGAAAAAAAATTAAAATTATCAAAAGAAATGAATTTAAATCAAAAAATCTTCCAACTCAACCCTATATTATATTTCCGGGCTTCAATTCCATTTCCATGGTCTCAAATGTATTTTTTCCTTGGCTTTACAAAAATTGTATTTTAGGGTGTTTGTGGAGAACAGCTGGATTTCACTAATGATAGAAGGTGGAGAACTGCTGGATCCCACATTGATATTAGGTAGGGGTAGGCATGGTTCGGTTCGGTTCGGTTTTAACCAAAACCATATTGAACCGACATATATTCGGTTTTTAAAAATATGAACCGTTTGAACTTGAAAACCAAATTGAACCGAACATCTTTATCTCGGTTCGATTCGGTTCGGTTCAATTCGGTTTTGGGTATAATGGGCTTTAAATGTTTTTTAATATATTCTTTTAATTTTTTAGGTTTTTAAGTTGCATTTTTTACGTATTGCTTTAAACTTTTTTAAGAAAGCCTAATATGTAAAAATTAATTTAAACAAAATACAATCCAATTTTAAATCCGAATTTAAAATTTCAAACATATTCAGTCTACATACTCAATCAAAATATAAAATCATCATAACTTCTATAAATAGAAGTAAAAAAATATAGTATTTATATGTAGTCCAAAAATAAAACATCATCAACAAACAATGCATAATAAAATTGAACCTTACAAAATAATTAATTAAGACAATTCGGTTTATTCGGTTCGGCTCGGTTTTGTATGTCCAAAACCGAAACCGAACCGAATTCAATTCGGTTTTTAAATTTCAAATCGGTTTGAACCGAATAGAAACTATGAACCGAACTAAACACCCTTTTTCGGTTCGGTTCGATTCAATTCGGTTTCGATTTTTATACCCACCCCTAATATTAGGTTATTGAACCCAACTATATGTCTGTATCCCACTGATCATTTCTTCATCTCTCACAATCCTTGTTGTCACTTGTATTCTCACACCCAAAACCTCTACACATCTTCTTTCAAATTTGACACCTAAATCCCACGAGTGTTCTTTACGATCCAAAATCCTCTAAAAATTATCAGATTAAAAAAAACAAATTCTTTAATGTTTCTGGGCAGCCAAACAGAGGGATAAGGTTATTCAGGAATTGTAGAGATATGCAAAAACAGTTTAGTGATGGGGTGATAAAATGCTTTTTTTTATTGTTTTCAGGCTGGTGTTGACCAGACCATGTTAAATCAATTGTTGTTTGATTTGCTCCAAATTGATTGATGAAATTTTGTGAATCTTTGTGGTGGTGATCTGTGATAAGATAACAGAGGCAGAGTCTTCTTCAACAAATCAAGCATTTATACCAACAAGTCTAATGAGTATCAAAATATGTGGTGAAGGAATTGATAGTTTGAGATTGGCTTTAGAATATCAGACTACAACTCCCGAGTCCAATCACTCAACTATAAAATAACGATGGTTAGAGTTAGTTAATCTTTTGTAACGATTTTCTCATTCAATAATCTATGCATTAGCGTCTTCGGCCATAAGATGTCACATACATATTTCATTCTAAACAAAGATTACAACTAAATTGAAAACAAGTCCAAAACCAATTTGTTCATTGCTATTGAAGAATGTTGGTGTTGTGGGTGTATCGGCTTATGGAATATGCACAATCAAACACACAAGAAAAAAGAAAATAAAAAGCAAGATATTTAACGTCATTCAACGTAAGTCTACGTCCACGGAGCGCACCTGCACTCAACTTCCACTATGAAATCGGTGTTTACAATAGCGAAGCAATATCTCTCTCCTTACGACTCTCAATATTCTTTTCTCTCCTCTCTATGCAACACACACTACACATAAGAATTACAGGAGTATTTATAATAAAGTCTAGCCTAAAGCTAATAAGAATTATTTTCCTAAATAAAACAATAAAACACTCCTAAATAAAATAGAGAACCAATCCTAAACATAATAGGATTCAGGCTTCACAACCTAACAATCTCCCACTTGAAGACTGAAACTATAGTAGACTTCTTCCTCCTTCCTTGATGACTAGTGGACAGGTACAGTGCGCTCATCCTCCTCTGTCTTCAACCTTGAAGACCTACTGAAGCTGCGCACAGCTCCAGTTTCTCTATAGTGACTGGTTTGGTTAACATATCAGCTAGATTCTTACTCCCTACAAACTTCACAAGCTTTAACACTTCATCTTCGATTAGCAACAGAATGAAATGATACCGCAGTCCTATATGCTTGGTCCTAGAATGGAACGCTGAATTCTTGGCCAAGTGTATCGCACTCTGACTATCACTGTGCAACACATTTATCACTTGCTCGAATCCTAACTCTGCTAACAACCCTTGTAACCATATAAGCTCCTTGTTAGCTTCTGTCACAACCACATACTCTGCTTCAGTTGTATATATTGTCACTATCTTCTGTAACTAAGAAACCCAACCAATAGCGGTACTCACCATTGTGAACACATATCCGGTGGTGCTTCTCCTGTGATCCACCTCTCCAGTAAAATCAGAATATACATAACCTTCCAGCTTGAGATCATTTCTCTTGAAGGTTAGACACTTCTCTGTCGTACCTCACAGGTACCTTAGGATCCATTCAACTGCTTCCCAGTGTTGCTTGCCTAGATTAGACATGTATATGCTCACAACTCCCACTGCATGGGAAATATCTGGTCTAGTGCAAACCATGGCGTACATCAGGCTTCCAATGGCTGAGGCATATGGTACTCTAGCTATGAAGTCTTTTTCTTCGTCCGTCTTTGGACACTGCTCATTGGACAATCTGAAGTGACTAGCTAATGGTGTTCTTATCGGCTTTGCATCACCCATGTTGAATCTCTGTAACACCTTACAAACATACTCTGCCTGAGATAGCTGTAAAGTACCCATTTGTTCGTTTATGCTAATCCTCATTCCAAGGATCTGTTTTGCTGCTCCTAAGTCCTTCATCTCGAACTCACTTGATCGTTGCTTCTTCAAGTTGTTAATCTCTTCTCAATATGCACCAGCTACTAACATGTCATCAACATAAAGTAGCAATATTATGAAGCTCGATTTAACCTTCTTGAAGCAGCAGCAATGGTCAACATTGCATCTAAAGTAGCCATTCCGTTGCATAAACCCATCAAACTTCTTGTACCACTGTCGGGAAGCTTGTTTCAAACCATACAAGCTCTTAGTCAATCTGCAAACCATCTTTTCTCTGCCTTGTTCCGTAAACCCTTCTAGTTGATGCATGTATATCTCTTCCTCTAAGTCTCCATGAAGGAAGGCAGTATTCACATCCAACTGCTCAAGATATAACCCCTTTGCTACGGCAATGCTCAACACTAACCGGATCGTAGTTAGTTTAACAACAGGGGAAAAAATGTCTGTGTAATCAATACATTCCTTTTGCTGAAAGCCTTTGACCACCAGTCTCGCCTTGTATCTCTTAGAACCATCATGTTCCTCCTTGATTCGAAATGCCCACTTGTTCTGTAGGGCTTTCTTTCCTTCAGGTAACTCGGTTAACTCCCAAGTTTGATTGGACACAAGCTACTTCATTTCATCCTTCATTGCAAGCTTCCACTTGCTTGCTTCTTCACCCTGACATGCCTCTTCATAACATTCAGGTTCTCCCGCATCTGTTAGCAACAAGTAATGCAAGTACCTTTTATTTGGTACATGTGGGCGAGTGGATCTTTACGGTGTACCTTAGGCCTGTGGGGATCTTCTCAAAGCATTCCCAATTTACGGATTCAAAACTCTTTGACTGATTGGACTCTGTGGTGCTGAAACTCTATTTTGTGGTATAAGATTTTCAACCTGGGGTTGCACACCTTGATCTTCAACTTTCTGATTACTACCACATTCCACGATCCTACCACCCGATACATCCTCTGGCCCAAAGTAGTTTGGCTCTTCTTGCTCAGACATATGTGTGTACTGGCCCTTGTACATGACCTTCTCGTTGAAGACAACATCTCTACTCCTGATCATCTTTAGGTTTTGGTCATCCCTGAGTTTATAACCAAACTCGTCTTCACCATAACCTACCAAGGTGCACTTTACTGATTTGGCATCCAACTTGCTCCTTGAGTGATCACCTACATGTACATAAGAAACACAACCAAACACCTTCAAATGAGAAAGTTTTATCTCTAAGCAGTCCATATCTCTTCTGGTATAGTGAGGTCCAAAGGCTTTGAGGGTCCTCTATTGATCAAGTATGTTGCTGTATTGACTGCTTCTGCCCAGAACTGTTTTGGCAACCCAGATTGTTGGCACATGCTTCTGGCTCTCTCAGTCAATGTCCTGTTCATCCGTTCTGCTATACCATTCTGATGCGGCGTTCCAAGAACTGTCCGTATGAGTTTTATCCAGTTCTGGTAGCAAAACTTCTTGAACTCGTTGTCTTCATATTCTCCACCATTGTCTGAACGCAGCTTCTTGATCTTCAAACCTATCTCATTCTCAACCATAGCTTTCCACTTCTTGAAAGCCTCAAACACATCAGACTTGTGTCGTAAGAAGTAAACCCATACCTTTCTGGAATGATCATCGATGAATGTGACGAAATACTGTTTACCCCCGTTTGAAGATACTGAAGCTGGACCCTAAACATCGGTGTGCACTAGTTCCAACTTTTCTTTTGTCGGTGCTCTTCCAGTCCTTTTGAAGCTTACTCGCTTCTGCTTTCCAAGAATGCAGCTTTCACAGAAATCAATCTCAACAGATTTTAACCCTGACAGTTTACCTCTCGAATGCAGACATTTCATCCATTGACTGCTCATGTGCCCAAACCTCTGGTGTCACAGATTCAGATCCTCTCTACTCTCCACCACTGCGGTCGAACCATACCCATCGGTAGTCATGTAAAGAGACCCGTTCTTAGTTCCTCGAACGACTGTCATAACTTCTTTCAAGATCTTCCACTTATCACTTGTGAAATTCGTCACATAACCGTCTGAAGCTAACTGCTCTATGGAGATCAAGTTCTTCCTCAAGTCCGGTACGTGCCTCACATTGTCGAGTTTCCAAACTGACCCATTCAGTTGAATCTTCATATCTCCTTTCCCAATAATGTCATATGCTTGATGGTCACCAAGATACACCTTACCTAAATTTTCAGAGACGTAGTTCTCGAACAAATCCCTATGTGAGGTGGCATGGAATGACGCCCCTGAGTCCAACACCCAAGATTCCATCTTACTTTCCAATGAGCAGATAAGGCAGTAATCTGACTCCTCTGAAATACAATTCACACCGCTCTTGCCATCGTCTTTCTTGGTGGACCTACACTCACTCGAGTAGTGACCCATCTTGCCACAATTCTAGCACTCGATGTCTTTCTTACTTCTCTGCTGGTTACCCGAATTGTTGTCCTGACGATTCTTGGACTTGGATCTTCCTCTTGACTTTGATCTACCCTATTGATTTCTGTTCCGATTCTTGTTTCTGCCTTCTTTACTTTTAAAAATCAAGATGTAGACGCCCATAATCCATCTTCACACATCTTGATCTCTTCAGTCATGGCCATATTTATAACCTGTTGAAGATTTAATTTTCTTTCCCGAACGAGTTGGCAATCGATTGGCATGTCGTCTTCCAACTTTTTGGCATTTGGGTGAGTAGAAATGCCGCTATGAACTCCTCATCAAAACCCATAGACAAAGAACATAACCCGTCATTCACTTCGTTGAACTGATTAACAAAATCTTTAAAGTTCTGACCCTCCGCCATCTTCAAAGTTGATAACTTCTTGACAAGATGGACTTTCCTTACCGCAGAGGCTGTTCGTATAGGTATGATAGAGTATCCATTAGATCTTTAGCTGTCTGTTGATCTTTTACGTTGAAGGCAACCTGCTTCGTCAAACAGATACGAATTGCTCCCAATGCTTTCCGGTCCAGGAGTTTGAAATCATCATCGTCCATGTTCTTCGGTTTCCGTTTCTTTTCCCAATCTTTATTTTTCATATCCTTTGGTCTCTCTTTTATCGGTCAATGCAGATCCTTTTGGTACAGATAATCTTCCATCTGCATCTTTCAGAACCTGAAATTCATACCATTGAATTTCTCTATCTTGTATGTATCCTTCTCGGACCCCATTGCTCCCACTCAAACCTAGAACGGTAAGCAATTTGAACTGGTCAACGAAAAAAGTCAAATCGGGACAGAATCCGGCTAAAATCCAAAACTTTCAATTTCAACTTAAAAAGTACCGGATCTGGAAGATTTCACCACGCTGAGTCTGCTGGTGGTGTCGATTTTCTCATATTCGCGACGGATCGACGTAGATATGACGATAACCGTTCGGTTTTTCAACACTTCGATGGCCGATTTGAGGACTTTTCGGTGCTCGGTTGACAATGACCCATAAGACAATCTTGAAGATCGTCACTTTCCACTTCTTTTGGTGGTAGTGGTGTCGCTCAACTCGCCAGCAGCAACTGGGTGGCGAAATCACTCCTCTTCAACCTTCGTCGGCCGATTTGACCACTTTTCGGTGATTGTTTGATGATGCCATAGAAGAGAAACTTGTAGATCGGCCCTTTCTGATCCTAATGGTGTGAGAGGTGACAACTCACTCTTCGTGGCCAGTGGCGGCTTCTCCGACTGCTTCTGTTTCGGCGGTGGCTGCTCCGGCGGCGTTGCTGCTGTTTCGAACTCCTGGAACCTTGTGCTGGAGAATCCTCAACTCTGAATCCTACCTTAGTATGCCCTAAGTATTGAAACCGAGGCTCTGATACCAGTTGCTGTGGGTGTATCGGCTCAGGGAATATGCACAATCAAACACACAAGAAAAAAGAAAATAAAAGGCAAGATATTTAACGTGGTTCAGCGTAAGCCTACATCCACGGAGTGCACCTGCACTCAACTTCTACCATGAAATCGGTGTTTATAATAGCGAAACAATATCTCTCTCCTTACGGCTCTCAATATTCTTTTCTCTCCTCTCTATGCAGCACACACTACACATAAGAATTACATGAGTATTTATAATAAAGTCAAACCTAAAGCTAATATGAATTATTTTCCTAAATAAAACAATAAAACAATAAAACACTTCTAAATAGAATAGAGAACCAATCCTAAACATAATAGGATTCGGGCTTCATAACCCAACAGTTGGTGGAATTAATAAAAGCTCACCTACTAGTCCCTCATCATTTTAGTCTCTAATAAAAGCAGTATCAGAGAGCTTGCCAATTTGGCTTATATACAAGAAACACATACATATAAGTAGGCTTGGATTTTGAAGCCCTAGACATTGATTTTGAAGCCAGGGCAAGGATTTTCAGCCCTCAAAAGGGGTTTCAAACCCTGGACATTTATTTGAAGCCTTAGACAAGGATTTAAATCCCTGAAAAGGGATTTCAAGCCCTGAAATTGGAGTTGAAACCCTCGATAATGGTTTCAAGCTCTGGACATTGATTTTGAAGCCTAAGACATTGATTTTGAAACCCAGGGCATTGATTTTTTTAAGCTTCAGACAAGGATTTGAAGCCATGAAAAGGGATTTCAAGACTTGAATTCATCTCAAATTATACAAATTTACAAATATATTATCTAAACGAATTTCGATTTCCATTCTTCATCCTAACATTCAAGGTTTCAACACAAAACCCGAGAAAAAAATAGATACTAACAAAGGTTGCTTCTCAAGATTTTTATTTCATATTCTTTATCCCACAACTCAATGATTAAACACACAAAAATAGAAAGAAAAATGATACTAATCAACAAAATTATGCAAAAACAAAATCAACAATTAATAACTGCGGAAGTAATCAAATAAACCAACATAACTAAGGTATACAAAAAATATGGATATAATACCACCTGTTTATATGTCCTGACAATTCTACTTCTTTTGTTGGTTGAATATAAGACTTTGGTACTTCGATTTGTAACAAGAAAAGGATCATGACCATATTTCGAAGTTTGTAAACCTCACAACCTTCATTTGCAAGAACAAGCCATGCAACATTTCAACTATCATCACATTCTCTTAATTACAACTATAGTGAGACCACAGTTAGATATTGACTATTATGTAACTAACTGGTCTATAAGGAATATAATTGTAATTGTAACCTGTTTGACCTTATTTATGCCACTATCAAGATATTATGGCAAGACAGTTCTGCAAGTGCTCAAACAGTATTATCCTGGTCACTAAGATTCTAGTTATAGCTTCTCACAATTATTTAGGCTCTTACCTACAAGTTTAAATTTATGACTCAAATGCATCTTGTTTCCTTTGCATCTAATTTTGTGTTTGTGATTGAGTTAGGTTTATATGATAAGCCAGCCCATTAATGTTGCATCTAAGGGGTGCGTTTGAGCTTAATATTATTGTTTTCACTATCCAAACTTAAACTTGAGTCTAACGATCCCTAAACAAATCTCATTAGAATATGAACTAACAAGTATTTTTCTTCTTTGATAGTAGCAGTGCATCCATATCATCAATAGCATTGCAATACATATTGAAATTCCACCAACACCAACTTCCATACATTCCTTCATTCAATCACTTCAACATAGAACACACATAACTGAATGAAAAACTGAACATTTTTTACCTTGATTCCCCTTTAGTGAACCTAGAAACAGAGAAATTTTTTTTATAGTACCCCAAAAACACATTTCTTCAAGTTAAGCTTCATACCATACTTGCTCAGCACCCTGAATGTCTCCCTTATATCTATTGTATGACCCCCACAGTAATGCTTTTTGTTAGCATGTCATCTACATATACCTTCATATTTCTATTAATATATGAGGAAAACATCTTATTTACTAACCTTTGGTATGTCCCCCCAGTATTTTTGAGGCCGAAGGGCATTACTTTGTAAAAGTAGAGCCACTGGTCAATTGTGAAGGCAGTTTTCTTTTCATCCGGCTCAAACATCTTGATTTGGTTGTAACAGGAGTAGGCATCCATGAAACTAAACAGCTCGTGCCCGCATTTGCATCGGCCAACTTATCTATTTGAGGCAAAGAGAAGCTATCATTTGGGCATGCCTTGTTCAGGTCTACAAAATCCACACAATCCTTCATTGTCCGTTCTTTTTCTTTACAAGCATGACATTGGTGACCCACTAGAGGTACCACGCTTCCCTAATTGACCCCACTACCTGGAGTTTTTCAACTTCTTCTTTGATTGCTTTACTCCTTTTAGGGTTAAACCGTCGCCTATTTTAGATGACCAGTTTTCGCTTAGAGTCTACCTACAGGAAGTAGATCCCTGACATGTCTTCATGCTTCTATGTGAACACGTTCTTATACTATCTTTACAAGTTGCCTAGATCATCTTGGACTTGTTCCGTCAATCGAGCCCCTAACTTAACCTATGCTCGAAAGTACCTTCGTCGATTACGACTTCATTGGTTAGCTCTTCTTCTTAGTTTTTCCCATCTTCAAGAGTTGCCTCCCTTGGGTACAGGTCAAACTGGGTTGGTGTTTCTACTTGGGTCTTCCCCTCATCCGTCTTTGAACAACCTTGCTCTTCGGGCAGGTCCATCTGCATTACGCTTGACTCTACCTTTTCCTTGTATACTGCTAGGTTTGCTTTCTTTGCCCATTCTTGAGAGCTCTTCATAACGCCGTCTCTTGATTCTGTCGGGAATTTAACTGTTAGAGCATATGTGGCAGTGACGGCTTTTGACTTGTTTAGGAAAGGTCTTCCCAATATGGTGTTATAAGACCAATTTTCAGTATCTACGACCATAAAATCGAGGAGTACTGTTTTCTGGTTAGGGTAACTTTCGATATCCACGAGTAGCTTAATTCTCCCTACAGATCTCACTTTTGTTCCTTCGAACACCCTAAACGGAATTGTCAGTGGTTAAAGATCCTTCTTTTGTAGCCCTAACTGAGCTAATACTCTGACGCTTAGGATATTCGTCAAGCTTCCATTGTCGATCAACACTCTTCTCACTTCCCTATGACCAATACTGATCTACACCATAATTGCATCATTTGGTCTAACCTCAAGTCCGTCTGCATCCGCCTCGAAGAACATGATTGGGTACCAGCCTTGCTTGAGTTTCTTCTCATCAAGACCAACTGAGTTTACCTTTAAGTTTCTTAGGCCATCTATTGCCACACGTACTTCAGTCATTCTTTCTTGACTACTTCTTCCTGTGTATGGCCACCCGAAGATTGTGTTGATCACACCCTTATCTGAGTTTTCTCTAGGATTTCTTTTCCAGTCTTTATCACTCTTTAAAAGGTCCTTCCGTTGGTCATCACCACTTTTCAAGACCACATCTTCAAGTTCCCTTCTTTGCATAGCTTCTCGATGTAATCCCTTAGTTAGAGGTCCCGTGACCGTTTTCTTGATGAAATCGATAGTACTCGAAGGTGTCCCTTCTTGTGAAATTAGATTGCTTTGAGGGTTTCTTGTATAGATTCTTGTCCTCTATCATGGTTAGGATTTCTTTCTGCTTTTGAGCCAAAGGGGTGTGTTGGGGTTTATGCTCTAAAGCTTGTAATTTGTAAATGTGAATGAAACATTAATAAAAGAAATAGTTTATTCATTCTATATACATGTCTCATACATTTATATAATGTGTACTTAACATCCAAGATTACCGGATGTAATCTTTAACTAAGTATATGTGTATCATATACAGAGGTATTCGGTTTGATATGAGCAATCTAAAGAGTCTGTAGATAGCAAATAGAGTTTGATACTTTATTTTTTGTTAATCTACAACTACGGTCCATTCCGTACTGTATGGTGGTCTGAACCTAGACTATTCATATGGTGATATGAGAATGGATGCACCTTATATGATGTGATCATATAGGAATGGGCCATGATCTATATGAATCTCTCACCAAGATCCGTTACAAGATGAGATTCATATATATCAATAAATGATGGCTATATATGAGTGATCTTAATCCTGAATGTCTTATCGACTCCTTCAGGTTAAATTGTGATTTTTGATATATCATGGGTGAGATCGGAGTTGGATTCCTGGCCAATAACTTCGTATGTTTGAATCGTGATTTGGTTTGTGGCTGGGAAGGTATGTGTATAATAGTGGAATCCACTCCTTCCTGTGAGTAGTAGATGGTACTTCCCTTAAGGGTTGATTCGGGACTTGAACAATATGAGCACTCTCATTCTTCTGTAAAGGAAGTTAGGATTTAGTATTCATTAGAGAATTAATGGTACTTAATAGAAAAGATATAATTAGAGGGTTATAACAGGCTTTATGACCTAGCTCTAATTATGAACTTCTTATGGAGGATCATACCGTATGTAATAACTATATCGATGGACAACAATAATTTCGATTTGTGTAATACATTTACAATTGTGAGAGTATAACCTTGGGTTTTTAGTAGAATAACTTCGAGGTTAATAATCATGAAATATTAATTAAAGAGTTTAATTAAATATTTGTAAGTATTATTGGAGCTCAAAATTATGGGTCCATAAGGTCCCCTTGCAAGCCCGATTGATTAAAGGTAACAATGGTCATGGTTAGTTAATTGGATTGTCAAATTAATTGTGTTACGAAAGTGACACGTATTTATTCAAAGATTAATTGAATAATGAGATTATTTAATCAATATATTAATAATTAAATTAATTAGATTATTAGATTATTAGATTATTTCATTAATGAAATAATAATTATGAGTTATTAATTAATTACTAACTAGATGTTGCAGGTTCAAATCATGACTGAAATAAATATAAAATAATTATATTATTTTATTCTATAAAAAGTTTAGTGTTTAAGTTCAAGTAAACTAGAGTTATGTGGGAGTTAGAGTTCTACTCTACATGTGACACTTAAATACTATTAATCCTTTTAATAAATGGAAATATATTTGAAAAAGAATTTGTATATAGTTCTAAATATATATAGATACATTTACATAAATAGAAAAGAAGAGACTCATTGTGATTCTTTGAACTCAAAAAAAAAAACACAAAAAGCAAAACCCTAGAAAGTCTAGAAAGATTTCAGCCAAAGAAAGAAAGAAAAAAAATCTTCTTGCTTAGTATGGCCGAATTTGGTAGAGAAGAAAAGAAGGAGTTCTTTTTTCAAGCCTCTACATCCTCTCAGTCCTTATAAGATCGTGACGTGCCCACAAACAGTTACCAGATTATAGGAAAAATGAGAAAGACTTAACAGTTCGTAATCGGAATAACCCCCCTCCCCCCGTGGGATATTTGCTCTTCCTTTGCCATTGTGTATCTTTTCACATCATCTACCAAGTGTGCGTAAGTGATCGGCCCCATATGCCTTAAACTGTGTGATAATTGGTTGTGCTACAAATTGTAGGCAAATGCAAAAACTATTGCCTCATCATTAGAATCCTGCACCTCCGATACTTCCTACGAGAATTTGGTCAGATAATCTTTCAATTTCTCACCCTTTCTCTGCCTCAAGGTTAAAATGACGGATATCGACTTCCTCTGCTGAATGTTCCCTATGAACTATCTGGTGAATCCTTGTATCAGTTCCTCAAAGTTCCTGATTGATCCACCGGTGAGGCCACCGAACCACCTGGATCCCTAGTCTCCTAATGTCTAAGGGAACGTCATGCACATTAGTGCATATTCATAGTCATATTGTGCCATCGCAATCTGGTATCTTCTAACGTGCTCTTAGGGTTCGGTGTTGACCTTGAATTGTTCTACTTGTGGCATCTTGAACTTCTCCAAAAAAATAGGCTTGTCTTATGGAGTCGGCAAATGGACTGCTAGAGTTACCAATTAACAAATTCTCGCGGCCCTACCTTCGCTCCAAAGCCTCTATCCTTTTTAGCAAAACTTCTCGCTCACTCTCTGGCTCCCCACGTTCATCGAGCTTCTAACTAATGGTGAGCCCATAAGGATCCCTATGTATTCGTCCTGTGACTTGGGCTTGGCAATCATTATATTTGATTGCAAGGGTGGTTTCACAACGTCTTCTAGGCAGAGCTTCTTCGTTAGTCGAGGCAGATCGATATCTCCTCCTATGAACTTCGTACTTGTCCTCCCGGGTGTACTCTGGCCTTCCTCCATCATATGTTTTTAGATCTTCTTGTAAACTATGTTCCCTGTACTCCCTCACGCTTTGGCTGCCCTATCCCCGGTGTCTCTTATGGCCATGGTCTTCTTGGCGATCATATTTCCTTTATGAACTTCTTCTCTGATGATTCGCCCTACCTCTTTTAGTTTTATGGGGCACTTCTGGGGTTGCAGCTACTACTTCAGAATGTAACTTGGGGTACTGGGCATCATAGGAGTGGATATTTGATATGGTAAGGTCAGGTTTGCGGTCGTTGTTATGTTAATTCTCTGTCTAATAGTGTTGTCAATGACTCTCCACGGGGACTCTCCACAAGGTAAGATGGTATATTCAAGTAGAAATGTTAACAGATGTTAACTGTTTTTGACAAATAAATTAAAAGGTGCTAATAAATTAAAAGATAGGGTGGTTTTTGACTAATAATGAAACTAGAATGTGGTTTTGACCAATAACTCAAACTACATGGTGGTTTTAATAATAACCAGCAAGAGAAATAATTATCAATTTGAAATTGTTGTTTGTAAGTCATCTTCAAAGGAACTGAGACTTTCTTGGCAAGCCACCAGGTAAAAAATTCAGTTTCTTGGAAGCTCCATGCCATTTTTTTTTTGGATAACAAGTCATTGGTATCTATACTTAGAGCTCACAATAGTCAATATTTAAGCTTGTAACAACAAAAAACTCAAAGAGTAGTTAAACACTTTAATATGGAATGTTATGTCATAAATCATTAACTACTTTATCCAAAAGGAACTAATAATCTTTAATAACTCCAAATAAACCATTCTCCAGTGAAAAGATATCTCAAATAAATCCAACGATAAGGTTCAAAACACTCTAAAGGAAATTAAAACAATATCGAATACCTAACTCAAATTCTAAGTAACAAAACAAAGGAAAACATTACATAAAATCTCAATCACTTCCAACTTCTGAAAGTCTATCGCCTTAGTGGTCAGCTTCTAGAATACTTAGCATGCAAAATGTTAAATGACAAGGAGTGAGCTGTCGACTCAATGAGTATTGCATAATACGTAATAGAAAACATTTATGAAATTTACAATAACATTTAAAGAGTATATAAACTTCAAATGTTCAGATACAATTAAATTTGTAAAAGTAACATTTTCATATACAAGTAAACTTGCATGCTCAAAGTTAGACTAATGGTATAAGGTGCCTATAGTATCTGATCAGTTCAAAGTGTAAAAGTGTCAGATCTCTTGAGGTGTCGACGGATTCTTCACCCCGACCTTTTCTCATAAGCACTACAAACAAAACATAATCATGTATGAGTTTGGGACTAGTTGAATAGGTGCGATTCCAACATTTGCTAAGAATCTGGCGATGAAAGGTTGGATGGGTAGCGTCACACCAGAAGTGAGCATAGTTTCATAAATGACAACGAAACCTGAAAAAGGGTTCCAGATGGCTCACCGATCAGCTGAGCGAGGAATGTCAAATATGTTGATGTACTTCTCAATCTCTTGATTGGTGACTGCGTTCACCTCAGTATTCAAAGCGAAAGGTTGAGTGGCTGAAAATCTCAATAAATGTGTTCGGTGCCTCTTGGGGACATTATCTAATTTCAGAAGCTGAGAGGGGATCTCTAGTTCAAGCAAAGGGGAAGCCTTAGAGGTAGGTCTACTGCCTTGATCGATGTGTGTCGATCTCATCATTTCTAGGTTTAGATCAATAGAAGAAACACTAGGGGTATGAAAAGGCTGAAAACCAAGACATGCTATTGAATAATCAACGCTGAGAGCTATAGAATGGGTCAGAGGAGTGAAAGCTTAAGGATAGAATTTTAACATAGACTCAATCCTATCAACATTATCTTTATCAATCATTTCAACAGCACATATAAGTATCTAAACAAAATGATGATGAGTAATAGGGTCCATACCTGAATATCTCGAGTAGATGAGAATTGATGCAAATGATGAATTTGGTGAAGTCGAATGTCAGAAGATTTTGGAAGAAAATTCAAGTAACCAAGAAGAGAAAAGTTAGGGTAAAGCTTTGGAAAGTAAAGGTTGCGTAAGAAGTTTTAGGAAGAGGGAACACGAAAAGTTTTTGAAAATATATAGCACAGGCTGACGTCATCCCACGTCTGGAAAAAGTGCATGCCGGGAGTGGAGGTTGGTGCACAAACGCCAAAAGTCACACGCCCATTAACAACTTGGTATGTGTCGTTTGAGGAGCAAACAAACCACCACTGATTTCTTCATCATGTCACGTCATTTAGACAAATCGAGTGATTGTGGCTGGGAATAAATGCTTAGCTGTTAAGCATAAATAAGCATTAATGAGCTACAAGACAAATATGTGAATAGTTAAACATACCTCACTGAGTGAGTTCTCTTTACCAAACGAGATGCTCTGTTCAAATGTTTAAGGGGGTATTGTTGTTGGTAAACTATGAAAGGATGACAAGTCAATATGATTATTAGAATACATGGTAGTTAGATATACGGATACCATGTCACCGAAAGGTCAACTAGACTAAACCAACCTTAGTTGACCAAAGATGACCTCATAAGACCTGGTCAGGTTTACCCAAATGATCGGGTGGAAATAACTCGATCAGGGTGACTAGATTGATCAGGTGAAGGTGGTTCGATCGGGAGCACTAGGCTAGTCGGGTCAAGACATCCGGTCGGGATCAAGTAACCGATCGAGGTTAATGTGGTCTAGATTATCATGACAAATAGTTAGTCGGTTGAGCGACACGTGGACAACGTTGAATTCAATACAACCACGACTCAAATATGCATATAACAAGTCTGACTCAAACAAGGTGTCTCGAAGTACACTCTGATAAGGAAACAAACTTCTTTAAAAATATCAGAGTTCAAATTAAGTAAGAGATCTAATACATTTAATACGTAGAGACACGAAATAGGAAAAAAGGATAAATACGACTCCGATAAGTTATAGTTTCATTAAACATCATCATCTTTTCTTACTTGTAAATCAAGAATTAGAGCTATATGCATGTATAAATAGACCCTAAAACACCATTGTAAGAGTTAGAGAGTAATAGTACGCAAAAGAGAGAAAGAGAGATTGATTGTTTAATTATCATATTCATAGTGGACTTATCTTCTCGCCCTCACCGGTAACTATGGACGTTTCCCTAATTAGGGGTTTTACCACGTAAAATTATGTGTTTTGCATGCTCAATTTCCTTTTTATTTCCATAATTTTATTGTTAATTCGTGTTAGCTTGTTGGACGTGTGATCAACTTTACGCAATCCAAAAATCACCGTCAACAGTAAGTCTAGGCATATTAGCCTAAGACATAGTTATGTAAGACAATTACTCACATATGGTGTGATAGCCATTGATTATGTAAAATCATGCTAAAATTTGGCAGACCCCCTTACAAAAGGCTCTACAAGGGATCTAGTATTTAAAACATCAAAAGGGATGAAACTAAAGCCAACTTTTAAAATCACCAATGTTGGAACCTCAACCCCAACACTTGAAACATCAAGATCTTGGGTTCAATGAGTAAAGTACATCATATGTTGTGATTTTAAGCACCACAATATTTTTATGTGTACCAAAGGTGAAAGTGTTTAATATCTGTATGTTTTGGGAAAGTTAAGCTATTAAGGTTTTAATAGAGTTATAATAGTTTTATGTTAGAATGCTTTTATAGGGACATTCTTGGTATCATCCACCTCTATCATCTACCTATAGGGTCATCTACCTATTTGACCTAACTAGTTACTAAAACACTCATGAAATAGGATATAGGACACAAGGCCAATCCATGTGTCGGTATTATGAACACCTGAGAAATTGAAAACTTATGTGTGAGATGTGTCCGGTTAATCGAATGAGGTTGTTGGTTCAAAGCTTATCTACCATGCCACATTGATTAACCTTGATTTATTTTCACTAAGTGGAGATTCAAGTAGAGAGACGCCTTCATTTATGCATTAAGGTTTCCAAGTCTATGCAAGGATGCTTTTCAAATAAAGTTATCTTGAAAATTGTGGAGGATTGTTAGAGAAGTTTTTAAAATAAATAACATTTGAAATTAAATTTGAAAAGACACATTTTTTTGTCATAAATAAAAGAATGTTCTATTTCAAACAGAGACATTGTTTTTTTTTTAAATAAAAATAAATTATATGACTTTTATTTTAATGTTTATAAATACTAGTATCAGACCAGTATACATCACTTGAATCATTTTCTTTCTCCTCCTCTATTTTCTGGAAAATAATATATCAACAATATTCTTTTCACTACAGAAAATAGAATACTATCATAACTAGACTTGCAACTTTTAGAGGTATTTTGGTCCGTTTTTACAAGTGCACAACATAGACAAACAAATGTTTCATTGTATCATGGAGGCGTATTCGCAAACTCAATGCATCATAGAACTTGTGAAGGCAAATAACGTCTCAAGGAGAACGACAACATATCGTGCCTTGAAGCCAGTTATATTAGTGTTTTTATTTTAGACTAATCTTGTTCTTTGTAGTATTTATTTGTAGATAGTGTGATATTTGGGTTCGAGGAACAGCGATAACAATTTTTGACATAATTTTACCATCCATATCATGCTATGTCCTTTTGTGAGTGTAATCAATTTTGGCAGAGAAATAAGTGTGGAAAAGTGAGAGATTTCAGCATTTCCTTTCATTGATATTACTTTGTGAATATAAACATAGATTTTGTTAATATAAAAATAATGAAAATATAAAAATCCTACCGATTTTGTTAATATATTCAAATCGTTCTAAATGTGAAACTGACTTGTTTTAAATCTCTCTAAATGTGAAATTGACTTGTTTTACTGGGATTGTTCTTAAATAATGCCGAAATATTCTAGTTTACTTCCAGACGATTTAGTTGTCTTAACAAAAAAAATTGAATGAATGTGTTTATACATTATTATTATTATTATTATTATTATTATTATTATTATTATTATTATTAATTTAGAGAGGAAAAAAAAATTCAGATCTTACAAAGCCGATAGGAAATTGTCCGACAATTATATTTAAGCATTAATTATACAATGAAGGTCCACCGAGAAGAAGTTAGAAGGTCATTGACCTGAACAAGAATTGTCCTTGACTTGTATCGACTCAACAGAATGACAAATATTTTTCAGGTTGTAAGATGATGGAACCTTACACAACAGTGACTGGAAGATGTAAAATTCAATATGTGAACAAAAGATGATACACATCAGCCGACAGTAGAGTAGATCCAAATGAACTGGGATATCAAGAGGATGGTCCAGCTATGTGACATTGTTCACTTTTCAAATGAACAAGAAACATGTTACATAAAAGTTTATAGAATTGTGAAGTGTAACCCATCTCTGTGTGTGAGTTTAGTAGGCACATAATTATATCAGACATGTTCAAGTTTGCTAGAAGTTAACATCGTTATATCACCAACTCATGGGGACTTTTCCTTCTTCATAATCAAGCCCAAGGGTGCTAAAAACTAAAAAGAAAGTTGTAAGAGCGTAGTTGATATGTTTGGGAAGACTAGTTAGGTCACCTCAATAGTTAGATCACCTCACATTGAGACTAGCAAGCTGTTATTTCACAGACCCTAAACCGTGTGGCTCAAAGAGATGAGACAAAGATCTAGTACAACACAAAATTGCCCTCACCATGATTTGAACTTCGTGGCATGGACCCACCAGAGCCAAGTATGATGGAGCTATTTAAACATTCATTTTTTTTTTCTAAGGAAATGGTAACTCTAATGTGTAGAGGGAATTTCTCCTTTTCATTGACCATCCTGGTCATCAAAGGTCCTACATTTTTGTCCTCGTACATTTTTTCCTATTAATCAAAAGAAAACAACCCTGTAATCCTACATGAGTGTGAACGTGCAAGTCTTGAAGTATAAGTTTGAAAGCTGCTAGACACCTCTGATGTTTTAGTGTTAGAGACTGAATATTAAACCAGAAAAAAAAAACCGCTATCACTACAAAACACGTCTTGTTTATGAATGGAGAATTTCCCGATAAGTTTCAGTATCCAAAACAATATGTGAAAAGAAACATAATATAACTTCTCTAGGATAGGAGTTTGAGTTTTTTGGTAGGTAAAGTTTGACTAGGAGGTACCATACAAGTCAAGTAAAGAGTTAGAATATGGCTTCCTTTTGAAAAATCTTATCTGATATTACATGAATCAGAATAACCAAGAAAAGATTCCATGAAATTAATTACCATTTTAAGATCTTCAAATCAAAAGCATCATATCAAAACTAGAAAGTAGAGATAATATATTACGAGGCATATAGTTAAAAAGAAATTCTAACGAGCCTCTAACAGTGGGATAGTAACTTCATTAGATGAAGAGAACTTAGGCTTGTTTGAAGAATCTCTGGTTCAAGCTATTGTTCCTATCCATCAAGAAACCAGGTTCAGGCAATGCGTTATCGCTACCCAACATCAGAACCACATATGACATGCTTGGCCTGTCGACAGGTTGATGTTCCAAGCATAAGAGACTAATGTGGATGCACCGTATGGTTTCTGATTCATTACTTGATTCTCCAAAGAATGGATCAATCAGTTCCAAAGGCATGCCTTCTTTCCATGCCTAAAATATAAAGAAATTCGTTTTTCAATCATGATTTTATCATTTTAAAGTTTTCGAAAAGTGACATGGTTTCTAAAAATTTTATTGAAAAAGAAATGTAATGATATTCACTTACACATCCTATAAGACTAAGGTTACATTCTAAATGATAAAATTCTCTGTTTTTCTTCCCATTTACCAACTCTAGCAATAAAATACCAAAACTAAAGACATAAATTTTATTGAGAATATCCCATCAATAACATATAACCGTTGTTGAAGTATATTTAAAGACAAATTATGTTAAAGAACGGAACACAAGCAATTAAGGAATGACAGAACAAGTAATACTTACTAAGTGCCGACTACTCTATTCATGTTTACTTGATTTTGGTCTCCATTAAAAATTCTGGCCATGCCAAAATCCGAAATCGTTGGGTTCATCTCATGATCAAGTAATACATTACCTGTTTTCAGATCACTATGTATAATGCTAAAGAAGGTTTGTTGCCAAAATATTCTGGTTTAATACCATATAATTTAGTTTTCTTAACAGAAAAAAAAACTGGATAAATGTGTTTCTATTTGTATTATTATTATTATTATTATTATTATTATTATTATTATTATTATTACTACTACTAATAATAAATTAAAGAGGAAAAATATCTGGGTCTTACAACTCTTTCCCTCTAAAAAAATTTCATCCTCGAAAATTATATGATTCTTGAACTTCAAAATATTAAGGAATTCACCTTTCACTTATGGCATATCGTAAAAATTATATAATCATATTAATCCTTTTCTTATACTCCAAGTTTCCATTCACACGATACACAATCGGGTCATCTCCAAATCCAAAATCATGTTAATGATTTCCAATTACAAATTCTATATCAAGAACTCATCTATCCAAATTGTTACAAATCAAACTAAGGTAAAAAGAAACAATTTAGTATTCATCAATCTTAAATTAATACAACTAATGAACCTACAGCATGACCGATTGATATTTAAATCACATATCAACACATGATTGGATAAGATGAATAAAACATAATCAAACTCAACAATTAAATTGGTGGGGCTAAAATAAGTTAAATCAAAATCAGATGGTGAATTTTGAAAAGAATTCGAGAAACGATTTTAGTATGAGTTTAACTCGTATTAAAGCAAATAAGTCAATCACAATTAAAAATTTTACAATTCATAATGTTAAGCAAGCGTAGATTCCAACCTCAAAATAAAAATAACAGTACAATAACGAAATCCCTCTTAAAATAGTTATAAAACCTTAAGAGCTTGAAATCTTAAAAATAGAAGTGCTTTGATTTTACTAAAAAAAAGGACACTAAAATTTTGAACACAACTCATTTTTTTTTAACTAATCAATAAATGAAATAATCAATACGTTTAAGATATTTGAATACCATATATATATTGAGAAAAAAAATAGCATGTTACATATAAAACATATATATGTATATTTTTTATTAATTAAAAACTAATTTATTAATATTAAAAAGAGAGGATACAAGAGAGACAAGCAAACAACCTCCTATATAGAACTAGTTACAAGCAAATGAAAAGCACAAAATAAATAATAAAGATTAATATCTTAAAACCACTTGATAGGATCCTCATCTAAAACTATAATTTATTACATTCAAAAGACTATGCAAAAGAAATCCTTATATCAAACACCATCACATCACGAGTTAAAATGGATTAATGAGCATTAAAAGCAATTTATAAAATTCTTTTAAATAAAACCAATTGATATAAAAATCCCAGACATTTTGGAGTTAAATAATTTAAGGATCATGATTAAAAAAAATATAGTAATAATAATATGATGATTGAACTTATATAACAAACATAAATATATTGTAAAACTTCAAAAGATAAAATTAAAATAAGTTAAAAAGATATATAATCCAAGACATATATTTGATTCATTAGTTTTATATCAATAATACTAAAATTAATAGATATAATCCTAAATAAAAAAGAAATATCGTAAGTATAATACTAAAACGGCTTCCTGAGCTTCTTAAAAGCTCTTCTACCGGAAGCACCAAATAGACTTCACTTAGAATATCAAATTTAGAAAGTTGGTAATATCAAATTTAATGATTTGATAACATGCCGAATGAAAGCTGTGAAAACAACCCAAGTTTAAAAGCCTACCAATCCTAAAAGCCCAATTGTAAAAAGTCCACCGGAATACTTACGAGTTCTTTTATTATTATTATTTTGTTATTTTATTATTTTTTTTTTTACTTTTTCTAACTTTATCTTTTGCACTTGTTTTTTCTTTCAAGTCTATTTTCTCGTGTCTCTCACGAAGAAAATTTCTCCACCGTCTGCGACAATCACAGCCACCGTGAGCTCGGGCGACCACCATAGCTACCGTGAGCACTGCGATCGCCACAACCACCCCGATTTGTTCTTATAAGGTGAGTTCGAATCCATTTTTCAGTTGCTTGAAATTCGATTTTCGATTGTTGAAGTTTATATGAATTTCAACCGATGTGAATTGTTGAAAAAGTTCTAGCTCTTTCCTTTTTGTTTATCCTCTCTTATTTTGTTGAGAGTTACGGATTCGAATTCTGTTAGTGCTGAAATTCGATTTAGAGTTAGGTGAGTTTTGTAATTTTTAATTTAATTTTTTGCATGTTGATTTGGTTCAAAAATATTAACGTGGATCTTGTTCTGCATCCTGCCTTTTTCTTTCTTTTTGGTAGGATTTTTGTATATCAGTGAAGTGTCTTATTCCTCTTTGCAATGTGATTTTGTTTCTGTGTGGATGCTCATCTTTCTTAGCTTTTGTTTACGGTGCTATATTGCTGTATATAGCACAAAAAGAATGAAATAGGCCAAATTTCAATTGTGTGATTCAGATGAGATATCATTTTCATGTAATAAATATGAAGTATAGCATAAACATTCAAAATTTTCCACTGTTGGATTGAAAAAGAGTTGTTTCAAAAATATTCCCCATTAAAAGTTGCAATATTACTTTATTTTGATGGCTTTATCATCTTAATTTGAGCTATAATGGTGTTTACTTAGATTGGTATTGGTCTGTTTTAAACATGTAAAGCCAAACTACAAATAACTGGTTCTGGCAAAGCAGAGGGCAGGGTCACTGTAGAAAAAGAAAAACCAAATAGAAATTGCTTTATTTACATTCATTAGTCTTGTAGTTTTGTAGTTTTGCGCGAATGCTTTATTAACATAGAAAAAATGAAGAGACCACTAATTGCATGTCCGCGCTCTAGTTTTCAACTTACATTCAATACAGAACATGTTGACAAACCCTGTATCCTTTGACAGTTCAGGTTTGAAAAGAATTATTGTGTTGTGAGCATGGTTTTCTCAAATTTTCTGCTGTACATTGTGAGAAGAGTTTGCATTTAGTAGCCTAAATTGGCTTGGCTACTCATTTTGTTTCCATTTGAATCTTGTGTTCAATAAGCAGTTGCTATGGTGGTATTATTAGAGATAACTTGTGTTCACATTGAAGTTTGATTTTAATATTTGTTACTAAGTATAGCTCAAACCTTCCGTTATACTACATTGTCTTTTGATTTTTATACTTATAATGTTTAGTTTTTCATTGATGGACTGGTTTTCAGGGATGCATGGTATTGAAGGCGAGAGAGTTCCACTTTTAGATGTGGAGTAAGTTTTTTCATGTTTTTTTTTCCTTTTGTTGCCCATTTGTGTTTATATTTTACATATTTTTTTATGCATGTGTTTATTTACTGCGCATCATTATGATATTCTTGGATTTATTGATATGTCATGTTTGATGAATGTAAAAGATGATTATACAAATGTTTATAGTTGAACTTGTCCTTCATGCTCAGCAATTTAATGCTTAAAAAGTGTTCGTGTTCTGAAATTACCATGACTGAGTGCTTATCAAGTTTTTGTATTTTGGAATTTGGACTAACTTTTACACGGTATATTAAACTTGTTGAGAGCTGGTTCTAGATTTAAATTCTTTCTAGACTCTTAGCAACGTTTGTCAGATTTTCTCATTATTTTATCAGATTTAGACTATATGCTGCAGGTTATTTAGTTGCCTCTGGTTCAGCCATTAGATTTCAGTTTTACTGAGCTTTTGTTGTCAGGAGTGCTTGCTTTGCAATTACATTATGTATGGTCATTGTCATTACTACAATTCTCTTGTAATTTGTCTGATGTTTGCTATGTTTGCATGATTATTATCTCTTCTTTGATCTTTCAAGTAAGTTAACTTGTGCGTATAGATGTGCATTGTCGATTGGAAAAGATTGTTTCACCAGCGTGTACCAGTACGGGAGAGGGCTCTGCTCATTCCCCTTGCATTAAGGTGAGAGTCACAGTTGATGGGCATGCCTTTGAGAGTCCAGATTTCTTCAAAAGTAGAAAGGCAGCAGAGCATGCTCCTGTAAATGTTGCCTTAATGTCATTTCCATTTGATGGCTTTCAAGAGGCAAGTTCCCTAACTGAATCCTGCCATATGCCTGCCTCAGTCCAAGGAGGTTCATTGTCTTCTCCTCCAATGACTCATGCTGATTGCTCTTTTCCATCGATTTCAGACTCCGGTGTGGGAAGGCTCATGGGGAACAAGAAGTTACTCCAATGTGGGAAGGCTCACGGGAACAAGAATTTATTTGCTCTACAACAGAATCACGGTTTATGCATGCATTCCAGACATATCATTTCCAAAGGGTATTACTTTGCTGCAAATTAGCAAAATAGGTGGGTGGCTATAAGCTAGGAGGGGTTGTAGAAGGTACAATTGCATGGCCTAAGTATTCGGTTTGTATTTAGAATGAGTTTGGATATGATATGCAAGTAGAATAGGAATATTAGAATATCGTATTGCAATTTGGTTATTTTAAAAAATGTTTGTTCTAAGATTTTTGTCTTTTGACGGTATATAATAAACATTACTACGAATTTGAATTTACGTTGAGGCTGTTATTTCACATACCCTTAAACCGTGTGGCGCAAAGAGATGAGACAAAGATATAGTACAACACAAAATTGCTCACCATGATTTAAACTTCGTTCCAGGCGGCATGGACCCACCAGAGCCGAGTATAATGGAGCTATTTAAACTTTTATTTTTATTTTTCCAAGGAAATGGTAACTCTAATGTGTAGAGGGATATTCTCCTTTTCATTGACCATCCTGGTCATCAAAGGTCCTACATTTTTTGTCCACTTACATTTTTTCCTAATAGTCAAAAGAAAATAATCCTGTAATCCTACATGAGTATGAATGTGCAAGTCTTGAAGCATAAGTTTGAAAGCTGCTAGACACTTCTGATGCATTAGTTTTAGAGATTGAATATTAAACCAGAAAAAAAAAATTGTTATCCATACGAAACACATCTTATTTATGAATGGAGAATTTCCTGGTAGGCTTTTGTATGTGAAACAATAATGTGCAAAGAAACATAATATAACTGTTTAGAACAGGAGTTTGAGTTTCTTTGTAGGTAAAGTTTGACAAATAAGAATTAGCATACAAGTCAAGTATGGAGTTAGAATATGGCCGTTTCTGTAAAATCTGATCTGAAATTACATGAATCAGATTGACAAAGAAAAGATTCTAGGAAATTAATTACTATCTAATATCTACAAATCAAAAACACCAGATCAAAGCTAGAAATTAGAGATAATATATTATGAGGTATATGGTTAAAAAGAAATTCTAACGAGCCTCTAACAGTGAGATAGTAACTTCATTAGACGAAGAAAACTCAGGCTTGTTTGAAGAATCTGGTTCAAGCTGTGGTATCCTATCCATCAGGAAACCAGGTTGCTTCGGCTCAGGCAACGTGTTATCGCTACCCAACATCAGAACCACAGTTGACATGCTTGGCCTATCGTCAGGTTGATGTTCCAAGCATAAGAGACTAATGTGGATGCATCGTATGGCTTCTAATGCATTGCATGGTTCTCCAAAGAATGGATCAATCAGTTCCAAAGGCCTGTCTTCCTTCCATAATTTCCATGCCTAAAATATAAAGAAATCCGGTTTTCATTCACGATTTTATCATTTCAAAGTAGTCGAAAAGTGACATGGTTTTCTGAAACTTTATTGAAAAAGAAATGTAATGATATTCACTTACATATCCTATAAGACTAAGGTTGTAGTCTGGATGATAAAATCCTCTGTTTTTCTTTCCACTTACCAACTCCAGCAATAAAATACCAAAGCTAAAGACATCAGATTTTATCGAGAATATCCCATCAATAGCATATTCAGGTGCCATATAACCACTGTAGAAGTATATTTAAAGACAAATTATGTTAAAGAATGGAACACAAGCAATTATAAAATGACATGACAAGTAATACTTACTAAGTGCCGACTACTCTATTTGTGTTTACTTCATTTTGGTCTCCATTAAAGATTCTGGCCAAGCCAAAATCAGAAATCTTTGGGATCATCTCATGGTCAAGTAATACATTACTTGTTTTCAGATCTCTATGTATAATCCGTAATCTAGAATCTTGATGAAGATAGAGAAGACCTCTAGCAACTCCACAAATAATGTGGAAACGCTTGGACCAGTCCAATAGCTTACTTCTAGTTTGATCTGCACGTTTAATACTCAGGTTATTTAGTATCCTGCTTGAATTAAAAATTTAAAAAAATAATAAAAACTGATCTTTTTTTGACAGAAAAGAAATGTCCTTAGAAGTGATATCCTAAACCAGCTAAATTCATAAGTATACTTTTTGGGGATCCATACCAAAAATAAAGTGATCTAGACTTTTGTTGGGCATGAATTCATATATTAGAATTTTCTCCTCTCCTTGAATGCAGCAACCAAGAAGCTTAACAAGATTTCGGTGCTGCAGTTTGGAAATCAGTATTACTTCATTTTTTAACTCGTTAATTCCTTGTGTGGAAATCTTTGAAAGCCTTTTCACGGCAATTTCTTGTCCATCTACCAGCATACCCTGGAAACTTTTTTATGTGAAATGAGTTGTAATATTGTGTAAGATACACAAGTGAACAAGTTTACAATATCATATCATTAATTGTTAGACTCAAAAACTTAAGCACTTAGGTAAAAGCCTACCGATTAATAAAAAGCTCTCTAACACTAGTATGTTGTGAGTTTACCTTGTATACGGGTCCAAAGCCACCTTCTCCAAGCTTGTTGTTGAATGAGAAGTTATTAGTGGCATTAGCAATTGTATCTAACTTGAATAATGGTAGTTCCAGGTCTTCAATCTTCTGATCAGTTTTCTCCTTGCCTTCACTTTTCTCTGAAACGGTGGATATATGTGTTAATTGTCAGTAATATTGCATTATGGACTAAAATCATAATATCATTTAGAATGGACACAAATTAATTGAAGTATACAGTAGAAACAGAAGTCATTTATGTAACAGACTAGATTCACCGAGTAGATTTTTCTTTGGACTTCACACAAACCATTTAACATAATTCACTCAAATAGTCAATTAATGTAAACTGACTAAGGTTTTTAGTAAAAATGCTCTATTTTAAGGGCTTAATAGCAAATCTACCCTAGAAACTAATTCAATTGTAAAACTACCATCTTCTTCCCAATATACCCTCACTTATCACTCACCATATTTATTATCTTTATAATTATTTTTACCAACCAAGTTATCAAATAAATAAACTAAATACTATCTAACATTTTTTTACACCACAATATTTTTTTTCCCATACATTGTTTTTCAATTTTAGGTTTCAAAAAACTTGAAGATATTATGTTAAATTAATTTGAAGGTATGTATTGTATTTAAGAATTATATTTTCAATCTCATAAGGTTTGTTTTGTTAGTTTTGAAATAATCTTTTTTTTTTATCTTTCCATTTTTTAACTAGTCATTTTCTAACTTACAAGACTTGAAAAATTCCCTCGGGATGGGGTGTCTCGACATCGGGTCACCCTGTCCTGAGGAAATTTTTCCTCAGGTCAGGGTGACCCGACATCGGGACACCCCGTCTAGAGGAAATTTTTCCTCTAGACATGGGTGTCCCGGTGTCGGGTTACCCCGTCCCGAGACTTTTATCAAGAGTTGAAAAAAGTCTCGGAACGGAGTTACCCGACATTAGGACACCCCGTCCCGAGGAAATATTTCCTCGAGACGGGGTGTCCCGACATCGGGTCACCCTCGCCCCGAGGAATTTTTTTCTCGGGACGGGGTTACCCAACATCGAGACACCCATGTCCCGAGGAAAAGTCTCCTCGGGACGGGGTGTCCCGATGTCGGGCTGAGAAATTTTTTCAAGTTTTGTAAGTTAAAATATAGAAAAATAAAAAACAAGATTATTTCAAAACTCACAAAAAAAAAACCTTATAAGGTTGAAAATATAATTCTTAAATGCAATATATACCTTCAAATTAATTTAACATAATATCTCCAAGTTTTTTGAAACCTAAAATTAAAAAACATGTATGGGAAAAAAGCGTTGTAGTGTAAAAAAATGTTAAATAGTATTTAGTTTATTTATTTGATTACTTGGTTTGTAAATGGCTGGTAAAAATAATTAAAAGGATAATAAATATAGTTAGTGATAAGTGAGGGTATATTGGGAAGAATAGAGTAGTTTTGCAATTGAATTAGTTTCTAGGATAGATTTGCTATTAAACCCTTAAAATAGGGCATTTTTGCTAAAAACCCAACTGACTATTTGAGATAATTCTCTCAACTTGTCAATTTATGACTAATAGTTATGCACCCTTGTGATTCTATTGACTGATTATCCACTAAGCAAAATAAGTAATGCTTTTTTCTAGGGGAGAAAAAAAAAGAATAAAAGTAATTTGCTTGCACTCGTTTACATTTACAGAAAGTTTTATTGATCAAATGTGGATTGCTTTGTCAAGGCAAAGAGAGCGATGTTACCAAAATTTGTCTTCCTTTCGTAAATGTAGTAGCCCACTATAAGCACCCCAGCAGCTGCGGCAGTGGCAGTAACAATCACCACTATCTTCGACTTAGGGACATTTTTTGAACCTTGATAGACGATATTGATATAGCAAAGCAAAATAGTTAAAATTAAAGCAAATTAAGTCAAATTACAGCAAAAATATATATGCAGAAGATATAGCAATTAAGATACTAGTTTATGCGCCGATCACATATGCATATATGCATTAATAAATTCAAGGAAAGAAAACGCAAACCCATAAGCTCATTTGGGAGAAACATAAAATATTTAAGTAAATACCTAGTTCCGAAACAGACATTCGAATAAATAAGTTCTGCACACTATTTGTATCCTGTTCGATATCAATTAGATCACCGAACCACATAGCACAGCCGTTGCCTCTTCCTCTGATATCCAAGTTTGAGTATGCCATACAAGAAGAGTTCTCTAAGCATTTCACCCTGCATTGCTCGAGATCCATACTTTTGTTCACCCAAGAATTTTTAGAATCTGGCAATTTCATCTGATTAAATTTGATAAATCCATCTAGTTTTGAGTAGTTTAATGCCTTGTTACGCATGCAACCTTCAGACCAGTCCCTGTATCCAGGTGATTTAGGCTGGAAGCCTTCTAAACACTGGCAGATTGGCGATTGAGTTGTGATACAAATCCCATAAGCACCACAAAGACCATAATAGCCACAGTAATCTCTTGGCACATGTGAATACACATTCCAATTTTGAGTTGTTTCGCTCCATGTCAATCGTTCTTGTAAATATCTGGTTTTGTTCATAACAACTATTGAGAACATTGATTTATCTATCATTTTGAAAGTGCAGTACAACTCATCCTCATTGTTGACATAGTTCAACTCAAAAATTGAGTTATGCCTCAAGTCTGGACCACCACTGAATGTAATTCCATTCCACGGGCCAACCCTATAAAACTTGTTTGAACCATTCCACATAACAATCTCAGGATTTCCTTGTAGTTCTATCCCACAAGTGAAGTCTCCAGGAGATGGGTCATCCGGGCTCGTCCACGATGATAAACGCCTTTCAAGACCAGTCTTCAAGTCCCATCCAAGCTTCATTTCTGGTAGCAACGTATCACAAGGATAGTCAAAACTCTGCCACAAGTAACTTCCCAAACCATCACCACTACTTTGTTCATCTCTCAGAACAAGATTTCCTGAATTCAGAAGCTGTAATACAACTGAATTCTTGGCTTCTTTAGTTGAATTTGCTGACCAAACCACAGTTTTGTTCTGCCTCATGACAACAACAGGACTACCTGTGCTGTTTATCATCAACACGCCAGAAGAATCGTTGATGGGGTTGATTCTGTTCGCGACCCAAACAACAGTCTTATCCGGGACCTTCTTGTACCAAATTCCTACGTACCGATTCTTTGAACTACCAGGACTGAAGAAACCAAGCTCAAATCTTCCATCTCCTGAAACTAAGGTCCTCCCACCATCACTAATTGACTCAGATGAACTAATACTGTCGATTGCAAAAGCGAATTCGTAAAAGAAAAACAGTAACTTCAAACTGATCAACATGAAAGAAAGAATATCCATTGATGTCTAGAATTGAGAGAGCTCTCTCAGTATGTAACAAGTTAACGAAAATAAGCAGCATAAAAAATAAACACAACGTTGACTAGAAAGTGGATGATGGTTGACTTGTACTCCATCCACACAATCTTAAACGACAGTGAGACTGGTAGCTGAAATTTCAAAATTTCGGTCAGCATATATATGAATGAAAAACTTAGAAAAAGTAGGCAAGGGTTGGTTTAGAGTTGTGATATTTCTTCTAACATTAATATGAGACACAAATTTCTACGTGAAATGTTTGACATAAGGGTATGGAATTTAGCTGAAAATGAAATGTTTGACATGAGTGTTTGACATGAGTGTTTGACATTAATATGAGACACAAATTTCTACATATGAAAATGAAATGTTTGACATAAGTGTTTGACATAAGTGTATGTAAACTCGCCAATTAATATGTAAAAATAGTAAGACACGTTAGCTCTTGGTGATAAATTGAAATTTTAGACCAAAAGTTTTAATTATCAATATGAAATTGTTGTTTGTAAGTCATCTTTAAAGGAGCTAAGACTTTCTTGGCAGGCCACCAGGTAGAAAATTCAGTTTCTTGGAAGCTCCATGCATTTTATTTTTCTTTTTTGGATAACAAGTCATTGGTGTCTAGACTTAGAGCTCTCAGTAGTCGGTATATATAGAACATAGATGTTAGTAAACAGATTTAGATAACAAATAACAAATTCAAATGCAATCACATAGATGACTCAACCCAAAACATCCGAATCAAACCAAACTCTATAACAATAGAGAAATTCAAATGCAATCACGTAGATGACTCAAACCCAAAACATCCGAACCAAACCAAACTCTATAACAATAGATACCTAAAAGGTTTAGCTTGTAACACCTCAAAACTCAAAAAGTGATTAAACACTTTAATATGGAATGTTATGTTATAAATCATTAATTTCTTCATCCAAAAGAAACTAATAATCATTGAATAACTCTAAATAAGTTATTCTCCGATAAAAATATATATCTCTAAATAAATCCAACAATAAGGTTCAAAACACTCTAAAGGGAGTTAAAAAATACAGAATATCTAAACTCAAATTCTAAGTAACAAAACTAAGGAAAAATTACATAAAATCTCAATCACTTCCAACTCCTGAAAGTCTATCACCTTAACGGTCAGCTTCTAAGATACTTAGTCTGAAAAATGTTAAATGATAAGGGGTGAACTGTTAACTCAATAAGTATTGCATAATACGTAATTGAAAACATTTATGAAATTTGTAATAACATTTAAAGAGTACATAAATTTTCAAATGTTCAGATTATACAAGTAAACTTGAAAAAGTAACATTTACAAATACAAGTAAATTTTAAAATTCATAAGCTTAAGTCAAGTAGTGTCACCAGTACCCCGGTGACCCGACGATTTACATTTCAGAAAAAATCGTAACATTTCAGAAAAAATCGTAACATTTCATTTATCGCGCACGCTGCATTTTTATTATCACCGGTGATCACCGTTTCATTTCACATTTCATTTACTATTGACTTTGAGCTAAAACTTTACTTTCAAAATATGTATATAATAATACATTTGCATTACTAAAACACAAAATCACCAAACACTTAAGCTCTTAAACAGAAAGTTCCAGTAAATGGAAAAATCATTTAAAAAGGATTGGGTAACAAATATGTAAGTAAATACTACATAGGTAGGTACATGAGTATATATACATATATAATAAAATATTTCAGAATATAATAATATGGTAAATAAATTTATTTTCTAAGAAAATATTTATACAATTATATACTATACAAAAAAATCTACTTACCTCTGATAATAGCAAGTACAAAGTTTCACTAACGATATTGGGAAGTCACGAGAGTAACATATAAACATACAGAATAATAATCTTTCAATCAAACTAGCAAACTAAAATAAATCTAACTCCACGTCTTATAAATACATTTTTTATTCATTTTTCATGAAGAAATTTCAAAAAACATAATCTAGCTAGTTCGCAAACTTTAATGATTTGAAATTCTTAAAGGCCTAAAAAAATTGTAAAACTTAGTCAATAAATTCAACAATCAGATTAACAACTCTCCTCCAAATATCAGATTTTAATCAAATACATATGAATTTCAATAATTTTATCAGACAAGGGTCATTCCTATCAATGGAAAATTTCGATCCTCCAACCAGACTTCGTATCAAAGTTTAATAACCTTACTAGCCATGAAAAAATCCAAAATTTTATTTTAGACTAAGATACCAGTAATCTATCTATAATAGCTCAGACCCACTAAGTAGATATTGTCCGCTTTGGGTTTTACGCATGCATTCTTCACACTCATGGATTTACTTTGGATCATGGACTTCACACAAGCATCTACCTCTCTTGGTCCAAAACATGTCTACTTTGTTAGAAGAGACCATTGTTTATATATAAATCATGGATCTTACTTGGTTTTTTTCTAGTCTTGTGCTCTATTTCCTTCATTGAAATTTCAGTCTACGAACTGTCATTTGCTAAGTGACTTGCTTTTTGCTTGACCCTTTCACTTAAAAGTTGTAGTTACACACCTTGAAATGATTTAACCTATCTTGCTCATTGTCTATGTTTCATGAATCTCCTGATTCTAGTCGAAGTGATTAAAAGATGAGAGAGAAAGTTAGTGAGAGAAGGTCTAGGCTGGAATCTAAGGAGGTCAGAAGAGATTTCAGAGATGGGTTATTCTCTGTGTTTGTGGATAACCTTAGCTTTTCAGTGGATCAACGGGGGTTATGGGATATTTTTAAACCATTTGGAAGAGTGAGAGATGTTTTCTTGTCTCCAGGACATAAAACTAGAAGAAGTAACTAGGAGAAAGGGTACAACGTTATTAATGAGTAGTCCAGCTCGCCCTCATCAGAGAAGGGATTACGGCTTTTTGGTAATTCTGTCCACTCTAAAGGTGATTGTTCACTTTATAGAGAGAAAGCAGATGTTCAAAGAGGCTCATCTAGAGGATGTGACCCCATTTTCTTGGACTTTTCCTTAGTGGATCAGGACAATGGTTTAGGTTTGTCTAATTGTGAGCCTATTGTGGCAAGTGGGCTTGGTAGGAAACGGTCGAGTCTTGATTTAGATAAGTATCCCAGGTCTATTCTTGATGGGGAAGAGTTTCATGTAGATCTTTGTGATGGATTTAAGCCCAATCGGGAGGATATGTGCAATATGTGGAAATCGGGTCTCAGAGTGAAATTACATGGCAAGGAAGCTAAAAAGGTCCAACTTATGATGAAGAAGGGTCTGTTAAAGACCAGTTTGGTCTGAAACTGGATAGGGTCTCAATGTCACAAATAGATGAAGGATTCGGTGGTCGTGGCTTCAGCTGTTGAAGAGATCTCTGGTGCCAGGAGAGATGAAGGGGAAAGTAGAGGTATCAAAGAAAGAAAGAAATATCTTGATAAAGGAGAAGATGGCTTTTAAGCCTGTGATTGAGGAGTGTGGCCTCAATGCGGAGCTTTCAAGAAATTGTTTGTCTCAATATCAGTTGTGGGCTGTGGTGAGTGATGTGGATGGGAATCTGGTTGCTTGGGACTCGAAGGCAGAAATTGCTAAGGTTTTATAAACAGGAGCAGCCTTAGGTGTGAGAAGCAAGGAAGATGTGGTAATAGATGTGGGTGGGAATGATGTGGTGTGGAATGCAGAGGAGGAAATCGATAAGGTTTTACAAACTGGTATTGCCCTTGGTATTGATTTTGGTAACAATGCAGAGGTTATTAGGGAAGAGGTAGCAAGAAGGGAGAGGGAAGATGATGACAGGTGGAGAGAGGCTGTCAATAAATAAGTTTTGTGTTGTCTGCGTGAGGGGTTTTTCTGTCTTTCAATGTTAGTGTTGTCTTGGAACGTGAGAGGTCTTTGTAAGGATGAGAAGAAAAGGGTGGTTAGAGGTTTGGTTAGCAGGATCAAGCCTTCTATTCTTTTTCTTCAGAAGACGAAACTAAAGAGTTTTGATAATAAGATAATTTGCGCTATTAGGGGTAAGTTTCTTAATAGAGGGATTGGTGTTGATGCTGTTGGCTTACCAGTTTGTTGTAACTGATTGTATTACCAATAACAGATGTATCTTCCTGGTGGGGGAGCTTTTGGCTGTGAAGAAAATTGTTGGTTTTTGTAATGTGTATGCAGGTTCTGTGGATGCGGATAGGAGAATTTTATGGGAGGATATTGTGAAGACTTTGAACTCTTTTACGATACCGTGGGTTGTGGGAGGTGATTTCAACGAGGTTCTTGATGCTTCAGAAAAAATTGGGATGAGTTTTAATAGAGGTGTTATGAGGAGTTTTAATGTTTTTCTTGATAAAGCCAATGTGGTTGACCTTCCTCTTCAAGGAATGGCTTTCACTTAGACGGATTCTAGGGCAGAGGCTGCTTGGTCAAGACTTGATCGGTTTCTTATTTCCCCGAGCCTTCTCTTAGTTCTTCCAAACTTGAGACAAAGAGGTATGCCGAGTAGTGTTTCGGACCACAATCTCATTGTTTTGGCTGATGTGAAGGAGGATTGGGGCCATCGGCCTTTTCGGTTTGTTAATGTGTGGTTGGAGGACATTGGTATGATAAAGGATGCTATGGACGGGTGGAGAACAGGCAGTAAGGGGAGGTCGATCGGTGTGACTCTTGCAATCAAAGTGAGGGAGGCAAAATCGAGAATGAAGGCCTGGTTATCTAATAAGAAGTCTAAGTCTTCCTCTGCTGTGGAGACTGAGTTGTGGCTGGACAGTGTTGATGAAGAATCTATTCGTGTGGGTTGGAATGTGACCCTTAGAACTAAAAGATTATCCCATTTATCAGATGTGTGGGGTAACTTAAGGAGGGAAGAGCAGATGTGGAGGCAGAAATCTAGGGTCAGTTGGCTGAGAGAAGGGGATAGAAATACAAAAAAAAAATCATATGGTGGCTGATGGGAGAAGAAGAGGTAATTTTATTGGGGACCTTGTGTTTGATGGGGTGGGCGTTAACGATCCTCAAGGTATTAAAGAAGGGGTGTTTAAGTTCTTTAACAATCATTTCCAGAATGTTGAGTGGTGTAGGCCTAAGCTTAGAGGGATGAATTTCAAAGTGTTGTCTCTTACTCAAAGTAAGGGGCTTGATGACGATTTTTCTACTGATGAAGTGTGGGAGGCTGTGAATGGGTGTGACGGAAACAAAGCTCCAAGTCCAGATGGGATAAATTTTAACTTTATCAAGAAGCATTGGGAGGGGATTATGAAGGACTTTATGCTGTTTGTCTGAGAATTCCATAATAATGAGGAATTGGTGAATGACATCAATTAGACTTTTATTGCTTTTATTCCAAAGTGAAGCATCCGACGACAATGGCAGACTTTAGACCAATAAGTTTGGTGGGATCGATGTATAAAATCTTGGCGAAGGTCCTTGCTAATAGACTGAAAAGGGTTATGAATTCAATCATTGGTGATTTTCAAATGGCTTTTGTCAATAGAAGACAAATTACAGATTGTTTTGTCATTGCCGTGGAAATTATTAGTAAATGGAAATCGGAGAAAGAATGTGGCATTGTCGTTAAGTTAGATTTTGAAAAGGCTTATGATAGTGTTAATCATGGCTTTCTGGATGACACCTTGGCTTGTATGGGGTTTGGGGAAAAGTGGCGAGGTTGGATAAAGGAATGTGTTTCTACACCGCTTATGTCAGTTTTGGTCAACGGTAGTCCCACTACTCAATTCGGTGTTAAGAGAGGGCTGAGACAAGGCGACCCTCTGTCACCATTTATGTTTAACATAGTCGCTGAAGGGCTTAGCTGTATTCTTCAAAAGGCTATAGATACGGATTTGTTTCGGGGTGAAAATTTTGATGGTAATACAACCCTTGTGTCTCACCTTCAGTTTGCAGATGACACAATCATTTTTTCCAAACCAAATGTGTAACACCCATGTCTTTCAAGCCCAATCGAAATGCACAATTTGAAAAAAAAAATTGGATAAGCGTTAAGCAGAAAAGCCATCAGGTGAGTAAGCCTGGGTGGTCTGCATGACTGACAGATAGCTGTGAGCTTAGTTAATTAGCTCACAACTTCAGCCGTGTTCTTCCATAAGTATATATATTGAAGGATAAACGTTGTGAGAGCTAGAAAGCAGTAGAATCCAGAGGAAGAAAGGAAAGAGAAGGAGAAGGAAAGAAGACGAAGTAAAGGAACCTAGCATACTTGGTCCGAATAAAGTTTGACGTCTAAGTTGTGAGTGAATTAAGTTTCAGTTTTGTTTTTAACTCAAAAGTTTCCAGCTTTATGCTTAAGATTAATTGCTGCAAATCATTTAAGCTTTTTATTGCTTTTTATGATTGATGGTGATGATATAGAGAATTGAAAGTATGTTTTATGCTTATATTAGCATTCAGAATCAGTTATGTTATTTTATGAATTATCAAGAAGAGATTATGATTTCTACGAAAGCACCATGTATGTACCCTTCCCCAGTTATGATTATGGTTGGCTTTTGGGGCCGTTCTAGACATGTGTATGTCAGTCGAGTCGCTCTGCACGTGTATGACCAGAGAAAGAGTAATTGAGTCGCTCTACACGTGTATGACCAGAGGATCGCTCTGCCCGCGTATGACCAGAGGAAGAGTAATTGAGTCACTCTGCACGGGTATGACCAGAAGTTATTCCTGACTCTGCGTTTGCACAAAGTAATTCAGCTTACGTATTGAGGATATCCATGGGTAAGAATTTGGTACAGATTAAAATTTTATAAAGTATTTTATTCTTGTTCAGAAAAGAGATGCATTCAGTTTATTCAGGTTATTAAGTACGAAAGTAGATATATTATTTTTACTATGTATTACTGAATGCATATTAAAAAGTTGTTCAGAAATGTTTTTAAAAGTTTCCATTCACTCACTGGGCGTTAGCGCTCATCCTTTCACTCCTAAAATATTTTCCAGGTAGCTGCTCGGTTGTGGGGACTCGAAAGTTTTGAGGTGGGCCACCCGATGACATCAGGAAGCATAAAAGTCATGCATTTTTAATTTTCCTGTACATATTTAGAAATGTGAGGTCCACATGGTCGGGACAGTAGGCATGGTCTGGATGGTAGACATGGTTGGGATGGTAGGCATGGTCAAAACGTGGTCGGATTTCTAATCGGTCCACTCGGTCTACTCGGGTTTCTTACTCGGCCTGCTCGGATTTCTGGTCGGGACGGGCTGGTGTGTTAGTTTTTAAAGTGTAAGGGAATTGCAATTATGTACATTTTGTACTCTCCAATATTTTTCCTTACATTTTTATGTTTAAAAGCAAGTATTTTCTATGAAAATTTTAGTAGAAAGTTCTTTTATCATGCTAGTAAAAGTTCAGCCCACAGTGTCTCCCTCGTACTCAAGAGAGGAGTCGGGTGGGTCCTGTCAACTTTGTATCAGAGCCATGGTTTATAATTCCTTAGACCACAGAATAATTGTTTGCATTTAGTTTCATGCATTTAAGCATAACTTTGATTTTGTAACAGCATCATGCGTCGAGTTGGCCGCCCACGCACAAGACCGGTAGCTGACCTTGGAGAGAGGAGTGGTAACCAAGATGAAAACGAGATAGAATCACACCCTCAACCACCTATAGCTCAACCTCATGTACCAGAACCTAGGGAGGAACCAATGGATAGAATTACAGAACTGTTGACTGCAATGGTTCAGTATCAAACGTGAGTGCCAGTGAATTCTATTGAGCGTGCACGAAAATTGGGAGCTACGAATTTTGATGGAATTGGAGATCCAGATAGTGCTAGTTCTTGGTTGAATGAACTAGAACGTGTATTTGAAGATATGCGGTGCACAGATGAACAGAAGGTCTCTTTTGCTACGTTTTTGCTAAAGGAAAAAGCATATGATTAGTGGGCCTCAGTTCAACGAAGAACTCCTGAAGGAATTACTTTGGAGGATTTTAAGAAGCAATTTAATGATCATTATTATCCCCGTTTCTATCAAGATTTGAAAAGAGCTGAATTTTTCAAACTAGTTCAAGGATCTATGACAATAGAAGAGTATGAGAAGAAATTTATAGAACTTTCGAGGGTTGCTCCGTATGTAGTCGCTGATGAAGAAAATAAGTGCAGAAAATTTGAAGATAGACTTCGATCGGAAATTAAGACAATAGTGACTACTTCTGGGCATGTTGAGTTCGGTAAGTTGTTTGAAGCTGCATTGAGAGTGGAGAGAGGCTTTAATGAATCTCACGGATTTGAACAACAGAAGCAAAAGCACAGTAACTGGTCAGCCGGGGGCTCTTATAGCAAAATGCCTAAGGCAATAGGCAGTTTTTCAGGTCAGACTAGTAATTATCAACAGAGTCGTGGACCTGGTTCTAGCCAATGGGTAGTCGTCAACAGAGTGTTAGTATGGGTAGAGGATGGCGTCCTCTATGTAAGACTTGTGGAAAGCACCATGATAGTGAGTGTTATTTAGGGTGATCAGGTTGTTATCAATGTGGGCAGCCTGGACATTTAAAAAGAGATTGCCCCGAGTTAGTCCAGACAGGTAATGAAGAAAGAAAGATAGGTTTTCAACCAATGTAAAGTGGCGCTGGTCAGATTCAAGGACAAAGAGGATCCCGAGTAGGAGGATCTACAACTACAGGGAAAACCCAAGCTAGCGCAACAGGGGTTGGAGGCAACCAACAGAAAGGTCAGTCGAGTAGACCTCGTACTCAAGCAAGGGTTTTTGCTATGACTCAGCAAGATGCCGAGACCACTTCAGATGTCGTTAGAGGTATGTTAACCATTTTTGGCCACGATGCTCGTGTTCTCATTGATCCTGGATCTACTCATTCTTTTGTATCTCAATCTTTTATGGTTTATGCAGATGTAGAATTAAGACCATTAGATTCTAGTATGGTAGTGGCTACACCTACTGGTGAATCTTTATTGGCTGAAAATATATAGAAACAGTAAGGTCATAGTCGGTAAACATGAGCTACATATTGATTTAATTCTGCTTGATATACGTGATTTTGATGTTATTTTGGGAATGGATTGGCTGGCTATACACCATGCTACTGTAGATTGTTTTCAAAAAGAGGTAAAATTTATACTTCAAGGAGAATCGGATGTTATTTTCCGTGGTGAACGTCGGATTCTTCCTTATTGTGTTATTTCTGCTATTACTGTCAGACGGTTGCTTAGGAAACAATGTTCAGCTTATTTGGCTTATGTGATTGATACTCGGGATAGAGAGGTAAAGTTAGAAGATATATCGGTGGTAAGAGAATTTCCAGATGTATTTCCTGAAGATCTTCATGGATTACCACCAGATAGAGACATTGAGTTTGTGATAGATTTGGTTCCAGGCACAACTCCAATTTCTATTTCACCTTATAGAATGGCTCCAATTGAATTGAAAGAGTTAAAGGTTCAATTAGAAGAATTGGCAAACAAGAATTTTATTAAACCTAGTGTGTCACCATGGGGAGCGCCAGTTTTGTTTGTTAAGAAGAAAGATGAAACATTACGTTTATGCATCGATTACCGGTAATTGAATAAAGCAACGGTGCGTAATAAATACCCGCTCCCATGTATTGATGACTTATTCGATCAGCTTCAAGGAGCAAATGTATTCTCCAAAATAGATTTGCGAACAGGTTATCACCAATTGAGAATTAGAAACTGTGATATACCAAAGACCACTTTCAGAACTCGTTATGGGCATTATGAGTTTCTAGTTATGCCATTTGGATTAACAAATGCTCCAGCAGCTTTTATGGATTTGATGAATAGGGTATTTCATCCTTATCTAGACAAATTTGTTATTGTGTTTATTGATGACATTTTGATTTATTCTAAGGATGATGTGGAGCATACAGAGCATTTAGAGATTATTCAACAAGTCCGGAGAGAGAATCAACTTTATGCCAAATTTAGCAAGTGTCAATTCTGGCTCGATAGAGTTACATTTTTAGGCCATGTAATTTCTGGGGATGGTATTTATGTTGATCCTCAAAAAGTTGAAGCTATAGTGAATTGGGATCGACCAATTAATGTGACCGAAATTAGAAGTTTCTTGGGTTTAGCAAGTTACTATCGAAGATTTGTAGAGGGGTTTTCTAAAATAGCTTCACCATTAACAAGATTAACTCAGAAGGATGTGAAGTTTGAGTGGTTAGAAGCTTGTGAAAAGAGTTTTCTAGAACTCAAGGAGAGATTGACTTCTGCTCCAATACTAGCTCTTCCAACCGGAAGTGATGGATTTGTTGTTTACAGTGATGCATCTAAACATGGTTTGGGCTGCGTTCTGATGCAACATGGGAAAGTGATAGCTTATGCGTCAAGACAATTAAAGAAGCATGAACAGAATTACCCAACCCATGATCTAGAGCTTGCTGAAGTGGTGTTTGCATTGAAAATTTGGCGGCATTACTAATATGGAGTCACTTGTCAGATTTATACAGATCATAAAAGCTTACAATATCTTTTCACTCAGAATGAACTAAACTTGAGAAAAAAAAGATGGATTGAGTTAATTAAAGATTATGACTGTACGATTGAATATCATCCTGGTAAGGCAAATGTGGTGGCAGATGCACTCAGTAGAAAGTCTTTAAGTTCTATGGCTCATTTGAAGATGATTCACCTGCCATTATTAGCTGAATTAAGAATGTTGAGAGTTAAGCTAGAAGCACGAGATTGTGGAGCATTACTGACTACCTTTCAGGTTAGACCTATTTTGATTGATCGTATACGAGAATTACAAACTCAAGATTCTTATTTAGTTAAGTTAAAGGAAGAAGTGTAGAAAAGCTTACGAGCTGATTTTGTAGTGAGAAGTGATGGTACATTAGTTCTAGGTAATAGACTCTGTGTACCAAACATTAAGGAACTTAAAGATGGAATTTTAGAGGAAGCTCACTTTTCAGCTTATGCAATGCATCCAGGAAGTACTAAACTGTATCGTACTAAACTGTATCGTACTTTGAAAGAGCATTACTGGTGGCAAAGTATGAAAAGAGAGATAGCAGAATTCGTCTCTAAATGTTTGATTTGTCAGCAAGTCAAGGCAGAACATCAGAAACCAGCAGGACTTTCATAACCACTTCCTATTCCCGAATGGAAATGGGAACATGTTACCATGGATTTTGTGGTAGGACTTCCTCGTAGTCAAAGTGGTCACGACAGTATATGGGTGATCGTTGATCGACTTACAATGTGTGCACACTTTCTGCCAATCGGTATTACCTACTCTGTTGACAGATTAGCCCGAATATATGTTGATAAAATAGTTCGTCTTCATGACGTACCGGTATCTATAGTCTCAGACAGAAATCCCTGATTTACATCCAGATTTTGGCCCAGTTTACAAAAAGCTTTGGGGACTAGATTGCATTTTAGTACTGCTTTTCACCCGCAGACTGAGGGTCAATCGGAGCGCACTATTCAGGCATTAGAAGATATGCTTCGAGCTTGTGTAATGGATTTCAAAGGAAGTTGGGATGTACATATACCTTTAAAAGAATTTGCCTACAATAACAGTTATCAAGCTAGCATCGAATTGGCTCCGTATGAAGCTTTGTACTGGAGAAAATGCAGAACACTGGTGTGTTGGGATGAAATAGGCGAGAGAAAGTTGTTAGGTCCAGAACTTGTTCAAGTCACAACATAAAAGATTCAAATCATCAGAGATAGATCAAAGGTTGCTCAAGATAGGCAGAAAAGCTACACAGATAAGCGGAGAAGGGAACTTGAATTTAAAGTAGGTGACTATGTGTTCCTATGTGTTCCTATGTGTTCCTATGAATTTCACCTTGGAAATGTATACTTCAATTTGGAAGACGTGGTAAGTTAAGTCCACGATACATTGGTCCATATGAGATCATTGCCAGAGTAGGAGTAGTGGCATACCGTTTAGCTTTACCTTCAGAGCTTTCCAGAATTCATGATATATTTCATGTTTCTATGATTCGAAAATATATAGTTGACCATACGCATGTTTTAACCAAGCAACCAGTGAAGTTAAGAGAATATTTAACTTATGAAGAGGAACCTACTGAGATTCTAGATAAAAGGGAACAAGTATTACGTACAAAGGTTATTCCTATTGTAAAAGTGTTATGGAGAAATCATGCAGTAGAAAAGGCAACTTGAGAACATGAAGATCAGATGTGGACTCAGTATCCCCATCTGTTTTGGCTAGGTATGTAATTTCGAGGATGAAATTCTTATATGGAGAGGTGAATTGTAACACCCATGTCTTTCAGGCCCAATCGAAAGGCCCAATTTGAAAAAAAAAATTGGATAAGCGTGAAGCAAAAAATCCATCAGGTGAGTAAGCATGGGTGGTCTGCATAGCTGACAGACAGCTCTGAGCTTAGTTAATTAGCTCACAACTTCAGCCGGGTCCTTCCATAAGTATATATATTGAAGGATAAACGTTGTGAGAGCTAGAAAGCAGTAGAATCCAGCGGAAGAAAGGAAAGAGAAAGAGAAGGAAAGAAGACGAAGTAAAGGAACCTAGCATACTTGGTCCGAATTAAGTTTGACGTCTAAGTTGTGAGTGAATTAAGTTTCAGTTTTGTTTTTAACTCAAAAGTTTCCAGCTTTATGCTTAAGATTAATTGCTGCAAATCATTTAAGCTTTTTATTGCTTTTTATGATTGATGGTGATGATATAGAGAATTGAAAGTATGTTTTATGCTTATATTAGCATTCAGAATCAGTTATATTATTTTATGAATTATCAAGAAGAGATTATGATTTCTACGAAATCACCATGTATGTACCCTTCCCCAGTTATGATTATGGTTGGCTTTTAGGGCCATTCTACACATGTGTATGTCAGTCGAGTCGCTCTGCACGTGTATGACCAGAGAAAGAGTAATTGAGTCGCTCTGCACGTGTATGACCAGAGAGTCGCTCTGCCCGCGTATGACCAGAGGAAGAGTAATTGAGTCGCTCTGCACGGGTATGACCAGAAGTTATTCCTGACTCTGCGTTTGCACGAAGTAATTCGGCTTACGTATTGAGGATATCCATGGGTACGAATTTGGTACAAATTAAGATTTTATAAAGTATTTTATTCTTGTTCAGAAAAGAGATGCATTCAGTTTATTCAGTTTATTAAGTACGAAAGTAGATATATTATTTTTACTATGTATTACTGAATGCATATTGAAAAGTTGTTTAGAAATGTTTTTAAAAGTTTCCATTCACTCACTGGGCGTTAGCGCTCATCCTTTCACTCCTAAAATATTTTCCAGGTAGCTGCTCGGTTGTGCGGACTCAGAAGTTTTGAGGTGGGCACTCGATGACATCAGGAAGCATAAAAGTCATGTATTTTTAATTTTCTTGTACATATTTAGAAATGTGAGTCGGCATGGTCGAGACAGTAGGCATGATCGGGACGGTAGGCATGATCGGGACGGTAGGCATGGTCGGGACATGGTTGGATTTCTAATCGGCCCACTCGACCTATTCGGTCTACTCGGGTTTCTTACTCGATCTGCTAAGATTTCTGGTCGGGACAGACTAGTGTGTTAGTTTTTAAAGTGGTCGGTTTTTAGTCCGATCGGTCATTTTTGACAAACTTTTTGTAATGAACGAAAATGTGTAAGAGAATTGCAATTATGTACATTTTGTACTCTCCAATATTTTTCCTTACATTTTTATGTTTAAAAGCAAGTATTTTCTATGGAAATTTTAGTAGAAACTTCTTTTATCATGCTAGTAAAAGTTCAGCCTACAGGGTCTCCCTCGTACTCAAGAGAGGAGTCGGGGTGGGTCCTGTCAAAATATGGAATCTATTCTTAATGTCAAACGAATCCTTAGACCCTTTGAGCTGGTTTCGGGTTTGAAGGTTAATTTCGGGAAGTCTTGTGTTTTTCGGGTTGGTAAGAAGGTTGATCAAGAAACGGATTGGGCTGCAATCTTGAAATGTAAGGCTGAATTTTTTTCCCATCAATTACTTGGGTTTCCCGTTTGGCGCAAGGCCTATCTCTAAATCTTTTTGGAGTCCGGTTGTCGAAAGGATTCTGTGTAAATTGACTCATTGGAAACGAAAGTTTTTATCTAAGATTGGTCGAGTGGTGTTAATTAGGGCAGTCATTTCTAATATCCCTACTTATTTCATGTCTATTTTTAAGGTTCCGGTGTGTATTGCTTTAAGAATTGAAAAAATCCAAAGGTGTTTTCTTTAGGGGGATGGTGCTTTTAAGAGAAAGGTGCATGCTGTCAAGTGGGAAACAGTGTGTCAAAGTAAGGGGAATGGGAGCTTGGGTATTGGAAGAGTGATGGTCAAAAATAAGGCTTTATTGGCAAAATGGAGGTTTGGCAATAAGGAGTCCTCTCTTTGGAGAAAGGTCATTGTTGCAAGATATGGGTTAGATGGTAGAGATCTTCTTTGGAAAGGACTTCTTCCTTCTTTACAAAAGCAGTGGCTAGTTTATTTAAAGAGGGGTCTCGGTCGGAGTCTATTCTTAAGGAAGGCTTGAGTGCAGTTGGAGGAGATGGGTCTAAAATCAGATTTTGGGATGTTACTTGCTCTGACTCGATTACTTTACGAGAGTCCTTTCCAAGAATTTTTGCTTTGTCTAAGGTGAAGGATCGGGTCATCAGTGATTTTGGTGATTGGGATGGTTCCTCGTGGAGTTGGAATATTTCGTTACAAAGACGTGTGTTTGGTTGGGAACATCAGCAGTGGTGTTGTCAATGCTCATTTATTCAGAATATCAAGGTACGCCCTAATTTTATGGATGCTTTGGTTTGGAGTTTCAATCATAGTGGTTCCTTCTCTGTGGAATCTTTTAGGAAAGCCTGAGAAGAAAGGATAGAAGTCAATTAGGGCCTTGTAAGTTTCTGTTGGCAAGGGATTTCTTCTTCTAAAGTGGAGATTTTTGTGTGGCAGCTTCTGAAAGGAAGAGTGTTTGTGAGTCAGGTGCTTCACAGATTTAGGGTGACTACAATTTCAAATTCAATGTGTCCCCTTTGCAATGACAAAGAGGAATCGATCAATCATCTTTTCCTTCACTATAGGTGGGTGTCGGTTCTCTGGAGGACTGGTATGGGTTGGTGGGGTGTTCAAGCTTGTTCTTTTAAGACGATAGATGAGTGGGCTGAAGTTTGGTCGTTTTTGAGTCCTTCTCTCCAGAGTAAAAGAGCTTGGATGATTTGTTTTTTTGCAACGGTGTGGACTATTTGGGAGTGCATGAATAACAAGGTTTTCAATGACATTGAAGCTATCTCTTCTTTAGCTTTAGACTTGATTCAGTTTCGTGTAGCCTGGTGGTTTAAATATCATGGTTATGGATCTTCGGATCCAATTACTTCTTTTATGCAGTGTGTAAGTGAACACTTTAAGGACACTGTCAAGCTTAAGAAGAGTAAGGTGCAGGCATGGGTTTTACCTGGAATGAAGACTTTGAAGTTCAATATTGATGGTACAGCTAAGGTCAACCCGGTTCGACTGGGATCGGTGGGGTTCTGAGAGATTGTAGAGGTATGGTTCTTTGTCTTTTCTCTCTAGCTGTTGGCTGTCAAGACTCAATCTCAGCAAATTTATTGGCTATCGAGAAAGCTTGCTCTCTCTGTGTTCAGAATCCTGTTTTGAAGGGTCAGGTTATCGAAATTGTTAACGATTCTATGTTGGCAGTCTCGTGGATCAATGGTGATTCTTTTGGTAATTTAAGGCATGTTACTAAGACCTATGATATTATGGAGTTGTTGTCGAATCATGGTAGCATGGTGGTCGTTTATGGCTCGAGAGCTTCGAATTCTTTTGTTGATAACCTTGCCAAACGGGGTTCTAAGGATGATGATGGTGATATGATTCAGTGGGGAACTGGATGATATTTGTTGTTTTTGTTTTGTGTCTTTTTTTTTTTTGCTTTGGTTTGGCTGCTTAGGCCCCTGCTTCTATTTTGCTTGCCTCTTCTTGTTCTGCTTTGAGGCTGTTTGTGCTGGGTTTCTTGTGTTGCTTGCCTTGGCTAGTTGTCTTCTCTTTTCTAATAAATGGCCGTTTAAAAAAAACCATGGATCTTACTCGCTAACGATGCGGGATGTGACAATCTTTCCTCCTTTGGAGTTCGTATCCTTGTGAAGGTCCAAGAACAATCACAAATCCAAATCCATAACCACAACGAGGTAGTGTAATGGTCAAAAATTGGACCATCGACCCCGTTAAACTAACCCATTAACAAACAAACTGAGGTACCTCGTGAAACCCCATCAGAAATAAGCCAAATGACCCAAAGACTAGCCTATAAGTCATCAGAACAAGTCAAAACACGTGGTCAAATCAAGTCATAAATCAGTCAATCATGATTTGACGTTTCATGAATCCCAATGTCTTAATTATCAGATTCAAACGGGTGGAAACGAACAATTAAGACCCCGTGATCCATGCCCTTAAGTAAATGGGTTAGGCGTTGAGAGGCTCTTAGCGTTCTCTACATATACGAAACCTTTCCAAAATAAATGGGTCCTAATTTTTGCTCTCAAACTCATGCGAAAGCTCTCATTGTTCATCTCATCTCTAAAAATTTATTGCGGCCATCGCCTCCACATTAATAGCATATTCACATCCCAAAATAGGTCGACCCAGTCACCCTTAAATAGTCGATCGACCTTACCATTGGCTGATCCAAGTCGAACTACGGAACCAAACAGGGCATCGATCAACCAAACTCATCGAAACTCAACGTTGACGTTGTCTTTGATCACTCACCACAATCCAATGTAATCAACTCCTTGAGTAGACCAAACCTGATCAACCAATAGCTTGACTCTATACGTCGAGCGACCCAGTTTGTAGTTCTCTACTATTTCCTTCACATAAATTTATCAAATCAATTTCTGACTTTAATGTCGGATAGTCTCGCAAAGGGAACACTCCTTATATGGCTCGACCACCGGTTCTTTTTTCTCTTAATTCACAGGTTGTCGACGCCCACCTCTATGACACACATCAATTGTAGATCCGATCAACTACAGGTAGCGAACTTCTCTGATACCATTTATAACAGCCTATACCCACTTAGTAGATATTTTTCGCTTTGGGCTTCACGCACGCATCATTTACCCCCATGGATTTGTTTAGGATAATGGGCTTCACATAAGCATCAAACACGCCCAAAGGGGGAAAGATTGTCACATACCACATCACTAGTGAGTAAGGTACATGGTTTGTATATAAGTCTTGGTCTCTCATAACTAAGTAGACGGGTTTTAGGCCATGGGTGATAGGTGATGGATGCTTGCATAAAGCCCATGATCCAAAGTAAATTTGTGAGGGTGAAGGACGTGTGCATGAAGCCCAAAGCGGACAATATCTACTTAGTGGGACCGGGATGTTATAAATGGTATCAGAGTAGACTCACTACCCGGTGTGGCCGGATATGGATTTGGATTTGGATTTGTGATTGTGTTTGGACCCTCACATGGACGTGAGGTCCGAAGGGGGTAGATTGTCACATCCCACATCGCTAACGAGTGGGATCCATGGTTTGTTTATAAGTCTTGGTCTCTTCTAACTAAGTAGACACGAATTGAGCCATGGGTGAATGATGCTCACGTGAAGCCCATGGTCCAAAGCAAATCCTTAAGGGTGAAAGATGTGTGCGTGAAACCTAAAGTGTACAATGTCTACTTGTTAGACCTGGGCTGTTACACTATCCCTACACGAAAATCATAATTTTTATCCATCTTCGTTTGAGAATAAAATTCCTACTACATAAAGAGCTCATGACGGTCAACCGAAATATTATGGCGTAAACATCAAATATACTCATAGAATTAAATAATTTTATATCATTAAAATTCATGAAAATTTATATATTGGTTCAATAATGTCTTTACAACCATAGTACCAAAAATAAAACTTAAAAATATCCTCAATTTCAATTTAAAATTACTCTAATACAGTAAGGTCAGTTTGCTGATTTAGAAGATCTGCATATGTAATCGTTTTAGATAAAAAAATCTCTCTACGAAAATCACCACCAAAAATTGCAAAATTATTAATCCAAGTTGATATAAAAGTCTACTATTCTCATACCAAAATTTACCATCAACTGCGACCTACAAATATAATTAAAATAAACAACATAGTAAGTTACTTCACAAGTATTAAAACAAATCAAAATTTCAACCTACACTAACACTCAAATTTGAAGTCTTTAATTAACTTCAAAATTCAAGCAATTTATTACAGAGCTTCACATATATTTCTACTTCATTCCAAAATTATCCATTAAAACATCTCCATCAGGAAAATAAAACTAAACAAATGTTAGATGCCTAAATTTTTATTAATAAGATATTTTGATGTTAAAAACATTGAGTTTGAAAAAAAGATTAAAGTTGTAGATAAAACTTTGAAACGAAACAAAGATTAAGAAATTATACCTTCAACATACTTTGACTTAATCAATGAGACAATATTTTGCTATGTCCTTTTTGTGAGTATTATCAATTTTGGCAAAGAAGTAAGTGTAGAAAAGCGAGAGTTTTAATAGTACATGTATAATGAAAGCGTTTCCTTCCATTGATATTACTTTGTTAATATAAACATACTTATAAGTACTTACAAAATAATGAAGATATACATATCCCGTTGATTTTGGTAATATAAAAATAATGAAGATCTACATGTAACACCCCAAAACTCAAAAAGTAATTAAACACATTAATATAAAATGTAATGATATAAATCATTAATTACTTCACCCGAAAGAAACTAATAATCATTGAATAACTCCAATTAAATCATTAATCTTCAATGAAATATATCTCCACATAAATTCAAAGACAAGGTTCAAAACACTTTAAAGGAAATTAAAACAATATAGAACACCTAAACTCAAATTCTAAGTAACAAAACAAAAGAAAATATTACATAAAAATTCACCACGTCCAACTTCTAAAAGTCTATCGCCCAAGCGGTCAGCTTCTAAGATACTTAGTCTGTAAAATGTTAAATTACAAGGGGTACGTTGTCAACTCAATCTGTATTGTATAATATGTAAATGAAAACATTTATAAAATTTACAGTAACATATAAAGAGTATATAAATGTTCAAATATTCAGATACAATTAGACTTTTAAAAGTACCATTTTCAAATTCAAATAAACTTGTAAAAGTAACATTTTTGGTGTACGATAATGATTAATAACATTTCTTAAAAATAAGCTCAAGTCAAGTAGTGTCACAAATATCCTCGTTGACCCGGCCATTTACATTTCAGAAGGCACAAGACCAAAATCGTAACATTTCATTTGTCATGCACGTTGCCGTTACATTATCACCGGTGATCACCGTTTCATTACAATTCATTTCACTTTTCATTTACTATTGACATTGAACTAAAACATTACTTTCAAAAATATGTATATAATAATACATTTGCATTACTAAATCACAAAAGAACCAAACATTTAAGCTTTTAAATTAATAGTTTCGGTAAAGTAAAACTCATTTACAAAGAATTAGGTAACAAATATGTAAGTATATATTAAGTAGAAAAATGAGTTTATATATATATATATATATATATATATATATATATATATATATATATATATATATAAATGTATATAATAAAATATTTCAGACCATAATAATATAATAAATAAATTTGTTTTCTAAGAAAACATTTATGCAATTATAGACTATGCATACAAACAAAAAATCTATTTAACTTTGATGATAGCAAGTTTAAGGTTTTATTAATGATATTGGGAAATCACGAGAGGAACCTAAACATATAGAATTTATAATCCCTAAATAAAACCAACCAAATAAAAGAAATCTGACTCAACTTCTTTGTATTAGAAAAAACAGATTTTATTTAGTGATTCAAAAATCTAAGGGCCTCAAATAACTGCAAAACATAGTCAATAAATCAAAAATCAGATTAATAACTCCCCTTAAAATATCAGAATTTATAAAACACCTATGAATTTCTATATTTTTCTATACTCACAAGGGACAATCTTGACAACGTAAATTTTGATCCTCCAATCAAACTTCGTATCAAATTTTAACAACCCTACAGACTATGAAAAATTCCAAAAAAACTTGTATAGACTAGGACATCAGTACCTTATCCCTATACCGAAAATCGTAATTCTATCCATCTTCGTTTGAGAATTAAAATTCCTACAACTCTAAGAGCCGATGACTGTCAGCCTAAATATCATGGCTTATACATCAAATATACCCAAAGAATTAAAATACTTATATATCATTAAAATTCACGAAAATTTATATCCTTAGTCAATTATGTCTCTACAAGTATATTACCAAAAATCATACCTAAATTTTCCTCCGGTTTCAATTTAAAATTACTTTAATACAACAATGTCGGTTTGATGATTCAGAAAATCTGTATAGGTACTAACCGTTTAGAAATAAAAACTCCACTAGATAAACATCACAAAAAATGTTGAAAATTATCATCCAAATTGATATATTTGTCTACTATTCTAATACCAAAATTTAGAACCAATAGTAACTTACAAACATAAATAGGGATGGACACGCTTCGGTTCGATTTGGTTTTAGTCAAAACCGAATTGAATCGACTTATATTCGGTTTTTAAAATTATGAATCGGTTTGAACCGAATTAGAGTGTAAAATCGAGCTGAACCAACCACTTTTATCCCGGTTCGGTTCAATTTAGTTTTGGACCTATTAAACCTATTGGGCTTTGAAGGCTTTCTTATATATTTTTTTCATATTTTTTTTTTATCCATTAACAACTATTTTTGTATTTGGACCTATGGGCAACGATTTTGGGCTGTTTTGTTAAGAATCCATTACATTTAAAACTTATCTTAATCTTTACATAATCAAACTATATTACTGTTTAATTGATCAAATTTAGTCCAAATCAATCAAATGTACCTACCAAATATGGTCCACCTAATTAAAAATAAAACAAATACTATATATTCTTATTAATTACACTCATATCTACATCAATATTTTTTTATTAAAAAAAACCTATGATAAAACCCTAATTAAATTCTAATTTTATTTCAAATATCAAACTTTCTCATCATCAAATGCTTATCATATTGTTTTGTCTTTCTTTTATATATAATTATAAATTCTATCAATAAACGAAATATATATATTTTTTCAACAATACTACTTTACCCAAATTTGGATTTGGGCACCAAATGATATGACAATATTATAATCTATTCATTTAAATTGTATTATATTTGAATGATTTAAATAAATGGATTAGAGTGTTGCCACATTATTTGGGCTTCAGATTTGGATACCAAATTTGGGCAAAGTAACATTACTTATAGATTTAAAAAAGATAGCTGTTGATATCAACAATTTTTTTTAAGATAGTTATATAAATAAGATAATTATATATTGAAAATCTCTTAACCTCATATACAATTCGGCTCCACATATTACCTTTCATAAGGCTTCTGCATTCGAGATATTTTCAAAAGTAAATTGGATTACCATTAAATGAGAATTTGATTCTAAAAATAATATGATTTTTTTATAAATTGGGTGTGATAATAATTTAAGAGTGTTTATAAATAATATGTACAAAAATGAATATATGTATTTCAATTCGGGGACTATTGACATTAAGATGAGTGTTTATAGTAATATTTATTTTTTAAAATTTAGACATGGGTATACTTATAAAAATGGGTGTACTAATAAGTTTTATGGGTGTCAATTAGGGATTGTAAATAACCCCTAGGGACCCGCACTTATGGGGTGAATATGAGTTTCAATTTGGTGGGAATGGGACGGGTATGGGGCGGGTATGAGGATGGATAGTAAAACCCGTAACGGATATGAGGTGGGGATTAGTTTTATAATCCTCGTCCCGCCCTACCCCATTTAAAATATAATACTTAGTTATTATTTAGTTCAATATTTATATTTTAAAATGATTTAATTTATTTTTTTAGTTTTGAGATTATGTTTATGTGTTGATTTTCAATTTGTTTTTTAGAATCACTTTATATATTATATCATATTCATTAGTTTATATATTTATTATTTTAATAAATATTATTTTTAACAAGATTTTAATAAATAATATTGTTAAATAGGTTAAATTGGGGTGGGTGTGGGGATGGGAAAAGTGTTCCCCGCCCTGACCCGCCCCGCTCCGCTCCATCTATCTTGGGTTTTTATGAGAGGATGAGTTTTCAAAAAATAAATGGGGCGGGGTGTGGGAATCGCCACCCCATCCCATTACCATCCCTAGTGTCAATATCTGCATCCTATAAACATATGTATAAGTAATTTCAAAATAATGAAGATATACAAATCTCATTAATTTTGCTAATATATTTAAATCTCTCAAAATATGGAATTGACTTGTTTCAAATCTCCCTCTAAATGTAGAATTGACTTGATTTGATGTGATTGCCCTTGAATAATGATAGAGAATCAATTATGTGTGATCTGGTTTGTTGTAAAAAATTCTGGTTTAATACCAAATGATTTAGTTGTCATAACAAAAAGAAACTGTATGAATGTGTTTTTATATGTATATGTATATATATATATATATATATATGTATATATATATATATATATGTATATATATATATGCATAATCTTTTTCCTATCATTGCGTACTGATGGAATTATAGGAAGACATTGAATGTGAGTCACTCATTTATAAATGAGTTTGATAAGTGCATACATACTAAGTCAAAATATGTAAAATAATTGACTCACATTTAATATCCTTATATAATTTCATCGGTATACGTTTATATGAAAATTTTAGTGTATATATATATTTGAATGGCAAGAATTCATTCAAACGCCCCAAAGGCCGAAAAGGGTACAGAAACATGGAACCGACGGCCCAAACAACCCAAAAAAAGCCCACCAAGCAAACGATAAACAAACCGAAGGAGACAAAAGCCAATGATTGCCATAAGAACCCATCAAGCCCAAACAAACACAGACGAAGCCCAAAGCCTAAAGCCCAATTACTGCCCCAACAAGCCCTAAAAACCAAGATAATATAAAGCTGGAAACTGCAAGAACAAAAACTGAAGCCCAAAACCTAGACAAACACCAACAAAAGCAGCCAAACAAAAGAAAATACCAGCAAAAAAACACGATCAAGAGCTTGAAACAAACAAATCACATCTCCTTCGCCTTTTTTAGTCAAAAACCGTTCGTCCTTATATTACTATTATTATTATTATTATTATTATTATTATTATTTTATTATTAATAAACAGGGAAAAAAATCGGGTCTTCCAACTCTTTTCCCCTAAAAAAAATTCTTCCTCAAAATTTGTATAATTTTCGAGCTTCAAAATATTATGGAATTCATCTTTAACTTATAGCATATCGTAAAAATTATATAAACATACTAATCCTTTTCTTATATTCCAAGTTTTCATTCACACGTTACACAATCGAGTCATCTCCAAATCCAAAATCATACTAATGATATTTAGTGGTAAATTCTATATCAAGAACTTCAATATACAAAAGATTACAAATCAAACTAAGGTAAAAAGAAATAATATAGTATTCATCTATCTCAAATCGACACAGCTAAAAATACGCATGGGATTATGTTGAAAACTATCTTGTGCAGACATTTGAACTTGGTTGGCTTATATTCGTGTTTAGTGAGTAATGCACATGGTCTCCTGTTACCATTCTTATAATCCCTACATAGTAAATCACAGCTCATGAATTTGGTTGTGGCAGTCAAGAAGCTGCTAGATAGTCGATTTAAATATGCAAATATTACATAAAATCTCATCACTTGATTCTATATTCCTAAGAGTCCCAACTTCTGTACGGCCGAAAATGGTTTCCGGGTATCGCGATGTGTTGTTTACATGTGAAGCATGTGGTTGATACAAAACTTGCCAGTGCGGCAGTACGTGAACTACATGAACTCTTGACTTCGAGACTTCGATCTGCAATGCACAAAATATGTTTTCTAGTTGGTTCCCGGCAACTCTGAAGTTGCCTGTGTGTTGCCCATTAGCTTCAATGTTTCAAATATCCGAGATCAAAGAATTCAATGAATGCTTTACATGTCCAGTTCGATGTACAAAATTAGTTTCGTCTTTTGAAAATCCGTCTCTTACACGATTTTAAGAGATCTTATCAGCTAAGGTAGCTTGTATTCACGTAAACAAACAAATAAAGATAAATTATCCAATAATGTGCATTTCAAACCATAAAATCATGAAAATGGCATAGCTCATTCCCACTCAAGCAATGTTTGTTTGTCGACAAGGGAACCTACCCAACTCACCACTATGTAAAGGAGAGTGATCTTCCTACCAGTATGCTTAGCATTAGAAAGCATGATGCAGATACCAATGGTCCAGTGATCTATATACAAAACAGAGTACTAAACAAACAAAGCATGTGGCCATCAGCTGATCACATGGTGATCAGCAATTCAGGTGTTAACAACAGAAGATGAAGGTGTTAATTAGATAATGTCTAATTAGTTAAAGTAGTCAGTTAATAGATAAATGAAAGTTAATATCTGTTAATAACTAATCTGCTGATGTGGCTACCAAGAGTGATTTCTATTGGTTAGATTCTCCTGATTTTAAGGATCCTACTTTTAGCATGTGTGATCGATTTCTTTGTATATATATAGAGTCTTGTATCACAAAATAACTCCTTTTATGGAGATTTTCTCAGTTGCCAAACACCTCTTCTTCTCTCAGTCATTTTAACAAACATTTCATGGTATCAGAGCCTTTGACCAACGTCATGGCTTTTCAACACAACTCACCGATCCAAGATCCTACTAATTACAATCAAGGAGCTGCATCACCTACACACATTCAAAATGAAGATCAAAGCAAGAGCTCTCAATCATTAGCTGCATAAGCAATGGAATTCTCGTCATTGTCAAAGAGCTTAAACTTCAATCTGCATATAAAGCTCAACAAATCAAACTACCTCTACTGGAACACTCAGGTACTTCCAGTGATTCAAGGTCTAGAACTTGAGGAATATCTACTAGGAATGAATCAACCTTTAATAAAATTTGTTGATGTAGAAATCATTGATGAATCTGGTGAGAAAAATATTGAAAAACGTTTAAGTAAAAAATTCTCTAACCGGAAAAAAGGGGATAAGATTCTTATGGCCTGGATTTATTCTACTGTTAGTGAAAACATTATAAGGCAAGTGGTTGGTTGTGAAACATCTTGTGAGGTTTGGAGTAGGCTTCAGAGGATCTACTCTCAACAATCTATGGCCAAAATCCTTCAACTTAGAAATCAATTACAGTCTTTGAAAAAAGGTTAGCGATTTTGTTCTTAAAATAAAAAATGTTAGAGATGCATTAATGGCTGCCGGAGAAGATGTTAGAGACCGAGATCTTGTCATGTGCTTGACGAACGGAGTTGGACATGATTTCGATGCTATTGTCTCTGTTATCACTGCTCCACAAAGATTCATAACCTTTGAAGATGCACACTTTCTCTTGTTAACACATGAACAACGCCTTCAACATCTTGATTCTCCAGCTCATCTTGAAATTGGTCAAGCCTCAGCAAACTATGTCTATAGCAATAATCAAGAAAAGAAGGGACGGAGAGATGGTTACAATAGCAACAACAGAGGTGCACAACGTGGAAGAGGAAGAAATGAAAGGTATGGTGGCAGAGGAAGAATACACTGTCAGGTTTGTAATAAACCTGAACATGGGGCTTTAAAATGTTATCACACATTTGATTAAGGCTTTCAAGGACCATCTCAAAAGCAACAACAAGCTTACTATCATCAACAAAAAGGCAATGGACAGATGCAAGTTGGAGCCTCTTCCCAAGCCAACATGAACCTTATTGTCACTGAACCACAAGCTAACTATCACCAAAGTTCTGCATATATGGCTACACCTGAGTCTGTAAATGATCCATCTTGGTACGTTGAAAGTGGCACCACCAATCACATCACTTCTGATCTCAACAACCTTTCATTGAAGTCAAGCTATCGAGGTAATGATAAACTAGTTGTTGGCAATGGAAATCAACTCCAAATATCTCATATTGGTGATACTTTGGTCAGATCACACACACAACCAATTTAGTATCTTTATCTCAACAACATATTGCATGTTCCACAGATAACTAAGAACTTGCTTAGTATCTCTAAATTTACAACTGATAACAAAGCTATTGCTGAGTTTTTTGGTGATCAATGTGTGATAAAGGATCTCAAAACGAAGAGGGTTTTGTTTCAAGGAGTACTTAGATATGGTTTATATTGCTTGAAGCTTGTTGGTGTCTCAAATCAACCTTGTTTGAACTACAAGCTTGACAAAACTGATGCCTCTTCAGCTGGTCTTTCTGTTGTTTTTCCCTCTCAAAATAACAGCCTTGGGCAAATGTCAGAATCTAAGTCACAACAAGCAAATCTAGCTGTTGTGAATGCCAATGTTTGGCATGCTAAGTTGGGGCATCCGACTCCTTTGATTTTGCAAAAAATGTTAAATAAGATTCATTTTTCTAACAAGTTTCAAGTACACCACTTTTGTGACTCATGTAAACTTGGCAAACTTCATAGGTTGCCTTTTTCAAGGAATGATACTACAACTACAGCTCCTCTTGAGCTTATATACTCTGATATTTGGGGTACTTGAAACTTGTTAGAAAAATGAATTTTTGACCCGGTTTTTTTATAAAACAAAACGGCTAGGCAGGTCAACAATTTTTGACCCTACCAAGCCTGAGTTATTTATTTAAAAATGATTGACTGTTGACCGTTGAACAATTTTTTTGGCCGAATTTAGGTGATTCGGGATGTTTGGCAACCGTATAGCTCCTAAGCAGCCGCCTAGACCATTTTTTCGAACACTGGAAATTACATTATGTATGGTCATTGTCATTACTACAATTCTCTTGTAATTTGTCTGATCTTTGCTATGTTTGCATGATTATTATCTCTTCTTTGATCTTTCAGGCAAGTTAACTTGTGCATATAGATGTTCATTGACGATTGGAAAAGATTGATTCACCATCATATACCAGTACGGGAGAGGGCCCTGCTCATGCCCCTTGCTTTAAGGTGAGAGTCACAGTCGACGAGCATGCCTTTGAGAGCCCAGATTTCTTCAAAAGTAGAAAGGCAGCAGAGCATGTTGCTGTAAATGTTGCCTTAATGTCAGTTCCATTTGATGGCTTTCAAGAGGTAAGTTCCCTAACTGAATCCTGCCATATGCCTGCCTCAGTCCAAGGAGGTTTATTGACTTCTCCTCCAATGACTCATGCTGATTGCTCTTTGCCTTCCATTTCAGACTCCAGTGTAGGAAGGCTAACGGGAACACAAAGTTATTTGCTCTACAACAGAATCAGGGTTTATCCATGCGTTCCAGACATTTCATTTCCAAAAGGGTATTACTTTGCTGCAAATTAGCAAAATAGGTGGGTGGCTATAAGCTCGGTGGGGTTGTATTCGGTTTGTATTTAGAATGAGTTTGGATATGATATGCAAGTAGAATAGGAATATTAGAATATTGTAAATTGTTAGTTGAAAAAATATCTTATTGTAATTTGGTTATTCTAAAAACTATTTGGGGATGGGGACATGGGGAATTGGAACATCGGGTAAAAAATGTGCTATCTCTAATCACAATTTATATCATCAATAATGTATCCACAAAATATAATATGTATATCTGATATTATTCATTTCACTAAAACCTTATAACATTAAATAAATCAAATCTTTACAAAACTTACACACATGAACTTAAATCCTTTGGTGATACACATCTCCACTCTCATCCATTCTATATCCAAGGGCTTACTCTGTAAAATGTTGGTGATAAGGAGTGAGCCATCAACTCGGTAAGTAAATTCTTATATAACATGTAAAATAAAAATAGTCTTTATAAAATCTTTACGTTCAAAGCTTTGGTTATAAACTTGAAGATCGAATTCCCTCAAAATAATATTTAACAAAACATGAAAAACGTTTAATACAATTCATTAGTAGAATAGACAGTTATAAATCAAAAGACCTAAAAAAATAATAATTTAATGCTCTATAATTTGACAGAAATAAACATTATGAATTAATCATTTAATAAAACAGTAAACAAATAGCTCATGTCTCATAGTGTCATAAATCTTGAATAGTGTCACCCGTAGCCCGGTGATCCGGTCCAAATAATTCTGATTAGTGTCATCTATAGCCCAGTGACTCGGCCCAAATAATTCTGATTAGTGTCACCCGTAGTCCGGTGACCCTGTCCAAATGATTCCAATAGTATCACCAGTAGCCCGGTGACCCGGTCCAAATAATTCAGATGATATGGTCAATGAGCCAAATTAGAAAACAATCACTCTCATTATCTTGTTGAATCACATATTAGAAACATTAATTTGAAAATAAGAATATCAACTAAATAACTTGTCGTATATCGTATCTTATAACCGTTTTAAAACAATTATTTCAAAACATTTCAAATACTTTAATTACCATTCAAAGTTATAAATCACATTTACGAACAAAGTAGTGACTACTAAAGGAGAAACCAATAACGTAACTTACTTATTCCAAATCATAAATGAAAATAGATAAAATATTTAAATACGTAACACACACACACACACACACACACACACACACACATATATATTCGAAAAGTCATGGATGTACATATAAATCGATAGTATTTTTGTATAACAATAACAGTATAATCGGTCAAACAGAATATGCATTCAAACGGTATTGAAAATGAGTTATAAAGGAATTAGTTTCAAAACATTTTTTATACAATTCTTACTGAAACAATTTTATTAACACATAATTAATAGAATATAGTCAGGTGGAGATGCTAAAAACAATAATTCAGTTATTTGAAACATAAACAAACCATGAATGAATTTCTTACAAAATATGTATACTCATTTGAAATTGTAAGGTCCATCTCATTCAGGCCCAATTTAAAAAAAAATGGGATAAACGTGAAATGAAAAGCCATCAGGTGAGTAAGCATTGGTGGTCTGTATGGTTGACAGACAACTGTGAGCTTAGTTAACTGGCTCACAACTTCAGCTGTCTTTCCATACGTATATATATAGGAGGATAAACATTATGAGAGTTAGAAAATAGTAGAATCAAGCGGAAGAAAGGAAAGATAAGGAAAGAAAAAGGGAGAAGTCAGTGAAGCTCTCTCATGATACTGTAAATTTCAGTTGATTCTTCTTTGATATCCAGCTTCTAATGGGGTTTTATGTGATTATAAGGGGAAGAAGACGAAGTAGGGGAGCCTAGCATACTTGGTCCGAATTAAGCTTGACGTCTAAGTTGTGAGTGAATAAGTTTTCAGTTTTGTTTTTAACTCAAAAGTTTCAAGTTTTATGCTTAAGATTAATTGCTGCAAATTATTTAAGTTTTTTATTATTTTTTATGATTGATGGTGATGATACAGAGAATTGAAAGTATGTTTTATGCTTATATTAGCATTCAGAACCAGTTATATTATTTTTATGATTTATTAAGAAGAGATTATGATTTTTACAAAAGCACCATTGTCTGTACCCTTCCCCAGTTATGAGTATTGTTGGCTTTTGGGGTCGTTCCACACATGTATATGTCAGTCGAGTCGCTCTGCATGTGTATGACCAGAGAAAGAGTAATCGAGTCGCTCTGCACGTGTATGACCAGAAGTTATTCCCGACTCTGCGTTTGCACGAAGTAATTCGGCTTACGTATTGAAGATGTCCCTGGGTAATTTGGTACAGATTAAGATTTTATAAAGTATCTTATTCTTGTTCAGAAAAGAGATGCATTCAGTTTATTCAGTTTATTAAGTACTAAAGTAGATATATTAATTTTTACTATGTATTACTGAATGCATTTTGAAAAGTTGTTCAGAAATGTTTTTAAAAAGTTTCCATTCACTCACTGGGCATTAGTGCTCATCCTTTCACTCCTAATTTTTTTTTCAGGTAGCTGCTCGGTTGTGCGGACTCAGAAGTTTTGAGGTGGGCCACTCGATGACATCAAGAAGCATAAAAGTCATGCATTTTTAATTTTCATCTACATATTTAGAAATATGAGGTAGGCATGGTCGGGATGGTAGGCATGGTCAGAACGTGGTCGTATTTCTACTCTGTCTGTTCGGCCTACTCGGCCCACTCGACATTCTCAGCCCACTCGGCCTACTCGGTCTACTCGGCCTACTCGGGTTTCTTACTCGGCCTGCTCGATTTTCTGGTATGGACGGACTGGTGTGTTAGTTTTTAAAGTGGTCGGTTTTTGGTTCGATCGGTCATTTTTGACAAACTTTTTGTAACGAACGAAAATATGTAAAGAAATTGCAATTATGTACATTTTGTACTCTCCAATATTTTCCTTACATTTTTTTTTATGTTTAAAAGCAAGTATTTTCAATGGAAAATTTAGTAGAAAGTTCTTTTATCATGCTAGTAATTTTATTATGCTAGTAAAAGTTCAGCCCACAGGGTCTCCCTCATACTCAAGAGAGAAGTCGGGGCGGGTCATGTCAGAAAACATGTATAATACACCATGATCATGTATGAATTTACTAACCTTGAATCCATGTAAGGATTTAGCTCTACATCTAAACACCAAAAATCACACAAACCCTCTTCCAAAAAACCACAGCCGATTCCCTTAATATTATCAGGAGGCTCATCTTCTGTATATAGTGAATACATACAAAACAAGAGTATTCAAAACCCTAACTCATTAAGGAATCACTCACTAATGGAAACTCCATTAGTTAAGATTTTTTTTTATAGCCTCATTTATTAAGATTTAATTATGTCTCCATTTGCTATTATTTCGTACAAGATTTTTGGGTTGACTAACTAATATGGCAAGAATTTCTTTCTTTCACGATTAAATTCAGTTTGAAAAATGCAGCTATTACAATTCTAACCCCTTATAGAAATTTCATACTCAAAATTTTACTAACGTATCTCAAAACTCAAAAAACCGTTGTAAATTCTCTTTGTAAAACAATTTCAAAACAAATTTGGATAGTACAATAAACATTACTACGAATTTGAATTCACGATGAGACTAACAAGCTGTTATTTCACATACCTTTAAACCGTGTGGCCCAAAGAGATGAGACAAGGATCAAGTACAACACAAAATTGCCCACCATGATCTGAACTTCGTCCCAGGCAGCATGGACACACCAGAGCCAAGTATGATGGAGCTATTTAAACGTTCATTTTTTTTTCTAAGGAAATGGTAACTCTAATGTGTAGAGGGATTTTCTCATTTTCATTGACCATCCTGGCTATCAAAGGTCCTACATTTTTTGTCCACTTACATTTTTTCCTAATAGTCAAAAGAAAATAACCCTGTAATCCTACATGAGTATGAATGTGCAAGTCTTGAAGCATAAGTTTGAAAGCTGCTGGACACTTCTGTTAGGGGGATGATTACGGAACCTGATGGATGCGGAATCGTTGTGCCTAATATATGCCCATAACTCATAGCAAATAATAACGTCAATAGCAGAAAAATAGATGAGAGAAAGTAAACCAATCACAACACAAGATATACGTGGAAAACCCAAATCGGGTAAAAAACCATGGGCCGCCAGGACGATAGAGAAAAATCCACTATATGATAAATTGTTACAACCATATATTCCAGGATTCTCTCTCACACCCAAACCCCAAAATCACGATCACAAGATCCTTACCAAGAACCCCACAATATCCCCCAGGTCTCCCCTGAATATCACTCACGGGTCTCTAACTTGATCCACTGATATTCCCTTTGATCCCTCCACGGATATTCCCACGGGTCTCTCACCCAGATCTCTCCATTCTCTCTACTCTCTGATGTTACATGGTGTTTCTTGACTCCACACACAAAATAACCTAGATAGAAGGTCTATTTATACTAGTTACAGAGAGTTTAACATAAGAGGAAATCCTACTCCTAAACATACAAGAATTACTTGTTCCACATAAATACTATTTTCTATTTATGACAAGTCTTCTTGTTAAGGATAAATCCTTTTCCTTCAAGTAAAGGACTTTCCTATTCTTCATGAAGACAAACTCTTTCCTTTTCCGATTAGCATAAGAACTTCCAAAAGAAAAAACTTTCCTATTTTCGCTCAACATTCCTATTTGGGTAAAATACGTTGTTTTCGCGGTCTAGGTCGCAGTGTGCACTCCGCTTCCTATACCACGAAAAACCACTGTCAACCACCGCTCTGAATACCATAGTTGGTGCACTTACCTCCGCCGCGTTGAAACCACTGGAATCAACCGCTCATTGTGTCGCGGTCTAGGCACTTGTCCGTACCGCGATCCATGCCGTGCCACTTGCCAGATTTTGTTTCTTCAATTCTTCTTCATCTTCAAACCTCCTTCAAACACCAACTTCAACTTCCAAACGTTATCCCACGTCTCCAGGAAGCTCCACATCAGTTGAGTCTTGTTTGGTTAACATTGGGTTCACTTGAAAATACGAGCCAAAACCTAACAACTTCTGATGCTTTAGTGTTAGAGATTGAATATTAAACCATAAAAAAAAATGTTATCCATATGAAACATATCTTGTTTATGAATGGAGAATTTCCTGATAGGTTATGTATGTGAAACAATAACATGAAAAGAAACATATTATAACTTGCTTAATTAGGACAAGAGTTTGAGTTTCTTTGTAGGTAAAGTTTGACAAATAAGAATTAGCATACAAGTCAAGTAAAGAGTTCGAATATTGCTCTTTTCTGAAAAATCTTATCTGAATTACATGAATCAAAATGACAAAGAAAAGATTCCACGAAATTAATTACTATCTAAGGTCGTCAAATCAAAAGCACCAGATCAAAGCTAGAAAATAGAGATAATATGTTATGAGGTATATGGTTAAAAATAAAATCTAACGAGCCTTTAACAGTGAGATAGTAACTTCATTACAAGAAGAAAACTCATGCTTGTTTGAAGAATCTGGTTCAAGATGTGGTTTCCTATCCATCAGGAAACCAGATTGCTTTGGCTCAGGCAACGTGTTATCGCTACCCAACATCAGAACCACAGTTGACATGCTCGGCCTATCGTCAGGTTGATGTTCCAAGCATAAAAGACTAACGTGGATGCATCGTATGGCTTTTGATGCATTGCATGATTCTCCAAAGAATGGATCAATCAGTTCCAAAGGCCTGCCTTCTTTCCATAATTTCCATGCCTAAAACATAAAGAAATCCATTTTCACTCACGATTTTATCATTTTAAAGTTGTCGAAAAGTGACATGGTTTCCTGAAACTTTATTGAAAAAGAAATGTAGTGTTATTCACTTACATATCCTATAAGACTATGGTTGCAGTCTGGATGAAAAGTAATACTTACTAAGTACTAACTACTCTATTTGTGTTTACTTCATGTTGGTCTCCATTAAAATTATGGTCAAGCCAAAATCAGAAATGTTTGGGATCATCTCATGATCAAGTAATTCATTATTTGTTTTCAGATCTCTATGTATAATCTGCAATCTAGAATCTTGATGAAGATAGAGAAGGCCTCTAGCAATTCCACAAAAAATATGGAAACGCTTGGATCAGTCCAATAACTTACTTCTAGTTTGATATGCACGTTTAATACTCAGGTTATTTTAGTATCCTGCTTGAGTAAAAAAACAAAACTAATCTATTTTTGACAGAAAAGAAATGTCCATAGTAGAGATAACCTAAACCAACTGAATTCATAAGTAGACTTTTTAGGGATCCTTACCAAAAATGAAGTGATCCATACTTTTGTTCGGCATGATTCATATATTAGAATTTTCTCCTCTCCTTGAATGCAGCAACCAAGAAGCTTTACAAGATTTCGGTGCTGCAGTTTGTCAATCAGTATTACTTCATTTTTTAACTCATTAATTCCTTGTGTGGAAATCTTTGAAAGCCTCTTCACAGTGATTTCTTGTCCATCTACCAGCGTACCCTGGAATTTTTTTTATGTGAAATAAGTTGTAATATAGTGTAAGATACACATGTGAACAAGTTTACAATATCATATTGTTGGGATTCTTGGTCGACTCATGATCCCAACTGAAGCTAACCTGTCACAAACACTTCAAACAAGTGACAGACAAAGTACTGAAACCAAACTTTTATCAATCAAGATTTATTGATTCAAAAATAAGAAAAACAGAGAAAAACGAAATCAATCAAACACAAATAAAAGCAGTAAGAAAAACAGTACACACATAGATTATCTTGGTTCGACCAAAATTGTGGCCTACATCCACGTTGAGCCTCTTTGGAGAGACTCTATCACTATATATAATATTCTTACAGTCTTTACAACCCAGAAACTACACAAGAATGCCCTCAACCAAGATTTACAACACACTCGACCAACTGACCTAATTACAACATAGGGATTAAAAAATTATTGGCACTATTTGAGGGGTATGTTGTGCAAATATCACCACTTTACTAATATATGTTTAAAAGGCACCAAAAGAGCGTTTGAGACAAAAATACCCCGAAATATTTTAACAGTGAGGAAGTTATCATTTTCAAAGTCAGAGAGAAGCAACAGTCAAACCGACGGGAAACTAATCGACGGTGAAGTGACCGGAAGAGCTGCGATTGACAAAGGTAAGATTGGTTATTTTTCCTCGTTTTTGTTGTTGTTAACTTGCATTACATGTTAGAATTGAGTTTTGTTGATAGGAATTGTAGAAACCGGTTAAAATAGAGATGTGAGAATGGTTGTGGTTTAGGTTAGGGTTTGTAATTTGGTTGAATATCAGTTGAGGAAGATGAAATCAATCGAGCTTATTTGATTAGTCGAGCTATTTCTGTCGTGAAAATTAGGTTTTGGTAGATCGAGATTTTTGGAAAAGGAATCGAGCTTTTTGGAAAAGGAATCGAGCTTTTTTAAAAATGAATCGAGCTTTTTTAAAAAAGAATCTAGCCGTTTTGAAAAGGATCGAGCTTTTTTGAATAGGTTTTGAGCTTTTTTGAATAGGTTGGAACTGATTTAGAATTAGATAGAGCGTATTTGAAAGGGATCGAGCCTTTTTTAAAGGGATCGAGCTTTTTTTAAAAAGGATCCAACTTTTTTAAAAAGGGATCAAGCTTTTTTTAAAAAGGATCGAGCTTTTTAAAAAGGTATCGAGCCTTTTTGAAAGGGATCGAGCCTTTTTGAAAAGGAATCGAGCTTTTTTTTAAAGAGATCGAGCCTTTTTGAAAAGGAATCGAGCTTTTTTGAATATGTTTCGAGCTTTTTTGAATAGGTTCGAGCTGTTTTTGAATTGGATCAAGCTTATTTGAAAGGGATCGAGCGTTTTTGAAAAGGGATCGAGCCTTTGTTAAAAAGATCGAGCCTTTTTGAAAGGGATCGAGCGTTTTTGAAAAGGAATCTAGCTTTTTTGAATATGTTTCGAGGTTTTTTGAATAGGTTCGAGCTGTTTTTGAATTGGATCGAGCCTATTTGAAAGGGATCGAGCCTATTTGAAAGGGTTCGAGCTTTTTTGAAAAGGGATCGAGCTTTTTTGAAAAGGGATCGAGCCTTTTTTAAAATGGAGCGAGCTTTTTTAAAAAGGGATCGAGCCTTTTTTTAAACAGGGATGGAGCTTTTTTTAAAAGGGATCGAGGTTTTTTTAAAGGGATCGAGCCGTTTTGAAAGGGATCGAGCCTTTTTGAAAGGGATCGAGCCTTTTTGAAAGGGATCGAGCTTTTTTGAAAGGGATCGAGCCTTTTTGAAAAGGGATCGAGCTATTTTGAATATGTTTAGAGCTGTTTTTGAATTGGATCGAGCCTATTTGAAAGGGATCGACACTTTTTGAAAGGGATCGAGCATTTTTGAACAAGAATCGAGGTTTTTTGTAAAGCAATCGAGCTCTTTCGAAAGGGATCGACTCTTTTTGAAAAGGAATCGAGACTTTTTATAAATCAATCGAGCTGTTTTGACAAGGATCGAGCTTTTTAATAAAATTTTGTCTAATGATGTTGTATTTCTGTTATATTACAGATGAGAATTAGGTTGAGAGATTCACTTAAAACTCCAGAAGAATACTGGTACGAGGGCAAACTGACACGACACAACCATTTTGATGCCCTCGTCCGTATAGACGACGCGCTGAACCGTGTCCCTGTAAAATTTACAGATGAAGACTGTCGGCGGTTCATGGCGTCTTGTTTCGGGCATTACCTGACGATGCATAGGGTGATGAAATTTTTCAGTGGTATTATCCATCGGTTGCTTTTGAGGGAGCTCCATCATAACGGCCCCACAGATGAGATACACTTAAAGTTAGGAACCCAGTCGGTGAGGTTTTCGAATGTTGAATTTTTCCTGATCACCGGACTGCGGTTTGGAGTTGTACCAGAGACCACAATGTATGCAGCAGTGGAGAATGGCATACATGAGCGGTACTTTCCTGGAGCCGAGGATGTGTCGCTGGAGCAGATTAGGGGTGTTGTCACCGGCATAGATTTCGGACAGGCGTACAATGCTGTCAAGCTCTGCCTCTTATATATGCTAAACTGGATACTGATGAGGGTGGATGATAGATTCAAGATTCCAGTTTGGCAGTTTCGGCTGGTTGAGGACCTAGATGCGTTCGACGCGTTCCCGTGGGGTGCCTACGTGTACATGCATTCTATTCACTCATTCAAGCAAACACTTGACGGGTGAAGAGACGGGTTCGATCAACGCCGACAGGAAAAGGGAGCTGATGTACACAGGGTGGAGACCTACAACATATACGGTCTTTCTCATGCCCTGTTGGTAAGAAGTTCGAACTACAAATTGTACTTTATTGTTAGTGCCCAAAATTGTATGGATACTTATCGTACTTATCCATGATGCAGATATTTTCTTTGGAGGTGATCCCTGAGTTGGCCAAAGAGGTCGGTGTCCGGAGGGTTACTGATCTGACTCCCCGTATTTTAAAGTGGGAGTTGATCAAACAACCGAAAGGGAAGAAGCTAGCAAAGATTTTTAAAACCAGGGTATGTATTTATTTTGTTAATGTTTTTATTAGTTAGTATTTGTACAATGACATTGTTCTAACTAATATTTCAGATGTTTGTGCTCAAGGAACTGGTGCCGACACCAGCTGAGAGACAAGCACCGTACTATGCCTGCCTAGACTAGGGGGGAGCATGTATGTAGAAGATGACATGGATGATATGCCGCCTGAGGTCCCTGATCAGACCACCTTAGGCGGGATCAGTGGTACAGACAAGACCATTGACAGTGAGGGATCTGAGCCCGCTGCTGGGGGTTTGAGGCCTAGTGACAGTGAGGGATATGAGACAGACCCTCAACGAGAAAGGCATAGGCATAGGCGGGTTCGGTTTTCCACCCCCGAACATGGTACATCTGCAGGGGATTACCGTGGGGGCATTGTACGTGATAGAAAGGTAAGCTGAAAACAAAGTTAAGTGTCTTTTAGTAACACGTGTTGATAGTTTTTTACTAACATTGTAGACATGATTTCAGGCTCCGTGGACTAAAATGTTGAACGATGTGCGTGAAGCCCTCCAAAAGAGTGACGTGGATCGAAAACGTCAACACTTGGAGTTGTTGGATATGATCCGAAAGAGTGATGAGGATCGTCAACAGCAACACCGATTGTTACTTGATATGATCCAGGGGCTTCAAGGTTCGACCTTAAGTACACACCGGGATGACCCCCCACTGCCTGATCAATTATTTAGTCCCGAAGGGTCCACTGATAGGTTTACGGGGGGGACAAACACCCAGGCTCAGGGGTCCTCCTCAGCTCCCTTCACATCGATCCCCCCACCTCGCAGCACATCATTCCCTCCACCTCCTAGCACATCGATTCAACCACCGCGGTCCCTTCCCCTACCCAGCACGTCCGTCCAGTCGGAGCGGTCCCCTCCCCCACCCAGCACGTCCGTCCTGTCGGAGCGGTCCCCTCCCTAACCCAGCACATCCGTGGTGTCGGAGCGGTTCCCTCCCCCACCCAGCACGTCCGTCCCGTCCGAGTGGTTCCCTCTCCCACCTAGCACGAGCGTGGCGTCGAAGCGGTCCCCTCCCCCACCTAGCACGACCGTGGTTTCGGAGCTATCCCATCCCCACCCAGCATGTTCTTGGTGTCGGAGAGGTCCCCTCCCCCACCCAGCAAGTCCGTGGCATCGGAGAGGTCCCCTCCCCCACCCAGCACGTCGGTGGCTTAGGAGCGGTCCCCTCCCCCGGTGAAGCGTTTAGGTAAGCGTGGATGGCAGTTGGTGAGCCTTTACACAGATCCATACCGTCCAAAGAGGTTAAAGAAACGGTCCGAGTCTGTGGAACACATTTTTGACCTCCACAAACTAGTGAACGGTGACCACCTAGCGGCATACAAGGCCTTCTAGAGGAACATCAACTGGGAACAGTGAGTCCAACTTTTTATAATACAAATGGATGTACATTTCTTGTTTATTCTAATATATGTATAGCTAAGGTAATTCAATCATTATACAGACGTGATGTGGACGTGCTGTCACAAGTTACCGCAGGATGGTTCATGCGTATGCAGTCCAACTTCATGGACTTGGAGGACACGGTACATACTTATTATATTTCATATTAACTTTTGTGTAAGTATTGTTGAATTGTTAACAAGTACGGTGGTTTTATTGTTTGTCAGCATATGGATGCGTACCTAAATATTCTACGCAAGCATCAGCGAGGATTCCACAATGTGTACAACCAGAGGATCATCGTGTTGGATACACAATTTTATGTAAGTAGTTATAACATTTGGGAATCACATCGGATTTTATGCTTCTGTATTAATAATACGATCTTGTCAATGCTTGTACAACCACTTATGTTATACATGTGGGAGAGGATGATGCCTCGTGATTCCCATAGTGCTGTGAGCACGGCAAGGTGGAATGTGTTACAGTCCCGATGGTTGGAAGAGGACATTCTCACGGTCCGTGGAGCAAGCACGAGTGGAAACCGCCCATGACACGAGGTTGACCAGGTAAGTGTTACATGATTGAGATGATTTAAAAAAAATCACCGTTGTATATCCTCAGCTAACACGGCATGCAAACTATTACAGGTGCTGATTCCGTGCAACGTTGGGGCCCAACATTGGCTAGTTGTGAGCGTCGACCTTTGTCGTGGGAAGATTGATATTTATGACCCCTGGAGACAGGAAGTCCCTTATCGGATCAGGCACCAGCAGGTCCGGCCATTACAGTGGTTTTTACCCTCCATGTTGAGTGACGCAGGGTTCCACACAGCACGGTGTCCTGGGCATTGGGTGTTCACTCGGGAAAATAAGCCCTTCTCGGTCAGTCTGGTGCATCCTTCTACAGTCCCCCAACAAAAGAAATCGTAAGACATTCTATTTCATTCATGTGTTTACATATTCTTTATGAACGATTTCTAATGGTGTTTTATGTCCCGAATTGTAGAGGTAACTGTGGTCCCCATACTTTTAGAATTATCGAGTACATAGTGGTGAACCGAAGGCCTTTTGATTGGTCAGAGGACGACATGGGGATGATTCGGGAAAAAATGGCTGTGGAGATTTTTGCTAACTCCAAGCCCGCCAAGTGATTTTTTGTATATTACCATTGTAGTTGTACACAGACATGTCATTAATTCATGAACATTAATTCGTTCATTATTCATTCATTAATATTAATTCATTCAATAATAAGTAATTATTGCAATTCAAAATTATTACAATATGATACACTTCCAAAAGTTTTCAATGTGATCAAAAAATTGTCATTCATTCCCTATTAGAGTCAATGTTAGAGCACATTTGTTTGTTGTATTCAATTGAATGGCAGATGCTACACTTGCGGCAGTATTCATCAGGAACAGCTCTTCTTGTACCTTTATTAATCATCGGTGGATTAGAACATCTCCTGGAATTATGCCCTGGTTGTCCACATCTTCTATACGATTGTGTAGTTGTCCTCTCTGTAGACGAGACATGGCGACCCACCCTCGGGCGTCTTACTTGTCTCCTGGAGTTTGGATTCAAAATCACCCTCTGAGCAATGTCAGATGGCACAACCTAAGTGGAAGGATGGCCCACCGGTATAATAGGAACCGAGTACGCATTAATAAGTGTCTGTGTCTTGTAGTAGTCCGCACACAAAGTTGTGAAGTCCAAGTTTCGCTCCCTGTAAAAAAAATTGAAAACGATTAGCTTCACCAAGAAAATGATCAGTAGGTTTTCAAAGTTGTGAAGTCCAAGTAACAGTAATCTACCGTGCCGCCGCAAGAGCATGAGAACATGGAAAATGATCCATTTGAAATTTGTTGCAAGTACAAGTCTTCCGAGCTAAGTCTACAGTCCACTGTTTTCCAGACCGCCTGACCAAAAAAATGTTGCAGTCGACTTGATTAACGGTCAAATAACCACACTTCTCCACACGTTTTTAGAGCAAAAGATGTGCTGCGTCGGTCAACTGATGACGCATGGTTTGTACAGCTCTAAAGCGATCATGAAACCACCGTTGCAGCATATTCCTAATGAACTCAGCCAGAGTCAACATAGGCAGTTGGCATGCAAATTTGAGGCATGAGTTTATGCATTCTGCAACATTAGTCGTCAACACCCTATACCTTCTTTCCGGGCAGTGTACACTGGACCACTTGTGTGGACCGGCATCAATGACATAATCATATGCATTCTGGTGCAAGTTTCTTAACTCTTCCATATGCTAGTTATATTCAAACTCAGTGTATACGCGTGCTGCTTTGTCCATTATTACGGCAACATCCTTCCTATGAAATCGCTTTTTGACATTTTCAGCAAAGTGTCAGCAACATATGATATGGGTGGCATAAAGGAACACTTTAGAAATCCCTGCTTCAATGCTTGCATGCCTATCGGAAATGAAAACTATCGGAAATGAAAACTAACTCATCAATATGACCTAAGGCACCCTTCAAGCAATCCAAAAACCATTCCCATGAAAGATTGTTTTCTGAGTCACCGTACCCAAAAGCAATTGGATACACCTGTTCGTTCCCATCTTGTGCTGTTGCAACAAACATTGTACCCCATAATCATCCCTTCAAATGGGTACCATCAATGGCAATGATTGGATGCATACACGTTTGAAATCCTCTAAGTGAGGCACCAATCGACATGAAGAAGTATAGAAATGTATCATCTTCGTTGCACTGTAAATCAGTGATTGTGTCGGGATTTTGTTGTTCCAAAACATAACCAAATGATGGAAGCAGTTGGAAGGTTTTCTCATCTGTTCCATATGTTAGTGATAACGCATAATCGAGAGCGGCGTGTGCCTTACTGTACATGATTTGGATTCCATACATTGATTTCATGTCGGCGATTATGTCCTTCGGAAGCATTAGTCAACCATCTTGTTGTTGAAGTCTAGGTGCAATAACTTCTCCAATTGTGACTGCAATAGCTTGTCGGTGCCGACGGTGAATTTCGTCTAACGGACAAGTGTGTTCGTTGATAAAACTTCTTACTTGAAAGTATGTGCCTTCATCTCTCCTCACCGCTCTTAACTTCCACGTACAATTTCCCATCAAACAAATTAGATGTAATGTTGTCTTATTGGACCTTTTTACCTTCCACTCGAAGTTCTGCCGCATTGCAAAATGGCATACTAGTCTCTTCAAATCCTTTTTCATTGCAAAAAACTGGCCTTTATATATCATGCTTGTAGGTTCATCTTCAAACAAGTTCCTTCTTCCACCAATACCAAACGAGTATGATTCTGCTCCTGGAATAACCCATGTTCTTGCATTATTTGAATCATCTGCAGTTACATTAGCCCTCCCATCGGAGGTCCCAACTATATCTGGTGCACTGGAACTAAATCTGTGTACATGTCTTACAAGTCTTTCCGTTTCGACAGGTTCTGCATCATCCTGATTGTCCTCTACATTTTCTACAGAATTTAAATTGCCCTCATTATCCACCTCATGATTCACCCCAACATTCAGTGCTGTATTCTCCTCAATGTTGATGTCATTGTAGATCTCATTGTATTGGTGGTTGTCTTCTCTACCATTCATCTCAATATGACAACCAAATACATTGTCGAATTGAGGTTCCGGTTTATTATCATGGGCGACTACTTTCGGTGGGACAACACATATGTTTTCCCGACCATCAATCCCACTTCTTTATGTGAACAACTGGTTGCTTTCGCCTGACGATCGAAATTGTTGGGTGTTATCAGGATGAGGGATATCTTCACCAATGACACCTCCCGCTGGCCTATCGATTAGACTAACACATACTTGAGGGATCACCCTATCTTCCCCTAGCATAAACTGAACATCGTCATTGTTTTTTATAAATGTACCACATTTAGTCTCAGGAATAATCGATAGAGACTGTAGCTCAACACTGTATTTGTTCTCATCAAACTTCACAATGGTTTGCACGATCGACACCAGTTCGTCGTAACTCAAATTCTTTGACACATACAAACCTTGGTTATCGGAACCTAAATACCTCTGATTTCCATCTGGTAAATGCTCCCATCGACCATTGTAAGATATGACTATTCTCACCCTATCCATTGTCTTGTCAAAACCAACATAAAAAACCATTAATAAGGAAAAAAATATTTCATATTAAATTTACAATTATAAAGGATTAAACAAAAATCAAAAGTGTAAGATATGAAGTTTTTTTTAAAAAACGGATCGAGAATTTTTTATACATGATCGAGCCGTTTTTATACATGACCGAGCTATTTCTAACGGGATCGAGCTTTTTTTGTTCAAGATCGAGCTCTTTTTCTACATAATCGAGCTTTTTAATATATGACTCGAGCTTTTTTTTCATATGCCTCAAGCCTATTTGAAAGGGATCGAACTTTTTTTTGAGGAATCGTGCTTTTTTGTGAGGGATCGTGCTGTTTTTGTGCGGTATCGAGCCTTTTTCAAAAGGGATCGAGCTATTTGTTTGAGAGATCGAGCTTTTTTTGGCAGGGATCGAGCTTTTTTTCTGATGGATCGAACCTTTTTTGCCAAGGCTTGAACCTTTTTTCCAGGGATCGAGCTTTTTTTTTTACGTATCCATCATCTATTTTTGGAATCGAGCTTTTTTAGAATTTGATCGAGACTTAGTTTCACATTTCCAAGCTTTTTTACAAATGTTTCGACCTTTTTTTAAAACATTTTCACCTTGTATGCCCAAGATTATAAACTTGTTTGCACCACTACAACTCAACTCGCCCAAATATATATACAAAAAAATATGCATACATGTTCATTCATTCTTTGTAAAAAGTTTACAACTCCAGGACATCAACATAAAAAAATTCAGACAACATGTTCATAAATGTTCATACAGTGTTATACCACACAGAAATACATTTAAAAATGGAAATGAAGATCAAAAATATTATTTTACCTTCTTGTGTAAAATCTGGAATATGTACAATATCTGGAATACAATAAATCTGGAATGAAGCTCGTTTTGTGAAGAAAAAATGGAGTAGGTGATTGATTTTCAGACAACTTTATTAGACGACAACCTTTAAAGAATAAAATATCAATTATTTAAGGGCAATTTCGGTAGCTCACCATAATATGTGTCTTTTAAACTTAACTTATTATATAGGTGACATCACTGCAATTAACCAACAAAAAGGTGACATTCCTCATCATTTCCACTTACAACATACTCAAACTTAGATAACAACCCAGAATGAAGCAAAAATAGTATCAGTAGATGCACATTAATCTACTCTCTCTTTTATCCTTCTACCTCTAGCCGAGATTCACAACAGAGAAGCCTCAAATACAAGATAAACACCAAGAACACAAAGAATAACAGAGAGAGAAAAGAGCTTCAGTGAAAATAAGCGAAAACCTAGAAATCAGAATATACTTTCTCTCTCCATCGCTTCCGCGTTTATACCCATTATCAGATAATGTACAGCTCACACATAGATAACCAATCAGTTTTTTCCTAATCAGCAGGAAATCGTGACTCAACAACATAATTCTGATAAGGCACAAAACGACCTCGTATCGAGTAAGTTGCGGGCCAAGTTGGGAGCACAATGGTCTTAGGCTCTGATGGCTTCAACCCATCTTATCATTTGGCTTGGATTGGGCTTGAAAGAAGATGGGCTACAACAGCACATATCATTAATTGTTAGACTGAAAAACTTAAGCCTTTAGGCAAAAGCCTACCGACTAATAAAAAACTCTCTAACACTTGTATACATATTGCGAGTTTACATTGTATACGGGTCCAAAGCCACCTTCTCCAAGCTTGTTGTTGAATGAGAAGTTATTTGTGGCATTAGCAATTGTATCTAACTCGAACATTGGTAGTTCCAGGTCTTCAATCTTTTGATCAGTTTTCTCTGTACCTTCACTTTTATCTGAAATAGTGGATATATGTGTTAATTGTTAGTAATATTGCATTATGAACTTAAATCATAATACCATTTAGAATGGACACAAATTAATTGAAGTATATTGTAGAAGCATAAGTCATTTATTCAACAAACCGGATTCACCAAGTAGATATTTTTTTTTCTTTGGACTTCACACAAACCATTTAACATAATTCTCTCAAATAATCAATTAATGACTAATAGTTATGCACTCTTATGATTCTATTGACAGATTATCCGCTTTGCAAATTAAGTAATGCTTTTTCTAGGGGAGAAAAAAAATGAATATAAGTAATTTGCTTGCACTCATTTACATGTACAGAAAGTTTTATTGATCAAGTGTGGATCACTTTGTGAAGGCAAAGAGATTGATGTTACCAAAATTTCTCTTCCTTTTGTATATGTAGTAGCCTACTATAAGCACCCCAGCAACTGCGGCAGTGGCAGTAACTATCACAACTATCTTCATTTTAGGCACTTCTTTTGTACCTTTATAGACGATATTGATATAGCAAAGCAAAACAGTTAAACTCAAAGCAAATTAACTCAAATTACAGAAAAAATATATATGCAGAAGCTATAGCAAGATGACGCAGTGAAAACGTAACTAGAATTAGACCGACGTCTAAATTCTGTTGAAAAACTGGAATCCACCAGAATAAAGTTAAAACTTTAGAAACTTTATTGAATAATAAGCTATCTGAGCCTTTCGGCTTACAAGGTTATTTAAAGCGAAAGATCCTAACCCGAAACCTTGTTGGACAAGAAACGGGATTACATATCAAAAGCTGCCATAAATGGCGAAACTGCCAAAAATAGCGAAATCACAAAAGTTACGGGAATAAAATATTCTAACGACAATAAACAAGCCGGAATTAATGGTAGACGATTCTGGCTTGTCAAAGTCAACTTATGACAAAAATGGAAATTTCCCAAAAAGGAAAGAATTGCGATTTCGGGGACTAAATGATGGAATTTGGCCAAAAATGGACATGCCTCAACACCAAAGGTGTTAACTTCTGAAGATCTCGCCGATTCCCTTCAATTAAGGTCATTTAATCTTGGATTTAGGATGGTCCCACCAAGCAATGTAGGACTCAGCCACTTGTTCTACATCAGTCCCCTCTACTTGCAAAGAACTCGACCTCGAGTTAGGTTCAGGATAAAGAGGCTCTTCTGCATGATACTGGAACAAATCAGTAACATTGAAGGTATTGAAAATTCCCATGGTCTCAGGTAGGTCGATCACATATGCGTTATCATTGATCTTTTTTAGAATCTGATATGGGCCATACTTTTTGGGCTTCAGTTTGTTATAAGTCCCAACTTGGAACCTTTTTTTGCGCAAGAAAACCATTACTGAGTCGCCTTCCTCAAACACCTTCCGACGCCTATGCTTGTCTGCAGCTGCCTTGTATTTTGCATTGGTTTCTTCCAGTTTCTGTCTCACCTCCGCTTGCACTGCTTGAGCCTGAGTAGCCATGTTTTCTGCAGCAACACTAACTCCCGGACCCTTTGGTAAATGAATTAAATCCACAGTGTGCTTCGGTGGTGACACGTATGTCACAACAAAAAGAGATTTTCCTATGGCACTATGTACAACACTATTGTAGGCAAACTGAACCTAAGGTAATGCATGATCCCACTATTTCGGCTTATCTCCGCAAACGCAACGGACCAGATTTCCCAAGGTTCTATTCGTCACTTCCGTTTGTCCATCAGTTTGTGGGTGAGTAGTAGTACTTCGTTTCAGAGAGGTATTGAACATTTTCCATAAGGTCAGCCAAAAGTGGCTAAGGAATTTTGTGTCACGATCAGAGGTAATTGACTGCGGTACCCCATGTAGTCGGACCACTTCTCTGAAAAATAGTCGGGCTATGTGTGAAGCATCAGAGGTCTTCAGACAAGGGATAAAGTGAGCCATTTTTGAAAACTTGTCAACCACCACAAAAACCGAATCTACTCCTCGCTGGGTACGGGGTAGTCCCAACACAAAATCCATAGACAAGTCCTCCCAGATATTGTTAGGAATATGTAAAGGCATATAAAGACCAGTATTTTGTGACTGGCCTTTAGACACCTGACAAGTGTAACAATCTCTGCACAAAATTCCCAACATCTCGTTTCAGTTGTGGCCAGAAATACCGTTCCTCCAAGCTAGCCACCGTTTTGTCTCGTCCTAAGTGTCTATTCAATCCATCACCGTGCAAGTCTCTGATTAATTTCTCCCGTAGAGATGTTCTGGGAATACACAAACGATTGCCACGAAACAGATACCCATCATTTTCATGAAAATCATTGATAGGCTGTTTTTCAATACATTTGGACCAGATTTCCTTTAAATCCTTATCCTCTTCATACAACTCCTTCAGAGAATCAAACCCAACATTCTCATGAGCTAGGGTTATGAGCAGGGTGGCACGGCGGCTCAATGCATCAGCAACTCGGTTCAGAACCCCTGATTTGTGCTTGATAACAAAAGGAAATTTATGAAGGAAAGTGGCCCACTTGACATGCATGTTATCCAAGTTCTTCTGACTGTTGATAAACTTCAAAGCTTAATGGTCGGTATACAATACAAACTCCCTCTATACTAGGTAATGTTCCCCGTGCTTCAAGGCTCAGACCACTGCGTAGAACTCCTGATCATAAGTACTCAACTTTTGGCGAGCTTTACTTAATTTCTCACTAAAGAAAGCTACTGGTCGCTTTTCTTGGGACAGCACAGCTCCAATTCCCACCCCACTAGTATCACACTCCACTTCAAAAATCTTCTCAAAACTAGGTAGAGCCAGTACTGGTGCAATACACAATTTCTCCTTAATTAACGCAAAACTCATCTCTGCTTCTTCTCCCCACTGAAACCGACCCTTCTTCATGCATTCTGTTATCGGTGCCATGACAGTGCTGAAATTTCAAATAAATCGGCGATAGAAAGTAGCTAAGCCATGAAAGCTACGAACTTCACTTACAGTTTTTGGCGCAGGCCATTCTTGAATTGCTCTCATCTTCTTTTCGTCCACATGAATTCCTTCTGAACTCACCACGTAACCCAAAAATAACAAACTATTGGTCATAAAACTGCATTTCTTCAGATTAAGAAACAGTTGATTTTCTTGTAAAATTTTTAACACCTCTCGCAGCTGCTCAATATGCTCTTCTTCAGTCTTACTATAAATAAGAATGTCGTCAAAATAAACCACAACAAACTTTCCAACAAAAGGCCTCAATACCTGATTCATCACTCGCATGAAAGTACTGGGTGCATTTGATAAACCGAAGGGCATGACCAACCACTCATACAAACCATCCTTGCTTTTGAACGCCGTTTTCCATTCATCCCTAGGTCTGACCCGAATTTGGTGATACCCACTACGTAGATCAATCTTTGAAAACAGCTTTGAGACCTCCAGTTGATCCAACATGTCATCTAAGCGGGGAATCGGGAATCGATACTTGACGGTTATTTTGTTGATAGCTCGACTGTCCACGCACATACGCCAACTCCCATCCTTCTTTGGTGTCATACAAGTCACCTTCTTCTTCATAGTCAGGAAACATCTGGATCTTCTTCACATCCTTCTACCTAATTTACAGGTCGACGATCAAGACATGCATTCGAATGATGACCAGGTTTTCTACATCTATAACAAGTTCCTGGTGTAGGCCTAGCATACGGATTTGGATTCGGATTTCTAGGCACGTTTCTGTTGGCTGGCGCTGTTGTTTGACTTATACTACTACCATCTTCTCCATTAACTCCTTTTGGTTGATTCGCTGGAACCGATGATTGAACACCCTTGTCTCTGTTATGGAATGATGACTCAGGATTGTTCCTCTAGAAACCAAGGTTTCTAACTTTACGTTCCATCAATTCGGCCTTTAGCACCATATTGTGAGCTTCATCCATAGTCCACAACACTTATAGTCCGATCTTATCTCGAAGTGAGGACCTCAACCCGTTGAGATATCTGGCTACGGGTTGCCCTTCTGTTTCACTCAGATTATTTCGCTCTGAGAGCCTAGAAAATTCTGTTGCGTAATCAAACACCGACTTGGTCCCCTGCGAGCAATTTTTAAGCAACTGGAATAAATATTGCTCATAGTCTGGTGGAAAAAACCTACCTATCATTAGCTGTTTCATTCTATGCCAGGTTCTTACAATCGTCTTTCCTTGTCGCTGACGGTTCTTCTGCAATTGATCCCAACAGATTGCAGCCTCTCCTTTCAGCCTAAAGGCGACAAATCTAACCATCTTCTCTGCTAGAATCTCTATCATCTCGAAGAACCGCTCTACTTCGGTGATCCAGTCAAGAAAATCTTCGATTCGTAGATTTTTATTAAAGCTTGAAAGATCTGCCTTCAACCGGTAGTCGTCATGCTCTCTAGATCGTCTCGCTGGTTGAATAACACCATATCCTCTATCTCCTTCGTCTTCAGAGTCATCCTCGTTATCAGGTTGATGACGAGGGGGACGTCCTCTGTTAACAGGTTGGCCTCGGGCAAATCCCTCAGCTCGCACTCTGTTATCCGATTGCAGTTGCCTATTGTTAGCGTTGAGGTTCATCCCGACAAGCAGTTCACGAATCTCCCTTAACTGTTGTCATTGTTCCTCCACCACTGTCCACAAGGCCTCCACCCCACGATCACCGTCAGTAGGGTTTCTTTCTCCTGCTCCGTTAGTTGACATCGAGATCGGTAAATCCGTGCTCTGATACCAATTGACGCAGTGAAAACGTAACTAGAATTAGACCGACGTCTAAATTCTTTTGAAAAACTGGAATCCACCAGAATAAAGTTAAAACTTTAAATTTTTTATTGAATAATAAGCTATCTGAGCCTTTCGGCTTACATCAGCTTACACGGTTATTTAAAGCGAAAGACTCTAACCCGAATCCTTGTTGGACAAGAAACGGGATTACATATCAAAAGTTGCCATAAATGGCGAAACTGCCCAAAATAGCGAAATCACAAAAGTTATGGAAATAAAATATTCTAACGACAATAAACAAGGCGGAATTAACGGTAGACGATTCTGGCTTGTCAAAGTCAACTTATGACAAAAATGGAAATTTCCCAAAAAGGAAAGAATTGAGATTTTGGGGCCTAAATGATGGAATTTGGCCGAAAATAGACGTGCCTCAACACGGTGTTGATTTCTGAAGATCTCGCCGATTCCCTTCAATTAAGGTCATTTAATCTTGGATTTAGGATGGTCCCACCAAGCCATGTAGGACTCAGCCACTTGTTCTACATCACAAGATACCAGTTTATACGCCGATCACATATGCATATATGCATTAAAAAATCCAAGGAAAGAAAACGAAAACCCAAATGCTCATTTGGGAGAAACGTAAAATATTTAAGTAAATACCTAGTTCCGAAGCAGACATTCGAATAAATAAGTTGTCCACACTATTTGAATTTTGTTTGATATCAATTAGATCACCGAACCACATAGCACAACCACTGCCTCGTCCTCTAATATCCGTGTTTGAGTATGCCATACAAGAAGAGTTCTCTAAGCATTTAACCCTGCATTGCTCGAGATTCATACTTTTGTTCACCCAAGAATTTGTAGCATCTGGCAATTTCATCTGATTAAATTTGATAAATCCATCTAGTTTTGAGTAGTTTAATGCCTTGTTACGAACGCAACCTTCTAACCATTCCTCGTATCCAGTTGATTTAGGCTTGAAGCCCTCTAAACACTGGCAGATCGGCGATTGAGTTGTGATACGAATCCCATAGGCACCACAAAGGCCATAATAGCCACAGTCATCTCTTGGCACACGTGAATACAAATTCCAATTTTGAGTTGTTTCGCTCCATATCAATCGTTCTCGTAAATATCTGGTTTTGTTCATAACAACTATTGAGAACATTGATTTATCTATCATTTTGAAAGTGCAGTACAACTCATCCTGATGCAGGGACAAAGGCCCAATCCGGCTCAGAGGCCTATCAGGCTCAGAGGCAGCGCACTGCATGGCCGGGCATGGCCTGGGCATGGCCCACTGCTTTATCAGGCCTCCAGACCTGCACCCCCAACCCATCCTGAGGCCCGTTCCCAGGCATCGCTCAGAGGTTGTTCATATCAAGGTTTGAACCCTTGATATGCTTTGATAGCCTTCCGCTGCAGCTCAATGGATGATAGCGGAAGGCTATCAAAGCATATCAAGGGTTCAAACCTTGATATGAACAACCTCTGAGCGATGCCTGGGAACGGGCCTCAGGATGGGTTGGGGGTGCAGGTCTGGAGGCCTGATAAAGCAGTGGGCCATGCCCAGGCCATGCCCGGCCATGCAGTGCGCTGCCTCTGAGCCGGATTGGGCCTCTGAGTCCCTGCATCACATCCTCATTGTTGACAAAGTTCACCTCAAAAATTGAGATATGACTCAAGTCTAGACTACCACTGAATGTAATTCCATTCCACGGGCCACCCCTATGAAACTTGTTCGAACCATTCCACATGACAAACTGAGGATTTCCTTGTAGTTCTATCCCCCAAGTGAAGTCTCCAGGAGATGGGTCATCCGGGCTCGTCCATGATGATAAACGCCTTTGAAGGCCAGTCTTTAAGTCCCATCCAAGCTTCATTTTTGGTAGCAACGTATCACAAGGATAGTCAAAATTCTGCCACAAGTAACTTCCCAAACCATCACCACTACTTTGTTCATCTCTCAGAGCAAGATTTCCTGAATTCAGAAGCTGTAATAGAACTGAATTCTTGGCTTCTTTCGTTGAATTTGATGACCAAACCACAGTTTTGTTCTGCCTCATGACAACAACAGGACTACCTGTGCTGTTTATCATCAACACGCCAGAAGAATCGTTGATGGGGTTGATTCTGTTCGTGACCCAAACAACAGTCTTATCTGGGACCTTCTTGTACCAAATTCCTACGTACCGATTCTTTGAACTACCAGGACTGAAGAAACCAAGCTCAAATTTTCCATCTCCTGAAACTGGGGTCCTCCCACCATCACTAATTGACTCAGATGAACTAATACTGTCGATTGCAAAAGCGAATCCGTAAAATAAAAACAGTAACTTCAAACTAATCAACATGAAAGAAAGAATATCCATTGACGTCTAGAATTCAGAGAGCTCTCTCCGTATGTAGCAAGTTAACGAAAATAAGCAGCATAAAAAATAAACTCAACGTTGACCAGAAAGTGGATGATGGTTGACTTGTACTCCATCCACACAATCTTAAACGACAGTGAGGCTGGTAGCTGAAATTTCAAAATTTGGGTCAGCATATATATTAATGAAAAACTTACACCTTGTCCACATGTCTCATGTGGAAAATTAGAAAACGAAGGCAAGGGTTGGTTTAGAGTTGTGATATTTCTTCTAACATTATTATGAGACACAAATTTCTACATGAAATGTTTGACATAAGGGTATGGAATTTAGCTGAAAATGAAACGTTTGAAGTAAGTGTTTGACATTAATATGAGACACAAATTTCTACATATGAAAATGAAACGTTTGAAGTAAGTGTTTGACATAAGTGTATGTAAACTCGCCAATTAATATGTAAAACTAGTAAGACGCGTTAGCTCTTGGTAAGAAATTGAAAATTTAGACCAAAAGTTTTAATTATCAATATGAAATTGTTGTTTGTAAGTAGGGGCGGCAAAATTCCCTGACCCGCCTTAAACCCGCGGGGCTCCGGCCCATTTGGAGCAGGTTTAGAGCAGAAAAAACAGGTAACGGGGTGGGTTTGAGGCAAATTTCTTGACCCAGTTGGGTTATCGGGTCGGGTATGGGGCGGTCCCTTTGCCCCGACCCATCCTGTTTGACCCGTAATATATATATATATATATTAAAAAATGTTGTATATATTTTGTATTTTTGTTTAAATCATTTTGGGATTTGTATTTTATATTTTACATATGAATTTAATGTTTATTAAACAGGATTATTGTGTTATATTAAATTCAAATTTACGTAAACAAAACGGGTCAAACGGGGTAGGTTTGGGGCACTCTTGCCCCGTTCGGATAAGGTTTGGGCAGACTTTTTTGATTCGGCCAGGTTACGGGTCGGGTTTGGGGTGAACAGTGAAAACCAGGTTTCGGGTTTGGGGCGGCTCTGACCCATCCCGTTGCCACCCCTATTTGTAAGTCATCTTTAAAGGAGCTGAGACTTTCTTGGCAGGTCACCAGGTAGAAAATTCAGTTTCTTGGAAGCTCCATGCAATTTTTTTTTCTTTTTTGGATAACAAGTCATTGGTGTCTAGACTTAGAGCTCTCAGTAGTCAGTATATACAGATGTTAGTCAACAGATTTAGACAACAAATAACAAATTCAAATGCAATCACATAGATGACTCAAACCCAAAAAATCCGAGTCAAACCAAACTCTATAACAATAGAGACCTAAAAGGTTAAGCTTGTAACGCCTCAAAACTCAAAGAGCAATTAAACACTTTAATATTGAATGTTATGTCATAAATCATTAATTACTTCATCCAAAAGAAACTAATAATCATTGAATAACTCAAAATAAGCCATTCTCCAATGAAAATATATCTCCAAACAAATCCAACAATAAGGTTCAAAACATTCTAAAGGGGATTAAAACAATACTAAATACCTAAACTCAAATTCTAAGTAATAAAACAAAGGAAAACATTACATAAAATCTCAATCACTTCCAACTCCTGAAAGTTTATCACCCTAACGGGGCAACTTCTAAGATACTTAGGAATAGTTTGTTTTTTCCACTTAAAACTTAATGGGTCTGAATCATAATTATTAAGTTGTTTTGTTTGTTTTTTTAAGTGGTCAAACAACTTAAAAATCCTAAAAAACAACTTAAAATAAAAAGTAAAAAATCATGACTTTTAACTTAATTGCAAATCGCTGAATTGCATTAAATGCAATATAAAATCTTTTCTTCCGATAATATCCCCCCATATATAACATATTTCTTATTTCATCAAAATTACCTATGGTATAGAAATATTTATTTTAATATATTACTTATTTTAAATAGCTTTAAAATTAAAAAAGAACCCTAATCACTGTACATATTGGTGTTTAATATCGATACTTTATTATGATATTATGGTGATATATATATATATATTATAGTGTTTTGTGCGATTTTTCCTGATGTCCTTTTTATTTTTTGAACAAAAAACATTTTCTTTTCTTAGAAAAATGAAGTTTGCTTGTAATCAAAGATGAAGATCATGATCATATGTGTTCATATATAATTATTATTTTTGTATTGTTTTTATTATATATTATATGTATAATTGTTTAACATAGGTATAAATGTAAAATTACTTATATTCAGACAATTTTACTTTAAAAAAACAAACGTGTTGAAAATACATTCAAATGTGAGAAAAAAAAACAAACATGTCATTCAGGTTCAGATTTCAGTCCCTATTCAGTCATTAAAAAAATTCAGGAACTGTTAATTTTTACACGCTGTGGAGGAGAGTTGTTTATGCTAAATATGGGTTAGATGAAACCTCTTTGTTTTGGGGTGTTCAGGACTACAAAAAAGCTTCCTTTTTTGTGAAATCTATTGATAGTTTTTTAAAGGATGGATCTAAGACGGCTGGAATTATTTGTGGTTGTCTGTCTTTGTGATTGGTTGTGGTGACAGAGTGAAGTTTTGGTCAGAGGTTAAAGTTGATGGTAGTATGTTGAGGGATGCGTTTCCGAGGTGTTATGCTTTGGCCGTGCTGAAAGAAGGTACTCTCAGTGACTTCGGTCATTGGAAGGGGTTGAATTGGGTGTGGACCATTAGAACCAGACCTCTATTATTTGGTTGGGAGGAGGATCAATGGAATATGTTCTCTACTTTCCTGGTATGCCTTTTTGTTTGTAATAACTGTAAAGATACAATTGCTTGGTCGGCAAACCCAAATGGTCTGTTCACTGTTGGATCCTTTTCAAGAGCCTTGGAAGATGCTTCAGTTAAAAAATATAATATTCCTCAGTTATTATGGAAGGGTTTTTGTCCTCCTAAGATTGATTTGTTCATGTGGCAGTTGTGGAGAGGTAAGATTGTGGTGAGAGAGTTGCTTTTAAAGTTTGGTATGATTAACATACCGGATAAGGAGTGTCCTTTATGTAGCTCTGGTGTGGAATCTTTAGATCACTTTTTTTTAAAGTGTTCTTGGTCGTTGTTATTGTGGAGGTCTTGTATGAACTGGTGGGGGGTTCAATTTTGTATAAACAACTCTGTTCAGCAGTGGATGGAGGCTTGGTGTGGCCTTTGTCCAGGTTTCAAACATGAGAGATCTTGGAATTCCTTGTTTTGTGCCATTGTTTGGTCGATTTGGGAAGTCAGGAATAAGTGCATTTTTGAGAATGAGGAGCCGAATGTTGTGAAGGCTACTGAAGTGGTTAAATTTCGGGTTGTTTGGTGGTTTAAACACCTAGGAAAAAGGTCTACAGATGTTATTCAATTGTTGTTACTTAATGTTAAGGATTGTTGTGTTGATTCTATGATCACTAAGAAGAAAATTATTCTTGATTGGAATCCTCCGGCTGAAGAGCATTTTAAATTTAATGTTGATGGGTCAGTTTTAAGTAAGTCAGGGCCTGCAGGTGCGGGTGGAGTGTTGAGAGACTTTAATGGGAATATTTTGTGTTTGTTCTCTTGTCATTTGGGCTGGCTTGATTCCAATGCTGATGAAATTTGGGCAATCAAAGTTGCTTTGGGGCTTTGCATTTCTAATGTGAATCTTATAGGTCGTGCAATTTCCATAGTTAGTGATTCGAAGGTGGCAGTGTCTTGGGTGATTAATAAAGACTTTGGAAGCCTTGCTCATTTTAACATTATCTCTGAAATTCACAGTAATTTGAAGATTCTTGGTGATGTTGAGGTGTTCTTTGAATCTAGAGCTTACAATTCGTTTGCCGGCAGCTTGGCTAAGATGGGTTCCAATTGTGCTGGTGATTTTGTCGAATGGGGTGATGTTTCAGGTTTTGTTGTTTTTTTGTGTTTGGTTCTTCTATGTTCATCATTCTTTCTTTTTGTTCTTTGTGGTTTGTGGCTGCTGTCTGCTTTGCTGCTGTTCTTTCAGTTGTGGTGGGTCATTAGGTCTCTTTTGTTTGGAGCTGCTTGGTTTGCTGCTGCCTTGGGGTTTCGTTCTGCTGTTTGGGTTTCAGAGTCCTTTCTTCTCTGGCTCTGGTAGAGGTTTTTTCTTCGATTCTGTTTCTGTTTGTCCAGCTGTTTAGTTGTTTTCTGCTGTTGTCTGTTCTGTTTGGTGGGCGGTTGGTGTGGCCCTTGTTTGCCTTTGGTTGTTAATAAAGCTTTACCTTTTCAAAAAAAAAGAAAAAATTCAGGACCGTTCAGTTTTCAGACAAAAAAACAAACAATCCTTTAGTCTGGAAAATGTTAAATGATAAGAGGTAAGCTGTCAACTCAATAAATATCACATAATACGTAATCGAAATATTTATGAAATTTACTATAACATTTAAAGAGTACATAAATTTTCAAATGTTCAGATATAATTAAACTTGCAAAAGTAACAATTTCATATACAAGTAAACTTGAAAAAGTAACATTTGTAAATACAAGTAAACTTGCTAAAGTAACCATTTCAGTGTACGATAACGATTAATATCATTTCATATAATTAAACTCAAGTCAAGTAGTGTCACCAATATCCCGGTGACCTGATGATTTACATTTCAGGAAAAATCGTAACATTTAATTTTTGCACATGCTGCATTTTCATTACCACTGGTGTTCACCATTTCATTTCACATTTCATTTACTATTGACTTTGAACTAAAACTTTACTTTCAAAATATATATATAATAATACATTTGCATTACTAAAGCACAAAATCACCAAATATTTAATCTCTTAAACAAAAAGTTCCAGTAAATGGAAAAATCATTTAAAAAGGATTGGGTAACAAATATATAAGTAAAGACTATATAAGTATGTACATGAGTATATACACATATATAATAAAATATTTCAGAACATAATAATATGATAAATAAATTTGTTTTCTAAGAAAATATTTATACAATTCTATATTATTCAAAAAAATCTACTTACCTCTGATAATAGCAAGTGTAAGGTTTCACTAAACGATATTGGGAAGTCACAAGAGTAACCTATAAACATATAGAATAACAATCCTTCAATCAAATTAGCAAACTAAAATAAATCTAACTCCACTTGTTATAAATACATTCTTTATTCATCTTCATGAAGAAATTTCAAAAAACATATTCTAGCTAGTTCTCAAACTTTATTGATTTGAAATTCTTAAAAGCCTAAAAAAATTGCAAAACTTAGTCAATAAATTCAACAACCAGATTAACAACTCTCCTCCAAATATCAGATTTTAATCAAATACCTATGAATTTCAATAATTTTCTAAGACAAGGGTCATTCCTATAAGTGGAAAATTTGTATCCTCCAATCAGATTTCGTATCAAAGTTTAATAACCTTACCGACCATGAAAAATTCCAAAATTTTATTTTAGACTAAGATACCAGTAATCTATCTATAACAGCTCAGGGCCACTAAGTAAATATTGTCCGCTTTGAGCTTAAAGCAAGCCTTCTTCACCCTCACTGATTTTCTTTGGATGATGGACATCACGTAAGCATCTATCACTCATGGTCCAAAATGTGTCTTCGTTAAAAGAGACCAATGCTTATATATAAGCCATGGATCTTACTCGCTAACGATAGGGATATGACAATTTTCCCCTCTTTGGAGCTCGATTCCTCATGAAGGTCCAAATAAAATCACAAATCCAAATCCATATCCACAATGGGGTAGTGTAGTGGTCAAAAATTGGATCGTCGGCCTGTTAAACTAACCCATTAACAAATAAACCTAGGTTTCTCATGAAACAACATCAGAAATAAGCCCAAAGGCCCAAAGACTGGCCTATAAGTCATCAAAACAAGTCAAAACACATGGTCAAATCAGTCATAAATTAGTCAATAATGATTTGATGTTTCATGAATTCCAATGTCTTAATTTTCAGATTCAAACAGGTCGAAACAGACAATTAAGACCCCGTGATCCATGCCCTAGGGTAAATGGGTTAGGCATTGAGAGGCTCTTGGCCTTCACTATATATACGAAACCATTTCCAAAAGAAATGGGACCTGATTTTTGCTCTCAAAATTAAGCGAAAGCTCTCATTGTTCATCTCATCTCTAAACATTTATTGCGGCCATCGCCTCAATATTAATAGTAGATTCACATCCCAAAATAGGTCGACCAAGTCACCCTTAAATAGTCGATCGACCTGACCATTGGCTATGACATGACCCACCCCGACTCCTCTCTTGAGAATGAGGGAGGCTCTGTGGGCTGAACTTTTACTAGCATGATAAAAGAACTTTATACTAAAATTTTCATAGAAAATACTTGCTTTTCAACATAAATCAATGTAAGGAAAATATTGGAGAGTACAAAATGTACATAATTGCAATTTATTTTCATATTTTCGTTCGTTATAAAAAGTTTGTCAAAAATGACCAATCGGACCAAGAACTGACCACTTTAAAAAACTAACACATCAGTCCGTCCCGACCAGAAATCTGAGCAGGCCGAGTAAGAAACCCGAGTAGGCCGAGTAGACTGATTAGGCCATATGGGCCGAGTAGGTCAAGTGGGCTGAGTAGGCCGAACAGACCATGCCTACCATTCCGACCATGCCTACCGTCCCGACCATGCCTACCGTCTCGACCATGCCAACCACATATTTCTAAATATATACATGAAAATTTAAAATGCATGACTTTTATGCTTCATGATGTCATCAAGCAGCCCACCTCAAAACCTCTGAGTCCGCACAACCGAGCAGCTACTTGGATAAATATTTAAGAGTGAAAGGATGAGCGCTAACGCCCAGTGAGTGAATGAAAACTTTTAAAAACACTTTTCTAAACCACTTTACAATAAGCATTCAGTAATACATGGTATAAGATAATATATCTACTTTTGTACTGAATAAACTGAATAAACTGAATGCATCTCTTTTCTGAACAAGAGTAAGATACTTTATAAAATCTTAATCTACACCAAATTCGTACCTAGGGATATCCTCAATACGTAAGCTGAATTACTTCGGGCAAACGCAGAGTCATGAATAACTTCTGGTCATACCCGTGCAGAACGACTCGATTACTCTTTCTCTGGTCATGCTCGGGCAGAGCGACTCTCTGGTCATACAAGTGCAGAGCGACTCTATTTCTCTTTCTCTGGTCATGCACTTACAGAGCGACTCATGACATACACATGTGTAGAACGGCCCCAAAGGCCAACCATAATCATAACTGGGGAAGGGTACATACATGGTGCTTTTATAGAAATCATAATCTCTTCTTGATAATTCATAAAAATAATATAACTGATTCTGAATGCTAATATAAGCATAAAATATATACTTTCAGTTCTCTGTATCATCACCATCATAAAAGATAATAAAGCTTAAAAGATTTGCAACAATTAATCTTAAGCATAAAGCTAGAAACTTTTGAGTTAAAAACAAAACTGAAACTTAATTCACTCACAACTTAGACATCAAGCTTAATTCAGACTGAGTATGCTAGGTTCCTTTCGTCTTCTTTCCCTAACAATCACAAGATCCAATTAGAAACTAGATATCAAAGAATAATCAACTGAAATCTATAATTACAAGAGAGCGCTTCACTGACTTCTCCTCTTTCCTTTCTTCTCTTTCCTTTCTTCCGCTGGATTTTACTGTTTTCTAGCTCTCACAATGTTTATCCTCTAATATATATATTTATGGAAGAACACAGCTGAAGTTGTAAGCTGATTAACTAAGCTCATAGCTGCCTGTTAGCAATGCAATTCACTTAGGCTTACTCACCTGATACCTTTTCTGCTTCACGCTTATCCAATTTTTTTATTTTTTTTTTAAATTGGGCCTTTCAATTGGGCCTGAAAGACATGGGTGTTATAATTCACCCCTCCATATAAGAATTTCATCCTCGAAATTTACTTACTTAGCCGAAACATATGGGGATACTGAGTCCGCATCTGATCTTCATGTTCCCAAGTCGCCTCTTCCACTGCATGATTTCTCCATAACACTTTTACAAGAGGAATAACCTTAGTACGTAATACTTGTTCCCTTCTATCTAGAATCTCAATAGGTTCATCTTCATAAGTTAAATCTTCTCTTAACTTCACTGGTTGCCTGGTTAAAACATGTGTAGGGTCGACTATATATTTTCGAAGCATAGAAACATGAAATACATCATGAATTCTTGAAAGCTGGGAAGGTAAAGCTAAACGGTATGCCACTGCTCCCACTCGGGCAATGATCTCATACGGACCAATGTATCGTGGACTTAACTTACCACGTCTTCCAAATCGAAGTATACCTTTCCAAGGTGAAATTCGTAGAAATACAAAGTCACCTACTTTAAATTCAAGTTCCCTTCTCTGCTTATCTGTATAGCTTTTCTGCCTATCTTGAGCAACATTTAGTCTCTCTCTGATTATTTTAATCTTTTCTGTTGTGACTTGAACAAGTTCTAGACCTAACAACTTTCTCTCGCCTACTTCAGCCCAACACATCGGTGTTCTGTATTGTCTCCCATACAAAGCTTCATAAGGTGCCATTTCGATGCTAGCCTGATAATTGTTATTGTAGGAAAATTATATCAAAGGTATATGAACATCCCAACTACCTTTGAAATCCATCACACAAGCTCGAAGCATATCCTCTAATGTCTGAATAGTACACTTTGATTGACCGTCAGTCTGCGGGTAAAAAGCAGTACTAAAATACAATCTAGTCCCTAAAGCTTCTTATAAACTGGGCCAAAATCTAGATGTAAACCGAGGATCTCTATCTTACACTATGGATACTGGTGCACCATGAAGACGAACTATTTCATCCACATAAATTTTGGCTAATCTGTCAAGAGAGTCAGTAACACAGATTGGCAGAAAATGTGCAGACTTTATAAGTCGATCAACGATCACCTATACACTGTCGTGACCACTTTGACTACGAGGGAGTCCTACCACAAAATCCATGGTAACATGTTCCCATTTCCATTCGGGTATAGGAAGTGGTTGCGAAAGTACTGCTGGTTTATGATGTTCTGCCTTGACTTGCTGACAAATCAAACATTTAGAGACGAATTCGGCTATCTCTCTTTTCATACCTTGCCACCAGTAATGCTCTTTCAAAGTATGATACAACTTAGTACTTCCTGGATGCATTGCATAAGCTGAAGAGTGAGCTTCCTCTAAAATTTCATTCTTGAGTTCCTTAATGTTTGGTACACACAGCCTGTTACCTAGAACCAATGTACAATCATTTCTCACTACAAAATCAGCTCGTAAGCTTTTCTGAACTTCTCCCTTCAATTTAATTAAATAAGAATCTTGAGTTTTTAATTCCCGTATACGATCAATCAAAATAGGTCTAACCTGAAAGGTAGCCAGTAATGCTCCACAATCTCAAGCTTCTAGCTTAACTTTCAACATTCTTAATTCAGCTAATAATGGAAGCTGAAGATGATTTGTCTTCCAATTCATCCTCAAATGAGCCATAGAACTTGAAGACTTCCTTCTAAGTGCATCTGCCACCACATTTGCCTTACCAAGATGATATTCAATCGTACAGTCATAATCTTTAATCAACTCAATCCATCTTCTTTGTCTCAAATTCAGTTCTTTTTGAGTGAAAAGATATTGTAAGCTTTTATGATCTGTATAAATCTGACAAGTGACTCCATATAAGTAATGCCTCCAAATTTTTAATGCAAACACCACTGCAGCAAGCTCTAGATCATGGGTTGGGTAATTCTGTTCATGATTCTTTAATTGTCTTGATGCTTAAGCTATCAGTTTTCCATGTTGCATTAAAATGCAACCCAAACCATGTTTAGATGCATCACTGTAAAAAGTAAATCCATCACTTCCGGTTGGAAGAGTATGTATTGGAGCATAAGTCAATCTCTTCTTCAGTTCTTCAAAACTCTTTTCACAAGCTTCTGACCACTCAAACTTTACATCCTTCTGAGTTAATCTTGTTAATGGTGAAGCTATTTTAGAAAATCCCTCTATAAATCTTAGATAGTAACTTGCTAAACCCAAGAAACTTCTAATTTATGTCAAACTAATTGGTCGTTCCCAATTCACTATAGCTTTAACCTTTTGAGGATCAACATAAATACCATCACCAGAAATCTCATGGCCCAAAAATGTAACTCTATCGAGCCAGAATTGACACTTGCTAAATTTGGCATAAAGTTGATTCTCTCTCAGGACTTGTAGAATAATCTCTAAATGCTCTGTATGCTCCACATCATCCTTAGAATAAATCAAAATGTCATCAATGAACACGATAACAAATTTGTCTAGATAAGGATGAAATACCCTATTCATCAAACCCATAAAAGCTGCTGGAGCATTTGTTAATCCAAATGGCATAACTAGAAACTCATAATGCCTAAAACGAGTTTTGAAAGCAGTCTTTGGCACATCATAGTTTCTAATCCTCAATTGGTGATAACCTGTTCGTAAATCTATTTTGGAGAATACCTTTGCTCCCTGAAGCTGATAGAATAAGTCATCAATACGTGGGAGTGGGTATTTATTATGCACCGTTGCTTTATTCAATTGTCGGTAATCGATGCATGAAGTAACGTTCCATCTTTCTTCTTAACAGACAGAACTGGTGCTCCCCATGGTGACACACTAGGTTTAATAAAATTCTTGTTCACCAATTCTTCTAATTGAATCTTCAACTCTTTCAATTCGGTTGGAGTCATTCTATAAGATGGAATAGAAATTGGAGTTGTGCCTGGGACCAAATCTATCACAAACTCAATGTCTCTATCTGGTGGTAATCCATGGAGATCTTCAGGAAATATATCTGAAAATTTTCTTGCCACCGATATATCTTCTAATTTTACGTCATTATCCCCAGTATCAATTACATAAGCCCAATAAGCTGAACATTGTTTCCTGAGCAAATGTCGGACAACAATAGCAGAAATAACAAAATAAGGAAGAATCCGACGTTCACCACATAAAATAACATCCGACTCTCCTTGAAGTGTAAATTTTACCTCATTTTGAAAACAATCTATAGTAGCATGGTGTATAGCGAGCCAATCCATTCCCAAAATAACATCAAAATCATGTATATCAAGCGGAATCAAATCAACATGTAGCTCATGTTTACCGACTATGACCTTACTGTTTCTATATATATTTTCAGCCAAAAAAGATTCACCAGTAAGTGTAGCCACTACCATACTAGAATCTAATGGTCTTAATTCTACATCCGCATACACCATAAAAGATCGAGATACAAAAGAATGAGTAGATCCAGGATCAATGAGAACATGAGCATCGTGGCCAAAAATTGTTAGCATACCTGTAACGACATCTGGAGTGGTCTCGGCATCTTGCTGAGTCATAGCAAAAACCCTTGCCTGAGTACGAGGTCTACCCGACTGACCTCTCTGTTGGTTGCCTCCAACCTCTGCTGCGCTAGCTTAGGTTTTCCCTATAGTTATAGATCCTTCTACTCGGGATCCCCTTTGTCCTTGAATCTGACCAGTGCCACTTTGCATTGGTTGAAACCCTATCTTTCTTTCTTCATTGCCTCCTTGAACTAACTCGGGGCAATCTCTTTTTAGATGTCCAGCCTGTCCATATTGATAACAACCTAATCTCCCTAATTAACACTCACCATCATGGTGTTTTCCGCAATTCGAACATAGAGGACGCCAACCTCTACCTATACTAACACTCTGTTGCCGACTACCCATTGGTTGTCGTACTGAGGCTTGGTTAGAACCAAGTCCACGACTATGTTGATAATTACTAGTCTGACCTGAAAAACTTCCTATTGCCTTAGGCATTTTGCTGTAAGAGCCCCCTGCTGACCAGTTACTGCACTTTTGTTTCTATTGTTCAAATCTGCGAGAGTCATTAAGGCCTCTCTCCACTCTCAATGCAACTTCAAACAACTTACCAAACTCAACATGTCCAGAAGTAGTCACTATTGTCTTAATTTCCGATCGAAGTCCATCTTCGATTTTTCTACACTTATTTTCTTCATCAGCGACTACATACGGAGCAACCCTCGAAAGTTCTATAAATTTCTTCTCATACTCTTCTACTGTCATAGATCCCTGTACTAGTTTGAAAAATTTATCTCTTTTCAAATCTTGATATAAACGAGGATAATAATGATCATTAAACTGCTTCTTAAAATCCTCCCAAGTAATTCCTTCAGGAGTTCTTCGTTGAACTGAGGCCCACTAATCATATGCTTTTTCCTTTAGTAAAAACGTAGCAAAAGAAACCTTCTGTTCATCGGTGCACCTCATAACTTCAAATACACGTTCTAGTTCATTCAACCAAGAACTAGCACTATCTGGATCTCCAGTTCCCTCAAAATTCGTAGCTCCCAACTTTCGTACACGCTCAATTGAATTTTCAGGCACTCGCGTTTGGTACTGGACAATCGCAGTTAATAGTTCTGCAATTCTATCCATTGGTTCCTCCCTAGGTTCTGGTACATGAGGCTGAGCTATAGGTGGTTGAGGGTGTGATTCTATCTCGTTTTCACCTCGGTTACCACTCCTCTTTCCAAGGTCAGCTACCGGTCTTGTACGTGGGCGGCCAACTCGACACATGATGCTATTACAAAATTAAAGTTATGCTTAAATGCATGAAACTAAATGCAAAAAATTACTCTGTGGTCTAAGGAATTATAAACCAGGCTCTTATACTAAGTTGACAGGACCCACCCCGACTCCTCTCTTGAGTACGAGGGAGACCCTGTGGGCTGAACTTTTACTAGCATGATAAAATAACTTTCTACTAAAATTTCCATAGAAAATACTTGATTTTAAACATAAATAAATGTAAGGAAAATATTGGAGAGTACAAAATGTACATAATTACAATTTCTTCTCATATTTTCGTTTGTTACAAAAAGTTTGTCAAAAAAGACCGATCGGACCAAGAACTGACCACTTTAAAAAAACTAACACATTAGTCCGTTCCGACCAGAAATCTGAGCAGGTCGAGTAAGAAACCCGAGTAGGCTAAGTAGACCGATTAGGCCATGTGGGCCAAGTAGATCAAGTGGGTTGAGTAGGCAGAATAGACCGAGTAGAAATCCGACCACGTTCTGACCATGCCTACCATTCCGACCATGCCTACCGTCCAGACCATGTCTACTGTCCCGACCATGCCTACCGTCTCGACCATGCCGACCTCATATTTCTAAATATGTACATGAAAATTTAAAATGCATGACTTTTATGCTTCATGATGTCATCAAGCGGCCCACCTCAAAACCTCTGAGTCCGAACAACCGAGCAGCTACTTGGATAAATATTTAAGAGTGAAAGGATGAGCGCTAACGCCCAGTGAGTGAATGAAAACTTTTAAAAACACTTTTCTAAACCACTTTACAATAAGCATTCAGTAATACATGGTATAAGATAATATATCTACTTTTGTACTGAATAAACTGAATAAACTGAATGCATCTCTTTTCTGAACAAGAGTAAGATACTTTATAAAATCTTAATCTACGCAGAGTCATGAATAACTTCTGGTCATACCCGTGCAGAACGACTCGATTACTCTTTCTCTGGTCATGCTCGGGCAGAGCGACTCTATTTCTCTTTCTCTGGTCATGCACTTGCAGAGCAACTCATGACATACACATGTGTAGAACGGCCCCAAAAGCCAACCATAATCATAACTAGGGAAGGGTACATACATGGTGCTTTTGTAGAAATCATAATCTCTTCTTGATAATTCATAAAAATATTATAACTGATTCTGAAAGCTAATATAAGCATAAAACATATACTTTCAGTTCTCTGTATCATCACCATCATAAAAGATAATAAAGCTTAAAAGATTTGCAACAATTAATCTTAAGTATAAAGCTGGAAACTTTTGAGTTAAAAATAAAACTGAAACTTAATTCACTCACAACTTAGACGTCAAGCTTAATTCAGACTGAGTATGCTAGGTTCCTTTCTTCTTCTTTCCCTAACAATCACAAGATCCAATTATAAACTAGATATCAAAGAATAATCAACTAAAATCTATAATCAAGAGAGAAAGCTTCACTAACTTCTCCTCTTTCCTTTCTTCTCTTTCCTTTCTTGAGCTGGATTCTACTGCTTTCTAGCTCTCACAATGTTTATCCTCTAATATATATACTTATGGAAGGACACAGATGAAGTTGTGAGCTAATTAACTAAGCTTACAGCTGCCTGTCAGCTATGCAATTCACTTAGGCTTACTCACCTGATGCCTTTTCTGCTTAATGCTTATCCAATTTTTTTTTTAAAAAAATGGGCCTTTCAATTAGGCCTGAAAGACATGGGTGTTACAGGCTAATCCAAGTCAAACTATGGAACCAAACAGAGCATCAATCAACTAAACTCATCGAAACTCAACGTTGACCTTGTGTTTGATCACTCACCACGATCCAAAGCAATCAACTCCCTGAGTCGACCAAACCTGATCAACCAATAGCTCGAGCAACCCAATTTGTAGTTCTCTACTATTTCCTTCACATAACTTTATCAAATCAATTTCTAACTTTAGCGTTGGAGAGTCTCCCAAAGGAAACACCCCCTATATGGCTCGACCACCGGTCTTTTTTTCTCTTAATTCGCAGGTTGTTGGTGCACACCTCGACGACACACATCAATTGTAGATCCGATCGACTACTGGTAGCAAACTACTCTGATACCATTTATAACAGCCTATGCCCACTTAGTAGATATTTTTAGCTTTGCGCTTCTGATGGGGAACTAGATAAGTACTATTATATGATATTATTAGTTACCATATTTATCTTAAGAATAATTATCTCTTTTAGAGATAAGTTATCTTTTGTTTTATCTTTATCGGAGTTAGGTGTTTATCATTTTGTCAGCTATAAATTGGCCCATTCAGAGCCTATTGTAACCAGACTTGATTATTGAATGAATTGATTGATTAGTTTTTCAATCTCCTTTTCTTCTGAGTTTCTCCCCTTTCTATTTCCAATCTCTAATTCTGTATGTTTTCAATCTCTATTTCTCTCTGTTCTCTCTATTACTCTCTAAAGTCTCTATCTATTTCTTATCACTTGTATTGGTCCTACATCAGTTCGGTATCAGAGCCAATCTTTTTCCTTACACACTCACAACCCCTACATTTTTTTTACTGTGTACACCACTAAAAACAGCTAAAAAATAAAATAAAAAAATAAATTACAACTCAGCCAACATCCCACGCGCCCAAGCAAGTCCAGTGAGCACCTTCAACATCTCACGTGCCCACGTGCCGCTGCCACCACGCGCCGTCGATAGCCACCGTACGTGACCGCCACCGCCGACACCAGCAGAATCGGAATCTGTCGATGAACAACTTCTTCTTCATTATCGATCACTAGTCATGCCTCCTTCACCGTAGATCAAGACAAGAAGACCAGCAGCCGCATCCCGCTGACGATTGACGACTCATCTCCAATTTCACGACACTTAGGAGACACCGGCGACCAAATCCCATGAGTTTCTGGTGTCATTTGGCTAGTCGTTGTTCCCCACAGGATCCTCACCATGGGAAAGACACTATCTTCCGTTTCCAGTGTGGTTTTAGACCTACCCAACACCAAAAACGCAACCCACCATCGGTGTTTCTCATCTCTACCGCCGTTAACAACAATTCATCACTGTCGAGACTCCACGCTTGTCAGGTTCATCTGTTTCTAACTCATTACTAAATTGTTAATTTGTAGGAATTCAAGTAATTTGCATTGATCTTTTTATAACCCTTGTGGCAATATGGTGAACAAACAAGAGTTTGAACAGTCCAACAAAGCCCAAAACAAAAGAATGACTGCCATAGAAAATGAGTTAACCAATGTTAAAACGAGTCTAGAATCCTTTGACACTCGGTTTACAAATATTGAGACCATGCTGCAACAAGTCCTTAAAAGTGTCGGTAAACAACCAGTGTTAGAGTCAGATCCTGAACCTGAGTTAACCATGGGTCTAACCACTACCCCAACAGGACATCAACAATTTAGGGGTCTGTTACCAACACCTAGAATGTTCCCTACCTTAGGGCCAAATGAACAAGTTCCATCTGTTGAGCAAACTCGTCCTCCTGACCCTAGAACGTTTCAAAATGAGGACCATATCCACTGGTATGATGGCAGTGACAATGAAGTTCACAACCCTTACCAAAATACTAGAGCTTACCCTAGGATACCTGAAACAGATGAATTTCCCAGGGACTTTAGGCGTCAACAAGGGGCACACCCTCGTTACAATTTTGAACAACCTCGAGCACATGATGATATGGGAGATTTAACCATAAGAGTTAAGATAAAAGCACCTGAATTTGATGGTAGAATAGACCATAATGTGTTTTTAGATTGGATAGATGCTCTGGAAGATTATTTTGACTAGTACCGGATGAGTGAAGGGCAAAAGGTTTGTTTTACTAAACTTAGATTGGTAGAGTATGCTAAGAAATATTGGCAAAGTATTCAAAAGCAATTGGAGTATTTAGGTCAAGAACCAATTACCTTGTGGGCTGAAATGAAGCCTAGGTTGAAAGAAAAATACCTCCCTCCCTCTTACAAGAATCTCTTGCTAGATCAATTACTAAACCTTAAGTAAGCCTCCACTAGTGTTACCGATTATCTAACTCGATTTGAGGATCTTAGGGTGAGATGTGAGATAAAAGAAGAACCTTATGTTGCCACTGCTAGGTTTATCAATGGCCTTAAACTTGAGATAAAAAAGAGAATTCAACGTTCATTCTGTTACAACTTTAGAGGAGGCCTATCATAAGGCCTTAGAGTTTGAGACTTACTTTAGCTTCCCTTCCACTCTTAGACGAAGGTCTACCCCATTTGAAAATTCTCAAACACCTCAATTGACATCTTTAGAATCTACTAGTTCTCAACCTAAGGCTCCTCAAGGAATTAAGAGTTTCAAGCCTGGTAGTAATTCTACCTCACATACTATCTCTAACTCTCATATTGAATGTTTCAATTGTCAAGCTAAAAGTCATATAGCTTCTCGTTGTCCCACTCATACCTTAGCTTTGAACGAAGAGCTTGATAATCCTCCCATAGATGAAGAAATTGTTGAACCTTTAGAGGTCGTTGATGATTTGGGCTTAGATGATCTTGGTGGCAATGGTATTGGACAGTTAGGTGTCATACGTTGTATCCTGACATGTGATTCTGATAGTGATTCTTTATCTTTTGGGCACTATGGTTCTTATACAATTGCTCACATTTGTCTTGAGCCTCTACCTACTCTTTCTTTCCGGAAGTTTTCTACCCCTCCTCTTAGACTTGGTTTGTCAAGCCTTACACCTAGATCAACTGCTTATTTACTTAATTTGCCTACCAATTTAACTATTGCTTCAATGACTATGACAGATTTATATCTTATTCGAGGCACTTTCAAGCCTCTATGGGGTGTTTGTGATGCTTATACAAGTTTGGCATGTTCTACTGCATCATGGGCTATTCAAATGTGGTTGGTGTTTGTGATGATTTCCACTCATCGGAGACGAGTTCCTTTCAAGCAGGGGAGAATGATGAGGAACTAGATAAGCACTATTAGATGATATTATTAGTTATCATAATTATCTTGAGAATAATTATCTCTTTTAGAGAAGAGTTAGCTTTTGTTTTATCTTTATCAAGAGTTAGGTGTTTATCATTTTGTTAGCTATAAATAGGCCCTTCAGAGCCTATTGTAACCAGACTTGATTATTGAATGAATTGATTAATTAGTTTTCCAATCTTCTTTTCTTTTGAGTTTCTCATTTTTCTATTTCCAATCCCTAATTCTGTCTGTTTCCAATCTCTATTTCTCTTTGTTCTCTCTATTTCTCTCTAAAGTCTCTATCTATTTCTTATCACTTGTATTGGTCCTACATCAACTTCATGCACACATCATTTACCCTTACGAATTTGCTTTGAATCATGGGTTTCACGTAAGTATCAAACACCCATGGCCCAAAAGGGGGAAGATTGTCACATCTCATATCACTAGCAAGTAAGGTCCATGGTTTGTATATAAGTCTTGGTCTCTCCTAACTAAGTAGACAAGTTTTGGGCCATGGGTGATAGGTGATGGATGCTTACGTGAAGCCCATGATCCAAAGCAAATTTGTGAGGGTGAAGGACGCGTGCATGAAGCCCAAAGCGGACAATATCTACTTAGTGAGACTAGGCTGTTATAAATGGTATTAGAGTATACTCACTACCCGGTGTGACCAGGTGTGGATTTGGATTTGTGATTATGTTTGGACCCTTACAAGGACGTGAGGTCCGAAGGAGGGTAGATTGTCACATCCCATATCGCTAACGAGTATGATCCATGGTTTGTTTTTAAGTCTTGGTCTCTCCTAACTAAGTAGACGCGTTTTGAGCCATAGGTGAATGATGCTCACGTGAAGCCCGTGGTCCAAAGCAAATCCTTGAGGGTGGAGGACGTGTGCGTGAAGCCTAAAGTGTACAATATCTACTTGTTAGACCTGGGCTGTTACACTATCCCTATACGAAAATCATAACTTTTATCCATCTTCGTTTGAGAATTAAAATTCCTACAACATAAAGAGCTCATGACGGTCAACCTAAATATTATGACTTAAACATCAAATATACCCACATGATTAAATATTTTTATACCACTAAAATTCATGAAAATTTATATACTTATTCAATAATGTCTTTATAACCATAATACCAAAAATCAAACTTAAAAATATCCTCAATTTCAACATAAAATTACTCCAATACAGGAAGGTCAGTTTGCTGATTTAAAAGATCTGCATATGTAATCGATTTAGATTAAAAAAATCTCTCTACGATAATCACCACCAAAAATTGCAAAAATTATAATCCACGTTGGTATAAAAGTCTACTATTCTCATACCAAAATTTACCATCAATTGCGACCTACAAACATAATTAAAATAAACAACATAGTAAGTTACTTCACAAGTATTAAAATAAATCAAAATTGCAACCTACACTAATACTCAAATTTGAAGTCTTTAATTAACTCCAAAATTCAAGCAATTTATTACAGAGCTTCACATATATTTCTACTTCATTCCAAAATTGTCCATTAAAACATCTCCATTAGGAAATAAACTAAGCAATTGTTAGATGCCTAATTTTTTATTAATAAGATATTTTTATGTTAAAAACATTGAGTTTGAAAAAAGACTAAAGTTGTAGATAAAACTTTAAAATGAAACAAAGTTTAAGAAATTATACCTTCAACATACTCTGAGTCAATTAATGAGACAATATTTTGCTATGTCCTTTTTGTGAGTATTATCAATTTTGGCAAACAAGTGTAGAAAAGCGAGAGTTTAATAGTACAGGTATAATGAAAGCGCTTCCTTTCATTGATATTACTTTTTTAATATAAACATACGTCTAAGTAATTACAAAATAATGAAGATATACATATCCCATTGATTTTGGTAATATAAAAATAATGAAGATCTACAATGTAACACTCAAAAACTCAAAGAGTAATTAAACACATTAATATGAAATGTTATGATATAAATCATTAATTACTTCACCCGAAAGAAACTAATAATCATCGAATAATTCCAATTAAATCATTAATCTTCAATGAAAATATATCCCCACATAAATCCAACGACAAGATTCAAAACACTTTAAAGGAAATAAAACAATATAGAGCACCTAAACTCAAATTCTAAGTAACAAAATAAAGGAAAATATTACATAAAATTTCAACACGTCCAACTTCTAAAAGTCTATCGCCCAAGCGGTCAGCTTCTAAGATACTTAGTCTGTAAAATGTTAAATTACAAGGGGTAAGTTGTCAACTCAATCAGTATTGCATAATATGTAATTGAAAACATTTATAAAATTTACAGTAACATTTAAAGAGTACATAAATTTTCAAATATTCAGATACAATTAGACTTTTAAAAGTACCAATTTCAAATTCAAGTAAACTTGTAAAAGTAACATTTTTGGTGTACGATAATGATTAATAACATTTCTTAAAAATAAGCTCAAGTCAAGTAGTGTCACAAATATCCTCGGTGACCCGGTCATTTACATTTCAGAAGGCACAAGACCAAAATCGTAATATTTCATTTGTCACGCGTGTTGCCGTTACATTATCACTGGTGATCACCATTTCATTACAATTCATTTCACTTTTCATTTACTATTGACATTGAGTTAAAACATTACTTTCAAAATATGTATATAATAATACATTTGCATTACTAAATCACAAAAGATCCAAACATTTAAGCTTTTAAATAAATAACTCCAATAAAGTAAAACTCATTTACAAAGAATTAGGTAACAAATATATAAGTAAATACAAAGTAGAAAAATGAGTTTATATATATATATATATATATATATATATATAAATGTATATAATAAAATATTTCAGACCATAATAATATGATAAATAAATTTGTTTTCTAAGAAAACATTTATGCAATTATATACTATGTATACAAACAAAAAATCTATTTACCTCTGATGATAGCAAGTTTAAGGTTTCACTAATGATATTGGGAAATGACGAGAGGAACCTAAACATATAGAATTTATAATCCCTAAATAAAACCAACCAAATAAAAAAAATCTGACTCAACTTCTTTGTAAATGCATTTTTATTCATTTTCACGCAGAAAAAACAGATTTTATTTAGTGATTCAAAAATCTAAGGGCCTCAAAAAACTGCAAAACATAGTCAATAAATCAAAAATCAAATTAATAACTCCCCTCAAAATATCAGAATTTATCAAACACCTATGAATTTCTATACTTTTCTATATTCACAAGGGACAATCCTGACAACGTAAATTTTGATCCTCCGATCAAACTTCGTATCAAATTTTACAACCCTACAGACCATAACAAATTTCAACAAAACTTTTACAGACTAGGACATCAGCACCTTATCCCTATACCAAAAATCATAATTCTATCCATCTTCGTTTGAGAATTAAAATTCCTACAACTCCAAGAGCTATGACTGCCGGCCTAAATATCATGGCCTATACATCAAATATACCCAAAGAATTAAAATACTTATATATCATTAAAATTCACGAAAATTTATATCCTGAGTCAATTATGTCTCTACAACTATATTACCAAAAATCATACCTAAATTCTCCTCCAGTTTCAATTTAAAATTACTTTAATAGAACAAGGTCGTATGAGTATTCAGAAAATCTGCATATGTACTAACCGGTTTATAAATAAAAACTCCATAAGATAAACATCACCAAATTTTTTGAAAATTATCATCCAAATTGATATATTTATCTACTATTCTAATACCAAAATTTAGAACCAATAGTTACTTACAAACATAAATAGGGGTGGACACGGTTCGGTTCGATTTGGTTTTAATTAAAACCGAATTGAACCGACTTATATTTTGTTTTTAAAATTATGAATCGGTTGGAACCGAATTAGAGTGTAAAACCGAGCTTAACCGAACACTTTTATCCCAGTTCGGTTCAATTTAGTTTTGGACCTATTAAGCCTTTTGGGCTTTGAAGGCTTTCTTATATTTTTTTTTTTCATTTTTTTTTTATCCTTTAACAGCTATTTTTGTATTTTGGCCTATGGGCAACGATTTTGGGCTGTTTTATTAACTATCCATTGCATTTAAAACTTATCTTAATATTTACATAATCAAACTATATTATTGTTTAACTAATCAAATTTAGTCCAAATCAATCAAATGTACCTACCAAATATGGTCCACATAATTAAAAATAAAACAAATACTATATATTCTCATTAATTACACCCATATCTACACCTATATTTTTTTTATTAAAAAAACTATGATAAAACTCTAATTAAACTCTAATTTTATTTGAAGTATCAAACTTTCTCATCATTAAATAATTATCATATTGTTTTTATCATTCTTTTATATATAGTTATGAACTCTATCAATAAACGATATATATATATATATATATATATATATATATATATATATATATATATATATATATATATATATTCAACAATGCTACTTTGCCCAAATTTGGTATCCAAATCTGATGTCCAATTGATATGATAACATTATAATCTATTCATTTAAATTGTATTAGATTTGAATGATTTAAATAAATTGATTAGAGTATTGTCACATTATTTGAGCTCCGGATTTGGATACCAAATTTGAGCAAAATAGCATTACTTATATTTTTTAAGAAGATAGCTGTAAATATCAATAATTTTTTTTGTTAAGATAGATGTATATCTCAATAAGTTTTTTTTTTTTAAGATAGCTATATAAATAAGAGAATTCTATATTGAAAATCTCTTAACCTCATATACAATTCAGCTCCATATATTCCCTTTTATAAGGCTCCTGTATTCGAGATATTTTCAAAAGTAAATTGGACCATCATTAAATGAGAATTTGATTCCAAAAATAATATGATTTAAAAAAAAAAAAAATTGGGTGCGATAATAATTTAAGAGTGTTTAAAATAATATGTATAAAAATGAATATATTTATTTCAATTAGGGGACTATTGGCATTAAGATGAGTGCTTATATTAATATTTATTTTTAAAATTTTAGACATGGGTATACTAATAAGTTTTATGGGTGTCAATTAGGGATGGTAAAATAACTCGCGGGGACGGGACATTGTGGAGACCTGCACTTTATGGGGTGATGATGAGTTTCAATTTAGCGGGAATGGGGATGGATAGTAAAACCTATAACGGGTATGGGGTGGGGATTAGTTTTATAATCCTCGTCCTGCCTCACCCTGCTTAAAATCTTATTTGTTATTATTTAGTTCAATATTTATGTTTTAAAATGATTGAATTTATTTTTTTAGCTTTGAGATTTATGTTTATGTACTGATTTTCAATTTGTTTTTTAGAATCACTTTATATATTTTATCATATTCATCAGTTTATATATTTATTATTTTAATAAATATTATTTTTTGACAAGATTTTAATAAATAATATTGTTAAATGGGTTAAATTGGGTGGGGATAGGGAAAGTGTACCCCAACCCGCCCCCGCTACGCTCCATCTATCGTAGGGTTTTATGAGGGGATGAGTTTTCAAAAAAAATAAATGGGGCGGGGTGTGAGAACTGCTACCCCGCCCCGAACCCGCTCCATTACTATCCATAGTGTCAATATCTGCACCCTATAAACATACGTAGAAGTAATTACAAAATAATGAAATATACAAATCTCATTAATTTTGCTAATATATTCAAATCCCTCTAAATATGGAATTGACTTGTTTCAAATATCTCTCTAAATGTGGAATTGACTTGCTTTGATATGACTGTCCTTGAATAATGATAGTCAATGATAGTCAATTACGTGTGATTTGGTTTGTTGTAAAACATTCTGGTTTAATACCAAATGGTTTAGTTGTCATAACAAAAAGAAACTGAATGAATGTGTTTGTCTCTCTCTCTCTCTCTATATATATATATATATATATATATATATATGTAGTAGTTTTCATATCAGTGCGTACTGATATAACTTATATCAGTGCGTAGCATTGGACTACTGATTATAGAGAAGCTTTGACAAGTGCATATACTTTGAGTTAAAGTATGTAAATCTAATGGTCCACATCCAGCGCACTGATAAATTTATATTAGTACGCACTAACTTGAATTTATATATATATATATATATATATATATATATATATATATATATATATATACATACATAATCTTTTTCCTATCAGTGTGTACTGATAGAATTATAGAAGGACATTAAATGTGAGCCACTCATTTATAAAAAAAGTTTGATAAGTGGAAACATACTAAATCAAAATATGTAAAATGATTGGTTCACATTCAATGTTCTTATATAATTCCATCAATACGCACTTATATGAAAACTTTTGTATATATATATATATATATATATATATATATATTTGAATGGCAAGAATTCATTCAAATGCCCCAAAGGCCAAAGAGTATACAAAAACATGGAACCGACAGGCCCAAACAACCCAAAAAAAGCCCACCAAGCAAACGATAAACATACCAAAGGAGACAAAAGCCCATGATTGCCATAAGAACCCATCAAGCCCAAACAAAAAGCAGACGAAGCCCAAAGCCTAAAGCCCAAACACTGCCCCAACAAGCCCTAAACACCAAGATAATAGAAAGGTGGAAACTGCAAGAACAAAAACTGAAGCCCAAAACCTAGACAAACACCAACAAGAGCAGCCAAACAAAAGAACGTACCAGCAAAAAACACGATCAAGAGCTTGAAACAAACAAAACACATCTCCGTCGCCTTTTTCAGTCAAAAACCCTTCACCCTTATATTATTATTATTATTGTTATTACTACTAATAAAGAGGGAAAAAAATCTGGTCTTACAACACTTTTCCCAATAAAAAAAAATCCATCCTCAAAATTTGTATGATTCTCGAACTTCAAAATATTATTGAATTCATCTTTCACTTATAGCATATCGTAAAAATTATATAAACATAGTAATCCTTTTCTTATACTCTAAGTTTTCACAAGTTACACAATCTTTCATTCACACGTTACACAATTGAGTCATTTTCAAATCCAAAATCATGTTAATGGTCTTTAACGGCAAATTTTAAAGGGATTTTAGCAAATATGCCCTATATGAGGGCCTAAATTGCAAAACTACCCTCAGATTTTTTTTATAGCAAAATCTCCCCTAAATGACTAAACTACCCTTAATAACATGCTGCCCCCATTTCTTCCATCAGTTGTTGGTTGCCCTAGCCATCTCTACCACTCATCCCAAGTCAAGCCGCCTCGTCGACGTCATCAGTCACGAAACGAGGATGCGTGGCCAACTTCTTTGTCGAAACGAGGACACATCACTTCCTTCGTCGTTCAAGCAGTCCTTCGTCTGCTTCCGACTGCCGTCCTGCCGCACCACCAAATCGTTGGCCACCATCTTTTCTTTTGCTTCCGTCTACAAGATTAGTTAGTTTAATTTTTTTTTGAAAGAAAAATGTTTGTTAATTGAAATTGTTATTCAAATCTAAACTTGACTACATCTCTAAATTACTGTTATGGGAGATATAGAATTCATATGTTGGTAAAGTGTTGATTATTATTCAATATCGATATGAATTGAGGTCATGGCTATTAGCCAAATTTTATTTATATATTTAATTTGCATTACCAGAGGCTGAGTGTGTTAGTTAGTGTTTCTTTAGGTGTTTTGTGGTTGTTATTTAGGGTGATTTTGTCGAATGGGGATCAGTTTGATTTGGACTTTTGGGTTCTCTGGTGTTTTCTGTGTGTTTCAGTCCTGGTTGTTGTGGTTCTGTTGTGGTGTGTCTTTCTGGGTGCTGGTGTGTTCTGTCTGTTGTTTGCTTTTTTCATACGAGTGGTATGGTATGGCTTATGTATCTATCTATAAATCTAACTCTATATGAATAATCTTTTTACAAGCTATATCATAAACTTCCTTACTACTTTATAACATATATATAACAACAACAAATTTTAGATCATAAAGTACATATAAACACGGAATAACACCTCAAATACTGTATGCATTAAGATTTTAATAATATCTAGAACATTATACTACAAATCACATATGATGTATGTGTTGGTTCCGGGAACTGAAAACCGGCATCCGCACAGCGAATGGGGGGTGGGCCCGGTTTCAAAAATTTCATAAAAACAAAACCGTTTTAGCCGGATCATTGTGATTATATTAATTCTAATATTTAAATATAAATATTAGGGAAAGAAATCGTTACCCTTGTAGACTTTTCGTGATTCCCTTGATCCAAGTTCTTCCACTTCAGGATCTTTGTGATTCCCTCGAACCAAGTTCTTCCACGCCGAATCTCAAACACAAAAGAACCGACAGGTGGACGTATCGGTATTCAACAGAAAATTTTGACTCTCGAATTTCTATTCAAGTTGTGTACTCAACTCTTGAGACAACAAAGAAAAATATTGAGAGACTCTCTCACAATTTTCTATAGAGGCTAGTGTTAAAAAAAAACTTTTATTTCTATATATTTTTCTCGTAACAATGGACTAGAAATTCTTCTTTGTTCCTCTCTCTCCCTAGTTTAAAATTACAAGAACACTTCCTCTTGTTCTTTCTTCATTGTGGATTTTATATAAAAAGAGAGAACTAGGGTGGTTGGAAAAATGAAGCATAGAGTAGAAGCTTCATTTCAACTCGGTTTAAAAGTATGTGAAGAAAACAAAACAAAAACCTTTTATCAATGTCAAAAGCAAGAAAATGAAAACTAGAGCAATTATCAATTGCTTTTATTCTTCTTGTTTTTCTTCACCTAAACATCACCATTAGTCTTTGCTCTTAAAAAAATTAAAGATAAATTAAAAAAAAAAAGGTTTTGTTGGATGGTGAAAGTCACCACCACCCACCTGCAACAAAGAAAAAACACACACATATATATATATATATATAATTAAATAATAAAATATTATTTAATCAATAAAACAACACATAAACTCATTTATGTATAGATGATTAATTCTAAATTAATCACTAAGCCGCATTAGTCATTATACCTTAATATTCAATACAGTGTTGTAAAGATAGCATGGGGACACATGGCCCTATAATTTCAAGCTCCAATAAATCTTTAATATTTAATCAAACTCTTTAATTAAATATTAGATTTATTAATTTCAGATTTATTCCACTAAAAAATTTGGAACTGCACTCTTGTCATTATAGAATTAATTACTCGAATAGGAATCAAACAGTCCATTAAATAATCATTACATACAAATCAATCCTCTATAAAAAGTTCATAATATGAGCTAGGTTCAAGTCCGTTGACCTCTCAATTACATCTTTATCTTTGAGTGCCCGTGATTCTTTAATGAACAATTATTTATGATCTTATCATAAATTGAGCACTTTATTGTTCAAGACCCGAATCATTTACTCAAGAGAACCATTTGTCTACTTCAATTAAGAAAGAATGGATTCCATCTTGTATATTATCATTCCCAACTAAGTATGTCATCATGTCTCCAAGATACAAGGTTTTAGGTTTGACATCTTGAGCAAATCACACCGAGTAAGTCAAAAGACACAAGTCAATAAGTAGGAGTCTGTTAAATACTCAGGATTAAGATCGTTCCATATATGACCATCTATTTGATAAATTGGAATACTTTGTTTCAAGATGGAGATTATTGAAGATTCCAATTTATCGTGTCCATGTCTTGTATAATCTTATTATACAAAGTACCTTCATTCTAATGTCACCACATCAACAGTTCGGATAAAACTGTTCCATTCTAAATGGGAATGAATCGTACTGGTAATTTTAATTAATTAAAGATCCCAACTTTAATTATCAATCACAGACAATTAAGATTATTATATCAAACATAATCCTCATGTATATAACAACTTATAAACTATGTTTAATATTACATTTAATAATCATGGAATTTTATGTTATTAATGCAATAATAATAACATTAAATGTACACAAATATAAAATGGAATGTCAATCCAATTATTCTTTCAGCAAAAGATTAACAACATTTGTTTTTAGGGTATTTTTTCCAACAATCTCCCACTTGCCCTAAAGCAAATGAGACATGTCTCTCAACCCTAGTCCTTCTAGATGACCTTCAAAACTCCTTGCAGGAAGAGTCTTTGTGAAGGGATCTGTGAGGTTGTCTTCAGAACAGACACATCGCCACGATGGACAATCTCCTTAATCAATTGATACTTTCGCTCTATATGCTTTCCTCTTTTGTGGCTTCTAGGTTCTATCGTATTAGCCACGACCACACTGTTGTCACAATAAAGTGTCATGGGTTTTTTCATGTCTGGAACAACTTCTAGATCAGATAAAAACTTTCGAAGCCAGACTGCTTCTTTAGCTGCTTCACATGTAGCCATGTATTCAGCCTCCATAGTGGAATCAGCAATACAAGATTGTTTGATGCTTCTCCAAACTACGGCTCCACCACTAATGGTAAACACTAATCCAGACGTCGACTTTCGACTATCTTTGTCTGATTGAAAATTAGAATTAGTACAGCCAATAGGAATCAAATCCCTACCTGAATATACTAGCATATAGTTTCTCGTTCTCCTAAGATACTTGAGAATGTGTTTAACTGCTACTCAATGATCTAATCTTGGGTAAGACTGATACCGGCTGACTACTCATACTACATAGCATATGTCAAGTCTAGTACATAACATAGCATACATAAGACTGCATACTACAGAGGTATAGAGAATGTGTCTCATGTTTTCTTCTTTTTGAGGTGTTTTGGGATACCGCTCTTTAGAAAGAGTAACTCCATGATGAAAAGGAAGATTACCTTTCTTGGAGTTATGCATCGCAAACTTGATTAACATTTTATCAAAGTACGATACTTGAGACAATGCTAACAGCTTGTTCTTACGATCTCGTATAAGTTGGATCACAAGAACATAGCTTGCTTCTCCTAAATCTTTCATTTGGAATTGGTTAGCTAGCCATTTATTTACACTTGATAAAGTTTTTACATCATTCCCAATGAGAAGAATATCATCAACGTAAAGAACTAAGAAGACCACTTTCTTTTCTTTAATGTACTTGTAGACACAAGTTTCATCAACATTTTGATCAAATCCATATGATTTAACCGCTTCATCAAATCTAATATTCCAAGATTGAGAAGCTTGCTTAAGTCCACAGATGGACCTTTGTAACTGGCAAACTTTTTGCTCTTGGCCTTTAGCTATGAACCCCTCTGGTTGCACTATATAGATGCTTTTGTCAATATGTCCATTCAGAAAAGCCGTCTTGACGACCATTTGCCATATTTCATAGTTATAATATGTGGCAATGGATAAAAGTATGCGAATGGATTTGAGCATAGCTACTGACGAGAAAGTCTCTTCATAGTCAACTCCCTTTTTTTGGGTAAAACCCTTTGCCACTGGCCTAGCTTTGAAAGTTTCCACTTTCCCATCCAATCCTCTATTTCACTTGTAGATCCATTTACAACCAATAGGTTTAACCCCTTCGGGTAAGTCTATAAGTTTCCAGACTTAGTTGGAGTACATTGACTCCATCTCGAGATTCATTGCTTGTTGCCAATTCTCATTGTCAGAATCTTCCATTGCACATCGATATGTCAATGGATAATCTTTACCAAGATCAAAAATTGCAACTTGTGCTTCTCCGATTTGTTCATAGCGAATAGGTTGTCTCACAACCCTCCCACTACGATGAGGTGGTAAATCATTCTGATTTTGAGTTGTGGTCTTCTCACTTTGTCGTTGTTTATCTTATCTCATCAGAAAGTAACTCATCAAGTATAACTTTACTACGAGGTTTGAAGTTTTTCATATAGTTGTTTTCAAGAAAAGTTACATTTGTCAATACAAATACTTTATTATCTTGAGGACTATAAAACAAACCTCCTCTCGTTCCCTTTAGATATCCTACAAATATACATACTTCAGATCGAGGTTCCAACTTCCCAGTGTTACCCTTAAGTACATGTGCAGGACACCCCCATATGCGAATGTGTCACAAACTAACTTTGTTACCATTCCACAACTCTAAGGGTGTCTAGGTATAGACTTAGATGGAACTAAATTAAGTATGTATATAGAAGTTTGTAATGCATATCCCCAGAATGACATGGGAAATGATGAGTAACTCAACATGGACCTTACCATATCAAGTAAAGTTCTATTTCTCCTTTCCGCGACTCCATTTTGTTGCGGTGTCCCAAATGCAGTCAATTGGGACAAAATCCCATGTTCGATTAAATGATCCAAGAATTCTGTATCAAGGTATTCACCTCCTTGATCCGATCGAAGAGTTTTAATCGATTTATTTAACTCCTTTTCAGCCTCAGCTTGGAATTCCTTAAACTTTCCAAAAGTTTCAGATTTCTTTTGCATTAAATAAATATAACCATACCTAGAATAATCGTCAATGAAAGTGACAAAATATTCATAACCCACTCTTGCTTGTACATTAATCGGACCGCACACGTCAGAATGTATCAATTCAAGAGGATGTTTGGCTCTTTAATCTTTTGCTGAAAAAGATCATTTTGTCATTTTGCCTTCCAGACAAGATTCACATACTGGAAGAGTGCCAACTTTTAGCTCTCGTAAAGAACCTTACTTTACTAGTCTTCCAATCCTATTTAGGTTTATATGACCCATTCTAAGATGCCAAAGGTATATGTTATCATCAGGAGAAATCTTTTGCTTTTTAGACTTTTGTTCGACTTTGAACATTTCAGTATTAAGTAGTGTATTGGAAGTTGTTCTTAAGAAATAAATACCATTATCTTAAATTCCATAACAAATATTTAAACCCTTTCTAGAAATAATAACAACTTTATTATTAAAAGAAACCTTAAATAATTGTCCATACAGTCTAGAAACAGAAATCAAATTTCCACTAAAACCAGGAATATAATAAACATTGTTCAAAACAAGAAATTTATTATTAAAAAGAAGTCATACTTCTCCCACTGCTTTAGCCGACACCATAGCCCCATTACCCACTCTCATCGTTTAGTCCCTATCGGCTAACTCTGCTGCAGAATTAAGCATCTGCATAGAACAACAAACATGGTTAGTCGCTCCTGAATCAACTATCCAGAAAGACATATCATCTTCAACTAGACAACCTTCTAGAATAAGTAAATCTGATTTACCTTTCTTTTTAATCTTGAGCTCTTCGAGGTATTTTTTACAGTTCCTCTTCTAGTGACCATCTATGCCACAGTGGAAACATTTTTCCTTTGGCCTTTTTGTCAGAGCTCTTTGCCTTGTTGTTGTTGTTATTGTTGTTCTTGTTGTTGTTGTTATTTTTCTTAACTTTGAAATTGCCCTTTTTATTTTTCAACTTGCCACCTCCTCCATTCTTATTCTTCCTCTTTTTGGACTTTCAAGAAGAGGAAGTTGTAGCTTATACAACATTTGCCTTACCTCATTTTTCATTCAAAATGGATTCGAAGGTTTGAAGCTCGTTAAGCAACTGAGTCTTGTTATATTTCAATTTAATCATGAAATAGTTGCTTTTAAATTGAAAAAAGTTAGGGGATAGTGTTTCTAAAATCATCCCCACTTCTGTAGCTTCATCGATTTCAGTGACATGAATTTCAGCCTCATTTATGTGTTCAATCATTTTGAGTGTGTGCTCACGGACTAAAGTACCCTTTTTCATTCTAGCGTTCATAAGCACCTTAACTGCCTAATAAAGAGATTGTTCAGAAGGGCGCCCAAAAATTGCCTACAGGGAGTCCATAATCCCTTTTGCGGTTTCAACCAATTCGTGCTTACACCTAAGCATATCAAACATGCCTGCTAACAGGTAGCAGTGGGATTTGTTGTTGGCATTTTGTCAAAGGTCATATGCTTCAGCAACAGTTGCTGATGACTTGGCATGAGGGCGTGGAGGAGATTCCTCCGTTAGGACAAACTTGAAGTTTTCACATACAAGCACGATGTTCATGTTACTTTTCCATTTGACAAAATTTTCACCGGTCAGTATTTCAGTAACAAGTATCTTGGTTATTGGATTGGACATGTTTGGTCTGCTGAAATTAAATAACAATCATTCACATTTAATTTGTGTCCGCAATATATGTATTTATCACATATATAAACTTTGGTAATGTAAATATGATGCATAATGCATACAGAAAATTATTTACTCAATTATCACGATAATCCAATTTTCACAAATAACATGTCGTCGTAGGATAGGTCACGTATTCAACAATTGAATTGAGACTTTCTCAATTAATAAAAGTTAAATTAAAATATCTCATAATTTCAACTTTCATTAACCACCGTTGAATTTAGTCAAGAATTGTAATTAACTAGCTTAATTACATCTTTTGAGTGTAACCTACCATTTCAGATTTTCAGACTTAACTCAAAAATTTCCGCCGTAGGGTAGGTCAATTTTGAAATACATCTAAAAATTCTATCACATGGAAGACAACATTGCTATTGACTCAAACTGACGCCCTCCGTAGAGATGACGAAATCAAAGCGTCTCAATGCGCCATTTAAATCTCACGGTGTTGTGCTAATGGTAGAGACTATGGGTAATATTGTCATATTACCCTCTCCCACTCAATATTTTAATTTTTTGTATTTTAATTACAAAATATCTAATATTATATAATAGTAACAATTTTTACAAATACAAATCAATTTCTAATCTAAAAAATTTTCATAATAGAATATGTATGCATGTCATGTCATAACGATTCCAGTACGCACTATTAATAGAGATGACATATTATATGCATGAACATATTATACATTTATCAACTATAATATAATATGAAAAAGCAAATAAAAACTAAATGAATTTTGGCCGAGTTCCTTTGGATATTTAAATTACAACCCAAAAATTAATCAAATTACAAATTTGGTCTTGTTGTAATTTCCGTCATTGACGCGATCCAATCTTATCGGTTTGCTGATAACGCCGTCTTCTTCAACTTTATATTTTACAAAAAAAAAATCCTATACCACATCGGGATTACAAATTTTTATCTAAAAATTGAAGAAACGATATACAATTAAAATTAATAATAAATCCAAAAGAACCATATAATTAACCACCAAAATCATTTTATTTACCATTCATCACATGAATAAAAATAATCATTAAATCACATCTAATGCAAAGTGCCTACTCCTGGAATCAATTCTAATATTAGAATTAATATGAACAACAACGTGGCTCTGATACCAATTGTTGGTTCCGAGAACCGAAAACCGGCATCCGCACAGCGAAAGAGCGGTGGGTCTGGTTTCAAAAATTTCATAAAAACAAAACCGTTTTAACCGGATCGTTATGATTATATTAATTATAATATTTAACTATAAATATTAGAAAAAGAAATCGTTACCCTTGTAGACTTTTCGTGATTCCCTTGATCCAAGTTCTTCCACTTCAGGATCTTCGTGATTCCCTCAAACCAAGTTCTTCCACACCGAATCTCCAAAACAAAAGAACCAACGGGTGGGCGTCTCGGTATTCAACATAAAATTTTGACTCTCGAATTTTCAGTTCAAGTTGTGTACTCAACTCTTGAGACAACAAGAAAAATATTGAGAGACTCTCTCACAATATTATATAGAGGCTAGTGTTAAAAAAACTTTTATTTCTATATATTTCTCTTGTAACAATGGACTAGAAACTCTTCTTTGTTCCACTCTCTCCCTTGTTTAAAATTACAAGAACACTTCCTCTTGTTCTTTCTTCATTGTGGATTTTATATAAAGAGAGAGAACTAGGGTGGTTGAAAAAATGAAGTATAGAGCAGGAGCTTCATTTCAACTCGGTTTAAAAGTATGTGAAGAAAACAAAATAAAAACCTTTTATCAATGTTAAAAGCAAGAAAACGAAAACTAGAGCAATTATCAATTGCTTTTATTCTTCTTGTTTTTCTTCACCTAAACATCACCATTAGTCTTTGCTCTTAAAAAAAATAAAGATAAATTAAAAAGAAAACGTTTTGGTGGCCACCTACCTGGAACAAAGAAATATATATATATATATATATAATTAAATAATCAAATATTAATTATAAATTAATCACTGAGCCTCATTAGTCATTATACCTTAATATTCAATATAGTGTTATGGAGATAGCATGGACCTATAATTTCAAGCTCCAATAAATCTTTAATATTTAATCAAACTGTTTAATTAAATATTAGATTTATTAATTCCAGATTTATTCCACTAACAAATTTGGAACTGCACTCTTGTCATTATAGAATTAATTAATCGAATAGGAATCGAACAGTCCATTGATATAATCATTACATACAGATCAATCTTCCATAAAAAGTTCATAATATGAGCTAGGTTCAAGTCCGTTGACCTCTCAATTACAACTTTATCCTTGAGTGTCCGTGATTCTCTAATGAACAATTATTTATGATCTTATCATAAATTGAGCGCTCTATTGTTCAAGACCCGAATCATTTACTCAAGAGAACCATTTGTCTACTTCAAGTAAGAAGGAATGAATTCCATCTTGTAAATTATCATTCCCAGCTAAGTATGTCATCATGTCTCCAAGATACAAGGTTTTAGGTTTGACATCTTGAGCAAATCACACCGAGTAGTCAAAAGACACAAGTCAATAAGTAGGAGTCTGTTAAATACTCAGGATTAAGATCGTTCCATATATGACCATCTATTTGATAAATTGGAATACTTTGTTTCAAGACGGAGATTATTGAAGATTCCAATTTATCGTGTCCATGTCTTGTATAATCTTATTATACAAAGTACTTTCATTCTAATGTCACCACATCAACAGTTCGGATAAAACTGTTCCATTCTAAATGGGAATGAACCGTACAAGTAATTTTAATTAATTAAATAGCCCAACTTTAATTATCAATCACAGACAATTAAGATTATTGTATCAAACATAATCCTCATGTATATAACAATTTATATACTATGTTTAATATTACATTTAATAATCATGGAATTTTATGTTATTAATACAATAATAATAACATTAAATGTACAAAAATATAAAATGGAATGTCAATCCAATTATCATTTCAGCAAAAGATTAACAACATTTGTTCTTAAGGCTTTTTTCCCAACAGTATGCATTAAGATTTTAATAATATTGGTGGTGAGGATTAAAGTTAAAGAGATCTAGGAAGAGATCCAATTCTTAAAAATAATAAAAGAGAAAAATAAAGGAAATCATCTGACAGATACTAGAGTATTTAAAATAGATATTGAGAAGATTAAATAGTTTGATTGTCACTTTCATTTGATATATTTGTTTGTTTTGGATAAAACAGGTCAGATTGTGGGATATTTACTCTCAAATACTTGGAGTACTTGTGGGCCAGGAAACCATTCGACCTTGAAGCAAAACACAGAGAAGCCCTTAGAGTTAGAATTGCAACTGCAATTTTTAAAAATTGTAAACAAGTGCCATGTAATAATGTAGTTGAAGTAACTTAGTTGAAAATGATTGTAATTAACGGATTGTTAGTTTAATTCTTGAGAATTCTATTTGTATTCGTTGTGGTAGTAATTGAGTGTGAAATGAAATATTGGGAGTTGAGAAGTATTAAGGATATTGAGTGTCTTGTTTGCAGGTATAGAAAATGATTATGGATTATGTAAAAATACAAACAAAGCTATGCTAAAATTTTGTTACAACTGTCATAAGCGTAACCCGATACTGATTTCTATTAATCTCGATCACGCAGTATACCTTATCTAATAGTTGATCATAATTTGCATCCCTTTGAAAAATCAAATGCTCATCCTCTCCGACCGTCGTACCAATATACACCGTGATCACTTTTCCATTCTCCCCCCAATTCAAAACCAATTGCATATTTTTTTCATCTTCCATCCTAAAAATTTTTAAATACAAAACATAAATTAAAAAATACTTTACTACATCAAACATAAGGTGTGTCAATTTTTTTGTTGAATTTTTTTTCTTGTTGTTCGGGTCATGAGTGACCCAAAGAACAAATTTTATACCTTCAGGTTGAGGGGTGTGACCCGATCAGGTCACTCATGACCCAAAGAACAAATTTCAAGCCTTCAGGTAGAGGCCAACCTGAAGGCATGAGTTTTGTTCTTCGAGTCATGAGTGACCTGAAGAACAAATTTCAAGCCTTCGAGTAGAGGGCAACCCGAAAGCTTGAAATTTGTTCTTCGGGTCAGGTGTGACCCGAGAAATTTGTTTTTCGGGTCACTTGTGACCCAATCGAGTCACACCTGACCCGAAGAAAAAATTTCAAGCCTTCGGGTAGAGCCAACCCGAAGCCCTTAAATTTGTTCTTCGGGTCATGAGTGACCTGATCGGGTCACACGTGACCCGAAAAACATTTACAAATTTACCCAACCGGGTCACACCTGACCCGAAGAACAAATTTCAAGCTTTCAGGTAGAGGCAACCCGAAGCCCTTAAATTTGTTCTTCGGGTCATGAGTGACCTGATCGGGTCACACGTGACCCAAAAAACATTTACAAATTTACCCACCAAAAAAAAAATTACACATATTATTTGTATCAACATATAAATTTGAATGAAAGGATTTCATTGAAAGAATAGTTTTTTTTTTTTAAAGCTTACCTTGTCACCAGTTCATTTAGATTTCTTCAACACTTTTATTCATCCAAAGAAAAAAAAAGAATTACAAGAGTTCAATGTCATTTAATTTATTCAAACAATATTTACTTTACTTATTTTCTTTTCTTTTTGTATAATTGGTTGGTAAAAAGTAAGAACGATAATTAATATGGTGGTTTTTATTTAAGTGGGAGTGATTTTAGAAGTTTGGGGCATTTTTGCAAGTCTTTGACTTCATGGGGTATGTTTGCAATTTGGGCCCTCAAATAGGGTACTTTTGCTAAAATCCCAATTCTATATCAAGAACTTATCTATACAAAAGATTATAAATCAAACTAAGGTAAAAAGAAATAATCTAGTATTCATTGATCTCAAATCAATACATGTAACACCCATGTCTTTTAGGCCCAATTTAAAAAAAAAAATTGGATAAGCGTAAAGCAGAAAAGGCATCAGATGAGTAAGCCTAAGTGAATTGTATGGTTGACAGGTAACTGTAAGCTTAGTTAATTAGCTCACAACTTCAACTGTGTCCTTCCATAAGTATATATAGTGGAGGATAAATGACAGGACCCACCCCGACACCTATCTCTTGAGTACGAGGGAGGCCCGGTGGGCTGCCCCGACTCCTCTCTTGAGTACAAGGGAAACCCTATGGGCTCTACATTCTCTAGCATAATAAAAGGACTTTCTGCTGAAATCTCCATATAAAAAATACTTGTTTGAATCAAATAAAATGTGAGGAGAATACTGAAGAGTACAAAATGTACATATTTATAATTTCTTTACATATATTTTCGTGCTTTACAAAAAGTTTATCAAAAATGACCGTTCGGACTAAAAACCGACAACTTTAAAAACTAAGTAACCAGTCATCCCGAGTGGGAAATGAAACAGGCCGAGTAAGAAACCGAATAGGCCGAGTAGACCGAATAGGCCATGTGGGCCTAGTAGGTCAAGTGGACCGAGTAGGTCAAGTGGGCCGAGTAGGTCAAGTGGACCGAGTAGAAATCCGACCATGTTCTGACCATGCCTACCACCCCGACCATGCCTACTGTCCCGACCATGCCTACCGTCCCGACCATGCCGACCTCATATAATTAAATATGTACATGAAAATTTTAAAATGCATGACTTTTATGCTTCATGATGTCATCGAGTGGCCCTCCTCAAAACTTCTGAGTTCGCACAACCGAGCAGCTACCTGGATAAATATTTAAGAGTGAAAGGATGAGCGCTAACGCTCAGTGAGTGAATGAAAACTTTTAAAAACATTTTTCTAAACCACTTTACAATAAGCATTCAGCAATACATGGTATAAGATAATATATCTACTTTTGTACTGAATAAACTGAATAAACTGAATGCTTCTCTTTGCTGAATAAGAATAAATGCTTTATAAAATCTTAATCTTCACCAAATTCGTACCGGGAATATCCTCCATACGTAAGCCCAACTACTTCGGGCAAACGCAGTCATGAATAACTTCTGGTCATACCCGAACAGAGCGATTCAATTACTCTTTCTCTAGTCATGCTCAGGCAGAGCGACTCTCTGGTCATACAAGTGCAGAGCGACTCGCTCATGCACATGCAGAGCTACTCATGACATACATATGTGTAGAACGGCCTCAAAAGCAAACCATAATCATAACTGGAAATCATAATCTCTTCTTGATAATTCATAAAAATAATATACCATTTCTGAATGCTAATATAAGCATAAATATATATTTTCAGTTCTACTCACCATCAATCATAAAAAGCAATAAAAAACTTAAAATGATTTGCAGCAATTAAAGCATAAAACTGTAAACTTGAGTTAAAAACAAAACTGAAACTTAATTCACTCACAACTTAGATGCCAAGCTTATCTTTGACTGAATATGCTAGGTTCCCTTCGTCTTCTTTCCCTATCAATCACAAGATCCAATTAGAAACTGGATATCAAAGAAGAATCAACTGAAATCTGAAATCTGAAATTTCGAGAGCTTCGCTGACTTTTCTCTTTTCTTCTCTTTTCTTTTTTCCGCTTGATTCTACTACTTTCTAGCTCTCACAACATTTATCCTCATATATATACTCATGGAAGAACACAGCTGAAGTTATGAGCTAATTAACCAAGCTCACAGCTACCTGTCAGCCATACAATCCACTTAGGCTTACTCATCTGATGCCTTTCTATTTCACGCTTATCCCATTTTATTTTTTCAAATTGGGCCTGAAAAATTGGGTGTTACAATTCACCCCTCCATATAAAAATTTCGTCCTCAAAATTTATTTACTTGGCCGAAACAGATGGGGATACTGAGTCTGCATATGATCTTCATGTTCCCAAGTCGCCTCTTCCACTGCATGATTTCTCCATAACACTTTTACAAGAGGAATGACCTTTGTACGTAATACTTGTTCCCTTCTATCTAGAATCTCAATAGGTTCCTCTTCATAAGTTAAATCTTCTCTTAACTTCACTGGTTGCTTGGTTAAAACATGCGTAGGGTCGACTATATATTTACGAAGCATAGAAACATGAAATACATCATGAATTCTTGAAAGTTCCAAATGCAACGCTAAACGTTATGCCACTACTCCTACTCGGACAATGATCTCATACGGACCAATGTATCGTGGACATAACTTACCACGTCTTCCAAATCGAAGTATACCTTTCCAAGGTAAAATTCGTAGGAATACATAGTCACCTACTTTAAATTCAAGTTCCTTTCTCCGCTTATCTGTATAGCTTTTCTGCCTATCTTGAGCAACCTTTAATCTGTCTCTGATTATTCTGATCTTTTCTGTTGTGACTTGAACAAGTTCTGGACCTAACAACTTTCTCTCGCCGACTTCATCCCAACACACCGGTGTTCTGCATTTTCTTCCATACAGAGCTTCATAAGGTACCATTTCGATGTTAGCCTGATAACTGTTATTGTAGGCAAATTCTATCAAAGGTATATGTACATCCCAACTACCTTTGAAATCCATTACACAAGCTCGAAGCATATCCTCTAATGTCTGAATAGTACGCTTCGATTGACCATCAGTTTGTGGGTGAAAAGCAGTACTAAAATGCAATTTAGTTCCCAAAGCTTCTTGTAAACTAGGCCAAAATCTAGATGTAAACCGAGGATCTCTATCTGACACTATGGATACTGGTGCGCCATGAAGACGAACTATTTCATTTACATAAATTTGGGCTAATCTGTCAAGAGAGTAAGTAATACCGATTGGCAAAAAATGTGCAGACATTGTAAGTCGGTCAACGATCACCCATATACTGTCGTGACCACTTTGACTACGAGGGAGTCCTACCACAAAATCCATGATAACATGTTCCCATTTCCATTCGGGAATAAAAAAAGTGGTTGTGATAGTCCTGCTGGTTTCTGATGTTCTGCTTTGACTTGCTGACAAATCAAACATTTATAGACGAATTCTGTTATCTCTCTTTTCATACCTTGCCACCAGTAATGCTCTTTCAAAGTACGATACAGCTTAGTACTTCCTGGATGCATTGCATAAGCTGAAGAGTGAGCTTCCTCTAAAATTTCATTCTTGAGTTCCTTAATGTTTAGTACACACAGTCGGTTACCGAGAACTAATGTACCATCACTTCTCACTATAAAATCAGCTCGTAAGCTTTTCTGTACTTCTTCCTTCAATTTAACTAAATAAGAATCTTGAGTTTGCAATTCCCGTATACGATCAATCAAAATAGGTCTAACCTGAAAGGTAGTCAGTAATGCTCCACAATCTCGTGCTTCCAGCTTAACTCTTAACATTCTTAATTCAGCTAATAATGGAAGCTGAATCATCTTCAAATGAGCCATAGAACTTGAAGACTTCCTACTGAGTGCATCTTCCACCACATTTGCCTTACCAGGATGATATTCAATCGTACAGTCATAATCTTTAATTAAATCAATCCATCTTCTTTGTCTCGAATTTAATTCCTTCTGAGTGAAAAGATACTGCAAGCTTTTATGATCTGTATAAATCTGATAAGTGACCCCAGATAAGTAATGCCTCCAAATTTTAAGTGCAAACACCACTGCAGCAAGCTCTAGATCATGGGTTGGGTAATTCTTTTCATGTTTCTTTAATTGTCTTGATGCATAAGCTGTCACTTTCCCATGTTGCATCAAAATGCAACCCAAACCATGTTTAGATGCATCACTGTAAACCATAAATCCATCACTTCCTGTTGGAAGAGCAAGTAAGGAATAGAAATCGGAGTTATGCCTGGGACCAAATCTATCACAAACTCAATATCTCTATCGGGTGGTAATCCCTGAAGATCTTCAGGAAATACATCTGGAAATTTCCTTACCACCGATATATCTTCTAGTTTTACCTCACTATCCCGAGTATTAATTACATAAACCAGATAAGCTGAACATTGTTTTCTGAGCAACCGTCTGACAGTAATAGCAGATATAACACGAGAAGGAAGAATCCGACGTTCACCACAGAAAATAACATCCGATTCTCCTTGAAGTGTAAATTTTACCTCTTTTCAAAAACAATCTACAGTAGCATGGTGTATAGCCAGTCAATCCATTCCTAAAATGACATCAAAATCACGTATATCAAGCGGGATCAAATCAACATGTAGCTCATGCTTACCGACTATGACCTTACTGTTTCTATATATATTCTCAGCCAATAAAGATTCACCAGTATGTGTAGCCACTACCATACTAGAATCTAATGGTCTTAATTCTACATCCGCATACACCATAAAAGATCGAGATACAAATGAATGAGTAGATCCAGGATCAATGAAAACATGAGCATCGTGGCCAAAAATTGTTAACATACCTGTAACGACATCTAGAGTGGTCTCGGCATCTTGTTGAGTCATAGCAAAAACCCTTGCCTGAGTACGAGGTCTACCTGACTGACCTCTCGATTGGTTGCTTCCAACCCCTGCTGCGCTAGCTTGGGTTTTCCCTGTAGCTGTAGATCCTCCTGCTTGGGATCCTCTTTGTCCTTGCATCTGACTAGCACCACTTTGCATTGGTTGAAAACCTATCTTCCTCTCTTCATTGCTTGCCTGGACTAACTCGGGGCAATTTCTTTTTAAATGTTCAGGTTGCCCACATTGATAACAATCTGATCTCCCCAAATGACACTCACCATCATGGTGCTTTCCGCAAGTCGAACATAAAGGACGCCAACTTCTACCCATACTAACACTCGGTTGTCGACTACCCATTGGCTGCTGGACTGAGGCTTGGCTAGAACCAGGTCCACGACTCTGTTGATAGTTACTAGTCTGACCTGAAAAACTGCCTATTGCCTAAGGCATTTTGCTATAAGAGCCTCCTGCTGACCAATTACTACGCTTTTGCTTCTGTTCAAATCTGCGAGAGTCACTAAGGCCTCTCTCCACTCTCAATGCAGCTTCAAACAACTTACCAAACTCAACATGTCCAGAAGTATTCACTATTGTCTTAATTTCCGTTCTATGTCCATATTCAAATTTTCTGCACTTATTTTCTTCATCAGCGACTACATATGGAGCAACCCTCGAAAGTTCTGTAAATTTCTTCTCATACTCTTCTACTGTCATAAATCCCTGTACTAGTTTGAAAAATTCAGCTCTTTTCAAATCATGATAGAAACGGGGATAATAATGATCATTAAATTGCTTCTTAAAATCCTCCCAAGTAATTCCTTTGGGAGTTCTTCGTTGAACTGAGGCCCACCAATCATATGCTTTCTCTTTTAGTAAAAACGTAGCAAAAGAGACCTTTTGCTCATCTGTGCACCTCATCACTTCAAATACCCGTTCCAGCTCATTCAACCAAGAACTAGCACTATCTGGATCTCCTATTCCATCAAAATTCATAGCTCCCAACTTTTGTACACGCTCAATAGAATTCTTTAGTACTCGCGTTTGGTGCTGAACCATGGCAGTCAACAGTTCTGCAATTCTATCCATTAGTTCCTCCCTAGGTTCTGGTACATGAGGTTGAGCTATAGGTAGTTGAAGGTGTGATTCTATGTCGTTTTCACCTTGGTTACCACTCCTCTATCCAAGGTCAGCTACTGGTCATGTGCGTAAGAGGCCAGCTTGACGCATGATGCTGTTACAAAATCAAAGTTATGCTTAAATGCATGAAACTAAATGCAAACAATTATTCTATGGTCTAAGGAATTATAAACCGTAGCTCTGATACCAAGTTGACAGGACCCACCCCGACTCCTCTCTCTTGAGTACAAGGGAGGCCCTGTGGGCTGTCCCGACTCCTCTATTGAGTACAAGGAAAACCCTATAGGCTCTACATTCTCTAGAATAATAAAAGGACTTTCTGCTGAAATCTCCATATAAAAAATACTTGTTTGAATCAAATAAAATGTGAGGAGAATACTGAAGAGTACAAAATGTACATATTTATAATTTCTTTACATATATTTTCGTGCTTTACAAAAAGTTTATCAAAAATGACCGTTCGGACCAAAAACCGACAACTTTAAAAACTAAGTAACCAGTCATCCCGAGTGGGAAATGAAACAGGTTGAGTAAGAAACCGAGTAGGCCGAGTAGACCTAATATGTCATGTGGGCCGAGTAGGTCAAGTGGGCTGAGTAGGTCAAGTGGGCCGAGTAGGCCGAACAGACCGAGTAGAAATCCGACCACGTTCTGACCATGCTACCATCCTGACCATGCCTACCATCCTGACCATGCCTACTGTCCCGACCATGCCTACCATCCTGACCATGCCGACCTCATATAATTAAATATGTACATGAAAATTTTAAAATGCATGACTTTTATGCTTCATGTGTCATCGAGCGGCCCACCTCAAAACTTCTGAGTCCGCACAACCGAGCAGCAACCTGGATAAATATTTAAGAGTGAATGGATGAGATCTAACGCCCAGTGAGTGAATAAAAACTTTTAAATACACTTTTTTAAACCACTTTGCAATAAGCATTCAGCAATACATGGTATAAGATAATATATCTACTTTTGTACTGAATAAACTGAATAAACTGAATGCTTCTCTTTGCTGCATAAGAATAAATGCTTTATAAAATCTTAATCTTCACCAAATTTGTACCGGGAATATCCTTCATACGTAAGCCGAACTACTTCGGACAAACGCAGTCATGAATAACTTCTGGTCATATCCGAACAGCGATTCGATTGCTCTTTCTCTAGTCATGCTCGGGCAGAGCGACTCTCTGGTCATATAAGTGCAGAGCCACTCTATTACTCTTTCTCTGGTCATGCACATGCAGAGCGACTCATGACATACACATGTGTAGAACGGCCTCAAAAGCCAACCATAATCATAACTGGGGAAGGGTACATGGTGCTTTTATAGAAATCATAATCTCTTCTTGATAATTCATAAAAATAATATACCATTTCTGAATGCTAATATAAGCATAAATATATATTTTCAGTTCTCTGTTTACTCACCATCAATCATAAAAAGCAATAAAAAGCTTAAAATGATCTGCAACAATTAAAGCATAAAACTGTAAACTTGAGTTAAAAACAAAACTGAAACTTAATTCACTCACAACTTAGATGCCAAACTTATCTTTGACTGAATATGCTAGGTTCCCTTCGTCTTCTTTCCCTATCAATCACAAGATCCAATTAGAAATTGGATATCAAAGAAGAATCAACTGAAATCTGAAATTTTGAGAGCTTCACTAACTTTTCTCTTTTCTTCTCTTTCCTTTCTTCCGCTTGATTCTACTAATTTCTAGCTCTCACAACATTTATCCTCATATATATACTCATGGAAGGACACAGCTGAAGTTGTGAGCTAATTAACCAAGCTCACAGCTGCCTGTCAGCCATACAATCCACTTAGGCTTACTCATCTGATGCCTTTCTGTTTCACGCTTATCCCATTTTTTATTTTTTTTTTCAAATTGGGCCTTTCAATTGGGCCTGAAAAACTGGGTGTTACAATAAACGTTGAGAGCTAGAAAGCAGTAGAATCCAGCGGAAGAAAGGAAAGACAAGAAAGGAAAGACGAGAAGTCAGTGAAGCTCTTTCTCGTGATTATAGATTTCAGTTGATTCTTCTTTGATATCCAGTTTCTAATTGGATTTTGTGTGATTATTAGGGAAAGAAGACGAAGTAAGGGAACCTAGCATACTCAGTCCGAATTAACCTTGACTTCTAAGTTGTGAGTGAATTAAGTTTCAGTTTTGTTTTTAACTCAAAAGTTTCCAGCTTTATGCTTAAGATTAATTGTTACAAATCTTTTAAGCTTTACTATCTTTTATGATGGTGATGATACAGAGAACTAAAAGTATATGTTTTATGTTTATATTAGCATTCAGAATCAGTTATATTATTTTTATGAATTATCAAGAAGAGATTATGATTTCTACAAAAGCACCATGTATGTACCCTTCCCCAGTTATGATTATGGTTGGCTTTTGGGGCCGTTCTACACATGTGTATGTCATGAGTCGCTCTGCAAGTGCATGACCAGAGAAAGAGAAATAGAGTCGCTCTACACTTGTATGACAAGAAAGTCGCTCTGCCCGAGCATGACCAGAGAAAGAGTAATAGAGTCGCTCTGCACTTGTATGACAAGAAAGTCGCTCTGCCCGAGCATGACCAGAAGTTATTCATGACTCTGCGTTTGCGGGTATGACCAGAAGTTATTCATGACTCTGCGTTTGCCTGATGTAATTCTGTTTACGTATTGAGGATATCCCTGAGTACGAATTTGGTATAGATTAAGATTTTATAAAGTATCTTACTCTTGTTCAGAAAAGAGATGCATTCAGTTTATTCAGTTTATTCAGTTTATTAAGTATGAAAGTAGATATTATCTTATACCATATATTACTGAATGATTATTGTAAAGTGGTTTAGAAAAGTGTTTTTAAAAGTTTTCATTCACTCACTGGGCGTTAGCGCTCATCCTTTCTCTCTTAAATATTTATCCAGACAGCTGCTCGGTTGTGCGGACTCAAATGTTTTGAGGTGGGCCACTCGATGACATCATGAAGCATAAAAGTCATGCATTTTAAATTTTCATGTAAATATTTAGAAATATGAGGTCGGCATGGTCGGGACGGTAGTCATGGTCGGGACAGTAGGCATGGTCGGGACAGTAGGCATGGTCGGAATGGTAGGCATGGTCAGAACGTGGTCGGATTTCTACTCGGTTTGTTCGACCTACTGGCCCACTTGACCTACTCTGCCCACATGGCCTATTCGGTCTACTCAGCCTACTCGGGTTTCTTACTCGGCCTGCTCGGATTTCTGGTAAGGACGGACTAATGTGTTAGTTTTTAAAGTGGTCGGTTTTTAGTCCGGTCGGTCATTTTTGACAAACTTTTTGTAATGAACGAAAATAAGAAAAGAAATTGCAATTATGTACATTTTGCACTCTCCAATATTCTCCTCGCATTTATTTATGTTTAAAAGCAAGTATTTCCTATGAAAAATTTAGTAGAAAGTCCTTTTATCATGATAGTAAAAGTTCAGCCCACAGGGTCTCCCTCGTACTCAAGGGAGGAGTCGAGGTGGGTCCTGTCAATACAGCTAAAAAAAATGCATGGGACAATGTTGAAACTACCTTGTGTAGATATTTCAACTTGGTCGGCTTATATTTGTGTTTGGTGAGTAATGCACATGGTCTCCTGTAGGGGTGGGCATGATTCGATTCTATTCGATTTTAGATCAAACCCAATTGAATTTAAATATTTCGATTCATCCAAAATTAAACTGGTTTAAACCTAATAAGAAATGTGAACCGAATTGAACTGAACCTATTTTAATCGATTCGATTCGGTTCGATTCAATTTGGTTTTGGGTCTAATGGGCATGCTAGCTTAATGGGTTTTTTGAAAAAAAAATTAACATTAATGGGTTGTTGGATACTAATTTTTGACATTAGAGTAGCCAAAAAATCCAAATCAAACCTAACTTAAAAATATATTTAAAATAATTAAATCGGTTAAAAACATATTACCCTTAAATATATTAAATATATTAGGTTATTTTTTTACTTATATACTCTGTTTATTCGGTTCAATCCGGTTTTAAGAAAATCAAACCGGTTTGAACCGAAAAAAAAATCGATTTTTAATTTTTAAACCGGTTTAAACCGAATTACCTTTACGAATCGAATCGAATACCCTTTTTTCGGTTCGAATCGTAAGTTAATGTCCACTCCTAGTCTCCTTTTGCCATTCTTATAATCCCTACATAGTAAATCACTGCTCATGAATTTGGTTGTGGCAGTCAAGAAGCTGCTAGATAGCCGATTTAAATATGAAAATATTACATAAATTCTCATCACTTGATTCTATTTTCTTAAGAGTCCTAATAACTTCTGTACGGCCAAAAATGGTTTCCGGGTATCGCGATGTTACATGTGAAGCATGTGGTTGATACAAAACTTGCCAGTACGGCAGTACGTGAACTACATGAACTCTTGACTTCGAGACTTCGATCTGCAATGCACAAGATATGTTTTCTAGTTGGATTCCGGCAACTCTGAAGTTGCCTGAGTTGCCCATTAGCTTCAATGTTTCAAATATCCAAGATCAAAGAGTTCAATGAATGCTTTACATGTCCGATTTACAAAATTAGTTTCGTCTTTTGAAAATCCGTCTCTTACACAATTTTAAGAGATCTTATCAGCTAAGGTAGCTTGTATTCACGTAAACAAACAAATAAAGATAAATTATCCCACTCAAGAGTTCAAATTATAAAATCATGAATATGGCATAGCAAAAAAGAGTTCAAATCAATATGTGCATTGCAAAAAAGAACTAACAGAAAGCTTCAAACCATAAAATCATGAAAATGGAATAGCTCATTCCCACTCAAGCAATGTTTGTTTGTCGACAAGGGAACCCAACTCACCACTAAACTATGATTTGAGATTTTTATTACAAATACAATTTACTTATTGAACTTGAATTAATGTTTGTCGACAAAGGAAGCTCGACTGACCACAAACATGATTCGAGATGATGAGATTAGCAACTGTTAAATTTTGGAAACAAAATTCACGAAGATAGTGTTTGTTTGGCCTCAGCTTCAATTATTTTGGGTTATTTATTTATATATATTGTGGGAGGTGGGCATGTCATTTTAGTATTACATCATTCTTTATGCTGCAGACCACTGTCGAAAGCAAAGCCTTTATTAAACAAAAGCTGGTTTTTTTCGGCACCTAATATGCGTTTTTTACATATTCGATTACTGCTACTGCTGTTATTTGGGGTTATGGATTCGAATTCTGTTAGTGCTGAAATTCGATTTAGATTTTAGAGTTAAGTGTGTTTTAGATCTTGTTTTGCATCCTATTTTTTTTTTTCTTTTTGGTAGGATTTTTGTATATGAGTGAAGTTTCTTATTCCTCTTTGCAATGTGATTTTGTTTAGGTGCGGATGTTTCTATTAATCTTTCTTAGCTTTTGTTTATGACTTTATGGTGCTATATTGCTGTATATAGCACAAAAAGAATGAAATAGACCAAATTTCAATTGTGTGATTCAGTTGAGATATCATTTTCATGCACTAAGGATGAAGTATAGCATAAACATTCAAAATTTTCCACTGTTGGATTGAAAAAAAAAAGTTCTTTCAAAAATATTCCCGGTTAAAGTTGCAATATTATTTTATTTAGTTGGCTTTATAATCTTAATTTGAGCTATAATGGTGTTTACTTAGACTGGTATTCGTCTGTTTAAAACATGTAAAGCCAAACTACAAATAACTGGTTCTGGCAAAGCAGAGGACAGGGGTCACTGTGGAAAAACCAAGTAGAAATTGCTTCATTTACTTTCATTAGTCTTGAAGTTTTGTGCAAATACTTTATTAACATAGAAAAAAATGAAGAGACCACTAATTGCATGTCCACGCTTTAGTTTTCAACTTACATTCAATACAGAACATGTTGACAAACCCTGTATCCTTTGACAATTCGGGTTTGAAAAGAATTATTGTGTTGTGAGCATGGTTTTCTCAAATTTTTTGCTGTACATTGTCAGAAGTGTTTGCATTTAGTAGCCTAAATTGGATTGGCTACTCATTTTGTTTCCATTTGAGACTTGTGTTCAATAAGTAGTTGCTATGGTGGTATTATTAGAGATAAATTGTGTTCACATTGAAGTTTGATTTTGATATTTGTTACTAATTATAGCTCAAACCTTCCATTATACTACATTGTCTTTTGATTTTGATACTTATAATGTTTCATTTGTCATTTTCAATGATTAGAAAGTGCACTAATAACCATTGATGGACTGGTTTTCAGGGATGCATTGTCTTGGGGGCGAGAGAGTTCCTCATTTAGACGTGGAGTAAGTTTTTTCATGTTTTTTTTTTCCTTTTATTGCTCTTTTGTGTTTATATTTTACATATTTTTTTATGGATGTGTTGATTTCCTGCTCATCATTATGAAATTCTTGGATTTATTGATTTGTTATGTTTGATGAATGTAAAAGATGATTCTACAAATGTTGATTGTTTAACTTGTCCTTCATGCTCAGCAATTTAATACTTAAAAAGTGGTCGTGTTCTGAAATTACCATGACTAAGTGCTTATCAAGTTTTTGTAATTTGGAGTTTGGACTAGCTTTTACACAGTATATTAAACTTTTTGAGAGCTGGTTCTAGATTTAAATTCTTTCTAGTCTCTTAGAAATGTTTGTCAAATTTTTCTCATTATTTTGTCAGGCTTAGACTAGATGCTGCAGGTTATTGAGTTGCCTCTGTGGTTCAGCCATTAGATTTCAGTTTTAATGAGCTTTTGTTGTCAGGATTGCTTACTTTGCAATTACTGGTGTTTTAGTAAACACTAAACGTTAGTCGGGTGGTAGACTAGCACCTAGCGCTTAGGCGGTCGAAATTTTTAAACTTTTTTTTTTGTTTTTCATACCTATAAAACCAATAATAATATTCATTTTACGATCAAATTATATCAAAATCATCAACATCTAACCCAAATCCACACAAACCAATTGAAATCCAATCACAACTTGTCAATTTCACAATTTAATAATTTCACAATGCAATATTCCAAGTATTTCCAACAACAAAACCATCAACATCTAGTTTAAGTCAACAAAAACCAAATGGAATCCAATCATAAATTGTCAATTTCATAAATCTCAATCCAATATTCTAACAACAAAATCATCAAAATAATAAATATAATCTAAATCCACAAAAACCGAAAGAAATCCAATCACAAAGTAACGAACATTCAAAGTTTCAAACAAAAATAAAAAAAAAATCGAACTGTCTAAGATTGATATTCTAATGATTTGCCTTCTACTACATATTCTTCCAATTGAAAGACAACATCGTCATCGGATTCAAACTCAACATTTTCTTCGACCGCCTCATTGTCGAATTGAAAATCATCGCCAAGATCTCTCATTTCACCATCATCTAGCCCCGAAACGGGCTCTACTTCATCATCACCATCATCAACAATCCATCATTGTGCATTACTAGCATCATTTTCTATTAGTATATCTATATTTTTATTGGTCTCCCTTTTTCTCTTGTCCATCAATCTAGAATTAAATTGGACGTATACTAGATTGTTCAACCGGTTTGTATCTAGTCGATTTCTTTTCTTCGTATGTATCTACATCAAAGTAAAATAAATAGATATTAAAAATAAAAGTAACTTCCTAGTTAAGTAGTTATCAATATTCAATATACTAATAATCTATAAATCTAATATTATATACTAACTTACCCCTCAAACATGTTCCCTCAAACATGTTCTGATTTCTTTCACAACCTGATGAACTAGACGTTAAGGAGAGGATATTTTTTGCTATTGTTTGCAAGTTTGGTGTCTCAGATCCATAGTTAGTCCACCAAGTTACTGCATCAAAAATAGTAAAATACATAAGCTTTGAAAAAAAATACTAACAACTGAAGTAAAAATAAATCAAAGTATGAATGTATGATACAATTAAAAATTACTTTGTTTACCTGGATTGTAGAACTCATCATTCTTCTCACATCCTTTCAACATCAATGGCCTTCCGAAAGAACCTTCTTTGTTCAAATACTTCCCAAACTCAATATTGAATAAGAGGTTTTGTTTGTCAAGGTCATCAGGATATAAAATCTCCACAAAAGTACAAAATCCACTAGAAACTTCACTAATATAAATTATTGAAGTTGGCCCATTGAAGAAATAGTAGGGATTTACTACGTAGGCTGCCAAATGCCGACCTTTGGATTTTTCATCAATAATCTCAAAGATTGGCCGATAATTACTTTCAACATTTTTCATCCCCTCTCTAATCTCTTCCTTAGCCTTTTTTAGCTCCCTATATAAAAATCCCATAGATGGGTTTTAGTCTCCATCAACTAATCAAAGCACCCTCACTAATGGAGAAAAAACCCTCAAGCAATATTTCACACCATTCTAAACACACGGTACCCATTACAGTGTTGTAGGCCGATTTCCCTTTAACACTCTTCGACCATTTTCACTTCTCCCAATCGGTGCTAGCAAACATTGCCCTCAACTTATCTTTTTTTTTTTCCAACAAAGATGCCAATGTTAACAAAGCAGAAACAAACCTAGTAACTCCCGATCTCACCATGTCCCTCTTCCTTGTAAATGCCCTCATTAACGCCAATGTCATGTGGTGGGCATAAATGAAGATAGTGAAACTCCTTAGCTTTTTCAAGTGTATTTTTGAACTTTGGTAGCTTATCAATACCTTCAAGCATGAGGTTAATGGTGTGAGTAGCGCACAAGCTCCAAAATATAGATGGCATCTTTGCCTTCAACATCTTCACCGCAGCCATATTGTTGGAGGCATTGTCGGTCACCACTTGAATAACAATTTCAGTAATCGCACTTAACACATATTTAAAAATGTTTTCACCTGTACGTGCCTCAGCAGAGCTATCTTTAGAGGAAAGGAAAGTGGTGCCTTGCTTACAATTCACATAGGCGAGATATCTTTTAAAACTGCGGTCTGTACCGTGGTCCAGGTCGTGTCTCCACCGCGATCTCCACAACGGAACTTTATAGAGAGCACATCGGTTCATACACCGTGGTCTGAGCAAGTTGTCCGTGACGTGGTCTAAGGAGCGGTCATGTGTATTCAATGTTGACGAGGGAATTCTGAACCCTATTTTGAAAAGAACCTATATATATACATATTTAACGATTTTTCAAGGAGACACCAACCAATATCACCTCTCCATATCACCTCTCCATATCTTTCAAAACACATAGCAATTCTTTCATTCATCGTTGCACATCCGAAGATTCGAAGACTATAAGATTTCAACATTGAAGATTTGAAGAATCCGTTTGAGACCTCAATGAGTTTTATCTTTTCTTTCTCTTGTCTTTCTACTTTCATGATGTGTAACTAAATCCATAACTAGGGAATCAATGTGAACCTTTTGTGAATGTTCATGTTCGAATTAATATTATTTCATCAATTCAATTCTTGATTTGTTCATTGTTCTTAATTGCTTGACTCTCATTAGTTGTAATATTTATTCACACCATAGACTAATGGTGGATAATTATTTGGCATGATTTTAGGGCTAAGACTATCTGAGAATTATGGTTAGAGTATAGACTAAACTTAACCTTAATTAATGCTCTTATGAGTGAATGAATTTTATCTTTAGCATAGACCAAGCAAAGTATAGAATTTGGTTCTTATTTCTTATGCTTTACGGGGGTTTTCAATCATTGTTCACACCATAGACCAAGGGTGAATAATGGTTGGGAACACTTGACTCATCTCGCGATCATCCGGTAATAGTCATATTAAAGACAAAGAATGAACTCTAGAATTGATTGACTTTTGTTTACAAATTTATTCCAAACATTAAGTGTTTATAATTGGGGATCATTGATGACCTAGTGTTTTCTCACCCTTAACCACAACCAAATCTTTTCAATTGCTTTATTAGTTTAATTTAATTTAGTCTTAGTTTTAATTCAATCTTCAACAATCTCTTGGTTATTTTCATTTTAATTTTAATTAGAATTATATTTAACCGGTAAATCTCTAGTCTTCGTGGGAACGATCCTTACTTGTCACGGTGCTTATCTTCACGATTCGTACATTGTGAGTATTGTTTTTATAAAACCACATCACCAAACTGCAACAAGAATCTACACAAATTATAACAATTAACAAAACACAAAAAGAGAAATAAAATTGGGTCAATAATAATTAGTTAATTACTTAATTAAAGGGTTGTCTGAATCCAAACAAACATTCAATCACAATATGCTTTCAGGTCTTATCTTCTTGTTGTCTTGTTCCAGTTTTACATACAGTGGACCGAAATCGATGATGAGTTGATTATTTCAAAATAAAAAAAAATGAGCAATAGAGAGTAGAGACTAGAGAATAGGATGTTGTACCAGCAACGTCGAGTCAGCGACGACGTCGATGAGATGTGGATGGTCGGCGATGAGAGGTGGTTGTGGTCGGCGATGAGATTTGGGTTTTGGGAAATTTCAGTTTCACGATTTGGAGAAAATGAGAAATAAGACAATGACATATGAAATAAGAATGGCATTTTGGTAAATTTTAATTTTTAAGGCACAAACGGTGCCGTTTTAATGAACCGGTTTTTTTATAAAACAAAACAGCTAGGCAGGGCAACGATTTTTGACCCTACCTAGCCTGAGTTATTTATTTAAAAACGATTGACTGTTGACCGTTGACCAATTTTTTTGGCCAAATTTAACTGATTCGGGATGTTTGGCAACCGTATAGCACCTACGCGGCCGCCTAGACCATTTTTTCGAACACCGGAAATTACATTATGAATGGTCATTGTCATTACTACAATTCTCTTGTAATTTGTCTATCTTTGCTATGTTTGCATGATTATTATCTCTTCTTTGATCTTTCAGGCAAGTTAACTTGTCCAGGTAAGACTATTGTTGTTCTGTCTGACTCAAAAATTTCCGTTTCGTTAATTAATAATGACGGTATTGGTAATCTCTTACATGCTCAGGCTATTCACGATATCCGCAGTTATATCAGATCTTCTGGTTTTGTTTCTGCGATGTTCTGTTCCAGGGATTCAAATTCTGTGGCAGATTTTCTGGCAAAAAAAGGTTCCTGGATTGAAGGGGATAACGTCTTCTGGTGTGCCTAATAGGTTCTGCTCTCCAGTTGTAGTCTGGGGGGGTTTGTGTTTGGGGAAGGGCACTGTGGAGTTTTGGCTGTTTTGGTGCTGGTGTTTTGGTGATGCCCTGTTATTGCGTTTGTTGTTTTGGTTGTTTTTTGTCCTTGTGTTGCTGTCCAATACTGGGTCTTTTCTTTTGCTGTGTATTGTTCTGTTTTGAGGCAGGTGTGTGGGTGGCTTGTCTGGTTTTCGTTTCCTTGTTCCTTTTGGCCTTTTGTGCCTTTATAAATTTGCCTTTAAAAAAAAAAAGCTAACTTGTGCATATAGATGTTCATTGTCGATTGGAAAAGATTGATTCACCATCATATACCAGTACGGGAGAGGGCCCTCCTCATGCCCCTTGCTTTAAGGTGAGAGTCACAGTCGACGAGCATGCCTTTGAGAGCCCAGATTTCTTCAAAAGTAGAAAGGCAGCAGAGCATGTTGCTGTAAATGTTGCCTTAATGTCAGTTCCATTTGATGGCTTTCAAGAGGCAAGTTCCCTAACTGAATCCTGCCATATGCCTGCCTCAGTCCAAGGAGGTTTATTGTCTTCTCCTCCAATGACTCATGCTGATTGCTCTTTGCCATCTATTTCAGACTTTAGTGTAGGAAGGCTCACGAGAACACAAAGTTATTTGCTCTAAAACAGAATCAGGGTGTAAATGGGGGTGGAGAATTTTGGGGGAGATATATTCATCCACATCCCCAGTTTCCTATTTTTCCGTTTAGTCCTGTTTTCCTGTTTTTTCGTTTTTTCATTTCCCCATTTAACTAAAAATTACAAACTAAACTAAAAAAACAAACATTCCAATACAAATATAAAATAAAATCCGTTAACGCATTACAAATACAAATATATATTATAATTAAAAATATATATTAAAATTATATTTATATATATTTGAGGGAAATGAGGAAATGGAGGAAGGGGATCTCATCCCCATCCTCATTTCAATATAACTATGGGGAAAATGGGGAAGGGTCCCCCCATCCCCATCCCCATTTCAATTTGGGGATGATTTTCATCCCCATTCCCCCCCTCCCCTCCCTCATTCTCCCATTTCCCCACGCCACCCCCCAAAAAAATCCCCAAATGAGGATGGGGTCATGGGGAATTGGGACCCTGGGAAAAAATGTGCATCTCTAACCACAATTTATATCATCAATAATGTATCCACAAAATATAATATGTATATCTGATATTATTCATTTCACATGAACTTAAATCCTCCGGTGATACACATCTCCACTCTCATCCATTCTATATCCAAGGGTTTACTCTGCAAAATGTTGGTGATAAGGAGTGAGCCGTCAACTCGGTAAGTAAATTCTTACATAACATGTAAAATAAAAATAGTCTTTATAAAATCTTTATGTTCAAAGCTTTGGTTATAAACTTGAAGATCGAATTCCCTCAAAATAATATTTAACAAAACATGAAAAACGTTTAATACAATTCATTAGTAGAATAGACATTTATAAATCAAAAGACCTAAAAAAATAATAATTTAATGCTCTATAATTTGACAGAAATAAACAATACCAATTAATCATTTAATAAAACAGTAAACAAATAGCTCATGTCTCATAGTGTCATAAATCTCGAATAGTATCACACGTAGCCCGATGATCCGGTCCAAATAATTATGATTAGTGTAACCTATAGCCCAGTGACTCGGCCCAAATAATTCCGATTAGTGCCACCCGTAGTCCGGTGACCCTGCCCAAATGATTCCAGTAGTGTCACCATGGTGACCCGGTCCAAATAATTTAGATGATACAATCAATGAGCCAAATTAGAAAACAATCACTCTCATTACCTTGTTGAATCGCATATTAGAAACATTAATTTGAAAATAAGAATATCAACTAAATAACTTGTCGTATATCGTATCTTATAAACGTTTCAAAACAATTATTTCAAAACATTTCAAATACTTTAATTACCATTCAAAGTTATAAATCACATTTACGAACAAAGTAGTGACTACTGAAGGAGAAACCAATAACGTAACTTACTTATATTTAAATAAGTAACACACACATATATATATATATATTCGAAAAGTCATGTATGTAATTAAATCGGTAGTCTTTTTGTATAACAATAATAGTATAAGCGGTCAAACAGAATATGCATTCAAACGGTATTGAAAATGAGTTATAAAGGAATTAGTTTCAAAACATTTTTTATACAATTCTTACTGAAACAATTTTATTAACACATCATTAACAGAATATAGTAAGGTGGAGATGCTAAAAAGAATAATTCAGTAATTAGAAACATAAACAAACCATGGATGAATTTCTTACAAAATATATATACTCATTTGAAAACATGTATAATACACCATGATCATGTATGAATTTACTTACCTTGAAACCATGTAAGGATTTAGCTCTACATCTAAACACCAAAAATCACACAAACCCTCTTCCAAAAACCACAGCCGATTCCCTTAATATTATCATGAGGCTCATCTTCTGTATACAGTGAATACATATAAAACAAGAGTATTCAAAACCCTAACTCATTAAGGAATCACTCACTAATAGAAACTCCATTAGTTAAGATTTTTTTTTTAATATATATAGCCTGGAACCATTTATTAAGATTTAATTATGTCTCCATTTGCTATTATTCCATACAAGATTTTTTGGGTTGACTAACTAATATAGAAAGAATTTCTTTCTTTCACGATTGAATTCGGTTTGAAAAATACATCTATTACAATTCTACCCCCTAATAGAAATTTCATCCTCGAAATTTTACTAACGTATCTGCAAACTCAAAAAACCGTGGTAAATTATCTTTGTAAAACAATTTCAAAACAAATTTGGATATTACAATAAACAGTACTACGAATTTGAATTCACGATGAGACTAACAAGCTGTTATTTCACATACCTTTAAACCGTGTGGCCCAAAGAGATGAGACAAGGATCAAGTACAACACAAAATCGCCCACCATGATCTGAACTTCGTCCCAGGCAGCATGGACACACCAGAGACAAAGTATGATGGAGCTATTTAAACCTTCTTTTTTTTTTCTAAGGAAATGGTAACTCTAATGTGTAGAGGGATTTTCTACTTTTCATTGACCATCCTAGTCATCAAAGGTAATACATTTTTTGTCCACTTACATTTTTTCCTAATAGTCAAAAGAAAATAACCTTGTAATCCTACATGAGTATGAATGTGCAAGTCTTGAAGCATAAGTTTGAAAGCTGCTGGACACTTCTGTTAGGGGGATGTTTACGGAACTCGATGGATGCGGAATCGTCAAGCCTAATATATGCCCATAACTCATAGCAAATAATAACATCAATAGCAGCAAAATAGATGAGAGAAAGTAAATCAATCACAACACAAGATATACGTGGAAAACCCAAATCGGGTAAAAAACCACAAGCCGCCATGACGATAGAGAAAAATCCACTATATGATAAATTGTTATAACCATATATTCCAGGATTCTCTCTCACACCCAAACCCCAAACCACGCTCACAAGATCCTTACCAAGAACCCCACAAAATCCCCTAGGTCTACCCTGAATATCACCCATGGATTTCTAACTTGATCCACTAATATTCACCATTTGATCCCTCCACGGATATTCCCACGGGTCTCTCACCCAGATCTCTCCACTCTCTCTACTCTCTGATGTGACATGGTGTTTCTTGACTCCACACACAAAATAACCTAGATACAAGGTCTATTTATACTAGTTACAGAGAGTTTAACATAAGAGGAAATCTTACTCCTAAACGTACAAGAATTACTTGTTCCACATAAATATTATTTCCTATTTATGACAAGTCTTCTTGTTAAGGATAAATCATTTTCCTTCAAGTACATGACTTTCCTATTCTTCATGAAGACAAACTCTTTCCTTTTCCTATTAGCATAAGAACTTCCAGAAGAAAACACTTTCGTATTTTCGCACAACATTTCTATTTGGGTAAAATACGCTGTTTCCACTGTCTAGGTCGCTGTGTGCACCCTGCTTCCTATACTGTGAAAAACCACTGTCAACCACCACTCTGAATACCGCAGTTGGTGAACTTACCTCCGCCACGGTTCGCGCCGCGTTGAAACCACTGGAGTCGATCGCTCCCTCTGCCGCGGTCTAGGCACTTGTCTGTACCGCGGTCCACGCCACGCCACGCCACTCGCCAGATTTTGTTTCTTCAATTCTTCTTTGTCTTCAAACCTCCCTCAAACACCATCTTCAACTTCCAAACGTTATCCCACGTCTCTAGGAAGCTCCACATCAGTTAAGTCTTGTTTGGTTAACATTGGATCCACTTGAGAATACGAGCTAAAACCTAACAACTTTTGATGCTTTAGTGTTAGAGATTGAATATTAAACCAGAAAAAAAAACGTTATCTATACGAAACACATCTTGTTTATGAATGGAGAATTTCCTGATAGGTTATGTATGTGAAACAATAACATGAAAAGAAACATAATATAACTTGCTTAATTAGGACAAGAGTTTGAGTTTCTTTGTAGGTAAAGTTTGACAAATAAGAATTAGCATACAAGTCAAGTAAAGAGTTAGAATATGGCACTTTTCTGAAAAATCTTATCTGAAATTACATGAATCAGAATGACAAAGAAAAGATTCCATGAAATTAATTGCTAAGATCGTCAAACCAAAAGCACCAAATCAAAGCTAGAAAATAGAGATAATATGTTATGAGGTATATGGTTAAAAATAAATTCTAACGAGCCTCTAACAGTGAGATAGTAACTTCATTACAAGAAGAAAACTCATGCTTGTTTGAAGATTCTGGTTCAAGATGTGGTTTCCTATCCATCAGGAAACCAGGTTGTTTCGGCTCAGGCAACATGTTATCGCTACCCAACATAAAAACCACAGTTGACATGCTCGGCCTATCGTCAGGATGATGTTCCAAGCATAAGAGACTAATGTGGATGCATCGTATGGCTTCTGATGCATTGGATGATTCTCCAAAGAATGGATTAATCAGTTCCAAAGGTCTGCCTTCTTTCCATAATTTCCATGCCTAAAACATAAAGAAATCCGTTTTTCAGTCACGGTTATCATTTTAAAGTTGTCGAAAAGTGACATGGTTTCCTTAAACTTTATTGAAAAAGAAATGTAATGATATTCACTTACATATCCTATAAGACTAAGGTTGCAGTCTGGATGATAAAATCCTCTGTTTTTCTTTCCACTTGCCAATTCCAGCAATAAAATACCAAAGCTAAAGACATCAGATTTTATCGAGAATATCCCATCAATAGCATATTCCGGTGCCATATAACCACTGTAGAAGTATATTTAAAGACAAACTATGTTATAGAATGGAACACAAGCAATTATAAAAAATTACAGGACAAGTAATACTTACTAAGTGCCGACTACTCTATTCGTGTTTACTTCATGTTGGTCTCCATTAAAAATTCTGGCCAAGCCAAAATCAGAAATCTTTGGGATCATCTCATGATCAAGTAATACATTACTTGTTTTCAAATCTCTATGTATAATCCGTAATCTAGAATCTTGATGAAGATAGAGAAGGCCCCTAGCAATTCCACAAATAATGTGGAAACGCTTGGACCAGTCCAATAGCTTACTTCTAGTTTGATCTGCACGTTTAATACTCAGGTTATTTTAGTATCCTGCTTGAATAAAAAAACAAAACTAATCTTTTTATGACAGAAAAGAAATGTCCATAGTAGAGATATCCTCAACCAACTGAATTCATAAGTAGACTTTTTAGGGATCCTTACCAAAAATGAAGTGATCCAGACTTTTGTTGGGCATGAATTCATATATTAGAATTTTCTCCTCTCCTTGAATGCAGCAACCAAGAAGCTTTACAAGATTTCGGTGCTGCAGTTTGGCAATCAGTATTACTTCATTTTTTAACTCATTAATTCCTTGTGTGGAAATCTTTGAAAGCCTCTTCACAGCGATTTCTTGTCCATCTACCAACGTACCCTGGAATTTTTTTTATGTGAAATGAGTTGTAATATAGTGTAAGATACACATGTGAACAAGTTTACAATATCATATCATTAATTGTTAGACTTAAAAACTTAAGCCTTTAGGCAAAAGCCTACCGATTAATAAAAAATTCTCTAACAATTGTATATATATTGCGAGTTTACCTTGTATACGGGTCCAAAGCCACCTTCTCCAAGCTTGTTGTTGAATGAGAAGTTATTAGTGGCATTAGCAATTGTATCTAACTCGAATATTGGTAGTTCCAGGTCTTCAATCTTTTGATCAGTTTTCTCCTTACCTTCACTTTTATCTGAAACAGTGGATATATGTGTTAATTGTCAGTAATATGGCATTATGAACTAAAATCATAATACCATTTAGAATGGACACAAATTAATTGAAGTATATTGTAGAAGCATAAGTCATTTATGTAACAGACCGAATTCACCAAGTAGATATTTTTTTTTCTTTGGACTTCACACAAACCATTTAACATAATTCTCTCAAAAAATCAATTAATGACTAATAGTTATGCACTCTTATGATTCTATTGACAGATTATCCACTTTGCAAATTAAGTAATGATTTTTCTAGGGGAGAAAAAAAATGAATATAAGTAATTTGCTTGCACTCATTTACATGTACAGAAAGTTTTATCGATCAAGTGTGGATTGCTTTGTGAAGGCAAAGAGAGCGATGTTACCAAAATTTGTCTTCCTTTTGTATATGTAGTAACCTACTATAAGCACCCCAGCAACTGCGGCAGTGGCAGTAACTATCACCACTATCTTCATTTTAGGCACTTCTTTTGTACCTTTATAAACGATATTGATAAAGCAAAGCAAAATAGTTAAAAGCAAAGCAAATTAACTCAAATTACAGAAAAAATATATATGCAGAAGCTATAGCAAGATACCAGTTTATGCGCCGATCACATATGCATATATGCATTAATAAATCCAAGGAAAGAAAACGAAAACCCAAATGCTCATTTGGGAGAAACATAAAATATTTAAGTAAATACCTAGTTCCGAAACAGACATTCGAATAAATAAGTTTTCCACACTATTTGAATTCTGTTTGATATCAATTAGATCATCGAACCACATAGCACAGCCGCTGCCTCGTCCTCTAATATCCGAGTTTGAGTATGCCATACAAGAAGAGTTTTCTAAGCATTTAACCCTGCATTGCTCGAGATTCATACTTTTGTTCACCCAAGAATTTGTAGCATCTGGCAATTTCATCTGATTAAATTTGATAAATCCATCTAGTTTTGAGTAGTTTAATGCCTTGTTACGAACGCAACCTTCTGACCAGTCCCCGTATCTAGTTGATTTAGGCTTGAAGCCTTCTAAACACTGGCAGATCGGCGATTGAGTTGTGATACAAATCCCATAGGCACCACAAAGGCCATAATAGCCACAGTCATCTCTTGGCACACGTGAATACACATTCCAATTTTGAGTTGTTTCGCTCAATATCAATCGTTCTCGTAAATATCTGGTTTTGTTCATAACAACTATTGAGAACATTGATTTATCTATCATTTTGAATGAGCAGTACAACTCATCCTCATTGTTGACATAGTTCACCTCAAAAATTGAGTTATGACTCAAGTCTGGACCACCACTGAATGTAATTCCATTCCACGGGCCACCCCTATTAAACTTGTTCGAACCATTCCACATAACAAACTGAGGAATTCCTTGTAGTTCTATCCCCCAAGTGAAGTCTCCAGGAGATGGGTCATCCAGGCTCGTCCATGATGATAAACGCCTTTGAAGGCCAGTCTTTAAGTCCCATCCAAGCATCATTTCTGGTAGCCACGTATCACAAGGATAGTCAAAACTCTGCCACAAGTAACTTCCCAAACCATCACCACTACTTCGTTCATCTCTCAGAACAAGATTTCCTGAATTCAGAAGCTGTAATACAACTGAATTCTTGGCTTCTTTCGTTGAATTTGCTGACCAAACCACAGTTTTGTTCTGCCTCATGACAACAACAGGACTACCTGTGCTGTTTATCATCAACACGCCAGAAGAATCGTTGATGGGGTTGATTCTGTTCGCGACCCAAACAACAGTCTTATCCGGGACCTTCTTGTACCAAATTCCTACGTACCGATTCTTTGAACTACCAGGACTGAAGAAACCAAGCTCAAATCTTCCATCTCCTGAAACTAAGGTCCTCCCACCATCACTAATTGACTCAGATGAACTAATACTGTCAATTGCAAAAGCGAATTCGTAAAAGAAAAACAGTAACTTCAAACTGATCACCATGAAAGAAAGAATATCCATTGATGTCTAGAATTGAGAGAGCTCTCTCCGTATGTAACAAGTTAACGAAAATAAGCAGCATAAAAAATAAACACAACGTTGACCAGAAAGTGGATGATGGTTGACTTGTACTCCATCCACACAATCTTAAACGACAGTGAGACTGGTTGCTGAAATTTCAAAATTTCGGTCAGCATATATATTAATGAAAAACTTACACCTTGTCCACCTGTCTCATGTGGAAAATTAGAAAACGTAGGCAAGGGTTGGTTTAGAGTTGTGACATTTCTTCTAACGTTATTATGAGACACAAATTTCTACATGAAATGTTTGACATAAGGGTATGGAATTTAGCTGAAAATGAAATGTCTGACATAATTGTTTGACATTAATATGAGACACAAATTTCTACATATGAAAATGAAATGTTTGACGTAAGTGTTTGACATAAGTGTTTGACATAAGTCTATGTAAACTCGCCAATTAATATGTAAAACTAGTAAGGCACGTTAGCTCTTGGTGAGAAATTGAAATTTTAGACCAAAAGTTTTAATTATCAATATGAAATTGTTGTTGTACACGCTCATTTGAATTTTCAGGCACTCGCGTTTGGTACTGAACCATTGCAGTCAGCAGTTCTACAATTCTATCCATTGGTTCTTCCCTAGGTTCTGGTATATGAGGTTGAGCTATAGGTGGTTGAGGGTGTGATTCTATGTCGTATTCATCTTGGTTACCACTCCTCTCTCCAAGGTCAGCTACCGGTCTTGTGCGTGGGCGGCCAACTCGACGCATGATACTGTTACAAAATTAAAGTTATACTTAAATGCATGAAACTAAATGCAAACAATTACTCTGTGGTCTAAGGAATTATAAACCGTGCTCTGATACCAAATTGACAGGACCTACCCCGACTCCTCTCTTGAGTACGAGGTAGACCCTGTGAGCTGAACTTTTACTATCATGATAAAAGAACTTTCTACTAAAATTTCCATAGGAAATACTTGCTTTTAAACATAAACAAAATGTAAGGGGAATATTGGAGAGTGCAAAATGTACATAATTGTAATTTCTTTTCATATTTTCCTTCGTTACAAAAAATTTTGTCAAAAATGACAGATCGGACCAAGAACTGACCACTTTAAAAACTAACACATCAGTTAGTCCCGACCAGAAATCCGAGCAGGCCGAGTAAGAAACCCGAGTAGGCCGAGTTGACCGAATAGGCCATGTGAGCCGAGTAGAAATCCGACCACATTCTGACCATGCCTACCATCCCGACCATGCCTACCGTCTCTACCATGCCTACTGTCCCGACCATACCTACCGTCCCGACCATGCCGACCTCATATTTCTAAATATGTACATGAAAATTTAAAATGCATGACTTTTATGCTTCATAATGTCATCGAGTGACTCACCTCAAAACTTCTGAGTCCGCACAACCGAGCAGCTACCTGGATAAATATTTAAGAGTGAAAGGATGAGCGCTAACGCCAAGTGAGTGAATGAAAACTTTTAAAAACACTTTTCTAAACCACTTTACAATAAGCATTCCGTAATACATGGTGTAAGATAATATATCTACTTTCGTACTTAATAAACTGATTAAACCGACTGCATCTCTTTTCTGAACAAGAGTAAGATACTTTATAAAATCTTAATCTGCACCAAATTCGTACCTAGGGATATCCTCAATATGTAAGCCGAATTACTTCGGGCAAACGCAGAGTCATGAATAACTTCTGGTCATACCCGTGCAGAGCGACTCAATTAATCTTTCTCTGGTCATGCTCGGGCAGAGCGACTCTCTGGTCGTACAAGTGCAGAGCGACTCTATTTCTCTTTCTCTGGTCATGCACTTGCAGAATGACTCATGACATACACATGTGTAGAACGGCCCCAAAAGCCAACCATAATCATAACTGGGGAAGGGTACATACATGGTGCTTTTGTAGAAATCATAATCTCTTCTTGATAATTCATAAAAATAATATAACTTATTCTGAATGCTAATATAAGCATAAAACATATACTTTCAATTCTCTGTATCATCACCATCATAAAAGATAATAAAGCTTAAAAGATTTTCAACAATTAATCTTAAGCATAAAGATGGAAACTTAATTCACTCACAACTTAGACGTCAAGCTTAATTCGAACTGAGTATGCTAGGTTCCTTTACTTCGTCTTCTTTCCCTAACAATCACACAAGATCTAATTAGAAACTGGAACCAAAGAATAATCAACTCAAATCTATAATCACGAGAGAGAGCTTCACTGACTTCTCCTTCTCTTTTCTTTCTTTTTTTTCTTTTCTTTCCTTTCCTTTCTTCCGCTGGATTTTACTGCTTTCTAGTTCTCCCAATGTTTATCCTCTAATATATATACTTATGGAAGAACACAGCTGAAGTTATGAGCTAATTAACTAGACTCACAGTTGCTTGTCAGCCATGCAATTCACTTAGGCTTACTCACCTGATGCCTTTTCTGCTTCACGCTTATCCAATTTTTATTTTTATTTTTCAAATTGGGCCTTTCAATTGGGCCTGAAAGACATGGGTGTTACACTATGGACACCGCCACTCACCACTCTTGCTTCAGTCCCTAGTGATATCCCCTGATACACTACTCTTGATGTGAACGCCTCCAACTCTACCCCCTTGGGCCTTTTACAGTGGCACCCGACCAATTTGCTTTTCAACCCACCCTTGGTTGCAAGACTTCCCTTACTTGTGCAACTTCACACTGAAGTCACAAGACTTAACCTCATTAAAGAGTCAAATACAACCTAAGTGAATATGATAAAATATTCAAACATGCAAGTAATGCTAGGTAAGACTAAATGCTTATCTAGGAATTTAAGAATGACAGTAAGTACTATTCCTAGATATCAAAGTCTAAATGAATATTCATAAAGACTTAACTAGATATAGTTATGCAACAATATATCATAGTTATCAAACAAAACCATTTCAACATATGTTGTCATTAAGCATGGCATGATCATTAATGCAATCATCAAAATGCAATTAATATGACCTAATTAGCTAGAGGGCAAATATGTCTTAAATGCTAGCTATCAACAAACAAACCCAATCATGTTATAACTCATCAATAAATGCATTCAACACAAGATTTTAACAAATCATATGCATAAAAATGAATTCTTGAACAATAAGAACAATGAATGAAGATGAGATGTTTGTTCTTACTTACCAAGTCAAGATTGATAAAGACCCATGTGTGATTAATGTAATGGATGCATGGGTTTTGGGTTTGGAGAGTCAAAGAAATAAGGTTGGTGCTTTCTCTCACTAGGGAAGGTTCTCTCTCTCTAACAAATGTGTTCTTTGAGCTCTAAGAAGGCAAGGAAGAAGAAGACAACATATATAAAGAAGCCCTACACAAAAGGGTGTCGTTTTGGACTTGGGAAGCAAAATCCCGTCATGACCGTTGTGCATACCGATGGCCAGGCAAGTGCCTAGGAAGCTGTCCAGGCAGCAGTGAACGGCTGGACATTACTGCTGCCTAGGTCGCTGGCTAGGCATGGCACCAACAGCGGTCTAGGCCGCGGTACACGCCAGACAGCACAACAGCTCTATCTTCGAGCGACCCAAAACATGAGCAACAACATCCAAACCTTTTGTATAATATACTGTTAGAAATGTATGGAAGTCTGCTTTCTACTACAAGTTACAAAACATGATTTGGATGTCTGTAGAAAACGTGATGGTTATTTTAGTGACTAAAGATCAAAAACGGACAACAATAGAGATGCCCTGTTTTTATGGTCACTTTGGAGATTTCAAAACCAATCCAAACGGTCATGAAATATTACAAATAATATACCGTTGAAAAGGTATGGGTGTCTAGTTTGTACAGAAAATTTCAATACTCATTTTGAATCATTGTATAAAAAGATATGGTCACAAGACCATACAAATATCAGTTTTGAAAAACATTTAAATCATTGAAATACACTCTTTTGAAACTAGACACCTTACTCCATATAACCGAATCAAGAGAAGAATGAGACCTTCTTATATGGTCACTCAATGCGCTAAAACAAGCACACCATCGTGCAAGCGTGAACACAATACAATACCACACTTAAATCTATAAATGAAGTGCAAGTATGATTGTGAAGAGATGCACACATATAAACAATATCAACACAAATGCAAGATCAACAAAGCATGCATGAGGTGTGTGTGTGCACCTAAACTCTTCAAGAGACAAAGTCAAGTGAATATACCTTTTGCTTTTGAAGTCATGGAGATGCTTGAAAGCTTGACAATGAGGTCCTAAGCTACCCATTACACAATCATCCCCAATGTGGTGTAGTTTGTCATGAAATAAGCCAATCATAAAATTGAGGTTCTTACAATCTCCTCCTTTGGATATTTCATGACAAAACAACCACTCACAAATAAATCCTCACAAAACAAAAAATAATCTAGCTATTGTTCATGAGAGTCCATTCTACGTTACAAAAAGAGATACCTAAGAATCTAAGTCTTCAAGGTCTTCAATCTCTTCGTAGATCATCATAACTACACACAATAGCAAGAAAGCACTTTCCATGAACAAGTGCATGTGAGGTGAACAAACATAAAAAGCAATTGCACTCAATAAAGCAATATAAACAAATGCATGTGCAATGCTCCTCCTAAATGGGTTACTCTCTCTCAAACTCTCTCCCCAAAGTATAACCAATGCTCCCGCTATATTTCTCAAGACTTCTCCCCCTTTTTGTTATGAGATAGGCAAAGGAGCTCCCCCTATCGGGTTATTTTAGCAAAGAGAGCTATTCACACAATAACATTGTATAATCATATACACAAACTTTATACAACTTAAATAATTGAGAGAGATTCAAGGAGTTTTATTTAAAGAAAAATGTGAGACAATGATACTTTGCAAGCAAGACATGTTGCATTCAAATCCAAAACAAATGGTATTGGCAAAGCAAACATCAAAAGGGTTTCCAAAAGAATTCAAACTAATTTGTACCCTTTTGTCATAAGCAAACAAGATAGAGTTTCAAAATTTTGAAAATAAAGCAACTATATCAATCCTTAAAGGCAAATCAAGACATGAGCGACTATTGCACCCTTTTTAATTTTTTCGGATAATTATCCGTATGATAGTAGTCTTGATTCACCATTAAGAAAAGAGAGAAGACTAATTTGGATATAAAATCCTTATTAATTGCATGGGTACAAGCTCCTTATTGATTAGTCCTCTCATTTGCACTCACACACATTTACATTAAAGCAATCAAACTCAATTCATGCATATCATTTTAAAGCATGTCGTGGAACTAAATTATAGGTCATTCAAATGTACTTTCCCAATTAATTCTCCTAGTCCAAAAATATATGTTTGAACATAAATATGACATGGATTGCAAACAAAGCAATATTGCACACTTATTAAAGAAAAATATATCAGCATATATGTGCAACCAAGAATCTCAAGCAATTTTCAAAAGAGCATAAAATTAATCAACTTTTTGCACATAGCAAATCATGAAAGTTTGCTCTCTTTGCTTGAGCTCCCCAAATGGGGTCAATCAAAATAAGTCAAGAGGGGATATGAGTCCGTATAGACTTACCAAGTCCATTTGACCTAGTTAAGCCTATGGGTGAAACCTTAGCACAATGGCATGTGGGTTCATCTTTTCTAATCCACTTAGGTGACACATTGTCATTCCTAGTGGTCAAGATCATCATATTACTCCTAGGATCGTTAACACTAGCTTTCCTAGGCACATTTATATTGGCTCTACCCCTTTTTCTTTCAATCATGCTCTTAGTTCTTCACATGTTAATGTACTTGAAGCAATTTGGTCTAATATGACCATCAACACCATAAAAATGACATGAAGGGATAAAATGAGGGGTCATACCATTCCTTTGTGTGGACAAAGGTGCTTTCCCATGTCTTTGAGCTTTCCTTTGGTGTGGTATTGATTCTCTTCTCCTTTGTTGTTGAGTTGGAGAAGATTGCTTCCTTGGTTGAGCTTGATTGGCTTGCCTCCTTGGTTGAGGAAAGCATGGAGGTGGAACTCTTGATTGTTGAGGCTTAGCTCCATTCTTTATTGGCCCCTTCACTTGGCCATTCTTGGATGTCTCTCCAAGATCAATCTTCCTCTTAAGATGTTGTGGAGGTAAAGCTCTTTTCTTGCCTTGAGCTTGAGGTTACATGACCTTGGGTTTCTTCAATTCTCCAAGGCACCTCATCTCATTCTCCTTGATGATCTTCAAGGAATTGTCTTTTTTGGAAAGTTCATTCTTCATTGCCTTCATCCTTTAATGGCAATGATCAATCTTCTTCTCATACTTGGACACATCAATTATGTCCATCTTCAAGGAGTCATCTAACTTGGTCCTTAGTTGAAGATTTTCCTCCTTCAACTTCTTGATTTCTTCATTTTTCTTCTTCAAAGACCTTTGAAAACTTTTAATGAAGTCTTCGTAACCAAGCTCTTCATCACTCAAGTTCTTGGAGCTTAAACTTTCTTTATTAAAGCTTCTACCACTTGTACTCCCGTGGCAATCATCATTTAAACTAGCTTCTTCAATGTCGAACTTGAGTGATGGGTGTCTTGTAGCCGTTTTAGAGTTGTCATTATGTAAAGCGTGCAAGACTATGTGATTCCTTTCACATCCCTCCGAACCCGAAGAGCATTCTTCACTTTCACTACAAAAGTAGGCCTTTGGTTTGCCTCTTCGACTCTTGCTCTTTTAGTTTCCACAATCCGTGGAGATGTGCCCATAGCTGCCACATTCACAACATTGAAGCTTGATCTTTGAGGTACCTAAATTTTTATCTTTTTCTTTCACGGTACATTCGTGGATGACTCTTAGAATCTCCCAAGCTTCTCCAACATCTCGAGTGGTTTGGATGAGTTTTGCATGACTCTCACCCACTGCATAATATAAGGCACGGAGGCCCTTTGAGTTCCATTCGGCAGCATCGAGTTTGTCAACTGTCCACTTGGACTTAGGCTTAGGCATAGAAGCCCCATTCTCTTGTGTCTCCGTGGGAGGTGAATACCCTTCTTCCACACATATCCACACATGCTCATTAAGGTCACACAAAAAAACTTCCATCCTTACTTTCCAAGAGGAGTAGTTATCCTTGGTGAGCATTGGTGGTTCAAAAATCAAAGCACCCTCTAGTCTCTCAAAATCACTCATGGTGTTTTGGTTATAAATGAGATGCAAATGAAATGCAAAAACAACCAAGCAAAAACAAACAATCAAAATGCACAAGGTAAGACACACACAATGCACGGATCACCTAAGTATATCTAGGCACTGCCTCTGATACCAATTGAAAGTTCCTAAAAAACGTGTGTGTCTAATAACCTAGAGGGTGGGTGAATAGGTTTTAATCAAGTCAATTACCAATTTTTCTCGATTAGTCAATATTCAAAAATCACCCAATAAAACAAACATACAACATCAAGTGTAAAGTGCGGAAATATAAATAACACAAGATGTATACGTGGAAACCCTCCAAATGGGAAAAACCACAGGCTGTTAAGTGTGTCACACTCGGTCATAGAAATCCACTATATGAATAAAAGGTTACACCCTCAAGTGATTCTCAGACTCTCACTCTCGACAACCTCAGGCTATGGACACCGCCACTCACCACTCTTGGTTCAGTCCCTAGTGATATCCCCTGATACACTACTCTTGACGTGAACACCTCCTACTCTACCCCCTTGGGCCTTTTACAGTGGCACCCGACCAATTTGCTTGTCAACCCACCCTTGGTTGCAAGACTTCCCTTGCTTGTGTAACTTCACACCAAAGCCACAAGACTTAACCTCAATGAAGAGTCAAATACAACCTAAGTGAAAATGATAAAATATTCAAACATGCAAGTAATGCTAGGCAACACTAAATGCTTATCTAGGAATTTAAGAATTACACTAAGTACAATTCCTAGATATAAAAGTCTAAATGAATGTTCATAAACACTTAACTAGATATAGTTATGCAACAATATATCCTAGTTATCAAACAAAACCATTTCAACATATGTTGTCATTAAGCATGGCATGATCATTAATGCAATCATCAAAACGCAATTAATATGACCTAATTAGCTAGAGGGCAAATATGTCTTAAATGCTAGCTATCAACAAACAAACCTAATCATGTTATAACTCATCAATAAATGCATTCAACACAAGATTTTAACAAATCATATGCATAAAAATGAATTCTTGAACAATAAGAACAATGAATGAAGATGAGATGTTTGTTCTTACTTACCAAGTCAAGATTGATGAAGACCCATGTGTGATTAATGTAATGGATGCATGGGTTTTGGGTTTGGAGAGTCAAAGAAATAAGGTTGGTGCTTTCTCTCACTAGGGAAGGTTCTCTCTCTCTAACAAATGTGTTCTTTGAGCTCTAAGAAGGCAAGGAAGAAGAAGACAACATATATAAAGAAGCCCTACACAAAAGGGTGTCGTTTTGGACTTGGGAAGCAAAATCCCGTCATGACCGCCGTGTATACCGCTGGCCAGACAAGTGCCTAGGCAGCTGTCCAGGAAGCAGTGAACGGGTGGACATTACCACTGCCTAGGTCGCTTGCTAGGCATGGCACCAACAGAGGTCTAGGCCACGGTACAAGCCAGACAGCACAACAGCTTGATCTTCGAGCGACCCAGAACATAATCAAACGACATCCAAACCTTTCATATAATATACCGTTGGAAAGGTATGGAAGTCTAATTTCTACTACAATTTACAAAACATGATTTGGATGTCTATAGAGAAAGTTATGATCATTTTAGTGACCAAAGATAAAAAATAGACAACAACAGAGATACCCTGTTTTCTGGTCACTTTGGAGATTTCAAAACCAACCCAAAAGGTCATGAAATATTACGAATAATATACCGTTGGAAAGGTATGGGTGTCTAGTTTGTACAAAAAATTTTAAAACTCATTTTGAATCATTATGTAAAAATATATGGTCACAAGACCATACAAAGGTCAGTTTTGAAAAATATTTAAATCATTGAAATACACTCTTTTGAAACACACTCTTTTGAAACTAGACACCTTACTCCATATAACCAAATCAAGAGAAGAATGAGACCTTCTCATATGGTCACTTGATAACTCCCATTTCTACACTCGTTATAGCCTCCATATCCTGTCATTTGCACTCGTTCCTGAGTAAAATTGAGTATTTAATGGTGTATTAAGCTTGTACAGGTGCCTCCAGGGTAATAGTGCGAAATTGAGAAAAGTTGGGGCCAAAACGGAAGAATCGGAGTCATAGACCACGGCTGGTGCTGGTGAGGCGCCACTCGACCAGCGCCACCCTCACCAAAGCAGAAAAATCAGTGGTGTTGCACTGGTGAGGTGCCACTCTACCAGCGCAACCCACACCAGCGTAAAAATATCAGTATGTTACGCTGGTGAGGCACCACTCGACCAGCGCAGCAGTACAACTCAGCATGACTTCTAGGGTTTCGTGCCTCATTCCTAAACATATAAATACCCCTTCTTAAGTTATTTTAAGGACCTCTTGGATGACCATAAGCTCCAATTCCTCCCTTTACAATCCAAAACCCTAAAAAACACTACTTTTCACCCAAATACCTTACCTTCCACTCAAATCCTTCACCAAAACACTTCATACAACCTCTAATCCATCATCCAAACTTCAACTCCACTCTACCAAACACTAAATACCCAACCTTCTCATCCTTTTCCACTACAAAAATGCAACCTTGGAGCAAAAGGGGAGCATCAAGAGAAGGAGCAAGTCAAGCATAGTTCACCAACCAAGAGAGAGGACATCTACACTTAGTTTATTCTAAATCTTTCTCTCTTTCATTTAGTACTTATATTTGCTTATGGCTTGTATGAAAATCACATCTTTTGTAGCCCTTCTTTACATTATGAACTAAACTCATCTTGGCTAAGGCCAAGATGAAACCTTTACTATGATTTGCTAATGAAGACCACCACTTTATTCATATTGCTTGTGTTTATGTATATGTATTTCATGCTTTATTTTACATTGAGTGTCTAGCTAGCATTTGATATGTATTTGGTTGGTGTGTGATGTACCGAGAGGAGAAGCACACAACATGCTCGATGAAATGCATGATAGAGGTCTAGTAAGTTAGAAATACTCAAGGCTAGTCTCTAGGACTCACTTAGTGAACCACTAAGCTTAAGGAACTTGTGTGCATTTTGGTTGACCATCGAGAGATAGGTTATTGGTGCATATAAGTGTTGTCTCTATAACTCGAGAGAGAGTAGAGACTAATAGAGGGTATCACGAGTCTACATTCACATTTGCATAATTTATTCATAATGGTGTGTCTATAAATTGGTGATGATTAGTTAGGTGGATTCAAGGCCTTAGCCTAAGCCCCTTATAGCAATACAAACACTTGCTTGTGTGTGACTTTGTCTTGTTTGCTTGTTGGTTAAGTTTCACTAGTTGCATTCTAGAAGTAGTTTATAGTTAATTAGTATTAGTTGTATAATTGAATCATCAAATATTTGCTCGTCTAAATAGTAGTCTAATCAATCAATTGTGGTAATCAATTCATCAATCCTCGTGGAACGAATCTTATTTATCATTGTACTACTCCCACGGCTCCGTATTATTGCGGGTGCTCATTTAGGAGAGATCATCACTCAACGTGCTAAAACAAGCACACCATCGTGCAAGCGTGAACACAATACAATACCACACTTAAATCTATAAATAAAGTGCAAGTGTGATTGTGAATAGATGCACACATATAAACAATATCAACACAAATGCAAGATCAACAAAGCATGCATGAGGTGTGTGTGTGTGTGCACCTAAACTCTTCAAGAGACAAAGTCAAGTGAATATACCTTTTGCTCTTGAAGTCATGGAGATGCTTGGAAGCTTGACAATGAGGTCCTAAGCTACCCATTACACAATCATCCTCAAAGTGGTGTAGTTTGTCATGAAATAAGCCAATCATAAAATTGAGGTTCTTACACTAAGTAACAAAACAAAGGAAAACATTACATAAAATCTCAATCACTTCCAACTCCTGAAAGTCTATCACCCTACTGGGGCAACTTCTAAGATACTTAGTCTGAAAAATGTGAAATGATAAGAGGTGAGATGTCAACTCAATATATATCATATAATACGTAATCGAAAACATTTATGAAATTTACAATAACATTTAAAGAGTACATAAATTTTCAAATGTTCAGATACAATTATACTTGCAAAAGTAACAATTTCATATACAAGTAAACTTGAAAAAGTAACATTTGCAAATACAAGTAAACTTGTTAAAGTAACCATTTCAATGTACGATAACGATTGATAACATTTCATACAAATAAGCTCAAGTCAAGTAGTGTCACCAATACCCCGGTGACCCGACGATTTACATTTCAGGAAAAATTGTAACATTTAATTTTCGCACACGCTGTATTTTCATTATCACTGGTGTTCACCATTTCATTTCACATTTTATTTACCATTGACTTTGAGCTAAAATTTTACTTTCAAAATATGTATATAATAATACATTTGCATTAATAAAGCATAAAATCACCAAACATTTAAGCTCTTAAACAAAAAGTTCCAGTAAACGGAAAAATCATTTAAAAAGGATTGGGTAACAAATATATAAGTAATGACTACATAAGTACGTACATGAGTATATATACATGTGGAAATGGTGAGAAATGTCACATTTTTTTTGGTGAGTTGCAGTGATGTCACCGTTATAATAAGTTAAGTTTGAAAGGCACCTATTATGGTGAGCTACCGAAATTCCCCTTAAATAATAGATTCTTTATTCTTTAAAAGCCTCTATTGTCCAAAAAAGTTGTCTAAAAATCAATCAACTACTCCGGTTAGCTCTTCAAAAAACGAGCCCCATTCCAGATATTGTACAAGAAGGTAAATTAATATTTCTGATCTTCATTTCTATTTTTTCTTGTATTTCTGTGTGGTATAACAATGTATGAACATTTATGAACATGTTGTCTCAATTTTTTTTGTTTATTTCTGAGTTGTAAACTTTTAAAAAATAATGAATGAACATGTATGCATTTTTTTTGTATATATATTTGGCTGAGTTGATTTGAAGTGGTGCAAACAAGTTTAAAATCTTGGGCATAAAAGCTGGAAAGCATTTTAAAAAAGCTTGAAACATTTGAAAAAAAGCTCGATCAAAAAAATAAATGCTCTATACGTCACAAAAAAAGCTCAATCCCTCAAAAAAAAAAAGCTCGATCCCACACAAAAAAAAAACTCAATTCCTTACAAAAAAGCTCAATCCCTAAAAAAAAAGGTCAAGCCATATTTGAAAAAAGCTCGAGCCATATTAAAAAAAGCTCGATGATGTACAAATGCTCGGTCCTGAACAAAAAAAGCTCGATCTCGTTCAAAAAAGCTCGATCATGTACAAAAACGGCTCGATCATGTGCAAAAACGACTCGACCATGTATAAAAATGGCTCGATCATATACAAAAAAAGCTCGAGCAGTAAAAAAAAGCTCGATCGGTTACACTTTTGATTTTTGTTTTATCCTTTATAATTGTAAATTTAATATTAAATATTTATTTCTTAATAATGGTTTTTGATGATGATTTTGACAGGATAATGAATAGGGTGAGAATAGTCATATCTTACAACGGTCGATGGAAGCAATTACCCGATGGAAATCAGAGATATTTAGGTTCCGATATACAAGGTTTGTATGTGTCAAAGAATTTGAGTTACGACGAACTGGTGTTGATCGTGCAAACCATTGTGAAGTTTGATGAGAACAAATACAGTGCTGATCTACATTCTATATCAATTGTTCATGGGATTACATGTCGTACATTTATATGAAACAATGATGATGTTCAGTTTATGCTAGGGGAAGATAGGGTGATCCCTCAAGTATGTGTTAGTTTAATCGAGAGGTCAGCATGAGGTGTCATTGGTGAAGATATCCCTCATCGTGATAACACCTAACAATTTCGATCGTCAGACGGAAACAACCAGTTGTTCACATAAAGAAGTGGGACTGATGGTCGGGAAAACATATGTGCTGTCCTACCGGAAGTAGCCGCCCATTATAATATATTGGAACCTTAATTCGACGATGTCTTTGGTCATCAAATTGAGATGAATGGTAGGCAATACAACCACCAATACAATGAGATCTACAATGACATCAACAATAAGCAGAATACAGCACCGAATGTTTGGTTGATTCGTGAGGTGGATAATGAGGGCAATTTCAATCCGGTAAATAATGTAGATAACAATGAGAAAGATGAAGAACTTGTCCAAACGGAAAGACGTGTAAGACATGTACACGGATTTAGTTCCAGTGCACCAGATATAGCTGGGACCTTGGAGGTCCGGGCTAATGTAACTCCAGATGATTCTGATAATGCCACGACATGGGTTATTCCAGGAGCAGAATCATACTCGTTTGGTATGGGTGGAAGCAGGAGCTTGGTTGAAGATGAACCTACATGGATGATATATAAAGGGTAATTTTTTGCAACGAAAAAAGATTTGAAGAGACTAGTAGGCCATTTTTCAATACGGCAGAACTTCAAGTGGAAGGTGAAAAGGTCCAATAAGACAACATTACTTCTAGTTTGTTTGATGGGAAATTGTACGTGGAAGTTAAGAGTGGTGAGGAGAGATGAAGGCACATACTTTCAAGTAAGAAATTTTGTCAACGAATACACTTATCCGTTAGAGGAAATTCACCGCCGCCATCGATAAGCTAGTGCAGTCATAATTGGAAAAGTTATTGCACCTAGACTTCAACAACAATATGGTCGACTAATGCGTCCGAAGGACATAATCGCCGACATGAAATCAATGTATGGAATCCAAATCATGTACAGTAAAGCACACGCCGCCCTCGATTATGTGTTGTCACTGATATATGGAACGCATGAGGAAACCTTCCAACTGCTTCCATCATTTGGTTATGTTTTGGAACAAAAAAATCCCGGCACAATCACTGACTTACAATGCAATGAAGATGGTAAATTTCTATACTTTTTCATGTCGATTGGTGCCTCACTTAGAGGATTTTGGACGTGTATGGTCCAGTCATTGTCGTTAATGGTACCTATTTGAAGGGACGATTCCGGGGTACAATGTTTGTTACAATAGCATAAGATGGGAAGCTTTTGGGTACGGCGACTCAGAAAACAACCTTTCATGGGAATGGTTTTTGGATTGCTTGAAGGGTACCCCTAGGTCATATTGATGAGCTAGTTTTCATTTTCGATAGGCATGCAAGCATTGAAGCAGAGATTTCTAAAGGGTTCCCTTATGCCACCCATACCATATGTTGCTGGCACTTTGCTGAAAATATTAAGAAGCGATTTCATAGGAAGGATGTTGCTACAATAATGGACAAAGCAACCCGCGCATACACCGAGTTTGAATATAATCAGCATATGGAAGAGTTAGAAAACTTGCACCAGAATACATATGATTATGTAATTGATGCCGGTCCACAGAAGTGGTCCTATGTATACTGTCCGGAAAGAAGGTACAGGGTGATGACAACAAATGATGTAGAATGCATAAACTCAAGCCTAAAATTTGCACGCCAACTGCGTATGTTTACTCTGGCTGAATTCATTAGGAATATGCTACAACGGTGGTTTCACAATTGCTATAGAGCTGCACAAACCATGCGTCATCAGCTGATCGACACAGCACATCTTGTGCTCTTAAAAAGTGTGGAGAAGTGTGGTTTTTTAACCGTAAATCCAATAGACTGTAATATTTTCTCTGTCAATCGATCTGAAAAATGGTGGACTGTTGACTTAGCCCGGAAGACTTGAACTTGCAACAAATTCCAAATGGATCAGTTTCCATGTTCTCACACTCTTGTGGCGGCACGGTACATTACTTTCAAGTTTTACTATGAGGTCATTATTACTGAAACGTGAAGCTGGTCGTTTTCAATGTTTTTTATAGGGAGCAAAACTTGGACTTGACAACTTTATGTTCAGACTACTACAAGAGCAGACACTTATTGACGCATAATGGGTTCCTATTATACCGGTGGGAGATCCTTCCACTTGGGTTGTGCCATCTGACATTGCTCAGAGGGTGATTTTGAATCCAAACTCCAGGAGACAAGCAGGACGCCCGAGGGCGAGTCGCCATGTCTCGTCTTCTAAGAGGACAACTACACAATCCTGTAGAAGATATGGACAAACAGAGCATAATTCCAGGAGATGTTCTAATCCACCTTCGATTAATGAAGGTCCAAGCAGAGGAGTTCCCGATGAATACCGCCGCAAGTGTAGCATCTGTCATTCAATTGAATACAACAAACAGATGTGTCCTTACATTGACTGTAATAGGGAATGAAAGACAAAGTTTTGATCACATTGTAAACATTTGGAATTGTATCAGATTGTAATAATTGTGAATTACTTATTAATGAATTAATTGATATTAATGAATGAATAATGAATGAATTAATATTCATGAATTAATTACATGTCTTTGTACATAAAAAATGGTAATATACAACCAATCACTAGGCAGGTCTAGAGTTACAAAAAATCTCCACAGTCATTTTCTCCTGAATGATCCCCATGTCGTCCTCTGACCAATCAAAAGGGCTTTGACCCGCCAGTAAGTACTCGATAAGTCTCAAAGTATGGGGACCACAGTTACCTCTGTAGTTGGACACATAAAACACTGTTACAAATCGTTCTTAAAGAATATCTAAGCGCGTGAATGAAATAGAATGTCTTATGATTTTTTTATTGGAGGACTATAGAAGTAGGCACCACGCTGACCGAGAAGGGCTTATTTTCCTTAGGGAACGGCCGACGACCACCTCGTCGTGCAGTGTGGAACCCCGCATTATATTCAACATGGAGGGTAAAAACCACTGTAATGGTCGGACCTGCTGCTTCCTGATATAATGAGGGACTTCCTGTCTCCAGGGGTCAAATATCCCAATCTTCCCGAGAATAAGGTCGACGGTCACCACCATCCAATGTTGGCCCCCAACGTTGCATGGAATCAGGACCTGTAATAGTATGCATACAGTGTTAGGTTAGGATATACGAATAGTTTATATTTTAAATCATTTCCATCGTCTAACACTTACCAGGTCAACCTCATGCCACGGGCAGTTTCCACTCGTGGTTGCTCCACGGACCGTCTGAAGATCCTCTTCCAACCATCGAGAATGTAACACATTCCACCTTGTCGTGGTCACAGCCCTATGCAAATCACGAGGCATCATCCTCTCTCACTGTAACAACATAAGTGGTTGTACATACAATCATTGACAATATCATATTAGTAATACAAAACCATAAAATGCAATTCGATTCCAAAAATTTATAACTACTTACATATAATTGTGTATCCAATACATTGATCCTCTGGTTGTACACAGTGGGGAATCCTCGTTGACGCTTGCAAAGAATATGGAGGTATGCGTCCATATGCTGACAGACAATATATTTAATGAACTGTTAAAAATACAACATTACCTACACAAACGTTAATATGAAAATCACATAAGTACGTATCGTGTTCTCTAAGTCTATGAAGTTGGAATGCATACGCATGAACCATCCAGCGTCTACTGGTGCCAGCACATCCATATCACGTCTGTTTAATGATTGAATTAGCTTTAGGTAATGTTGAATAAACATTTAATATACAACCATTTTTATTAGAAGAAGTTGGACTCACATTTCCCCGTTGATGTTCCTCTTGAAGGCTTTGTATGCCGCAAACTGGTCAGCGTCCACTAGTCAGTGGGGGTCAAAAATGTGTTCCACGGATATGGGTCGTGTCCTCAACCTCTTTGGCTGGCATGGATCTGTGTAAGGGCTCATCAACTGCCATCCGTGCTTAACTAAACGTTTTCTGTGCGGTAGTCCAGCCTCCGATGAGCTCTGAAGCTCGGTCGATATGCTGAGCGGTGCAGGGGGCCGCTCAGGCTGAATCGATATGATGGACAGTGGAGGGGACCGCAGACCCTGAGTCATCATGCAATCCGAAGGAGGGAACCGCTGAACCTGGGTCGACATGCTGGGAGGGGGAGGGGACCGCGCCGACACCACAGACGTCCTGGGTGGGGGAGGGGACCGTACAGACGGCACAGACGTTCTAGGTGGGGGAGGGGACCGTTGTGGCTGAATCGATGTACTGGGAGGTAGGGGGACCGCCGAGCTAGGGTGCACCCAGATAGGACAACTAGGAGGTCCGACCCGACTCCTGTACGTGAAACAACCCTACTATCGCTGGTATGCGACTGAGGTTGCCTCTCGAGACCTACCCCCCCAGTAGGCGGGTCTTGACTACGTCCACTTATCATGTATGTCCCCCCTGTATACCTATCAGTCCAGTCTTCGGGACTAAAGTCTGGATCAAGAGGTGGGGGGTCATCCTGGTGGCCATCCTGGTGTGTTAACATGGTCGACCCCTGAAGACCCTAGATCATATCCAGTAACACTCGGTGTTGTTGCTGATGATCCTCATCACTCTTTCGGATCATATCCACCAACTCCAAGTGTTGACGTTGTTGATCCTCCTCACTCTTCTGGAGGGCTTCACGCACATCGTTCAACAGATCTACCCACGAAGCCTGAAATCATGTCTACATTGTTAGTACAAAACTTTCAACACGTGTTAATAAAAAAACACTAATCTTTGTTTTCAACTTACCTCTTCATCACGTCCAATGACCCCAGGGGAATCCCCTGTAGATGTACCATGTCCGGGGGGTTGTAAACCGAACCCGTCTATGCCTATGTCTTTCTCGTTAAGGGTCTGTCTTATATCCCTCACTGTCACTAGGCCTTAAACCCCCAACAGCGGGCTCAAATCCCTCACTGTCACTAGTCATGTCTGTTAAACCCCCACCCTATGTACCACTGTTCCAGCCAAAGGTAGTCTGATCAGGGACCGAAGGTGGCATATCATCCCTGTCATCTTCTACATACAGGTTCCCCCCCCCCCCTCGTTTAGCCCGGCATATTACGCTGCCTGCCTCTCAGCTAGTGTGGGCACCAGTTCCTTCCTCGTAAACATCTGAAATATTAGTTAGAACAATGTAATTGTACAAATAATAACTAATCAAAACATTAACAAATTAAATACATACCCTGGCTTTGAAAATCTTTGCCATTTTCTTCCCTCTCGGTTGTTTGGTCAACTCCCACTTCAAAATACGGGGAGTCAGATCTGTAACCCTCCGGGCACCGAAATCTTTGGCCAAATCAGGGATCACCTTGAAAGCAAATACCTGTATCAAAGATAAGTCCGATAACTAACCATAACATTGAGGACAACACCAATAAATTTCAACTTGTAATTCGAAGTTCTTACCAATAGGGCCTGAGATAGACCGTATATGTTGTAGGTCTCCACCGTGTGTACGTCAGCGCCCTTTTCCTATTGGCGTCGCTCGAACCCATCTCGTCGCCCATCATGTGTATGCTTGAATGAGTAAATAGAATGCATGTACACATGGGCACCCCACGGGAACATGTCAAACGCATTGAGATCCTCAACCAGCTGAAACTGCCAAACTGGAATCTTGAATCTCTCATCCACCCTCATAAGTATCCAGTTCAGCATATATATGAGGTAGAGCTTGACAGCATCATACGCCTTTCCAAACTCTGTGATGGTGACAACACCCCTAATCTCCTCCAACGAGACCTCATCGGCTCCAGGAAAGTACCGCTGATGTATGCCATTCTCCACTGCTGCATACTTGGTCGTGTCTGGTACAACTCCAAACCGTAATTTGGTGTTCAGGCAAAATTCCACCTTCAAAAACCTCACCGACTGGTTCCCTAATATGAATTGGATCTCATATGTTTGGCTATTACGATGCAGCTCCCTCAAAAGCAACCGATGGATAATACCACCCGAAAACTTTATCTCCCGATGCATCGTCAAGAAATGCCCGAAACATGACGCCATGAACCGACACCGATCTTCATGTGCAAATTCTGCAGGGAAACGGTTCAGCGCGTCGTCTATATGGCCAAGGGCATCAAAATGGTTGTGTCAAGTCAATTTGCCCTCATACCAGTCTTCTTCTGCAGTTTTAAGCAAACCCCTCAACCTATTTCTCATCTGCAATGTAACATAAATATAACATCATTAAACAGAACAAATTTCATAACCAAAATTAAAAGTCTCGATCCAATGAAAAAACTGCTCGGTCATATAAGAAATAAGCTAGATACAGGACAAAAAAGCTAGATTCAATTATAAAAAAGCTCGGTCCAATAAGAAATAACCTTGATCCAACGACAAAAAAGCTAGATCTAAGGACAAAAAAGCTCAACCTTTTAAAAAAACCTGATCCTATGAAAAAATGCTCGATCCCATAACAAAATAGCTAGATCCTATGTAAAAAAAGCTCGATCCCATGTAAAAAAAGCTTGATCCCATAATGAAAAAGCTCGATCCAATATAAAAAAAGCTTGATCCCTTTCAAAAAGGCTCGATCCTATTCAGAAAACTCTTGAACCCTTATAAAAAAAGATCGACCCACCAAAACCTAATTTTCACAAAAATAAAGCTCGACTCATATACAAAAAAGCTCGACCCATTAGAAAAAAACTCGATCCTATGAACAAAATGCTCGATCCCATGACAAATAAGCTCGATCCTATGTAAGAAAAGCTCGATCTTATTAAAAAAAGATCGACCCTATTGAAAAAAGCTCGAATCCCTTTCAAAAAAGCTCGATCCCTTTCAAAAAAGCTCGATTCCTTTCAAAAAAAGATCGACCCTCCTGAAAAAAGCTCGATTCCTTTTCAAAAAAAGCTCGATTCCTTTTCAAAAAAAGCTCGACCCCATTCATAAAAGCTCGATCCAATTCAAAAAAAGCTCGAAACATTACAAAATAAGCTCGACTTACCAAAACCTAATTTTCACGAAAATAAAAGTTCGACTCAACAACAAATAAGCTCTATTCTCTTGCAAAAAGTCTCGATAACCCAGATTTCATCTTCCTCAACTGATATTCAACCAAATTACAAACCCTAACCTAAACCACAACCATTCTCAGATCTCTGTTTTAACCGGTTTCTACAATTTCTATTCTCTATCTTAGAAAATGACAAAATCCTCACTGTTTTAATATTTCGGGGTATTTTCGTCTGAACACGTTAAATGGTGTCTTTTAAACATACATTAGTAAAGTGGTGATATTTGCACAACACCCCCCTAAAATAGTGCCAATAATTTTTTGACCCCATATATACATATATAATAAAATATTTCAGAATATAATAATATGATAAATAAATTTGTTTTCTAAGTAAATATTTATGCAATTATATACTATGCAAAAAAATCTACTTACTTCTGATAATAGCAAGTGTAAGGTTTCACTAAACGATATTGAGATGTCACAAGAGTAACCTATAAACATATAGAATAACAATCCTTCAATCAAATTAGCAAACTAAAATAAATCTAACTCCACTTCTTATAAATACGTTTTTTATTCATTTTCATGAAGAAATTTCAAAAAAACATATTCTAGCTAGTTCTCAAACTTTATTGATTTGAAATTCCTAAGGCCTCAAAAAATTGCAAAACTTAAGTCAATAAATTCAACAATCAGAAAAGATCAGATTTTAATCAAATACCTATGAATTTCAATAATTTTCTAAGACAAGGGACATTCCTATCAGTGGAAAATTTCGATCCTCCAACCAGACTTCGTATCAAAGTTTAATAACCTTACCGACCAAGGAAAATTCCAAAATTTTATTTTAGACTACGATACCAGTAATCTATCTATAACAGCTCAGACCCACTAAGTAAATATTGTCCGCTTTAGGCTTTACGCAAACATTCTTCACCCTCACGGATTTTCTTTGGATCATGGACTTCACGTAAGCAGCTATCACTCATATTCCAAAACGTGTATTTTTTAGAAGAGACCAGTGCTTATATATAAGCCATGGATCTTACTCGCTAACAATGGGGATGTGACAATCTTCCCCCTTTTGGAGCTCGATTCCTCATGAAGGTCCAAATAAAATCACAAATCCAGATCCATATCCACAATGGGGTAGTGTAGTGGTCAAAATTGGATCGTCGGCCCGTTAAACTAACCCATTAACAAACAAACCTATGTTTCTCGTGAAACCCCATTAGAAATAAGCCCAAAGGCCTAAAGACTGGCCCATAAGTCATCAGAACAAGTCAAAACACGTGGTCAAATCAAGTCATAAATCAGTCAATCATGATTTGATGTTTTACAAATCCTAATGTCTTTATTGTCAGATTCAAACTGGTCAAAATGGACAATTAAGACCCCGTGATCTATGCCTTTGAGTAAATAGGTTAGGTGTTCTCTTGGCCTTCACTATATATATGAAACCCTTTCCAAAAGAAATAGGTCCTGACTTTTGCTCCCAAACTCATGCGAAAGCTCTCATTGTTCATCTCATCTCTAAACATTTATTGTGGCCATCGCCTCCATATTAATAATAGATTCACATCCCAAAATAGGTCGACCTAGTCACCCTTACATAGTCGATCGACCTGACCATTAGCTAATCCAAGTCAAACTACGGAACCAAACTGGGCATCGATCGACCAAATTCATCGAAATTCAACGTTGACCTTGTCTTTGATCACTCACCACGATCCAAAGCAATCAACTCCCTGAGTCGACCAAACCTGATCAACCAATAGCTCAACTCTATACGTCGAGCAACCCAGTTTGTAGTTCTCTACTATTTCCTTCACATAACTTTATCAAATCAATTTCTGACTTTAGCGTCGGAGAGTCTTCTAAAGGGAACACCCCCTATGTGGCTCGACCACCGATCCTTTTTTCTCTCAATTCGTAGGTTGTTGGTGCCCACCTCGATGACACACATTAGTTGTAGATCCGATCGACTACTGGTAGCAAACTACTCTGATACCATTTATAATAGCATATGGCACTTAGTAGATATTTTTCGTTTTGGGCTTCATGCACGCATCATTTACCCCCCACAGATTTGCTTCGGATCATGGGTTTCACATAAGTATCAAACACCCATGGCTAAAATGGAGGAAGATTGTCACATCTCACATCACTAGCTAGTAAGGTCCATGGTTTGTATATAAGTCTTGGTCTCTCCTACCTAAGTAGACGGGTTGTGGGCCATGGGTGATGGGTGATGGGTGATGAATGCTTACGTGAAGCCCATAATCCAAAGCAAAGTTATGTGGGTGAAGGACGCGTGCATGAAGCCCAAAGCGAACAACATATACTTAGTGGGACTGGGCTGTTATAAATGGTATTATAGTAGACTCACTACCCGATGTGACCAGATGTGGATTTGGATATGGATTATGTTTGGACCCTTACAAGGACGCGAGGTCCGAACTGGGTTAGATTGTCACATCCCACATCGCTAACGAGTGGGATCCATTGTTTGTTTATAAGCTTTGGTCTCTCCTAACTAAGTAGACGCGTTTTGAGCCATAGGTGAATGATGCTCACGTGAAGCCCATGGTCCAAAGCAAATCCTTGAGGGTGAAGGACATGTGCGTGAAGCCTAAAGTGTACAATGTCTACTTGTTAGACCTGGGCTGTTACGCTATCCCTATATGAAAATCAGAATTTTTATCCATCTTCGTTTGAGAAGGTCAACCTAAATATTATGGCTTAAACATCAAATATACCCACATAATTAAATACTTTTATATCACTAAAATTCATGAAAATTTATATACTTATTCAATAATGTCTTTACAACCATAGTACCGAAAATCAAACTTAAAAATATCCACAATTTCAATTTAAAATTACTCCAATACAGTAAGGTCAGTTTGTTGATTTAGAAGATCAGCATATGTAATCGATTTAGATTAAAAAAAATCTCTCTACGATAATCACCACCAAAAATTACAAAAATTATAATCCACGTTGGTATAAAAGTCTACTATTCTCATACCAAAATTTACCATCAATTGCGACCTACAAATATAATTAAAATAAACAACATAGTAAGTTACTTCACAAGTATTAAAACAAATCAAAATAGCAACCTACACTAACACTCAAATTTGAAGTCTTTAATTAACTCCAAAATTCAAGCAATTTATTACAGAGCTTCACATATATTTCTACTTCATTCCAAAATTATCCATTAAAACATCTCTATCAGGAAAATAAAACTAAGCAACTGTTAGATGCCTAAATTTTTATTAATAAGATATTTTGATGTTAAAAACATTGAGTTTGAAAAAAGACTAAAGTTGTAGATAAAACTTTAAAACGAAACAAAGTTTATGAAATTATACCTTCAACATACTTTGACTCAATCTATGAGACAATATTTTTCTATATCCTTTTGTGAGTATTATCAATTTTCACAAAGAAGTAAGTGTAGAAAAGCGAGAGTTTTAAGAGTACAAGTATAATGAAAGCGTTTCCTTTCATTGATATTACTTTGTTAATATAAACACATGTGTGAGTAATTACAAAAAAATGAAGATATATATATATATATATATATATATATATATATATATATATCCCATTGATTTTGGTAATATGAAAATAATGAAGATCTACAATGTAACACCCCAAAACTCAAAGAGTAATTAAACACATTAATATGAAATGTTATGATATAAATCATTAATTACTTCACCCGAAAGAAACTAAAAATCATTGAATAACTCCAAATAAACCATTAATCTTCAATGAAAATATATCTCCACATAAATCCAACGATATGGTTCAAAACACTTTAAAGGAAATTAAAACAATATAGAGCACCTAAACTCAAATTCTAAGTAACAAAACAAAGGAAAACATTACATAAAATTTCAATCACGTCCAACTTCTAAAAGTCTATCGCCCAAGCAATCAGCTTCTAAGATACTTAGGCTCAGTTGATCATTGCAGTGTTGTGGGGAGAAGTGTCTTTGAAATTGCTGTGGGGGATTTGAAATTGCTGTGGGGGAATTGCTTTTAGAATTGTTGTGGGAAGAATCAGCTGAGTGTTTGGTAAACTGATTTTTAAAAGTGTTGTGATAACTAAAAGGAATTTCAATGTGTTTGGTAAACTGAAATAAAAAGTGTTGTGGGTGTGTAAAAATACTAAAAGGATATAGACATCTAAATGGTACTAATGTGCTATACTTTACATTTTTCTTGTTTATTTGTGTTTAGTGTTAAGTGTTATATAATTATGGTACTTTATTGAATTAATTAGCCCCATTTTTTATTCTACTTTATTTAATTAATTAACCTCATTTCTTTATTTCTTTCTTTATTTATTTATTCTATTTTATTTTTTTTATTTCATTTTTATTCTACTTTATTGAATTAATTATCTCAATTTTTTTATACAGTTATGACAACATTTTTTTTTTACAAAAATATAAGTCCAATTTTTTTTGTTAAATTTCATTAAAGGCAAGGACAAAGTTGGAAAGTTAGTAAAATTTCATTTAATACCACTGTAGTACGTTTTCTAAAAGCAGAAGCCAAAATCCAAAAGTATGTATTTGTAGCTTCTCAAAAACTCAGTTGGGAGAAGCTAAAAGTGACCAAAAGCACTTCCGCGCGATTTTACCGAACACCCTATCTTAGGTCCAGAATCACTTTTGGCCCCAAAAGCAGCTGGGAAAGTAATGCCAAACCGAGCCTTAGTCTGTAAAATGTTAAATTACAAGGGATGAGTTGTCAACTCAATAAATATTGCATACTACGTAATTGAAAACATTTATAAAATTTACAGTAACATTTAAAGAGTACATAAATTTTCAAATATTTAGATACAATTAAACTTTTAAAAGTACTTTTTTCAAATTCAAGTAAACTTGCAAAAATAACATTTTTGGTGTACGATTACGATTAATAACATTTCTTAAAAATAAGTTCAAGTCAAGTAGTATCACAAATATCCTCAATGACCCGACCATTTAAATTTCATAAATTGGCACAAGACATTGTAATATTTCATTCGTCGCACACGTTGCCGTTACATTATCAATGGTGATCGCCATTTCATTACAATTCATTTCACTTTTCATTTACAATTAACATTGAGCTAAAACATTACTTTCAAAGTATGTGTATAATAATACATTTGTATTACTAAATCACAAAAGAACCAAACATTTAAGTTTCTAAATAAATAGTTCCAGTAAAGTAAAACTCATTTACAAATAATTAGGTAACAAATATGTAAGTAATACTAAGTAGAAAATGAGTTTATATACATATATAAATGTATATGATAAAATATTTCAGACTATAATAATATGATAAATAAATTTATTTTCTAAGAAAACATTTATGCAATTATATACTATGCATACAAACAAAAAAGCTACTTACCTCTGATGATAGCAAGTTTAAAGTTTCAATAATGATATTGGGAAATCACGAGAGGAACCTAAACATATAGAATTTATAATCCCTAAATAAAACCAACCAAATAAAAGAAATCTGACACAACTTCTTTGTAAATGTATTTTTATTCATTTTCATGCAGAAAACAGATTTTATTTAGTGATTTAAAAATCTAAGGGCCTCAAAAAATTGCAAAACATAGTTAATAAATCAAAAATAAGATTAATAACTCCCCTTAAAATATCAGAATTTTATCAAACACCTATGAATTTCTATACTTTTCTATACTCACAAGGGACAATCCTGACAACGCAAATTTTGATCCTCCAATCAAACTTCGTATCAAATTTTAATAACCTTACAGACCATGAAAAATTCCAAAAAAACTTTTACAGACTAGGACATCGGTACCTTATCCCTATACTGAAAATCATAATTCTATCCATCTTCGTTTGAGAATTAAAATTCCTACAACTCCAAGAGCTGATGATTGTCAACCTAAATATCATGGCTTATACATCAAATATACCCAAAGAATTAAAATACTTATATATCATTAAAATTCATGAAAATTTATATCTTGAGTCAATTATGTCTCTACAACTATATTACCAAAAATCATACCTAAATTCTCCTCTAGTTTCAATTTAAAATTACTTTAATAGAACAAGGCCGGTTTGAGTATTCAGAAAATCTGCATATGTACTAACCGGTTTAGAAATAAAAACTCCATAAGATAAACATCACCAAAAAATTTGAAAATTATTTGTCTACTATATATTCTAATACCAAAATTTAGAACCAATAGTAACTTACAAACATAAATAGGGGTGGACACGGTTCGGTTTGATTTGGTTTTCGTCAAAACTGAATTGAACCGACTTATATTCGGTTTTTAAAATTATGAATCGGTATGAACCAAATTAGGATGTAAAACCGAGCTGAACCGAACACTTTTATTCCGGTTCAGTTCAATTCAGTTTTTTAAGCCTATTTGGCTTTGAAGGCTTTCTTATATTATTATTTTTTTCATTTTTTTTTTGTATCCTTTAACGGTTATTTCTGTATTTGGGCCTATAGGCAACGATTTTGGGCTGTTTTGTTAACAATCCATTGCATTTAAAACTTATCTTAATCTTTACATAATCATACTATATTACTGTTTAACTAATCAAATTTAGTCCAAATCAATCAATTGTACCTTCCAAATATGGTCCACATAATTACAAATAAAACAAATACTATATATTCTCATTAATTACACTCATATCTACACTTATATTTTTTTATTAAAAAAAACCTATGATAAAACCATAATTAAACTCTAGTTTTATTTCAAGTATCAAACTTTCTCATCATCAAATAGTTATCATATTGTTTTTATTTTTCTTTTATATATAATTATGAACTCTATCAATAAACAATATATATATATATATATATTCAACAATACTACTTTGTCCAAATTTGGTGTCAAAATCAGATGCCCAAATGATATGGCAACATTATAATCTATTCATTTAAATTGTATTATATTTGAATGATTTAAATAAATGGATTAGAATGTTGCCACATTATTTGGGCTCTGGATTTGGATATCAAATTTGGACAAAGTAACATTACTTATATTTTTAAAAAGATAGATGTAGGTATCAATAATTTTTTTTGTTAAGATAGATGTATATCTCAATAAGTTTTTTTTTCAAAAAAATAGCTATATAAATAAGAGAATTCTATATTGAAAATCTCTTAACCTCATATACAATTCGGCTCCACATATTCCCTTTCATAAGGCTCTTGCATTCAAGATATTTTTTCAAAAGTAAATTGGATCATCATTAAATGAGAATTTGATTCAAAAAATAATATGATTTTTAAAAAGAAAATTGGGTGTGATAATAATTTAAGAGTGTTTATAAATAATATGTATAAAAATGAAAATATTTATTTCAATTATGGGACTATTGGCATTAAGATAAGTACTTACAGTAATATTTATTTTTAAAATTTTAGACATGGGTATACTTATAAAAATTGGTATACTAATAAGTTTTATGGGTGTCAATTAGGGATGGTAAAATAACCCGCGGGGACAGGATCTTGCAGGGACCCGCACTTATGGGGTGGGGATGAGTTTCAATTTAGCGGGAATGGAGTGGGAATGGGGATGGATAGTAAAACCCTTAACGGGTATGGGGCGAGGATTAGTTTTATAATCCTTGTCCCGCCTCACCCCGCTTAAAATATATTACTTATTTTTTATTATTTAGTTCAATATTTATGTTTAAAATGATTGAATTTATTTTTTTTAGTTTTGAGATTTATATTTATGTGTTGATTTTCAATTTGTTTTTGAGAATCACTTTATATATTATATCATATTCATTAGTTTATATATTTATTATTTTAATAAATATTATTTTTTGACAAGATTTTAATAAATATTATTGTTAAATGGGTTAAATTGGGTGGGGATGGGGAAAGTGCACCCCGCCCCACCCCGCTCTGCTCCATTTATCGTAGGATTTTATGAGGGGATGAGTTTTCAAAAAATAAATGGGGCGAGGTGTGGGAACTGTTACCCCGCCCCAAATCCGCCCTATTACCATCCCTACTGTCAATATCTGTACCATTTAAACATACGTATAAGTAATTACAAAATAATGAAGATATACAAATCTCATTAATTTTGCTAATATATTCAAATCCCTCTAAATATGAAATTGACTTGTTTCAAATCTCTCTCTAAATGTGGAATTGACTTGATTTGATGTGATTGTCCTTAAATAATGATAGTCAATTACATGTTATTTGGTTTGTTGTAAACATTCTGGTTTAATACCAAATGGTTTAGTTGTCATAACAAAAAGAAATTGAATGAATGTGTTTATATATATATATATAGTAGTTTTCATATCAGTGCATACTGATATAACTTATATCATTGTATTGCATATGAACCACTGATTATAGAGAAGCTTTGACAAATGCATGCACTTTGAGTTAAAGTATGTAAATCTAATGGTCCACATCCAGCACACTGATAAATTTATATCAGTGCGCACTAACTTGAAAATTTATATATATATATACATAATCTTTTTCCTATTAGTGTGCACTGATGGAATTATAGAACGACATTGAATGTGAGTCACTCATTTATAAAAAAGTTTGATAAGTGCATATATACTAAGTCAAAATATGTAAAATGATTGGTTCACATTCAATGTTCTTATATAATTTTATCAATACGCACTTATATGAAAACTTTCGTATATATATTTGAACGGCAAGAATTCATTCAAATGGCCCAAAGGCCAAAGAGGATACAAAAACATGGAACCGACAGGCCAAACAACCCAAAAAAAGCCCATCAAGCAAACGATAAACATACAAAAGGAGACAAAAGCCCATGATTGCCCCATCAAGCCCCTACAAAAAGCAGACGAAGCCCAAAGCCTAAAGCCCAAACACTGCCCCTACAAGCCTTAAACACCAAGGTAATAGAAAGATGGAAACTGCAAGAACAAAAACTGAAGCCCAAAACCTAGACAAGCACCAACAAGAGCAGCCAAACAAAAGAACATACCAGCAAAAAACACGATCAAGAGCTTGAAACAAACAAAACACATCTCCGTCGCCTTTTTCAGTCAAAAACCCTTCGCCCTTATATTATTATTATTATTTTATTACTAATAAAGAGTGAAAAAAATTGGGTCTTACAACACTTTCCCCAAAAAAAATATTATCCTTAAAATTTGTACGATTCTCGAGCTTCAAAATATTATTGAATTCATCTTTCACTTATAGCATATCGTAAAAATTACATAAACATACTAATTCTTTTCTTATACTCTAAGTTTCCATTCACATGTTACACAATCGAGTCATCTCCAAATCCAAAATCATGTTAATGGTTTTTAATGACAAATTCTATAGGGATTTTAGCAAATATGCCCTATTTGAGAGCCAAAATTGTAAAACTACCCTCAGATTTTTTTTTATAGCAAAATCTCCCCTAAATGACTAAACTACCCTTAATAACATACTGCCCCCATTTCTTCCATCAGTTGTCAGTTGCCCTAGCCATCTCTACCACCCATCCCGAAATCAGCTAACTGTTACCCACTTGTCGACATTGTCGCCGTCAAGTCACCTCGTCTACGTCGTCAATCACGAAACGAGGATGCGTGGCCAACTTCTTTGATGAAACGAGGACACGTCGCTTCCTTCATCGTTCACGCAGTCCTTCGTCTGCTTCCAGCTGTCGTCCTGCCGCACCACTGAACTGTCGGCCGTTATCCTTTCTTTTGCTTCCGGCTACAAGGTTAGTTAGTTTAATTATTTTTTTAAAGAAAAATGTTTGTTAATTGAAATTGTTGTTCAAATCTAAATTTGACTACATCTCTAAATTACTGTTATGGGAGATATAGAATTCATATGTTGGTAAAGTGTTGATTATTATTCAATATCAATATGAACAGAGGTCGTGGCTATTAGCCAAATTTTATTTATATATTTAATTTGCATTACCAGAGGTTGAATGTGTTAGTTAGTGTTTCTTTAGGTGTGTTGTGGTTGTTTTTTAGGGTGATTTTGTCGAATGGGGATCTGTTTGATTTGAGATTTTTGGTTCTCTGGTGTTTTCTATGTGTTTCGTTCCTGGTGGTTGTGGCTCTGTTTTACGGTGTCTTTCTGGGTGATGATGTGTGCTATCATTTTCCATACGAGTGGTCTGGTGTGGCTTTTCCATGTATCTATCTATAAATCTAACTCTATATGAATAATCTTTTTGCCAGCTATATCAAAAACTTCCTTACTACTTTATAACATATATATATATATATATATAACAACAACAAATTTTAGATCATAAAGTGCATATAAACACGAAAAAACACCTCAAATACTGTATGCATAAAGATTTTAATAATATCTAGAACACTATACTACAAATCACATATGATGTATGTGTTGGTTCCGAGAACTGGAAACCGGCATCCGCACAGCGAAAGGGCGGTGGGCCCGGTTTCAAAAATTTCATAAAAACAAAACCGTTTTAGCCGGATCGTTGTGATTATATTAATTCTAATATTTAACTATAAATATTAGGGAAAGAAATCGTTACCCTTGTAGACTTTTCGTGATTCCCTTGATCCGAGTTCTTCAACTTCAGGATCTTCGTGATTCCCTCGAACCAAGTTCTTCCACACCGAGTCTCCAACACAAAAGAACCGACGGGTGGGCGTCTCGGTATTTAACAGAAAATTTCGACTCTCGAATTTCTGTTCAAGTTGTGTACTCAACTCTGGAGACAATAATAAAAATATTGAGGGACTCTCTCACAATATTCTATAGAGGCTAGTGTTAAAAAAAACTTTTATTTCTATATATTTCTCTCGTAACAATAGACTAGAAACTCTTCTTTGTTCCTCTCTCTCCCTTGTTTAAAATTACAAGAACAATTCCTCTTGTTCTTTCTTTATTGTGGATTTTATATAAAGAGAGAGAACTAGGGTGGTTGGAAAAATGAAGCATTAGCTTCATTTCAACTCGGTTTAAAAGTATGTGAAGAAAACAAAACAAAAACCTTTTATCAATGTCAAAAGCAAGAAAACGAAAACTAGAGCAATTATCAATTGCATTTATTCTTCTTGTTTTTCTTCACCTAAACATCACCATTAGTCTTTGTTCTTAAAAAAAATAAAGATAAATTTAAAAAAAAAAAATTGGTGCTGCAACAAGGAAATATATATATAATTAAATAATCAAATATTATTTAATCAATAAAACAACACATAAACTCATTTATGTATAGATGATTAATTCTAAATTAATCACTTAGCTTCATATCATTAGTCATTATACATTAATATTCAATACAGTATTATGGAGATAGCATGGGGACACATGGACCTATAATTTCAAGCTCCAATAAATATTTAATATTTAATCAAACTCTTTAATTAAATATTAGATTTATTAATTCCAGATTTATTCCACTAAAAAATTTAGAAATGCACTCTTGTCATTATAGAATTAATTACTCGAATAGGAATCGAACAGTCCATTGATATAATCATTACATACAAATCAATCTTCCATAAAAAGTTTGTAATATGAGCTAGGTTCAAGTCCGTTGACCTCTCAATTACATCTTCATCCTTGAGTGTCCATGGTTCTCTAATGAACAATTATTTATGATCTTATCATAAATTGAGCGCTCTATTGTTCAAGACCCGAATCATTTACTCAAGAGAACCATTTGTCTACTTTAATTAAGAATGAATAGATTCCATCTTGTATATTGTCATTCCTAGCTAAGTATGTCATCATGTCTCTAAGATACAAGATTTTAGGTTTGACATCTTGAGCAAACCACACCGAGTAAGTCAAAAGACACAAGTCAATAAGTAGGAGTTTGTTAAATACTCAGGATTAAGATCGTTCCATATATGACCATCTATTTGATAAATTGGAATACTTTGTTTCAATACGGAGATTATTGAAGATTCCAATTTATTGTGTCCATGTCTTATATAATCTTATTATACAAAGTACCTTCATTCTAACGTCACCACATCAACAGTTCGGATAAAACTGTTCCATTCTTAATGGGAATGAACCGTACTAGTACTTTTAATTAATTAAAAATCTCAACTTTAATTATCAATCACAGACATTTAAGATTATTATATCAAACATAATCCTCATGTATATAACAACTTATATACTATGTTTAATATTACATTTAATAATCATGGAATTTTATGTTAATGATACAATAATAATAACATTAAATGTACACAAATATAAAATGGAATGCCAATCCAATTATTATTTCAGTAAAAGATTAACAACATTTGTTCTTAGGCATTTTTCCCAACAATATTCATTAAGATTTTAATAATATTGGTGGTGATGATTACAGGTAAAGAGATCTAGGAAGAGATCCAATTCTTAAAAATAATAAAAGAGAAAACTAAAATCATTTGACAGATACTAGAGTATTTAACATAGATATTGAGAAGATTAAATAGGTTGATTGTTACTTACATTTGATATATTTGTTTGTTTTGGATAAAACAGGTCAGATTGTGGGATATTTGATCTCAAATACTTGGAGTACTTGTGGGCCGGGAAACCATTCGACCTTGAAGCAAAACACGGAGAAACCCTTAGAGTTAGAATTGCAACAACAATTTTTAAAAATTGTAAACAAGTGCCATGTAGTAATGTAGTTGAAGTAACCAAGTTGAAAATGATTGTAATTAACGGATTGTTAGTTTAATTCTTGATAATTCTATTTGTATTCGTTGTGGTAGTAATTGTGTGTGAAATGAAATTTGGGAGTTGAGAAGTATTGTGGATATTGAGTGTCTTGTTTGCAGGTATAGAAAAAGATTATGGATTATGTGAAAATACAAACAAAGATATGCTAAAATTTTGTTACAACTCTCGTAAGTGTAACCCGATACTGATTTCTATTAATCTCGATCACACAATATACCTTATCTAATACTTGATCATAATTTACATTCCCTGAAAAATCAAATGCTCATCCTCTCCGACCGTTGTACCAATATACACTGTGATCACTTTTCCATTCTCCCCCCAATTCAAAACCAATTGCATATTTTTTTCATCTTCCATCCTGAAAAATTTTAAATATAGAACTTAAATTAAAAAATACTTTACTACATCAAACATAAGGTGTCGCAATTTTTTTGTTGAATTTTTTTCCTGTTGTTCGGGTCATGAGTGACCTGAAGAACAAATTTTATACCTTCGGGTTGAGGGGTGTGACCCGATCGGGTCACTCATGACCCAAAGAACAAATTTCATTCCTTCGGGTAAAGGGAAACCCGAATGGATAAAATTTGTTCTTCGGGTCACCATTCACCCGAAGAAAAGATTTCAAGTCTTCGGGTAGAGGCCAACCCAAAGGCATGAATTTTGTTCTTCGGGTCATGAGTGACCCAAAGAACAAATTTCAAGCCTTCGAGTAGAGGGCAACCCGAAGAACAAATTTCAAGTTTTCGGGTAAAGGGCAACCCAAAGCCCTTAAATTTGTTCTTCGGGTCATGAGTGATCCGATCGGGTCACATGTGACCCGAAAAACATTTACAAATTTACCCACCAAAAAAAAAATTGCACATATTATTTGTATGAAAGGATTTCACTGAAAGAATAGTTTTTTTTTTTTTTTGAAAGTTGACCTTGTCACCACTTCATTTAGATTTCTTCAACACTTTTATGCATACAAAGAAAAAAAAAGAATTACAAGAGTTCAATGTCATTTAATTTATTCAAACAATGTTTACTATACTTATTTTCTTTTCTTTTTGTATAATTGGTTGGTAAAAGAACGATAATTAATATGGTGGTTTTTATTTAAGTGGAGGTAATTTTGGAAGTTTGGGGTATTTTTGCAAGTCTTTGACTTCATGGGGTATGTTTGCAATTTAGGCCCTCAAATAGGGTACTTTTGCTAAAATCTCAATTCTATATCAAGAACTTCTCTATACAAAAGATTACAAATCAAACTAAGGTAAACAGAAATAATCTAGTATTCATCAATCTCAAATCAATACAGCTAAAAAAACGCATGGGATTATGTTGGAAACCACCTTGTTCAAATATTTGAACTTGGTCGGCTTATATTTGTGTTTAGAGAGTAATGCACATGGTCTCCTGTTGCCATTCTTATAATCCCTATATAGTAAATCACAGCTCATGAATTTGGTTATGGCAGTCAAGAAGCTGCTAGATAGTCGATTTAAATATGCAAATATTACATAAAATCTCATCACTTGATTCTATATTCTTAAGAGTTAGGAGTCCCAACTTCTGTACGGCCAAAAATGGTTTCCGGGTATCGCGATGTGTTGTTTACATGTGAAGCATGTGGTTGATACAAAACTTGCCAGTACGGCAGTACATGAACTACATGAACTCTTGACTTCGAGACTTCGATCTGCAATGCACAAGATATGTTTTCTAGTCGGTTTCCAGCAACACTGAAGTGGCCTGAGTTGCCCATTAGCTTCAATGTTTCAAATATCCAAGATCAAAGAGTGATGTAGACATGGCTTGGTGGGACCATCCTTAATCCAAGATTAAATGACCTTAATTGAAGGGAATCGGCAAAATCTTCAGAAATCAACACCTTTGGTGTTGAGGCACATCCATTTTCGGCCAAATTCCATCATTTAGGCCCCGAAATCGCAATTCTTTCCTTTTTGGGAAATTTCCATTTTTGTCATAAGTTGACTTTGACAATCCAGAATCGTCTACCGTTAATTCCGGCTTGTTTATGGTCGTTAGTATATTTTATTTCCGTAACTTTTGTGATTTCGCTATTTTTGGCAGTTTCGCTATTTATGGCAGCTTTTGATATGTAATCCCGTTTCTTGTCCAACAAGGATTCGAGTTAGGGTCTTTCGCTTTAAATAGTCTTGTAAGCCGAAAGGCTCAGATAGCTTATTATTCAATAAAATTTCTAAAGTTTTAACTTTATTCTGGTGGATTCCAGTTTTTTTTAAAGAATTTAGACGTCGGTTTAATTATAGTTACGTTTTCACTGCGTCAATTGGTATCAGAGCACGGATTTGCCGATCTCGATATCAACTAACGGAGTAAGAGACAGAAACCCTACTGACGGTGATCGTGGGGTGGAGGCCTTGTGGACAGTGGTAGAGGAACAACGACAACAGTTAAGGGAGATTCGTGAACTGCTTGTCGGGATGAACCCCAACGCTAACAACAGGCAGCCGCAACCGGATAACAGAGTGCGAGATGAGGGATTTGCCCGAGGCCAACCTGTTAACAGAGGACGTCCCCATCATCATCAACCTGATAGCGAGGATGACTCTGAAGATGAAGGAGATAAAGGATATGGTGTTATTCAACCAGTGAGACGATCTAGAGAGCATGACGACTACCGGTTGAAGGCAGATCTTCCAAGCTTTAATGGAAATCTGTGAATAGAAGATTTTCTTGACTGGATCACCGAAGTAGAGCGGTTCTTCGAGATGATGGAGATTCCAGAAGAGAATATGGTCAGATTTGTCGCCTTTAGGCTGAAAGAAGGGGCTGCCATCTGGTGGGATCAATTGTAGAAGAACCGTCAGCTACAAGGAAAGGCGATTGTAAGAACCTGGCGTAGAATGAAATAGCTAATAATGGGTAGGTTTCTGCCACCAGACTATGAGCAATATTTATTCCAGTTGCTTCAAAATTGCTCACAGAGAACCAAGTCGGTGTTTGATTACACAGCAGAATTTTCTAGGCTCTCAGAGCGAAATAATCTAAGTGAAACATAGGGGCAGCGCGTGGCCAGATATCTCAACGGGTTAAGGCCCTCACTTCGAGATAAGATCGGACTGCAAGTGCTGTGGAATGTGGATGAAGCTCACAATATGGCGCTAAAGGCCGAATTGATGGAACATAGAGTTAGAAACCCTGGTTTTCGGAGGATCAATCCTGAGTCATCATTCTATAACAGAGTCAAGGGTGTTCAATCATCAGTTCCAGCGAACCAACCAAAAGGAGTTAATGGAGAAGAGGGTAGTAGTAGCAGTCAAACAACAGCGCCAGCCAACAGAAACGTGCTTAGAAATCCGAATCCAAATCCGTATGCTAGGCCTACACCAGGAACTTGTTACAGATGTAGAAAACCCGGTCAACATTCGAATGCATGTCCTAATCGTCGACCAGTAAATTGGGTAGAAGGATGTGAAGAAGATCCAGATGTTCCTGACTATGAAGAAGAAGGTGACTTGTATGAGGGAGCAGAATTTGCTGAAAAAGATGGTGATCGGGTTAATTGTGTGGTGCAACGAGTGTTGTAAGCACCAAAACAAGAGGACCTCAGTCAGCGTAACAATATATTTCGATCTTGCAGCACAATCAGTCAGAAAGTCTGTGACCTGATCGTGGATAGTGGAAGTTATGAGAACTTTGTCGCAAAGAGGTTGGTGAAACATCTAAAGTTGCCAACCGAGAAATATCTCAATCCATATGCAATTGGCTGGATCAAGAAGGGACCGACAGTAAAGGTAACTGATATTTGTCGTGTTCCTATTTCTATTGGTAAGATATATAAGGAGGATGTAGTTTGTGATATGATTGATATGGATGCTAGCCATGTATTGTTGGGTCGGCCATGGCAGTATGATGTTGATATTACTTATAGGGGTCGGGATAACACTTATTTATTTACTTGGGGGTCACATGAAATTGCTATGGCTCCTTCCAAACGTCAGACAGTGCCTAACAAGCCCTCTGTAGTGGAGAAGCAGTCTTTTCTAACTGTGACCGAATCCGACACAGAATTCGTGACAGATGTTAAGAATGCACAGGAGATCTATGATTTAATGGTTAAAGCTCTTGTGGTAGAAGAGAAAGAAACATCGCCGTAACTGTTCCTTAGAAAATACATCCGTTGCTAGAACAATTCAGGGACATTACTTCAGAAGATTTGCCCAACAACTTACCACCATTAAGAGACATCCAGCACCATATAGATCTTATACCCGGGGTGAGTTTGCCCAATCTACCACATTACCGGATGAGTCCAAAAGAGAATGAGATTTTACGGGAGAAAATAGAATAATTATTGCATAAGGGTTTCATACGTGAAAGCATGAGCCCATGTGCAGTTCCTGCATTGCTGACACCAAAGAAGGATGGGAGTTGGCTTATGTGCGTGGATAGTCGAGCTATCAACAAGATAATCGTCAAGTACCGATTCCCGATTCCCCGCTTAGATGACATGTTGGATCAACTGGAGGGTTCAAAGCTATTTTCAAATATTGATCTACGTAGTGGGTATCACCAAATTCGGGTCAGACCTGGGGATGAATGGAAAATGACATTCAAAAGCAAGGATGGTTTGTATGAGTGGTTGGTCATGCCCTTCGGTTTATCAAATGCACCCAGTACTTTCATGAAAGTGATGAATCAGGTATTGAGGCCTTCTGTGCTGTCCCAAGAAAAGTGACCAGTAGCTTTTATTAGCGAGAAATTAAGTGAAGCTCGCCAGAAGTGGAGTACTTATGATCAGGAGTTCTACGCAGTGGTTCGAGCCTTGAAGCACTGGGAACATTACCTAGTACAGAGGGAATTTGTATTGTACACCGACCATCAAGCTTTGAAGTTTATCAACAGTCAGAAGAACTTGGACAACATGCATGTCAGGTGGGCCACTTTCCTTCAGAAGTTTCCTTTTGTTATCAAGCACAAATCAGGGGTTTTGAACCGAGTTGCTCATGCATTAAGCCGTTGTGCCACTCTGCTCGTAACCCTAGCTCATGAGATTGTTGGGTTTGATTCTCTGAAGGAGTTGTATGAAGAGGATGAGGATTTCAAGGAAATCTGGTCCAAGTGTATTAAAAAACAGCCTATCAGTAATTTTCATGAAAATGATGGGTATCTGTTTCGTGGCAATCGTTTGTGTATTCCCAGAACATCTCTACGGGAGAAATTAATCAGAGACTTGCACGGTGGTGGATTGAGTGGACACTTGGGACGAGACAAAACGGTGGCTAGCTTGGAGGAACGGTATTTCTGGCCACAACTGAAACAAGATGTTGGGAATTTTGTGCAGAGATGTTACACTTGTCAGGTGTCTAAAGGTCAGTCACAAAATACTGGTCTTTATATGCCTTTACTTGTTCCTAACAATATCTGGGAGGACTTGTCTATGGATTTTGTGTTGGGACTACCCCGTACCCAGCAAGGAGTAGATTCGGTTTTCGTGGTGGTTGACAGGTTTTTAAAAATGGCTCACTTTATCCCTTGCCGGAAGACCTCTGATGCTTCACACATAGCCCTACTATTTTTTAGAGAAGTGGTCCGACTACATGGGGTACCGCAGTCAATTACCTCTGATCGTGACACGAAATTCCTTAACCACTTTTGGCTGACCTTTTGGAAAATGTTCAATACATCTCTGAAACGAAGTACTACTGCTCACCCATAAACTGATGGACAAACGGAAGTGACGAATAGAACCTTGGGAAATCTGGTCCGTTGCGTTTGGGGAAATAAGCCGAAACAGTGGGATCATGCATTGCCTCAAGTTGAGTTTGCCTGCAATAGTGTTGTACATAGTGCCACAGGAAAATCTCCTTTTGTTGTGACATATGTGTCACCACCGAAGCACACTGTGGATTTAATTCATTTACCAAAGGGTCCGGGAGTTAGTGTTGCTGCAGAAAACATGGCTACTCAGGCTCAAGCGGTGCAAGCGGAGGTGAGACAGAAACTGGAAGAAACCAATGCGAAATACAAGGTAGCTGCAGACAAGCATAGGCGTCGGAAAGTGTTTGAGGAGAGCGACTCAGTAATGGTTTTCTTGCATAAAGAAAGGTTCTCAATTGGGACTTATAACAAACTGAAGCCCAAGAAGTATGGTCCGTATCAGATTCTGAAAAAGATCAATGATAATGCATATGTGATCGACCTACCTGAGACCATGGGAATTTCCAATACCTTCAATGTTGCTTATTTGTTCCAGTATCATGTAGAAGAGCCTCTTTATCCTGAGCCTAACTCGAGGTCGAGTTCTTTACAAGTAGAGGGGACTGATGTAGAACAAGTTGCTGAGTCTTACATGGCTTGGTGGGACCATCCTAAATCCAAGATTAAATGACCTTAATTGAAGAGAATCGGCGAGATCTTCAGAAGTCAAGACCTTTGGTGTTGAGGCACGTCCATTTTCGACCAAATTCCATCATTTAGGCCCCGAAATCGCAATTCTTTCCTTTTTGAGAAATTTCCATTTTTGTCATAAGTTGACTTTGACAAGCCAGAATCGTCTACCGTTAATTCCGGCTTGTTTATGGTCGTTAGTATATTTTATTTCCGTAACTTTTGTGATTTCGCTATTTTTTACAGTTTCGCTATTTATGGCAGCTTTTGATATGTAATCTCGTTTCTTGTCCAACAAGGATTCGGGTTAAGGTTTTTCGCTCTAAATAGCCTTGTAAGCCGAAAGGCTCAGATAGCTTATTATTCAATAAAATTTCTAAAGTTTTAACTTTATTTTGGTGGATTCCAGTTTTTCAAAAGAATTTAGACGTCGGTCTAATTCTAGTTACGTTTTCACTGCGTCATAGAGTTCAATGAATGCTTTACATGTCCGATTTACAAAATTAGTTTCGTCTTTTGAAAATCCGTCTCTTACACAATTTTAAGAGATCTTATCAGCTAAGGTAGCTTGTATTCACGTAAACAAACAAATAAAGATAAATTATCCCACTCAAGAGTTCAAATTATAAAATCATGAATATGGCATAGCAAAAAAGAGTTCAAATCAATATGTGCATTGCAAAAAAGAACTAACAGAAAGCTTCAAACCATAAAATCATGAAAATGGAATAGCTCATTCCCACTCAAGCAATGTTTGTTTGTCGACAAGGGAACCCAACTCACCACTAAACTACGATTTGAGATTTTTATTACAAATACAATTTACTTATTGAACTTGAAGTAATGTTTGTCGACAAAGGAAGCTCGACTTACCACAAACATGATTCGAGATGATGAGATTAGCAACTGTTAAATTTTGGAAACAAAATTCACGAAGATAGTGTTTGTTTGGCCTCAGCTTCAATTATTTTGGGTTATTTATTTTTATATATTGTGGGAGGTGGGCATGTCATTTTAGTATTACATCATTCTGTATGCTGCAGACCACTGTCGAAAGCAAAGCCTTTATTAAACAAAAGCTGGTTTTTTTCGTCACCTAATATGCGTTTTTTACAGATTCGATTTCTGCTACTGCTGTTATTTGGGAGTTACGGATTCGAATTCTGTTAGTGCTAAAATTCGATTTAGATTTTAGAGTTAGGTGTGTTTTATAATTTTTATTTTAACTTTTAGCATGCTAATTTGGTTCAAAAATATTAACGTGGATCTTGTTCTGCATCCTGTTTTTTTTTTCTTTCTTTTTGGCAGGATTTTTGAATATGAGTGAAGTTTCTTATTCCTCTTTGCAATGTGATTTTGTTTAGGTGCGGATGCTCCTATTAATCTTTCTTAGCTTTTGTTTATGACTTTATGGTGCTATATTGCTGTATATAGCACAAAAAAAATGAAATAGGCCAAATTTCAATTGTGTGATTCATTTGAGATACCATTTTCATGTAATAAGGATGAAGTATAACATAAACATTCAAAATTTTCCACTGTTGGATTGAAAAAAAAGTTCTTTCTAAAATATTCCCCATTAAAGTTGCAATATTATTTTATTTAGTTGGCTTTATCATCTTAATTTGAGCTATAATGGTGTTCTGGCAAAGCAGAGGGCAGGGGTCACTGTGGAAAAACCAAATAGAAATTGCTTCATTTACTTTCATTAGTCTTGTAGTTTTGTGCAAATGATTTATTAACATAGAGAGAGAGAGAAAATGGACACCACTAATTGCATGTCCGCACTTTAGTTTTCAACTGACATTCAATACAGAACATGTTAACAAACCCGGTATCCTTTGACAATTTAGGTTTGAAAAGAATTATTGTGTTGTGAGCATGGTTTTCTCAAATTTTTTGCTGTACATTGTCAGAAGTGTTTGCATTTAGTAGCCTAAATTGGCTTGGCTACTCATTTTGTTTCCATTTGAGACTTGTGTTCAATAAGCAGTTGCTATGGTGGTATTAGTAGAGATAACTTGTGTTCACATTGAAGTTTGATTTTGATATTTGTTACCAAGTATAGCTCAAACCTTCCATTATACTACATTGTCTTTTGATTTTGATACTTATAATGTTTCATTTGTCATTTTCAATGACTAGAAAGTGTACTAATAACCATTGATGGACTGGTTTTTAGGGATGCATTGTCTTGGGCGCGAGAGAGTTCCTCGTTTAGATGTGGAGTAAGTTTTTTCATGTTTTTTTTTTCCTTTTATTGCTCTTTTGTGTTTATATTTTACATATTTATTTATGGATGTGTTGATTTCCTGCTCATCATTATGAAATTCTTGGATGTATTGATGTGTCATGTTTGATGAATGTAAAAGATGATTCTACAAATGTTGATTGTTTAACTTGTCCTTCATGCTCAGCAATTTAATACTTAAAAAGTGGCCGTGTTCTGAAATTACCATGACTAAGTGCTTATCAAGTTTTTGTATTTTGGAGTTTGGACTAACGTTTACACAGTATATTAAACTTTTTGAGAGCTGGTTCTAGATTTAAATTCTTTCTAGTCTCTTAGAAATGTTTGTCAAATTTTTCTCATTATTTTGTCAGGCTTAGACTAGATGCTGCAGGTTATTTAGTTACCTCTGTGGTTCAGCCATTAGATTTCAGTTTTAATGAGTGTTCTAGTAAACACTAAACGATAGTCGGGTGGTAGACTAGCACCCAGTGCTTAGACGGTCGAAATTTTTAAACTTTTTTTTTTTGTTTTCATACCTATAAAAACCATTAATAATATTCATGTTATGATCAAATTTAATCAAAATCATCAACATCTAACCCAAATCCACACAAACCAATTGAAATCCAATCACAACTTGTCAATTTCACAATTTCACAATTTCACAATGCAATATTTCAAGTATTTCCAACAACAAAATCATCAACATCTAGTCTAAGTCAACAAAAACCAAATGGAATCCAATCACAAATTGTCAATTTCATAAATCACAATCCAATATTATAACAACAAAATCATCAAAATAATAAATATAATCTAAATCCACAAAAACCGAAAGAAATCCAATCACAAAGTAACGAACATTCAAAGTTTCAAACAAAAATCAAAATCAAATCAAACTGTCTAAAATTGATATTCTAATGATTTGTTTTCTACTACATATTCTTCCAATTGAAAGACAACATTGTCATCGGATTCAAACTCAACATTTTATTCGACCGCCTCATTGTTGGAATGAAAATCATCGTCAAGATCTCATTTCACCATCATCTAGCCCCGAATCGGGCTCCACTTCATCATCACCATCATCAACAATCCATCATTGTGCATAACTAGCATCATTTTCTAGTAGTATATCTATATTTTTATTGGTCTCCCTTTTTCTCTTGTCCATCAATCTATAATTAAATTGGACGTACACAAGATTGTTCAACCGGTTTGTATCTAGTCGATTTCTTTTCTTGGTATGTATCTACATCAAAGTAAAATAAATAGATATTAAAAATAAAAGTAACTTCCTAGTTAAGTAGTTATCAATATTCAATATACTAATAATCTATAAATATAATATTATATACTAACTTACCCCCTCGAACATGTTCCAATTTCTTTCACAACCGGATGAACTAGACGTTAAGGAGAGGATATTTTTTGTTATTGTTTGCAAGTTTGGTGTTTCAGATCCATAGTTAGTTCACCAAGTTACTGCATCAAAAACAGTAAAATACATAAGCTTTGAAAAAAAAATACTAACAACCAAAGTAAAAATAAATCAAAGTATGAATGTATGATACAATTAAAAATTACTTTGTTTACCTGGATTGTAGAACTCATCATTCTTCTCACATCCTTTCAATGCCAATGGCCTTCCAAAAGAACCTTATTTGTTCAAATACTTCCCAAACTCAATATTGACTAAGAGGTTTTGCTTGTCAAGGTCATCGGGATATAAAATCTCAACAAAAGTACAAAATCCATTAGAAACGTCACTAGTATAAATTATTAAAGTCGGCCCATTGAAGAAATAGTAGGGATTTACTATGTAGGCTGCCAAATGCAATGGAGAATCAAGCTGACCTTTGGATTTTTCATCAATAATCTCAAAGATTGGCCGATAATTACTTTCAACATTTTTCATCCCCTCTCTAATCTCTTCCTTAGCCTTTTTTAGCTCCCCATATAAAAATCTCATAGATGGGTTTTGGTCTCCATCAACTAGTCAAAGCACCCTCACTAATGGAGAAAAAACCCTAAAGCAATATTTCACACCATTCCAAAACATGGTACCCATTACAGTGTTGCACTTCTCCAATCGATGCTAGCAAACATTGCCCTCAACTTATCTTTTTTTTTTCCAACAAAGATGCCAATGTTAAAAAAGCAGAAGCAAACCTAGTAACTCTCGGTCTCCCTATGTCCCTCTTTTTTTTAAATGCCCTCATTAACACCAACGTCGTGTGGTGGGCATAAATGAAGATAGTGAAACTCCTTAGCTTCTTCAAGTGTATTTTTAAACTTTGGTAGCTTGCCAATACCTTCAAGCATGAGGTTATTGGTGTGAGTAGCGCACATGCTCCAAAATATAAATGGCATCTTTATCGTCAACATCTTCGTCGCGACCATATTGTTGGAGGCATTGTCGATCACCACTTGAACAACAATTTCAATAATCGCACTTAACACATATTTAAAAATGTTTTCACCTATATGCGCCTCAGCAGAGCTATCTTTGGAGGAAAGGAAAGTGGTGCCTTGCTTACAATTCACACATACGAGATATCTTTTATAATTGCGGTATGTACCGTGGTCCAAGTTGTATCTCCACTGCGGTCTCCACAACAGAACTTCATAGAGAGCACATCGCTTCATCCACCGCGGTCTGAGCAAGTTGTCTGTGCCGCGGTCTAGGGAGCGGTCGAGTGTATTCAATGTTGACTAGGGAATTATGAACCCTATTTTAAAAAGAACCTATATATATATATATATATATATATATATATATATATACATATTTATCAATTTCAAGGAGACACTAACCAATATCACCTCTCCATATCTTTCAAAACACATAGCAATTCTTTCATTCATCGTTGCGCATCCGAAGATTCGAAGACTAGAAAATTTCAATATTGAAGATTTGAAGAATCCGTTTGAAGCCTCAATGAGTTTTATCTTTTCTTTCTCTTGTCTTTATACTTTCATGGTGTAACTAAATCCATAACTAGGGAATCAATGTGAACCTTTTGTGAATGTTCATGTTCGAATTAATATTATTTCATCAATTCCATTCATGATTTGCTCATTGTTCTTAATTGCTTGACTCTCATTAGTTATAATATTTATTCACACCATAGACCAAGGGTGGATAATTATTTGGCATGATTTTAGGGTTAAGACTATCTGAGAATTAGGGTTAGAGTATAGACTAAACTTAACCTTGATTAATGCTCTTTTGAATGAATGAATTTTATCTTTAGCATAGACCAAGCAAAGTATAGAATTTGGTTCTTATTTCTTATGCTCGATCATTGTTCACACCATAGACCAAGGGTGAATAGTGGTTGGGAACACTTGACTCATCCCGCGATCATACGGTAATAGTCATATTAAAGACAAAGAATGAACTCTAGAATTGATTGAATTTTGTTTACAAATTAATTCCAAACATTGAGTGTTCATAATTGGGGATCATTGATGACGTAGTGTTTTCTCACCCTTGACCACAACCAAATCTTTTCAATTGCTGTATTAGTTTAATTTAATTTAATTTTAGTTTTAATTCAATCTTCAACAATCTCTTGGTTATTTTCATTTTAATTTTAATTAGAATTAGATTTAACCGGTAAATCTCTAGTCTTCGTGGGAACGATCCTTACTTGTCACTGTGCTTATTTTCACGATTCGTGCATTTGTTAGTATTATTTTAATAAAACACAAATTTACACATCACCAAAGTGCAACAAGAATCTACACAAATTATAACAATTAACAAAACACAAAAAGAGAAATAAAATTGGGTCAATAATAATTAGTTAATTACTTAAATAGAGGGTTGTCTTATCCAAACAAACATTCAATCACAATATGCTTTTAGGTCTTATCTTCTTGTTGTCTTGTTCTAGTTTTACATACAGTGGACCGAAATCGATGATGAGTTGATTATTTCAAAATAAAAAAACGAGCAATAGAGAGTAGTGACTAGAGAATAGGATGTTCTACCAGAAACGGCGAGTCAACGACGACGTCGATGAGATGTGGGTGGTCGGCGATGAGAGGTGGTTGTGGTCGGCGATGAGATTTGGGTTTTGGGAAATTTCAGTTTCACAATTTGGAGACAATGAGAAATAAGACAATGACATATGAAATAAGAATGACATTTTGGTAAATTTTAATTTTTAAGGCACAAACGGTGCCGTTTCAATGAACCGGTTTTTTTATAAAACAAAACGGCTAGGCAGGTCATTTTGACCCTACCTGGCCTGAGTTATTTATTTAAAAACGATTGACTGTTGACCGTTGACCAACTTTTTTGGCCGAATTTAGCTGATTCGTGATGTCTAGACCATTTTTTCGAACACGGAAATTACATTATGTATGGTCATTGTCATTACTACAATTCTCTTGTAATTTGTCTAATCTTTGCTATGTTTGCATGATTATTATCTCTTCTTTGATCATTCAGGCAAGTTAACTTGTGTAGGTAAGACTATTGTTGTTCTGTCTGACTCAAAAATTGCCGTTTCGTTAATTAATAATGACGGTATTGGTAATCTCTTACATGCTCAGGCTATTCACGATATCCGCAGTTATATCAGATCTTCTGGTTTTGTTTCTGTGATGTTCTGTTCAGGGGATTCAAATTCTGTGGCAGATTTTCTGGCAAAAAAAGGTTCCTCGATTGAAGGGGATAACGTCTTCTGGTGTGCCTAATAGGTTCTGCTCTCCAGTTGTAGTCTGGGGAGGTTTGTGTTTGGGGAAGGGCCCTGTGGAGTTTTGGCTGTTTTGGTGCTGGTGTTTTGGTGATGCCCTGTTATTGCGTTTGTTGTTTTGGTTGTTTTTTGTCCTTGTGTTGCTTTCCAATACTGGGTCTTTTCTTTTGCTGTGTCTTGTTCTGTTTTGGGGCAGGTGTGTGGGTGGCTTGTCTGGTTTTCGTTTCCTTGTTCCTTTTGGCCTTTTGTGCCTTTATAAATTTGCCTTTCAAAAAAAAGTTAACTTGTGCATATAGATGTTCATTGTCGATTGGAAAAGATTGATTCACCATCATATACCAGTACGGGAGAGGGCCCTGCTCATGCCCCTTGCTTTAAGGTGAGAGTCACAGTCGACGAGCATGCCTTTGAGAGCCTAGATTTCTTCAAAAGTAGAAAGGCAGCAGAGCATGTTGCTATAAATGTTGCCTTAATGTCAGTTCCATTTGATGGCTTTCAAGAGGCAAGTTCCCTAACTGAATCCTGCCATATGCCTGCCTCAGTCCAAGGAGGTTTATTGTCTTCTCCTCCAATGACTCATGCTGATTGCTCTTTGCCATCGATTTCAGACTCCAGTGTAGGAAGGCTCACGGGAACACAAAGTTATTTGCTCTACAACACAATCAGGGTTTATCCATGCGTTCCAGACATTTCATTTCCAAAAGGGTATTACTTTGCTGCAAATTAGCAAAATAGGTGGGTGGCTATAAGCTCGGTGGGGTTGTATTCGGTTTGTATTTAGAATGAGTTTGGACATGATATGCAAGTAGAATAGGAATATTAGAATATTGTGAATTCGTAAGTTGAAAATATCGTATTGTAATTTGGTTATTCTAAAAACTATTTGTTCTGAGATTTTTGTCTTTTGACGGTATATAATAAATGTAACACCCCAAATTCGGGACCCAACGGATCGGGATGCTACGTAATCCAAACCTAACAAAAAAATCCTAATTTACAATAGCCACAATTAGAGATGTACATTTGGGGAATGGGGATGGATACAGGTCCCCCCATACCCTTCCCCCATACTCTTCCTCCATTATAATGTAGTGAGTTTGTGCAGATTAAGATTTTATAAAGTATCTTATTATTGTTCAGAAAAGAGATGCATTCAGTTTATTCAGTTTATTAAGTACGAAAGTAGATATATTATTTTTACTATGTATTACTGGATGCATGTTGAAAAGTTGTTCATAAATGTTTTTAAAAGTTTCCATTCACTCATTAAGGGTTAGCGCTCATCCTTTCACTCCTAAAATATTTTTTCAGGTAGCTGCTCGGTTGTGCGGACTCAGAAGTTTTGAGGTGGGCCAGTCGATGACATTATGAAGCATAAAAGTCATGCATTTTTAATTTTCATGTACATATTAAGGAATGTGAGGTCGGCATGGTCGGGACGGTAGGCATGGTCGGGATGGTAGGCATGGTCAGAACGTGGTCGGATTTCTACTCGGTCTATTCGGCCTACTCGGCCCACTCGGCCTATTCGGTCTACTCGGCCTACTCGGGTTTCATACGTATATATATACAGGAGGATAAACATTAAGAGAGCTAGAAAGCAGTAGAATCAAGCGGAAGAAAGGAAAGATAAGGAGAGAGAAAAGGAGAAGTCAATGAAGCTCTCTCATGATACTGTAAATTTCAGTTGATTCTTCTTTGATATTCAGCTTCTAATGGGGTTTAATGTGATTATTAGGGGAAGAAGATGAAGTAGGGGAGCCTATCATACTTGGTCCGAATTAAGCTTGAAGGATAAGTTGTGAGTGAATAAGTTTTCAGTTTTTTTTTTAACTCTAAAAGTTTCTAGTTTTATTCTTAAGATAAATTGTTGCAAATCATTTAAGCTTTTTATTGCTTTTTATGATTGATGGTGATGATACAGAGAATTGAAAGTATATTTTATGCTTATATTAGCATTCAGAATCAGTTATATTATTTTTATGAATTATCAAGAAGAGATTATGATTTCTACAAAAGCACCATTGTCCGTACCCTTCCCCAGTTATGAGTATTGTTGGCTTTTGGGGCCGTTCTACACATGTGTATGTCAGTCGAGTCGCTCTGTATGTGTATGACCAGGGAAAGAGTAATCGAGTCGCTCTGCACGTGTATGACCAGAAGTTATTCCCGACTCTGCGTTTGCACGAAGTAATTCGGCTTACGTATTGAAGATATCCCTGGGTACTAATTTGATGCAGATTAAGATTTTATAAAGTATCTTATTCTTGTTCAGAAAAGAGATGCATTCAGTTTATTCAGTTTATTAAGTATGAAAGTAGATATATTATTTTTACTATGTATTACTGAATGCATGTTGAAAAGTTGTTCAGAAATGTTTTTAAGAGTTTCCATTCACTCACTGGGCGTTAGCGCTCATCCTTTCACTCCTAAAATATTTTTCCAGGTAGTTGTTCGGTTGTGCGGACTTAGAAGTTTTGAGGTGGGCCACTCGATGACATTATGAAGCATAAAAGTCATGCATTTTTAATTTTCATATACATATTAAGGAATATGAGGTCGGCATGGTCGGGACGGTAGGCATGGTCGGGATGGTGGTCGGATTTCTACTCGGTCTATTCGGCCTACTCGGCCCACTCGACCCACTCGACCTACTCGGCCCACTCGGCCTATTCAGTCTACTCGGCCTACTCGGGTTTCTTACTCGACCTGCTCGATTTTCTGGTCGGGACGGACTGGTGTGTTAGTTTTTAAAGTGGTCGGTTTTTGGTCCGATCGGTCATTTTTGACAAACTTTTTGTAACGAACGAAAATATGTAAAAAAATTACAATATGTATATTTTATACTCTCCAATATTTTTCTTACATTTTTTTTATGTTTAAAAGAAAGTATTTTCTATGGAAATTTTAGTAGAAAGTTCTTTTATCATGCTAGTAAAAGTTCAGCTCACAGAGTCTCCTTCGTACTCAAGAGAGGAGTCAGAGTGGGTCCTGTCAGGCTTACTCTGCAAAATGTTGGTGATAAGGAGTGAGCCGTCAACTCGGTAAGTAAATTCTTATATAACATGCAAAATAAAAATAGTCTTTATAAAATCTTTATGTTCAAAGCTTTGGTTATAAACTTGAAGATCGAATTCTCTCAAAATAATATTTAACAAAACATGAAAAACGTTTAATACAATTCATTAGTAGAATAGACATTTATAAATCAAAAGACCTAAAAAAAAAAAATTAATGCTCTCTAATTTGACAGAAATAAACAATATGAATTAATCATTTAATAAAACATTAAACATATAGCTCATGTCTCAAAGTGTCATAAATCTCGAATAGTGACACCCGTAGCCCGGTGATCTGGTCCAAATAATTCTGATTAGTGTCACCTATAGCCTAGTGACTCGGCCCAAATAATTCCGATTAGTGTCACCCGTAGTCCGGTGACCCTTCCCAAATGATTCCAATAGTGTCACCCGTAGCCAGGTGACCTGGTCCAAATAATTTAGATGATACAATCAATGAGCCAAATTAGAAAACAATCACTCTCGTTACCTTGTTGAATCGCGTATTAGACATTAATATGAAAATAAGAATATCAACTAAATAACTTGTCGTATATCGTATCTTATAAACGTTTCAAAACATTTATTTCAAAACACTTCAAATACTTTAATTACCATTCAAAGTTATAAATCACATTTACGAACAAAGTAGTGACTACTGAAGGAGAAACCAATAACGTACCTTACTTATTCCAAATCATAAATCAAAATAGATAAAATATTTAAATACGTAACACACACACACACACACATATATATATATATATATATAAATAAAGTCAAGGATGTACATATAATTAAATCGGCAGTATTTTTGTATAACAATAACAGCAGAAGCGGTCAAACAGAATATGCATTCAAACGGTATTGAAAATGAGTTATAAAGGAATTAGTTTCAAAACATTTTTTTATACAATTCTTACTGAAACAATTTTATTAACACATCATTAAAAGAATATAGTAAGGTGGAGATGCTAAAAACAATAATTCAGTAATTCGAAACATAAACCAACCATGGATGAATTTCTTACAAAATATATATACTCATTTGAAAACATGTATAATACACCATGATCATGTATGAATTTACTTACCTTGAATCCATGTAAGGATTTAGCTCTACATCTAAACACCAAAAATCACACAAACCCTCTTCCAAAAAACCACAGCCGATTCCCTTAATATTATCAGGAGGCTCATCTTCTGTATACAGTGAACACATACAAAACAAGAGTATTCAAAACCCTAACTCATTAGGGAATCACTCACTAATGGAAACTCCATTAGTTAAGATTTTATTTTTTTTTATTGCCTGGAACCATTTATTAAGATTTAATTATGTCTCCATTTGCTATTATTCCATACAAGATTTTTTAGGTTGACTAACTAATATAGAAAGAATTTCTTTCTTTCACAATTGATTTCGGTTTGAAAAATACAGCTATTACAATTCTACCCCCTTATAGAAATTTCATCATCGAAATTTTACTAACGTATCTCAAAACTCAAAAAACCGTGGTAAATTCTCTATGTAAAACAATTTCAAAACAAATTTGGATATTACAATAAACATTACTACGAATTTGAATTCACGATGAGACTAACAAGCTGTTATTTCACATACCTTTAAACCGTGTGGCCCAAAGAGATGACACAAGGATCAAGTACAACACAAAATTGCCCACCATGATCTGAACTTCGTCCCAGGCAGCATGGACACACCAGAGCCAAGTATGATGGTGCTATTTAAACCTTCATTTTTTTTTTCAAAGGAAATGCTAACTCTAATGTGTAGAGGGATTTTCTCCTTTTCATTGACCATCCTGGTCATCAAAGGTCCTACATTTTTTGTCCACTTACATTTTTTCCTAATAGTCAAAAGAAAATAACCCTGTAATCCTACATGAGTATGAATGTGCAAGTCTTTAAGCATAAGTTTGAAAGCTGCTGGACACTTCTGTTAGGGGGATGATTACGAAACCCGATGGATGCGGAATCGTCGTGCCTAATATATGCTCATAACTCATAGAAAATAATAACGTCAATAGCAGAAAAATAGATGAGAGAAAGTAAATCAATCACAACACAAGATATATGTGGAAAACCCAAATCGGGTAAAAAACCACTGGCCGCCAGGACGACAGAGAAAAATCCACTATATGATAAATTGTTACAACCATATATTTCAAGATTCTCTGTCACACCCAAACCCCAAACCACGCTCAAAAGATCCTTACCAAGAACCCCACAATATCCTCTAGGTCTCCCCTGAATATCACCAACGGATCTCTAACTTGATCCACTGATATTTCCTATGATCCCTCCACGGATATTTCCACGGGGTCTCTCACCCAGATCTCTCCACTCTCTCGATTCTCTGATGTTACATAGTGTTTCTTGACTCCACACATAAAATAACCTAGATACAAGGTCTATTTATACTAGTTACAGAGAATTTAACATAAGAGGAAATCCTACTCCTAAACGTACATGAATTACTTGTTCCACATAAATACGATTTCCTATTTATGACAAGTCTTCTTGTTAAGAATAAGTCATTTTCCTTCAAGTACATGACTTTCCTATTCTTCATGAAGACAAACTCTTTCCTTTTCCGATTAGCATAAGAACTTCCAGAAGAAAACACTTTCCTATTTTCGCGCAACATTCCTATTTGGGTAAAATACGCTGTTTCCGCGGTCTAAGTAGCGGTGTGCACCCCGCTTCCTATACCGCAAAAAACCACTGTCAACCACCGCTCTAAATACCACAGTTGGTGCACTTACCTCCGCCGTGGTCTGCGCCGCGTTGAAACCACTGGAGTCTACCGTTCCTTGTGCCGCGGTCTAGGCACTTGTCCGTACCGCGGTCCACGCCGCGCTACTTGCCAGATTTCATTTCTTCAGTTCTTCTTCGTCTTCAAACCTCCCTCAAACACCATCTTCAACTTTCAAATGTTATCCCACGTCTCCAGGAAGCTCCACATCAATTGAGTCTTGTTTGGTTAACATTGGATTCACTTGAGAATACGACCCAAAACCTAACAACTTCTGATGCTTTAATGTTAGAGATTGAATATTAAACCAGAAAAAAAAAACGTTATCCATATGAAACACATCTTGTTTTTAAATGGAGAATTTCCTGATAGGTTATGTATGTGAAACAATAACATGAAAAGAAACATAATATAACTTGCTTAATTAGGACAAGAGTTTGAGTTTCTTTGTAGGTAAAGTTTGACAAATGAGAATTAGTATACAAGTCAAGTAAAGAGTTAGAATATGGCTCTTTTCTGAAAAATATTATCTGAAATTACATGAATCAGAATGACAAAGAAAAGATTCCATGAAATTAATTACTATTTAAGATCGTCAAATCAAAAGCACCGGATCAAAGCTAGAAAATATAGATAATATGTTATGAGGTATATGGTTAAAAAGAAAATCTAACGAGCCTCTAACAGTAAGATAGTAACTTCATTACAAGAAGAAAACCCATGCTTGTTTGAAGAATCTGGTTCAAGATGTGGTTTCCTATCCATCAGGAAACCAGGTTGCTTCGGATCAGGCAACGTGTTATCGCTACCCAACATCAGAACCACAGTTGACATGCTTGGCCAGTCCTCAGGTTGATGTTCCAAGCATAAGAGACTAATGTGGATGCACCGTATAGCTTCCAATTCATTGTATGATTCTCTAAAGAATGGATCAGTCAGTTCCAAAAGCTTGCCTTCTTTCCACAATTTCCATGCCTAAAATATAAAGAAATCCATTTTTCATTCACGGTTTTATCATTTTAAAGATATTGAAAAGTGACATGGTTTCCTGAAAGGTTGTTGAAAAAGAAATGTAAGGATATTCACTTACATATCCTATAAGACTAAGGTTGCAGTCTAGATGATAAAATCCTCTGTTTTTCTTTCCACTTGCCAACTCCAGTAATAAAATACCAAAGCTAAAGATATCGGATTTTATCGAGAATATCCCATTAATAGCATATTCAGGTGCCATATAACCACTATATAAGTATATTTGAAGACAAATTATGTTATAGAATGGAACACAAGCAATTATAAAAAATTACAGGACAAGTAATACTTACTAAGTGCCGACTACTCTATTCGTGTTTACTTCATGTTGGTCTCCATTAAAAATTCTGGCCAAGCCAAAATCAGAAATCTTTGGGATCATCTCATGATCAAGTAATACATTACTTGTTTTCAGATCTCTATGTATAATCCGCAATCTAGAATCTTGATGAAGATAGAGAAGACCCCTAGCAATTCCACAAATAATGTAGAAACGCTTGGACCAGTCCAATAGCTTACTTCTAGTTTGATCTGCACGTTTAATACTCAGGTTATTTTAGTATCCTGCTTGAATAAAAAAACAAAACTAATCTTTTTTTGACAGAAAAGAAATGTCCATAGTAGAGATATCCTAAACCAACTGAATTCATAAGTAGACTTTTTGGGGATCCTTACCAAAAATGAAGTGATCCAGACTTTTGTTGGGCATGAATTCATATATTAGAATTCTCTCCTCTCCTTGAATGCAGCAACCAAGGAGCTTTACATTTCGGTGCTGCAGTTTGGCAATCAGTATTACTTCATTTTTTAACTCATTAATTCCTTGTGTGGAAATCTTTGAAAGCCTCTTCACAACGATTTCTTGTCCATCTACCAGCGTACCCTGGAAATTTTTTTATGTGAAATGAGTTGTAATGTAGTGTAAGATACACATGTGAACAAGTTTACAATATCATATCATTAATTGTTGGACTTAAAAACTTAAGCCTTTAGGCAAAAGCCTACCGATTAATAAAAAACTCTCTAAAACTTGTATATATATTGCGAGTTTACATTGTATACGGGTCCAAAGCCACCTTCTCCAAGCTTGTTGTTGAATGAGAAGTTATTAGTGGCATTAGCAATTGTATCTAACTCGAATGTTGGTAGTTCCAGGCCTTCAATCTTTTGATCAGTTTTCTCCTTACCTTCACTTTTATCTGAAATAGTGGAAATATGTGTTAATTGTCAGTAATATTGCACTATGAACTAATATCATAATACCATTTAGAATGGACACAAATTAATTGAAGTATATTGTAGAAGCATAAGTCATTTATATAACAGCATAAGTCATTTATGTAACAGACCGGATTCACCAAGTAGATATTTTTTTTCTTTGGACTTCACACAAACCATTTAACATAATTCTCTCAAATAATCAATTAATGACTAATAGTTATGCACTCTTATGATTCTATTGACAGATTATCCGCTTTGCAAATTAAGTAATGCTTTTTCTAGGGGAGAAAAAAAATGAATATAAGTAATTTGCTTGCACTCATTTACATGTACAGAAAGTTTTATTGATCAAGTGTGGATTGCTTTGTGAAGGCAAAGAGAGCAACGTTACCAAAATTTGTCTTCCTTTTGTAAATGTAGTAGCCTACTATAAGCACCCCAGCAACTGCGGCTGTGGCAGTAACTATCACCACTATCTTCATTTTAGGCACTTCTTTTGTACCTTTATAGACGATATTGATATAGCAAAGCAAAATAGTTAAAATCAAAGCAAATTAACTCAAATTACAGAAAAAATATATATGCAGAAGCTATAGCAAGATACCAGTTTATACGCCGATCACATATGCATATATGCATTAATAAATCCAAGGAAAGAAAACGAAAACCCAAATGCTCATTTGGGAAAACGTAAAATATTTAAGTAGATACCTAGTTCCGAAGCAGACATTCGAATAAATAAGTGTTCCACACTATTTGAATTCTGTTTGATATCAATTAGATCACCGAACCACATAGCACAGCCGCTGCCTCATCCTCTAATATCCGAGTTTGAGTATGCCATACAAGAAGAGTTCTCTAAGCATTTAACCCTGCATTGCTCGAGATTCATACTTTTGTTCACCCAAGAATTTGTAGCATCTGGCAATTTCATCTTATTAAATTTGATAAATCCATCTAGTTTTGAGTAGTTTAATGCCTTGTTACACACGCAACCTTCTGACCAGTCCCCGTATCCAGTTGATTTAGGCTTGAAGCCGTCTAAACACTGGCAGATCGGCGATTGAGTTGTGATACAAATTCCATAGGCACCACAAAGGCCATAATAGCCACAGTCATCTCTTGGCACACGTGAATACACATTCCAATTTTGAGTTGTTTCGCTCCATATCAATCATTCTCGTAAATATCTGGTTTGGTTCATAACAACTATTGAGAAGATTGATTTATCTATCATTTTGAAAGTGCAGTACAACTCATCCTCATTGTTGACAAAGTTCACCTCAAAAATTGAGTTATCACTCATGTCTGGACCACCACTGAATGTAATTCCATTCCACGGACCACCCCTATGAAACTTGTTCGAACCATTCCACATAACAAACTGAGGAATTCCTTGTAGTTCTATCCCCAAAGTGAAGTCTCCAGGAGATGGGTCATCCGGGCTCGTCCACGATGATAAACGCCTTTGAAGGCCAGTCTTTAAGTCCCATCCAAGCTTCATTTCTGGTAGCAACGTATCACAAGGATAGTCAAAACTCTGCCACAAGTAACTTCCCAAACCATCACCACTTCTTTGTTCATCTCTCAGAACAAGATTTCCTGAATTCAGAAGCTGTAATACAACTGAATTCTTGGCTTCTTTCGTTGAATTTGCTGACCAAACCACAGTTTTATTCTGCCTCATGACAACAACAGGACTACCTGTGCTGTTTATCATCAACACGCCAGAAGAATCGTTGATGGGGTTGATTCTGTTCGCGACCCAAACAACAGTCTTATCCGGGACCTTCTTGTACCAAATTCCTACGTACCGATTCTTCGAACTACCAGGACTGAAGAAACCAAGCTCAAAACTTCCATCTCCTGACACTAAGGTCCTCCCACCATCACTAATTGAGTCAGATGAACTAATACTGTCGATTGCAAAAGAGAATTCGTAAAAGAAATACAGTAACTTCAAGCTGATCAACATGAAAGAAAGAATATCCATTGATGTCTAGAATTCAGAGAGCTCTCTCCGTATGTAACAAGTTAACGAAAATAAGCAGCATAAAAAATAAACACAACGTTGACCAGAAAGTGGATGATGGTTGACTTGTGCTCCATCCACACAAGCTTAAACGACACTGAGACTGGTAGCAAAATTTCGGTCAGCATATATACTAATGAAAAACTTACACCTTGTCCACATGTCTCATGTGGACAATTAGAAAACGTAGGCAAGGGTTGGTTTAGGGTTGTGATATTTCTTCTAACAATATTATGAGAGACAAATTTCTACATGAAATGTTTGACATAAGGGTATGGAATTTAGCTGAAAATGAAATGTTTGACATAAGTGTTAACATTAATATGAGACACAAATTTCTACATATGAAAATGAAATGTTTGACATAAGTGTATGTAAACTCGCCAATTAATATGTAAAACTAGTAAGACACGTTAGCTCTTGGTGAGAAATTGAAATTTAAGACCAAAAGTTTTAATTATCAATATGAAATTGTTGTTTGTAAGTAGGGGCGGCAAAATTCCCCGACCCGCCCTAAACCCGTGGGGCTCCGGCCCGTTTGGAGCAGGTTTAGAGTAGAAAAAACGGGTAACGGGACATGTTTGAGGCAAATTTCTTGACCCGGTCGAGTTACCGGGTCGGGTATGGGGTGGTCCCCTTGCCTCGAACTATCCCGTTTGACCCGTAATATATATATATATATTAAAAAATGTTGTATATATTTTGTATTTTTATTTAAATCATTTTGTGATTTGTATTTTATATTTTACATATGAATTTAATGTTTATTAAACATGATTATTGTGTTATATTAAATTCAAATTTACGTAAACAAAACGGGTCAAACGGGGCAGGTTTGGAGCACTCTTGCCTCGCTCGGATCGGGTTTAGGGTAGACTTTATTTATTCAGACAGGTTACAGGTCGGGTTTGAGGCGAACATTGAAAACCAGGTTTCGGGTTTGGGGCGGCTCTGACCCGCCCCGACCCATCCCGTTGCCACCCCTATTTGTAAGTCATCTTTAAAGGAGCTGAGACTTTATTGGCAGGTCACCAGGTAGAAAATTCAGCTTCTTGGAAGCTCCATGCAATTTTTTTTTATTTTTTGGATAACAAGTCATTGGTGTCTAGACTTAGAGCTCTTAGTAGTCGGTGTATATATAGATGTTAGTAAGCAAATTTAGAAACAAATAACAAATTCAAATGCAATCAAATAGATGACTCAAACCCAAAACATCCGAGTCAAACCAAACTCTATAACAATAGAGAAATTCAAATGCAATCACGTAGATGACTCAAACCCAAAACATCTGAGTCAAACCAAACTCTATAACAATAGAGACCTAAAAGGTTAAGCTTGTAACACCTCAAAACTCAAAGAATAATTAAACACTTTAATATTGAATGTTATGTCATAAATCATTAATTACTTCATCCAAAAGAAACTAATAATCATTGAATAACTCCAAATAAGCCATTCTCCAATGAAAATATATCTCCAAATAAATCTAACAATAAGGTTCAAAACACTCTAAAGGGAATTAAAACAATACTGAATACCTAAACTCAAATTCTATGTAACAAAACAAAGGAAAACATTACATAAAATCTCAATCACTTCCAACTCCTAAAAGTCTATCACCCTAACGAGACAACTTCTAAGATACTTAGTCTGAAAAATGTTAAATGATAAGAGGTGAGCTGTCAATTCAATAAATATCACATAATACGTAATCGAAAACATTTATGAAATTTACAATAACATTTAAAGAGTACATAAATTTTTAAATATTCAGATACAATTAAACTTGCAAAAGTAACAATTTCATATACAAGTAAACTTGAAAATTTAACATTTGTAAATACAAGTAAACTTGCTAAAGTAGTCATTTCAGTGTACGATAACGATTAATAACATTTCATACAAATAGCTCAAGTCAAGTAGTGTCATCAATACCCCAGTGACCCGACGATTTACATTTCAAGAAAAATCATAACATTTAATTTTCGCACACGCTGCATTTTTATTATCATTGGTGTTCACCATTTCATTTCACATTTCATTTACTACTGACTTTGAGCTAAAACTTTGCTTTCAAAATATGTATATAATAATACATTTGCATTACTAAAGCACAAAATCACCAAACATTTAAGCTCTTAGACAAAAAGTTCCAGTAAATGGAAAAATCATTTAAAATGGATTGGGTAACAAATATATAAGTAAAGACTACATAAGTACGTACATGAGTACATATACATATATAATAAAATATTTCAGAATATAATAATATGATAAATAAATTTGTTATCTAAGAAAATATTTATGCAATTATATACTATGTAAAAAAAATCTACTTACCTCTGATAATAGCAAGTGTAAGGTTTCACTAAACGATATTGGGAAGTCACAAGAGTAACCTATAAACATATAGAATAACAATCCTTCAATAAAATTTGCAAACTAAAATAAATCTAACTCCACTTCTTATAAATACATTTTTTATTCATCTTCATGAAGAAATTTCAAAAAACATATTCTAGCTAGTTCTCAAACTTTATTGATTTGAAATTCTTAAAGGCCTAAAAAAAATTGCAAAACTTAGTCAATAAATTCAACAATCATATTAACAACTCTCCTCCAACTATCAGATTTTAATCAAATACCTATGAATTTCAATAATTTTCTAAGCAAGGGTCATTCCTATCAGTGGAAAATTTCGATCCTCCAACCAGACTTCGTATCAAAGTTTAATAACCTTACAAACCAAGAAAAATTCCAAAAATTTATTTTAGACTAAGATACCAATAATCTATCTATAACAGCTCAGGTCCACTAAGTAAATATTGTCCGCTTTGGGCTTAACGCAAGAATTCTTCACCCTCACGGATTTTCTTTGGATCATGGACTTCACGTAAGCATCTATCACTCATGGTCCAAAACGTGTATTTGTTAGAAGAGACCAGTGCTTATATATAAGCCATGGATCTTACTCGCTAACGATGGGGATGTGACAATCTTCCCCTCTTTGGAGCTTGATTCCTCATGAAGGTCCAAATAAAATCACAAATCCAAATCCATATCCACAATGGGGTAGTGTAGTGGTCAAAAATTGGATCGTCGGCCCGTTAAACTAACCCATTAACAAACAAACCTAGGTTTCTCGTGAAACCCCATCAGAAATAAGCCCAAAGGCCCAAAGACTGGCCCATAAGTCATCATAATAAGTCAAAACACGTGGTCAAATCAAGTCATAAATCAGTCAATCATGATTCGATGTTTCGTGAATCCTAATGTCTTAATTGTCAGATTCAAACGGGTCGAAACGGACAACTAAGACCCCGTGATCCATGCCCTTGGGTAAATGGGCTAGGCTTTGAAAGGCTCTTGGCCTTCACTATATATATGAAACCCTTTCCAAAAGAATGGGTCCTGATCCATCACCTCCATATTAATAGTAGATTCACATCCCAAAATAGGTCAACATAGTCACCCTTAAATAGTAGATCGACCTGACCATTGGCTAATCCAAGTCAAACTACGGAATCAAACAGGGCATCAATCCACCAAACTCATTGAAACTCAACGTTGACCTTGTCTTTGATCACTCACAACGATCTAACGCAATCAACTCCTTAAGTCGACCAAACCTGATCAACCAATAGCTCGACTTTATACGTCGAGCGACCCTATTTGTAGTTCTCTGCTATTTCCTTCACATAACTTTATCAAATTAATTTCTAACTTTAGCATTGGAGAGTCTCCCAAAAGGAACACCCTCTATGTGGCTCGACCACCGGTCTTTTTTTCTCTTAATTCGCAGGTTGTTGGTGCCCACCTCGACGACACACATCAATTGTAGATCTGATCGACTACAGGTAGCAAACTACTCTGATACCATTTATAATAGCCTATGCCCACTTAGTATATATTTTTCGCTTTAGGCTTCATGCACGCATCATTTACCCCCACGGATTTGCTTCAAATCATGGGTTTCACGTAAGTATCTAACACCCATGGCCCAAAGGGGGGAAGATTGTCACATCTCACATCACTAGCGAGTAAGGTCCATGGTTTGTATATAAGTCTTGGTCTCTCCTAACTAAGGGCCATGGGTGATGGGTGATAGATGATTACATGAAGCCCATGATCCAAAGCAAATTTGTAAGGGTGAAGGACGCGTGCATGAAGCTCAAAGCGGACAATATCTACTTAGTGGGACTGAGCTGTTATAAATGGTATTAGAGTAGACAAACTACCCGGTGTGACCGGATATGGATTTGAATTTGTGATTATGTTTGGACCCTCACAAGTACGTGAGGTACGAAGGGGGGTAGATTGTCACATCCCACATCGCTAGCGAGTACAATCCATTGTTTGTTTATAAGCCTTAGTCTCTCCTAACTAAGTAGATGCATTTTGAGCCATAGGTGAATGATGCTCACGTGAAGCCCGTGGTCCAAAGCAAATCCTTAAGGGTGAAGGACGTGTGCGTGAAGCCTAAAGTGTACAATGTCTACTTGTTAGACCTGGGCTGTTACACTATCCCTATACGAAAATCATAATTTTTATCCATCTTCGATTGAGAATTAAAATTCCTACAACATAAAGAGCTCATGACGGTCAACCTAAATATTATGACTTAAACATCAAATATACCCACAGAATTAAATACTTTTATATCACTAAAATTCACAAAAAATTATATACTTATTCAATAATGTCTTTACAACCATAGTACCAAAAATCAAACTTAAAAATATCCTCAATTTCAATTTAAAATTACTCCAATACAGGAAGGTCAATTTGCTGATTTAGAAGATCTGCATATGTGATCTATTTAGATTAAAAAAATCTCTCTACGATAATCACCACCAAAAATTGCAAAAATTATAATCCATGTTGGTATAAAAGTCTACTATTCTCATACCATAATTTACCATCAACTGTGACCTACAAATATAATTAAAATAAACAACATAGTAAGTTATTTCACAAGTATTAAAACAAATCAAAATTGCAACCTACACTAACACTCAAATTTGAAGTCTTTAATTAACTCCAAAATTCAAGCAATTTATTACAGAACTTCACATATATTTCTACTTCATTCCAAAATTATCCATTAAAACATCTCCATTAGGAAAATAAAACTAAACAACTGTTAGATACCTAAATTTTTATTAATAAGATATTTTGATGTTAAAAACATTGAGTTTGAAAAAAGACTAAAGTTGTAGATAAAACTTTAAAACGAAACAAAGTTTATGAAATTATACCTTCAACATACTTTGACTCAATCTATGAGACAATATTTTGCTATATCCTTTTATGAGTATTATCAATTTTGGCAAAGTAAGTGTAGAAAAGCGAGAGTTTTAAGAGTACAGGTATAATGAAAGCGTTTCCTTTCATTGATATTACTTTGTTAATATAAACACACGTGTGAGTAATTACAAAATAATGAAGATATATATATATATATCCCATTGATTTTGGTAATATAAAAGTAATGAAGATCTATGTAACACCCCAAAACTAAAAGAGTAATTAAACACATTAATATGAAATGTTATGATATAAATCATTAATTACTTCACCTGAAAAAACTAATAATTATTGAATAACTTCAAATAAACCATTAATCTTCAATGAAAATATATATCCACATAAATCCAACGATATGGTTCAAAACACTTTAAAGGAAATTAAAATAATACAGAGCACCTAAACTCAAATTCTAAGTAACAAAACAAAGGAAAACATTACATAAAATTTCAACCACGTCCAACTTCTAAAATTCTATCGTCTAAGCGGTCAGCTTCTAAGATACTTAGCCTGTCAAATGTTAAATTACAAGGGATGAGTTGTCAACTCAATAAATATTGCATAATATGTAATTGAAAATATTTATAAAATGTACAGTAACTTTTAAAGAGTACATAAAATTTCAAATATTTAGATACAATTAAACTTTTAAAAGTACTTTTTTCAAATTCAAATAAACTTGCAAAAATAACATTTTTGGTGTACGATAATGATTAATAACATTTATTAAAAATAAGTTCAAGTCAAGTAGTGTCACAAATATCTACAATGACCCGACCATTACATTTCATAAATTGGCACAAGACCAAAATTGTAACATTTCATTTGTCGCATGCGTTATTGTTACATTATCGCTGGTGATCACCATTTCATTATAATCCATTTCACTTTTCATTTACAATTGACATTGAACTAAAACATTACTTTCAAAATATGTATATAATAATACATTTGCATTACCAAATCACAAAGAACCAAACATTTAAGCTTCTAAATAAATAGTTCCAGTAAAGTAAAACTCATTTACAAAGAATTAGGTAACAATATGTAAGTAAATACTAAGTAGAAAAATGAGAAATATGCATATGAAAATGTATATAATAAAATATTTCAGACCATAATAATATGATAAATAAATTTGTTTTCTAAGAAAACATTTATGCAATTATATACTATGCATACAAACACAAAATCTATTTACCTCTGATGATAGCAAGTTTAAGGTTTCACTAATGATATTGGGAAATCACGAGAGGAACCTAAACATATAGAATTTATAATCCCTAAATAAAACCAACCAAATAAAAGAAATCTAACTCAACTTCTTTGTAAATGCATTTTTATTCATTTTCACCCAGAAAAAACAGATTTTATTTAGTGATTCAAAAATCTAAGGGCCTCAAAAAACTGCAAAACATAGTCAATAAATCAAAAATCAGATTAATAACTCCCCTCAAAATATCAAAATTTATCAAACACCTATGAATTTCTATACTTTTTTATACTCACAAGGGACAATCCTGACAACGCAAATTTTGATCCTCCAATCAAACTTCGTATCAAATTTTAACAACCTTACGGACCATGAAAAATTCAAAAAAAAACTTTTACATACTAGGACATCAGTACCTTATCCCTATACCGAAAATCATAATTCTATCCATCTTCATTTGAGAATTAAAATTCCTACAACTCCAAGAGCTGATGATTGTCAGCCTAAATATCATGGCTTATACATCAAATATACCCAAAGAATTAAAATACTTATATATCATTAAAATTCACGAAAATTTATATCATGAGTCAATTATGTCTCTACAACTATATTACCAAAAATCAAACTTAAATTCTCCTCCGGTTTCAATTTAAAATTACTTTAATAGAACAAGGTCATTTGAGTATTCAGAAAATCTGCATATGTACTAACCGGTTTAGAAATAAAAACTCCATAAGATAAACATCACCAAAAAATTTGAAAATTATCATCCAAATTGATATATTTGTCTACTATATATTCTAATACCAAAATTTAGAACCAATAGTAACTTACAAACATAAATAGGGGTGGACACGGTTTGGTTCGATTTGGTTTTCGTCAAAACCGAATTGAACCGACTTATATTCAGTTTTTAAAATTATGAATCGGTTTGAACCGAATTAGAGTGTAAAACCGAGCTGAACCGAACACTTTTATCCTGGTTTGGCTCAATTCAGTTTTGGGCCATTAAGCCTATTGGGTTTGAAGTCTTTTTTTTTTCGGTATCCTTTGACAGCTATTTTTGTATTTGGGCCTATGGGCAACGATTTTGGGCTGTTTTGTTAACAATCCATTGCATTTAAAACTTATCTTAATCTTTACATAATCAAACTATATTACTGTTTAACTAATCAAATTTAGTCCAAATCAATCATATGTACCTACCAAATATGGTCCACGTAATTAAAAATAAAACAAATACTATATATTTTCATTAATTACAGCCATATCTACACCTGTATTTTTTTTATTAAAAAAAACCTATGATAAAACCCTAATTAAACTATAATTTTATTTCAAGTATCAAATTTTCTCATCATCAAGTAGTTATCATATTGTTTTTATCTTTCTTTTATATATAATTATGAACTCTATCAATAAACGATATATATATATATATATATATATATATATATATATATTCAATAATTCTACTTTGTCCAAATTTGATGTCCAAATCTGGTGCCCAATTGATATGGCAATATTATAATCTATTCATTTAAATTGTATTAGATTTGAATGATTCAAATAAACAGATTAGAGTGTTGTCACATTATTTAGGCTCCGGATTTGAATACCAAATTTGGGTAAAGTAACATTACTTATATTTTTAAAAAGATAGCTGTAGATATCAACAATTTTTTTGTTAAGATAGATGTATATCTCAATAATTTTTATTTTTTTTAAGATAGCTATATAAATAAGAGAATTCTATATTGAAAATCTCTTAACCTCATATACAATTCGGCTCCACATATTCCCTTTCATAAGGCTCCTGCATTCTAGATATTTCCAAAAGTAAATTAGACTATCATTAAATGAGGATTTGATTCCAAAAATAATATGATTTTAAAAAAAAATGGGTGTTATAATAATTTAAGAGTGTTTATAAATAATATGTACAAAAATGAATATATTTATTTCAATTAGGGGACTATTGGCATTAAGATGAGTGGTTATAGTAATATTTATTTTTTAAATTTTAGACATGGGTATACTTATAAAAATGGGTATACTAATAAGTTTTATGGGTGTCAATTAGGGATGGTAAAATAACCCGCGGGGACCCACACTTTATAGGGTGAGGATAAGTTTCAATTTAGTGGGAATGGGGATGAATAGTAAAACCTGTAACGAGTATGGGGTCGGGATTAGTTTTATAATCCTCGTCCCGTCTCACCCCGCTTAAAATATAATACTTATTTGTTATTATTTAGTTCAATATTTAAGTTTTAAAATGATTGAATTTATTTTTTTAGTTTTGAGATTTATGTTTATGTGCTGATTTTCAATTTGTTTTTGAGAATCACTTTATATATTATATCATATTCATTAGTTTATATAAATATTATTTTTTTGACAAGATTTTAATAAATAATATTGTTAAATGGGTTAAATTAGGTGGGGATGGGGAAAGTGTACCCCGCCCCGTCCCGCTACGCTCCATCTATCGTAGGGTTTTATGAGGGGATGAGTTTTCAAAAAATAAACGGGGCGGGGTGTGGGAACCGCTACCCTGCCCCGAACCCGCCCCATTACCATTCCTAGTGTAACATACGTATAAGTAATTACAAAATAATGAAGATATACAAATCTCATTAATTGTACTAATATATTCAGATCCCTCTAAATATGGAGTTGACTTGTTTCAAATCTCTCTAAATGTGGAATTGACTTGATTTGATGTGATTGTCCTTGAATAATGATAGTCAATTACGTGTGATTTGGTTTGTTGTAAAACATTCCGGTTTAATACCAAATGGTTTAGTTGTCATAACAAAAAGAAACTGAATGAATGTGCTTCTATATATATATAGTAGTTTTCATATCAGTGCGTACTGATATAATTTTTATCAGTGCGTTGCATATGGACTACTGATTATAGAGAAGCTTTGACAAGTGCATACACTTTAATTTCTATATATTTCTCTCGTAACAATGGACTAGAAACTCTTCTTTGTTCCTCTCTCTCCCTTGTTTAAAATTACAAGAACACTTCCTCTTGTTCTTTCTTCATTATGGATTTTATATAAAGAGAGAGAACTAGGGTGGTTGGAAAAATGAAGCATAAAGTAGGAGCTTCATTTCAACTCGGTTTAAAAGTATGTGAAGAAAACAAACAAAAACCTTTTATCAATGTCAAAAGCAAGAAAACGAAAACTAGAGCAATTATCAATTGCATTTATTCTTCTTGTTTTTCTTCACCTAAACATCATCATTAGTCTTTGCTCTTAAAAAAAACTAAGATAAATTTATATATATATATATATATATATATATATATATATGGATAATTATTCTGGTGGCCATCAACTCTTGCCACCACTATCAAAATGGCTACCGGATGGGGAATTGGTTTCAAAATGGTCATTTTTGGTAAACAATGTGTTATTAGTCGTCATTCCATCCAATTCCATCCATTTCCATCCAATATCATTCAATAAGTGGCATTTTGGTAAATAAAGGGATATCATTAATTTATTTTAGATATTTTTTGCAAATCATTTTTTTCTTTTGATTTTGAAAAAATAATTATATTTAATGTGTATATATACGTATAGCATATCCCAAATATATATATATATATTCAACTTATCTTAATTTTTTTTTTGAATTTTTAGAATTTGTAACCTTAATCTTCTAAAAAAAAGAAACATATATATATATACATGTTTGATTATATGTTATACGTATATACATACACTAAATATAATTATTTGTTTTAAAAAACAAAATAAAAATTGATTTCTAAAAAATATCTAAAATAAATTAATGATATCCCCTTATTTACCAAAATGCCACTTATTAGATGGAATTGGATGGAATGGCCATTAGCGTAACATTGTTTATCAAAAATGACCATTTTGAAACAAATTCCCCATCCGGTGGCCATTTTAATAGTGGTGGTAAGAGTTAATGGCCACCAGAATAGTTATTTCTTATATATATATATATATATATATATATATATATATATATATATATATATATAATATAAAAAATAATCAATGAATCATTATATATATATATAATTAAATAATCAAATATTATTTAATCAAGAAAACAACACATAAACTCCTTTATGTATAGATGATTAATTCTAAATTAATCAATGAGCCTCATTAGTCATTATACATTAATATTCAATATAGTGTTATGGAGATAGCATGGGGACACATGGACCTATAATTTTAAGCTCCAATAAATCTTTAATATTTAATCAAACTCTTTAATTAAATATTAGATTTATTAATTCCAGATTTATTCCACTAAAAAATTTGGAAATGCACTCTTGTCATTATAGAATTAAATATTCGAATAGGAATCGATCATTCCATTGATATAATCATTACATACAAATCAATCTTCCATAAAAAGTTCGTAATATAAGCTAGGTTCAAGTCCGTTAACCTCTCAATTACATCTTTATCCTTGAGTGCCCGTGATTCTCTAATGAACAATTATTTATGATCTTATCATAAATTGAGCGCTCTATTGTTCAAGACCCGAATCATTTACTCAAGAGAACTATTTGTCTACTTCAATTAAAATGGAATGGATTCCATCTTGTATATTATCATTCCCAGCTAAGTATGTCATCATGTCTCCAAGATACAAGGTTTTAGGTTTGACATCTTAAGCAAACCACACCGAGTAAGTTAAAAGACACAAGCCAATAAGTAGGAGTATGTTAAAAACTCAGGATTAAGATCGTTCCATATATGACCATCTATTTGATAAATTGGAATACTTTGTTTCAAAAAGGAGATTATTGAAGATTCCAATTTATCGTGTCCATGTCTTGTATAATCTTATTATACAAAGTACCTTCATTCTAATGTTACCACATCAACAATTCGGATAAAACTGTTTCATTCTTAATGGGAATGAACCGTACTAGTAATTTTAATTAATTAAAGATCCCAACTTTAATTATCAATCACAAACAATTAAGATTATTACATCAAAAATAATCCTCATGTATATAACAACTTATATACTATGTTTAATATTACATTTAATAATCATGGAATTTTATGTTATTAATACAACAATAATAACATTAAATGTACACAAATATAAAATGGAATGTCAATCCAATTATTATTTCAGCAAAAGATTAACAACATTTGTTCTTAGGCATTTTTCCCAACAGTATGCATTAAGATTTTAATAATATTGGTGGTGATGATTACAGCTAAAGAGATCTAGGAAGATATCCAATTCTTAAAAATAATAAAAGAGAAAAATAATAAAAATCATATGCCAGATACTAGAGTAGTTAACATAGATATTGAGAAGATTAAATAGTTTGATTGTCATTTACATTTGATATATTTGTTTGTTTTGGATAAAACAGGTCAGATTGTGGGATAATTGCTCTCAAATACTTAGTACTTGTGGGCCGGGAAACCATTCGACCTTGAAGTAAAACACGGAAAAGCCCTTAGAGTTAGAATTGCAACTGCAATTTTTAAAACTTGTAAACAAGTGCCATGTAGTAATGTAGTTGAAGTAACCTAGTTGAAAATGATTGTAATTAACGAATTGTTAGTTTAATTCTTGAGAATTATATTTGTATTCGTTGTGGTAGTAATTGAGTGTGAAATGAAATATTGGGAATTGAGAAGTATTGTGGATATTGAGTGTCTTGTTTGCAGGTATAGAAAATGATTATGGATTATGTGAAAATACAAACAAAGTTATGCTAAAATTTTGTTACAACTGTCGTAAGTGCAACCCGATACTGATTTCTATTAATCTCGATCACGCATTATACCTTATCTAATAGTTGATCATAATTTGCGTCCCTTGGAAAATCAAATGCTTATCCTCTCCGACCGTCGTACCAATATACATTGTGATCACTTTTCCATTCTCCCCCCAATTCAAAATCAATTGCATAATTTTTTCATCTTCCATCTTGAAAATTTATAAATATAGAACATAAATTAAAAAATACTTTACTACATCAAACATAATGTGTGTCAATTTTTTTGTTGAATTTTGTTTTCATGTTGTTCGGGTCATGAGTGACCTGAAGAACAAATTTTATACCTTCGGGTTGAAGGGTGTGACCCGATCGGGTCACTCATGATCCAAAGAAAAAATTTCAAGCCTTCGGGTTGCCCTCTACCTGAAGGCTTGAAAATTGTTCTTCGGGTCACATCTAACCCGAAGAACAAATTTCATGCCTTCGGGTAAAGGGCAACCCGAATGCATAAAATTTGTTCTTCGGGTTAGATGTGACCCGATCGGGTCACCATTCACCCGAAGAAAAAATTTCAAGCCTTCGGGTAGAGGCCAACCCGAAGGCAAGAATTTTGTTCTTCGGATCATGAGTGACCCGATTGGGTCACCATTGAACCAATGAACAAATTTCAAGCCTTCGAGTATAGGGCAACCCGAAAGCTTGAAATTTGTTCTCTGGGTCACGTGTGACCCAACCGGGTCGCAGCTGACCCGAAGAACAAATTTCAAGCTTTCAGGTAGAGGGCAACCTGAAGCCCTTAAATTTGTTCTTCGGGTCATGAGTGACCATTTAAAAATTTACCCACAAAAAAAATCCAAATATTATTTGTATCAATATATAAATTTGAATGAAAGGATTTCATTGAAAGAATAGTTTTTTTTTTTTTGAAAGCTGACCTTGTCACCACTTCATTTAGATTTCTTCAACACTTTTATGCATCCAAAGAAAAAAAAAAGAATTACAAGAGTTCAATGTCATTTAATTTATTCAAACAATGTTTACTTTACTTATTTTCTTTTCTTTTTGTATAATTGGTTGGTAAAAAGTAAGAACGATAATTAATATGGTGGTTTTTATTTAAGTGGGGGTAATTTTGGAAGTTTGGGGTATTTTTACAAGTCCTTGACTTCATGGGTATGTTTACAATTTAGGCCCTCAAATAGGGTATTTTTGCTAAAATCCCAATTATATATCAAGAACTTATTTATTCAAAAGATTACAAATCAAACTAAGGTAAAAAAAAATAATCTAGCATTCATCGATCTCAAATCAATGCAGCTAAAAAAAACACGCATGGGACTATGTTGAAACTACCTTGTGCAGATATTTGAACTTGGTCGGCTTATATTTGTGTTTGGTGAGTAATGCACATGGTCTCCTGTTGCCATTCTTATAATCCCTACATAGTAAATCACAGCTCATGAATTTGGTTGTGGCAGTCAAGAAGCTGCTAGATAGTCGATTTAAATATGCAAATATTACATAAAATCTCATCACTTGATTCTATATTCTTAAGAATCCCAATAACTTCTGTACGGCCAAAAATGGTTTCCGGGTATCGCGATGTTACATGTGAAGCATGTGGTTGATACAAAACTTGCCAGTACGGCAGTACGTGAACTACATGAACTCTTGACTTCGAGACTTCGATCTGCAATGCACAAAATATGTTTTCTAGTTGGTTCCCGGCAACTCTGAAGTTGCCTGTGTGTTGCCCATTAGCTTCAATGTTTCAAATATCCGAGATCAAAGAATTCAATGAATGCTTTACATGTCCAGTTCGATGTACAAAATTAGTTTCGTCTTTTGAAAATCCGTCTCTTACACGATTTTAAGAGATCTTATCAGCTAAGGTAGCTTGTATTCACGTAAACAAACAAATAAAGATAAATTATCCCACTCAAGAGTTCAAATTATAAAATCATGAATAAAAGAACTAACAGAAAGCTTCAAACCATAAAATCATGAAAATGGAATAGCTCATTCCCACTCAAGCAATGTTTGTTTGTCGACAAGGGAACCCAACTCACCACTAAACTATGATTTGAGATTTTTATTACAAATACAATTTACTTATTGAACTTGAAGTAATGTTTGTCGACAAAGGAAGCTCGACTTACCACAAACATGATTCGAGATGATGAGATTAGCAACTGTTAAATTTTGGAAACAAAATTCACGAAGATAGTGTTTGTTTGGCCTCAGCTTCAATTATTTTGGGTTATTTAATTTTATATATTGTGGGAGGTGGGCATGTCATTTTAGTATTACATCATTCGTTATGCTGCAGACCACTGTCGAAAGCAAAGCCTTTATTAAACAAAAGCTGGGTTTTTTCGTCACCTAATATGCGTTTTTTACAGATCCGATTTCTGCTACTGCTGTTATTTGGGAGTTACGGATTCGAATTCTGTCAGTGCTGAAATTCGATTTAGATTTTAGAGTTAGGTGTGTTTTATAATTTTTATTTTAACTTTTAGCATGCTAATTTGGTTCAAAAATATTAACGTGGATCTTGTTCTGCATCCTGTTTTTTTTTTCTTTCTTTTTGGTAGGATTTTTGAATATGAGTGAAGTTTCTTATTCCTCTTTGCAATGTGATTTTGTTTAGGTGCGGATGCTCATATTAATCTTTCTTAGCTTTTGTTTATGACTTTATGGTGCTATATTGCTGTATATAGCACAAAACGAATGAAATAAACCAAATTTCAACTGTGTGATTCATTTGAGATATCATTTTCATGTAGTATGGATGAAGTATAGCATAAACATTCAAAAATTTCCACTGTTGGATTGAAAAAAAAGTTCTTTCAAAAATATTCCCCATTAAAGTTGCAATATTATTTTATTTAGTTGGCTTTATCATCATAATTTGAGCTATAATGGTGTTTACTTAGACTGGTACTGGTCTGTTTTTAAACATGTAAAGCCAAACTACAAATAACTGGTTCTGGCAAAGCAGAGGGCAGAGTCACTGTGGAAAAACCAAATAGAAATTGCTTTATTTACATTCATTAGTCTTGTAGTTTTGTGCAAATGCTTTATTAACATAGAAAAAAATGAAGACACCACTAATTGCATGTCCGCGCTTTAGTTTTCAACTGACATTCAATACAGAACATGTTGACAAACCCTGTATCCTTTGACAGTTCAGGTTTGAAAAGAATTATTGTGTTGTGAGCATGGTTTTCTCAAATTTTCTGCTGTACATTGTGAGAAGAGTCTGCATTTAGTAGCCTAAATTGGCTTCGCTACTCATTTTGTTTCCATTTGAATCTTGTGTTCAATAAGCAGTTGCTATGGTGGTATTAGTAGATAACTTGTGTTCACATTGAATTTTGATTTTGATATTTGTTACTAAGTATAGCTCAAACCTTCCATTATACTACATTGTCTTTTGATTTTTTTACTTATACTGTTTCATTTTCATTTTCAATGATTAGAAAGTGTAGTAATAACCATTGACGGAATGGTTTTCTGGGATGCATGGTCTTGGGGGCGAAATAGTTCCTTTTTAGATGCGGAGTATGTTATTTCATGAATTTTTTTTTCCTTTTATTGCTCTTTTGTGTTTATGTTTTACATATTTATTTATGCATGTGGTGTTGTTCATCTCTCAGAACAAGATTTCCTGAATTCAGGAGCTGTAATACAACTGAACTCTTGGCCTCTTTCGTCGAATTTGCTGACCAAACCACAGTTTTGTTCTGCCTCATGACAACAACAGGACTGCCGGTGCTGTTTATCATCAACACACCGGAAGTATCATTGATGGGGTTGATACTGTTCGTGACCCAAACAACAGTCGTAACTGGGATATTCTTGTACCAAATTCCTACATACCGATTCTTAAAACTACCAGGACTGAAGAAACCAAGCTTAAATCTTCCATCTCCTGAAACAAAGGTCCCCCACCATCACTAATCGACTCAGATGAACTAATACTGTCAGTTGCATAAGCGAATTTGTAAAGAAAAACAGTAACTTCAAACTGATCAACAAGAAAGAAAGAATATCCATTGGTGTCTAAAATTGAGAGAGCTCTCTCCAAATGTAACAAGTTAACGAAAATAAACAGCATAAAAAATGATCAGTCTAGAACAACACAACATTGACCTGAAAGTGAATGACGATTGGCTTATATTCCATCCACACAACCTTGAACGGCAGTGACTGGTAGCTGAAAATATCAAAATTTCTGTCAGCATGTGAATGAAAAATTTAAAATGAGACACAAATTTCTACATATGAAAATGACATGCTTGACATAAGTGTATGGAATTTAGCAGAAAGTGTAAGAATTAATCATGTAAACTGGCCAATTAAACTATTAAAACACGTTAGCTCTTGGTGAGAAATTGAAATGTTAGACCAAGAGTAATAATTATCTATGTGAAATTGTTGTTTGTAAGTCATCTTGAAAGGAGCTGAGACTTTCTTGGCAGGCCACCAGGTAGAGAGTTCAGTTTCATGCAAGCTCCATGCCACCGTTTAGAGGGGACTCGAACCCAGGACTTCTGGGTCAAACCAAATTCTATAACAATAGAAACCTAAAAGGTTAAGCTGATAGGAAATTGTCCAATAATCATATTTAAACATTATATAACAAATTAACAATGGCCAACCAAGAATAAGTTAGGTCATTGACATACATGATCATGAATTGCCCTTGACTTGTATCAACTCAACAGAATAACAAATGTTTTCCATGTTGTAAGATGATGGAACCTTACACGCCAGTGACAGGAAGCTGTAAAATTTAATGTGAACAAAAGATGATACACACCAGCCGTCAATAGAGTAGATCCAAATGAACTGGGATATCAAAAGGATGGTCCCGATGTGACATTATTGTTTACTTTTCGAATGAACAAGAAACATGTTACATTAAAATTTATAGGATTATGAAGTGTCACTATATATGGGTGTAGGTTAGAGATCTATTATACATCCAAATTGGCCAAAAACACAAGCAATATATGGCAAACCCAAAATCCATGTAGACTAAACCCAAGTCCAAGCCCATACAAATCCTATGCAAAGACCAAGCATAACCCCACGCACCAAGAACTGCTTGAGCAGTTTTATGAGAGGCAAGTATCAATTTTAGAAACTTATATATATATATATAACTATACACAACAAAAGGAAAATGTGCATTTTGAGTGTGTGCATGGATGTCTAGAAATTGTGCATGCAACGCGAGGCATATGAAAGGGTTGTGTCATGTGTGTATTTTCGGTGCAAAGAATAGCACAGAATGTGTGTGCAAGTGTTTTAGAAAGAACATAAAAATACAGAGTTAAAAACACAAAATAGATATGGAGAAAATCATGAGAATTTTCTTCATCCAAGATCAAAGTGTGGGTATATGCATTGTGATCAGAGGGGGTTTTCCGATCGTGTGATCGTCCTCCGACCGGTGGTATAATCCCGGTTGTTCGATCCCGCTTCCACTAGAGAGTTCGGATTTTGTACGGTGAATGGTAATCCAAATTTATTTTTTTTGTATCGAATTTACCTCCATGAAGTGTAGCACATCTTTGTGTGAGTTTAGTAGGCAAATAAATATATCAGACACGTTCAAGTTTGCAAGAAGTTAACAACGTTATATCACCAAGTCATGGGGAATTTTCCATCTAAATAATCAAGATAAGGGTGCTAAAACGAAGGTTGTAAGAGAGTGAGGTATAGAAGACCCTTAAACCGTGTGGCACAAAAATATGAGACAAAGATCTAGTACAACACAAAAATGCCCTCACTATGATTTGAGCTTCGTCCCAGGCGATGTGGACCCACTAGAGCCAAGTATGATGGAGCTAATTAAACCTTCATTTTTTCTAAGGAAATCGCAACTCTAATGCGTTCATTGACCATCATGGCCATCAAAGGTCCTACATTTTTTTTGTCCTCGTACATTTTTTCCTAGTAGTCAAAAGAAAATAACCCTGCAATCCTACATGAATATAAATGTGCAAGTCTTGAAGCATAAGTTTGAAAGCTGCTAGACATTAGAACCTCTGATGCTTTAGTGTTAGAGACCGAAGATTGTACCCCAAAAAAAAATATTGTTATTTGTACGAAACACATCTTGTTTATGAATGGAGAATTTCCTAATAGGTTTTTGTATCTGAAACAATAATATGAAAAGAAACATAATATAACTTGTCTAGGACAGGAGTTTGAGTTTCTTTGTAGGTAAAGTTTCATTAGGAGTTAGCATGGAAGGTCAAAGTAAATAGTTAGAATATGGCTCATTTATAAAAAAAAAATCTTATCTAAAATTACATAAATCAGAATGATAAAGAAATGATTCCAGAAATTAATATTATCTGAGATCTACAAATTAAAAGCACCGGTTCAAAACTAGAAAATAGAGATAATATATTACAAGGTACATTGTTAAAAAGTAATTCTAACGAGCCTCTAACAGTGAGATAGTAACTTCATTAGATGAAGACAACTCAGGTTTGTTTGAAGAATCTGGTTCAAGCTGTGGTTTCCTTTCCATCAGGAAACCAGGCTGCTTCGGCTCAGGCAATGCATTATCGCTACCCAACATCAGAACCACATATGACATGTTTGGCCTGTCCTCGGGTTGATGTTCCAAACATAAGAGACTAATGTGGATGCACCGTATAGCTTCTGATTCATTACATGATTCTCTAAAGAATGGATCAGTCAATTCCAAAAGCTTGCCTTCTTTCCACAATTTCCATGCCTAAAATATAAAGAAATCCATTTTTCTTTCACGTTTTTATCATTTTAAAGATATTGAAAAATGACATGGTATTCTGAAAGTTTGTTGAAAAAGAAATGTAAGGATATTCACTTACATAACCTATAAGACTAAGGTTGTAGTCTGGAAGATAAAATCCTCTGCTTTTCTTTCCACTCACTAACTCCAACAATAAAATGCCATAACTAAAGACGTCAGACTTTATCGAGAATATCCCATCAATAGCATATTCATGTGCCATATAACCACTGTAGAAGAGAAATTATGTTAAAGAATCGAAAGCGAATTCAATTTTAAAAATAACAAGACTAGTAATACTTACTATGTTCCAACTACTCTACTTGTGTTTCCTTCCGTTTCGTCTCCATTAAAAATTCTGGCCAAGCCAAAATCTGAAATTTTTGGGTTCATCTCATGATCAAGTAATACATTACTTGTTTTCAGATCTCTATGTATAATCCGGAATCTAGAATCTTGATGTAGATAGAGAAGTCCCCTAGCAATTCCACAAATAATGCGGAAACGCTTGGGCCAGTCTAGTAGCTTGCTTCTAGTTTTATCTGCATGTTTAATACTCAGTTTAGTTAGTATCCTGCTTGAATCTGAAAAAAAAAATCTGTTCTTCTCCTCACAGAGTAGAAATATCCATAATAGAGGAATCCTAAACCAGCTGAATTCATATGTAGACTTTTCTGGGATCCATACCAAAAATAAAGTGATCTAGACTTTTGTTGGGCATGAATTCATATATCAGAATTTTCTCATCTCCTTGAATGCAGCAACCAAGAAGTTTTACAATATTTCGGTGCTGCAGTTTGGCGATTAGTATAACCTCATTTTTTAACTCATTAATTCCTTGTTTGGAAATCTTTGAAAGCCTCTTCACAGCGATTTCTTGTCCATCTACTAGCGTACCCTAGAAAAAAAAATATGTGAAATGAGATGTAATATTGTGTAGATATACAAGTGAACAAGTTTCTATATGATGTCAATAATCGTTAGATTAAAGCTTAAAATGTAAAATCCCTCACATTAATAAAAAGCTTTCTAACTCTAGCATGTTGCAAGTTTACCTTGTATACGGGTCCAAAGCCGCCTTTTCCAATCTTGAACGAGAAGTTATTAGTGGCATTAGCAATTGTAGCTAAATCGAATAATGGTAGTTCCAGGTCTTCTATCCTCTGATCAGTTTCCCCCTTGTCTACTATTTTCTCTAAAATAGTGAATATAAGTAATATTGCATTACAAACTAAAATCATAATATCATTTAGAATGTACACATACTAATTGAAGTAGATTGTAGAAGCATACGTCATTTATACATACGTCATTTATGTAATGGACTAGATTTACCAAGTAGATATTTTTAGAAACCACCTTAGGACTTCACACATACCTTTTAATATAATTCTCTCAACTAGTCAACTAATGACCAATAGTTATGCACCCTTACGATTCTATTCACAGATTTTCCACTTTGCAAAATAAGTAACGCTTTTTCTAGGGGAGAAAAAAAATGAATACACGGGAATTGCTTATACTCGTGTACATGTACAGAAAGTTTCATTGATATGGTGTGGATTGCTTTGGGAAGGCAAAGAGAGAGATGTTACCTAAATTTGTCCTGCTTTTGTAAATGTAGTATCCTACTATAAGCACAAGCACCCCAGCAACTGCGGCAGTGGTAGACATGACTATCACCACTATCTTCATCTTATGCCTGCCTTTTGTCCCTTGATAAACGATATTCATATGGCAAAGCAAAACAAAAATAGTTAAATCAAAACAAATTAAGTCAAATTACGGCAAAAATATATGTGCAGAAGCTATAGCAAGATACGGGTTTATGTGCTGATCACATATGCCTACCTTGATTTATATATACTTAAAAAATTCAAGAACATAAAAGAAAAGAAAACAACACATGCAAAACAATAGATTTGGCGATTTAACTGCACTTGAACACCGAAATGCTCATTAGGGAGAAGCATAAAATATTAAAGTAAATACCTAGTTCCAAAGCAGACATTCGAATAAACAAGTCCTGCACACCATTGGAACACTGTCTGATATCAATCAGATCACCGAACCAGATAGCACAGCCGTTGCCTCCTCCTCTAATATCCAAGTTTGAGTATGCAGTGCAAGAAGGGTTCTCTAAGCATTTCTCCCTGCATTGCCTGAGATTCATACTAGTGTTCACCCAAGAATGTGTTGCATCTGGCCATTTCAACGCATTAAATTTGATAAATCCGTCTAGTTTTGAGTAGTTCAATGGTTTGTTACGCACACAGCCTTGAGACCAGTCACTGTATCCAGCTGATTTAGGCTTGAAGCCTTCCAACATTGGCAGATCGGCAATTGAGTGGTGATACAATTCCCATAGGCACCACAATGACCATAACTTTCACATTGATCTCTCGGCACATATTGAAACACGTTCCATTTTTGAGTTGTTTCGCTCCAAGTCAACTGTTCCCTTAAATTACTTGTTTTGTTCAAAACAATCATTGAGAATACTGATTTATCTCTCAGGTTGAATTTGTAGTACAATTCATCCTTATTATAGACAAAGTTCAACTCAAAAACTGTGCTATGCATTAATGCCAACGCACCACTAAAGCCAATGCCGTTCCACGGGCCACTCCTAAAAAACTTGTTTGAGCCCTTCCACATAACTGTCTCAGGATTTCCTTGTTGTTGCACCCCCCAAGTGAGGTCTCCAGGAGATGGATCATCCAGGCTCTTCCATGATGATAACCGCCTTTCAAGACCAGTCGTAAAGTCCCATCCAAGCTTCATTTCTGGTAGCAACGTATCCGAAGGATAGTCAAAACTCTGCCACAAATAACTTCCCAAATCATAATTTTGTTCATCTCTGAGAACAAGATTTCCTGAATTTAGAAGTTGTAATAAAACTGAACTGCTTTCTACTTTTTTCGTCAAGTTTGCTGACCAGACTACACTCTTGTTATGGCTCAACAAAACGAGATTGTTTGTGCTGCTTATCATCAACAACCCAGAAGAATCATTGATGGGGTTGATTCTGTTTGCAACCCAAACAACTGTTCTAACTGGGATGTTCTTGTACCAAATTCCTACATAGCGTTTTTTCGAACTACCAGGAGGTCCAGGACTGAAGAAACCAAGCTCAAATCTTCCGTCTTTCGAAACCAAGGTCTTGCCATCATCACTAATAAAGTTAGATGAACTAATAGTGTCAGATGCATAAGAAAATTCATAGAACAACAGTAACCGAAAACTGATAAACAAGAAAGAAACAATATACATTGGAAGCTACACTTAGAGATCTGTCCTGTAATAAAGTTAATAATAATAGAACCATAAAAGTCATCCATCTTAAAGAATATTGATCCGTAATTGTAAAGATCATGACTATCAATTTATTTAATGAAATGTGAAGAAAAGAAAACCATATAGATCCAGTCCACATGTCATATGAAAATGAAAAAGGTTTACTGGGATTAATCAGGACTTCAGCAGTTAAGATGAAATTTCTGGGTTTGACTTTTGAACAAAATCGGAAATTTGGACGTCAAGAGGAGAGATTCTGAGAATTAGAAAAATTAATCCTTAAATTTTAAGAATTATTCATGTAAACTGGCCAATTAATATGTAAAACTAGCAAGACACGTTAGGTATTCCTCAATGTGGCCTAGTAGTCACCTTTGGTGGTTTTATTTGACCAACTCTTAGTGAGAGATTGAAATTTGAGACCAGGAGTAATAATTATCAATGTGAAATTGTCTTTGTAAGTACCTTTTTTTTCCTGTTTGGATAACAAGCCATTGTTGTCTAATAGAGACCATAATAAGTGATCCACCTAGAAGGTCATTGACCGGAACGTGAACCTTACACAACAATGACGGTAGTGGATGAAAATTAATAGGAAATATTTTATCTGTATTTCTTAATTGTTCCTTAACTGGATATATATACAAAACTAGAAAAGCCAATATAATCCTAACACTATACAATATATATTCCAACACTCCCCCTCAAGCTGGAGCAAAGATATCGATCATGCCCAGGTTGCGAATAGAAGACCTAAGAAGAGATGGTCCCACAGGCTTCGTAAGAGCATTAACGGTATGTTCGGATGATGGCACAAACTTGGGAGAAACAACACTGGATCTAACTTTCTCCCGAATAAAGTGAACATCAACCTCAATATGCTTGGTCCTCTCATGCAAAACGGAATCAGAAGCTAGAGTGATAGCCGACTTGTTGTCGCAGTACAATGTCGAAGGCAAGCAAGCCGGAAAGCCAAGCTCTCTAAGGATGGATTGGAGCCATATGATCTCACAGGTTCCCTAAGCCATAGCTCTATACTCGGCCTCTGCAGAAGATCGAGAAACCACATATTGTTTCTTACTTTTCCATGAGAGAAAATGGTTCCCATAAAAAGAGCAAAATCCAACGGTAGATCTCTGATGTAGAACCAGAAAAGGGGATTGGAAAAACACAGCAATTCAATTCTTTATTCAATTCATCAAATCTGATTACAAAAAGGCTTTGAAGGTGCCTTTTATAGCTAACAATATAAAAAGATAAACATCTAAATCCTGATAAAGACGAATAAAACCTGATAATGATAAATAAAATCTAAATTTATCTCAGAAGGAGATAATTTATTCTCAAGATAATAACTACTAATAACACCTAATAAAGCTTATCTAATTCCCCATCATTCTCCTCCACTAAGAAGAACTGGACTCTTGGCGAGTCAAATGGGTTGCGACCAACGAACTAGAAATCTGGATATATTCGAAATCTCCATAACAGTAGGGACGACTATATTCGAATTCATCATCGGAATAATCAAAGCTATGGCAATAATCTGGATATTCTGGCATAACTGCAAAGCATGCAAACAGTACGAAGCATATGGAAATTTGGATCGAAGTGAAATTTTCCACTAGTGGCCTGCAATAGCGCTTGGAGGTGGCGGCACTTGGGCACATGGGTGATTGGAGGTGCAAACAGTGTGTTGCTGAGTTGTTTTTTTTTTTTTTTGTGGTTTTGGTAATTTTTGAGTATTAGTTGTAGAAGTGTGTATTGAAAAAAGAGATTAGGCTCTTATACCAATTGATGTAAGAGCAGAAGGAAATAGAACCAGAAAAGGGGATTGGAAAACACAGCAATTCAATTCTTTATTCAATTCATCAAGTCTGATTACAAAAAGGCTTTGAACGTGCCTTTTATAGCTAACAATATAAAAAGATAAACATCTAAATCTTGATAAAGATAAATAAAACATGATAATGATAAATAAAATCTAAACTTATCTCTAAAGGAGATAATTTATTCTCAAGATAATAACTACTAATAACACCTAATAAAGCTTATCTAATTCCCCATCAATCTCCTATCACTCTATCAGTCTGAGATCCAGCATAGTCAGCATCGGTAAAACACGAGATATCAAGAGTATTGTTCGAGTCATAAAAGAGACCAAGACCGGGACAAGACTTCAAGTATCTTAGAATGTGATAGACTGCATCCATATGGGAGGTACGAGGAGCATGCATAAACTGACTCACCAAACTGACAGCGAAGACCAAGTCAGGTCTAGTATTGGTTAGGTAGATGAGTCTCCTAACCAACCTCTGATAGACAAATGGATCGGGTAGAAGATCACAAGACTCAATTGACAACTTCATATTCAGATCCATCGGGGCTGAAGCAGGCCTACACCCTGTCATTCCAGTATCACTCAGAAGGTCTAAAGTATATTTCCATTGGGAGAGGGAAATACCACATTTAGAACGTGCAACCTTTATCCCTAAAAAATACTTCAAACCACCCAAATCTTTGATGTCAAAAACAAAGCTGAGATCTTTCTTCACTTGGGCAATCCCTAAGTTATCATCACCATTCAAAATAATATCGGTCAATGTAGACAGATAAATACACACACTGCCTTTTGGAATTGCGCCTAACAAAGCAAGTATGATCAGAATGACATCTCAAGAAGCCCAAACCAAAAACAACATCACTAAACCGCGAAAACCAAGCTCTAGGAGATTGTTTCAAACCATACATCGACTTCCTCAGACAACAAATCTTTCCTGCATACTCTCCCTCAGCCCGAAAACCCGGAGGAGGATCCATATAAATAATTTCATCCAAATCACCATTCAGAAAGGCATTCTTGACATCCATCTGATGCAATGGCCAAGAATGCTAGGCAGCGAGAGAGATAAGAAGCCGAATAGTAGTAAGCTTAGCAACATGAGCAAAAGTTGAAGTGAAATCCTTCCCAGGAACCTGAGTAAAGCCCTTAGCAACAAGAAGGGCTTTATATCGATCGACAGTCCCATCAGCATTATGTTTGACATTGAACACTCATTGGCACCCCACTGTTTTCTCCCCTTTAGGGAGAGCAACCAAATCCCAAGTATGAGTATTTTGTAATGCCCTCATCTCATCCTGCATAGCAGCGATCCATTCAGAACTCAACAATGCCTCTCTAACAGACCTTGGAACCGAAAAAGAATCAAGTTGCCCAAGAAACCTCAGAAACGAACTAGACACAGCACTATACGAAATATGATTTTCAATAGGATGGTTAGTGCTACAAGATAAATTAAGGCGGTTAGGGGGATGACGGTCCCGAATAAAGTACCGCCGAGGAAAGGATATAGTGAGCGGTGGAGATAAAGTAGGGATAGTACCTTCATTCGGAGAGGATTCAGGCAGAGGGACCCGAGGGACCCGAGGGCGACGACTATACTGAAGAACATGAGCACTTGCAACAGGAGGCAAAGAGGGAGGACCTCTAACGGTAGGAGTAATTGCGTCAAAAGAAACAATAGGAATAGGGCAAGAGATAGTCTCATCAGGAAAAAGGTCAACCCTACCTGTAACAGGTCCAGTAAAGAATGGAGTATCCTCCCAAAAATTTACATCAAGAAAGTGAAACATACGTTTAGAGGAAGGGTCATAACACCTATACCCCTTAGACTGGGAGGAATATCCCATAAAATCACATCTAATGGCTTTATCATCTAACTTTGTTCGAGAAGGACCTCTATCTTGTACAAAACAGACACACCAAAAACCGTAGGAGGAATAGAAAGCAAGGGTTTATCGGGCTGAAAAACCCCAAGAGGGCATTCTCCCCCTAATACCCTACTCGAAATACGGTTAATTAAATATGTTGCTGTAAGAACAGCCATATGCCAAAAATACGTAGGAATAAACATACCACTAAGAAGGCAACGGGCAACACCAATAAGGTGACGATTCTTGTGCTCAACGACCCCATTCTATTCAAGAGTATAAGGATAAGAAAACTGTAGAGGATCCCTAGTTTGGATAAGTGAGACATAAGATCCTTCTTAATATATTCCTCCCCCCCATTATCAGTCCTAAGGCCACGAACAACAGTAGTAAATTGGGTTGTAATCATAGTGAGAAACTGACAGAGTATCAAACACGTCAGATTTCTTTTTAAGCAAATAAACTCAAGTGCATCAAGAAAAGTCATCAATAAAGGTAACATAATATCTATGACCAGACAAGGCAGTAACAGGGGACGGTCCCCAAACATCAGAATGAATCAAATCAAACATAGCTAGAGAATGATGCATACGAGAAATATAAGGTTTTCGACAATGTTTTGAAAGTTAACAGACTTGACAATGATAATTCAATTGTTTACAAGCTAAAGAGAAAGAAGGAAATAATTGACACAAGTACTGAAAATTGACATGACCCAAGCGGGCATGCCACAAATGCAAGTCTTTAGATGAAACGGAGACAGGAAAACCAAAAACAGTTGTGTTAGCAACTTGAAAAGTAGTTGAAGGTGGAAGAGAATGACACGGATCCCCAAAATAGTATAATCCCCCGTGCGCATATCCTCTGCCAAAAATCCTCTTCGAAGTCCGGTCCTGTAGAAAACAGTGATCAGGCAAGCAGATAACAGCACAATTGAAGGATTTAGCAATACAACTAACTGATAAAAGGTTAAAAGAAATTTTAGGAACATGAAGAACAGAGGAAAGGGTAATATCAGACGAAAGTCTGACATCCCCCTTACTACTAATAGCAGTGATTGAGCCATCAACAACTCAAACAGACGCATTTGTAAGAACCAAAGGTGATGAAAAGAAGGACAACTCACCCGTCATGTGATCATTCGCACCAGAGTCTAGAATCCATAAAGGAGACCTAGAGCAAACATGAAAAGCAATGGTAGTACCTGATAATATATTAGTAGTGGAAGCAGAAGAGGATATATGAGGCATAGGAGAGGACCTCTGAGACATCAGCAAGGTCATCTGAGTCTGGAGGTCTGTCATCTGATTAGCAAAAGACAGAGCGAGAGGTCTGGAAATGTCAACAACACCTGCAACTCTAGTATGAGGGTCTGTCCTGTTATTAGGTGGTGCCCTTCGAAACTGAGTTCTCATATATAGATGAAGCTTCCAACAAGTGTCCTTGAGATGACCGATGTTCCCACAATGCTGACAGTACTTCCTCCTACCAGAAAAACAAAGACCCGATGACCCAGAAGAAGTAGCAAGAGCCATCTGATCAGAATTACCTCCAGAGGCAAGTAAGGGCATCGAGGAGGAAATGAGTCGTCTCCGCTCATCCCCATCCACAATGGCAAATGTATTCATCAAAGACGACATTGGAGAGGAATTGAGTATCTGGGTGTGTAGATGCTCAAACTCAAGCTTGAGCCCCATAAGGAAAAAGTATGTATGAAGACGATCTAGCCTTTTGACCGCCACTGATGCCGTCACCCTATACTCACTAACCGGTTCATACTGAGCCATCTCATCCCAGCGCATCTGCAGATACCTAAAAAATTGTGGAACACTCATACCAAGACTCATCTAAGTGGAATGAGAGACCTTCTGATACAACTCGAAAAGACATGCCTCATTCCTGGAATGGGCATACATCGACGTTAAAGTTGTCTATAGACTCTCAACGGTCTCATGGTACATAAACATGTTGAATATTTGGGGTTCCATGGACCTAAACATCCACCCAAGAATCTGATAATTGTCGATATCCCACTGATCAACCTTAGGGTCACCCTTAGTTGGACGATAGGAATCACCCAAGAGCCAGGAGATCTTACCTCGACCTCCAATAAACAGCTTCAAGGCCCAAGACCATGAAGCAATGTCCGTCCATTCAATAGGACCCTCGTAACTTTCCCACCGAACACAATTGGTGTCAACTCAGACCGGAAAGTAGTGACACCATCCGATCGAACATTTTTCTGACCGGTAATATCTAAAGACTCGGTCATCAAGAATTCAATCAAGAGAATAACACCAAAGTGACCAACTTTGCTCAAACATAGCACAGTACCAAATATCCACAAAAATAAGCAGTTGCCAGCTTTCTAACCGTAAAGAGAGAGTATCACATACGAAATTGCACCTAGAGTCTAGGAATCACAAACACCAATTCATTCACTGACTTCAAGCACCAAGAACTCGGGCTGCCAGATATGACCCAAAAAATGCATCAGGTATGAACTGCCGGAAAAGGACACATGTCAGGTCGGACAGCTGCTGGTAGAAGCTCTACACCAAGTCGGAAGGCGCCGTTACAGCTAGGAAGATCGATGATGGCCGTAAGAGGAAAAACACGCCAGAACAAGAGAGCTAGAAGAGCCGACGACGCAGAGAAAGGGAGGAGCTGTCCCGCCGGGAAGAAAGGACCTAGTCCAGGTCGCTGGTCGCCCGGAGGCACTACGTTCGCCGGTGAAGCAGCAGAGATCAATGGTCGGAGTTGAAAAGGGTTAGGGTTTTTTTTTTCTTTCTAATTTTTTTCTTCCTAATTTTAGCTCTTATACCAAATAGGAAATATTTTATCTATATATCTTATTTGTTCCTTAACTAGATATATATACAAAACTAGAAATTACAACAATACCTTTAGCCAATATAATACTAACACTATACAATATATATTCCAACAAAATTCAATGTCTATCAACATGTGAACAAAAGACATTACACCAGCCGTCATTAGAGACCCAAATGAACTGGGATATCTAGATATTGGTCAACCGATGTGACCTTGTTGACTTTCAAATGAACTTGAAACACTTTTCAAAAAAAAAAAAAGAACTTGAAACATGTTACAAGAGATTTTATAGAATTATGAAAAATAACACGTCTCTATGTGTCACCAAGTGTGTGAGTTTAGTAGGCAAATAATTATATCAGACAGGTTCAGGTTTGTTAGAAGTCGATTTATGGTTCCGAACACAGCTATTTTTTGATAAGTCCTAGGAACGTCAGCAAAGAGGATCGACTACCCATCTATGGTGGGATGGTAAAGGGTAAGATTTTTAAGTTGTATTGATTTATTGTTTCGTTATTCCTCCTTAGTTCAATTAAGCCACGTTAAGATTGAGACTTGCAAGCACACAGACCCTCCAAACAATGTGGCGCAAATAAATGAGACAAAGGTCTAGTACAACACGAACAGTGCCCTCACCATGACATGAACTTGGTCCCCGGTGACAAGGACCCATTAGAGCCTAGTATGATGGAGCTATGTAAACAAAAATGTGAAAAGAAACACATTGTCTGAAACAGTAATGTCAAATGAAACAAAATATAAATTTTCTAGGGTAGGAGTTTGAGTTTCTTTGAAGGTAAAGTTTGACTTTCTTTGAAGGTAAAGTTTGACTAGGATTTGGCATATTGATACAAGTCAAGTAAAGCGGGTTTGATTTTTAAAACTATGACTATTTTCTGAAAAATCTTATCTAAAATTACATGAATCAGAATGACAAAGAAACGATTCCAGGAAATTAATTACCATCTTAAATCCTCAAATCAAAAAGCACCAGATCAAAGCTAGAAAAACATAAACAAATTAAAGCCAATACCTAATTCTGCTCCAGACATTTGAATGTACAACTTTTGCCCACCACGTGCAAATTGTCTGATATCAATCAGATTGCCAAATCACAAAGCACAACTGCTGGCCCCTCATCTAATATCTGAATTGTGTATACCATACAAGAAGAGTTTTCTAAGCATTTCTCCCTACATTCCTTAAGATTCATACTTTTGTTCACCAAAGGATGTGTAGCATCTGGCAATTTCAGCTCATCATATTTGATAAAACCATCTAGTTTTGTTTAGTTTAATGGTTTATTACTAACACTCTTGAGACCATTCGCTGTTTTCCGCTGATTTAGGCTTGAATCCTTTCAAACACTAGCAAACTGGAGATTAAGTAATGATGCAATTCCCATAGGCAGCATAGAGACCAATTAACCATCATTGTCACAGTAGTCTCTTGGCACATATGCATACATTTCCCAACTGATAGTATCTTCACTCCATTTCAATCGTTGAAATTCATAGTTGGTTCAGTTCATAACAATCCTTGAGAGTACTGATTTATGTGAGTTTGTATGTGTAGTACAACTCATCCTCATTAGAGACAAAGTTGAACTGAAAAATCGGATTAGTCCTTAAAGTCAGTGCACCACTATATCTAAGGCCATTCCATGGGTCACTCCTATAAAACTTTTTTGAGCCCTTCCATATTCCCTCAGGATTATGACGATTATCTAATAGTTGTATACCCTAAGTGAAGTCTCCAGGAGATGGGACATCTGAGCTCTTCCATGATGTTACACGTCATTCCAGACCAGTCTTTAAATTCCATCCAACCTTCAATTCTGGTAGAAATGAATCAGATGGATAGTCAAAGCTCTGCCACAAGTAACTTCTGAAATCACTATCTTGCTCGTCTCAGAGAACAAGATTTCCTGAATTTAGGAGATGTAATAACACTGGAATTCTGAATTCTTTCCTCAAGTTTTTTGCTGACCTGACTACACTTGTTCTGGCTCATCAAAACATGATTCCGTGGGATGTTTATCATCAACAACTCAGAAAAATCGTTGATGGGGTTGAGTCAGGTTGTAACCCAAACAACAGTTCTAACTGGGATATTCATGTACCAGATTTCTACATAATGATCCTTGGACTACCAGGGCTGAAGAAACCAAGCTCTAAGCTTTCATCAGTTGAAAGTAAGGTCCTGCCATCACTAATATACTGGAATGAAGATCATGAAGTAATGATGTCAGATGCATGAAAGAATTCAGAGAAAAAAAAAAGAAGTAACTTATAAATGATAAACAGAAAAGAATGTATATCCATTGGTCTGTAGACTTAGAGCTCTGAGTAACAAGTCATGTATAAACACTATATAACTAACGATCCAACTAGAAGGTCATTGACCTAAACATGAATTTCCCTCGACTTATATTCCATCAACAGAAGTAACCCATTTTACTTGAGAAAATGATGGATCCAACGTGAACAAAAGACACTACAGAAGCCGTCGGTAGACCCATGGTACTGAAAAACATTGCTGCATGAGTAAATGAACTAAGATTTCAGGGGTTGGTCCAGCATTTTGTACTTTTCAAATGAACCAGAAACGTGTTTACAAAAGTACATAGAAATCATGGAGTTTACAAAAGTACATAATAGATTGCTCAATTCCCATCAAATAATGAAACTCAACAAGAGAATCAAGACTAAAGGTTAGCAGTCCATGATATTGAATACCAGAAACAACTACAACTACCTGTATTTGAAAAAAGAAAATGCAAGATAGAAAGATAGACTAAGAACATACCCTTGTGCAATCCTAGAGTCAATTCCATAGCAAGTTTGCTGACAAGTTTCTCCATTGATGCAGATTTACCATTTCTCATCGATACTAAAGGCCATCATTACTTTCATGAGAACTTCCATGCAACAAAGTTCTCTTTTTCTTCTGGTTCGGTTAATGTAGCTGCTCAACTAGAAAATCACACCACAGACAAAACTGTTCTTAAACATATTCAAAGCTATTGAGGTAGATGTATACAATGAAAATGATAATACACAAAACAATAAAAAACAGTCCAATGGAAAAGCCTTGATTCTAAGGACTGTTTTGGGCTGATTCTAAGGACTGTTTTGGGCAGTATAGATTGCAAGACCTCAAGATACAAGTTTGGGGTGGAGTAATTTTCACTACCCAATGATAAGTTAGCTGATCAATCAATCACCAGCCAAGCAATTTCTAAATCTGAAAGCCATGACTAATTCAATTTTTGCAAGCAAACATTACATTATAGCAAGATGCTCTTAAATTGAATAATAATTATGCATTGAATACATTGTAAGTTTTTATGAACTAATGGCTTCTAGTTTTTGCTTTTGGTTCTTAGTTTGCCTTCAAAAACTGTCGCAGTAATCTCTTGGCACATATGTTTCAATTTTGAGTTGTTTCACTCCATGTCAATTGTTCTCATAAATATCTAGTTTTGTTCAAAACAATCACTGAGAATACTGATTTATCTCTCAGGTTGAAAGTGTATTACCTCATCCTCATTGTAGACAAAGTTCAACTCAATAACTGGATTAGGAATTAAAGTCAACACACCACTAAATCCAAGGCCATTCCACGAGCCACAGCTAAATAACTTGTTTGATCCCTTCTACATAACTATCTCAGAATTTCCTTGTCGTTGCACCCGCCAAGTGAAGTCTCCAGGAGATGAATCATCCGGGCAATTCCATGATGATAAACGCCTTTCAAGACTACGATTTTAAGTCCCATCCAAGCTTCATTTCCAACAGCAACATATCAGAAGGATAGTCAAAACTCTGCCACAAGTAACTTCCCAAACCACCACTTTGTTCATCTCTCAGAACAAGGTTTCCTGAATTCAGGAGCTGTAATACAACTGAACTCTTGGCTTCTTTAGCCGAATTTGCTGATCAAACCACAGTTTTGTTCTGGCTCATCAAAACGAGATTGCCTGTGCTGTTATCATCAACAACCCAGAAGAATCACTTATGGGGTTGATTCTATTTGCATCCCAAACAACAGTTCTAACTGGGATATTCTTGTACCAAATTCCTACATAGCGTTTTTTCGAACCGGGACTGAAGAAACCAAGCTCAAATCTTCCGTCTTTCGAAACCAAGGTCTTGCCATAATCACTAATAACGTTAGATGAACCAATAGTGTCAGATGCATAAGAAAATTCATAGAAGAACAACAGTAAATTAAAAATGATAAACAAGAAAGAAACAATATACATTGGCAGCTATACTTAGAGATCTGTCCTGCAATAAAGTTATAAATAAAGCAACATAACAAGTGATCCATCTAGACGAATATTGACCTGTAATTGAAAAGATTATGGCCTATCATTTTATTTAATGAAATGTGAAGAAAAGACACCAGTAGACCCCAGTCCACATGTCCCTTGAAAATGAAAAAGGGTTACTAGGATTAATCTGCAGTGAAGAAGAAATATCTGGGTTTGAATAAAATGGAAATTTGGATTTGTTTATTATATTAGGACTTTCAGATGTTGAACAGAGATCTGTTAGGTAATAGACCAATAATCCTGGAAATCTTGATTGGATATATGAATTTTAGATATATAAGGCCACTATGCTTTGTTCAAAAATTCTGAAATTTAAAATATAATAAGGTATATTTGTCTAATGTTAATATGTTACCATGTAAAATTTCGTGATGAGACATGACGAAGAAAGATTATTATAGTTATTTAGAATTTATTGAAATACATTTACAAACAAATCCACAAACTTTCATGTGTTTTTGTAATCATTAAGATGATAAAGTTCTGACCATGTCTGTCCAATTCAGCCAACAGCAGTTTTTCACATGTAAACAAAGTGTAAGCAAGGTAAAAAACCAGCCAATAAAAGATATGAGTTTTCTAGATCAGCTGCTCCTATTGAAAGTTTACTGATTCAAGTAGCTTTAACTGAAAATTGGAGGGTAAAAAAAACTAAACTATCCTCCTTTAAAAACTGAATAAGAGGAACCTGCTTATTTACATTTATACATAGTTTAACCGAGCAAGAAAATATAAACGTGTGAGGACAAGAATAATATTACCTGTAGAATTCCTTCAGTTTTTGTTAATAAAACAGCCAACTACAATGACTCCAGAAATTAAAGCAGCAACAAAATCTTCATCTCAGGTGCTCCTTTCGTCCCTTGATGAATGATTTTGACATGGCAAGGCAAAATAATTAAGATCAAAGTAAATATAGGCAAATTGCGGCAAAAATACAGGTACAGCTATAGCAAGAAACTAATTTATACATTAGCAACATATACTTACCTCAATTTATACTCAATGGTAAAATTAAGAGATGATAATGAATACTGTGATCTAATTACAATTGCACATCAAATGCTTAATTGGGAGAAACATAAACAAATTAAAGCCAATACCTAGTTCTGCCACAGACATTTGAATGTACAACTATTGCCCACCCATCAGCAAATTGTTCGATATCAATCAGATTGCCAAACCACAAAGCACAACTGCTGCCCCCTCCTCTGATATCTGAATTTGTGTTATGCCATACAAGAGTTTTCTAAGCATTTCTCCCTGCATTCCTCAAGATTCGTACTTACGTTCACCCGAGAATGTGTAGCATCTGGCAATTTCAGCCCATCAAATTTGATAAAACCATTTAGTTTCGAGTAGTTTAATGGTTTTCACTCTCACACTCTTGAGACCATTCACTGTTTCCCGCTGATTTAGGCTTGAATCCTTTCAAACACTGGCAAAATGGAGATTCAGTTATGATGCAATTCCCATAGGCACCACAGAGACCAATACCATCACTGTCACAGTAGTCTCTTGGCACATATGCATACATTCCCAACTGTTAGTATCTTCAATCCATTTCAATAGTTGAAATTCTTAGTTGGTTTGGTTCATAACAATCCTTGAGACTACTGATTTATGTGTGAGGTTGTATGTCTAGTACAACTCATCCCCATTAGAGACAAAGTTGAACCGAAAAATTGGTCAAAGAGCCTTAAAGTCAGCGCACCACTAAATCTAATGCCATTCCATTGGCCACTCCGATAAAACTTTTTGAGCCCTTCCATACTCCCTCAGGATTATCTTGCAGTCGTATCCCAGAAATAAAGACTCCAGGAGATGGATCATCAGAGCACTTCTATGATGTTACATGCCATTCCAGACCAGTCTTTAAATCCCATCCAAGCTTGATTTCTGGCAGCCATGTATCGGATGGATAGTCAAAGCTCAGCTACCAGTAACTTCTCAAATCACTATCTTGCTCATCTCTGAAAACAAGATTTCCTGAAATTAGGAGCTGTAAAACACTGGACTTCTGAATTCTTTCCTCAAGTTTGCTGACCAGACTACACTCCTGTTCTGGCTCATCAAAACAATATTCCATATGCTGTTTATCATCAACAACCCAGAAGAATCATTGATGGGGTTGAGTCTGTTTGCAACCCAAACATCAGTGCTAACTGGGATATTCTAGTACCAAATTCCTACATAATGATCCTTGGAACTACCATGGCTGAAGAAACTGTTAGAATATTATCATTAATTAGGAGATTGTATAGTTGACTTTGTTAGAATATTATCATTAATTAGGAGATTGTATAGTTGACTTGACTGATTTGATTAGAATCAATTAGAGGATCAATTAGGATCAATTAGCTTAATTGTAGATTGTTGTTTCCTATTGTATCTATTGTATTTTCCTATAAATTACCTCCAATATGGAGAAGAATATATAACAAAAAATTCTGAATTGTTCATGGTATCAGAGCCTAAGGATTTAGGTTTTCTGTTTCTACTCTTCTAAATAAAAATTTCTACAGTTTTCTATCTTTTTCTTTTTTCTTTTTTTTCCTTTTCTAAAGCAATAGGACTGCTACCTATTGTTTTCTGGTGTCTTACCGGAATAACTGTCGCCGGCGTCGTATCAACCTCGTCGGTCTTCTTCAACCCATCGCCGATCGTTCCCAACCCAACATCTATTGCGACCCGACCCGATCCACATCGGTTCTTTCTCCTGCTGCGACCCACGTCGCCTCTAAACCAGTTGCTCTTCATCGCAGACCCGACCCGTGTCGGCTTTCTTTCTCCTCCATTAGCGACCCACGTCGCCTGATTTCTCCTCCATTAGTGACCCACGTTGCCGCTCAATTCCTTTCTCCTCCATCAGCGACCCACATCGCCCAATTTCTGTTTATATTTATATTTATATATATATATATATATATATATATATATATATATTTACCGGTAAAAAAAAAAAAAAAAAAAAAAAAAAAGTAAGTCAATTTTTTCTTTCATTTGCTTCCGCTGATACTTTTATACTACCACTACTATGGGCAACGAAGACGAAGAATCAGACGTATCTAGCCACACAATTCCGCCACCAATACTTCCTCAAATTTATCCTCATGATAACTCATCTAAGATTGAGATTAAATTGGATGGATCAAACTACCATTTATGGTCCAAGTTTGTTGAGATCTTCGTGGCTGGAAAAGACAAATACGGTTTTCTCACAGGGGAATGTGTTAAGCCTGCCACCACCAGTCCCACCTATAGGCGATGGTTGGCCGATAATGCTCTTGTGCAAAGATGTCTCCTCGGATCTATGACTCCCAAAATTATGGGGATGTTTATCCGATTACCTACTGCTCAGGCCATTTGGGAAGCAGTTGCTCGTATTTACTATGATGGTGCAGATCAATCCATCATCTATGAACTCAACAGCAAAGCATTCCATATGCGTCAATCTGGGCGACCTATTGCTGAGTATTACGGGGAATTGAACACAATCTGGCAGGAGTTAGATCAACGTTGCCCGAATGATATGACTGATGCTACAGATGTGGTTCGACTGAATGATCGCATTGAAAAACAAAGAGTATACATGTTTCTTGCAGGACTAGACCCTGAATTTGACAAAGTACGAGCTGATGTGTTACGTATGGATCCATTTCCTGGTGTTGAAGGAGCATTTGCCTATATCCGTCGTGAGGCACAGCGTCAAGCCACTATGCTAGCTTCCCCACAAATAAGCGACAGCTCTGCTCTATTAATCAATAAAGGGGTTTCAGGAGATAGAAAATGTACTCACTGTGGACAGAAGAATCATATCCGAGATGCCTGCTGAAGATTGCATGGGTATCCTGAGTGGTACCTGGAAAAAAAAAAAAAAGGGCCTCCAAGAACTGGAACTGCCTCTCTTGCGTCTTCCTCCAGCAACTCATCCATTCCACAGGGTAATATGTGTGATTCCAAAATTCAATTCCTCAACTCAGGTACATTTCATTCTGCTTTTAGTGTTTCTACAATTTCTATTAATAATACCTGGATAATTGATTCTGGTGCAACAGATCACATGACTTTTAACTCTCAAAACTTTAGTCATCGTACTCCGACCGAAACAAAGAATGTGTCATATGCTGATGGTACACCCACCTCGGTTCATGGGGCTAGATCCATATCACTAACTCCATCCTTACATTTATCATCTGTTTTACATGTGCCCACTTTATCTAACAGCTTACTCTCAATCAGTCAAATCACTAAATCTCTAAACTGTGTTGTGACATTTTGGCCTTCTCATTGTGTATTTCAGGACATCACAACCAAGGAGACGATTGGAACTGGTAAGGAAAAAGGAGGGTTGTACTACTTTACAGCAGACAATGTTTCCAGTCATCCTCACAAAGTAGCACAAGTTAGAACCAACAACGAGAGTAATATTTTCCTTTGGCATAGGCGTCTAGGTCATTGTTCTTTTGAATATCTCAAATTTTTATTTCCTTCGTTGTTTAAAACTGTTGAGCACAATAATATACAGTGTGAGACGTGTTCTGTCAAAACATCATCGCACTGTTTTTCCCCCTAGTAATAATAGTAAAAGATCTATGCCTTTCTCTCTTGTTCATTCTGATGTTTGGGGTTCATCTAATGTTGTATCTATATCTGGTATGCGTTGGTTTGTTACGTTTATTGATGATTGTACTCGTATGACATGGATTTTTCTTTTAAAAAATAAAAGTGATGTATGTGACATTTTTTAAAAATTTTATCATATAATTCTCACACAATTTCATAAGAAAATTCAAGTTTTACACTCAGATAATGGTGGTGAATATTTGAATCATAATGTAAAAGCTTTTTGTTTGAAAAACGGTATTCTTCACCAAACATCTTGTGCACATACCCCACAACAAAATGGTACTGCCGAGCGTAAAAATCGTCATCTCTTAGAGGTTGCACGATCTTTACTGCTCGGAATGCATATGCCTAAATCTTTTTGGGGCGATGCAGTACTATCTGCTGCATATCTCATTAATCGTATGTCATCCAGTGTTCTATCTTTTCAAACCCCGTTACAATCCTTGTCTCATTACTGTGATGTTAACTCTGCATTGCATATTCTTCCTCGGGTTTTTGGCTATATGGTATATGTACATGTTCATACTCCTCATCGAGGAAAGCTAGATCCACGTGCTCTTAAGTGTGTTTTTATAGGATATTCTAGCTCACAAAAAGGATACAAATGCTATCATCCTCCATCCCGTATAGTATTTGTGTCACAGGATGTTACTTTCTGGGAGAATGAGGCATATTTTACCTCGGAGACTTCTCTTCAGGGGGAGAATCTGAACTATGAAGGGAAGTCTCCTAAAACTGCTGACAATGGTATACCTATTAGTTTGAGAAGTCAATCTTTCGAGGAAAAAAATCTATCTTTGGAAAGTAAGATTCCTGATAGTCTCACAGAAAAGATAGAACCAACATTGGGAGTGTATGAAAGAAGGAATAAAGGGAAAGAGAAACAGGGGGAGTCAGTTCTCATACAGGTAGTACAACCTTCCTCTTCTTCATCACCGTTTCGTCAATCAGACTCTAAGGTTGAAAATGCTCCTGAGGCAACTCTTGAAACCTCCTCTTTATCTAATGATATATCCAATCACACAAATCCTAATCCCAGTGCAGCTACTAGAAGGTATCCTAGTCGAGAACATAGACCACCTGAACGATTTGGTTTTTCTCCCGAACGACCTCCAGCAGATAGTAATACTCTTTACTCTATTACTAATTACATCTCAACTCACAGACTATCTGAAACATTTAAAACCTTTGCATATCAATTATCCTCTGTATCTATTCCTAGTAAATTGCAGGATGCACTGACAGACCAAAATTGGGTCCAAGCCATGGATGAAGAGATGAAAGCTTTACAAAAAAATTGTACCTGAGAGATGGTGGATCTTCCTAAAGGAAAGAAGGTTGTTGGATGTCGATGGGTATATACCATCAAACACAAGGCAGATGGCTCAAAGATACAAGGCTAGGTTGGTTGCCAAAGGGTACACTCAGACTTACGGGGTTGACTACCAGGAGACCTTTGCCCCGGTAGCAAAGTTGAACACTGTTAGAGTACTTCTCTCACTAACATCTAATCTGGAGTGGCCTTTGAAACAATTTGATGTAAAGAATGCCTTCTTACATGGGGAACTCAGTGAAGAAGTTTATATGGATCTCCCCCCTGGTTTTGATTCTCAAACCGGTAAAGTCTGTAAACTAAAAAAGGCTCTCTACGGACTAAAACAATCACCTAGAGCCTGGTTCGGACGACTCAGTACTTCCATGAGGAAATTTGGATATGAGCAGAGTAACTCTTAACACACCTTATTCTTTAAACGAAAGGGTGACAAAATCACTATACTAATCGTCTATGTTGATGATATGATTGTTACAGGAAACGATGATCTGGAGATGACTAATCTTCAAAGTCACTTGGCCACAGAGTTTGAAATGAAAGACCTAGGAGCATTACGGTACTTTCTGGGAATTGAGTTAGCTCGGTCAAAACATGGGATTTTCCTTAGTCAGAGAAAGTATGTTCTTGATCTGCTTACAGAAACTGGGATGCTTGCTAGCAAACCAGCAGATACTCCTATGGATCAAAATCACAAGTTATGTGAATGTCCAGATCACCCTGATCAAACCCCGGCAAACAAAGAAAGATATCAAAGGCTGGTTGGTAAACTTATCTACTTATCGCATACTCGTCCTGATATTGCATATGCGGTGAGTGTGGTAAGCCAATTTATGCACGCTCCCACTGAGAGTCACATGGATGCAGTACTTCGGATTCTAAGATACTTAAAAGGATCTCCTGGCAGGGGATTAATGTTCTCTAAGAATGGACATCTAGACATCAAGGGATACACAGATGCTGATTGGGCTGGGAATGCTAGTGATCGGAGGTCTACTTCTGGTTACTTTACCTTTATAGGAGGTAACCTAGTCACTTGGCGGAGTAAGAAACAGACAGTGGTGTCACGATCCAGTGCTGAAGCAGTATTCCGAGGGATTGCCCAAGGAATTACTGAATTACTGTGGTTGAAAAACTTATTAGGGGATTTGGGATTTCACCCAAAGGATAGTATGAAGCTATATTGTGATAATAAAGCTTCAGTACAGATTGCCAATAATCCTGTCCAACATGATCGTACCAAACATGTGGAAATTGATCGATTCTTCATCAAAGAGAAATTAGAAGGGAAAATAATTAAGCTTCCGCATGTATCAAGTAAAGATCAACTTGCAAATATCCTTACAAAGGCCATTAATGGAAGGAACTTTCATGACTCAATTAGCAAGTTGGGCCTGAGTGACATCTATGCACCAACTTGAGGGGGAGTGTTAGAATATTATCATTAATTAGGAGATTGTATAATTGACTTCGTTAGAATATTATCATTAATTAGGAGATTGTATAGTTGACTTAACTAATTTGATTAGAATCAATTAGAGGATCAATTAGGATCAATTAGCTTAATTGTAGATTGTTGTTTCCTATTGTATCTATTGTATTTTCCTATAAATTACCTCCAATATGGAGAAGAATATATAACAAAAAATTCTGAATTGTTCAGAAACCAAACTCAAAGCTTCAATATGTAGAAAGTAAGGTCCTACAATCACTAATATACTGGTATGAAGATCGTGAAGTAATGGTGTCAGATGCATGAAATAATTCAGAGAAAAAAAGAGTAACTTATAAATGATAAAAATAAAAGAGAGAATATTTATTGGTCTGTAGACTTAGAGCTCTGAGTAACATGTCATGGATAGACACTATAACTAATGATCCACCTAGAAGGTCATTGACCTAAACATGAATTACCCTTGACATATAATCCGTCATTTTTAAATGTAGTGAAAATGATGGAACGTGAACAAAAGACACTAGAAACGTTAAACATCGTCGGTAGACCCATGGTACTGAAAAACATTGCTGGCATGAGTAAATGAACTAAGATTTCAGAGGTTGGTCCAGCAATGTCACATCTATTACTTTTCAAATGAAACAGAAACGTGTTTTACAAAAAGTAAATAGAAATTATGGGGTTTACAAAAGTACAAAATAGATTTTGTTCAGTTCCCATCAAATAAAGCAACTCAACCAGAGAATCAAGACTAAAGGTTACCAGTCAATGATATTGAATCCTAGAAATAATTACAATTACTTGTATTTGAAAAAAGAAAATGCAAGAAAAAAAGATCAGACTAAGAACATACCCTTGCAATCCTAGAGTCAATTCCATAGCAAGTTTGCTGAAAAGTTTCTCCATTGATGCAGATTTATCATAAGAACTTCCATGCAACAAAGCTCTCTTTTTCTCCCGGTTAGGTCAATGTAGCAACTAGCAACTCAGCTAGAAAATCACACCACAGCCAAAACTGTTCTTAAACATATTCAAAGTAATTGAGGCAGATGCATACAATGAAAATAATAATAATAATAATAAACAAATAAAGCAGTATAGATTGCAAGACTCAAAATACAAGTTTGGAGTGGCATAATTTTCACTACCCAATGATAAGTTAGCTGATCAATCAATCACCAGCCAATCAATTTCTAAATCTGAAAGACATGACTAATTCAATTTTTTGCAAGCAAACAGTACGTTATATGCAAGATTCTCTTAAATTGAATAATAATTCTGCATTGGATATATTGTAAGTCCATATGAACTAATGGCTTCTAGTTTTTTCTTTTGGTTCTTAGTTTGAATTCAAAAACTAAAAAAAAAAAATTGAACATCTTAGATCAACCAAGGAAAAAATCCAGAACAAAAAAATGGGAGCTACAAATTTCTTTCTATTTCTCATTTCTTTCAAGTATATTTCATCTAATTCATTACATAAAAAATCTTCCAAAGAAACATAGATAAAAAAATAAAAATAAAAATCAGAACTCAATGAAGATCCATGAATTCCTGTTCAAGAGCTTCCTCAACCAAGAACTTTGAAGCCTCCATCAACTCAGGACTCAATCTGAACATCAAGACACAAAACTCCATTTGATTGAGCGCACCATCACCATCAAAGTCACCTTCTTTCAACATAGACCTCAGATCATCATCACCCAAATCCTGCAAACCCAACATAGCTGAGTTCCTCTTGAGACTCTCGAAAGTGATGATCCCTTTGTCTCTGTCCATCAATAGATTGAACCCATTACACAGCTCCCCAATCAAACCATCCCCACCAAGCTTTTTCGCCATAACAGGTAACAAATCTTCAAAGTTTTGAGAAGCAGACATTGTAGATTAATTGTAAGCTTTTGTGAAACAAGGAAAGTGAAGAAAGCTTCGATTATGACTTTGGTTTGAGAGTGTTTGAGAGATTGGGGATGTATATATAGGTGGGAGAGAGGTGGGTTTTCCAAGAAAGAGAACCATGGAAGACAACTAAGATACAGGTAATGAAGCGAAGGTCGGTCCATTTTTCTGGTCTGCAGATAGTGTGTTACTGCTTTCTGGGAAGGTGGCTAGGGGTATAATTGTCATTTCTCAAGGCAAATGCGTTCCTCTTAGGAGCCTTCATTTAAGTTGTCATTTGTGAGGTAACGTTGGTTGGCAATTAGTTGGCAAGAAGAGTCATGACTCATGAAGGGTAGTATTGTCATTTGCCGAAAATAAAGGAAGGGAAAGTTCTGTTGAGTGATGTCACTTCATAGGAAAGCTTAAGGGGTAGAATTGTCAACTAAAAATTAAAGGGTACAATATTCTAATTTGTATTTATCTATGAAATGGATGGCAATTCATGGCACACTTTTCAATTTTCCATAAAGTTTCCTTTGCTTAAGAAATGGATCAGAGAGAGAGAATTTAGGGGAAAAATAATTACAATGAAAATTCTCTTTTTCTTCTATTATTAGTGTAATGATTCTTCCAAACAAAAAATGGATATATTATTATACATGAATAATGATCATTTCCGATGAATGAAAAATTATTTAACTTTTTTTTTTTGCTTTATTCTCTTTGAATAATATATTGCATTCTTCACTTAAATATTCTTAAACACTATTATTATTATTAAGTTGATTGAAGGGAAGGTACCTATCTTATTACACAAGCTACACAAAATCATTTTTTATGGTCAATAATATCCTTTGCAATTGCTATTAAAAGTCCCTCTAAATTCTAAAGGAAGTTTTAAATTATTTAAAGCAATGTTTTTAATGAACTTAAATAATTTAAGAAATACTTATAAAGTTCAAATTAATAAATGGATAATTTCATAAATTTCTTCCAAATTTTACAACCTAATTTCCATATCACACCCCTTCAAAACCGACAAAAAAAAAACAATAAGGTTTATCCGGTGTTATATTCTTCACGTTGTATTATTAAAATTATAGGTTTGATTTTACATAATTTCTTCCTTTTTATTAAAATGGACTTCCTAGTAAATATAGAACCTCTGAGTAGACCCATTCCAGGATCCAAGGTCAACCTGACGCTTTCCAACGAAAATAATAAAGCTTCCCACTCCACTTGCATGTTTTGGAATTTTGCTGGGAAATTTTGTTTCGGGCAGGAAAATTAGAGGGGTAAAATTGTCACTTTTGGGTTCAGATAGATCAGAAATTTCTTAGGTGACTCTACTCTTTTGGTAGGAAGTGCGATGAGGGTATAATTGTCCATTTATATAGAATAAAATTTTAGTTTATGGACACTTTCGCTTCTAAGAGAAAGAGTCCAACTGGTTCTTTATATTTTAATTATAAACCAACTTTGAAAACGAGAGGAGAAACATGGAAGGTATGGAAAATGTGACTATAAAATGTTAAAGACTCTTTCAAATGTTAACCTAACTTGTTATATATATAGAAAGGAAATGGAAACAAAACAATAAAACAAGTACTGCTCCTAGCAATCCGCTAGTACAAAACCTCTCTGACGAAAAGGATAGTCCTCCGTCCAGAACCTATTTTCAACACAAATTAAAACATTTTTAGCTAACCCATGAGAACCCTGATTGGTCATTCTAGATTTCTAGGTGTATAGTCCACTGCATCACAGTTCGGAGATTTAATCACAGCCAAAATGTGTGACAAAATAATTCTCACATCAGAGGATATTTCACTCTCCTCGTTAATCCATTTAACTGCTACAATAACACCTGATTCCACCACAACAGGACATAACCAAACATTCCTTGTAAAATGAAGCCCACACACAGTGGCGGCCGGGGTAGGGCACCAGGGCCGCCACGTCCCATGGCCATCATTTGTTGAACCCTCAAATACATGATTTCAGTTGGTTTAATTGTGAAATAAAAAACCCAATAAATAGTGAGGGTTCAAGTATTTATTTTTCCCATACATCCAGACATATGATGTTAGTTGGTTTAATTGTGAAATAAGAAGCACAATAAATAGTAAGGGTTCAAGTATTTGATTTTTTTAAATAGCTCAAACTTTACCAAAAGTAAATTAACACAGGCCCCATTTTGATGCCCTAATCGTTTTTTTCGTATCATCATTAGGGTTTCATACTTTCATTCATCTTCTTCTAATATTCTCCACGGCCCCATTTCACGAAGACAACAAAATGGCTCTGTTCATTACTACCTCTTTCTCAAGTTTCTCATTTTCTATCTGACTCTCTCAACTCTCAAGTATCAAACTCTTGGTTTTATTCGGAACTTTTAGAACTTTGTAAATGTTTGTAATTTGTATATCTTTTGTAATTTTATAAGCTATTAGCAACAAGTTTGATGTATAACATTGATATTAATAAATAATTTAGTAATTCTACTCTCATTTTACACGAGTTATATGAGAAACTTATTTGTTTATACATTTAATATAATTATTATATGATATTATTTATATTTAATGAAATTATCATTTTTGGATTAAAATAAGCTATGTATACAAAAACATGTTATATATTTGTATATATATATATATATATTGAAACAAATATTAATATATACAATGAACCCATTTTTTAGATTTCACTCGTGCTTCAAAAAAAATTAGGAACGGCTCCGTCCACGAAGAATAATCATAGCCTCAGGCCTCAGTCAATTTGGGAGAAAAAGTTGCCACAGATTTCTGGGACTAGAAGCCAAAACTCTACATTCAGAATCACGTATGACAATAGCAACACCGATACAGCCACCACTTTCATCAACAGCTACATCACAGTTGATTTTATACTGACCTGACCACGTCCCACGACATTTGGCTGATTGTCTTTAGCATGTCTACCCTCACGTAATTCTCAGATAAATAACTACGGGCGCCCAATCAACCACGTCGTGAGCACTGTGTACTGTAGATCCATGAACAATAGCATTATGAGGAACCAATTCCTTCATACTACCAGACACAACAGCCCCATTTCATCAATAGTATTGCACTCAAACCAATCCAACATGAAGTCTGAAAAGTGTACAGAAATATCCCTACCCGCAGCCCATTTAATCAACCAAGCCTCCGTCATTTTCTTCAACCAACGACATCCCAAAAAAGCATGGCAAGTCGACTCATCTATAGACCAGCACAAAGAGGACATCTCGTGTGAACCGGCACCCCACGTGGAACCAACCAAGTCATCGTTGGAATCCAGTTGTTGCATGTCTTCCATATAAAGATTTTAATTAATCTTCAAAGGAATCTTCATTTTCTACAGACATTTCCACCAAGAAGCCATGCCACCCATTCCTGAATAACTCAGAGACATGCAGAACCATCACTTGAGTCATCCTGTAACCACTTTTAACTGAGTACAAATCATCCGGCCGAGACATCCCTTATTGGAATGCTTAAAATGGCTGCCACGTCATCTTCCCTAAAGCTTCTTCTGATAACATCCAAATCCCACCTACCAAAGGGTGTTTTCACTCCATCCACCGTCGCCGCAACTCCTAGCATCGGGGAGACTAAATTTTAAATGTAGAAGGTCTCGGATCCCAGCGATCTTCATAAATGCGGATATTCGAGCCCCCTCAGCATCCATAATACCACCATTCCTTTTAAAATTCTAGCACCCAACTTAGGGAATTTCAGAATTCGCCGCTAGAAGCGCTCTATAAGTCACTGAAACCAAGCCCTCCGTCCGCCTTTGGTTTACACAATCACCACCAGTTACACGAGTGAATATCCTCGAATTTGGATTACATTTGTGAAAAAGTGTTCCTCTTAGGAGCCTTCATGTAAGTTGTCATTTGTGACGTAAAGAAAGTTGGCACTTGGTTGGCAAGAGGAGTCATCACTCATGAAGGGTAGTATTGTCATTATGACAGGATAAAGGAAGGGAAAGTTCTTTTGAGTGAAGTTGCTTTAGAGGAAAGCTTAAGGGGTAGAATTGTCAACTAAAAATTAAAGGAGACAATAAATGGAGTTTGCATATTTTAAGTTCCTATCTACCTATGAAATGGATGGCAATTCATGGCACACTTTCCTTAAGTTCCTTTGCTTAATGAAATGAATTAGAGATTGTAGAAAGAAATTTGACAACGAAATTTGACCGATCATGATTATGTTCGAGAGAGAGCGTCATGTGAAATAATAAGTTAAATCAATATATATTTTAGAAGTTATATCAAAGAAACGTTAATTTAAAAAATATTGGATATGTTCTGAAACATTAATTATTATTTTTTATTAATCATTTAAAGTAAATAATATATATACTTTAATTTGTATATTTCTAAAATAACATTTAAAATTATCTTCAATTTTTATTTATATTATCTTAAACTATATAAATAAATAAATAACCTATCAAAAGTATGATATAGGGTTACCGCATTAGAGTGAGATAAGCAAATACGAAAGAGAAAATATTTTAAGGATATAATAAAGTTAGTTAAGATAAGATTGAGTAAGGGTAATTTTTACCATAAAACAAAAGCAAGTGTAAGTTTGAGATATAAAGGAAAAATAATGATATTATAATCAAATATACTCTCTGGTCTCTACGTTAATAAGATAAAATTATTAACAAAATATAATTTATAAAAGAATTAGAAAATCTAAATATGAAATATGGGTAAAACATAACAATCTAAGCCCATGTTTGACACGTATGATTGGTTTGGGATTGAACTATTTTAGTCATTATCCCATATTTGGTGATGTTTTGGAATATAAGATTATTAGTTCTAAAAGAAAAATAATTTCATGTTTATGAGATTAAATAAACTCACCTCCAACCCCATCTTTATTTATTCTAAGACTATTTTACATGTGGTCCCCACCAATTTATTTGATTTCTTATTTACTTTTATCTTTATTTATTCCATGTTTTATTTTATTTTCTAAATTTCTATGGTTATTTAGTCATTTTAGGTAAAACTTTTTTATCTTATAACCTATTGTTGATATCTTTAAAATTATTATAGTTAACAATAATATATATATTTATATATATATATATAATACTTTTGGATATTGTTACTTTAATAATATATAAATTAAAACATTTATTCTTCAAATATATATTTTTATATTTTTTTTATCAAATTAAAAATGTTATTATATTTAGTGTAATCCTATGTTTCATCAAATAAAACGTAGTATTAATTTAGTTCAGTCAGATGTTTTCCCAAATACGGTATAGTATTAAATTAGTATAATTCAGTCCAGTCCAATCTCATCTCAATCTCAGTCTCATCTCAATCCAATTCAATCCCATGAAATAGTCCAATCCAATATCGCGCACTAAACGGGACCTAAAGGTTTAGGGGATAAATTTATAAAGCTGTAAAACTTCAGTGATATGAAATAAGGGTAAAACATAAAACTTTGGAAACTTAGAGGAAAATTTACAAAACCGTATAATTTCAAGGGGGCAGCGGCCCCCTCAACCTAAGCTGGCTCGTCCCTGCATACAAATATACAATGGTGGAGGGAGGGAGAAAAACTTGCATGCCGCTGACCAAAGTGTCACCCCACATCCGAAAAATATATACTTCCATAATATCATCAAATAAAACTCTAATATGTAAAATATATATGATAAAACTTGAATTCTTTTACACTAATATGGAAGGGATATACATGCTATTTAAACTAAAAAGAAACGTACGAAAGTTTTAAATTATTTAAAGTGTTGTTTGTAACAAATTAAAATAATGTAAGAAATGTCTATAAAGTTTAAAAAAATGAAAAATATAAAGTTCAAATTAACAAATAGATAATTGCATAGCTTTCTTCGAAATTTTGCAACCTAATTTTCATATCACACCCTTTTCAAAACTGTGAGAGTAAGACCAGTTGTCAATTTGCTTGGGATGACTCAAAAGTCCAATCCATGACCACAAAAATTTCCAATCTGTTTCCAGAATTTTCAAAGTCTCATTATAACTTTTAGGCAAAATTGCACTAATACCCTTATCTTTAGGTGATATTGAACCAATAGACAGAAAATCATTTTATTGCACAAACCCTCTTAGATTTTGTTGGCCAAACGTTCACCAGAGTTGTTGACCAGCCTCCCCTGAAAAGTCACATTTACCCTTGGCCTTCAAACTGAAAAATCACATTTATCTATACCTTATATAATAAATGAATATAAATTTGAGTAAATTGCACTCCGCCGTTTATTAAACTTGGTAAAATTTAACGATCGTTCAAATCTAACTGTCAAAAGATTAAACTATTACTATTCAAATTTTGTTAAAAAAAACTTAAAAAAAAACAATGGAAAGTTGAATTATATTTAAAAAAATCTAATAAATCTAATATAAAAAATGCAGAAATTAAAAAACAAAGCAATTTTTAAAAAATTGAAAATTTGAAAACAACTTTTTTTAATGGATCTCAACGTAAAAGAATTTTTTTTTAAAAAAAAAAAACAGATTGGATATCTACTGTCCATCAAGATAGACGGATGGTGGTGGAGATCTAATCTGGAGATTAGATCCCTATCAGTTGTGCTCTTATCTCACTGTCTATTCTCCTACTTTCTCCTACTTTGTTCTTATTGTTAAAATAAATAAAACTAGAATTAAATTATAGAAACAAATGAACGAATGACTCGTAAAAAACAAGTGGATGATCAGAAAGAGAACCGTGAGGAATCTGAAATGGCTGTGTGTGACTCTTCAACCCCTTCCATTCACCAGACTCAATTCAACTCAACTATGTATACATACAGCACAACAAGCATCCATAAAAGTCTTAGGATTTGTTTGTTTTTTTATCTAAAATCTTATAAGAGTTTAATTTGTTATGTATATGTATAAGTTTTACAAATTAAGATAGTATGGTATGTTTATTTTATTTTTCATTTTGAATGACTTATTACAAATGTAAAATTGATTAGGTTGTATTAGAGTTTTTTTAAAATTAATTTTTTTTGATAAATTAACTTTCAGGATTTTATTATGTACGGATAAAATTGTAAATGTATGAATTGTCATATGACAATTATAGAAATTTATTAAAAACTCTAATGTACCACTTTTTAATAAGATAAAAATAAAATAAAAAAATTTACTTTTTTATTTATTTAAGATATATATAGTTTAATAAACTGATTTAACTTAATTTAAAATATAAAAGAATATAAATCCTTTTACTTTCCTAATTTCAAAGTCTAGATTTATATAGCATCACTCATTAGTCGTTACAACCAAATCACTAGGGGTGGGCATGGTTCGGTTCAGTTCAGTTCGGTTCGGTTTTGATCAAAACCATATTGAACCGACATATATTCGGTTTTTAAAAATGTGAATCGGTTTGAACCGTTTAAACTTGAAAACCGAATTGAACCGAACACCTTTATCTCGGTTCGGTTCAGTTCGATTCAATTCGGTTTTGGACCTAATGGGCTTTAAAGGTTTTTTAATATGTTTTTAAATTTTTTTTAGGTTTTTAAGTTGCATTTTTGGCATTTAGCCTTAAACTTTTTTAAGAAAGCATAATATGTAAAAATTAATTTAAACAAAATACAATCCAATTTCGATCTGAATCTAAAATTTCAATCATATTCGGTCTACATACTCAATCAAAATATAAAAACATCATAATTTCTATAAATAGAAGTAAAAAAATATAGTATATATATGTAGTCTAAAAATAAAACATAATCAACAAACAATCCCTAATAAAATTGAACCTTACAAAATAATTAATTAAGACAATTCGGTTTATTCGGTTCGGTTGGTTCGGTTCGGTTTTGTATGTCCAAAACCGAAACCGAACCGAACCGAATTCAGGCCTTAGTTTGACATTGCTTTCCCAGTTGTTTTTGGGGCCAAAAGTGATTCTGGACCTAAGACAGGGTGTTTGGTAAAATCGTGGGGAAGTGCTTTTGGTCACTTTTAGCTTCTCTCAACTGAGTGTTTGAGAAGCTACAAATACATGCTTTTGGATTTTGGCTTCTGCTTTTAGAAAACGTGTTACAGTGATATTAAATAAAATTTTACTAACTTTCTAAATTTTTCCTTGCCTTTAACGAAATTTAACAAAAAAAAATGGACTTATATTTCTATAAAAAAAATGTTGCCATAACTGTATATAAAAAATTGGGATAATTAATTCAATAAAGTAGAATAAAAATGAAATAAAAAAATAAAGTAGAATAAAATAAATAAATAAAGAAATAAAGAAATAAGGTTAATTAATTAAATGAAGTAGAATAAAAAATGGAGCTAATACAAATAAACAAGAAAAATATAAAGTATAACACATTAGTACCATTTAGATGTCTATGTCCTTTTAGAAATTTTATACACTCACAACACTTTTTATTTCAGTTTACCAAACACATTGAAATTGTTTTTAGTTCTCACGTCACGTATTTTTTTATAAAAGACTTTCTAGTAAATATAAGTTGACCAATAGTCTCTGAATTGACCCACTTCAAGAATCATCCAAGGTCAACCTTGACACTTTCCAACCAAAATATAAAAGTTTCCCATTCTTTTGGAATTTTCTGGAGAAATTTTGCCTGGGGGAGGAGAATTAGAAGGGTAAAATTGTCAATTTACGGTTGAAATTGGTGAGACATTTCTCGGGTGACTTTACTTTTTGGCAGAGGGTATAATTGTCCACTTACAAAGAATAAAATTTTACTTACGGACACTTTTCCTTTTAAAAGATAAAGATATCCAACTGGTTCTCAATATTTTAAGCTAACTTTTATGTCATATATTTATGTTTATTTTAAAGAGTTTTTCCTTCTTTATCGAAGAGAGAGGAAACACATGGAAGGTCTGGAAAATGTGAATATAAAAATGTTAATAGTCCAAACATTTTAAAGGTTTACCTAACATGTTCATTTATTTTTTTTTAAGTTATTAATTTGACAAACACGATAATATTAAATGAATTTCATATTACCATCAAAAAATAAATGAATTTCATATCAATAAATAAAAAGAGATATTATTATTACCCATATTGAATATATGAGATTCCATTTACTCTACCAAGCAAGATTTATTTAATTTATTTGTGTTTTGAATGGACAAAGAAATGATCAAAACTATTAAAATACTATGCAACCAAAAAACTTAATGTACAAAATAAGATGAAACGTATATAGAAACTTTGCATAAAAAATGCTAAGAACATTCAAATGATCATCTTATCATTTACAAGTCTCAATTGAATGGAAAACCACCGATTAGAATGATTGAATCCACAAAAAGTAGTACAAAAACTAAAGTGTGCTATGGAGGAGACAGACAGAGCTTAGAATCCCCCGTCTGAAATCTGAATAGATCTGAAATGTACCGAAACCTGATATTTCTTTTAGGGTATTCAAATAAATGAAATATCTTTTATATTCACTGATCTGTTCATGCTGCCAAATTAATTTCATGCATTTCCTAAAATAAAAGCAAAGTCTCATCAAACTTTACATTTATTGAATAACCGTGAATTACAGAATTATAAATCTGTAAAGAAGATCTAAGCCCGTGACCCTTCATTTCATGAAGAGAATTTACGTAACTTACAGCTTCTTCAATCAAACCCTCCTCATCTAAGACAATAATCTTCTAACAGTAGAATTCATTGATTCGAGATTTTTCATATGTTCTTCAACATATCAAAAGCCTGTTCAAACATTCTCAAGAGTCAATTTTTTGCAATATTAAATTAATGAAAAGACAAAAACGCACAAATAATTATTACAACATTCGGTGTTTAAATGAAGAGAGAATTAAAGAAAACAATACCTGGAGGATTTGAGTGGACCTTGAGGCATTTTTGAGGAATTTGATGACAGCCCAGAATCGGTCTCTGGTCAAATCTCCATCGCGTTGAAGAATTCGCAATGGGCAAGAGTGTTCCTAAGGAAACCTTTGAAAAGGTTCAAATTAACAAATGGATAATTGCATAACTTTCTTCGAAATTTTGGAACCTAATTTTCATATCACGCCCTATCCAATCCATATCCCCAAAACTTCCAATCTCTTTCCAGAATTTTCTAACTCTCATTATAATTTTTGTTGTACATATATATATATATATATATATATATATATTCAAAATGACTTTCTGGTAAATATAAGCTTACCAAGAACCTCTGAATAGGCCCATTCCAAGAATCCAAAGTCAACCTGACACTTTCCAACCAAAATATTAAAGTTTCCTATTCCTCATGCCTCTTTTGGAATTTTCTGGGGAAATTGTTTCTTGGAGAGGAAAATTAGAGGGGTAAAATTGTCAATTTGAGGTTGAAATAGGTCAGAAATTGCTTGGGTGACTTTACTGTTTTGATAAGAAGCTCAATGAGGGTAAAATTGTCCATTTGAATAGAATAAAATTTTTGGTTTTGGACACTTTCCTTTCACGATGAAAAAGATGTGCTACCAATCAAGATTTATTTTCTGTGTGTTTTTAATGGACAAAGAAATGGTAAAAAAAATCATAGATTATGCAACCCAAAAAATTTATGTACAAAATAAGATGAAACATAAGAAACTTTGCACCAATAAAATGCTAAGAACACTCAACTGATCATCTCATCATGTGCAAGGCTCAGTTGAAAGGAAATTGGAAAACCACTTACTAGAATGATTGAATCCACCAAAGTTGGCAGTACAAAAACTAAATGTTCATTGGAGGAGACAGACAGAGCTTAGAATTCCTCTGAAGAAAAGGCTCACGGGGCTCTGATACATTCTTGAGATGGTAGTTATCTGTTGACGATAAGTCAGGAACCCATCGGAATAGATGATGCCCTGGACATTTCCCCTAGTAAAATCTTGCAAATATGTGAGTTTATGCATCTAATCAAGCAAAGCCAACACTTGATTGTACCTTTGAATCTTAGCATTTTCAACTTTGCGCTACCAAAACCTTCTAGTCCGCATTCATTTTTCACAGCAAGCTTTCAGATTGCCTCCGATCTAATAACACAACGGAAAAAGATATATTGTCGAATTTCATAAACAAGGTACTAGATTCAACTTAACCAAAATGAAATGAAGCAACACAGAGCTACTGATTACCATACTCCAAATCTTGTATTGTACAGTTTAATAAATCAGCATCTGATATAATACTGAAATAAGTTAGTGAAATGAGTTACATAATAAACAACTTTTAAAACAAAAAATGTGGATGATGGATCAGGTTTTAAAATTAGCAAACATGAGAAAAGAGTACAAGGTTGTTCATTCTTCCTCCTACGGCTCATAGATGAATTTTTCATCAATCTTAACACAAGGGATGTGGGCTATCTTGGACCATTCTAATCCTTTATACCTTTTGCACTGTTTTTTCAGAAGCGGACAATCATTGATATATAGTTGCAGAAGAGAGGATGGCAGGCCTGCCTCCGGAAAAGATGTCAGCTTTGGGCAATCTCTAATCCGCAAAGATTCAAGAGAAGTTAGGTTCTGAAATCCTTTGGAAGATAAGTATCTTAAGTTCAGGAATCTTGCAATGATCAGCTCAGTTAGAGAGGAGGGCAACAGCATTCCCATCTCCTCCTGCGGAAAAGATACTGCCTCCGGACATCGAATAATGCAGAGGCTTCGGAGAGAAGTTAGCCGGTGCAATCCCCATTCAATAAGTGGCTTATAAATATTAAGATCTTCAACCGAAAGTGATGTTATGTTGGCGGGAAATCCTTCCTCTGGAAAGGTTATAATACTTGGACACCGGTAAATCTTTAGTTCTTGAAGAAAGTTGAGACGGTGAACATGGTTGGGTAAGGCTTTAAGTCTCTCACATCTGCCAATTGAAACTCTTAAATTGGTGTTAGGAAGCCCTCCTTCTGGGAAGGAAACAAGACTTGGACAATCCCATATAAAAATCTCATGAAGCCTGTTAAGGTTGTGTAGGCCCTTTGGAATTGATTTAAGATTCTTACATTTCCAAATCCAAAAGAATCCAAGAGAAATGTTATTGTGAAACCTCTCTGCTACTGACTCCAGCTTTGGACAATCACGAATTACAAGCTGTTGAAGTGTCTTGGGTAAGTGGCCTCTTGACGATAAGCACGTGAGAGATGGGCAGTTGTAGATATACAAGTGTTGCAGAAGAGATGCACCAGTGTTGTTATTCTCCATATGCATCACTGAAGAAGAAGAAGAAGCAGAAGAAGAATCGAAAGGGCTAGAAGTATTATGTGCATCATCCATCAAACACCCCAATTTCTCACAATTTCTAATCTGAAGTGTTTCCAGAAATGATGGTAGTTGCCCTCTTACCAGGGATGTAAGAGCGTGACAACCTCCAATCTGCAAGCTTTTAAGACGTGTACTTTTGAGCTGCATTTCCTCAGGAAAGGATGTCAAAGCATTGCAATTTTGAATCTTAAGTTCAATCAGAAGAGAAAGAAAAGATGCCTCTCGAAATGAGACAAGGCTCGGACAATCTTCAATACATAGCTTACAAATGGAGGTGAGGCTACAGAACCCTCGTGGTGGCTTATCAACACGAATCTCATTTTGCCACAGATACATAAGCTCTTCACAGTTGACAATCTTTAGACGTTCAACTTTCCAAAACCCTTGCCTTAACCAGTTTCCAAACTCGGAAATGTTTGAAAATTCTGAAATATTTGAAAGAGTCATTGAGTTTACTGACTTCAAGTCAATTGTGCCACTGCACACCATGCGTTTGCATCCATGTATTTCTAATTCACAAAGCAATGGAAGGCTTGATAATGAAACCACCAACTGTGCACATCCATAAATCACAACTTTCTCCAATAAAAGAAGATGGTCAGGTAATGTTCCAACAAATTTGGGACATTTTATGATTGAAAGGTTACGGAGGCAAGGGAATTTTTCTGCATGCTCATTTCCTTCGATGGAGTCCCAATGTTCCCATTCTTGTAAATCCTCAAAACAAAGTGTCTCCAAGGAATGAAAAGGCTTTGAACAATCTTTTCCATAAATCTCAGAACTTATGCATTTTAGTCCTTTCATCCCCTTAATCATGAGGTCTTTGAGAGAGCACAAAACCCCTAGTGAAGGCAAAGATGTACATTTTTCACAGTTTTCCAATCTCAAGACCACTATTTTAGAGAATGTTGGATCTCCTATCCATGATGGAAATCTTATGCCTCCATAGCATTTAATTGTTAACTCTTTCAAATTTCTATGAGGTTGCAGCACATCAAGTACATTTTTTTCAGTTACCTCGTCTCGTGAGGCATCAAATTGCAAACCCCATTCCAGTATCAAGACTTCTAGATCCTTCTTATCAAATAATATCGTCTGTCTAGTATCCAGCAAATCAGTTACATTGTCTAATCTTGAAATGCAAAGCTGTCCACGAAGAAACTTCAGGTTTTTCAAATCACTCATATGAGATCCAGAATCTTTACCCACAATAAAACAAATATAGTTTATACCATCGTCTGGTAGCTACTGCCAAAGATTGAGGCCGGAGGACCTCCTCCAACGAGGATGCCAATTACTCCTTAGCGAAACCTCTGTTATTTCCCACTGTGAGGGATGCGAGAACGTTCAAATCTTTCGGCAGTTTTAATGACCAATTGTAAAATTAATTTTTAGAAACTTCTGGCTATGGAGACTTTATGGAGAGAATAATTACAGGATTTTAAGGTTTTTTTTTGGTAATTGTCAATCTTCATCCATGGCGGCAATTGCATTAAAATCTTGTCAATTGTCAAAGTTGTAATAAGTGATTATTACAAGGCCATAAGGGGTGGCAACTCTTGCACAAATGTACTCTTAACACCCAAATTTACTCTTAGGAGCCTTCATGTAAGTTGTCATTTTGTGAGGTCAAGGAAGTTGGCATTTGGCAAGAGTCATCACGAGTCATCATGAGTCATGACTCTTGAAGGGTAGTATTGTCATTTGATGGGGATAAACTATAAAGGTAGGGAAAGTTCTTTTGAGTGATGATACATCATAGGAAATCTTAAGGGGTAGAACTGTCAACTAAAAATTAAAGGAGACAATATTCTAATTTGTTTTTATCTATGAAATGGATGGCAATTCATGGCACACTTTTTCCTTTGCATAATGAAATGGATCGGAGAGAGACAGAGATTGTAAGAAAAAACTTACAATGAAAATTCTCATTTTCTTCTATTATTACTGTAATGATTCTTCCAAACAAAATAATGATCTTTTCAATGAATGAAAAATTATTAAACTTTTTTATTTTACTTTATTCTCTTTGAATAATATATTGCATTCTTCACTTAAATATTCATAAACACTTTTATTATTAAGTTGATTGAAGGGAAGGTACCTATCTTATGACAAAAGCTAAACAAAATCATTTTTTATGGTCAAGAATATCCCTTGCAATTGCATTTAAAGGTTCCTCGAAATTCTAAAGGAAGTTTTAAATTATCTGAAGTGATGTTATTAAAATTCCATAATTTTCTTCCAAATTTTGAAACCTAATTTTCATACCACATTCTTTCAAAACCGAAAGAAAAAAAAAATTGTCCAATAATATACTCTTCACTCCTGTACAGTTAAAATTATATATTAAAATAATTATGTATAATTTCTTCCATTTTATTTAAATGGACTTTCTAGTAAATATAAGTTGACCGTGAACCTCTGAATAGGGCCATTCCAAGAATCCTAGGTCAACCTGACACTTTCCAACCAAAATAATAAAGTTTTCCACTCCACTTGCATGCTTTGAAATTTTGCGGGGAAATTTTGTCTCGGGTAGGAAAATTAAAGGGGAAAAATTGTCAATTTTGGGTTGAAAAATACTTGGGGATTGATCGGTCAGTATCCAAGATGCTGATCTCTCTAATGAGGTATTGCCATGTGGTCTTCTTTCTTTAATTTTTTTATAACTATCAATAAAATAGACCACGTGGCACACCCTATTGGTAGGGTCAGTACCTTGGGTACCGACCAGTTAGTACCCAAGTATTGTTCTTTTGGGTTGAGATAGATCAGAAATTTCTTAGGTGACTTTAGGGTGCGTTTGGTATGGACATGAGACAGGATAATATGGGAAGAGACGGGACGGAACGAGGCATGACAGACTGTTCTATATTGTGCTTGGTAGGTTTGGGATAGAACTGTTTACTGTATTGTTATATGTTTGATATGACTGGGACATGACGAGACAAAAAAAATCAAATTATTAAAGTGTCCTACTTGTTCTATCCAATGTTTGTTACCTCGTAGTAGTGACATATGAGACATGACAAGTCAGTATTTATTTTATTTTATTAAGTAAATATTTTTATATATCATATTTAACAAAATAATAATATTGTAATTGGAAAATAATTTAATTAATATTTTTTAGAAGACATTTTTTTTTAATTATAATATCAATTAATAATATTATGGTCATTCCCTTATTTTTTTTTAAATAAGATTATTATTAAATTTTACATACTCGTAATTGTGAATAATGGAAAAGAAAAATATATTTTAGATCTACAATTTCAAGTTTTAATTATTCAACCATACATATTTTCATTTTATATAATAGTAAATTACTAATAATACTTAATAACATGGTCCAATAAAAAAGTTAATATAATATAATTGTTCACAAACCTAATAACAAAATTCATGACACAAACATGTTCACAATTTCAACAAAATATAAGTTTCAAATATATTTACAATTCCAACAAAATATAAGTTTCAAATATATTTACAATTCCAACAAAATATAAGTTTCAAACATGTTCACAAAGTCAAACATGTTCACTCCTCAATAATCGCCTTCACGAAATCTGGCTTGTAAGAGTCATTCCAGTCATTCCAAATGTGCAACTGGTTTGACTTATTTCCAAAATACATAGCAACCCGTATCACTTGAATACGATTAAGACTCATACCTTCTAGCTAGAACTGGCAAAATTGAACCGTAACTAAAATTTGAAATGCTTTACAAGAAGGTGTTGGTCTAAGCTCTGTAACGTTGCTTGGCAATAGCTATGGGATCTACTACGAGTTCAGGAAGAGAAGACTTATCAAACTTAAACACATGTTTAATTTTTCAGCAAAATGGTGGTGATTTTCTTTCACAACAACTCTCTGGTCCAGATGAAACTGGTGATGCATCAACAATTTTCCCTTCAAACGAACTCGAGAAAGCGACCAAAAACTTTGATGAGGAAACAATCATTAGCAGAGGATGCAATGGACATGTATACAAAGCGATTCTAAAGGACAATAACCCAGTTGCAATAAAGAAATCGATGAAAGTGGGTCAAAGCCAAACTAAACAATTCATCAATTCTAAAACATCAGGTACTCAACTAAGCAAGGCATCTAATTCTAAAACATCAGGTACTCAGGTAGTATATCACATTCCACTATAAGATGCAAACCACACAATATAGTCAGAGCTTCTGCAACCAAGTCGGGACACCAGAATTCAAAACTCGAGCACATGAAGCCATCACAATGTTATCTAAGCCCCAATTTGCTTGTTTTCATCTTCACTTTTTTTTTTAAACATACTCTGTTTGATGTAAATGTTAAACCTATGGGTTTTTTGTCCATGTAATAGTTAAGTGGTTAAAAAAGAAAAGTTGAGACAATAGGGTTATAAATCATTACACGCTATAAAAATGGCTATTTTTGTAAAAAACTCAAATTTAAATTGTATTTAAAAATATTAAGGTATTAAAATTTAAAAGAAATAGATTTAAGATGTTGTTAACCGAAAATTCACACTGGGTGGAAAATCTCGATTAACACCCTCGAGACCACTACCACGGAGGTGGTGGCCGGGGTTGGTACATTTGGTACCTTGGTGATTTTGTATGAATATGAAGGAGGATGAAACAGTAGGTAGGAGACAAGCCATCTTGCCCGTCGAGCTTCGTGCTTATGGAGTAGATTTGGAAAGCAACGGGACTAGAGATGGGACTACACTTCAACCAACCAATGGGACTAGAGATAAATGAGCTGCTACTGTCGAGGAGACTAACCAGAGAGGTGGATCGGGATCAAGGTAGCTCGGTAGGGCTATGAATGGCCCAATACAAGTGGAGAGGAGGCACCGACCTAATAGCTGTCCAGAGACATGCTTGGGATCATAGAAGTTTCTCACGACTGAGAGAAGGCTTTGGACACCTCCGGAATGAGTAGGAACCATGGTAACTCACTTGAGCATTGGATGGCCCAATATAAATGGAGAGGGGCTACCTATCTGGTACTGATCCAGAGGTATACTTGGGATCCAAAGAGCCCTTAGAAACTGTGAGAAGGCTCTGGACCACGCCAGAATGAAATAGGAGCTCAGTGACTTATTTGGGCGTTGATCGGCCCTGTATAAGAAGTGAGAAGCCATTAAGCCTTGCAGTGAGGCTGCTACTCCAGAGACTTACTTAGGTATGTAGGAAGCCTTACCAAAATGTGGGAAGCCTCTGTGCTCTCCTCGATCTGATCGGGCTTCGATGGCTTGCTAGGATGATGAATGGCCCGGTACATATGGAGCGAGACCACCGGCCTTGTAGCGGTGCTACTGCTCTAGAAGCTTGCTTAGGCACGTAGGATGCATTACCAAGATGTGGGAAGCTTCTGGAACTCCTCGATCAGATCGGGCTTCGCGGTTTGCTAGGGCGATGAATGGTCCGGTACATATAAAGCGAAACCACCGGTCTTGTAGAGGTGACACTGCTCTAAAAGCTTGCTTAGGCACGTAGGTGGCCTTACCAAATATGGGAAACCTCTGGGAACTCCTCGATCAAATCGGGCTTCGGTGGCTTGCTATGGCGATGAATGGCCCGGTACATATGGAGCGAAGCCACCGATCTGGTACTGGTTCAAAAGCATGATTGGGATCTTTGGAGTCCCCAGTAATTGAAATGAAACTCTGGACCATGTGGGAATGGATCGAGGTCGTAGTGGCTCACTTGGGCGTTGACCGGTCAGGTACAAGAAGTGAGGAGCCTCTAAGCCTTACAGCGGAGCTGCTACTCCAGAGGCTTACTTAGGCACGTAGGAGGCCTTACCAAAATTTGGAAAGCCTCTAGGCTATCCTCGATCAGATCATGCTTCGATGGCTTGCTAGGGTGATGAATGGCCCGGTATACATTGAGCAAAGCCACCGATCTTGTAGCATTGCTACTACTTCAGAAGCTTGCTTATGTATGTAGGTGGCCTTACCAAATGTGGGAAGCTTCTGGAAACTCCTTGATCAGATCGGGCTTCGATGGCTTGCTAGGGCTATGAATGGCCCGATATACATTGAGCAAAGCCACCGGTCTGGTACTGGTCCAGAAGCATGCTTGGGATCCTAGAAGTTCCCAGCAAATGAGAGAAAGCTCTGGATCCTCTTGGAATGAACCGAGAGTTTAGTGGCTCACTAGGTCATTGACCGACCCGGTATAAGAAGTGAGGAGGCACTTGGCCTTGCAGTAAGGCTGATACTCTAGAGGTTTGCTTATGCATGTAGGAGGCCTTACCATGAGTGGGAAACCTCTGGGCTCTCCTAGATCAGATTGGGCTTCGGTAGCTTGTTAGGGCGATGAATGACTCGGTACATATAGAGCGAAGCCATCGATCTTATAGTGTTGCTACTGCTCCAGAAGCTTGCTTAGACATGTAGGTGGTCTTTCCAAATGTGGGAAGCTTCTGGGAACTCCTCAATCGGATCAGGCTTCAGTGGCTTGCTAGGCAGTGAATGGCCCGGTACACATGGAGAGAAGCCACCGGTCTGGTACTGGTCCAGAAGCATGCTTGGGATCTTTGGAGTCCTCAGCAATTGAAATGAGGCTCTTGACCATACTGGAATGGATCGGGGCCGTAGTGGCTCACTGGGGCGTTGACTGTCACGGTATAATAATTGAGGAGTCATTACGCCTTGCAGCGGGGCTGCTACTCCAGAGGCTTACTTAGGCATGTAGGAGGCCTTACCAAAATGTGGGAAGCCTCTGGGCTGTCCTCGATCAGATCGGGCTTTGATGGCTTGCTAGGGCGATGAATGACCCGTTATACATTGAGCAAATCCACTGATCTTGTAGCGTTGCTACTACTCTAGAAGTTTTCTAAGACATGTAGGTGGCCTTACCAAATGTGGAAAGCTTTTGGAAACTCCTCGATCGGATCGGGCTTCGGTGGCTTGCTATGGCGATGAATGACCCGATATACATTGAGCAAAGCCACCGGTCTGGTACTGGTCCAGAAGCATACTTGAGATCCTAGAAGTCCCCAGCAATTGAAAGAAAGCTCTGGACCCTCATGGAATGAACTGAGAGTTTAGTGGCTCATTAAGGCGTTGACCGGCCCGGTATAAGAAGTGATGACCACTTTACCTTGCAGTGAGGCTGCTACTCCAGAGGTTTGCTTAGGCATGTAGAAGGCCTTACCAAGAGTGGGAAACTTCTAGGCTCTCCTCTATCAGATCGAGCTTCGGTGGCTTGCTAGGGCGATGAATGACTCGGTACATATAGAGCGAAGCCACCGGTCTTGTACTGGTCAAGAAGCATGCTTGGGATCTTTAGAGTCCCCATCAACTGAAATAAGGCTCTGGACCATGCTGGAATGGATCGAGACCGTAGTGACTCACTTGGGCATTTTTCAGCTCGATACAAGAAGTGAGGAGCCACTAAGCCTCTACGGGTGATGCTGCTATAGAGGCTACATGGTTGAGTTTGCTTATCGGATTCATGAGTTGACCTGTTACCACTACTTAGGAGCTTCTGAAAGGTGGATCCGGTGGCATGAGGGGATCTGTACGAACAGTTACAATTCCAGTGGATCTACTAGATAGGTGATACACTGGTAGCAGAGCGAATTTGCTGTAAGGACATAAGAGAGATGCAACTCTACTGTACATTATGGAGGAGCTTTTCCAGCACGAGGGCGTGTAGCGGATCTTATGTAGAGGATATACGCCAGTACAGAGCAATCCACGGTAAAGAAACATGAGATGTGTAGCTCTACTGCATAGGAGCTCTAGAGGTACCGAAACAAATATGCTATGGAAGAGCCCTCTAGGCGCGGAGCAGCTGTAGAGGAGCTCTAATGAGGAGGTCAAGTGTGGAAGAGCCTCCAAGCGCGGAGCTGCTGAAGAGGAGTTCTAACGATACAGGAGCAGATCTGCTGTGGAAGAGCCCTCCAGGTGCGGAACTACCGTAGAAGGGCTCTACCGGTAGATGAGCAACATTACTTCGTTATGATGGTGTAGTAGGTGGGTTCCACCTAGAATCCCATGTACCATACTCGTTCCACAACAAACAAAACTCGTTAAATGACAAAATGAGCACCACACGCGATGCGTAGGCGATACAAACAAGTATGGAGAAAGGACATCGTAAATAGTAAATGATATTCCATGAATAACGAATCTGTTACCTCGATAGTATAATGATACTCATATAGAGACATTGAGGCTTTTAAAAGGGGTGTGAAAACTTCCCACAGACAGGCGCCAAAAAGTGTTAACCGAAAATTCACACTAGGTGGAAAATCGCGATTAACACCATTGAGACCACTACCATGGAGGTGGTGGCCGGGGTTGGTACCTTTGGTACCTTGGTGATCTTGTATGAATACAAAGGAGGATGAAACAATAGGTAGGAGACAAGCCATCTCGCCCGTCGGGCTTCGTGCTGATGTAGTATATCAAGAAAGCTCGAGGTTCCCTTCTGGTGTGAAGAGAGTGATCTTGGACCTTGTTCATTGGTCATGATCCTCGGTCGGGGTCGGAACCCATCCTGGTACCTGGAGCTCGGATCTGGGACCCGATTCTTTAATGTAGTTCCCCGACCTAGATAGTAAGTAAGGAGGGGGGCTTATCTAGCTCCAGTTTCGGAGAGCTCGATTTCTTTCATTGAGAGGATACGGGAGAGCTCATCGACTCCCTCTAAGCTGGTATGAGTGGTTTCTCCCCATCTTGATGTGCGACTTTGGCATGTAGATGGGAAGATAAGGGCGCTAGATCCAACGGGGTAAGAATCTAGCTTGTACACATATATACATGCATAATACATGAGACAAATAAGATAAACACAAGTCTTATGTAGATGGAGGTGGACTAGCCAAAGGGAAAAAATCATCACGAGTGATCACATTCTGAAAACCCCCGATGCAGTATCCAGTGGAAGGAGGAATACCCTTCCTTGTATTATGCGATGGTCCGAGGAGCTTACAAAGATGTCGAAGTAGTACAACGTGTATGCTCCAGAGAGCTTACAACAATGAGTGTTTACCGATACAGGTATTTTCCTCGTAAGGGTACACATATAATGATGATGTAGAGAGAACTTGTAACGAAGTATGTAGACATGCCTAAGGCTGGTCATTTTTGGGATTAGAAATGATATGAGTGATCTCAGCTGTGTGTTATGAGATCTCATATCTCTCATATGAGTCGTGTATCAGAGAATGTATTTTGGCCTCTTCAGGAGTTGATTGGAGCATAAAATTTGGCCTCTAACCATATGCGATTTCTTGGTTCCATAATCATCCCCCTCAACGTGCGTGTTGAGGTCTATTTATACATGGTGTAATTAACTTGGCGTGCACGATGAGGATTCTTGAATTAGTCTACTCTCTTTATTGAATATGATTCTTCCTTTAATTTAGTTGATTGGCTTATAACTAATATCTCGGAGAAGATGTGTTTGTTTCCTCTTCTGACTCTTCTTTCCTTGATAGACGGGATTTTCTGTTGTAGTTGACCCCAAAGAATCGGATATGGAGGATATCTTGGAGGTAAAGGTATTTGTTTCATTTTTGGACTCTTTCAGTAATTGTGGCCATTAAAGAGTTGAATATTCTTTTATTTATGGCGCTGATCATGTCATTAATAGGGTTGACTACCTCTATTAATACGATTGACCTCATTAAATAGGGTTGACTACCCCTATTAATACGGTTGACCTTATTAATGATAATCATGAAAGTCAACCCTCTCTCTTGGAGGAGAACTCTGGTTTTATATCCTGGTGGCGCAACACCTTATTGATATCATTCTTTCTACCTTGCGAAGGAGGCGTACCCTGGATGGGTCCCGAAGCTTGTATCCCAGTACTCGGGTATCGAGCTGAGGGCAAGATACCTTAAGGTACCAGTTTGGTTGTATGAAGCTTGACTTGACCTTAAAAGGCTTTCGGGGTAGCGAAGCTTGGCTGGCAAGCTTGGGTAAGGTATTCGCCATAAACATGTGGCCTTGGCTTGCTTCTGGAAAAGTGGAGAGGTACGCTCGAGTACTGCTCCTGCTACTTGATTTAACCATGCCAAGATCTACAATGGATCTTGGCGCTTCTTGGTGATGATGGGGCTTTGCGGGTTTCTTTCTTTTCTGCTCGGATAGGTTGAGATCATACCTCGACGAGGCAGGAGAGCCTTTGCAAGACAGGTTCGGCACCCTGAAGGTCTCCCGGTGAAGGTAGAGATGGTAGTATGTTCTAGGAAAGTGTCACGAGATTCTTCGACCTCGGGAAACCCAGGTTCTCCCACGTCGACCTAGCTTCTAGCTTCTATCCTGATATAGAGAGCTTGACGTGGTCACGTCGGGCTTTATTTGGCAATCCTGGATGCGTGTGAGATGCTCAGAAGGTATGGGAGGCCTCGATCTTGTTCCTGTAGGATCGTGTGGTAGCTCGATCTCAGGGACTTTGATACCTCGTTACATGAGCCAGAATTTGGACTCTTGCATGAAGGCTGGGAAGTGAAAAATTCTTCTTTGGTCCCTAACCAAAATTTGCTATTAACAGATTTTAAATACAACTTTAAAATAAAATTAAAAAGAGAGAGAAGGTTTGAGAAGAATCTTTTTTATTTTGTTAGTGAAATCTTGATAAGTGAAACCATATGCAAAGTTTTAAACACGGAAACTGTAAAAACAACAAGTAGGTCATGTTTTTTTGCTTTTATAGTATTGTTTTAAACTCTAATACAATACTAGTGTTTGGATGGTCCCATTGAACTGACTAATGTGAACAGTGTCACCTAATACACCACCAACTTTATTATCTAATACATAGCTGAAAGGAAGGTTTACAATTTATTAGCAGGATGATTTTTTTTTCTTCATATTTTTCCAGAAACCTTTATAAACACAAATTATAAGCAAACATTCATCTTCCAGAAACCTTCATCTTTAAATCCAAACATCAAACAATTTCTTCTCTTCTCGCAACAATAAAATCCACCCAAACCACCACCAAATCCATACCAAACATCAAACAATTTCTTCTCTTCCTTCATCTTCAACCCTAACTTAGAAACATCCAGACCAAACCACCACCAAATCTACCAAAATCAATACCAAATCCACACCCAAACCACCACCAAATCACCACAAAACCACACCCAAACCATTCCAGTCAACTCGCACAGCAGAAGAGTGGAACAGAGAGAGAAGGAAGAAGACGAAGGCTAAGGCAGTGGAAGGAGAAGAAGATGAAGATCGCAGCGACTGAAGGAGAAGAAGACGAGTGTCGGTGCGGCGGCGACAACGTGTTTAGTGAAGCAGCGGTGAGAGGAGAGAAAGAGATCCGATAAATATGAGAGAAAATGAAAATGAAATTGTTGTAAGATGAATTATATATATATATATATATATATATATTAATTTTAATTTTAATAATATAATTTTTAACAATGTAAAATTTAATACGGTATAATACAATACATCACCAAACACAATAATAAGACAATCCAATACAGTCAAATATTATCCAATACAATACAGTGTGTCAAACGAGTCTGTAGAGTTTTAAATATGCACTTTTAAAGTCGTAAGGATCCGAACATATACAGTTGACAATTAATATGATGTCATGTAGCTGATGTAACCAAGCACGTGATATGAGTGGGTAGATTGTAAACACCAGGTCGCATTGATTTTTTTCTCCTGAAAGTTACTATTAATTACATGTGGTAGTCGTTACATATTGGTAGTGCTGTCCACGGTTCGTTTTTTATTTGAAACCGTCGGTTCTGATTCCGTTGGATGCTCAAACCGAAACCATAATCAACCTAGCCAGTTTGGTTTCAATTTGTAACGGCCAGTTTGGCGGTTACAGCTTCGGTTCCGACCTTTTTTTTTGTTTTTTTAATTCCATACCAAGTGTCGTCGTCTTATTGGTTGTGTGATGTTTTATTTATTTATTATTTTAAATCAGACATAATTCAACAGTTTTTGGGTATCTCTAACCATAACCGAACCGAGTCAAAACCGGTTTCCAACCGGTTTTGGTTATGGTTTCGATTCCAATTTTTTCCATTCATTTTGATTTTTAACCATCGATTTAACCAAACCGTGGACACCTCTACATACCTGTCCACTCACTTATGTTATTACATAATCCAAGAAGTTAGATTATATTATTGACTTTTAAAAACAAAATAAAATAAAGGGGTATTATCACCAAAGTTCTTACTTTTTCATGTATTGTTACATTTTTAAAGGTCTTTGCCCCTTGAAAAAATTAAAATGTATCAGCTAGGGATTGAACCTTCAACCTTAAGGCAAAGTTTTAAACACGTAAACTGTAAACACAACACATATAGTTTTATATATCTACTTTTAAAGTCGTAAGGATTCAAGCGTAAACAGTTGGCAATTAATATGATGCCATGTAGCTGATATAACCAATCACGTGATAATAGTGGTAGATTGTATACACCTTGTCGCACTAAAATATTTCTCATGGAAGTTACTGTTAATTACATGAGGTTGTCGTTACATACTTGCCCCATTTGATATTGCTTTTGAGAATTTAAAATCAGATTATTTGATAAATTTGACATGAAAAAAATGTTTGTTAAATTTTTTAAAAGTGATTATTTGATAATCTATGTTGATTTTACGGCAGTTTTAAAAAGTAGGTGGGAGTTACTTTTGCAAAATGATTATGATAGAATCTGTTGTTTGATTTAATTAATCATTTTAAAGACTAAATTATCCTTTTTGACTTAACATAAATATAAATATATCGTATGTTTAATTTCATATGATTCAATTTTATTTGTTCATCAATGATTATATTTAAAATCAATTAAAATATTTTTTAAAACAATTTGTTCATCTTCTCAACCCAATTCCAGAACAAACACCCAAACTTAAAACTTATTACAGAATCCTAAAACTCATATATTTTTGCTATCTACTTCTTCTTTTCTATCATTATTATTTACCATTACAAACTCACCGAAAAATACAATCAATAAAATTTATATTAAAAAAATAAAAAAGATTGAAATGTTGTAGGTACAAGTATCCGTATTTCAAGTAAAAGAAATCAAAGAATATTGCAGTAAAAATAAAATCAATGAGTAAAGGAATAAGCACCTAGTTTGTTATTTTTATTTTGTTAGACTTGGTGTTGTCAAACCCTAGATCTTTCGGTTGCTATGGAAGTTTAAGATTGAGAAATGTGAAAATAAAATTTTCGTTTCGCTTGATAATAATCACATCAATTAAAGGTAAAGTTTATCAAACACATGAATATTGTCTGATTAACTTCACAACAAATTTCTTTAGTACAACTAATAGAGACAATGATTGAACCTTCAACCTTAAGGTTAAAAGCCACAAGCTCCAACCGGTTGAGCTACTCTACCTCATTGTTGAAGGATTGTTTATTTAAATGTATATTATAGTTATATAATTTGTTTGAATTAATTTAGATCCGTTTATATAATTAAAATAAACTCATAATTTAAAATAAACTTATATTGAATATTATATATATATATATATATGAAAATGAAAATGAAAATAACAAAAGAAAAGAAAGTCCAGAAAAACCAAAAAATCAAGGTTCATAATTTTTTCTTTCATTCTTTTTTTTTTGGATTTATTTTCTTTTACAAAAAATATATTATTTTAATTTGATAAAAATAATATTTTTTTTCCTTTTCAATTTATGGGTTTTGATTTTCTGGGTTTTTTTTGTATCTAATTGAAATTTTGGATTTGTTGAAAAGGAAAAAAAGACAAAAAAACTACGGTTTTTGATTTTTTGAATTTTATGGATTTCCTTTTGTTTTATTTTTTTCTTTTTCATTTTTCATGAATACGTTTTTATATATTATTATTATTAAGTATGCGTTTATTTTAAACTATATATATATATATATATATATATCAGTTTATTTTAAATTATATAAACATATTTAATTTAATTTAAACAAATTATATATCACATTTAAATTAACAATCCTTCAAAAAGGAAATAGAGTATCTGAGTTGGCTAGTTTTTATAGCTTTTAGCCTTAAGGTTGAATGATCAATCCATGGTTGGTGCATTTTAATTTTTTGAGGTTGATCGGTTATTATTGAAATTAAAGGGATTAAAAGAAAAAAATATAAAAAAATAACAATAAAGGGTTAAATTGAGCCGGATAGGCTTAGGATTGAACTATAATTGTCCAAAGCCCGCGTTTGGCTCAACAACAAAACCGAGAATCTAGGATACCTTCTCCCAACATTGTCAAATAATCCCATCAACTCTGACTAAATAAACATACCCCTTCACTTGGTTTTAGTTGTCCTGGACTATTGTAATTGTTTTTCTCTTTCTTTTCTTCTTTTCTTCTTTTCTTTTTTCTTCTGATTCTTCATTGATCAAAATTTTCTCATCTCTTTTTAACCAAAATTTATTTTATTTTGCTAAGAAAAAATTAACTTCTTTATTTTATGAAATTAAAATTAACACTTTTCGGTGAACAAGAGATGGAGTGATGAAGTTGACTCCATCTCAGATCTGTTCCTTCAATCTTTCTTCGGATTTTTTTTTTATAAATTTTTATAGATCCGCTGCTCCATCAAGTTTGAGATCATAGAAGATTGATTTGTATTTCACATTGAAGAAGACGGATTTGTGTTTGAATTTATAAAAAATTGATTTACGACAGAAAAAATCCTGAATTTTTTTTGTTTATATTCTTATAAGTTTGAGATAATAGTATATGGATTTTTGTTGGAAATCGTAGAAATTTGATTTGTTTGGTAGTTTAACATTGAAAACGATGAATTTGTGTTTGATGATGAAAATTTCAAAAGAAAAAAATGGTGATTTTGTCCGTTGAGAGTTTGTTATGCCTTAAATGATTGAGGGATATGTGAAGTGTTTAATTTTGGGTTGGTTATAAAGATTTCAAGGTAGCTGTGAAGAGTTGTTGAAAATAGAAATAGAAATAGAAATAGAAATAGAAATAAGATTAATTAGGATGGGATGAGAGAGAGAGAAGAGAGAGAGTTGTAATAATCATTTTTCTGTCTTTCCTATTCAATCCACAACGTTTACATAACATTTTCTAACCGACTGAAAAAGACAAAAAGGGAAAAATAATTCCCTACAAACAAACTCAACAAAACACTACAATTACTTAGGATTTGATTCAGTACAACAGACACACATTACTACTATAGACTCTTTGGGCAACCCAAACAGTTTAGAAAAGGAAAAAACCTATTTTAAGAGGACGTGAACGTTGCGTATTGACTTAAGGATCCAATATAAAAAGAGAGAAAACCAACCGTAAGAGAAATATTAACCATTCATTTATAATCACTTTTGAAATTTTATTCGTTAATAGCTATTTTTATTAATAAAAAAAATCAATGTATGTCCATAAATTATAAAAATACTTTTGAATTTGATTTTTTTCTTTAAAACCGTAAACAAAATTGAAATCATTACTAAAATCTGGAACAAAACTTGAAATCACGACTAAGAACTTGAAACTTGAAATCTTACCTAAAAATATGAAATCTTAAAACTTGAAATCTTGACTAAATTAGAATGTTGGAACTTGAAATCTTGATTAAATTGAAATGTTCTAGGTTTCTAGGTTTCTAGGTTTTTCGTTTTATCTTGAAACTTGAAATCTTAACTAAATTGAAATGTTAAAACTTAAAATGTTATGGGTTTGTAAGTTTTTCATTTTTTTCCTCTTTTTTCTGCAGATCATATCACATCATCGGCGAATGGGAGCTCGAAGGTGATGTTGAACGGTCGTAAAGCCCATGCGATGGCATACCGGCACTCCAACAAGCCGATGATATCGCGTGAGAGAGAGGAAAGGAGAGAGAAAGAGAGGTGAGGGAGAGAGAGATAGAAAGAGAGAAGAGAGAGGTATGAGAGAGAGAAAGAGAGGTACGATGAGAGAAAGAGGATGCCGACAACGATTCGCCGCATTGGCGATGGTGCTGACGACGATTCGTCGGTATAACACCGACAGACGTCGGGGAGTGGGAGAGGTCGGGGAGAGGGAGGAGAGGAGAGAAGAGAGAAAGAACAAAAGAAAAAAGAGAAAGAGTTTTGGGATGATTTTTCTACGAGAATATTCAAATAATTTCTCCAAAAACCATTATTATTGAATAAATTTTCATTTGCGATTAAAAACTACTTTTCTACGTTTAGTTTCAGTCATTTTCACATATAAGAATGTGATGTTCTCCGACCAAACTAAATGCATCTTCTTTACTTTTGACTTTCTCTCACTAAAACCATTTGAATTTTTTCTCTCGCTTCTCTCTAAAATTCCTTGACCAAACCATATTCAAATCCACCATTTTCTTCTCTCTAAATCCTTCTAAAAACAACCCTTACACACTCCTCCATTTCAAAAAAATCCTTAACCTCAAGGATGGAACTCAGAAAAATGATTTTCAATCACTAAAGCATCCTCCCAAGTTGAGTTATCTGGAGATGCGTTGGACAACTGTACCAAGTAGGCAAGTATTGTACAACTGCCATGTTATTCCTTTTAATCAATTTTCAAGCTAGAATAGCTAATGGGTTTTGGAAAATCAGAACTTGGAACAACACGATCTCCTATTTTCTTCTTCAGCTGAGGAACGTGAAAGATTGGGTGTACCTGGGAGTCACTTGGCAGCTGTAAACAGTAAGCAACAACGCCTATTTTTTCTATAATCTTAAATGGGCAAAAATACTTGGGAGCTAGTTTCATATTCCACCTGATTGCTACCGTCACTTGTCTATAAGGTTATAATCTCAATCTCCAACAGAGAACTCCTTCTCTGACCTCTTTTTGTCTGCATACATTTTCATTCTGTTTTGTGCTAGGACCAGAGCATCTTTTAGTAATGATAACAACTTAGTTCTGTCTTTCATGAAGTTCTTGACCTCTGTAGGAGTAGTTGTAAGGGTTGATGTGTAGAATAAGGGTGGTTTGTAGCCATACAGGGCTTCAAAAGGTGTCATTGTTAGAGCCGTGTGGAAATTTATGTTATACCACCATTCAACAAGTGGTAACCAAGTAAACCACTTAGTAGGCCTTACACTAGTCATGCATCTCAAATAATTCTCAAGACATTGGTTTTGCCTTTCGCTTTACCCGTCTGTCTGAGGATGACAGACTGAACTGAGACAAAGTGTAATCCCCACTAATTTAAACAATTTTTGCCAAAATGAACTTGTAAAAATTTTATCCCGATCACTGACTATAGAAGCTGGTACCCCATGTAACTTGTGTATTCGCTCAAAGAAAATTTGAGCTATTTGTTGAGCCGTGTAGGGGTGTGATAGAGCCATGAAGTGAGCATACTTAGTTAGTCTATCAATAACCACTAGAATAGAGTTCTTACCTAAAGAAAGAGGTAGACCCTCTATAAAGCCAATGACAATGTCGGTCCAAGGAGTGTTAGGGATTGGTAGTGGTTGCAACAGACCAGAGGGTCTGTTGTGCTCACTTTTGCTCTGTTGGCAAGTAGGGCATTACGAAACCAGTTAAGTCACATCTTTAACCATATTGTTCCATTAGGAAAACATTTGCAACCTTTTACATTTGTTTCCTGAATGGCCCCCTGTTGCTGATATGTGGGCTTCTTCTAGCTGCTTTTTCCTTAGGCTCCCATGCAACCTCACATAAATCTTCCCATTTCTTCTTAGTAATCCATCTTTTAAACTATACTCTTGATTTGTAGATGGAATGACCAATAATTCGAGTATAATAATTTCGGCCAAAGGATCTTGTCTATAAGAGTCTTTTACTTCAATTACCAAAACAAGCTTAGATGTTGATAGAGCTTCCATTGAACTTTCCCCATGATGCATAGCTATGGACAACCCATCAGCCACTACATTCTCACAACCCTTCTTATATGAAATCTCATAATCGAAGCCTAGCAATTTATACAACCATTTATATTGCAATGAGGTTGTCATTTTTTTTACTCAAGGAAGTACTTAAGACTTTGATGGTCTGTCTTGATGAAGAATTTGTTGCCATATAGATAGTTTCTCCATTTTTGTACAGCATGTACAATAACTAGTAATTCTTTTTCATAGGTAGACAACCCAAGCTTCTTAGGGGGCAATGTCCTATTTATGAAAGCTAGAGGTCTCCTCTCTTGCATGAGGACAACCCCAATTCCCACATCACTAGTGTCGGTTTCCACCACAAAGGGTTTAGCAAAATCTGGTAAGGCCAATCCGTGGGTGGTTGTCATCACTTTCTTCAAAGCTTCAAAAGCTAACTCAGCTTGATCATTCCATAAGAACCCATTCTTCTTCAATTGGTCTGTTAAGGGTTTGCTTATTATTCCATAATTCCTCACAAATTTTCTATAGTATCCTGTCAAGCCTAAGAATCCTCTCAAAGCCTTAACCGATATTGGTCTTGGCCAATCCAATATGCCTTTCACCTTCTTCTTATCAACGACCACTCCTTCCTTAGAGATAATGTGTCCTAGATACTCAAATTCAACCTTACCAAACTCATATATACTCTTCATTACCAAAAACTTGTTCTGCCTTAGGATGTCTAGGGTTGATTTCAAATGATTAACATTATCTTGCATGTTCTTACTGAAGACTAATATGTCATCAAAGAACACAAGTATCATCCTCCTTAGGTAATGCCTGAAAATGTCGTTCATTAGGCTCTGAAAGGTTGCTGGTTCATTGGTGAGGCTAAATGGCATCACACGAAACTCATAATGCCCTTGATGAGTTATAGAAACAGTCTTGTGGGTGTCCTCCTCAACCATTCTTATTTGATGGTAACCAACCCTTACATCTAGCTTAGTAAACACACCTACCTCATTAAGCTCTTCCAATAATTCATCAATAATAGGAATAGGGAATTTATCCTTTATTGTTATTTTATTCACCAAACAAAAATGCCACAATCCGCCTTTCTTCTTCACCAGTAGGATATGGAAGGCAAAAAGACTTGTACATGGCCGAATGATGCCACTCTCTAACATCTCCTTCACTATTTTTTATATTTCATTTTTTTGCACATGTGGTTGTCTGTAATTTCTGATGTTTACAGGTTTGCTGGCTGGTATCAATGGTATATGGTGGTCTTGTGCTCTCTGTATGGAGGTAAGGCGATGGGTTCAGTGAATAGATCTCAAAATGGGCTCGATTTCAACATGGGCTCGATTTCAACAGGTATATTGTTGTCCTTTTCTTTTATTTCCAATGTATATAGTTGTACTATGGTTTCTGCCTGAGCCTTTTCCAACTGAGTTGTTACTTTTTTGATTGACATTGAACTGAGTTTTCCTTTATCTTTGATACCTTGTAATGGAATCCATTTTCCATCTTTTTTGAAGCTCATGCATAACCTGTTAGCATCTAACATCACTGGCTCAATTTCCTTGAACCACTACATTCCCAACACTGCATCACACCCTCCTAAAGTTAAGATTCTCATTTCGGTAGTAAATTCAACCTCTTGCATAGTCCATGTGAAAGCATTACATTTGGCTTGACTGTATATCTTTCCACCACCTCCAACAGTAACCCACAAAGTATCAGTGTCTTCCACTTTTACCCAGTGAACTTAGCTATCTCCGGGTCAAGGAAATTGTGAGTAGACCCACTGTCCACTAAAATTGTTATGTCCCTATTTTTGATCCTTCCCTTGAGCTTAATAGTCTGGAGACCGAAGCTACATGTCAAAGCATGGTGAGAAATGGTTATTTCACCTTCAACATCTTCATTTACTACTTCTTTGGAGTCCTCCAACTCCTCTCCTTCTAAGTCTTCCTCCTCTCCCTCGCCACAAAGCATGTAGAGTTGTTTTTTAGTACATTGGTGCCAAAAAGTATACACCTTGTCACAATTATAACACAGTCATTTATCCCTTCTTGCCTTCATCTCAATTGGTGTTAATCTTTTAATAGAAATTGGTTCAGTTAATTTTCTGTTTGAGAAGGTTATAGTGGGCAGATTATTAGGTGTATTACCCTTGGATGAGGTTTGAGTGGGTAGGGTATTGGGTTTGGCAGCCAAGGTTTGTTTTTCTTAGCTTCAAGAGAAGCCTCTTAGAGCCTTGCTAATTGGATAGCAATCTTAAGGTCCAATGGTTTAAACATCTTGACCAAGTGCTTAATCTCTCATTTAAGTCTACTAATGAAACTCTCTAGAAAACCCCCTCAGTCAATCCCAACTTCCTGTCTAGCAACCTAGGCTGGATCTCTTCGAATTTGTCTTGGTACTCTGAGATAGAATTTGTTTGCCTCAACCGGAGAAATTCTCCCACCATATGTTCTTGGTTAACATCTAAGAATCTAACAAGTAAAACATTAATGAACTCCTTCCATGTTACTCATTCTTTAAGTGCATAAAAGGTCTGAAACCAGGTTTCAGCTCGTTTCTCAAAATGTATAGATGCCATTATCACTTTCTGATATGGTGGAACTGGGTGAATTAAAAAAAACTATCACTCTTGTGAATCCAAGTCTTTGGATATGTACCATCAAATTTAGGAAATGAAAGTTTAGGTGGTCAAAGGTTTATGTCAGTTATTACCTTATTGCTAGAGCTGGATTGACCTTGAAATTTAGGCACTCCAACCGAACCCCCAGGAGCTGAACCTAGTATATACCCTTACCATTCCCATTTGTATCTTCTAGATTCGTCCTTTCAGCTCTTGTTGTGAGAAGATCTTGTAACTTTGTCATTTGATTCGCCATTTGTTTTGCAACCTCTATCTTGAAAGCTTCAAAACCATCTTCAAACCTTTGTAGTTAGTTTTCAATTTCTGCAAATCTTCCATCTGTATAGTGGTGTTTCGTAGTGCCTTCAACCATGTTTAGTGTGCCCAAGAATCTGATACCAAATTTATTATGCCTTAATTGGTTGAGGGATACTTGAAGTGTTTAATTTTGGTTTGGTTGACTGTGCAGGTTATAAAGATTTCTGGGTAGCTGTGAAGAGTTGTTGAAGATCTTGGTTGAAAATATAATAGAAATAGAAATAGGATTAATTAGAATGTGAGAAATTGAGAAACGAAAGTTGTAATAATTATTTTTCTGCCTTTCCTATTCAATCCACAATGTTTACATATCATTTTCTAACGAGTGATACTATTGGCACACTCCTACTGATATATTTATGTCCCACATTTTTAATTATTTAGTATTATTTTTTTTCTTTACCAAAATTACTAAAAATAGCATACAATTTAAGAAAGAAAAAAAAATCTATAAGATAAATCTAATAAAACCCCTCTTTAAAAAAAAAAAAAAAACCCCAACGATATTTTGATATGTTTATTGAAAAATATTTTTTCTTAACTCTTAAACTTTAAAATTTGCTTTATATATATGTACAAAATATTATGAAAGAGTTTGATAATTGTATCAAGTATATGGAGAATTGTGATATCAAACATCTAGAAGAATTGTCGAAGAATGATATCAAATATCTTGAAGAATTGTTTAAGAATGATATAATGCATATGAAACATCTATAAGAATTGTTTAACGATAACAAGAAATGTAAGAATTGTTGAAGAAGAATATTAAACATCCGGAAGTAAACCTATTCTAGAAGTAAGTTTGAAGTTTATTTTTTACACCGTTAAAATTTAATATAATATATATATATATATATCCACACAATTTTTTTTTTCTATTTCATTGTTAACTATAAAAAAATATGTTTTCTCACTGTATACCATTATTTATTTATTTATTTTTATTATGTATAGTTTTACAAAGAATAGAAAATTACTATCCCTATCTGTTGTTTTGATTTTTGGCATAATTATAGACTGTAATTTACACATAAATTCCATTTATTTGAATCATTCATTGACTTATTTTTGAACATATATTAAAAAAACCACTATATGGCAAGCACATAACACCACCAAAACAGAGTAAAGGTTCATGCAAGCATAACAACTGAGCAAACAAAAACCCACGTAAAGAACAAAGCAAATACCAAAAACAAAAACGAGAACAACAATAACAAAAGTGTCACAGACCGCCCTACATCACCCAACAAACACCTAGAAAACAAGAATCGGGGACAAGCCAAACCACTGTTGTATTAGATTATATTTAAACAATAAATCAAACACTTTTGGTATATTAAACAGATGAGATATTGATTGTTATTTAATCTCATTATTGTTTTAGAGTCCTGAAAGTGAAAAGATGATTACCATAACATAACAAGAAAAAATAAATTCAATCAAAGATAAAGAGATATGAGATAGATAGAGAGGTAAGAGATGAGATTTAATAAATTTGAAAAATAAATAAAAAGGTAGTTTTGAAAATAAATAAAACAAATTAATAAAATTATTTAACTTTATTTAATTATATCAAAATTTTAAAAAATATGATATAAATAGACCGGTAGGAGCATTCCGATAACACACAGAATGAAAAAGATAAAAAGGGAAAATAATTCCCTACAAACAGACAGCAAAACACTATAATTACCAAGATTAGATTTGGTACAACAGACGCACATTACTACCATAGACTCTTTGGGCAACCCAAACGGTGGGGAAAAGGAAAAAACCTAAGGTCTCGTCCTACAGCTGTTTTTCAGTCCGTTATTATTATTATTTTTAAAAAACGATTTCGAAAACGCGTTCGTTAACCGTTTTTCATTTTATTTTCAAAAAAAAAAATTTGAAAAACAAAATCAGTATTAAAAGTGAAAGATTTAAAAAACATAAAATACTTGTTTTTCATTTTTGTTTTTGTTTTTTATATAAGAAAAATATTTTTTTAAACTATTAATTGTATTGTTATGCTATTAACAAAGTTAGGACAAGACGGGACAATATTTTCAAATGACCAAAGTACATATATATATATTATAAAATAATATATTTGATGTATATTATATATAATATTATTATATATTTATATAATATACAGTTATATTTTTATTAAATAATATATATATATATATATTGTAATTATTTATTTATAATTTAAGAATTTAGTTTTGATTAATTCATTTTTTGATATGTTTTTTGAATTAGTTTTTGATGTGTTACTTTTGTTTAATTTAAAAATTACAATACAAAAATTATATTAGTTAATTATGTAATCAGTTTGTTTATAGTTGTAATAATACTAAACAAAATGCCAAAATTGATATTTCAATTTTTGATAGTTTTCAGTTAATCTACCAAACTCGTTTTTTCTGTTTTTATTTTCAAAATACAGCTTTCAGAATATGCTACCTGACGCGTTTTCAGAATTCGAAATTGAAATAAAAAATATTGTTTTCATTTTCATTTTTATTTTCGAAAAACAGTAACTGAAAAACGCTTATGCCCGTCCTGCAGATGTTTTTCAGTCCGTTTTCGTTTTTATTTTTAAAAAACGATTTCGAAAACGCGTTCGTTAACCGTTTTTCATTTTATTTTTGACACAAAAAAACAATCAGTATTAAAAGTAAAAGATTTGAAAAACACAAAATAATTATTTTTTTTTTCCACTTTTTTATATACAAAATTCATTTTTTTTAATTATTAATTATATTGTAATGCGTTTGATATGACTAGGATAAGACGGGACAAGTTTTTCAAATGACTAAAGTGCCCCTCTTATATATATATATATATATATTCAATAATAATTTATTTTCAACTAGAATTAAAAGCATTCATACAATAATATATATATATATATATACATTATAATTATTATATATATATACATTATAATTATTATATATATATACATTATATATATATATATATATATCATAATATATATATTACTACTATATATATTATGATATATATATATATATATAATGTTATTATATGCAATAATATATTATATAATATTATATATATATATATATAATATCAAATATTATATATTTAAATTTTTATATAATATAATATAAAAAATAAAAGAATATATATAATATTACAATATAAATTATAATATATGTAATAATATATAATATATATTAATATTTTTATTATATAATATATATATATATATTATAATTATTTATTTATAATTTAAGAGTTTAATTTTGATTAATTCATTCTTTTATATGTTTTTTTGAATTAATTTTTGATGTATTACTTTTGTTTAATTTAAAAATTACAATACAATTATATTGGTTAATTATGTAATCAATTTGTTTATAGTTGTAATAATATTAAACAAAATGTCAAAATTGATATTCAATTTTTGATAGTTTTCGGTTAACCTACCAAACGCGTTTTCAGAATTCGAAATTGAAACAAAAAAATATTGTTTTCATTTTCATTTTTATTTTCGAAAAATAGCAACTAAAAATCGTTTACAGGACGGGCCCTAAGACCAATTTAATCATCTTACAAAAGCCACAAACTACTCGGATAAAAGCTCAAATCCTCTTACAAAGCCATGTTGAGAGTACTCCGGAACTCCTCTTTTCTTTTTTTTTTTTTTTTTTTTTTTTTGCTTCTTTAGCCTTCAAGCATGGTTGATAAAAAAATTATACATTGATCAGGGTTTGTTGCTACTTTCAGGGTTTTTGAGGGAGGATTAGAACCTACAACCTTATAGTATAGATGTGAGGAGTTTTACAATCGGACCTACTTCATCCCATCTTTTATTGCTAATTTACTACTTTCTATTAAACATGAGAATTGATTCCACAACGTTGTGTAATACTATTCATAATGTATGGAACGTTGTGGAATCAAACCCATGATGAAACAAATGTGTAAGATTTCATATGATAAATTTAGTATTTATGAAAGAGAAAAGAAAGATAACCATCCTTCCAAACATGAAAAGAAAGTTACCCTCCACTTAGTGAGGATGACAACGGATCGGATCGGTATGCACCAAAGCACGATTGGGGTAAGGTGTCCATACCTAACCCGTGCCTCGAATGAGTTTTCGATTTCTATCCCAGATAAACATGACTATGATATAAATATAAAATCGCCTCACTCACTTGAAACTTAAGACCACCTCACTCACTTGGACATAGCAAAATAGAGTACGAGCTTCAACCATACTCTATTTTTCAATGTCCATGAATTTTTTTTAGAGTTTAATTGTTTGATAACATAAATTTAAGGTACCAAATTTGAAACTCTAAAACCACTTTTCAACATTATCTATTCCATTTTTGCCCTAGATCCATAGTTACCTTTTTAATTAAATTCAATTAATGTATAATAAGTTTTAATTTATAACTTTTATCATCATAAAAATCATATCATTAAAAATGTCTCTTCTAGATCTTTAAAATGAGACTAATATTGAATATTTAACAATGATATTTTTATTTAATAATTTTGTATTTATCAAAATTTACTGATTCTTACCGTACTTTATATTATTTGCATATTAATTATTAAACCTTAATAAAAAAATAAAGACATTAAAACTTCTAAATAAAAATTACAATAACATAAACATATTAAAATAAGGATAACAAAAAAAAAAACAAAAAAAAAACATAAATAATAGCAACATAACATATTAATATTTCGAAAGGTCATTTAAATGACTTTCATATCCACCTAAAACATAGAGAAAGTTTGAATAGAGAAAATTTAATAGATTGAGAAAATTAGACATGGAAAGTTTGATAGATTGAGAAAAATTGATATAGAAAAATAGTCAATAATTATATAAAATCAGGTAACAAATAAAACATGAAAGAATTTTTGATGAAAAAATTAAGAATAGTGCTAGATAACCTAAAAATTTAGTCTAAATTTCAACCCAAATGATGTGGTTAGTGAGTTGTCATCACCATACAAAACATGAGATAATATGGTTAATGAAAAAATCATTGGTCACAACATTTGTGTTGAAATTTGGATTACATTTTTAGATTGATTAGCATTAATGAAAAATTAAATGATAAAAATCTGATTAAAAAAGTTAGAAAATAAATGATTAGGTAGAGAAAATTATTTGAAAATTGTTATACCCTAAAAATTAGGTACAAAATTATTTGACAAAAACAAATAGATAAAAATATATGAGAGAATGTAAATGCTATATTTTGACTAAAAGTAAACAAAATTAAAAATATTATTAAAATAATAATTGTTATAATTTAGTTGAAAAATAAAATTGTATATAAATATTTTATTGAAGAAAGTAAGAATTAATAATTTAAAGATAGAAATAGAAATAGAGATAGAGGTAGAGATGGTGAAAGAGATAGGGATAAGGATAGAGAATATTGTTGGAATGAAAAGAAAAGAAAAAGATAAAATCCGAAAAGAATATTGTCTTTTGAAACTCTATTTTAGAGGTAAAGATAGAGAGTTCCGGTTGGAGAATCACTCATTTTCCCTCAGAAAACATTAAGGGTCCGTCTTGTAAACGTTTTTCAGTTGCTATTTTTCGAAAATAAAATTGAAAATGAAAATAGTATTTTTGATTTTAACTTCGACTTCTGAAACCTTGTCTGGTAACATATACTAAAAGCTGTATTTTGAAAATGAAAATGGAAAAAACGCGTCTGATAGGTTAACTGAAAACTATCAAAAATTGAAATATCAATTTTGGTATTTTGTTTAATATTATTACAACTATAAAAAAATTGATTAAATAATTAACAAATATAATTTTTGTATTGTAATTTTTAAATTAAACAAAAGTAACACATTAACAATTAATTCAAAAAAACATATCAAAAAATGAATTAATCAAAACAAAACTCTTAAATTATAAATAAATAATTAATATATATATATATATTATATAATAAAAATAATATACATATATTAAATATTATTACATATATTATAGTTTATATTATAATAATATATAATATATTACATTATATCCTATATAAATATATAATATCAATTATGTAAATATTATAATATATAATATTTTATATAATATTTATATATAGTAATATATATAATAATATGCATAAAATATATTATATTATAATATATATATATAATAATTATAATATATATATATATATATATATTATTGCATGAATGATTTTAATTATAGTTGGAAATAAATTATTCTGGAATATATATATAAGAGGGGCACTTTGATCATTTGAAAATCTTGTCCCGTCTTGTCATGATCATATCAAACGTATAAAAGTAAAATTAATAATTTTTAAAAAAATGTTTTTTTTTATATAAAAAAAAGTAAAAAAACAAAAACAAAAGCAAAAAATAAGTATTTTGTGTTTTTTAAATATTTCACTTTTAACATTGGTTTTGTTTTTCATTTTTTTTTTCCGAAAATAAAATGAAAATTGATTAACTAACGCGTTTTCGAAATCGCTTTTGAAAAATTAAAATGAAAACGGATTGAAAAACAGTTGCAGGACGGGACCTAAATTTCTTATTGTTTTTTTTTCTCCTCTAACAAAATGGTTGTTACACCGCCGCCGCAACCTTCCATGAACCTCCTAGAGCCCACCCGAGTCGACCTCTCTATCTTCTTCCCAGTATGCCTTGCCACCTCCGCCGATGTTCCCCACATACACAAAATGGTCTACCAAATGGCTGTCTTCGAGAAGCTGACTCACCTCTGCACCGCCATCGAGTCCTCCCTAACCGCCACCCTCTTAACTCTCCTCCCTTAACTTCTGTCACCGTCTTCCTCCTCGAAGTCTCCCTAAACCCCTTCACCATTGTTGCATTCCAATCGACAGTATCATCCACATGAATGATTTTATGATAAATATAAAATAAATCCTCATTCGAAGTTTTTACATAGGGTCTCCAATATCGTTAAACCGGTACTAGATGCATGACTAGAACTTGAATGCTATCAAGTTGTATGAAGAAATGGCCAAATGGGTGCTAAGATTCACGACGATTGTAGAATTTGTTAGATTGACTAGTGAGGCACTTTAGGCTTATGGTGATTGATAATGTTGATCATTTATTAATGTGAATCGTTTGTGTTCAGTTGTATTTGTTCATGAAGGGTGCGTTTGGTACGCGGGACAGGACGAGACAATTTTTTATTGTCCCACGTTTGGCGAGCCATTAGTATGGCACGGGACAGAACATCGTGTGACAAAAACCATAAAAACTTGTTCCACCTTACACCTTCGGTCAGACTTGTCCCATGCATGGGACAAGTCACGAAAAGACATTTTTACCCTTAAAACTTATAAAAATACAAATTTGTCCGATATAAATTAAAATCCAAGCCTTTCCCTTACTCACTCTGGCCCACTCGTCTCTCTCTTTTCTTTGTCGTAACCAATACTCAGTCTCTCTCCCTCTCAATCGTTGCTTGGTCGCCGGCTAGGAGCTGCGATATCCCTCTCAGCGACCCTCTTCTTTTTTTCTCTCTCTCTCTTTCAGTTTGACATCTTTTGATTTGAGCCGAACTGGTGGGTTTTCGATTTAGGGATTTCTCTAGGGGATTTTATGAGTTCACTTTTGTGCATTTGATCGTTGCCTCCAAGGAAGAGAAAGCTCTGATCGGAGAGCTAGATTTTCCAGCCGTCGAAGCCGAACAACGAGTTGTCGGCTAGAAGATTGCATTCACGCTTCTGAATCTTGTATGGCGCAGGAGGGAGTGATTTTACAGATGAACGAAAACAGATTCAATTCAGATGAACGGAAGCCTATTGAGTGGAGAAACTGAGAGACGTTTCAATTTCGTCGTTGTTCTATCGACGGAGCGAGATCTGCTTCATTACGACAGGGTTGCTCCATTAATGGAGCAATTTTGCTACTTTTTTTCCATTTCTTTATTGGATTGATTTCTTTTTTGAGGAATTTGATTGATGATGAATATGTGTGTTTAGATATGGATCCATGAAGAATATGATTTTTTTTTTGTGGAATTTGATGAAAATGTATTGATCTGGAATTCTGGATTGATGGTTTTTTTTTTGGAAATTTGATGAAAGTGTATTGCTCTGGATTGATGATTAAAAATAATTTATTTAACAATTTAATTAAACGAAGTTGTATTAAACTTAAAATAAAAATAATAATAATAATAATGGTAATCGATTTGAAGATGTCTGGTAATTGAAGTTAGAGAGAGGAGATGTTGACTGAAATGATGAGATAAGATTGAAAAAGTTTTTAATTGATATTATTATTAAAAAAATTAAGGGAATGACCATAATAATATTATTATTATTTGGAAAAAAAATTAACATGGCTTCCAAAAAATTATTAATTAAATTATTTTTCAATTACATTACTATTATTTTTGGTAAATGTTATATATAAAAATATTTATTTAATAAAATAAATACCGACTTGTCATGTCTCATGTTACTATTATGTGGTAACAAACATTAGATAGGACAAGAAGGACACTCTGGTCATTTGAACCTATTGTCTCGTCATGTTCCAGTCATACCAAACGCATAACAGTACAGTGAATAGTTATGTTTCAGGTCTACCAAACACAATACAAAACAATATGTCCTGTCTTGCTATGTCCTATCCTGTCTCGTCCCGTCCCGTCCCATCTTATCCTGTCGTATGTTCGTGCCAAATGCATCCGAAGGGAATTAGATAGTTATAGTGAACATGGATTCAAAAGTAATTACATCCAAGTTCAATTCATTTATTTTTTATTTTGAAAGAAGTTGGACAAAAATATATGTTACAATATATCAGGGTTGGACAATTTTTAATATTTTGAAAGATGTTGTACATAAATTCTAGAATTTCTAGAATCATGTGCTTAGTTGATAAGAATTGCAATTTCAAATCATTAGTCAATTGTAAGCTTGACAATGCGTCAAATTTTTACTTATCCATTTTAAAAGATGGACATAAATTCTACAATCATGTGCTTAACTGATAAAATTTCAATTTCATATCATTGGTCCAGTAGTCCCTTGTTGGGAATAGTCCAGACTCCAGAACTTCTCTCTTCTTTATCTTTTTTTTTTTGCTTCCTTATCCTTCAAGCATGCTTGATAAGAAATTTATACATAGCACTGTTCATAATTCATAATGTATGGGTAGAAGGACCCCTCGTTCCAAAAATGAAAAAGAAATGGGATACCAATGAATCGGATTAATACGAGATGGACATGTACAATTGCATATACGATCTGTGTCTCGATTTCCATTGCATATAAAAAACACACACCATTTAATATAAAATTATAAATATAGAACCACCTCACTCACTAATTACTACCCATATCACTCATTTTCTCTGAAAACATTCAATTTCTTCTTTCTTCTTTCTTCTTTCTTCCTCTGACAAAATGGCCGCTGCTGCACTGCCGCCGCCGCCAACCCCGGCTCCGGAACCTTCCATGAACCTCCTAGAGCCCACCCGACTCGACCTTCCTATCTTCTCCCGAGTCCGCCTTGCCACCGCCGACGACGTTCCCCACATACACAAAATGATCCACCAGATGGCCGTCTTCAAGAAGCTGACTCACCTCTTCTCCGCCACCGAGTCCTCCCTCACCACCACCCTCTTCAACTCCCCTCCCTTCACTTCCTTCACCATCTTCCTCCTCGAAGTCTCCCCAAACCCCCTCACTACCGCCACCGCCGCCGCGTTCCCTCCAATCGAACGCGTCATCCACCTTGATCTCCCTCTCGTGGACCCGGAAAGAGAGACATTCTTTTCCGACAAAGCAAACGACATAACCGTAGCTGGGTTCGTCTTGTTCTTCCCGAACTACCCCACGTTTCTCGCGAAGCCAGGGTTTTACGTTGAAGATCTGTTCGTGAGAGACTGTTACAGGCGTAAAGGGTTCGGGAAGATGCTGCTGTCTGCGGTGGCGAAGCAGGCGGTGAAGATGGGGTACGGGAGAGTGGAGTGGGTGGTGCTTGACTGGAACGTTAACGCTATCAAGTTCTATGAAGAAATGGTTGCTAAGATTCACGACGAATGGAGGATTTGTAGATTGACTGGTGAGGCTCTTCAGGCTTATGGTGATTGATTACGATATCTTTTTTTTGTTGTTGTTTTCTCTTGACGGGTAGCTTAAATTAGTTCTCTTTTTTAAGTACTAGTTAAGTGGATTTTAGATTGCATATTATGAATCAAATGGGTTTTTGTTTTACTGTTCTTGTTTGTTGTTTCAGTCAATATGATCTGTGTTTTCTCTGATTGAGAATTTGAGATTGCTTTCTTTTTTACTCAATTTGATCGTTAAGTTATGATGAAGATTATTGCGAAATGGAGTTTCTAAATATTTCTTCCTGTTTTAACTTCACAAGCCTAGTAGTGGTTTAGTTGAATCATAGTGAAGGAATAATTGAGAGAAAGAATTTCTTTTGAATCCCATGAGAAATGGATGAGATATTGCCATACTAACCTAATGAATATGGAAATTTAGTATTGTGTGAGAAGGGTAATTTTAACGTTTAGGGTTTGCAATTATAATATAGAATACTTTGGAAACCACCATTCTAATGTATTACAGTGGAACTAGTGCTTTGATGGTACAATCTAACACGACCCATATATTAATGTGATTGCATTCGAAAAGAACCGTTTGTGTTTGGTTACTAGTATTTGTTGCCTAAACAATAAAACCTTTATATTTGGAAGTATTTTACTAATGAAGTTAAGGAAATTAGATTTTTATAGTGAACATGGTTCAAATTTCAAAAGTACTTATGTCATTGTGAAATGACTTAGAATTGATAGATTTATGATTGGAATTCTACAATATAACTTAGATGGAGATGGAGATGGAGATGGAGATGGAGAGTGAGGGAGGGAGAGAGAGAAAGAAAGCTGTATTTTCATCTTGTGCTGTGGAATTCTAAGTTGTTGTTGATCCCTTACTAGAGAAAAGTGGATTATGTTATCGGCATATAAAAGGATTGAGAAAATGAATAAAAAAATTATGTTTATTATTTCAAAACACTAGAGATTGTGCATTGATATATTTGATGAATACATATCGGTTTTTCTATTCAACTTCTATGTTCTTAAGGGCACATGATGTTAAGGGAGGAGCTTATGTATATGAAGTATGATTTAAAAGTTTAAATTGTCATAGATCATGTGGTGGAGAATGATATGGTAATTACAAATGGTGGGGTTATTTATAGAATGTGTCCGTAAAGGATCCAAAAATTGAATATATATATATTTTGATTATTTAAATAAATTAATACACAAATTTCTATGTCTTGAAAGAATGAATATAAATTTTTTATTCACTTTTTCAATTCTTAATATGTAATTTTAATATATTTATATATATACATAATAACTCTCTTGTAAGCTATATTATATACATAGGTCAAAAAATTGACAATGGCAGCTATTTACAAGTCCAGTTGAAAATACATCTATCACACTCCTTCCATAGTTCATCTCCACCTTCATCTAATTTATGCTATGTATATCAATTGGTCAGAATAATTTCACAATGACATAATTAAACTTTGAATTTGTGTTCATGAGGGGGTGTAGACAAATAGGGTTCAGGAGATTGCCTATGTCTGATTGTGCGCATTGACATTATAAAGTGAGCTGAGCCCAAATTTTCTTCCTTATTTAGCTCCCTAACTTTACTAGTGATCATTAGTGGAATAAAGATCATTTAGGCCATGTTAGAGAAAGAGGGAAAGAGAGAGACCGGTGTTCCTTAATCTTTAAGAATTGGAAAAGGAACTTTCATATATTATAGAATCGTTAACATCTACCATTTTTATCGTTTAAAGTTCCAACTCTAATGTATTTACTTACGAAGACAGGTGTCGTATATGAAATTTTATCGTACGAACACGTCATCGTCAAAAATGATAAATTGCCAGGTGGACATCCGAATAGGCATTTAGAAAATATCCTACAAGACAGCACCAGATAGGAGAAAACCAGAGTAAGAAGATGTTGAACAAAACCTACTCAGGATCGATTAACGTTATATACTACTCGAGATCAGATAAATGACACTCAAAACTGATTAAGTGATATTTCTACTCGGGAACAAATGGCGCTACTCGGGACCCGCAGGTATTACCCTTACTCGGGACAAACACGATGAAAATCAAATAAAGGCCCAGTACATAGCTCATGTGGATCAAGTCATTAGGATGCACAGAGATATCCATATCAAAAAAGAATCCCAATAAAAATAGAATATTAAATAGGAAATGTTCCTAATCAGGCAACAATTTTATTTCTTTAAAAAGACTATGCTCTTATAAGGAAATAAGTCCTAATTGGACTACGTTGCTAGAGTCTCATTCGCAAAGATGACAATCAGCTTCAAGCAGGTAAATAATTGTAATTGAATACAAATATCTATTACTTGTACGAAGCAGATTAGGGTTCTATAAACATATAAATAGACTCATAATCTCGCTAAAGAGGATATATACAGCAATCATAGCAAAATATAGAGAGAAAAAAGAGAGGTTAAGGATTGTAATAACTTTATTCATAGTGGATTTTAGCTTGGTTGATCATTCAATCACCCGTGGATGTTTCTCCAGCCATCGGAGTTTTACTACGTAAAACTTGTGTCTTGATTACTTTCTCTAGTCTCTTTCTCTTTAAATTAATAGTCGAAATCCAATCCTTGTTGGTATATCCAAAAATCGATGTCAACAATTGGTGCTAGAAGGAGGGGTTGAACCTCCGACTTGATCAAAAGCGATGGCAGGAAGCAGAAGTAGAAGCAATTCTGGGGATGTCCAAAAATCTCTGGACAACTTCCATGTTGGCAGTACCTCGCGGGATTTCGCTGCAACAACGGAGAACCAACCTATATTCCTAGCAGGGATCTGACACAACGCTTTCGAGAGGCGTTGCAACAATTGGTGGCGAACGCAGCAAAGGAAGAAGTTGATCTACTAGCTACAGAAGCACAAACTCCTAACCTCCCACCTGCGAGGCTTCGTTCGGTCGTAGTAGGGCCAAAAATAAATACACCATAAGTCTGAAGGAACCCTACTCCAATCAATCAGGCTGGACATGAAACACCTGAAGAGGAACGACCACGCCAGAGGCAGAACAAGGATCAGACAACCCGTGCTAGACATCACAAACATGACTGGCACCGGGATCGGTCGTCATCAGAAGGCAGCGATCGGTACCATCGCAAGCGTCATCACAGAATCATACATGAAACCCGGCATCAAAGTGAAGAGCCAAAAAGAGGAATGACTATCACCTAACGGTTCGACCATCGGGGAAGTCCATTGGGAGGCAGAGACGTCGTAATCCAGAGTATAACTCGAGAAGTTGAGAACAACAGACGTCAAATGGACACACTGGTCATACGTTATGAGTATAACAATTTATCTGATGACGATTCTGACAGTCCATTCACCAGGGAAATCTTGCAGACCCTATTCCCAGAAAGGTTTAGGATGCCACACGTGGAGCAGTTTAAGAAAGATACAAATCCAAAGGAGTACGTGAGACGCTATAAAAGTGTCATGGCTCAGTATGCCCACAGTGATCCCTTACTATGTCTCAACTTCCCACAAACTCTAGGAGATACGAGTTCAAAGTGGTTTAGGAGATTGCCCCCAGCAAGCATCAGAAATTTTAGTGAATTGAGCAGGAGCTTCTCAAGGCAATTTCTGAGTAATGTTCACAGGAAAAAGTTAGTGGCTCACCTTGCTTAAATAAAGCAAGGGAAAGATGAGTCACTGAAGAAATACCTGGGGAGATTCGGCCAAGCTGTATCAGAAATTGGCAGTGCAAACGATGAAGTAATAATCGCTGCATTCGTCAACAACCTGCAGAATGGACATCTATCTTTTGATTTAAGAAGAGCCCGTCTGACCAGATATGCAGACATGATGGATATAGCGGGAGGATATGCACTGGCCAAGGAAGAAGAGTTAGCCACGAAAGAATGCTACATGCATGGAGGAAAACCTGAACAGAAGGACGCAGAGTCTAAGGTGCAGAACCAGAAGGGAAAACAGAAAGGAAACGATAAAGAAAAGATCAAGGACGGGGGTAATAGGCGTAATATCGAGCAGACCATAGAAAAATACCGAGGAAGATACACCAATTACACCCCCCTTCAGAAAAAGCAGGAGGAAATCCTAGCCATTTTAGAAGAAAAGAATATGGTACAAGAACCACGACAACAGTCTCAGTTTGTCAGGCGAGATACAACTAAATATTGCAGATTCCATAAAGAAACCGGTTATAAGACTTTCAAGTGTTACCAGTTAAGAGATTACATTGAAACCCTCATTTGGGAAGGGCATCTACAAAACATAATCTTGAAAAAGGATGAGAAGTCAGAAACAAAGAAAGAGGTTAGGGCCGATCACAGCTCTGGTCGAAACCAAAGGGCCAGTCCAGAGGCCAATGAAGTAATACATACTACCTTTGGATGACTATCTACTGGGAGAAGCAACCGAGAACGAACACAAGAAATCAGAGAAGCAGTAGAAGCAAGGAATAACTTTGACGTGAACTCGGTCGAGCCAGACCCGAAAAACGGTTAAGGAAGGATGAGACCAAATAACGTTCACAGAAGCAGATTCCCATGGAGTTGATGTTCGGCCAAATGACGCTTTAGTCATAAATGCTCGGATCGGTCACCGAGAAGTCAGGAGGATCTTGATAGATAATGGAAGTTCGACTGACATTCTCAATGTAACCGTCTACGATCAACTCAGGTTGGACCGAAAGGATCTACAGCCTTTCCATACCCCACTAAGAGGATTTGGAGGAATTGAGGTCAGATCACTCGGGACGGTAAAATTACCTGTGAAAATTGGAGTGGCACCTTGCCAGAGAACTGTATTGCTTGACTTCGTGGCAGTAGACTTGGATAATTGGCCATATAATGCATTGTTAGGACGACCATTCCTGAATAAGACTAAGGTTGTGACAACCACTTATGTATTAATGATCAAGTTCTCGACAGAACAGGGGGTCGGGGCAGTCAAGGGATCCCAGGAGATGGTCCGAAGAGCAAACCTGTCAGTATATATGGACAAGAATGATGGCGAACAGGTATGTACAATAACGCAGCCGAATCAAAACAAATAATCGATGTCATTCGAATTCGATCCAAGGGAAGAGTCGAATGAGTCCAAAACTGAACCAATCGAAGAGATTATCCTGAAAGAAGATGAACCAGACAAAAAGATCAAAATCAGGGAACACCTGTAAGGGGAAGTCAAACAGAGCCTCACTGATCTACTCAAAAAATACAGAGATGTGTTCGCTTGGAGTCATTCCTGAATGACTCGCTGAATAAGACTAAGGTTGTGACAACCACTTATGTATTAATGATCAAGTTCTCGACAGAACAGGGGGTCGGGGCAGTCAAGGGATCCCAGGAGATGGTCCGAAGAGCAAACCTGTCAGTATATATGGACAAGAATGATGGCGAACAGGTATGTACAATAACGCAGCCGAATCAAAACAAATAATCGATGTCATTCGAATTCGATCCAAGGGAAGAGTCGAATGAGTCCAAAACTGAACCAATCGAAGAGATTATCCTGAAAGAAGATGAACCAGACAAAAAGATCAAAATCAGGGAACACCTGTAAGGGGAAGTCAAACAGAGCCTCACTGATCTACTCAAAGAATACAGAGATGTGTTCGCTTGGAGTCATGAAGACATGGTTGGGATAAATGCACGAATAATATCTCACCATCTCTCAGTGGACCCGAATGCAAAACCTGTAATACAAAAAAGAAGATCGTTCAATCTTGAAAGAAGCCAGGCAATCAAAAAAGAAGTAGAGAAGCTACTCGATGTAGGATCAATTAGAGAGATCAATTACCCTCGGTGGGTAGCGAATGTGGTCCTCTTCCAAAAGAAGAATGGACAATGGAGAATGTGCGTAGACTTTACAGATCTAAACAAGGCATGCCCGAAAGATAGTTTTCCACTCCCGATGATAAATCAGTTGGTGGATGCAACATCAGGCCACAAATTGCTCAGTCTCATGGATGTTTATTCGGGGTATAACCAGATCAGGATGAACAAGGATGACGAAGAAAAAACAGCATTCACAAATAATCAGGGTTTATACTGCTATACAGTGATGCCCTTCAGATTGAAAAACACATGAGCAACCTATCAAAGGTTAGTCAACAAAATCTTTTCACGGCAAATAGAAAGGAACATGAAAGTATACATTGATGACATGCTGACCAAGAGCATCATAGTAGACAAGCATACTTCAGATCTACGAGAGACATTTGATGTCTTAAAGAGATAACAGATGAAGCTAAATCCGAACAAGTGTTTATTCGGAGTTCCTTCAGAAAGATTCCTGGGTTTTCAAGTTCATCAAAGAGGAATCGAAGTCAACCCCGAGAAGATCTAGGCCTTGCAGAAAATGACTTCACCAAAGACACTTAAAGAAGTACAGCGCCTAACAGGATGCTTAGCTTCCTTGGGTAGATTCATCTCAAAAGCAACAGACAGATGCTCACCCTTTTTTAAAGTAATCGAAAAAGGAAAAGGGCTTGAATGGAATGAAGAGTGTGAACAGGCTTTTCTGAAAATCAAGGAATACCTAGGGCAGACACCTATCCTCTCAAAACCACAGATGAGAGAGATACTCCAGCTATATTTATCAATCACAGAACTAGCAGCAAGCTCAGCCCTAATTAAAACAAAAGATGGAGTGCAGAAGCCAGTGTACTACACTAGCAAGGCACTTCTACCAGTCGAAACCAGGTATTCACAGGCAGAGAAAATGGCCCTAGCATTGGTTTCGGCAGTAAGGAAGCTAATGCCATATTTTCAAGCTCATACAATCCAGGTTCTCACCGACTGCCCATTAAAGCAAATCCTACAGAAGCCAGAGATTTCAGGAAGACTAACTAAATGGGCTATTGAGCTAAGTGAATTCGACATCCACTATGTCCCCAGGATATCCCTCAAAGGGCGATCAGTGACAGATTTTATAGCAGAGTTCACAGAGCTAATCCTGGAAGCAAAAAGAATGTTGAGCAAAAAATTCCCATGGAAATTGTATGTAGATGACTTTTCAAACACTCGTGGCAGCGGGGCAGAGATCGTAGTATGCACTCCAGAAGGAGATGATGTTGAATGTGCCATGAGGTTTGATTTCAAAGCAACCAACAATCAAGCCGAGTACGAGGCGCTCCTAGCTGGATTCAGAGTCTGCATAGCTCCCAGGGTGGATGAAGTTGAGATATTCAGCGATTCACAGGCAGTTGTTAACCAAGTCTTGGACGAGTACCAAGCCAAGGATGAAGGCATGATAGCTTACCGTGACATTGCAAAGCAGCTCCTTCTGAAATTCAAGGAATACAAGATGGCTCAGATCCATAGGGAGAAGAATGAAAATGCAGAGGTATTGTCTAAACTAGCGTCAACAACAATCACAATCATACCAAATACTATTCCGGTTGCGTATCTCCTCAGACCAAGCATAGTTGATCTGAAAAACTTAGAAATTTTAGAAACCCGAACACCGTCAGACGGTTGGATGACTCAGTTGAAAAGGTTCCTGGAAGAAAGCGTGCTTTCGAAAGATACCTTGCAAGCAAAACGTATCAGGTATAGATCAGCAAGATACACATTGATTGGAGGAGAACTATACAGAAGATGGTATTCCCGAACACTCCAAAGGTGTGTGTCAGATGATGATGCATATCGTATATTACAGGAAGTCCACAGAGGAGTTTGTGGAAACCACACTAAGTGTAAAAGTTTGGCACACAAGATACTCAGGTAGGGCTATTATTGGTCTACTTTGTTCTCAGACGCACAACAATGTTCGGAGAGTTGCAATACTTGTCAAAGGATTGCTAACAACATTCGACAACCCCCTGAGTAGCTCAGAAACCTCACATCCCCATGACCATTTGCCATGTGGGGTTTAGATTTAATCGGTCCAATGTCAGCTGGGACGGGGGGGTAGAGCGAAGCATGCCATAATAACCGTTGATTATTTCACGAAATGGGTAGAAGCTGAGGCATTGGTACATATCACAGAAGCAAACACCACAAATTTCGTAAAAAAGAATATACTTTATAGGTTTAGAGTCCCAAACACTATAATCACAGACAAGGACACCCAGTTCGATAACCTGATGTTCACACAGTTATGCAAAGAGTACCAGATTGTCAATTACTATGCCACACCTGTCCACCCTCAAACAAATGGGCAGGATGAAGCAGTGAACAAAATCATCAAGCACACAATCAAGGCAAAGCTAGATGCCAATAAAAGAAGCTGGGTTGAGAAGCTTCTCGAAGTACTATGGGCATATCGGACAACAACAAGAACGTCAACAGGAGAAACTCCATTCACCTTAGCGTTTGGAACAGAAGTTGTTATCCCCATAGAAATATCATATGCATCACCCCGAGTCAGGCTATATGATGAAGTTCAGAATGTTGATATGCTATTACAAGGTCTAGATGAGCTAGAAGAGAGAAGAGAGAAGAGAGAAGAGAGAAGAGAGGAGAGAAATCACAAATACGAAACATGGTGTATCAGCAAAGAGTAGCTCGCCACTATAACTCTCATGTTCGGGTCAGGAAATTCCAGCTAGGAGACCTGGTACTCAGGAAGGTGTCACTGAACACGAAAAATAAAGCTGCAGGATCCCTAGCTGATAAATGGGAAGACTCGTACAAGATCCAGAGAATAGCTGGCCATGGAGCATATTGGATTGCACGACCCAATAAAGGGGTTTTACCCCGACCATGCAATGCCCAATATCTGAATTTTTTTTATCATTAAATTATTTTGTTCTTTTTTATAGTTAGGACAATTTTAGTTAGATCAAATAGTAGCTGTGGAATTTAAAACTTTGTTGATTTTGCAGTTGTGAATACAAAATCAAAACTCGGGATTTTCGAAAGATAAAAGCATCAAACTCAGAACTTCTAAAAGAAAGTATATGATAATAATAACATATGGAAGACAAGCATGATAATAAGAACATGCAAACAGAATTCTCGGGACCATGAATTCTCGAATGGGCGGAGAAGTTCGAAGGAGCATGCCAGCCGAGTAAGGTCAATTGACCTTAGCAAAAAGGTAAACCCGATGCACCAGCTCGGGACGCTATCGGGAAAAATCCTGGTGAAATGCGTAGCTGTGTTAAGCGAATCAAAAAGATTAACAATTCGGCAAACCTTTGCATATAAAAACTGGGAAGACGTCATCGGTAATGCGTAAGCACTCGAACATATAATTATGGTGAGCCTTGATATAATGTTCGGGTAGCAACCGTGTATGAAACACAAGTATAAAATTACTTACTTGTTTTAAGATGACTCGGTTAATAATACTAGCCAGTTTAATAAGATACTTGACTTTAAAAATTATTCAGGGAATGAAACCGGTTTAATAAGATACTCGGTCAAGTTACCCGAACACCAGAAATAGTCAGTTTTATAAGATACTTGGCGTTTAAAGCTATTCGGGAAACAATCGGTTTAATAAGATACTCGGTGAAGTTACCCGAACATTAGAGTTGAATAAAATACTCAGCAACCATAGAAATTTCACGAGCAATAAAATCAAACCATCAGGTTCAAAAAAGCTACTCAGAATTTTATTGATCTTTCAAAAGAATAATTAAAGTTTTACAAAATAATCATCTTTACAAAGAATTGTTAAGTACAGAAAATCCTATCTAGAAAAATCAGGATTGTGAGGATTTAGAGCTCTTACCAATAGTCGGGTAGGCACCATCTCGTATTCGCGAAGTAGGCTCTCATTAGAAGGCCAATCAATTGTGTCGGCAGAATCGTCCATCCATTGGCTGTAATCCTCTCCTGGGATCGACCCAACATCAGACACCACACCCTCTACGACTGACTCCTCACTGGCGTAAAAAGTCAAGAGGGAATGCTCAGATGGAACCTCCAAATGCATGTGATGAGGGTCTTTACCTCGGTTGCGGCAGTAAGCCCTCTATTCCTTCATCTGAGTCCGGAGAGATTCCAATGACCGATCTACATGATGTTTGATTGACATATCCCAGTTAGTTTGGGCATTTTCAGTCGCCCTATTCTTAACTTTGAAGAACTCGCCAGCTGAAACTAGCCCTCGCTGAAACTCCCGAAGGAAAAGGGCGTCGTAGGCAGAGGATCTTTTAAAACGATCTACCCATTGGACTTCAAGTTCCAGCCTGGCTTCTCGGGACAAGGATTCGACTGTCAGAGCTTGGCGTTCCAAATCTTTGATTTTTCTGTTTATACGTCGACTTGGACTGCTCGGCCTTAAGCATTGATTCTTGGGCAGAAAACAATAAGCTCTGAAGTGATGTTGCTTTCTCTTCTGTCAAAGAAGCCCTCTCCTCGGCCTCCATTTGCTTAGCCAGACAGTGGTTGGCAAAAATTTGTGCAGAACCAACCTCTTGTTGATAAGCTGTTTCGACCCGAGCACGCCGATCCTCACTTTCCTTTAGCTGAGCCTTCAGACGCCTTATTCGATCAGTTTGATGTTGCTGCGTCTGAATTAGCTCAACGAATTCAGCCACCATCTACAAAAAAGTTTCAATTAAAAATCTGAAAATCGGGCAAACAAGCAAAGCAATTAAAGAAAAGGGTAACTTACATAAGATGCACCGTTGAAAAAATTCTGAAGACGGTCTGTCAGAGAGCCATTTCGGAAACAGCTCCAACGGTCGTCTCCGATAAAAGCCCGACCAGATGACATCTCTCGCAGCATATCCTGGGGAAAAGGATATGAAGGAACCCTGAGAATTCAACCTCTAGATTTTCAACCTCGGGGGTATGGGAGCCCTTGTTCGGCTCTGAAGCCACCGCATCCGCTGATGCTCCAGCATCAACGTTCGGGGGAATCTCATTCACATCATCTTCATCGCTGGAGTCAGTGAATGAGACCACCCGAGGGACTTTGAGTGGGCGAGTCAGGGAGCTGACTACTTTTCGCTTATCACCCCGAGAACGGTGGAAGCTCAGATCAGCTGTGGGATCTTCCTGAGTATCATCCCGGAAGGACTCAAAGAATTCAGGATCCACAGGTACTTGTCCCATGGAGGTATTACCTCCATCACCAGCCTCTGACCGTTTGACAGGATCTTCACTAGGACCCTTGCTTTGCTTCTCCTCGTCATTAGGCGAATGAGTATGATCCGTTGGGCCACTCGGACCACTAGACTCCCCTGCGGTCGGTTGAACGATGTCCTCTGAGACATTCGGGAACTTGCTCTTCGACCGCGTCAGTTTCCTCGTCAGATTCAGACGAGGCAATACCTTCATTGCTCTGACGAGAAGCCTTTTTCCTGCTCGCCTGAAGAATTGACTTCACTTGACGAACCTGAAGATAGCAGACGATGTCTGTATCATACACTTAGAAGAAAAAAGGAAGTGCGTCAGAAAACATAAGGTAGAATAATAACAATGGAAAGGAAAAGGTTGTAAAAATCACTTACATCTCTTGCGATAGCTTGAAATCTGTTTGAAGAAGCCGAACTCGATCATCTTCGTCTCAACAAAAAGATAAGTCTTGCTCCTCTTCTCCAAAGTGCGAACTATCGCCCGAGCAAGTCTGGTTAGCTCCGCATCGCTGTACTCGATTTTCTTCTTGTTCCAAATCTCGGGGGAACAGAAGAAACGGAGAATTTTCAACACCGTTCGAGTACCCCCAGTTGAAACAGTAACTTCAAGCCCAAGACTCCCTCTGGCGAAAAAACCAAATGTTCTTTCAGAACTTGTTGGACGTGGGAAATCCCCATATAAAACCTCTATTTTTAGGGTCATCAGAGATATCAGCTTCCCGACTCACTTTTATCCCCTCAAGGACCCAGCAATCTGGCGAATTAGACATGAGAAAGTAAGTCCCTGACTTGCCCGATTGTCTCATTGTGAAGAAATGCTTGATCTCATTCGGGGGTGGTGGCGATAAGTTCATCCGGCTGTACATGTTCCATATGCACATCAAAATTTTATAGCTATTCAGGGCTAGCTAAACCGGAGCAATCCCTGTTTCAGCCAAAAACCAGGCAATGAATGGCTGGAAAAGAAGAGTGACATCGCAGTAGAGCATGGATCCATAGATCACCACCATACCCGGGGGAGGATTTCATGCAGCTTTATCACCCGCTGGAATCAGAGTGACCTAATTGGGCAGATCGAATCGGGAACGATACTTTTCTATTTCATTTGACTCGACTACGTTCGACTCGGTATCAAATCCATTAGGGCGAGTAGTAGAGAAAGAAAGACGAGAGATTTTGGACACCTCTTCAACGTCATTCTCATTAACAGTCTGTTCTCGAATCCGAATATCTCCCGAGTTGTTCGTACGAACTTCACTTTTGCTTTGATGTTTCCCCATCCTTCGAAGAGGTACTCTGTGTTTAGAAATGTCAGTGTCAGAACTAGATGAAGAACTGGATACAAGACTAAAAGTGACGTCAGGGTGAAGCCCAAAAACATCAACTTCTAAAAATGGAGGTTCGTCAGCAGGTATTTCCCCCAATAATCTTCTAATGCAGGAAACCAACCGGAAATCCTCGCGTTCTAATGCATCAATAGCAATATTAAAAAGACGATGACGGGAAGATGACTTCATTAAAACTAACCTTGAATAAAGTTTGATGCAAGATCTTCAACGGAGAATCGTGACCTTTTGCGTAAAGAAATTTGGGTTTAAGAAATTTTTCTATTGAAAATCGTTGAGAATGAACCAACGCTCTCTCAGTGAAGAATTTAAAGAAATAATAACACGGAACCCTAAGATCTCAAGGCGGGAAAGAAACAATGATGAGGATTGATGACGTAGGCGACGCATGGGGAAATGCGTAAGTCGTTTCTCATAAAGATATCAAAAAACGAAGAGGTAAATGACACGTGTCAAAGAGAGAACTAACTTTAGCCGTTGGAACTTCAAAACGTCACCGTCATTAAAGATTTCGCGTAAGGAGGCAAATCGAATTTGCAGGGTCACCATTAAGACACGTCATTATGATAAGATATTTACTCGGGCACTAAAAAGATATTGAAAAAACTAATTAAAATACTTTTGTCCGAAAATGAAACCCTGTTCAGCAAAAATATTTTAAAGGGGTATTGTCGTATGTGAAATTTTATCGTACGATCAAGTCATCTTTAAAAATGATAAATTGCCAGGTAAACATCCGAATAGACATTCAGAAAATATCCGACAAGACAGCACCAGAGAAGAGAAAACCCGAGTAAGAAGATGTTGAACAAAACCTACTCAGGATCGATTAACGTTATATACTACTCGAGATCAGATAAATGACACCCGGGGCTGATTAAGTGACATTTCTACTCGGGAACAAATGACGCTACTCGTGACAAACACGATGAAAATCAAATAAAGGCCCAGTGCATAGCTCACGTGGATCAAGTCATCAGAATGCAAAAAGATATCCATATAAAAAAAGAATCCTAATAAAAATAGAATATTAAATAAGAAAGGTTCTTAATCAGACAACAACTTTAATAAGTCCTAATTGAACTACTATGCTAGAGTCACATTCGTTCTCAATACAAGACTCCGAAATAAGAAAGAAGACAATCAACTTCAAGAAAGTAAATAATTGTAATTAAATACAAATATCTATTACTTGTACAAAGCATATTAGGGTTCTATAAACATATAAATATACCCATAATCTCGTTAAAGAGGATATATACAATAATCATAGCAAAATATAGAGATAAAAAAGAGAGATTGAGGATTGTAATAACTTTATTCATAGTGGATTTTGGCTTGGTTGATCATTCAACCACTCGTGGATGTTTCTTCGGCTATCGGAGTTTTACCACGTAAAACTTGTGTCTTGATTACTTTCTCTAGTCTCTTTCTCTTTGAATTAATAGCCGAAATCCAATCCTTGTTGGCATATCCAAAAATCGACGTCAACAACATGTTTTTAAAAAAATATAAGCTTGCAATTCTAGTATTGTGCGACAATTATATCATACAAAACCTTTTGAGATCCACACGACCACAACTCTAATTGGGTTATGCTTAAAAGGAAGTTTTGATAAGGCCAGTGATGCAAAAGTCCCCGACTAGGCGGCACCTAGTCGGTAGTCAGCGGCCTACCACCCCGATTTTCTTGAAATTGACGTGACTAGGCAGAAATCCGTCAAGTCGGATCTAGTCCCCGACTAGTCAGCGATTGATCGACTTGTTACTATTTATAAAAAAAAATTGAAAGCCCCCGAACATTTTGTTAAAAATAAAAAAATTGGTCCAAAATAACGCAAAACCCTTCGACAAAACACTAGATTTCGACAAGGGTCACCAAAACGCAACTCTCTCTTCTTGAGTTCTCTCTTCTCTCGATGTCTAGTCTCCACCACTCGTCGCCTTTGTCTGCCACTCATCACCGTTGTCATCGGTTGACGGTCACAACCCTTTCTTGAGTTCTTTACTTTTGGTCTTCTTCCATTTGTGAGGTGAGTTACAAATTGTCAAAATTTACGGTTTTAATAATTGAATTTTAATAAAATTTAGGGTTTAGGATTATTACTTTTAAGTTCGAGTTTGAGTCCGTTGAAGATCAAGTGTTGGAAACATATGGAGAAGAACAAGAAGAGCTACACATTTATTTTCGTATTTTACTATTTGTTGCAAGTTCATGGTTATGAGTTGTGGCTTATGACTTATGAACCTATTTGTTTACTACTCTACTTGTTGGAAACTTGAATAATTTGTTTAGTTGTTTATTTTGGTTGGAACTTGGAATTTGATTGACTTTGGTTGGAATTTGATTTTGTTTAGTTGTTTATGGATTTTGATTCTCAATATTCAATATGAAAATATATGAAATAGTATGACATTTACTCGATTACAAAAAATATATATAAGAGAAAAAACTTTAAAAAGGTAAATAAAAATGCGACTGGCCACCCATTTAGTCCCCCTAGGGCCTAAGCGTTAGGTGATTGGTCGCCGTTTGATTGATGTAGTGATTTTTACATTAAGTTTGAGAAAATTGTTCCAAACAGGTTAGCATGCAAGAATAATTCAAACTTTAAACAGAAGAATTGGAAAAAAAGAGCTGGTGTACTGATTTTTAACCTGTCAAATTATGCCATTCTTGTTTGATACATTAATTTAAAAATTCTGATTATAGAAGTTGATAGTCACTAATGGATGGCGTGTCATTGCTTACGCATTCATGTTGTTTTCAATTTTTGCGTACAAAATTCAAAGTGCTTCTTCTGCCTCCAAAGAAGGAATTAAAATTGTTTTTCGAGTCTTGACACATAATTTTGATTACTATTCAACTGCCCTTTGGTTCTAAAACCGGCCCTCTGCCGTGGTAGGGTGGGGTGGGGATGTTCGATTTGGTTTTGTTTTTAGTTGGTCAAGTCTAATCAAACCATTATTTTGGGTTGGTTTATTGTTCTTCCTATTATCTACTTGTGTGTATATATATTATTGAATGTACACGTCACTGACAGGTAGAACGATCCCTTAAAAGATTGTCAGATGGGCATCCGAGTTGGCATCTAGAAAATACCCTCCAAGATATCACAAAGGAATAAGAATCCGAGTAAGTCTGAACGCGGGTATTCGGCACGTTGTGCCCTACTCGGGACAGAATACTTAGCACATTACGTTATACTCGGGACAATATGGGAAACCCGAATAAAGAAATCCAGCACACGATTCACACGTGGGTGAACCAAGAATCGTGTTCCAATACGCAAGACATCCGTATTAAAAAGAATTTTGAGAAAAATAAAACATCAAACAGGAAACAGATTCCAAATCAGGCAACAACTCTACTTCGAGAAAACTGCATATCTACAATGAAATAAGTCCTAAACGGGCTATACCCCCAGAGTCTCATTTGATCTTCGAAATAGGAAAGAAGATAAAAAACGACCTCAACAAGCAATCAGCCTTGATTGAAATACAATTCCTTTTACTTGTACAACAAGGATTAAGGTTATATGTATGTATAAATAGACATTCAATCCCACTATTAGAAGAGATATAGAACGTGTATATAGAAAAAATCACTACAAGAGGGAGGCAAAAGAGATCGAGTGGTGTAATTCTTCATTAAAATAATGGATTTGGTTTGGTTGTGTATTCAGCCACCCGTGAATGTTTCTCTGATCATCGGAGTTTTACCACGTAAACTCGTGTCGTTATTACTCGCATTGCATTCTCTTTATTTTTCTCTTTCTCTTTTTGTCAGGTCATAATGAAATCCAATATTGTTGACTTTCTCACCCATCGAGAAATCGACGTCAACAATATATAATATTATAAGGTTAAGGAAATAATTTTGTTTGGTTGATTTATTCATTTACATGGTTTGGAGCTGGTACAAACCAAATCAAATTGATAACGTGTTTGACATTAAAATTTTGTACTGTGTACCTATAAGGTCCCTTTGGTACGTGAGATTGAATTGGACTATTTCATGGGATTGGATTGTATCAAGATAGAACTGAGATTAAATGAGATTGAATTGAACTGGATTGAACTGGTTCGAACTAAATTAATACTATACTGTGTTTGGAGAAACGTGAAACTGAACTGAATTATTAACATGTTTTGTTTGGATAAGACATAGGATGAGATTAAATATAATAACTTTATAAAAGAAAATTCATTATTTTAATTCTCATCTCTCTTCATTCATCTCTATTTCTCTCCATTAATTCTAATCATCTCTCCTCTCACCAGACTCGATTTTTCTCTCTATTGACTTAAATTTTTCACTCATTAAACTCCTTTCTTTTTCTCCTCTCTTCTGTACTTCGTTTTCTCTCCATTGCTTTCTCTTCTCTCTTCTCTACTTCGGTTTCACCATCTCTACTTTCATTTCATTTTCTTTCATATTCTTGGTGACCAAACATTAACGTACGCATGATATGCTTTGTTCTTTGTTTTTCTTTCTTCTAAATTTCCTTTTCTTTTCTTTTTTTATTTTCCATGATCTGATCTATTTTCTTTTATGAAGATGGGTTTTGTGAAGATTGGGTGGTCTTGTTCAATTTCTTTTCATTTTTTTGTTGTATTTTTTTTGTTTGTTATTTTGTTTAAATTTTTGGTGGTGGTAGTAGTGACAACGGCAGTGGCGATGGTGCTAAGTGGCAATGATGGTCTTGAAGATCTGGGTTGTTTGTTGAGTGATGATGAGAAACTGGTGAAATGAGTTGGTGTGGGTGGATGAAAATAATCCTAGGACAAATAAACCTAGGGTAGGTGGTGGGTTTATTTAGTCCTATAATCATGAGACTAAATTTGCTTATGGGATTAGTAATCCCATATCTGAGTCGATGCCAAGCATCGAATTGGGATTAAAATTGTCCAATCCTAGTCCAATCCGGTGTGCCAAACATGTCCATACCTATGAGTTATTGTATATGCTTCGATCCTTATGGTTTTGTCCTTGATAGGGTACTCGTGGGAGAAAACCCCTTACGCTTGTTTGGTAGGAGGGGGAGAGTGAGTAGGAGAGATGAATGAATTAAGATAGAGAGAGAGTATGAGGGATGGAGAGGATAACATATATCCTTCATATTGGATAACGGTTTTATACATACACAGTACAAAATTTTAGCGTCAAACATCCATCATTATCAGTTTGATTTGGTTTATACCAGATTCAAACCATGTAAATGAGTAAATCAACCAAATTAAATTATTTCGTTACCTTTTAATATTATATGTATACATGTAGATAATAGGAAGATCAATAAACAAAACCTAAATATTGGTTTGATTAGATTTTGACCAACTAAAAACAAAACCAAATCAAGGGATGAATGAATTAAAAGGGAGAGAGAGAAGGGATCGATGAATTAAGAGGGAGAGAGAGGATGGATGGAGATGATAGCATATATCCTTCATATTGTTTGGTATTAAAAAGAGGGTTGAATGGATTTGTATATAATTTATAAATTTACTAAATTATTCTTTTATAAATTGGAAGATAATTAAATATGAAAAGGTATTATTGTCATTTCCCTTACATTATACCCCTCTTCTCATCCACCCAATAATTAGAAGATTGTTTTTGGAGGGTCCGGAAAAAAGAGAGATCTCTCATCTTCTCTCCTTTCTCTTGTCTCTCCAACTAAATAAAGAATTTGAGCTCTCCTACCACTTCCTCTCTCCATCTCTTCCTTTTACTAAATAAAGCCTTAATAATTGTCTCAACTAAGGAAATTTGATATAAATAAGTAAATACCCCATAAGCGACTTTTTAAGTAAAAAACCTACTTGATGGGTGTTTGTGTCAATTTGTTGCTCACTTAGTACAAAATTTTGGCACCAAGTTTACTCAAACCAGTCTTGAAGAATCTAAAAGCATCTTTAATGCTATTATGCATTTAACGAAAATTGAGTGCCATATATGATAGATACTAAAAAGGTTAGAAAAACTCTCTTCAATGTAATTATTTAAGTTAAATATGGAGATGATGTAGAAAAAAAAAGTTAGAGAATATGGAGTTGAGTTTCTAATTCTAGAAATTTTCTTGGAAATGCTGATCAGGATTTATAACTCTTTCCACTCATAATATTAAGAGTTTGTTTGGTTGGGCTTTTGAAAAACTTATATTGGTAAAAAAAATATGGTTTTTGAAAAGAAAAAAAATATATAGTTGTTCCATTGGTAGAATTTTTTTTTCTTCAAAAATGTCTATTTAAAGAACTATCTCCCCATGAGGTTTAAACTTTTACTAGTATCTACTTAATTTAAATTAAATAATTTTAAAAACCCAACCAAACATAAAACTTCAAATAGACTTTTGTAGAACTTTTGATGTAATAAAAAGCTTAACCAAACGAGCATTAAAGCTCATTTAATCCTAAAATAAAATATAAGAGAGAATGTAATAATTGTTTTATTATTATTGGTTATAAATTAGATACATAGTTAATTTTAGATAATTGTATTGGAGATGTGAATATGTATTTTTTTTAAATAAATTCAAAAGTGGATCCATAGAAATGATGATATGGTACTATTTAAAAACTTAAAAATATATATTTACATAAAAAATTGTTTTAAAGCAACTATTTGACGGGGCATTTGTTATGTACATTAACAAAGAAACGAATTTAACCAAGAGTCATGATTGGGATTATGGTTTACCCTCTGGCGGTATTATTTGAAGACTTAATAGCAGTGTAAAAAAGGTAATTTTAGTCGAATTCTCACTGAATATTTTATTTAATAGACACTTCCTTCATATGGTTCTTTGGTGAACAACTATTGAGAAAAAAACTCACGTGAGGGTCAGAATGTCAGATCTCTGAATTGTCATCGGTTAATTTTTATTTTATTTTTTTAAAAAGTAATATTAGAGTCCTAATTTTTTTTTCAAAAATCTCCGGTAAATAATGTGACTTGTGAATTATTAATATTATAATATTTTTTATATAATTTTTTATAATTTATAGAATATTGACAATTTATATATCACATTCTTTGAGAGAGTTGAGGGAGATTTTGATAATAATAAAAAAAATAGAACATCTTGCGATATTTTTTGCAAATTATTATATTAATTTTTTTAATAATATCTAGTGGTTATTTAATACTCAATTGTCATTTGTTAATTTTATCTAGTCACATGATATATGTGAATTGTGAACATGGTCTTCTCATTACCAACATATGCCCACCCAAATCACATGAAGTTAATTATTAGGATGTCTTTGGGTCTTGTAATAAAAAATGAGTAATGTTATATATCACAACTAGAATCACAACTCCTCCTTCACAACAGCTCATAAATTGACATATCAGCTGTCACATGTGTTATGATGGAAGAGTTATGATTCTAGTTATGATATATAGTATTACTCATAAAAAATTGTCTATAGCAGTACATGAACATTCTTCTGGTGTAAAATTATTGTAACCATTCTATCTATTTTACTTATTTATTTATAAAAATGATTAGACTGTCAATTATTTTTCATATTAATGAAGTCGCAGCTCTCTAAGATTGTCGATTTGACCGACACTTATTATATATCATCAAAAATTCACACAATCTAACAATGTGTAGAATATGGCAGTTGGTCATTTCCGACCAAAATCTATTTTGGTACGATTTTTGTATTAAAATGGTATAATTTTTATGTTATTTATTTTTTCCGTCGTTATTCCATTATACTAAATGATATTAAAAAAATATTTGTTTGAATATTTTCTTTCTTTTTTCATTTATTATTAAAAAAAAACAATATAAAACAAGGAAGTGTTGAGCCAAATATGATGCAACATGGTTGATGGAAGCGTAGGATCGAAGAGCAAATCCTACTCTAATTTAGTGTTTTGGCATAGGGTTAGAGATGCCCTTAAAAATAGAATAACGAGGAATCTCAACTCAATAATAAAAAAAAAATTCAAACTGAACTCCGGTTTTTTTTTAAGTATTAATAGTATTAGGAGTATTACAATAAATTATTCTTACACTAGATTTTCGAGTCCTGTCAAGTTCAAACATTACATGTGCGGTTATAGGGACGAACCACCATGGAGGTAAGGGCCATGACTCCTTTAACCTGTAGACATGACACCAATTTCAATTTCGGTTCGATTCCAGTTTGGAACCGATAGTTTCGGTTTCGATTTTGGTTCCGGTCTAGTCCTATCGGTTCCGACAGTTTGGAACCAGTTTATTATTATTATTATTATTATTATTATTAAACAACCCAAATACCCAATCACCTCCTTACACCTGCTCACCCACGTGACCCAACCCAAAATTCCCAATCCTTAATCACATTCATCGGTGTAAACTTCATGTTTCATTAAAAAATATAACACACACCTATACACCACCAATCAAACCAGACAAAAATCTAACACACACACCACCACAACCAAATCACAAACACATAAATCAGTGAATCACGATTCTCCACTCACCTAATTTCTCTCTTTTTTTTGCCATCTCTCTTTCTCTCACACATAAATCAACCCCAAAATCAAATCACCCATCCCTAAATCGGCCATCATCAGTTCATCACCAATGTCAGATCTACTTCTCTTTAGACATGGTCACGGTTCGGTTCGAATTGTGGAACCGTATGAAATGAACCGGAACCGTAATCGTAACCGTAATCGTGGGACTAAAGGTTTTGTTTCGGTTCTCCTTTAAAAAAACAGTCCTGGAACCGACGGCTCGGTTCGGTTCCGGTTCTAGAATCGGTGGTTCTATCATGTATGGTGGTGATTAACCTATAAAACTTAGAAAATTATTCTCCAACAACTAAATTGCATGGTTTTTATTATTTTGCATAGGACCCAACCGAGTAGATTGCTAGACAATTTCATGGTTCAACAACTTGATGGAACCGTAAACAGTGGGGTTGGTGCAAACAAAAGGTATTCGACAGGTTTTCCTTGGTGTCCATATACATACATACTTTTTTGTATATTGACTATTGCATTTAATTTGGTTATTTCAGCTTGGGGCAAATGCTATTTGGTAAGAGGAGGAACAATCTAGCTTGGGGCAAATGCCAATTTGCATTGAAAGGTTCTTTTTCTTTTCAATGGTTAATAATTTGTTGTGTGTGAATTTGACGAATTTGACGGCACTTTTGTTTGTTAAGACCATATCCCATCTTCATTTCTCTATTCACTTTTTATAATCCAACTTTACGCTCGTATTCTTTCTTAAATTCCTATTATATCATTTTCATTTTTTTTAACTAAACTCAATTAATTTATTATAACTCTTTATTCATAAATCTAATTACAATAAAAATTATACCATTAGAAATATTTTGTTGAGATCTTTCATCCGAGTATAATATTGATTATATTTGAATTATTTATTTATTTATTACACCTTATATTTTAATCAATGAAATAAAAGTATTTTAATTCAAAACAAATGTTTTCAAATCATTATTTTTAATCAATGTTTTGAAATCATCAATAACATTAAAATCTTAAAATTAAAATATTACAATGGAAAAATAACAAAAAAAAAGTACATTAAAAATTAAAATATTACGTGTAGTAGAAAGTTTGATATAAATTAGTTGCAGTAGAAAGTTAGATATAAATTAGGTGCAAATATTATTTGCATCAGAAAGTAAAAAAAATTATAGTGGTAGAAAAATTAGGTGTAGGAGATGGATAGTTAAAAAAAAAAGTAAAATATTAATATTTTATTATTTGATGATTATAAAATAGAGATCGATTGAAGTTGTAAATTTATAGAGATGGAATATCCATTTCCAATCTCTAAAATGGAGATAAATTTGGAGAATGGTTGGAGATGGCCTCAATGTGTGACAACCGATAAGTATAAGTAAATGACTAAGTTTCTAAGGTTGTGTGTTAAGACTTATAATTTTATTTACGGTGTGGCAATTGTGTTAAGACTTATAATTTATGAAGATTATGTTGTAATTAGATGGAATCTTTAATATATTCACTAATTAAGTTATAAGTAATTGTTTTTTTTTGTATTAACCAACCCAATCAACCCAATCAACCCAGCCTAGGGGTGGCCACGGTTTGGTTAAATCGGCGGTTAAAAACCGAAGTTGGAATTCAAAAACCGGAACTGAAATCGAAATCGAAACCGACACCGGTGGTTTGAAAACCGGTTTGAACCGGTCCGGTTACGGTTTGACTCCCCAAAACTGACCAAAATCGGTGGTGTAACAGTCGGTTTATATTTAGAAAAAAAAACCCTACCAAAACTGACCCAAACCGTCGGTTTCAAAATCGGTCCAAACCTGTTTGGGTGGTTTCGGTTACGGTTTCTCCCCTCAACCAAACCAAAACCGAATCGCAAAATCAGCGGTGTAACTGTCGGTTTATATAAAAAAAAAAACCTACCCAAACTGACGGTTTCTAAACTGGTCCAAATCGGATTGGGCCGTTTCAGTTACGGTTTATCCCTCAACCAAACCGAAACCGTCGGTTTCTAACCGAACCGAACAGTGGTCACCCTTAACCCAACTCGACAATATTGGGTTGGATTGGATTGATAATTAATGTTGGTTTGGGTTGGGTTGAAAATTTCCCGATATATATATATATATATACAAAAAATTTCAAGATAGTGCGTACTGATATAAATTCGTCAGTGCGTTGAATGTGAACCATTAAATTTACATACTTTCACTCAAAGTGTGTATTTATCAAAACTTCTCTATAATCAATGGTCTACATGTAACGCACTGATATAACTTATATCAGTGCCCACCGACTGAAAAACCACTATATATTTAATTATATAATTATATATAGGGTTGGAAAATTTCAACCCAACCCAAACACGTCCATCCCTTGTAGTACTCAAATGTTATTGATTTGAAATTTTTAATTTGAATTCTAATGGCCCCTAAATAATACAGAAAACGTAGTCAAAAATTCAACAGTCAAATTAGAACTCCTATTCTATTTATCTACTTTTATTGTACTATTATATTTTATTTTGATCTATTATTGTACTATTATTGTTATTGTAAATAATAAAGAATAAAAATTTGAGTCTTACATTATGTATCAACCTTGTGGTAGCTCACTGAAACGCCACGTACTGTGGCTTATAAATTGGGATTTCTTTGTACTCTAGTCACCCTGATTGATTCACCAACCCTTACGATGAAGGGATCACTCATCTTCCTTAACTATAAAATTTAAATTATATTAGATTTTAGATACTAGTTTTGAAAAAAATAAGTGAATATGGATTGTATTTATTACCACAAGTGTCTTCATTTCATCCGAAATCTGGATTTTATTTTCTTCGGCCACTGGTTTGAAGACTGAGATTTCCATTTCTGCAATCTTGTTACGTATAGAGTTTGGTATAATACTATGTGGGCCAACCCAGCTCTTGAGATTGACAATGCCACTGCATCTGCATATCGGACACTGAGTAACAAATAAAGCAGCATCACAAACAACAGTATAATACTTATAAATGTATGTTTCATTTATAATATAATGTGTATGTTTATTTCCTGTTTACCGTCATCTTAAGGCAGCCCACTCTTTACTGCTATTGGGTTTGTAAATTGAGTCTAAAATCGTGGTTCTCGTGACCGTGTCTAGTTGGGCATCGCAGCTAGGCTCGACCATGAGAATCACGTTTTTGGACTCAATTCGCAAACCCAATACCAGCACAGAGTGGGCCGCCTTAAGATGACGGTAAACAGGAAATAAACATACACATTATATTATAAATGAAACATACATTTATAAGTATTATACCGTTGTTTGTGATGCTGCTTTATTTGTTGCGCAGTGTCTGATATGCGGATGCAGTAGCACTGTCAATCTCAAGAGCTGGGTTGGCCCACATAATATTATACCCAAACAATATACGTACCAAGATTGTAGAAATGAAAATCTCAGTCTTCGAACCGGTGGCCGAAGAAAATAAAATTCAGCTTTCGGATGAAATGAAGGCACTTGTGGTAATAAATACAATCCATATTCACTTATTTTTTTCAAAACTAGTTTCTAAAATCTAGTATAATTTAAATTTTACAGTTACGGAAGATGAATGATCCCTTCATCGTAAGGGTTGGAGAAACGATCATGGTGTCTAGAGTACAAGGAAATCCAAAATTTTCAGCCACAGTACGTAGCGTTTCAGTGAGCTACTGCAAGGTTGATACATAATGTAAGACTCAAATTTCTATTCTTTATTATTGATAGTAACAATATTAGTACAATACTTATCAAAATAAATATATTAGTACAATAAAAGTAGGTAAATAGAAGATGAGTTCTAATTTGAATTTTTGACTATTATTTTCGATTTATTTATGGGCCTTTAAAATTCAAATTAAGAATTTTAAATCAATAACTTGTGAGTATTACATGGGGTGGGTGTTTTTGGGTATATCTATTTGGTTGGGAAATTTCAACTGAAACCAACATTAATTATCAACCCAACCCAATAATGTCAATTTGGCTATTACAAAAAAGTAAATAAATCGATTATATACAACTTATTTAGTGAAAATATTAAAGATTCCATCTAATTACCACGTGATCTCTTAAATTATAAATCTAACACGTAACCTTAAAAACTCAGTTATAGACTTGTACTTGTCATAAATTTAAGAGATCAAGATATGAAACAAAATTAACAATCAAATGCCTCAACCTACTAAAACTAAGTGTCATCAAACTCACACAACACCACAAAATATTAACCATTGAAAAAAAAAACCTTTAAATTCAAAGCATACTCCAACGACGATCTCGAATCCAAAACCCCCATAATTCCTTCATCAAAGCAACCCAGACCTGAGTATTCGTATCCCTGTCTCTGCACCGCTGTTCCCAAACCAACGGTACTGGGGTCTGCTTCAAAACGAAGCTCCGGTTACCGGCAAATACACATCGAAGAGAGAGCAAGCAGCAGCACCACTCTCTGTTTCAGGTGCCCCGCCAGTTCCTGACCCGAGCCCTAACAAATACCCGGATCCCCCTGTTGTCACTCAACTTCACCAGGTAATTCGCTTTCTTCCTCTCATTCTGGTTTTTAGATACTGATCAGTGTAGCTTTACAGTGAATCCATCTTTATATTAAAGACTTAAAGTACTACTTATATTCTTTTTTTTCTTTGGTGCTTATTTTTGTTCATATTTTGGGAGTCTGCTTTGGGGTTGACTTCAATTTCTAGATACATAAAAACTTTTGTGGAAGTATAATGGTTATGTGAATATAGGATTAGTGTATGTAAACATTTTTTGACATAATTTTTTGGTAAGTAATTCAACTGTTCATAAATTTAAGGTTTTTAGGGGTATTAGTAAGCAACAATCAGTTTTGATAGATATATTGGGGGTATGAATAAATGTAAATATCAAAGATATCTCTAGAAATATGATATTTCGATGATATATTCAACATTTTCAAACATATTGCCGGAATTTCGATGATATTTTTGATAGTTACTTGTTTATTAGTAAGATAGTCGATGGATGAGTGAATCTCTCCTCATGTTATGGTGTGAAAGATCTAGTAGATGAAGATTTTATAGAACGATTGGCAGTAAAAGAGACTATTATTTAAAATTTAAAATTCTTGTACTTGTGTTTTCATGTGTAAAGTTTTAGTTTAAGACATGACTCAACATCAGTGTTCAACACGACCAGTTTTGAGTTTTGACAAAAAAGAGTGTCCAGGAGCCTGAGACAAATTGATTCCCCATGTTTCCCTGAACTTTCCTTATGCAATAGTTTGCAAGTGTAGGAATACAATCAACAAATTACTGCTACTTGTGATCTGTGATGGTTGTAGTAAACTAGAGTTGTATTACTTTCGTGATAATTGGTTTAGATGATGGTCTGATGAAATTAATTGGCATGAGTGCTCTTAAGTTCACAAAATATTAGTGAATTATGTCCGATTAATTTTTACTATTTTGGGAGCCTGTGAATACCTTGTGCCCTGGTTGTACCAAGAGTTAAGACATCTTAAATATGGTGTTAATTAGAAACTTGCCTGGACATGTGTATTCGTTGAGAAGACTATAATGCTCACAACTAAAAAGATGCATAACCTAAATGTTTTGTTTGAATGCATAATTGCATATACAAAAATGTGGATCAACTGCTTGGTGTGGTGATCAAATTCTGAGGCTACGAAGCAGAAATGTTTGAATTCAAGTTAGACTGTACTGAGATCATTCTTGAATGTTTACATTGATGCTTATTCAACTGATAGAAACTTTTCTCTTCACCTGTGATTTTCTTCTTGTTTTCAGTCTAGTGAAGTATTTCAGATACAAATCTGCCACGTGATATCTTGTCATTATTAAGACATCAATCAAACGGCCATGTGCAACAAACAGAATATTTGGAACGCTGTCTACAGCTCTTCGTTGCCATAGAAAGGCTGTCAATGCAATACATTGGTCAGCAAGTCATGGTATGCTCTTGTTGTGGACACAGTTGAAATAATAAATTTCTCCCCCTAACTTTTCTTTTTCTTAATTGTTAACAAAATGTATATTTCTGCATTTGCCTTTTTCTGTGTACTTCTGTGTAGATGTGTCTTCTATGTTTCCACTTCAGTTTGCTAACTAAAGCGTTGGTTCACAAAGAATCAATCTTGTTCATTATATTGCCGGCCTTAAACTCATCTTCTTGCTTCTGCCAGGATGGGTGGCAAGGTCTGCATATGGAATGTGTGGAGTAGAGATCAGAAGTTGGCACTTGTATTTAACTTCCGTAATGCAGCTGTCAAAGATGTGAAGTGGTCGCGGCAGGGACATTTTGTGCTTTCTTGCGGCAGTGACTGCTCATCGAGGTTAATTGATGTTGAAAAGGGTATAGAGACGCATAATTTCAAGGAGGAAGATGGAGTCAGAGTTATTAAGTTTCATCCAGACAACTCCAACCTCTTCCTTGCAAGGGGGTCAAAGGGCCCTCTCATATTATGGGATATTAGAACTGGGAAGGTGGCACATCAATACATTCGATGTCTGGGTCAATTTATCTATTCGGGTGATGTATGTGGAGTCAATATGATGAGAATTCTATCATTGTTTGGGATATCTCATGAGAGATACCATTGTCTAATCAGGTGAGAGACTCCTACATGTTCTTTGCATTGGTGAGAGTCCATGTTAACTGTACCAAGCTCCCATTGTTTCCATTATAGGAACAAAAGGAACAGCCACTATATTATTTCATCCTAACCACTTCGTGGGTCATATCCAACATGGACTTCATTGGCCTGACCCAATCCACAACAGACGAAAGGCCTTCTCACATGGCTTTGTGGCCTCTATCCCATGCAGTTTCCATAAATCAGTAAATGTTTGTATCATTGTTTTCTCTGCATACATTGTGCATAAGTTGTGAATTTGGGTTGTTAACGAATCCAACTATAAAATACGTTATCATCCTAACTAATGTATGTTAGTTTTTACTCATTGTTTTAATATGTTTCTGAAAAGTCACGCTCTGCATTATCCTTGATTACACAAATTTAAAGAGTCCCATCCCATTGGGCATCTCACAAGTCACAAACTAGATTCAGTCCGAATTATAATAGTGGTCAAGATTGATTGTTACTTTTCAGTTGATTATGATCAGATTCTCTTCTGTGGATGATCAAATAGCCATTACAGCATTTTTACGGAGAACCAAGATATAAGAGACGGAATTGATTGTATACGTGTCAAAAATAAATAAATAGTGCATTTATAACCCAAGAAAATAATGCATTCACAGTGGTTTTTTATATTTTCTTGGAGTGCAGTAGTGCTTCATTTTTGCAGACATTTTGTGGGTCTGCTTTGGGGTTGACTTCGATTTTTAAATAAGTAGCATTTTGTGGATTAAGTAAATATAGATAAAGTGTAGTCTACGAACATATTTTGACTTCATATTTGGCACTGTGTTCATGAATTTAAGGTTTTCATAGGTATGAGTAGGTAATAATCAGTTTAGATTGATATAATCTGGTATAAATTAATGGAAATATTAGCGGAAGTAATGAAAATTACGAACTTCGAAAATATCACTGAGAGTAATGCAAAAGTGCATCCTGATATATGTAATTTACTGTGAATATTTTAATTGTTTTGGATTTATGAATTCTCTGAACAACATTTTTATATTTAGGTACCTAACCTTCACCATCATTAGTCCACAAGAACATCAATTCGTCTAATATATTTGATTGACCTTGAACTCAATCCTCATCTCTCAGATTATGGATTGGCAAATTTCCATCAGGTTACTTGTCTCTGGAATCTCAAAGTCTTATAAATTTACATTATACATCTAATGTCGGTTGCGCCTGGAGAAAATGATGCCATTTTATTTAGGGTTGTATTATATTAATCAGACATTTTTCTCCTTACTTTTGAATTTTCATTTTTTGAATCTTGGAGCGGGATACAATGTGCCAGAGTGCACAAAGCCTTCAGTATATACACTAATCGAAGAGTGATGTGTACACTTTTGGGGTGGTGATGTTGGAGTTATTGATCGGACGGATACCTTTTGATAGGTGGTGACTCAACAATCGTCTTACTCGCTATGCTAGCTTATGCAATCTTAATTCGTTAACATTCAAAATTGAATTGGCTCTATATATATTAAAAGAGCAAAATCGGAGCAATGGAATTGATGCATTGGCAAAAATGGTGGATCCTGCCTTGCTCTGTTGCTCGGGCTGTACCCTCCCAAGTCCCTCTTTGCACCCGCGGGTTGTAAATTCAAATGTGTGCACTTTTGACGTAATGGTCGATGGGAGAATGGTCGATGATGATCTTATGTATTTCTTACATAAGACTATATTAAGTGTATGTTTGGTATGACTTTTGAAAGGATCAAAAACGTTTTTTTAATGCTAGAAGTTGTTTTGAATTATTATTATTTTTTTAACAAAATTCAAAACATTTTTTTTAATATATGGAATTGTATTAACTGCCCTTTATAAAAACTTTTTTATGTCTATTAGGATTTTAGATATTTTACCATACAACTCTTTCATTATACATTGCCAACGCCCTTTTTTGTAATTCACATAACCAAAAACTATTTTTAAAAATACATTATCAACACTTTTTTTTTTTAATTTATACAACCAAAAGCTTTTTATTATTATTATTAGAAGCTCTGCTACAAAAACATATACTCTATAAGCTCTACTTAAAAAGTCATGTCAAACACACTCTAAGTGTTGTATAAGCATAAAACGCTAGGATGATGTAGAACAAACATCAGTATGATATCAATTAGTATTATAGTGTTATTAGTAGTATAGTGTCGAGGTCTACGTAAACCGACGTCGACATAGGCCAACGGAATATATCGATGTCGACTTAGACCAACAGAAGTTCAGGTTCCAAAATGACCCATTAATTTTTATAAAGTTATTAAATAGTATTTTATTTTATTTCTTAAAAAAAAGAGAGGCTAAAATAAGTAAATTAGAGACAGTTTTTCTAAATCTTTAGTATTTATATTACTTGTCACTCCATCATAATAACATTAAAAATACTCTTAAAATATCAACGGTTTCACCGGTTGGAATTGGAACCATTCATATGGAGGTCATACTTTTTATGCCAATGTACCTTAAAATCCAAGCATCATGAGTTTTAAAATATAATTGAATTCTAGTTAACTATAATTTAGTTTTAACTAAAACAATCAATAAAAAACAAAATTTCTAACCATTTTTATTTTTATGTTTTCAGTATAAAGTTGTTTGATCGATAAGTTCTTTAATAATTTGTGCGTTTAAAATATACTCAAATCATGTTTGTAGTGAGACAATGGAAGAAATAAAATTAGTAGAGAAAATACTGGGGAGTTTATACAGTAATTTTACTTCCCAAGCAATTCATATCATCACAATATAAAGACATCTAAGCATGCACTTTAGTTGAAAATAAAAAGCATCATATTTGGTTAGTTTTAATATACAAGGAGTGTCACTTGCATATTAAAACTATATCGAGTCATCAAGTTCATTTTTAAAAAATAAAAATAAAAATTGAAGTTAACATATCAACATACGAGAGTTATTCCATGTATCTCAGTAGAAAAAATTGAAGTTAACATATAAGGAGAACATGTATGTGTTGAAGTTAATATATGAGAACAATTTCAGAATATTTCAAGTGTGAAAAATGTAATAGGATTTTCAGAATATATGCAATTTACACTATAAAAGGCATGTTCAGTGTATGAGATGAGATATGAATGTTTGTTGCTAGTCCCACCGCTTTATATATATGTTTTTTTTTTTAAAAAAAATAATCCATTTTCAATTTATTTTATTTTGTATGCGATAAAATATAAATATATTTTAATAATTAATAAAATATTTTATTTAAACATTTTTAAAATAACAAATTTCAATTTTAACAAATAAAAAAAATATTATTTTGATTTAAATTGGTTTTAAATATTTTTTTGTTCAAAATTTAATTTAAATAATTACTTTAATCAGTCTAATTCTCTACGATCGAGGTATGGTGGGGCTATTTAGTCCCATAAAAAATCTTCTTTTATTTATTTAACATATCTGATTATAATATTTTTAAAATATTACTCATTAATTTAAAAAATGTTATTTTCTATGATATTAATATTAATTTTTTTTACTGGATTTTTTTTAAAAATTTATATAATTTATTTATTTAAAAATAGTTTAATTTAATCTTATATTAATCAATTTCATATTAAATATATGATAAAATTATATTTTTATCCAATCTCTTACCACACTAAACAAGATATATGACTATTTTAATCTAATCTCACACATCACCAAATATATTGCAATACTAATTTTAGTCCAAACATATCTTATCTAATCCAACCCAATCAAATCCTATAAAAATAATCATATCCTATTTCGAACATCAAACGAGCTCACCTTAAATGATTGAAAATGTTAATATAAGTGACACTCGAAGAAATTAGAGATTAAAAGCACAAATAGAAGAATACACAATTTTTTAAAAATATATATTCGATGATTTTATTATATTTTATAATGTCCACATATATCCTGTCGGAAGCAAACTAATTTTTAATAACATTAGAGCTGTGGCAGACTCATAAGTCATAAAGAGTTCAACAAAATTTATCTTAAATTATTTAAGCATGTATAATTTTAGTCCAATCATAATTATTTAAGCATGAATACTACTTTCAAGAAAGCACATACAACTCGTAGTTCTAGCCTAATTTTGTATATATAATATACGATACCAAGTAAGATTTCCTTTCTCTATATCTGGAAAGTGTATTTAAAAATATTAAGGTTATTATTATTTTTTTTTTAAAAGGAGAAAAGGTTTGCTAAGAATCTTTTTTATTTGTCAGTGAAATCTCGATAAGTGAAACCACATGGAAATTACAAACGCGTAAACCGTAAATATATCACCTAAAATTTTATTGATAAGTGCAACCAATTATAAAGTTTTAAAGTATAAACTGTAAATACATCACGTAAAATTTTATAATCGCAAGGATCCGAGCGTACCATGTAATTGATGTAACCAATCACGTGATATAAATAGATATAATATATACACCAGGTCGCAGTGAAATATTTCTTGTTAAAGTTACTGTTCCTTAACGTGTGATTGTGATTGTGATTGCCATTGTCTTCTTACTTATTACAGAATCCAAGAACCTAGATAAGATTTTAGACTTTTAAAAATAAAATAAAATAAAAATAAATTTTAAAGTTTAAAAGCTCTATTTTACTAAACCTCGGTTTTTTTTTTATTGATGAAATTTAACCCATCTTAACAGTTAATATGATATCTTCACTCGAATATATATTTTATGTTCGATATATCTCAGATTGTAAAACCATACTGAAGCATCATTCATTCTCTAATTTTTAATAACTTTGAGTTGATTTAGACTTTTAAGGGGTTGAATAAAATTTATCTTAATTAAAAAACAAAACAAAACAAAATATTAATCAAAGTTTATTGCAAATTTTTAATTTTTAAAAGTTAATGAAAAACCAATTAATATTATTTGAAATTATCTAAAAAGAATCTTTTTTATCGATAAGTGCAACTAATTATAAAGTTTTAAACACGTAAACAGTAAATACATCACGTAAAATGTTAGAATCGCACGGATCCGAGCTTATACAGATGGTAATTAATATGATGCCATGTAGCTGATGTAACCAATCATGCGATAGGAGTGGGTAGAATGTATATACCAGGTCGCAGTGAAATATTTCTCGTGAAAGTTACTGTTCCTTAACGTGTGGTTGTCGTTGTCCTTTTACTTATTACAGAATCCAAGAAGCTAGATTAGATTTTAGACTTTTAAAAATAAAATAAAAATTAAAATTAAAATTAAAGTTTAAAAGCTCTGTTTTCCTAAACCTCCGATTATGTTTTTTATTGATGAAAGTTTAACCCGTCTTAACATTTAACATGATATCTTCACTCAAATACGTATTTTAGGTTCGATATATCTCAGATTGTAAAACCATACTAATACATCATTCGTTCTCTAATTTTTAATAACTTTGAGTTGTTTTAAACTTTTAAGGGGTTGAATAAAATTTATCTTAATTAAAAAACAAAACAAAACAAAATATGAATCAAAGTTTATTGCAGATTTTTAATTTTTTAAAGTTAATGAAAAAACAATTAATATTATTTGAAATTATCTAAAATGAATCTTTTTTTATCGATAAGTGCAACCACTTATAAATTTTTAAACGCGTAAACAATAAATACATCACGTAAAATGTTAGAATCGCACAGATTCGAGCGTATAGATGCCATGTAGCTGATATAACCAATCACACGATAGGAGTGGATAAAATGTATACAATAGGCCGCAGTGAATTATTTCTCGTGAAAGTTATTGTTCATTAACCTGTGGTTATCGTTGTCCTCTTACTTATTACAGAATCCAAGAAACTAGATTAGATTTTAGACTTTTAAAAATAATATAAAATAAAAATAAAAATAAAAATTAAAGTTCAAAAGCTCTATTTTCCTAAACCTCGGATTTTTTTTTTCTTATTGATGAAAGTTTAACCCGTCTTAACAGTTAACATGATATCTTCACTCGAATACGTATTTTAGGTTCGATATATCTCAGATTGTAAAACCATGCTAAAACATCATTCGTTCTCTAATTTTTAATAAATTTGAGTTTTTTTAGACTTTTAAGGGGTTGTATAAAATTTATCTTAATTAAAAAACAAAACAAAACAAAATATTAATCAAAGTTTATTGTAGATTTTTAATTTTTTGAAGTTAATGAAAAAAGAATTAATATTATTTGAAATTATCTAAAAAGAATCTTTTTTTATCAATAAGTGCAACCACTTATAAAGTTTTACTTGCGTAAACAGCAAATTCATCACATAAAATTTTAGAATCGCACGGATCCGAGCGTATACATATGGTAATTAATATGATGCCATGTAGCTGATGTAATCAATCACGCGATAGGAGTGGGTAAAATGTATACACCATGTCACAGTGAATTATTTCTCGTGAAAGTTACTGTCCCTTAACGTGTGGTTGTCATTGTTCTCTTACTTATTACAGAATCCAAGATGCTAGATTAGATTTTAGACTTTTAAAAATAAAATAAAATGAAAATAAAATTTAAAGTTTAAAAGTTCTGTTTTCCTAAACCTCAGATTTTTTTTATTAATGAAAGTTTAACCCGTCTTAACAGATAACATGATATATTCACTTGAATACGTATTTTTGGTCGATATATCTCTGATTGTAAAACCATGCTAAAGCATCATTCGTTCTCTAATTTTTAATAACTTTTAGTTGTTTTAGACTATTAAGGGGTTGAATAAAATTTATCTTAATTAAAAAACAAAACAAAACAAAATATTAATCAAAGTTTAATGCAGATTTTTAATTTTTTGAATTTAATGAAAAAACAATTAATGTTATTTGAAATTACCTAAAAATAATTTTTTTATCGATAAGTGCAACCACTTATAAAGTTTTAAACTTGTAAACAGTAAATATATCACGTAAAATTTTAGAATCGTACGGATCCGAGCGTATACATATGGTAATTAATATGATGCCATGTAGCTGATGTAACCAATCATGCGATAGGAGTGGGTAGAATGTATACACCAAGTCGCAATGAATTATTTCTCGTGAAAGTTACTCTTCCTTAACGTGTGGTTGTCGTTGTCCTCTTACTTATTATAGAATCCAAGATGCTAGATTAGATTTTAGACTTTTAAAAATAAAATAAAATAAAAATAAAATTTAAAGTTTAAAAGCTCTGTTTTCCTAAACCTCAGATTTTTTTTATTGATGAAAGTTTAACCCTTCTTAACAGTTAACATGATATCTTCACTCGAATATATATTTTATGTTCGATATATCTCAGATCGTAAAATCATGCTAAATCATCATTCATTCTCTAATTTTTAATAACTTTGAGTTGATTTAGACTTTTAAGGGGTTGAATAAAATTTATCTTAATTAAAAAACAAAACAAAACAAAATATTAATCAAAGTTTATTGCAAATTTTTAATTTTTGGAAGTTAATGAAAAACCAATTAATATTATTTGAAATTATCTAAAAAGAATCTTTTTTATCGATAAATGTAATCACTTGTAAAGTTTTAGAATCGTACGGATCCGAACATATACAGATGGTAATTAATATGATGCCATGTAGCTGATGTAACCAATCACGCAATAGAAATGGGTAAAATGTCTACACCAGATCGCAGTGAATTATTTCTCGTGAAAGTTACTATTTTTACTGAATCAAGAACCTAGATTAGATTTTAGACTTGGAAAAAAATAATAATTTTTTTTTTGAAGTTTAAAAGCTCTGTTTTCCTAAACCTAATCCGAATGATTTATGCTCGCAGTCGGCCGTCGTGCTCACCATTCCACATCAGATCTGATACCAGTAAGGTTCGTCTCTGATGATGTCATGTTTTTCTTTGTGTTCTGTTTCAGGTCTGTTCTGTTTTTTCATTTTTTATGCAATTATTGTGTGTGTATATGGTGGTTGAATCACAAAGATTCACAGTCACCTTGTGTTCTCACCATCCTGTATGACTTTTTTTCTTCTTTGATGATGAACTCTATCTAACTTATCCTTTTCTTTGAGTTATCTTCTGGATTTCTTTTGATTGATCTGTACAGACTGTTCTGTTTTCTCATTTTTCTTGTTTTGTCTCTGCAATTATTGTGTGTATGGTACCATAAAGATTAGATTTGAGTTCTGTCTTGTATGTTTACTATGTTTTGATTTAAATTTTCTTAAAAAATATCAAAGGTTTTCCATGTATCTAATCTCATAATTGGGTTGAATAGGTTTAAATTTCTGTCTTTTCTCTTTCTTTCTTTTTTTCATGCAATTATTGTGTGTATGGTACCATAAAGATTAGATTTGAGTTATGTCTAGATGTTTTAGTACGTTTTGATCTAGATTTTCGTAATAATATCCAAGGTTTTCCATTTACCAAATCTCATAATTGAGTAGAATAGGTTTAGATTTCTGGTTTTTCTTTTTTTATTCTTTGCAATTATTGTGTGTATGGCGCCATAAAGATTATACGTCATGTTAAATGTAAATTCTTTGCTGATTATATTCTATTTGGTTAAAATTCTTTTCACTCGAGAAACTTATCAAAGGTATCCTCCTACAGGTTCAACCAAAATACAGCAGAGGGAGAAGAGAGTTGAGTTGGGTTATTATTATCGAGAGGAATAGAGCTGCAATAGAAGCCCTTAGGAGAGCAATTGACAAAGTATTTTTCAACAGTATTTCAGTCAGATCTTGTTGTGTATTATTTCATCATAAGCATCCTACGTTAATTGGTAAGTAATATCTGGTTTTCTCTTTTTCATTGGTTTACCAACGTTAATTCGTAAGTAATCTATCTTCAAACTCAATCTCATATAATTGTTTTGGTGCTTCAAATATGTTCTATTTCCTAGTTTCTTCTTATATATTCTTGTTTTAATTAGTACAAATCATGTTTAGAATTTAGATTCCTTGATACTTATAAAAATTCAATCTTTTTCGTTTCATATTGTGTGCAATTCCACTTATATATCATTATGCATAGTGCATACTGTGTATGTTTTATGATGTTTGATTATAGTTATCAATTTATTCTTTAATTTTAATACAGGTTTGGAGATTAATTATAATTATGGGAGAGACAACAACAGCAGATTCCATGGATAGATTATCTGAGTTGCCTCCTTTTATCATTCATCATATTATGTCTCGTCTCTCTGCCCAAGAGGCTGCTCAAACTAGTATTTTGTCAAAGAGATGGAAGGCTCTATACAAATCATTCCCCGTATTGGATTTTCATGAAGCTTACACTTATTTCACGGGAGAAGATGAGTTTTACAGAAATCCTGCAGTTATTGACCCCGAACATTTAATTAAAGGGTTTCGTAGAAATTTACTTAAATTCATCAAATTTGTTGACGCTTGTCTGGTTCGGTTCTTTGAGCTTGAGTTTTCTATACAGAAATTTAGACTATTGATAGGTCTTCTTGATGTTAAACGATTTTCTTCTGTTCTTGATAAATGGTTAGGATTGGTGGTTGAAAACAGAGTTAAAGAGTTAGATTTCGAAGTCCAGACAAGTAGAAAGACAATGTACACCTTGTCACAAACAATATATTTTGTAAAATCAATTACTAGTTTAAAGCTAAGCGGTTGTAAGTTGGAGCTCCCCTATGGTGATATAAAGTTATATGCTCTCAAGAGTCTCTCTCTTGACAAAGTGTGCATAACTGAAGAGATCCTCCACAAGCTCTTGAGTTGTTGCTCATTGCTTGAAGATTTGCATTTATCTTGTTTGGCTTTGAAACATATTTATGTCTCTAAACTTCACAAACTCAAGATTATTTCGATTAGAGAATCGCCACATGAGCTTCAAAGTGTTGAAATCGCTGCTCCGAGTCTTGAATAGTTTATTCTTGATTGTAACGTTCCAAGTCTTAAACAGTTTAGTAGCGGGTCAATTCTAATTGACATGGTTGAGTGTCCAAATATGATGGTGCTTGAATTATCAAGAGTCCCCTTAACAGAGCATGTGTTTCGTGTTCTTATCTCAAATTTTCCATTGCTTGAGGATCTTAGTGTGAACTTGTGTGATCTCCTCGAACGGATTACTATTTCAAGTAATCTCCTTAAGAACTTAAGTATTTGTTTTTGCAACAATCTGAAGGCAATTGACATTGATGCTCCGAATTTATTATCCTTTTGTTATTGTAATAATCCAATTCCCGTTTCTTCGATGAATGCTCTATGTCCATGGGAAGTTCAATTAGTGACCGGTGAAGTTGATTTAGACACTCAATGGTATATTAAAATGAAGGAATTTCTTAAGGAGTCCAATCAAATTGAATATGTATTCTTAACTCTTATCTCAAAGAAAAAGGTATGTCTATAAACTGCTTATTGTTGATTATTAACATCCTTTACTGTTTGTTTCGGATTCTTAATCACATTTTTCTTTATTGGTTTGATGTAATTTATCCAGAATTCATTCAATTTCGACAAATGCAGAGAAAGTTCACCTTCGTTTCCACGTGTAATTGGAAAATTATATGTGAGCATATATGAACCATTAGAACATTATGCAGGGTTGCTGGATGGTCTTTTGGAAGTTTGTTATCCAAGAACATTGTCTGTTTTAATAGACAAAGACACTTCTTTTATTGAGGTATGTTAATTCTTTTACAAATATATAGTTAGTGCATGCAAAATAATATGAGAATGAGAGGAGTAGAATTTAAATTGTGTAAATTTTCATCTGTAGTAGTCTACTACAAGGTTCTCTCTTTACCCAAAAAAAAAAAAAAATCTCTTTTCATTATAGGTCGCTAATTTCTTCTTATTGGTTTTATGAATGACAGTGGCTATACGAGAAGCTAAGGAATGTAGATGCAAGCTGTTGTGCTACACTTGATATCAAGTGTTGGCGGCATTACTTGAAAGATTTTAAGATTGACGGCTTCTTAAGGTCTCATCCTGAAGATCAAAAGCCACTTTGTCTTGAAAATTTGAAGGATGCTCTTCGTCAATATAGAATTAGAACCGTTCAGTTTCATCTCCATTGGTGTTTCCCCGAATTCTATAAGTAGGCTTAAGTAGTTATTTTTTGTTAAGTGCAATGCACATTTTGAATGCTCTTTTGAACATGTAACATATATATAATAAAGTGAAATTTATTATAAAGATTTTTCTATAAATTTTATCGTTTAAATGATAGATAGTTTAAAATTACTAAAGAAATGGGGGTTTTATCAAAACTTTTGCCAGTCAATGGGTGGAACATTAGGTATGCATCTGGATCGGTGGATCTTTTTCCTTTTGATTCTCTTAAAAAAAAACGTTAGTTTAATAAATCTTCAGTGGAGATCAATTTGTTTGTTTTTTAAATTTAAAGTTTTTTAAAAATAAAATTAGATGAATGATGATAGATAGTTTAATTTTATTAAAACAAGGGTAAATGTTAACAAGACAATATTATATTTCAAAGTTTTAAAGCAAACAATTAAACTTGGTTAGATTCAAATTTTAATAAAGTTGTTTTTTAGTGTGAATCGTTAAACCTCAAGTAGGTAGTCCATAATTACTTCTTTCTATATATTTATTCGGTTTATTAGTTTTGATTCGGTTTTTGGTAAGGTAAAATCCATCATAACTAATATCAACTCGGATTTTTTTATTTATTTATCGATGAAAGTTTAACCCGTTTTAACAGTTAATATGATATCTTGACTCAAATACGTATTTTAGGTTCAATATATCTCAGATTGTAAAACCATGCTAAAACATTATTCGTTCTCTAATTTTTAATAACTTTGAGTTGTTTTAGACTTTTAAGGGTTGAATAAAATTTATCTTAATTAAAAAACAAAACAAAATAAAATATCTGAATCTATGCCTATTTGATTCTTTTTTTATATATAGTTTTTTTATTCAATCTTTGGTGGAGATCAATTGTTTGTTACATTTTTATTTTATTTTTTTCAAGTTAATGGATCTGCACCAACTATCTATGTGATGGAAGGTTTTGATCATCTTTTTTCCTTTTTGGTTTTTTTATTTATTTTGTAATTTATTAAAATAAAGGTAAAAATCAAAATGTCAAAATTGTTTTTAAGTATAAATGATCAAACTTCAATTAGTTAACAGGTGACTATTTCTCTGTTTGTATTGAGTTTTATATTATATAGGGATATTAAGATTTTAATCCCTCTAGTTTGCGTTTATCTGGGTTTGATCCACTAGTTTTTTGAATTACTAACTTTAGTCCACTAGTTCTCTTACAATACCAATTTCAATCCCTACCGTCCAATTCCATTAGTTTTTCGTTGACTTTCGTTAGGTCAACAAGGGCATTATGGGAAATTTGGTAAAAGCTACTAGAAACCGTCTGGAATAAGGGTATAATAGTAATTTCTAAATTAATTTTAAAAATCAAATAAATATTATTAAATTAAATACTTATTTTTATTAAAAAAATATTAAATAAAACAATTTTACTATCATCGATCATCACCATCATCAACCGAACCCTGAAAAATCCAGAAAAAATCATTCATCATCAACATCAACATTCAACCCAAAAAAATCGTTCAACCCAGAAAAAAAAACTCATCATTAAACTCCTTATCATCGGGAAAAAAAACCCATCATCATCTACCATCACCAACCATTCATCATCAACAACAAAAGTTGAACTCAAAACCCACCGAAACCAGAACCTCCATTCATCATCGTCATCAAACCCAGAACCTCCATTCAACTCTCTTCTTCTTCTTCATCTGACCACCGTTCGTTTTTCTTTAAAAAATTAAAAAAAAATCCTCAAACACCACCATCAAAAATCGAAAGACATGGATTAAAAAAAAATCCTCAAACACCACCGTTCGTTTGTCTGAATCAATCATCAAAAATAAAAATAAAAAACCAGAATGATTAAAAAAAAACCTTGATCGATCGATCGAAAATCAATTATCAAAAATCAAAAGACCTAGATCTCATCTCATCTCTCTCTAGATTGATCGATCGATCTCACCAGGCCACCACCACCATCAACCACCCATTGGCAACCACCCTGAAGCTGAGAAAAAAAAAGAAGAGAGAGAGATCTGGTCGTCGTCGCCCCGCTTCCGATCATCGTCGTCGTCAACGCTTCTTCCGGTCGTCCTCGCTCTCGACGCCGTCGATGTTGATGATGAACAAGAGAGATTGAGGAAATTTGTTATTAGGTTTTGTGATGATTTACACGAGAGAGAGAATGCTTTTATATTTTAATATTAATTTTAATTTGTTTTTTTAAATTATTTTAATATATATATTTTAATTTTTATCGGTGATTGTGATTCTGTGGGTTGAGATGGTGGTTATGGGTTGATTGGTGGTGATGGTGGATGGCAAGGGTGTTGGTGATTTGTGTGGCCGGTGAGGATCAGAATCATCAGATGTTGGTGATGAGTTGATTTGTTTTGTAATTTTTTTTTAGATTTTATTGATTATCGATAATGGTGATGAGTTTTATAATTTTTTTTTTTGGATTGAAGTTTTTTTGGTTTGAAGGTTTTTAATGATGGTGAAGATGAGGGTTAAGGGTTGAATGTTGACGGTCGGTGAATATTTAATATTTTATTTATATATATATTTATTTTAAATTTAATTTGTTATTTTTTTATTACTATTTAGTTTAATATAAAATTATTATATTCCCCTTCGTGTAAGACAAAGTAGGGGTAAAATGGTCATTACACGGTATGACAACTCCATTCCGTCTTGTTTAACAGAAAATCTAACGGAATGACTAAAGTTAGTAATTTAAAAACTAGTGGACTAAACCCAGATAAATATAAACTAGAGGGATTAAAATCTTAATATTCCTATTATATATATAATATTTACTCGATTTAGTAGGTTTGATTAACTTGTTGGTAAGATAAAACCATCCATAATTCGTATGAACTAAATTTTCGTTTTTTTTTAATTAGATTGACTCTCTTATTAGAACGAGTCAGCTTGAATCTACATTTTAGATTCAGATAGATTCAATTAATTTCAAATCATAAAACCTGTACCGTGTCAATACTTATAAACAACATTAATTTGCTTTATTAATTCAGTGAAATACATGACACTTGGATGTAAATATCTCTATGGTGCGATGTATTCGAGCATATTCAGCAAACCACATGTTGGCCATTGAAATCATGCCATGTAGCTTTCCTACATCCAATCACATGATAGGAGTGGATGGATTGTATACGTCAAGCAGCACTGAATTATTTCTCGTGGAAGTTTATATTGTTGTCGTCAAACACCTATTCTCACTCACTTATTACATAATCATATAGGTTATATTAGATTTTACACGTGTTAAATACAATAATTAAAACTCTACAGTAGTTTTAAACTTTACACATAATCTAAAGTATGTTCGCAGCAGTCTGCAACACCCGTGTGTTCTCTGCTTTTTTTTTTTTTTTCCTTTGATGATGAACTTTATCTAACTCATATTTTTCTAACTTTATCGATCAAACAACTAGTTAACTATAATTTAGTTTTAAATAAAACAATCAATAAAAAACAAAATTTCTAACCATTTTTATTTTTATGTTTTCAGTATCAAGTTGTTTGATCGATAAGTTCTTTAATAATTCGTGCGTTTAAAATGTATTCAAATCATGTTTGTAGTGAGACAATGGAAGAAATAAAATTAGTAGAGAAAATACTGGGGAGTTTATATAGTAATTGTCTTCCCAAGCAATTCATATCATCACAATATACAGACATCTAAGCATGCACTTTAGTTGAAAATAAAAAGCATCATATTTGGTTAGTTTTAATATACAAGGAGTGTCACTTGCATATTAAAACTATATCGAGTCATCAAGTTCATTTTCAAAAAATAAAAATAAAAATTGAAGTTAACATATCAACATACGAGAGTTATTCCGTGTATCTCAGTAAAAAAAAATTGAAGTTAACATATAAGGAGAACATGTATGTGTTGAAGTTAACATATGAAGTAAATATATGAGAACAATTTCAAAATGTTTCCAAGTGTAAAAAATGTAATAGGATTTTCAGAATATATGCAATTTACACTTATAAAGGCATTTTCGGTGTATGAGATGAGATATGAATGTTTGTTGGTAGTCCCACCACTTTATATATATATATATATATATTTTAAAAAAATTTCCATTTTCAATTTATTTTATTTTGTATGTGATAAAATATAAATATATTTTAATAATTAATAAAATATTTTATTTAAACATTTTTAAAATAACAAATTTCAATTTTAACAAATAAAAAAAATATTATTTTGATTTAAATTGGTTTTAAATATTTTTTGTTCAAAATTTAATTTAAATAATTACTTTAATCAGTCTAATTCTCTATGATCATTTTATCGAGGTGTGGTGGGGCTATTTAGTCCCATAACAATTCTTCTTTTATTTATTTAACATATATGATTATAATATTTTTAAAATATTACTCATTAAATTAAAAAAAATGTTATTTTCTTTAATATTAATATTAATTTTTTTACTGGATTTTTTTTTTAAATTCAAATTATTTATTTATTTAAAAATAGTTTAATTTAATCTTATATTAATCAATTTCATATTAAATATATGATAAAATTATATTTTTATCCAATCTCATACCACACTAAACAAGATATATGACTATTTTAATCTAATCTCACACATCACCAAATATATTGCAATACTAATTTTAGTCCAAACATATCTTATCTAATCCAACCCAATCAAATCCTATAAAAATAATCATACCCTATTTCGAACATCAAACGAGCTCACCTTAAATGATTGAAAATGTTAATATAAGTGACACTTGAAGAAATTAGAGATTAAAAGCACAAATAGAAGAATAAACAATTTTTTAAAAATATATATTCGATGACTTTATTATATTTTATATTGTCCACATATATCCTGTCGGAAGCAAACTAATTTTTAGTAACATTAGAGCTGTGGTAGACTCATAAGTCATAAAGAGTTCAACAAAATTTATCTTAAATTATTTAAGCATTTATAATTTTAGTCCAATCATTATTATTTAAGCATGAATACTACTTTCAAGAAAGCACATACAACTCCTAGTTCTAGCTTAATTTTGTATATATAATATACAATACCAAGTAAGATTTCCTTTCTCTATGTCTGGAAAGTGAATTTAAAAATATTAAGGTAGTTTTCTTTTTAAAAAAAAAGAGAGAAGGTTTGGTAACAATCTTTTTTATTTGTCAGTGAAATCTCGATAAGTGAAACCACGTGGAAATTATAAACGTGTAAACCGTAAATATATCACCTAAAATTTTATCGATAAGTGCAACCAATTATAAAGTTTTAAACGTATAAACCGTAAATACATCACGTAAAATTTTATAATCGCAAGGATCCGAGCGTACCATGTAACTGATGTAACCAATCACGTGATATAAATGGATAGAATGCGTAGACCAGGTCGCAGTGAAATATTTCTTGTTAAAGTTACTGTTCCTTAACGTGTGATTGTCATTGTCCTCTTACTTATTACAGAATCCAAGAAACTAGATTAGATTTTAGACTTTTAAAAATAAAATAAAATTAAAAGTTTAAAAGCTCTGTTTTCCTAAACCTCAGATTTTTTTTTATTGATGAAAGTTTAACCCGTCTTAACAATTAACATGATATCTTTATTCGAATACGTATTTTAAGTTCGATATATCTCAGATTGTAAAACCATGCTAAAGCATCATTCATTCTCTAATTTTTAATAACTTTGAGTTGATTTAGACTTTTAAGGGGTTGAATAAAATTTATCTTAATTAAAAAACAACCCAAAACAAAATATTAATCAAAGTTTATTGCAGTTTTTTATTTTTTTGAAGTTAATGTAAAAACAATTAATATTATTTGAAATTATCCAAAAAGTGTCTTTTTATGGACAAGTGCAACCACTTATAAACTTTTAAACGCGTAAAGAGTAAACACATCACGCAAAATTTTAGAATCGTACGGATCCGAGCGTATACAGATGGTAATTAATAGGATGCCATATAGCTGATATAACCAATAACGCGATAGGTGTGGGTAGAATGTATACATCAGGTCGCGGTGAATTATTTTTCGAGAAAGTTACTGTTCATTAACATGTGACTGTCGTTGTCCTCTTACTTATTACAGAATCCAAGAACCTAGATTAGATTTTAGACTTTTAAAAATAAAATAAAATAAATAAAATTTAAAGTTTAAAAGCTCTTTTTTCCTAAACCTCGGTTTTTTTTTTAATTGATGAAAGTTTAACCCGTCTTACAGGTTAACATGATATCTTCACTCGAATACGTAATTTAGGTTCGATATATCTCAGATTGTAAAACCATGCTAAAGCATCATTTGTTCTCTAATTTTTAATATATTTGAGTTGTTTTGGACTTTTAACGGGTTGAATAAAATTTATCTTAATAAAAAAAACAAAACAAAACAAAATATTAATCAAAGTTTATTGCATATTTTTAATTTTTTGAAGTTAATGAAAAAACAACTAATATTATTTCAAATTATCTAAAAAGATTCTTTTTTATCGATAAGTGCAACCACTTATAAAGTTATAAACGCGTAAAAAGTAAATACATCATGCAAAATTTTAGAATCGTACGGATCCGAACGTATACAGATGGTAATTAATATGATGCCATGTAACTGATGTAACCAATCACGAGATAGGAGTGGGTAGAATGTATACACTAGGTCGCAGTGAATTTCTCGTAAAAGTTACTGTTCTTTAACGTGTAGTTGTCGTTATCCTCTTACTTATTACAGAATCCAAGAAGTTAGATTAGATTTTAATTTTTTTTAAAAAAAAAAAATTAAAAAAATTTAAAGATTAAAAGCTCTGTTTTTCTAAACCTCAGATTTTTTTTAGTGATGCAATTTAACACGTCTTAACAGTTAACATGATATCTTCACTCGAATAAGTGTTTTAGGTTCGATATATCTCAAATTGTAAAACCATGTTAAAAGCATCATTCGTTCCCCAATTTTTAATAACTTTGAGTTGTTTTAGACTTTTAAGGGGTTGTATAAAATTTATCTTAATTAAAAAACAAAATATTAATCTAAGTTTATTACAGATTTTTTATTTTTTAAAGTTAATGAAAAAACAATTAATATTATTTGAAATTATCTAAAAAGAATCTTTTTTATCGATAAGTGCAACCACTTTTAAGGTTTTAAACACGTTAACAGTAAATGCATCACGTAAAATTTTAGAATCGCACGGATCCGAGTGTATACAGATGGTAATTAATATGAAGCCATGTAACTGATGTAACCAATCACGCGATAGAAGTGGGTAGAAAGTTACTGTTCTTTAACATGTGGTTGTCGTTGTCCTCTTACTTATTACAGAATCCAAGAACCTAGATTAGATTTTAGACTTTTAAATATAAAATAAAATTTAAAGTTTAAAAGCTCTGTTTTCCTAAACCTCAGATTTTTTTTTTTATCGATGAAAGTTTAACCCGTCTTAATAGTTAACAAGATATCTTCACTCGAATACGTATTTTAGGTTCGATATATCTCAGATTGTAAAACCATGCTAAAACATCATTCATTCTCTAATTTTTAATAACTTTGAGTTGTTTCAGACTTTTAAGGGGTTGAATAAAATTTATTTTAATCAAAGAACAAAACAAAATAAAATATTAATCAAAGTTTATTGCGGATTTTTAATTTTTTGAAGTTAATGAAAAAAAATAAAATTATTTGAAATGATCTAAAAAGAATCTTTTTTATCGATAAGTGAAACCACTTATAAAGTTTTAAATGTGTAAACAATAAATACATCACGTAAAAGTTTAGAATCACACGGATCCGAGCGTATTAAGATGGTAATTAATATGATGCTATGTAGCTGATGTAACCAGTCACGCGATATGAGTGGGTAGAATGTATACACCAGGTCGCAGTGAATTATTTCTCGTGAAAGTTACCGTTCTTTAACTTGTGGTTGTCGTTGTCCTCTTACTTATTACAGAATCCAAGAAGATAGAATAGATTTTAGGTTTTTAAAAATAAAATAAAATAAAAATAAAATTTAAAGTATAAAAGCTCTGTTTTCCTAAACCTCGGATTTTTTTTATCGATGAAAGTTTAACCCGTCTTAACAGTTAACATGATATCTTCACTCGAATATGTATTTTAGGTTCGATATATCTCAGATTGTAAAACCATGCTAAAGCATCATTAATTAAGATGGTAATTAATATGATGCCATGTAGTTGATGTAACCAATCATGCGATAGGAGTGGGTAGAATGTATACACCAGGTCGCAATGAATTATTTCTCGTGAAAGTTATTGTTCCTTAACATGTGGCTGTCGTTGTCCTCTTACTTATTACAGAATCCAAGAAGCTAGATTAGATTTTAGGTTTTTAAAAATAAAATAAAATAAAAATAAAATTTAAAGTTTAAAAGCTCTAATTTCCTAAACCACGGAATTTTTTTTATCGATGAAAGTTTAACCCGTCTTAACAGTTAACATGATATCTTCACTCGAATACGTATTTTAGGTTTGATATATCTCAGATTATAAAACCATGCTAAAGCATCATTAATTAAGATGGTAATTAATATGATGCCATGTAGTTGATGTAACCAATCATGCGATAGGAGTGGGTAGAATGTATACACCAGGTCGCAATGAATTATTTCTCGTGAAAGTTACTGTTCCTTAACATGTGTTTGTCGTTGTCCTCTTACTTATTACAGAATCCAATAAGCTAGATTAGATTTTAGGTTTTTAAAAATAAAATAAAATAAAAATAAAATATAAAGTTTAAAAGCTCTGTTTTCCTAATCCTCTAATTTTTTTTTTATCGATGAAAGTTTAACCCGTCTTAACAGTTAACATGATATCTTCACTCGAATACGTATTTTAAGTTCGATATATCTCAGATTGTAAAACCATGCTAAAGCATCATTAATTGAGATGGTAATTAATATGATGCCATGTAGTTGATGTAACCAATCATGCGATAGGAGTGGGTAGAATGTATACACCAGGTCGCAATGAATTATTTCTCGTGAAAGTTACTGTTCCTTAACATGTGGTTGTTGTTGTCCTTTTACTTATTACAGAATCCAAGAAGCTAGATTAGATTTTAGGTTTTTAAAAATAAAATATAATAAATTAAAAATAAAATTTAAAGTTTAAAAGCTCTGTTTTCCTAAACCTCGAATTTTTTTTATCGATGAAAGTTTAACCCGTCTTAACAGTTAACATGATATCTTCACTCGAATACGTATTTAGGTTCGATATATCTCAGATTGTAAAACCATGCTAAAGCATCATTCGTTCTCTAATTTTTAAAAACTTTGAGTTGTTTTAGACTTTTAAGGGGTTGAATAAAATTTATATTAATTAAAAAACAAAACAGAAAAAAATAATAATCAAAGTTTATTACAGAGTTTTAATTTTTTGAAGTTAATGAAAAAACAATTAATATTATTTGAAATTATCTAAAAAGATTCCTTTTTATCGATAAGTGCAACAACTTATAAAGTTTTAAACGTGTAAACATTAAACACATCAAGCAAAATTTAAGAATCGCACGGATCCGAACGATGGTAATTAATATGATACCATGTAGCTGATGTAACCAATCACGGGATAGGAGTGGGTAGAATGTATATACCAGGTCACGGTGAATTATTTCTCGTGAAAGTTACTATTCCTTAACATGTGGTTGTCGTTGTCCTCTTAATTATTACAGAATCCAAGAAGCTATATTAGATTTTAGGCGTTTAAAAATAAAATAAAAATAAAAATTAAATTTAAAGTTTCAAAGCTTTGTTTTACTAAACCTCGGATTTTTTTTTTATCGATGAAAGTTTAACCCGTCTTAACAATTAACATGATATCTTCACTCGAATACGTTTTTTAGGTTCGATATATCTCAGATTGTAAAACCATGCTAAACCATCATTCGTTCTCGAATTTTTAATAACTTTGAGTTGTTTTAGACTTTTAAGGGGTCGAATAAAATTTATCTCAATTAGAAAACAAAACAAAATAAAATATTAATCAAAGTTTATTACATATTTTTAATTTTTTGCAGTTAATGAAAAAACAATTAATATTATTTGAAATTATCTAAAAAGAATCTTTTTTATCGATAAGTGCAACCACTTATAAAGTTTTGAATACGTAAACAGTAAAAACATCAAGTAAAATTTTAGAATCGCACGGATTCGAGTGTATTAAGATGGTAATTAATATGATGCCATGTAGCTGATGTAATAAATCTTACGATAGGAGTGGGTAGAATGTATACACAAGGTCGCAGTGAATTATTTATCGTGAAAGTTATTGTTCCTTAACATGTGGCTGTCGTTGTCCTCTTACTTATTACAGAATCCAAGAAGCTATATTAGATTTTAGGCGTTTAAAAATAAAAAAAATATAAAAATTAAATTTAAAGTTTCAAAGCTTTGTTTTACTAAACCTCGGATTTTTTTTTTATCGATGAAAGTTTAACCCGTCTTAACAATTAACATGATATCTTCACTCGAATACGTTTTTTAGGTTCGATATATCTCAGATTGTAAAACCATGCTAAACCATCATTCGTTCTCGAATTTTTAATAACTTTGAGTTGTTTTAGACTTTTAAGGGGTCGAATAAAATTTATCTCAATTAAAAAACAAAACAAAATAAAATATTAATCAAAGTTTATTACATATTTTTAATTTTTTGCAGTTAATGAAAAAACAATTAATATTATTTGAAATTATCTAAAAAGAATCTTTTTTATCGATAAGTGCAACCACTTATAAAGTTTTGAATACGTAAACAGTAAAAACATCAAGTAAAATTTTAGGATCTCACGGATTCGAGTGTATTAAGATGGTAATTAATATGATGCCATGTAGCTGATGTAATCAATCTTACGATAGGAGTGGGTAGAATGTATACACAAGGTCGCAGTGAATTATTTATCGTGAAAGTTATTGTTCCTTAACATGTGGCTGTCGTTGTCCTCTTACTTATTACAGAATCCAAGAAGCTATATTAGATTTTAGGCGTTTAAAAATAAAAAAAAAATAAAAATTAAATTTAAAGTTTCAAAGCTTTGTTTTACTAAACCTCGGATTTTTTTTTTATCGATGAAAGTTTAACCCGTCTTAACAATTAACATGATATCTTCACTCGAATACGTTTTTTAGGTTCGATATATCTCAGATTGTAAAACCATGCTAAACCATCATTCGTTCTCGAATTTTTAATAACTTTGAGTTGTTTTAGACTTTTAAGGGGTCGAATAAAATTTATCTCAATTAAAAAACAAAACAAAATAAAATATTAATCAAAGTTTATTACATATTTTTAATTTTTTGCAGTTAATGAAAAAACAATTAATATTATTTGAAATTATCTAAAAAGAATCTTTTTTATCGATAAGTGCAACCACTTATAAAGTTTTGAATACGTAAACAGTAAAAACATCAAGTAAAATTTTAGAATCGCACGGATTCGAGTGTATTAAGATGGTAATTAATATGATGCCATGTAGCTGATGTAATCAATCTTACGATAGGAGTGGGTAGAATGTATACACAAGGTCGCAGTGAATTATTTATCGTGAAAGTTATTGTTCCTTAACATGTGGCTGTCGTTGTCCTCTTACTTATTACAGAATCCAAGAAGCTATATTAGATTTTAGGCGTTTAAAAATAAAAAAAAAATAAAAATTAAATTTAAAGTTTCAAAGCTTTGTTTTACTAAACCTCGGATTTTTTTTTATCGATGAAAGTTTAACCCGTCTTAACAATTAACATGATATCTTCACTCGAATACGTTTTTTAGGTTCGATATATCTCAGATTGTAAAACCATGCTAAACCATCATTCGTTCTCGAATTTTTAATAACTTTGAGTTGTTTTAGACTTTTAAGGGGTCGAATAAAATTTATCTCAATTAAAAAACAAAACAAAATAAAATATTAATCAAAGTTTATTACATATTTTTAATTTTTTGCAGTTAATGAAAAAACAATTAATATTATTTGAAATTATCTAAAAAGAATCTTTTTTATCGATAAGTGCAACCACTTATAAAGTTTTGAATACGTAAACAGTAAAAACATCAAGTAAAATTTTAGGATCGCACGGATTCGAGTGTATTAAGATGGTAATTAATATGATGCCATGTAGCTGATGTAACCAATCTACGGATAGGAGTGGGTAGAATGTATACACCAGGTCGCAGTGAATTATTTCTCGTGAAAGTTATTGTTCTTTAACGTGTGGTTGTCGTTGTCCTCTTACTTATTACAGAATCCAAGTAGCCTAGATTAGATTTTAGACTTTAAAAAAAAAAAATTTAAAAAATAAATTTAAAGTTTAAAAGCTCTTGTTTTCCTAAACCTCAGGATTTTTTTTATATCGATGAAAGTTTAACCCGTCTTAACAGTTAAAATTATATCCTTATTCGAATCGTATTTTAGGTTCGATATATCTCATATTGTAAAACCATGACTAAAGCATCATTCGTTTCGAATTTTTAATAACTTTGAGTTGTTTTAGACTTTTAAGCGGTTAGAATAAAATTTATCTTAATTAAAAAAACAAAACAAAACAAAATATTAATCAAAGTTTATTGCAGATTTTTAATTTTTTGAAGTTAATCAAAAAACAATTAATATTATTTGAAATTATCTAAAAAGAATCTTTTTTATCGATAAGTGCAACCACTTATAAAGTTTTGAATACGTAAACAGTAAAAACATCAAGTAAAATTTTAGGATCTCACGGATTCGAGTGTATTAAGATGGTAATTAATATGATGCCATGTAGCTGATGTAATCAATCTTACGATAGGAGTGGGTAGAATGTATACACAAGGTCGCAGTGAATTATTTATCGTGAAAGTTATTGTTCCTTAACATGTGGCTGTCGTTGTCCTCTTACTTATTACAGAATCCAAGAAGCTATATTAGATTTTAGGCGTTTAAAAATAAAAAAAAAATAAAAATTAAATTTAAAGTTTCAAAGCTTTGTTTTACTAAACCTCGGATTTTTTTTTTATCGATGAAAGTTTAACCCGTCTTAACAATTAACATGATATCTTCACTCGAATACGTTTTTTAGGTTCGATATATCTCAGATTGTAAAACCATGCTAAACCATCATTCGTTCTCGAATTTTTAATAACTTTGAGTTGTTTTAGACTTTTAAGGGGTCGAATAAAATTTATCTCAATTAAAAAACAAAACAAAATAAAATATTAATCAAAGTTTATTACATATTTTTAATTTTTTGCAGTTAATGAAAAAACAATTAATATTATTTGAAATTATCTAAAAAGAATCTTTTTTATCGATAAGTGCAACCACTTATAAAGTTTTGAATACGTAAACAGTAAAAACATCAAGTAAAATTTTAGGATCGCACGGATTCGAGTGTATTAAGATGGTAATTAATATGATGCCATGTAGCTGATGTAATCAATCTTACGATAGGAGTGGGTAGAATGTATACACAAGGTCGCAGTGAATTATTTATCGTGAAAGTTATTGTTCCTTAACATGTGGCTGTCGTTGTCCTCTTACTTATTACAGAATCCAAGAAGCTATATTAGATTTTAGGCGTTTAAAAATAAAAAAAAAATAAAAATTAAATTTAAAGTTTCAAAGCTTTGTTTTACTAAACCTCGGATTTTTTTTTTATCGATGAAAGTTTAACCCGTCTTAACAATTAACATGATATCTTCACTCGAATACGTTTTTTAGGTTCGATATATCTCAGATTGTAAAACCATGCTAAACCATCATTCGTTCTCGAATTTTTAATAACTTTGAGTTGTTTTAGACTTTTAAGGGGTCGAATAAAATTTATCTCAATTAAAAAACAAAACAAAATAAAATATTAATCAAAGTTTATTACATATTTTTAATTTTTTGCAGTTAATGAAAAAACAATTAATATTATTTGAAATTATCTAAAAAGAATCTTTTTTATCGATAAGTGCAACCACTTATAAAGTTTTGAATACGTAAACAGTAAAAACATCAAGTAAAATTTTAGGATCGCACGGATTCGAGTGTATTAAGATGGTAATTAATATGATGCCATGTAGCTGATGTAATCAATCTTACGATAGGAGTGGGTAGAATGTATACACAAGGTCGCAGTGAATTATTTATCGTGAAAGTTATTGTTCCTTAACATGTGGCTGTCGTTGTCCTCTTACTTATTACAGAATCCAAGAAGCTATATTAGATTTTAGGCGTTTAAAAATAAAAAAAAAATAAAAATTAAATTTAAAGTTTCAAAGCTTTGTTTTACTAAACCTCGGATTTTTTTTTTATCGATGAAAGTTTAACCCGTCTTAACAATTAACATGATATCTTCACTCGAATACGTTTTTTAGGTTCGATATATCTCAGATTGTAAAACCATGCTAAACCATCATTCGTTCTCGAATTTTTAATAACTTTGAGTTGTTTTAGACTTTTAAGGGGTCGAATAAAATTTATCTCAATTAAAAAACAAAACAAAATAAAATATTAATCAAAGTTTATTACATATTTTTAATTTTTTGCAGTTAATGAAAAAACAATTAATATTATTTGAAATTATCTAAAAAGAATCTTTTTTATCGATAAGTGCAACCACTTATAAAGTTTTGAATACGTAAACAGTAAAAACATCAAGTAAAATTTTAGAATCGCACGGATTCGAGTGTATTAAGATGGTAATTAATATGATGCCATGTAGCTGATGTAATAAATCTTACGATAGGAGTGGGTAGAATGTATACACAAGGTCGCAGTGAATTATTTATCGTGAAAGTTATTGTTCCTTAACATGTGGCTGTCGTTGTCCTCTTACTTATTACAGAATCCAAGAAGCTATATTAGATTTTAGGCGTTTAAAAATAAAAAAAAAATAAAAATTAAATTTAAAGTTTCAAAGCTTTGTTTTACTAAACCTCGGATTTTTTTTTATCGATGAAAGTTTAACCCGTCTTAACAATTAACATGATATCTTCACTCGAATACGTTTTTTAGGTTCGATATATCTCAGATTGTAAAACCATGCTAAACCATCATTCGTTCTCGAATTTTTAATAACTTTGAGTTGTTTTAGACTTTTAAGGGGTCGAATAAAATTTATCTCAATTAAAAAACAAAACAAAATAAAATATTAATCAAAGTTTATTACATATTTTTAATTTTTTGCAGTTAATGAAAAAACAATTAATATTATTTGAAATTATCTAAAAAGAATCTTTTTTATCGATAAGTGCAACCACTTATAAAGTTTTGAATACGTAAACAGTAAAAACATCAAGTAAAATTTTAGAATCGCACGGATTCGAGTGTATTAAGATGGTAATTAATATGATGCCATGTAGCTGATGTAATCAATCTTACGATAGGAGTGGGTAGAATGTATACACAAGGTCGCAGTGAATTATTTATCGTGAAAGTTATAGTTCATTAACGTGCGGCTGTCGTTGTCCTCTTACTTATTACAGAATCCAAGAAGCTAGATTAGATTTTAAACTATTAAAAATAAAATATAATAAAAATAAAATTTAAAGTTTAAAAGCTCTGCTTTTCTAAACACAATTTTTTTTTTATAGATGAAAGTTTAACCCGTCTTAATAGTTAACATGATATCTTCACTCGAATACGTATTTTAGGTTCGATATATCTCAAATTGTAAAACCATGCTAAAACATCATTCATTATCTAATTTTAATAACTCTGAGTTGTTTTAGACTTTTAAGGGGTTGAATAAAATTAATTTTTTAAAGTTAATGAAAAAACAATTAATATTATTTAATATTATCTAAAAAGAATCTTTTTTATCGATAAGTGCAACCATTTATAAAGTTTTAAACGTGTAAAAAGTAAATATATCACGTAAAATTTTAGAATCGTACAGATCCTAACGTATACAGATGATAATTAATATGATGCCATGTAGCTGATGTAACCAATCACGGGATATGAGTGGGTAGAATGTATACACCAGGTCGCAGTGAATTATTTCTCGTGAAAGTTATTGTTCTTTAACGTGTGGTTGTCGTTGTCCTCTTACTTATTACAAAATCCAAGTACCTAGATTAGATTTTAGACTTTAAAAAAAAAAATTTAAAAAAAAAATTTAAATTTTAAAAGCTCTTTTTTCCTAAACCTCAGATTTTTTTTTATATCGATGAAAGTTTAACCCGTCTTAACAGTTAAAATTATATCCTTATTCGAATCGTATTTTAGGTTCGATATATCTCATATTGTAAAACCAGACTAAAGCATCATTCGTTTTCTAATTTTTAATAACTTTGAGTTGTTTTAGACTTTTAAGCGGTTAAATAAAATTTATCTTAATTAAAAAAACAAAACAAAACAAAATATTAATCAAAGTTTATTGCAGATTTTTAATTTTTTGAAGTTAATCAAAAAACAATTAATATTATTTGAAATTATCTAAAAAGAATATTTTTTACCGATAAGTGCAACCATTTATAAAGTTTTAAACGCGTAAACAGTAAATACAGCACGCTAAATTTTATAATCACACGGATTCGAACGTATACAAATGGTTATTAATATGATGCCTTATAGGTGATGTAACCGATCACACGATAGGAGTGGGTAGAATATATACACCAGGTCGCATTGAATTATTTTTCGTGAAAGTTACTGTTCTTTAACGTGTGGTTGTCGTTGTCCTCTTACTTATTACAGAATCCAAGAAGTTAGATTAGATTTTAGACTTTTAAAAATAAAATAAAATAAAATTAAAATTAAAATTTTGAAAGCTTTGTTTTTCTAAACCACGGCTTTTTTTTTATTGTTGAAAACTTAACCTGTCTTAACAATTAACATGATATCTTTACTCGAATACGTATTTTAGGTTCGATATATCTCAGATTGTAAAACCAGGCTAAAACATCATTCGTTCTCTAATTTTTAATATCTTTGAGTTGTTTTAGACTTTTAAAGGGTTAAATAAAATTTATCTTAATTAAAAAACAAAACAAAACAACATAGTTTATTGCAGATTTTTAATTTTTTGAAGTTAATGAAAAAACAATTAATATTATTTGAAATTATCTAAAAAGAATCATTTTTATCGATAAGTGCAAACACTTATAAAGTTTTAAACGCGTAAACAGTAAATACAACATGTAAAATTTTAGAATCGCACGGATCCGAACGTATACAAATGGTAATTAATATGATGACATGTAGCTGATGTAACCAATCACACGATAGAAGTCGGTAGAATGTATACACCAGGTCGCAGTGAATTATTTCTCTTGAAAATTACTGTTCTATAACGTGTGGTTGTCATTGTCCTCTTACTTATTACAGAATCCAAGAACCTAGATTAGATTTTAGACTTTTAAAAGTAAAATAAAATAAAAATAAAATTTAAAGTTTAAAAGCTCAGTTAACTTGATATCTTCACTCGAATACGTATTTTATGTTCGATATATCTCAGATTGTAAAACCATGGTAAAAATCATTCGTTCTCTAATTTTTAATAACTTTGAGTTGTTTTAGACTTTTAAGGCGTTGAATAAAATTTATCTTAATTAAAGAACAAAACAAAACAAAACAAAATATTAATCAACGTTTATTGCAGATTTTTAATTTTATGAAGTTAAGCGTAAACTGTAAATACATCACGCTAAATTTTAAAATCACACGGATCCGAGAGTATACAGATGGTAATTAATATATTGCCATGTAGCTGATGTAACCAATCACGCGATAGGAGTGGGTAGAATGTATACAACATGTCGCAGTGAATTATTTCACGTGAAATTTACTGTTCTTCAACGTGTGGTTGTTGTTGTTGTCCTCTTACTTATTACAGAATCAAAGAACCTAGATTAGATTTTAGACTTTTAAAAATAAAATAAAATTTAAATTTTAAAAGCTCTGTTTTCTTAAACCTCGAATTTTTTTTATCGATAAAAGTTTAACCGGTTTTAACAGTTAACATGATATCTTCATTCGAATATGTATTTTAGTTTCGATATATCTTAGATTGTAAAACCAGGCTAAAACATCATTCGTTCTCTAATTTTCAATAACTTTGAGTTGTTTTAGACTTTTAAGGGGTTGAATAAAATTTATCTTAATTAAAAAACAAAGCAAAACAAAGCAAAACAAAATATTAATCAAATTTTATTGCAGATTTTTAATTTTTTGAAGTTAATGAAAAAACAATTAATATTATTTAAAATTATAAAAAAAAATCTTTTTTACCGATAAATGCAACCACTTTTAAAGTTTTAAACGCATAAACAGTAAATACAGCACGCAAAATTTTAGAATCGCACGGATCCGAACGTATACAAATGGTAATTAATATGATGCCTTGTGGATGATGTAACCGATCACGCGTTAGGAGTGGGTAGAATGTATACACCAGGCCGCAATGAATTATTTTTTGTGAAAGTTACTGTTCTTTAACGTGTGGTTGTCGTTGTCCTCTTACTTATTACAGAATCCAAGAAGTTAGATAAGATTTTAGACTTTTAAAAATAAAATAAAATAAAAATAAAATTTAAAGTTTAAAAGCTCTGTTTTTCTAAACCTCGGATTTTTTTTATTGATGAAAGTTTAACCCGTCTTAATACTTAACATGATATCTTTACTCGAATACGTATTTTAGGTTCGATATATCTTAGATTGTAAAACTGTGTTAAAACATCATTCGTTCTCTAATTTTTAATAACTTTGAGTTGTTTTAGACTTTTAAGGGGTTGAATAAAAATTACCTTAATTAAAAAAGAAACCAAAACAAGATATTAATCAAAGTTTATTGCAGATTTTTAATTTTTTGAAGTTAATGAAAAAACAATTAATATTATTTGAAATTATCTAAAAAGAATCTTTTTTATCGTTAAGTGCAACCACTTATAAAGTTTTGAACTCGTAAACAGTAAATACATCACGTAAAATTTTAGAATCGCACGGATCCGAACGTATACAGATGGTAATTAATATGATGCCATGTAGCTGATGTAACCAATCACGTGATATGAGGCGGTAGAATGTATACACTAGGTCGCAGTAAATTGTTTATCGTGAAAGTTACTGTTCTTTAACGTGTGGTTGTCGTTGTCCTCTTACTTATTAAAGAATCCAAAAACCTAGATTAGATTTTAAACTTTTAAAAGTAAAATAAAATAAAAATAAAATTTAAAGTTTAAAAGCTGAGTTAACATGATATCTTCATTATAATACGTATTTTAGGTTCGATATATCTCTGATTGTAAAACCTTGTTAAAACATCATTCGTTCTCTAATTTTTAATAACTTTGAGTTGTTTTAGACTATTAAGGGGTTGAATAAAATTTATCTTAATTAAAAAACAAAACAAAACAAGATATTAATCAAAATTTATGCAGATTTTTAATTTTTTGATGTTAATGAAAAAACAATTAATATTATTTGAAATTATCTAAAAAGAATCTTTTTTATCGATAAGTGCGACAACTTATAAAGTTTAAAACGCTTAAACAGTAAATACAACATGCATAATTTTAGAATCGCACGGATCCAAAGATATAAATATGGTAATTAATATGATGCCATGTAGCTGATGTAACCAGTCACGCGATATGAGTTGGTAGAATGTATACACCAGGTCGCAGTGAATTATTTCTCGTGAAAGTTACTGTTTTTTAACGTGTGGTTGTCGTTGTCCTCTTACTTATTACAAAATCCAAGAACCTAGATTAGATTTTAGACTTTTAAAAATAAAATAAAATAAGAATAAAATTTAAAGTTTAAAAGATCTATTTTCCTAAACCTCGGATATTTTTTTTATCGATGAAAGTTTAACCTGTCTTAACGGTTAACATGATATCTTCATTCGAATACGTATTTTAGGTTCGATATATCTCAGATTATAAAACCAGGCTAAAGCATCATCCGTTCTCTAATTTTCATTAACTTTGAGTTGTTTTAGACTTTTAAAGGGTTGAATAAAATTTATCTTAATTAAAAAACAAAACAAAACAAAATATTAATCAAAGTTTATTGTAGATTTTTAATTTTTTGAAGTTAATGAAAAAACAATTAATATGATTTGAAATTATTTAAAAAGAATCTTTTTTACCGATATGTGCAACCACTTATAAAGTTTTAAACGTGTAAACAGTAAATACAACACGCTAAATTTTAGAATCACACGGATCCGAACGTATATAGATGATAATTAATATGATGCCTTATAGCTGATGTAACCGATCACGCGATAGGAGTGGGTAAAATGTATACACCAGGTCGCAGTGAATTATTTTTCGTGAAAGTTACTGTTCTTTAACGTGTGGTTGTGGTTGTGGTTGTCGTTGTCCTCTTACTTATTACAGAATCCAAGAAGTTAGATTAGATTTTAGACTTATTACAGAATCTGTTTTTCTAAACCACGGATTTTTTTTTATTGATGAAAGTTTAACCCGTCTTAACAGTTAACATGATATCTTTACTCGAATACGTATTTTATATATCTTAGATTGTAAAACCGTGTTAAAACATCATTCGTTCTCTAATTTTTAATAACTTTGAGTTGTTTTAGGGGTTGAATAAAATTTATCTTAATTAAAAATCAAAACAAAACAAAATATTAATAAAAGTTTATTGCAGATTTTTAATTTTTTGATAGTAATGAAAAAATAATTAATATTATTTGAAATTATCTAAAAATAATCTTTTTTATCGATAAGTGCAACCACTTATAAGGTTTTAAATGCGTAAACAATAAATGCATCACATAAAATTTTAGCATCGCACGGATCCGAGCGTATACAGATGGTAATTAATATGAAGCCATGTAGCTGATGTAACCAATCACACGATAGAAGTGGGTAGAATGTATACACAGTTCGCAGTGAATTATTTCTTGTGAAAGTTACTGTTCTTTAACGTGTGGTTGTCGTTGTCCTCTTACTTATTACAGAATCCAAGAATCTAGATTAGATTTTAGACTTTTAAATATAAAATAAAATAAAAATAAAATTTAAAGTTTAAAAGCTCTGTTTTCTTAAACCTCAGATTTTTTTTTATTGATGAAAGTTTAACCCGTCTTAATAGTTAACATGATATCTTCACTCGAATATGTATTTTAGGTTCGATATATCTCAGATTGTAAAACCATGCTAAAACATCATTCATTCTCTAATTTTTAATAACTTTGAGTTGTTTCAGACTTTTAAGGGGCTGAATAAAATTTATTTTAATTAAAGAACAAAACAAAATAAAATATTAATTAAAGTTTATTGCAGATTTTTAATTTTATGAAGTTAAGCGTAAATAGTAAATACATCACGCTAAATTTTAGAATCACACGGATCCGAGCGTATACAGATGGTAATTAATATAATGCCATGTAGCTGATGTAACCAATCACGCGATAGGAGTGGGTAGAATGTATACACCAGGTCGTAGTGAATTATTTTTCGTGAAAGTTACTGTTCCTTAACGTGTGGTTGCCGTTGTTCTCTTACTTATTACAGAATCCAAGAACCTAGATTAGATTTTAGACTTTTAAAAGTAAAATAAAATAAAAATAAAATTTAAAGTTTAAAAGCTCAGTTAACATGATATCTTCACTCGAATACGTATTTTAGGTTCGATATATCTCAGATTGTAAAACCATGCTAAAGCATCATTCGTTCCCTAATTTTTAATAACTTTGAGTTGTTTTAGACTTTTAAGGGGTTGAATAAAATTTATATTAATTAAAAAACAAAACAAAACAAAATATTAATCAAAGTTTATTGCAGATTTTTAATTTTTTGAAGTTAATGAGAAATCAATTAATATTATTTGAAATTATCTAAAAAGAATCTTTTTTATCGATAAGTGCAACCATTTATAAAGTTTTAAACGAATAAACAGTAAATTCATCACGTAAAATTTTTGAATCTTACGGATCCGAACGTATACCGATGCTAATTAATATAATGCCATGTAACTTATTTAACCAATCACGCGATAAGAGTCGGTTGAATGTATACACCAGGTCGCAGTGAATTATTTCTCGTGAAAGTTACAGTTCCTTAACGTGTGGTTGTCGTTGTCCTCTTACTTATTACTGAATCCAAGGGCGTGGATTAGATTTTAGACTTAAAATAATAATAATAATAATAAAAAAATTAAAGTTTAAAAGCTATGTTTTCCTCAACCTAATCCGAATGATGTATGCTCGCAGTCGGCCGTCGTGCTCACCATTCCACATCAGATCTGATACCAGTAAGGCACTTCTCTGATGATGTCATGTTTTTCTTTGTGTTCTGTTTCAGGTCTGTTCAGTTTTTTCATTTTTTATGCAATTATTGTGTGTGTATATGGTGGTTGAATCACAAAGATTCACAGTCACCTTGTGTTCTCACCATCCTGTATGACTTTTTTTCTTCTTTGATGATGAACTCTATCTAACTTATCCTTTTCTTTGAGTTATCTTTTGGATTTCTTTTGATTGATCTGTTCAGACTGTTCTGTTTTCTCCTTTTTCTTGTTTTGTCTCTGCAATTATTGTGTGTATGGTACCATAAAGATTAGATTTGAGTTCTGTCTTGTATGTTTTAGTATGTTTTGATTTAGATTTTCTTAAAAAATATCAAAGGTTTTCCATGTATCTAATCTCATAATTGGGTTGAATAGGTTTAGATTTCTGTCTTTTCTCTTTCTTTCTTTTTTTTCCTGCAATTATTGTGTGTATGGTACCATAAAGATTAGATTTGAGTTATGTCTTGATGTTTTAGTACGTTTTGATTTAGATTTTCGTAATAATATCCAAGGTTTTCCATTTACCAAATCTCATAATTGTGTAGAATAGGTTTAGATTTCTGGTTTTTTTTTTATTCCTTGCAATTATTGTGTGTATGGCACCATAACGATTATACGTCATGTTAAATGTAAAGGTATGTACGCGTCTGGATATTGCGTACATTGTTGGTATGTTAAGCAGATATTTAAGTAACTCTATGATGGATCATTGGAAAGCAGCCAATCGGGTTATAAGTTATTTGAAGAGAACAAAATATTACATGCTCACATATAGGAGATCAGATTAGTTGAGATCATAGAGTATTCCTATTCCGATTATGCTGGATACCAAGACAGTAAGAGATCCACATCAAACTACATATACCTGTTGGCTGGTGCAACTATTTCTTGGAAGAGTGCCAAATAGACACTCATATCTTCTTCCACCATGACAACAGAATTTGTAGCATGCTATGAGGCATCCAACCATGAATATGGATGTGGAATTTTGTCACTGGGCTGCGCATTTTGAAGGGTGTTGAAAGACCACTCAAACTGTATTGTGACAATAAGTTAGCAGTGCTATATTCTAACAACAACATGAGCTCATCTAAGTCAAATCATATTGACATTAAGTTCCTAGTTGTGAAGGAAAGAGTACATGGTGGACATATATCCATAGAGCACATTGGGACAAACTCCATGATAGCGGATCCGCTTACAAGGGGATTACCACCCAAGGTCTTTCACGAGAACACTGTTCATATGGGTGTTATTTTGTGTGAGGACATCACATTATAGTGGGAGTTTGTAAAATTTTATATTTTATTACTCTATATTTTTATTTTGGATATACTTATGCATTTGGATATTTTTCTGATCAGAAATAAAGTATTCGGTTAATAACACTCTGTTACATTGTGTTAAGTTTTGATCTCACTGAGGAATAAAGTAAGACCAGTTGGAATAGACATGTATAGATCACATTGCATTTAATTTCCATGCTACGCATCCATGATTAATCTATGTCATTTGGTTATGTTGGTATACGTGACCATTGATGGGTTTAGTCACGCTAAATGTGACGAAAGCCGCTTTGATCCTATGTTGGCATAATCAATGGATGAGATTGTTCGGATATACCTTAAAATTGTGATAGCAAAATTTTAGAGCTCATAAAGTCATACACATTTGTAAAGTTACATATGTGGGCACAGTGGGAGATTGATGGAAAATTCCATCATATGGGGCCACACATGTGAACATTAAATGTGTTGTGCTATCTTTTGGTTAAGCTTAAATTAAAACGATCTAATTAAGATTTAAAGTATTAAGGCTTAAGGGTATAATTGTCATGGAATTAATGTGTAGATACCAGAGTGCTATTTCTAATTTGTTGAGGGGTCGAATTAGAAATAGTTAACATATAATAATTTGATTATTATATATATTTAGGGTTATGGTCCCCAAATTATACGATACTTTTGTTTTCTCTGTATCCTCATCAACAGAGCAAAATAGAACACGTTAGAGTTCATAAAGGTCGTGATAATTTGGAAGATCACAACCCGTTCACAAATCTCCAACAATGGATTCAGGTACGCTTCCGCTTTCTAGATTTAACTTATTTTCTCTTTAATTGATATGGGTTATGTTAAGATTGTTTAGGGTTTGATTAAATATGTATATAAACATGTTTAGGTTAAACATTCGGATTAATTTTGTACCTAAGCATGTTATGGTTTTGTGTTAATCGAAATCCTAACAAAATGATGCAACAACAATAATTGAATTCTTGTTAACAACGATTTAGTTTTAAATAAAACAATCAACAACAAATAAAAATATAAAAGATTTCCTAAACAATCCATGGATTCCTAAATAAAAAGGATTTCCTAAAAAGATTTGTTTTTTTATTTTTTATTTTTTATTTATTTTACAACAGTATAAATATCTATTCCTCAAAGACACTTCAGAGTTCAGAGTTCAGTCAGATCCTTTTGTGTATTATTTCATCATAAGCTTCCAACGTTAATTGGTAAGTAATGTCTGGTTTTCTCTTTTTCGTTGGTTATCTATCTTCAAACTCAATCTCATACATTTGTTTTGGTGCTTCAAATATGTTCTATTTCCTAGTTTCTTCTTATATATTCTTGTTTTAATTAGTACAAATCATGTTTAGAATTTAGATTCCTTGATACGCATAAAAATTCAATCTTTTTCGTTTCATATTATGTTCAATTCTAATTATATATCATTCTGCTAGTGCATACTGTATACGTTTTATGATGTTTGATTAAAGTTATCAATTTATTCTTTAATTTTAATACAGGTTTGGTGATTAATTATAATTATGTGAGAGACAACAACAGCAGATTCCATGGATAGATTATCTGAGTTGCCTCCTTTTATTATTCATCATATTATGTCTCGTCTCTCTGCCAAAGAGGCTGCTCAAACTAGTATTTTGTCAAAGAGATGGAAGGTTCTATACAAATCATTCCCCCTATTGGGTTTTCATGAAACTTACACTTACTTCATGGGAGAAGATAAGTTTTACAGAAATCCTGCAGTTTTTGTCCCCCATCATTTAACTAAAGAGTTTCATAAAAATTTACCTAAATTCATCAAATTTGTTGACGCTTCTCTGGTTTGGTTCTTAGAGCTTGAGTTTTCTATACAGAAATTTAGATTATAGATAGGTCTTCTTGATGTTAAACGATTTTCTTCTGCTCTTGATAAATGGTTAAGATTGGTGGTAGAAAACAGAGTTAAAGAGTCAGATTTCGAAGTCCAGACAAGTAAAAAGACAATGTACACCTTGTCACAAGCAATATATTTTGCAAAATCAATTACTAGTTTAAAGCTAAGTGGTTGTAAGTTGGAGCTCCCCTATGGTGATATAAGGTTATATGCTCTCAAGAGTCTTTCTCTTGACAAAGTGTGCATAACTGAAGAGGGCTTAAAAAATAAATAGCACTTTTTGGAGGTGACGTTTCAACACTATCACTACTTTTATGACTTATGTTTAAAAGACATCTGTTACGGTGAACGGACAAAAATACTCCCAATAATTGTTTCATCAGAATCTTTCATTCATTTTTTTACAGTGAGAGTTATGAAATAGATAGAGAAAGTTTCATTGAAACTCAGGCGCTACGCAGACGCATTCGGGGGTCGAGCTCCCCGCCGAGTTTTTTTTTTCTAGTCAATACTTAATATGTTCGAAATATAATTACAAAAGGCTCAGAGCCTTCAGTAAAAGTCTCGAACCCAGTAAAAGTCTCGAGCTTTTTTGGTAAGGGTTCGAGCATTTTTGCTAAGTGCCCGAGCTTTTTTTTTAACTTGGCAAAAAGGCTCGAATCAAGTAAAAAAAAGCTCGGGCACTTGGTAAAAAACTCGAATCGAGCTTTTTTACCAAGTGTCCGAGATTTTTTGCCAAGTGCCCGAGTTTTTTTTTACTTGATTCGAGACTTTTTGCCAAGTTAAAAAAAAACTCGGGCACTTGGTAAAAAGGCTCGAACCCATTAAAAAAAGCTTGGGCACTTGGCAAAAAAGCTCGAATCGAGCTTTTTTGCCAAGTGTCCGAGCTTTTTTTTACTTGATTCGAGATTTTTTGTCAAGTTAAAAAAAAGCTCGGGCACTTGGTAAAAAAGCTCAAACCCATTAAAAAAAGCTCGAGCACTTGACAAAAAAGCTCGAATCGAGCTTTTTTACCAAGTGTCCGAGTTTTTTTGCCAAGTGCCCGAGCTTTTGTTTACTTGATTCGAGCTTTTCTAACAAAAATCTCGAAGACAAATAAAAAAAACTCGGAAGAGTATAAAAAAACTCAGAATCGTATATAGCTCAGACACTAATAAAAAAGGCTCTAAGTATTTTAAAAAAGTCTTGAACAGAATCTGGAGACTAAATGTTCATACATGTTCATACAAAGATTGAGACAACAAATCATAACGAATGGATACATTGTTAAACCACAGAGAAATATATGATAATGTATAAAAGAAGATCACAAACATATGCTATTTTTTTTAACAGAATCTGGAGAGAGACAAGTTTTTTGGAGAGAGATGAGTTGTAGATCGATTTTCAGACAACTATTTTGGAGAGAGAGGAGTTATCGTTTTCAAAGTGTAGATAGAAGCACAATGAGAATAAAAAGAGATTATTTAAGGGTAATTTGGGTAGTTCACCATAATAGGTGCCTTTTAAACTTAAGTTATTAAAACGGTGACATCATTACAACACACACATAAAAAGGTGACATATCTCACCATTTCCACTAACTGAAGAGATCCTCCACAAGCTATTGAGTTGTTGCTCATTGCTTGAAGATTTGCATTTATCTTGTTTGACTTTGAAACATATTTATGTCTCTAAACTTCACAAACTCAAGATTATTTCGATTAGAGAATCGCCACATGAGCTTCAAAGTGTTGAAATCGCCGCTCCGAGTCTTGAACAATTTATTCTTGATTGTAACGTTCCAAGTCTTGAACAGTTTAGTAGCGGGTCAATTCTAATTGACATGGTTGAGTGTCCAAATATGATGGTGCTTGAATTATCAAGAGTCCCCTTAACAGAGCATGAGTTTCGTGTTCTTATCTCAAATTTTCCATTGCTTGAGGATCTTAGTGTGAACTTGTGTGATCTCCTCAAACGGATTACTATTTCAAGTAATCTCCTTAAGAACTTAAGTATTTGTTTTTGCAACAATCTGAAGGCAATTGACATTGATGCTCCGAATTTATTATCCTTTTGTTATTGTAATAATCCAATTCCCGTTTCTTCAATGAATGCTCCATGTCCATTGGAAGTTCAATTAGTGACTGGTGAAGTTGATTTAGACACTCAATGGTATATTAAAATGAAGGAATTTCTTGCGGAGTCCAATCAAATTGAATATGTATTCTTAACTCTTATGTCAAAGAAAAAGGTATGTATATAAACTGCTTATAGTTGATTATTAACATCCTTTACTGTTTGTTTAGGATTCTTAATCACATTTTTCTTTATTGGTTTGATGTAATTTATCCAGAATTCATTCAATTTCGACGAATGCAGAGAAAGTTTGTCATCGTTTCCACGTGTAATTGGAAATTTATATGTGAGCATATGTGAACCATCAGTACATTATACAGTGTTGCTGGATGGTCTTTTGGAAGTTTGTTATCCAAGAACTTTGTCTGTTTTAATAGACAAAGACACTTCTTTTATTGAGGTATGTTAATTCTTTTACAAATATATAGTTAGTGCATGCAAAATAATATGAGAATGAGAGGAGTAGAATTTAAATTGTGTAAATTTTCATCCGTAGTAGTCTACTACAAGGTTCTCGCTCTTTACCCAAAAAAAAAAAAAAAAAAGAACTCTTTTCATTATAGGTCCTCATTAATTTCTTCTTCTTGTTTTTATGAATGACAGTGGCTATACGAGAAGCTAAGGAATGTAGATGCAAGCTGTTGTGATACACTTGATATCAAGTGTTGGTGGCATTACTTGAAAGATTTTAAGATTGAAGGCTTCTTAAGGTCTCATCCTGAAGATCAAAAGCCACTTTGTCTTGAAAATTTGAAGGATGCTCTTCATCAATATAGAATTAGAACCGTTCAGTTTCATCTCCATTGGTGTTTCCCCGAATTCTATAAGTAGGCTTAAGTAGTTATTTTTTGTTAAGTGCAATGCACATTTTGAATGATCTTTTGAACATGTAACATATATATAATAAAGTGATATTTATCATAAAGATTTTTCTATAAATTTTATCGTTTAAATGATAAATAGTTTAAAATTACTAAAGAAATGGGGTTTTATCAAAACTTTTGCCTGTCAATGGGTGGAACATTAGGTATGCATCTGGATCGGTGGATCTTTTTCATTACTTCTTTCTATATATTTATTCGGTTTATTAGTTTTGATTCGGTTTTTGGTAAGGTAAAATCCATCATAACTAATATCAACTCGGATTTTTTTATTTATTTATCGATGAAAGTTTAACCCGTTTTAACAGTTAATATGATATCTTGACTCAAATACGTATTTTAGGTTCAATATATCTCAGATTGTAAAACCATACTAAAACATTATTCGTTCTCTAATTTTTAATAACTTTGAGTTGTTTTAGACTTTTAAGGGTTGAATAAAATTTATCTTAATTAAAAAACAAAACAAAATAAAATATCTGAATCTATGCCTATTTGATTCTTTTTTTTTATATAGGTTTTTTATTCAATCTTTGGTGGAGATCAATTGTTTGTTACATTTTTATTTTATTTTTTTCAAGTTAATGGATCTGCACCAACTATCTATGTGATGGAAGGTTTTGATCATCTTTTTTTCTTTTTGTTTTTTTTTTTATTTTGTAATTTATTAAAATAAAGGTAAAAATCAAAATGTCAAAATTGTTTTTAAGTATAAATGATCAAACTTCAATTAGTTAACAGGTGACTATTTCTCTGTTTGTATTGAGTTTTATATTATATAGGGATATTAAGATTTTAATCCCTCTAGTTTGCGTTTATCTGGGTTTGATCCACTAGTTTTTTGAATTACTAACTTTAGTCCACTAGTTCTCTAACAATACCAATTTCAATCCCTACCGTCCAATTCCGTTAGTTTTTCGTTGACTTTCGTTAGATCAACAAGGGCATTATGGGAAATTTAGCAAAAGCTTATAGAAACAGTCTAGAAGAAGGGTATAATAGTAATTTCTAAATTAATTTTAAAAATCAAATAAATATTATTAAATTAAATACTTATCTTTATTAAAAAAATATTAAATAAAACATTTTTGTTATCATCGATCATCACCATCATCAACCGAACCCTGAAAAATCCAGAAAAATTCATTCATCATCAACATTAACATTCAACCTAGAAAAATTGTTCAACCCAGAAAAAAAAAACTCATCATTAAACTCCTTATCATCGGGAAAAAAAACCCATCATCATCTACCATCACCAACCATTCATCATCAACAACAACAAAAGTTGAACTCAAAACCCACTGAACCCAGAACCTCCATTCATCATCATCATCAAACCCAGAACCTTCATTCAACTCTGTTCTTCTTCTTCATCTGACCACTGTTCGTTTTCTTTAAAAAAATTAAAAAAAAAATCCTCAAACACCACCAATAATCAAAAGACTTGGATTAAAAAATTCTCAAACACCACCGTTCGTTTGTCTGAATCAATCATCAAAATTCAAAAATAAAAAACCAGAATGATTAAAAAAAACCTTGATCGATCGATCGATCGAAAATCAATTATCAAAAATCAAAAGACCTGGATCTCATCACATCTCTCTCTAGATCGATCGATCGATCTCACCAGGCCACCACCACCACCATCAACCACCCATTGGCAACCACCCTAAAGCCGAGAAAAAAGAAGAAGAGAGAGAGATCTGGTCGTCCTCGTCGCGCTTCCGATCATCAACGTCGTCGTCGTCGCGCTTCCGATCATCGTCGTCGTCAACTCTGCTTTCGGTCGTCCTCGCTCCCGACGTCGTCGATGTTGATGATGAACAAGAGAGATGGAGGAAATTTGTTATTAGGTTTTGTGATGATTTACACAAGAGAGAGAATGCTTTTATATTTTAATATTAATATTAATTTGTTTTTTTTAATTATTTTAATAGATATATATATATATATATATATATATATATATATATATATATATATACATTAATTTTTATCGGTGATGGTGATTGTGTGGTTTGAGATGGTGGTTATGGGTTGATTGGTGGTGATGGTGGATGGTAAGGGTGTTGGTGATTTGTGTGGCCGGTGAGGATCAGAATCATCATATGTTGGTGATGAGTTGATTTGTTTTGTAATTTTTTTTTTTAGATTTTATTGATTATCGATGATGGTGATGATAGATGATGATGGTGATGAGTTTTAAATATATATTTTTTGGAATGAAGTTTTTTTGGTTTGAAGGTTGTTAATGATGATGAAGATGGAGGGTTAAGGGTTGAATGTTGATGGTCAGTGAAGATTTAATATTTTATATATATTTTTATTTTAAATTTAATTTGTTATTGTTTTTTTTATTTAGTTTAATATAAAATTACTATATTGCCCTTCGTGTAAGACAAAGTAGGGGTAAAATAGTCATTACACGGTCTGACAACTCCATTCCGTCTTATTTAACAGAAAATCTAACGGAAGGACTAAAATTAGTAATTCAAAAAACTAGTGGACCAAACCCAGATAAACGCAAATTAGAGGGATTAAAATCTTAATATCCCTATTATATTTATATATAATATTTACTCGATTTAGTATGTTTGATTAACTTGTTGGTAAGATAAAACCATCCATAATTCGTATGAACTAAATTTTCGTTTTTTTTAATTAGATTGACTCTCTTATTAGAACGAGTCAGCTTGAATCTACATTTTAGATTCAGATAGATTCAATTAATTTCAAATCATAAAACCTGTACCGTGTCAATACTTATAAACAACATTAATTTGCTTTATTAATTTGTATTTTAAACGTGTATCGTGCACACGAAATTTTGTCGTCAGTGAAATACATGACACTTAGATGTAAAGATCTCTATGGTGCGATGTATTCGAGCATATTCAGCAAACCACATGTGGCCATTGAAATCATGCCATATAGCTTTCCTATATCCAATCACGTGATAGGAGTGGGTGGATTATATACGTCAAGGAGCACTGAATTATTTCCCGTGAAAGTTTATATTGTTGTCGTCAAACACCCATCCTCAGTGAAATACAGGACACTTAGATGTAAAGATCTCTATGGTGCGATGTATTTGAGCATATTCAGCAAACCACGTGTTGGCCATTGAAATCATGTCATGTAGCTTTTCTATATCCAATCACGTGATAGTGATAGGAGTGGGTGGATTGTATACGTCAAGCTTCCCGTGAAAGTTTATATCGTTTCCATCAAAAACCTATCCTCACTCACTTATTACATAATCATATAAGTTATATTAGATTTTACATGTGTTAAATACAATAATTAAAATTCTACAGTAGTTTTAAACTTTACACATAGTCTAAAGTAAGTTCGCAGCAGTCTGCAACACCCGTGTGTTTACGGCTTCTTCTTTTTTTCCTTTGATGATGAACTTTATCTATCTCATATTTTCCTTTTTTCTGCAATTATTGTGTGTGTATGGTACCATAAAAATACAATTTTTTCTGTGAAATTTTTCTACTTCAAGTTAAATATATGTCAATTCATGTTGTCAGGAAAGTTTTAGGATGTTTTGATTTAGATTTCTGAATATCAAAAGGTTTTCACTTGTTGGAATTTGAACCATTCATACGGAGGTCATTCTTTTAATGGCAATGTACTTTGAAATCTACAAAACGCAGGTTTTAAAACATAATTGAATTCTAATTAACTACAATTTAGTTTTAAATAAAACAATTAAGAAAAAAATAAAATTTTAACGATTTATATTTTTATGTTTTGAGTATCAGGTTATTTAATCAATCAGATCTTTAATAATCTGTAATAATTTGTGTGTTTAAAATATACTTACTTCATGTTTTAAATAAAATTAGTATAGAAAATGTTGAGGAGTTTATACAGTAACTGTCAAGCAATTAAAATGTTTATTAGTATAGAAAATGTTTAATTCTTTTATTAGTTTTATAAATTCTGAATTTAATCAAATCTAGTTGTAACAAATCAAGTTTAATATTTTTTTTTTAAAAAGGCAAAGTATTCATAAGTATATATAAATATATATATATATATATATGTATGTATGTATTAGTAAAAAACCAAAATATTCATAAGTTTTTTTTAAAAAAACTATTAATCATAGATTGATCGAGAAAATATGAAAATATGATTTATTTATTTTTAAACTAACAGTGTGTTTAATATAGTAATAACAAATTTCGAAGGGAGTGTTTAATACACAATATTTAATATAATGATTTAGAAGATATTTTTTTTTTAATAATTTAATTAGTTTAGAGTTTCTTTATATTTCTTTTTGCTAATTTAAATTTTGGTTAAAATTATCATGGATAAAACAAATTAAATTGGAGTGTAAATAAATAATTTGTAGATTGTAAGGAGAATATCTCTTTATTAAAATATGGTGTGTTTATCATATTTATGAGTGTCAATATCGGCACACAAATTATTTTGTAATCTATTTAGATTTTTTTTTTTAAAAGTTAATTATTTGAACTAGGATAAAATGGTTTTACAATAATTAAAAAAGTGAAGTGTAGAAAGATATTAAGTATTGTTAGGTTGGTGGGAAATCATTCCTCTAGAATCGACATAAATAAGAAGCTTGGGCGACAATGTGTGCACTTTTGACGTAATGGTCGATGATGATCTTATGTATTTCTTGCATGAGAGTATATTAAGTGTATGTTTGGTAAGACTTTTGAAATGAGCAAAAGCGCTTTTTCAATGCTAGAAGTTGTTTTGAATTATTATTATTTTTTTAGCAAAATTCAAAACAGTTTTTTTAATATATGGAATTGTCTTAACTGCCCTTTATAAAAACATTTTTATGTCTATTAGGATTTTAGGCTTCTTCAAAAAGTTTTTTTTTTAGTTTTTTTTAAACATATGAATTGTCCTAACTATCCTTTATAAATTTTAGATATTTTACCATACAACTCTTTCATTATACATTGCCAACACCCTTTTTTGTAATTCACATAACCAAAAACTATTTTTAAAAATACATTGTCAACACTTTTTTTTTGTAATTTATACAACCAAAAGTTTTTTTTTTATTAGAAGCTCTACTACAAAAGTATGTACTCTATAAGCTCTACTTAAAAAGTCATGTCAAACATACTCTAAGTGTTGTATAAGCATAGTACGCTAGGATGATGTAGAACAAACATCAGTATGATATCAATTAGTATTATAGTGTTATTAGTAGTATAGTGTCGAGGTCTACGTAAACCGACGTCGACATAGACCAACAGAAGTTCAGGTTCCAAAATGACCCATTAATTTTTATAAAGTTATTAGATGGTATTTTATTTTATTTCTTTAAAAAAAAAGAGGCTAAAATAAGTAATTTAGAGACAGTTTTTCTAAATCTTTAGTATTTATACTACTTGTCACTCCATCATAATAACATTAAAAATACTCTTAAAACATCAACGGTTTCACCGGTTGGAATTGGAACCATTCATATGGAGGTCATACTTTTTATGCCAATGTGCCTTAAAATCCAAGCATCACGGGTTTTAAAATATAATTGAATTCTAGTTAACTATAATTTAGTTTTAAATAAAACAATCAATAAAAAACAAAATTTCTAACCATTTTAATTTTTATGTTTTCAGTATCAAGTTGTTCAATCGATAAGTTCTTTAATAATTTGTGCGTTTAAAATGTACTCAAATCATGTTTGTAGTGAGACAATGGAAGAAATAAAATTTGTAGAGAAAATACTGGGGAGTTTATATAGTAATTGTCTTCCCAAGCAATTAATATCATCACAATATACAGACATCTAAGCATGCACTTTAGTTGAAAATAAAAAGCATCATATTTGGTTAGTTTTAATATACAAGGAGTGTCACTTGTATATTAAAACTATATCGAGTCATCAAGTTCATTTTCAAAAAATAAAAATAAAAATTGAAGTTAACATATCAACATACGAGAGTTATTCCATGTATCTCAGTAAAAAAAAATTGAAGTTAACATATAAGGAGAACATGTATGTGTTGAAGTTAACATATGAAGTAAATATATGAGAACAATTTCAAAATATTTCCAAGTGTAAAAAATGTAATTGGATTTTCAGAATATATGCAATTTACACTTATAAAGGCATGTTCGGTGTATGAGATGAGATATGAATGTTTGTTGGTAGTCCCACCACTTTATATATATATATATATATATATATATTTTAAAAAAATTTCCATTTTCAATTTATTTTATTTTGTATGTGATAAAATATAAATATATTTTAATAATTAATAAAATATTTTTTTTAAACATTTTTAAAATAACAAATTTCAATTTTAACAAAAAAAAAATTATTTTGATTTAAATTGGTTTTAAACATTTTTTGTTCAAAATTTAATTTAAATAATTACTTTAATCAGTCTAATTCTCTATGATCATTTTATCGAGGTGTGGTGGGGCTATTTACTCCCATAACAATTCTTCTTTTATTTATTTAAAATATATGATTATAATATTTTTAAAATATTACTCATTAATTTTAAAAATGTTATTTTCTTTAATATTAATATTAAATTTTTTTACTGGATTTATTTTTTAAAATTTAAATAATTTATTTATTTAAAAATAGTTTAATTTAATCTTATATTAATCAAATTCATATTAAATATATGATAAAATTATATTTTTATCCAATCTCACACCACACTAAACAAGATATATGACTATTTTAATCTAATCTCACACATCACTAAATATATTGCAATACTAATTTTAGTCCAAACATATCTTATCTAATCCAACCCAATCAAATCCTATAAAAATAATCATATCCTATTTCGAACATCAAACGAGCTCACCTTAAATGATTGAAAATGTTAATATAAGTGACTCTTGAAGAAATTAGAGATTAAAAGCACAAATAGAAGAATACACAATTTTTTTAAAATATATATTCGATGATTTTATTATATTTTATACTGTCCACATATATCCTGTCGGAAGCAAACTAATTTTTAATAACATTAGAGCTGTGGTAGACTCATAAGTCATAAAGAGTTCAACAAAATTTATCTTAAATTATTTAAGCATGTATAATTTTAGTCCAATCATTATTATTTAAGCATGAATACTACTTTCTAGGAAGCACTTACAACTCCTAGTTCTAGCTTAATTTTGTATATATAATATACAATACCAAGTACGATTTCCTTTCTCTATGTCTGGAAAGTGTATTTAAAAATATTAAGGTATTTTAAAAAAAAAAAAAAAGAGAGAGAAGGTTTGGTAAGAATCTTTTTTATTTGCTAGTGATATCTCGATAAGTGAAACCACAAGGAAATTAAAAACGTGTAAACCGTAAATATATCACTTAAAATTTTGTTGATAAGTGCAACCATTTATAAAGTTTTAAACGTGTAAACCGTAAATATATCACGTAAAATTTTAGAATCGCAAGGATCTGAGAGCACCATGTAACTGATGTAACCAATCACGCGATATGAGTGGATAGAATAAATACAACAAGTCCCAGTGAAATATTTCGCGTGAAAGTTACTGTTCCTTAATATGTGGCTGTCGTTGTCCTCTTACTTATTACAGAATCCAAAAAACTAGATTAAATTTTAGACTTTTAAAAATAAAATAAAATTTAAAGTTTAAAAGCTCTGTTTTCCTAAACCTCAGATTTTTTTTTATTGATGAAAGTTTAACCCGTCTTAACAGTTAACATGATATCTTTATTCGAATACGTATTTTAGGTTCGATATAACTCAGATTGTAAAACCATGCTAAAACATCATTCATTCTCTATTTTTAATAACTTTGAGTTGTTTTAGAATTTTAAGGGGTTGAAAAAATTTATCTTAATTAAAAAACAAAACAAAAAAAAATTATTAATCAAAGTTTATTGCAGTTTTTTATTTTTTTGAAGTTAATGAAAAACAATTAATATTATTTAAAATTATCCAAAAAGAACTTTTTTATAGATAAGTGCAACCACTTATAAAGTTTCAAACGCGTAAACATTAAATACATCACACAAAATTTTAGAATCGCACGGATCCGAGCGTATACATATGGTAATTAATATGATTTCATGTAGCTTATGTAACCAATCACGTGATAGGAGTGGGTAGAATGTATACACCAGGTCGCAGTGAATTATTCCTCGTGAAAGTTACATTTCTTTAACGTGTGGTTGTCGTTGTCCTCTTACTTATTACAGAATCCAAGAACCTAGATTAGATTTTAGACTTTAAAAAATTAAATTAAATTTAAAATATAAAAGCTCTATTTCCCTAAACCTCGGATTTTTTTTTATCGACGAAAGTTTAATCCGTCTTAATAGTTAGCATGATATCTTCACTCGAATACGTATTTTAGGTTCGATATATCTCAGATTGTAAAATCATGCTAAAGCATCATTCGTTCTCTAATTTTTAATAACTTTGAGTTGTTTTGGACTTTTAAAGCGTTGAATAAAATTTATCTTAATTAAAAAATAAAACAAAACAAAATATTAATCAAAGTTTAATGTAGATTTTTAATTTTTTGAAGTTAATGAATTTTTTTTAATATTATTTGAAATGATCTAAAAAAAATCTTTTTTATCGATAAGTGAAACTACTTATAAAGTTTTAAATGTGTAACAATAAATACATCACGTAAAATTTTAGAATCACACGGATCCGAGCGTATTAAGATGGTAATTAATATGATGCTATGTAGCTGATGTAACCAATCACGTGATAGTAGTGGGTAGAATGTATACACCAGGTCGCAATGAATTATTTCTCGTGAAAGTTACTGTTCCTTAACATGTGATTGTCGTTGTCCTCTTACTTATTACAGAATCCAAGAAGCTAGATTAGATTTTAGGATTTTGAAAATAAAATAAAATAAAAATAAAATTTAAAGTTTAAAAGCTTTGTTTTCCTAAACCTCTGATTTTTTTTATTGATGAAAGTTTAACCGTCTTAACAGTGAACACGATATCTTCACTAGAATACATATTTTAGGTTTTATATATATCAGATTGTAAAACCATGCTAAAGCATCATTCGTTCTCGAATTTTTACTTATTACAGAATCCAAGAACCTAGATTAGATTTTAGACTTTTAAAAATTAAATTAAATTTAAAATTTAAAAGCTCTATTTCCCTAAACCTCGGATTTTTTTTTATCGACGAAAGTTTAATCCGTCTTAATAGTTAGCATGATATCTTCACTCGAATACGTATTTTAGGTTCGATATATCTCAGATTGTAAAATCATGCTAAAGCATCATTCGTTCTCTAATTTTAATAACTTTGAGTTTTTTTAGACTTTTAAGGGGTCGAATAAAATTTATCTTAATTAAAAAACAAAATAAAACAAAATATTAACCAAAATTGCAGATTTTTAATTTTTTTAAGTTAATGAAAAAACAAATAATATTATTTGAAATGATCTAAAAAGAATCTTTTTTATCGATAAGTGTAACCACTTGTAAAGTTTTAAACGCGTAAACATTAAATATAGCACGCAAAATTTCAGAAACGCACGGATCCGAACGATGGTAATTAATATGATGCCATGTAGCTGATGTAACCAATAACGCGATAAGAGTGGGTAGAATGAATGCACCAGGTCGCAGTGAATTATTTCTCGTAAAAGTTGCTGTTCTTTAACGTGTGGTTGTCGTTGTCCTCTTACTTATTACAGAATCCAAGATCCTAGATTAGATTTTAGACTTTTAAAAATAAAATAAAAGAAAAATAAAATTTAAAATTTAAAAGCTCTGTTTTTCTAAACGACGGATTTTTTTTTACTGATGAAAGTTTAACCCGTCTTAACCGTTAACATGATATCTTCACTCGAATACGTTGTTTAGGTTCGATATATCTCATATTGTAAAACCATGTTAAAGAATCATTCGTTCTTTAATTTATAGTAACTTTTAGTTGTTTTAGACTTTTAAAAGTTGAATAAAATTTATCTTAATTAAAAAACAAAACAAAATAAAATATTAATAAAGTTTATTGCAGATTTCTAATTTTTGGAAGTTAATGAAAAAAAAAATAATATTATTTGAAATGATCTAAAAAGAATCTTTTTTATCGATAAGTGTAACCACTTGTAAAGTTTTAAATGCGTAAACATTAAATACAGCACGCAAAATTTCAGAATCACACGGATCTGAACGATGGTAATTAATATGATGCCATGTAGCTGATGTAACCAATCACGCGATAAGAGTGGGTAGAATGAATACACCAGGTCCCAGTGAATTATTTCTCGTGAAAGTTACTGTTCTTTAACGTGTGGTTGTCGTTGTCCTCTTACTTATTAGAGAATCCAAGATCCTAGATTAGATTTTAGACTTGTAAAAATAAAATAAAAGAAAAATAAAATTTAAAATTTAAAACCTCTGTTTTTCTAAACGACGGATTTTTTTTTTACTGATGAAAGTTTAACCCGTCTTAACCGTTAACATGATATCTTCACTCGAGTACGTAGTTTAGGTTCGATATATCTCATATTGTAAAACCTTGTTAAAACATCATTCGTTCTTTAATTTTTAATAACTTTTAGTTGTTTTAGACTTTTAAGGGGTTGAATAAAATTTATCTTAATAAAAAAACAAAACAAAACAAAATATTAATCAAAGATTATTGCATATTTTTAATTTTTTGTAGTTAATGAAAAAACAATTAATATTATTTTAAATTAACTAAAAAGAATCTTTTTTACTGATAAGTGCAACCACTTATAAAATTTTAAACGTGTAAACAATAAATACAGAATGCAAAATTTTATAATCGTACGGATCTGAACGTATACCGATGGTAATTAATATGATGCTATGTAGCTGATGTAACCGATCACACGATAGGAGTGGGTAGAATGTATACACCAGGTCGCAGTGAATTATTTATCTTGAAAGTTACTGTTCATTAACATGTGGATGTCATTGTCCTCTTACTTATTACAGAATCCAAGAACCTAGATTAGATTTTAGACTTAAAAAAAATATAAAAAAATTAAAGTTTAAAAGCTCTTTTTTCCTAAACCTCTGATTTTTTTTATTGATGAAAGTTTAACCCGTCTTAACAGTTAAATGATATCTTCACTCGAATACGTACTTTAGGTTTGATGTATCTCAGATTGTAAAACCATGCTAAAGCATCATTCGTTCTCTAATTTTTAATAACTTTGAGTTTTTTTAGACTTTCAAGGGGTTGAATAAAATTTATCTTAATTAAAAAACAAAACAAAACAAAATATTAATAAAAGTTTATTGCAGATTTCTAATTTTTTGAAGTTAATGAAAAAACAAATAATATTATTTGAAATGATCTAAAAAGAATCTTTTTTATCGATAAGTGAACCACATGTAAAGTTTTAAACGCGTAAACATTAAATACAGCACGCAAAATTTCAGAATCGTACGGATCCGAACGATGGTAATTAATATGATGCCATGTAGCTGATGTAACCAATCAAGCGATAGGAGTGGGTAGAACATATACACCGGGTCACAGTGAATTATTTCTCGTGAAAGTTACTGTTCCATAACATGTGGTTGTCGTTGTCATCTTACTTATTACAGAATCCAAGAAGCTAGATTAGATTTTAGACTTTTAAAAATAAAATAAAATAAAATAAAAAAATTAAAGTTTAAAAGCTCTGTTTTCCTAAACCTCGGATTTTTTTTTATCGATGAAAGTTTAACACGTCTTAACAGTTAACATGATATCTTCAATCGAATACGTGTTTTAGATTCGATATATCTCAGATTCGATATATCTCAGATTGTAAAACCATGCTAAAACATCATTCGTTCCCTAATTTTTAATAACTTTGAGTTGTTTTAGACTTTTAAGGGGTTGAATAAAATTTATCTTAATTAAAAAAACAAACAAAACAAAATATTAATCAAAGTTTATTCCAAATTTTTAATTTTTTTAAGTTAATGAAAAAACAATAAATATTATTTGAAATGATCTAAAAAGAATCTTTTTTATCGATAAGCGAAACCACTTATAAAGTTTTAAATGTGTAAACAATAAATACATCATGTAAAATTTTAGAATCACATGAATCCGAGCGTATTAAGATGGTAATTAATATGATACCATGTAGCTGATGTAATCAATCACGCGATAGGAGTGGGTAGAATGTATACACCAGGTCACATTGAATTATTTCTCGTGAAAGTTACTGTTTCTTAACATGTGGTTGTTGTTGTCCTCTTTCTTATTACAGAATCCAAGAAGCTAGATTAGATTTTGGGCTTTTAAAAATAAAATAAAATAAAAATAAATTTAAAGTTTAAAAGCTCTGTTTTCCTAAACCTCGGATTTTTTTTTATCGATGAAAGTTTAACCCGTCTTAACAGTTAACATGATATCTTCACTCGAATACGTATTTAAGGTTTGATATATCTCAGATTGTAAAACCATGCTAAAGCATCATTCGTTCCCTAAATTTTAATAACTTTAAGTTGTTTTAGACTTTTAAGGGGTTGAATAAAATTTATCTTAATTAAAAAACAAAACAAAACAAAATATTAATCAAAGTTTATTACAGAGTTTTAATTTTTTGAAGTTAATTAAAAAACAATTAATATTATTTGAAATTATCTAAAAAGAATATTTTTATCGATAAGTGCAACAACTTATAAAGTTTTAAACGTGTAAACATTAAATACAGCACGCAAAATTTCAGAATCGTACGGATCCGAACGGTGGTAATTAATATGATGCCATGTAGCTGATGTAACCAATCACGCGATAGGAGTGGGTAGAATATATACACCAGGTCGTAGTGAATTATTTCTCGTGAAAGTTACTGTTCCATAATATGTGGTTGTCGTTGTCCTCTTACTTATTACAGAATCCAAGAAACTAGATTAGATTTTAGACTTTTAAAAATAAAATAAAATAAAATAAAAAAAATTAAAGTTTAAAAGCTCTGTTTTCCTAAACCTCGGATAACACGTCTTAACAGTTAACATGATATCTTCAATCGAATACGTATTTTAGGTTCGATATATCTCAGATTGTAAAACTATGCTAAAACATCATTCGTTCTTGAATTTTTAATAACTTTGAATTGTTTTAGACTTTTAAGGGGTCGAATAAAATTTATCTTAATTAAAAAAATAAATAAAAGAAAATATTAATCAAAGTTTATTGTAGAATTTTAATTTTTTGAATTTAATGAAAAAACAATTAATATTATTTGAAATTATCTAAAAAGAATCTTTTTTATCGATAAGTGCAACCACTTATAAAGTTTTGAACTCGTAAACAGTAAATATATCACGTAAAATTTTAGAATCGCACGGATCCGAGTGTATTAAGATGGTAATTAATATGATGCCATGTAGCTGATATAACCAATCACGCGATAGAAGTGGGTAGAATGTATACACCAGGTCGCAGTGAATTATTTCTCGTGAAAGTTACTGTTCCTAAACATGTGGTTGTCGTTGTCCTCTTACTTATTACAGAATCCAAGAAGCTAAATTAGATTTTAGGCTTTTAAAAATAAAATAAAATAAAAATAAAATTTAAAGTTTAAAAGTTCTGTTTTCCTAAACCTCAATTTTTTTTTTATCGATGAAAGTTTAACCCCTCTTAACAGTTAACATGATATCTTCACTCGAATACGTATTTTAGGTTCGATATATCTCAGATTGTAAAACCATGCTAAAGCATCATTCGTTCTTTATTTTTTAATAACTTTGAGTTGTTTTAGACTTTTAAGGGGTCGAATAAAATTTATCTTAATTAAAAAACAAAATAAATGAAAATATTAATCAAAGTTTATTGTAGAATTTTAATTTTTTGAAGTTAATGAAAAAGCAATTAATATTATTTTAAATTATCTAAAAAGAATCCTTTTTATCGATAAGTGCAATCACTTATAAAGTTTTGAATGCGTAAACAGTAAATACTTCACGTAAAATTTTAGAATCGCACGGATCCGAGTGTATTAAGATGGTAATTAATATGATGCCATGTAGCTGATGAAATCAATCTTGCGATAGGAGTGGGTAGAATGTATACACCAGGTCACAGTGAATTATTTCTTGTGAAAGTTATTGTTCATTAACGTGTGGTTGTCGTTGTCCTCTTACTTATTACAGAATCCAAGAAGCTAGATTAGATTTTAAATTTAAAAAAATAATAATTAAAGTTTAAAAGCTCTGCTTTTCTTATCCACGGATTTTTTTTATTGATGAAATTTTAACCTGTCTTAACAGTTAACATGATATCTTTACTCGAATACGTATTTTAGGTTCGATATATCTCATATTGTAAAACCGTGTTAAAACATCATTCTTTCTCTAATTTTTAATAACTTTGAGTTGTTTTAGACTTTTAAGGGGTTGAATAAAATTTATCTTAATTAAAAAACAAATCAAAACAAAATATTTATCAAAGTTTATTGCAGATTTTTAATTTTTTTAAGTTAATGAAAAAACAATTAATATTATTTGAAATTATCTAAAAAGAATCTTTATTATCGATAAGTGCAACCACTTATAAAGTTTTAAACGTGTAAAAAGTAAATACATCAAGTAAAATTTTAGAATTGTACGGATCCAAACGTATACAGATGGTAATTAATATGATGCCATGTAGCTGATGTAACCAATCACGGGATATGAGTGGGTAGAATGTATACACCAGGTCGCAGTGAATTATTTCTCGTGAAAGTTACTGTTCTTTAAAGTGTCGTTGTCGTTGTCCTCTTACTTATAACAAAATCCAAGAACCTAGATTTTGTTTTAGACTTTTAAAAATAAAATAAAATAAAAATAAAATTTAAAGTTTAAAAGCTCTCTTTTCCTAAACCTCGGTTTTTTTTATCGAAGAAAGTTTAACCCGTCTTAACAATTAAAATGATATCTTCATTCGAATACGTATTAATGTTTCAATATATCTCAGATTGTAATACCAGGCTAAAGCATCATTCGTTCTCTAGTTTTTAATAACTTTGAGTTGTTTTAGACTTTTAAGGGGTTAAATAAAATTTATCTTAATTAAAAAAAAAAAACTAAACAAAATATAAATAAAAGTTTATTGCAGATTTTTAATTTTTTGAAGTTAATGAAAAAACAATTAATATTATTTGAAATTGTCTAAAAAGAATCTTTTTTACCGATAAGTGCAACCACTTATAAAGTTTTAAACGCGTAAACAGTAAATACAGCACACTAAATTTTAGAATCGCACGGATCCGAACGTATACAAATGGTAATTAATATAATGCCTTGTAGCTGATGTAACCGATCATGCGATATGAGTGGGTAGAATATATACACCAGGTCGCAGTGAATCATTTTTCGTGAAAGTTACTGTTCTTTAACGTATGGTTGTAGTTGTCCTCTTACTTATTACTGAATCCAAGAAGTTAGATAAGATTTTAGACTTTTAAAAATAAAATAAAATAAAATTAAAATTTAAAGTTTAAAAGCTCTGTTTTTCTATACCACAGATTTTTTTTTTTATTGATGAAAGCTTAATCTGTCTTAACAGTTAACATGATATCTTTACTCGATTACATATTTTAGGTTCGATATATCTTAGATTGTAAAACCGTGTTAAAACATCATTCGTTCTCTAATTTTTAATAACTTTGAGTTGTTTTAGGCTTTTAAGGGGTTGAATAAAATTTATCTTAATTAAAAAACAAAACAAACAACATATTAATCAATGTTTATTGCAGATTTTTAATTTTTTGAAGTTAATGATTTTTTTTTAATATTATTTGAAATTATCTAAAAAAATCTTTTTTATCGATAAGTGCAACCACTTATAAAGTTTTAAACGCGTAAACAGTAAATACAGCACGTAAAATTTTAGAATCGCACGGATCCGAACGTATAAAGATGGTAATTAATATGATGACATGTAGCTGATGTAACCAATCACGTGATAGGAGTCGATAGAATGTATACACCAGGTCGCAGTGAATTATTTCTCTTGAAAGTTACTGTTCTTTAACGTGTGGTTGTCGTTGTTCTCTTACTTATTACAGAATCCAAGAAGTTAGATTAGATTTTAAACTTTTAAAATTAAAATAAAATAAAATTAAAATTTAAAGATTAAGAGCTCTATTTTTCTAAACCACTTACTTATTACAGAATCCAAGAACCTTGATTAGATTTTAGAATTTTATAAGTAAAATAAAATAAAAATAAAATTTAAAGTTTAAAAGCTCAGTTAACATGATATCTTCACTAGAATACGTATTTTAGGTTCGATATGTCTCAGATTGTAAAACCATGCTAAAGCATCATTCGTTCTCTAATTTTTAATAACTTTGAGTTGTTTTAGACTTTTAAGGGGTTGAATAAAATTTATCTTAATTAAAAAACAAAACAAAACAAAATATTAATCAAAGTTTATTGCAGATTTTTCATTTTTTGATGTTATTGAAAAAAAAAATAATATTATTTGAAATTATCTAAAAAGAATCTTTTTTATCGTTAAATGCAACCTATCGTATGTGAATTTCACCAAGCATACACGTCATCAACAAGAGGGAGAGTTGCCAGATGGACGCCTAAGTAAGCACTTAGGGAACATCCTACGAGGCATCATAAAAGAGGAGAAGCCCGAGTAAACAAGTATCAAGGCAAGACCTACTCGGGATCAGCTAAAACGATTTAACTTACTCGGGGTGAGTAGAAAAACACTTTCCACTCGGGGTCATGAGACGTCATTCGGGACCAGCACACTTCACATTATACTCGGGATAAGCAGGATAACCGAGTAAGAAGCCTAGAGAGTAGTCCACTAGTCAAATCAAAAGGTTCCTTATTAAAAAAGGATTCTAAAGAAGAGAATGTTATGCCTAAAGGGTTCCTCCTCCGAGAATACTTCTGAATCTTCAAGAAGACTGCACTCTTATAAGGAAATAAGTCCTAATCGGACTATGCTACTAGAATCACATTTAATCTCATTACCAGCTTCCGAAATAGGAAAGAAGACAAATCTACTTCAAACAAATAACCAAAGTCATAATTAAATACAAAGATATTTTATTTTGTACAAAGAAGATTAGGGTTCTATAGACATATAAATAGACCAATAATCTCGTCACAAAAATGGACAATAGTGCAGATACATCAGCCATAAAAAAATATTCAAAGAGAGATCGAGGGTTGTAATTACTTTCTTCATAGTGGATTTTGGCTAGGTGGATCATATAACCACCCGTGGATGATTCTCCGATCACCGGAGTTTTACCACGTAAAACTTGTGTCTTACTACTTCCTTTCTCTCCTCTTTGATTTTTAGCTGAAATCCGATCCTTGTTGGCTTTTCTAATGAAATCCAGAAACGAACGTCAACAATTGGCACTAGAAGGAGGGTGCTGAACCTCCGACCTTGTTAAAAGCGATGGCAGGAAGCAGAAGTAGTTCAGGGAATGACCAAAAATCACCAGGCAATTTTCGTGTTGGCAACACATCACGAGATCCTACAGCAAACACAGAAAACCAACCTGCACACCTGGCAGTGATCCAGCAAGTTCCTCCACCAACAGAGATCTGACGCTGCGTTTCCAAGAGGTATTGCAACAATTGGTGACAGACGCAGCAAGGGAAGGGGTTGATATACTGGCTGCAGGAGCACAGACTCCCAATCCGCCACCCGTAAGGCTCCATTCGGTGGTGGTTGGGCCAAGAATAATTATGCCGAAAACCATAAGGAACTCTTCCTCAATCAACCCAGTTGGACAAGAAACACCTGAAGAGGAACAACCTCACCAGAGGCTGGACCACAATCAAACAGTACGTGCCAGACATCGTAAATACGACCGGCGTAGAGGTCGGTCATCATCAGAAGACAGTGATCAACACCATCGCAAACGTCATCATGGAGTCACATGAGAGTCCCGACATCAGAGTGAAGAGTCTGAGAAAAGAATGACGATAATCCAGCGGTTTAACCGTTGGGGAAGTCCGATGGGAAATAGAGATGTTACAATCCAGAGCCTAACTCGAGAAGTAGAGAATAACAGGCGTCAGATGGAAGCGCTGGTCAGACGTTATGGCTATAACGATCTATCTGACGATGACTTTGACAGTCCATTCAACAAGGAAATTTTACGGACCCTTTTCTTAGAAAGATTCAGGATGCCGCACGTGGAGCAATTAAAAAAAGATACAGATCCAAAGGAGCACGTTAGACGCTATAAAAGTGTCATGGCTCAATATGCCCGCAGTGACCCCCTATTGTGTCTTAACTTTTCGCAAACGCTAGGAGACACAGGGTCAAGATGGTTCGGGAGACTACCCCCGGCGAGCATAAGAAATTTCAGCGAACTGAGCAAGAGCTTCTCAAGGCAGTTTCTGAGCAATGTTCACAGGAAAAAGTCGGTGACCTACCTCTCTCAAATAAAGCAAGGGAATGGCGAGTCATTGAAAAAGTACTTAGGCCGGTTCGGCCAAGCAGTATCAAAAATTGGCAGTGCTAACGATGAAGCAATTATTGCTGCCTTCACCAATAACTTACATAATGGACGACTATCCTTTGATTTGAGAAGAGCACGACTGACAAGGTATGCTGACATGATGGCTATGGCAGGAGGATACGCACTCATAGAAGAAGTAGAATTAGCTACAGGGGGAGCTATATGCATGGAGGAAAGCCCGAACAGAAGGATGGAGGAACCAAATGGTAGAATCAATAAGGAAAGCTAAAAGGGAACGTCAATGAGAAAAACAAGGATGAGGGTAATGGGTTTAATGCCGAACGGTCTACAGAGAAATACTGGTAGATATACCAATTACACCCCTCTTCGGAAAAAAATAGGAAGAAATTTTAGCCATCTTGGAAGAAAAGAATATGGTACAAGAACTGCTGCGATAGTCTCAGTTCGCCAGGAGAGATACAACCAAGTATTGCAGATTTCACAAGGAAACCGGGTATGAGACTTCAAAGTGTTACCAGCTCAGAGATTACATATAGACTCTCATTCAGGAAGGGCATCTACAGGATATAATCTTGAAAAAAGATGAGAAATCAGAAGCTAAGAAGGAAGTTAAAGTTGATCACTCTGGACGAAATCAAAAGGTCAGTCCCGAAGCCAATCAAGTAATACATACAATTTTCAGAGGACCCTCTACTGGGAAAAGCAACCGAGAGCGAACTCAGTAAATCAGAGAAAAAATGGAAGCAAGGAATAACTTTGACGTAAACTCGGTTGAGCCAGACTCGAAAAGGGTGAAGGAAGGATAGGACCCGATAGTCTTTACAGAGGCAGTTTCCCATGACATCGATGTTCGGCCTAATGACGCTTTGGTTATAAGTGCCCGGATTGGCCATAGGGAAGTCCGAAGAATTCTAATAGATAATGGGAGTTCAACAGACATCTTAAGCGTGACTGTATACGACCAGCTAAGACTAGACCAAAAAGATTTACATCATTTCCATACTCCATTAAAAGGGTTTGGAGGGATAGAGGTCAGGTCACTCGGGACGGTAAAAATACCCGTAAAGATTGGAACGGGGCCATGCCAAAGGACTGTCCTGCTCGACTTCGTGGTAGTTGACTTGGACAATTGGTGGTATAATGCATTATTGGGTCGGCCATTCCTGAATAAAATAAGGGCCGTGACAGCCACTTATGCATTAATGATCAAGTTCCCAACAGAACAAGGGGTTGGGATAGCCAAGGGATCCCAAGAGATGGCCCGAAGAGCAAACCTGTCAGTATAGAAAGACAAGCATGATGCTGAACAAGTGTGCATCATAATGCAGCCAAATCAGTGTAAAGAGTGCTTGTCATTCGAGCTGGACCCGAGGGAGGACTCGAATGAATCCAAAACAGAATTGGTTGAAGAAGTGCTTAAAGAAGACGAACCGGATAAGAAAACCAAGATCGAGGCTAACTTGGATGGAAAAGTCAAGCAAGACCTAACCAATCTGCTCAGAGAGTACAAAGATGTGTTCGCTTGGAGTCACGAAGATATGGTCGGAATAGATGCACGAGCAATATCCCACCACCTCGCAGTTGACCCAAATGCAAAACCAGTAATACAAAAGAGAAGATCGTTCAATCCTGAAAGGAGTTGAGCAATCAAACAAGAGGTAGAAAAGCTACTAGCAACTGGATCAATCAGAGAAGTCAGCTACCCTCATTGGGTAGCAAACGCAGTCCTCGTCCAAAAGAAAAATGGACAGTGGAGGATGTGCGTAGATTTCACGGATCTGAACAAGGCATGCCCAAATGATAGCTTCCCACTTCCAAGGATAGACCAACTGATGGATGCCACAGCAGGTCACGAGTCGCTCAGCTTCATGGACGCCTACTCGGGATACAATCAGATCAGGATGAGCAAAGCTGATGAAGAAAAAACTCCTTTCACAACGGATCAGGGTTTATATTGTTACACAGTAATGCCATTCAGTTTAAAGAATGCATGTGCTACGTATCAAAGGTTGGTTAACAGAATCTTCACTCGGTAAATAGGAAGGTACATGGAAGTGTACATCGATGACATGCTGACTAAAAGTGTCTCGGCAGATGAGCATGCCCAGGACCTCCGAGAGACATTTGATGTCCTAAGAAGATACCAGATGAAATTAAACCCGAATAAATATTTATTCGGAGTCCCTTCGGGGAGATTCTTGGGTTTTCAAGTCCACCAAAGAGGAATCGAAGTTAATCCCGAGAAGATCCAGGCCTTACAAAAAATGACCTCACCCAAAACATTGAAAGAAGTACAGCGCTTAACTGGGTGTTTAGCTTCCTTGGGAAGATTCATCTCGAGGGCTACAGACATGTGCGAACCCTTTTTCAAGATAATCAAAAAAGGGAAAGGACTCGAGTGGAATGAAGAGTGCGAGCAGGCATTCTTAAAAATAAAAGAGTATATGGGACAGACACCAGTTCTCTCAATGCTGTAAAAAAGGAAGTACTTCAGCTATATCTGTCAATAACCGAGCTAGCAGCAAGTTCAATCTTTGTTAGAACAGAAGATGGAGTGTAGAAACCAGTGTATTATACCAGCAAAACACTCTTACTGGCTGAGACCAGGTACTCACAGGCGGAGAAGATGGCCTTAGCATTGGTTTCAGCAATAAAAAAGCAGAGACCATACTTTCAGGCCCATACAATCCAGGTTCTCACCAATTGCCCATTAAGACAGATTTTACAAACGTCAGAAATATCAGGAAGACTTACCAAATGGGCAATCGAGCTAAGTGAATTCGATATTCATTATGTCCCCAGAACCTCCCTCAAAGGACAAGCTGTGGCAGACTTCATAGCCGAGTTCACAGAACCGAACTTGGAAGCAAAAAGACTGTTGGATAAAAATTTCCCATGGAAACTATATGTTGATGGTTCTTCAAACACTCATGGCAGCGGGGCAGGGATCGTAGTTCGTACCCCAGAAAGAGATGATGTTGAATGTGCCATGAGATTTGATTTCAAAGCAACCAATAATCAAGCCGAGTACGAGGCACTGTTAGCGGGACTCAAAGTCTGCATAGCTCTCGGGGCAGATGAAGTTGAGATATTCAGCGATTCACAGGTAGTTATCAACCAGGTTATGGACGAGTACCAGGCCAAAGATGAAGGTATGATAGCCTACCGTGACATCGCGAAACAGCTCTTCCAAAAATTTAAAGAATATAAGATCGCTCAGATCCCCAGGAAAGAAAATGAAAAGGTTGACGCATTGTCGAAATTAGCGTCAGCAACAACCACAATCAGACCAAAGACCATTCCGGTAGTTCTAAAAATAAATCAAAAAAATTAATAAAATTATTTAATTTTATATAATTAAATCAAAATTTTAAAAATCGAAACATAAATAGGTTAGTAGAGGGGTGCTAATAGCACCGATCATATTTAAAAGTTAAAAATTATTATTTTTACTCATTACATCTTTCAAAATACAAAATTTGCTTTAATTACTATTGGTAATTTTTTTTCCATTACATACATATATAATTTTTTCCATTACACCAATTTTTCTAGCCAAGATAAGATGGGAGTAAGAACAGATTAATAAAATGTCAACAAGTTCTTCGTAGTGAGCTTTCATAGTTTGATACTTTGATGGTATAAATTTTGGTTGTCGGTTTGCCACCTACTAATTTCAAAAACAAAGAAATGAATAACAAAATTAGTCTTTTTTGAAGCAATTTTTTCGATGATATGAAGAGCAAAAATGATGAAAAAAGTTAAACAATCTTTTCGAAGAAAATTGGAGAGGCTTCAAGAGGATTGACCAACTCCCGGTCGTTTTAAATCATATTTTTTTCAATCATAAAATAATAATAAAAATTAAAGTGAACATATTTACATAAGTTCGGAATCTATTAAATCAGTTTTTTGTTCATCTATTTATTGATTATTTGTGAAGATTATATTTTCTTATTGATGTTTGTTTTAATTGTATATATATTATTAGGGTAGGGTGTATGATATATTGGGTGTTAAAATTTGAATGCAAGATCTTTTTTTTTTGTTGGAAATAGAGCAACCCTTTTTTAAGTTATTGAAAAACATTACGCTTATTTGAAATTATCAAAAATTAAATATAAGTATATTTTTAAGGATAATATTTGGGTGCTGACCAATCAACATACAAGATACTGACCCTATCGATTGGATGTTGACATACGACTCATTTTATGAAGAATGTAAGGACACTAACATAAAAAGTAAAAGAAAAAAAAAGTCACGTGTCAAGTGTCAACATCCCATCACCCATCATTATCAATACTAATTGTTAATAAATAAATAAATAATAAAAAAAAACTTTTGTCCCTGTGAGGGACGGTTTCAGTCTAATAGTTAAAAAAACCCAATAAATAAAAAGTTTAAAACTCTGTTTTACTAAACGGCTAAAACCTAACCCAAAGTCCCAAAGTCTGTCCGCAGCATTCTACAATAAATTTGTGTTCTCACCATTCCATATTAGATTTGAAACTAGTAAGGCTCTCTCATCTCTCATCTATCTATCTCATATTTTTCTTTGGGTTCTGTTTTTTTTTTCTGCAATTATTGTGTGTACATGTTACCATTAAAATAAAATTTCCATGAAAAATATGTACTTTATTTTAAATGACGTCAGTTCGTGTTTTCTGGTATGTTTTAGGATGTTTTGATTTAGGTTTCTGAATTTTAACACATACTTTTTTATGGTAGTGTGCCTAATAAGACTTTATTATTGTACAATCTACACCTCATGGTCATGGAACCTTCCATGGATTTCCTAAACAACCATGGATTCCGACTGTTATTTGATTATATTTTTTACGGTATAAATATCTATTAACCGATTCCTCAAAGTCACTTCTGTCAGATTCAGTTGTGGTCTTTCATCTTAACCATCCAATGTTAATTGGTAAGTGGTGTTTGGTTTTCTCTTTTTCATCATATACGTGTATTTGTTTTTGGGTGCTTCAAGTATGTTCTGTTTCCTAGTTTCTCCATCTTTTGTTATTTTAATTATTGTAAATTATGTTTAGATTGCTTATTACAGAGTAACCCTGAAATCTCAGGCAAAAATCGTTATATATATTGTTCAAATCCAATTATATCATCCTGTTTATATGTTTTATTATGTTTGATTAAAGTTAGTTATTTATTCTTTATTTTTAATTTGAACAATACAGGTTTAGAGATTAATTATAATTATGGGAGAGAGTGAGACAACGACAGATGTTTCCGTGGATCAATTCTCTGAGCTGCCTCCTTTTATCATTCATCATATTATGTCTCGTCTCTCTGTCAAACAGTCAGCTCAAACTAGTATTTTGTCTAAGAGATGGAAGGCTCTATACACATCATTCCCCATATTGGATTTTTATGAATCTTATACTTACTTCACGGGACAAAATCGGTATGTTAAAAATCCTTCATTTTTAATCCCCTATGAGCTAACTAGAAAGTTTCGTAAAAATTTACGTAAATTCATCAAATATGTTGACGTTTCTCTTGTTCGGTTCAGTGAGCTTGTGTTTTCGATACATAAATTTAGATTAATTATAGGTCTTCTTGATGTAAAACAATTATCTTTTGTTCTTGATAGATGGTTAATATTGGTGGTAGAAAACAACGTTAAAGAGTTAGATTTTGAAGTCCAGACAAACAGTACTTATAGAATGTACACCTTGTCACAAACAATATATTTTGCAAAATCAATTACTAGTTTAAAGCTAGGTGGTTGTAAGTTGGAGCTACCCTATGGTGATATAAGGCTATATGCTCTCAAGAGTCTTTCTCTAGACAAAGTGTGCGTAACTGAAGAGATGCTCCAGAAGCTCATTAGTCGGTGTTCATTGCTTGAAGATTTGCATTTATCTTTTTTGGCTTTGAAACATATTTATATCTCTAAACCTCAGAACCTCAATTATTTCGATTATAGAGTCTCCATATGAGCTTCGAAGTGTTCAAATCATTGTTCCAAATCTTGAACAGTTTAGTCTTATTTGTTCAGACTCAATTGTAATTAACATGCTTGAGTGTCCAAATTTGACGATGCTCGAATTAACAGGAGTTCTTTTTACGGATCATGAGTTTCTTGTTTTTATCTCAAGATTTCCCTTGCTTGAGGATCTTACTGTGAGATACTGTCTTAGCCTCGAATGGATTACTATTTCAAGTAATCTCCTTAAGAACTTAAGTATTGATAGTTGCTACAATTTGATGGCAATTGACATTGATGCTCCGAATTTATTGTCTTTCCGTTATTATGATAATCCAATTCCCGTTTTTTCGATGAATGTACCATGTCCATGGAAAGTTGAATTTAGAACCGGTGAGGTTGATCCAGACACTCGATGGTACCTTAAAATAAAGGAATTTCTTGCGGGGTCTAATCAGGTTGAAGATGTAATCTTATATGTTTGTTCGGAGAAAAAGGTATGCCTAGAAATTGCATATAGTTGATTAATATCATCCTTTACTATTTGTTTATGTTTCTTAAATCACATTTTTCTTCATTTGGTTTTGTTGTAATTTATCCAGAATTCATTCAATTTCGACGAATGCAGAGAAATATCACCTTCATTTCCGTGTGAAATTGGAAATTTGAGATTGTTCATATATGAACCACCGGAACATTATGCAGCGTTACTGGATGGTCTTTTGGAAGTTTGTTATCCAAGAACTTTGTCAATTTTAAGAAGCAGAGACTTCTTTTATTGAGGTATGTTAATTCCTCTTACTAATATATAGTTTGTGCATCTAAATTAGTATGAGAATGAGAGTAATAGAATTTAAATTTTGTAAATTTTCATCTGTAGTCTACAAAAAGGTTCTCATTCTTTATGCAAAAAAAATAAAAAAAATAAAAAAAATTAATAAATAATAGTTGTCACTCTATTTTTTTTTCCATCTAGGTTCTCATTATTTCTTCTTTTTCATATTATTTTGTATGAATGACAGTGGCTACATCAGAATCTAATGAATGTAGATGCTAGCTGTTGTGATTCGCATGATATCAAATGTTGGCGGCATTACTTGAAAGATATTAAGGGATTCTTTGTGCCAGAGATTCGAGATCAAAAGCCAATTCGTGTTGATAATTTCAAGGACGCTCCTCATCAGTATGGAACTGGAACTTTTATGTTTCATCTCAATTGGTGTTTTCCCAAATTCCTTAAGAAGGCTTAAGAGATATATATATATATATTAAATGTGTGTTTGGAATGAGTTTTCAAGTAAAGCTTTTGGAGTAGATATTTTAATATATATATATATATATATATATATATATATATATATATTTATTAAATGTGTGTTTGGAATGAGTTTTCAAGTAGAGCTTTTGGAGTAGATATTTTAAAAACTAATGGTCCGTCCCGTAAACGTTTTTCGGTTGTTGTTTTTTAAAAATAAAAATGAAAATAAAAATAGTGTTTTTGGTTTCAGTTTCGAATTTAAAAAAAAAACAAAATTATAAAAACTGCCTCTAATTTTGTCAAATTACAGAAAGCTCCCTTAAGTTTTATTAATTAAAATTTGACCCATTTTTTGAAAATTACAAAGTGATCCTATACCTTTTTAGTAATTTTAAATCCACCCAAAAAAATTTCATAATTGTAAACATGCCTATTAACTTTTGATAATTATAAATTGATCCTAAAATTTTGTCAAAATCACACAATAGCCCATAATAATTACAAAACATGCCCTTATATTATATCTAATTTTCAAAACATGACCCAAAATAAAAAATGATTTATGAAACCCTAGTACACTGTCGCCGCCACTTCAGACCTCTTCGCCATCACTAGAGGGCACTAACGATCGGTGGGGAAGCAGGCACGATCGGTAAAACCACACCAATCGATCGAAGCAGTGCACGTTCGAAGATCGATCCTCGTGGATCGAATGAGCGGCGGTCGAAAAAGACCTCGGCTATCTGATCTTGACCAGCGATGACCAGCGGCGTAAGCGCCCGATCTGGACCAACGATGACTGGCAAAACTGATCGGAACTGAAGCAGACCGAGATCGACAACGGGTCTGGGTTGAAACCCTACAACCCGTAAATCTGGTGTTGCCTGCCTAATACTAGTTTTTTTTTAAAAAAAAATCAATGAACTAAAAAACAAAAAAAACTTTCAGTTTTTTTTTCTTCTGAAATATATAGATTTTTTTTAATTAAAAAAAACTTAAAACTCAAGCAAATTCATGATCATACAACAACCGAATCCAAAACACCAAAACTCAAGTAATTTTCATAAAAGAAGATCAAAGCCCTAAGTTATTTATTTATTAAAACTAAAAAAATCCAAATCTCAATTCTCAAGAATCGATCATGGGTGGCTTTGATACCACTTGTAAGGATTTGATTAACATAAAAAAAAAACAACATTCATAGGCATATAATTAATCCGAATATTAAATTAAACATGTTTCTATATCATGATTAATCAAACCCTAAATACATAATACTAACCCATGTCAATTCAAAAGAAAGCGAAGATAGGAGAAAACAGAAGTGTACATAAATCCATTGTCAGAGATTGGTGAACGGGTTGAGATCTTCCAAATTAGCACAATCCTTAGGACATAAAAGTGTTTTCTCTCCTCTGATGATGGGGATCCAGAAAAAACAAAAAGTGATTGTGTAATTTGGGACCACAGCCCAATATATAGTAAACCTATTATTATATGTTTTGCTATTTCTAATTTGGTCCCTCATCAAATTAGAAATAACACTCTAGTATCTATACATTAATTCCATGACAATTATACCCTTAAGCTTAAAACTTTAATCTTAAATAGACCACTTTAATTTAAGCTTAAATAAAAGATAGCATAACACATTTAATATTTACATACGTGACCCCGCATGATGAAATTTTTCTAACATCAAATCCTCCACCATTGGGAGGCAAATGCTTTTAATTTTTTTATTTTATTTTGTAAAACCCTATTTAATTAATTATTTTATGTCATTGGCATCCAATAAGTAACTTCCTTTATTATGACAAGGGTATGGACTATCAGTTTGCCAAACATGGTCAACTGCTAATTTATTAATAATAAAAAATATTTTATCTACAGCTGAAGGAGGCTAATATAATGACCCCCTTCATCTGGAGACGAAACAGAATCCAGTTATATGACTTGTTTACAATATATTTAATTTATATTTTAAATATTTTTATATTTTGTATTTTAAAATATTATTTTATTTATATTAATTTAATATTATGAAATTATTTTCTTAAATAGTCATTTCATTATTTAAATGTTAGTTTTAAAAAAATTGGAGTTCAAAAATTGTTTTGGAGTGTGTTTAGAATATTTTTATCCTCTTTAGTAATTTTTATTGGATAAAAATGTTATTAATAAAAAAAATGAAGTGTAGAAAGATATTTGGTAGATTACCGACACCTTCACTCGCAGTTAAAACTAACGTAATTTACTAACGGCATGTGAAGTCAATGTTAGCTGTTGTAAAAGGATTTGGATCTTCTCTCAAGTTTTTCTCTAATCGCCTTGATAATCTATTGACATGTGTTTAATATAGTAAATCAATGTTATGAATTATTTCTATCAATTTTTAAGTTTTACACAATTAAAAGATATAATTAATCTAGACCATTGATTTATGTGAGAATTCTCAACCTTTCTTTCATCATCTTGATAATCTATCGACACGTGTTTAATATAGTAAATCAAAGGTATGAATTATTTCTATTAATTTTAAATTTACACAATAAAAAAATAGAATTAATCTGGATCACTGATATAGGTGACGACAATATGAGGTGAGGAGAGGATTCAAATTCTTTGTAAAAATTGTTTCCTTGTGTCAAATATTAAACCTCAAGTAGTGTCGGGTAATTTGCTACATTTTTCAAAAGTGCTCATATAGTTTACCCTATTCATTTGGTATTAATCAATGCTAGAGAAGAAGAGTATATGACAACCTTTAGATTTAAACCAAATAAATTTATGGACGTTGAAATCATACATTTAAAGTCGAAATTTAAAATTGATTTAGTTTAACTCAAACCTTCAAGTTGATTTAACGTAGCCCATATTTTTTTTTCTTAAATTGTTTTTTCAAACGATATTATATAAACTCTGATTTACTTGTAAAACACTTGGGATTGGGATCTAATTAACTGAAATGCCATATATAATTAATCAAGAATATATATATATTAATGTAGTTTAATTAATTCTATAATATTTCGTTAGTCCTTCCATAAAATTTTCATCCAATCAATTTCAAGAATATTTAATTTATCAACTTTTTCGTTCTACTATCATATATCACCTATTTTTCCATGCTCATTCTCTCGTATTTGATTTTACTGATGTGTACTGGTAACTGCCCTTCCATGTCCATGTTTTGACGGGGAATTTATTAAATCCTACCGTGCACAATTATTGGCATGTATTTATCGGTATTGTGATAGTTGATATCTTGAATGTACACATATATTGTTTAATCTTGATAAATCCCGATAAATTCTTAAACCGTCTTGATGTTCAATCAATATTAGTTTTCAAATATATATAATGATCACTTAGGGTATGTTTGGTATGAAGGAAAATGGAGATGAAAGACAATGCTGAAAGGAAAAGGGAGAAGAAAATGAAGAAGTATGTTTTTGATATGGAGAGAAAAATAGAACGAAATGAAAAATGGATCACGAATTTTAATCCTCCCAAAACCGGGAGGAAAAGGGAGAGAAAAAGTATATTGGTTTTTAGGTTAACTAAAATTACAAATTTATCCATTTTTTTAATTGATTTAAAATTTATTTTTTAAAATAACTTTTGTAAAACATAATGTATATATATATTAATAATAGGTTACAACGTTTGAAATCATTTTATATATAAAAAAAAGTTAAATTCAATATTATTTAAATTATATTTATTTATTACATATACAAATATATAATATATAAATTATAATGTAAATGTAAAATAGTAAAATTGATAAAGAAGATTTTCCATCCAATCTTCTTTCCTTCATGTTTACCAAACAGCTTAAAGGAAAATTATTTTCCTTTCTTTCCTTATTTTTTCTATCCCTACAAATCTTTCTATCATTCCTATTTTCTTTCCTTCCTACCAAACATACCATTAGGAATAAAAGCTAAAATGGGGGAACAAGTAAAGTCTGCTGAGTATTCCACTATTAATTATACGATAACATCGATGGTGGAAAATAAGAGGAAATAACATTCTTTTTATGTGGGCTTTTAAGACTAATACTAGTTTAATAGGTTAATTTTAAATAGCATCAATAGACAAAAATACCCCCATCTCTTTCTTTTACTACATTTTAACCATTTTTAGGTTTTTCTTTTTCTTTTAAAAAACCTCCACTATTGGAGCTCCAATGAAACAAACAAGACCTCCATTGGAGGTCGATAAAGAAGATGAATAAAAAAAAATTAGAAATTTTCATTTTTATTCAATAAGTCTCGAAAATAACAAATGTACCTAATAAGTCTCGGATATCACAAAATAAGTCTTGGAAACATAAAAATAAGTTTCGGAAACACAAAACTAAGTCTCGGAAAAAAAAATGCAAGACTTATTTTTTTGAGTTTGTTTTAAGTGTATTTTTGTCATATTCACAAAAACTTAAATTATTCAGTCGGAGATAATTTTAAAACTCACTCTTAAAAGAGTGTTAATAAATTTCCGATCCCATGACATACATATTTGATTGACATATTGAAAATTTTATTGGATCATATTTTGCGGCGATTTTTGGCACCATTGCATGTCTTAAGCTATGTTTGGGATTGTTTTGCTTAAAAAGTAATCTGCTTATAACTTAACTTAAAACATAATTGGCTTAACAAAAAAGTTAACAAGTGTTTGGTGAATTAAATTTTAAAATTGCTTTGCTTTTGAATGGGTGGAAACTATATTTGGTAAAATGACAAAAATAGACACATACTCAAGCCAGGTCAACTCGATTAACTCGGTCAATTTAAATAAACTGACAAAATGAGTTAACCGAGTCAACTCTATCTCTTTGGTAGACTGAGTCGACTCGTTTTGCTTCAAAACTCAACAACCGGAATTGCTGCTTCAGCGTCGATCGTCTCTCTTCGCCAACAACATCAATCGTCTCTCGTCGATCCCTCATTTCAATGTCTATCGTCACTAAGTTGAATCGATGGATTGTCTCTCGCTCAAATCGATCGTCGATTTATTATGAACCCGATCCGACTTCAAAAGGGCCGTCGGCGTAAGGCGACGTTGAAGCCGTCTGATCAGTCCTGGTCCGTCGCCGAATCTCCTCTGGATTCGAACTCCGGTGGTAGCCACCACCACCACTGTTCAATTTATATTTATATTTTTATGATTTTTTGTTTTTTTTTTAATTAATTTTTGGTTATTAAAAGTCATTAATAAATATAAGGGTATTATTGTCATTATTTTACAATAGTATGGGTGTTATAGACAATTTAAAGGTAAAAGCTTGTTTCTGCTTCCAAAAGCACCTCCTGCCAACTTTTCAAAAGTTGATTATTTATTGAACAAATTGTAAAATAAGTTGTTTTTGGGGAGTTTACCAAACACCTATTTTCTCAAAACTTGAGAAATAATAACTTATTTCTCAAACAAAAACAATCTCAAACATAACCTTAGTCACCAAAGATTGCTTGCCGACCCAATTCATACATCTATCTCCATTTCAATTTAAAAAAAACAACAAAAAATAGTAGCTAGAGAGAGGTTTTTAATTCGGTTTTATAAGACATATCTATTGATTTTAATCTCCTCAAATTAATGGAAGCATTATGACTTATATGTGTTAGCTTAAGAACAAAGAATGAAAAAAAATCATATATATTCTATTTTAATTTGAACGATAAAAATGTCACAACAACATGTATCACTGACTAACAAGAAATCCTGATTTAAGATATAAATCTCAGATTTTCTTAATCAGTTAACATGTTTCGGACCCTTGTTGAGATAGATATATAACCATACTTAATTAAAGAGTCAGTGATGATTAATTAGGTGGAGGCTATTGTTTCAGGTGCTTTGGATGCATGTTTGATTTCCATAATCATGAAATAAAATGATGTCACAAAGGCATGGGCGACACCAGAGTGTTTTGGTAGGGTGAGTTAAACCAATTATATATATATATATATTTTAAACGAACTTCAACGATACAAGAAAATTATATCGACTGAATTTTTTAAGATACACTTAGATAAGAGGAGATATAATGAATCGTGCCCATCAAAATTCACCTTCTAAACACAATACAAATATTATTTTAGAAGATAACGATTAAATAAAAAAAAAATATAATTCCGATAGAATTACGAGCTATCTCAATTTTAACAAATTTTGAAAAAATATAGAACGATAGAACCGTATAAATGAAACTTTTCCTACTTGTTCGAACGTGCTTAGCTTTTAAAAGTTTATTTTGTTTGTGTAAGATACGCTAATGTGTTTTAATTTTTTTTTGTGTTTAGTTTTGTTAGTTTGATAAATATAATTGTAAATTAAAGGTAAATTGTAAGACTCTAAGGGTGGTAAATGTAAATGGGTAAGCTTTGATTTTTTTTTTTCCAGAGCCCATGCTACTTAACTTATACCTACGCCCCTGCATAAAGGCATCGGAAAATAGGTGAAACATAAGAAAATTCATGAGAAATAGTTTTAGTATTCGAAAAAATTTGTTCATAGGTAGATTTCAATAAACTCATTATCAAAAAAAAAATTCATATCAAAATTTAAAATTCAGATCAAAAATCATTAAAATCGATATATTTTCATTAAGGTTCAGACAACTTTTTGGGAGAGAGGCTTTTAAAGAATAAAAAATCGATTATATAAGAGCAATTTCAGTAGTTCACCATAATATGTGTCATTTAAACTTAACTTATTATAACGGTGACATCACTGCAACTCACAAAAAAAAGGTGACATTTCTCACCATTTCCACTTCTATACATATATCCACACACTAAATATAATTATTCATTTTAAAAAAACAAAAGAAAAATTGATTTCTAAAAAAATAACTAAAATAAATTAATGTCATCCCTTATTTACCAAAATACCACATACGAAAATTGAGACAACATGTTCATACATTGTTAAACCACATAGAAATACATGAAAAAATGAAAATGAAGATCAGAAATATTAGTTTACCTTCTTATGCAATATCTAGAATCGAACTCGTTTTTTAAAGAGATTTCCAGAGTAGTTGATTGATTTTCAGACAACTTTTTTTGGAAAGAGACTTTTAAAGAATAAAAAATCGATTATTTAAGGGCAATTTCGGTAGTTCACCATAATAGGTGTCTTTTAAACTTAACTTATTATAACGGTAACATCACTGCAACTCATAAAAAAAGGTGACATTTCTCACAATTTCTCACCATTTCTAAATATAATTATTCGTTTTAAAAAAACAAAATAAAAAATTAATTTCTAAAAAATAACTAAAATAAATTAATGTCATCCATTATTTACCAAAATACCACTTAAATTTGATGATATGTCCATTATTATCACACTTTTTATTAAGATAGTTATTTTTAAACGAAATCCCAATCTATTAACCATTTTGACATATTGTCACTAAATTGATAAGTTTTTAAAAACACCTGGACGGAGAGTCCATAAACAACTGAAAGATGGACAAACGAATAAAAAAACCGATAAATTAAAAAAATATGGACCAAAATAATAATTACCCATAAATGAAATGACCAAATTATCCCTATACAATAACTATATTCCAAGCCAAAAGAAAAGAAAAGAAAAAGAGAAGTAGAGAACCATTTGTGAACTTGAATTCTAACAAGCTCACTCCATGGATCTTCTCTGCAATGCATACTCCAACGACTCAGACGACGAACCCGAACTTGAATTCGAAACCCCCATAATTCCTCCATCGTAGCGAACCGGACCTGAGTATTCGTATCCCTGTTCCTGCACCACTGTTCCCAAACCAACGGTACCGGGGTCTGCTTCAAAACAAAGCTCCGGTTACCGGCAGATACATATCGAAGAGAGAGCAAACAGCAACACCACTCTCTGTTTCGGGTACCGCGTCAATTCCTGACCCGAGCCCCAGCTAAGACCCGAATCCCCCAGTTGTTGTCTCTCCTCCAGATAATTCGCTTTCTTCCTTTCTTTCTATTTTTTAGATATTGATCAGTGTAGCTTTACAGTGAAACCATCTTCATATTAAAGTACTACTTTCTCTTATATATATTTTTTCGTTTAGTGCTTCATTTTTTGTTCATATTTTGTGAGTCTGCTTTGGGGTTGACTTCAATTTTCAGATACATAAAAACTTTTGTAGAAGTATAATGGTTATGTGAATATAGGATTAGTGTATGTAAATACCATTTTTTGACTTATTTTTTTGGTATCAGTAATTCAACTGTTCATAAATTTAAGGTTTATGGGTATTAGTAAGTAAAAATTGGTTTTAATAGATATATTAGGGGTATAAATGTACGGAAATATTGAAAATATCTCTAGAAATCTGATATTTAGATGATATATTCCATAATTTCAAACATATCGCAGAAATTTCGATGATGTTTTTGATATGTACTTCGTTGTTTATTAGTAAGATAGTTGATGGATGAGTGAATGTCTCTCTACCTCCTGTTATGGGGTGAAAGTGTTGTGGAGAAGAAATTGCAACCACACAAATCTAAACACAAATAGAAAGCAATAATAAAATAAGACATAAAAGATTTTACGTGATTCAACAATTTATCTACGTCCACGGAGCGCACCGCACTCAGTCCACTATATCTCAGAGTTGATTACAATCTCTCTATCTCTCTTTCAGTCCTCTCTATAATTGCTCTCTCTCTCTCTCTAGCAATTTTCTCACACACTACGCACTTATTTTTCTGCTATATTCTTCTCACTTTTTAAGTACAAATAATGGTGGTATTTATATGAGAGCACTAGGGTTAGCCAAATCTCAATTGGAATCTATTTCCTATTCCAATTACATGTGCACACATGATTTCCTATTTCTCGTGAAACTCGTCACTACCGCGGTCTGGACCGCTATGTGGGCACATGCCTACGCCGCGGTCCACAACTTGTAACACGTCTGTGAAACTCCGCTCCACAGACCGCGGTGTGTGCACCTTGTATGCGCCGCGGTACGTACATCATGTATCCTCTATGATTCTTCACTGTGTGTGTCGCGGTCTGGGTCACTGCCTCCGCGGCGATCGCCGTCGCGCCACCTGCCAGAATTATCTTCTTCACCTGTTTCTGGCTTCATATAACCCAATAATCTCCCACTTGAAGACTGAAAATCGATAGGCGTTCTCCATCATTCCTTAATAACTTAGTGGATAAATTACGGTGTGATCATCCCCCATGTCTTTACTCTTGAAGACCAACTGAAGTTGCGCACAACTCCAGTTTTTCAGTAGTGACTGGCTTGGTTAACATATCAACCAGATTCTTAGTTCCTGCAATCTTCACTAGCTTCAACACCCCTTCTTTAATTAACAATCGAATGAAGTGGTAGCGCAGGCCTATATGCTTGGTCCTAGAATGAAACGCTGAATTCTTGGCCAAGTGTATTGCACTTTGACTGTCACTATGCAACACATTCATCACCTGATCGAATCCCAACTCGGCTAACAACCCTTGTAACCATATCAGCTCTTTGCTTGCTTCTGTCACAGCCATATATTCAGCTTCTGTTGTATAGATTGTCACTATCTTCTGCAACTGAGACACCCAACTAACTGCAGTACTCACCATTGTAAATACATATCTGGTGGTGCTTCTTCTATGATCCACTTCTCCGATAAAATCTGAATCCATATAACCTTCCATCTTGAGTTCATCTCTCTTGAAGGTTAGACACTTCTCTATCGTACCTTGCAGGTATCTTAGGATCCATTTCACGGCCTCCCAGTGAGGCTTGCCCAGATAGGACATGTAACGGCTCACAACTCTCACTGCTTGGGAAATGTCAGGTCTTGTGCAAGTCATGATATACATTAGACTTCCAATGGCTGAAGCGTAAGGAACTCTAGCCATGAAGGCCTTCTCTTCTTCTGTCTTCGGACTCTGATCCTTAGACAACTTGAAGTGACTAGCTAGAGGTGTTCTTACTGGTTTAGCATTTACCATGCTGAATCTCTGTAACACCTTCCAAACGTACTCTGCTTGTGAAAGCTTCAATGTACCTTCCTATTCGTTCTGCTAATCCTTATTCCAAGAATTTATTTTGCTGGACCCAAATCTTTCATCTCGAATTCACTCGAAAGTTGCTTCTTCAAATTATTTATCTCTTCTAAATCTGCACCAGCTACTAACATGTCGTCAACATAAAGTATCAATATTATAAAGCTGGACTTAACCCTTTTGAAGTAGCAGCAGTGGTCAGCGTTGCATCTCAAGTAGCCATTCTTTTGCATGAACCCATCGAACTTCTTATACCACTATCGGGGAGCTTGTTTTAAACCATACAAGCTCTTCATCAATTTGCATACCAACTCTTCCTTGCCTTCTTCCGTAAACCCCTCTGGTTGCTTCATGTATATCTCTTCCTCCAAATCTCCTCCTCCAAATCTCCATGAAGAAAGACAGTCTTCACATCTGACTGCTCCCGATATAATCCTTTTGCTGCAACAATACTTAACACTAACCGGATCGTAGTTAGTTTAACAATAGGAGAAAAAATTTAAGAGTAGTCAATACCTTCAATTTGTTGAAAAACTTTGACTACGAGTCGTGCCTTGTATCTCTTGGAACCGTTATGTTCCTCATTGATCCGATGCACCCATATGGGCTTTCTTTCCTTCAGGCAACTTGGCTAACTCCCAAGTTTGGTTAGATGCTAACGACTCCATCTCATCCTCCATTGCAAGCTCACACTTGCTCGCATCTTCTCCCTGACAAGCTTCATCATATAACTCAGGTTCTCATGCATCTGTCAGCAGCATGTAGTGCAAGTATTTCCTATTTGGTATAAGAGTTCGAGTTGATCTTCTCAATGTATTCTGGACATGTGTTATTGGAACATCTCTAGGTGGGATTGGTTCTTGTACCTGGGGCTGTACACCTTGCTCTTCATCATTTTGTTTGATATGTTTCATGATTTCTCTATCCTATACATCATTTGGTCTAAAAAACTCTGGCTCTTCCGGCTCAGACATCTGTGTGTTCCTGTCTTTGTACATGACCCTCTCGTTGAAGACAACGTCTCTACTTCTGATCATCTTACGGTTTTGGTCATCCCACAGCTTATAACCAAATTCATCCTCTCCATAGCCCACCAAAGTACACTTTACTGACTTGGAGTCTAGCTTATTCTGCGCATGATCACCTACATATACATAAGAGACACACCCAAATACTTTAAGATGAGAAAGTTTTACCGCTTTCCCAGTCCAGATCTCTTCTGGTATAGCGAGGTCCAAGGGCTTTGATGGTCCTCTGTTGATCAAATATGCTGCTGTATTGACTGCTTCTGCCTAGAACTGCTTTGGCCTGGTTTCCCAAATAGTTAGCCTGATTTAGTGGTTTGGACTTACCTCTAGACTTTGATCTTCCCCGTTGACTTGTGCTTCGATTTCTGCCTCTGCCTTCTCTACCTTCCAAACTCAATGCTGAAGATGTAGATGCCTATGATTCCTCTTCACGCATTCTGATCTCTTCCGTCATGATCATGTTTATAACCTGTTAAAGATTTAATTTTTCTTTCCCGAACGAGTTAGCAATCGGCTGGCATGTCGTCTTCCAACTTTCTGGCATTTGGGTGAGTAGAAACGCCACCACCAACTCCTCATCAAACCTCATAGATAAAGAACATAACCCGTCATTTACTTCATTGAACTGGTTCAGAAAATCTTTAAAGTTCTGATCCTCCGCCATCTTCAAGGTTGATAACTTCTTGACAAGATGGACTTTCCTTACTGACACGTCCTAATGAAGTGTTCCTACTCTCAAGTATAAGAGTGTCAAAGTAATAAATTAACCAGTAAGACCGGGTCGAACCACAGGGAGGTTGTTCACTTGTCCTTGTAGAATTAATTATCTAAATTAATTACTAAGCTTAAAAAATGTAAATCAATTAAAATTAAAACTGGGGTTAAGGGATCCACTGTTGATAATTTGAATATGATCCAATTATAAATATTTAGTCCAGATTAATTGGGATGGTATTCCACTCCACTGACCACTCTCCAATAGATGTGGGTAAAAGTACTCACTGTGCTAGACAATATCTGTCTTTCTACAGTGAGTCAAAAACTCCACAAAGATTAGAGGGGATAAACCACTCTCTGATAAATATGGGTAAAAGTACCCACTGTGCTAGACAATATCTGCCTATCTACAGTGAGTCAAAAACTCCACAAAGATCAGAGGGGAGAAAGCATAAAAATAATAAACTTACCATAATTGGATCATATTTTCCATATCAACAGTATCACCTTTGGCCCCAACTATGTAAAATTAGCTAGACATAATTTAACTAGAAAATAGCTATTTTATTTAAACTAAGAATTTGAGAACAAAAGAGAGAGAATTTCACAAATCTAACATCAGATTTAGATTCAGGACCTCCAAATTTGGGGGGAGAGACCCCCTATTTATACAAAATACGGATGAAAATTGATCATCGAATAAATTTAGAATGGAGCGTCCAGATTTCGCCACGTCATCAGTGAACAGTGACAGTGAACAGTAACCCATCCATGAGTGAACATTAACCGCATCAGTGAGTGAACAGTAAAAGTCAACTGTGAACAGTGAAAGTCACTTGTGAACAGTGAAAGTCACTTGTGAACAGTGAATAGTCAAAATAACGAAAATGCCCTTCAGTGAACAGTACCCATCCATGAGTGAACAGTACCGCATTCGAGAGTGAACAGTACCGCATCCGAGAGTGAACAGTGAAGTCAACTATGAACATAAAAAGTCAACTGTGAACAGTGAATAATCAAAATTATGAAAATGCCCTTCGTGGTCTTCTTAAGGTTTTTTGACGCTCTAAACTTGAAAACGATATTTGTTTTACCATCTGACATTTCCATGATTCTGAATTGATCGAATTACCTCTGAAATACAAAGAAAAATACACTGATTACTAAACAACACATTTATTTAAACGAACGAACGAAATTATGTCTAAATTGAGGAATTAATCATATTGGAAGTGTAAAATGATGATATTATCCCTTAGTAAACATACACTTTTCAGTGTTAATCACTTACCGCAGAAGGTTGTTCGTATATGTATGATAGGGTATCCATTAGATCTTTGGCTGTCTGTTGATCTTTTACGTTGAAGGCAACTTGCTTCGTCAAACTGAGACGAATTGCTCCCAATGCTTTCCTGTCCAGGAGTTCAAAGTCTTTATCGACCAATGCAGATCCTTCTGGTACAGACAATCTTCCATCTGCAGCTTCCAGAAGCTGAAATTTAAACCATTGAATTTCTCAATCTTGTGCGTTTCCTTCTCTGACCCAATCTCTACGACGAAATCGATGACCTCAAAAGAACCTAGATTTGTGTGAATAATATGCCCCAACCTGGAGCTCTGATACCAATTGTTGTGGAGAATAAATTGCAATCACACAAATCTAAACACAAATAGAAAGCAATAATAAAATAAGACACAAAATATTTTACGTGGTTTAGCAATTTACCTACGTCCACAGAGCGCACCGCACTCAATCTACTATATTTTAGGGCTGATTATAATCCCCCTGTCTCTCTTTCAGTCTCTCTACAATTGCTCTTTCTCTCTAGCAATTTTCTCACACACTACGCACTTATTTTTCTGCTCTATTCTTCTCACTTTTTAATTACAAATAATGGTGGTATTTATATGAGAGCACTAGGGTTAGCCAAATCTCAATTGGAATCTATTTCCTATTCCAATTACTTGTGCATGCAGGATTTCCTATTTCTTGTGAAACTCGTCACTAACGCGGTCTGGACCGCTGTGTGGGCACATGCATGTGCCGCGGTCCACAACGCGTAACACATCATTGAAACTCCGCTCCACAGACCGCGGTGTGTGCACCTTGTATGCGATATGGTACGCACATCATGTATCCTCTGTGATTCTTCACTGTGTGTGCCACGGTCTGGGTCACTGCCTCCGCTGCGGTCGTCGCCGTGCCACCTGCCATAATTGTCTTCTTCACCTGTTTCTGGCTTCACATAACCCAACAGAAAGGACTAGGAGATAAAGATTTTATAGAACGATTGGCAGTAAGAGAGACTATCATTTAAAATTCCTGTACTTGTGTTTTCATATGTGTAAAGTTTCAGTTTAAGACATGACTCAACATCAGTTCAACAAACTACTTTTGAGTTTTGACAAAAGAGAGTGTCTAGGAGCTTGAGACAAATTGATTCCCCATGTTTCCGTGAACTAATATGTTTTGTTTGATTGCATAATTGCATATACAAAAATGTGGATCAACTTATTGTTGTGGTGATCAAATTCTGAGGCTATAAAGCAGAAATGTTTGAATTCAAGTTAGACTGTACAAAGATCATTCTTGTATGTTTACGTTGATGCATATTCAACTGATAGAAACTTTTGTCTTCACCTTTGATTTTCTTCTTGTTTTCAGTCCAGTGAAGTACTTCAGATACAAATCTACAACGTGATATCTTGTCATTATTAAGACATCAATCAAAAGGCCATGCGCAACAAGCAGAATTTCTGGAACGTTATCTATGGCTCTCCGTTGCCATAGAAAGGCTGTCAATGCAATACATTGGTCAGCGAGTCATGGTATGTTCTTGTCGTTGACACAGTTGAAATAATATATTTCTCCGCTTAACTGTTCTTTTTCTTAATTGTTAACAGCTTGTATCTTTCTACAATTACCTTTTCTGTGAACTTCTATGTAATTATGGGTCTACGGATGTTCCTTCTATGTTTCCACTTTTCAGTTTGCTAACTACTCAAGTGTTAATTCACAAAGTATCAATCTTATTCATTATATTGCTCATCTACTTGCTTCTGTCAGGATGGATGGCACGATCGGCATATGGAATCTGTGGAGTGTATTAAGCTTCCACAATGCAGCTGTGAAAAATGTAAAGTGGTCGCAACAATGACATTTTGTGCTTTCTTGCAGCTATGACCACTCATTGAGGTTAACTGATGTTAAAAAGAGTATAGGGACACAGAATTTCGAGGAGGAATATGTAGTCAGAGTTATGAAGTTTCATCCAGACAACTCCAACCTCTTCCTTGCAGGGAGTCCTCTCAGATTGTGGGATATATTAGAACTGGCAAGGTGGCACACCAATTCATTCGAGGTCTGGGTCCAATTCTTGATGTTGAATATACCCTCAATGGAAAGCAATTTATCTCCGCCAGTGATGTATCTGGAGTCAATATGATTGAGAATTCTATCATTGCTTGGGATATCTCACGAGAGATTCCATTGTCTAATCAGGTAAGAGACTCCTTCGATATGTCCTTTATATTGGTGAGAATCTATGTTAACTATGTCCCAAGCTCCTATTCTTTTCATTAGAGGTCATTTACAGTTCTTTTTTCCTTTCTATGTTGTAAAGTAACAGTAATGAACCCAGTGAATCTTGCTGAAGAATTATGCTTATGCTTAGAAAAACCATCAGATACTGACTTAAACAATTCAGCAAGACTATTTGTTGCTCACACATCAGTTGTCACACATGCTCAATCTTTTCATTTATTCAGAGTTTCACCTTTTGCTTACTTTCTCCTTGATAGGCAAAGCAAGTGCCTATTGAATAAAAGAATGTTTTTTTTCCCATATTTTAAAGTAATACTTATCCAGTGGATTTAGTTGATGGTTTGAAGGCAGATTACTCATCAACAAAAGCCTAAATTCCTCACTGATCGATTTATTAAATTTTTAAGATTATTGTTCTCTGCTTAGTTTGTGCATAAGTTATGAATATTGGTGGTTAACGAATCCAACTACAATATAAGTTATCATCCTTTAACCAATATGTATGTTTTTATTTTTCTCCTTGTCTTTAACATAGTTTTGGAAAATCATGCTTTGTTTTTATCCTCGATGACACAAATTTAAAGTCCTATCCATTAGGCCTCACGAGGCACACACACTCGCTGATTACAACCGATGCATGACCATAACACACACAACTCTGTCTTCTCTCCTTTCTCAACTCTGTTTCTTTCTTACCCTTCTTCTATTTATGATTTCTTCTCTCACTTTTCTGGGTTCTCTAATACCACTCTTCTCTCTCCTCTCTCACTTCTATTTTCCTAAATCTCGAGCTGTTCTCTGTCTAAATCTCAAGTTGTTCTCTCTTCCAACTTCAATGAACATGCAACCCCATTATTTTTTTTCACACATATACTGGTAGGAAATAATATATATATATATATATATATATATATATATATATAGCCACATCACTCATTGATTGCAACCGATGCACCACCATCATATTCTAGCGTGGTGCATCAGTTGCAACCAAGTTTTTCTTCACAAACTAGATTTGACCTCTGAACTGTTTGAATTATTATACTTATTTTTTTTTATAATTGCTCTAGCTACTAGGAAGCTGATGATATTTACATCTCAATTGATTATGATTAGATTCTCTTCTCACGATGATCAAATAACTATTTTTTTAAAAGCTATGCCTTGTTTAATTATGAGGATTTTAGATTAGATACATCATTTTTATGGAGAACCTTTTAGCAAATGAAGAAACAAAATATCCATCAACTTAGAGTGGCTAAAATGAGGACGGTAGGACAAAAAGGGCTGACAAATGAAAATAGAATTAGAGACATGCATTATTGGAAAGCTAATAGGTGTAGGCAAGATGATATAGTAAATATGATAAACATGTAGTACAAAGGTTGTTTACTACATTGGTGAGAATAAATGATATAGTTCGTGTATGTGTTGTGAGGAAATGGTGAACGATCTGACTGAAAGTCTAAAACCTCTAATTTTACATGTTGCTCTTCCCATCTTGTTGCATATGGACTTTGAGATGCTTAGAAACATGGAGACCTTGGATGAACGGTTAATAGCTTGTTCATGCTTAGTTCATCATTTCTTAACATCCTGGTAGTCCCATTTGTTAAGTTACTCACAAAACTGAAACTTATAAACTTGTAGGTAAGGATCCCATTAATGGTTTTGAGGTCTAATAAACCCCTCAAACACCTTATGTTTCATAGTGGAATTCAATCAAACTTATGTGTTGGGAACTTTTTAGCAGCACTGAAACCACCAAAACCTCGTGCACAATCATTTGAGGTTTCTACATACAATAAGTTATAATTTGAATTATATGTTTCCTCTATTGTCTACAGATCCAAAGTCACTACTAGGAAGCACCTAGCAGCAATCTCAAATTTATGGCTCTTTTATGGCATCTTGTTCATAAATTTAAGGTTCTTATGGGTATTTGTAGGTATCGGAAGTAATGAAATTACGAACTTTGAAAATATCACTGAAATTTCTAAAGATGGTTGAGAGAATGTAATTCGAAGTTAAAAGATGAAAGATTTTATATAATAATTAAGAATGGGAGAAACTATTATTGAAAGTTCTTGTACTTGCATTTTTGTATGTTTAAAGTGTTTGTTTAAACAAGTAAATATTGATATTTGATTTAAATATTGATACTTTTCATATTTTAGGAGGATAGATATTAAAAATATCCTCGATATTTTGAAGATATTTACAATATTTTGATCGAAAATATCAAAAATTTGGACCGATATTTACTTCCTTGAGTTTAAAACATGACTCAACATCAATTTTCCCGGTTGCTGGTTTACTTATACATTGTTTTGCAGGTGCAACAGCTGCTCATGTGGCATCTCATTTGGGACCACCTGTCGGCCATAGGCAAGAGTCCGGGTTAACCTCATCAATTGCTGGTTATTGTCGCCGCGTAGTAGAAGTAATTGTTCCTGAAGAGGATGACCTCATAAAAGGTCCCCTACCCGACTTGCTCTCGTCTGGGTCATCCTCATCGATTGCTGGTTATTGTTGTGTGGCGTAGTAGAAGTGATTGCTCTGGTAGAGGACAAGCTCGTGGAAGGCTCCCTATCTGACTTGATCTCGTCGTTCGGGGAAATGAGCATCAAGGTATTAGATTGTTTGATTGTCTCTTTCTGTTGTGAATGTGTGTATACATGTACCTGTTGTTTTTATTCCCACCTTCCTTACGCTTTGTATAGACCAGTTATTTATCATATCGTTTGAGTGATGCTTTCTCGAAAGTGATTAATGAGCGTAATGACCTGAAAGAGAAGTTTTCTGCAGCTTGCAGTAAGATTCAACTGCTAGTACCGATATGTCAAAACGCTGCTCGCAAATGCAAATTCATTGAAAAACAGCTGGAAAAACTTTGAATGAGGCTAAGGCTGACAAGGCGAAGCTGGAGGCCGAAGTTATAAGGCCAGAGAAGTTGGTGGCAAGGAATAATGCATGCATTGGCAGAGTACATCAAAGGTTACATGAAGGTGCAACTGGAGTTCAAGAGGAGATATCCCAATGATAACTTAGGGTGTATGGAGTTCCCGCATATAGAAAATTTGAACTTTTACGACGAGGAAGATGAGTTAGAGGGAGGCAATAGCAACGATGAGGAGGCAACTGTAGAATCAGTCATTCACTTTCATGTCTTCATTAGCTTGATTATGTAGCTATATAATGTACTTTATATATGTATTCTTGTCGTATTAGCATTTGGACTCTATATTGGCCATTTGAACTTTGTGCACCTCAGATGCACCAATTTTGTACCTCGGACCAATTTCTACACTATTTATATAATATCGGCTATTTAAATATTAAAAATTTAAACGAACGTGAGTGTAATAGAGAATAATAGAACAAGTGATATTCAATTTTATTTCAAGTTTAAAATTTTAAAAAGACAAACACCACTTATATAGAAGTAAAGGATGAACCATTTATTCACATATTTTTTTAATGTGGTATTGTCTTCAATCCCACATAAAAAAAACATTAATAAAGTTTCACCCCTTACTTGTATATAAAGGGCATTTGACAATTGTTGAAAGTAAATTTGGAAGGAATTGAATATTTTTATTTTATTCCCCCCTCTCCCCTTAAAGTTTCAATTAATGTTGAAATTTTTATTATTCTAAATATTTAATATTAAATAATTTTTAATATTAAACACAACTTTGGGTGTGGACCTTTTTTTCAAACCCTTACCTGAACCCGTTTCAGGTGGACTTTTTTTTCAAACCCTTACTCGAACCCGTTTCAGGTCGTATTTTTGCATCCAAACCAGCAACGTGTTTAGATTTTTCACATCCAAGCCTGATCGTAAAAGGTTCGGTTTGGGCCGGTGCGGATCTAATTTCCATCCCTAGGTGGTTTTATTACCACACAAAAAATATCTCCCTAAACTCATTTTACTTTATACATCCCGTTTGAAGGAGTGGTGCTACTGACACTCATCTACTGAACTATTTATATCTCACTTTTTAAATTATTTATAAAACACCACTTTCTTTTTCAATATAATAATAATAATAATAATAATAAAAACCCCACGTTCACTGTTCAACGGTAATTTTTTTTATTGATTTTTTTTAACTCTTAAACCCTAAATTTTGATTTTTACACATGCAAAATATTATAAAATGATATGAGAATAATTTAAAAAATCTTGAAGAATTGTATGAGAAAGAATGATATCAAACATCTACAACCAAACAAAAATGACACCACACACACCGACAACTAGGAGTGGCAATTTGGGCTATCGTGTCGTGTTTGTATAAACTCAAACACGCCCCGTTAATTTTTTACTCAACCCGAACACATGTTTGTATAAACTCAAACACCCCCCATTAATTTTTTACTCAACCCGAACACGGTCCATTAAGTTTATCGTGTCATAGATCGAAACCCAAACATGACCCCATTAAATTACGTGTTACCCGATAAAACCCATTTAACACATGGATAATGGTAGACATGACACTTTCGTGTCAACTGCCGCATCATCACACCAAATGAGTTTAATTAAAAAAAATATTCCTTAAATCTAGTACTTTCATATAAAAAAAATGCGATGATGTCATGATGTGGCAACTGATAAGGAAATGTGGTGTTAACTGCCACATCTAGTTGGATATAAATGATTGACAAAAATGTTGGATGTCTACCGTTATCCTAACACATTAATTTATAGGTTATATACTTATTTATGATAAATTGCAATTACATTAATTCATCTACTACTTAAAATTTTAAAGTAATTTAAATCGTTCAATTTAATTACATAACTTAATCCACTAACACTCATTTAATAAATGAAAATAACCAAAAATCACAGAAATGTTAATTCAAAATAAAATTTCATACAATTGTTCCAAATATAAAATTCATCCAAAAATAAATCCAATCATGATATCCATATGAAATAAATAAAATTAAAAAAATGGAGAATACATTTCTTTCAACACTTGATCTCGAAGACTAAGTAGGCTGTAAAGAGAATGAAAAAATTAAAGTATTCAGGTTTTGATTTATAAATTAATGTTTAGGGTTTCTCTATATATTTGTAAATTACATATTTATCTTTAATATTTAATCATGTTAAATGGGTTAGCGGGTTGGGTTTAACTCAAACATGACCCGTTTACTTAACGTGTTTAACGTGTTAGACCCGTTAGTGGCCCGAACCCAATAAGGCATAAACATACCCTAAAATATCGTGTTGTGCCACTGGGTCGTGGCCCATATTTCTACCCTTACCAACAACAATCAAAACAACGAAATTGTATAAAGAATCGTAACCAAGAAAACATAATCTCTTATGAAACGAAACCACACCAGAACCATAACTCAATTGCTTAAAAAACCATCAAAGACGATCAATACAACACTCTCAACCTATCACCAATATTCCAATCGATTACATAAAATAAAATTGCATCCAAGAATGATGGTTTCACCGTGAAATAAGGAAAAAAAAACAAGTCATGCGATTTATGTGAGAAAATTACACAAAGAGATGAGATGTATTTTATATATATATATTATTTGAAGAAGAGATTGAGTGTAATAAATTTGAAAAATAAGTAAAATGATCTGAAAAGAAAAAATAATAATAAAAACATTTAATTTTATATAATTAAATCAAAAATTTTAAAAATGAAACATAAATATGTTAGTAAAGGGGGGCTAATAGCACCACTTATATTTAAAAGTTAAAATTATAATTATTACTCATTACACCCTTCAAAATACAAAACTTTCCATTAATTACAATTGGTAAATTAATTTGTCTTTTTCCATTACATCCGTGTATAATTTTTTCCATTATACCAATTTTTCTAGCTAAGATAAAATAGGAGTAAGATCAGATTAATAAAATGTCAACAAGTTCTTCGCAGTGAGCTTTCATAGTTTGATACTTAATGGTATAAATTGCGGATGTCGGTTTGCCACCGCTTAATTTCAAAAACAAAGAAATGAATAACAAAATTAGTCTTTTCGGAAGCAAATTTTTCGACGATATGAAGAGTAAAAATGATGAAAACTAACTCCTGTTCGTTTTAAAACTATTTTTTTTTCAATCATAAAACAATAATAAAAATTAAAGTGAAAATACTTATATGTGTTCGGAATCTATTAAATCAAGTATCTGTTCATCTATTTATCGATTATTTGTGAAAGATCACCTTCATTTCCGTGTGAAATTGGAAATTTGAGAGTGTTCATATATGAACCACTGGAACATTATGCAGCGTTGCTGGATGGTCTTTTGGAAGTTTGTTATCCAAGAACTTTGTCTATTTTAAGAAGCAAAGAGATTTCTTTTATTGAGGTATGTTAATTCCTCTTACTAATATATAGTTTGTGCATCTAAATTAGTGTGAGAATGAGAGTAATAGAATTTAAATTTTGTAAATTTTCATCTGTAGTCTACAAACAGGTTCTCATTCTTTATGTAAAAAAAAAATATATATATAATAGTTGTCACTCTATTTTTTTTTTCCATCTAGGTTCTCATTGATTTCTTCTTTTTCATATTATTTTTTATGAATGACAGTGGCTACATCAGAATCTAATGAATGTAGATGCTAGCTGTTGTGATTCGCATGATATCAAATGTTGGCGGCATTACTTGAAAGATATTAAGGGATTCTTTGTGCCAGAGATTGGAGATCAAAAGCCAATTCGTGTTGATAATTTCAACGACGCTCCTCATCAGTATGGAACTGGAACTTTTATGTTTCATCTCAATTGGTGTTTTCCCAAATTCCTTAAGAAGGCTTAAGATATATATATATATATATATATATATATATATATATTAAATGTGTATTTGGAATGAGTTTTCAAGTAAAGCTTTTGGAGTAGATATTTTAATATATATATATATATATATATATATATATATATTTATATTTATTTATTTATTAAATGTGTGTTTGGAATGAGTTTTCAGGTAGAGCTTTTGGAGTAGATATTTTAAAAACAAATGGTCCGTCCCGTAAACGTTTTTCAGTTGTTATATTTTGAAAATTAAAATGAAAATGAAAATAGTGTTTTTGGTTTCAGTTTCGTATTCTGAAAACGCGTCTGGTAGCTATACCTAAAGTTGTATTTTGAAAATGAAAATGGAAGAAACGCGTCCGGTTGGTTAACTGAAAAGTGAAAACTATTAAAATTTAAAATATCAATTTTTATATTTTGTTTAATGTTATTGCAATTATAAAAAAATAGATTAAATAATTAAACAATATAATTTTTGTATTGTAATTTTTAAATTAAATAAAAGTAATACATCACAAATTACTAAAAAAATCAATTAATCAAAACTAAACTCTTAAATTATAAATAAGTATTATTTTAATAAATATAAATAACAGTAATAAAATTATATATAAAAAATTTAAAAAGAAAAAGAAAGGAAACCAGATCGGTCAAGAAGAAGAAAAGAATAATAAAAAGGAAGAAGATCAAGGAAGAAGATCAAAGAAGAAGAGGAGGAAGAGGATTGAAGAAGGAGAAGGATTGGAGAAGAAGATGATCAGAGAAGAAGAAAAAGAGGATCAGAGAAAAAAAAAGGTTCGGAGAAGGAGAAGGACAAGAAGAAGATGAGTATTGGAGAAGAAGAAGAAGAAGAGTATTGGAGAAGAAGAAAAGGACCAGAAAAGAAAGAAGAAAAAAAAAAGAAAAAAAAAGTGAAAAACAAAAACAAAAACAAAAACAAAGAAAACATGTATTTTGTATTTTTTAATTTTGTCACTGTTAAAACTAATTTTGTTTTTCATTTTGTTTCTCGTTTTTTTAAAATAAAATGAAAAACAATTAACGAACATGAATTCAAAATCGTTTTTAAAAAACAAAAATGAAAACAGACTGAAAAACAGCTACAGAACGGAGTCTAAACTTTTATTGAGTACAACTTCTAACAAAAAGTCGTATTCTTATATTCTTTTCTGTTTATGATGTGAATTGGTTTGTATTTCTTTTGTCTACAAGTGATTCACATGATTTTATATTGGGTTGATTATTATTAAGTTTGCAAAACAGGTTTTTATGGTTTTGATATCACTTGAGTAACTAAAATTTGAATATAATGAAAGCATAATTTTTTTTGTCGTTTGCTTTGTTTGGTTTTTTTTATTATTATCTTGTATATAGAAGAATATAAGAACAAGAATAAGAAATGGTTCTGATGTTTGAAAGATATATTATGTCTGTGTCTTTTGTTTTTGTTTATGGTTGATAAATGAGTTTACTACAAGTAATTCAATTTTTGTATTTGTGAACTGCGATTTTTATGCTTTTGGAGATTGTTTGTTGATGGCTTGACAAAACTGTTAACATATATATTTGATATGTTATAAATATTTATGTTAATTTAGATTGCATTTTTTTTATACATAGGTGAAATGAATATTTTCACAATAACTGTAATGTTTGGGACTGAGGTGGTTGATGTAGGTCAGTGTGATTCTGATCACATAAGCCTCATTAATTTGATTCGTGCAACAATTGAGGAGCTTAGTGGACAAGATGTAGTGCCTAACGAAGATTGCCTTGTTTAGATACACTTACCTTGGTGTGATGAGAGAGTTGAGGTGAATAAAGATAGCGAGTTAATTGACTTTTTTAAGGAGTTTGAGGACCGTGGGTTACGAAAAATAGTTTTTGAGTTAGAAAATAGATGTTATGTTCCAAGTCCTCCAGAAGGGTCATCTTCTAGACCTAATGAAGAACCTGAAGTGTTGGATCAGTAGGGTGGTTACCAAGCATTAGGTTGGTGTGACTTTGAGGCTGATATGTTGAATTATGATGGTGATAGTGAGAAAGATGATGGTGAGGATGGTGAGGATGGTGAGGGAGAGGGAGAGGGAGAGGGTAGGCAGGCTAATGAGGAACAAAATAGGCAGTATGACAAGGTCTTAGTATTTGAGGAAGAATTTGTTGATGGGGATGATGGCATAATAAAGGAGTGCATGGATTTATTTGAGGGTTACCAATCGAAGTCTGAAGATGAGTGTTTTAGTGACTCGGAGCTTGAACCTGAACAGGTTAGGATTGCCAAGTTGCTGAAAGGTATATCATTCAAGAAAATGGTGGATGGTGATATTAAGTTTGAAGTAGGTCAAACATTTGCCAATGTTCAGCAGATGAAAGAATTATTCAAGGAGTATGCAATCCAAGAGGGGGTAGCTTTAATTAGAGTTAAAAATGACCTTCAAAGACAGACCTACAAGTGCAAAGAAGCTGGCTGTCCTTGGAGGGCACACGGTTCATGCCTCCTTGATGAAATGACGTTCAAGATAAAAACTTTAGTTGACATACATGAATGTCATAGGATTTACAACAATAGAGGCTAAGGTCAAGTGGATTGCCTTTAAATTTGAGAACCTTGTGAAAGACAATCCTAGTATTTCTATTAAGGTGATAAGTGATCTGTTGAGGGAGAAGTATAAGGTCTCGGTTGACATTCAAGGTTGTATAAGGCTAAGAAACGAGCTTTAGAGGGGTTAGCAAAAGATCATGCTAAAGCTTTTGCAAAATTAAGGAGATATGCTTACATGGTGAACCAAAGTAACCCCGGATCAGCAGTGGATATTTCCACCCAACAACCACACCCTACCTTTCATAGGATGTTTTTAAGCTTTGAAGCTCAAAAATTGGGTTTCCTGGAAGACTGCAGGCCTTTTATTGGAGTGGATGGATGCCACTTAAAAGGGCCATATGAAGGAGTGCTACTTTCTGCTGTGGCATTGGATACAAACAATGGGTTATTCCCACTAGCTGTTTGCATTTGTGATAAGGAGACACAGTCCAATTGGGAATGGTTCTTAAACAACCCGAAGATTCATCTCAAGTACCCATCAGACAGAAACTTGACTTTCATGTCTGATAGACAAAAAGAAGTCATTCACGCATTGCAGCAGCATTTTCCATTTGCAAATAGAATGTAATTTCTTTTATGATCTGATTGCATATATATATATATATATAGTATTGCTAAGTTGAGTTGTGGCTTGTGAGGTAACATTTAATTTTAATTTTGTTATACTGTTGTCTGGTTAGCATACATACATAATTTTTTATTGAAGTTTTGACAGCTCAATCTAATACATGTAGTTTCTAATAATTGACAGCATATTTTATTCTAGTATTTTTTTTTACATTTATGAGCAAATCATACATAGACTTCTAGTTTTGAAATGTAAAACCTTGTGTACAAAATATTTATGTTTTTTTCCTTTCGGAAGGTATTGTGCAAGGCATATATATGCCAACTTTAGACTAACTTACAAGGGTGATCATTCCAAGAAACTGTTTTGGATAGCTAGCCGAAGCTCTAATGTCTTTGACTTTAAAGAAACAATAGATGAGATTGGTGCCATAAACCCTGCTGCGAAGAGTTGGTTGTAAGAAATTGAACCAAAGCATTGGTCTAGGTATGCTTATGACCACGTAATTAGGTGTGACCATGTTACCAACAATATGACTGAAGCCTTTAATAACATGATAAAGACCCATAGAGCTTCTTCTTACTTAGAGTTGCTTGAGTTTATTAGGAGGATGGTTATGAGAAAATTCCAAGAGAGAAAGGAAGAGTTTCAACAGTGGAATTCAATTTTGCCACCTAGGGTTAATGCAAAGATATTAAAGAATAGTAAACAGAGCAGGGTGTTAACAATTATAGTTGCTGGGAACATGGAGTATGTACTTTTAGGTCCAAATGAGGGATATGCTGTTCAACTTGGTGAATATAGTTGTCAGTGCGGCAGTTGGCAAGTGAATGAGATCCCTTGTAGGCATGCAATGGCTGCCATAAGCCACCATTGTGGTAAGGTTGCAGTGAAGGATAAGGTGAGTGAATATGTCCATCAATGTTTGACCAATAGTGCCTACATGCAAACTTATAGTGGAATGATCCACCAAATTCCTGATCAAAAGAGGTGGCCAGAAGTCCCTGCTTCTGTACTAATTGAAGGTCAAACGGAACACATAGATCCACCACCTTGTACTGTGTAACCTGGAAGGCCAATGGCTCAAAGGAAGAGAGAACTAGATGAGGGCCTTAAAGGAGGAAAGTCTGGAAATGTGACATGCAAACTTTGCAGCCAAGTTGGACACAACAAAAGAACATGCAAAAACAAGGTATGTCAAAACAACAAAACTGAATATATTTCTTCTACATTCATTTTTCAAACTTCTTTATCTAATTAATTTTTTTATTTTTCCTCTGCAAATTCTTTTTGCAGACTAATGAAACCTCCACTACAACCTCATCTTCACATCACCCAATCCAACAACAATCAACACTTGAAGGTTCATCTTCACAACCACCACCAACCTAGACTCAAACACAAAAAGATTTGAACTGATGGAAGACTGGTAGTTGAAAGTGCAACACTGAAAGTTCTTGGTTAACAAAATTTAGTTTTATTTTGAATTCGTAATTATGAACTCTACTTTATTTTATTCATCTTCACATGCTTTTTTTTTTGTTTAAATGTGTGGTCTTCTTGCTAGCAGTTTTTAATTATGGTTAGTAAACCATTATATATGATGAAATTTGTTTTTTGATTGTGCTAGCACACAGACCATGTAGAAATTCAACAGTAATTGGTTGCATTTTTGTTATGCAATCTAAGGGTATTATGAACTCTATCTACTTTTTATTTATGCGTATGCTTTACTAATTATTACATTACATGATTGTTTGTTAGACTAAGTACAAACACTGCCATTGTTACACCAAACAACACCATGTTAACTACCCACGTTGGCCTTTGCCCTCCTTGTCTAGACTCTAGGTTATGCATTCTCCCATGAATGTTATTTTCCAAATTATGCATCCTTAAATGTAAGCTTTCTAGGTGCTGCACCCTTTGCCATAATAGTTCCAACTTCTGCATTACACTTGTCATTTCTTATTGAAGCTGAAAATGTTCTCTATTATCATACCTTTGTGAATTGCTTCCTAGGAATTCAGTTTGGTTAAATTCTTCAATGTCAGGACCCCAAAATCTATAGAAATTGCATTTTTCTCTTTCGTAGAAAAAATACAATTCCAATGGATTATTTTGAGATTCGGATATCTTCACAGCGGCTTTAATCCCGTATGAACATTTTCGGTTTTGAATTTGATTATCCCGCCATTGATAGCCATTGTTGAGCTTAATGATGTCTCCATGGCTGTTGCTATTGATTTATGTTGTCTCTGTTTGCTTGATATTTCTATGGTAGATGTGATTGTTGTGGTGGTTGACATATATATTTGTTGATATTGTTGTGCTTTGTTGAGTTTATAGATGTGTGTTGTGGCATAGAATATGAGTGTTGGAGCAGGTGTTGTGGCATAAAATATGAGTGTGATGTGTGTTATGGAAGAAAATGTAAGAAGGGTTTATTTGTTTGTATAATATGAGTGTTGGAGCAGGTGCTGCGTGTGGAATAGGTTGCAAATGTATGAAGGGTTTGTGCTGCGTGTGGAAGTAAATGTAAGATGAGGTTGTAGTGGAGCAGGGTGCATGCCTTTTTATAAGAGAAAAAAACAGTAGCCGTTGTTTACAACGGTTACTTTTGAGACTTTAATTGTCTTTCCAACAGACAACTCATTTAGTAGGGGTATAATAGTCATTTGACCATCTGATTATGTCAGATGGTCTGATTTTAACAGAAACTATCACAGAAGGATTAAACGGGCTAATACTGAAACTACGAGGATCGAAATGGATAATAGGGTAAACCACAGGGATTAAAATGATATTTACCCTAATTAAAAAAAACAAATAATAATAAAAAATACGTATAGAAAGATATTTGAAGGATTATCACTGACATCACTCTTATTTTATTATTATAATAATATTTATATATTTTTAAGGCACAAATAGCATTTATTTTAACAAATGCATTAGAAATTTACTTAACTAATAAAAAAATAGTACTAGTCTTTCTCCAGAGTCCAGACAGCCTGCTATCAGTCCGTCTGCACAAAGAGATGCTCCAAAAGCTCGAGTCAATGCCAATTGCTTGTTTGGGTTTGATACATATTTATGTCACAAACACAAATTATTTTTCGATTTGAGCATTGCCAAATGAGCTTAAAAGTGTTGAAATTGTTGTTACAAGTCTTGAATGGTTTAATTTTGATTTTAACTAATTGATATGGTTGAGTGTCCAAATTATCAAGAGTTCTTAAGGATCATAATGTAAAATTCTATGATTTCCTTGAATCGATTACTAATTCAAGCAGTCTCCTTAAGAACAAGTATTGGTTTTTGCCTCAATTTGATGCCAATTGATATTGATACTCCAAATTTACTGTCCTTTAAACATGAATAACATTTTGTAATATTTTAAAATAATAATAATAATAATAACATTTTCAAGAAAGCACATATCACTTCTAGCCTAAAAATACAAAATACTTTGGATATATCATATATACTACCAAGCAAGATTTCCATTCCGTGTTCTAAAAACTATATTTAAAATGCCAATGTGTACATCACCTCTTAGTAGAGATGGTTGTACATCTCCCTTCCACATCTAATGGTTTGGGGTTTGAGTCTCACCATGCGTATTTTACAAGCATGTATGAGGAGTTTTCTCTTAGTTTGTGGGAGCAACCCTCTCTCCGATTATTAGAGTTGTAATATTCCGAACCGTGCTTGTAGAAATCTAATTAATCTCGTCAGATCCCGGCAATAGTTGTATTAAAAAAAAATTGTTAAGGTATTCTTTCAAAAAAAAAATCTAGATATTAAATAAAACTTATAATAATAATAATAATAATAATAATAATAATAAAAGGTTTTAAATTATATTTGCATCCCCACAAAAGAGGAGTCTTACATTTGTCAGGACAAAAAATAATCATTTATAATTTTATTGTTGAATTTTAAATTTTGAATTTATTTTTTTAAGTTATTGAAAAACAATTAAGTTTATTTCAAATTACTTGGATCCATGTCTATTTGATTTTTTTGTTTAAGTTGTTGGCATAATTTGTAGAATGTGACACATCGGCAATGAATGAAAGTCGGGGGTACCACGTCACCAAAAGTCAATCAGACCGTACCAACCCAAGTTGACCAAAGATAACTTTGTAACACCTGATCGGGGTTACCTAAACGATCAAATAGAGATGGTCCTATTAATATGATCAGATTGGTGATTTAACCGATCGGGATTACCCAGATGGTCGGGATAAAACCTATGCTCAGGGTGCAACCACCGGTCGGGGGAAAAAGAAGTTTGGTTGGGAATGGCAGATGACCAGTTGAACGACACGTAGACAACCATAAATTTAATACGGTAACGACTCAAACAGCAAAGAATGGTCCTACTCAAGTAAGATGCCTAGAAACATACTTTGATGAGGAAGTAAATTTCCTTATAGATATCAAAGTCCAAATTAGATAAGAGATCTAATACAGTCGAAACACAATCAACAAAAACAAGGAAGAAGGATAGAACAACCCCAATAAATTAGAGTTTCGTTTAATTACGAGAACTTTCCTTTCTTGGATAACAAGAATTAGGGTTCTATGCATAAATGAATAAACCCTGATAACGCCCATAAAAGGGTTAACGAAAAATAAGCTTACAAGAGCACAAGAGAGATTGATCGTGTAATTATTTTCATCATAGTGAATTTTTCTCGCCGTCGCCGACAACCGTGGGCGTTTCCCCACCTTGGGGTTTTATCACGTTAAATCTCGTGCATTGTTTGCTTTTTATTTGTTTTGATTCATAATTAGATTGTTAATTCGTGTTTGCTTGTTCGACATGTGATCATTTAAACGTAATCTAAAAATCACCGTCAACATAAGAGTTAACCGCCAAAAATGGTCTTAAAATAAAAGATTTTTTTTCCCGATACTCAGTACCGAGACCTTCACTGGACTCGGTCCATATCAAACTCGGATCCCTCCTATAGTAGATCTCCACCGAGGTACCATGGTACCGAGGTACTTGAGTACCGGATCCTCGGCTGAGTAGCGGGTCCACACGAGTGCAGCTCCATTATATTAGGCCATCATGGCCATCCGTGACGCCAGGGTACTAAGGTATAAAGATATCAAGGCACTGAGATATCGTGGTACCGGGATACCATGGTGCCAGATCCCTCTAAGGGAGCAACTCCTCCCATATGAAGAAATCAGAGTTAAATCACACCTCATAGGATGGTTCAAGTTGGATGGATCCAATAATAGATTACTTGCAAGCCGACATCTTACCAGGCGACAGAGCCGAAGCAAGAAAGGTCAGAGCCAAGTCGAGATATGTAACCCATCACGAGGTGTATGACATACTTGAGATGTGCCACCTTGCGAGGCGTACGACATTCTCAAAAACTTACAATACGAAGAATGCAAAAACCATTCGGGTGCGAGCAATTTGTCGAACAAGGCAATCACAATAAGATACTATTGGCCGACTATGAGGTCCGACACCCAGAAACATGTGAAAACTTTCGACAAATGTCAAAGATTTACACAAGTGTCTCACCTCCCCCAGGTACGTTAAATTCAATTTCGACCCCTTAGCCCTTTATGAAATTGGGCATGGACATTGTAGGTAAACTTCTAGCAGCATCCGGTGGAGTAGTTTCCATGCTCGTTTTAACAGATTATTTCACCAAATGGGTCGAAGCATGAGCATTCCAACACATACATGATATAGAGGTACGATATTTTGTTTGGAAAAACATAAGTTGCAGGTTTGGAATACCTAACGAAATTGTGACTGACAAGTCGACAACGGATCCCAATTCATCTCTTTTGACTTCAAAAACTTCTACAACAAGTAAAGGATAAAATTAAGCTTCTCAACTCCTCGTCATCCTCAAGCCAATGGTCAAACTGAGTTAACCAACAAAACCATCATCAATTCATTAAAAAAGTGGCTTGGAGATGAAAAAAGCGACTGGGCCGTTAAACTCCCTGAGATCCTCTGATCGTACAAAACTACACCACATCAATCGATAGGAGAAACACCCTTCTCACTTATCTACGGATCAGAAGTAGTAATACCAATTGAAACTCGACTCCTAACCGATCGGAGTGAAAACATTAATGAAGAGCAGAATAACCTAGAGCTTGCATTTGAACTAGATCATCTCGATGAATATCAAGAACAAGCTTTACTAAGAATACAGGTTTAGCAACAACATGTCGCTCGACACTATAACAAAAATGTGAAGGACAGAACCTTCAAAATCAACAACTGGGTACTACGGAGGGTCCTCCAAAACACTAGAGAACAAGCAGTAAGAAAACTGGGTCTGACATGGGAAAAGCATTACCAAATAACAGATGTGAAAGGATGATGAGCATACAAGCTACGAAACCTCGACGGTCAAGAGATACACAACAACTGGAATGCTCTACACTTGAAACAGTATCACTTATAATATACTATTGATGTCATTTCTTATTTCTACGTTATTGGTTTCATCTTCCGTGAATTTGATACTAACAAGTCGATCGACAAGAGCAATGATGACACCTAAGTTGTAATTAAGTGCAAAACTGAGCTCACAAAAAATAAAATTTCAAAATTCTTTACTACTTACAATAAAGAGTTGTCGATATCAACAAGTAAAAAATTAAGTTCTCTCAGGAACTCCACATATCAACAAACAAAAGGATCAAACCCTGCTTTCAAGGGACACAAACGACAACATTCATTCATAGGATCTACGACTATAACTCTCAATGTCTACACTCGACTCCGCACACTGGAAGCTAAGGGAATAATACTGGGGATAACAATATATTTGAGTAATGCAAGTACGCTATTACGCTTGTACGCGATTGTTATTGTAAATAAAACGGTCGAACGACAATTCATTCTTTGTATTCATATTACACAAGTACGTGAATCATAAATATAAAACGGTCAAACGACCACACATTCGTTGTACTCATATTACGCATGTATGCGAGTCCTTAAACGGATTACGCTTATACGCGATATGTGTGTGATTCCTTAAATGAGATTATGCTTGTACGCGATTGTTATTGTAATTAAAACAGTCGTGTCAACCTCAACTTTGTTACGCTTGCACACAATTCCTTATGAATAAAACAGTCGTGTCGAATTCAACCTTGTTACACTTGTACACAATTATTTGTAAATAAAATGGTTAAGTCAACCAAAAATTAACTATGCATATGCGTGATCCTTTGTAAGTATAGCGATCATGTCAACATGAGCTAAATTACGCAAGTACGCGATTCCTATTAAATTTAATACGATCAAACGATTATTCTTTGTAATCTGATTACGGTTATATGTGAATCATTTTTCAACACAATCGTCAAGACCCTATTCATGAAACATATTAGTCAAACAACCTACTATCAATTGAACTCGTCATTTCACTAATACAAGGTCGATCAACCTCTATCCATTTATACAAAAAAGGTTCAACAATACAAATTACGAACTGAGTCGACACGAGAGTAAGGTAGTACTCTCGTTCGACACAAAATGTGAGTCTACATGTATGATCTAAAGAGTGACATTCTTGGAGAAGCTAATCTTGAGTTGATCCCTCAATCTGAGTATTTGGTTCGGCAACGTCTTCAGCACCCTTATCGATCCCCTATTCATTTTCAACATTTCCATCATTCTCCGTAGCTGTGGACACCTCAACCCTGAGACGCTCTGACTCATCCCAATCTTCGACTTCCTCCCGGATAGCATCCATATCCCATTGCTTACCAGATAAGTACTCTCTAAAGTGTTTCGATTTGGGCGGAGGACATAACGTCGACTGATATAGTCAAGAGTTGCCCAATTAAATCGGTATTCTACTTTTCCACCTCAGTGAGGGCCTTTTTCACTCTCTCCGACTCTACATTTTGAAGGTCCTTCTCCTTCTCCAACATCTTCACCTTCTCCTCTAAAGCAATAATTTTCTTATCCACCTATTTACTAGCCTTGTTGAGCTTGGCGTTCTCCTTCCTAAGAGTGTCTTTTACTTTCTACAACTTCCCAAACCCTTTTCGGTTGGCCTTAAATTTATCCTTTAAATACAACTGTGTTTGAAAAGTCTACAAAAAATGAACAATCTTTGTGAGTGATCAACATGATTCAACTTTTGAAACACAAGATATTTTAAGACAAATCTTACCTCCTATCATTGGTCGTAAGGTATGTGATAAGGTGTTTCTTTCATGCCTTTAAGACAAGTGTGAATCGACCTTTATCGTGGACATGCTCCTTTAGATAATAATTGTGTAGAAGCGAGCCTAACCCAAAGTTTAATTCTTTCTTTTCTCGAAGGACAGTCAAACTTAGTAAGATCCTCCAACTATTAGGCATCAACTGGGAATGAGCAATATCAAAATATATCAACAGCCTATGAGCCAAAATAGGAATAGGAAATGGCCATCTCATTTGATGGATGTACTCATAAAAGCACGCCCACCCTGGTACGTCCCAATCTTCCCTCTCGTGCTCCTTTACAACACGTATTTCAACATACTCAGGGATACCATACGTCATTCTCAGACGACTCATGTCTTCATCTATGAGTATGCTCTCTACATCACTGGCCAAAATCCCTAACGGTCTACCTGAGTATGAAACCTCTTCAATTTATATATGATTTTGGAATTCAATCAGCTGCACAACAGCGCATGCGACCCCCTTTTCAGCATACCAGATCTATTGATGTGTACTTCTGAAAGGTTGGCAACGAAGACTTATCGTTCAACATTATTAGTGTCAGACTACACATTTGTCTTAACACCATCACCCATAACGAAAGAGGATAATTGAATAGATGAGTCTGAAGTTGTAGCCTTGCTCGACATGCTATCTCCAAAAGCTGACAAATGCAAAAATTACAAAAGTCAAGCATAAACTAAGAAACTAAAATCGTTTTATAGGGTTTTGATCGGAGCGATTTGTATACCTTTTGAGGTCTCTATTTTCTAGTTTTTATTCTTGTTTTTGAGTATATTTTTGTATTTGATATGTTTGTAAGCCTTTTGTAGGTACATATTCCTTATGGAAGATGTTTGAGTTTAATTGAAGAGTTTTGGAGGTTAAAGGGCAGAATTTGGAATAGCTTGTGCAGACTCCCCAACTTTGGAAGGTTATATCTCTCTCCTATGATCGAACTATATTTCCCATAACCACCTTTCCTAAAGCTCCAGAAGTATGCTTTCCAACGCAATTTACAGATCAAGATTCTGAGGTTTTTAGAAAAAGTTATGTCTGTTTTCGTAATAGTGCGCAGAGAAGTGCGGTACGTAACCGCACGAGACCAAGTTGTGTACCGCATTTCGTACCGTACTTATGAGCAGCAAGCTCTAAAAAGTCTTGTGCGGTACGCAGTGTTGATGCAAACAACACATCGAACCACATTTCTGGGCATAATTGTGTTTTTCAGCCATTTTCAGAGGGATATTCTTATCTTTTCACCCCAAAGTCTTGCCCTAACCTCTCACACTATAAATACCTCATTTTCTCCTCATTCTTTAGACAACTCTTCCCTTTTTTCCCCTTCTCATGCCTCTTCTCTTCTCTTTTCCATTTTCTTTCATCTCTTGCTCCCATGGAGGTTTTTCCTCCATGGGAGCTCACCATACACCACCACCTCACAACTATACACTTTCTTCATCCATCTTAGAGTAGATTACAAAGAAATTAAGAGCCAAATTCGAGCTAGGAAGGCTAGGAGCATCTTTGGAGGACTTGTCTTCAAGGGTTTGCCCTTATTTGCTCATTTCTTTGTATTTCTTATTGTCTTTGATGTGTAACACCGAATTTGAAAATTTGTAAACCTTTCACATGTGCTATATATGTATTTTTGTATTTAAATTCATTTGGGTTTTGTTTTGCTCTTTGATATATGTGTTTTTATACTCTTAATATGATATGTATGTGTATGAATTGTTAGAAATCATTATGTGTCCATGATTGGGTTTAGAAGTAGTTATAATTTAGAGTATAAATTAGATACCCATGATTGTTGATTGATTGATTGATGGATGGATGACTTGAAATTCCATGTATTGAGTAATTTGAGTAATAGAGATGTTAGCCCCAAAGAGTAGAAAATGTTTCAGTTCAAGCTTTTAGTTGCCAAATTAACCTTGGTTAATATCCTTGTTCTTAATGGGTCTTTGTATTAAGACACGATTATCAATCCACGTGACAGGATTAGATGATGAATTGATTGTGGAAAAATTCCTTAATCAATAGGGTGAACCTTTAATCTAAATTGAATGTTCTTAATGATATAACAATCACATTGTTGCATGTAGTTGTTAGGTAAACTTGTTTCCCATGTTTAGCCATCCTAAGGAGTTGACTAAATCGAATCTTTGACCTAGAAGTAAAGACAACCGAAATTTTTCTTGTGCTTGTTTTGTTATATGGATGTTTTGAGTCCTTAAAGCATTTGCTTAATTGATCACTTTTTAATTGATCCATGGTTAGATGTTATGTACCGAAAGGAGACGCGTTTGACAATGTTTAGATAAACATTCACTATGCTTGACTAGAAATTGCTAGAACCACTAGGCTAGCGTATATGGTTCGATTTGTATTCCACGTGCTTAATGAGTTCATATATATTGTCCGGATTGCTCGAAAGAGATTTTGGGTATATATGGATACTATCTCTAAGACATCGAGAGAGATTAGATATTAATTAAGGGGAACGAGCCTATGTATATTTGCACATTTGAGGATTAGGTGAGTCTAGAACGTAATTAGGAGGATTGTCACGGTTTAGTCGTTTCCCTAGTGTAACCACATTTCATGCATATCTCCATTCCATCTATCATTGTATATATTATTTATATAAGTTATTTAGTTATTTAGTTATATTATTATTCACTTTTCCACACACGCAACACATGAGTCCGCTCAGAGTGTTGTAATAATAGCTAGAACTAGAGACAATCGGTGAATCCCACCTCCATGTGGATCGATCCCTTGCTTGTCGTTGTGCTAGTCTCTGTGACTTACGCCCTTATGAGGCCGAACTTAAATGTTCATATTTGACGACATTGCAACGACGTGTCCCGTCGGTTCTAGCTATTATTACAACACTCTGAGCGGACTCGTAAAGCAATCACAATAATAAATAAATAAAAGATTAAAATCCAAAACCTTCATCCACCTTTCAACCATTAGATGTATAGATAATTATTTTTATTTTCAACAATCTACTGATCTAGCATGAGATTTAACGCCGTTAGAATTCCATTAGGTTGACTTTAGTTTGATCATCAAAAGGATTGTTAAATCCGTTCAATTTTTTAATCTTTTTTTGCCTAGAAAAATCTGTTAAATAAATTAATATATATATAATAATAATTATAAAAAAGTAAAAAATCAAAATCATTGTTCCACTGCATCAATTATGAGAGACCTTTCCAAGTATGCTAAGAGCTTCTCCAACCCCATGCCAACCACCACGCCAATCTCCAAAATCCACTAGAAATCTCCTTCAACCCGTGCCATTCTTTGCGCAAAACCTCCGTCGGTGAACAGTGTCGCACAATAGATTGAGCGACATTGTGCTGTTGCACAACCACGGTTCTGTTTTTTTTTTTCAAACCCAAAACTTTTATTGATTATAACCCTATTTAATAAAATCTTTTTTGATTATATCCTTCATTTAAAGGTTTTATTTAATCACGGTTTTACCCTAATCAATTTAATTTATTTCAATTTGATCCTTTTTAATATTTAATGGTTTTGTTGTAAATTAATTATTATTGTTATGTTCATTTATAATAAACTAAAATGAAGTGTATAATTTTAAAATTAAAATGCAATTTTTTTTAAATAAGTAACTTCATTCAATACAACGGAAATTAAAGCAAAATATTAAATGCATAATTTTACCTTATGAAATATAATTTCTTTTCATGTATTAATTTCATATTTTCTTACCATATTGTAATATTATATTAATTATGGGGTGAAATGTTAATTGTGTAGAAATATTCAAAAAAGGGGAAAGAAAGAGAATATTATGGAGAATATTCTCTTTAGTTTAAAGTTTGGTGAAGTAGGTTGGAGATGAGATAGTAAAATAGTGCAACAGTTGCACTATTTTAGTGCAAAATTTGCACCAAAGACACTATTCAGGTTGGAGATGCCCAAAGGACCACCAACTTTTAAAACTGTGAACCTAGTTTTATACAGCAATGAATTATGTTCATTTCAAAAGTCAATTGAATAACTATGGAATTAATAGTTATTGGCTTAAATTTAGTTAACTCTTAGTTTTAGTATGGAAGTCTCCCTGGAGATCTGGTGGCAATTTAGTTTCTCCTCCTCATTTGTGTACAAAACAACGTAAGGCAATCTCATTTCTTCTGTTATTTTGGTTTTAAATCTTCCATTGTTAAAGTTGTTGAGAGGTAATTAGGTTGAGTTGCAGAGTCTAGAAAATTTCAAAAGTCTCAAAAATATTTTCAGAAGTCTCAAAAATTGTTTTTAGAAGTCTCGAATTTTTTTCTAAATGACTCGAAAATGTCTTCAAAAGTCTCGAAAATTTCTCCAAAAGTCTCGGATATGTATGTAATTGAAAAGTCACTGAACACGTTAAAAAAGTCTCGAAAACTAATAAGTGATTCAAAAATCTCGGACAAAATGTCTTTAGGCTGTTGTCTGATCTCATTTAATGGTATTGTATCCTCCACCTCAACTGATATCTCGTCATGGCTATCAAGATCATCATCAGGATGATCGACTATCGAAGAAGCCTTTTCTGACTTCTTAGGAGTTTCAAACTCCACATGTCGCAGATAATTTGGATTCTTATTATCTGTGTCTCGAGGTGTCTGCTTTAGCATCGCAGATTCATCAAAGGTAACCTCTCGACTCACGATGAGCTTCTTTGCCTCAAAATTCTATAGTCTGAATCCCTTAACTACTTCACTAAAGCCCATAGAAATAACTTTCTTGGCTCGAGGATCCAGTTTGGATTCAGTAACATGAAAGTATGCTGGACATCTGAATATATGTAATCTATCATAATCAGAAACAGGTTATTCGGATCATACCTCCTTAGGAGTTTTCCCATTAAGTGCAGAAGCTGGTAGTCTGTTGACAAGATGAGAGGCATACATCAAAGTCTCTGCCCATAATGCCTTGCTAAGGCAAGATTGAGAAAGCATACATCAAAATTTCTCCACCAAAGTACGGTTCATCCGTTCTGCTACACTGTTTTACTGTGGTGTACCAGGAATTGTAGAATATCTGATTATCCCTTCATTCTGACAGTAGTTCATGACAGGATCTGATTTGTACTCTCCACCATTGTCTGATTTTAGCCTTCTTATTTTTCTGTCTGTCTGGGTTTCAATCATCTTTTTCCATTAAAAAAAGATATCTAGAACTTCATCCTTATGCTTCATGGTATATACCCAGACATATTTGGAGAAATCATCAATAAAAGTCACAAAATAATGTTTACCTCCCAATAAAGTATTTTTGGAAAGCCTCCAAACATCAGTGTGATGTAATCCAGTGTTGCTTTTGTATGATGAATTGCAGTGCCGAACTTGACTCTCGTCTGCTTTCCCATGACACAATGCTAGCAGAAATCAAGTTTACCTATCTTGGCACCTTTCAAGAGACCTTGCAAAGTCTTCTCCCCGACATGCCATAAGCGCAAGTGCTAGAGTCGGGAAGTATCAGATGGTTCATCATCGAAATTGCTGGAGATAGCTGCTCTCCCCGTGACTGTTTACCCGTCCAAAAAATATAGATTTCTTTGTCGAGTACCTTATCATTGCCAAGAATGCACCTCGTACAACTTTCAGGGCTCCACCTTCCATGGTCACCTTGTAACCGCTGGAGTCTAATACCCCCAGTGAAATAAGGTTCTTCTTCAAATCAGGGATATACATGACGTCTTTCAATCATCTGGTTGTACCATCGTGCATCTTCAAGTGAATAGTTCTTAGCCCTTTCGTCCGATAGATGTTGTCGTTGCCCATAAACATAACTCCTCCGTCAAGCTCCTAAAAGCTTAAGAACCACTGCCTGTTGGGGCACATATGATAGGAATAGCCGGAATCTAGAATCCATCTATCAGAATGGTTGTCTGATGACGAAACAATAAAAGCCGAATCCTCTTCATTATCAGCTTTATCTGTAACATTCACATTAGATTTGTCCAATTTTGGACAATCTTTCTTCCAGTGACCTTTCTGGCGACAATAGGCACACTTGTCCTTCGCAAGACGTCCGGATGTTATTTCTTCTCTTGGCTTTGAATGAGATTTACCGTGCTCACTGGGTATTTCAGATCTCCTGTTGCATGTCCCACCTCGAGCAACAATCAATACTTCTGATGTTAAGTCTCCGTGATCAAGCTGATTCTTCTTTCGATACTCATTATTCACCAAAATATTATAAACATCTATGAATTTAACCTCATCTTTTCCACATAACAGAGTAGTAGTTAAGTGTTCATAGCTATCAGGTAGAGAATTTAATAAATACAATACCTTATCTTCATCGCTAATTTTAACATTTAAATTTAGTAAATCAACGAGAATCATATTGTAATTATTCAAATGCTCAATCATAGGAATACCTTTCTCATACAAAAAATGACAAAGTTTCTGCCAGGTTCTGCTTGTTGAGGCTGGGGTTTGAGCATCGGTTGATTGTTCCAAGTTTTCTCTAGCTTTTGGATCTTCTATCGTGCCCAAAAATAGAGTTAATAAAGCGTGAGTAAGTCACAAACAGTACTTACAAGCGGAAATAGCTGAAATTAGCGATGAAGATAAGGTCGACTCAATCAAAAACGAGTGAAAATTGCACTAAGTTGGGCAAAAAAACACTTATGGATCGAGTTGACTCAGGAATATTCTGTTAGACTAACGAAATATTCTAACGGAAATAGAATATTCTTTGATTGAAACGAAATATTCCTTTACTGGTGATGTGGCGTGCAATAACGTGGCGGATGACGCGACACTAACTGGTGCTGATGTGGCTGTTGATATGTGTTGACGTGGCGGATGACTGGCGCTGACGTGGCGGATGACTGGTGTTGATAATGTGGCTGACTGGTGCTGATTGTGTGGCGATGTGGTGAATGACGTGGCTGTTACAGTGCGTCTTCTTCCTCGAAAAAAAATACAGTACAAATTCTGAAAAATTTGCCAATGTTGACCGAAGCTAAAGAGTTCGTTAGAGCTCTGTTTGAGATGAGTTCCCCGGCGTTAGAATCGTATTTCTGAGAGGAACACGGGGGTATCCTCCAAACAACGATTCGAGCACTTCGTAATTTTTGTACTTTATAAAAAAATCAAAGCTTTGATACCAATTTGTTACGGAAATGACCAGAAATTTAACATAAAAATACACACAACACATAAACATAGATATTTATGTGGTTCGATAATTGTCTATGTCTATGGGAGACAACACACTAATATTATTTTAGAAATAATTCAAAATAGAGTAGATCTCAAGAACTCTCTCTAGAAGCAAATAATATATAATTGCTTCTTACGGCTTTGCCTTGCATTCCCTTGCTTTGCTGAGGGTCTTATTTATAGGGGAAAGACAGAGACAACACTTCCCCATTTTCAACATGGTGTTTTATTGTTGCCATGAATGTGGTCGGTGGTTTGGTTTCCACATTGTCAACAATGTAGGTGGTAGATGGAAGGTTGAAGTTGAGCCAATTTGTCAACAGAACCTGAACTCGAATCAAAAACCCCCATAATTCCTCTATCGAAGCGACCCAGACATGAGTATTTGTATCCCTGTCCCTGAACCGCTGTTCCCAAACCAACAGTATCAGGGTCTGCTTCGAAATGAAGCTCCGGTTACCGGCGGATACATATCGAAGAGAGAGCAAGCTGCAATACCACTCTCTGTTTTGGGTGCCCCGTCAGTTCCTGACCCGAGCCTCAGCAAAGAACCGGATCCCCCAATTGTTGTCATTCCACCAGGTAATTCGTTTTCTTCCTCTCTTTCTATTTTTTAGATACTGGTCATTGTAGATTTACAGTGAAACCGTCTTTATATTAAAGTACTACTTCCTCTTATATTTTTTTTTCCTTTGGTGCTTTATTTTTTGTGAGTCTGCTTTAGAGTTAACTTCAATTTTCAGATACATAAAAACTTTTGTGGAAGTATAATGGTTATGTGAATATAGGATTAGTGTATGTAAATAACATTTTTTGACTTATTTTTTTGGTATCAGTAATTCAACTGTTCATAAATTTAAGGTTTTTAGGGGTATTAGTAAGTAACAATCGGTTTTGATAGAGATATTAGGGGTATAAATGTATGGAAATATTGAAAATATCTCTAGAAATATGACATTTCGATGATATATTTAATATTTTCAAACATATCGCCAAAATTTCAATGATATTTTTGATATGTACTTCCTTGTTTATTAGTAAGGTAGTTGATGAATGAGTGAATGTCTCTACTCATGTTATTGGGTGAAAGAACTAGGAGATGAAGATTTTATAGAACGATTGACAGTAAGAGAGACTATTATTTAAAATTCATGTACTTGTGTTTTCGTATGTGTAAAGTTTCAGTTTAAGACATGACTCAACATCAGTGTTCAACACGACCACTTTTGATTTTTACAAAAGAGTGCCCAAGTGGTTGAGAGAAATTGATTCCCCATGTTTCCGTGAACTTTTCTTATGCAATAGTTTGCAAGTGTAGGAATACAATCAGCAAATTAGTGCTACTTGTGATTTGCGATGGTTGTAGTAAATTAGAGCTATATTACTTTCGTGATAATTGGTTCAGATGGTCTGATGAAATTAATTGGCATGAGGGCTCTTAAGTTCTCAAAATATTATTGAATTAAGGGGGGTGTATTGGATTGAGATTTTAATGGACAATTTTAGAGAGTTAGGATTTTACAGATTTACAAGACTATTAGGATCATTAAGATAATTAGGATTATACTTTTAGGATTATTATGATTGTATGGACTAGACTTTTAGAATCCTGAAAGAGTTTTTGGACTTTATTTATAGACTATTAGGATTTTCTTGATTTTATTTCAAGACTTTTTAGACTTTTATATAAATATGGATTTTCAAGAGTTGATTGTAGTATTCAATTTTCTCCACACATTAACGAATATTCATACCCAATATGACACCCAATATGAATGTGTGGATGTGATTGAACACCCTTAACTTATAATTTCAAGATTTCCTTACTATAGAAGCACTATATATATATATATATTAGTAAAATAACTATATCTTTATCCACACTAATCATTATAATTTATGTATAAATAAACTATTATTTACATCTATCAAAAGAGCATGAACAATAATAAAGATGTCACGATTAAGTATCATTAGTTAACATCTGTTCTATGAAATTAAAGTAAAAAAAAAAACAAAGTAAAATTGTTACACTACTCCACCCTCCTATCTTCAATCTTCGGTCACCAATTACCCATCTGTGGACCACAACTCGTCCAAGCTAGAGATCTTATGGGGTATGGAAGATCTGATGAGGTATGGAAGTTAAGGAAACTGAAAATTTGATGGCGGTGTGGAGGTTGAGGAAGCTGAAGATGATTTTGAGTGAAAGAGAAAAGTCTAGAAAGTATTGAGGGAGATGACAAGACAATTTTGGGTTCGAGTTATTTATAAATATCACTAAAAAGTTAAGAAAATCTATTTTGTCTTGAAATCCTAAAAATCTTGATCTCAATCCAATACCACCAGAAAATTTGTTGCCTCATGAAAATCTAGATCTAATACCACAAGACAATATGGACTTTAAAAAAAAATCTTAAAAGTCTAAATCCAATACCACAAGACAATATAGACTTTAAAAAAAAAACTTAAAAGTCTAGATCCAATACCACTAGACAATATGAATTTTTTAAAAAAATCGTAAAAGTCTTGATCGAATATCACCAGACTTATCTAACTTGTTAAAAAGTCTCAATCCAATACCACAAGACTTTTACTTCCCCAAAGTGTCTAATAAAATCTTGAACCAATACACCCCCCTAAGTCTGATTATTTTTGACTATTTTGGGAGCCTATGAATACCTTGTGTCCTGGTTTTAGTGTTTTACCAAGATGTTTACACATCAAATAAACATTTTATCAATTTGTTAATAATGAATTAAGGTAATAGATTTTTCAGCTACTCAACAATAGATGGAACACAATGAGAGTTAAGAGTTCAGACTTCTTAAATATGGTGTTAATTAAAAACTTGCCTGGACATGTGTACTCCTTGAGAAGACTATAATGCTCACAACTAAAAAGACACATCACCTATTATGTTTTGTTTTAGGTAAATACTTGAATAAAATTGATAGCTATCAGAGATGGGGACTAGTTTTACTTATACATATCCAGTAGATTTAGTTGATGGTTTGAAGGCAGATTCCTCATCAGAAGAAGCCTAGATTTCTCACCGAAGACTTTTCTTCAATTTATTAATTTTTTAAGATTATTGTTCTATGCTTAGTTTGTGCATAAGTTGGAATATTGGTGGTTAACAAATCCAACTACAATATAAGTTATCATCCTTTTAATCAATATGTATGTTTTTATTTTTCTCCTTGTCTTTAATATAGTTTTGGAAAATCATGCTCTGTTTTTATCCTCGATGACACAAATTTAAAGTCTTATCCATTGGGCCTCACGACTCACACACACACTCACTGATTGCAAGCGATGCACCACCATAACACACACTCAACTCTGTCTTCTCTCTTTTCTCAACTCTGTTTCTTTCTTACCCTTCTTCAATTTTATGACACTTTTCTGGGTTTTTTGATACCACTCTTCTCTCTCCTCTCTCAATTTCGTTTTCCTTAAATCTCGAGCTGTTCTCTCTCTTCCTACTTCAATGACCCATTAATTTTTTTTTCACACATACAGCTAGGAAATAATAAATTTTTATATAGCCATGTCACTAACTGATTGCAACCGATGCACCACTATTATTAGATTCTAGTGTGGTGCATCGGTTGCAACCAAGTTTTTCTCCACAAACTAAATTTGACCTCTGAACTGTTTGAATTATAATACTTTTTTTTTTTAAATTGCTCTAGCTACTAGGAAGCTGTTGATATTTACTTCTCAATTGATTATGATTAGATTATCTTCTGACGATGGTCAAATAACATCATTTTTATGGAGAACCTTTTAGCAAATGAAGAAACAAAATATCCATTAACTTAGAGTTGCTAAAATGAGGACGGTAGGACAAAAAATGGCTGACAAATGAAAATAGAACTAGAGACATGCATTATTGGAAAGCTGACGATATAGTAAATATGATAAACATGTAGTACAAATGTTGTTGAATACACTGGTGAGAATAAAGGATATAGTTCGTGTATGTGTTGTGAGGAAATGGTGAACGATCTGGCTGAAAGTCTGAAACCTCTAATTTTACATGTTGCTCTTCTCATCTTGTTGCATATGCATTTTGAGATGCTTAGAAACAGGGAGACCTTGGATGAATGGATGATAGCTTGTTTATGCTTAGTTCTTCATTTCTCAACATCAGTCATTCACTTTCATGTCTCATATTTTCTTAATTAGTTAACATGTTTCGGACCCGTGTTGAGATAGATATATAACCATACTTAATTAAAGAGTCAGTGATGATTAATTAGGTGGAGGCTATTGTTTCAGGTGCTTTGGATGCATGTTTGATTTCCATAATCATGAAATAAAATGATGTCACAAAGGCATGGGTGAAACCAGAGTGTTTTGGTAGGGTGAGCTAAACCAATTTTATATAATTTTTTTAAATAAACTTCAACGATACAAGAAAATTATATCGACTGAAATTTTTTAAGATACACTTAGATAAGAGGGGATATAATGAATCGTGTCCATCAAAATTCACCTTCTAAACAAAATATAAAAATTATTTTAGAAGATAACGATTAAATAAAAAAAAATTATAATTCCGATAGAATCACGAGCTATCTAAATTTTAATAAATTTTGAAAAAAATGTAGAACGATAGAACGTAGAAATGAAACTTTTCATACTTGTTCGAACGTGCTTAGCTTTTAAAAGTTTATTTTGTTTGTGTAAGATACTCTAATGTGTTTTATTTTTTTTTGTGTTTAGTTTTGTTAATTGGATAAATATAATTGTAAATTAAAGGTAATTTGTAAGACTCTAAGGGTGGTAAATGTAAATGGGTAAGCTTTGATTATTTTTTCAGATCACAGGCTACTTTACTTATACCTCTGCCCCTGCATAAAGGCATCGGAAAATAGGTGAAACAAAAAAAAAATCATGAGAAATAGTTTTAGTAGTCGAAAAAATTTGTTCATAGGTAGATTTCAATAAACTCATTATAAAAAAAAAATTCCTATCAAAATTCATTAAAATCGATATATTTTCATCAAGGTTCATACCGAAATTAAAATAAGAGATCTCTAGTGTATAATATATATATATATATATATATATATATATATATATATATATATATATATGTATCCATATATATACACGTGTGTGTATTTGAGATATTCTATACATAGGGTCAAAAAATTATTGACACCATTTGAGGCGGGGTGTTATGCAAATATCAACAATTTACTAATGTATGTTTAAAAGACACCATTTAACGTGTTCAGACGAAAATACCCCGAAATATTAAAACAGTGAGGAATTTATCGTTTTTTAAGTCAGAGAAAAACAACAGTCAAACCGACGGGAAACTAATCGACGGTGAAGTGATCGAAACGAGATTACACTAGAACAGCTGCGGTTGATAAAGGTAAGATTAGTTTTTTTCCTCGTTTTTGTTGTTATTAACTTGCATTATATGTTAGAATTGAGTTTTGTTGATTGAAATTGTAGAAACCAGTTAAAATAGGGATCTGAGAATGGTTGTGGTTTAGGTTAGGGTTTGTAATTTGGTTGAATATCTGTTGAGGAAGATGAAATCTGGGTTATCGAGACTTTTTGTAAGAGAATCGAGCTTATTTGTTGTTGAGTCGAGCTTTTATTTTCGTGAAAATTAGGTTTTGGTAAGTCGAGTTTTATTTTTGTAAGGTTTCGAGCTTATTTTGAATGGGATCGAGATTTTTTAAAAAAGAATCGAGCTTTTTTTAAAAAGAATCGAGCTTTTTTCAATGGATCGAGCTTTTTCATCATGACTTTGAGCTTTTTTTAAATAAGATCTAGCTTTTTCTCACATAGGATCGAGCTTTTTGTTATGGGATCGAGCATTTTTTTTCATAGAATCGAGCTTTTTTCTAAAGAGTCGAGTTTTTTTGTATATGAGTCGAGCTTTATTTTCATGAAAATTAGGTTTTGGTGTTAAATAAGATCAAACTTTTTCTTACATGGGATCGAGCTTTTTGCTATGGGATCGAGTATTTTTTTCATGGGATCCAGCTTTTTTCTAAAGGGTCGAGCTTTTTTGTATATGAGTCGAGCTTTATTTTCGTGAAAATTAGGTTTTGGTGGGTCAAGTTTTTTTTATAAAGGATCGAGTTTTTTGAAAAGGAATCGAGCTTTTTTCAATAGGGTCAAGCATTTTTTACATTGGATCGAACTTTTTTATCATGACATCGAGCTTTTTCTTACATAGGATCGAGCTTTTTCTTATGGGATCGAGCTTTTTTTCCATAGGATCGAGCATTTTTCTAAAGGGTCGAGCTATATTTTCGTGAAAATTAGGTTTTGGTGGGTTGAGTTTTTTTTATAAGGGTTAGAGAGTCTTTTAAATAGGATCGAGCCTTTTTGAAAGGGATCGAGCTTTTTCATCATGAGATCGAGCTTTTTTTACATATGATCGAGCTATTTTGTTATGAGATCGAGTATTTTTTTCATAGGACCGAGCATTTTTTTAAAGGGTCGAGCTTTTTATCCTTGGATTGAGCTTATTTCTTATAGGACCGAGCTTTTTTATAATTGGACCGAACTTTTTTGTTATGGGATCAATCATTTTGTCATATGATCGAGTTTTTTTTTAAAGGGTCGAGCTTATTTTCCCTGAGATCGAGCATATTTTTTTTTAGGACCGAACTATTTTTACATTGGATCAAGACTTATAATTTTGGTTACGAGATTTTTTTTGTTTAATGATGTTGTATTTCTGTTACATTGCAGATGAGAAATAGGTTGAGGGATTTGCTTAAAACTCTAGAAAGAGACTGGTACGATGGCAAATTGACTCGACACAACCATTTTGATGCCCTTGCCAATATAGACGACGCGCTGAACTGGGTTCCTGCAGAATTTGCAGATGACGATCGGCGCTGGTTCATGACATCATGTTTCGAGCATTTCCTGACGATGCATCGAGAGATAAATTTTTCAGGTGGTATTATCCATCGGTTGCTTTTGAGGGAGCTGCATCATAACGGCCCAACATATGAGATACAGTTCATGTTAAGGAACCAGTCGGTGAGGTTTTTGAAGGTGGATTTTTACCTGATCACCGGATTACGGTTTAGAGTTGTACCAGACACGACCAAGTATGCAGTAGTGGAGAATGACATACATCAGCGGTACTTTCCTGGAGCCGATAAGGTCTCGTTGGAGGAGATAAGGGGTGTTGTCACCATCGTAAAGTTTGGACAGGCGTACGATGGTGTCAAGCTCTGCCTCATATATATGCTAAACTGGATACTGATGGGGGTGGATGAGAGATTCAAGATTCCACTTTGGCAGTTTCAGTTGGTTGAGGATCTTGATGCATTCGACGCGTTGCCGTGGGGTGCCCACATGTACAGGCATTCTATTTACTCATTCAAGCATGCACTTGACGGGGCGACGAGACAGGTTCGAGCGACGCTTGTAGGAAAAGGGCATTGACGTACACACGGTGGAGACCTACAACATATAAGGTCTATCTCACGCCCTGTTGGTAAGAACTTTGAATTACAAGTTGTACTTTATTGGTGTTATCCTCAATGTTATGGTTAGTTATCGTACTTATCTTTGATGTAGATATTTGCTTTCGAGGTGATCCCTGATTTGGGCAAAGAGTCCGGTGCCTAGAGGGTAACAGATCTAACTCCCCGTATTTTGAAGTGGGAGTTGACCAAACAACCGAGAAGGAAGAAGCTGGCAAAGATTTTCAAAGCCAGGGTATGTATTTAATTTGTTAATATTTATATTAATTAGTATGTGTACAATTACATTGTTCTAACTAATATTTCAGATGTTTGCGAGAAAGAAATTGGTGCCCACACCAGTTGAAAGACAGGTACCGTACTATACTGGGCAAAATGAGGGGGGAGCCTGTATGTAGAGGAGGACAAACTTCATATGCCTCCTTTGGTCCCTGATCAGACTACCTTTGGCTGGAATAGTGGGACATAGGGTGGAGGTTTGACAGACAGAACCAGTGACAGTGAGGGATCTGAGCAAGCTGCTGGGGGTTTGAGGCCAAATGACAGTGAGGAATATGAGACAGACCCTCAACGAGAAAGGCATAGGCATAAGCGGGTTCGGTTTACCACCTCCGAACATGGTACATCTATAGGGGATTCCCGTGGGGGCGTTGGACATGATGGAGAGATAAGTTGAAAACAAAGTTTAGTTTTTTTATTAACACGTGTTGATAGTTTTGTACTAACAATGTAGACATGATTTCAGGCTCCGTGGGCAGATCTGTTGAACGATGTGCGTGAAGCCCTCTGAAAGAGTGAGGAGGATCGAGAGCGTTAACACTTGGAGTTGGTGGATATGATCCGGAAGAGTTACGAGGATCGTCAGTAACAACATCGAGTGTTACTGGATATGATCTTGAGGCTTCAGGGGTCGACCATACGTACACGCAGGGATGGCCCCCCACCTCCTGATCTTGACTTTAGTTCTGGAGACAGGATTGATAGGTATACGGGGGGGAGGGGGACAAACATTACATGTGGATGTAGCGAGGACCCGTTTACCAGGGGGTAGGTCCGGAGAGTCAACCCCAACCCCAGTCACGTATCCGAGATAGTAGGCTTGCTACAAGTACATCAGTCCGTTCGAACCTCCCAACTGTCCTATCTGGGTCCACACAACCCCAGCAGTCCCCCCACCACCTAGCACATGGATTCAGCCACAACGGTCCCCTCCCTCACCCAGCACTCCATGTCGGCGTCGACATCAGCTCACAAATCCCTTCCCTCCTGCAGCATGTCGACTCAGGCTCAGCGGTCCCCTCCTCCGGCTAGCATGACCACCCAGGGTGCCGTCCCCTCCACCGCCCAGCATATCGATTCAGCCACAGCGGCCCCCTCAACCACCCAGCACATCGATTGAGCTCCAGAGCTCATCGAAGGCTGGAGTACCGTACAAGAAACGTATAGTTAAGCGCGGATGACAGTTGATGAGCCCTTACACAGATCCATGCCGCCCGAAGAGGTCGAGGACACGGCCCGAGTCCGTGGAACACATATTTGACCCCCACGGACTTTTGGATGCCGACCAGCTTGGGACATACAAAGCCTTCAAAAGGAACATCAACGGGAAACTGTGAGTCCAATTTCATCTAATAAAAATGGTAGTGTTTTAATGTTTATTCAAATTTACCTAAAGCTAATTCAATCATTAAACATACGTGATGTGGACGTGCCGGCACCAGTGGACGCCGGATGGTTCATCCGTATGCAGTCCAACTTCATGGACTTGGAGAACACGGTACGTACTTACGTGATTTTCATATTAACGTTTGTGTAAATAATGTTGTATTGTTAACAATTCATTAGTTTTATTGTCTGTCAGCATATGGACGCATATCTCCATATTCTTCGGAAGCGTCAGCGAGGATTCCCCACTGTGTACAACTAGAGGATCAACGTATTGGATACATAATTTTATGTAAGTAGTTATAAATTATTGGAATCGAATCGCATTTTATGGTTTTGTATTATTAATACGATATTATCAATGATTGTATGTACATCCACTTATGTTGTTACAGTGGGAGAGGATGATGCCTCGTGATTCACACGGGGCTGTGACCACGGTAAGGTGGAATGTGTTACAGTCCCGATGGTTGGAAGAGGACCTTCAGACGGTCCGTGGAGCAACCACGAGTGGAAACCTCCCATGACACGAGGTTGACTTGGTAAGTGTTAGACGGTGGAAATGATTTAAAATATAAACTGTTCGTATATCCTGACCTAACACCTTATGCATACTATTACAGGTCCTGATATCGTGCAACGTTGGGGGCTAACATTGACTGGTGATGACCGTCGACCTTATTCTCGGGAAGGTTGAGATATTTGACCCCTGGAGACAGGAAGTCCCTCATTATATCAGGAAGCAGTAGGTCCGACCATTACGGTGGTTTTTACCGTCCATGTTGAATGATACGGGGTTCCACACTGCACGACGAGGTGGTCGTCGGCCGTTCCCTAGGGAAAATAAGACCTTCTCGGTCAGCATGGTTCCCACTTCTATAGTCCAAAAAAAAAAAAATCGTAAGACATTCTATTTCATTCACGTGCTTAGATATTATTTAAAAACGATTTGTAAAGCATTTTAATGTGTCCAATTGTAGAGGTAACTGTTGTCCCCATACTTTGAGACTTAACGAGTACTTAATGGCGGGTCGAAGCCCTTTTGATTGGTCAGAGGAAGACATAGGGATCATTCGGGAGAAAATGGCTGTGAAGATTTTTTGTAACTTTAGGCCCGTCTAGTGATTGGTTGTATATTTCCTACCATTTTTTATGTACAAAGACATTGTAATTCATTCATTAATATTAATTCATTCATTAATAAGTTATTATTGTAATTCTAAATTATTACAATCTGATACAATTCCAAATGTTAACAAGGTGATCAAAACTTTCTCATTTATTCCCTATTAGAGTCAATGTAAGGGCACGTCTGTTTGTTGTGTCCAATTGAATGGCAGATGCTACACTTGCGGCGGTATTCATCGGGAACACCTCTGCTTGGACCTTCATTAATCATAGGTGGATAAGAACATCTACTGGAATTATGCTCTGGTTGTCCACATCTTCTACACGATTGTGTAGTTGTCATCTCCGAAGACGAGACATAGCGACCTGCCCTCGGGCATCCTGCTTGTCTCCTGAAGATTGGATTCAAAATCACCCTATGAGCAATGTCAGATGGCACAACCCAAATGGAAGGATCTCTAACCGGTATAATAAGAACCGAGCACGCGTTAATAAGTGTCTATCTCTTGTAGTAGTCTGAACACAAAGTTGTAAAATTCAAGTTTCGCTCCCTATAAAAAACATTGAAAACGATGAGTTCTACGTTTCAGTAATAATTACCTCACAGTAAAACTTGAAAGTAATGTACCGTGCGGTCCCAGGTGCATGAGAATATGGAAAATGATCCATTTGGAATTTGTTGCAAGTACAAGTCTTCTGGGCTAAGTCAACAGTCCACTGTTTTTCAGATCGCTTGACCAAGAAAATATTTCAGTCTACTGGATTTACGATCATAAAACCATACTTCTCCATACATTTTTCGATCACAAGATGTGCTGTGTCGGTCAACTGTTGACGCATGGATTGTGTAACTTTACAGTGATCGTGAAACCACCATTAGAGCATATTCATAATGAACTCAGCCAGAGTCAACATAGGCAGTTTTCGTGCAAATTTTAGGCATGAGTTTATGCATTCTGCAGCATTTGTTGTCATCACCCTGTACTTTCTTTCGAGACAGTGTACACAGGACCACTTGTATGGACCGACATCAATTACATAATCATATGTTTTCTGGTGCAAGTTTCTTAACTCTTCCATATGCCGGTTATATTCAAACTCGGTGTATGCACGGGCTGCTTTGTCCATTATTACGGCAACATCCTTCCTATGAAACCGCTTCTTAATATTTTAGCAAAGTTCGAGTAACATATGGTATGGGTGGCATAAGGGAACACTTTAGAAATCCCTGCTTTAATGCTTGCATGTCTATCGGAAATGAAAACCAGTTCATCAATATGTCCTTGGGCACCCTTCAAGCAATCCAAAAACCATTCCTATGAAAGGTTGTTTTCTGAGTCGCCGTACCCAAAAGCAATTGGATACACCTGTTCGTTCCCATCTTGTGCTGTTGAAACAAATATTGTACCCCGGAATCGTCCCTTCAAATGGGTACTATCAACGACAATTACTGGACGCATACACGTCCGAAATCCTCTAAGTGAGGCACTAATCGACATGAAAAAATATAGAAATTTACCATCTTCGTCGCACTGTAAGTCAATGATTGTGCTAGGATTTTTTTGTTCCAAAACGTAACCAAATGATGGAAGAAGTTGGAAGGTTTCCTCATGCGTTCCATATGTCAGTGACAACACATAATCGAGGGTGGCGTGTGCCTTACTGTACATGATTTGGATTCCATACAGTGATTTCATGTCTGCGATTATGTCCTTCGGACGTATTAGTCGACCATCTTGTTGTTAAAGTCTAGGTGCAATAACTTCACCAATTATAACTGCACTAGCTTGTCGGTGGCGGCGGTGAATTTCCTCTAACGGACAAGTGTGTTTGTTGACAAAATTTCTTACTTGAAAGTATGTCCCTTCATCTCTCCTCACCGCTGTTAACTTCCACGTACAATTTTCCATCAAACAAACTAGATGTAATATTGTTTTATTGGACCTTTTGACCTTCCACTCGATGTTCTGCCGCATTGTAAAATGGCCTACTAGTCTCTTCAAAACCTTTTTCGTTGGAAAAAATTATCCTTTATATATCATGCTTGTAGGTTCATCTTCAACCAAGTTCCTGCTTCCACCCATACCAAAGGGGTATCATTCTGCTCCTGAAATGACCTATGTTGTGGCATTATCAGAATCATTTGGAGTTACATTAGCCCGGACCTCGGAGGTCCTAGCTATATCTGGTGCACTGAAACTAAATCTATGTACATGTATTACACGTATTTCCGTTTGGACAGGTTCTTCATCATCCTCATTGTCCTCTACATTATCTACCGGATTGAAATTGCCCTCATTATTCACCTCATGAATCAGCCCAACATTCGGTGCTGTATTCTGCTCATTGTTGATGTCATTGTAGATCTCATTGTATTGGTGGTTGTACTGCCTACCATTCATCTCAATATGACAACCAAAGACATCGTCGAATTAAGGTCCCAGTATATTATCATAGGCGGCTACTTCCAGTGGGATAGCACATATGTTTTCCCGACCATCAATCCCACTTCTTTCTGTGAACAACCGGTTGCTTCCGTCTGATAATCGAAATTGTTGGGTGTTATCGTGATGAAGGATATCTTCACCAGTGACACCTCCTACTGGCCTCTCGATTAGACTAACACAAACTTGAGGGATCACCCTATCTTCCCCTAGCATAAACTGAACATCATCATTGTTTCTTATAAATGTACAACATGTAGTCCCAGAAACAATTGATATAGACTGTAGATCAGCACTGTATTTGTTCTCATCAAACTTCACAATGGTTTGCACGATCGACACCAGTTCATCATAACTCAAATTCTTTGACACATACAAACCTTGGTTATCGGAACCTAAATACCTCTGATTTCCGTCGGATAATTGCTCCCATCGACCATTGTAAGTTATGACTATTCTCACCCTATCCATTGTCCTGTCAAAATCATCATCAAAAACCATTATTAAGAAAATAATATTTAATATTAAATTTACAATTATAAAGGATTAAACAAAAATCAAAAGTGTAAACGATCGAGCTTTTTTTTACTAATCGAACTTTTTGTGTACATGATCGAGTCGTTTTTGTACATGATCGAGCTTTTTTTGTTTAGGACCGAGCTCTTTTTGTACATGATCGAGCTTTTTTTAATACGGCTCGTGCTTTTTTAAATATGGCTCGAGCTTTTTATTTTAGGGATCGAGCTTTTTTTATAAGGGATTGAGTTTTTTTTTTTTGGTAAGGGATCGAGCATTTATTTTATGGATCGAGCTTTTTTATACTTTGATCGAGCTTTTTTACTAATATTTTGAGCTTTTTTAAAATGCTTTCCAGCTTTTATGCACAAGATTTAAAACTTGTTTGCACCACTTAAAATCAACTCGGCCAAATATATATACAAAAAAAAATGCATACATGTTCATACATTATTTTTAAAAAGTTTACAACTCGCAGACATAAACAAAAAAAACGAGACAACATATTCATAAATGTTCATACATTGTTAAACCATATAGAAATGCATGAAAAAATGAAAATGAAGATCAGAAATATTAGTTTACTTTCTTGTGCAATATCTGGAATCGAGCTTGTTTTTTGAAGAGATACCCGGAGTAGTTGATTGATTTTCAGACAATTTTTTTGGAGAGAGACTTTTAAAGAATAAAGAATCAATTATTTAAGGGCAATTTTTATAGTTCATCATAATAGGTGCCTTTTAAACTTAACTTATTATAACAGTGACATCACTGCAACTCAAAAAAAAAGGTGACATTTCTCACAATTTCTACTTCTATACATATATACAAACTAAATATAATTATTTGTTTTAAAAAAACAAAAAAAAATTGATTTCTAAAAAATAACTAAAATAAATTAATGTCATCCCTTATCTACCAAAATATTACTTAAATTAGATGAAATGACCATTATTATCACACTTTTTATTAAAATAGTTATTTTTAAACGAAATCCCAATATATATTAACCATTTTGACATATTACCACTAAATTGATAAGTTTTTAAAAAAACCTGGACAAAGAGTCCATAAACAACTGAAAGATGGACAAACGAATAAAAAAACAGATAAGTTAAAAAAAAATATGGACCAAAATAATAATTACCCATAAATGAAATGACCAAATTACCCTTATACAATAACTATATTCCAAGGCAAAAGAAAAGAAAAAGAGAAGTAGAGAACCATTTGTGAACCCGAATTCTGACAAGCTCACTCCATGGATCTTCTCTGCAATGCATACTCTCCGAACTCGAATCTGAAACCCACATAATTCCTCCATCGAAGCGACCCAGACCTGAGTATTCGTATCCCTGTCCCTGCACCGTTGTTCCCAAACCAACGGTACCGGGGTCTGCTTCAAAATGAAGCTCCGGTTATCGGTAGATACATATCGAAGAGAGAGCAAGCAGCAACACCACTCTCTGTTTCGGGCGCTCCGTCAGTCTCTGACCCGAGCCCCAGCAAAGACCCGGATCCCCTAGTTGTTGTCTCTCCACCAGGTAATTCGCTTTCTTCCTCTCTTTCTGTTTTTTAGACACTGATCAGTGTAGCTTTACAGTGAAACCATCTTCATATTAAAGTACTAATTTCTCTTATTTATATATATATATTCGTTTAGTGCTTCATTTTTTGTTCATATTTTGTGAGTCTGCTTTGGGGTTGACTTCAATTTTCAGATACATAAAAACTTTTGTAAAAGTATAATGGTTATGTGAATATAGGATTAGTGTATGTAAATACCATTTTTTGACATATTTTTTTGTTATCAGTAATTCAACTGTTCATAAATTTAAGGTTTAGGGGTATTAGTAAGTAACAATCGGTTTTTGATAGATATATTGGGGGTATAAATGTATGGAAATATTGAAAATATCTCTAGAAATATGATATTTCGATGATATATTCCATAATTTCAAACATATCGCAGAAATTTCGATGATGTTTTTGATATGTACTTCGTATTTTATTAGTAAGATAGTTGATGGATGAGTGAATGTCTCTCTACCTCTTGTTATGGGGTAAAAGGACTAGGAGATGAATATTTTATAGAACGATTGACAGTAAGAGAGACTATTATTTAAAATTCCTGTACTTGTGTTTTCATATGTGTAAAGTTTCAGTTTAAGACATGACTCAACATCAGTTCAACAAACTACTTTTGAGTTTTGACAAAAGAGAGTGTCCAGAAGCTTGAGACAAATTGATTCCCCATGTTTCCGTGAACTAATATGTTTTGTTTGATTGCATAATTGCATATACAAAAATGTGGATCAACTTATTGGTGTGGTGATCAAATTCTTAGGCTACAAAGCAGAAATGTTTGAATTCAAATTAGAATGTACAGAGATCATTCTTGTATGTTTACGTTGATGCATATTCAATTGATAGAAACTTTTCTCTTCACCTTTGATTTCCTTCTTGTTTTCAGTCCAGTGAAGTACCTTAGATACAAATCTACAACGTGATATCTTGTCATTATTAAGACATCAATCAAAAGGCCATGCGCAACAAGCAGAATTTCTGGAACGCTGTCTATGGCTCTTCGTTTCCATAGAAAGGTTGTCAATGCAATACACTGGTCAGCGAGTCATGGTATGTTCTCGTCGTTGACACAGTTGAAATAATATATTTCTCCGCCTAACTGTTCTTTTTCTTAATTGTTAACAGCTTGTATCTTTCTACAATTGCCTTTTTCTGTGAACTTCTGTGTAATTATGGGTCTCCGGATGTGCCTTCTATGTTTCCACTTTTCAGTTTGCTAACTACTCAAGTGTTGGTTCACAAAGTATCAATCTTATTCATTATATTGCTCATCTACTTGCTTCTGCCGGGATGGATGGCACGATCTGCATATGGAATGTGTGGAGTGTCTTAAGCTTCCACAATGCAGTTGTCAAAAATGTAAAGTGGTCGCAACAAGGACATTTTGTGCTTTCTTGCGGCTATGACCACTCATTGAGGTTAACTGATGTTGAAAAGAGTATAGGGACACAGAATTTCAAGGAGGAATATGTAGTCAGAGTTATGAAGTTTCATCCAGACAACTCCAACCTCTTTCTTGCAGGGGGGGTCCTCTCAGATTGTGGGATATATTAGAACTGGCAAGGTGGCACACCAATTCATTCGAGGTCTGGGTCCAATTCTTGATGTTGAATATACCCTCAATGGAAAGCAATTTATCTCTGCCAGTGATGTATCTGGAGTCATTATGAGTGAGAATTCTATCACTGCTTGGGATATCTCACGAGAGATTCCATTATCTAATCAGGTAAGAGACTCCTTCTATATGTCCTTTATATTGGTGAGAATCTATGTTAACTATGTCCTAAGCTCCCATTCTTTCAATTAGAGGTCATTTACAGTTCTTTTTTCCTTTCTATGTTGTAAGGTAACAGTAATGAACCCAGTGAATCTTGCTGAAGAATTATGCTTATGCTTAAAAAAACCATCAAATACTGACCTGAACAATTCAGCAAGACTATATGTTGTTCACACATCAGTTGTCACACATGCTCATTCTTTTCATTTATTCAGAGTTTCACCTTTTGCTTACTTTCTCTTTGATAGGCAAAGTAAGTGCCTATTGAATACAAGAATGTTTTTTTTTCCCATATTTTTAGGTAATACTTATCCACTGGATTTAGTTGATGGTTTGAAGGCAGATTACTCATCAGCAGAAGCCTAGATTCCTCACTGATCAATTTATTTATTTTTTATGATTATTGTTCTCTGCTTAGTTTGTGCATAAGTTGTGAATATTGGTGGTTAACGAATCCAACTACAATATAAGTTATCATCCTTTTAACCAATATGTATGTTTTTATTTTTCTCCTTGTATTTAATATAGTTTTGGAAAATCATGCTCTGTTTTTATCCTCGTTGACACAAATTTAAAGTCCTATCCATTGAGCCTCACGAGGCACACACACTCGCTGATTACAACCGCTGCATGACCATAACACACACAACTCTATCTTCTCTCCTTTCTCAACTCTGTTTCATTCTTACCCTTCTTCTATTTATGATTTCTTCTCTCACTTTTTTGGGTTCTCTGATACCACTCTTCTCTCTCCTCTCTCACTTCTGTTTTCCTAAATCTCGAGCTGTTCTCTCTCTTCCAGCTTCAATGAACATGCAACCCCATTAATTTTTTTTTTCACACATATAAAGGTAGGATGTAACACCCCATGTCTTAGGCCCAATTTGAAAATAAAATGGGATAAGCGTGAAACAGAAAGGCATCAGATGAGTAAGTCTAAGTGGATTGTATGGCTGACACGCAGCTGTGAGCTTGGTTAATTAGCTCACAACTTCAGCTTTGTCCTTCCGTGAATATATATATATATATATATATGAGGATAAATGTTGTGAGAGCTAGAAAGCAGTAGAATCAAGCGGAAGAAAGGAAAGAGAAGAAAAGAGAAAAGTCAGTGAAGCTCTCGTAATTTCATATTTCAGTTGATTCTTCTTTGATATCCAGTTTCTAATTGGATTTTGTGATTGATAGGGAAATAAGACGAAGGGAACCTAGCATAATCAGTCTAAGATAAGCTTGACGACTAAGTTGTGAGTGAATTAAGTTTCAGTTTTGTTTTAAACTCAAGTTTACAGTTTTATGCTATAATTGCTGCAAATCATTTTAAGCTTTTTATTGCTTTTTATGATTGATGGTGAGTATACAGAGAACCAAAAATATATATTTATGTTTATATTAGCATTTAGAAACAGTATATTATTTTTATGAATTATCAAGAAGAGATTATGATTTCTATAAAAGCAACATGTACCCTTCCCCAGTTATGATTATGGTTGGCTTTTGGGGCCGTTCTACACATGTGTATGTCATGAGTCGCTCTGCATGTGCATGACTAGAGAAAGAGTAATAGAGTCGCTCTGCACTTGTATGACCAGAGAGTCGCTCTGCCCGAGCATGACCAGAGAAAGAGTAATTGAGTCGCTCTGTTCGGGTATGACCAGAAGTTATTCATGACTGCGTTTGCCTGAATATATTTCAGTTTACGTATGGAGGATATTCCCGGTACAAATTTGGTGAAGATTAAGATTTTATAAAGCAATTATTCTTATTCAGCAAAGAGAAGCATTCAGTTTATTCAGTTTATTCAGTACAAAGTAGATATATTATCTTATACCATGTATTGCTGAAAGCTTATTGTAAAGTGGTTTAGAAAAGTATTTTTAAAAGTTTTCATTCACTCACTGGGCGTTAACGCTCATCCTTTCACTCTTAAATATTTATCCAGGTAGCTTCTCGGTTGTGAGGACTCAGAAGTTTTGAGGTGGGCCACTCGATGACATCATGAAGCATAAAAGTCATGCATTTTAAATTTTCATGTACATATTTAAAAATATAAGGTCGGCATGGTCTGGACGGTAGGCATGGTCGGGACAGTAGGCATGGTCGGGATGGTAGACATGGTCGGGATGTGGTCGGATTTTTACTCGGTCTGTTCGGCCTACTCGGCCCACTTGACCTACTCGGCCCACTTGACCTACTCAGCCCACATGGCCTATTCGGTCTACTTGGCCTACTCGGTTTTCTTACTCGGCCTGTTTCATCTCCCACTCGGGATGACTGGTTACTTAGTTTTTAAAGTTATCGGTTTTTGGCCCGAACGGTCATTTTTGATAAACTTTTTGTAAAGAACGAAAATATATGTAAAGAAATTATAATTATGTACATTTTGTACTCTCTAGTATTCTCCTCACATTTTATTTGATTCAAGCAAGTATTTCCGAATGGAGATTTCAGTAGAAAGTCCTTTTATTATGCACGAGAATGTAGAGCCCATAAGGTTTCCCTTGTACTCAAGAGAGGAGTCGGGGCAGCCCACAGGGCCTCCCTCGTACCCAAGAGAGATGAGTTGGGGTGGGTCCCGTCAACTTGGTATCAGAGTCACGGTTTATAATTCCTTAGACTATAGAATAATTGTTTGCATTTAGTTTCATGCATTTAAGCATAATTTTGATTTTGTAACAACATCATGCGTCGAGTTGGCTTCCTACGCACAAGACCGGTAGCTGACCTTGGAGAAAGGAGTGGTAACCAAGGTGAAAACGAGATAGAATCACACCTTCAACCACCTATAGCTCAACCTCATGTACCATAACCTATGGAGGAACCAATGGATAGAATTGTAGAACTGTTGACTGCCATGGTTTAGCACCGAACGCGAATGCCAAAGAATTCTATTGAGCGTGCACAAAAATTGGGAGCTACGAATTTTGATGGAACAGGAGATCCATATAGTGCTAGTTCTTGGCTGAATGAACTAGAACGGGTATTTGAAGTTATGAGGTGCATCGATGAGCAGAGGGTTTCCTTTGCTACGTTTTTGCTAAAGGAAAAAACATATGATTGGCAGGCCTCAGTTCAACGAAGAACTCCCGAAGGAATTACTTGGGAGGATTTTAAGAAGCAATTTAATGATCATTATTATCCCCGTTTCTACCAAGATTTAAAAAGAGCTGAATTTTTCAAACTAGTGCAGGGATCTATGACGGTAGAAGAGTATGAGAAGAAATTTACAGAACTTTTGAGGGTTGCTCCATATGTAATCGCTGATGAAGAAAATAAGTGTAGAAAATTTGAGGATGGACTTAGATCGGAAATTAAGACAATAGTGACTACTTCTGGACATGTTGAGTTTGGTAAGTTGTTTGAAGCTGCATTGAGAGTGAAGAGAGGCCTTAGTGACTCTCGCAGATTCGAATAGAAGCAAAAGCGTAGTAACTGGTCGGTAGGAGGCTCTTATAACAAAATGCCTAAGGCAATAGACAGTTTTTCAGGTCAGACTAGTAACTATCAACAGAGTCATGGACCTGGTTCTAGCCAAGCCTTAGTACAACAACCAATGGGTAGTCGTCAACAGAGTGTTAGTATAGGTAGAAGTTGGCGTCCTCTATGTTCGACTTGCGGAAAGCACCATGATGGTGAGTGTCATTTGGGGAGATCAGGTTGTTATCAATGTGGGCAACCTGGTCATTTAAAAAGAAATTGCCCCGAGTTAGTCCAGGCAGGCAATGAAGAGAGGAAGATAGGTTTTCAACCAATGCAAAGTGGTGCTAATCAGATGCAAGGACAAAGAGGATCCCGAGCAGGAGGATCTACAACTACAGGGAAAACTCAAGCTAGCGTAGCAGGGGTTGGAAGCAACCAACGGAGAGGTTAGTTGGGCAGACCTCATACTCAGGCAAGGGTTTTTGCTATGACTCAGCAAGATACCGAGACCACTCTAGATGTCGTTACAGGTATGTTAACAATTTTTTGCCATGATGCTCATGTTCTCATTGATCCTGGATCTACTCATTCATTTGTATCTCGATCTTATATGGTGTATACGGATGTAGAATTAAGACCATTAGATTCTAGTATGGTAGTGGCTACACCTACTGGTGAATCTTTATTGGCTGAGAATATATATAGAAATAGTAAGGTCATAGTCGGTAAGCATAAGCTACATGTTGATTTGATCCCGCTTGATATACATGATTTTGATGTTATTTTGGGAATGGATTGGCTGGCTATACACCATGCTACTGTAGATTATTTTCGAAAAGAGGTAAAATTTACACTTCAAGGAGAATCGGATGTTATTTTCTGTGGTGAACGTCGGATTCTTCCTTCTTGTGTTATATCTGCTATTACTGTCAGACGGTTGCTCAGAAAACAATGTTCAGCTTATCTGGCTTATGTAATTGATACTCGGGATAGTGAGGTAAAACTAGAAGATATATCGGTGGTAAGGAAATTTCCAGATGTATTTCCTGAAGATCTTCATGGATTACCACCAGATAGAGATATTGAGTTTATGATAGATTTGGTCCTAGACACAACTCCAATTTCTATTCCACCTTATAGAATGGCTCCAACAGAATTGAAAGAGTTGAAGATTCAATTAGAAGAATTGGTGAACAAGAATTTTATTAAACCTAGTGTGTCACCATGGGGAACGCCAGTTCTGTTTGTTAAGAAGAAAGATGGAACGTTACGTCTATGCATCGATTACCGGCAATTGAATAAAGCAACGGTGCATAATAAATACCCACTCCCACGTATTGATGACTTATTCGATCAGCTTCAGGGAGCAAAGGTATTCTCCAATATAGATTTGCAAACAGGTTATCACCAATTGAGGATTAGAAACTGTGATATACCAAAGACCGCTTTCAGAACTCGTTATGGGCATTATGAGTTTCTAGTTATGCCTTTTGGATTAACAAATGCTCCAGCAGTTTTTATGGATTTGATGAATAAGGTATTCCATCCTTATCTAGACAAATCTGTTATCGTGTTCATTGATGACATTTTGATTTATTCTAAGGATGATGTGGAGCATACAGAGCATTTAGAGATTATTCTACAAGTCTTGAGAGAGAATCAACTTTATGCCAAATTTAGCAAGTGTCAATTCTGGCTCGATAGAGTTACATTTTTGGGCCATGTGATTTCTAGTGATGGTATTTATATTGATCCTTAAAAGGTTGAAGCTATAGTGAATTGGGAACGACCAGTTAGTGTGACAGAAATTAGAAGTTTCTTGGGTTTAGCAAGTTACTATCGAAGATTTGTAGAGGGATTTTCTAAAATAGCTTCACCATTAACAAGATTAACTCAGAAGGATGTGAAGTTTGAGTGGTCAGAAGCTTGTTAAAAGAGTTTTCAAGAACTCAAGAAGAGATTGACTTCTGCTCTAATACTTGCTCTTCCAACGGGAAGTGATGGATTTATGGTTTACAGTGATGCATCTAAACATGGTTTGGGTTGCGTTTTGATGCAACATGGGAAAGTGATAGCTTATGCATCAAGACAATTAAAGAAGCATGAAAAGAATTACCCAACCCATGATCTAGAGCTTGCTGCAGTGGTGTTTGCATTGAAAATTTGGAGGCATTACTTATATGGTGTCACTTGTCAGATTTATGCAGATCATAAAAGCTTGCAGTATCTTTTCACTCAGAAGGAATTAAATTTGAGACAAAGAAGATGGATTGAGTTGATTAAAGATTATGACTGTACGATTGAATATCATCTTGGTAAGGCAAATGTGGTGGCAGATGCACTCAGTAGGAAGTCTTCAAGTACTATGGCTCATTTGAAGATGATTCAGCTTCCATTATTAGCTGAATTAAGAATGTTAAGAGTTAAGCGGGAAGCACGAGATTGTGGAGCATTACTGGCTACCTTTCAGGTTAGACCTATTTTGATTGATCGTATATGGGAATTGCAAACTCAAGATTCTTATTTAGTTAAATTGAAGGAAGAAGTACAGAAAGCTTACGAGCTGATTTTATAGTGAGAAGTGATGGTACGTTAGTTCTCGGTAACCGACTGTGTGTACCAAATATTAAGGAACTCAAGAATGAAATTTTAGAGGAAGCTCACTCTTCAGCTTATGCAATGCATCCAGGAAGTACTAAGCTGTATCGTACTTTGAAAGAGCATTACTGGTGGCAAGGTATGAAAAGAGAGATAGCAGAATTCGTCTCTAAATGTTTGATTTGTCAGCAAGTCAAAGCAGAACATCAGAAACCAGCAGGACTATCACAACCACTTCCTATTCCCGAATGGAAATGGGAACATGTTACCATGGATTTTGTGGTTGGACTCCCTCGTAGTCAAAGTGGTCACGACAGTATATGGGTGATCGTTGACCGACTTACAAAGTCTGCACATTTCCTGCCAATCGGTATTACTTACTCTCTTGACAGATTAGCCAAAATTTATGTAAATGAAATAGTTCATCTTCATGGCGCACCAGTATCCATAGTGTCAGATAGAGATCCTCGGTTTACATCTAGATTTTGGCCTAGTTTACAAGAAGCTTTGGGAACTATATTGCATTTTAGTACTGCTTTTCACCCACAAACTGATGGTCAATCGGAGCGTACTATTCAGACATTAGAGGATATGCTTCGAGCTTGTGTGATGGATTTCAAAGGTAGTTGGGATGTACATATACCTTTGATAGAATTTGCCTACAATAACAGTTATCAGGCTAGCATTGAAATGGCACCTTATGAAGCTCTGTATGGAAGAAAATGCAAAACACCAGTGTGTTGGGATGAAGTAGGCGAGAGAAAGTTGTTAGGTCCAGAACTTGTTCAAGTCACAACAGAAAAGATCAGAATAATCAGAGACAGATTAAAGGTTGCTCAAGATAGGCAGAAAAGTTATACAGATAAGCGGAGAAAAGAACTTGAATTTAAAGTAGGTGACTATGTATTCCTACGAATTTCGCCTTGGAAAGGTATACTTCGATTTGGAAGACGTGGTAAGTTAAGTCCACAATACATTGGTCCGTATGAGATCATTGCCCGAGTAGGAGTAGTGGCATAGCGTTTAGCGTTGCCTTAAGAACTTTCAAGAATTCATGATGTATTTCATGTTTCTATGCTTCGAAAATATATAGTCTACCCTACGCATGTTTTAACCAAGCAACCAGTGAAGTTAAGAGAAGATTTAACTTATGAAGAGGAACCTATTGAGATTCTAGATAGAAGGGAACAAGTATTACGTACAAAGGTCATTCCTCTTGTAAAAGTGTTATGGAGAAATCATGCAGTGGAAGAGGCGACTTAGGAACATGAAGATCAGATGCGGACTCAGTATCCCCATCTGTTTCGGCTAAGTAAGTAAATTTTGAGGACGAAATTTTTATATGGAGGGGTGAATTGTAACACCCATGTCTTAGGCCCAATTGAAAGACCCAATTAGAAAAAAAAAATGGGATAAGCGTGAAATAGAAAGGCATCAGATGAGTAAGCCTAAGTGGATTGTATGGCTGACACGCAGCTGTGAGCTTGGTTAATTAGCTCACAACTTCAGCTGTGTCCTTCCGTGAATATATATATATATATATATATATATATATATATATATATGAGGATAAATGTTGTGAGAGCTAGAAAGCAGTAGAATCAAGCGGAAGAAAGGAAAGAGAAGAAAAGAGAAAAGTCAGTGAAGCTCTCGTAATTTCATATTTCAGTTGATTCTTCTTTGATATCCAATTTCTAATTGGATTTTGTGATTGATAGGGAAAGAAGACGAAGGGAACCTAGCATAATCAGTCTAAGATAAGCTTGACGACTAAGTTGTGAGTGAATTAAGTTTCAGTTTTGTTTTTAACACAAGTTTACAGTTTTATGCTTTAATTGTTGTAAATCATTTTAAGCTTTTTATTGATTTTTATGATTGATGGTGAGTATATAGAGAACCAAAAATATATATTTATGTTTATATTAGCATTTAGAAACAGTATATTATTTTTATGAATTATCAAGAAGAGATTATGATTTCTATAAAAGCACCATGTACCCTTCCCCAGTTATGATTATGGTTGGCTTTTGGGGCCGTTCTACACATGTGTATGTCATGAGTCGCTCTACATGTGCATGACCAGAGAAAGAGTAATAGAGTCGCTCTGCACTTGTATGACCAGAGAGTCACTCTGCCCGAGCATGACCAGAGAAAGAGTAATTGAGTCGCTCTGTTCGAGTATGATCAGAAGTTATTCATGACTGCGTTTGCCTGAATATATTTCGGCTTACGTATAGAGGATATTCCCGGTACGAATTTGGTGAAGATTAAGATTTTATAAAGCAATTATTCTTATTCAGCAAAGAGAAGCATTCAGTTTATTCAGTACAAAGTAGATATATTATCTTATACTATGTATTGTTGAATGCTTATTGTAAAGTGGTTTAGAAAAGTGTTTATAAAAGTTTTCATTCAGTCACTGGGCGTTAGCGCTCATCCTTTCACTCTTAAATATTTATTCAGGTAGCTGCTCGGTTCTGTGGACTCAGAAGTTTTGAGGTGGGCCACTCGATGACATCATAAAGCATAAAAGTCATGCATTTTAAATTTTCATGTACATATCTAAAAATATAAGGTCGGCATGGTCGGGATAGTAGGCATGGTCGGGACGGTAGCATGGTCCGAACGTGGTCGGATTTTTACTCAGTCTGTTCGGCATACTCGGCCCACTTGATCTACTCGGCCCACTTGACCTACTCGGCCCACATGGCCTATTCGGTCTACTCGGCCAGAGGTAAGCAGGGGAAGCCCCCTCGCTGCTTCTGATGCCTCGACCGGGCACCACCCCCCGCCAAGAAGGGTCTTAGTGTAAGAGCATAGTTGCCATCCAGATCTCGAGACCAGGGATTGATCAGGGAAGCCCCTTCATCACCCTGATGCCTTGGTCGGGTGACCTCCCCCAAGAAGGGTCTGAGTGTAAGCATAGTTGCCATCCAGATCTCGATACCAGGAAATAGCTAGATAGCGCTCCTGATGCCTTGGTCGGGCTACCACCCCTAAGAAGGATCTGAGTGTAAGAGCATAGTTGCCATCCAGATCTCGAGACCAGGGATTGATCGGGGAAGCCCCCTCATCGCTCTTGAGGCCTTGGTCGGGCTACCACCCCCAAGAAGGATCTGAGTATAAGAGTATAATTGCCATCCAGATCAGGAAATAGCTAGATAGCGCTCCTGATGCCTTGGTCGGGCTACCACCCTCAAAGGGGCTCGGGGATGGAGGGCTCGACTTACTTAAACTCTAAATGCTCATGTTATTTTACTAAGCTCTCCTTGATACAGGGTTACTTACTACAGCAAACCCATAATCAAACAAGGGGACTGTCAGCTGAAGAAGTGAAGCTAGGAGTTCCATTGGTATGGGGGCTCAATGCCAATAACTTGTTTTTCTTATCTTAATTTTTCTCAAAGACAGCTCGCTTCGATATAAAAGCTGGATGATCAAGCAAGTACATTGAAGCCAGAATTAGATCTGGGATTGAAAATTTTATTATCAAGTAAAGGAGTCTATCCTCCAACAAGGCTACAACGTGCAAAGGGGGGCCCCAATCCCTGGTTCCGGGCTACAAAGGAAAGATAATGAAAGATCAAACTCAGTTGAAGATGGGATGCCCACCCCCTTTTTTGGGCATTAAAAATAGGTTACATAGGAGAGAGCTCAAGTTTCTTCGTCATCCCAAGGGCCTCCAGCCTCCTTCGCCACATGATGAACCTTGCCCTTTGCTCCCTTCTCCGGTTGTAGCTCATCCCGGCCAGCTGCATCTGCCGCCTCCGTCGCCTCCTCCTGGGGATCAGCCTCGGCTGTCTTAGGGTCACCAGGATCTTCCTCCAAAATTTCATTTATCACCGCGATAACTTCAGGCGGTATGGTTGCATCAAGGAGGCGGGCCACCAACTCAGACACGTTCCCACCTTCTGTGGACTCCATTCCTGAGAGCACTACTGGAAGTTCTCGAGATTCAGAAAGTCCTCATTCCTGTTCCTTGTTATGAGAGGATTCACCAAGACCAGATACTGGAAAGGCAGGAACAGTAAGAGATAGGTCTGGCACCTCTAACTGTTTCTCAGCTTCTTCCTCGGAAGAACCAGCTCTCGCAGCTTCAGGGCGTGACATTTCCGCAGCCCGTAACATGACCTCCGCTCTATCCCAGGCAGCAATACTAGAGAGATCGAATGGAGGGGGAAGAGCCTTTGCAACCTGATAGGAAGCATAGAAGTACCCTTCATTAAAAGAGGCTTCCACTTCAGTTTGGAGCTGGGTAACCCGAGCCTTCAAGTTTTTTCAACGTCTATGGCCTTCGCCCCTCCTCTCCAGTCATCCTGTTGGCTAGCCCGCCTCTTCGACCGGAGAGTCTCCTGATCAAAAGCTCTCTTCAGCCTCTCATGATCGCATTGAAGCTCAGTTAGCTACGTCTCCAATCCCTGTTGGCTGGAGGTCATCTCTTGGACCAGGGTCTGAGCCCGCGCTAGCAACCCCATGGCTCGCTCAGTTTCAGCCTCAGCCTTGGCTGCCTGATCAAAGAGGAAGGCTACCTGATTCCCCAAGGCCACCTGAAACTTGAAAGCCTATAAAGAAAAATCAGGTTAGAAAATGTCAAGTCAAGCAGATCAATGAAGAAGCAAAAACGACAATTACCTCAGCTAAAAGGGCGGACCCTTTGGTGATCAAGATATCCACGGGCATTGCGGTCATCCTAGAAAGCTCGTTGCCTGGACAAGATGCGTCAAATTGCTTCAGGACCTCGTCCTGACCCGCCGAGCTCGATTACTGGTGGGGATGAGAAGGGGTGACCTTAGAAAAGTTAGCATCGGGCTCCCCGGGAACCTCGACTACCCGAGGTATAACTGGATCTGCAGAGAGGGGTAGCGGGACTCGGGGGGCATCATGTGGAGCAATAACTTCTGGAGGAGGGGCATGAACAGACTTATTGACGACTTGGGAAGCATACCCTCCTCGGTTTAGAGCTTTTGCAACCCGAGATGCCAAAAGAGCCATCTAAGACTTCACCTGGGAAGGAGAGGGGGGAGGAACGAACGGGGCAGCTACCTTAGTGGTTGACCCCCCCTTCTTCAGAACAGTCGAGAGAGTCCCCGGGGACGATCTGGAAGGAGGAGGAGGTATCCCAGCTTGTCGGGCTTCACGAGAAGCTGGAGCAATAACAAATACTGTTAGAAAAAAAGAATCAAGATTATCAGAACTGAACCCTCAAATAAAAAAATGAGGGAAAAAAGAAAAGCAAGATAGACCGAGATACTTATGAGGGGTAGCACCCGATATCCGCAGGTACTTGTTTACCCGATGGGGATCGAAGGGATCGGCGGTCGGAAACTTCAGATTCAAATAGTTCCAAGCTAGGATGGTCTTCCGCACAGCTTCAGACTCATCGGGCAAGGAATCCCGATCCCAAGTGGGTTTGTCACTAAAAGCCGTAGGAACCTCGAGCTCATGCTCGCCGACGAAGATGGAGCTCCCCCAATCTCCTCCTGCCAGTACCCACTCTTCCTTCCAAGCGGGGTCCTTCTTTGAAGCCCCGGTGATGATGAAATTAACCCTATTATTGGCCTTAGTGAGAATTGGCCTCGTGGGACTCTTGCTAAGCTACCGATCTGGAAAAAGAAGGTAAGCTCCTCAGCCCTGGGCTCCCTGGTTACGCCGCTCAGCTCATATTGCTCCCTCTACAATATCAGAAAGCCAATAAGGTACCTCAAGAAGCCGGTCGTCAGTTGAAGTGGAGCTAGTTGAAGGGTATTGAGAGCCCACCGAAGAGTGGGGTGAAGAGGGAGCCTCACCCCGCTCTCAAAAGCAGCGACATGGATGGGGAACACTCATTTGGCAGGATAAAAAACATCGTAACTCCGATGGGGTAGGGATAGAGAAATTGTGTCTGGGATACCATACTTATCCCGTAGACGGCCGATCGATTGAGGATCAACAGTAGAGTCGGGGATGACCCTAGGTTCAAAAGGAAGCATTACCACTGGAGGAGGCTCCGCCACTGTGACTTGAACCCCTCCCCACCGCATCTAACCTCTCCCCGACGTCAGAGTCTTCGTCGACTAAGTTCAGAGGATTGTCAGGACGGTTCGAAAAGCCGAAACAGATATAAGCATTCCTGTTAGAACGACGACGCTGGCGGATCGGGGAAGATTCTTCATCGCTTGAAAGCCCTCTCACCCGCTTAAGAAGAGCTAGGTTAGGGCCCCCGGAGCCCTCGACCAAGGCATCTACACTATCCGAAGAAGTCGACATTGATGGGGAAGAGGGGTGAGAAAGCAAGTAGAATACTTTGACAAAGAAAACAAGGAATAAGGAATTTTAAAATTTGAAGGTTTGAGGGAGTGTGAAGAAAGTTACGGTCAGGCTTAAATAGAGGTATGTTGGCGATATCCTCGGGAAGGTCACCTAAAGTCATATCGCAACCGTTCTTTTTTCGAATAAGGCCTGTTTTCAAATTCAAAATGTTGGGTAATTAATGAGAAAATATCGCTCTCATTAATTATCTTTATGGCAAAAAACTTTCTCAATTAAACAAGGAATCTGACTCCAACCCCAACTCTATCACCGGTGTTCAAGTCAGAGAGGACTTCTGTTAATAGGGAAATTTGGTCAGGGATCAAACAAAAACTTTCCATCTACAATCGACACTCATGAAGCCCGGGAAAACCGTAAAGCCACCCCGAGGGAGCAGGGAAGGCCGGTTTGGCTTTAAAGTTACCAAAATACAAGCCAAGCGCGACAGGTATGAGCCCCCACAAGAGCACTGGAACCCGAGCTTCTCCAGGCCATCTATCGGGGAACCTCGGCTCTGAGGTCGAGCTCCTCAACCACCCCGTAAATGCCAGGGGAAGTCTTCCAGCTCAAGAGATATTTGAAAGAAGCCCGCCAACCTATCCAGAAGCCCGCTGTCCTTGCTGGGCATAAAGGTGGAATCACGCCTAAGTCTGTATTACCCCAGCTACCTTCCAAGAAGGTCTACAAGAACACCTCAGGCCCCCACAGGTCAAGGAAAATCCATCTTAAGCTTCCAGGAACAGTGCCAGAGCAGGGGTCTACCTCACTCTACGGGACAATAGGCTGCTGGCAGGATGACCTCCATGAAGATTCATGGCACGAGTGCACAAGGGATCGTTTCTACAAAATGTTCACATGCACGTCAAGAGTATAATTCAAATAAGGCAACAAACTTATCTTCGTCAACCATATCATCAAATCCAGAAACAATTCAAATTCAAATGACAAATCCCGCCCGATAAGGAGGGAACGAATTCATGAGATTACGGTAGAGTATTCGCCAACTGAAACCTACTTGGGCGATGTATATACGTGAAGCCAAGCATGGTATAGAGGAGAAAAAAAAGAAAGAGAAGAGCCAATATAGATCGAGCGACATACAGAAAATCATAAACAACAGATATACACATAGAAGGAAGACCTAAATTCTGATTTCAGAGCACGGTCACCTTCTTCTTCACTATTCGACAGGCACCAAGCTGTCACCGCCCTACTCCTCCGAGAGATTGTGAGCAAACAAGAGAGTTATTTGTATCTTAAAGTAGTATATTAATAATACAGCTCCCATTTATTGTTATTACATCTCGTCTCTCTCTCAAACAGGTCGGGAACCAACGGTACCGACCCCGGCCACCGCTTTCGTGGTAGTGGTCTCGAAGGTGTTAACAAGAATTTCTCACCTCGAGCAAATTTCCCGTCAATACATGCCAAACCAAAGCTTGGACTACTTTATTTTTGGTTTGATAATCTTCGCCAAACTCACTCTCTTTTATTCTATAGAACATAGGGTTGAGGACTAACTTAAATGAGAAACCTTTCAGATAACTTGGGAAGAAAATTACTAGATTGGAACAAGCGTATCCGAATTATTGGAGGAACCGCCATATGGTTTCTTTATTTTCATCAAGACTCTAGACTAAGGATTATACATAGAGATCTCAAAGCCGGTAATGTTTTATTAGATAATGAAATGAATCCGAAAATTTCAGACTTTGACATGGCTAGGATATTTTGGGGAGATCAAACTGAGGCGGAAAAAAAATAAGGAGCCATTTCTAAAGAGTCTTGTTGGAGTGCTAACTCTTTAAATGACTCCTTTATCTCCATTAAATACAACAGACTCCTTATATATAAGGAAAATTTAGGAAGCATTGTTGGAGATGCTCTTACCGTGTATCTCAAATCTAAACACATTTAAATTTTAAAAAATTCAATCACATGTGAAAACCCTTAATACATATTCAAACTTAGAACAAATTTAATCGGTGTGGAGACTTGAACCCAAAACTCTTGAATCAAACCGAGCTCCCATACCGGAGCCAGCCAACCAACCTAAAAGGAATATATCCTCCCTCCACCACCAACAGAATACCATTATTCGGGTCTAATGCCTCCGCCACAAAAGGAGAAAACATCGCATACAATTGCTGAGCAGTAGCAACTTTAACCATGTCACGCCTATCTCGAATAATCACCCCAACCCAACCTGTTGATCTCCAAAGGGGCTAACTGCTGCGTCTGTATTAATTTCCAAAAACCATCCAAAGGGGCCTCCCATTTGGAACCTTCATCAGCAAAACTAGAAGAAATCCCAGAGAACACCTTTTGAGTCCCACGCCACTCCTCAAGAAAGGAAATGGCCCAATTAAATTATTAAAAAATGAAATTATATATCCTAAATCATTAGATTTTATATTGCTTATTAAATATTTTTTTCTAAATTTTTAATTACCATATTAAACATTCTCTCCTCTAATACATATCTCTAATTTTCTATCTCCATTTTGTCTAAAACAAGACTAACAGTTAAGAAAAAAAAAACTTACGAATTAGTTTGATTTTTAGCAACCGTACATATGTATATATTACAAAAACACTCAAAAAAACAAGTACCCTATTAATTAATTAATTAGAGATTGATTAACGGAGATATGATTTTTTTTTTTTTGAAAAATAGAGAGAGAGTTTAGTATGTAATCTTTAATACAATGATTTAGAAGTAAGAATTTCTTTTTTTAATAGTTTAATTATTTTGAAGTGTATTTAGTAATTTTAATTCAAGTTAAAACTGTCATTAATAATGAAAAAAGAAGAAGAATATAAATAGATAATTGATGGAGAAACCGTCTTTAACCAAAAATTTAATTAAAAAAGTATTTCAATAGAAACTTACCAATAAAATACTTTGTATGTCCATTACTTACACGTACATTTTTTTAATAAAAAGAAAAAGAAAAGCCAAGCTTTTTTAATATTAAAAAATCATAAGACTTTTTGTTTGTATAATATATACTCTAAAAACTCTAGTTCAAAAGTACACACGTTTATTCAGTCACATCATAGTTAAAAAAATAAATTAACTTGAATGTAGCTAAGTTGTAGCTCCACATGTACAGAGAAAAAGAGCTCTGCTACAGCAATGATCTGTTTGATTAAAAGTAACTAGATAATTGTGAACCGAAAGATTTATAAACAAACCTTAGACTACGATAAAATATAAAGAAAATTCTTTATAATAAATTTCACTTTATTACATGCACTTGTTCAAAAGATCATTCAAAACGCCTTTCACTTAAGCAAAAAATAATATCTTAAGCCTTCTTAAGGAATTTTGGAAAACACCAATTGAGATGAAACATAAAAGTTCCATATCGATGAGGAGCATCCTTGAAATTATCAACACGAATTGGCTTTTGATCTCCAATCTCAGGCACAAAGAATCCCTTAAAATCTTTCAAGTAATGCCGCCAACATTTGATATCATACGAATCACAACAGTTAGCATCTACATTCATTAGATTCTCATATAGCCACTGTCATTCATAAAAAATAATAAGAAAAAGAAGAAATCAATGAGAAACTAGATTGAAACAAATTACAGTGACAACTATTTATTATTATTATTTTTTTTTTTTGCATAAGGAGTGATAACCTTTTTGTAGACTACAGATGAAAATTTACAAAATTTAAATTCTGTTACTCTCATTCTCGTACTAATTTAGATGCACAAACTATTTATTAGTAAGAGGAATTAACATACCTCAATAAAAGAAGTCTCTTTGTTTCTTAAAATAGACAAAGTTCTTGGATAACAAACTTCCAAAAGACCATCCAGCAACGTTGCATAATGTTCCGGTGGTTCATATATGAACACACCCAAATTTCCAATTTCAGACGGGAATGAATGTGATATTTCTCTGCATTCGTCGAAATTGAATGAATTCTGGATAAATTACAACAAAACCAAATGAAGAAAAACGTGATTTAAGAAACATAAACAAATAGTAAATGATGATAATAATCAACTATATGCAATTTATAGGCATACCCTTTTCTCTGAACTAATATATAAGATTACATCTTCAATCTGATTAGACCCCGCAAGAAATTCCTTTATCTTAAGATACCATTGAGTGTCTGGATCAACCTCACCGGTTCTTAATTTAACTTTCCATGGACATGGTACATTTATCGAAGAAACGGGAATTGGATTATCATAATAATGGAAGGACGATAAATTCGGAGTATCAATGTCAATTGCCATCAAATTGTAGCAACTATCAATACTTAAGTTCTTAAGGAGATTACTTGAAATAGTAATCCATTCGAGGCTAAGACAGTATCTCACAGTAAGATCCTCAAGCAAGGGAAATCTTGAGATAAAAACAAGAAACTCATGATCCGTAAAAAGAACTCCTGTTAATTCGAGCATCGTCAAATTTGGACACTCAAGCATGTTAATTACAATTGAGTCTGAACAAATAAGACTAAACTGTTCAAGATTTGCAACAATGATTTGAACACTTCGAAGCTCATATGGAGACTCTATAATCGAAATAATTGAGGTTCTGAGGTTTAGAGATATAAATATGTTTCAAAGCCAAAAAAGATAAATGCAAATCTTCAAGCAATGAACACCGACTAATGAGCTTCTGGAGCATCTCTTCAGTTACGCACACTTTGTCTAGAGAAAGACTCTTGAGAGCATATAGCCTTATATCACCATAGGGTAGCTCCAACTTACAACCACCTAGCTTTAAACTAGTAATTGATTTTGCAAAATATATTGTTTGTGACAAGGTGTACATTCTATAGGTACTGTTTGTCTGGACTTCAAAATCCAACTCTTTAACGTTGTTTTCTACCACCAATCTTAACCATCTATCAAGAACAGAACACAATTGTTTAACATCAAGAAGACCTATAATTAGTCTAAATTTCTGTATAGAAAACTCAAGCTCATCGAACCGAACCAGAGAAACATCAACAAATTTAATGAATTTATGCAAATTTTTACAAAACTTTCTAGTTAGCTCATAGGGGATTGAAAAAAAAGGGTTTATAAGGTACCGATTTTGTCCCGTGAAGTAAGTATAAGATTCATGAAAATCTAATACGGGGAATGTTGCGTACAGAGCCTTCCATCTCTTAGACAAAATACTAGTTTGGACTGATTGTTTAGCAGAAAGACGAGACATAATATGATGAATGATAAAAGGAGGCAACTCGGAGAATTTATCCATGGAAACAACTGTCGATGTCTCACTCTCTCTCATAATTGTAATTAATCTCTAAACCTGTATTGTTCAAATTAAAAATTAAGAATAAATTAATAATTGTAATCAAACATCATAAAACATATAAACGGGATGATATAATAGGAATTAAACAAAACATGTAACAAAAAAGATTGAATTATTCTGCCTGAGATTTAACGGTTACTCTGTATCAAGCAATCTAAAGTTCTAAACATAATTTGAAATAATTAAAATAACAATATATAATATCAGAAGAAAGATGGAGAAACTAGGAAACAGAATATATTTGAAGCACCCAAAAACAAATATACAAGTACGATGAACATATTTAAAGAACGTATTTTTCATGGAAAACAAAAATAATCTTTATGGTAACATATACACACAATAATTGCAGGAAAAAAAAACAGAACCCAAGGAAAAATATGAGATAGATAGAGTTCATCATCAAAGAAAAAAAAAAGATGAGAGATGAGAGCCTTACTAGTTTCAAATCTGATATGGAAGGGTGAGAACACAAATTTAATGTAGACGAACGGACTTTGGGCTAGGTTTAGCCGTTTAGGAAAACAGAGTTTTTAAACTTTTTATTTATTGGTTTTTTTTTTTTTGACATATCATAAAACTTTTTAAGTATAAAATCTATTAATTTCCCAAAGCATATATGACACAATTTAATTGAACTATTTGATTAAAACCGTTCCACACAGAGACAGGTTTTCTCTTTTTTTTTTTGGGATTATATTTATTTAGTCCCTATTGTTTTTTAAAATATTTATTTTTTACTCATTTATTTATTTTCACTGCATTGGTCTCTATGTTTTCAGAAACCACTTATTTTAGTCCTTTTGATCAGAATTTAGATGGTCAACCGTGATAAAAAATACAGAATTACTAATTTACCCATGACTTCAGCTTCACTACATAGATGTACCATTCCGCCCTTTACAAATTCAACAATTACAAATGTACCATATATTGTTAAGATTGAAATGCCTTTATTAACATGAAATTTTACAATTTGACCAGTAACTTTTGATTTGACTATGAAATTGATTTTGAAAATTATGCTTTTACCCTTACTTTTGTTGAAAAAAAATTGAATTGAAATTAAAAATTAAATGGATGGAGATTAAGAATTAAATTTAAAAAAAATCAAAAAAGCAAAAAACGAAAAAAGAAATTCTTTTAAAAAAAAAGAAAAGAATCAAAGGTAAAGTCTTTTTATAAAAAAACAAATAAATTTTTTCCAGATTTTCTTTGAAAAGATTGTTTACTTTTTTTCAGCATTTTTGCTATCCATATCATCTAAAATTTTGCTTCCAAAAAGACTAATTTTGTTATTATTTATTTCTTTGTTTTTGAAATTAGGCGGTGGTAAACCGATAACCAAAATGTATACCATCAAACTATGAAAGCTCACTAGTCACTACAAAGAACTTGTTGACATTTTATTAATCTGATCTTATTCCTATTTTATCTTGGCTAGAAAAATTGGTGTAATGGAAAAAATTATATATGGATATAATGGAAATATAAAATTTAAATTTACCAATAATATTTAAAGGAAAGTTTTGTATTTTGAAGGGTGTAATGAGTAAAAATAATAATTTTAACTTTTAAATATGAGTGGTGCTATTAGCACCCCTCTACTAATCTTTCTATGTTTCACTTTTTAAAATTTTGATTTAATTATATTAAATTAAATATTTTTATTAACTTTTTTGATTTATTTTCAAAAATACTATTTTACTTAGTTTTCAAATTTAATACATCCAATTTATTTTTCATAAAATAAAAGTAAAAATAAATATACACCTCATCTCTATATACAGTTTCTCACATCCATCGCATGCTTTGTTTTTTTTATTCTTCCTTATTTAATGGTGAAACCATCCTTTTTGGATGTAATTTTTTTTTTGTAGTTGATTTGAATGTTGGTGACAGGTTGAAGTGTGGTATTGATCGTCTTTGGTGGTTTTTTTTAACGATTGAGTTGGGGTTTTGGTGTGGTTTCGTTTCGTCAAATATTAGATTTACTTGGTTGTGATTCTTTATACGATTTCGTTGTGTTGGTTTTTGTTGGTACGGATGGAAATATGGGCCACGACATGATATTTGAGGGTTTAGTTTATGCCTTATTGGGTTCGAACCACTAACGGATCAATGCGTTAAACCCGTTAAGTAAACAGTTAATGTTTGGGTTAAACCCCACCTAACCCGCTAACCCATTTAACACAATTTAAAATTAAAGGTAAATATGTAATTTATAAATATATAGAGACCCTAAATATTAATTTATAAATCAAAACCTAAATACTTTAATTTTTTTCATTCTCTTTTATGACCTACTTATTCTTCAAGATCAAGTGTTCAAAGAAAGTGAAAATTTTGGGATATGTCACTTTTTTTTTATGTGTTGCAATGATGTTACTGTTTTAATAACTTAAGTTTAAAAGACACTTATTATGGTGAACTACCAAAATTGCCCTTAAATAATCTAATTTTTATTCTCATTGTGCTTCCATCTACACTTTGAAAATGATAATCTCTCTCTCTCTCCAAAAAACCCGTCTCTCTCCAGATTCTGTACAAGAAGATAACATATATTTGTGATATTCGTTTATATATTTTCATATATTTCTGTGTGGTTTAACAATATATTCATTCGTTATGATTTGTTGTTCAGTCTTTGTATAAAAATGTATAAACATTTTATTTTTCAAATGATCGAGCATTTTATTTTTAAAAATAAGATTTAGTTAAATCGAGTATATTTGTATCCAAATCGAGCCTTTTTTTAATATGATCGAACTTAATTTTGAAAGAATTGAGCATATTTTTGAAAGAATTGAAAGAATCGAGCATTTGGTAAAGGATCGAGATTTTTTTTCAAAGGATCGAGAATTTTTTTCAATGGACCGAGATTTTTTTTTCAAAAAATCGATAATATTTTTCAAATGGTTGATTTTTTTTTCAAGGGATCTAGAATATTTGTCAAAAGATCGAGAATATTTCAAAGGATCGATAATATTTTTCAAAGGATCGAGAATTTTTCAAAGGATCAAGAATATTTTTTAAAGGATCGAGAATATTTATTAAAAGATCGAGAATTTTTTAAAGGATCGAGATTTTTTTTAAAGGATCGAGATTTTTTTTTTCAAAAGATCGAGAATATTTTTCAAATGATAGATTTTTTTTTAAAGGATCGAGAATATTTGTCAAAGGATCGAGAATATTTCAAAGGATCGAGAATATTTATTAAAGGATCGATATTTTTTTTCAAAGGAGTGAGAATTTTTTTCAAAGGATCGAGATTTTTTTTTTCAAAAGATCGAGAATATTTTTCAAATGATCGAGAATATTTATCAAATGACCGAGAATATTTCAAATGATCGAGAATATTTCAAAGGAAATAGAATATTTTTCAAAGGATCGCGATTTTTTTTTTCAGAAAATTAAGTTTAGTTAAATCGAGCATATATTAGAAAGATTCGAGGATTCTTTTGAAAGAGTCGAGCATATTTTTCAAAGAATCGAGCTCGACCCTTGAATGCGTATACGTAGTGTCACTTGGTCGTCGTTCGAGTGATTGTCTGGGTTTAAAAGAGACTTTCTCCCTATACTTCACAACTATTTCACTGTAAAATGAATGAAAAAAATCTGATATGGAACAATTATTGGGGGTATTTTTGTCCGTTCACCATAATATATGCCTTTTAAACATAAGTTATTAAAGTAGTGACAGTGTTGAAACGTCACCTCCAAAAAGTGTTATTTATTTTTTGAACCCAGGAATGTATTCTCCATTTTTTAAAATTTTATTTTTTAATTATTTCATACGGACATCATGATTGGATTTAATTTTGGATGAATTTTTATTTGGGACAATTGTATTAAATTTGATTTTGAATCGATATTTTTGTGATTATCATTTGTTAAATGAGCGTTAGTGGATTAAGTTATGTAATTACATTGAAAGGTTTAAATTACTTTAAAACTTTAAGTAGGAGATGAATTAATCAAATTATAATTTATCATAAATAAGTATATAACCTATAAATTAATGTGTTAATTGGGTTTTATCGGGTAACACGTAATTTAATGGGTCGTGTTTGGGTTTCAACCTATGACACGATAAACTTAACGGACCGTGTTCGGGTTGAGTAAAAAATTAACCGGGCGTGTTTGAGTTTATACAAACACGACACGATAGCCCAAATTGCCACTCCTAGTTATTGGTGTGTGTGGTGCCATTTTTGTTTGGTTGTAGATGTTTGATATCATTCTTTCTCAGACAATTCTTTCATATTTCTTAAATTATTCTCATATCATTTTAATAATATTTTGTATGTGTAAGATGTAAATTTTAGGGTTAAAGCGTTTAAAAAAATCATCATTGAACAGTGAACGTGGGGTTTATTATTATTATTATTATTATTTATTGAAAAAGAAATTAGAGGTTTATTAGATTTACTTTATAGAAGATTAGTATTTTTTTTTTAAAATGTCTATGTAAGTAATTTTGATAAAGAAAAAAGTATTAAATAGTTTTAAAAGTGGATCTTTTACGATCGGATTTGGATGTGCAAAATCCAACATGTTGCGAGTTTGGGTGCAAAAATAAAACCCGAAGTGGGTTCGAGTAAGGGTAAATGTTTGAAAAAAAAATCCACATTTGAAACTGTGAACCCGTTTAATATTAAAAATAATTTAATATTAAATATTTAGAATATTAAAAATTTAAACATTAATTGAAACTTGAAAAAAAATGGGGAATAACATAAAAATATTCAATTTCTTCCAAATTTGCTTTCGACATTGTAAAATTCCGTTTATATACAGTAAAGGGTGAACCTTTATTCATGTTTTTTTTATGTGGGTTGAAGACAATCCCACCTTAAAAAAAATGTGAATAAATGGTTCATCCTTTACTTCTATATAAGTGGTGTATGTCTTTTTACAATTGTAAACTTGAAATAAATTTGAATATCACTCGCTCAATGCTTCTGTATTACTCTCAAGTTCGTATTAATCTTTAATCTTTAAATATTTTTTATAATAAAAAAATGTAATATTATTTATTTATTTTTAATTCACGGGTGTGTGGACCAGGTATGGATTCCCCCAAAATCCGCAAGTGAAATCTGAACTCACTTAACTTTGCGGGTTTGGATCACAAAATCCTTTAAGGGTTCGGCCCGACCTATTGCCATCCATAGAGCCACCCTTTACAAAAATACAAAATCAGTGGAGGCGAAATGGGTCGTGCCTGGCAGGCCAAGCCCAGAAAACTATTCAGTTCATTCAATAAGGAATTGGTTTTAAAATGACAATTGTTGGTGAACACTGTCACACTAATGGTCATTCCATCTAATGGGTGACATTTTGATAAATAAGTTAATGATATTAATTTATTTTAGATATTTTCTAGAAATCAATTTTTTCTTTTGTTCTCTGAAATAAATAATTATATTTAGTATGTATATACAAATATCATATATTTCTTTTCAACTTATCTCAAATATATTTTTTAGAATTTTTATATTTTGTAGCCTTAATCTTCTCAAATATATGTTTGCCAAAAATGGTCAATTCAAAACTAATTATCCATCTTATAGTCATTTTGATAGTGGTAACATAAATTGATAGCTACCAGGGTAATTAACCTTAAAAAAAAAACATGATTAAATGGTCCAGCATTTACTTCAATATAAGCGGTATTTGTCTTTTTAAAATTGTAAACTTGAAATAAATTGAAGGTCACTCACTCTATCTTTCTCTATTACTCTCAAGTTCGTTTTAATATTTAATATTTAAATATATTTTTTTATAATTAAAAATTATAATAGTATTTTTTTTAATTCATGGGTTCGAGGAGCGGGTATGGGCTCCTCTAAACCTGCAAGTGAAACCCAACTCACTTAATTTTGTAGGTTCTTGGGCGGGCTTGTCACAAAATCCTTCAATGGTTCGGGTATGGGTTTGGCAAAACCCACTTGAACCCAACCTAGACCTATTGCCATCACTAGAGTCACCCTTTCAAAAAAAAATAATCAAAATCAGTGGAGGCAAAATGGGTCATGCCTGCCAGGCTAAGTCCAGCCAGCACGGCCCACGTCCAGGTCGTGCTTGACACGACTCGACCTTAAGCAGGCCAGGTCGAGGCCTGTATAAATCCGCAGGCCATGCTAGGCCTTATGTATGATGCCTGCAAGTCGGTCCCAGCCAGGCGCCACCCAACTTATAAGGCTTATTTATATATTTTTAAATATATTCAAATATTCATGACTTAACAAAGCTGAACTTGTAGTGAAATGGTTAGCAGCTTGTTTGGCTGAACTTTTAAAAAAAACTCTATTTGTAAAATATTCATGACTTAACAAAACTGATCTTGTAATGAAATGATTCTTGTTTGGCAGAACTTTTGAAAAACCTTTATTTGTAAAAGATCTGATTGTGGTAGATCTATTTAATACAAATTTTTTTAATATATATATATATATATAATTGGTTATTAGATTTTTTTTAAAATGTCTATTTAGAGAAGCTCCTCTCCATGAACTTTTATCTAATAGAAGTTTAAACTCTACTAGTCTCTACGGAAATTAAAATAGACAATCTTAAAAACCCAACTAAACAACTCTAAAAAACTTAAATAGATGTGTGTAGACCTTTTGAGGTGATAGAAAACTCAATCAAACAAGCACTATGTCAAACAACCTCTTCCTTAAAAGAAAAAACAAAAACTGCCCCCTTGTTTTGTCACCACAAATGTAAGACGTTCCTTATGTAGGGCTGCGAATATAATTTAAAACCTAATTATTTTAAGTTTAATTTAATATCTTAAATTTTGATACCTGGAATTGTTTTTTGTTGAAGAATACCGACCTTGATCTTTTTAAATACAATTTCCAGAATACAGAGAAATTTTTATTTTTTTTCAAAGTATTAAACTATTATATAAATTATAGGATTTTTTTTATAGGGAGGGGGATGACTTGAACCCGTAATCTCATGGCACAGGTATGGAGAATTTACCACCGGACCAACCTTATTTCGGCTCAGTTTGACATTGCTTCCCCAACTGCTTTTGGGGTCAAGAGTGATTCCGGACCAAAGATAAGGTGTTTGGTAAAATCGCAGAAAAGTGCTTTTGGTCACTTTTAGCTTCTCCTAACTGAGTTTTTAAGAAGCTACAAATAAATGCTTTTGGATTTTGGCTTCTACTTTTAGAAAACGTGCTGAATTTTTTCCAACTTTCCAACTTTGTCCTTGTTTTTAACGACATTTACCAAAAGTATGAAAAAACTCATGTAATATGTTCCTTAGCGTTATGTTTAATAGTTTTCGTTTATATAATTTATCCTTTTGGGTTTGCATAATTTATTTAAAATTTTCAATGATATTTGTTTAGTATATTGTACAAAATTATACCATAATTGTACTATAATTATACCATATAAAATTATATCATAACTGTACAAAATTAGTTGGGCTTACATTGCTGTATAAAAAAATTGTTGTCATAACTGTATAAAAAAATGAGGTTAATTAATTCAATAAAGTAGAATAAAAATAATAATAAAGAAATAAAGTAGAATAAAAAAGAAATAAAGAAATAAAGAAATAAAGAAATGAGGTTAATTAATTCAATAAAGTAGAATAAAAAAATTAAAGAAATAATGTAGAATAAATAAAAAAAATGAGGCTAATTAATTCAATAAAGTAGAATAAAAAATGGGACTAATTAATTCAATAAAGTACCATAATTATATAACACTTGACACTAAGTACAAATAAACAAGCAAAATGTAAATTATAGCACCATTTAGATGTTTATGTCCTTATAATAATTTTACACACTTACAACACTCTTTACTTCAGTTTACCAAACACATTGAAATTGCTTTTAGTTCTCACGGCACTTTTGAAAATCAGTTTACCAAACACTCAGCTGATTCTTCCCACAGCAATTCCAAAAGCACTTCTCCCCACGGCACAACAATGCTAAACTGGGCCTTTATCATAGAAAAAGAAAATCTTGTTTGGTAGTGAAAATGTGGCACTTAGGGGTCGTTTGTTTTTTCACTTATAATTCAATGGGTCTGAATCATAATTATTAAGTTGTTTTGTTTGTTTTTCTAAGTGGTCAAACAACTTAAAAATCCTAAGAAACAACTTAAAATAAAAAGTAAAAAATCATGACTTTTCACTGAATTGCATTAAATGCAATCCAAAATCTTTTCTTCCGATACTATCCCCCAAAATATAACATGTTTCCAATTTCATCATAATTATATATGGTATATAAATATTTTATTTTAATATATTGCTTATTTTAAATAACTTTAAAAATAAAAAAGAACCCTAATAACTTCTCATATTGGTGTTTTATATCAATATTGGTGCTACCCTTTTCATTTTTTGAAATAAAAAAAAATATTTTCTTGGTAAAATTGAAGTTTATTTGTAATCGAAAAAGAAGATCATGATCATATGTGTTCATATATAATTATTATTTTTGGATAGTTTTTATTCTATATTATATGTATATTGTTTAACATAGGTATAAATGTAAAATTACTTATTTTTAGATAATTTTACTTTTAAAAAACAAATGCGTTGAAAATATATTCAGATGTGAGAAAAAAAAACGACCCATTATTCTTGCCATATGTTTGTTCTTCAGTTTGGATGCACTACTCAACAATACACCCTGGTTTGCTCCACATACATAAAGAAAATATCTAGTTTATTTATGGTTTAATATTAAAAACTTCTCTTTACCTTTCAACAGATGGATAGACAATCTCTAAACCTCCCCTAAATTTTAAGACTGTTAGGTAGACTTTAGTTTGACCAACAAAAACACTGTTATTCCCTATATTTTTCCTATTAAAAAAGTTCTTCTAACCAAATTAATAAAAAAAGTAAGACTTTATAAAAATTTATAAAATAATTTTAGAAAAAGTAAAATAAAAATAAATAATAAAGAAATAGAAAAGTAATATACTTTATAAAAAATTAAATTTCTTTTTATTTCCTTTTTAAATTTTTAATTTTTTTAAATTAATTTTTTTTCTTTGAATTTGATTTTTACTTTTATAATAATAATTATTATGTTAAATTTTTAATAGATTTTTTAAGCAAAAAAAAGATTAAAAAAAGTGAAAGGGTATAAAAATCCTTTTGATGATCAAACTAAAGTCAACCTAGCTAACGAAATTTTTACGGTGTTAAATCTTAGGTGAGATTGTTGAAAATAAATATAATTATCTATACGTTCGATAATAATTGAAAGGTGGATGGAGGTTTTTGATTTTAATCTTTTTGTTTTATTTATTATTGTGGTTGATTTACAATTACATTACATAAAGAGTTGCCTTGCTTGTACTGCAGCCGCCTCTTCCTGTCTCAGCGGTTTTAGTATAAAATAGAAAGGTTGCAGAACGCCAGAAGAGCTCACAGTCATGATTCACCATACCCCTTAAGAATCAAGATAAGTGTTTAATTTCAACGGCCTTCAAGTCTCGTCTCTTCTTCAATTGAGTTTTAAAAGTATGTAGAATTCTTTATAAATAGAAGACTAATTGATACTGATGCTCCCTGACCTATATCCTAATTTATATATTATTCTATATTTTTTTTGTTATTAAACCTTTTAAACTATCGGAAATTGGTAATGATCGACGGAATTGTAATGCCGTCCATTTTTCTGTTAAGGTAAATTGTACTAAGTTGTCCTTATTATATATATAATTACATCATATCCAGAAAAATATAATAATATAACCAAAACACCACTCTGACCAGTTTTTTTTTTAATAATTAAAATTAAAATAAAACTAATTAAATTTAATATATATATATATATATAACTAATTAAACAAGAAAAAAAAACTAATTAAAAAACTAATTAAATTTAATAATACAAATAATTAAATTTGTAATTAATTAAATTTACAATCAATTAAATTTAATAATTAAATTAATTAAATGTAAAAATAAACAAATTAAATTTAAAAATAAAGTTAATTAAATTTATCTCCCCAAACACCCTCCAAACCCATCCACCCATCCATCCATCCATCCATCTCTTCACCAATCAAACACTCTCATCTAGAGGTGTCCACGGTTCGGTTTCGGTTCCGTGGAAAGGCCGAACCATAATCGTAACCGGAATATGACGGTTTTGGACGGTTTCGGAACTGGCGGTTTTCGGTTCGGTTTCGGTTTCGGTTTGTGAAACCGAACGGTTCGGTTCGGTTTCAGTTCTTTTGTTTTTTTTTATTTTTTTTTTTTTACAAAAATTAATATATATATTATTTTATATACATTTAATTTATATATATATATATATATATATACATATGTTTTTTTTAATGAAACTATACAACTAATATTTGTATTTTTATATACACATAAATGTGATTTTGTTTTTAATGGAACTATACAAGTATATACAACTAATAGTCTAATTACTAATACAAAATTACAAATTGATAAACTAAAAATTTAAAAAATGCCCAAACATTTTTATTTGTAATCAAATTTCATTTACAATGTCTATATTTTAAATATTCACATAAAATATGAAATACAATTATTTAAATATAGAATTGAACCGTTGAAGTATTTAACAATGAATGTGTAAAAATAAAAGAAATTGACATTAATTAATAAGTAAAAATTTACAATTGCATCTAAATTTTTTATAAAAAAATTAGAAGTTAGCCTTAATTGAATATAAAATCTAACAAAGTTCAAATAACACATTGAAAAAAGAAAAAATTAGCCTTGCACTTAATGTTGACCACAATTAAGCTGCCTACGTATCCTCCGCCAATGTAGAGGAATCAAAGGCCACGTAGTTCTTTTACCTGTAGTGGGATATTCGGTGTTAGTGGTTGGAAGATTTGAACAGAATCTATTCGTTGCCTTCTGTTCCCGTGGTTTGATCATCTTCGAAGAAATCATTCATTATTTCTGGCTCGAGTTCTTGTTGTCTAAATTTCGCCTTTGTCCAATCATCAACACATGCTTGGGCTTCAAGTGATTGTGGACACAGAACCGACCGTCTTGGATCCAAAATATTTCCACCTGCACTAAATTCTTGTTCCACAGCAACGGTAGAAACCGATGTTCCAAGAATTTGTTTAGCAATAATAGCCAAAATTAGATATTCTTGTTCATAATCCTTCCACCAACCCTGGATACTAAATTTATCTTCTAAAAATACATGATTGGCTTCTAAAAATCGGTCAAGCTCAGAATGTGTGTTAGAGGATGAAGAAGATGCTCGTAAATTTTTGGCTCTTTGGGAAAACAATCGATCCCCTAAACCCTTTAATTTAAATTGTGAGGAACTGGTAGTACCATCAGATGTGGGTTGGGGTTGTGAAACCGATATTTTCAAAGACGGACCATATATTTTAAGATATTCATCATATAATTCATATAGTAAAGTCTTAACGGAATTACAACAACTAAGAACATCAGTTTCTATTCCTAAACTATTGTAGTAATGAGTTAAATAATCTTGCAAACATTCTAATTTAAAGCGTGGATCAAAACATGATGCAAGCAAATAAATATTTGGAATATCCTTATAATACTGTATCCATTTTTTTTTCATTGCAGCAACACATTGACTCAATTGAACATCTAATTCACAGTCACTGAATGCACCAACAATATTAACACTTTGAACAAGAAATAAATGAGTAGTGGGATAGTAAATACCAGATAAAGCATTGGTAGCATCATTAAAAACACGTAACAATTCAAGAATTTTTATACATATATCACAATGCTTCAATTGAAGCGAAATTGAAGGAACGTTATAAGTAATAAAAGAAACTAATATTTCCTTATATTCAACACTTTCATTAAGCAACTTATAAGTAGAATTCCAACGAGTACTAATATCTCGAGAAAATTTTATTGGACGCCTATTATTTGGAGAACAAAATTTCAACCATTGTTTTTTGATTTTGTTATGCGTCCAGATATAATTAATACTATCTCTAATTGGTCTAATATAAACAGAAAGAATTTGTAATCCAGCTTGAACACACAAATTTAAAACATGACATGCACATCGTTGATGAAATAATTTACCCCCAAAATAGGGATTGCATAATTCCTTTAACATAGGAATAGATTCGGTATTGCTTGCAACATTATCAAAACCAATTGCAAAATTTTTGTTTTGGATATGAAACTCTTCAAAAATAATTTTAAGGTGTCGAAAAATATTATGAGCTGTATGTGACTCATCGAAAACACGATATGCAATAATTTTTTTTTGCATGTTCCAATTATTATCAATATAATGACATGTCACACCCATGTAATGGTGGCTACCAAAATTATCGGTCCATATGTCAGCACATACGGAAACGCGACCTTGATATTGGAAAAAAAATGATTTCAATTTGTGTTTTTCTTTTTTGTAAATGGAAAACAGTGCACGTGTGAGAGTGACTCTAGGAACACGTTGCATTGCAGGATTTAATGCAGTTTGACAATAATTAACAAAACCAACTTTCTCACCAAAACTAAAAGGTAAGTGTTCTACTGCAACCATTGTTGCTAATTCTTCCTTATTTTTTTCAGACGTATAATGAAATAATTGATTGGTCTGGATATTTGGCCTTGGTTACTAGCTTTCACCAATTCGGATGGATGATTTCTTTTAACATGGTTCCAATACGTGCCATATCCAAAGGATTTAACGGCCTTGTATGTTTTGGGGTAGTAGTCGCACATGATTTTGATTGTTCCATCATCTAACTCAATTTTCTTCATATGCACTCTGAAGAGATCGGACTTCAACGGCTTTTCTTCTTCATCTGCATCAAATTCATCTGAAGGGGGTGGCATAGTAGAATGGGTAGATATATTTTCATTACTAATGGGGATATTGGGATTTGGCTCAGCAAAAAAAGGGGGGATTAGGATTAAGAGGGGGATCGGATTCAAAATGACTTTGAAGGAACTCGTGGTAAAGTCGGTCATTGTAATTGACGTCTTCACCTTCGTGTTCCAACAAATTTTACAATGGACCCTTTCCTATATCCAAATTTGTAGGACCTGAACCTTCTCCCCCACTTGCCATTAAAAAATTAATTATAAATACTAATTAAAAAAAAAGATAATTGTAAGTAAATAATATATTATTAAAAAAAATGGAATAAATATATGTTTTTTAATTTATATGAGAAATGAGAATAAAATAAAATTGTTGAATGTAGAGAGAATTTAGAATTTGAGATTGAGAGAGATTGAGAGAAGGTGGGAGTGGTGTGAAGAAGAATGAATTGTGGGGGGGGGGGGGGGGGCGGGCGGCGGAGGCGGTATTTATAGAATTGGTGTAAAGGGGTAATTTGGAAAATAAATGAAGATGACCGTTGGGCGTTGGGAACAAAAAAGGAAGATGACAGTTGTTCAACGGTCATCATCCTCCACCGCCCAACGGTCATTTAATTTTTTTTTCTGAAATGTTGCCACGTGTCAGCATTTCATTGGATTTTTTTTAATTTCGAAACCGACGATTAAAATCGGCGGTTTTTGGTCGGTTTTTAAGATCCCATAACCGTAACCGAACCGTCGGGATCCGGTTTTATAACCGACGGTTTCGGTTATGGTTTCGGTTTCGGTTTCGGTTTCCAGAGGCCGGTTTCGGTTCGGTTTCGGTTCGGTTTCGAACTGTTTAACCTAACCGTGGACACCTCTGCTCCCATCCATTAATCTCTTCACCAACATCATCATCAATCAAACATCCAAACCACTGAATCAACCAAAACCACCTATCTCCAAATCACCCAAACATCCAAACCCACCAATCAAGCCACCCTCTTCAAACACCCAACAATCAAAACCACCCAAAACCCCTCCGCGAAATCAATCTCAGTCGACGAGAAACAGCCCAACACCCAACAATGTCCAACAACGTCAGCCAGAAGTGACGACGACGACGATCGAAAGTGCAACATCGATGGGTTCGATCTGGGTTGGTTGTCAATCTAGGTTCGATCTTGTTCCTCTCTCTCTCATCATCCTCCTCGTTTGGTGTAAGTAATTCGGCCAGTGGGTTTGGTTTCGATCTGGGTTTCCGTTAGTGCTAGTGGTGGTTTTGATTGATGTTGAATGTGGTTGTTGATGATTTGTGTTTCAATCTGGGCAGTGGATTTGGTGAATGTTGGTGAATGTTTTTTGATAGGTTTGGTGGGTGAATGTTGGTGATGTTGTTAGGTTTGTTGTTAAATATCAATTTAGTGATATTGTGAAACAATATATATTCATCTCAGATATCAATTTACTGATTTTGTATGTATATTATTGAAATGGTTTTCAGTTGATTAGTATTTTTCATATTAATTAATGCTTTTATTTGGTTTTAAGAAAATTGAAATAAAGCTAATCCCATATGAAAATTACATTACGATTAACATTTATATACTTCTGGTAAAATGCAGGGAAGAACTGGTTCTTGGAATTGTCCAGATATGGATTGGAATTGCCCATCTAATTAGTTTTATTTAATTTTAAAAAAATTGGTCAGAGAGGTGTTTTGGTCATATTATTATATTTTGCCAGATATGATACAATTATATATATATATATATATATATATATAATAAGGGGAATAATTCCGTCAACCATTCTCAATTTCAGATAGTTCAGGGAGTTAATGACAGAAAAAAAAAAAAGAATTAAGGGTTAAGTTGCAAGTTTGAATATAGTTCATGGGACATTGGTTAACCTAAATAGAAAAACAATATTGTATACCAAATAAATTATTAAATTTAGTAACTTTATAGCTATTATCTATACACAATAACAACCGTGATACTTTATTTAAAAACAAATGAAGAATTGAACATTATTATTACATGATTTTTGTTTTTCGAAATTTTATAAAATCGGAATTTTTAGGAGGGAAATGACTCGAACCCCTAACCTTTAGTGTAAGTGTGAGAGGTTTATCACTGGACACATATATTTTCAGTCATTTGATTATTATGTCTACTATTTGTTTTCTTGAAAGGGATTATCATGTCTATTATGAGATTATAATTTTGATGGTATATTAATTGATTAATACTAGGTTTTCTAAATTTTATATTAAATGATGTGATGGTGTTTGTTGGTGAGAAAGAGCGATAAGAGAGGGAGAGAAAGCGATGAATCAGGAGAGAGAAAGCGAGAACAGAGGGATTGTGATATAGAGGGAAAAGAGATGAGAGAGATGAAATTAAATGTTAGGGTTGATTTTTTATTATTATTATTTTTAATTTCTTTTTTTTTTTGTAATTTTCAATTATTTTAATTATTTATAAATCAAGTTACCGTTTTGCCCTTCTTAAAAACAAATTCTAAAAGAATGATTGATGCTTTTACCATTTTACCCTTGTCACTTAATGGAAATTTTAAAAACTCTAACGGATTTAGATGGTAGAGACCAAAACAGGGATTAATTGAAACAATAGGGACCAAACCTGGTCAATACTGAAATGATAAAGACCAAAATGGCTAATATGGTAAACTATAGAGATGAAAACAATAATAATCCTAATTTTATCATTTCAAATAAAAATATTTGATGATGTATAGGATGCATTTGGTATGCGGGACATGACAGGATAACTTGAGACAGTTTGTTCTGTTCCCACGTTTGGCGCGTCCTTAGCATGGGACAAGACGAAACAATGTGAGATAAAAATCATAAAAAAAAATTCTCATCAAACCCTAGGACGGACAAGTGTCAAAAAGATCAATTTACCCTTTAAATTTTCAAACAATTACAATCATGTCCAATAAATTATATATTATTATATATCCTCTCTCTCTATATATATATCCTATATATAATATTATTATATACATTATAATTACATATATATAATATTACATATATATATATATATATGATATATTAAAAATAATAATATAGTCTATGTTGTTATATATATATAATAGGGGTACTCTGGTCATTTGAACCTCTTGTTCCGTCATGTCCCAATCATACCAAACGCATAACAATACAGTTTACAATTTTGTCCAAGCCTTCCAAACACAATATAGAACAACATTTCTAGTCCAGTCCATTATTGCCTTGTCCTGTCTATTAAAATAAACTTATTAGTTTTTTTTTTCAATAACTTCAAAAAATAAAAAATCTGTAATAAACATTTAAATTGATTATTTATTTTTTCTCAGAAGTGACAAATGTAAGACGTTCGTCTTAGGCTTCGTTTAGGAGAGCTTTTTCAAGTAGATATTTTAAAGTAGACCTTTTAAAGTATATTTTCATCTATTTGGTATCGTTTTGGCGGCATGGCCGAGCGGTAAGGTGGGGGACTGCAAATCCTTTTTCCCCAGTTCAAATATGGGTGTCGCCTGATTAACAAAAGACAAGACCCGAAATCCTTTATTCTTTATTCTCCTTTGCTGTTATAACTCGCCTAATTTTTCCCGGCAAAACATGCATAGTCTTGAGACTTTCTTGATTGTAAACAACTGGGGGTTCCCTTCTTTAAATTAAAATTCCGAATAAGCTTTGTCTACGAACAAGGAAGCTATAAGTAATGCAACTATGAATCTCATAGAGAGTTCGATCCTGGCTAGATGTTGGTCGTTTGGTTGTCAATTAGAAAAAGTTTTTTTAAATGGTAAGATTACTAAAATATTAAAAAACTATTTTAAATGACAGAGTTATATTTGACTTTTTAGTGTTATTAAAAAGCTCAAAAAAATCTACTTGGAAAAGCCTAAAATTTGAGCTTCTCAAAGTAGACGTAAAACAGTTTTTTAAATCATCTAAAAGCTTCAAACGACACAATATTTTTTTAAAGAGCTTTTTTAATTAAAAATGTTGTTTTAGTCTGTAGATAAGCTCTTCCAAACGGATACTTATAGGGCTGACGATATTATTTAAAAAAATTTTATAAAAGTTTTATTTAATATTTTAAATATATTATTTACATAACACATATAAAGGAAATCTTTCTTGGTTTTATGCTAGGAATTGTATGTGCTTTCTTGAAAATATTATTCATGTTTTTTTACAGCAATTTCTTGGTGATCAAGAAAGTCAACAACATGTGATTTATCACGATCTACAAAAGAGAAAAAGTAATGCAAAGAACTGCAACGTAACACAAAAATACGTGGTAAAACTCCGATGACAGGAGAATCGTCCATGGGTGGTTGCGTAAGCCACCAAATCAAATCCAGTAATGAAAAGATTAGGTTATAATACTCGATCTCTCTTGCCTCTCACTTGTTGTTCTGTCCTTTTACAATATGATTTACAAGTGAATTTATACAAGTTTAGCTAGGGTTTCGTTTCTTGGTGTGCAAGCCGTAGATTGACAAAAGAGATCTTTTTCCTAATTGGATTCATCTACTTAATTGCATAGATCTTTTATGATGGCGTATATTTTGCAGATAATATATTTGTTTCCTTCTGGAACTCCTTCTTGTGATTGTGTAAGGGTGCAGTATTGTTACCGTATTAGGAGTCTCGTACAACTTTAGCTGGAGAGATTTAAACTCTAAATCATATATTTTTTGTTGCCCCGAGTAAGAGTGAGTATGTAAAAGTATTTTACTCATCCGTATTGTACTCGACTTTAATCGGATTTCTGCTGAGTGTTTGATACTGTGATGGTAACCTGGATGCCAACCTGACAATTTTCCTGGTGAGATGTCTTGCTTACGTGGTTTTGTGATGACGTGTACCATCAACAAGATTTACATTTAACAGTACCCCTTTAAAATACTTTAGCCGAGTAAAACTTATCTTCTACTTGGCTACAGTTTAAACTCACATTTGCCCGACTATGTCGACTTCGTTCAATTTATCTTTTCCTTCAAAAATACCTCATAAATTTAGGAATTATTATTCCTCGATAATTCGAAGTATTAATGACGTGTCTTAATGGCGTCTATGTATACATGATTTGTCTTTCACATGAAATCCTTCTGATTGTGACGTATAGATGTTCTGGCGGCCTGAAGCATTCCCTTTGTGCCACTTGTCTTCTCTCCATTTGGTATTTACGACGACATTTATGAGACACGACCTTCTAGATATTTGATGTGTCACCCACATCCTCCATCAAACTTTTTTTACGTTCCCGTTTCTCCATGGATTTTGACCTAATAGTTTCGAATTTTGAAACCATTGATTCGCCTATTTAAACCGATGTAAAACAATTTTTTGGGTTATCTCCTTCTTCGTGTTAAAAGAAAAAAACCCTAGAAAACTTTATGCTACTTTTTCTTCTACTTTCTACCTTCTTTTTCATCCTCTGTTTCACAGACTCATATCTCTATACTCGCTTCGTGCTGAAGATTTCCCTTGGTCCACATGCTCGTTCAACTAATGGTTTAAGGTTAGTTTTTATGGATCCCGTTGCTAGACATTGTCTTTTTGTTATTGTTTTGGAAACCCTTGATTGTGGTGACACTTTCTTGGTTTCTTGTATCTATAAACTGTTGGGGGAAACACCCCATAACCAGCCTTATTTTCTAAACGCCGATATTTCAGGGCTTTATCTTGACGTTTCTCCTACCCCTAGCTCTGAATCCTCCCATTATAAGGTTTTATATGATCCTTCAGTCTCTACTCGTAGCAGCTCTTATTATTGGAAAAGAATGGGAAAGCATCAAGGCAAACATGTTATACGCAAACATTCTTCACCTAGTGATATCCGAGTTGGTGTTCAGGTCCTGAATGAGAATGATGTGAAGGAAGAGAACTAGGCCTCTCGTATCCACTTCTCTACCGAGCGTTTATGTGCTTAAGATGTCGATCAAAATGTGGTTGGTGCTGCTAAAGTCGAGAAGTATATTCGTCGGCTCGATCTTGTCGAGGGCTCCGTTCAATTGAAACCAGCGGGTGACAGGGCTGCGTGGAATCCTCTACCTTGTATGGTGGCGATTTACGGGGCGATACTTAGTTGTGGCGTTACTCTCCCTCTCTAACCCTTCATCAACAGGTTTCTGGCAGAAGTAGGGATTGCCCCGGCCTTGCTTGCCAATGTGTATAGGGCTTATGTGGAGATGGATGAATTTGCCCCATCTCACTCCCTATGAGAAAAGCCATTTGTATACTCTCATGCAGTCTGGTTAGACTGGAACTTATTTTCTTTTATCCAGTCAGCCTGGTAGTTAGATTCCCGAGGGAGTGAAGATAGATAAGGCGGTTGAAATGTCCTCGGATGAAAAGAAGAAAGGCTTCATCCGGGTTTTCCTTCTTCTAACAAGTTCTGAAAGAATAGTTGGTTCTTCGTTGGAGGTGACTGGGGAAATTTGATCAAATTTGATCTAGACAGAGCTTTGGTAACTCGAAGATTTCCCCGTTATTTGTGTTCTTCTGAGGTTTGGAATAAAACTCCCCCGGTTTTAACTGACAATAAGTTAACCAATCTTGCTAGGGTTGTCGTGCGTCTTCTGGAGAAGCGAAGCAAGTCTTACCTTTTTGACGAGAAGAGGATGATCACAGTCCACCTGTTTACTCAGATTTCTGCTCATCATAGACGTTGTAAGTCTTGACACTTGTGTGTGTGTGTGTGTGTGTGTGTGTGTGTGTGTGTATATATATATATATACTAACTTGATCTCGAATCTTCAGTGTACGACGCAGATAATATATGTAATGCTCAGGCTCGCCAAGTGAAATCTGTTATTCAAGCGAGTCGTAAGGAAGCATCTCGTCAGAAAGAGACAGGGATTTCCCCACCCGATGACTGAAGATTCAGAGGGTGTTGATGTTGATGGGTAGGCGCCTGGATATGTTCCTGAAGAAATCCCTCATCAATTCGCTAGTGAATCAAGTAGGCCAAGAAGCCTGGATGGCTCTGACAGCGAGCAAATAATGCCTGATGATCTGGATAAGCAAATGGGTCTTACTGCAGGTGAGGCAGCTGTGGAACAGGATCATCCTACAGACGAGATAGTTATGGGGTGATCGAAAAAAATTATATACCTACTTAAGGTTCCTATTACCTAGATTTTGTTCTCATATTCAAGTATATTTTGGTATTTAATATGTTTGTGAGCCTTGTGTAGATGCATATTCCCTACTGAAGGTATTTGAGCTTAATTGACGAGTTTTGAAGGTTAAAGGGCAGAATTTGAAATAGCTTGTGCAGAATATTCAACTTTGGAAGATTATATCTCCCTTCTCAGATCGAACTACGTTTACTATAACCACTTTTCGGAAAGCTTCTGAAGTCTACTTTCCAACGCATTTTACAGATCATGATTCCAAGGTTTCTAGAGGATGTTATGATTGTTTTCGTAACAGTGTATAGATATGTGTTGTACGCGTACCGCGTGAGACCAATTTTCGTACCTCGAGAATGGCTAGAAAGCTCTAAAAAGTGACATGCGGTACGCTTGTTGATGCGTATCACACGACGTACCATAAAAATACCCAAAATTATGGTTTTTAGCCATTTTCTAAGGGGTATTTTTATCTTTTCACCCCAAAGTCATGCCCTAACCTCCCACACTATAAATACCCTCTTTTCTCCTCATTCTCCAAAGCACCTCTCTTCCCCTCTTCTCTCTATTTCACGAACAAACCTCTTTTCTCTTCATCTTCTTCATTCTTCTTCACCAAGGAAGAAGAGATTCAAGCTTCTATGGAGATTTTTCCTCCATGGGAGCTCACCATACACCTTCACCACCCCTTTATACACTTCATCCACCCAATTGAGAGTAGATTGCAAGGAGATAGGAGGGGAACGAGCCAAGCATGGAAAAGAGCTCTTTGAGGAATTTTCTTCAAGGGTTGTTTCTATTTTTCCCTTTGTATTTCTTGTTTTCTTAATTGTATATCATAAATTTAGAGATATTGTAAACCTACACTTGTGCAATAAATGTATTGATTGTTCTTAAATTCTTTGGATTTTGTTCTATTATTTGACTTGAGCATAATTTCTCTCATATTATGAAATACATATGTGTGGATGGTCAAAATTGATATGTATTCATGAATGAGATTAGGAGTAGATTAATTTAATTTCCCATGATTGTTTGTATGTTGATAAATGAACATAAATACCATGTTTAGAGTGATTTGAGTGTTTGAGTTTTAGTTCAAAGAGTGGGTGAAGTTTGGTTGATTATGCATTCACATGCTAGACTAGGATTTGGTTCTCTATTCTTCTGCTTAATGGGTCTTTGTATTAAGACACAATTGCCCACCTCATGGCTTGGGTTAGGTGATGAATTGATTTAGGTGAATTCCTTAATTAAGAGAATGAACCATTAATTCAATTAAATGTCCTTAATGATAACAATCAACATTGATGCATATAGTTGTTGGTAAGCTTATTTCCATTTTAGGCCATCCATCTTAGGGAGTTTAGAGAGATTATGAGAGAGCTCTCTCTTTTGGTAAGGGGGTTATTCATTCATGAGATTGAAGAATGTCGTAGTCGTCCAGTGGTGAGGACATCTCGGATTGACACCCGAGAAGATCCGGTGTTCGATTCCCAGTTACGGATGAGGGGTCTCCTTTCTATCCATTTTATACTTCTTTCCTTGTATCTTTGTCTCTTCTTTGATGTGTAATTTCATTCATTAGGAAAATGATATAAGCCTAATATTGTTGCCTTTTTTTTTGCATATGCTTGTCATTGGTTGATGTGGGCCTTCGAAATGCTTAGAGTCTTTGAGTTGTTAGCCACAATTCAATTAAACCTAGGTTGTGTGTGAATAACCAGGAGGTGAAACACTTAACATGCATTTAGTAAATTGGCCACTACATGTAGAGCCTGCGCGCGGTTTTGCACGTATTGTCGCTATGTGTGTCTTATTGTTCTTAATGAACTCGAGTGCAGTTTGGAAATCATCGAGAGATATTGCTGGTGCATATCGGTATAGTCGATTGTTGATGGAGTGAGGACCATTATCAATGATTAAGTGAGCACAGCGATACACTTTGACTATGCATGTTGTATGAAATTGTGTGATTGCTATGGTGAAGTCATTTTCTTAGTGTAACCATTTACATTCCATATCACTCCATCCTATTCTATCCTTGTACATATTGTTTATTTATGTAGTTTGTTAGGTTATTTTAGCATTTAAATTTTCGTAATTCTTTTACATACGCAACACACGAGTCTGTTCGAAGTGTTGTAATAATAGTTAGAACTAGAGACGGTCGGTGAATCCCACCTCTATGTGGAACGATCCCTGGCTTGCCGTTGTGCTAGTCTCTATGACTTGCACCCTTGCGAGGCCGAACTTAAATGTTCATATTTGAAGACACCGCAACGACGTGTCCATCATGAGGGCCAATTCTCCTGCAGACGTGGCAGCTGCCGATCAGACCACACCTAAGGGGAAACAAAAAGTTGGGGAATCTCCCGCTGAGCCAACTGATCCCTCTTGTTCTTCTACTTTTGAATCTTCCTCGATTGCAATTGATAGAGTTGAATAAGAGGATCTTATCGCTAATCTTGATCCCCGCAATAGACAGTCCGGGAAGAGAAGAGCATCATTTTCATCAGCCTAACCTCCCCCGAAGATCCAAAGGGTTGTGGCATTCGTTAAATCTTCGAGTGATAAAGATATTGGCGTTAGGGAAACTCTGGGTGTTCAAGCCGAGAAACCCATTGAGGATTTATCCAGTTTGTTTACTCGGGAACACCCATTATGTGACTCGGGAGAAGAGGATCCTCTCATTTCTACTACCACTGTTGCTGATGCGGGACCGTCTGATATGTAGATCTTTCTCCTCAAGACATGTTGAAATCCATGTCTTCGGGTCGTGCTTACATTAGAGATGACCATTATAGCCATTTCAGGAATGGGACTGCGTCCGAGTGCCTTCAAAAATTCTTTAACAGTGTTGCCTACGTACATATCTACCTTCATATTATATTTCTGATTGAGTATATTTTTGCCTTTGATATGATTTTCGTTTAGATTTCTTTTTATAAATGGTGGCCGAGGTATCAGAGGCTTTCCAGACCCAACAATCACAAGCTGATCGAATAAGGTGTTTGTAGGCCTAATTAAAGGAGAGCGAAGATAATCGTGCTCAGGCTGAGGCTGTTTACTAGAATAAGATCAGAACAAGCCAAGGGTATACTGATAGATGCTTGGCGAGGCAGTTGGAGGCTGAGCAGAGAACTTTTCTTGCTGAGGAAAAAGCAAAATCTTTTGAAAGCCTGTTCACCGCTACTCAAGAATCAATGCTTCATGCTGAACAAGAGGATGAAGAGGTCAAGTCGTCCTATGAGAGCAAAATTGAAGATCTCAAGCGCCAGGTTTTAAATGTGGTCTTTCCAATGAGGCTAGGCTGGAATTAGAGGTGCAAGGGGTCAACCATTTTAAGAGGTCCCCGGCTTATGAAGCCTTGCTCCTTAAGGAATTCCAATGCGAGATGGTCTCGGATGGTGAATTTTTAAAGGTAAAGAACCGAAAGACTGATAGTGCCCGATTAAACTGGGAATTATTGATAAAAAATCAAGTTGATCGGTCTATAGAAGCCCTTCGGATTCAAATAAAGGAATGATGTGCCTACTGCCACAACCGAGGTAAAGACCCCCACCCTATACATCTGAAAGTCATTACCGAACATGTCTTCTCTACTTTCCATACAAGTCAGAAGACTGGGGTGGACGGGGAAGAACCCGACGTTGGTCTTGTAGCCGAAAAGTATTACACTTAGTGGATGGACGATGATGTGGACGAGATTGTTTGGCCTTCGAACGAAAGCCTCATGAATGAGTATGAGATTGTGCATGACCTGAGTATAGGTGGTAGCAGTTCGAAGTCCTCAGCACTGCCTTCTTGATTGCTCAGTTATAAATTTAGTCATTCATTTTTTTTATATCTCTTGTACACCTGCTTAATTTAATATACGTTTTTTTTAGCACATTAGCTTTGACTCGTCTTCCCTGCATGACTTAACATGATTAAAGGTTTTGTAAATGATCATTATAGGCTTTGCTGAGTATTATATCTAAGCCAAGTTTCCCATCGAATTTGTGCTAATATAATGTCATGTATCTTATTAACTGGCTAATGTTATTAACCGAGTAACTTCATAATAAAGTCGACTCGTAATTATGCTTTGTACCATGTTGCTGCCCGAGTGTTACATCGAAGCTTACCACGATCATACACTTGGCTCCTTACACAAGTCACTGAGGACGCCTCCTAGTTTTGTTTGTGCAAGGTTTTACTGAATCATTGGGTAATAAACTATCCAACACAGCTACACAACTCACCAGGTCTACCTTGGTGGTGCCCCGAGCCGTGTTCCAAGCGTGCTGATGCTTCGGGTTTACCTTTTCGTTAAGATTTAGTTTTAACCTTGCTCAGCTGTCATGCTAACTTAAGCTTCTCCGCCCATTCGGGTGTTTATTTTACCAATTTAATAGTTCCCGAGCATTTTATTTTCATTATGCTTTTCATATGTTCATTTGACACTTCTGATTCCGCGTAGGAATTTTATTCATTTTCTGTAAAAAAAACTAACTCAATAGAATTAAAAACTCATTGAAAAATTTAAAAAGAGAAACTTCTAAAAGAGTTGAAAACTAAAACTAAGCTAAGTAAAGTTCTCCAGTCGGGGCCCCTCAAAGGTAAAAGAGCTTCATGGGCATTGCATGGTCGGGGTAAGACTCATCTTCCTGGTCGGGCATTCCAGTACACTCTGTGTCCGGCTATCTCACCAAATTGATATGGCCATTCCCATTTGGTGGTGAGGGACCCCGCCGGTTTATCTTCGGTGTTCAGGGACAGTTTCTTGAGTACAAGGTCCCCCAACTGGAACTTTCTAACCCGAACATGCGAGTTATATTATCTGGCTGCTCTCTGTTGGTAAGTTGCATTTCGTACTTGGGACCTCTCTCTCACTTCCTCCAATTCATCTAGGTTCTGCAACAACATATCAACGTTGCGACCCGCATCATATAACTAGATTCTGGGGGAAATGCAAGATGTTTCCGTTGGGATAACAGCTTCCGTACCATATGCTAAGAAAAATAAGGTTTCCCCTATAGAGGTTCTTGTCGTTTTTTGGTACGCCTATAAAACTTCAGGCAGCTTCTCTGCCCAACTGCCTTTTTTACGTCCAATTTTGCCTTGAAAGTATGCTTGATCACCTTGTATACTGCTTCTGCATGCCTATTTGTCTGAGGATGAACATGTGTGGCATAGTAATTGGAAATCTTGTACTTACTGTAAAGTTGCCTGAACTTATGATTATTAAATTGAGTTCCATTGTCAATGATGATAGTGTACGGGTTCCAAATCGATAGAGTACATTATTTTTCACAAAGTTTGTGGTATTTGCTTTTGTGATATGAATTAACGCTTTTGCCTCTACCCACTTCGTGAAATAGTCAATTGCTACAATTTCGTGTTTCGCACCTCCTTTCATTCCTGCTAGCATAGGTCCAATTAGGTCCAAACCTCATATGACGAATGGCTACGAAGATGTGAGGCTTCTAAGGTGTTCTGGAGGTTGCCAAATATCATTGGCAACCCTTTGACAGGTATTACAACTTTCTAAAAATTGTTGAGCATCAAAAAATAAAGTGGGACAATAGAACCCTTGTTTGAGTATCTTGTGTGCTAAGCTTCTACCCCCTGTATGATTCCCTCACACACCACTATGAACCTCTTCAGTATTTGCTCGGCATCCACCTCTGCTACACATCCTTAGAGTGCCCTAAAAAATCCTTTCATGTACAGTTCTCCTCCGATCATAGTGTACCTAGTTGATTTGTACCTGATACGCTTTGCTTCTAGGGGGTCTTCTGGGAGCTCATCCTCTTTAAGGTATTTCCTCAATTGGGTCATCCAACGATTTATTTGTGTTCAAATTTATGCTACTTCGAGATCTTTCGGTTTAGATATACTCTCCCTGAGTAGATGCGCCACCAGGACAGTTTTAGGCCTAATGCAAGTAGTGGTTGATGCCAGTTTGGATAAAGCATCTGCTTTCTCATTCTCATATCATGAGATCTGAGTGATCTTAAACTTTTTAAATCACTTAAGGAGTTGCTTAGCAATGTCCAGATAAGCAGTCATGCACCCGTCCCTGGCCTGGTATTCCTCTAGAACCTAGTTGGCAATAACTTGTGAGTCACTGAATATTTTCACTTCATCTACTCCGAATACGATGCATACCCTGAGGCCTGCCAGTAATGCCTCGTATTCAGCTTGATTGTTTGTTGCTTTGAAGTCAAATCTCATGGCACACTCGATGTCATCTTTTTTTGGAGTAAACACTACGATCCCCGCCCTGCTACTATGAGTATTTGACGAGCCATCAATATGTAATTTCTGTGGGAAATTCTCTCCTACTAACATTTTCTTGACCTCCAGATTGGGTTTAGTGAATTCAGCTAAAAAATCTGCCACAACTTGGCCTTTGAGTGATGCTCTAGGCACATATTAGATGCTGAACTTGCTCAGCTCGATTGCCCATTTCTTTAGCCTTTTTGAAAACTCGGGTATTTACATAATTTGTTTGAGTGGGCAGTCGGTAATCATCTCCACTGCGTGTGCCTGGAAATAGGGCCTTAACTTTCTGGCAGCTGAAACTAATGCCAGTGTCATCTTCTCTGCTTGTGAATACCTTATTTCTGCTAGGAGTAGGGCTTTGCTAGTGTATTATATTGGTTTTTGTATCCCATCTTCTATCCTGACCAACACCAAACTTACCGCCAATTCTGTGAGGGCTAAATACATGTAAAGGATTCCTCCCATCTTGGGCTTGGGGAGAATAGATGCTCAACCTAGGTATTCCTTTATCTTCTAAAATGCTTGCTCACATTTTGAATTCCATTCCATTCCTTTCCCCTTTTTGATTGCTTTAAAAAATGGTGTGCACTTGTCAGTTGACTTAGAAATGAACCTGCCGAGTGAAGCAAGGCATCTCGTCAACCGTTGTACCACTTTCAAAGTTCTCGGGGAAGACAACTACGAGAGGGCCATGATTTTTTCTTGATTTACTTTAATTTGTTGAACTTGAAAACCCAAGAATCTCTCCGAAGGTACCCCAAATACACATTTACTCGGGCTGAGCTTCATCTGATACCTTCTTAATACATTGAAGGTCTCTCTCAGATCTGTAGCATGCCTTGCCGATGTGATGCTTTCAGTTATGAATGTTGTCTTATTCTTATCTGCTTTATTCATCCGGATCTGGTTATATCCCGAATTGGCATCCATAAAACTCAACAACTCATGACCTAACGTGGCATCCACCGGCTGATCTACCCTTGGTAAGGGAAAACTATCATTCAGACATGTTTTATTCATAAATTTAAAATCTACACACATTCTCCACTATCCATTCTTCTTTTTAACCAACACTACGTTGGCTACCCACTGAGGGTACTTCACCTCTCTGATGGATCCTGCAAGAAGTAACTTTTTCACTTCCTTTTTGATTGCCTGACTCCTCTCCAGATTGAACAATCTTCTCTTTTGGATAACAGGTTTGACTCATAGGTCAACGGTTAAGTAATGTGATATCTCTTATGTATCTATTCTCATCATATCTTCATGATTCCAAGCGAACATGTCATTGTTTCCCTAAGTAGATTAATGAGACTTGTCTTGATAACTTCATCTAAGTTCACCTCAATTTTGTCTATTTTAGTCGGCTCATCCTCCTTCAAGACCATCTCTTCTGTGCCTTTGGTTATTCCCTTGGATCGAGCTCAAATTCCAAAGGTACCTCTGTCACTGCTTGATCAGGCAAAGAGGGAGTACATGCTTGATGGTCATTGTTCTCCATGTCTATGTAAACTAAGAGATTTGCCCTTCTTGCCATCACTTGTGATCCTTTGACCGTTTCTACTCCCCATTTAGTCAGGAATTTGATCATCAAAGTATAAGTAACTGTCACTGCCTTGGTCTTGTTCATGAATGGTCAGCTTAACAAGGCATTGTAAGGTCAATTCTCAGTGTCTACCACCACAAAGTTGAGTAACATTGTTTTCTGGCAAGGGGGTTCTCCGATATTTACTAGTAACTTCACTGTTCCTAGAGACCTGACCTCAACCCTTCTAAATCCTCGAAGTGGTGTATGGAAGGGTTGCAAATCCTTCCGGTCCAACATGAGCTAGTCGTATTCCCCCGCACTCAGAATGTCCATTGAGCTCTTATTATCAATTAGTATTCGGTGGACTTATCTGTGGCCGATTCTAACACTTATGACTAGAGCATCATTCAGCCGAACATCCACCCCGTGTGAGTCAGCTTCAATAAACACTATTGGGTTCTATCCTTCCTTGATTCTTTTTGGGTCGGGTGCAATAGATTTTATATCAAGATTTTTCCTGACCTCAATTGCTTCCTGGATTTCTTGAGTTCGCTCTCTATTGCTCTTCTCGATTGAAGGTCCTTTGAAAATGGTGTTTATTGCTCCAACTTTGTCCAGGTTCATCTTCCTATTCCGATCAGGACTTCGATCTCTGGATTTGCCATCTTTTTAGGTCTCTTCCTTCTCATTATTCTTTAAAATGATGTCTTGTAGATGACCTTATCAGATGAAAGTCTCAATGTGATCTCCGAGCTGGTAACACTTAGAAGTCTCATGTCTATTTTTTTTATGAAAACGATAATACTTTGTAGTGTCTCTTCGGGCAAATTACTATTGTCGTCGAGGCTTCTTGGATAGGTTTTTTTCTTCTAAGATATCTAAGACTTCATCTTGATTTTTCCTGGACTGGGTGTAATTTGCATACTTTCCCTGAATTTTGTCCTTAGGTTGATTGGCACCACTGCGTCCGTTACCCCCATCCTTGTTCTTGTCATCTATACTATTCCCTTTTGACTTGATGCCTTTCTGGTTCTGTTACCTAGGTTGAGCGTCCCTGGGCTTTGATTCTTCGGGTCATCCTCTATGCATAAAATGGCCTCCTGTTGCCATTTCTTCTTCCTTGGCCAGTGCATACTCACCTGTCATGTCCATCATATCAACATATCTGGTCAGTCAAGCTCTTCTTAATTCGAAAGATAGCTGACCAATCTAAAGGTTATTTATGAAAGCTGCAATGATTGCCTCATCATTTGCACTTAAAATCTCTGACACCGTTTGGCTGAATCTTCCCAAATATTTTTTCAGCGACTCATCCTTTCCTTGCTTTAATTGAGAAAAGTGAGCTACTAACATTTTCCTGTGTACGTTCCCAATGAACTATCTTAAGAAAGTTTTGCTCAACTCTTTAAAATTTCCTATGCTTGCCGGCGGTAATCTACCAAACCACCGTGATCCTCAATCTCATAGAGTCTGGGTAAAATTGAGGCACAATAAGGCATCGTTTTGAGCATACTGGGCCATGGTACTTTTATATTGCCTGATATGTTCCTTTGGATCCGTGTCCTTTTTGAATTGCTCCACATGCGACATCCCGAATCTCTCTGAGAATACTGTTCGGAGGATGTCGTTAGTGAAAGGACAATTGGAATCATCGTTCGATAACTCATTGCATCCATAACGCCTAACCAGCGCATCCATCCGACGCTTGTTATTTTAAACCTCTCGGGTTAGACTTTGTATTAGTATATCTCTCTCACCCATTGGCTCCCCTTGGCGATTAAATTCCTAGGTAATAGTTAAACATGTTATTGACTCTTCCTCATCATGTCTATGGGTTTCTCGAGTTAAGTCTTACAGGCGTATAGTTCCCTGATGGCGCTTTCTGTGATGATGGTCGATGTCCTCTGATGACGACGGCTGGTCCCTCCGTCGGGTATATTTGTGATGGCGATCATGCCTTGATTGATCATGCTTTCGTCTCCGATGGTGTCAACTTTCTCTAGGGACTTCATAAGTTTGGGCTTGTTCCCGCGTGTACCCATAGTTGGACAACATGACACAGATTTGTGTCTATTGCTGGTACGCCTGACCCTGGTTCAACTATGATCGATTAGAGCCTGCCGGATGGGTGATCCAGGAGAGGCGGCTAGCTTGGTAAAGTCAATCCTTCCGTGGTGGATCAAACTACCACTTCCTTGGCCGTATCCATCAACAGTTGCTGCAGTGCTTCCCTGAATCGTCGTGCGATGTCCTCACTGGTTGGAGAAAACTGCTGAATACCTGTTATAGGCACCGACTAATTCTTAGTTCTAAACGTAGCTCATGTAAGATCCTAGGGGGCATCAATCCTGTATGTATCATCTGGCGACACCCGGATGTTCCTGGAACCGCTTCTGTTTCCATCACTGGCCATTGTCTCAAAGGTTTTTTAACGAATCTAGTTACGTAACCCTTTCTTTTAGCGCCAATTGTTGACAACAATTTCTTGGTGGTCAAGAAAGTCAACAGCACATGGTTTATCACAATCTGTAAAAGAGAAAAAGTAATGAAAAGAACTGCAACGTAATATAGAAATACGTGGTAAAACTCTGATGACCGAAGAAACGTCCACTGGTGGTTGCGTAAGCAACCAAATCAAATCCAGTAATGAAAATATTAGGTTACAATACTCGATATCTCTTGCCTCTCACTTGTTGTTATGTCTTTTTACAATATGATTTACAAGTGTATTTATACAAGCTTAGCTAGGGTTTCGTTGCTTGACGTGCAAGTCGTAGATTGACAAAAGAGATCTCTTTCCTAATTGGATTCATCTACTTAATTGCATAGATCTTTTATGATGGTGTATATCTTGAGAAGAATTTTTTTTTTCCTTCTGGAACTCCTTCTTGTGATTGCATAAGGGTGTAGTATTGCTACCGTCTTGGGAGTCTCATACGACTTTAACTAGAGAGATTTAAACTCTAAATCAGATCTTCTTTGTTGCCCTGAGTAAGATTGAGTATGTGAAAGTATTTTACTCATCCGTACTTAGCTTTACTCGGATTTTTGCTGAGTGTTACTGTGATGGTAACCTGGATGCCAACCTGTCAATTTTCCTAGTGAGATGTCTAGCTTACGTGGTTTTGTGATGACGTGTACCTTCAACAAGATTTATATATAACAATGCCTAAATAACTTGAAATAAATTTTATTGTACTCTTTATAACTCATTAGTTTACAACAACTTTAATGTTATTAAAAATTGCCACACAATGGTGTAGCTTAGCTGGTAGATGAACGAGCTTGGGGCTTGTATAAATGACTCACAGGTCAGCGGTTCGAATTCGACCAATAGCAAAAACTTTTAAAAATATACCTGATTCCGGATTAATAGATATTATAAAATAAATGTTATTAAAAATTAAATTAATGTTGTTTATAAGTGGGACACTAGACACGTGAGACAGATCAATCTAAATAAAAAGCAAAAATCTAGTTGACGTGAGTCATGGATGGTTTTGTCTTGTCACAAGTTAACTAATCCTACTAACTCTTTTTTTTTTTGTTGACAATATCTATTAATCCGGGATCAGGTAATTTTTTAATTTTTTGTTGTCATTTGTAGGTTCTAACAGCTGAATTGGGAGTCATTTATATAAATCTCAAACTCGTATGTCTACCAGCTGAGCTACGTCTATGTTGGCAATCTACTAACCTACTAAACCGGTTAAATAATATATATATATATATATATATATATATATATATACGGAAATTTTTAAGTCAGTACGCACCGATATAAATTCGTCAATACACACTGATATAAATTCGTCAGTGCATTGAATGTAGACCGTTAGATTTATATGCTTTGACTCAAAGTGTATGCACTTGTCAAAACTTCTTATTAATCAATGGTCCACATGCAACGTACTGATATAGGTTATTTAATAAGTTATATAAGTATACACCGACATGAAAACCTATATATATAAAACTCAATATAAATAGAGAATTAGTTACGGGTTAGCAATCTGAGGTTTGATAATTTGTACTTAAAACTTTGAAGGGTAATATCGTTTTTTTTTTTATATTTACCCTTATTTTAATAAAATAAGAAATAAAAACTCTAAAAGGGAAAAAGATGGATGATCCATCACATAGATGATGGGTGGAGATTCATTCACTTATAAAAATTAAATATATATATATATATATATATATAACAACCAATTGATTTCCACCAAAGATTTATTAAAAAAAACCTTTTTTTTTTAAGAAAATAATCAAATAGACATAGATCCAGATAATTTCAAATAAACTTAATTGTTTTTCAATAACTTTAAAAAAAATCAAAATTCAAAAATTCAAAAACAAAATTATAAATGATTATTTTTGTTTGACAAATGTAAGATGTTCCTCTTTTGTGGGGCTGCAAATATAATTTAAATCCTTTTTATTATTATTATTATTTAAGTTTTATTTAATATCTGGATTTTTTCGAAAGAATAACTTGATATTTTTAAATACAGTTTTCAGAACACAGAGAAAGGAAATCTTGCTTGGTAGTTTATCCAAAGTATTTTGTATTTTTAAGCTAGAAGTGATATGTTCTTTCTTGAAAATGTTATTATTACTATTATTTTTTAAAAATATTATTAAATGTTATTCATGTTTAAAGGACAGTAAATTTGGAGTATCAACATCAATTGGCATCAAATTGAGGCAAAAACCAATATTTAAGTTCTTAAGGAAATTACTTGAGTTATAAATCGATTCAAGGATATAATAGAATTTCACATTAAGATCCTTAAGAACTCTTGATAATTTGGACACTCAACCATGTCATCAGTTAAAATCAAATTAAACTATCCAAGACTTGTAACAACAATTTCAACACTTTTAAGCTCATTTGGCAATGCTCAAATCGAAAAATAATTTGAGTTTGTGAGGTTTAGAGACATAAATATGTTTCAAACCCAAACAAGCAATGGGCACTAACTCGTGAGCTTTTGGAGCATCTCTTTTTTTGCAGACCGACACGGCGGACAGTCTAGAGAAAGACTCATAATATTTTTTGAGATATTATCATTTTGGTCCTTATGTTTTGGTCGACATTAGACTGTCTAGAAAACGACTCATAATATTTTTTGGGATATTATCATTTTGGTCCTTATGTTTTGATCGACAATGACGTTTTTAACCGTCTTTCTATTTTTTACTGGAATGATCCCTATATTTTTAAAAACGCATCAATTTAGTCCCTTGGGCCTGATTTTTAACCGTCAACCCTATCAGAAAAGGGTGAATAACTATTTTAACTTTGGTAATTTATTTTCTTCTAAAAATAAAAGAAAAGAAAAGAAAAACAATACATGCATATACTCTCTTATAAATACTTTTCTCAATACATGCATAATTTTATTTTTCTTTCTTTTCTGAAAATTTACATAAATAACTTGAATCTGAAAATCTAGAAATCTGTCTGAAAATACGAGAAGAACTTGTTCAATAAATCTAATTCAATAATAATTCTATTTCTGAATTCTAAAAGTCTAAGGCCCCGTCCTACAGTCGTTTTTCAACCCGTTTTCGTTTTTATTTTTCAAAAACGATTTCGAAAATGCGTTCGTTAACCGTTTTTCATTTTGTTTTCAAAAAATTTAAAAAAAAATGAAAAACAAATTAGTATTAAAATTGAATTTTTTTAAAAACAATTGAAAGTTGTTTTCTGAATTCCAAAAACAATTTGAAAAACAAAATAAAAAATAAAAAACACTTTCTTTAGTTGAAGACAATAGCTCGACTTCATCAAACACCAGTTCAATCCTCACTTCTCTTAACTCGAAGCTCGAAGCTCGAAGCTTAAAGGTATGTCTGATCTTCTTCGTCTGCAGATCTCCTTCTCCTTCTTCTTCTTCCTTTTCTTCTACTTCTTCTTCTTCTTCAGATCGTCGACCTTCCTCTTCTGCAGATCTCCTTCTTCTTCTTCTTCTTCTTCGTCGCACATGTTCTACTTCTGTAGATTTTCTTCTTCTTTTTCTATTTCGTGTTCTTGCTCTTCTTCGATCTCCTTCTCCTTCTTATTCTTGCTCTTCATTTTCGCACCATTCCTCTTGTTCAGATCATCTTGTTCTTATTCTTTTTTTATTTTTTATTTTTCAAATTTTTATCTTTCTTAACCAAAATTATTATTGATTTACTTAAATGTATGTAGATTTAAGTATTTTTTCAATTAATTGTCTTTCTTAAACTGAAATTGAATTAAAGTATTTCTTAAAAAAATTACAGTGATTATTGGGGAAAATAGTTGTGGAAGACTGAAGTTTTGAGCCAATTTATGGGATTCAGTTTCTCAGTCACTCAGGTTAGTTGGTTGTTTACGTAAATTACTCTTGTTGATCTGTTTTGGCTCTGGTTTGATATTAAGGAGTGCTTGGTTTCTATTTATTTTCATTTTCTATTTACTGGTTGTGTATTGATTGGCTCTGTCTACTGTCATCGGGCTTCCAATTCTTTAGAATTGTTGATAATCTTGCCAAGAAAGGCTCTGTAGGTTGTGAGGATATGTTGTGCTGGAGTTAATGATGTCTGGCTGCTTTACTTTTTTTTTTTCTCTTTTGATGACGGTTTACTAAGATGGGGTCGAGTAGGTGTGGTGAAAGGCTAGTTTGGGGTGTTTTTATTGATTAATTTTTGAAGTTTTGTTTTTTGGTCTGCTATGCTTGGTTTTGTTTCTGTTGTCTGCCCTGTTTTCTTTGTTTTGGTTGTGGTTCTGGGTGCTCTGTTTTTGCCCCGTCTTGTTGTGTTTCTGCTGCTTCGTTTTGGCCGTGTGTGCCTTGTAGTGTTTGCTCGATGCCTTGTTTGGCTGGTGTTGGTTGTTGGTTTTTGGTTCGGGCTTTAATAATACTGTTGTTTTAAATAAATAAACTATATTAGGTTGCTTGTCGTCAAAAGAAGTAATTACAAAAGACAACGGGGAAGGATATTCTGCCAATCATAATTAAACTCATGATCTTAATCTTTGTATTCTTGATCTTGTGTTTGTTCATGTTATTTTTATAACTTGTTTTGTTTTTTATAATTTGATATTGGATCGGTACTATGCAATTTATTAAACTGTGGAAATGTGTAGTGATTGTTGGTTTATGGTGAGATGGATAGTAAATTAGAATATTGAAAACACTTTATATAGGCTTATATAAAAGTATAAAACATCTAAGTATATTATTATATAGGCTTACATAAGTTGGTTAAACTAAGATAATTAATTGCTTTAATGGCTAGCATTTTGCTGGCTAAAAACATGCTCCATTTGATGTAATCCAGCTAAGTCTTCTCCGTGGCTGCTTGCATAACCGACTCGGTCTTCTTGGAGTTTCTTCAAAGTTATTCTAAGTTTGACTAGTCAATGTTGTTCAAATATAGTTGTAACTCTTAATTAGACTTACTCAATTTCAACTTAACTTCTTAGTTTTTGTTTTAGTTTTCCAAGTTAGTAATCAAAATGCAACTTGAACTTCCCTTTCTCTAGTGTTTAGAATATACCTTAATTTCAATAGTGATGAAATGGGTTACTTTAGAACTGAGAATAATGGTTTTTGTTTAGGAGATACTGAAATCATACAAATGCATCCAAATGTATCTTAGTGGAAATATTGTTTCTTAAATTTTGGGTTTTGGTCTAGCTCAGTTTAGAAGAGTCGGAGAAAATAGAAGAAATAGAAAATATTTTCAAAATGATAATAATGGTAATAAGTGATTCACCTTGCATCCAAATTGAATAAGTGTCTTGTGTAAGTGGAGCTTTTATAGTGCCATGAAAAGCTATTCCTAAAAGGGTAAGTGTAGAAAAGGTATATGCAAGGCAACTAAGCCTTGTGCAAATATCGGGACCCTGTATATTCAGCTCTTACAAATTCTATATCGTCAAACTATTGTGGGTATGCCAATGTGTATTTAAGGTGAGAAAGGATATGACCAGAGTGCTAAATTTATAACCAACGATAACAGAAAGGGCATGTTAACTATTGAGTGGGGATGATCATGTATAAATGAGAAAATTATGTTGTCTACTTGACCATGAAATATTTTCATTGCTTGTTCCTTCAAATTGAGATTTTTTTATAGTATATTTTGAAATGAGATTTCGAGAGTGCAATTATTGTAAATGTCTTGTATAGATGAGAAGTAATTATGGAGTGCTGGATCTTTGGTTTTTGGTAACTGAGGAAGCCAAAAGATTGATCTTGATCTTTCTTCACTTTCTATATTCAGATGGACCTTCATAATACATTTATTTGATATGTATGCAGTATATGCTACAGTGTCATTATTTTATAGACAACTGATATTTAATATATTCCTTTCACCTGAAACTGATTTAAGGGTTTAGAAGCTGGTTTTTAATGAAAATCTTTTGTTAACCATTTTTCATAACAATATATTATTTATCTCTCAGCACTTTTTGTCCTATGGTTTCACTTAACACTTTCACTCAGGAGTATTCCTCTTTCCTTCATAACTCCCAAGGGGACTTCCCCATTGTCTTTTTGTAGCGAGAAAGAAAAATTCAATCATGAAATATCTAGGTAAATAAACTCATCATCTTTGTTTGTCTTTCTCTTTTAACAATTCGTATGAAAGATATTTTGTCAATTATAATTAAACTCCTTGAGTAAATTACAAAAGGCAGATGATGAGCATTGTGTATCATTTTTTCCTTTACATATTATGAGCAAATGAATGATATTCCGTTAGTTTACTCTTTTTTTAAATTTTAAAAGATTATTAAAGACATGCAGTATCTAGTATGACTGTGAATATATATATAAGGCCGATTTTGAACTTGTTTTACACAATAATATTATTCTCCATGTCAATTAAATACACTTTTTTTTTCTTATGAAGTTGACATTTTATTTATTATTTTGTTACTTGTGGATTTGTTTGTTGATCGTGGGGTTACACATATCATGTGTTAAATATTTGTTTAAGAGAGTTTTTTATTAATTTGAAATTATCATCAAGTCAAAATAGTCCGTCTGTTTTATAAATGTAAATTTGTTTATATTGTTGTGTTTAGGTGTTGATTTTGATTTTATTGTTCTATTGTTTTGTTTTGAGGGTTTGCTTTTATTTAAATGTTCTTAAAACAGCAATTAAAATGGAACCTGTTGATGTTGATGTCGATGTTGACGACAAGGCCGAATGATCTACAAGGAATGATGTCATTTTTATTCGCATAATGCATGAGCATGTAAAAAATGGTGATTTATAAACATCTACATTCAATAAGAGGGTTTGGTCAACCATAGGTGATGAGCTTTTCCAACAAACCAAAAAGCGATTCACGATTTTCCAATTGAAGTCAAAATTTAATCGTTTGCGTAAAAAATATCGTGAGTTTTCTGATTTGATTGCACACACCGGATTTGGTTGGGATCCTATATCAAACACCGTGACAGCACCCGAAGCTGTTTGGGCCGAATACATTAAGGTAGTGATTTTTGAAAAAATATACATTTAATTTTGTATAGTAGTGATATGTACTTATTTTTTATAGTTGTGATATGTACTTATTTTTTTTGTATTAATGACAGAGAGTGCCAGGAGCGAAACCATATCGGAAGAAAGGGTTAGACCATTATGAAATTCTTGGGGACATTTTTAATACTACTACGGCAACTGGACAATTAAGTTTTTCCTCCAGTCAAGTTCCTTTGCCTTCAGATGAGGATCGTGAAGTGGAGGATAATTTTATTACATAGGTAACGCCTCGTACCTATAGCATGTTGTGTCTTACATAACTTTATTCGATCACAAGGTCGTGGTGATCGGATGTTTAGGGAATATGAGAATGAAGATATGTTAATTGAGGGAGAAGGAGAAGCAGAAGGTAGACCAATTCCTAATATTGACTTATCTCCATCAAATGTAGCACTAATGAGTAATGTTAGAGATGAAATTGCTAAAAAAACGTGGAGAGATTGCTCACGCAATAGGAGGTGGTGTCTTCTATAATTTATTCGTGAACTTATATAATTAAATTATGTCAATGTTATGTTATGAGAATTTAAAGGAAATATAAAAGTAATCTATGATTAAGGAAATTGATAGTTATATATTTTCTATGAATGCTAACAAATAAAATATCATACAATCTTTTTTATAATTCAATTAAAAATGATTGAATGGTCCGTAAATAATAAATAAATTCAAATTATTATATTATTATAAACACTTGTATAATTATTTCACATATATATATATAATAGATAAATTACAAATTACAAATTTAAGTGTATAAAAATAAATATTACAACCTTATGAAGATATTTTAAATAGATGGAAGAGTTATAAATTACAAAAAAAATCTCCAGTTTTTGAATTTTTCAGTTTTTCTACCATACTTGTTTTGACTGTGCATTTTCTGAATTCGAAAATATTTTCCAAAAACACTGTTTTTATTTTCATTTTTATTTTTAAAAAAACAACCATTGAAAAACGCTTACAGGACGGGCCCTAAACATTTCTTAAATCAATCATCTGGAAATCTATTTTCTATATAAATATTTAATTTGGAAATCTATTTTCTGAACAAATGAATGAATCATTTATTTCTAATATTTTTCTAAATAACTAAAACTATCAAATAATTCCAGAACAATAACTTTTAATAACAGTATCTACTCACATTTCTCCTGTGGTCAAATATGGTCTGCCACTGGATTCGGGATTCATCTATTCTAAAATACATAAAATCCAATTTAGGATTTACTGAGAAATCTAATAATTAACTTGTTTGTATAACAAATCATCAAATCACTTATTTGTGCAATACCACCGTATTTCTCCATCTCTTTCTCGGCAACTACTCAACTTTCATGGATCTCTTTCATTCTCTAATTCTTCGTCTCTCTCAATCTCTCGCCTCTATCTGTTTTTCCTTTATTCTTCTTCTCAACTACAACTCTTCTTTTCTTTCATTTAATCACTCGGATACTACCTCTTCATTTTCAAATTATCCCTGTTTCAATCTTCACCAACACTTTCTCACTTCTCTGATACTTCTTTTTCCTTCTTCTTTATCCATCTTTCACTGGAATTGTTTCTCTCAACATCAACTTTATTTCTCTCGGCTTCACCCATCCGATTCTTCTTCTTTTCTTTTCTTTCTATTTCTCTCTCGGCTATTACTTCTGAACTTCCATACCTCTTGTTTTCATTCTCTTTCAGTTCTTCTTAATTCTCTCTATTTATATTCTTTCTTCTATCAGATTTTCTCTCTCAAGCTCTCGGATTCTATCTCTCTTTCTCGCCTAGCTTTTTCTTCTTACTTATTTCTCTGTTTCTCTATTTTCTGTTTCCTTTGCTTTGTTCTTCAATGAGTCTCTCTCACATATATCTCTCTCTCTCCCTCTCATAATCTCACCATCAACTTCTCCTTTCTTCTTTCTTTCTATTCTTTTCTCTCATCCTCTGTTTTTCTATTTTGATCTCTCGATCTCTCACATATCCCTTATTTATTTCTCTTCTTATCCTCTGCCAATTCAGATAACTTCTTTTATATATATATATATATATATATATATATATATCCTTTTCTTAATAATATTCTCTAACACCTCTCAGCCCACCTCTTGCCATGATGATGCCACCTATCACCCAAATTGGCCACTGTATTGCCACCATATAATGAAATGCTGCTAGCTGCCCACCTTGGCCTCTTCAACTTACTTTATTAAACTATAAATCTCATATTAATCCATTTATTTGACAGGAAATTATAAATCTATTTGACAGGAAATTATAAATCAGCTTTATAGGATTGGGGTATAACAAAAATCATTACCCACGTTTATCCAATCACAAAGTGACACTTTAATTATACATGAGTTGTGAATGAAAATATTGGACAGTGAATGAGATGTCTGGTATTACTGTATGGTTGATTGTCATAATAAATTAATAATACAACGCTGAATTTTTTTCTTAAAAATAGTATATATGTATTATATTTTTTTTTTCTTAAAATTAGTATATATACATATTATTATTTTTTTCTTAATACAATTCAACTATATATATATATTCAAAATAATGTTCACAATTATTTCTGCCGTATTTTTACTATTTTAAAAACATTAAAATCAATTGGGATATTGTTAGTCGAAGATCAACTGGATGCCTTGCTGTACCAGGATGAAGTATATTGGAAGCAACGGGTTCGAGTCAATTGGTTGAGAGAAGGTGATCGTAATACTAGATTCTTTCGTTTAAAGGCTTCAGAGAGGAAGGCGCGTAATAGGATTCATGGGTTATTTGATGAGAATGAGAATTGGTAGAGGGATCCTAATAAGTTGACAGAAGTAGTGGTTAAGTATTTTTCAAATTTGTTTAGCTCTATCCAGGTGTTGGAGAAGGTTATGGACAGGGTATTGGATCGGGCCCGTCCTTGTGTCTCCCCTTACAGTTCTTGTTCCTTGGATTGGCCTTTTAATGCAGAAGAGATACGTCTAGCAGTATTTGCAATTGGTCTTATCAAGGCCCTTGGTCCAGATGGTTTGCCAGAGTTGTTTTATCAAATGTTTTGGGATGTGGTTGGCCCTTCTGTTACTAAGGAATGTCTACATTGTCTAAATAATGAGTGTTATTTGGAGGCTATTAATGACGCTTTGGTGGTGCTAATTCCGAAAGTAAAGAATCTGGTGCGAATGTCGTATTTTCGCCCCATTAGTCCGTGTAATGTCACTTACAAAGTAGTCACGAAAGTGTTGGAATTTTTTTGTGATAAACTCTCATTTTGAGAGTATAAATTGAGTATGATAAATTTCATAGAAATGGAAGATTAAAGTGGATTCGAATTCTCCTCCGTGAGAACTTCGAAAGGGTATACTCAAAATCACAAAATGGCTAATGGGTGAATGAGAAATTGAGTCTCAAAGTGGACCCATTGTGTAGGGATTAAAATGAATCTCACATTGCTTAGGGAAATCACTTATATGTAGTTTATGATATGAGCTATCAACTTGTGTGGCACAGAGGCTCTCTCTCGTGCGTGCAGTTGGGGGGGGGGGGGGGGGGGGGGGGGGGGGGGGGGGGGGGGGGGGGGGGGGGGATTGGGTGCAAATCATGGATCCCGAACCTCCGAACGCACGACTATTGTGTGGGTGCGACCTGAGGACACGAATGCCGCTCCGATTGGACCGTGAGAATCCAGTTGACCTTTTGTCACTTTCCTAAGTCAACGTTTTTTTTATTGTGATGAATAAGGAAGACTTTAATTGTTTGGATTTTGATTTCTTACTTGATCCCTAAGAATACATAATTGGGTTTTAATTAGAAGTAAATCTCTTTGAAGAATATTATCTAATTAAATTATTTCCTTATTAAATCAAAAACGTGATTTCCAAAATAATCCCGAATTAATCTCAAAACCCTAGTGTTTCGGTTTGGGTATATAATAGCTCTTATATTCTGTTCGAAACACACAGAACAAAATAAACAGTTTTTATTTTTGAGCAGCCGAATTCTTTCTTTTCTCTGGTTTTTCTTGGTAAGTTCAAACTCGGTTTGAGTTCGCTGGTAGTGGTTAGTGCTTTGGCCTACCACTGTTGAACCGTTGTATCTTGGGAGACAATTACCTAATACACATACGGTGTTGTCCGGTGAAATTGTCTTAAATACACCGTGTGAAACACAGGCCTCGGTTCAAACACTGTTTCTAACGTGTATTCTTCTGTCGTTGCTGTTTGTTTACAGATACCGGCTAGATTTTTTTTGGAATTACAATATACAATCTTAAGACAATTTCAGTTATTAAATCTTTTACATTAAAAAAAAACGTTTTTCCTCTTCAAACTTTCTAGTATCAGGGTTCTGATTCAAATCGTAACAAACAATTTCAATTGTGGTAATCGGGTTCTTTTAAAACACTGATTACAATTTCGTATCTGTGGAAATCGGGTTCTTTGGAACACTGATTTCAATTTTATACATACGTAATCTGTGGAAATCAGGTTTCTCTCGAAACATTATATTTCAATTGATCGTCTGATTTAGACAATGATTTCAAAATCAATTGTGATTTCAACTAGGTAATCGGGTCTGTAAAATCATACACTGATTGTGATTTCCATCGTGAAATCTGATTTGATATCAACTGATATCTGTGCTATTATTTATGTGATACTAAAATGATTTTATTTTTATTTCAGATATTATGGTAAATAAATCGAATGTGAAATCCAATGTTCCACTAGAGACTCCGGAAGTTAATCCAAATATGAGATTAGATACTTCGACTGTGAACTCTGTGTTTATGGGCCAGGTACCAGTAGTAGTACATATTGTGGCCATCAACTCCTTCGTGAGAAACATACCTGATCCGGTGATGAGCCAGTATATGAGTCAAAGGAATGTTCCCATGGCAAATCCCTGGATGTAGTTGTTAGGTAAACTTGTTTCCCATGTTTAGCCATCCTAAGGAGTTGACTAAACCGAATCTTTGACCTAGAAGTAAAGACAACCGACATTTTTCTTGTGCTTGTGTTGTTATATGGATGTTTTGAGTCCTTAAAGCATTTGCTTAATTGATCACTTTTTAATTGATCCATGGTTAGATACTATGTACCGAAAGGAGACGCGTTTGACAATGCTTAGATAAACATTCACTATGCTTGACTAGAAATTGCTAGAACCACTAGGCTAGCGTATATGGTTCGATTTGTATTCTACGTGCTTAATGGGTTCATATATATTGTCCGAATTGCTCGAAAGAGATTTTGGGTATATATGGATACTATCTCTAAGACATCGAGAGAGATTAGAGATTAATTAAGGGGAACGAGCCTATGTATACTTGCACATTTCAAAATTAGGTGAGTCTAGAACGTAATTAAGAGGATTGTCACGGTTGAGTCGTTTCCCTAGTGTAACCACATTTCATGCATATCTCCATTCCCTCTATCATTGTATATATTATTTATATAAGTTATTTAGTTATTTAGTTATATTATTATTCACTTTTCCGCACACGCAACACATGAGTCCGCTCGGAGTGTTGTAATAATAGCTAGAACTAGAGACGATCGGTGAATCCCACCTCCCTGTGGATCGATCCCTTGCTTGTCGTTGTGCTAGTCTCTGTGACTTACGCCTTGCGAGACAGAACTTAAATGTTCAAATTTGACGACACTGCAACGGCGTGTCCCATCGGTTCTAGCTATTATTACAACACTCTGAGTGGACTCGTAAGGCAATCACAATACTAAATAAATAAAAGATTAAAATCCAAAACCTTCGTCCACCTTTCAACCATTAGATGTATAGATAATTATTTTTATTTTCAACAATCTACTGATCTAGCAAGAGATTTAACGCCGTCCATTAGGTTGACTTTAGTTTGATCATCAAAAGGATTGTTAATGCCTTTCAATTTTTTAATCTTTTTTTGCCTAGAAAAATCTGTTAAATAAATTAATATATATATAATAATAATTATAAAAAAGTAAAAAATCAAAATCATTGTTCCACTGCATCAATTACGAGAGACCTTTCCAAGTATACTAAGAGCTTCTCCAACCCCACGCCAATCTCCAAAATCCACTAGAAATCTCCTCCAACCCGTGCCGTTCTTTGCGTAAAACCTCCGTTGGTGAACAGTGTCGCGCAATAGATTGTGCGACACTGTGCTTTTGCACAATCACGGTTCTGTTTTTTTTTTAACCCAAAACTTTTAAATAATCATATTTTAACCCTATTTAATAAAATCTGTTTTGATTATATCCTTCATTTAAAGGTTTTATTTAATCACGGCGTTACCCTAATCAATTTAATTTATTTCAATTTGATCCTTTTTAATATTTTATGGTTTTGTTGTAAATTAATTATTATTTTTATGTTCATTTATAATAAACTAAAATGAAGTGTATAATTTTAAAATTAAAATGCAATTTTTTTTAAATAAGTAACTTCATTCAATACAACGGAAATTAAAGCAAAATATTAAATGCATAATTTTACCTTATGAAATATAATTTATTTTCATGTATTAATTTCATATTTTCTTACCATATTGTAATATTATATTAATTATGAGGTGAAATGTTAATTGTGTAGAAATATTCAAAAAAGGGGAAAGAAAGGGAATATTATGGAGAATATTCTCTTTAGTTTAAAGTTTGGTGAAGTAGGTTGGAGATGAGATAGTAAAATAGTGCAACAGTATACACCAATGAATTATGTTCATTTCAAAAGTCAATTGAATAACTATAGAATTAATAGTTATTGGCTTAAATTTAGTTAACTCTTAGTTTTAGTATGGAAGTCTCCCCGGAGATCTATGTTTTTTAGTATCCATTAGTAATTCTGATTTTAGAATAAAGATCAGTTATGAGGGGAAGATGTTGCAGATACTTGTTGGGTGCAACAGTTCACTGCTTGGCCTTTTGATATGAATAGATTTAACTATTTGAGAATCATTGAGATAGCTGGTGCCTTTCTAAAAGCTCAAGTCTAGAAGTGATTATACTTATTTTTCAAGGATATTTATAATCATCTCCCATTTGGTAATTGTATATACTGCTTTTAGGAGGCAGAATCCCTTTGAACCGTGGGAAGTTATCCACTTGTCATTTCCACATTTGATTTTTGATTTTTGATTTTCGTATTAGATGAGGATTTGTTTTCTTTTTTGATTTATTTTTATATAGACTAATATTTGGTAAAATTAGTGGGCTTTGAAGATTTTGTCATTGTTGTAATAAATGTTTGATGGCTTTGATTTCTTTTGCCTATGTATTTATTATTGTTTCCTTTAATGCAAGCCAGGTTTTGTAGGTGTTTATTTATATCTTGTACTTGGTTTAAACGTTAATGTTTATACTAATATGGTTTGTTGATATTTTGATTTTACCGTTTTTGTAACATTCTTTTGTTCTAAAAACCAACTTATCTCATTTCAAAAATTTATGTCTTAACAATGTTTATAGATATAGACGTAAATATGTGCTACCGAATTAAAATCAACTAATATTTGTATTTTTTTTCTTTAAATTGATTTAGATTTGTTCTGATTCATCCAACATTGAAGCTATTTGGGGAAAGTTGTTTTTCATTACATCATTTATATAAAAATATGTGATATAATTTTGAATATTTCCTCGTTGTTTATGGATAGCTTGTTGCTTTCTATATTTATTACTATTTTAAAGTTTTATGTATTTATACTCTTTCTATAAATTATTAAAGTTGCTTATATACTGCTTGGTATGTAATATAGAAAAATCTACATATTGCCAACATTAATCTACTTCATATATTGTGCATATGACTATTATATTGTTTGTTTCATTATTTTACATTGTAGATAGATTATGATTATGAAATATAAAAGATATTCTAGGTAAGAAAGAGAATTGATATTTTATTTTATCTAAGGAACAAAAGGAAGTTGCTCGTAATAACTCAACATCTGAAATTAAAATTAAGAATCTGCAAACCGTAAACTTTAGCATGCAGTGTATTATTTATTTCCTTCAAAGGCAAAAACCTTAATATGTCCTTATAAAAAATTTGCTCATAAACTAATACATCATATGAAAATTAAGAAGGTTTAATAGACATGAAGAGAAAAAACGACAACTAAACCTTCTACATCTTAGAATAGAACATGGAGTGTTTGGGTAGTGATGTAAAAACACAAGGTTTGTATGCCCAAAGAGAAGGCAGATAATGAAGGACCTTAATAAGATCTTTTGGCTATTTGCAACTTGCCTCAGTACATATCATCATAACAAGCTAATACTCAAAGAACCTCTCCTATATTGTAGAAAGCCATTTAAAAATTACAATTTCACTCTTTCTCGCTAAGAAGTAAATACACAAAACTTGTTTCTTAGCCAAGTAGTGAAGGACTTTGAGATGGAAACATGTCATGCTAACCTAGGTTGAAGTAGCAAAACAAAGAAATCTCCCTGGTCTGGCCACTTCAGCCTCCAGGAGTAGATCATGGACCTTCTAATGCTACGCTTGTGATATAGGAAAGTATAAAGTTCCATTTTCATATAATCTGTATATACTTCTTTCCTTTTCATACAACAATAGAAGACCAATCTATATAATATAAATGGCAGAGCAAGAGTATAATCTAATCTGTATTGGAAAAGAACGGTGTGTGATTGGCTTAGGACAAGAATGCCTTCTCAATCGAAGGAAATTCCGCCCGGAGGAGTTGTACCCGAATCATTAGACCACAGCCTCTTGTAGAGGTCGCCATTACTTCTGCATGCAAGTCATGAAATATCTCAGCTGCAAACCTATTAAAACCCCAACAATTAAATTATCATACAAATCCCTCATGTTATCTCTCTAAAACAATAAAAATAAAATGCAGTGATATAATACGAGCCATATAGTCGAAACGAAGGAGATTATGTTCCACTTGTGCACACCACAATGTAAGAAAACAACTAACCTTTTGAATTCCGATTAGCTAGAACATCTAAAAGCTTTAGCTAAAATTTCGATAACAAAATGATCCAGTCACCAAGATAAATCTAACCAATTTTACTGAATTATGGATATGAACTTCCTATATAACAAAATTCAATGGTCAATTGGAGCTTTTATAATCCAAAATCTACACTGAACTTGAATTTATTTATTTTTAACTATAATGGCTCTTAAAATTAATCATACCATAAATCTGGAAAATGATAACAAAAAAATTATCGAATCGGATCAGAATCCAAAACTGATACTCAAATTTAACCAACTTCAACACGCTTTTTAACCAACCAAATCAGAAAGTTCAAATACAAACAATCATACGTAGATCAACATTATAGACAGAAACCACAATTCGAGCTCAAAATAAAACCAAATCTGTAAAAGAAAAGGAGTAAACTGAAAACTTACTCGGTAAGGTCGCTGAGCTGATGCATGGCACCGACAAGACCAGCCATGGCGACTCCTTCAAGAAGCACTTCGAGATCATCTCAATCGACGGCTCTGTACAGCTCCGGGTCGGCCAAGATGTACTCGTTCCTTATCTGGTACCTCATCAACAATATTCCTCGCTGCTTCTAATTAATTAGCAATTAGAACAAAAAAATTCAAACCACGGGATCAAACACAAAACCCATTATCCTTATAAATTCTCACCGAAAAAAAAATTATTAAGTTAAAAACCTATCTCAGAAGATCGGTGTGTCGAAGTTTGGCTTACTCTGATACTATGTAAATATATAGTAACAACTAAACCCAAAAACTAAAGCTATTACGAAGGTCTAATGTGGTATTTAAGCACTCTAACAATAATCAACATGATAGGAAAAAAGTAATGAACTTACATATGTGTAAGGGACGTCAAGTTTAAAAGCTAAGGAAAGGTATGATTTGTTCCACTTACGTCGCTAATCCTCCTGTATATAACAATGCATGCTCAATTGATCCTTTCAGAAAAAGTCATCGTGTATAATTCTATTTATGCTATAGAACAGTTTAGATATATTCACTTAAAATTGTTCTAGGTTTTTTAGAACAAAGATGGATGATTGAATGGGTCATTTCACTCCATTCCCTTGAATTTCACAGCATTAACTCTTATAAACCAATCAAGATCATTCAAGCGCTAGAATAAAAGTTGAAAAACCATAACAAAGTATAAGATCTTACAGCCTCCTGAGTCCTTTCCAGTTTTGAATAAAATCTGGAGTACTCCCATTGAAGTTGTTGTCATTAATCCTACTGCATCACACAACAAGAACGAAACATAGTATAAACTTCTGCCAAAATTCAAAAGAATCTTAAAATAATTTTAACAAAAGCTTGCAATTGTGTGAAATTTTTCAGCTTGGCAAGATATATTGGATGATAGCTTCCTGCAATTAAAAAGAAATTAATACTTCAATGAATTCACTGCTTGTAGGTGAAAAAAAAAAACATAAAGAAGCTTTGTAAATACCTTACAGTTGTTGTAAGTTAATTAATTTCCCAAGCTGTGCAACCATCAATAAACAATTTTGGTACCAAAGAAAATAATCTTGTATCCGCCTCTCTATAGCAAGTAGAAGAAAACAAAAATCAACCAAAACACAAAGTCATTTTTACACTATTAATACTCAATCCCATAGTTAATTTAGAAATAAATAAAAATTACTTATTCAAAAATGTTCACCACTACGATTCTCTGGTATAATCAAAATTGAAAACAATTTAAAAGACTTTTAGTGTGAAAAGAGTTTACAATCATTTCTGGTGATAACAGAAACTGAGTAACAAGTCGATGGTCCAGTGCAAGAGCCGAATGACATAATATTTTCAGATTTCACTCTCTCTCTACGAAATCCATAAATTAAAATTTACAAACACAATTTCGTCACATACAAATATCAAAGACATGACAGAAAAAGCTCATCTAAAATCTAAACACTAAAATTCTACACAGATAACAGAATTAGGGAAGAAGGAGAGAACCAAATTTAGAAAGAGACGAAGAAACATGGTTGTAGCCTTACCTCTATCATTCTTGAAGCTTCGAGTAAGACGTATGCGAAGTCTCTGGTTGAAATGGGAAGGAGAAAGAAAGAAACGGGAAAGAAGCAAGAAAGACCAGAGCGACACGTCTGTTATTTGAACAGTGAAGGAGAGATGTGGCTGAGAGAGAATCTGAGAAAAAAAAAACATATGGTAAAAATTTAAAACGGTCCCAATCATACCGAGTGAAAGACGTTTATACCCTCACTTATATATGGTTTAATAAAAAAATCATGCAATTTTAGAATCCTTTAGGGATATAATTATCACTGTACTGTGCTAATAATTGTAAATAAACTATAAAAATGAAATACCAGTGTTTGAAAGGGAATAACAGTGTTTTTGTTGGTTAAACTAAAGTTCAGCTAACGGAATTCTTATGTTGGGTATGTTATTGAATAAAAACATACTTATCTTTACATCAATAATAAATAGTTGAAAGAAAGGTGAGTAGAAGTTTTTAATATTAAACCATGAATAAACTAATATTTTCTTTCTGCCATGTGGAGCAAATCTTTAGTGCATCAGGGTGTGGTGTACCCGGTCACTAAAGAACATACATGTGATAAGAATAAGTGCCACATTTTTACTATCAAACAAGATTTTCTTTCTCTATGATAAAATAAGGTTGGTCCGGTAGAGTTTTGTTCAATCATTTATATAGTTTTCTACATAGAGAAATTACTGAGAAAAACAAAGAACAAATTATAACAACTCTCCTAATGTTTGCTCTTTTACACACGGAAACAACTTTACCATTAATTTAGGGTTTGACCGTTAAGTACAAGAGTTGACCATTACAAAATCAGAAATGATAAAAATACCCCTGACTCACTAAAAATCTAAAATATCTAATTACACAAAACTCCTCTGAGGTTTTCTCTTTTACACACAAACAATTTTATTGATAATTGACAATCACATCTCCCACTGTTAGTCAAAGTTAGTCAAATTAAATCGTAACCAACTTTGACTTTCAAAACTAAGGATAGTTTAATTATTTGAAGATTTTTAAATATATATATATATATATATATATATATAATTAATTAATTGAATAAATATTTTAAAATGAAGCTTTTTTTAAGGTATTTTATAATGAAGATTAAATTGGAAAAAAACTGTTTTTAAAATTAAGATTTTTTTAAAAAGAAAATTAAGATTTATTGAAAATTAAAAATTAAAAAAACGGATTTTTTCATTAAAAACGGAGTTTGATGTAATTAGTTATTTTATATTTTCAGTGAGTCAAAGTTATTTCCATCTTTTATCATTTTTTTAACGGTCAACTCTCATACTTGACGATCAAACCCTAACGGCAGGAAATGTTAATATCAATTAACGATAAAGTTGTTTCCACATGTCAAAGAGCAAACTTCAAGGGAATTTAGTGTAATTCGTTCAAAAACAACCTATCACGAGACACAGTTTAAGAACAGGATGCAGTGGACGTCAGTACTAAATATTCAATACACTTGAGTCCCACCTTTGATTCCGCCGACCACTTTCCACTTTAGAATTTCTCAGTCACACTCTTCTGCCCCCTTTCCCACAACAGCAACCCTCCATTACCCAACAGAATTCCGCCACATGTTCCTATCACCACTATTCACTCATCTTCACAAATAGTACGAGTGTTCCCATCACACCGAATCATATCCAAATGCAACGTGTATCGTGTACCTCGTACTTGCCTGATCACAACGTCATAGAATTTGAAAAACTATCTTTTATTTAAAATAAAAATCAGCTTTTTAATTTCCTTCTTTATTTACTTTTTTTTGCTTTTGGTTTCAATTTCTTTTTTAAAATTTACTTATTTATTGTTCCTTTTTAATCATTCTATTTATTTATTCTTTTTACAATTATTTTATTCATCGATTTAAAATTCAAGGTCAAAGTAAACTTTCAAATGAGTTTTGAACATTAAGCCATGAAAATATTTGGTAAAAAAACTCAAATGGACCACTTTTATAAATCTAAGGACTTATTTGAAAAAAAAATGTAAAAATAAATAATATAATAACATTCCTAATATGCAAGGATTAAATTGTAAAACTCCCATATATCATATTATATATATATATAATCCTTAATTTTATTTCAAAGCCCTAACCTGCCGCCGCTTCTCTCTGAAAGAGCAAATACTGTCTCCGCTGCCTTCAAATCGGTAATTACTCTATTTTTTAATCAGTTGCAAGTTTTGACTAATTATTTCCCCTTATTTTAATTCATGGGAAATTTGCAATTAAGATTTAATGTTGACATGCATTTATTGAAACATTTCAATGCAATTTTTCAGTTTCATGTTAAATTGACCTGATTTGAAGTCCAATTTCATGTCACTTGCATTTTTCACACCGATCTACAGTTTCCAAAGCTAATTTAGTACGGACCTGTTTTGATTTCACCGATTACAAAGTTAGTTTGACAAAAACCTGTTTTGATTTGATCCTCAACTCACATAGCACCTAATAAGTAAAAAAATAATTTTATTTTTTATTAAAAATGATTTACTTGCATTTTTTTTCATACTTCACACCCCCACCGAGTCAGTTTTGTAAAGTTAATAAAAAATTGATAAGTCATTGTCGCACATGATTTTGATCTACTGCTCCCATTATTTCTGTCAATTACAAATAAAGTAATTAATTAACATATAAATTGATGTACAACACCTAATCAAAAACTGAAAATACAAAAATTATCAACTAGTTCAATTTTACTTTTATTTTTTATTTAAAATGATTTATTTCAAAAATAATTTGAAACATGTAATTGTGAACTATTAATAACAATATTGAGTACCGACTCTAAATCATTTCAGAAAGAAATGTTTAAGCGCTTTCTCACCCGCCGTCAACAGCGTCGCCGCAACCCCGTACCTCGAACTGCTTACGGGGTATTCATTACATTTCATACAGATCAAAATCCGACTCGCATCATGGCATCATGGAAACGAGATTCATCTATAAAAATTCAAGTAAGTTATGAATCATAAATAAATTATATAATTTGTTATTTTGATCAAGGTCGTTTCTAGTTTTAACTGGATTGTTTTCCTGTAATAGCTAATATGCACAAGGGGAGAGGGTCATGATTTCGGGTTCCACACAATTGGTTTGCCACGTTCAAATTCCCACAATGATGACAAAGTGAGCCTAAAGCTGAAGGTATATATCCCGGTTGTTTGCAATGCTTTTTATTAATGCATCAATGTACACAATATACTAGTTGTCTGTGACACTTTATTAACTGTTATGCAGTGTCCAAATTGCGGAAGCAATGGAGTTGTGAAAATCGTGAATTGGTGTGGCCCTCAGACTCTTATAGACAGTGGAACACCGACAAAAATAGCAAACATAGAAATATCAGAATTTGAACCAGTGCCTGGACCGAATCAAATTGTATTATTGAACACACTGCAGGCAGTTGTGGTAGTATTTTTTTTGGAACCAATTTGTTTACACCTATTTGTTAAGGAAACTAGCTACTTAATCTAATCGAATCTGAATTATGCAGAATGGAGAGATGAGTAGGCCCTTTATCTTACCAAGTGGAGTACCAACAGAAGTTATGAACGCTGAAGCTACAACCTTATTAGTCAAGGTAAATGGAACTACAGTTACCTACCAGAGAGGCTGAGATCATGGTCATTTACCCCAACAGTCTTTAATTGTCTAATTCTAAAAAATACAAATAGACATATTATCTTGCAATATATTTGTAATCTAGGTTGATGTGAATACGTGATGGAACTATTTTGAACATGTTGGCTTCAATTTGTCTTCTTAAGCATGCCTACAAACTACCTAGTTTCATTTCCATATTCATCCATAAAAAGTATACACTCCATATGAATGGTTCAAATTCATAGAAGTCATATCCCATGGATTTTTATTTCTCTAAAGAAAACTTCCCATGCCCATTGCAGATTTTGTAGGATTTAACGATAACCAACCAGTGGAGTTGCAGATTTCTCTAAAGAAACCTTTTGGTAGACTAAAAAAAAGGGAAGATTATCAAATATGCCAAAATCCAACAAGTTCAATACGGTGTTTTTTCTAGAGGAGATAAATAGGACAGTATGGTGTGGATCCTTGACTAATCAAGGGAATTTAAAGTGAGATCTGTGTTTTATTCTCTAACAAAAGATTCTAGTGTCCCTCTTTTTGATTCATGCAACTTTACTAGGAAAGCCTAAACACAAATAAGGCTTAATTCTATACAATGATATAGAATTAAGCCTTTCATGTGTATATCCCAACTATGGTGTATCCTAAGCAAATGAGAGTCGGAGAGTTAAGACCATCTATTGCTTCATCTAGATCTCTCAGTTGTAAAGACAATCATCCTTTTAATCTGATCTTGGCAGCAGTGCCAACCCCAGTAACTTGTAGGAACTTTTTGGCTGAATCCTAAGGCTTTTGGAGAGGGCAAAAAGGCTATGGTCTTGAGAAAATGAGTTTTTCAAGATTTTAGAGGGGTTGATGCTCAGTCCATTTTGGGGGATTAAGTTTTAGATTTTAGGGACAGTTTTTGAGGTTATTAGCCTTGTTCACTGGCTTTGTGAACATCTTTCTTTGATTGTAACCATTCTTCGATTCCTAAACAGTTTTTATAGCCTCCATATGAATGGTTCAAATTCATAGTCTATCTATCTATCGACAACGGTCATATACCATTGGTTTTAATTTCTCAAAAAAAATAAAAAACTTAATTGCAGATTTTGTAAGATTTAAAGATAAGCAACCGAAGGATTTGGGTAGACTATAAGGTGCTCTAACAAAAGACTCTAGTGTCCCTCTTTTGGACTCAACCACCTTTACTGGGAAAGCCTAGATCACAAATAAGGTTAAAAACCCTGGTTTAGGCTATGGTAGAGTAAATACAAGGATAGAATTCAAAAGAATAGGTCTTTCACGTGTCTATCCCAACAATGGTTTATCCTAAGCAAATAGCAATCTAGAGAGGTAAAGACCATCTATTGCTTCATTGTGCCTCGACCTCTAAGCATTAAAGTCAATTATCCTTTTAAGCTGATCTCAGCTCGGCAATGCTAGCATCTTGTAGGAACTTTCTGGCTGAATCCTAAGGCCTTTGGTGGGGGCAAAAAAGCTATGGTCTTGAGAAAAGGACCAGTAATTGATGTTTTCTGGGTTGTTAAATTAAAGAACAAATATAATTTTTGAGATTTTTGGGGGGTTGATGCTCGTTCCATTTCAGAGAGGATAAAGTTTTAGCTTTTAGGGACAATTTTTGAGGTTATCTAGCTTGCCTTATGGCTGCCAATTTCTTTGGTGATAGCTTGTTCACTGGCTTTGTGAATATCTTTCTTTGATTGTAACCATTTTATAATTATGTGTGTTTACTTTCTAAACCTATTCAACTCAATTATGAGATTAAATACAATGAAAACCTTTGATATTATTCAGAAATCTAAATCAAAACATCCAATACATTATGAATTTAATCTTTGTGCAACCATAATACACGCAATAACTGCGGGAAAAAAAAATAAACAGATCAATCAAAAGGTACTTATATTGGTCTTCTTTCTAAACCTATTCAACTCGATCATGAGATTAAATACATGGAAAACCTTTGATATTATTCAGAAATCAAAATCAAAACATACTAAAACATGTAGAATATTATGAATTTACATCTTTTAACATATATGGTAAAACAGAAATTTTTCATGGTAAAAAAAGTAATCTTTGTGCCACCATACACACACAACAATAGCAGGAAAAAAAAAACCAGAAAAGACCAATCAAAAGATGCTTATATGTGTTTACTTTCTAAACCTATTCAATTCAATTATGAAAATAAATACATGGAAAACCTTTGATATTAGTCAGAAATCTACATTAAAAACATCTGAAAACATACAAGACATTATGAATTTACATCATTTTTCATAAAACAGGAAATTTTCATGGAAAAAATTTATTCTTTGTGCAACCATACTCGCATAGTAATTCCTGAAAAGAAATAGAACATATCAATCAAAAGATACTTATGAGTTAATTTTCTACGCCTATTCAACTCAATTATGAGATTAAATACACGGAAAACCTTTGATATTACTCAGAGATCTAAATCAAAACATTATGAATAAACATCATTTAACATAAAAGTACTGATTTTTCATGGAAATTTTTTAATCTTTATGGTACCATACATACACAATAATTGCAGAAAAAAAAAAGAGGAAAACAAAAGAGATCAATCATCACAGAAGAAATCCAAAAAAAAAAAAAACGGAAAAGGAAGAGATAGATAGAGTTCATCGTCACAGAAGAAAAAAAAATCAGAGCTTAACTGGTTTCATATCTGATACAGGATGTTGAGAACACAAGGTGACTGAGAATCATGTGATTTAACCATACACACAAAATAATTGCAGAAAAAAAAAAGAGAGAACAGATCTGAAACAGAAGTTACAACCAAAAAAAAAGATGACATCAACAGAGAAGAAAGAAAAAAAAAAGACCAGAGATCAGAGCCTTACGATATGATTTAACCACCATATACGCATAATAAATGCAGAACCCACCAGAACAGATCTGAAACCGAACCCAAAGAAAAAGATGTTATCAACAGAAAAGAAGAAGAAGAAGAAAATATCAGAGATCAGAGCCTTACTATGTGATTTAACCACCATAAACACACGTAATAATTGCACCCCAGAAGAGATCTGAAACAGAACTCAAAGAAAAAGATGTCATCAACAGAGAAGAAAGAAGAAGAAGAAGAAGAAGAAGAAGAATTCAGAGATGAGAGGCTTACCGGTTTTAGATCTGATATGGAACGGTGAGAACACAAGGCTACGGCAGACTGCGATTAGGTTTAGGAAAACAGAGCTTTTAAACTTTATAAAAATAGTAAAATCTAAACTAGTGAAATCTAATCTAACTTGTAGGATTCTGTAATAACCACATGAATGGGTGTGTGACGACATCTGCAATTAACAGTGACTTTTACGAGAAATAATTCAGTGCGACCGGGCGTATCCAATTCACCCAATCCTATCATATGATTGGATATAGCAGCTACATGGCATCATATCAATGGCTAAATATGGTTGACTGCATCATATCGACTGACGAGAAATTTTGTGTGGGACGGCCACACTAAGTTAACGGTGAGAAGACCAATGTATTTGTGACATGTTATAAACCAATAAAAAAAGTTTTTGTTTTGTAAATCTTCAATTCATATCTTAATGATTTTGTTTTCTTTTACAGAAAATTTAATTAAAATTTTGAATTTCTTGGCCTCTTTGGTTGAACACTCGAACCTATTTATAACGCCATTTTGGGTTTTGTTTTATATAATTTCATTTGGAAATAAGAAATTGATTTTCATGTTTTTAAAAGTTGAAAATACTAAAAATATGGTATAAATAATTGAAATCCGTATTTCGAATTGTTTTAAGAAAAAAATATATAATATGTATATATACACAAATTTTGAGAGAGAACAAAAAATCATAATTGTATTATTAATTTATTATGACAATCAACCATATTGTAATACCTGACATCTCATCCACAATCTAATATTTTCAATCACAACTCATATCGTAACTAAAGCGTTATTTTGTGATTGAACACACATTAATAATGATTTATCTCGTCTACTTTTTTTACACAGCTCCACCAATCAAATAATGACAAGTATCTAAGTTTTTTAAATAATAAAAACCTAGTATATAAAAACCGTAGATTAGCCTAAACCCATTTTCTAACTTTGATCGGTTCACTTTGGGATTTTATGGTCTAAGACGGGATAAATGTTTACGGGTGGTGGAACTTCAGTTAAAGATTATTGTATGTATAAGAGAATTACATATTGAAAATCTCTTAAACCTATATACAATTCAGTTATATATTTCATCTTTCATAAGGCTCCTACATTCGAGACATTTTAAAAATTAATTAGATTATCATTAAAAGATTATTTGATTCTAAAATAATATGATTTTTTATATATAACGGGTAGGTGTGTTAATAATAGACAAGTATCCACTGTTGAGCTTTTTGATTTGAAAAGTGACTTTTTACTTCCATAGTCCCTAAGATTCTTTTTCACTTCCATAATTTCCTAAGTACAAACTCAAACATTTTTACCGGTCTTCAAACTCATGTATGATTTCATAAAGCATATTCATTAGTTTAATTTATTTAAACCCCTAAATAATCAACAACCAAAAAAATAACATTAACCGACAACACACCATCATCAGATGAGTAATGATAGATATCTCACCTACAATTTAACCTTTTTTGATCTCAACACATGAGACAATTGAGGTGTTAGTTGGAGAGTAAATGCACAAACATTAAGTGTGATTTATCTCACTTCACTCACCAATTAATGGGTATATATTCATCAAGTGATACATCAACTGTCATATATGTTGTAAGAGGAAATATGAAGTTTTATTACCTTTTTAAGTTGATATTTCAAGACTATCACCGCTTTAATAATTTATGTTTTAAAGACACAAAGATATCTGACTTCCAAAGATACCATAACTTTACTCTATTTTTTAATTATATTTCTAACTTTAAGTTTCATGAGCTTTTATATTGTCAGAAAACTACTTTTCTCTCTCTAACTTTAAAAGCTCTTTAAACTGAAATCGAATCTAACTACATCTAACTATATCTTCACCATCGTTCTCTAACTCGAGGTCACTGAGTACAAAACTATTGTTTCTCCTCCTCATTTGTGTACAAAACAAGGTAAGGCAATCTCATTTCTTCTGTTATTTTGGTTTTAAATCTTCCATTGTTAAAGTTGTTGAGAGGTAATTAGGATGAGTTGCAGAGTCTGGAAAATTTCAAAAGTCTTAAAAATATTTTCAGAAGTCTCAAAAATTGTTTTTAGAAGTCTCGAATTTTTTTCTAAATGACTCGAAAATGTCTTCAAAAGTCTCGAAAATTTCTCCAAAAGTCTCGGATATGTATGTAATTGAAAAGTCACTGAACACGTTAAAAAAGTCTCGAAAACTAATAAGTGATTCAAAAATCTCGGACAAAATGTCTTTAGGCTGTTGTCTGATCTCATTTAATGGTATTGTATCCTCCACCTCAACTGATATCTCGTCATGACTATCAAGATCATCATCAGGATGATCGACTATCGAAAAAGCCTTTTCTGACTTCTTGGAAGTTTCAAACTCCACATGTCGCAGAGAATTTGGATTCTTATTATCTGTGTCTCGAGGTGTCTGCTTTAGCAACCCAGATTCGTCAAAGGTAACCTCTCGACTCACGATGATCTTCTTTGACTCTGAATTCTATAGTCTGAATCCCTTAACTCCTTCACTAAAGCCCATAGAAATAACTTTCTTGGCTCGAGGATCCAGTTTGGATTCAGTAACATGAAAGTATGCTGGACATCCGAATATATGTAATCTGTCATAATCAGAAACAGGTTATTCAGACCATACATACTTAGAAGTTTTCCCATTAAGTGCAGAAGCTGGTAGTCTGTTGACAATATGAGAGTCATACATCAAAGTCTCTGCCCAGAATGCCTTGCTAAGGCAAGATTGAGAAAGCATACATCGAACTTTCTCCACCAAAGTATGGTTCATCCTTTCTGCTACACTGTTTTACTGTGGCGTACCGGGAATTGTAGAATGTCTGATTATCCCTTCATCCTGACAGTATTTCATGACAGGATCTGATTTGTACTCTTTACCATTGTCTGATTTGAGCCTTCTTATTTTTCTGTCTGTCTGGGTTTCAATCATCTTTTTTCCATTAAAGAAAGATATCTAGAACTTCATCCTTATGCTTCATGGTATATACCCAGACATATTTGGAGAAATCATCAATAAAAGTCACAAAATAATGTTTACCTCCTAATAAAGTATTTTTGGAAAGCCTTCAAACATCAGTATGAATGTAATCCAATGTTGCTTTTGTACGATGAATTGCAGTGCCGAACTTGACTCTCGTCTGTTTTCCCATGACACAATGCTAGCAGAAATCAAGTTTACCTATCTTGGCACCTTTCAAGAGACCTTGCAAAGTCTTCTCCCCGACATGCCATAATCGCATATGCTAGAGTCAGGAAGTATCAGATGGTTCATCATCGGAACTGCTGGAGACCGTTGCTCTCCCCGTGATTGTTTACCCGTCCAGGAAATATAGATTTCTTTGTTGAGTACCTTTTCATTGCCAAGAATGCACCTCGTACAACTTTCAGGGCTCTACCTTCCATGGTCACCTTGTAACCGCTGGAGTCTAATACCCCCAGTGAAATAAGGTTTTCTTCAAATCAGGGATATACATGACGTCTGTCAATCGTCTGGTTGTACCATCGTGCATCTTCAAGTGAATAGTTCTTAGCCCTTTCGTCCGACAGATGTTGTCGTTGCCTATAAACATAACTCCTCTGTCAAGCTTCTAAAAGCTTAAGAACCACTGCCTGTTGGGGCACATATGATAGGAATAGCCGGAATCTAGAATCCATCTATCATAATGGTTGTCTGATGACGAAACAATAAAAGCCGAATCCTCTTCATTATCAGCTTTATCTGCAACATTCACATTAGATTTGTCCAATTTTGGACAATCTTTCTTCTAGTGACCTTTCTGGCGACAATAGGCATTCTCGTCCTTCGCAAGACGTCTGGATGTTATTTCTTCTCTTGGCTTTGAACGAGATTTACCTTGCTCACTGGGTATTTCAGATCTCCTGTTGCATGTCCCACCTCGGGCAACAATCAATACTTCTGATGTTAAGTCTCCGTGATCAAGCTGATCCTTCTCTCCGATACTCATTATTCACCAAAATATTAGAAACATCTATGAATTTAACCTCATCTTTTCCACATAACGGAGTAGTGGTTAAGTGTTCATAGCTATCAGGTAGAGAATTTAATAAATACAATACCTTATCTTCATCGCTAATTTTAACATTTAAATTTAGTAAATCAACGAGAATCATATTGTAATTATTCAAATGCTCAATCATAGGAATACCTTTCTCATACCAAAAACGACAAAGTTTCTGCCAAGTTCTGCTGGTTGAGGCTGGGGTTTGAGCATCGATTGATTGTTCCAAGTTTTCTCCAGCTTTTGGATCTTCTATCGTGCCCAAAAACAGAGTTAATAAAGCGTGAGTAAGTCACAAACAGTACTTACAAGCAGAAATAGCTGAAATTAGCGATGAAGATAAGGTCGACTCAGTCGAAAACGGGTGAAAATTGCACTGAGTTGGTCAAAAAAACACTTATGGATCGAGTTGAGTCAAGAATATTCCGTTAGACTAACGGAATATTCTAACGAAAACAGAATATTCTCTGATGGAAACAAAATATTCCTTTACTAGTGACATGGCGTGCAACAACGTGGCGGATGACGCGACACTAACTGGTGCTGACGTGGCTGTTGATATGTGTTGACGTGGCGGATGACTGGCGCTGACGTGACAGATGATTGGTGTTGATAGTGTGGCTGATTGGTGCTGATTGTGCGGCGATGTGGTGAATGATGTGGCTGTTACAGTGTCGTCTTCTTCCTCGAAAAAAATTACAGTACAAATTCTGGAAAATTTGCCAATGTTGATCGAGCGTTGACCGAAGCTAGAGAGTTTGTTAGAGCTCCGTTTGAGATGAGGTCCCCGGTGTTAGAATCGTATTTCTGAGAGGAACACGGTGGTATCCTCCAAACAACGATTCGAGCACTTCGTAATTTCAGTACTTTATAAAAAATCAAAGTTTTGATACCAATTTGTTACGGAAATGACCAGAAATTAAACAGAAAAATGCACACAATAGACAAACATAGATATTTACGTGGTTCGACAATTGTCTATGTATATGGGAGACAGCAAACTAATATCATTTTAGAAATAATTCAAAACGTAGTTGATCTCAAGAACTCTCTCTAGAAGCATATAATATATAATTGCTTCTTACGGCATTGCCTTGCATCCCTTGCTTTGCCGAGGGTCTTATTTATAGGGGAAAGACAGAGACAACACTTCCCAATTTTCAACATGGTGGTTAATTGTTGCCATGAATGTGGTCGGTGGTTTGGTTTCTACATTGTCAACAATGTAGGTGGTAGATGAAAGGTGGAAGTTGAGCCAATTTGTCAATAGAACCTGAACTCGAATCCAAAACCCCCATAATTCCTCCATCGAAGCGACCCAGACATGAGTATTCGTATCCCTGTCCCTACACCGCTGTTCCCAAACCAACGGTACCGGGGTCTGCTTCGAAACGAAGCTCCGGTTACCGGCAGATACATATCGAAGAGAGAGCAAGCTGCAATACCACTCTCTGTTTCGGGTGCCCCGTCAGTTCCTGACCCGAGCCTCAGCAAAGAACCGGATCCCCCAGTTGTTGTCATTCCACCAGGTAATTCGTTTTCTTCCTCTCTTTCTATTTTTTAGATACTAATCATTGTAGATTTACAGTGAAACCGTCTTTATATTAAAGTACTACTTCCTCTTATATATTTTTTTTTCCTTTGGTGCTTTATTTTTTGTGAGTCTGCTTTGAGGTTGACTTCAATTTTCAGATACATAAAAACTTTTGTGGAAGTATAATGGTTATGTGAATATAGGATTAGTGTATGTAAATAACATTTTTTGACTTATTTTTTTGGTATTAGTAATTCAACTATTCATAAATTTAAGGTTTTTAGGGGTATTAGTAAGTAACAATCGGTTTTGATAGAGATATTAGGGGTATAAATGTATGGAAATATTGAAAATATCTCTAGAAACATGACATTTCTATGGTATATTTAATATTTTCAAACATATCGCTGAAATTTCGATGATATTTTTGATATTTACTTCCTTGTTTATTAGTAAGGTAGTTGATGGATGAGTGAATGTCTCTACTCATGTTATCGGGTGAAAGAACTGGGAGATGAAGATTTTATAGAACGATTGACAGTAAAAGAGACTATTATTTAAAATTCCTGTACTTGTGTTTTCGTATGTGTAAAGTTTCAGTTTAAGACATGACTCAACATCAGTGTTCAAAACGACTACTTTTGATTTTGACAAAAAAGAGTGCCCATGTGGTTGAGAGAAATTGATTCCCCATGTTTCCGTGAACTTTTCTTATGCAATAGTTTGCAAGTGTAGGAATACAATCAACAAATTAGTGCTACTTGTGATTTGTGATGGTTGTAGTAAATTAGAGCTATATTACTTTCGTGATAATTGGTTCAGATGGTCTGATGAAATTAATTGGCATGAGTGCTCTTAAGTTCTCAAAATATTACTGAATTAAGGGGGTGTATTGGATTGAGATTTTAATGGACAATTTTAGAGAGCTAGGACTTTACAGATTTGCAAGACTATTAGGATTATTAAGATAATTAGGATTATACTTTTAGAATTATTATGATTATATGGACTAGACTTTTAGAATTCTGAAAGAGTTTTTGGATTTTATTTATAGACTATTAGGATTATCTTGATTTTATTTCAAGACTTTTTAGACTTTTATATAAATATGGATTTTCAAGAGTCGATTGTAGTATTCAATTTTCCCCACACATTAACGAATATTCATACCCAATATGAATGTGTGGATGTGATTGAACACCCTTAATTTATAATTTCAATATTTCCTTACTATAGAACCACTATATATATATATATATATATATATATATATATATATATATATATTAGTAAAATAACTATATCTTTATCCACACTAATCATTACAATTTATGTATAAATAAACTATTATTTACATCTATCAAAGGATCATGAGCAATAATAAAGATATCACGATTAAGTATCATTAGTCAACATCTGTTCTATGAAATTAAAGTTAAAAAAAAAGCGAAATAAAATTGTTACACTACTCCACCCTCCTATCTTCAATCTTCGGTCACCAATTACCCATCCGTGGACCACAACTCGTCCAAGCTAGAGATCTTATGGGGTATGGAAGATCTGATGAGGTATGGAACTTAAGGAACTGAAAATTTGATGGCGGTGTGGAGGTTGAGGAAGCTGAAGATGATTTTGAGTGAAAGAGAAAAGTCTATAAAGTATTGAGGGAGATGACAAGACAATTTTGGGTTCGAGTTATTTATAAATATCACTAAAAAGTCAAGCAAATCTATTTTGTCTTGAAATCCTAAAAATCTTGATCTCAATCCAATACCACCAGACAATTTGTTGCCTCATGAAAGTCTAGATCCAATACCACAAGATAATATGGACTTTAAAAAAAAAATCTTAAAAGTCTAAATCCAATACAACAAGACAATATGGACTTTTAAAAAAAATCTTAAAACTCTAGATCCAATACAACTAGACAAAATGGATTTTTTAAAAAAAATCTTAAAAGTCTTGATCGAATACCACCAGACTTATCTAACTTGTTAAAAAGTCTCAATCCAATACCACAAGACTTTTACTTCTCCAAATTGTCTAATAAAATCTTGAACCAATCCCCCCTAAGTCCGATTAATTTTGACTATTTTGGGAGCCTATGAATACCTTGTGTCCTGGTTGTAGTGTTGTACCAAGATGTTTACACATCAAATAAACATTTTATCAATTTGTTAATAATGAATTAAGGTAATAGATTTTTCAGCTACTCAACAATAGATGGAACACAATGAGAGTTAAGAGTTCAGACTTCTTAAATATGGTGTTAATTAAAAACTTGCCTTGACATGTGTATTCCTTGAGAAGACTATAATGCTCACAACTAAAAAGACACATCACCTATTATGTTTTGTTTGAATGCATTATTGCATATACAAAAATATGGATCAACTGCTTGGTGTGGTGATCAAATTCTGAGGCTACAAAGGAGAAATGTTTGAATTCAAGTTAGAATGTACCAACTACCGAGATCATCCGTTTATGTTTACATTGATGCTTATTCTACCAATAGAAACTTGTCTCTTCACCTGTGATTTTCTTCTTGTTTTCAGTCCAGGGGAGTATTTCAGATACAGATCTACCACGTGGTATCTTGTCATTATTAAGACATCAATCAAAAGTTCATGCACAACAAAGCAGAATATCTGGAAGGCTGTCTGCGGATATTTGTTACCATAGAATGGTTGTCAATGCAATAAATTGGACAGCAAGTCATGGTATGCTCTTGTTGTTAACACAGTTGAAATAATATATTTCGCTCCACAACTTTTCTTTTTCTTAATTGTTTACAACTGGTATCTTTCTACAATCACCTTTACAACTTCTGTGTAATTATGGGTCTAAGGATGTGCCTTCTATGTTTCCACTTTTCAGTTTGCTGACTATTTAAATTGAAGTGTTGGTTCACAAAGTATTAATCTAGCTCATTATATTGCTGGCCTTAATGCCTTATTGATCTGTTCATTAGAATTAGTCTACAACTCATCTGCTTGCTTCTGCCGGGATGGATGACACGGTCTGCATATGGAATGTGTGGAGTAGAGATCAGAAGTTAGCATGTGTATTTAGCTTCCACAATGTAGCTGTCAAAGATGTAAAGTTGCCGCAACAAGGACATTTTGTGCTTTCTTGCTGCTATGACCGCCATCGAGGTTAATTGATGTTGAAAAGAGTATAGAGACACAGAATTTCAAGGAGGAAGATGTAGTCAGAGTTATAAAGTTTCATGCAGACAACTCCAACCTCTTCCTTGCAGGGGGGTCTAAGGGCGCTCTCAGATTGTGGGATATTAGAACTGGCAAGGTGGGGCATCAATACATTCAAGGTCTGGGTCCAATTCTTGATGTTGAATTTACCCTCGATGGAAAGCAATTTATCTGGTGTCAATATGAGTGAAAATTCTATCATTGTTTGGGATATCTCAAGAGAGATTCCATTGTCTAATCAGGTAAGAGACTCCTTCTACATGTCCTTTGCATTGGTGAGAATCTATGTTAACTATGTCCCAAACTCCCATTCTTTCCATTAGAGGTCATTTACAGTTCTTTTTTCCTTTATATGCTGTAAAGTAACAGTAATGAACCCAATGAATCTTGCTGAAGAATTATGCTTATGCTTAGAAAAACTATCATAAATTGGTGAAGTTTCAGGTTAGAGTGATGAACAATTCACCAAAGAGCTGAGCCTTTATTGCCAAAAATTTAGGACAAAAAAAATACAGACTTGCCATAAAGATACAGACTTGAACAATTCAGCAAGACTATATGTTGCTCACACATCAGTTGTCACACATGCTCGTTCTTTTCATTTATTCTGAGTTTCTCACACATAAGTTGTCACACATGCTCATTCTTTTCATTTATTCAGAGTTTTACCTTTTGTTTCAGGTTAGAGTGATGAACAATTCACCAAAGAGCTGAGCCTTTATTGCCAAAAATTTAGGACAAAAAAAATACAGACTTGCCATAAAGATACAGACTTGAACAATTCAGCAAGACTATATGTTGCTCACACATCAGTTGTCACACATGCTCGTTCTTTTCATTTATTCTGAGTTTCTCACACATAAGTTGTCACACATGCTCATTCTTTTCATTTATTCAGAGTTTTACCTTTTGTTTCAGGTTAGAGTGATGAACAATTCACCAAAGAGCTGAGCCTTTATTGCCAAAAATTTAGGACAAAAAAAATACAGACTTGCCATAAAGATACAGACTTGAACAATTCAGCAAGACTATATGTTGCTCACACATCAGTTGTCACACATGCTCGTTCTTTTCATTTATTCTGAGTTTCTCACACATAAGTTGTCACACATGCTCATTCTTTTCATTTATTCAGAGTTTTACCTTTTGTTTACTGTCTCCTGGATAAGCAAAGTAATTCAGCACCCCCCCCACCCCCCCCCACCCCAATTTTTAAGGTAAATACTTGAATAAAATTGATAGCCATTAGAGATTGGGACTCGTTTTACTTATACATATCCAGTGGATTTAGTTGATGGTTTGAAGGCAGATTCCTCATCAGAAGAAGCCTAGATTTCTCACTGAAGACTCTTCTTCAATTTATTAATTTTTTAAGATTATTGTTCTCTGCTTAGTTTGTGTATAAGTTGTGAATATTGGTGGTTAACAAATCCAACTACAATATAAGTTATCATCCTTTTAACCAATATGTATGTTTTTATTTTTCTCCTTGTCTTTAATATAGTTTTGGAAAATCATGCTCTGTTTTTATCCTCGATGACACAAATTTAAAGTCTTATCCATTGGGCCTCACGACTCACACACACAATCACTGATTGCAACCGATGCACCACCATAACACACACTCAACTCTGTCTTCTCTCTTTTCTCAACTCTGTTTCTTTCTTACCCTTCTTCTATTTTATGATTTCTTCTCACTTTTCTGGGTTTTCTGATACCACTCTTCTCTCTCCTCTCTCTCTTCCAACTTCAATGACCCATTAATTTTTTTTTCACACATACAGATAGGAAATAATAAATTTTTATATAGCCATGTCACTGATTGATTGCAACCGATGTACCACCATTATTAGATTCTAGTGTGGTGCATCGGTTGCAACCAAGTTTTTCTCCACAAACTAGATTTGACCTCTGAACTGTTTGAATTATAATACTTATTTTTTTTTAATTGCTCTAGCTACTAGGAAGCTATTGATATTTACTTCTCAATTGATTATGATTAGATTCTCTTCTGACGATGATCAAATACTTATATTTTCAAAAGCTATATGTTGTTTAATTATGAGGATTTTAGATTAGATACATCATTTTTATGGAGAACCTTTTATCAAATGAAGAAAAAAAAAATCCATTAACTTAGAGTTGCTAAAATGAGGACGGTAGGACAAAAAATGGCTGACAAATGAAAATAGAACTAGAGACATGCATTATTGGAAAGCTGACGATATAGTAAATATGATAAACATGTAGTACAAATGTTGTTGATTACAGTGGTGAGAATAAAGGATATAGTTCGTGTATGTGTTGTGAGGAAATGGTGAACTATCTGACTGAAAGTCTGAAACCTCTAATTTTACATGTTGCTCTTCCAATCTTGTTGCATATGCACTTTGAGATGCTTAGAAACAGGGAGACCTTGGATGAATGGATGATAGCTTGTTTATGCTTAGTTCATCATTTCTCAACATCAGTCATTCACTTTCATGTCTTAGATTTTCTTAATTAGTTAACATGTTTCGGACCCGTGTTGAGATAGATATATAACCATACTTAATTAAAGAGTCGGTGATGATTAATTAGGTGGTAGCTATTGTTTCAGGTGCTTTGGATGCATGTTTGATTTCCATAATCATGAAATAAAATGATGTCACAAAGGCATGGGCGAAACCAGAGTGTTTTGGTAGGGTGAGCTAAACCAATTTTATATAATTTTTTTAAATGAACTTCAACGATACAATAAAATTATATCTATTGAAAATTTTTAAGATACACTTAGATAAAAGGGGATATAATGAATCGTGTCCATCAAAATTCACCTTCTAAACAAAATATAAAAATTAGTTTAGAAGATAACGATTAAATAAAAAAAATTATAATTCCGATAGAATCACGAGCTATCTAAATTTTAACAAATTTTGAAAAAATGTAGAACGATAGAACCTTAGAAATGAAACTTTTCATACTTGTTCGAACGTGCTTAGCTTTTAAAAGTTTATTTTGTTTGTGTAAGATACTCTAATGTGTTTTATTTTTTTTGTGTTTAGTTTTGTTAATTTGATAAATATAATTGTAAATTAAAGGTAAATTGTATGACTCTAAGGGTGGTAAATGTAAGTGGGTAAGCTTTGTTTTTTTTTTTTTTTCAGATCCCAGGCTACTTAACTTATACCTCCGCCCCTGCATAAAGGCATCGGAAAATAGGTGAAACATAATAAAAATCATGAGAAATAGTTTTTGTATTCGAAAAAAATTTGTTCATAGGTAGATTTCAATAAACTCATTATCAAAAAAAAAAATCATATCAAAATTCATTAAAATCGATATATTTTCATCAAGGTTCATACCGAAATTAAAATAAGAGATCTCTATTGTATAATATATATATATACACGTGTGTGTATTTGAGATATTATATACATAAGGTCAAAAAATTATTGACACCATTTGAGGGGGGGTGTTGTGCAAAAATCAACAATTTACTAATGTATGTTTAAAAGACACCATTTAACGTGTTCAGAAGAAAATACCCGAAATATTAAAACAGTGAGGAATTTGTCGTTTTTTAAGTCAGAGAAAAACAACAGTCAAACCGACGGGAAACTAATCGACGGTGAAGTGATCGGAATGAGATTACACTAGAACAGCTGCGATTGACAAAGGTAAGATTAGTTTTTTTCCTCGTATTTATTGTTGTTAACTTGCATTACATGTTAGAATTGAGTTTTGTTGATTGAAATTGTAGAAACCAGTTAAAATAGGGATCTGAGAATGGTTGTGGTTTAGGTTAGGGTTTGTAATTTGGTTGAATATCTGTTGAGGAAGATGAAATATGGGTTATCAAGACTTTTTACAAGAGAATCGAGCTTATTTGTAGTTGAGTCGAGATTTTATTTTTGTGAAAATTAGGTTTTGGTAAGTCGAGTTTTTTTTGTAAGATTTCGAGATTATTTTGAATGGGATCGAGCTTTTTTGAAAGGGATTGAGCTTTTTTGAAAAGGAATCGAGCTTTTTTGAAAAGGAATCGAGCTTTTTTTACATTGGATCGAGCTTTTTCATTATGACTTTGAGCTTTTTTTAAATAAAATTGAGCTTTTTCTTACATATGATCGAGCTTTTTGTTATGGGATCGAGCTTTTTTCTAAAGGGTTGAGCTTTTTTGTATATGAGTCGAGCTTTATTTTCGTAAAAATTAGGTTTAGGTGTTAAATAAAATCGAGCTTTTTCTTACATAGAATCGAGCTTTTTGTTATGGGATCGAGCATTTTTTTCATAGGATCGAGCTTTTTTCTAAAGGGTCGAGCTTTTTTGTATATGAATCGAGCTTTATTTTCGTGAAAATTAGGTTTTGGTGGGTCAAGTTTTTTTTATAAGTGATCGAGCTTTTTTGAAAAGGAATCGAGCTTTTTTCAATAGGGTCAAGCTTTTTTTACATTGTATCAAACTTTTTTATCATGACATCGAGCTTTTTTTTTAAATAAGATCGAGCTTTTTCTTACATAGGATCGAGCTTTTTCTTATGGGATCGAGCATTTTTTCGTAGGATCGAGCTTTTTTCTAAAGGGTCAAGCTTTATTTTTGTGAAAATTATGTTTTGGTGGGTCGAATTTTTTTTATAAGGGTTCGAGCTTTTTTTGAATAGGATCGAGTCTTTTTGAAAGGGATCGAGCTTTTTCATCATGAGATCGAGATTTTTTTACATATGATCGAGCTATTTTGTTATGAGATCGAGCATTTTTTCATAGGATCGAGCTTTTTTTTAAAGGGTCGAGCTTTTTGTCCTTGGATCGAGCTTATTTCTTATAGGACCGAGCTTTTTTATAATTGGACAGAGCTTTTTTGTTATGGGATCGATAATTTTTGTTATAGGATCGAGCTTTTTTTTAAAGGGTCGAGCTTATTTCCCCTGAGATCGAGCATATTTTTTTTAGGACCGAGCTGCTTTTACATTGGATCGAGACTTATAATTTTGGTTACGAGATTTTTTTTGTTTAATGATGTTGTATTTCTGTTACATTGCAGATGAGAAATAGCTTTGTTTTACTAATCGAGTTTTTTTTGTACATGATCGAGCTTTTTTTGTTTAGGACCGAGCTCTTTTTGTACATGATCGAGCTTTTTTTAATATGGCTCGAGCTTTTTATTTTAGGGGTCGAGCTTTTTTTGTAAGGGATCGAGTTTTTTTTTAGGGATTGAGTTTTTTTTTTTGTGAGGGATCGAGCATTAATTTGATGGATCGAGCTTTTTTATAATTTGATCGAGCTTTTTTACTAATATTTTGAGTTTTTTAAAAATGCTTTCCAGCTTTTATGCCCAAAATTTAAAACTTGTTTGCACCACTTCAAATCAACTCGGCCAAATATATATACAAAAAAAAAATACATACATGTTCATACATTATTTTTAAAAAGTTTACAACTCGCAGACATAAACAAAAAAAAAACGAGACAACATATTCATAAATGTTCATACATTGTTAAACCATATAGAAATGCATGAAAAAATGAAAATGAAGATCAGAAATATTAGTTTACCTTCTTGTGCAATATCTGGAATCGAGCTCTTTTTTTGAAGAGATATCCGGAGTAGTTGATTGATTTTCATACAATTTTTTTGGAGAGAGGCTTTTAAAGAATAAAGAATCAATTATTTAAGGGCAATTTTGGTAATTCACCATAATAGATGCCTTTTAAACTTAACTTAGTATAACAGTGACATCACTGCAACTCACAAAAAAAAGATGACATTTCTCACAATTTCTACTTCTATATATATATACACACACTAAATATAATTATTCGTTTTAAAAAAATAAAAGAAAAAATTGATTTCTAAAAAATAACTAAAATAAATTAATGTCATCCCTTATTTAACAAAATACTACTTAAATTAGATGAAATGACCATTATTATCACATTTTTTTTATTAAAATAGTTATTTTTAAACGAAATCCCAATCTATTAACTATTTGGACATATTATCACTAAATTGATAAGTTTTTAAAAACACATGGACGAAGAGTCCATAAACAACTGAAAGATGGACAAACGAATAAAAAAACCGATAAGGTTAAAAAAAATATGGACCAAAATAATAATTACCCATAAATGAAATGACCAAATTACCCTTATACAATAACTATATTCCAAGCCAAAAGAAAAGAAAAAGAGAAGTAGAGAACCATTTGTGAACCTGAATTCTGACAAGCTCACTCCATGGATCTTCTCTGCAATGCATACTCCGACGACTCAGATGACGAACCCGAACTCGAATCCGAAACCCACATAATTCCTCCATCGAAGCGACCCAGACCTGAGTATTCGTATCCCTATCCCTGCACCACTGTTCCCAAACCAACGGTACCGGGGTCTGCTTCAAAACGAAGCTCCGGTTATTGGTAGATACATGTCAAAGAGAGAGCAAGCAGCAACACCACTCTCTGTTACAAGCGCCCCGTCAGTTCCTGACCCAAGGCCCAGCAAAGACCCGGATCCCCTAGTTGTTGTCTCTCCACCAGGTAATTCGCTTTCTTCCTCTCTTTCTGTTTTTTAGACACTGATCAGTGTAGCTTTACAGTGAAACCATCTTCATATTAAAGTACTACTTTCTCTTATATATATATATTCGTTTAGTGCTTCATTTTTTGTTCATATTTTGTGAGTCTGCTTTAGGGTTGACTTCAATTTTCAGATACATAAAAACTTTTGTAGAAGTATAATGGTTATGTGAATATAGGATTAGTGTATGTAAATACCATTTTTTGACTTATTTTTTTGGTATCAGTAATTCAATTGTTCATAAATTTAAGGTTTAGGGGTATTAGTAAGTAACAATAGGTTTTGACAGATATATTGGGGTATAAATGTATGGAAACATTGAAAATATCTCTAGAAATCTGATATTTCGATGATATATTCCATAATTTCAAACATATCACATAAATTTCGATGATGTTTTTGATATGTACTTCGTTGTTTATTAGTAAGATAGTTGATGGATGAGTGAATGTCTCTCTACCTCATGTTATGGGGTAAAAGGACTAGGATATGAAAATTTTATAGAACGATTGGCAGTAAGAGAGACTATTATTTAAAATTCTTGTACTTGTGTTTTCATATGTGTAAAGTTTCAGTTTAAGACATGACTCAACATCAGTTCAACAAACTACTTTTGAGTTTTGACAAAAGAGAGCGTCCATGAGCTTAAGACAAATTGATTCCCCATGTTTCCGTGAACTAATATGTTTTGTTTGATTGCATAATTGCATATACAAAAATGTGGATCAACTTATTGGTGTGGTGATCAAATTCTTAGGCTATAAAGCAGAAATGTTTGAATTCAAGTTAGACTGTACAGAGATCATTCTTGTATGTTTACGTTGATGCATATTCAACTGATAGAAACTTTTCTCTTCACCTTTGATTTCCTTCTTGTTTTCAGTCCAGTGAAGTACTTTAGATACAAATCTACAACGTGATATCTTGTCATTATTAAGACATCAATCAAAAGGCCATGCGCAACAAGCAGAATTTTTGGAACGCTGTCTATGGCTCTTCGTTGCCATAGAAAGGCTGTCAATGCAATACATTGGTCACGAGTCATGGTATGTTCTCATCGTTGACACAGTTGAAATAATATATTTCTCCCCCTAACTTTTATTTTTCTTAATTGTTAACAGCTTGTATCTTTCTACAATTGCCTTTTTCTGTGAACTTCTGTGTAATTATGGGTCTACGGATGTGCCTTCTATGTTTCCACTTTTCAGTTTGCTAACTACTCAAGTGTTGGTTCACAAAGTATCAATCTTATTCATTATATTTCTCATCTACTTGCTTCTGCCGGGATGGATGGCACGATCTGCATATGGAATGTGTGGAGTGTCTTAAGCTTCCACAATGCAGCTGTCAAAAATGTAAAGTGGTCGCAACAAGGACATTTTGTTCTTTCTTGCGGCTATGACCACTCATTGAGGTTAACTGATGTTGAAAAGAGTATAGGGACACAGAATTTCAAGGAGGAATATGTAGTCAGAGTTATGAAGTTTCATCCAGACAACTCCAACCTCTTTCTTGCAGGGGGGGTACTCTCAGATTGTGGGATATATTAGAACTGGCAAGGTGGCACACCATTCATTCGAGGTCTGGGTCCAATTCTTGATGTTGAATATACCCTCAATGGAAAGCAATTTATCTCTGCCAGTGATGTATCTGGAGTCATTATGAGTGAGAATTCTATCATTGCTTGTGATATCTCATGAGAGATTCCATTGTCTAATCAGGTAAGAGACTCCTTCTATATGTCCTTTATATTGGTGAGAATCTATGTTAACTATGTTCCAAGCTTTCATTCTTTCCATTATAGGTCATTTACAGTTCTTCCTTTCTATGTTGTAAAGTAACAGTAATGAACCCGGTGAATCTTGCTGAAGAATTATGCTTATGCTTTGAAAAACCATCAGATACTGACTTGAACAATTCAGCAAGACTATATGCTGCTCACACATCAGTTGTCACACGTGCTTATTCTTTTCATTTATTCAAAGTTTCATCTTTTGCTTACTTTCTCCTTGATAGGCAAAGCAAGTGCCTATTGAAACAAGAATGTTTTTTTCCCCATATTTTAAGGTAACACTTATCCAGTGGATTTAGTTGTTGGTTTGAAGACAGATTACTCATCAGCAAAAACCTAGATTCCTCACTTATCAATTTATTAATATTTTAAGATTATTGTTCTCTGCTTAGTTTGTGCATAAGTTGTGAATATTGGTGGTTAACGAATCCAACTACAATATAAGTTATCATCCTTTTAATCAATATGTATGTTTTTATTTTTCTCCTTGTCTTTAATATAGTTTTGGAAAATCATGCTCTGTTTTTATCCTCGATGACACAAATTTAAAGTCCTATCCATTTGGCCTCACGAGGCACACACACTCGCTGATTACAACCGATGCACGACCATAACACACACAACTCTGTCTTCTCTCCTTTCTCAACTCTGTTTCTTTCTTACCCTTCTTCTATTTATGATTTCTTCTCTCACTTTTCTAGGTTCTCTGATACCTCTCTTCTCTCTCCTCTCTCACTTCTGTTTTCCTAAATCTCGAGTTGTTCTGTCTAAATCTCGAGTTGTTCTATCTCTTCCAGCTTCAATGAACATGCAGCCCCATTAATTTTTTTTTTCACACATATACAGGTAGGAAATACTATATATATATATATATATAGCCACGTCACTCACTGATTGCAACCGATGCACCACCGTCAGATTCTAGTGTGGTGCATCAGTTGCAACTAAGTTTTTCTCCACAAACTAGATTTGACCTCTGAACTGTTTGAATTATAATATATATTTTTTAATTGCTCTAGCTATTAGGAAGCTGTTGATATTTACTTCTCAATTGATTATGATTAGATTCTCTTCTCACGATGATCAAATAACTATTTTTTCAGAAGCTATGCCTTGTTTAATTATGAGGATTTTAGATTAGATACATCATTTTTATGGAGAACCTTTTAGCAAATGAAGAAACAAAATATCCATCAACTTAGAGTGGCTAAAATGAGGATGGTAAGACAAAAAGGGTTGACAAATGAAAATAGAACTAGAGACATGCATTATTGGAAAGCTAATAGGTGTAGGCAAGATGATATAGTGAATATGATAAACATGTAGTACAAAGGTTGTTGACTACATTGGTGACAATAACAGATATAGTTCGTGTATGTGTTGTGAGGAAATGGTGAACGATCTGACTGAAAGTCTGAAACCTCTAATTTTACATGTTGCTCTTCCCATCTTGTTGCATATGCACTTTGAGATGCTTAGAAACATGGAGACCTTGGATGAATGGTTAATAGCTTGTTTATGCTTAGTTCATCATTTCTCAGCATCCTGGTAGTCCCATTTGTTAAGTTACTCGCAAAACTGAAACTTATAAAATTGTAGGTAAGGATCCCATTAATGGTATTGAGGTCTAATAAACCCCTAAAACACCTTATGTTTCACAGTGGAATTCAATCAAACTTATGTGTCGGGAACTTTTTAGCAGCACTGAAACCACCAAAACCTCGTGCACAATCATTTGAGGTTTCTACATACAATAAGTTATAATTTGAATTATATGTTTGCTGTGTTGTCTACAGATCCAATGGCACTACTAGGAAGCACGTAGCAGCAATATCAAATTTATTGCTCTTTTCTGGCATCTTATTCATAAATTTAAGGTTTTTATGGGTATTAATAGGTAATTATCGGAACTTGCAAGTAATGAAAATTATGAACTTTGAAAATATCACTGAAATTTCTAAAGATGGTTGAGAGATTGTAATTCGAAGCTAAAAGATGAAAGATTTTAAATAATAATTTATGGTGGGAGAGACTATTATTGAAAGTTCTTGTACTGGCATTTTCGTAAGTTTAAAGTGTTTGTTTGTACAAGTAAATATCGATAAATAATGATTTTATTTTTTAAATAACAAAAAAAAAATGAATGTTCAATAATGGAGTTGAGAGTTATAATGTGATTAAGGTTTTATATATATTGTTTATAGTTATTTATCACTAATAATATGTTAAAAGAAAGAAATTTGTATAATATAAAATCTTGCTAATGTTAGAATAATTATCTTTGGAAGGATAATTTTGGAATGAAAATTTGTAAATGCAGTATAGTGATTTGATATTAAGTAAAAGGTCATGATTTTTAGTTGTTTTTAAGATATTTGATCAATTTTTTTTTAAAAAAATTAACAGATTCACTTCAGACTTGTTAAGTAGAAAAACAAACGTTCCCTATAAACTAATCAAACTTTCTGGATTTCACCTTTGTTACATGTCAAGGAAAAAAATGGAATAAGAGAGGATTTAGTTCCCGAATTTTAAATAGTGCAATTACCTACATGAGATTTGAATCATTTGATAATTTACATTAAAAATACCAGATGATTTTGATTTTAACTTTGACACTTCACTGTAACATCGGCTTTTTTAATATTTACCCATATTTTAGTAAAATCAGAAATACAAAAAATAATAGAATATCTATAAACACTCATACTAATATTACCTTTATTAAAATGAATATATTTATTTTAATACATTTTATTTATAACTCTAAAAATTATTAATACACCTAAATTAAAAAAAGAGAAGAATAATATTTTTAAATATAAAAGTGAAATATTTAACAGTTCCATACAAAACTTAGAGTACTGAGTTCTACACTTCTCGCATTTTCAAAAAAAAAAAAAAACTTTCCCTTCAACTGTTGGTTAACTCGACGTGGTTTTTATTTTTAAAGGTAATTACCATCCAATGTGGCTAAGCTTTTTTAATATTAAAAAAGAATAGGACTTTTTGTTGGAAAGTTTTAGTTACTTGTAATTTGTAAATGATCAATGAAAGTTTTATTTATAAAATATATATTTCAGAAACTCTATTTGAAAAACCATTTCAAAAACCAATTTAATTGGGAAAAAAAAACGTAGTATTAAGTGGCTGTCACCGTTTGCGGTATTTAAAAAAATAGAATAACTTGAATGTATCTAATTTGTAGCTCCACATATACAGAGAAAAAGAGTTCTGCTACAGCCATGATCTGTTTGTTGAAAGTAACTACTAACTAGATAATTGTGAACCGAAAGGTAACCAGAAAAGTCATATATACTTGCATAGTTGCATTTGACATTAGTCAATGAAAAAATAAACAAATTTTATAACAGTTACTAAACATGTACTAGAAGATTTATAAACAAACCTTTGACTACGATAAAATATAAAGAAAATTCTATATAAAAAAATGTCACTTTGTTATGTGTACTTGGCGAAAAGATCGTTCAAAACGCATTGCACTAAACAAAAAATAATATCTTAAGCTTTCTTAAGGAATTAAGGAAAGCACCAATCAAGATGAAATAGAAAAGTTCCAATTCCATATTGACGAAGAGCATCCTTCATGCTCTTTAAATTATCAACATGAAGTAGCTTTTCAACTCCAATTTCATACATTAAGAATCCACCAATCTTAAAATCTTTCAAGTAATGCCGCCAACACTTGATATCATACGAATCACAACAGCTAGCATCTACAGATTCTCATATAGCCACTGTCATTTATAAAAAAAAAAAAAGAAGAAGTCAATGACAATCTAGATTGAAAAGAATTTAGAGAGGCAACTATTATTTTTTTTTATTTTTTTTTACGTAAAGATGGAAAACCTTTTAGAAGACTATAGATGAAAATTTACAATATCAAATTATACAACTCTTAATCTCATAGTAATTTAGATGCACAAACTATAATATGTAAGAGGAATAAACGTACCTCGATAAAAGAAAAGTCTTCCATTCTTAAAACATACAAAGTTCTCGGATAACAAACTTCTAAAAGACCATCCAGCAACGCTGTATAATGTTCTGACGATTCATATATGGACACTCGCAGATTTCCAATTTCACACGGGAATGAAGATGAACTTTCTCTGCATTCGTTGAAGTTGAATGAATTCTGGATAAATTACAACAAACCAAAAGAAAAAAAATGTGATTTAAGAAACATAAAGAAATGGTAAAGGAAGATAATAATCAACTACATGCAATTTATAGGCATACCTTTTTCTACGAACTAATAGTTAAGATTACATCTTCAATCCGATTAGACCCTGCAAGAAATTCCTTTACTTGAAGATACCATCGAGTGTCTGGATCAACTTCATCGATTAATCTAACTTTCCATGGACATGGTACTTTTGTCGAAGAAATGGGAATTGGATTATCATAATAACGGAAGGACAATAAATTCGGAGCATCAATGTCAATTGCCATCAAATTGAGACAAAGACCTATACTTAAGTTCTTAAGGAGATTACTTAAAATAGTTATCCGTTCGAGGACAAGACAGAATCTCACATTAAGATCCTCAAGCAAGGGAAAACTTGAGATAAAAACACTAAACTCATGATCCGTAAAAAGAACTCCTGTTAATTCGAGCACCATCAAATTTGAACACTCAACCATGTCAATTAGAATTGAGTCTTTACAATCAAGACTAAACTGTTCAAGACTTGGAACAGTGATTTGAACACTCTGAAGCTCATCTGGCGACTCTATAATCGAAATAATTTTGAGTTTCAGAGGTTTAGAGATATAAATATGTTTCAAAGCCAACAAAGATAAATGCAAATCTTCAAGCAATAAGCACCGACTAATGAGCCTCTGGAGCATCTCTTCAGTTATGCAAACTTCGTCTAGCGAAAGACTCTTGAGAGCATATAACCTTATATCACCATAAGGTAGCTCCAACTTACAACCACCTAGCTTTAAACTAGTAATTGATTTTGCAAAATATATTGTTTGTGACAAGGTGTACATTCTATAAGTACTGTTTGTCTGGACTTCAAAATCCAACTCTTTAACGTTGTTTTCTACCACCAATCTTAACCATCTATCAAGAACATAACACAATTGTTTAACATCAAGAAGACCTATAATTAGTCTAAATTTATGTATAGAAAACTCAAGCTCATCGAACCGAACCAGAGAAACGTCAACAAATTTAATGAATTTACGTAAATTTTACGAAACTTTCTAGTTAGCTCATAGGGGATTGAAAAAAATGGTTTTTAAGGTACCGATTTTGTCCCGTGAAGTAAGTATAAGATTCATGAAAATCCAATACGGGGAATGTTGCGTACAGAGCCTTCCATCTCTTAGACAAAATACTAGTTTGGGCTGATTGTTTAGCAGAGAGACGAGACATAATATGATGAATGATAAAAGGAGGCAGCTCGGATAATTTATCCATGGAAACAACTATCGTTGTCTCACTCTCTCTCATAATTATAATTAATCTCTAAACCTGTATTGTTCAAATTAAAAATTAAGAATAAATTAATAATTGTAATCAAACATCATAAAACATATAAACGGGATGATATTATAGGAATTAAACAAAACATGTAACAAAAAAGATTGAATTATTCTGCCTGAGATTTAACGGTTACTCTGTATCAAGCAATCTAAAGTTCTAAACATAATTTGCAATAATTAAAATAACAATATATAATATCAGAAGAAAGATGGAGAAACTAGGAAACAGAACATATTTGAAGCACCCAAAAACAAATATACATGTACGGTAAAAAAGAGAAAACCAGACACTACTTACAAACTAACGTTGGATGGTTATGATGAAAGAACACAACAGAACCTTACTGAAGTGAGTCAATGACTTTGATAGATATTTATACCGTAAAAATCATAATAAAAAAACAGTGGGAATCCATGGTTGTTTAGGGAAATCCATGGATGGTTCCATGAGGTGTAACCTAAATCAAAACATCCTAAAACATACCAGAAAACATGAATTGACATCATTTAACATAAAGTACATATTTTTCATGGAAAAAAAATAATCTTTATGGAAACATAAATACACAATAATTGCAGGAAAAAAAAAACAGGACCCAAAGAAAAATATGAGAGATAGAGTTCGTCATCAGAGGAAAAAAAATGGATGAGAGATGAGAGCCTTACTAGTTTCAAATCTGATATGGAATGGTGAGAACACAAATTTACTGTAGACAGAACAGATTTTGGGTTAGGTTTAGCAGTTTAGGAAAACAGAGTTTTTAAACTTTTTATTTATTGGGTTTTTTTTAGAGCATATCATAAAACTTTTTAGCATCAAATCTATTAATTTCCCAAAGCATATATGACACAATTTAATTGAACAATTTGACTAAAACCGTTCCCCACAGAGACACAGGTTTTCTCCTCGGTGCTATTGCCACCCCTACTTATCTTTTTATGTCCAACTTTTTTAATTATTTTGTTTATTTTTTCTTCCTTTATCAAAATTACTAAAAAAGAAATATAATTTAAGAAAAAAATATTCTATAAATTAGATCTAATAAAACCCTACATTCCTTAAAAAAAAACCCAACATTCTTTTAATTTGTTTTTTGAAAAAAAAAAATCTTAACTCTTAAACCCTAAAATTGCTTCTTACATACACATACATAATATTATGGAAGAGTTTGAGAATGATATCAAGAATATAGAAAAATTATAAGAGAATGATATGAAACATCTATAAGAATTGTCGGACAATGATAATAAGTATCTGTAAGTTTATTCGAAGAATGATATCAAACATTCAAAAACAATTTCTTCCCTAAAATTAAGTTCGAAGTTTACTTTCTGTATTATTAAAATTTGAAGTAAGCAATGCCCACTTTTCCTTCTTTTTAGTCTTCGTTTTATTGTTTTGGTTCCTTTTTCGGGGTCTCTATTTTCTATTTTGCATTTTTTTTATATTCTTGTCTTCTTGGTGGCTACTGTTTTCACGTCTTGTCATTGGTGCACTGTTTCAAACAATCTCAACAAACCCACAAACATTAATTTGAACCTTGCCGGTGGGTTTTTCCAACTGTCACATTTTGGGTGACAAACAAATATCAATGGTGGATTCTTCACTTGGTCCTTCCAGCTTCGGGACTCAGCCACACGGCCAATGCTTTACTCAGAAAAAACTTGACTTTCCAGTTCTCATCTCCTGTTCATGTTTTATTGTTCTTTTTTGTTTCTGTTTTGTGGGTCAATTTCAAAGTTGGGGACCTTTTTTTTATTTTTTAGATTTATTAAGGTGGCATATATGAAGCTTTTTATATCTATTGTGTTCTTGGAATTCTATATTGATCATAAGAGTTTTTGTCTTGTCTTATGAAGTTTGAAAAATAAGTTAAAAGGACGGTTTTGAAAATAAATAAAATAAATTAATAAAACGATTTAACTTGATTTAATTAAATCAAAATTTAAAAAATGTGGTATAAATAGATCAGTAGGGGAGTGTGCCAATAAAACAACTCTTTCTCTTCTATTATTTTTTTGGAATTATATTTATTTAGTTCATATTTTTTTAAAATGTTTATTTTTTTACTTATTTATTCATTTTTTATTGGATTGGCCGCTATATTTTTAAAAACCACTCATTTTAGTCTTTTTGATCAGAATTAAACGGTCAACGGTGACAGAAAATAAGAATTACTAATTTACCCACGACTTTAGCTTCACTTCAAAGAAGTACCATTCTGCCATTTACAAATTCAACAATTATAAATGTACCGAATATTGTTAAGAATGAAATGCCTTCATTAACATGAAATTTTACGATTTGACTAGTAGCTTCTAATTTCATTATGAAATTGATTTTGGGAATTGTGTTTTTACCCTTGCTTTTGTTGAATAAAAAATTGAATTGAAAGTAAAAATTAAATGGATGGAGATTAAGAATTAAATTTGAAAAACAAAAAAAAAAACAAAAAAAAAATCTTTTTTTTTTTAAAAGTCAAAGGTTAAAGCCCTGTTTGATTTTTTATCTGAAGACTTTAGTGTTGAATGTTACGTAAGACTGAATAGTGACTAATGACTGGAAACTGAAAAACATGTTTGTTTTTTTTTCACTGAAAACTGAATGTAAGTGATAATCTGTTTGTTTTTTTTAAGTTATAAATATCTGAAAACAAATACTTTTACGTCTATACCATTCTAACTATTGTTATATATTTACATATTAATATATTAAGGATAACTATAACAAGTAATTTAATAATTGTAAAACAAAATTATTTAGTTATTAATAATATTTTAAATTTATATTAATAATATTATTTAGATGCAATCAAACTCTAAAATAAAACTAATAAAATTAATTATCAAATTATGAGGAAAAAAAAAAGAACCAATCTCTAATTGTTTGAGTTTTGAGTAATTAGGTTTTATGATGTTGTAGTTGTTTATGGTGAGAAGAAAAAAAAATATTAATATTAATAGCAATTTGAACGAATATAAAATTAGAATTTAGTTAGATTTGTGAGGATAGTTGTAGAAGTAAAATATTACATTAAATTTCAGTAGAATTTTGTTAATTTAAAAGTAAAAATGTTTCACTTTTCTAAACAAATGGCTTTAAGAGTTCTTTAAGTGATTTTATCACTTAAAAAAACAAACAAAATAACTTAATGAAGCACATTAAGGGGTCGTTTGTTTTTTTGTCTGAAAACTGAACAGTTCTGGATTTTTCTGATAACTGAATAGAGACTGAAATCTGAACCTGAATGACATGTTTGTTTTTTTTTCTCACATCTGAATGTATTGTCAACACGTTTGTTTTTTAAAAGTAAAATTGTCTGAATATAAATAATTTTACATTTATACTTATGTTAAACAATTATACATATAATATGGAATAAAAACAATCCAAAAATAATAGTTATATATGAACACATATGATCATGATCTTCATCATTGAATACAAACAAACTTCATTTTTCTAAGAATAAAAAAATGTTTTGTTTTTCAAAAAATAAAAAAAGACATCAGGAAAACTCACACAAAACACTATAATATATATATATATATATATATATATATATATATATATATATATCACCATAATATCATAATAAATTATCGATATTAAACACCAATATGTACAATTATTAGGGTTCTTTTTTATTTTTAAAGCTATTTAAAATAAGTAATATATTAAAATAAAGATTTATATACCATATGTAATTTTGATGAAATAGAAATATGTTATATATAAGGGGATAATATCGGAAGAAAAGATTTTAGATTGCATTTAATGCAATTCAGTGATTTACAATTAAGTTAAAAGTCATGATTTTTTACTTTTTATTTTAAGTTGTTTTTTAGGATTTTTAAGTTGTTTGACCACTTAAAAAAACAAACAAAACAACTTAATAATTATGATTCACACCCATTAAGTTTTAAGTGGAAAAAACAAACGACCCCTAAGTGTCGTTAAGTATTAAGTGGAAAAATCAAGTAGGGCCTTAAGTCTTTAAAAAAAACAAATACATATTTTCCATATTTCTTTCGAAAAGATTGTTTACTTTTTTCATTATTTTTGCTCTTCATATCATCGAAAATTTTGCTTCCAAAAAGACTAATTTTGTTATTCATTTCTTTGTTTTTGAAATTAGGCGGTGGCAAACCGACAACCAAAATTTATACCATCAAACTATGAAAGCTCACTACAAAGAACTTGTTCACATTTTATTAATCTGATCTTACTCCTATTTTATCTTGGTTAGAAAAATTGGTGTAATGGAAAAAATATATATGGATGTGATGGAAAAATAAAATTTAAATTTACCAATAGTAATTAAAGGAAAGTTTTGTACTTTAAAGGGCGTAAGGAGTAAAAATAATAATTTTAACTCTTAAATATGAGTGGTGCTATTAGCACCCTCCAGTAACTATTTATGTTTCACTTTTAAAAATTTTAATTTAACTATATAAAATTAAATATTTTTATTAATTAATTAATTAATTTTTAGAACTATCATTTTACTTATTTTTCAAATTTAATACATCCAACGATCCAATCTTTTTTTCACAAAATAAAAATAAAAATACACATCATCCCTCTGTATTGTTTCTCACATCCATCGCATTTCTCACCTCTGTCGCATGACTTTTTTTTTTTTACCTTATTTCATGGTGAAACCATCCTTCTTGGATGCAATTTTTTTTGTTTTGTTTATGTAGTCAACTGGAATGTTGGTGATAGGTTAGAGTGTGGTATTGATCGTCTTTCGTGGTTTTTTTTGAACAATTGAGTTAGGGTTTTGATGTGGTTTCGTTTCATCAAATATTAGGATTTCTTGGTTGTGATTATTTATACAATTTTCGTTGTTTTGGTTGTTGTTGGTACGGGTGGAAATATGGACCATGACCTGGTGGCACAACACGATATTTGAGGGTTTGGCATATGTCTTATTGGGTTCGGACCACTAACGGGTCAATGCGTTAAACATGTTAAGTAAACAGATCATGTTTGGGTTAAACCTCACCCAACCCACTAACCCATTTAACACGATTAAATATTAAAAATAAATATGTAATTTATAAATATATAGAGAAGCCATAAATATTAATTTATAAATCAAAACCTAAATACTTTAATTTTTTCCATTCTCTTTTACGGCCTACTTAATCTTCAAGTGTTCAAAGAAATGTATTCTCCATTTTTTTAATTTCTTTTTTTAATTATTTCATATGGATATCATGATTGGATTTATTTTGGATGAATTTTTATTTGGGACAATTGTATTAAATTTTATTTTGAATCAATGTGTTTGTGATTTTTTTGTTATTTTCATTTATTAAATGAGCGTTAGTGGATTAAGTTACGTAATTAAATTGAAAGATTTAAATTACTTTAAAATTTTAAGTAGGAAATGAATTAATGGATTGTAACTTATCATAAACAAGTATATAACCTATAAATAAATATGTTAAATTAATGGGTTTTATCGGGTAACATGTAATTTAATGGTTCGTGTTTGGGTTTCGACCTATGACACGATAAACTTAATGGACCGTGTTCAGATTGAGTGAAAAACTAATGGGACGTGTTTGAGTTCATATAGACACAACATGATAACCCAAATTGCCACTCCTAGTTATTGGTATATAACACGTCTTAAAGAAGTGTTCATACTCCCAAGTATAAGAGTGTCATAGTAATAAATTAACCGGTAAGACCGGGTCGAACCACAAGGAGGTTGTTCACTTGTCCTTGTAGAATTAATTATCTAGATTAATTACTAAGCTTGTTATAAAAATGTAAATCAATTAAAATTAATACTGGGGTTAAGGGATCCACTGTTGGTAATTCGAATATGATCCAATTGTTAATATTTAGTACAGATTAATGGGATGGTATTCCACTCCACTGGCCACTCTCTAATAAATGTGAGTAAAAGTACTCATTGTGCTAGACAATATCTGTCTGTCTACAGTGAGTCAAAACTCCACAAAGATTAGAGGGGATAAACCACTCTCTGATAAATATGGGTAAAAGTACTCACTGTGCTAGACAATATCTGTTTGTTTATAGCGAGTCAAAAACTCCACAAATATCAGAGGGGAGAAACCACTCTCTGATAAATATGGGTAAAAGTATCCACTGTGCTAAACAATATCTGTCTATCTACAGTGAGTCAAAAACTCCAAAAAGATCAGAGGGGAGAAAGCATAAAAATAATAAACTTACCAAATTGAATCATATTTTCCATACCAACAGTATCATTTTTGGCCCCAGATATATAAAATTAGTCAGACATAATTTAACTAGAAAATAGCTATTTTATTTAACCTGAGAATTTGATAACAAAAGAGAGTGAATTTCATAAATCTAATATCAGATTTGGATTCAGAATATCAAAATTAGGGGGGAAAGACCTCTTATTTATACAAAATACGGATGAAAATTGACCATCAGATGAATTTATAATGGAGTGTCCAGATTTCGCCACGTCATCAGTGAACAGTGACAGTGAACATTAACCCATCCGTGAAGTGAACAGTACGCATCCGTGAAGTGAATAGTGAACAGTGAAAGTCAACTATGAATAATGAATAGTCAAAAATATAAAAATGCCCTTCGTGGTCTTCCTAAGGTTTTTTGACGTTCTAAACTTGAAAACGATGTTTGTTTTGCCATCTGACTTCTCCATGATTCTGAATTGATCGAATTACCTCTGAAATACAAAGAAAAATACGCTTATTACTACACAACACATTTATTTAAACGAACGAACGAAATTATATCTAAATTGGGGAATTAATCATACTGAAAGTGTAAAATGATGATATTATCCCTTAGTAAACATACACTTTTCAGTGTTAATCACACCCCCCAACCAGCTTATTGCTAGTCCGTAGCAATTAAAGCGAATACAGTAAAAATTCAAATTCAAATCTCTAAACTACCAAATAGACAAACTCTCTCATACCTCTTTTCTCACCCTTTGACCACCAGTCATCAATTGAGTTATCAATAAAACTTTCTTGTCCTCAATAAAGATCAACACAATAACTATGAGATTCAATTGAAATCAAATAACATTTTCATTCTGAAATCTCATCAGACCTTTTTTCTTAGGCAGTAGTTTTTTTTTTTTAAATAAAACAAAATTGGAAACAAACATTCCATCTTTAATCCATGTAGCGAACTTTAGGCCAATGACTCCCAAACCAGTTGACGTTAGGGAATTAAGTGTTAAAACACTCCTACGGGCTTAATTACTAGGATTGCAGATGTTTTTTTAGTACAATTTCCTTAAGCTTTCTCTTTAACCCGTGTAACGAGCTTTGGGTCAATAACTCCCAAACCAGTTGGTATTAGGGCATTAGGTGTTAAAGCACCCATCGGACTTAATTGCTCGAGTTAAAGAGGCTACGGAACTACACTTTATTCTTATCCAGACTCCACCGTTTTACGCGAACACTCTATGCTTACTGAGGCATGAGGCCCGGCTACTAAGTAAGAGTTTTGGTCACAACACACAAAATTATTATTATTATTATTATTATTATTATTTCTATATAAATTTTTAAACAAGACCACTGTCTTCGGTTGTTACCCTTGAATGATGTTTCAGAACTCAATATCGTAAAATCTCAACTTACTGCACATAATCACGTGTCAATGTGCGTGTGTGTCTAGAATAGTTCAAAAAATTTCTCAAGATGACTTAATGAACAAAAGGATTAGTCAATGATATCACAATGGAGAGTTTATAAATTTGAATAATCAGAAGCGAGGAAAAACAAATACATCGGAACTACAAAGATGCGTCTGAGAAGTATCTAAAAGATCTCCTTACTCGGCTATCTTTACAAAAAAAAATGGTTAGAAGTTAGTTTTTTTTTAAACAAAAGTTATTGAATCAACTATCTCCTCCCTCAAACCAGAACGAGACATTGTCCCAAATGTCATTAGAAAGAGGTAAAGTTTAGAAGATATCACATGAACAACTTGAAAGACAACAAAATCCTGCAAAACAACAAAAGAAATACAAAATATAGAAAAATAAAATGCATAAAAACCATGGGAATATCACAAACTGAGATTCAGATCAATTCTGCATTACTTGTTCTCTTCAAAAATCAAAAGTAAACAATAATAATTACAAAAAACATAAAATGCGTAAGGAAAAAGATAATAAAAACAAAAGGATATTTACTGGTAGTTGTGATTGTGTCTCACATCTTCCTCTGGTTTTACGTCCAAAAACGGCTTCAACGCCCTCTATGGGTCGGAGATATGCTTCCCATCCAATTTTCTTATAAATTGGCAAACAGGATCTTTTAAAGTCAGATTCCCAAGACTATATTGTGCATGTTCTTTTTGAAATTGTGGCCATAATCGGTCAAGTGTCATTAGCACATATCCACTAGGATATGCATCATGAGTCGTTAAGATATTATCCAATGACTCCCTACGGACGCAAACCATGCATAATGAATAAAATTTTATCTTACCGATTATTAGACACCATTCCTAAATAACGACAACGTGTGTTGCAAGTTGTACGTGTACATTTGTGACAAGTAACCCCTAACTTATTAGCTCTTCATTTTTTTTGCAAGGTTACTTCTTCTAAAACCAGGCATATAAGATATAAATGAATCAGCAGACTCACCTGCTAGACGTACCTTTGCTTCGATCAACCAGCGAATTTCAATAGGAATGTTGTTTATCATCAGTAAGCGTAATATTTCGGAACATGCTTTGTAAATCTTTTTCAGAGCATTTTAGGGAAACGATGGAAAATGTTTTCCCAGGTTTGTGAAAATTTCATCCATGCCTTGTTTTGGGGATCAATTATTTGGGAAACTGAATTAAACCGACTTGAACTGTCATGGAGTACCGTTATCCGCCACTTAATCGGGGTTATATAGCAAAACACACCAAGTAAAAACTGAACCTAGAAATTAATCCTGCAAAAATTCAAAACGTAAAAGCGAACAAAAACAAAAATAATAATTGCAAACACAAATAAAGTCAAAAGCAAAATATTTGTTTACTCACCTTTGTAACAAGGGTCAAAAAGGACGCCAGAGTCTTTTTAAAAATTTGTATTTTCTAAGAAAGACTTCACACGTTGTCCATTTACTTTAAGCACATTACCATTCTTAGGATTCTCAATGTCAAGGGCACCATATGGATACACGTGTTTCACAACAAACGGACCACTCCATTTTGATTTCAATTTGCTAGGAAATAAATGAAGTCGAGAATTATAAAGCAAAACCTTTTGACCAACTTCAAATGATCTTCTTAAAATTTGTCTGTCATGAAAGGTTTTAGATTTTTCTTTAAGAATTTTTTCATTTTCATATGCATCATTTATTAATTCTTCAAATTCATTTACTTGCAACTTACGCAATTCTCCAGCATCATCTAGGTTAGAATTGAAAATTTTAATGGCCCAATATGCTTTTTCTCAAGTTCAACAGGTAAGTGACAAGGTTTTCCATAAACTAAATGATAAGGAGACATACCCAAAGATGTTTTGAATGCAGTGTGGTAAGCCCAAAGTGCATCATTTAGTCTAAAAGACCAATCTTTTCGATCAGGGTTAACCGTTTTTTGCAAGATATGTTTTATCTCCCTATTTGCTAACTCAACTTAACCACTTGTTTGAGGGTGGTATGGTGTGGCAATTTTATGTATGACTACATATTTCTACATTAAAGACTCAAAAGGTTTGTTACAAAAGTATTTGCCTCCATCACTGATAATGGCTCGATGGATTCCAAATCGACTTAAAAGATTTTCCTTTAAAAACTTAATTACTCTTTTATGATCATTATTTTGACAAGGAATTGCCTCAACCCATTTTGACACATAATCAACGGCAACCAAAATGTACAAAAATCCAAATGACGGTGGAAACGGACCCATAAAATCAATTTCCCAACAATCAAATATTTCAATGACAAGAATGGGGTTTACAAGTATCATGTTTCGCTTGGAAATGGATCCTAACTTTTGACAATTTTCATAGGTTTTAGAGAATGCATGTGCATCTTTAAACAATGTGGGCCAATAAAATCCACACTGCAAGATTTTTACAACCGTTTTCTTTGACGAAAAATGATCACCACATGCTTCGGAATGATGAAATTCAATGACACTACTTACCTCATTGCCTGGAATACACCGTCGAACAATTTGATCGGGACAATACTTGAATAAGTATGAGTCATCCCAGTAAAAACGTTTTACCTCGGTCAAAAATTTATCTTTGTCCTGTGAATTCCAATTGAGTGACATCATTCTTGTTGCAAGATAATTAATGTCAGCATACCAAGGCAAAGTTGTGATAGAGAATAAAAATATCATCAGGAAAAAAATCATTGACAGGTGCTTCTTCTTCTGGCTCGTCATCTTTCTGTTCCAATTCTTTAAAATCTGAATTGTCTCCTTCTTCTTTGATAATCTGCAAACAATCATCAAGATGTGAATGCATGCTTGACTCAGGTGAATTGATCAAATAAATTTCAGATGAGTTAAAAGAATCTTTTTGAACATGATCTTTAACAATGGTTTCAATAATGTCTACATCTTCATCTTAATTTTCATCATCAAATGGTTCTTTAGACATGTAGAAAACATTAAGCTTAATTTCCATATTTCCAAAAGACATGCTCATTATTCCATTACTGCAATTAATTAATGCATTAGCAGTAGCTAAAAATGGTCGGCCCAATATAACAGGAATTGATTTGTACTCATTAACAACAGATTGTGTTTCCAAGACAATAAAATCTACTGGGTAGATAAATTTATCGACTTGTACTAACGCATCTTCCACTATTCCTTTTGATATTTTAATTGACCTATCAGCAGGACAAAGTGTGGTTGAAGTCGGTTTTAACTCACCAAGTTTAAGTTGCTAATAAAATGAGTATGAGAGTAAATTTACACTACCACCTAGGTCAAGTAAAGCATGCTCAATTTTACAGTTACCAATTGTGCAGGAAATAGTGGGACAACTAGGATCTTTATATTTCAAAACATTTTTATTGAAAAGAATGGAACTTACCCGTTCAGCCATAAAGGCTTTCTTTCTTACATGATGCTTCCTTTTCACAGTGCACATATCCTTTAAAAATTTAGCATAGGAAGGTATCTGTTTGATTGCGTCCAACAAAGGGATATTGATCTTTACCTATTTGAAAATTTCAAAAATCTCTGGAGGATGCTTCAATTTGTGTGAATTTTTAAGAGCATGGGGATATGGGAGTATAGGTAGGGATTCAATTATTTCTTCGTCAACAGTGGTTTCATCAACCCCTTCCTTGCCCTTGGAAAATGACTCATCATCATTTTTACCAGATTCACGAATAGGTTTTTCGATGACCTTATTTATCAGAGAGTGGTTTATCCCCTCTAATCTTTGTGGAGTTTTGACTCACTGTAGACAGACAGATATTGTCTAGCACAATGAGTACTTTTGCTCACATCTATTAGAGAGTGGCCAGTGGAGTGGAATACCATCCCATTAATCTGTACTAAATATTAACAATTGGATCATATTCGAATTACCAACAGTGGATCCCTTAACCCCAGTATTAATTTTAATTGATTTACATTTTTATAACAAGCTTAGTAATTAATCTAGATAATTAATTCTACAAGGACAAGTGAACAACCTCCTTGTGGTTCGACCCGGTCTTACCGGTTAATTTATTACTATGACACTCTTATACTTGGGAGTATGAACACTTCTTTAAGACGTGTTATATACCAATAACTAGGAGTGGCAATTTGGGTTATCATGTTGTGTCTATATGAACTCAAACACGTCCCATTAGTTTTTCACTCAATCTGAACACGGTCCATTAAGTTTATCGTGTCATAGGTCGAAACCCAAACACGAACCATTAAATTACATGTTACCCGATAAAACCCATTAATTTAACATATTTATTTATAGGTTATATACTTGTTTATGATAAGTTACAATCCATTAATTCATTTCCTACTTAAAATTTTAAAGTAATTTAAATCTTTCAATTTAATTACGTAACTTAATCCACTAACGCTCATTTAATAAATGAAAATAACAAAAAAATCACAAACACATTGATTCAAAATAAAATTTAATACAATTGTCCCAAATAAAAATTCATCCAAAATAAATCCAATCATGATATCCATATGAAATAATTAAAAAAAGAAATTAAAAAAATGGAGAATACATTTCTTTGAACACTTGAAGATTAAGTAGGCCGTAAAAGAGAATGGAAAAAATTAAAGTATTTAGGTTTTGATTTATAAATTAATATTTATGGCTTCTCTATATATTTATAAATTACATATTTATTTTTAATATTTAATCGTGTTAAATGGGTTAGTGGGTTGGGTGAGGTTTAACCCAAACATGATCTGTTTACTTAACATGTTTAACGCATTGACCCGTTAGTGGTCCGAACCCAATAAGACATATGCCAAACCCTCAAATATCGTGTTGTGCCACCAGGTCATGGTCCATATTTCCACCCGTACCAACAACAACCAAAACAACGAAAATTGTATAAATAATCACAACCAAGAAATCCTAATATTTGATGAAACGAAACCACATCAAAACCCTAACTCAATTGTTCAAAAAAAACCACGAAAGACGATCAATACCACACTCTAACCTATCACCAACATTCCAGTTGACTACATAAACAAAACAAAAAAAATTGCATCCAAGAAGGATGGTTTCACCATGAAATAAGGTAAAAAAAAAAAAGTCATGCGACAGAGGTGAGAAATGCGATGGATGTGAGAAACAATACAGAGGGATGATGTGTATTTTTATTTTTATTTTGTGAAAAAAAGATTGGATCGTTGGATGTATTAAATTTGAAAAATAAGTAAAATGATAGTTCTAAAAATTAATTAATTAATTAATAAAAATATTTAATTTTATATAGTTAAATTAAAATTTTTAAAAGTGAAACATAAATAGTTACTGGAGGGTGCTAATAGCACCACTCATATTTAAGAGTTAAAATTATTATTTTTACTCCTTACGCCCTTTAAAGTACAAAACTTTCCTTTAATTACTATTGGTAAATTTAAATTTTATTTTTCCATCACATCCATATATATTTTTTCCATTACACCAATTTTTCTAACCAAGATAAAATAGGAGTAAGATCAGATTAATAAAATGTGAACAAGTTCTTTGTAGTGAGCTTTCATAGTTTGATGGTATAAATTTTGGTTGTCGGTTTGCCACCGCCTAATTTCAAAAACAAAGAAATGAATAACAAAATTAGTCTTTTTGGAAGCAAAATTTTCGATGATATGAAGAGCAAAAATAATGAAAAAAGTAAACAATCTTTTCGAAAGAAATATGGAAAATATGTATTTGTTTTTTTTAAAGACTTAAGGCCCTACTTGATTTTTCCACTTAATACTTAACGACACTTAGGGGTCGTTTGTTTTTTCCACTTAAAACTTAATGGGTGTGAATCATAATTATTAAGTTGTTTTGTTTGTTTTTTTAAGTGGTCAAACAACTTAAAAATCCTAAAAAACAACTTAAAATAAAAAGTAAAAAATCATGACTTTTAACTTAATTGTAAATCACTGAATTGCATTAAATGCAATCTAAAATCTTTTCTTCCGATATTATCCCCTTATATATAACATATTTCTATTTCATCAAAATTACATATGGTATATAAATCTTTATTTTAATATATTACTTATTTTAAATAGCTTTAAAAATAAAAAAGAACCCTAATAATTGTACATATTGGTGTTTAATATCGATAATTTATTATGATATTATGGTGATATATATATATATATATATATATATATATATATATATATATATTATAGTGTTTTGTGTGAGTTTTCCTGATGTCTTTTTTTATTTTTTGAAAAACAAAACATTTTTTTATTCTTAGAAAAATGAAGTTTGTTTGTATTCAATGATGAAGATCATGATCATATGTGTTCATATATAACTATTATTTTTGGATTGTTTTTATTCCATATTATATGTATAATTGTTTAACATAAGTATAAATGTAAAATTATTTATATTCAGACAATTTTACTTTTAAAAAACAAACGTGTTGACAATACATTCAGATGTGAGAAAAAAAAACAAACATGTCATTCAGGTTCAGATTTCAGTCTCTATTCAGTTATCAGAAAAATCCAGAACTGTTCAGTTTTCAGACAAAAAAACAAACGACCCCTTAATGTGCTTCATTAAGTTATTTTGTTTGTTTTTTTAAGTGATAAAATCACTTAAAGAACTCTTAAAGCCATTTGTTTAGAAAAGTGAAACATTTTTACTTTTAAATTAACAAAATTCCACTGAAATTTAATGTAATATTTTACTTCTACAACTATCCTCACAAATCTAACTAAATTCTAATTTTATATTCGTTCAAATTGCTATTAATATTAATATTTTTTTTTCTTCTCACCATAAACAACTACAACATCATAAAACCTAATTACTCAAAACTCAAACAATTAGAGATTGGTTCTTTTTTTTTTCCTCATAATTTGATAATTAATTTTATTAGTTTTATTTTAGAGTTTGATTGCATCTAAATAATATTATTAATATAAATTTAAAATATTATTAATAACTAAATAATTTTGTTTTACAATTATTAAATTACTTGTTATAGTTATCCTTAATATATTAATATGTAAATATATAACAATAGTTAGAATGGTATAGACGTAAAAGTATTTGTTTTCAGATATTTATAACTTAAAAAAAACAAACAGATTATCACTTACATTCAGTTTTCAGTGAAAAAAAAACAAACATGTTTTTCAGTTTCCAGTCATTAGTCACTATTCAGTCTTACGTAACATTCAACACTAAAGTCTTCAGATAAAAAATCAAACAGGGCTTTAACCTTTGACTTTTAAAAAAAAAAAGATTTTTTTTTTGTTTTTTTTTTGTTTTTCAAATTTAATTCTTAATCTCCATCCATTTAATTTTTACTTTCAATTCAATTTTTTATTCAACAAAAGCAAGGGTAAAAACACAATTCCCAAAATCAATTTCATAATGAAATTAGAAGCTACTAGTCAAATCGTAAAATTTCATGTTAATGAAGGCATTTCATTCTTAACAATATTCGGTACATTTATAATTGTTGAATTTGTAAATGGCAGAATGGTACTTCTTTGAAGTGAAGCTAAAGTCGTGGGTAAATTAGTAATTCTTATTTTCTGTCACCGTTGACCGTTTAATTCTGATCAAAAAGACTAAAATGAGTGGTTTTTAAAAATATAGCGGCCAATCCAATAAAAAATGAATAAATAAGTAAAAAAATAAACATTTTAAAAAAATATGAACTAAATAAATATAATTCCAAAAAAATAATAGAAGAGAAAGAGTTGTTTTATTGGCACACTCCCCTACTGATCTATTTATACCACATTTTTTAAATTTTGATTTAATTAAATCAAGTTAAATCGTTTTATTAATTTATTTTATTTATTTTCAAAACCGTCCTTTTAACTTATTTTTCAAACTTCATAAGACAAGACAAAAACTCTTATGATCAATATAGAATTCCAAGAACACAATAGATATAAAAGCTTCATATATGCCACCTTAATAAATCTAAAAAATAAAAAAAAGGTCCCCAACTTTGAAATTGACCCACAAAACAGAAACAAAAAAGAACAATAAAACATGAACAGGAGATGAGAACTGGAAAGTCAAGTTTTTTTCTGAGTAAAGCATTGGCCGTGTGGCTGAGTCCCGAAGCTGGAAGGACCAAGTGAAGAATCCACCATTGATATTTGTTTGTCACCCAAAATGTGACAGTTGGAAAAACCCACCGGCAAGGTTCAAATTAATGTTTGTGGGTTTGTTGAGATTGTTTGAAACAGTGCACCAATGACAAGACGTGAAAACAGTAGCCACCAAGAAGACAAGAATATAAAAAAAATGCAAAATAGAAAATAGAGACCCCGAAAAAGGAACCAAAACAATAAAACGAAGACTAAAAAGAAGGAAAAGTGGGCATTGCTTACTTCAAATTTTAATAATACAGAAAGTAAACTTCGAACTTAATTTTAGGGAAGAAATTGTTTTTGAATGTTTGATATCATTCTTCGAATAAACTTACAGATACTTATTATCATTGTCCGACAATTCTTATAGATGTTTCATATCATTCTCTTATAATTTTTCTATATTCTTGATATCATTCTCAAACTCTTCCATAATATTATGTATGTGTATGTAAGAAGCAATTTTAGGGTTTAAGAGTTAAGATTTTTTTTTTTCAAAAAACAAATTAAAAGAATGTTGGGTTTTTTTTTAAGGAATGTAGGGTTTTATTAGATCTAATTTATAGAATATTTTTTTCTTAAATTATATTTCTTTTTTAGTAATTTTGATAAAGGAAAAAAAAATAAACAAAATAATTAAAAAAGTTGGACATAAAAAGATAAGTAGGGGTGGCAATAGCACCGAGGAGAAAACCTGTGTCTCTGTGGGGAACGGTTTTAGTCAAATTGTTCAATTAAATTGTGTCATATATGCTTTGGGAAATTAATAGATTTGATGCTAAAAAGTTTTATGATATGCTCTAAAAAAAACCCAATAAATAAAAAGTTTAAAAACTCTGTTTTCCTAAACTGCTAAACCTAACCCAAAATCTGTTCTGTCTACAGTAAATTTGTGTTCTCACCATTCCATATCAGATTTGAAACTAGTAAGGCTCTCATCTCTCATCCATTTTTTTTTCCTCTGATGACGAACTCTATCTCTCATATTTTTCTTTGGGTCCTGTTTTTTTTTTCCTGCAATTATTGTGTATTTATGTTTCCATAAAGATTATTTTTTTTCCATGAAAAATATGTACTTTATGTTAAATGATGTCAATTCATGTTTTCTGGTATGTTTTAGGATGTTTTGATTTAGGTTACACCTCATGGAACCATCCATGGATTTCCCTAAACAACCATGGATTCCCACTGTTTTTTTATTATGATTTTTACGGTATAAATATCTATCAAAGTCATTGACTCACTTCAGTAAGGTTCTGTTGTGTTCTTTCATCATAACCATCAACGTTAGTTTGTAAGTAGTGTCTGGTTTTCTCTTTTTTACCGTACATGTATATTTGTTTTTGGGTGCTTCAAATATGTTCTGTTTCCTAGTTTCTCCATCTTTCTTCTGATATTATATATTGTTATTTTAATTATTGCAAATTATGTTTAGAACTTTAGATTGCTTGATACAGAGTAACCGTTAAATCTCAGGCAGAATAATTCAATCTTTTTTGTTACATGTTTTGTTTAATTCCTATAATATCATCCCGTTTATATGTTTTATGATGTTTGATTACAATTATTAATTTATTCTTAATTTTTAATTTGAACAATACAGGTTTAGAGATTAATTATAATTATGAGAGAGAGTGAGACAACGATAGTTGTTTCCATGGATAAATTATCCGAGCTGCCTCCTTTTATCATTCATCATATTATGTCTCGTCTCTCTGCTAAACAATCAGCCCAAACTAGTATTTTGTCTAAGAGATGGAAGGCTCTGTACGCAACATTCCCCGTATTGGATTTTCATGAATCTTATACTTACTTCACGGGACAAAATCGGTACCTTAAAAAACCATTTTTTTTCAATCCCCTATGAGCTAACTAGAAAGTTTCGTAAAATTTACGTAAATTCATTAAATTTGTTGACGTTTCTCTGGTTCGGTTCGATGAGCTTGAGTTTTCTATACATAAATTTAGACTAATTATAGGTCTTCTTGATGTTAAACAATTGTGTTATGTTCTTGATAGATGGTTAAGATTGGTGGTAGAAAACAACGTTAAAGAGTTGGATTTTGAAGTCTAGACAAACAGTACTTATAGAATGTACACCTTGTCACAAACAATATATTTTGCAAAATCAATTACTAGTTTAAAGCTAGGTGGTTGTAAGTTGGAGCTACCTTATGGTGATATAAGGTTATATGCTCTCAAGAGTCTTTCGCTAGACGAAGTTTGCATAACTGAAGAGATGCTCCAGAGGCTCATTAGTCGGTGCTTATTGCTTGAAGATTTGCATTTATCTTTGTTGGCTTTGAAACGTATTTATATCTTTAAACCTCTGAAACTCAAAATTATTTCGATTATAGAGTCGCCAGATGAGCTTCAGAGTGTTCAAATCACTGTTCCAAGTCTTGAACAGTTTAGTCTTGATTGTAAAGACTCAATTCTAATTGACATGGTTGAGTGTTCAAATTTGATGGTGCTCAAATTAACATGAGTTTTTTTTACGGATCATGAGTTTAGTGTTTTTATCTCAAGTTTTCCCTTGCTTGAGGATCTTAATGTGAGATTCTGTCTTGTCCTCGAACGGATAACTATTTTAAGTAATCTCCTTAAGAACTTAAGTATAGGTCTTTGTCTCAATTTGATGGCAATTGACATTGATGCTCCGAATTTATTGTCCTTCCGTTATTATGATAATCCAATTCCCATTTCTTCGACAAAAGTACCATGTTCATGGAAAGTTAGATTAATCGATGAAGTTGATCCAGACACTCGATGGTATCTTCAAGTAAAGGAATTTCTTGCAGGGTCTAATCGGATTGAAGATGTAATCTTAACTATTAGTTCGTAGAAAAAGGTATGCCTATAAATTGCATGTAGTTGATTATTATCTTCCTTTACCATTTCTTTATGTTTCTTAAATCACATTTTTTTTTCTTTTGGTTTGTTGTAATTTATCCAGAATTCATTCAACTTCAACGAATGCAGAGAAAGTTCATCTTCATTCCCGTGTGAAATTGGAAATCTGCGAGTGTCCATATATGAATCGTCAGAACATTATACAGCGTTGCTGGATGGTCTTTTAGAAGTTTGTTATCCGAGAACTTTGTATGTTTTAAGAATGGAAGACTTTTCTTTTATCGAGGTACGTTTATTCCTCTTACATATTATAGTTTGTGCATCTAAATTACTATGAGATTAAGAGTTGTATAATTTGATATTGTAAATTTTCATCTATAGTCTTCTAAAAGGTTTTCCATCTTTACGTAAAAAGAAAATAAAAAAAAAATAATAGTTGCCTCTCTAAATTCTTTTCAATCTAGATTGTCATTGACTTCTTTTTTATTTATTTATAAATGACAGTGGCTATATGAGAATCTGTAGATGCTAGCTGTTGTGATTCGTATGATATCAAGTGTTGACGGCATTACTTGAAAGATTTTAAGATTGGTGGATTCTTAATGTATGAAATTGGAGTTGAAAAGCTACTTCGTGTTGATAATTTAAAGAGCATGAAGGATGCTCTTCGTCAATATGGAATTGGAACTTTTCTATTTCATCTTGATTGTTGGAACTTTTCTATTTCATCTTGATTGGTGCTTTCCTTAATTCCTTAAGAAAGCTTAAGATATTATTTTTTGTTTAGTGCAATGCGTTTTGAACGATCTTTTCTCCAAGTACACATAACAAAGTGACATTTTTTTTATATAAAATTTTCTTTATATTTTATCGTAGTCAAAGGTTTGTTTATAAATCTTCTAGTACATGTTTAGTAACTGTTATAAAATTTGTTTATTTTTTCATTGACTAATGTCAAATGCAAACTATGCAAGTATATATGACTTTTCTGGTTACCTTTCGGTTCACAATTATCTAGATAGTAGTTACTTTCAACAAACAGATCATGGCTTGTAGCAGAACTCTTTTTCTCTGTATATGTGGAGCTACAAATTAGATACATTCAAGTTATTCTATTTTTTTAAATACCGTAAACGGTGACAGCCACTTAATACTACGTTTTTTTTTCCCAATTAAATTGGTTTTTGAAATGGTTTTTCAAATAGAGTTTCTGAAATATATATTTTATAAATAAAACTTTCATTGATCATTTACAAATTACAAGTAACTAAAACTTTCTAACAAAAAGTCCTATTCTTTTTTAATATTAAAAAAGCTTAGCCACATTGGATGGTAATTACCTTTAAAAATAAAAAACACGTCGAGTTAACCAACAATTGAAGGGAAAGTTTTTTTTTTTTTTTGAAAATGCGAGAAGTGTAGAACTCAGTACTCTTAGTTTTGTATGGAACTGTTAAATATTTCACTTTTATATTTAAAAATATTATTCTTCTCTTTTTTTAATTTAGGTGTATTAATAATTTTTAGAGTTATAAATAAAATGTATTAAAATAAATATATTCATTTTAATAAAGGTAATATTAGTATGAGTGTTTATAGATATTCTATTATTTTTTGTATTTCTGATTTTACTAAAATATGGGTAAATATTAAAAAAGCCGATGTTACAGTGAAGTGTCAAAGTTAAAATCAAAATCATCTGGTATTTTTAATGTAAATTATCAAATGATTCAAATCTCATGTAGGTAATTGCACTATTTAAAATTCGGGAACTAATCCTCTCTTATTCCATTTTTTTCCTTGACATGTAACAAAGGTGAAATCCAGAAAGTTTGATTAGTTTATAGGGAACGTTTGTTTTTCTACTTAACAAGTCTGAAGTGAATTTGTTAATTTTTTTTTTAAAAATTGATCAAATATCTTAAAAACAACTAAAAATCATGACCTTTTACTTAATATCAAATCACTATACTGCATTTACAAATTTTCATTCCAAAATTATCCTTCCAAAGATAATTATTCTAACATTAGCAAGATTTTATATTATACAAATTTCTTTCTTTTAACATATTATTAGTGATAAATAACTATAAACAATATATATAAAACCTTAATCACATTATAACTCTCAACTCCATTATTGAACATTCATTTTTTTTTGTTATTTAAAAAATAAAATCATTATTTATCGATATTTACTTGTACAAACAAACACTTTAAACTTACGAAAATGCCAGTACAAGAACTTTCAATAATAGTCTCTCCCACCATAAATTATTATTTAAAATCTTTCATCTTTTAGCTTCGAATTACAATCTCTCAACCATCTTTAGAAATTTCAGTGATATTTTCAAAGTTCATAATTTTCATTACTTGCAAGTTCCGATAATTACCTATTAATACCCATAAAAACCTTAAATTTATGAATAAGATGCCAGAAAAGAGCAATAAATTTGATATTGCTGCTACGTGCTTCCTAGTAGTGCCATTGGATCTGTAGACAACAGAGCAAGCATATAATTCAAATTATAACTTATTGTATGTAGAAACCTCAAATGATTGTGCACGAGGTTTTGGTGGTTTCAGTGCTGCTAAAAAGTTCCCGACACATAAGTTTGATTGAATTCCACTGTGAAACATAAGGTGTTTTAGGGGTTTATTAGACCTCAATACCATTAATGGGATCCTTACCTACAAGTTTATAAGTTTCAGTTTTGCGAGTAACTTAACAAATGGGACTACCAGGATGCTGAGAAATGATGAACTAAGCATAAACAAGCTATTAACCATTCATCCAAGGTCTCCATGTTTCTAAGCATCTCAAAGTGCATATGCAACAAGATGGGAAGAGCAACATGTAAAATTAGAGGTTTCAGACTTTCAGTCAGATCGTTCACCATTTCCTCACAACACATACACGAACTATATCTGTTATTGTCACCAATGTAGTCAACAACCTTTGTACTACATGTTTATCATATTCACTATATCATCTTGCCTACACCTATTAGCTTTCCAATAATGCAGGTCTCTAGTTCTATTTTCATTTGTCAACCCTTTTTGTCTTACCATCCTCATTTTAGCCACTCTAAGTTGATGGATATTTTGTTTCTTCATTTGCTAAAAGGTTCTCCATAAAAATGATGTATCTAATCTAAAATCCTCATAATTAAACAAGGCATAGCTTCTGAAAAAATAGTTATTTGATCATCGTGAGAAGAGAATCTAATCATAATCAATTGAGAAGTAAATATCAACAGCTTCCTAATAGCTAGAGCAATTAAAAAATATATATTATAATTCAAACAGTTCAGAGGTCAAATCTAGTTTGTGGAGAAAAACTTAGTTGCAACTGATGCACCACACTAGAATCTGACAGTGGTGCATCGGTTGCAATCAGTGAGTGACGTGGCTATATATATATATATATATATAGTATTTCCTACCTGTATATGTGTGAAAAAAAATTAATGGGGCTGCATGTTCATTGAAGCTGGAAGAGATAGAACAGCTCGAGATTTAGACAGAACAACTCGAGATTTAGGAAAACAGAAGTGAGAGAGGAGAGAGAAGAGAGGTATCAGAGAACCTAGAAAAGTGAGAGAAGAAATCATAAATAGAAGAAGGGTAAGAAAGAAACAGAGTTGAGAAAGGAGAGAAGACAGAGTTGTGTGTGTTATGGTCGTGCATCGGTTGTAATCAGCGAGTGTGTGTGGCCTCGTGAGGCCAAATGGATAGGACTTTAAATTTGTGTCATCGAGGATAAAAACAGAGCATGATTTTCCAAAACTATATTAAAGACAAGGAGAAAATAAAAACATACATATTGGTTAAAAGGATGATAGCTTATATTGTAGTTGGATTCGTTTAACCACCAATATTCACAACTTATGCACAAACTAAGCAGAGAACAATAATCTTAAAATATTAATAAATTGATAAGTGAGGAATCTAGGTTTTTGCTGATGAGTAATCTGCCTTCAAACCATCAACTAAATCCACTGGATAAGTATTACCTTAAAATATGGGGAAAAAAACATTCTTGTTTCAATAGGCACTTGCTTTGCCTATCAAGGAGAAAGTAAGCAAAAGATGAAACTTTGAATAAATGAAAAGAATAAGCACGTGTGACAACTGATGTGTGAGCAGCATATAGTCTTGCTGAATTGTTCAAGTCAGTATCTGATGGTTTTTCTAAGCATAAGCATAATTCTTCAGCAAGATTCACTGGGTTCATTACTGTTACTTTACAACATAGAAAGGAAGAACTGTAAATGACCTATAATGGAAAGAATGGGAGCTTGGAACATAGTTAACATAGATTCTCACCAATATAAAGGACATATAGAAGGAGTCTCTTACCTGATTAGACAATGGAATCTCTCGTGAGATATCACAAGCAATGATAGAATTCTCACTCATAATGACTCCAGATACATCACTGGCAGAGATAAATTGCTTTCCATTGAGGGTATATTCAACATCAAGAATTGGACCCAGACCTCGAATGAATGGTGTGCCACCTTGCCAGTTCTAATATATCCCACAATCTGAGAGTACCCCCCCTGCAAGAAAGAGGTTGGAGTTGTCTGGATGAAACTTCATAACTCTGACTACATATTCCTCCTTGAAATTCTGTGTCCCTATACTCTTTTCAACATCAGTTAACCTCAATGAGTGGTCATAGCCGCAAGAAAGAACAAAATGTCCTTGTTGCGACCACTTTACATTTTTGACAGCTGCATTGTGGAAGCTTAAGACACTCCACACATTCCATATGCAGATCGTGCCATCCATCCCGGCAGAAGCAAGTAGATGAGAAATATAATGAATAAGATTGATACTTTGTGAACCAACACTTGAGTAGTTAGCAAACTGAAAAGTGGAAACATAGAAGGCACATCCGTAGACCCATAATTACACAGAAGTTCACAGAAAAAGGCAATTGTAGAAAGATACAAGCTGTTAACAATTAAGAAAAATAAAAGTTAGGGGGAGAAATATATTATTTCAACTGTGTCAACGATGAGAACATACCATGACTCGTGACCAATGTATTGCATTGACAGCCTTTCTATGGCAACGAAGAGCCATAGACAGCGTTCCAAAAATTCTGCTTGTTGCGCATGGCCTTTTGATTGATGTCTTAATAATGACAAGATATCACGTTGTAGATTTGTATCTAAAGTACTTCACTGGACTGAAAACAAGAAGGAAATCAAAGGTGAAGAGAAAAGTTTCTATCAGTTGAATATGCATCAACGTAAACATACAAGAATGATCTCTGTACAGTCTAACTTGAATTCAAACATTTCTGCTTCATAGCCTAAGAATTTGATCACCACACCAATAAGTTGATCCACATTTTTGTATATGCAATTATGCAATCAAACAAAACATATTAGTTCACGGAAACATGGGGAATCAATTTGTCTTAAGCTCATGGACGCTCTCTTTTGTCAAAACTCAAAAGTAGTTTGTTGAACTGATGTTGAGTCATGTCTTAAACTGAAACTTTACACATATGAAAACACAAGTACAAGAATTTTAAATAATAGTCTCTCTTACTGCCAATCGTTCTATAAAATTTTCATATCCTAGTCCTTTTACCCCATAACATGAGGTAGAGAGACATTCACTCATCTCAACTATCTTACTAATAAACAACGAAGTACATATCAAAAACATCATCGAAATTTATATGATATGTTTGAAATTATGGAATATATCATCGAAATATCAGATTTCTAGAGATATTTTCAATGTTTCTCATACATTTATACCCCAATATATCTGTCAAAACCGATTGTTACTTACTAATACCCCTAAACCTTAAATTTATGAACAATTGAATTACTGATACCAAAAAAATAAGTCAAAAAATGGTATTTACATACACTAATCCTATATTCACATAACCATTATACTTCTACAAAAGTTTTTATGTATCA